>CM063292.1:6110000-8565000 GCA_032173965.1 Sitta carolinensis
TTGAAACCAAGGGTGAAAACCAATTGGCAGGAAGATGAAACAGGATCATGGCACTGTGCTTGACCTTTGCATGGGAGGTGATATAGGGAGGTCTAATGAACTTACCTAATTTAACTGTTTCTGCTCTTTGAAAGAGTTATCTACATTATGCAGTTTCGAAGAAGCAAAAGACAGGAAAAAAACAAACAAAGCTAAATAGAAGGAATAAAAGCATCTCCAGGCTTATAACTTCATTTATGTAAAGACTTACTCCATAGATCAGAGTCAACAGAAACATGGCGTGCTGCTGTCACTAACAAGATTTTAAATAGCAGGCTTTATAATGACTATGTAAATTATTAACATGTAAATTTAGGGACAAATTATCTCCTCTGAATCTCAGGGTCCTGGAAGAAGAGATGCACAGATTCTTGAGGGAGCAGACTGAGCATGGGACTCTGCTCTAACTCCCAGGTGAAGGGGCTTGGTGAAATCATCTGGATCTGGTTTTCCTAAACACCTGCAGAGGCTCCCCATCAACCACACTGATCTGCAGGGAGGGAAAAGACATCTCTGAAGACCTCAGGTCAGGGCTGCCATGAGGAATTCTTGCCCCTGATTCCCTGCACAGCCTTTTCCAGCAAGCACACGTTTCCAGCAAGCTTGGCAGGAGGAGGAGTGCAGGTTGAGCTTTCTCCTTACAACTGTAGATTCACAAGTGGGGAAGAAAATGGATGGAAGAGGAAGGACAGTGAAAGAGATGACAAAAGATGGTGCTGGGGAAAGAATGTGAAGAACAAGACATAAAACAATTGCAGATGAGCAGGGAGACTCACCATTCCTGAGGAAAGAAAGAGGAGTTTGGGGAATGATGCAGGAGCCTAATTTTTCTGGGACAGATGGGAAAAGCTTCAACTGATGATCCTCCACAACCCCTGGTTAGTTCTCCTCATCCCATGCTCCTGTGGTCCCTCCCATCAGTGTCTTCCCTGTGCCAGCTCATTTTCCCCAACAAATTTTCTCAAGTGTTAATTGCACCAGCTAAGGAAAACTGTAGGATAGGCAGGGTGGCAAGGCAACAAGGCATCCTGGATCCTGTCATACCTGATGCCACAGTGTCCCCAGCAGCAGGGAGAAGTAATTACAGGAGAAATCCTACATAGCCTCTCCAGCCATGGGGACTGAACAAACAGGAGCCTACAGGTGCCCAGCATGAGCTGCAAAAAGCAGGACAGAATAGGAGAGACAGGAGGTGAGGCTAAGCTCCTGCCCCGAGCCGTGGGATGCACACTGAAGGACAGGCCACATCTGAAACCGTTCCCAGACACCACCACTGAAGAGACGATCATGTTTCTGATACCAGCCCTCCCAAAAGGAAAGGGCCCTGGCTAAAGTCTCAGGCTGTCAAAACTCCCACAGCTCAGGAATGCTAAACTAGCAAAAGCCAGATTTACTCTTCAGAAACTGTTTGAGGGTTCCTCCTTTGTACCATGTAGGAGGAACTGCAGACCTGATTTATTTTAGCTGAAAACAAGCCAGCACAGACAACATTTAAAATTTTTGCTTCCCAGCCCCGATGGCCTGACTGACTGAGGGAAATGAGCCAAGGTGACCTATCACCAGTGCTGCCAGCCCTGCCAACACAGGCCTGGAAAGAGGAGGCTCATCAATGTTTGGGCACTGAACCTCCTGCTTACATGGTTGTATGCATAGGTGGAAAAAAGCTGGTGCCCTTCAGGCTGTTTGGATGAGGCAGAATGACCACTGAAAAAGCAGCAGGATAACTGGTTTAACAAATAACCAGCTGCCAGAGCTGGTGAGTCTGCCCTGCCACCCCTGCAGCTAAAAGCCACGAGGGTTGTCTTATAAACTCATGAGATTGACACCAAATACATAACATAAATAATGAATGAAAGTCAACTGGTCTAAGATCTATACTCCTCTAAGCCTGTGTTTGATGTGTCCAAGAGACACTGCTGCTAGTGACTCTGTGAAGGTAAGCAGGATGAGCTTGAGCTGCTCAGAGAGAACAGGATGAGATGGGAACAGTGTGGCCAGTGCCAGGTCTGACTGGCTGTGCCTCCTGCTCAGCACTGTGGCTGCCCCTCACAGGAGGGCATCGGTCCTAGCCAGAACACATCCCATGTGGCTGCCTTCAGATCTCTCTAACTGATTATTCAGAGAGAAATTAGGAGCTGTCAACAGGAGGTGAGGCCATTCCCCACTGCTATAGGGCCTCCAGGACTATCAGTGTCCAGGGGCACTTGGAGGAATCCTCCCACTCTGTCCTGTTAACACCGAGCTGGGAACTCACTCATGGATCAGGCAGCTGTAAAGTTGGGGTAAGAGCCTCTCTGCACTTCTCTCCCACTTCTGGAGATAGAGCAGAGACTCAGAAGCAGCTGGACTGGGACAGCATCATGTCAGTGACAGGTACAGTCAACACTGAGGTCAGTGGCAAAGCAGGAGGAGCTCAGAGCTGTTTCTCAGGCTGTAGTGAGGGCAGAGCAATCAGGCACTGCACACCCTGTATGTCAGGAGCAGAAATGGGGCTGCTGGGTATGGGAATTGGAAGTAGCCTGTTTCCAGACACTGACCACAGTGGACAGAAGCATTTCCTTCCTGCAGTATCAGACATGTGAGAGGAGTGTCCCAGAGATCTGACAGAAGTGAAAGAACCTCAACCTGCATAGAGCAGGAAAGAAATTTTGAATTTGTCCCATGGCAAATTACTGTGTAATACACTACTTGCTCTAGTCCCTTCTGTTATTGTTCACTAAAATTCTTCTATGAGGTTTATCATCTCTTTTGAAACATGTGGAAATCTGCTCAGCATGGTAAACAGGAACAGGACAGAAAGAAAGAAAATTCACAAATTATTTCTTCCTGTAAGGGGTCAGCTTCCTCTAACTCAGGGTGATTAATCTGAGATGTGCACCACCACAGCCCTCAGAAGAGAAACCTCACAAATCCCCTTTCTCACAAAACAAAGGCTGCTCACTGGAGTGTTCAGGTACTCAGTTACATTCAACACAAGCTAATTCACTTATCTTCAACAAGTGGGCTATTGATTTTTTGCCTGATTTCTAAGCTGCCTGAGGCTTTCTGAACTACAACAATAGCATCCTGCATTAAAAAAAAAAAAAAAAAAAAAAAAAAAAAAAAAAAAAAAAAAAGAGTAAAAAAGGAGGAAACTCAGTGTAAAATACCCCTTTGCTCATCAGTAATTTGGGTGACTTCTCGTTTGCTTAGTTGTGTCAGTATATTCAGCATAGCCAGGGTTTAGGAAACTTTCACAATACTGTTTCACTGGTCTCTGCTTTATAACTTGATACCATAAACTGCATTCTACTTATTTCTGGGATGAAAATATTGCAGGTCATTTTTGTCCATGAAGAGATATTACCCAGTTACTAGGAGTTATTTGCTAATTGTGCTGCCAGAGTCACAGAGCTGGAGTCTTGTGACTTTTGTGATTACCACACACAGTCAAGAACGAAATGGCACAGCTCATGCTTCTGGGGTAAAAATATTAACAATATAAAACAGGTTCACACTCACAAGTCATATCTGCTTTTGTGACAGAAACATATCAGCTGCACTGCATTCAATAATTCAACCTCCCAGATGCTGATTTTAGTGTGATGTTGGGTTAGTGTCATTGCTTTTGCCCCATTGGTACACAGACAGGCTGAAATGCCTATTCATAATTTCAGGATCTAGATACAAATGAACCACAGGAAAACTCAGACTTTTTGAATGTGTTAAATTATCTTTGTTCATTTGCAAGATGAAATAGGCTTGTGTGCTTCTGCATCTGAGTTTTAAGATACATTTAGCCTACGTTTTAGTAAGCTGTTGTCAGTGCAGGTCATGTACCGTTATTATAAAGTCCAAAATAGAAAAAGTACTTAATTTAGAGAATAAAGCCTTAAAAAGATGACTGAATATTGTGCTGCTGAAAACAGATTTATAGATAAAACTGGACTACTAAGCCAATATACTGTAACTAAAGTAATTTTCCTTTAAGTAAGAATAATCTTAAGAGTAGATTATCATTTTGAGGGATGGGTTCCTACACAGGCAAAACAGAGTCCTAATTTTCCATCCCAAAGAGGACATCAGAACCATAACCCTTGGTCCCTAAGCACAGTGGACTAACAGACAACTAAACAGAAGTGTCAGGAATCTTCCAAACCATGTTTTTCCTCATACTTCTCCCTGAGGGAATATGAGGTTATTTTCTCTAATTTTCTCTCTTTTGTCTGCCAGCTAAAACACAACACTGCTGAAAAACTTTATCCAAATGAGGCCCCCCAGTCTCCAAATTTGGAATCTCGTGTACGTTTTGCTTCACCTCCTGGTTCTGGAGGACAATGAAGATGCTGAAGGGCCTTGAGGGGAACCCATAGGAGGAGCAGCTGAGGGCTCTGGGGCTGTTCAGCCTGGGCAGGAGCAGCAGAGGGGAGACCCCATCACAGAGAAACATCTTTGTTGGGGAGAGGAGAGGCAGGCACTGCTTTCTGCTCTGGTGCCAGTGACAGCCCCCGAGGGAAAGGCCTGCAGTGCCAGGGAGGATTAGGTTGGATATCACAAAGTTCTTGCCCCAGAGGGTGGCTGGGCACTGGCACAGGCTCCCCAGGGACGTGGGCACAGCACCAGCCTGGCAGAGCTGCAGGAATGTTTGCACAGGGCTGTCAGGCACAGGGTGGAATTGATGGGGTGTCCTGGGCAGGGACAGGAGCTGGACTCAATTACCCTTGTGGGTCCCTTCCAAATCAGAGTATTTTGTATATTTGTAAACTGCAACTAAAAAAAAAAAAATACAACTAAACATTTCCACTCATCTCATGTCTTAGCAGAGAGGGCTGGTGCTGCATTTTGGGTCCAGAGAAGATGACTTCAGAAAGCCTGACATGCAGGAGCTGTGACTGTGAGAGCTCTGCAGCATCACACGGGGGTTCTGCCACTGGAGAAGCTCCACACACTGGTGGGCTCATCCCACCTGCCCCTCACCCATGCATTTAGAATTTTCTGCAGCATAGAGGGGGATTCCAAGAGGACAGGCTCTCACTTGCCCATGGGACGAATATCTTCCTACCAGTCATTTATCCATGTAAGTTAGCTCAGATCTGCCTCCAGCAGTTTCCATTGCTCTTAAAATGCACGTTTTCCAAATAAGAAACACAAAATTCAAGTGTGCATTCCCACTGTTCCATGGCAGAGGAATGCACTCTCAGACACCAGCAATGCTGCAGCCAAGCCAGGCTGCAGCTGAAGCAATTCCTGATCCCCTACACTCTGTCAATACCTGCAGGTGGGGGGAGAAATCTGTCAAGTGCAATACAATTCCAGTAAAGATATCTCCTCTGTTCTCTTTGTCAAATTGACACACACAGATATTTCAATCTATACTTCGTGGTTAAAATTGATCCTAGTGAGAGGATATGTAGCTTGATCAAACTTCTGTAGGACTGAATCAAACAGGATTGATGACACAAAATACCTGCTTCAAAAAAGAAGGAAGTTTTTCTTGTGATAATGGGGAGCTGGAGTCTTGGTGAGGCACAGGCAGGACAAAAAAGAAGCTCTAGCATGACCAGTTATCTCTAATACCACTAAATTCAGGGAACATATAAACAAGACTAAAACATCTCTATATAGAATTCAGTCACTTTCAAAATGGTGACCTTTTACACTGTATTAAAAATCCACATGTTATCAAAAACCCACTTATTTTCAGTTTCTGTCCTACAATGTCAGCTGTTACTTCACAGCTCTGTGCCTGTGGAGGGATGGGAAAGTGTGAATGTGCAGGTCCTTTAAAACCTAACAATCTTGGCTCATTTAGGATAAAGTCCTAAAGTAAATAGAATTGTAAGCACAATACGGTTTTTGAAGTGGTGATCCAAGATAATTTTGATCTACAGTACTCAGCTAAGATAAAAAGGTAAAATTCAGTATCATATAAATGTATCTACATAAGCATTGTACTTAGATTAAATTTAATATAGAAAAATATTTTCCCTGTGTAGTCAGTAGATAATGTTAACTGGATCATAATTTTCACATTATAAAGGATCTGACCAGACAATGAGCATGTATTAGTTTGGCAAACACTATTAAATGCAGTGATTATTTCAGAGCCAAGATCCACATGTACCTGCTAGCAAAGAATTAACTCCCAAAAAAATGGTTTGGGGATCAGATCACTACATTACATTACACCTGAGCTTAAAAAGATAAATTTAACAACATACTCTGTAACTAAGGTGGATTATAAAAACTATTTGAATAATTGCCATAAAGGAAAACCTGGGTTGCCAATCCAGTTTCAATATTCTTTCTGTCACATATTTGCTTGCTTCAGCTTCTTCTTCCACTGAACTGTACTTGGCTTTCTATGACTTCGTTTTGTATTTTCACACCAAAGAAAGCAATTAATTTAAATCATAAAAGCAATCCAAAATGCTGGTGTAAAAAAGTAATTTCCCATTGGTTCCAGACCTAGACTAAGATGTGCTGGTTTTGGTCAAAATTGTGAAAGCAGCATACCATTACAGCACTCCAGCAGGGTGCAGGAATCTAGGGTTATCCAGGGAAATATTAAGAAAAAGGTGGGAGGATAAAATAAGGCTTCTGTAATGACCAATAGGACCAAGGAGAAAACAAATTAAGTTGTAAAAACACATATTATAATTCAGGTATTGTGTAATAATAAATTTTGTACTAATGATAAAATGAACATCTTGATCTGCAGGTATTCTGAATCCTCCTTTACAAGCAAGGATGGGATTCTCAATTGCTACTGAAAATCCGACATGATGAGAGCACTGGGACTAGTTCACTGTCTCCAGACACCCAGAACTGATGGCCAGTGACCAGCTCCCATATCTTCAAGAAAAATTACAGTTTTCCCTCTGTATTCTTCCTGTAGTCTCACAATTACTACCCCACTTTAGTCAGAAAACAGGTGAGTACATTAAATAATTTTTGTAAATATAAATGTTATGAAGCAATTTATTATTTGTCTTTTCATAAGGATTTCTAGATTAAAAACCCTTCAAGACTCAATCCTACAACTTTCAGTTCATTAATCATCAGCAGGAGCTCTAATGATAGATAGAAAAATGTGATTTATAGGCATATGACTAACCAGTATGGATTTTGGCAAAATAAAAACCCATAAGATGCTCTTCAATCCATTATTGCCCACAAATGCAGGAAAAAACAATACTATGTCAACAATTGCCAACCATATACCACAGAAACTTCCTGTAATATAGAGAGAAAAATGAGAGCAATTGGAGATTCTAATCCCTATAAACCCATTGAAAAATACATTTTTATTAACAGCCTCTATAGTCTGCCCAAAAAGATTTAAAAATGGATAGGAAACAATGACCCTTGAAAGGCTAAAATCGTTGCATGGAGATAGTTCAGGTAATCATTGAAGCCCATAGAGCAAAACTCAATGAGGAACCTCAACACTCCCAGTGCCTCATCCACAGCAGCCTGCCAGAGCAGCCTCAGGCAAGAGCAACTGCTCCACTTCCACAGGCATGCATCAGGTTTGGACATCAGGCAGGCAAACCGTGCACAATACAGCTGAATAAAGGCAATTTCAATTTTTGGAAATCCAGAACAAGGAGTCCCTGTCCTCACCCTGCCACTGCCCCCAGGGCAGGTGTGAGCCCGGGCCAAGAAAGTGCTCTAAGAAAAACGTGGCCACATTCAAACCACATATCCCACTTCCATAAAGTGACTGAGGCAGTTGGAAGTGTACATACCACCGAAATTTGATAATATTTGGAAACTTAATTTTTTAATCTTAGGAGTCTTAAGTTTTAGGCATTACTGAGTGTATTTTCATAGGATTTTAGAAACCAGAAAGGGAAGCCATGGGCCTATCTGTCTTTTCAAAAGCACCTGTGCAGTGCAGTGACCTTCCCAGGCTACTTGAATTTTGTTTTGAAAATCATGAGATGTTTCTCTATACCTCCAAGTGCCTAAACCATTAATTTGATAACATAATACCTAATAATTTAGGGATATCTGCTCTACCTATTTTTGAAAGAACACCAAAAGCACCATAAGGAAAGCAAAGACTAGCAGATAACTATTTTTTGAGGCTTTTATTGTAGTTGAAGGAACTATCAAATAGACACTCATAATCCTTCCACCTATGCTAACATGTTATTTGTGCAAGTTTTAGAAAGGGGTTATCAAGTTAATAGCAAGTTTTACAAAACAGCACCAGCTTTCCTGGTAGAATGTAAAACTAAAATTCTAAATGTCCCAGTGTCTGAAAGAGAGCCTCCTAACCAGCTCCCTCTATCTGAACCTGTGTTTGGCTGATGCTGCAAATTTATCTAGCTAAGTGAAACATGGGATGTTTTTCTAGCAAAACAACTGAATGACATAGCAAAGCACAGCAGGGCAATTTAACCCAGCAGTGTACTCGAACTGAGATCTGCATACTCCAAAACTCCTGGTATTGCTCTCACCTGTCTCTGCCTTTCCAAAGAGAAAATAATTTAAACCACCTGTTAATGAAACCATGATTCTGTGTCTACCTCAATCTTTTGTTCAATGAACTGTTGCTGGCCAGTTTGCAGCTTTCATCATGATTATTTTGCTCTGTTCTTACCAGTGTATTAATACACCCCTTCACTTTCTAGTGAACCTTTACACACTTCTGCATTATGAAGTCTGTGTAATTAATTGAGGACTTCTACTTATTGCTCCACTTTTCCATGGTTACACAGATTTCAAGGAAGGGCAGCCTTACTTTACTACAACATTGTGACTGGCTGGTTCCTGGCTGCAAAGGGCAGGGAAATGGTAAAGCACAAGGATGGATTTGGTTTCTGATTGAGGCAGGCAGGATGCAAAGCAACTCATTCTACCAACAGGAGATGTTTTCCAGACACCTGCTCCACGTGGATGCTCCATTGCTAGAGGTGCCTGTGTCCAGCACTGAGAATCACATCTGCAATCTCCACAGAGGCATTTCCACAGCCTCTGCATTGCTGGCAGCTTTCTATCCCATTCCTGACAATCACAAGCCAGAACTAGCACCACTGTCCTGCTTATAGCTCTCCTTGACTTTACAGGGAATACAGAGGGATGCATGTTGGCATTCAGTGTTTGGCATAACTTATGTCCAGCTGTAGGTCTCATTTTCCTTTTATGAATATTGAAATAGTGCTGAAAAACAACACAGAGCTCTTATCTGATGCTCCTGCCCCCATCCAAATAATTACCAGTGTACCAAATACTCTGCAAATCAGAGACAGTTTTCTATGTTTCCTGTGATTTCTCTCAACTAATTAACATTTCGTTAAGAATAATTTTTGCAACTGTAAACATATTGAATCTTTCAGAAAATAATAACATCAAATCCAGTGTTTAGCCTTTTTTCCTACATAAGCATATCACATGGTTAGTAGATGTTTGGATGTGTGCACACAGACACGTGTGTGTGCACCCATGTGTCTCACAGGATGGAAAAACTCTTCCCTTCCAAAAAACACAACAAATATTTAACCAAACACAAGTAAACAAAAGCAATGCTAGCATCTCGTGTTATTTATGATTTACCAAAAGTGGGAAAATCACTGAGTATGGTAGAATGACTTAATAGTGTAGAAGAGAGATGGAGAAAGGACAATTAAAGACACTCATGAACACACAGACAGAGCCTCAGCTTCACACATGTCTGGGGGGAAGGGGACAGGGGTGATGGCATTCATTACACCCTGCTGTCTCCTTCAGGCAGAAAGGTTCCCATTTGCATCCAGACAAGTTACAACTGTCCTTTAATTCCTCAATGACTAAACATTGCAGTGTATTAATTACAGCAGGAACTACAAAGTACTGTACCCTATCAATGTTCATTAGTATAGAAAAACGCAAAAAAAAATGAAAGGCTGCCTTCCCATTTCCTCCTAAATGACTGATTTTGCAAGAAATGCTTCCACCCTAGAATTGACAGTGCTGCATCTTCCTTTCTAAGCCAAGGGTTACACTGCTCAGTCTAGGACAGAACTACAGAAATACTGCAGAGTTTGACTGGCACCAGTCCTTCACATGAAAAAAGTGACTGTGATCCAACTGACACTGCCTGGATACCCTCCTTTCTCTCAAAAGCCAAAAGACATTATTAAGGTTAAGCTCTGTGTGTACCAACAGGTGACCTTTCCCCGTGAGGTGAAGGTTGTTTAGAGTTCTCTCAAGTCTGTCTGATTTCTTGCAAGTCTCCCTCAAGATGATGAGTCCGTGAATCAACTCTGAGCCTATATTACACAAAAACCAAGATGATAAGTCTTACCCAGAAACAAAAGATGATTAAGGTCATAAGTGGCCACCTGGGGGTCAGACTGGGTAGCATTATGAAAACATACTTGTGCATTTTTTGGTATGATTTTGCTTATTTTGGACTTTGCCTTCAGTGAAAGCTAAAGCAACAGGGCAGAATTTAAACTCTGTTTATTTGTCCCAATTTACACCACCTTTACTTGCCCCCCTTGGCCAGCCCTCACACCAGGCTCTGCTGTGTGTGAAATGATGAAAGAGAGGAGTGTCCATTGGTCAGTTTAGGTTAATACCACTAACCCAAGTCAACTTTGGTGTGGCTTGTTTTTTAACCCACAACTCAGGAGGTGTCTACGTGGTATCTAATATGTATGAGCCTCTATACACTACACAGCACTTACAGTGCATTTTAAAAAGCTACTCCTTTTATAAGTTAAAACCTACAATACATTTTTAACCAGTTCTTGAGTATTCTAAAAGGAAATGTTTCTGGTTTCTAAGCCAGAACTGGTCATTTTTTTCTACGGTATATGATGTTTGAAAATCAGTTCTTCCTATTATAGATTTCTCCCTCAGCTTGTAGAAAATCCATGATTCCCTAAACATTGGTCTTTGAAAGCACATTGACTAAAATCTTCATGCCTAATTCATGAAGTGTAGTCTGGAGATTAGTGGAGCTGGACATAGACCAGGAATACTTTATCATATTCTAATAAGCAGAGGCTGAAAATTGCATTTCTAAAGCTTCAGTATTAAAGGGCACACTGCAAAACATGACCCAAACATAACTCAGTAGTTCTACACTGTCTGTAAAGGCTTTGATATGATAAAGTATGCTGACGAGGGGAATAAACACAACTAGAAATTTCTGTATTTAAGGAGAGGGGAAAAAACAGCAAACACTACATGTATACATCAAAGCATATATTGTATATTATAAACTCATATAATGCGATCCCAATGGAACAACCCTTGTACTGCTATCGATTATATGAACACACCATGGAACATCATTGCAATAACATAAAATTAAGCTTATGTAGCAAATGTGACAGTAAAAAAAGCTAGTAAAAAATAGTCTGCAAGGCCAACGTAATCATTACCATAAAACTCTTAATGACATCTCGCCATACAATACACCAGAAAAATGTGAAGATTAAAATTGCCAGAGGAGAAACATGAATATTTTTTACTTGTGGTGCTTGTGTTATTTAAAAGGCAAACTGCTCCCCACTCCTTTTTTTGTTGTTGTTGTTTACTTGGGGTTTTTTATTACAGCATAACTAGATTAGAGAAGGAATGATATAGGCCAAGGTTTCTAATTCCTCTACAGCAGGATCTGTGCGTAGCAAATGAACTTTGAAAATATCTTTTCATATAATAGATTTATCTTCTCATGTAGTAGAGTGAAGATAAAAATCTCTCCCATCATGTTACATTGTCAGGATCTATTTTGGGAAGAAGGCAGGCATTGAATATCCCTGGATAAGGGAAGTACCCCTGGAAAGAAAGCAAAAATCCTAGAGAACTGCACTATTCTGTGTGGTTTTCCACCCTTACAAGTGCTGAGACAGAACATTTCCTGGGGAGGAGCCCCAGCAGAGGCAGGGCAGGGGGACACCCCCACTGATTCCCACTCATCCAGGTCTCCCCACATTGCACCATGTCTGAAAACTGGGGATGTTCCATGCTGCCATGCCTCCTCCCTGCTCCTCCACAGATTAAAACCTCTGCAGAAGTCCAGCCCCATTTACAGGCTAAGCATGGTCCCTAGATTTGCTACCTTGGTCTGGTGGTGGGAGATTTATAAATTAAGTGAGTAATGAGTGGCTGCTCATTACACAGATAATTGGATTGGGCAAAGTATGAAAAATAGTCCACATATTACCTATAAACCAAAACTAAGGAGTATAAACTGAGAAAACAAGTAAAATTATCAGTACCTATGTCCATAGCAGTCATCTGTGGTCATGTTACACAGAAAACTTGAACAGGCAGGGATGTTGTATCAAGAAAAAAATAAAGAAAATAAACAAAGGATGATTTGATCAGAGCTGCAAGACTTGAAATGAGTGAAAACCATCAGTCACAGTGACCAACAAACCCTGGCAGTGTAAACAAGGTAGAAATGATAGTCAATAAAATCACAATTAGGTACACTGAGTGTCAGCGTTCCTGTGTGCTCACAATCAAGGAAATCAATAACTAACACTGAAAATTCTCCACTATTTGCTTTCACTTTATATTTTCAATTTATTTTTTTCTATTTGGCTTCCCCAGTTGATTCCATGAAGAATATCTTTAATAAAAAGCAGTTCCAATAGTGGTAACAGTGCAATAGGAACCAAGTGCAAGAGAACTTAGAGGGGCCCACCAGTTATTACTGAAATTTAAGTGGGGGGAATAAAAACAACAGGTTTACAAATAACTGAAGAGACTGGACACTCCTTTTCACACCAACACAGTTTAAATAAAGGAAGTGTAAAAGCCAGCAACTTTTACTGCTCCAAATATCTTTGCCGTTGAAGAGTCCTTAGTGCTAGAAACTTAGAATTAAAAAAAAATTCTAAAAACTTAGAAGTAGCAAATCTAATGACAAAAAGATCAACAGAAATTCACAGCAAAGACAACAACTGTTGCTACATCCCAGAAAACCATTTCTCATTTGGCTTATTGCAAGCAGCATACCACGTTTTTCTGAGCCCTTTCCAAACACAGATATAGCCAAAGGAATTCAAGCATCTCCACAGTTTGCCAAGAATGTGCACAACATTGGGTAATTTATTGAAAAATGACCCTTTTAATAATTCTTCAATATTACCACTGGGAATTTTCAAATACACCTACACACGAATCACAGCGATGATTTAGTCAGGGTAACAGTTTGCCAACAAACACAAGCTTTCTTACTCTGTCTTCTAAATTTACTGGTTTCATTCCTACAGTGATATAGAGCACAAACTTCTCTAGGTCTCCTCATTGTGAACATCCATCATTCAGAGCCATATCAAAGAACTCTCTCCCACGGTATAAGGGTTGAAGTGCTGAAAATGGATGGGTCCCTAATTACCAAAGCAGTGACAAATGGAGGCTGCTTTTACACTTCTTCAGGTGTATTTTTATTAGCAGTGGGTGTGCGCCACCCACCTGTAGAAATTCATTCAGGTCTTTTGGAAACAGCCATTTCTACACAGGAATTGTAGCTTATAGAAGGTAATGCATGTAAATGCACGTATAAGGCAGAAACAATGATTTGAGTGGTAGTGAGCTCCCATGTTTTGTAACATTTTACACTTATATAAGAAAGGCTTTGGCAGAAGTTCTGTAACACAGCACAGACCAAGAAGTGCCATGCCTTTTGCATAGGTATAAAATCCTTAATCCTGCACTGTATAAACATAAGATATTACCTATGATAAATGCTCTTCTCTATCTGTGACATTTTCCTTATGCTGTTTTCCATGCACAAATCACACAATATATGAAAAGAAAAAACAGCATTTTGCCTGATCAGTGTCTGTTTACAGTAATCAGAGAGAAAAAGCAAATTACTCTTATAATGACATTTTATAGCTTGTCTCCAATCAATAAGACAGTTATTTTGAAAGATTCACATAAGTTTAGAATCAATTATGAATGGAAAGGAAAATGAAAAAGGTGAATATTACTGGCTTGAGATTTGCTCATTTGAGAGTTGTATTTTTTTCCATCTTGCCAGACTCCTGTAAGTGATGCAGTCTGGGTGCGCTCTGCAACAAATGCTTCTACAGAATTATTCCATCTTTAGGAATCAATCTGGCAACTTGAGCATATTTATTTCTGAAACACATCTACCACGTTTTCTGTGAATACTAGATGTTATGGATATTATTTTTATTAGAGCAGATACTACTATAGTACCATATACTACTACACTAGTGTGAAATACAGCCCTTGATACAAGTAGCTTTTCTTCTTTTAAGGTATGAAAAATGTCTCTTCTAAAAATTTAGCATAAACAAATAAAAAGCAGGAAAGTATTGAAAGAGATAAACAACAAAAACCTTACTTCCTCACATTTTTGTGGATAAATTTGTCTCACAACCCAGTGTCTCCATTGACACAGACCCAAGAGCACTCCCAAAGCTCCACCACTGATCACAGCTCACAGGTTGAGGAGTTCAGATATCACTCCTACAAAAACAAATTGGTTCCTGATCTAGCATGACATCTTAAATTTTAATAGTATCCCTGACAATTCCCTAGACTTAGGTCAACGTAATATCAAAATCTTCTCCCTCTGCAACAATTCTTACATTTCATATTTAAATGAGGCGTTAAAACAAATCCAAATGGGCTCTGTCCATCACAGATTAATAGCAAAATTTTGATTCAAATTTCTAATTGTTTTTTATCTCCCCAAAATAATGATGTATTTTATAGATGGAAAAAATAGATAATGCCCTAGCAAATTCTGCTTCAACTAAATGCACACTGGAGTCTTAAGGATTACCATCAACAAAGGAAAAAAAAAGCAAACTGAAGGGCCAAGTCACAATGCTTTTATTTTTCAATATGCTTAGTGATAAACCCAAAAATAAATCACAAATGGGAAGCAAAATGTCTGTATGTCTTTTGAACTCTTTCAATTTGAGAATGTGCCTGAGCCCTCTCCTTTATCAAGATACTGCCCCCATTCACATTACTTGCAATGAGAATTAGCCTGAACTGCAAGGCTGCAGGAGCTGCCGTTCAATAAAAATATCAAATATCAAAATACCCATAATGCAGCTTTAAGATATGGCAAAATCAGAGTCATAAAACTTCGTCTGTTCACAGACATTTGAACACATTGTTTATGCTCAGGCTTCTTCCTCTGCACAATCCTTTGCAACCCCAGAGATAGACTGGGATAGAAAATTTCTGGCAGTTTAGTCTCCTGATACATGTCTTTTCACTAAATTCTCTCCATATGCCTCTTAAAGGAACATGTGAGCTATAAATCTAGCCTGAGTGGAAACATTTCTGTATTTTACTATGAAAATTTATATCACATTAACAACACAAATGTGCAATATTTATTCCTTTCCTGATTCCTGTTTGTACTTCTCATAATCTTTCAGCTGCTTTGGCATTAACCACTAAAATGCTAGAGCAAGGACCATGCCATGGAGCAACTTGGGTGAAGCAGAATTTATTCTGTAATGTGCAAATGCATCCCTGACAGAAATTCCAGGGTGAACTGGGACCTCAAAGGACTCCCAACAATGTCAAAAGAGCACTTGTGTGCAGAAGACACACAGCACCTCCCTGTTTGGCAGTGAGACACTAACCAGCTTTAGTTCTGATAAGATGCTTTACCTGAGGTATTCAATTACATCCCTACCAGACTGTGCTGAAGGAATATTTAAAGTCTGCTTTGCCCTTGACTCTTGATTCTGCATGTCAAAAACACTTAACTCAAACCCTTTTGGATTACCAATACTGCATTAAGTTCATTGACTCCTGTACCAGATTATCCAGGACCAGATGAACTGATATCACACACAGAGATATTGATGCTGTTTTATTATTAGACAGAACCAGCACAGCTTTATAAACGTTTTAATTTAGGGGGAGGAGGTGGTGTAGGCTGAGAGAGAATAAACAGCTCTCTCACACAACCTGCAATCAAATATTTTATGGAACCCTCCCTTGAAATTACTGTGAAAATTCAGAAATTTAGTCGAATAGACAGATCCTCAAGAAAATGCTCTTATTTGAGAGTTTCTGGTGCATGAAGCCACAGAACTGTCCACACTAATCTACAGCTCCCCTTGCTGGGTCAGCTGCTGAATTGCATTCAAGCAGTGACAAACAAATAATATATGTGAAATATTTAGACTTAAAAAATGGACATCACACCCAGGTGCTGCTGTGCACAAGCAGCCTCTGTGCTGGACACGCTGCTCAGAGATGAGCTGCACCAGAGCAAGACAAATTTCAGACTTTTCAGTGCTGAAACTCAAGAGACTTCGACAAAAAACAGGAACATGCACCCATTTCCCTCTGCCTTCTAGGCTTCTACCAACTTCCTTTATTATCACAGGGAATCTCCGCTTTTCTTCCTTATTCCTCCCACTCTGAAAATCATCAATAGACTTATTCAAAATGGTGATGAACGAGTCTCTGGTAACAGCTTTACTCAAAAGCACAATCAGTCCTTGCTAGCTTACTTGAAATCCCACATTTTGTTCAGGCCACCTGCAAAGAAACGTTTTGGGCTCCTTCACAGAACTAGGTATTGCTACCATTTGCCAAGTCCATGGGTTCTTCTACTTCAATAAAATTTAAGTATCTCAGTAAATCTGGTAATTTTTTTGCCAAGTACTTTGCATCTGCCATCCATTCTTCACACACACCCATAAACACACTTTGCATATTTTTCTTTCTTGAAACATCTTGATAGTTTTCATATGAAAGGGTAAAGCACACTCTATATCTCAGTCAACTGCTCTCTAGTGCTACACCCACTAGTTAGGCAAATAATTAACTCAATTAACTCAATTCCAAACACACAGTACTCAGACAGCAGCATCCAAGTTCTGATAGAATTCCATCTACAGAAATACTTTTTCTTCCCTTGACCTCTTTGCTTGCAATTTGCATTTTCAACTAATTCAGAACATGTCTTATACTTTTGTCTGGACAACGTTTATCCTCACTATTTTGACATTACTGGGGTGATAAAACAGGTAATATCCTGGTTGGAATAGGAGTGGTGCTGCAGTTTTGACACAAATGTGAAAATATCCCTTTTATTGGTTTGGGTATGAACACAGACACAGGTGTACAATGCACACTGCTACAAAAGTTTTGTAGAAAAGAAAAATCCTATCCGAGGAAAATAAGGATACTGAGCCTTCTAATTACATTTTTTTATCTGAACTTAGTGAAAATTTGGAAGCATGATACATTTTTGTGGTTAAAACTAGTGAACAGAAAGTGTAACTATGATTATTTGCCTGGATAAAAAGTACTTCTTTATTTCCTCCACCTCAGGGATTTTGCATTCCTCTCACTAAAATAATTGTTAAAACTGATTTAAAAAAAAAAATATGAAAGCATAAACAAAGCAAGCATATGCCAGTCACAAAACATACAAATAAAAACCCCAATCTGTTTTTTCATGCCTCTGACACCCTTTTGACTATGTATTGACCATTTGTGAACCTTTTTCTCAGACAAAACCAATCAATAAGTTGCTCATCCAGAATTTTTTACTCTTACAAAATTGATAATTCACAATAAAAAAAGAAGATTATACTGCTATAAACTCAGTATGGATATCAACAAACCAGCAAGACCAAATCACACTGGAACAATTAATACTAACTTAAGAATTATTAGTGCTCCTAGCAAATGAAATACTACTTAAATGTTTTGATAGTAAAAGGTAAATTTGACATATTTGTCAATTTTCAAAGCAGCCTGGAGTGATTGGATTTAGGGGTCAGTCACTTTAAGGTCATATTGAGACCACAGATTTTACTTTCAAATTAAGAACATGGAAAGTAATAACCAAAACCTCACAAACACACACCAAAAAAAAAAAAAAAAAAAAAAAGTGACTGGTTGGCACAGAGATTTGTGCAGCTTGTGTGTCACCCACTGAAAGAAATCCCACTTACCAAACATAATTTTTCTGACAAATAACCTTGATAGGTAAAGGTAAAGCACACAGACAATTTAGTGCTATTACAAACTTCTTCAAACTGAGTGCCAACACTCATCCTCTTCAAAATAAACCAGGGAGCGCCAGGTCTCATGTTACAAAGTATCAACAATTACAGAATGCTTTCCAAAATGCTAACAATAAATCTAAAACAAAAATCAATACTATTAATTTGTGAGATGGATGCTAAAAAAATCAAAGCTGCCACCATTCAAAAGTGTTAAAACAGAAACACAATGGAAATCATAAATGTGTTTTAAAACTCAATTTAAAAACACAAAGTTTTTCTAATCTAAATTTAAGAGCCTTGTTGCTTATTTATTTTTATGAAAAAGGATCCAGCATGTTAACAACCTTTTTCCAGCCACAGAAACTGTTGGCATAATGCCCAAGGAATACAATAGCCACATGTTCATAATCT
This sequence comes from Sitta carolinensis, assembly GCA_032173965.1. Classification (NCBI taxonomy): domain Eukaryota; kingdom Metazoa; phylum Chordata; class Aves; order Passeriformes; family Sittidae; genus Sitta; species Sitta carolinensis. Next base: position 6,128,411 of record CM063292.1, read on the forward strand.
TTAATTATCCAATTAATGTAGAGTCATTTTAGCAATTAGTTCAGATGACCATATGTAACTTTTTACAAATAGCTTTCTTTCTATGACCAGAATGCCAAATGCACCACGATGTGTTTTTATAAAACCCATGATTTGAACAGGAGGACTTCCAGAATTATCTGTGTTTAACATCATGCGACTCTTTCTGTTGGACTCTCTCTAAAATTTATTCAGCTTCTTACATAAGGCTGATTTCTGCAGACTTGTTCTTTCAAGCCTGCAATCCAAACCCCATATTTTACTATCCCCTGTAATGGTAAAACAACACAGTCATGATGAGGTCACAGCAGAGGTGTCAAACAGCAGCTTGCTTCAGTTTTGGTGGTGTTGTAATTTTAATTTGAAACCAGGCAGAAATACTAATTTGTGTTCTGGTTTGGGTTTGCCAATTGGAAATTTCTCAAGTAAGAGCAAAGCAATCATAAGCTTAAAAGTAATAAAACTTTATTAACTAACATTAAAAGAAAAAAAAAAACAAAACCAAAAACAAGAATCAGAATGAAATTTTCAGAACGCTTTTTTTTACTCTTTCTACACTTTCTTTGTTTTTTACTGACAATGTACAGAAAACACTGTACAGTTCACAGGGAGGGAAGCACCTCTCATTTGCTATGGAAAATCTCAAAACTAGCCAGCTCATTTCTGTGGGCTGGTCAAACTAACACAGGTGGGTCCTCCAGGCAGAAACCAGAGCCCAGCCTGGCAGAGCAGAGTGCAGGCACTGCTGAGCCTCCATCCCCACATCCCTGCAGCAGCCCAGAGCAGCTCCTGCCAGGACGGCAGAGCCCGGGCAGGGCAGGGCAGGGCAGAGCCAGGGCAGAGCCAGGGCAGGGAAGAGCCAGGGCAGGGCAGGCACAGGCAGAGCCAGGGCAGGGAAGAGCCAGGGCAGGGCAAGGCAGAGCCAGGGCAAGGCGAGAAGAGCCAGGGCAGAGCCGGCTCCCTGCTCTGCAGCCGCACCAGCACAGCACCCCTGGTCCTGTGTGAGCTGCTCTCGGGAGCGCCATAGGCTGCCAGGTCAGCCCCGGAGGGCAGGGGGCACAGCCCGGGCACGGTGCCCCCCAGGCAGGCAGGGGCACAGCCGGGCACGGTGCCCCAGGGCAGGCAGGGCACAGCCGGGCACGGTGCCCCCCAGGGCAGGGCAGGGGGCACAGCCCGGGCACGGTGCCCCCCAGGGCAGGGCAGGGGCACAGCCGGGCGGTGCCCCAGGCAGGCAGGGCACGCCGGCACGGTGCCCCCAGGGCAGGGCAGGGGGCACAGCCCGGGCACACAGCGCGGTCCTTCCCGCTCCCCGGGCCCCGCTGAGCTCCGGCGTCCCAGCCTGGCTGACACCCGCAGGAAAGCAGCTCAGGCAAGCAGATCACATTACAGTCTCCTTTCTTGAAGCATATGGCACTGCCCATGGTTGGAGGGAAGAAACTGGCTCACGTGGAACGTCTGTGAAAATCAGCTTCCCTAGGAAGTCTAGATTCAGCAGTAAAAGCTTTTATCCCTTATATAAAGAATATACCCATATCCCTTTTCCTTGCAGTAAGAAGTGCTGTATATGTGTGTTCATCGATTTAGGATCTGGTCCCAAATACAACTCCTCGTTGCTCTGCTACAAGCAACATAAGAATACCAACAAAAATAGAGAAGGGCAGAGCCTATTCCTGAGTTCAGTACAATAGAATACAACAGAAAGCTAAAGATGAAAGCAGAATGTCTGCCTGAAATTATTACAAAATACTTTATTATCTGGACACCGAGGTATTAAGCATTAAACAAGTTCAAAGAAAACTATTTTCTGTCACGGTATTTCTCTGCAGAAAAGAGATGCTATTTTCTCCATATAAACCTCAAATTATAATCATTAGCATACAGGTAATTGTTGAGGAAGGCAAAGGGAAAAGCAATTGCTGCATAAATACCTTGATTTTCTATTGTTTATACGACTGCATTTAGATGAAGGTATACATACAGAAAGACACACAGGTCCTTATTTCTCCTTAATTGGCTTCATTTCTCTCTAAGGACCCTTTTAATGTATAAAAACTGTAAGCATTTTAATGTAAAATTCATACCAACCTAAATGAATAGGTTAGCATTACATCCTTCTGTCACTACAATTTATGATTACCAAAACCACGGAACTATAAGGCACACTGCTGTAGATCATTTTATTCATAATAAAGATGTTCCATTCCACATCTTATATTCTGTCCTTTGTTTTGACTTACCTGCCCACGTTCCTCGGGGCCTGCTTTACACTGGGGTGGTTTTAGGAAAACAAAAGCATGGCTGAGCTCGGTGTGTGGCACCAACTGGGGCTCCAGCAGCTGCCAGCACAGACCTGCTGCAATAGCCAGGCTGCCCAAGGACCCCTCCAGACCCACACCCACGGCAGAGCTCCGTGGGGAATTCCCTCTGACTGCACCGGGAATTTACCCAACACCAAAAAAAAGATGGTGCTGCCCTGAGAGATGAGAACTTCTGGGGGATAAAATGGCTTTTAATTTGACTTCTACCCTACATTCTCAGACAGAAGTAATAAACCCTTTAAACACTGGACATATTTACCACTAGATCCAAACTCTGATTAAAATCCATCCCTCTGTGCTGATTAGGTTCCCTTAGGGGAATAAAAAGCAGTAGAAATGAGTGTGTGAGAAAGTGTTTAAGCCACATCGGTGAATTCCTGAATGCAGATACACTGGGACAGTGAACAGTACCTGGACATTTCCCTTGGTGGCAGAAGCTGCTACAGCCCAGTCTTTTGTGAAGTTTGTTCAAAGAATGAAGGGGCAGATGAGGCACATTCATAACATTCAAGATTACCCTGATTACTTCCCCCCTTTAAAACGCAGAGTATATTGAGCCTCTTTAAAAAATTCATACAGTGGAATCATTCTATGCAACTGTAAGAAGAAAACTGTCAGACAACATTCCCAATTCAATATTACATTGTGCTTCAAGAAAAGATTTCCATATATTCTAGATTAAAAAAAGTCTCATAAATAAATGATAATCCATTGCTAGCACTGAAAAATGAAAAATAATTTTCTGTTTGCATTTTACTCTGCAGAGTAAAATTTGATCTCTCTTTTAATATAGTTTTTTTTGTATATACAGAGAAGTAAAAAGATGTAACCATATGAAAATTGATTTTTTTTACATGGTCAAAAATATTTCTATTGGTGTTTATCTAGAAATCTTACTTTTATAAATACTGAAATATATCACATATTGATAGCTTACACACATTATTTTCAACAAATTACAATAATGTTCATGTTTTTAAAGAGAAGCAAAAAAACCAAGGTTTTTAACATTAAGCAGCAAAGAGAGAATGATGAAGAAAAGGGAATCTCCTTAGAGGTTACTACAGCTGGACACAGTTCAACAGAAATCTGTCAGTAATTTTATAGAATTTATCATAACTAGACATCAATATATTTTACATAAACCTAAAATAATATAAACATATACTATCTCCCTGTGCATATTTATAAATAAATTTACATTTTAAGTATGTGATGTGTTAGTGATACACAGAATATAAATCGCATGGTACAAACTACCTGTACCTAAATTCATTGACCAAATTTAAAGTATACCAAGCTGCTTCCAGCTGACACAAGAAAACCAAATAAAATGCTGGTTCTCATAAAACAACTTTTTAAAAATGCTGAGCTATTAAAAAATTAAATAAATTTCCTTTATAATGCATAATTTTTCAGGGAAAAACACCACAGAATTCACAACAAAACGTTCTGTTTGGCTCTTTTATAGAAAACCAGGTTAGAGTCACAATTCTGACAGAGGCATCTGCCTCTTACTGGTGAGGTGGGGGTAACCTGGTTTAATTCCCTCCCCAGCCCGGGGGGATTGGAACACCGTGGCTGAGGGCTCTCACTGCTCTCCTCCAATTCCACTTTCTGTAAGTAATTAAAGCCTCGGCGAAGCAGGTACTGAACCCCAGTGACCCACTTCGCAGGGAACAGCCGCAATCACCAGCCAGAAGGGTCATTCGCACTTACTTTATCTCTCAATTAGTGGTTCCTTCATACAAGATAAAACAGCGAAAAGCGCGGTCCTATTGCTAAAACACTACTTTGGCACAGCCATTTAGAGACTTTTCTGGGAGAGGCAGGCTGCAAGACAGAAATTGTGAACTTGAGGTAGCAGCTAGGATGTCATTTGGGATTTGTTCTGTAGGGAATAACTGAAGGTTCGGTGTGATGGAGAATGAAAGTGATTCCCTGCCCTGGTAGTAACCTGGGAGTATTTATCTAGCAACCCCCTCTGATGTGGGAGCAGTTCTGGAGACACTGAAAATACGGTGATTCCTTCCACCCTAGAATAATTTACTATCTTTCTTTAAAGTTATTCACTTGCTGTAAAAATGTATTCGCTTGCCAACAGTTACTGCTACCACCGGCAAAGAAAAGAGTGGCACTGCCCTGTAGAATTACATTAACACTCCTTAGTCAGAGTAAGTGCAGGCTGAGAAAGCTGCAAAAAAGTCCCCAAAACTTAGAAATTCTGCAATGGTAATTATCTGGTCTGAGATTTGGCCCAAAAAATGACTTCCAGTACAATACGCAGATAGGATTATATATATTTTAAACTGTGATTGCATTACATCAGCATTTATCTAACCTGGAACCACATCAGGAAAATAATTTTTAAAATAAAGTGTAATTCACTCCTAACATGATGCTGTCAGTATGCAAATGTAGCAGCAATGTTCTTCTGGGCAACTTGCACACAGCTATACGAACATTTTCAAAAGTGTGAGAATTATTTTTAAAATGGCACAGAAATTCCACATTTTCAATGGGAATTCTCACTAATGGCATTACTCCCATCACTTTAGGAAGTGCTAATTTTGCTACTCACTGGACGCTGATAAAAGTGCTGTATTTGGTCCCTATTGTGACTAATCAGTGCAGCACTGCAAATGGCAGCCCTGCCTTTTCCAACAGGGCAGTTTCCAAAATTCAGCAAAGCACACGTGTCATGCAAATTACTCAGAGAAAGGTGCAGAACTCGCAGCAGAACAAAGACAGCTGTTCTGCAGGAGCACCCTGGGCAGTGCCAGGCACAGGGAAACAACACGAGTGCTGATGGCAGCAGCCAGCTGAGACCAAGGCTCTGTGTCAGCCCAGCACTGTTACTGCTGATCCTGCACCAGGATGGGGCAGTGACAGTGGATCCATCAGCAGGGAGAGATCCCAGCTCCTCTCCCATCCCAACCCCAGTATCCTGCACGTCTCCCCTCAGCCCAAACCCTGTGCTGTGCCTGTGGGGAAGGAAGGGGACTCCCAGCCCTGGGGTTTTGTGAACCATTGTGAGGCCTCCAGCAGGCTCTAACCAACCCTAAACAACCCCAGAAACATTTGGGAAGCACTGCTGCAGTGTGTAGACACAGCTTGTTCTTTATGAAACTTGTATCGACACACACCTCGCTGATAAACACAGTCTAGTGGAAAACAAAAGGAAAAAAGAAAAGAGAAAAATAGTTGCTTACATAATGGATTTGCCAAAGGCAAATATTTCCACTGCTCCTAATAAACACATTATATTCCTCTTCAATCTTATAAATTTCCAAAGCTGTGCAAGTCTAAAAAGCTGCAATGTCACTGGGCTATTAATTCTTTAAGCAAAATTAAAGAATTTTATAATTATTAGTAAAATACAAAATAGTATTCAAAGATGTGACCTCTAACTCTCAGAAGCACCACTGTGTAATGCTTTCTCATTGCTAGTGATCCCCAACCTATACAAAGACCCTGGTAAGTGACACAAGCTGAAAATAAGGCACAAGAATCTCATTTTAGTGGCACATTCCAGATGAAGTGTCACCATATGGACCAGCATGGTTGGATATGAGGTAATGTTCTTCCCCCAGAGCATGGCTGAGCACTGGAACAAATTCCTCAGGGAAGGAGTCACAGCCCCAAGCTTGACAAAGTCCAGGACACATTTGGGAAACGCTGTCAGGCAGGAGGGGTGGGATTGTTGGGCTGTGCTCTCCGGGGCCAGGAGTTGCACTCAATAATCTTTGTGGGTCCCTCCCAGCCCAGGAGATTCTGTGTATCTGTGATTCTATGAACTTGGGTTATTTTTCTGTCCCTGGAAGCTGGGGAATAACAGCTTTTGGGGTTATTTTCCTAGCTAATAAAGAATGACAGTAACTAGATCTCAAGTGTAAACACAAGATTGTTTCTGTCAGAGTTTATCTGAAATTGGTCCTCCATTTAGAAAATAAAAGCAACAGTGAAAGTTTATCATATACTCAGTGAAATTGGTATTTTACAATAATGCCATCTACCTATTCCTTTTTTACTTCTGAGAGCCTGTCTTCAGAACAGTGGAAGCGTTCATTTTGGGGTGCACTGAAATGCAACCTACCTGGTATTTTCTGTAGCAGCAAATTTCCAAGGTCTGTTGTGCGTGTAGACAAAAGGGGGCTTCTGATCATTTCTTCAGGTTAAAATGACTTAGCATGGAGCCATCTGGCTGCATGCATTAGAGCACACTTCAGGAAGGCACAAACATCTCAGAGCTGCTCTGCGCGCCGTGCGCGGGCAGCACGCACCCCGGTACAGCATGTAAATAAGACAAAGACTAATAACGCCTTCAATCCTGCGAGCACAAAGGCTGCTGTCCTATGTAACATAGCAACACATTTTCCATTACACCCTAAGATTAATAAGCCTCATGGAGACCTGGAAAATCTGACAGAAAACAAGGGCAATACGATGTTCATTTCTGTTTCATTAAACACGGGATGAGCTGATGGATCTCTCCACACTTTGTCACTCCGCACTGCTAATGGCTCTTTGACATTATTATTCACCATGGGTGAGATTGTGTAACCTCTGCTCACATTGGTGAGCAGGTACAAAAGTGGTCCCACTGGCAACTGCTTTAGAGAGGTTACCTGAAGCATATGGTGCTTCTCAGCTCACGTCAGAGTGGCTGAATCTGACCATAAAAAAAGTGTTTGTGAAGGATTTTAGAAATGTGCAGATAGTTGGTGAAGGGCACTTCAGTGGATACAAAGGCTTAATGCAGCAGTTAAAAACTCTGGTTTTTCAAGCAGGCTCAGTAGTTGAGTGATACCTCTTCATCCTCTTTATTTTATCTGCATAGTTTTTGCTTGGATGGAAGAGTTTTGCAATGTTACTTTTTCATAGCCATCAAATAAAATACCTTGAACAGAGACAGACTCTGGAAAATAGGAACACAACATAGGCAGCCAAAACGTGCCTGCACAGAGACCCAACACCTTCCTGTGCACAAAACATGGAACATGAAAAGCCCTGGGAGAGACTAAATCAATTCAATGTATTGATTTAATTTATTCTTTTTTATTAATTACCTATTGCGAGTTTTGCTTGCTGCAGTGTAGTTATAGAACACAATCATACTTTGCATTACCTTTCTTTTAGAATTGAGTTATGCCATATTGAAATGGAAAATAAACATCAGGACTGAACACAACCATGGATGTCACAGCAAGGAACCTGGAAGGAGACATCTCTGGGTATCTTCCCTCTGTTCATTTGGAAATTACTCTAATGATTGACAATCTTTTTCCTTTACTCAAGGGGCCCTCCTTTGTGAATAAAATATGAGTCAATATTATGATCCTTGTTTTATAAATAGTCCAAATAGGCACAAAATAGGATGTGGTTTTCCAGCTCACCTGAAGTTTACAGAGACTGTGAAGAGCTGTTCATCATCTCCCTGCACCAATTTACCTACTTCTAGGATCACTACACACTAATCTTCTGGGTTTAAATTTTTATGTTAATTTGGCAACTAATAAAGAAAAATACCAATACTGTGCTTAAAAGCAACACACTGGGGATGGGGATGTTTCAGTCATACAGAAGTTATAACACTTCATAACTGTGCAAGTGAGTAGAGATGTCCAAGTGTTCCTTGAGGGCAGGCTGCACGTGCAAAGCCTCATGTCTGAATTCAGACATTCATGGGAGTTTTCTATCCAACTGTAAATGAACAGCAAAGGCTGAGAATTTCATATAATAGAGATCAATACATAAGTTACAAAACAATAACAAAGGACATCCATCCGATAAATCTAATTAATGAACCAGCTTGAGAAAATGACTATCTGCCTGTAGATATTACACAAATAGGAAAATGGAATATTATGTAAAAATAAATCACTCTGGATTATGTGTTCAACTACAGTTTCAGGTTAAAAAAAGCAAAATTAATATCACTACTCATTCCAATTCATATCTGAAAACAGATTTCAAAGAAAGCTTTGGCAGAGTGATGTATAAATTATACGTTAAAATTATAAATTAGATTTCCCCAGACAATCATGGTGATTCCATAAATAGCTTGAGAAATAACTCTGGGTAAGTGATGAGCTTTCTGAAGACTCACCAGACAATTTGAAAACAGGAATTTTTATAAACAACACAATTCATTATATGAGGACTGCAGCATGAGCTGCAATATAAATTCTGCTCTATCTTGAGCAGAATCCAAAACTAAAGTGGATACTAAAACCATTGTGGGAGAAATAAATGATGGGCTTTGTGCTATAGCACCAAGATGTCTTTTAAAATCTGAGATGGAAGCAGAGATTCAAGGGTTTGAAACCTACAGCATGAAGGGCAGCATGCCAGGAAGTTACAGTTATTAAATTAAAAATAGGTCATACACTAATGCCAGTCAATTCTGTGTAACACTGGAGGTATCTGAGATTCCTCAGATACACCTAAACCTGCTTGATTTTGGTGCAAAACAGTATTAATCAAAGCACAAAAAATGCTCAAGTCCATTGGATAGAGTCATCAGAAAGCAAAGTCCCTAAACACGTGTTTTGGGAACGTTAAGTCTTCCATAACGCTGCTCCAGAAGATAAATCTACCTGTCAAGGACCGAGACAGAAGGGGGAAGCAGCCAGACACATCCCAAATCAAACACAAATATGCAAAGGCCTATAAGCAGTCAGTTCAAGAAACTCAATACCTCCAGTCCAGAGTTTTCAGACATGACACGAATTTCCACAATGAAAATGCAAAAAGTGGAAGATTTTTCTTACATGCAGGTCCTGAGTACAAACGGTGGATGACAAGCAAATTTGGTGTACATCTAAGATCTGAAACTGTATTTCAGTAACCAATGTGTGTAAAATCCCATCAAAGCTCACTGAGTTACCTCCCATATTCTTACATCCACAGAACAAGACTAGCTCTGCTTCTGAAAACAGAATAGAAAAATAATCAGCGCAGAAAGACATGGTATAAAAACTGGACAAGGTTTTAGAACTTCAAAAGCAGGAAAAATATTTAAAAATTAATTTATTTCCTTCATAAAGGATTTGAAAGGATCAATGCTGAAAGTACAACCAGAAGGAGAGACAGACTGGTGCAGAGAGGAGAGACCTGTTCTGTTCACACGTGGGCAAAACACCTCCTCCCATCACACTGTCAGAGAAGTGTGATGCAAGCCCACCTCTCCTCTCTCTCTCTGTATCTCTATGTATTAAACCACTTTCCAGACATGCACTCACACATCTATCTTTGTCTTCTCTCTTTGCAAACTAATTCCCCGTGGAATATGAACAAGACTGCTCGTGTACCATCATTTCCCAGGGAAAGAAATAAACAGCTTTTACAAGTGTCTGTTACTAATGCTACTTAAAGAAACATTCATTTCAATGCCACTAATTTCACTGAAGCACTGTAATAGAAAACTTCTGAAGACAGAACAATATAAAAACATAGACCCAAGTGACAGCTGAAGAATTAGGGTGATCTACAAGAACCAGCACAAACTGAGCAAAGAGAAAAGCAGGTGGATTGGTATCACGTTCCTGCATGCTTGGGGTCACTAAGATGAATGTTCATGAGATTCTTTTGTCCATTTGTGCTATAATTTCACACAGTAAGAACGAAATTGTGTTCTCTGATATGCTCACAGAGGTCCCTCTGGAATCGGTGAGAATTACACGCCTGCATCGAAGGGCAGAATTTGGCCCTGAGTCATTAGTTAGAACTCTCTGCTGAAACCCTGCAGAGAATAGGGGGTTTCAGAGGACGATGAGGATCAAACTGATGCAGCACACTCAGAGATTTACTCTCACAGGAGCCCATCAAATACTCAGGCATTCCAAAAACCCCATTTGTAAAGATAAAAACTAACACGCCACAGTCAGGGGGGCTGCCTTCTGTGGAAACAGACCTAAGCAGCATTAAAAACAGTAGCAAAGTAATTAAATAAAAGTTTGGAGGAAAAAAATAGCACAAGATTTTCAGACCCATATAGAAGAGAATGCCAACTAACAACCATTTCTCATGGAAAGGAAAAGTGAAAAAAAAATTACTTCAATACAGCTACTGTACAATGGTACACACGTCCATAGGAGCCTTAAATTTGCTGAAGGCCTGTTCTGTCCTCAGCTAAGGGAGGTGATTTCATCAAAATTTCTTGCTAGTTTGGAAGAAATTTCTTGCTAGTTTGGAGGGGTTTTATTATTCACAGACATATATATATGTGAATTTAAATATAAGTGTGTGTATGTATAAATCTATATATTTGTTTTAATTCCTTTCTATTCTAAAATAACTTCCTGACTGAATGTCACTGCAGTTGTTTATATTAAGATCTCCTATCTATTATTAATTTGGAGCTTTAAGTGAACAGTTGATGCCAAAATGATTACAAACAGTATTCTGCCTCCAATGCTTTTAAATTTTAAACAGGAGTATTTAGCAATATTATTTGTATCTGGTTGTACTTGCAGAGAAATTATTCACTTCTGTGATAAGTACAGACTGTTTTATCTCAGATATTTCCTGGGCACTTCCAGTACTCTGACTCAAAACCAAATCTGTGCTTCTCATCAACTCAGTAATAATTTTTGTCTTTTGTCTTGATCAAGGACTGACAAGACTCCAATTCAAACCAGCTGCAAAGTAACAGCTTTAAAAAAAAAAAAACCCATCCTCACTATTTAATTCTAACCTCCACTGTTTCTGTTGCAAGATAGGCTGGCATTTGCTGTTAAAGCAGAAAATTACAAGAAGGGCCTAATTGACCCTCTTGTGTCTTTGAAAAATCCTGTATGTTGTCTCTAATTGACCCTCTAGATACCTTTATGGAACAATGAATGAATCCTCTGTAAATAATGGACGGTGATGATTAATAGCCATGGGTTGGCTGGACCTCTGCCTCACGGAGTTCTGCTACCAAACATTGTTTTGTTTGGGTTTTTTCTTGCCGTCACAGTTCTCTATACTTTATTAAAAAAAACCAAACTCTCTCAAGGTAATAAAATATCCTGCTGTAAATAACATGAAAAGTTAAATTAAATGCTATCTCATGTAATGGAATGAGAAATAGGACTATTGGCATTATTTCCATCACCACCTCTTTCCATGTTTCAGTAACATGTCATGATAACATATGCTTGATTTAGAAAGCAGAAAAATTTAGCATAATTTATTTCTTTATTATGCATTGTAGTCAATAATAGCAATGTCATATTTCTTTCTCTTGACTCTTCATTGCAATAAAAATCTATGATACTAAGACACTTCTAGATTTGGCTTCATTATAATGCTGTCAGAAGACATTATGAAAACATCTCCAAATGTCTCCCCTCTTATTTAATAACTCTAATGTTTAATGTTTCCAAGCTTGTCAAATTATAAACACAAATGTGTTAAGTTACACCATTACTCTGAAATGCTACAAAGAAATTTTGCTGTTTTGAAAATAATATCTACAACTTAGCAAAACAACTGGCTCCATGCCAGCCCCAGATCACATGCAGCAGCACAACAACATTTGGTGATGCCATCGAAATTCACTCTCTGAAATTCAGCATCCCATAGTGAACGCGTCAAGAAAATAAAGGACCAATCAACACCTTCTTGCACTATATATCACTAGAAAACAGGAAGATGAAACAAATAGATTTAAGAAATATAACAAAGCTGAGCACACCTCTTTAAATGTAAAGAGCAAGAGCATGGAGTGTGGTGGTTCAGTTAGATGGCGAGCCCTGACAGTTTAAATTCAACCTTTCAAAAAGAAACAACTCAAAGTTCCATAAGATCTCAAAAAAAAAAAAAAAAAAAAAAAAAAAAAAAAAAGAAGAAGAAATAGATTACAATTATCTGTGTCCCACATCCTAAGTTCTCTTGGATACAAGCAGGGACTTGTTGGCCTATTTATGAACCTTTTATAACACTGAAGATAAATGTAGGACCTGAGGTTCATTAAGCAGCTTTGAACTGTTCTTAACAACACTCAGAGAACTTAAGTAAATACCACCATAATTTTATCATGGGAAAACTGACTTGACCAAGGTCACAGAGAATATCTGTGAATTTAGCCTTTAGCTAACCCCAGATATCTAAAATAGAAGGGTATTTTAAAATCCAATAGCAACAGTTTTCACAGCAGATACTGCAATTCATTGTGACTAAATTGAAACATGAGAAATGTTCTTTCCAAGGCTCAGATTAACACAATACATATTTAATCATGAAAACAAATCTTTGCTTGCTGAAATCTGCCATTCTCTTTAGTGCAGTTTAGTTTCTTAGAGGCATTTGTCCTGCTCTCCTTGGAGATGTGGCTCATTGCTGTTTCAGTGACAACTGCCCCAACAAAAATGTAAATTATTTTAGAAAGATTGTATAGCTTGGACAAGCTTGATGATGACTACTAAACTGCCTGCAAAGAAGCAATACTATGGGGAGAGGCTAACTGGGAAAGAAGAATATTCTCTAAGTTCATTGATTTAGTGTAGGTGCAGCATCCTTATGAGAATGACCTAAAAAAGCAGTTGGAGTGAACCTGTTATTGGTGTCACAATAGGCAGCAATGTGATACTGGATGTAAAATATTTTTCAGTGATTTAGGTAGATAAATAGACAACTTTCTGAATTTCACAGAGTCACAGAACAGCTGAGGTTGGAAGACACCTCTGGAGATCATTTAATCCTCAGTGCCCAGAGCAGGGTCCCTGGTGCAGGTTGCTCAGGACCCTGTCCAGTTTGGTTCTGAGTAACTCCAAGGACAGAGAATCCACAACCTGCCCAGACAAACTGTTCCAATGCTTTACCACCCTCAAAATAAAAAGCTGGTTTCAATGTTGAAATGAAATTTTGTGTTTCATTACTCATCCATTTCTTCTTGTCCTGTCATTGGACAAGAGTGAGAAGATCACTGCTGTCTTCTTTATTTATACCACTGGATATTTTACAGTTTAAATTCATCCAAAAGAAACCTTAAGCACGAGTCAAAGATATAGATGTATGGCTTCACATCTAAATAAAAGCAATTTAGCCACACACAATTGTCCAATTTTCTTAAGAGCAGTAGTCACTAATTCAAGATAAAAGTAGACTTCCCATGCATATTTGATATGAACTTGCTTCAGACTCTGAAACCTGCATTCCAAAACACCCAGAGCTCAGTGTTACTGGGCTGGGGCAAACAGGAGAATGTGACTGAGTATGTTCAGTCTGTAAATACAAACAAGGGCTATAATTTCATGTGCAGTCATTACAAACTGCACTCACTACCCACTAGCAGGTGAACTGTCACCATGCTGTCTGCACTTCGGGCCTGGAATTCAAGACCTACCAGCAGCTTTTTTGGTTACTATTAAAGGTTTAAAATCCAAGCAAAGAAGTTATTTTCCTTGTTTGAATAAGTGAATATTTGAAGTGAATTCCTGCAATAATAGACTTCATCAAAATCTAAGTATAATTATAGAAATGTATTCACAATTACTTTGGAAGTTATTATGATTGAGTGGAAAATCTTATTTGCTGCACAGAAACCTCTGTGACTGGGCAAATTCATATAAATCACAACACAATTTACAGTAGGAAGTTGTTTGTCTAAATAGTAGAAAACAGCAACCTTTGTACAACTGGGGTTAAACTAATTCTGCCTTAATGAAAAGCAAAATTTACATACAGCTTTGTTAGCACAATAAATAGGGGTCTCAGTCTTTCATAATCATTCCCATTGTACCTCCATAGCCTCATCTGCTCCCACTAAAACCCTGGTTAAAAGCACATTTATTTTTTAATATCAGAGAGCACACAGCAACTCAGCCATTAGGCCTGTTTCAGTGCATAAAGATCATGACTATAACAGATGCTTATATTTCAAATAAATTTTTGTTTCCAACAGCACAAACTGAGCCCAAACACGAGAGGCTTGATTCAGTCAGAAACCTGACTGCTAAAGCTCCACGTACCGTTTCAGTTACAAGGCCAAACACAGAAATGAAAACTGATTATTTCTCTTCTTTAAAAATATATTTTTAGCTCTAACTATTGTCTCAGAAAAATAACATGGGATACACACAAGTGTTTTCACAGTCAGTCACCCAGAACAGTCATAAATGGATTTCCAGGACCAAAGACTCAACAGGATAATTTTTATCTATCTCTTAAATTAAAATTTGTTACTTATGGCGAAGATGGTGACACAGTCTCTAGTTCAGGGTGTCTGGCACTTCCCATTTCAAGGCCACAGTACAGTTGCTCACAACTTTAGCAAGCTCCAATTGCCCCACTGAGGTTTCCTGTTACAGATGTCCATGCGGGGCACAGCTTTCGTGGGAAAGTGCAGCAAACGTGCTTTCACAATTTCCAGAAAGCCAACAAGGGAAAAATACATTATATCCAAAAGTTTCAAAAAATTCTTTCTAGTGTTTTCTGGGAAACCTCCAAATCCCTAAGGCAGAGAAGGACCTCGTAAGTCGCCAGTTGCAGCCCAGCATTGCAGGCACAGACCATGTAGCTGCTTTTAAGATGCAGTTTGTTGAAGTAACTGAATAGACAGGGTGGGAGAGGCAGGAGCTCACTCCCACTACTCTAATATTAAATTCAGGAAATTAGAGCTGTAGCCAAGCCAAAAAAAAAAAAAAAAATTGAGTAAAAGAAAATCAGAGGAAAAGGTTTCTTGGGTAAACTTAGGATGGAAAAGACAGAAAGGAGTTGAGAGGAGACAGGACAAAAGAAGAAAGAGTCAGAGTGAGTCTAGGAAAAAGAAATCAGCCTTTTTGGGGAAAAGGAGTGAAACAGGAAAAGGAACAGCACTCAATTTTAAAAAGTGAAAAAAATACACAATTCGCTTTCCACACATTTCACAAATATTTTAAAGATAAATTTAAATGTGTCACTAATGACATATTTGGATTGTTGAGAAAGAAAAAGCAACCTCTTATTATAGTTAGAAGTGATTAGTTCAGTTAAAATGACAGTATCAGTATTGAAAGAAAAGAATCCAACCACAGCTAATAACTCTAAGGTTTTCAATCCTTCCCTCCATCATCCTACGTTCACTGAATATTAAAATAATAAAAGAATAAAACAAAACCTTTAGATTTTAGAAAATTTAGATGGTTTATGAAATCTTAATTCTGTCCCTTGGTGTATGCAGATCAATAGAAAAAGTTTAATTACAATGGAATACTTGACTAAATAATTTTGTGTCTTTTTTTTTAATTAGTCCAGGTATTTTTAGCTAATTATTCTACTAAACATATGTCATCATTTAATATCCTTATCCATGCCTGTGATTCCAGTGGAAACAGAGAGGATCATGTTTAATGATTATGCCAGTATTTCTATCAGTTTCTTTTCAGCATGCCACACATTACACAAATCCATACATTCTGTAGCAAGAGACAGGTTTAATAACAAGGCCTCCTCAGTCAAACATCTTGGACTATCCCCAGATCTCTGCTGCTGCCAAGTGACTGATTTAAGAGATGGACAAAGGCAGGCACACAAAAGTACAGATACTATGATTAATGGATGATCCAAATTTCCCTGAACTGCATATCATGACTTAACATGAAACTCTGAAGAGATTAAAGGCAGGAATTACATTATCATGAATAATATAAAAAAAGTTATATTCTGTTTAAAAGCTTTTGAGTGCAAGTTGAACAAATACATTAACACAGCTTCCAAAGATTGGATCAGGTTGAATGTTACACAGAATTTATTTTGAAATAAGCTTTATGTGACTCACATGTGAAGTACAAGTCTATTTGTGAGTGGCACTAAAGCTATTAGCATGCAGATTTTATTTCTTTCTTCAGTTAGATAGAGCTTACCCTATGTGCATTGTCCTTTTAATAATGGAAACTCCTCTGAAGCACACCCCAATGCTGCAGGTATACAGACACAGACAAAGATAGATACATAGACACCTAAATCATTATTCTGTCCTTTACTATAATTTGAAAAAGTGTCTCTTTGTTACAGTGGCACAGTAATGTGGCTGTTGTATCTTATTTCTCAGTATTGAATTCATAAACAGGAGTTTGGAGGGCACTTAGTGTTTCATATCATTTCAATCATATCAGTTGAAAATTTGTATTGAAATTATTCAGGCAGTATGTAAAGCCCTTCTATAAAAGATAGCTGTACATTAACTTACAATTAAATGATGGTTTTAATGAAATTATAGTGTGTGACCGGTTAACGGACTGATGCTGAGAGGCAAATGTCGAAATGAAGCCAAGACGTTTATTTTCAAACTGACAAACCTTAACTCAACCATAACATATAGTTCCATTAACATTATAGTTATTACACAAAATAATTTGGTTGAAAACAATATGCAATAGACCAAGCTGCCAGATCATCAGAGAAACCCTAACCTCACCTGTCCCATGAAAGACAAACCAAACAGCTCTTGTTTTAAACTTGGAGAAAGAACTACAGACCTAGAACCAACCTGTCAAATCCCTGCTTTCTCCTGAACAATGTCTTGAATCTTTACTTTTATTTGCTCTTCTCAGTACTAAGGTCAAGACAGCAGCCTCAGCTCTGCTTAACCACATAAGAAACTCTTAATGGGGTCCTGAGTCCCAACCTCTGCTTATTTTTTTCAACTTCTGTGTCACAAAGTGGCACAAAACTGTTAGCACAGTGAGTGATTTCTCTCTTGGAGCAGCAGCTCTGGATGGCATTAAAGACATCATTCCTACAGCTTCCAGCCAGTTAATATTTTAGACTGTCAAGATACAATCTTGCTGCTATATACAATTTCACATACAGGAGTGAGATGCTTAAAAGAGCAAAACCCTTCCGTCTGAAAAAGTCCTTCTGCTCAAACTGTTTAAGCACAGCAACCCAGAAAGTGTGACTGAACAACTGGTGGGATATGCAGAGGTGAAGCTGAGGACCTTTCTCCTGAAATGAGTAATGGCACAGGGTTAAGTTGATGTCTGATTTTTGGCATGACCAGAAAAACAAAGAAATGACAGAGGTGAGAAGAATCTCCTGTAGGAGTTTCTCAGTAACTGGAAACACTGTGAAACACCACAAGGAGGGAAATGCTGAAAGTCTGCTGTAATATATTATTCCCCATCATCAAGGAAGGAGCCCATGGAACCAGGCCTGGGGCAGAGACCTTCCCTCCTCGTTACTGGAGTTTCAGCCAGAAGGGATGAGCGCCCAGCACATGGAACTTGGCTGCTGTGCCAGGACTCAGCCCAGGCAGGCTCTTGCCATCCCAGAGACCAGGCAGGCTCGGGTGATGGGGAGGCAGGGAGTGGGCATGGAGGCTTCATCCTTTCACCCCTTCAGGTCAGAATGAACCTGCAGTGCTGGGGAGCCTGCACTGTGCTTCAAAAATTTATAGCTGTCGAGGGCCAAAGAGGCTATTTGTGAACATCTAATCTGACCTGGCGCTTAACTCAGATCATAGAATTTCAGACAGCTACTCCTACCACACTGCATTTTTTCCCTCTCTACATCTGAGTATTTTTCCTGTTTTGTTTGGTTTTTAAGTACAAGGAAGCTTCAAATACCCCAGCTGCCATTTCACCATTAAAAAAAAAATTACTTTTCTTTCTAAAATTAAAAAAAAAAAATCTTGAAAGGAAGCAGCCCATGCTGTTTACCCTGTTGCCTGTCTTGTTAGCAAATCAGTGTCATAGACTGGGTAAAAGTAATAGAGATTATATGATCCAAAGCACACTTTAGGTGTCTCAGTGCATGTAAGGCTTTAAACACTAAAATACAATTTATTTTACAGATTACATTGTAGTAATTTTCAGCCTAGTGCCACCTGAGCTCTAGGAGATTCCTCCACCTGTAACAACTACAGACATTCACTCCCTTAGCAGAGTCACCCAGAGGGGCATTTTCTGGGTTACTAATTGTCCATATATTGCTCCAAGGAACGTTTGTCTTTGTTCACTGAGCTGTTGATAAAGCCTGTGAATATTTCTACTGATCCTCATTTAGCCAAGTCATGTCAGGAACATACAAGATATTTGATTAAAAAACAAAACACGAAACCTTAGAAGCTGCTTTATTCTTGTTTTGGAGGAAAGAACTCCATGTAAGTAATGACCTTTACTTTTTTTTTTTTCCCATGGAAACCAAGAAACCAAGTATGTTACCAGCTGTCCCCAGCAATGAAGAAAATAAAGCAGTGCCAAGTGGTCAGGGAAGGAATCAAGAAATCACATGTCCCAAGGCAAGGCTCTGGTACTGCACAGTCCAGGAACTGGGCCACATTCAGCTGACTTTGCTTCACATACTGAACTAAGGCATGTGGATCTTAGATGTTCTGAATTGTCTTTGGA
Source organism: Sitta carolinensis (assembly GCA_032173965.1). Taxonomy (NCBI): domain Eukaryota; kingdom Metazoa; phylum Chordata; class Aves; order Passeriformes; family Sittidae; genus Sitta; species Sitta carolinensis. Next base: position 6,147,063 of record CM063292.1, read on the forward strand.
AGATTAAAGAACCCTAGAGGAAGATCAAGCCTTTAAGGCAACCTCAGTTAAATTTCTAAAAATACACAGAATTAATCATCACCACAGTTTCCATAGTGGGCACGTCAGGGACTATGGGGCAGAACTACCAAAGGGTATTACAGCAGAATACCTGAAAAAAAAAAAAAATCACATTTATACTGTTCACTTTTCCTTGTTTTCCTTGTTCTAAAGCTGAATATGAGGGAATCTGAAGGGAAGTACCATGTAATTGCCATATCAGTAATTACCACTCCTTGTGCATTGAATTCCCTCCCTTTTTTACAAGGCATATCACACACTTCAAGGAGCAGTGGCAAATGGAACAACAAAATTCCAAGGAGCAGCTCTGTGCTACAAGGCAGAACTGACATTCCTGACTAAAGGAGACACATTTCCTCCATGTTCTTTCCAACTTCTCCTAACTCTGCCCTTGCTCTAAACCCAGCAGATCTGTTGAGGGAATTACTTCATCATTTACAGGACTTTTTTTAGCTCCACTGTGCTTCACCCCAGCCATGTGTTGTTTCATAAGACCAAGCAGAACGTGGCTTGGAAGAACAAAGTGAAACCACAAATATAATGGAGCATAATTCCGAAACGTACGAAGCATAATGATCCGTATAATGTTAAAATGTTGGTAATGTCTCTTGATATTATTTCATCACATGCTAGCTGCTATTTCCTGAAAACCCTTTGAAGGATGAAATAAAAACATATGCTGTGAACACCCACTGTGTGCTGTAACAAATCAAAACTAACTTCTTAGGTTTGATGAAAGTTTCCACAGTGCTCAGTACTGTAAATTAATGTCACAGTGGTAAAACTGCTTTGGAAACAGTGAATGCCAGTTAGTTTCGTATTAGTAATATGAGAAGTCTCTGCAGTATTTAGAACTGAAGCACAAGTGTCTTCTACACCTAAATTTTGAGAAACACAGTCATAAAATGCTATCAACAGCTGGGTTGATGGAAAAGTGCAGTAAGACAATTAACAAGTCTGTATTTCCAAAATAAACATGTCATCGGCGTCTGGTGTAAACAGGCGAAACCAGAGATGGACAGGACTCATAAGGATTTAACCAGTTCGTGCTCTACTATGAAAATAAACAGTATTTTCTCTGAAAATTACTAGTTCTGGAAGCAGTATTCAGTTAAAGGACTACTTTTAAAGAGTGTATCTTAATAAATATTTTGCAGTACTTGGTATGGGTTTACTATTAATATTTAATTTGTTTATGAGATTACTAAATGCTTGGCCTTCTACATGGCCAGGAGTTCCACAAGCAGATAGATCTTGTCGAGCATTTGTTTTTCATTTTAACAGTTTTAAATCTGAATTTCCCAACTTCCTTTAGGGATGGAAATACAGATGAAACATTTCCAATTACAGCCTTTCCAACACTGTTTTGAAAATCAGTCTGATGCCCCCAACTATCAGCTGCTTCACAAATAAGCAATGCTACTGTTTTCAGACCTTCTTTGTCAATGATTTCTCCCTTTCCCTAAGCATTCTCCTGGTTCACTACATTCACTTCTCCTCTGCACTGTAAACCTATTAAGCGCCCGCAAAAATTTATGGTCATTTAAAAATGAAGTATCTAACATATCAGCAGGTAATATCTTTCTCTACCTTAACAGAGCATCAAACAGGCAGGAGACAAAGTGCCAGAGTCCCTGCTCACACCCATCCTCTCCTGGCCTAGAACAAAGGCTGAAACAGCTTCTGACAAACACGGGGGACACTCTCCCATCCCCACCTGGGCAGACTCAGCTGTTCTGTCCCTCAGGTCCTCCCTTCACAGCTCATTTCCTAATGCAATCCTATCCCTTGCCATTGTTTCTACTAACTAGGCACAGGTACAGCTGCATAAATAGGTTAGGAAAATTATCATGATAATCTTCATTATCTGCAGCTTTAAAAATGTATTTAAAAGGTTTTGGGGTGGTTTGGGCAGCACTGAAGCAATCAATCAACAAATGAAAGGAGTAAACCAGAAGACAACAAGCAGAATAATGGCCAAATAGCATTATTTTTTTCCCAAAGAGAAAACTAGAGATAGGATTAGATAAACCTAAGAGTTTCTAAAAGCCTCAACCTTTATGAATGATACTGGCTGACATGAACTCCATTTGAATGAACAAATAAAAATCTGAAATGCCCAGAGTAGAACATGGGGGCTTCTGACATTGAGATGAAGAATTACATCTTGCCATTCTCAGTGTCAGAGTTCAAGTCATTGATGGAGTTTAGGGATGGGGGGGATCATAAAAGAGGTCAAGGAACAACTCAAGATTTTTCATTTTCTACAACCAGTCTGACATTTCTGAGCCTTTTGGAGAGAGAAGGCTAAAAAGGTTTATTTGCTAAAGGAATAAATGTGTGTTGCTTAAATACAATCCTTTGTATTTAAGCAATATTTAAGTTTTAGTCTTAACTTATGCCTCCAGTATTCTGCTTTCTGCACATTATAACCTGGTTTTAACAACTCAATTTGTGCTAGGCGCCACCTTCCTATTTTGGGGATTTGGACACTACTATCTCAATACAGATAACCGAAATAATTCTCAGGCTACCAAAACTTATTTTTGATTGCTTAAATTTATCACACAGTTTATACCACAGATTATTTAGTTTTCTCACAAAAAATACTTCTTTGAAGTAATTAAATAAAAGATTATTACCTGCAATATTAGCACTAGATGACAGAAAGATGCAAAACACTGTTAAAAACATGTAGGCTTTTGTTACCCTGATTTCATTTTTAATATGAGCTGTTAATTGGTTAATAAAAAGTACATAAATTGTTAGGAGTACCTTCTAATAAGGAAACCAAAAGGTAAGATATGACTAACACACCACAACAATTTTCTGCAAGTGGTAAGTCATTTTTTCCTATTTCCTTTCCCAAAAGAACAAGAAAAATATACATTCTTCTGCATCCCATTCACTGACACTGCCTATCTGATGACGCACTGCTTTGGGTCATTTTCAGAGGTTGCTATTTAGATAGAAAGGAAGAAATAGTAATATGGGAAAAACATGACAAAACAACCTTTCAAGTGTACCTCTTAGGTACGATTCACTTCAAAATGAGCAGAAATAAATAATTCCAGCAATACAGAATCTTATGGCATTAAGGTTTTTTCCATTCTTGCAGATTGGAGAGTAACAAATAAAGAAACCTCTCTAAATTAGGGCCTTTAAAATCTGAGGCTACTATAAAGAAACAAGATTAACTTAATCCCCTAACAATCCAATTTATGACTAGTAAAGGGTTATGAAAAATTCCATCTAGATGTCAAATATAAGGAAACACAAAGTCTTTGGAGACACATAATGATAAACTGCAGATTGAGCAATAAGCTCAGTGAACAGAATGAACAGTTCAAGAGTTCAGAACATGTTCATCTGAAAGGTGTTCAGTTAAAGAGAAGGGCATGGTATAGACAAAGGCACAGAAAGGTCATCATTACAGTCATTTCATCTTCATTACAATGGTGCAGTCACAGCACTGGTGCACACCCTTCAGTTCACACTTGCATGTCAATGCACTGCTTTGGAGATGAGACAAAAGTATTTTTAACAGGTTAGTGAATCCTGGGAGTTATAGGCAGGTGTATAAGAAGTTGTGTTTTATTAATTCAGATTTGAAATGTAAATAGACATGAAATATTTGTATTTTTCAATCCATTAAAATTACAGTCTGTCAAGAATGGTCACATTCTTCTTCAAACAAACATAAAGCATGTTCTGAATGCAGTGCTGCTACCTGTCAGTTCTGCAGCCCAGAACTCTGTTTCAAGCCAGCTGTTATCTCAAATGCAGTAGTCTATGAAGAGCAGAAATAAACAGATGCTTAAAAGGTTTCAACAACATAATGAACTCTGGCTTTTGAAACCAAGAGTATCTACTCCTGTCAAAAATTCAGGGAAAAAAAACCTGGCAGGGTACATCTGATAAACCAAAACACAATCTTGGCTAGAATGCAGAGCAGGAAACTGCTCTCAAAAACAGACGAGTAATAACCAATGCAGAAAGCCAAAATCCTGATTATGAACCCTCAGACCTCATTCAGCACTGTGCACTGCGTCTGAATAAAATCACTTTAGCTACAAGGAATGGATTTCAGGTCTTCATGGGAGGGGCCCAAACCAAGCACTGCCCCAGCCAAGCTTGTCTCTGTCAGGGATTCAGCTGCAGCACAGGGACAAAGACATTAAAACTTCTCCTGCTTTAGTATTTACACAGTACTTTTCATTAATAATTAACAGGGACTGGAAGCCTTGGCTCTATCTTGTCTCTGATTTCTAATTCTCTAGAATAAAAACAGGGGGTTTTTTCCACAAGATCGTTAGGATGAATATAAACTGGAATATTTTAGATCTTATATTTACCTACATAAACTAAGCAATCTAAGACCCTCTTGTACTGATCTTTACATATGTGTGTGTGTGTGTGTGTGTGTGTGTGTGTGTGTGTGTGTATATATATATAAACACACACACTGGAAAACACATTGACAAAATAAATTGCTGTATCTCAGATAGACTCTCAATTTTAGACAGCAGCACTGGGGCAGGAAAGTCATTAAAATTTGGCTCACAGCAACCCAAAACATACTTTGCAGCTTTCAAGAGCAGTTACTGAACATTTCACAATTAAGCATAATTCCCACAGACTCTCATATCAATTATAGATGACCTGCTCTTTTCAAAATCTAAGCCAAATTTGATATGAAAAAATCTTCTGTGTAGGAAATAGTGATTCTGCCAGATTGCTGTCCAAAGTAACTCACACACAAACACCTCTAGGATACCTCTTGGATGCTTTATGTAAATGCTAAGATTATACATGTCCAATAGAAGCTAGGAAAACTATATTTTAAATATGGTTCATTTGATGTTATTTACAACAGGCTTGGTAAAAAAGCAAATGCTTACATATTTGATTGTAACATTCTACAGGAGTAGAAGATGTAAAAGCTGTTAAAGGAAAGGAGGAAGTGTCTGCCATACACTCCATCAATATCCCATGGAGCCCTGACAGTCATTGGATAGTCTGGTGTGTAGCACCACAGGGTAGTGTAGTTACAACTCAAAAACCACACCAATTAACTACAACCAATCAATTCTTTCTCATAACAATGAGAAGCATAATTCTTCTCCCATCTATTGTTCTTGTTAATTCTCCTTCCAGTAACTGTGACATACAAAATGGGTAAGGTATAGTAAAGCGGGGAAAAAAAAAAAAAAAAAAAAAAAGGTGTTATTTGAAAGCAGCACAAACACCAAACTCGTGAGTTATCTTGATTAATTTTATTCATCATATGTAATTCACAGCTGTGAGAGATCACATTATTTTCAAATATATAAATAAACCCAAACCTAACTTTAGCCTTATCTAGATTATGGCACACTGGGGAGAAAACAGAGGAGGTCATGAAATCTGAAGCTGCTGTTTATTCTCATAATGTAATTACACTTTTGGCTAATGAAATTACTGCAGTCTCAGGGTAAGGGCTTGCAAGTCAGAGCTCTCACATGCTTGTGAGAGAGGGGGTAAAGGAGCACTGTTTACCACTTATATCTGAGGGATGCACACAAATCCCCAAGATCCAAGCCCAACTTTGTTTCTGAACTCTGAGCAAGACTAAATTTGTGCTCAACACCCTTTTCTAATTACAACAATAAAAGGAAAATTAGCTTAAGAGGGAGGGGGAAAGCCTGGAAGAGAGAGAAAGAGCATCTAATTTTGCACTGCTGGTACCCTCCACACACCTGAAAATAAACACAGCTTAGATCTGAGCAAAGAAGCAGCAACAGAGCAAAGCCTCAGAGCATGGCTGAGCACTGGAGGCCTCTGTTTGCACCTTTTGGGCATTCACAGACCTGCTCCAAACCCTCTCCAGCCCTGCCCTCACAGCCAGGCAGAGATCTGCAGGTCTGTAAGGGACACACAGCTCAGGGTCTCACTGGGGACAATGGAAGAGCCAGTGCATTCTGGTTAGAATTACAAACTCCTGTTCTTGAGACTGCTGACATCCTCAGCCAGCAGTGGATAATACTTTCCACCATGCCAAGAGTGCCAGCAAGATGTTTTTTCCTTTTAGACAAATCAAGAGTGGCAAAGTGAAGGCTGTGACCTACAACTGCTGGGCACTCAGTGCACCTGTGTAATACAAAGTGTGATTTACCCAGGGGAAATGAATGGAAAACCAGGATTTCTCACTTGGATAACCCTGTCAGCCTCTCATTTTCTACTAACTATTAGAGGAAGGGAAAATATATTATCTACTCACTGTTAGTGGCCACTGAAATAACAGTTCCTAGCCCTTGGTAGCCCACAGCACACAGCTGGCAAATTCCAAAGGACAAAATAAACCTGCTCAGTGCACTTCAACTGGGCAGTAGTGATGGATATGAGATAAATGAATGATTTCCATCTTTGACTAAATATTTAGAGGAGAAAAATTACATACATATTTAACTGTAATTTTTTTTAAAAAAAATTAAATTAAGGAAAATAAGGAAAGCAACTTGACTTTATTAAAGGCAATAAAATACTGTTTTTTGGTATCCTCATTCCCTGCTCCAAAGCTGCCTTCAGGAGACTGGCTGATGTCTGAGTTTGTGTAGCCTGAAACACACCTGACACTTGAGCCACCTGGTGATTAACACAATGTGTCTGTGTGTGCACAACACATCCCACTAGAACACAGAACCCATGGAAGAAAATGAAAAACCCTTTCCTCCTTCTGCCCAAATTCTCCAAAGCTTTCAGTGAATGCTAAACCAAATGAGTTTACAGAAATGAGACCAACCAACACTCAAGGAGGCCATTATCACCCATCATATTAAACAAACCCATTTCATTTTCAAATCTAGTTGCAAAATTAGTTCTTGCCTATTAAAGAAGAAATTAATGGCAGAAGGTTTTGCTTTGACTGTCATAAAGATCACCAAAAACACTCGTGTTTAAAATGCTAATTACAGGGGCTCAATGCCAAAAAAATAATTCTGGTAAATTAAATCCCATGATTAATTCATACCGTCCATTTTAGCATTAATCCTAGCATTAAGATACAGAGTAGTCCCCATACACACACATCTCTCTCACTTTGGGGAGTAAAGTAATAGTAATTCCTAGGTTTTTTAATAACTCTTCATATTTTATGTGAGTTATTTAATTATTATAACAAGATAGTTAATCCATTACTTCATATTACTTGTTTGCAATCTCTGTGAAGGGCTGCAGATTTTAAAGACTCAAAACAAGTAACTTCTGATGCATAGTTGAGGCAGAAGTGTTCCTGAACCCACAAGGACTAATGGATTTACTACTGAGTATCATACTCCTCTCCTCTACAGTTTTGGGTACAACAAATTCTCACCAGTTCACAATTTAAGCTTGAAAAGTAAAACCCAAAGAACTGCACCAATATTACACAACAGTAACATCATATACCTGGAAATTTCCTAGAGAGTTTCAAAAGAAAATAATTACTTGATGACAAAGATCTTAAATCAGCACAGCATCATCGTGACTGTACTGCCAGCATTTGCTACAATATCCTTTCCAATAAGAGCATAAAAGCTTATATTCCTGTTGGGAGAAAAAAAGAGGGAATCTTAGATGCCTAAGACATCTTTTTCTTGTATCTTCACTTCACTTACCTTGGTATAAAATGATTCATCACAGGTGTTTCTTTGTAAGTACATCAATCAATAGAATTGCTGTGAGCCAATAATGCAACAGGGCTTTCCAAATTTAGCTTTTCCATTCATGAAAAATTGGCCCAGGAAACCAGGAAAACACAGTGAAATGAAACAAAACATTAAATGAAGACTTGTCTATCAGAGCCAGTAAAAGACAGGTATGCCAAGAGATCTGTCACGTGTGTTATTCACTGAAAGACAACTGCTCACAACCTTGGTATGGTTTCCTTCTGTTCATACACATAACCCTAGAGTAGTTCATAAGCATTTCAAATGCCAGCCCTAAATATTTGTTGATAATGCACTGCTCGGTGTTCCCCACCAGCAGCTGAAAAAGCCTTTGAACTTCTCTGTTTAACAACTATCAGTTCCCACTGTCTATTGTGTGTGGTTTTCATCACCTCTCTTTAAAATTTATCTGAAGCCAATGGATCAATCACCTCTGTGAAAACATATTCTGAACACCAATTTTAATAAGAGACCCTTTTACCATGTTCCTGACAACCTCTTGCTAACAATGATGTAACTATTCATTTTCTGATGATATTTTTACTGACTGCTCACTGTAGACTGCACCTTCTAGGGTTTTGTTTTTTTTCCATTTAGTATCTTATGTCATATCTAAAGCTGTTCTTTTACAGCCTCTACATACAGCTTTTTCAAAGTAGCAGGGACATCTCCTCTGCTCAATTACTTATTAGTGTTGCTAAAGAATACCATTTCCTCTCGTGGCTGATAAAATATTAATCAAAAACAGGAACAGAGTGATTTCCCAGTGTGGTTGTCTTCTAATGGTAATACATGAAGTCTAAGAGAGATTTGGAGGTCATGTAATAGCTCCTGAAGGCAGGGAGGGGCTCCAAGATAGTAATGACTTTGTGTACTGAATAGTGAGATTGTATTCAAAGTGCAGCTTAATTATTGCTGTTCTGTAGGAAAATATCACAAGGATGAATGTGAAGATTTATTGGGGAAAACAGCAAATGACTGAAAAAAACCTTTTGTAAGCGTTTTTGATCTTTGCTATTGCTCAGTATCCAACATAGAGCCATAGAGAGGAGGACTTTCCAAATTATCACTGTTTTAATCACAGCAATACAACAGAAAATAGTTTTCTGTTCGTTCTGTCAGTTATTAAACATCCATCCCACCCTGTCTTTCAGTATTTTTGTTCTTATTTTTCTCACAGGATTTGAAAGAGGAGGGAGGGACTAGAATGGAGAAGAACAGAGAGGCAATTGAAAAATACATGGAAAAGCTGTAAAAGCTTGAAAAAGAACCTAAGTATCCTTAGATGAATTAGTAAATCACCATATTTTCTTCTAAAGTTTTGATGCAAATACTCTTGACTGACTTGGGAAGAAACACTAAATATAAAAAATAAATCCTAAATAACTTTTAAACAAATAAATACTGCAAAATCATGATCTTGGGTGGTGGCAGAACTGTTTCAACCTGGATCAACCAGTAAGTTAATTATAACTATAACATAACTATAAACTTTATATAAGTATAAAGTCATATATAACCAATAATAGGAGCCAGCTTCCAGAAACTGGGCTATCACCAAATACTGTTCAATGGTGTGTGATGGCAGGAAAACTTGCTCCTCAAAATGTCCATTTTCATCCCTCTGTGGGCACTAATCAAGTCTAGTGACAAGCAGATGTACCAGCTTCCCTAGAAGAAATGCCAGCCCACTTTCCACATCAGTTTTGAAGAAGAAAGGAGGACAATGAAACAAAAATTTAAAAAAAAGAAAAAAAAAAGAAAAAAAAGTCTATTTTACCTCTAATAAAGATACATCATATTAGCATCATCCTTATTTCTCACAATGAATTCTCCAAGTGAATTCTCCAAGTGTTGTAACACTGGGCAAGATGAAACACAGCTTGAATCCAAGCTCAAGAACAAGTGTCACCTCTTGGCACTCGTGTTTTGTAATTCTTTGAACACAAGAAAGCAAGAACAGTCCTGTCAGCTGTCCAGAAAAAAACAAAAAAAAAAAACCCAAAAAAAACCACCCTGCCCCATTTTTCATCACAGTGTGTAGACTGATTCACCCGACAAAACTTGGTGCCTCAAAAAAAAAAAAAAAAAAAAAAAAAAAAAAAAAAAAAAAAATGCACTAACACACTCTAAATGATTAACCCAGAGTACAAACATTTAGAACAGGCAAATAGGAAAGATGGCCAAAAAAGATAATCTGTTAAAACTTCATATTTAATAGTAACATTAAGCATACAAGAGTTTTCAGCTACGAATCTAAAACATTCTGCAACATATAAATGTGTAGGTACCATGCTTTCCAGTCAGAGGTAGCTAAAAATGAGAGGCTAAAGTCACTCAAACAGGTCAGGAGCAGAATGAAGGTCACCTGATTTAACTCACATTTACAATTCATTTTTCTTGTATTTTGCACAGCACATGAGACAACTCACAATTGAAAAAAACCAGCTGAAAAACACACATGCAGGGAAATGCAGAGTTCATTCAAAATATGCAAAGGTCCCCTTTCACTTGAATTTATGCTGTTAGATGTGGGAAATTATTTTTGAGTGGGAACTGTTTACCATTCATTTAAATTAATTCTCCTCCAAGTGAATTAAGAGAATAATTTTCTTCATTAAAAATTCAGTGTTGCCTCTGCGTGATTTCTGCACTGATAATAAATTGGGACCCAGATGTGTTCCAAAGATGACACCTCTGCCAAGGCTCCTGAGAACCAGCACTTGGCATCAGCCAGGCTGGATTCTGCTCAGCCTCCTGCAGCAACAGTCCTTAATGAGAAGGGGAGTGTGGGTGGTGAGCTGGTTGTGATAAGCAGTAATAGGATGAGCAAAAAGTAATATACCAACAGTTGATATATTACTTGACATGTCAATTGTTGGAGAGTTGCTGTATTGAATTTGTACCTACAGCAAACACAATACACAAGATTCTAATATACTGCACTGTTTGCTACATATTTTCCAAGTGATTGTATTGACTTTGTAAACAAAGATTATATGAAAAAATAAAGACTCCTGTACAATATAATATTTACCAAGCGAACAAATCTATCATAGCTGGAAATAAAAACACAATTTCACTTGTGTCAGGAAAGGAGGAGATAAATTGACCATTTGAAATGAGATCAGATACTTCAGTTTGGATCTCGGGCACCTAAGAGAGTCCCTTTCCAGTGCAGAAGGTGAGAATTATTTTAGTTTTAAATATTGCAGGGAGGAGAAGGATAAGATGAAGAGAGTATCAAATGGTTAGAGTGAATGGTTCAGGTGTTCCAAAAATCAAAATGAAACAAAACAATAAATTTACACTCTCCAGGCCTAATTTTCCATCACAATGACAGTAGTTCGTTTCCATAGGAGTAGAATCAAAAGACTTCTAAGCTAAGCCCAAAATAACTTTTTAAATTTTGCAAAAGGTTGAATCATTTAGACATAGAGAAATATTAAGGTGCTACTAAAGTTTAAGTTATATTAAATGACATTTTTTACACGACTTCCGTTTTTGTGGTCTACATACTAGCATAAAACTGAGCTGAAAATTCAAGTGGGGATGCCCCAGGCAGGAGGTCAGGATAAACCTCCACTTAATCCTTCCACAGCCCACAGCAGCCACTCTTACTCTGATATTTCTTCCTCTCACTTCTTTCATAGAATGGCAGAATGGCTTGGTTAGAAGGGACCATAAAGATCATTAAATTCCAGTTCCCCTGCCATGGGCAGGGATGCCACCCACTAGATCAGCTTCCATCCAATTTTCCCTTTCCCACCAGTTCTCCCACTTTCATCTTCCTTTTCTTATCACTTCAGCCATTTAAGTGCTCTCTGGCCTACTCTTGTTGAATAAAAATATAAGTAAAGACTAAGTTATTACTGGAGTTTAACAACATGCACAATTGTTTTACAAAAAAAAAAAAAAAAAATCAGAATCATTTCTGGAATAATTTTATCAAAAATATGTGCTCCTGAAAGACAGAACATATTTCAAATAAATAACACTTTTCTTCATTTTGTGAACCCACAGTAGTGGTCACATATTGCAAAATACTTTAAAATAATTACTTCTCATGAGAATGTTTAAATACCTAATAAAGCCAAAAGTTACTGCTAAGAACAGATCTGTAAAAATAAAGGCCTATAGCGGACATACTGTAAGATCATAACTTGACAACAGAAAAGGTACTTTATATTTTCACCAAGTACTTTGTTTATAAATGAAACTATTTGAGGAAAAGAAAAAAGAGCTTTTTCTTTTAAAAAAGGATTACTCTACATGGGATTTCCTGCCTCCAACACCATCACTGACACAAATTTTGACTATTACCTTATCAGACTCCTTTTTCTTTGTGTAGTTCAGTCTTAGTAATACCTGCAGAATTCAGAAGTTTTGAGGCTGTATGTTTATGTTTGAAGTTAATAGTGTATATCAGCTCTTTAGTGTGCCAAAATATTTGTAAGCAATGTATTTTCCTAAGTAAAATAAAGTGCTGCCACCCCAAACATCGCCCACACAATACAATGTGTATAAAAAGGAACACGTTAGCAGTAAGCAAACTGTCATAAGCAGAGCACTGTATTTAATATTCAGATCAAGGCATCTCTGTCTCATCCCAGCAAACCCTTTTGACAAAAGCCATCCAATGTCTGCCAGCAGTATTGAGTCCAGCTGAGGACAAATTTCAAGATGAACCTGAAATCAATTTGCCATCAAATTTTCATGCTTCTCCCAGACTATCTGTGGCATTTTAATTACAAGCACCCTAGGCGGGGGGTACTACAGATATTGACACTTAGCTCCTACAATAAACTTTATTGGCAACCTCTGTCTGAATGTAGTACTCAACTAGAATAACAAGAAATATATGAGGATATCTAAGCAATAAGGTGGCATAATCACTTTGGAGTGGTTTTGTTCCTAACAGTGGACATCTCTACTAAAGAAACATTCCTGGATTAAAATAAACATCTGTTCGGTGTAAAATTCACTTTTGTTGTGAACTTGTACAAAATCCCAAGTCCTTCAAGAAGATAAGCAACATTAAATTTGTTCTTTTTCCCATTTAATTTGGTGGTGTTCTTATCTAGCCTTTATAAATTCCTGAAGTCGTCCTCGCTAGAAATGAAGTTCAAATTAAACCAGGAACTGGCTACAGAATCTAGGATTGCCTTTCCATCTATTTCCATTCCCAGTCCTCAAGATTCCAGTGCACAATTTACAAGGGCTAAATATCTTGGCAATTAGGGCTCTAAACTGGAGACGAACCAGTGATTCTCAAGTTCTGCAGTGTACAATTTGGAACTTTTCAGTAAAGGTATTCAGAAGCAGTACACAGACATGCAGTGTCTTATTGAGCACCACGAGGGCAAGGCTGCTTGCAAGACAATTTTCCTCACTATGAAGTGCTTAAGAGAATGAAAGATTTATAAAAAAAGAGACATTTAGAGATGTTACCATGCCAGCACTTTTGTTGGAGGTCTGTTATGCATGGTCAGGGGAGATGGAGAGAGAAAACAAGGCTTATATTCACTCCAAACTGAATATAAATCTGAAACTCAGAAAAATCAGCCTATAAGTTGCAACAAGATGCTAAACGTAACAAACACACAAAAGAAAGGAAATAAAATAATTTAAATGTTACCCCTCCACCACATGGCAGGAGGGTTGGAACTAGATGATTTTTAAGGTCCTCACCAACCCAAACATGATTCTGTTACACCCTAATGCAAGAAGAGAGGAAGTGTGTAGTGACCGTAAAAGGCACTGACAGCTGAAAAAGATTCAGTAATTAAGAACTGCAGGGTGCTTTGTTCAGGTGTGGTTTGATATTTCCTAAGCTGACAGGTAGAGGATGTCAGCAGCATCCTCCTGATTTATAGGGGATATGAAGGGGTCCGGGTTGTTGGTTATGCTGGAGTCCCAACACAAAGGGCAAAAAGCTGAAAAATGAAGGGTTATAATCTAGGGAATTGCACAAATTAACAAATAGGACCAGACAACCATTAGTTTCCCAGACCCCATGAATTCAATGGAAGTTGTATTCCCTATTTGTGTCCATTGTTCATATATGAAATTCAGGGTCTGACTGAAACCAATTCACTTGAAACACTGAGTGACAGCATCACTGCAAAAAAAACACTGGTGATGTTCCACCAGACAATAAAAAAATAGAAATTGAGCTTCATTGCAAATGTTTATTGTAGCATTAAAACCCAGTTATTTTTTTTTTTTTTTTGCTGTTGAGTATAAAACAAACACAGAATTTTTAAAAATTATTGATTAAAACATTTAATACAAATTGTAGTAGAAAAGCATCTCACAATTTTAGTCATTTTTCAGAGTACTCAAGTGGTTTTAAAACATTCTGCCTCATGACACACACATCCTGCTTTTAAGGCTTAGTAGAGATCACTTTTTTAATTCCAGCCCAAACTCTGACGTGAGAGCAGGCAGTTTGCAGTAGGAATGGCAGAGGCAGCCTCAGAAACCTGGGGAGAGCCCAGGCAGAGCAGAGAAGTCCCTGGGTGAGAGCACTGCTGCCTGCATCCAGGGGACATCCATCAAGCCTGAGCAGAGATCTTAGAGAAGCTCATTTTAAAGGTGCCACACGCAGAACCAACCTTTCTTGGCCTCTAAACCAAATTTTTTTGAGGCTTTTTTACTGTGAAAGATCTGTTACATTCCTGTACGTACTGAAGTCAACACATGGAATTAAAGTGCCTCAAATCTTGAAGTATTTTTAACAAAATATTGCCCACCATCTCATGGTAATCCTCATATTATTCATTTACAACATTGTTTAAACAAAATATTTAAGTTAAGAAAAAAAGTCCTGCTCACCACTTTCAGCTACAGCTACAAAGCAGGGCAGGGTGGCTGGTTACCCATAAAATATAGGTTAACATACAATTTTTTGGGGGGAAACTACCTTCTTATATGTTTATCCTCACAAAAACAATTTAGCTTTTAATAGTGAGCATATAAAAGCAATCATGTGGAGGTAATTTTTTTAATTCCTGGAAAATGATAGAGACTGAAATATTTACTTCACTCATATGACCTGATAATAAACACATGAACAAAAGTCCAAGTTGGCTGTCAGTTTCCTACAGAGGAGTTACAACAGAAAAATATTCAACAAGTCAATTACTTTATTTAAAGTACATGGTGCTTGGCCTAAATTTTTTAAAGTGAATTCCTAAAATCATATATGTGAAAGAAAAGCTGTATGAAGGCAACTTTTATTAAGTATTCTTTTGCCAATAAAATATTGGCATAAGCTGATCTAATGGCTTAAAAATCAGATTGTTAATCTGACTGTCCATTGGATATTTGCTGTGGGCATCCTGCAGTTTCTTAAATAAAGCATTAGCTTGAGCCACAAAGAATAAACAAAGATTCTCAGGATGATTTAAAATGCTCTTGGGATATACACCCCTTAATAATTGAAATAACAGACTTCAAATGTGAACATCGTTTGGGCAACATATTCTTTCAATTAGTTTTGTTTTAGTATAAATATGCCAGGAACATGGAATCTAATGTCATATGGGGAATTTCCTGAAATGGGGCACTACTGCTATTAAAGTGATCTGATTCAAGCTCTCAGAGTTCCACACACAGGGTGCAGCATTCCCATTTGGAAGTGACTGCAGTTCTCAGTAGCCAAGAACAACAACGTTGTTCAAGCCACTCCCCAAGGCACAAGGAGCTCAAACTCCTTTATAAAACTGGTGTGTGAGATAATTCACCTATACATCATTTTACAGACCCATGCACATTACATAACAAAACCGAGTTAATATTTGTGCTGTGCCTCAAAGATGTTGCAAATGCTTTTATTACTAAAAAACTGCATTTTTCACAGATCAGCACTGAAACTTTAATGAACTTCTGGATGTTGAAATACATGTTACAAATCACTTAGTGATTCTGGTTTTAACTTCAGACTCCTACATGAGGAAAGGAGGATTGAAGTTTACACTCATTTTAGGGTATGATGTTTCAAAAAGCTGTGTTGTTTATTTCAGGTATTTCTGGCAGGCATTGAGCTGACATGCAATGGGAATAAATACACAGGAATTACACTGAATACAGAGAACTTCTAACACAGGAAAGTGGGGACAGGAGGAGAGCCTTTTGTTACCTAGGAGTAGCTTCCCCTACTGAGTAACCCTGTAGAAACTTCAGCATTTTATGCCCCAAATAAATTAAATACAACAAAGCTGGAACAAATGGCTCCTCAGGATAAAAAAAGACAAATGGCAGAAATAATATTTCATAGAATTTGCAGTGTAAGAAGGAAAAAAGGCCAGGTTTATATCTCTGAAAAGAACTAGGGAACACCAACAAGACACTTACAGACTTCATTTCTGCTCCAACTTTCACTCCACAAAATATTTCAGTTTAATAAGCAGCTCTGTCACAAAGCACATCAGCTATATAATTTGATAGAGTTAATAATGGAACAGCTTCAAATATTGTGTTCCCTCAAGTTTTTGGGAGTTTCACTCATCCAATCTCTTGTACAATGTACTCACATGTGTTTCGTACATTTAGCAAAGACAAAAATGAATTTTGCATGCAAGGCTAGCATTTTCATTGTCATCAAGAAAAGTTAATTACTGAATAAATTGCAAGCTCAGAAATATAATGCATTAGGACAGAACCTATCCTTTTTGCCTGAAGAACCTATTAAACTTCATCTCGTTAGCAGAGTGAAAAATCTTAATTATCATTTTGTTTTGGACAAATCCTTGCCGAGTCTGAGCTGTCTATTGCAAATATAAAAGGAGAGGGACTCAGCAGATGAGGGTTTACACAGCATCATTTTTGAGTATTTCATGAAATCTGACAGTATAATCTCTGACTTAAGAAACCAGAAACTACCAGCAGTTTCTCTGCTTTTCTGTATTCCATGCAGCTTTGAAGTCCTTTTCATTTATCAGCCAATGAGCTGTTAAAAAGTTACATATAGTTAAAATCATAACTGTGTGGTTAAGTGTGCAATATAAGTTTTTAACAAAAAAAAAAAGGCAATTTCGGTTCTTGCACAAATTCCATCTCAGATTTCCCAGAACAGCTGTCACAAAACATCCAGAATATCAGATTGCAAACAGCCCGCCAACCAATCAAGTCACAACATTTAACTTGATGCATTTAAAATGAGTTTATCTTTAAGCTTTTGGGTTATTTGGTTTTTTCCTTCAGTGAAAGAAGCAGACACAACACTAGAGAAGATTTATATTCATTATTTCACTTAGCATTTCCAAAGAATTTTTACTGTCTAGATTTTGGACGTCATTTTTTTCAGATTATTATCACAACATAAGGGGAGCTCTGCATCCACAGTCCCACTAAGAGGCCTGTTAACCCATGAGCTCACACTCCTTTGACATTAAATTCTGACCAAGAAAGAGAAATTATTCCGGTGTGGGAGAAGGCAAGGAAGCATGAGACCTATTTTTTTTTTTTTTTTTAATTCAAGGCAGGATTTGAAAACGTTCCAAATTAAACAAAACAAACAAAAAAAAAAAAAAAAAAAAAAAAAAAAAAAAAAAAAAAAAAAAAAAAAAAAAAAAAAAAACCAACACTCAAACCATTTTCCACTTCTTGGAAAACAAAGTCAAAAATCATTCAGTCCCATTTTTGGATCTTTTTACATCAGGTCCTCTACTGAAAGAACCACCTTCCTTTTTGCTTCTCTATTTTATATTTGTGAAGGGGTTTCAAGGTAGAGCTAATAAAAACCACTGTGGGAGGGCAGCTTCTGTGTTCTCACCCAACAGATCACCACAACTTTGTTAACCCTAAATCATTCTGGAATCTAAAAGAAGTGCATAAAGAGACAGCAGCATGAACCCACATGGCCAGCAGAAGGCTGCACAAATCATGGCAAAAGCCACGTGAGGGGTCCACAGCAGACCAACAAAAAGGCCAAAGAATAAAGGCAGACCAGGTGACTGCAGATATTTCTAAAAACACACTGAAGGTGTAAAAGGAGAAGAAGCCAAATTCAGCAGAGGTGAGACTGCCAGCAGGTAAGGATGGCTTAAAGCTGCCGATTTCTGATATGGCACGAAACAAGTTTGGGAAACGATCCCCTGTTTAAGTGAGGGTGTTCAGCAGCACAGCTGAGAGCTGCAATCACACAAAAGCTGGGGGCAGTGGGGTTTCATGCATTCCTGTCCCCAGGGCCCCTCTGTACGGGCAAATGAAAGCTGTAATGACCCACTGCATAAATTAAACCTCTCAAAGACAGAATACAATACAAGATTGATGTGTAAAGACTGGGCACAAAATAGCAGGATAGCTGCAAGGCCATAACCACGTCTTGAGAGGAGATTACAGACTTGGGGAGTTTAACATCTTGTTTTGAAGCTATTGCTCAAGGAAAGACTTTTAAACCTGTATATTAAAACTAATGAGCTAAATAGGCCATGCATTAAAAAACTGAAATCTGGTGTCATTCTTGGAAGAGCGAAGACAAGGATGATCATTTTTTGCTCCCCTGAATGTTGAATTACAGTGATTAGATTCTTCTACAAGCTGCATTAATTTGTTATTTGCATGGAAACAGTGTAATAGGAAAACATTTTCCACATTAGTGCAACAGACAGCTTTTATGCCTGAGCCCTATAAAGAATAAATTTGCAATTTTCCAGAAAGAAGTAAGGTAATGAATAACAGGAATTCCAGTGTGGGAATACTACTTCTCTGTATAGTAGTAATTTTAATTAAATATACAAGATTTGAGACTACACCATTTTCACTGCTGTCTCCTCAGAGGCAATGGCTTGTTTCAGCCATGTGGTCAGGTATTTTCAAATAATATAAGAAAGTTAAATTTTAATAATCAGTAAAGACACTGATGTCCCAAAAGGAGACTTAGTAAAATCAGGTTGACATACAGAACTACGTTAAAATAGGCATAAATGACTCATGATTCATATTCCATATTCTTAAATATATTCAGACCCAAAGTGTGGATATATTTTCCTGTTTTAGCCCAGAAGTACTTGCCATTTTTATTTAGCAAGAGCATTAATGATGACTTTTTCTCCTGCTGCAAAAATCTCACTATATTTCATACAATTACGGAAAGGATAGATGTAGCTAAAAGCCAATATTAAGGATAATGGCTCAAAGGCTAATATAGTATTTTATCAGCTTCAGCTCATAAAAGGGATGAATTTCACACGCTTTTTCCCCACTTTGTTAGCAAATAGGCAGGCAACTGCTGTTTCCTGTGACCAGGAAAGCTGCTAAAGTGTTCACACCAAGTTCTTTAAAGATACCTGCTGCTACAGCAGGTGATTAAATCCAAAACTTAAAATCATTTTTTTCCATCAGATTTTCTTAGATAGCAGACACCACGTGGTTAGTCCAATTTACTTTGTAGAACTTCAGATTTTTTTCAATTAATTTTAATAACTTTAACATACAACACTCTTAAATTGGCTCAATACTGAGATCCAAAGAGCTCTCCACAAACACAGATGTCCTACATCTTTAACCTGCTGCCACTGAAGACAGCCATTTCACCCTGCTGCAGGACTTTTTCTCTTTTTCAATTAACATCAGTGGACTATACTTAGTATTTTTACTGGTTTAGTTCAGTTGTTAGTACTAAATGTAGGACTGTATATTAATTGCAAATGGCAATAAAAAAGGAGGGAAAAAAAAAAAACCTTGAAAAGGTTACTGAACATCAAGATAAATCAAAAAAGAAATAGCTTCTAGAAAACTAATATTTGTATCCTTATAGTGTTAATTATGCCCTAGATTTTAAGGAGATTTTAAATTGCCTCTTTCAACAGATGTTCTCTTAAAAGAACAGCTTATTTGGGAAATGACAGGTCTTTGTCAAAGCTTACCCAGTGGAATACAAAAATTAGTACCAACTAACTGTAGCCCCAAGTACTACAAACTCTTTATTCTCAACAGCAATATGACCCCCCCGTCAGCAGTGAGCTTACTAATTACATATATGTAAGGGAACTGCAGCAGCCACAAAGCAGCAGCCACTTCCACCCACTGGTGCAGCTGATGAGCTCCCTCTTCACAGGGACCCAGTGAATTCAGTCACATATACAAAATGTGGCTCGATGGCAGGAAAACCCAAAAAAAAACCACAAAAAAAACCCAAACAAACAAAAAAACCCTTATTCTACCCCAAGAGACACACAGAAATCTGCCCCCAAGCTGCCTCTTCCCTTCCTTCATTTTTCAAACAATAGGAAAATTTGGAAAAAAGGGATCAAGTATCATATACTTCTGCTAGCTATGGATGTTTATTTTATAGAAATGAAACTATTAAAAAAGAACAAGAACAGCCTCAGATTTTTATAATGCAATGCTATACTTTAGATGTTTGAAGTGGTAATAGAAAAAGTCATGTAAAGCAATTTCAAACAAGCAGATGTGAATACTCATACCAAAACCCTGATTTCTAGACTCAGGAATGAGAAATTTTCTATTGGCATAAAATTTGCTGGTGGCATAAATCAAATTTAATCAAAACAATAAAAGTCATGGATATTAATTTTTACAATACACTTGTCACATTGTGGGCTAAACCCAAAATTATTCTACCAGGTAAATCTGAACATTCTTGATTATTTTCCACATGAAGTAACCCATCTAGAATTAATCCAGGTTGTTACTGCCATGGAATGCAACCCTCTGGGTATTTAGCTGGTCAACAGCTTCCTATTAAATCAAGAAATTATGTACCAAGAAAACTGCAACATTACAGCAGAAAATTTCTCCTCCATAAACAGCTTAAGAATTCTCTACACCTAATCCAAAGCGTAACCAAATGGGCCTTGAGTTAAAATGCACACTTTTTGGCAAAATCATTATCCTTATAATTGAGATCTTAATTGAACTCTGGTTTCAAAAATAGATATTTTTGGTATCTTCCCATGTCAGAACTCCCTTGACCTAAAAGGAGCAAGGACTTCAGCCCACACGTACCCTGTCTTGCTTCTGGGTTACTTTGCTGAACTCAAATCAGTGGGATTTAGTCACCAGTCATTTCCACCTATCTGGCATTCATCTTTAGAATATAATAGGTTTGGAACTGCCTTTTTCATTTTCGAATTCATGGTTGCTTGGTGGTCTTAATTTTCTCTGAGTATTCAAAGATGACAGATTAATAGGTGGTTCTTTGCAACTGTGTGGGCAGATCTTTAATGGAGCTCATTAGTTTATATTACTGAGCAGCATGTAGAGATGTGGAACTGTTCCTGGAGGACAACACTTCTACTGCTAAATTTTTAAAAATAAAATAAATAAATTCAAATCCTCAATTCAATGATTAAATAAATACCAACTAGGTAAGTTTAAGTGAAGAAACAATTAAGTAAATTAATTATTCAGTAAAAACATTAAAGAAAAATCAAAAATTAATTGTGGTGGTACAGTGGGGGTTTTTTCCCCTACAAAATTCAGCTGTCCTTAATATCAAAAAAAAAGGGAATCTTTTGAGATTTCCCAAGCATACCTTGTACATCTGTTTGTAATCTAGGACACCCAGTAGTACAACAGACTCAACCCAGCAGAGAATTCTGTGGTCTTTTCTATCATAATAAGCCTTGAGCTAGGACTGGATTATGAAAAAAATAATAATCACAACATTAAATGCAAGTCAACCTTGGCACTCAACCAAAAAACCCGGGACATTTATATGAACATGGCACACATAAAAGGATTTCATTTTACACAAAACATTTTTCATTTAACTTTATTGGACTTTTTTCCAGCACCTGCTTAGGTTTCCAGGTAACCATGAAGTTTAATAAACCTGTACAATGATAATTAAACATTGTAAATAATTTATCTGCCTAATCTTCCTAACTGGCCTTTTATTCCTTTGTAGAAAAGTGATCCTTGCTGGCATTCTGAATAAGGTTTGCAAAATAAGTGCGGCGAGGAGTGGTAGCATAAAGTGGATTTGCTCTCAATAATGTATGAAGCCACATGCTGGGTAGAGGAATCCTCACAAAAGTGGTACCACAGCAATCTGTTCCTTTCATCTGCAGCCAGCATTTAAAGTGAAGGTGCTGCTCCGAATCAAAAGCACAATCATTCATTTGTGAGCAGATGTCCTTCACACGGCAGGCAGCACTTTTTCAAAACAGAGCTGAACAAATGCACTGCTGTGAGACAAGTTCCCCTACCCATTAAAGAAAGAACACAGTATATATTAATTTAGCAGGTTGTTGAATGTTTTAAAGTAGAATTTATGAAGCGGAAAAAGCATGTGGTGAAACAAAATGGCTTTCAAACTAAAATATGAAAAACCTCCTCTAGTTATTCACTTGCAAAATGCAAGAGTCTAGGGCTCGTGACAATAGTTTATGCAGGAAATAAGCTGAAATGCGAGCTGGGTGATTTTCCACACGACACTCAGGTTATTAACTAAAAGACACCATTAATTTGATAACACGTGCATGATTGTGAGATTGCAAGTATATGTACTGTGTGTTCACATTTGTTGATAGAACTTAGGAGCAAATCAAAGTAAACATTGTTTAAAGTTGTTGGGACTCTGCACCACTCAGCAGAGTAACCCAGAGAGCTGCTCAGAAAGTGAGTTCTGACACTTTTGATTAAATAGAATTTCCTAGTTCTCTCTGCACACACAAGCTTTCTTTGGAGGGTATTTCTTTTTCTAAAAAAACACAAAGCTCTGGGTGTGGCCCATGCACTCTGTGGTAGATGAAGGTTCACTCTGACCCCCTGAGTGAGGCTACAAGTTTTGCTGTGCAAGTTACAGCGGCTGCACTTTCCATTATTGGATCACATTCCTACCGTACACATTAAAATATATACAATAAAATAATATGCAAACACTTTAATCTTTACTCATAACCAAAGCTCCAAATTTAATCACAACTCCCCCCCATTTACAGCAATTGTATGTGCTGGATGTATTTTGACACCAACACAGACCTTTCAGAGCAAGGTGCTATCAAACGAAGGCACACACATCAAACTCTTCTGCAATCCCTGAAAGGCACTGCATCCCTTTAAGTGCATTTTTTAATTAATATCTATGGGCCAGGTAGTTCCTCTGTCTCTTTTTCGTCCTGTTGTAAAGACTGAGGGCAAGCCACAGGATGCACACGATGATTTTAGACAGCTCCCACAGGATGCACACGATGATTTTAGACATCTCCCACAGCCTGTCCAGCCCCCCAGTCCCACCCAGGCAGTGCAGTGCCCTCCCACCCTGCACCCTAAAATCTTCCTGCACCCTTAGTTCAGCTCCCTCAGCACCTGATCACACCCAAACACACATCAAACCTGAGAACCACCTGCCTCTGCGAACAAAACCTACATCTTCTCTTCCTTCTTCCCTCTCATTTCCCATAACATGGCTTATAAACCTCAATATTCACAATTATTTTATCCACATTAAATAAACACACAGTTTTGCTCCCCACACAGAAAAAGGCTGACTCCTTTTTGCAGAAAACATACTATTACTAGCAATATAATTGTTATAAGGAGTACTGCAATTTAAAACTGAATCTCTGTTTATATATGCATGATTATTATAGCAGGAGTCATTTGTGGAGAGCTCACATATAAAAATGCAGCTAATAACTCTTAGTGTAATGATTAATCAATTTATGAATATATTATTTAAACTAATAGTTCAGGTAGGGTATCTTAAACAAGTTACAGAGTACATCGACCAATTCAAATACCAGCTACTAGATCAATAAGAAACTCTAAGTACCTCTAGGGAATAGGTTCACTTGCATAAGAAACTGTGAATTTTTAAAATCCTTCTATTGGGAGAATAACCTCATCAAAAATAATTGCTTTAGGCCATTATCTTTGGATTTTGGCAAACTGTATAGTAAAGTAGAAATTCAGGTAAGAATTTGACATTGTATAACTATTTTTACACTGTTGCAAAATGAATTAATTTTTTTTCTTTAAACTGGTCAAAGGAAAAACAATACCTGATACATCTGTTCAGCTTTTCAACACATTAGTACTTAAAATACAACATGGTTTATGTGAACACACTGTCAAGACTATGCCTTAGGCTCAATATCAATGAAATATGTTTATAAATAAATATCAGATACTTTACCCTAAAATTTTGGAAACAAATGGGAAACAAAACAAAACAAGCAAACAAAAACCCCAAACTTTAAACTAAGTATTTTTAAGGCAAAACTAAAAAAGAAAACAGCAGGAAACCCTGGCAAAAAATGAAACAAACAGGTACCCGGTCAAACCAGACAATTTAGCTTGTTGGCAACCACCATGAAAAGGTTTCTGTACTTGATTTAGTACTTTTTAAAATCTGAATATATAACTTTAATCTTTCAAAGCAGGATTTTTAATTAAAGGTACCAAGTGCAAATTCACAAATCCACTGCCCTGCTCTCCCTCTGATGCTAAAGGTGTGCTTTATCTCCGTTTCAAGTGATACTGCATTTTAAAAATTAATTAGTAGCTTGCAAGAACAGCCACACATTATTGAGTAAGTACCAGCATTTAAGTGAAACAGATGAAATATTGGTAAGCAATGCAGACCACAGTATAAGTATGTGAAGGGGGTCATAGGCTAATCCCTATTGATTTTCCAAGTACGCGTACAGCACCGCTGGGAAAGGCCAGTTCTGTTGGCAATCAGCTAGCACAAATACATTATAAATCTTACTGTCCACCTTCACTGATCACTGTCACTTACTTCCTCCACTAAAGACCATGAGGAAACTACAACAAATCCACTGACAAACAACCAGGAACTAATTTTAAAACCGTTCTCCTTAGGCATAATTTCAGAACGCTTGTGAGGTACATAACGTAAAGCAGAAACGTTTCAAGGAGCAATATGGGACATGCAATAACTGTTCTGAGAAATAATCCACCAGAAAACTGCTGGGCCATTGAGAGGAGGAACACAAATAATGATGAACAAGTAATTCACATTAATCTTACAAACTAACATGAAAATTCAGAGCAAATGCTCATTTGCCTGTTGGTGCAGGGAACTGAAACACATGAATTTCCCAAAGCTCAATGAAGATGATGCTGCCCTGGCAGTGAAGGAGCCAGCAGACTTCTATCAGGAGTTATGCCCCATAACCACTCCTTAGTGCAAGATTCACAACACTGCAGAGAATAAGCAGGGTCCAGACCAACCCCAGCAGCAGCAAAGAGCTCCAGTGGCCATGAGATAATTCTCATATGGAGCACAGGAAAGCTCAAGGCTTAACCAATGGACTTCACACGGGAAACAAGGACAGTGTTCTCAAAGGCACAAATGTGGTACTGAAAAGAGTAAAACACCACTCATTTCCTGTCATTGTTACCATTTTCAGGAATAGTTTCTTCACTGAAAGGGTTCAGCATTGGCAGGGCTGTCCAGGGAGGTGGTGGGGTCCCCATCCCTGGAGGTGTCCAAAGAACAACTGGACTCAGTAGCACAAGCAGGTGTTTAGTCAAAGGTTGGACTCAATGATCTTGGAGGTTTTCTCCAAGCTAAACAAATCTGTGATTCTGTGATCCCAGCAGGTGTATAAAAGGAGACCAAGAGTCCGATTTAGAAATAATTAGCGCTTGTGCAAAGCAATATTGGAGCCTTTGACAAAAATATCATTCAACACAATTTGGTTAGGTTCAGATCAGTGAGAACATTGCACTTGAACTGTTCTGTAATTAGGCAAGGAGCAAAAATCAAGTTACAGTAACTCCTCAGGAGATGGGACAAACGCTCTCACTGGGGAACGAGGGTGGGATACAATTGGCAATTGCGAGGTAGCTGCACTGCACGTTGAATGACAGGGAACACAAAGTGCAATCCACCCCTGCCTTGGACAGAAGGGATTTAGCAGCTCTCTTTGCTGAAAGTGGCAAAAACCCATCAGCCTCCCCCCAAACCCTGAGTAGCTTCTGAGATAGCAGGTCCTGCTGGAAAGCCAGGCTACACTCAGTGCTTTCAGTACAGCCTGTGTTTGTAGGCAGCAGAATATGGAAGGGGCTCCAAATTTCCATTTAAACTATCATTTAATGGAATTTTAAACTGTCTGAGAAGATGGATACGCTGTGTTTGTTTTCTACATTAATGATCTATAAAAGAATGGAATGGACATAAATACAGTACTTTTTTGCAACACCCTTTACTAAAAATGCTACTACTTGTGTTTATCATTTATATCCTCACACACAACCTCAAAATTGATTACACTTTAAACCATACATAACCTGCTGTATTTTTCATTTTGAGTCATATTGCAAACATTTTTATAACTCTGTTAATATATTCCATACCTTCTATTCTTATTGATTATGAATATTTCTTTTGCAGATCTTATTGCTTTTCGTTATAAAAATGTTAGGTATTTTTAAAAAAAGTGAAAATAGCATTACAACTCATACTTTTCTTCATCATGATAATTCCAATATAAAAAGTGCTAGCATGAATATTTGCAGATGGTCATTTTTCACATTTTAAGCTCAAGAAAGAAAATAGAAACAGTTAGTAATGTAAGGTACTACACGTAGTAGTAAAAAAAAAATAAAGATTAAAAAAAAAAGAAACCTTAACTCCTCAAATCTCTATTTAAGCTGTTAGGTTGAATCCATAATCATTTTGAATACTTAAAAAATTAATACACCAAAGGAGTGTCCCTATAAAACATCATGGGTTTATATCAGGTATACATTATCTTTCCTAATTACTACTGCAGTTTGCAGTCTGAAATACAATTTATATTTAGGGAATGATTTTGCTATTAATTATCAAATTGAAAAAAAAAATAAAATCTTGCATTATAAATTCTCTCTTGGAAATTAATGTTATTCTTTTTTTTTTACATAATCCTATCACACAAGCAATAAGTGCATTGCAGCATGAACACTTTAATTTTTCCAGTTAGTTTTGAGCAAGCCCAGAGGTGAGGTTTAATAAGGATCAATGGCACTTTATCTGGGACAGGGCCACTTCACAGCATGCAAATTACACAGTAACACTTAAAAAAAGAAATAGATTTAATTAAAAAAAAAAAAAGTAGAACCACAGGCTCTGGAAATTCAATTAAAGGATTTATGCAAAGGTTTGCTAGGTTTTTTATATGCAGTTACTGCTTATATAATGAGCTTTTCATATTAAAAATCAATAGGTAATCTAGAGTAGAAGATCATCCCCTTAAATACATTTTTGAAATCAATTTGAAAAATAGTCCATCAACTGCTGTGACTACTCTTGCTGCTTCGATTAGACTAAGAGCAATATTTAGATTGTAAGACGTGCTATGGAATACCTATGCTTGATTTTCCTTTCAAGTGTTCTTATACTTTTAAGTGCCCAAGCTAATCATACAGTAATTCAAGCTTGTGTACAATGGATAAATAATTAATTTAATTACTAGCATAAGGGCATAAATGTCTTGAAATATGTGAAAAAGCAGGCACCTAATAGCACAATCTGACAGTACTTTCAATATATGCAAAAACATCTATGAATGTCTTTGCTCTCTCTGTTCTCAAGCTACTAGCACACTGAGATAAGGATTTCTGTTTATAACTTATTAAAGCTAAGGAAGCAATTAGCCTAACACTTGTCTGAAGTGCAACTTTCACACATCATGAATTTAAGGATGGATCAGGTCTTGTGTCCTTCAGGTTTAATCTAATTTGCCAAGATGCTGCAGTGACATAAGATCATCATACTAAAGTCCAAATACCATGGTTAATATTCAGCACTTCTCACAAATTCATGTCTCATGCAAGCAAGCACCCCTTTGGAATGAATGGAGATGGACCATGGCTTCAGTCTCACTAATGCACAGAGTGTGTAAATATTCTGAGCTGAACACTGTAAAGCGGCCACCCCGAGTCCTTTTTGTTCAAACAAACAGAACCAAAGCAGAGAGAGTCCTCAAAAACAAAGAATCCCAGGGAGTCACTGGCAGCACAGGCTGCTGCTGCTATGTCAGCATCAGAGTTTCCACACATCAGAGGGTGAACAGGACTCCCTCCCTGCATAAGTAGAATTTTCACATCTGTTTCCATCCATTCACCAATATTGCAATTTCAGTCCTTAATTTAGCACCAGGTTGTTAAACACACATTTTAGCCACTGAGAAATTCTTGGACTAAACCATTCTCCTGTGATATGCTTGCACACAGTGCCAAGGCACAATTTTGGATGCTCAGGAAATGTAAATTCTAATTAATGGGCTCTAAATAATGACATAAAAGAGGAAAAAACAGCAGTCACTTATCTCACATTCATATGAGAGGGAGAAAAAAAAATCTTTATTTCTGCTGTTGCCTATACATTCATATATATATATATTCAACATATGTTTTGTTATCTTAATTCAATACTTTAAAAGACACATAATTCCTTTCTAAAAGGTTTGAGAAATGGTTGTGGCATACTGCTTCAATACATGAAACAAAGCAGAATGACAACCATGAGAGTCAGGGATTAGACAAAATTTTCTCTATCTGTAACATGCTCTGCCAAGCAAAGCATTTCAGCTATGAAATATCCTCAGAGGCAAATACATTATACCAAAGTTTCAGAGAGAAAAGAAAAATAAATAGAAGCTGAAAAGTAGCTAGCAGTTCTCAGTTAAAATGGTGATATTTAACAATGAATCTATACTGGAAGTGAATTTACCAATAGCTTCCCTGTTAAAAGTTTATATTGCTGAAACCTGCCTCACCAGTAATACCAAAATTTCTGCTTTGCTGCTTTACTTTTTACACCCCTTACTGCAGAACAGCACAGAGTTGAAGCACAGCCTTCAAGAACAAATACCCTTGCTGTCACTCCTCTATTAAGTCACTTAAATATCTTCATAAGCAGGCTCTGAAGCACGTTTCTTTATTGGATTTCAATTGTTTCTTAAAAGAAAAATCTCAAAGGAATCAAAGAAAAATGTTTGCTTGCTCTCTTTTCAAAAGAGATGTGGGTACAGCCTAATGCTCTCTTTTCCAATAGGTTTGAAACAAAGACGTTAATGATCAGTAGCTTTATTTTAATCTTTCTCCCTCCTCACTGAAATTCTCATGCACACCATATTTTTCTACACTTTTGCATTTTAAACACAGTGTAAGTACACCAGGGGATCAAAGAGTTTCAGATGAATCTGAAGAGTTATAGCAAGGGTAACGAGGGTCCTTAGTTTCTAATGACAGAAGCATATGCTCTCAACTTTCTAAACTGCATCCAACTGAGCCATTTATCAAGGCCTGAAACTTTTTCATTATTTAAAGCACTATGACAGCTTTCCACTTGATGCCTTGGAAGTACACAATAATAGAGACTCTATATAGTCATTAATTATAATATCAGCTGGTTGATGAAGTTACTGTACTTGCTGCTTGGTGATTTCATTTTTAATTGCAGCAGGTGGTGTGGAAATAAAGTGATGTACCAACACACACAGTCACCTCAATAGTATTTTCTTTTTTATGTATGGATAAATGCAGCTTGGTTTTTTGAAAATTCCTTCTGTTTTATACCCCACTATACATAGTAGCTACAAGGAAAAATGAGCACAGAACATGCTGAAAATTAGATGCTTAGAAATGAGCTGATAGAAGACATTGTCTCCATTTTTTTTCCCAAATATTTAAGATATTAGGTTTTCTCCTTGTGTAAAGATCCCCAGTATCCAAGTCACAGCTTTCATAAATAACAGTCACAGCTTTATACAATGTACAATTTCTTTCCTCTACTTTTTGGTCTTAATAAAATATTTGGATAAGTAACAACTTCTGAACTCTACAAATCTAAAAATAAAGATGCAGTTAAGCAGAATTAAACTTGAACTCTATTAAATTCTATGACCATTCTACAAATGAGTGTGTGATATTCTAAATGGTGTGTTCTACTTTCTCTTCTATTTTGGAATTAGTCCTATATGCTCCATTGCTCTAGTAATTTACTAACCCATATATCCACATAGATTTTTGTAATTTAAAGATTAAGACAGCAACAGCATGAGCTGATTTATGCTTTTGTTGTCTTCAGACTGCTGTTGTACATGCTTTCAAATAAGTCTGCATTGTTCTTATGATACTGTCTGCTCTTAAAAGTGTATTTTCCTCTTCTGTAATGTTTTAATTTCATTAATCTCTAATTTAACAGATTAGATAACTATTACAGGAGATCATGCTGCTAAAGGTTTTCCATGAGACTGATAGGTAATAAAAACTGGTGTTTCCTAATGGCCACAGACATCAGTCTTCTACATAAATCAGCAAACTCCCTTAAGAATCCCTTATATCCAAGTCATAGATCAATGGTACTCAAGCCTCATTACAACACGCTGTTCTCTGAAATCAGGCTGTGCTACCTTAGCTCAAAACTACATTAAATGTAATTAATACGACTGTGATGTAAATGGACACAGCATTGAAATGTATGTCCCCAGGAGGAAAGGCTGGGAAGGTAACTGTGCACTGTCATGCGTGGCACACGTGAGCAGGGAAAATCTCAGCATGCTTCCTGCCTTAGCATTGAGAGTGGGCACCCCACACAAGTGTGGAGCTCCAGCACCAGGAGCAGGGAACCAGAAGCTCGTCCCTACAGCCGAGCAGCAGCTGGGTACTGGCTCTGCTCTAAAGGAAAAGGTTATTTTGTAAACCCTCTCAACATGATGTCAGCGTTTACACTCAAAACAAACCCTACACAAACATCGTTTGGACTCCAAAACTTCAGCAGAAAGGACATTTACTGTCAATATTGAATACAGGGAAAAGTCTGAGGGGATGTGAACTGCTTGTCTGTACACTGGGTAGAAGGGAGGTGGCTTCTAACAATTAGTGCTTCATTTGCCTATAACAATTAAATTATTTGGAAGGGGATGCTGGAAAAGAGAAAAACAGCCAAGCCAAAAGGAGTGTGGAAGTGCTGCATGGTGTCCAAACCAGGCAAACAAAAATTAAGCTGCTGTTCTACAGAGATGCCTTCAGTGTTCCCTTGCTGACAGCACTGTTCGTTTCAGGCAAGAATTTCTCTAAAAGACCAACAGCCAATACTGACAGCTTTCAGGAATATATTGTTTTGCTCAGGCAGAAGGCAACTTCAGAGTGTGGAGCTATACAGCCCAGCTATAAACAGGACTTTAATAGCCTGCTGAGGGTACTTCAGGTCTTCAGAGCTAAAAGAGAGCTACACTGCCTGAACCCTCCGTCATTTGCTGACCCTTCTGCTCTTAAGAGGTCCCCTCAGGTCCCCTGGTGCTACACATAAGAGGCAACAAGGAGGCAGAGCTCATAACAGCAGAAGTGGTTTTGGAGATTTATTACTGCCTGCATTACCCTCTTTTTCATATAGTTCTCAGCCAAACATTGAATTTGTTAATATAATGTTTTATATAGCGCATTGATCATCCAGAATGGGTTTGGACAACTTCTGGAAAACAGAATAGAATTTGGGATCATAATGAGAGGCATTATATCCACCAAGAGACCTGGGAATCATTGCTACAAGGTATTTATTATCTGACATACATAACCATTACATAATTATTCTTGAAATGGCCTAATTTTTTCTGATCTCACCTGCTTTGGAAGATGTTTTGCATCCTCCTTTTAATTCACTTTGTACATTACCACTACAGTGGCCTCCCTGTATGTTCAAGGCAGGAAACCAGGTCTGGGGTGGTTAATAAAGTAAGTGAAGCATGCAAATATGCAAACAAACCCTCGAGCCAAACTGCTGTCATGCATGTCAAGATTCATAGCACTGATGAGGGAACCAAGTCTGGCACCTTTTGCTCACAGGCACTGAGCACAGAATTCCAAGGGATTAAGCTCTCCATGTCCTGGGTGTCTGTTGTTTCCTGGTGCAAGAAAGTCAGATGTCCACAGTGCAGAGCGACCACATTTTTCACACTATAGGACCACCCCTTGCTACTTCCTACTGCAAAATAAAGGCAAAAATGAACTGCAATAATAAGCTGGGAATTTAGTCACATTCGTTCTTTCATCATTTTGCTTCCTTGCCCTTTCTCTCTTTTTGTTTTGGTGTCTTTCTGGTTTTGGGGGAATCTTGGCCCCTCAAGTGCCCATAGTGCAAATGTGCAATGCAACTCAAAGAGCATCTGCCATGTGCATCATAAATATGAACATTTCCATAGCTTTCACATTAGCTACTCAATCTAATAGGCAGGATTAGACATGACATCAATTTTACCAGCTGATTTGTTGCTTTCTTTATCCTGGTTTACTTTTCTGTCACCTCCTGTAAAAGAACTCAGATGTTTCTGCAAGGGTACCAGCAGCTATACTGTGTTACATTTTCAAAGGCTGCCTCGTGCTGTTGTGTGCTACACAGATGTAAGAATTATTAACAACAAGCTGAGCCCCACAATGTCATATGATCCAAACACAAACCCTTGAGGACATTTATTTCCTCTATTTCAGTGGGTAATTGAGCCTCTAAACCACCCACAAAGACTACACTTGTAAAAATACTTAACCATTTGTACCATAAAAATAGTGATACTGCGAAAAATGTTTTGCATCTATGAATATGAAAACTAGTAACAATCTACAGAATGGAACTGTTGTATACTGAATCACCAAATCCAAAATGTGGTTGCCCACACTGAAATGAAGTAAAAGAAAATTATAAGCCAAACCTTAAATACATAAGCAGCAGTCTCAAAATTAACAAGAAGTGTGACTTTTAGATTCACACAGCATTAAAGACATCCCTTCTAATGCCTCGTGCCTCATTTTCACACTGGACACAAGGTTCCTAATAGGTGCATCATAGCTGAAAGTCAGTAAAAATAACCCCAGCCTAGAATAGCTTTGCTGCTTTGTCCCCAGCTATGAATGGAACCAAAGAGAAACAAATCTAGCTTTGGTTTTCCTTTTGAAGACAATCTCCTTTAAAGCTGAAGTAAGGTTAGTCAGTTACAGAAATCATGCAACACATTTCTCATTTAAAATATTCTGGAAACTCAGATATCTATCACACTAAAAGGAGTTGCTGAGTTTTTTTAGGTACATTAAAAGATCTTGCAAACAAGTTGTGCAGACTGTAAATGAGAATCTTTTGATCCTCAGTAAGAGCCAAGCAGATTGCCCAAGAATTGCACAGGGACCCTGGCAGAAATACACAGAATGGGAAGGGTGAGTATCATAAAATTACCATCACGACTGTCCAACACCCCCAGAGCTACAAACATTGGAGCTGCACTATAAACCCATGTCAGAAATTGCTAAATAGATTGTACTGAAATTACAGACAAGCAAGGAGCGAACCACAAATGAACACTGAGCTCAATTATCTCAAAAGATGAAACCATGATCATTCCCTTTCCATCCAAAAGTAACAGGTCCATCTAAAAGTCGCACAGAACCACGAGAAAAAGATGAACTGTAGGGAGATAGGCAGTCCTATCCCTCAAGTGCATTTTTTAAACCTCAAAATATTGTGGAAAGTACACACAACTCCCAGAGAAGTTATCCCACATGGCTTTCTTAATCTCTCATTTGCCTCCACAGATTTGTGATCTTTACTGTCATTATTAGTACAGGTATTAACACAATCCAAATACATCAAGTCATCAGGGATTGGTGAGAAAAGCACATTCAGAAACAGAATGAGAGCAGAAATTCTCTAAATTAACATTCCCAACAACACAAGAGGCATTGATTTATTTTAGAATCAACACAACTTGAATATGCTTTTGGGTTTTGTTTTTTCTTTTGTTTCCTAAAATAGCTCACATACACAAGACAACGTTCTGATTAACTGATTAACAAATACAGACAGAGAACTCACATCACCGTACTTCTCTGAAAAACTAAGAGTTTCAGTTTAGCAATGTCTACTTCAAGCTTTTATCAGCACTAATTTCAATGGAAAAAAATGGTCGTAAAATTCTGAACAGAGGGAAAACAGACCTTAATTAAGCAAAGTGTTATCTCTTCCTATTATAATGAAAGCAAAGTTACAGTTATATTTTTACCAAGATTTTTTCCCACTTAATGAAGACATTATCCGTGAGTTTTCAAAGTCGCTTTACAAAAGAGCATTCAAGAGACATTAAAGTCAGCTTAAACTAAAAAGTCTTTTTGAAGTCAATAAACAATAAAAAGAACAATGAAAAGACAGCCTTTGATCTCTTCTTACTCTAAAGTCTTTAATTTCTGTTTTAATCTACTAGATGCATTAAGTCTTGTTTTCAAACATTGTCATCTGCAAAGTACAGCGAACTTGCCTTGATTTTTTTATTCATATATATTCTTACTGTATTAATGTACACTTCTCATTACCAGGGATGGGTGTCATCAGGAAGCTCTCCCACCAAAATAAACAGGAAAAAAAGTTTAGAAATTATTTTTCATTCTTTTCTCTTTTAAAATTTCTTTTCAAAATAAAGAAAAAATGTAAAAGGAAAAGGGAAATAGCACGTTCAGCTTTGAAATTTCTGAGATCAAAGGCTATAATGCACATAGATTTTTTTCAAAGGATAAATTATTAATAACATGGGCGAACACACACTGGTCAATAACATGGTCAAAGAATGGTAAGTTAAGAGCATCTCTCTGCAGCCAATTACAGTTTATCTGACTTGATTGTTTGCAAGAAATTCCAAGCTATTCACTAGATTTTTAATATAGCTTTAAAACCCCTTTTTAGCCAAGCTGCAAAACCTGGACAAGCTCTTTACCCGGTTCAGCAGGTCGGCAGTTCCTCAGCAGGACAGGCCATGGATGCAAACAGGAAAATAAAAAGCTCCAATGAATCAAAGTGTGTGGAAAGTAGAG
Source organism: Sitta carolinensis (assembly GCA_032173965.1). NCBI lineage: Eukaryota > Metazoa > Chordata > Aves > Passeriformes > Sittidae > Sitta > Sitta carolinensis. Next base: position 6,181,586 of record CM063292.1, read on the forward strand.
GCAGAGAGACATTAATTACCATTTTGCCACCACTCTTCCAGGTTTCTAGAATAACCCCAGCTAGAAGAGCAAAAACTCTCTCCATGCCTGTTCACACACATATCAGCCTCCTCAATTTCTCCTGGATAAATAAGAATTCCCTTCTGGTATTTCCACCCCTTGAGAAGGGCAGGCTCATTCAGGGGGTAAAGCAGATCCCCCCCATCCTCCCTTTCAGCCCCAGGCTCCTGGTGAATCCTGGCCCTCTCCCGACCTAGATTAAAGCACCACTCCTTGTTTGGTGTTGAATCATCCACTATCTCTAAAACATTTATTTCGCATTTCTCCACCTCCATTTGTTGCTGAAGTTGAGAGTTTCTGCTGATGATTTTTGTAAGAACAGCTACAAAATAGTTTATTCCACAGAGACCACTGAGTATCTGACAAATGTGAGCTCTAGGGGCTCATTTCTAGCATAGGATGATTTGGAACACCAAACCACTGGGCTCTGAATTTTGCCAATATAAGAATTGCATCATTTTTCAGACAATTTACTTAATTTTGATTCAAAAAACCCTAAATTCTATGGGACAGATCTTCTCAAGGAAAGAAAACAACCATGCAGAAACTCAAGCAACACCTTTTTCTTACATCAAGTTAAGCAAAAAGACTAAAATTTTCACTTTGCTCATGGCAGATATACTTAATAAAAAGAATCAGACTGAGAGCACTCTACTACATTCAGACTAGGCTTTTATTGATTTGGATGTGCTATGAACCACATTATCTAATCTACAATAAGTCATTTACCAAGTGCAATGATCTATGGGCTAAAAGGCTTAGATTTTTAGTTCCATTGTAGACTTTTTGATGAAATGGTAGATCAGCAGAGAATAATGCTATAATAAGATTGTGAGGGACAGAAGTGTCAATATTAGGAAATTAGAAAGTTTGGCTTACTGTTTTAAATCCTCTTGCTGTTCATTTAAAAGCCCAATATCTCTTTTTCTAGACTAATTGTGTCTGTGTGTTTAACAGGGGTCCAGATGACATCCCACAAGGTGTCAGGTTCACAGGGGTTCAAGGGCTCGTGCAAGTAAAGAAATTTTAATCTTCAAAAATAAAATCATCCATCTAAGCATAATGACAACTCTTTGGTGGTGCATGTGCTATAACTGTGTAAGGAGACAAGTTACCATGGTACTGTCTCCTTGCACTTTCTGTTTGACAACATCCACATTTCATCCACTGCACAAGAGGTTTTTGCATTTTCCCTTAAAACAGATTTGACACATTTTGGACCAGAAGCTTGTCTTTACCTTTATGCACAGAGCCTGGAACACAAGGCTGAGATCATAATTGGCCTTGTGACCTGCACATAAACAGAAGTGGACTAACACTCCCACAATGTAATCTCTGCCTACCCTTGAATTCTCAGCTTTGACCATTTTCTACATGGGAATTCTCCAGCTGCCACCAGGGAATGCCATAGAAATCTCAAAACCATTCTTTTATCTACTCTTCTGTGTCTAGCTAGGACAGAACCACACATACAAGATTTGCTTCATTATTTTGCATTACTTTTGGATTGAAATAGTTGACTGATCTCCTTTACAATGTATAAAATAATACCGTAATTTCCTTCTCAAATTACCAAGAAATTAATGAAGACATTCTTTCTAAAAATGGTTACCTTTGTCTGACTTGGACTCAGAGGTTTGTGAAAAAACAATGCCAAAAAAAAATGCACAACAAGGGCATCACCAGAATAGCATCTCAGGTTAGCAAAGAAAAACAAGACAAAAATTCAGTAGCCTTTGGTTGATAGAAATAAGCATTATTTAGAGCTAATTAAGTGAAGGCCAAAGCATTTTTATTATGTCATTTCATCCATAGCTACATGGCAAATTTTAGTGCATCGTTTCTGAGTGAGACTGACAGGTTACATGCCGAAGTAAATGTACTGAAGACATTAATGTCACTTTAAAGCAACTCAAGTTTTGATGTTGCCATATTTTTGTTGTACTGCAGCGATTAGGACACGCTGCCTCATTTTTTAAGAGGGAAAAAAAAAAAAAAGAGCTTTACTAGATGGGGCTACCAGGGAACTTCCCAGCCCCTGGCACGAAGTGCGGCTGGTATGAAGATGTAACTGCACCTTTGCAGTTCTAATCGCCAATTATGACTCTATTAGTCCTCCCTGGCAGTTCCCCTGCTCCTGCACGGGTGAGGGGGGCTGGCAGCAGGACCTCTGATCCCCCCTTTCCGCTCCAGCGAGCGCCCAGCACAGCTGCTGTCATCTCCAGACAGCCAGGGCTGAGGCACTGCCTCTGCAGATAACTACACCTGACCTTACAACAATTTACTAAGGAAATACCTGCCTAATGGCACTGCTCCTCTTGCGCTCACAACGGTGCTGCAAATTAGAGACAACAGGATAAATCTATGACCAGCTCGCCAGACACTTCATTAAATCACTGTTCCCTTGCCTTGTAGAGCACTAATAGAATCACAGCCCTCGTTAGCTACTGAATAAAAGATCAATCACATTCTTTGAGAGCTCTTGCTACCAGCTTCCAGAGGAAACAAGGAGAAAAAAGAGACATATTTAGGATCATCAGTACGATTCTGAATGGCCTCACTGCAAGTTGGTTAAATTACCTTTTCCACAACTGGCTCTGGCTGTAATACTCTGAGGAACTTGTTAAGTCTGCTTTCAAAAGCTGCTATCTAATATATGACTACCAGGCCCTGGTCAAAAGTTCATAATGTGCATATGTAAAAAGGTACTAAATTGCCTGAGGGCTAAAACCAGAGGAGTTTAATTGCAGCAAAATGCTGAAAATGGTCTGTTGAGGGTCTTTCTATTGGGATACTGCTGGCACTAGCTGATTGAAGTACAGCACATAAAAGCCTTACAACAATATTTCCTTAAATGCAGCTGAAACTGTGAGCACTTGCTAGTGCATATATGGTGTGCCAAGAGGCAAAAAAAAAAGAGAACCTACTCTAAAACAAACAAAGATTTAAGGATTGATATAATTCATAATTCAAAAGTGTGTGGATAAAAGGAAGAATTAAACAACAATCAGTACCTGCCAGTATAAATCATGTTACAGGCTCCACGTTATGGTGGGAAATGTAAGTACATATGTAAATATATTTTAATTGGCATCCATTAAGATTCACTGCAATGAAAACTGGGAAACAGCTTCCATCAATCTATTCATGACCGCACTTGGAAACTTTAGAAATAGTCACCTACGAGACTGAAGATTCCCCTTGAAATCCAATGACTTCTTTGTAATTTGAGAATTATTTCTCTAGTTATTGACATAAGGGGGGAAGGAAAATAAGGAAAAAATAAAACATTTTTATCTGAATCCATTAAAAACATATTTTTTTTTCTGTGGAAAATCACAAAATAAATGTTTAGGAAAAACAGTCATCATGTGAAAACTTAGAAGAAACAGCAAATTCATCGCTTAATTCTATACATTTGATTACCTCAAAATTATTTTTCTATCTGCATTATTTCAGCTGTTTGCACAGTGAACACAAGCAGAATATTTTTACTTCTGTGCAAGCATTTATGAACATGCTGTCTGAGAATGCAGATTTTAGCCATTAACTGCCACCAGAAAAAAACAAGTGACCATCTTAAAATTTTGCTTTTTTTTTTGTAGAAAAATCCATAATTTACTCCTCCATATTTTTGTTACTATCTCAGGCAAAACTAACAGCCACAGACATCAAAATGGTCATTATGAAACATTTCTCAACTCACTATAAATTTTATTTTTAACTTTTCAAAACCACATTCACTTGTGGTTCAGGAAATACCATGCAGGAAATGACATCAGGTCAGAGTAACAGTCCCCTCACAGAGATTTCAGCAGGAATGTAATCTGCAGCCCATATTTTGTTCATCTACAGCACGTGTTTCTTTGGCCATGTCAAGGCTGAGAAAATTAATCCACAGATTTTCATAAAGGTTTTAGTTTAAATGCCTATAAAACGTTCTAAAGCAGCTCATCTAATATTCTTAAAGACAACAAAATGGTCCTGGCAATTTTTTATTTGTATTTGAATGAATATCATGCAATAGATAAAATAGCCTTTAGCCAGGCATTGCTGGTAAGGTGGGAAGTGAGCACACTGCTGATAGCCCTGACTTTGCCCTTTTCAGCTGGCATGAGTTCACAAACACAGCAAAATCCTGGACAGAAACCAGTGATAAGGGAACAACAATGGGGGCAAAAGCATGAGAATCAGCAAAGACTTCGAATCCATTCCAGAGATCTCCACTTTCAGTCCTGGAAAACCCACACCCCAATATTCTGCAGTGGCTTTACTGACTGCCTCCATGGCAAGGCAAAATCACCTCTGTCTTCTGACAACAGTTATCAGCCAAGTTGCATGTTACAACATAAAAAATGCCCAAGCCACTGGAAAGTCACAAAAATCATGCCAAAGAAAATTGGTAATTCCTTTACCTCACCTACACTGAGGAAGTAAGAGGTTTGAAAAACTATGCTTGTAACACAAGGGCATTTACCCTAACAAATACATGGTGCAAAAATGACAAACCAAACAAATGAAGAAGATGGAACAAGCTTTCATTTGCTTACTGTTGACACAGTAAGAAAATCATTCAAATAAGTTCAGAATAGATGTTGGGAAGGACTCACAAAAATCTCCCAAAGCATTGAGACACAACAGATTACAAACATTTCAGGAGCGATGTTTGAAGCAAACAGACCGAATTCATTCCAGGTCTGTCTCTATTCCAGGTCTGGACAACCCCTGCTTTCGAGCTTCTGAGCACTACAATATCATTAATTCATGGCTGTATCTGCCAGCAGAAGGGAACAGTGAACAGAAGCAGGAGAGCAAAGTTTTTTCTTATGATAATAGTGAACAGCAATGACCACAACTTGGCCAGTCACATTTCATTACCAACCATAAACATCATTTTAGGGGAAGAGATCAGCAGTTAGCCTGCATGTATGGGGATCTTTGCTGTGGACAGAGACAAAACTTTCAGGTGGGTGTCCTGTCCCTCCCTAACAGGAGAAAAAGCCCTGAGCAGCGTTCAGCCTTGCTGGCCATGGGCAGACATGCAGAGTGTTTGATTTTCCAAGACAAGCAATGGTCTGGATTGTGTTCTGAAGAGCCTGGCTTCAGCTGAAGACCATTTAAAACACAACATTACTGATTATGGAATAAGTACATATGTAATTCAATAATGATAAATTTCACCTCATCACCAAAAGTAAGCTCAGCTGTTGTTTTGATAAAAAGACATTCTATATGAAAACATTTCCTTTACAAACATAAAGCCAAAAAGGAGACAATAAACATACATCACAAGGAACTGACAGCTTTGTTGGTACTTTCTGACATAATTCCTTCAAAAGCTGAAAATTCACATATATTTCTCATCAAGGGAATGGAAGAAATTAAAACATAATTTTTTCTCATGAAATCACCAGTTTTGGTGCAAAAGCTAAGAGAGAGGATCAATTTGTACATAGCAGTTCATCAAATGCAACCAGTCTAGTTCATTCAGCTCAGGTAACACCTTGCTCCTTGGCAGAACTAGTTAAATTACTTCTGTTTACTCTTGATACCTTGACAAACAAAAATAAATTTATTTCCCAGAAAACCCTTATTTTAGTGCTGTTACACATGATGAAAATATTAAATTCTTACATTTATGCTACTATAAGACAAACAGAATGGTCACCAGTGATCCACAAGAGGAAATGGGAAAGGGCTTCTGATTTGCTGATATTTGGGACCTCTGCCTTGGAAACCTGCAAGGGGGAAATTCCTCTCCTACAGAAGCAGGACACTGCTCTGCCATGGGAAGCCTGACTGCCAACAGTATCATTCTACAGATCATGCTGCTGCTCCATAATTAATACTGTTAGATAACCACACTGTTTGGGATGGGATGAGCCACTTGACGTGAGTAGACAATCACATTCTAAATGACACTGTTACAAATTCATTATCATAAAAAATTGCCAAGACAGTTGTTTTACTTGAAGTGCTAAATTAGTTTTCTTGTACTGGTAGTATTCATCATAATGCAAGTTTGACAATTCAGGACAACAATTTAATAGCAATGCTGTTCAGTGGAAAGAAATTGTGTTTCCAATTTTCTCCCAAAATGAAAAAACCTTAATTGTATTCATTAATAGATTACAGTGAGAGACAAGGGTAATCCTAAGAAAAATACCTACATTCAAGAGTGTTGAAGTTAAGTGAAAAATTTAATCCTAGTATTTCCAAGTGTTCTTATGCTCCAGTTTGTTAAATTGAAGTGTTCTTCAGTGGGTTTTGCATAATAGGAGGTACAACATTCAATCAAAAATCACTGTTAATGTGCCAGTTCAGCAGAAGGATTTTCAGACCTATTCCTTTCACAGTCTGGTGCTCAACACTTGAGCAAAAGCTTCCATAACCAGTTTGGAGTCTCACCAGTTATTTGTATGTGCACACCCATCTACAAGAAAGTAAAGAAATGAGAAATGGTCCGACCAAACATTAAAAATAAGCTCACAGTAAGTTTCAACTCTTATGCCTGCTTAACTCCATTCTTGGGAAAAAAAAATATTCTATTTATGGAAACATCAGCCCTTAAGTTGCTGGAAGAGATGGTAATCTACAGCACTGAGAAATCAATCTTGCATGTTTGGGACAAGTAGATCTTGTTTTTCAAGACAAACAATTCTCTCTATATATCAAAAAACACTTCATTTTTATTTAAGATGCATCATCCAACATTGCTATCTTTATCTTCTTTCAAGGTGATGCTTTAGCAATTAATAAAATTCCTCAACTACCTTCTATAGATTTTTTGGCATGCAATGAAGACTGTGCTATATCCATTGTGATACTTAACTGCAAAAACATGTTGTCACTAAAATAATGGATGGAATTTGACTATGTTGTTTATATTTACTGACATCCTCCTTGCTAGAATAGGATTGATGTTACTACTCAAACAACTTCCTAGAAACAGCAGAATAAAGAGACTGGAAAATCTGAATGACTCAAGTATTGTAGGGCTCAAAAGAAACTTTAAAAGCTCAGAAAATTCAGAAATTCTCTGATTACAAAGACTTGTACAGATTATTGTAAAACTATCAAGTCCTGTATCATTTGTGGTACACTTTTACACTGAATTAAGCACAATGGATTGGTTCATCATTATGTTGACTTTCTCCCTGAGGGGAATGAGTGCTAATCTGCTACTTTTTCACAAGAAAATCATAAACTCAGGTCATCTAGCAATATCAGAACCCAGCACCACTTTAATATTTCAACTGCCAGATTGAAATCCTTTTTTTGCCAAATCCTTTTCCATTCTTAAATTTGATTCTTGAATCATATATGTATATATATTTAAACAGCTCTTAAAATCATACATATTGCTTTCCTCCTTTTTTTATAAAACTGTAGTGAGAAACTGCAGACTTAAGGTCTAAGAGAGTAGGTTAAGAAAAGGAAGAGGCCAGGCAGGACAGCACATCATCTCCCACTGGTGTTGGCAACAAAACCAACATAAAACTAAGGAAAGCATTTTGGTTTCATTAATTTTTCTGGAACATATATTCCCTTTTCTTCTCTTGCTTTAGAAACACACAAGCCCTTTCCTAGAAAGGGGACACGGGGACAATAAAATAATTAGGACTACAGTAGAAAGAAGTTCAGGATTTGACCAGCATCTAAATTCTTTCAGTAACTCCCAGAGTAATATACAATGGAAGGTACTGAGGTACAAAACACCTGGGAATACCCAGTGGAAAAACTGAACAGACTCCTAAAACGGCTTCATCAAACTCCAGACCTATTTCCCTCCACATGGAAATATGGCCAATGCTCCAAGCTGGGCAAGGACCATCCTGCAATTTTGAGTCTTGCCTTTAGGTAAGAAAAAAAACCAAGGAAATTACCACACTCGTAACAAAAAAAAAAACAAACAAAAGAATCAAAAAAAAAAATCCAACAAACCCACACCAACACACAATACCAAAACCAACAAAACCATCCCAGTAAGTTCCTCCAAATCTTCCTCAGGAGGAAAAAAAAGAAAGATAACTATATGTACAACAAACTTTGGAATAGAGAACTGACAGGAACTAGAAACACCATTAGCATCACAGTGGGATACCTCCCAAAAGCTTAGAAATATTCATATTTCTGTACATACATGCATATTTGCAATAGCTTTCCTGGAAGGAAGTTTTTAGGAAGGTTAATTCAGTTTTGCAGTTATGTCCAGGGAATGCCAACATGATGATAAATGACAGGTCACACAGTAAAAAACAAACAGATGAATTTTTTTCTTCAGGAAAACAGACTCTTATTGTGTTCACCTATCCAGGAATACAAACTATATGAAAGACTCAAGTATATTTTTCACCTCTATAGATGGAGAGGTAAGTACATACACCTACATATACACACATGTAAAAATAGTAAGAACATTGAAAAAACATTGTGTAGCACTCTGCATTTGATATACTTTATTATTTTTGGATGGTGCAAATATACTTTTTTAATGACTTTTCTCTAAAAGAAGGGACTTTCTAGCTCATGTTACTTGGACGCTGGTGCTGTTTACTCTTCCATCTTTTTTGTAAAGTCAGAAGAGATTTCCCTGAGAACTTCAAATAAATAAGATATCCAGCTGCACAAACACTATACATTCTGTTAGATTACTTTGGCTTCCTAAGGAATATTTGACTTTCTGTGGATGTAAATGATTAAAGAGAATCCATCATCTGAAACTGATTGGTGAACTGTTTAAAGTGGTATGGCACCTCTTCAAAGATGATAGAGTGAGAAATGAAAAGGACCATGGTACAATCAAGCATCTCAGATATCCAAGGGGTTCTAGGGAAATAAGATAATTAAGCACTGCATCCCTTAATTAAAAAATGTATTTAAATGATGGTTCCATAACATAGGCTCTACATTACATTCTTTAAAAAAAAAAAAAAAAAACAACTCATATTTCATCTATTCCATCCAAGGCCAACAAAAGCTTGGGGTTTCCTGAACATCTCTCCATTCATAAATAGAAACTTGGAAACGAAAGTGAGTAAAGATAAACCATGCTCTAGAATCCACAAAATTTACATTGCTTTGAGTTATGATCACAAAGTGACTGGGACTAATAACATTCAATTATGGAAATTCATTACTTTTACCACTTTAAATTTTGGGCTCAGGATTTTAACTTCTAAGGGTCAAAGAAACAAAAACTAACCTCCATCCAGAAGTATTTCTTTTGCTGAACTTCAGCTGTGTGGACCATCACTATGCCCTGCTTCTCTGGGCAACCTGTGCCTGGGCCTCCCCCCCATAGAAACAAATACTGCTTTGTACAAATAACCTGCCCTTGATCAGTTTGAAGCCATGCCCAGTTTGATGCCATTCCCCCTTGTCCTGTCACTTCATGCCCCTGTGAAAAAGTCCCTCTCCAGCTCCCTTGGGGCTCATTTAGGCACTGCAAGTGCTAAGGAGTAGTACTTGCACCTCTTCCCCATGATGAAAACCCCCATAAAAAGACTTTTTAAGGACTATATTTCTGTAAAAAGTAATTAAAAGCTCATTGCTAGTTAAAACCTCAAACTTTATCACTGAATATTTGATATTATCTTTCTAGAATCCGGCAGTTCACTGGATCATTATCCAAGAACCACAGCACATTGACTTGGCTTTGTTTGCAGTTATCTCATTCATAAAAACTTTACCTCTATTACTCTCTAGTTACTAAAAAAATAAATAATCCTGGGATTTATGTGCTAGCTGGTTAACCAAGAAGGTCTGAATTATACTTTTATTTACAACAAAGTGTGTCAGTGACCTTGCTCAGGCTCTCAGATGAGAAGCTCTAAGGTCACAGGGAGGGTTCAGTGGCCTCACCTGCAGGGATCTGGGGTGATGAGGGCACCCCAGGGTCTGGAGCCCAGCAAAGCAAAAATCAATGGGAGACTCTGGGCACACTCACATTGCATCTTCAGCAATGCACAGTGATATCAAGCACCAATTTTCACTGCTCACTAGGTCACAAAGATTGGGCAGAAAGTACAGGATTATTCTATGAAGGTCCTTTTGTTTACCAGACCATCTTAGAATTATTCATATAATAATATCTAGCATAATCCGAGGGCAGATTGAGTGGACAAAAGGAAGACCAGCAACAAAGACAGAATTACTACCTCAGTTCATAGATGTGTTAAGATCTAGGTCAGAAAACACCAAAAAAGTGGTTCAGACCATTGCTGCCACTTTCCCAAGACATATGTTCACATTAGCGCTAAATAAACACATAAAATATAGAGGCAATCTGTTTCAGCTTTTATAAAAAATCATCAGAACTTAACTTCAAACTAGATTATTCCTAGCAAAAGTTACTGTTGATGGCTAAAGCCAGAAAAAGCTTATGAACATAAACATTTGAAGGTTTTGGGTTCTAAAATTCAAGTATGTGATGCACCCAGAAAGTTCCTCATAGTCTATTTTCCCTTACTTTCTCCTTCCCAATTATTTTTAACAAAGCTCTATGATAAATTCTTTGCGGTTTTCTTAGCAATGCTTGTCAAAAATATTAGATTTATGTGAATTACACAAGAAAATTGTTTGTGTGTGGCCACAAAACCAGAAGTGTCACAAACCTGTACAGAACCAGAGCTTTAATGTGGTGCTTATGCAGCAAAGTAACACACCCACTTCTGAGAGAAAATATTTTATTCTAATCAGCAGAAGGAAGGGAGGCCAGGAGGTTGTACATATAAATCTAGAGGATTTTCTAATGCTGTTATTAGCTATTTTCTTCCCTGACAAAAGAGAATAAAACCATGCACTGTGAAAACACAGATTCCCATGGAGAGAACCTTTTTCTTTTCCACAAACTTCCACATCTTTTTGGAATAACTGACATCAAGAAAGAGCAGCAATATGTAAAATAAATGTGAAAATAAAAAAAGACCCAGAAATACAGAATGACACCGCCTAATGCTTTAAAAATTATCTTTTTTTATCATCTCTTCAAATTTACAGTTCTAATTTTAGTCATCTTTACCCATGGAGAATAAAAGCGTTCCTTATTTTCAATTGTTGCAGTAGTTGAACAATTTTTGAGCAAAGAACAAAACTCATGATGTTTCAGTAGGAAAAGATCTCAAGAACACTACCATAAGGATGAGGCAAATTCAGAACACTGAGTATAGTGATGACATAAAAAAAAAAAAGGTAAATGGACAAAAAAACCCTGAACATCCTGTTCAGCTGTTTCTATCAGAGTGCAACACCATTCCTTTCACCCAAGCACCTCAACACTCATAACAGAAATTTCCTTCCTTATGGTTTCTCAAATACATTCTGAGCAGATCAATGCTGCACAGCACCTCAGAGACTCCACAGCACTCCAGGTGCACTTTAGCTCCATAAGTGATAGTGAGTAAAAGAGAAGAAATAACAACAAGAAAGGGCTTTTTTCAGACTGAAAATATAGGGAAATAATTTTTAATTTAAAATTTTATTTAATTACACATGATATAAAACATCCAGGACCAAATATTCCCTTGCCTTGCAGCCCACATACTTGACAAAGCATTTTGAAATTCTGCAAGGATCTGGTGGGGAGAGGAAGAAATTTCTCATTTCCTCCATGAAATTACAGAACAAAAACTGAGCTGCTTCACAAACAGCTATGGGGCCATGTTGGACACAGAAAATTCTGCAGCCATTGCTCCCCTTGAGCACCACTGTGGTCCCTGAGATCCTGACCTGTTCACTTTGGCACAGGGATAAGTTTCCATAGAGACTTTCCATTCCTGTGGTGTAGGTTACAGAGGACAAATTTAATTTGCCCTTATATTTCATGCTACATTTATTTTAGCAGCAAGTTAAAATATGTATCAATTAAATGTAAGTTTGATAATAAACTAGCTTATATTACATTTTATTGCTGGATAGGACACACAAAAGGATCAACAACTACTTTGGAGGCATCTCTTTACCATCCTACTACAACAAATCAAAGTGTTCCACATAAGCCTTCTTGCCTTTTACCCAATTCAGCCACTTCTAAATAGGAGCTTTGTGCAAGGAAGCACATGCTATCAGGGTTCCAAAAATAATTGTCTCTCCATGGTACTGGAAGTAAAGCCCACAAACCTGCATGTTAAAAAGGCTGTGGCTTAGCATCACTTTAACATTTACACTTCAGGCATTAATCCATAAACCAGGAGAACTGCACATGTGATTTATTCACTCTACAACTGCTAATATCCAGTAGGTGGCTATTTCCCTTTCACTCTCCCATCCTCTTTCACTTCCTGCACAGAATTCAATCTGAGAAAAGAAACTTATTTTGATCAAACTTGAACTGTGAGGCTCTTTTCAAAAAGAGATGCCTCTTTCTATTCAAGAAACCCCAGTGCATTTTCAGGAATATCTTCAGGGAGGAAATAGAGACCAAACTCTGTGCTCACACCCACCCTGCCCAGGGCTGCTCTTGGGGCTGAATGGGCACAGCCGAGGGCAGAATTTGGCCCAAACTGTGAATTCAGAACTGGAAGCCAACATCAACTCAACACAGCCCACACAGAACTCTGGACAGCAAAAAAAATGTTTGCTGGGAGAGGGAATTCTATCCCCAGCTGTAAGGGTAATTCCAGCTTCTTCAGCTAAGGACAGGGGAGAAAGTAAAGAGGTGATGAGGCTGCAGGGCCTCTTCTGGGCTTCCATCAAAAGCAAGCAGATGTGATCATTAGATTGCAGTCACTCCTGTAGATGCAGATTGATTTCTTGCCAGAATAACATTTCTGAGTTGATGTTAGATATGCACAGAAATCATGACATGAAATTTAAATTTAGACACTTCCAACCTATGGCAAAAGCAAACCCAGTGAAGCCATTATAGGGTTTCCTCCTGCCTGTGTGAACAGAGCAACACAGGGCTACTGCCTCAAACACCCCTGAGAAAACATCCCAGCGACAAGAATTCATGGGTTTACAGAAAAAATTAGACATGCAAAAGACTTTGGGGCTCTTAGAAATATTCCTTGTAATTCTTAACAGCAGTACTTCAAATACGAAATCCAGTTCTGGAAAGTTACCATCTTTGGGGGAGAAATCAAAAGCACTTCCAGAATCAGTCTCTCACACAGTGAAAAATTAAGGGAAGAATTGTCTTACTACTTCTAACTGGCTTTTAAAGGTGACAAGTTGAGCTTTTATAAATGTAATTTATATCTCAGCAGCAGAACCGATGTTTTACTCCCAGCCATTAAAAGGGGGTAACACATCTGCTAAAACTCCAGCACAATGGCTGGCTTTGCACAGCAACAGGAAATGTAACCCAATAGTCTCAGAACTTCCCCAAACCCCAGCCATTGCTTAATGTAAAAGGATTTGAGAACTCAGCTCACTGAAACATCTGTTAAGCTCTTGCTACTCTAACACATGATATTCTTTCTGCTCTGTTACCTGCCAACAAAAATATTTGGGTCTATGTAAGACTATCACAAGTGTGTGATAATGGCACTCTGCTTATAATTTTATATGCCCTTGTACACTGAAAATCACCTGGGGGTGACACCAGATACCACATTCAGTGTAAGCTCAAAACTTACAATAAATATATTTAATTTTAATCTTTTATGTAAATAATGACAAATTAGATGGGTTCTGAATGACTAGCATTATTTTAAAATAAAGAAAAACAACTTTTCATGAGTCAGTTTTTAAAGAGAGAGGGAGAGAGAAAAGAGAGTAAAAGAGGTAAAGAGAAAAAAAAGCCAAAAACCCTACAGCCTTAGATCAAACCAGCTAAATATATGCATGGCCTACACAGTTACTTTCAGAGCTTCTCTTCCAATTTGGTTTTCACAGTGGCCACTTGTTCCAATTGACATTTAATTATAATCTAAGCATCTCCAACTTACTGAGTAACTATTAAGTGGTAAGTAAAAAAGAGGCCTTTTGACATTAGTAGAACTACAGTTACTTCAATAAAAAATGGTAATTTATTTGCAACTATTTCTTTCTGCAAAATACGTCTAAATTTCTGCGTAGAAACCCTTGTGGATTTTAGATTTCAAAAAGAAGTGGGTGGGAAAGAAAGGAATAGTCTTCAGTTTCCATTGCTGTACTTCAAACTACTTCCTGGATACCATAATAATACAAAAAGGCCTTTCGAATCAGGTATATGCAGCTGCAGTTCCTGTATGTGTGTGTATACATATATACATATATATATATATACATATATATAAATGTATCTATGCAGACTCCAGCAGCCCAACAGATCGGGACACTGCAAACAGTTTTAAACTGGCTCCAGGAAGATTGGCCTCTCCCCACGCCAAAATGCTGCAGCAGCTAAAGCTACAGCCCCAGAGACCAAAACAGGCAAAGGCATTTCTGTGTGGCTCCTGCTCTGGGCTCCCCTCTCTCCTTGTCCACAATCTCAATTCCAGCGATGGGCCCAGTGCAGCTGAAACTGCTTTAAATGCTGCTGCATCATGCTGCATTGTGCAATGCAGACATCCTTGGAAACTCAGGGACGAGCAGCTCACCACCTTGGGACTGCAGCTGTAAAGCTCTGAGATCACTCCCAACATTCTGACCAAAATACTCATCGAACTCCAGGGTGAGCTGCCACAGAAACAGGGAAAGGAAGCCCAGAAAAAGATCCCCAACCAAGTCTATTCCAGGTTGATAACAGCACAATCTCTAAAAAAGAAGCAGCAGCAGCAAATCACTTGCTCCCCACAAGCCTTAAAATAGAAACTCTTACACTGATGATGTTGAGAATTTCAGCTCAGCTTGATTGCATACCCAGGAAGGGGCACTCTTCTAGTTTGACTGGCTTGTGAAACATTGGTAGAGTTCAGGGGAACATAGCAATTCATATCAGAATATGAGTTGTAAAACTGATGCTTAAGCTCAGCCCATACCCTCCATCGTGACATTCAAATAACCTCAGTAAAATACAAACACGAAGGATTAACAGAAGTGATGTGGGTTGGACCAGAGTGCACTGCTGTTCAGTGCTTTGTCTGTAATTTGTATTCTCTTGTATGCAACACCCATTAGTAGACACTATTTAAAAATCTATCAATTCGTTTAAAGAATTCAAAATTAACATCAGAGTTTTATTTCGTTCCTTAGAGGATAAGATTCCCTGAGCAACAAACACAAAAGGTTCCCTTTGTGAAAATATGTCAGAGTAAATAAAACTAACAATTCATAAACGTCCACAGACTGGATCCTTTTCACAGGATTTTGATAACATTCACTTACATTCTCAGGAGAACTTCAAGAATTTGTTTTACAAACAATCCCTAACACAGCAGAGACATGGTTTTATAGGTCCTGGTCAAAAAAACATGCTGTTGAAAGATATTATTATTTGTCCCAAGGAGCCAGAGCTCTCACATATCAATCTGGTGGACATAACTAGGTTTTGCATATGTACAGGCTGCAAAATGCAGGCAGAGGCTGGAGCTGTGAGGGCTCTCCTGACTGACATGTGGTCAACACTCAAGTGTTCATATTTTTGCTCTACAGGTCTTACTCAAGATACAGTATTTTTATTTTATGGACATGTAATCAGATTTTTAAACACCCTGTGTTTTCCACACATGTTATCCCAGTACAAATTAAGATTCTGCAGGGATATGTATTTCTTCATTGCCCTGATTCATGGGAGTAAATATTCAAGGGAGACTCCTCCTCCTCCCTGCTCCTCTTTTTGGAAACATCCTTGGGAATAAGAAACAGTTTATAAGGCTAAAGGAAGCCAGTCCTCAATGAAGTAAATGCCATTTTCTGCCTAAAAATATTTTGAACTCCTTATAAGTAACTGGCTCAGAGGTTCGAAGGATAAGAGTAATGCCTCCAAGTGCTGGAGGTGCTGCAAATTCTTATATAATAAAGACTCATAACCTTGGCAATGGAAGAACTGCAAAGCCTTTCATTATGTTCCAGTCCAAAATCCAATGGAGACAAATGGAAAACACCCATTGTCTTCAGCACTTTGTAAGAATCAAGAAAACTGTTGGGTTGTTGCTTTTTTTTTAAATATGAATGAAGGTGCTTTTACCACTGAAAGCACTTTCCCTCAGCCATTAATAATGGCTGTAGTATCTTTTCTAACTAGGGCATCTGTTTACATAAAAAATGCAGTCAACATATTCCACTTAAAAGCTAAAGCAATTTTTTTGATGGTTTACATATCCTGAGCACAGAAATAACTCTAAACTATCCCACACCTAAGACATAGGATGTACTTAATCACAGCAAAAGTCATATATTCAAACAAGGTCATGCACTCCATCTTAGAAGGTTCCTTAACAGAAGATTGACAAAGTAAATCTTAAGTGGTTGAAGAATCCTCTTCCAAAGCACTGTCTTGGCTTGAATTTTGCCATCAAAATCAGGGCCATGGTTATAAAAGGCAAGAGGCAGATATGTACATCTGGATTTTTACAACTTTTCTGCCCCAATTCAAAAAAAATGAAGATGCACAAAATAGTTTGAGGCATTCACTTACCATGGACTTGGTGAAAGGTCGAGCCAAGGTAAAGAGCAGAGTGTACAGCCACCAGTGACGATGAATGGAGGAATAAATCATATTTCCAGGATGGACTGAGTTGGATGTGACCCCGTGGGGAGAGAGGCGGCGGTTCAGCTCGTTGGAGAACAGGATATTGCAGAGCTTGGAGCGGTTGTAGGCCAGCATCGCCCAATAATCCTTCTTAGGTGGAGAAAGCAGGCTGAAATCAAGCTTTCCAGAGGAGTCGTTAATTTCTGTAAATCTGAAAAAACGGTAAATATGCCTCAGATACCCCGGAGTTAATTTCACTCTCATTAAGAACAACATAAAATGTAGATAACGGAGTAGACCCTGGCCAGACTCAACATAAAACAACAGCTTATTTAGCAGTTGAAAGCATCTACTGGAAATGGCCTAAGACCCAAGGAACAGTCCCATATAACATGGCAGTAAAATTACTGGATAATTAGAAACAACAAACAACAAACAAAAACAACTCAGAAAACACTGATGGTTTAAAGACATTGTACATAAGCTACAAATCACTTTATTTAAATTTTATTTAAAATTTAAATTTAAAAAAAAAAACCAAAAAGCAAAATGTATCTTGCCACAAAAAAAGCATGATCAGCTTGGAGGATAAAATAACTCTGCACTAAAAGCAGAGCCACCTAGCATCTTTTCTTTTCCCCTTCTTCCCATCCCCTGATCATTTCATCCAGAGCTCACACACTGCATACTTGCATTTAAGTGTTCAAGTAACTATGGATGAGTCTCACTGCCTCTTAAGCTTTTTTTTAGATTAAAAATTGATGAATATAAAGGGGTTATAACCTTGGTAACTTGCCATCAATAGTCTTATATGTTTAAAAGATAAATGTAAACAAAGCCAAAATGAGTTCTGGCAGAGTATAATGTTTTTAAGTATACCCATGGCATGGCTGAACACAAATCAAAGTAACTAGTTGACGTTTTTTAATTGGGTCTGACAGAGTCATTAAACACCAGCTGTTTGTTATTAAAAAAAAAAGGAAAGAAACAAAGTAGTGAATGTTCTAAAGACATTTAGATGAAGAAAAGGAAATTTCCATAAAGCATTTCTCCTCCCCGTTCTTACAATTTAATTTATTAATTTACTGGTATATCTTAATATTAGAAAATAATACTACATTTAGTTACAGAGCTATGTTTCATTCAGAGGAGCTACTAAAAATAAAAAGGATTTAGCAAGCTCTTTTTAATACTCAGTTTTCAGAATCAGCTGGGGAGAACAGGGATAAACATAATTATAGTACACACTAGAAAAATGTTTTAAAATATCTTTACTAATTTTGCATCTCATGCCCAGAAATGAAGAGATCAGCTGGAATTTCTACATTCATTCTGTGAGCAGAATTATAATACACTCAGAGGAAAGCAATACAGTATTTGAACTCAAGTGGAATCCAGCTTGTTCGGTGTCTTGCAAAATTAGCCCTTCAATTTCAACAACAAAATTTCTCCTTCATAATTTTCAGTTAGATAAAATACATTTCTGAAATTAACAGGACTATTCTGGGAGGAATTTCCTATATTCATTCTGCAAGTAATCACTTATGACACCAAAAATAATCTATAAATAAAACTCTTTGTGCATTATTGTATAAAGAAAACACGGTGGCATATTTTGAGTCCAGTCCTGCAAGTGTGCTTTTGTGAGTCAATCTCATTGAATTCAGGGGAATAAGGGCTGCACAATCAAATTAACAACACAGAAATAAAGACAGAAGGAAAGACAACCTATTCATTATTCTGATTTTAATATGATGTGCTTAAAGTACCCAAAAACTTAATTTAAACAGAATTCATTTGTGCTGAATCCAGAGAAGTAACTAGAAATGAACAAGAACCAAAGAGGCAAATAAATATTTTGCCTTGGAGCAGTGCAGGATAGCATTTTCTGCAAACATAGGACTTTATTTTTCCCCTAACAGGGGGTCTTGACTCCAGCAAAAAGATCCAGTCAAGGTTTATGGAAGTAATTAGATACCAACACTTCTGTTTTACGACATGGTTTAAGGCTCAGAGTTCTCAAGTAGGTCAGAAAGAACGACTACCTAATAATACCTAACTAACTCCTTACATAAACTTCTTCCCATTAAACAGACTGGGGGTGGGGAAAGCACAGTTATTTACAATGATCAGTCTAAGTGATAAGAGAAGCTGCAAGACATTATTTGGACTCCTTAGAAACAGGAAATGTACTAGTTTTGTTAATTATTTCTTATTCAAACATAGACTGTTATTTATTTCCTTATGGACTTCTCTAAACCTTGGCAGATCTCTCTGACTTAGCAATGAGCACTTCCAAAAGGTTTTCAGAAACATAGATAAAGCTGTCCAGAGATGCTAGCCCTGGTTACACACAGCACGTACTGCAGTGAAAAACAAAGATGTCATTTAAAACACTATCAGAGATACAAACTTACAAGGGGGAACAAGCAGCTGACAATTCAACATAATCTCCCATTAAATAACAGCTCGTTTATACATATCCCATTGTGCCCTCCACATCTGGCAAGTGATTGGAGTTGGCAGATTTATTTCTAGAGCTATCTCGCCTGCCCTGCAGTAGCTGCCCTCACTCCTAACAGGACTCTGCTACTTGCTTTCACAAACCTGGTGTGATTTGCAAAGATAAGGATGTCCAGATTTTGTTACCACCTAATTACTAGACATTTCATGTCTTTTAACAGTGGGGAGGATTATTACTGGCATTTTCTATTGCTTCCTTTCATTTCAGCCATCATAAATTTAAAATGGTAAAAGTAAATCTATCTGCAGTGTGTCATTTATACCATAAGCCCCTGTGTTTGGAAGTGATAAAGGTTTCAGCCCGACCCTTGGCTGGTCTCTCTCTACCAGGTCCCTGGGGTTACATTTTACGGAAACATGATTAAAAAAAATAAGCTTCATTCTGGGTCACTAAAACATTTCAGAAATATGAAGACAGGGGAAAAAAAAAAAAAAAAAAAAAAAAAAAAAAAAAAAAAAAAAAAAAAAAAAAAAAAAAAAAAAGCACTCACACATTCTTCCTTTTAGTTTGCTAGAGCTGTTACACACGACCAAAAGTGAAATAGAAATCAACAGTAATGTTTAAAGCAGGATGTTATAGGCTTAATCCTGCAGTCCTTGAACTAAATCAGCAAGGAGTAAGTGGTTTGTGCCCAGTAAAATTCAGAACTGGGGCATTCATTTTGCACAAGGAACTTTATTTAAATCAAAGTCGTCTTTTCAGTTATTAACACAAAAACACAAGCACATCTGAAGTAAGGCAAACCTCACCAACGTCTTTTTTGCCAACTGTACTTTTCCTGGCAGTAGAAAAGATGAGCACCTAACATTTTAATCAAAAAATTCACCAAAAGAGGCATAGCCAGATTTGTAATATGTATTAACTACACTACTTCCCATTTTACAATTATACAGCTAATGTCTGCATTGAATTCCCTAATTTCTCATTATAAAACAACTGGATTTCATCTAGCAGTTTTTAATTGCATTGTTTCTCCTGCTAAAATATCTGCACATTCTTCTTGCTAAGATGTTGAAGTTGTTGAATGACAAATCAATATAGGTCATGCCATTCAGATTTAATCAATTATTATTCCATCTCACAAAATCAATGAGTGGTCTGAAACGCGGCAAAAATCTGCATTCACACAAAGAATGATTAAAAAATATCTACATACGGTTATAAAACTAGAACATGCTTTATCCAGCAACAGAGCCAAATCCAGAAACATCCACAGGCATTAGTAATGCTTCTATTTTTAAAATGATTATTCAAAGGCAAACACTTGAGAGCAAGGACCTTCATTTTCAGAAACTTTTGTGGTTCTGCCCAAACCGTTTCATGCTCTAAGAATTAAAGACTCCAGCAAAACCAAAGTTAACATTCACCAACCTGTGGGACTCAGAGGACACCACAACAACCCTGGCAGGAGAGGACTGACGTAAAACATCTTCCAGAAGCTGGACAAGGTAGAAATGCCCCAGGTAGTTCACCTGGAAGGTGGACTCCAGGCCATCCTCTGTCAAGGACCAGGGAGCACCAAACACGGCAGCATTGCAGATCAGAATGTGGAGGGGCCTGAAAACACGGAAAGAGGACAAAGAAATCTCAAATGAATAGGTGTAATTACACCCCCTGTGTGAACGAGGTGCAGGTGGGAGGGATTGGGCTGGCTGGTGTCTGGGGGAAGCAGCTCATTCCAGCTGGTTCCAGCAGCCCCACTCAGGGTACAGCTGAGCCCCACAGTGACACAACCTTGGAGAAAGGGTGCAGAATCAAAGGCAAAACGCCAACAGCACTATCACTGCTCTCCCAATTGCCAATTGGGAAACTGCCTCCATCTGGAGCATTTAGAAGAGAAACTTTTCCTGGGGGAGGAGCAACTCCTACCCCTTTCTTGTATGGGGTATGTGACACCTGCACAATTGGTAGGAGACAAGTGATTAAGAAATAAAGGCAAAAGGGCACATGTACACATTTTATATTTCTGCAGCTGATGAAGTATACTGTTAAAAAATGCAAGACTGAGACGGTAAAATAAAAACATTCTCCAGAAGCTGTAATCTTGGGTGGCAAAATCTGTACACATTACATATGAGATCCTTGAGACAGAATCTTCCTCAATGAACTCACCTAACCCAGTTTAAATAGAAATGCCATGATAAAGGAACTTGAAATGAAAGGGAAAGATGCTACCAAACTAAGCTAGAAAAGAACCTAGGCTGGCACATACCTCTCTCATTCAAAAAACAGGTCCAGAAAACTTCAAATTCCTTGAGGTCTCCAGTGTAATCTCAGGATACTACACCTTGCAGCCTCCCCAACCTCCACAGCGAGATCAAGGACAAATGCCCTTTCTGTTCTTTCTTGTCCTTTTCCAAACCCTTACGAAACACAGCAAAGTCTCTGGTCCTCAGACCTCAGATGGATCTGCATTTGCTAGATTGCATCATCTCTGAGCAAACCTTGGCACTGACAGCGTGCTCTCGTCCTTGAGTCAGAGCCTGACTCAGCAGACCTCAGCCAGCTCTACCTGAGCTGAGAACCTCAGGTTTGAGAGCCTGCATCTGGCATCCCTCACCCTGGTGTATTTAATTTAGAGAAGTCATACAAAATAATGACAGCCAAAAATTCCTGCACTAACACTTGTGATGTCCCAACACCAGAATATTAAGGTCTGTCACATTTGTTTAGCCTATTCCATCCTATCATGTCTTTGCAATCCCATGAGACAGAATCAACACTCAACATAAACTCTAATTCTGAAGGTAATAAATGAAGCAAAATTAGGAAAAATAACTGTTTTCCCTCTGTCCTTCTCAAGTGCCTCCTCACAGCCCTACATAAGATGGCAGCAGACACAGAGTTAGAACCTTTCCCCACATGATTGAAGGACATGTATACTGCAACTCTGAGAGTATGCAGAAGGAATTCCAGAAAATAAGGTGAAACATGAAGCCCCAGGTGGTCAAACAAACCTGAGTAATTATATTCCTTCAGGCATGTTTGAAAGCACCAGATTTTGATAGCTCAGTTTTCAAAAAAACATTTCAGGGGGAATCAAACACACCTTAGCTGAATACAGAAAGAAATGCATAAGGATAGACATAAAGAGTAGACTGTTATTTTCTTATTAAAATAAATTTTGACTTCCAGCTCCTTGGGAAGTTACCAGTGTAATGTGCTTCAATAAGAAGTTACCAATCTATTATCTGTTCCTTTGCCAACTTGGAAAATTTCAACCAAAAGCTCCAGAAGCAGAGTGAAACATCTGTGCACTTTGAGAGGCTCAGTGTCTGAAGTGCTGCATTTCTGATTTGTATTTTGGGCAGGGACACCCGTACACTGAATATCTGTGCATACATACTGCACCCACAAAAGAAACTGAAGGTAAACAGGGACTGTCCTTACAAAGGCAAAGTTCTCTGTTCAAACCAAATGGCAAAAAAAGGCAGCTCTTCGATCTTTGCAGCCTCACTCAACACAGCACAAGCAGGATATTCACTGGGTTGTGCAGGATCATATTCTTTAGAGGGTAACAGATCTTTTGAGGCACTTTCTATCAAAATGATTTAAACCAGAGGACATTTTGCCTGTTTTGAGATGCATCTGCCAAGAGGAAAACAAAGCTGCCTCAAGCTTGAGAGGGCATGGAACTTTGGATGATTCATCACCTCTAATGAGACTTTATGAAAAGCTCTAACAAGAATTAATTTACAGATTTATACATCTGCTGGGAAAAAAGGAACAAGTTTCTCCAACAAGATGCAATTTTTGGTACAAGAGCCTCCTGTATGAGAACTGCAGCACACAAATGCAGCAGCAATAGCAAAAATAGCATCACCATTCCCTCCAAGACAATTCCCTCCACTTTTTTAATCATCATTCTATTTGATAATTGTAATGTGCACTAGGAAGTAACAAATCACAGACAGAAAGAATTCACATATTGCACCTATCCAAACTGTAGTATCCTTTGGTATTAGTAATTACACAATAACTACCAGAAAGGAAATACACACTCTATACCTAAACCTGTCAGCTCAATTAATTAAAAAGAAGATTCTAGAACTAGAAAATTGTAAAATTTAGTCATATTTATATTTTTAGGTCATTTAATTGTATTTTATGAAAGAAAGAAAATTATGCTTCAGTCCATTCTATAAGATTAGTATTTTTCAAAGCCCGTTTCTCATTTTTTCAAAATAAAAGTAATTCAGATTTAAGAGACTGTAAAATTAACATTATTTACAATATTTTATTAGAAAAAAAATCTGTGAAGAAATAGAAAAATAAATACAGAAACATTTTAAACAGTTATTGTACTGAAAAGTTAGTATCAGATTCCCTTTATTTTTAATTAGCACTAGTGGTTTTAAATGCTAAATACAAAAGGACTTTTTCCTAGATAACACCACAGAAAAGAAGCCTCAAGGGTTGTATGAATAGCCACTGATGTTGTGCTCCATTTCAGCTCAGGAAAAAGCCACCTCTCAGCTTTGGATCCATGTCCATTAAGCTATCGGTGTCTCTCGTCAGACTGCTAACAAAGGTCCAATTACTGAAAATTGTCATCTAAGTTTTTGTGACCCAGCCATTTGCACACCAGGAAATGAATGAGATTACCTGGGTAACAGCCACTGTGCAGTTATGAATTTCAGCCACAGATGACAGATTCTAATCTCAGTGGTGCAGAGCTCTGTGTCACTGAACGTATCATTATGCAGGGACAAAATTTTTAAGATACGTGACAATTCACACCACACATCTGGCAATGCAGCTTTGCTTTATGACAGGAGTATTTTCAAGTGATAGCAGAATTATGACCTTCATTTCACGAGTTCATTAAAAACATTGCTGCAATCTGCATGAGGCTTCCTCCTGAGCCCAAGGTAAAAAAAAAAAAAATCCCCCCTTGGTTTAAAATAGTTTGTAATTCTACATCAAAGGCACAGCTAAAGCCAACAAAGGATGTCAGCAGCAAAGGAAATTTTCCATTGTGTTTACTCCTGGTATCGACATCACCAAGTGCTCCCTCTGACCATGACACCCATTTTTGGAAACACTACAGCTAAGACCCTGCAGAGTGTTATGAAAATTTGCCTCGATGTCTCCTTAAAATGTCTTCAGGCAGTGCCTTACATCCCACCAAGGGAGCTAATGTGAGCCACCAGTGCCATTTAGGTGGGCACTGGCACCTGAACGTGATCTGCTCAGTTTTATCAGGGAGTCACTGCTTCCTGAGACTCAGGACACACTGCTCCAGCTGCAGGGTGCACAGCAACCCCAGAAAACCCCCACTGTGCTGCAAAGTGTGCCTACAATTTAGGTGAAGTTAAAAAGCATGTGGAATTAGCCAGGACAATCTTAAATGTGAATATCTGAGCTGAAATGCAGCCAATACTCTGTGCCCTTCACAAAGCCTGTGATACTTCACCAACCTCTGCACTGGGAAGTCATTCAGATCTCACATGCTGTGCACAATTCACCATTAGAAGCAACTAAGCAATCCAACTCCTCTGCACTATTTGAAAATACAGTAAGTGAATACATTAGAGAGATACAGAAATTAAATTGTTGCTATAAATCAGTTAGTTATGAAATTTAATAATCAATTTGTTAGCACCTGATGTAAAACTGTGATCTGTCAGCAGCCTCCCAAGCTGGCTGTGTGCAGCAGTTGATATTTCCAAGGGAATTAATTACTGATGATTTGCAAAGGTAAGAATAATATTTTTCAACAAATGTAGCCTGTGCACTAGGAGGTTAAACAAACACCACCAAAATGTCAACAGAGTTCTTGGCTTTGGAGTTCTCCCATTTCAAACGTAATGAAATAGTTAACCAGAGAGTATGCAAAGGGAATACTTTCAAATCTTCCCATGAAGCAGAATGTCACACCATCTGGGGCACTTCTCAAGTGATTTGAAAAGTTCACACTGTTTGGAATTACACAGAAATTCAACAGAAAAGGCCTCACCATATCCCCAAAGTCCCATAAGCAACCGTAGACCTCTGTCACGGCCAGTAAAGACAGCAGAGCTGTGACTTCTCTTCCACAAAGAAGCAAAGTCACAGCCCACCAAACTTTTCCAGCCCATAACCCTGAACACCCAGGCTGCTTCCTCTGAAAGTTAGAAAGTTGTGCTTCTTTCCATGAGGGAATGCCTAGATACACAAAGGAAATACCCAGCAGGCAAGAGAAGCTTATGGCTCTCCAGAAAGAGGGTGAATTAAACAACCATCTCCAGAAATCCCCCTCAGTTTTATGAGCAGAACTGACAGGAAACAGAGCAACAAGAAAATCACTAAGTCAGGGCTCAGACAGCAGCAGGAAGACTCAGAACCATGTATAATCTAATACTGACACAAAAATATTTAAATGTTTGCTTGTTCAGTGTAAAAGAAAAACAAAAAAAGCACTGTTTAACTCAATGAATTTTGGAAACAAATGCTTAATGTCTAATTTCCCTTTATCCGAAAATATTGGCTAAAAGGTCAGCAAAAACACCCTTATTGCCAACTGCCAGCTGACAGAAATGTGGATCCTTGTCAGACAGGCTTCATTTTAAAGCAAGCCTCTAACACAGGACTTAGACCCCTGATGGATGACCTCCTGCTAGAAGCAAGAAAAAAATCTCTGCAATTCATCCCGTGGATTTCTTTGAAGGATTTGACACTGTTGATCAGCAAATACTTTTGCCCCACTTCTAAGAGATTAATGGGAGTGGACTGAAACTGTTCTGATTCTTCCCTCAAAACACATTCATGGGAATTCCTATGAGCAGCTGCTCCTGTGCCTTCCTAATACATCATCTGCATACTGCCACACAGGCCAACCAACCCTCACTCATCCTTCATTACCCTGCCAGAATCTTCAGGGTTCAATTTCATAAATGTTTGGAGAAGGAACAGAGGTCTCAACTGATTTGGAACTAAACAGAAAACATTCATTAGTCATGGGTTTTCCTATATTATTTTTTCTTATATATATGGTAAGGGGACAACTACCAAAACAAGCCCACATCACCCTGCACCTTCAGAAATTAATAAGAGAGAGCAGCAATGAAAATATCCAGAATCTGGTAATTTTTATTCAGCAGCCCACCTAAGGACACTTCCTGCCTCAAAGTGGTGCATCTTTTTCAAACTCGGGCAGCAAGTCATTATTTACACTCATTCACATGCAGTCACAACCAAGCCAGACCTAAAGAAATATTCATTTTTGCAATAACCTTGGAATGATTTGTTGTTTCTGCGTATACTTCTAAACACACAAATTTCTTTGGCATACAATAAGGACTTGTTAGAAAAAGAAAGCTACATCTCACAAAAAAAAGTTACTACTTTTATTACATATTTTTAATATTTTCAATTGAAAACAGCAAAACCCTTGGAAAATGTTGTTGGGACCATGGTTGATGATTCAAAGAATAGAACACCTCATGGATTTCGAGCATTTCACTTGCCCATGACTCTTCACTGTTTTGCCCAGAGATTATAGAGCTGTAACAGAATTCAGAAAGCTCCTACAGCAGCTGTGTGCTGCCATTCAGACCTGAAAGATTCCATGCTGTGATGGAAATTAATGTACTTTGACATCCTCTGGGATTTTGGGGAACAGCTAATAAAGAAATACAACCTTTTCAGTCTATCACACACATTTTTGGATTCTAAGATCCACAGCCAGTCTCAGGCCAGCAGTGAGGCTTCCCTACCCAAGTGCCAGAAGATTCTGCCTTCTCTGTTTGAATTATCTCCCCTAGAAAGCACTTAACTAAATATATTTTAATGTATATGTAATTAAATACTCTGGCCTTATAATTCAGAATTTTTAGAAGGCAACATCAATTAAAGGCACAGAGCTTCTCAAAACTCATTAATCCATAATGCTCAAAAATCCTTGGTACATTTGTGACAGAGTATGTTTTAATCAGTTATTAATCATATTAATAATATATATATTACTTATTTAGATGCTCAAAAAAGCTTTCACAGCTGGTGCAGCTTGTGGAAATTTTTTAGGAAGACAGAGTCCCCAGCCATCTTAGACTGACCCCAGATTTAGGCACAGACATGGCTGAAAATGGGCACCAGAAGCACCAGGGTGCTGAAGAGAAAGTCCCTGGAGGGTTTTCAAGGTTTCTTTGTTAGGGTAGAGTGAAGGGAGTGCAAAGTGTCCAAGGACAAGTGGCAGGTTTGGAAATCTTGGACAGCACAGTTATAGTCATAAAGCTATGTAACAAACACCAAACAAAATCTTTTTTTTAGTAACGTGTAAAAACACTTCATAATTTTTGTAGCTGTAGCTGTATGTGAAGTTATGGTGAAGTAATACGGACTTGACTTAAAAAAAAATAAATATTCTGAGACAAAAGGTATTTCCACGATAGAGCACATAAAAGGAAAGGCAATCAGATGAAAACATCAGGATCTCAGCCTCCAGAAAAAGGGGAAAGAGCTTAAGCTTTTGAGATTTTTAATTTTTATGAAATACTGGAAATAGTTTTTGGATCCACATGACTTGACACATGCTACCACAAAGGAGAAATTGTGTACAAGAGCTTAAAAACAGCAGAAAGAAGAAAAAGCAAAACTGTTTATGCAGAAAGCCAATCCATAGGCTTTAATAAGGCACAGCATCACCACAAAGAGAAAAAAAAAATTATTATGTACGTTTTCAAATGTAGTCAGCCTTTGATCTTATTTAAATTTAAGATATGTGCTGTCTGCAACAGTAACTTCTGAACTATGGATGTTTCTTAATTCAGGGTGGGTATTTTTTGGTATCAAAAATGCACAATGTTGAGCCTCAGTGGCACTGCCAGGATGCCAACCGTACTCTAAGCTGAGAAGACAAATGTAAAATCTCAACTGTCACTGATTTTAATTCACAAAAAGTAATTATATTAATGGCAGAGAGTTAACAGAGTTGGACAGTGATATAAAATATATTCAGGTCTGGAAAGACAATAAGCAGTGGCAACAATCATCTCTGATAAAGTTACATTGTCTACAGAACCATTATTCATATTGGCATAATGGCATCACTGATAATTCATCTGAATCATATATTCTTTTTTTCCAGATCTTTTAAGTTATATTTGTAAAAGCTTGCTAAGCAGATCCCATTCTTACATATGTATTCTCAGGTATGCTTAGAATTTATCATACAGTATCCATGATTTAATTGCCATTCAATTGGAATTAAAAATAACACACCTGCAATATGTCAGTTATAATATATGGAAATGCAGAAAAATCATACTCTGGACTGAGTTTTCATCAGGCCCTAAAATCTTCATTGCACCTGCAAGGTTTCAGCACACTTCTGCCTGCAGCACGGAAAATGAATGCAGTTACAGAGTTTGGAGCCTCAGCTAAGGAAGCCAGCTGAAAACCTGGCCCACTCCATTTGGGGTCTGGTTAGGAAAATAAGAAGAGACTAAACTCCCAAATGCAGAACCATAATTCATAACTGCTGTCTTTTCCATATTTCTACACACGTCATTAGTGAATAAACTGTTAGCATATGCCAATTCTTACCACAAAAAAAAATTAAAATTCCTGTTTTAAAGTACAGAAAAGTAACTGCAGTGAGGATCTACATCTGGAAGTCCTGCATAATTTCGAATTGCTCCTACCAATTCAGAAATTTCTAAGCAGTAGCTATTGGCAAACATTGTTTCATACCTTTGGAGTAATTCAAGATTTTTCAGGATGATTTCAGCTTTTTTCCCTCAAACGTTGAGAACACTAAATTAAAGTCTCACTGTTTGGCAGAAGATAACTTTAATTCAAACCAAGTGGCACCATGCAGCACTTAAAACTACTAATGCACATAAAATTTCATCTGTAACTTTACTGCTCACTCCTGCCTGCTGTTTTGATGGAAGTGTTCTTATGATGAGGACTGGGCAAATGCCATGACACCATGGCTGTAAATATTGGCAACATGTCCTGTCTTGGAAGTTTTAGATCTGAAACATCAGTGCTGTGCCCCAGTTAAAGAATGCAGGCTTCAGTCAAGTGTGGGATGATCAAATTGAGAAATAGAACCCAAGGTGCCACATCCACAAGTCTACACTCTACACAAACACCAATTCTACAGCCCTGAACTGTCCAACCCTGACCCTGGCTGAATCTCAGTGCATGGTTCCATACAATCACAGGAGGGTTGTTTTGTCTATGAAGGGCATTAATACCAACCACAATTCCTCACATCGTGCCCACTCAATGAATAGCAGATTCAATCCAGTGTTTCTTAGTTCCAAAACACTGATATGAAAGATTGGTTGGTCTGCCTCTGCCAGCTGCACAAAAACCAGCTCATGGCAAATCTATCTTAGCCCAGAACATTATTATAAACAGATCATTTATTTGACTTTCCATAACAGAGACATTCAATGAACTGCCTGAGCTGGAAACCAGCAGAGGGGAAAGACTTGATACATATAAAAGAAGCAACTTGAACAAATCCAGCCACTTAGGTGCACTGAGATCCCTTTTCCCATTCTCATCCTAACATTAGCACTGTCTTCACAGGGAAGGAGGATGGAGTTCATTCACTCCTGGTGGAAATATCCAGTGGGGAATGTATCTGCAGAAAACAAGCCAGAAATACTAAATACTAAAAGACAGCTGGCTTTCTCTGGAAATTTTTGTGCTAGAAATCCTTGAGCACTGTTTTTTATTGGACATCCATTGTATGTGTTAGTCACACTGTGTTCAGGTTGTGCTACAATGTTAGATCAAATATTAAACAGCAATATTGTTTTGTTCTGTCTTCTCCCAAAGTTGACTTTGGGAGATACAACTAATTTAGGTTTTTATCTTATTTTGCCCACAGAATCATTCTAACTATGAGAGCAGAAAAAACTGGAGGGCACTGTCCTGCTCCTAGAGAAAGTGAGTGCTGCAATCACAGAACTGATGGATCTAAAATAATCTGCAAAACTCTTATGCCCAAATATTTATTTGAAACTGCATGGATAAAAAAGTCTCAGAAAGAGAAACAGCAGTATCAACTCAAGAGTATAGATAACGCAAATAATTTTTTTTTTTTTTCCTGAGAGGATGAAGGATTTTCTAGAATATATTTATAGGAATATGGCATAATTTACCAGTGTTTATATATTCCGAGCTCAGATTTTATCTGTGGACAAGTCAGCAACACCTAACAAATCCATACAGGAATAAAAGATTTCTACCAAATCTCAGAATTATGATAATTTATAGATGAATTATCTGACTTTTACTTTCAGACAAGGAAGGCTTCTTAGCCTTAGACTTTAAAGTACTATTCCAATTCATATTAAATATTTCTTTTCAGAGTAACTCTTTCCTCCTGTTTATTATTCGTGTTTTCCTCAAGGCTCCCTCTGTTGCATCATTTGTTTTCTGTATGCAACCAGCCCTGTTAAACTCCTGCTGAGTAGAGGGTGACATTTCTTCATTCTTCACGTAGTTTCCACAATCCCTCAGATTCCCAAGCACATTCAAGGCTTTTTTTTTTTTCTCTACAACTTATTTGATTAAGGCAAGACATTCACAGTTTCAGCAATTTCCCCTCTGCTTTCTGTAATACAAACACCTCCAGCTTCCCCAGCTGCAAGAGGTTTTAACACAACAAAATTTGGAGATCCTTTTTCTGGAGTTGTTTCATTTTAGTTTTCTCATCCAGGAGGAGATCTGTTCTTCAAGGCTATTTTCCAATTGCTATGAACCAGGGAAGAACAGGGTCCCAGGTTGTGATGTGACTATGAGCACACCCTTACATCTGATGACAGAAAATAGCACCTAGAGCCACAAAGTGTGCCAGAAAAGCAGAATTTCAGAAGGCATGCCTGTCTATTATCTATTTTATAAATTTTCAGTTATTGGGTCATGTGTCACCAAGACCAACAGGCTCAGGAAAATACCAGTGTCCCAGAAACCAACAGTGGACTGGAGAAACTAAAAAGAGAATATCACTACTTGCACAGGGAAGTTTAAGATGTTCACCATTGAATACTAAAGCCCTCTTCACATTAAATGCTGCAAGAAATAAAATCCAGGTCTTTATTAAAACGTGCGCAGTCATACAAAATTTCTCCTTGACATTTTAGAAGTATTGTAGTTTTTCCCAGAAACCAAGATCTATACAGCTCAGAACTCGAATGATAGTTTTGTTGGGAAAAACAGAACAATACAAAAAAAAAAAAGCCAACCAAAAACAAACACTTTATTTGCTTTTCCTACCTGCTTTATTGTTGAGACATCTGTAAGAGAAGGAAAACCCTCTTCTCTTACCATATTTCCAATGATCATTAACAGCAGTGACAGGTCCCTCATGGGAAAGGGGGGGCACTCCAGCACAATGTGCTTCTTCTACAGGGATATTGACCCCTTTCCAGAAATTTTGGTTGCCAAATGACAAGACTGGCCCAAGCATAAAGAGCAAGGCTCAGTCTGTCACTGGGGCTGTAAGATTCCTTCCAATTGCTCATAGAGCCACTGGTGCAGAGGAATCCCCCAGGTGACAAAAGCCTCCGGACACTGCGGCAAAACAAACGAACGAGGAGACAGCCAAAGGTCGTTAGTGCTCATTAGAGCTGGCAAACACCTTGGCCCACCACTGCAGCAATAAGGCACCTCTGCCACATAATTGCTTTTCCAAACTTTTCCAGACACAGTTAAATCACAAAAAAATCAGAGGCCAGAAAGACCTGGTAGGTCTTCCAGTCCACCCTCCTGCCAGTGCGGATGGCTGTAAGGTGACTCTTCTGTATCTGCATCAGATAAAAGATCCAGGGCTACAGGCAGTGTGGAGGGTCTGGTTTCCATCCAGCCCCAGACTTTAAACAAAATATAACTGGAAACTCATTTTGGTCAAAACCCCACAAGTATCACAACAGATACAGAACATAGACTTTCACATAATGCTCGGATGAGTCCTGCCAGACACAGGCACATCTGAGCACATATTTCAGACAGAAAGGCCTGAAGGCAAGGCAGAGGCTTTAGATTCTGTCCATTACTAAATATTTTTTCAAAATAAAATGAGAGTGAAACATTAGTAAACCCTGTCCATCACTGACAATATAGCTTAACAGACCTACACTGGTAGAATGGGGTATGCCAACAAAAACAAAACAGGTTTTACTGATTCTAGATCTTCTCCTTTCCTAAGCTCTCTGGCAAAAATTGATTTAAGCCTGTTCACTTCCAAGGATTTATAAACATGCATACCTAATGGACTAGCTAGAACAACCATGGTATGAGCTACAACACACAAATCAGGTTAAGAGCTGCATTTGGAAGGGTGCTTTTGACTTTCCACTGCATCGTACATTTAAAGGAATGTAACATATTAAAAGTATGAAGATTCTAAATTAAAACACTGCTCTCACACCACAAAACCAAGTTAGTACTAAAGCAGCAATACTGCAAGGATTTGTCTTTCAAGAAATTTTAATATATGAAGATGACATGATAAGAAAATATTGATACTAAGAATTTTGGCAGTAAAGAAACTTCTGTTAGAAGTCAGTTTTGACAATTCTTTGAATCTAAAAGGCCTGTAAGTACTAAAATGTCATCTGTCTATCCATGTGAGATTTAGCTTTGGCAGTGTTTCAGAAGTGAAAAAAACCACTCTGTTATATATTTTCTCTACGACAATGTATTTTCAAAGCTGTCTAAGAGGTCACATTCTCTCGAGAAGAACAGTAAGATGCATTATCAGGTACAGAAATATTTGCAGAAAATAGCTAAACTTGAACACTCACAACAATCAATGGGTCAAACCGTGGATAAAAGCACAAAGAGTGGAATTTATTGTCAAGACTTGGAACGTAAAAACTTTCAAATAATTTCTTCAATTCAGACATTCATTGCTCTGGTCAAGTTAAATTAAACAAATCACTTGGAATCTAACCTGGTTACCTCCATACAAATTTGTCTATTGTTAAGTGATGTCACTATCACAACCTCTCCCCTTTTTCTTTTTCTTGTTTTTATTATGAACTATTCCACACACAGGTCTGGAAAGTGGAGTTGTCTGGCTCATAGGGCTATATTATTTAACGCTTTAAAAATCAAAAGGAGAGAGAGAAAGTTAGAAAAAGTAAGACAAGCAGTGCACTAATTGTTCATCCCTGACCTCTTCCAAACCACTGCAAAACTGTTAGAAGTTGCCTGAGCTGTTTTTTATGCAATTCATCTTTGGTTTTTTTCAACAGCCACAGGGTAAAAAAGCCCTTTAAAAGTAGAGTTACAAATCAAATAATAGGAGATCTGTAATTTTACTTTTTTGTATGAAAACAAATGATCTTTAATTTAAATTGAATAAAAGTGAAAAGATTATTCACTAACTGTAGTTGATGATCCATCCAGCTATGGTGATTCTGCCAACTGTGCTCAGCTGATAAAGACATTAAAATAACAAGAAATTATTACATCTAATTTTCTGAGTACTTACAGATTCTTGGACTTGAATGCTTCAGCAAAGTGCTGCACACTCTGAAGGGAAGCAAGGTCTAAGGTCATTGCCTCCACCTTGGCTTTATGCTGGAACAAGAGAAAATATAAAAAAATATAAATAACAGCAAGTTCAGTTCACAGTATCACGTTACAGTAAATGTGTTATGAAACTTGTCTGATTCCCTTGCTTAACATTATAACCCCAGAGTGAATACAAATCATCAAAAGGGATGGACGAGCACAACATTAAGTGCCAAAAGCAGCATTTGTGATTTGGTGATTCTGCTAAAAACATACACTAGATAATGCACAGCTTTATATAATGCAACGAATTGACTCAAGGCAGTGTTAACAGGTATCTTTTTGCTTTGATTTCAATGGTGAAACTTATGTAACTCATGAAATAAAAAGCAGAGTAAGTGCTATTCTTGATACATGCTATTTTTGAGGCAAACACCAATAGGGAAAAAAAATTCAGTAAATCCTCTATAAAAACTCTATAACTTGAGATTGGCACATATTAATTAAAAAAATCTATTTTTCATAGTAGGTGATATAAAAGAGTATAAAATGACTACAGACAATAACAGATCAGTCTTCACAGTGCTTTACACAATAAGAGTTTACCAGGGTGTATTATAAATGCACTTCCCTGTGAGGGTGAGCAGGCCCTGGCACAGGCTGCCGAGAGAAGTTGTGGACTCCCCATCCCTGGTAGTGTCCAAGGCCAGGTTGGATGGAGCTTGGAGCAACCTGGGATAGTGGAAGGTGTCCCTGCCCATGGCAGGGGGCTGGAACATGATGGGCTTTAAAGTCCAACCCGAACCATTCTGTGATTCTGTGTCTTGAAAAGAAATTCTGTTTATACCTAAAGCCAATTTTTCACCTAGGAGAGGACACACTATCCCAAAACACATTTTTTAGCTTTAAGATCCCTGTTTCCAGATATTTTGAAACTCCAAATCTCAGAACAAAAGGAACCAAAAGCCTATTTTCATCACAACACTAAAGTCACCACAGAGCCAAGTAGCTGGTGGTTGCACCAGGGATCTGCTGGGATTACAAGGTTATTCCATGAGCACTGCTGGAGGAATGAAAGGACAGCAGCACACAAGTCAGCACACAAGGAAGCCAGGAAGAGTCTCCCATTGTCTCCCAAGCTCAAGGGATCCATCTGATCTCCCCATTTCATTTGGCACTTTTCTCCCTACATCTGTTTTCTATTTTGCTGGTACCCATTCTGCCTGCTACAACTACCTCAGAGGTTTGGTTTAAACAGAATCTCACTCCAATTCCTCTTGTCCCATTCCAGCCAGACTCATTAGGACAGCAAAATAAACACAACTAAAATTTCTACGGCTTCAGTCTCCATAGGAAGTATCAATTGCTGGAGTTGGAAAATGCTAAACCAAACTTTTCTACAAAGAGTTTTTTTTACCTCCACAATATGCACATCATTCTGGAATTCATTTTGCCCCACCGGATAAATGTTTTCTTCTGTTTGATGGTCAGAGACTTGAGAAAGATGATGCTGCCTTGCATTATGCAATAGAACTCCAGAACAGTTTCTCTTCAGCTGTGCAGTTCAAAGCTGTTTACTCACTACAGAAGTGGTGTGCATAGTTGGGTTTACTTTGCCTCTGCTTCCCTCAGTTGAAATATTCTCCTGTCTCTCCCAAGGGTAAAAGGACAAGAATGCTACAAATACAGGGACATACGGGGGTCAAAAAAACGAATAATCAAGTAGTCCAACAGACTAGACCTCAAGCTGTCAGCTACTGTCCTGTTGGGGACAAGGATTCAAGTCCCCATGGTGTCACTCAGGTAATGCTTTTCCTCTGGGTGTCTCACATTAGGCTTCTGCTGCTGACTCCAAGAACAGAAAAGAGACATCTCTACTTCGAGTCCAAAAGAAAAAAAAAGAAAGAATGAAGCTTCCAAAATAAATTCTGAAATAGAAGTTAAGCAGACTCAGATTAGCCTGGATTTGAGGAGTAATATACAGAAAACACAAAAATCAGAAATTTAAAAATTATAGTATTTTTTCAACTTTCTCCCTGCTCTTGCTGTTTACAACCTTGATGGTTGCAGCCTGTATTTCCTTCGTATGCACAGCAGGCACATACTGAGCACAGACACACATTTACTGTGATTTCCTCACAGGAAAAACTGGAGAATGGGACATCCAAAGCACTCAGAACCTGACACCTCAGCTTCTGAAGGCACTCGAGAAGCCAAGTGTGAGCGTTTTCTCCAAGCACAACTGGGGAAGAAATCAGTTTAATGTACCATGAACTTAGGCAAGTTCCCCAACTTTTTTGTTTCACATTCTCCCATCAATTTTTTTGTTTCACATTCTCCCAGCACCTCTCACCCCACAGAGGTTTCTTGTAAACCACCAATTCCTACTACAGTTTGAGACTGTGAAATAATAAACCTTTAGTATTAATTCATTTTTATTCCAATTTTTCCCACTGTTACTTATATCACAATACCTTTTTTAAAAAAAACCTCTGAATAAGGCAATATATTTGCAAGGTATGCTCTTAATAATGCAAGAATATCTCCATTAAACGACAAGTAGAAGGTTTTATGTTTGTTTTCTTACAGTAGCTCAGAATTACCTCTGTTATAATGTTTTCACTCTTTTCCTAGGTGTCACATATTGTGATATGTATAAAAGAGCATAGGAGGTTTTAATAAAAAAAAAAAAAAACTAGAATTAACTTTTGCTAAAAGGCATCTTAACTGTAATTGTTCTCTGCAGTCAGAACTGATTGTTAACAGTATGCTGCAAATCCTGATCTAATGTGTCATAATTGTATTATGCTGATGTCTCTCACTACTTCACATGTTTTCAATACTGAATTATGCCTCATTTTATGTTGTGAAACCTTAAATGAGACTTGCCACCTTCCCAAATACAGGAGACAATCTTTAAACTGCCATTGTCAAATCAATACACTAAGGCAGGAAACTCCAGAATTTTGAAAATTAAATTGACAAAAGGTACTAATGTTGCCTCTACCACTTTATTTTCAATTACATCTTTTGAGGAGAAGATAGACAACGAAATGAGTGCAGAATAATGTAAAGAGCTCTCTTCTAAACCACAGGGTCATAACTATGAGATGCCACTGAAGGGCTGTGCAAAACGAGCTGCTGTCCTCACTGCAGATACCCAGGAGAAATGTCCCAGCTGCACCCAAAGCCACCTTCAGGACTGGAGCCAGAGCAGAGTGGCCAAAGGAGATCAGAGCCAAGGGGTGGGCACACTTCTGCCGAGCCCTGTGAAATCCAGGCCAGCCTGGACCATCTGAGAGTTTTGAGTTTGGGATGGGGGTGTTTGTATTTCAAGAAGCCAAACGAGCAGTTCAAGGCTAACAAGGTTTCTTTGAAGAAACAGCCAAAGGCAAATCAGTCTCCAGTTGCAAACAAGTTCTCTTCTAAACCCAACACAATAACACTTTGAAAAGTGCAAAGAAAAGATTTTCTCTTGTATTTCATGTTTCACACCCAGTTCTGAAAGCTTTTCATCAATATTTCCAGGTAAGTTTCATTACTCTACACAACCCCAGAAAACAGCTTGTTCAGTTTTGTATGTAAGCTGCTCCCTATTGGAGCAAAAATATTAAAAATGCTTAAGTGCAATTGGCTACACTTTGCACTCATGCTAGAAAAATGCTTATTGAGCCAGAAAGTAACACAAAAGTGAAAACCCCCAGAAAGCCAGCTATTTCACTATATGCAATGTATTCACTTTACAGCTTAAAAATTGTTTAAAAATGAACACTGCATGGTAGAATAGTTTGGCAGTAAACATGATTGTGCATTTGTGTCTTGGTATTGAAGAAGGAGCCTTTTTTCATAGTGAATTTTTCATTCAAATGTAAGTGATGATTTACGTTAAATATAGGTAAAGCATAGCTACATTTTCCTGAAGGATTGCAAGGAAGTGAAGAGCAGTACAATAAGTTGAAGCATAAAAGCTTTCTCTGTCATAATATTTATTATAATGGCATATAAAATAGCTGAAATAAATAATAGATGACTAAAAGTAAATTCATATGATAAAGAATCTTTCAGCAGACACCATTACTTCTGACTGCTCCAGTTTCATACAGAGTTGAAGAGTCTTAATAAATATGCTGTAGCCCCTGTATCTCATGTAAGTACAAGTCATTTTGTGAGGGCCTACTTAAAATGTACCATAGTGGACACTACGTAATTTACTGTATAATTTTACTCTCAGAAAATAGTGTGTGTACATCTTCAATATTTAAAAGTCCTTAACTCAAAACTGAATACTTAGCACAACAACAGGAATATCTGACTTTGAGGAACTGAAAGTACAGTCAATGGGTAAAAAGCGCTTTAATTTAATACAGAAAAATCTTCATGACAACGTCTTGGAATGCAGATAGTTCTGGCAGGCTGTCTGAGAAAGAAAATCTTCAGGAAAAAAAAGAATTTTACATCAAAGCTGATGAAAAATCTGTGGAATTATCTGAAAATAGGTAAACAAATAACCAAATCTCAGCCTATGACAAGCAATGCCCAAATGAACTCATCTTTCCATGCTGAGGATGGAGCAGGGGATGTTTTAGAAGCACACCTGACAATTTGACACATAGCTTATGACAGTCAATAGCCAGTGCCATGCACTATTTATGGGGGCACCTAATGGGGAAAAAGGCTTTCACTCAGGATTAGGACTGCAAATATTATTGTCCCTAATGCAGTCCACATTTGGTACTTCATGCAAAAGTGTATTTATGCAAGAGCAGCTTCGGCTGGCTGTGTGCTCTGAATGCTCTGCAGCTCCTTGCAGCTGATGGGGATGGATGCATCCTGCTGCTTTTAGAGCAATGCAGCACTCTGGCAGCTGCTTCAATAATGTGCTCTCCTGCTACCTTTGGGGTACCTCAGTGAAGTTCATTAGAAGACCTTGTGGTGGAACATTTTCACACTTATTTTTCTAGTTTGCCCCCCCCTCCTCCTCCTACCCCAAGATCTGCAGTATTTGTGCAGTAGTTTCAAATTTCCACTAACTTTATGCAAGACAACACAAGCCAATTTCCCAAATATTACCATTTTCCTAACCCATTTATGAGATGTACAAGGAAATAGCTGGGACCAACTTGATTCTTCATGAAAATCAGAGATGAGAAAGATTTCCTTTCTTTCATTAGAAAAAAAATTATTTAGTAATACTTGGTTTCACTATTTCCTGATGTGTTTGTTTTACCTGTACTTTGGTTGCAATTTAGTGGTGTGAATTTTTCCATTATTCTTCTTTTTCAATCCTGTCATAGTCTAATGCTGTGTGCGACCTCTCCCAAAACCTTAATTTGTAAAGCCTGGTTCTTCCTGCTTAAGTAACTAGACCTTCCTGATCTCCACAAAAATGGAATTCCTGCAGGGATTGCCTTCATCCAAGCCAAGAGAACAGCACAAAGACCCAGATTTAATGGGTCAGTGTGAGCCTGCAAACAGCTCAGATTACTGATCAGCCTTGGACCAACATTTTATCGTGAAGAATAAATTACTAGTACCATTGTTTTCTTTGTCTCTATCCCTTCTCCAGAACAACTCTGGATGTTTGGCAGAGAACAGTGTTTATCTTTCTGGCACCATCTACAACTTTGAGGCGTCTTCAGAAAAACCTGAAGCCCTCAAGCTGTTGTAGGATTGTCCTGCAAATGAACGTCTAAAAGTTGCAATTGTCCCCACACAAATTAAACTTGAACAAACATCTGAACTGGAGATTTAATGCTGGGCTCAGCTGGGTTATAAAAGCAAAAGAGAAGTCTGGATCCTCCCTTACCTGGAGATTAAATGCAAAAGCAACACATGAGCCTGAAATTCTGAAGGTGGGAGATGTGGAAAAGTGATAAAGATCGGAAGGAGTTCAGCTTCTGAGGATGGCATACACCAACCTGGCATTTGATCCTTACATTTAAACAAATCTCTGTTCACAGCAATATTTTTCTTTTGTCCAAATACTTAATTTACCTATAATTTAAAATCCAAAATACAAAAATGCAACTCAAGTCTCCAGGTACAGTTTGTATATCTGACTTATCATGCAATCACCATTTATATTTCCCAATAGTTTTAGAACTTTATCTCTTTCTATTAGCAAATGTCTACACACACACTCATTTGTTTCTTTGTGGTTGCTTCATTTTTCAGATTTTAATATCCTTTTTTAATAAATCTTCTGTAATAAATACCACTTACCACTACAATGAGCAATAATGTTATTTCATAATCTTTACATTAGTTAACTCTTAGATCAGTATCTCTGAAAATTTGGCCTTTCATATCTTCTGAAGATAATTATAAAGGAAAAAAAGGAAAACATCTGCATTTCTTCATGAAATTAATATCTTCAGTGAAGTAAACTATGCCCCAGCAATCCTAAATCATGCTTAGAAAGCAGAATAAGTCATTCTCATAAAGATATTTTAAAAATTATTTATTCCATAACGAGAAAGAACAAAAACATAAAAAAAACCTGCTGGACTATAATTTCAGAATACTTCATTTAATAGGCTCCAAATGCCCTGATTTTTTCCTGGATGCACACAGTTCCATTGCACACAAGACACATTTGCTTCAATAAAAAGAAATTACACATATTTAAACAAAAATCTACTGTAGATTTTGACAATAGGAATTTGTTTAGCTCTTAATGCACATGAACTGCATGTAATTACTTGGGAGCCTACTTTCAGATGGAATTTTTTTTTCTTTCCCTAGATATAGATCACTTCTTTCTGTCTCCAAACGCCCATTCCTGTAAAGCTCATTTGAATTTATCTTGGGGAATCTCAAATAATCTTGGCAATATATAACATCATGTGTATGGTTTACCATTGTAATAAACACATCTCCTTGTTTAGAGAATGATCGAGGCAGCCTGGGAACATGGAACAGAATCTCAGCTGTGGAGAGCCCCCTATTCAGATGCCCTCAATTCCTTTCATTCTGCAAGGCTCCAAGTGATAGCAGGAGGCATTTTCAAAGCCAGCAGCAAGCAAACAGCATCGGGAAAATTTAGAAGCTACAAATTTTTTTCCTTTCAAAAACTCCCTCCATTTGAAGTCTCTAAGATTAAATAAACCCAGTTTATGGGCTGCTGAGAAGGCAGCAATGTAGGAGGCAATAGGGTAATGGATTTGTTGGAAATGGCAGAAGCTGGGGAAGAAGGAGAATTTCTAAATGGACAGGAACATCCCTATTGCAATACATTATTACCATTGTTAATTATCCATAAAATTAAAGAGGTGTTATCTTATATGTACAGCTCCACACAGAGTGGTGTACAAAACTTACAGCAGGATTTCACATGCAGTTGCCACAGAGGGAAGGCAGCATCCCCACTCCAGATGACAAACAAGAGGAGAAAAGCATGATGGTCAAAAGGGCAACCGTGTTTAAGTAAATACAAAATGAACCCTTTTTCCCTGTTCTCTCATGATCCATAACCATAAGCTACGTTGTTGCCTGAAAGTGCAGACATGCACTGTGCAGTGCATTAATCCTTCAAACACTAACAGATGCTGGCAGGGATTTAGGCTGGAATGTATTTACAAAGTGACAAATTATGTTCCGTATTATACAGAGAGAGAAAGAGCACCCACAAATAGGCTGATAAATGTCAGCTGCAGTCACGACAAACGGTTTATTTTTATTATACTGTAACCACAAATGTTTTTTGCAGGGAGGCCCAAAGATTTATTTGTTGCAGGAAAAAACAAGATTATATATGACACAAAGTAATAACTGTGAGATCACTGATGTTCTGGGCAGCTTGCCCTCCTGGAAGCTGTGTTCAGATTGAAAAATGTTGCTAAAAAATGGTATGTTACATGACACAAAATAAGTAGTTCATAAATCTGTATTGAAACAACAATAATTAAAGACAACTCTTAGGACATGGCTCCTACAAGTTAGAAAGAAAAGCATACTCTTTCCTTCAGCGGAAGGTTGAAAATGAAGTAACAATATTAAAAGAAGTGTGATGGACTTGTTTTGGATGAAACGCCAGGTGCTGTAATTGCGGGATGGGCGCAGAGTGCAGGGGAGCAGCTCCTGCAGCACAATTAATCGGCAGAATAGTGACACGTGCAGGTTCACAAATGCACTGCAGCTCCCCGCGAGGATGGCAAAGCTTGCCAGGGAATTTAAGGTACAGCTCTTTCCCCCCCACACTCTTAATATTAGGAAAAATAAAAATATCGATATGGCTAAAAGTCGTCACTTCTGTGCTCATGAATAATGTCAGGATTCTTCAACGTAAGGAGAAATAAATATATGGAACAAAGAAATGAAAGAACTGAATAATTAGCTATTTAAGCCATTTTAATTGGCAGTTCATGGTTACAATTTCCTAGATTTAAACAATATAACATTGATAACTTACAGAACAGTATCCTCAAAGAAATAAACACATACACAAACTCTTTTGTTTCCCCAGCTGTTCACATCCCCAAGCTAAGAGATGCATTGAAAATGGTCACATTGATATGTATGTAATTTTAGAAAGTGAAATAAAAGGACTGAATCACATTAGTAAAGATTTCTTGTACAAGGGTTGGCAGGATCAGCTTCTTAATATATACTCAATATACACAACATAGACTTGAACAAAAATATGAAGTCTTTCTGCATGCACAGGAAAATATCAGTACCAGAATATGGAAACCTGCCCTTCCTGCCACCTGATCTGTGGTCACAAAAGCAGGAAACTTTTCTCTGCTTTCTTTCTAAAGAAATATGGTGTGACAAAGAAAACGTGAACAAAATAAACATAAAGGGTGAAATTAAATTTGTGTGCAAACATAGCCCATCTCAGGAATCACTGTCATAAAACCAAACACATCATTAAATAGGTAAGGTAAGTCCTGGGTAGTCTGAAAAGCTGAGATCAAAGCCCAGAGCGTGGATTTTACAGATGCACAATGGGGCAGCCCCAGACAGGAGAGGTCAGAAGGCCACGTCCCATTGTTCCAATAATTAAGGAAGTTTTAAATGGCTTTAGCATAAACATGAAAAAAGTTCACAATCGTCTTACTTTTAAGCACCACCAACATGAAAAGCTTTGAAATTTACATTTACTAAATATACATTAATTTTCTGATAAAATTTTGGTCTCAAGATAACAAAAGTAATCCAGAAAATAATTGTCTCATGCAGCAATACAGAGGGAGAGTGGACAGTCTCTCATCATCAAACTTACTAAAACACTTGTTTCCTAAATACAACTTGTGTATTAACAATATGGTCAGAAGGATGAAGAATAT
This sequence comes from Sitta carolinensis, assembly GCA_032173965.1. Taxonomy (NCBI): domain Eukaryota; kingdom Metazoa; phylum Chordata; class Aves; order Passeriformes; family Sittidae; genus Sitta; species Sitta carolinensis. Next base: position 6,224,481 of record CM063292.1, read on the forward strand.
GCCTAAAAAATTATATTTGCACAGGTATTTGTACATAAAAAACAAGCAAGTGTTGCCAGGACAGCAAACAAAGCAGCAGGAAAAGCATAACAACCACCTACTTCCAACTTTAAATATTTGCCTGAAGAATAGGTGTGCGAAATTAATACAAATATTTTACAGATAAGAGGAAAAAATAATTTCAGAAATAAACCCAATGACCCCCACTGCCTTTCCCCTTTATAAAGGAAGAAAAAACCCTGAACACAAAGAACTGAACACAAGAGAAGCAGCAAGCTAAGTTTTTGAGCAATACTCTCTCTACTGGACAGAGAGGCTTTTTAGATGTTTTCTGCAATCCTGTAACCCTAAGTGTCAATGCCAAGTTTTAATGCAGTCATTCAATTCATAAATTGCTTTTAATTTAACAGATAAATAACCAGCACATAATCTGCCTTGAAATGTTGGGGTTTAAGCAAATAGCTTAGGCTTTTCCCAAATGGTAAGGTAAATACTGGCTGTACCTACCTGAGCACCTGAAAAAAAATAGCAGGTAATGTATATCTTACCCATATGCCACATGCAAAAATGTAAAACATATTAAAAAAAAAAATTCAAAAAGAAAATTTCCAAGCAGATGTTTATAAACAGAAGGTAACGGATAAAAACCCAAACACAATGCTGCATTATGTTACATGATTCACTGATGAACCCATTGGAACTACAGCAAAAAGCCCTGCTGGAAAACTTCCAGAAATTAAAAGGTGCAAACAAGCTGCCTAATACCCTTGCGTAGACTGAATTCTTATGAAGAAAATAAAGTTTATTGTCTGGAAACAGAGAAAGCATGAGGAAAGCACTAAAGCAATGGAGGTGAACAATTAGACAGATGTTCACTTAAGGAAATAAAGAGAACAGAAGAAGCCATCACTGAGGAATTTTACGAGAATACTGACAACTCTGCACCTCATCAAGGGCACTGGTAAAGTTAAAGCCACTGAAGCCATTTCTCCTCAACTCCAGTATAACTGCTGACCTTGCAAAAGTCTGCATTTAGCAAATGTGGCTTAGGAAAATAGCATTAGACTTTTCATTCTACTATTTTTTCCCGAAGTCCATTTATATGCCCTACTGTATATTTCAAGAAAATTAACTTTATTTCCTTGTGTAATATTACATGTACACTGAATTTTTTCCTAACTATGCTCAGGTATCAGGAAAACCTATACTTACACAGCCTTTGTTACTTAAGTAAAATTAAATACTGTCAATTACAGCTGAGATTCATCAAAGCATATACGTGAATAGCTGGAATGGCTTTTGCTTAATATGATTATATATAAGTTACTGAAATAGTCAGGGTTTGCATAAGATACAATCTGGCAATCTGGACATGTTTTAGAAATTAAAACATTTGGCATGTACTACTGAAAGAAAAATTGAGAAAAGGCACGTTTTGTTGATAAACTGTCTCATGGAGAAAAAAAAATGGGCATTCATGTAGGCAAAAGGAGGGGCAAATAATAATAAATGGCAAGATTTTTTTGTCAAGGACAAAAATCTTATTCTTCTGTGCTCATGCAGGCTGAGGTACAAATGTAATTTGTTCCACAAATGTATCTCCTGCTTAAAATAGAGTTTAAAAATTCTAAAATTCTTGGTTTTGATAATACTTCTCTTGCAGATTTTCAGGAAAAAAGCAACCTCCAAATCTCAAGTGCGTAACTGATTACTCCTTTTATCTACTCATGTATTTTCAGAAATTACTGTCAAATAAATCAGAAAATGTGTCTCGGTATCACTAACAGAAGTCCCAACACTCTCCTGAGCTCACCGGGCTGTTTCCCACAACATTCCCCAATTGTTCCTGAGCTTTAAATACAAGCACAGCAGCCATCACCTTCCAAATATCAGCATATCAATATCCAGCTGCCCAGGAGCTCCAGGCAGGTTCAGGAACATCCAGCACTGCACCAGGCAGGTTCAGGAACATCCCTGCCACGGTTTGGGTTGTGGGGACAGGGGGGTGCGAGTTAAAAGCTCTGTCCTTATCTAAATATTACTGGCACACAAAGCAAACAGAAATCCCGTGAAGCAGATCTTTATGAAACACTCCTGGTTTTCACCAGCCCCAGTTCCATGACGAGGAGGGACAGCTCCAAATGGCTTTGCAGCCTCTGCAGTGCCCTCAGGACTTGGCCCAGGTCTGCAGGGGACAGCCTGCACATTCCCCACTCTCTAAGGGTTGAAAGTTCTCGGTAACGGGAGAAATCCACAGGAAAATCTCATGATTCACATTTTAAATAATATAAAAGATGTGGAATGTGATTGATTTCACACTAGAGAGAATTGAAATTACAGTTATGGGATAGGTTTTTTTCATGTACTGTAAGGTCAAGTAATAGTAAATAATTAATGAATTATGAAACAAGTTTTCCATAAGGCAACACATAAATTCTTTTCAATGAGATCCAGAAGTGTAGTTACACCAAAAAGCCACATAATATATCACAAAATGAAGAAAATGCATGATGCTGAGGAATAAAGGGGGGCTGCCCTTATATTGGAACAACTGTTACTTTATATATATAACAACTCTATATACTTTATATATATAACAACTGTTATATTGTGGAATATAAATAAGATCTTTCCATACATACAGATAATTTTCATAACTTTAACATCTCATAATCTACAGGAAAAAGAAGAGAAAGCATTTTCATTTTTTTTGTCGTTGGTTTTTGTGGTAAATCTGTTTCCTCACCTCTCCAGCAGTCACAGGGCTTCTCCTGCATTGGGGAGTAGAATGATGAAGTGGATCAGAGTCTGGATGAAACCACAGGGCTCCTTCTCTGATCTCACTGCTGATTTGATTTTGGTTAAAATCAATGGGTTGCTGATCCATACTCCCTCTCTACCAGCATGAATTTCACACTCTGAGATGCTCAGGCTGTCTCCTAGAATTCGGTACAGTGCACAATGTGCTATTGTACCTACCCTGGTGAGATCTCTGTGGGTCACTGATGTACAATCTGTAACCTGAATGGGAGGCAAGAAGTCAAAATAGAAACACCAAAACATATTTCTTGCCTTGACACCATAAAATGAGTTGAGTTTGGAGCTTTCTGGATTAGTAGATGTGAAAATTTTTCTCCATCTGTATAAAATTCTGTTCTGACTCTAATAATAATGTTCTGACCTGCAAGACCATGGGATACTGGATTATCTTTCCCGCAGTAAGAAAAGGGTTTTGCTTAAAGATGACAATATTCTGGATTTCAGGTTCAGCTATGGTGAAATATTACATAGAGAAAAGGACCAAGGGGAGGAGGAAACATTACTGACATTTGAGGAATGTGTTTCTTAATTATGGTGGCTGCTTAAAGTCACTTGAAATTCTCACAGGGGCTAATAAATTTTTAAAAATTAAAAAAAAAACAAAGAGGCAGAATTTCTGCTAAACTTGTGTATCAAAGGCAGATAATTTATCACATCTGCTTCATAAAGACTCCTGACTAAAAACCCTGAAATAATTCAAAGTCAGGTTTTTGGTCTCCCACAGTGACTGCCTCACCCCAAAATGTCCTTGGTTTGGGTCTCAGTAACTGCAGGTGAGTGACAGCACACAGAGTAAAAACAAAGTTTTCAGATCATTTACCAGCACCATCATCTGCAGAGCTTTAAATGTTCACCAGTAACCTGCAACAGTGTAAATATAAGGAGTTGGATCCCAGTCCTACCAAAATATATCAAGTTCCATTTAGATGTAATTTGATCCATGAATGCCCCATGGCAACATGCTGTGCTCTCCTACCAGACTGAAAAATAAAACACTGAGTAGAAAAGAAGGCTTGCTTTTTGGTTTGGGTTTTTTTTTTTTTTTTTTTTACTATTCTAATGGTAGGCTTGCAACTTTTAAGAAATACACAAAAAAAACATATTATTTTTTCAAGGAAATCTAGAACAGATTTTACCTTTTGCTCTGGAAGAAATCTTAGCTTCCAAAAACTTACAGCAGTTTTCAAAGATGCTTAAAATAGCATCCTAAATGATGCAATTATCAAAAAGTGACTTACAAAGACTCAGTCAAAATGCAAAGGCAAATTCTCTCTCTAGAAATTACAGAAATTTTAAATTTCTAATTTTAAATGAGCAACCCTCTGAACTTCTGAAATAGATTTCATAAATCACTTTATACCATCTGATGCTAAAAGCAGTCAGAACTACACAGGTTTTCATGGGAAACCCATGGTTCCTATGCTGTGCTCCACACACAATGTTGAATAGTTCACAGAATCCTCCAGTCCTTGCAGCATTTTCAGGTACAGTTTTCACAGCCATGAACCTTACAGAACATTTTCAGAACTGACCATGACAGAACAGCTGTGAACTTTAAATTAAATTATTTTTCTCATGTACTTGTATCTTGAAAAGCCCATGACCACTGTCAATTTTTAACTACATGCCTGACAAAGTTAACTGAAAATCGCCCTTTTCTCCCCTCCCATGACACCATTCAGCACAATTTTTAGTCTTTTTACTTTATTCTGTCTTCTCCAATGTAAATAGAAAACTTGACCAGTTAAAGAATTGCACAAGGTTCCACAGAGGATTTCGAGGCATGACTCACTAATTCTCTCAGGCCCCTGCAAAAGCATGTGCCAAGAAAATAAGCAGAGGTTTATATTTATAAAACTTTGATTAAGTAGGCAATTTTAGGAGGACAGAGACAAGTTTTAAAAAATGAAAAGGCTCCAAAAATACTGAATTTTGTCTTAACAAATCAACAGCATCCATATAATCAACTAAATCAATTATTATTTCATAAATTAAAGTATCCAGCAATGAAAAATGCCATCAGTGAAGTAGATGAGGCAATGAGAAACAATTTATACACTTTTTAACTCTTGTACAAGTTTCAGATGACACTCAAACACTCTTCCTTCCTTTTTCTTGAGTTTTAATTCTTTACCAAGCTTTAAAAGACCTGTGCTCCTCTGCTACCACCTTTGCTGTGTCCTGGTAACACTGAACAGCTAAAATCAGGTGGTGGAAAGGTTTTTTATTCAAATGACCCATCTGAAGCCAGGCTGTTTTTTAAGCAGTAAATCCAAATGGTTTCCTGAATTTTAAAGCATTAAACCCATTCCTTCTCAAGGTTACATGGCAGGTCAGAGACAGGATCTAACCAGAATAACCAGAATCATCCAACCTCACAGCAGATGTGAAAACCTTCATGGCATCAGCTCTCATGAATGTGCCTCTTAATAAGGTACAGAAAAAGAGAAAATTTAGAACTGACCTTTAAGAAATATTCTTGTTATGCTTTTTAGGCACTGTGATGATAAGGAGAAACTGTTTTTTTCTGAATGAGTATACTGTACCTTTAATGGTTCATTTGTAGTTCAGCGTAAAATCTGAACTATTTGTTGTTCATTGTTGCTGTATTCTGTTCCAAGGTTCATAATTTGAAAATTGACTTTGGGGACTTTTTGCTTGGTCTATTAAAATGATTCATGTTGCATTCAACATAAATTGTGCATACACAGAGGAGGTTTAGCACACGTATTCACAGTATAATAACTAAAGTGAATTTTGTACAAGCTGCAGTTTGTGGCAAGGATGCAGTATCATTTATCTTAATTTTTTTTCAGCATTACATTAGGCTCAGGCATTTACATTTTCAGGTATGGCTAAACACTTTAAAACTTTCTTTTTACAGCATGAGTAAAGAGAGAATCAAATCTACATGTTTATATGATGTAACAAAGTAATGCCTTTTTACTGTCTAAAGTACACATGGATTTACTTTCCATTTACCCTCCTGCACAAAGGCAAATGCAAAGTGCATGAAATATTCACCACCTAAGAATCACAGAGTGTTCCTATTAAAAAGATGATCATGTTCTGCTTTACCTTTCAAACCAAGATATGGTAACAGCCACTGTGTCTAAATGGTTTTGTCACTCAAAACTACCAAAGTAATATACAGTAAAGAATGAGAGGTTTACAGTGTTTCATATGACTTTAGGACAATCTAGTGTCAACTAACTAATTAATTAAGAGCAGATATATCATTTCAGGCACTAGGTTCAGAAATATTTCTTTTGCAAAAATCTGAATAAGTGGATTTGCCAGAACAGTGTGAATCCCACTAAATAGGTGGAGGGGGAAAGGAGAAACCAAGATTGTCAACTCTCACTTGATCTTTGAGTCATATAAAAAGTTCATCTGTTGTTTGCACTTATTTAATAGCTAGTTTAATATTTATAACATGGAAATCTTCTAGGAGATGTTTCAACTTTCAGCTCTACTGACTGTGATTTTTCACTAAGGTTATTTTCTGGTTTTCATTTCTGCAGCACAAATTTCTGCTCACACAGATTTTTAGTATAAAAGTGCCAAAGCTTGAGGCTAAAAAAACCTCAGAAATTAATATCTATGGACAAACTGTGTGGGCAGACAGTCTGGAGAAATAGGTTTTCTGTACAAAAGATTTGCATCACATAAGAAGAGAATGACCTGCATATTCAGGAACTGATTAATCCCTAGAAGTTGTGTTAGTTGGATACCAATATCATCACAAAAAAAAAAAAAAAAAAAAAAAAAAAAAAAAAAAAAAAAACCAACAAAAAAAAAAAAAAAAAAAAAAAAAAAAACAACCTTAAAAGCAAACAACTTTATTTATGTAGAGCCCAATAATCCAGAATGGATTTTGCACAAGGAAAAAAAAAAAGATAAGTAGCCATTCTGCACTAAATATTGCAAGCTCCTGTGGGAAGTTTAGCCAACACATTATCTTGCCTTCAGGGTACAAAGAAAATAAACTTTTTCTTTTTGCTTTGTTTTTGATGGTTAAGACAGTCCAGAATTATTTAATAATATGTAATACTGACTTCTCTAAAGTTTAATACAATCTGAGAAGCACTCAAAAACTGCAGTGTACTCGCCCTGCACCTATCCTGACCGTCAGGGTGGGCCAGAGTGAAAACCCAGGCTTCAGTTCAGGACATTCTCAAGCCTGAAGAGAAAAATTTTGCAGCCATTGCATGTGGTTACAAAGGTGGTAACATAATTGTCACCTTAAAACTGTTTTCTAACATTAATTGGGGATGCTCTGGTCAGACTTCAGCCATGCAAATTTTAATTTTCTAAGGGGAGGTCAGTCCATGAGCCTGCTTCCAGCACCCTGCCACAGCAGAAGAGCGAGCAGCTCCCACACACCACATCACAACAGGAGCCAAATCTTCAGCAGCTGACAGCTCCTTTTCCTTCTTTAAAAGCAAACAAAGCCTCGAAATTGCCAAAACTAATAAACTTTCTTAATAGCTACTATTTTAGCTACAAGCAGTGAGATTGATATTGTGAGAGACTGGGTGAAGAACAATTAAAAGACACAACAGATTTTGTGATTGCACAAAAAAGCACAGAGAAATATATCCCTGATTTTAAATATGGCACAGAAAATAGGTATCAGAACACATCTTTCCCTCATTTATTTATATAACAATACTCAAGCTGCAGGACTTGCTACTTGTTTTTAAAACTTCTGCTTTCATTAGGAGCATCAATCTCCCATCAAACACTGAAATTACATGAGCACTTATCAATATCTAGGAAAGATATAAAGATCTCTACTGATTATATCAATTAAAATTCCAGAAATCCAAGTGAAAAGTGCACCGCAGAAAATAAAAAAAAAAAAAAATCCATGGAGAAGTGCTTAATTTCAAAATGCATTCAGAATCATAGAGATGCAGGAACTGTATGTGTTAAATCATATGGGCTAAATAAAAAAAAAAAAATCTATATTTTAATCTTTTTGGGCAGAAACAAATTATCTTATTTACTACATGAATGGTTTCCTCAATTTGACGCCAATCTTTGGAGGCAACTTCAACCTGTCTGAATTAAACAGTCTGCAGAAGAAAAGACTAGATTATTTATATTATAGAATACTGTTAAAAAATAAAATTGAAGGATTACTTTACCACACATTGAAAATAAGAACATGCACATCACTCCAGCTTACAAAAATCTAATTTTACTTTTTCTGTTCTGAGAGAACTTTGATAAGTAGGAGACATGTTTATCTATACACATAAATATGTGTGTGCATGTATAAACTCCCCCCTAATGGACAGCACCTAAAAAGAGGAGAAATTCACAAAATTCGTTTGTGCCTGTGATTTGTGATTATAAATGCAATTAGAATAATCTTTGATATTTAACCTTTTATGGTCCTAAAGTCTCAACCCAAATCATTCTATGACTCTGCGATCATCAGTACAATAAAAACATTTTACAATCTATTTAGCCCAAAGTATCTCTTTTTATTGGTGAAGCATTTTTAATGTAATAATAACTTTAAAAATTAATTCTGAACATCTGTTAAATTACTGTTGCAAAGATTTAATGAGAAAGTAAGCAAACTCAATGTTAATGTTACCTTTACCAAAGCCAAAAATAAAAGCTGCATGAGTATCTTGAACTTAAACTGAGGTAACCCAGACATATTAAAGTCTTGGATATCATGCAACTGTTAATGTCACATGTGCTAGCAAGAGAATGTCATATTAAATTAACATCTACTGTTCCTCTGCTGACATGTTAGTTTGCATAGAATGACTGAATTTATGACAAAATTGAAACCACAGTAATACATTCAACTATCAGGAGAGCAAAACTGATCCATGTACAAATACATAAACCTGAGGAAACTGTTGAGAAAATGCTACTGGCACTTCAGTTTTGCAGGAAAACGACTTGAATATTTTAAAAGGGAATTACTACTGAGAATAAACTAAACATGGATGTAACTGTACTCATGGCTTAACACATTGCATGGGGCCACAGCCACTCAGATTTATGATCACCATCAGAAAACAGCTCCTTGCTCCTTAAAATAAAACTTCCTACACAACTGGTAAGAACAACAAGGGGCAGGAAGGAAAACCTGAAGGATGCAGATGTGTGCATTCATGAAGGAATTGTGTGACTGATCAAGAAGATGTTGTTGGAAAAGCAACTTCCCTGCAACTTTATGTTCTTGGGTCCTTCTTTCCCTGCCTCTCCTTTGGGTTAGCCACCATCCCCTGCAGGGCATGGAAGCTGCATCCAGTACTAGCCTGGGTACTCTGCCTCACAGCAATACACTGGCAGAATTAAGGACAGCTTCTTCTCAGAAAACTTCCTTCTCAGAACTACCAGTGAGTGCTTACACTAAAGACCAGATCTGGGCCATTCAAAAACCTCCAGTTCCAAGTGGATGAACATTCCTGGATGCACAAGAGACTCTCATGAGCACTCACTTCAACGAGAGTCCCGTGGAAAACACCGGGTGCCAGAAGCCCCTTACAGTAATCTGCAAGAAGGAGAAATAAATTAATCAAACTGCCAAACGAAGAAGGCTGGGTTTGACCTCCTTCTGATCTCATTACTTCTCTATTACCCTTTTGAAAAACATCCTCTTACAAAGATCACTAATTGAAGATTATGTGGAGGGGAATCGCACCTCTCCATCACCGTGGTAACTTTGACTCATTTGTCATTCTAATAATTCACTTCTTTTCTTTTCTGAACAGACAGAGACATTAATAGACTACCATCAGTTAAAAAGGCAATTTTTCCATTTAATTGCACTCATTAAATACTGGAGTAGAACAATTGGAAAAGCAATACTCTCAATATTTAATCATACAATAGCAATAATGAAACATTAACTCAAAACAAACGTAGCAACATGTAGGATGACATCAAATGCACGTTGTAAATTCTGCAGCACCAACTTAATTTCTGGTAAAGATATCTGAGTCTTTTTTCCATACTTTTTCTGACAATTGAGTGTATGAGTGGTCTAACAGCATTGACTGCAGCTATGAACTGGAGAGAAACCAGTGAGCAAACTGCTCTGTAATTACCTCATCTCTCTTGTCACTGAACCACAACAGAAAGGATTTCATAAACCAAAACAGAGAGTCAATGTATTTGTGGGAAATATTGAACAAGACTGGATCTGCACACTATTTTACTGGAACAAATTGTATCACTTAGGAATGTAATTGAAGATAAAAAGGTTAATCACACCAGTAGAGTGACTGCAATGGGCACAGTCATCAGGTATTTATTTGCCTGGGATATCTTATTTTCCATCTCCTACAGAAATCCTACATCTGTCTTCAGTCTAAGTGCATTCCCATTATAGAAAGTTCACTGTAGTTTAATACTACCATAACATAGTAGGAGCTATAATAAACCCTTGAGTTGAGGAGATGTGCAGAAAATTTAGAAGTGCCTGTTTCAATTTCAGATGTTACAATACACAACGGCTGTCAAGAAATGTTTCTACTTTTACTGCAATTCTAAATACACAAAATCCTGCCAAGTTTGCAGCCAGGCAAACTTCACTGGGACTATTCATGTCAATAGATAGCACTTTATCTGCCATTGTCTATCTGGCTTTGTGTAGGACCAAACTATTCAAATATTTCATTTAGAATTTGATGAGCACAGTAGTCAGGGTTGGTGACCAATATCCAAGCATGCTTTCCCATTCTGGATTCCAGCTTTTAAAACTGAGCAGGTTAAGGGTTTTAGAAGGGAGAGAGAAAGTCATCTGGTTTGAGCTACACAGCTGCAGAGTAGCCATTTCTCCCAAGTGTTGCACACACTGGGTGGTATCACCACTTTACAAAGATTCCAGCTCACATCAATCAGATTATGTGGTAGGTGCTCTGCTTGTTCAGTGGAAGAAGTGAGGGATAATCAGTAAAGGGAAAGAAGTTTTTTACAAAAAAAGTTATGTTGGCTATCTTTGCTAGGAAAAGATGTGACGAGTGTAGTATCTCCTTAATCAATTATTTATTCAACACTTGCATGAGAGCAACCTTATTGATTCCAGTGAGACTAAGTGCCAGACCAATATGAAAGAAAATGACAGCAGGACAGGAAGTCAAGAAGCATCATGCAAGGCCAGGTCAGAAAGGCTGAGGTGTATAAGACAGTGGCATATTCAATTTAGGAAAAATTGCAATTTAGTTTTATTCCTCTAACTACAAATCATATCATAAAGTTTTCAATTACAAATCTCTATGTGCAACATTTTACAGTCACAGAACAGTCCCTGAATGACTACAGCAGACAAATTAAGTATACAGTGATACCAAGGATCTTTTCTACACCTAGCTTTTTTATAACTATGTTATTATTCACCTATACAACTTGCAACTTTTTATCTGAACTCTAACTTATATTATATTTAGCCATTACCCTTTTTAAATAAAATTTCCCGTGCCTTTAAAATCATATGCAACTATTGTGAAACCAGCAGTTGTGGTCCAGATGAGGAGTGGATGGGCACTCAAACTCGTACCTTTTCCTTCAGAACACATTCTTCCATGAATTCCAGCTGTGAGGAGGCAATCAGGCTTTCAGAGGGGCACGGGGATAAGCAAGGAATGTCTCTGCTTGCACATGTGCTTTCCAGATTCATCTGAGCCAGGCTCCTGCCTCATTCTCTGTGTGAGGACACACTGTAAGTCAAGGCTATCTTGTGGTTAAGAAAATGTAAACTGTCATGTTCCATTATTTAAACAGGCTTCAAAGTGGTTTTCTGCCCCACACTCCCATCCTCCATATATTTTTACATATATTAGAAGCCAAACTGGTTCTTCAAGCCAATACCTGCAATAGAGCAGACAGCTGTCCAGCCAGGCCAAGTCCAGTTACCAAAAAGGACAGCCAATATTAAAACAACAAAATGATTCTCAGCAATGCAGTGCAGCAGTATAAAACCCTCTTCAGGTGTTTGTTGCTAATGACAGAGCAGCAACCTTTCATCTTGAGTCAACTCATTTATCTGTACTGATGACTTGTTTGGTATTGAGTTATGAAAATTTCAAGGAAAAATACAGTATTACCAACAGACATGCTGTATCAGTAACTCCATCTTCATCCTCAGATGGTCTTTCTTTGAATCCACCAGACAGAAATAAAAATACCCTGTATTGCCAGACCTGCACATTCTCACCACGAGCGAGCCAAGATATTAAAAGGAGTGAAACCATCAAGTTTTTTATCTCCAGAAAGTACTGTTACAAAAACAAAAAGCACAAATGGGCCATTTCCTTACCCACCCATCCCAACATGAGTCAGACTCTTCTTCCTCAATACATATGTGCAAAACTTCATTGGGAAGGCCAAACTATAAACAGGTTGAAAATGAAAACTAACAAGTTTACCTAAGGTAAATCTACCGGTGCATTTTAAATTCTTTACATAGGTGCAGTGTCTAGCTACAAAAGTACCCAAACTGTTAATTGCTGAGGACCAGAAGGGTACAACAAGGGAGAAATCATTCTGCACATGTTCTGTTATTCTCCCTCTTCAGCCATCTGCCACTGACCATTATTTGAGACAGGGCGCAGGACCTGATGGATTTTCAATTGGACTTAAATGTTGTACTTAGATTTTTAATACTAAAGCCTCAAATCATAAAATCAGATTAAATGGCTCTATACCTGCCATTATAAGACTTTCACTCTAATGGTTCAGTTTCAATCACCTTCAGTTTTGCATAGGCAGCCAAAGAAATTGCGTCAATATACCTGTATGCACATAACATGATTTATTGTCTTCTCACTGGAGACATCAAGTGTAACCTTAGGCTGATGTTCTATTGATTCAGTATCTATCATGTAAAGGATATAAAATTGGTTTTTATTGGTTTCCTGCTTTTAAGACCAGTAGTCCACAAACATACAAACTTCCTTTCCAGCACCTGAACTGTGTACTGTAGCCACAGTGTGAGCAATGACAAGGACCAGGGTTGGGTAATCTTAACTTAGAAATCAAAATCCTGATCAGAGCAAGCAGAAATTTATAGCTGGTGTATTTTACCCATTCAAAGAAACTTGGGGGGAAAGTGGATTCAAGTCAAGCCTGCTCTTCACTGCTCAGTTATTGTGAATATGGCAAATGGCATATACCTAATGCATTTACAAAATATTTCTCATCTATTTAGTTACTTGCTTGTAGAAATCCAGGCATAGCAGCTGTACAAGAATGATCTATGCACATCAAGCATTTCAAAAGTAGCAAAGTCATGGAAGAGATGAATGAAATAACTTCATCAAAAGCTAAAGGAGTAGCACATGGAGGAATAAAAACTGCCTCCAAGAAGCCATAAATCCACTCACAATTCCCGTCTTCTCATCCTTCTTTATGTTTATTTGGCTAGAAGGGAGAAAAAAATTAAAACCCAGTTTTTCAGGACTAGTAGGAAACCTCGATACCAGCAGAAAAAGATAGGGTAATTTATAGAGTTGAAAGAAAATGAAAACTAGGTCACTTATGGTATAAACTAAGTGAATGCTACTATGCGCAAAAAGTAGATCATATAATTTTAGAAAATAAAAAAGAAATAAAAAATAAATAAAGCACAAGTCTCCTTTTAAAGGTTTAAAAACAAGGGGGAAAAAAACAGGCCTTGTACTGTTAAATGTTACAACTGATAAGACTTCAAACAAGCTATCTGTGGTCATAAACAGGTCCCCATCCTTTGGCCCTGCTGCATTCTTGAATTCTTACTCCTTCTGAGGCACAGGCAAGAAATAATACAAGGAAGGAAAAACCCTAAACTACATCACAGGAAGAATAAACACAGTAGGCAAAAAACATATACACTCTGTGCAAAGACCAAACCACACTTTTCAGCCTCTTTAATACCAGAGAACTAACAGGAAAATAAGAATGCCACTCATATTTCTTTAGCCTTTCCAGTAAAAATCTATTTAGCTGCTTTACAAACATTTACTGTCAAAACGTTCCCTGAAATTAAAATGATAAATTAATTGTAACAAAACAAGTAATTCAAGTAACTATAAAATTCAGCAGAAAGGAAAAACCATAAAGCCGGAAATACTCCAAACTTCCAGTCCTCATTAATTCCCAATTTGCATGCCTGGAGTAGGCTGTTCATTGCAACTACACAGCCTGCACTAAGGACTCAAGGTCTGGCATCACTCGATTGCCAGAGACTATTCTCAATTTACAATTGCAGAAACAAAATAAATCAGTCCTGAAAAGATCTCATCTCCTAAGATGCTGCATTCCCAGTGACTCCTAAACAAACTGCAAAGGGAATTTAGCTCTCTTTACAAAAGAGACCTAAGGGGTCACTTAAGGTCACAACTTCATTTACTGACAGAAGCAAGAGGTAAAATTCTGGAAATCCTGGTTTCCAGTCCTATACTCAGCTTGTACAGGAGCTTATCTCAGCTTAGATTTTACAACATAGGCAAACACATTTATCACATGGAAGAACAAAAAAGCAAGTTCAGTGTTCAGACAAACTGTATTGAGCTGATAACAAATAAATCAATTTTGAGGTTTTTAGTTCCTTTATCAATAGCACTCTTACAGATCAAGAATTTTCTAACAAGAAGCTTTGACTGCTGACTATACAATCTCAACTTTTTTTTTTTTCTTTTAAGCGTGTGCCAGATTATGCTTACTGGTATAAAAACAGCATAAATTCACTTCCTCTGGATTTACACTGCCATAGCTAAAATCCGTTCTGAAGTCAATAAAACGGGTTTAATGAAAAATAAAATTTAAAAGTTACAATAAAAACAAATGATTTTCCCATAAAAATGTGGTGATACATGTCAAAGTACTACAGCTGAGACTACAGACAGAAGTATTATTCTGAAATCAGAGGAACTAACTAGAATGAGATTCTCTTAAAGCCAAGTGAGTATATCAGAATTTATCCCTGCTATGAGGCTTGAAGTCTCAAAGTTACTTTTTACTGGAAACTTCTTTTTCTCATCCCAGACCACTGATGACAGGCCTTGCTGCCACAGAATTCAGCACCAGTGCAGCCTCCCCAGATGCACCCTGTTCTCTGAGCCCCCGCAGCTCCAGCCCACTCCTGACATTTTGGCCCCTGTGCCCTGCCTGGAGCCCTATCCCAGGTTGCCAGGTGGCACCTGTCTCAGCCCTGTCCTCTAGGTGGTCCTTGGACCTGTGCTGAAGCATCTCCAGCTCTGTCTCTGCCCCCACATCCTGCTGCTCCTGCCTGAGACTCCCTCTTGCCTTTTCTGGGACTGTTGAGGCAAACCCTTATCCCCACCCTGCTCAGGAGGGGCTGCACAGCTGAGCCCTGGTGCTCTTGGCTTGGGGCTCACCCTCCCTGCTCCTGCTGTGCCCTGGCAGCAGCACGGGCACATCTCCCCAAAAATTAACATAACACATCACCAGCACTGCTCTCTCTCAGCAAAAACCTTCTACGGAGCCCTTAGTGTGCTTTCCTGGCTGCTGTATTCTTTCAAGAATTCCCAGTTCTTCTAGGAGTCAGATTTCTGATATAATTCATTCTATCATCCCAACATGAAATAAAAACACATCTTCATTTCCATCCACACTGAGACCAATTCAGATTTATTAAGGCTTCCTTGATATTCAGTGATGTCTTATAAGCACTAAATCATCATGAAAGCCCCATAAGCAAGAGGCTGCAATCCTAAAGAAAAGGAAAAAACCAACAAAACCCAATCAAACAAGAAGCCCTCTGAGAAGAATACATCTCCCACTCAGCACAGAGCTTTCTGGAGTTGCCCAGGATGAACACCGTACATCTTCTGCTCCTTTTTCCCTCTCTGGGTGATCAATCACATCCAGCAACAAGAAGAAATGGAAACACGTTCTGATCTCTGGGCTTCTGGGATCATTTGAAAACCTGCACAGCCCTCCTCTCACACTAAAACAAAGCAATAATAATGAAAATGAGCTCCAACTTTTAAGATCCTCACTCTAAGTACTGGTCTTAACTTGTCTGTGGACTCTTTCCATGCTATCATGATATAAATGCTTCCTAACCAGCAAGAGACAAGGACTATTACTACATTTAAAGACAAAACACTGCTACAGATTAAGTTTGTTCACTATTCAACAGCATATTAAGAAATTAAGTTCTGGAATGTTTTCTTTGGTTCTCTCAGGAAATGTGCCATACATCATTATTTCTGCTTTCCACAGCAAAGATTTTAATAAACAATTCTGCAATTTTATTTATAAGAGTGTATGAAATGGAACAGCAAAGTGTTCATTTTCTCACAGTGAAACTGTCACCAAAGGAACCTGAGAGATGTTTGCATTTGTGGAGTTTTATTATACGGACTAGATGGAGGTTAAAAAAGCAAACAGCACAGCAATAGAGGGGAGTGTTTGTGCTTCAAAACTTGGGCACAGTCAGTGGAGAGCTATACTTGTGACATTTGGGGAACTTTAAGCCTTTGAAGCCAGGCTGAACTTGTCATGGGCAGAGTCAGTCACCTGGTGCATGTCACACATCCATAAACCTCCTTACCCGAGTCTGAGCAACTTGGCACAGCCCATGTGCCTGTGCCTGGCCTGATTCCCCTGGCAATGGAGCATGAGCACTTTCCTGGGGGGTTTCATTATCTCTGCTGCACTGAGAATACTCGAAGAGGAGCTCAGCAAACCACAGAGGACACACCAGAGATGTCAATTCCAGCACACACAACACTGACTTTTGTAGAACTTCAGATGCTCCAACGACCTTTTGATAAAGGTCACACAAGGGCGTTGCTATTGCAGAGTACTTACTACAATACTTGCTCCCCTCCAGTGTAAAAATCTGTATTTAAGCTTCCCTGAGAGATGGCTCAAAGTATTGGACATATTTTACTGTTTTTAGTACCTAGCACAATCCTTTCAAACCTTCACTGCAAGGAAGCAGAATTAGGTCCTGCTGTAACCCAGAACTTACAAGCTTTTTTAAAGGATGTTTTCATCACAACAGAATCAGTCCCAAGTGCTCAAAAGCCTTGTAAGCAGGACACATTTTGAAAATTGCTAATAGATTTTAGACTTTATGGTATAATTAACACAGGACGTAAAATTACTAAAATATAAGAAAGAGGGAGTCAGATGTATTTTAAATACTTCAGGAGGCAGCCCAGCAGAAGTGTTGATCCATCAAAAGATCAAACTGATGCTGAGAGCATCCTCCAGTTTTCGCAGTTGTTAATGGAAGGCAGGAGCCATCCCACAAAACATCCAGAGAGTGGGTAATGACCCTGATGTGGAGTGAAAGGGCATTGAGACATCAGCACTGGATAAAAGTGAAAGCTTTCTGAAAAGGTACCTAGGAGAGAAAAAAAAGGAAATTTGATATTTTGCAGCCTTAGTTCCAACCTGATCTACTATAACTAAACTCAGCTAAAAACAGGACATTTTAACACTTTGATGCACCTGACAAAAACCTTGTCTTTGCTCCCTTTTCCTCACACAGAATAATAAGAAGAAAGCCATTCAAAGACATTCTGGAGTTTAATAAATGGCAAAAAGAGGGGGTTGGTCAAAGTTTAATCTGTTTGACCATGCAAACTGTATTGAATCCGATAATGTTTGTGAGAGGTCTACTAAGGGACTTGCATCCTGTATGAATTATACCCAAGGCTCTTAAATTCATTTGAATGCATTAATTCCTAGCCTAAATCACAGAAAAGTAATATACTGTTATTGTATTTTCCAATGTATACTCTAGCACAATGCACAAACAGAAGAGTAGTTCATTTATATCATGTGGATTCATTAAAAATGAAATCACCTCCTAAGTCTGTGTGTGTTGATTTTTGAGTAGCAAACATTCATATTTCCCATGTGTAGGAAAGGAATAATTTTATACTTAGGTGTATTCAAGGCTGTGAACTTGATATACATGTAATTTTAGAGAAGGAAAATAAAAGTATAATGAAAGATTCTCTATTTCGTGTGTTAGAAAACAATATGTTTTCCTCATTAAACCCTCAGATATAAATTCTATAAACCATGAAATTACCTTTGAGCCCTTACTGAAATAACCAGTTCACAAATAAATGATCCATGCTAGAAGAAAAGCAAAGATTAAAATAATAAGAGAAAGTTATATTCTTATACAAGCAGTCAAAAAAAAGAAAAGGAAAGGGAAAAAACAGTGAATTACTACAGAAGTACAGACTTGCAGAGGAGAGATTCTGCTTGAACAGGTAATCCTGAACAATTCCATTCAGCCACACTCTGAGGGATACATTAGTCATATGATCCAAGATTATGAGGAATTAACTCTCACAAGAAAGTGAGACAAACTTGGTCAAGGGAAATGTTTGCACAGCTTTTGTTCCCAAGTTCCAGCAAGCACCACGTTTTCCAGCTTGTAACCAAATCAGTACCACTTAAATATTGCTTTTTGTGGCAAACCCTTCATTCTGCTCCTTGAGCAGCCTCCCCAGTTGTCCATTTCAGCAAAAGCTTTTGCTGTGGAGAGCAAACAGTTAAGATGACAGTTAGAAGGTTGACTTCTCTGAAGACTGTCAGGTCAATTTTCCAAAAAGTACCTAGCCCAGAAGCACTGGATGCCGTTAAAATCAATCCTACCAAAGAAAGGCAAGTCAGATTTGGTTAAGTGGGAATGAGACAGCAGGTGGGACTTGGGGGCCTCCATCAGAGATCACCATGGACTGCTCTCCCCTCAAAACCATTTATTCCTGCCAGGGATGTCACGGGGATTATTCTCCATTTCTATCCCAGTCCTCACCAGGCCCAGCCTAGTTTCCCCAGTCTCACTCACTTCACAAGGTCTGGATTTTCCTCACCAGTCCCTCACACCAACAAAGCCACAACTCAGTTCTTTTTGTGATGATCTTTTTGCAGCATTTCAGTACTTAGGGCAGGCATGTTGTGGCAGTCAGGTGTGGCCAATTTTTTTATTAAGTTGGGGGTTTTTAAGGTCAGGATTAGAAGTGTGAGAGAGAATTTTTGTTCAGATTCGGATGTTCATTGGTTTTTTATTTAGGTTTTAGTTTTACTGACTGTGGTTTTGTATGTTAAGTTAATAAGGTAAAAATGGAGCATAGAGTAAAGTCTTTAAGGTCTTTTTAAGTTTAAATTACTTAATTATGTTAACTAATTTATTTTAACTTTTAATTTAATAACTAGCTACTCATGTTTCGCACTGTGGGTTTTTCTAACTAATTACACAAAAACACTTAAACTTCTAAAGAAGAAGGAGAAGAAGAAGATTATGCTTTAAATTTTCCATCTTGTTACCTATATATTAATTCATTACTTTAAATTTTTCACCCTGTGATACAACACACTTCTATTTAACTATCCACTCACAGACTTAGTGCTATGACTTAGTTTTGGAAGCCTTTCCTATGGCAAAAATGCAGTATACTTTTATGGATCATTTTATGTCAGCACAGAAAGCCTGAAATTCTCTGTGTCCAGGGTGCCAGCAGTGGGGTGCAGCCCTGTCAGGCTCCCTGGGCTCCCAGATGTGCAGGCACCTCCCCTCTGCAAACACATCTGGCTGGCAAACACATCTGGCTGGCAAACCCCAGGCAGTGGAGTCCAGATCTGAGCAGGCCTTACTTAACCTATAGAAAATGAGAATAACCCATCAGTTACTGCATATGCTGTACTGCACTTAAATTGATGTGTAGTGGTTTTCTGTTTTTTCTTGTAGTATCTTTCAAAGCATTTTACCAGGGTCATGAGCAAAAGCAGATTAATTTTAGAGATATGGAAACTCAGGAACAGAAAAAAGGAATTACTGCATTAAACTAATTTGGTTTTCAAGGGACAAAGTGCAGGCTCTCTGAGGGCAGAAACATAAACAAGAACCATGCTCTATATATCTTTGAATCTAAATTAAAAATAAAATAAAAAAAAAAAAACAGGCAGAAGATAAGAAAATGTTTCGCACGTGAACATATGAACAGAAAGACTTTTTGCAACACGAAACAGAAAGAGGGAAGGGAACTGCTGAGGTGGAGAAACGTGGCAAGAGAAGGAGGGGAGAACACAAAGGTTGGAGCTCAACCCCAGCCAGCACAAGGGACAAAATCCTGAAAGCAAGCAGAGAAGAGGCTGATGTCAGTGTCATCAGTGACAAAGCTGGTTCTGCTTCTTGCTTCCTGCTGTGCCAGCTTCAGCCTCTGGCTGACCCCTCCCTTCAGCTGCTTTCCCCAAAAACATGTGCTGGGAAAGGCTCCGCAGGGTCCCCGGGGAGCCCGTGTGCAGCTCTGGGTCCGTGGAGCATTATAGGAGAGAAGTCATTATGCCTCACTCAATTAAAACAAGGGGCTGCAAGCATAATTGCCTCTATTTTTTAGAGCTGCAGGGTACCATCCACACGAAACAATGGTGATTCTTCAGGTAATCGAGTGGCAAAGCTTTAAAGTCAAACCCAGCACTATTTACCTACCCTACAATAATCAGAGCTAACAACTCTAGGAAATACTAGATTGGGACATCTGTTTTTAAAAAAATAACTAAATAAACAAAACCAAACAAAAAAAAGGGAATTATGCATTGAAAAATACATCAGGCTGCACCCAAAATTCCATTACCACTTGGAATTCAATGTCTAACCTCTGTATTCACTATGTAGCCAGCCTATTGCCATTCCCTTAATGTACAGTAGGGAATGCAGTTCACATGCTTTGGATGTGCAACACCTGAAGTGGAGAAGCTTCCAACTCTTTATTTAACTTGGAAATCTTTGATAGAAAGGCAAGCTAGTATTCCTGAAGATTTACTCAATAAAAGTAATACTGACTCCTTTTCTTTTCAGCAATACTGGAAGTTTAGATACGTAATGTCCGGAGGACAGGAAATTTTAAGACTGAATTCTGGACCTGTAAAAACAAGTACCTATATATTGAACAAAATGACAAACCCTTAAACACTCTTATTAGATGTGCCTTTTGTACTTTGCACCAATTTTCCAGTAAAACCAGTTACAAGCCAGCTCCAGTCATGGACAGGAATTTAACTTAGCACATATTAGCAGCCAGCAGTGGGCAAATGTTCAAACACATTACGGTTTTAATATAATTATAATTGTTGAACATGTTCAACCAATTAGCCACAAATATTCTGTTTATCTGAGATGCTGCCAAAAATTGTGAGCTGCAGTCAGAATAGCATGATACTGTCGTCCTTCTGCAAGGAATAGCACTAAATCAAAGGCAAAAACATATGGGAAAAGCCAAAGCAAATATCTTATCTGATATTTTATAAATCATCAAATACCATATTTTAAAAATTTTGCTCCTACAGATATAAACTGCCACATATATTTATTTGATAAATTCACATTTTAAAAGTTCACGTCACCTACTAAAACAAAGGGCTTCAGAAAAACTTACAGCACATGTTTCTTTTTTGTCCAGCCCCCAGACATCAAAATTCCACAAAGCATAAACAAAATGCAGATAACTGAGAAGCACCAGCTAAAAGCTGATGTGCCTCTAAGGTTAAGAGCAAAATCATTTGACTGCCTACTTTTCTGCATCACCTGCACATGTACAAAACTATTTTAAACAACCAGATGAGTCTAACTTATGAGGAAAAAGAAATAAACCACTACAATTTGTCTTTAAGAAAGAATTATTAAAAACCTGGGCTGCACAACTCCTATTTAGACAATCTGCAATGCTGCAAAAGCACTTTTTTCAGTGGTGTCCCCTAAATAATTAAGCTGTTCCTTTTACCATACTTCCTATATTACAGAAGTCATTTTCCTACAATAAATCAATAACTCATTCCTTATGTCAGTCATTTTTCTCCATTTAACTGAACGGCCTAAAGACCAACACTGAAAGTTAGATTACCTTTGAATTATGTGTGTGATTTAAAATTCAAAGTACCACACTAAGGAGCCTTTTAGAGTGACCACTCCACAGCTCTTCACACAAACCCCTCACAGAGCTGCCCACAGCTCTGAGCACAACAGCAGCTCAGAAAGGGTTAAAAATGGGAGTGCTGACAGGAAACAGCCGGCACAGACCAGAGCCAACACTTTCCTTTATTTACAGAATTAAAAAGCCAAGCAAGGGGTGAGAATTCCATGCCCAGCATCCCCCATTCGTTCAGGTTAAGTCCTATTCGCATCTGATGGTATAATTTATTCAAGCAGCTTCCTGTGACCTTCTTTTGAAGACATTATCAATTAAAAATCTGGCCCCACCAGTAAAATATTTGTAATTGCTGCGTATTTCTTTAGATAATCCAATGAAAACTAAAAATGAAGAAAATTAAATACTCAAATATTGATTTCTCCATGTTTTTAATGAGCATAATATAGAATATCTTAACATCAGCATGTAGTTTAGTCACAGGTTAAGGGAAACATGGGTTCATTTTACATTAATTTATAGCATAAAATGTGCTCTTATTAGAAATAAATCACTGATAAGAGAATAACTGATACAGACAAGAAAAAAGATAATATGTCAAAAATGCCCCCCAAAAAATGTTTATACTTTCTGCAATTTGCTGAAAAATTGATAATATTAAGGAAAACAAGTTTCCAGAAGCAATCTTCAAACAGTGCAAGCCTGGGAAACCTTTATCAATTAATTAAATGTCCTGTCTCAAAAGCATAAAACAATTTAATCCATCCTTCTATATTAGAGGTATGGATTTGTTCACATGGCTCTGTCATCTATTAGCTGTCTGGGAATCTAAAGCACAAGTCATTGTGACATTTGTATTCTCCAGAACTAACAACCATCATTTCACTACTTCAGCTCTGCTTCATTTTAAGATTTTCTTAAAAAAACTTCATAGGCTGTTTTCCTGCCACTGATGTTTCCCACCAGTGACTAACACAGCTGGACAGCCCCTCTGGTCATGCACTGCCTAAAGCTGTCAAAAAGGAAAATTTTTAGTTCAAAAAACCTTTTTTTTAAATATTTTTTTAAGACTTTTATTTTCACTGAGCTTTATTTTATAGTTAGGTTTGAGTTCCCACTCCATGCCCCAAAATTAGCAATTTAGAGAAGCACTTTGTGCCAAGATCTCTAATTTGGGGATATGTAAAAAATCAGGATTATTATTTTTTCATGTAGCACACCCTTCCAACCAATCACTACTTTTTTCTCTTTTTTTTTTTCTTAGATTATATAACTGCAAAAACTGCAAAAAAGGTCCTTTTTGAAACGCAGGAATTCTCATCTTTCAGCCTTAGCCTCATCCCACCAGAGTCTGAACCTCAGCATTACCTGAAGCAATTAGAAGAGACCAAAGTGGCAAAGCAGCGTTAGGTAATGCTTTATCTTCAGCATTCTGGAAGCTCAGCAAGACTTCCCCTCAAAGCTGCTCTCCACTCCATTGCAGCTCAGCACCCCGGATCTGCTCTTCACCAGCTGCTGATGTTCCTTGTATTAAACTGAGAATTTGTGAGAAAAGCAAAACCTCCTACTGTGTGTCAGCTTTGCATGAGAGCACTCGATCCTAGGTCGTGACACTCCTCGGATGCATTTCTGTAAATATTTTTCATTTCAGGTAAACACGGAGGGGGGCTCAATAAATTAAGTTTCTAATTACAAGTGTTAGAACTATTACTTACTTAAAAGCAAAATGAACACATTGTAGAATTGTGCTTTTGTACATTTTTTTACAGTAATGTTTTAGTGAAGAGTACCACACATTAGCTTCTGACTTTCATTAGCCAGCTGCTTAACTTGGATAATTTTACATAAGGAGTATAAAGGAGTACAGCATGACAAGTTAGAAGGAATCAGTTTTGTTACAGATCTAGTTTTAATGGGGAAATCCTTGATACAAAACCCATGCACCTGTTCTGGTATCTTAAATTGACCAACTTATGAAAAACTAAGATTAAACAAAAATTTAACCATTATTGGCTGAATTATAAACAAGGTATGGGGTCCATTCTTTATACAGCAGGACAGTAATTCTTCTGTATGTTGAGTTTTCATGAGATCAAAATGTTATTTAGCTTTAAATCAAAAGATCTGTTATTTTAGTAAAGTCTAGCAATACTCAGAAGTAAAATTCCTCATCTGGGGCTGTAATATTTGCTGAAAAAAACCTACTTCAAAACATTAATCAAATTTTTCGCCTACTGGGCAGCCATATGGTAAAGCAGCATGTGAATCTCACAAACTTGCTGATCTTCTGTAACTGGGTGCTATTAATTACGCTTGCTGCATCCATCTCTTAGATTTTTTGCTTTGTGAAAAAAAAAAAGTATTTATTGCAACAGCTTTTACAAAACAAGGGAATGAAAATCACAATTGATTAATGAGCTGAATGGAAATATTTCCGTTAGCAGGTTTTTAAAATGAGTAAGGATTAATACCATGGGTGAAAATGGACCCTAATTGTGTGTCCCCCCCACCACTTTCTGTTTGGCAAGGGGCTGCAGGAGCAGGGAGAGGGTCTGATATGCATTATTCACTGCATCAGCTTCAGGTGATAACAGGGTTTAAATTAAATAGTTCAACGCTACAAAGGCTGAGGACTTCATGTGTTTTAGTGCTAAATCCCTTACTACAAATTGAATTGTTACCCAACTGCAAATTGTATTTGGTTTGGATTTGGGGTTTGTTTTTGTTTCTCAAACACAACTAAGAGTTCTGAAATCCAGAGAAGCAAACAATTCAGAATGATAGCCTCTATTTTGGCTTTAATTCCTCAGGCCACAGTACTGAGGCTGTTTTGGGATCTCAGCCATAAATCTAGTTAATCATAAATTATAGCTGGAATATAATCCTTGACTCTACAGCCTCGTGTGCCAGGGAAACGGACTCCCAGGAATTACTGAAAGAAGATTGTAGGGGCTGGGCTGAAAAGCCAGCAAATAAGTTAAAATTGTGTTAGTTCACACACAATAATCCCAGCCTGGGGAAAGGAGATGTGATACCTTTGGCCACTGCACACGCCCAGAGCAGCAGAAGTCATGGCACACCTGTGAAGATTTGCCATTTCACATCTTCGAGTTAGAAAGGATGATTTTTCTTGCTTTAATCTTCACATTAGTCTCCTCTACAAAACTAGCTTATTTCAACATTTGGCAGAGTGTGTGAACTTCATCCGAAGTACCAAGGGCAATAATTAGAAGAAAGAGGTGAGAATTAGTTCTAGAGAGGGACCAACAAAGTCATCAAAAACAGCATAAAAGCCAGACTCACTCCTTGCTTTCTCCCAGCATAAAAGAATGAGACAGCCTGAAAACACAAAACAGCTCTAACCCAAAATATTCTGTGTATGTGAATCATCTCCTCAGACTTGAGAAAAAGAACAGTGAAATACCAGGAATATTCAAATAGTTGTAATAAATGATGATGATATGATGATGAAGTGGTATCCCCTCAAATAACTATTACTGGCAGCTTACTGCAGGTAACCCACTAGAGTTATTATTTATTTAAACAACCAACTGAAATACAGCAACTTCATGCAAAGGAGACAAAGAAACCTTTACAAGAAGGCAGACTGCTGAATGATTTAAAACATTACATATTTCCCAGACTTGAAACACAACACTCAGATATGCAAAGGAGTCACTCCTGTCCTGCCAAGTCACCTTCCTGAGCCATGGTGTAAATTCCCTTGCCTCCCTAAAGTCTTTGTGCTTCTTAGCTTACAGAAATTTAAGCAGGTAATAATCTAAATGGCAAAATATTTAATTATCAGCTACTTCAAATTACATGGCCACCCACTGGATGAGATTTCATTCAGCCTTGTGTATATATCTGTATTCATAAAGCAAGAACAGGAGGGGAAAAAATAAAGTGACTCCAAGTGCTAAAGCAGCAAGGGAAGTTTTGCATTAAGAACAAAAATTAAATAGAAGGAAACTATGATTTTTAACAAATGAACAAACATATGCAGCTCTGAGCATGATTCTTGTTATAGAGCAGAAACAGAAATAATGGCAGTTTCTAAGTCTCATTACTCCTTTTTTTCCCTGTTTCATCCCAACTCAAATACAAATCTTTATAAGCAATGAACAATAATAAGACAATTCTTGCAATTAGCCTTCAAGCTCTATACCTTTAGAAGGAAAAAGCAGTCTTAAAATTAATATGAAATGTTTAAACTATTTTTAATTAGTGACCCAAAATGTGTGCCATAACTTTTCATCACCTCGTGGGTGATCTCTAAACCTCTCCTGCATACATTGACTGTCTGCTTAAAAGTTTAAAGAGCTAACAAAATGTTTTAACGAGATACAAATCTCAGAGATCATTAATCAATATGTTCAATGTTATTTGTGATAATTCATCATGACATGATATTAATGGGTTACTGTACCTTCAGAGGTGAGATTAATGCAAATGAGCAGCCACAATTAACTTTACTGCTCCCAACTCACAGGAATGGACAGATGATTATAAATGACAACTATATGTCAATTACAATATCCAATAAAGTGAAGCTTAGAGGGCAATCTATCTACTTTTATAGTTCTTGCCTGACATAGCTGAATTTAGCTCAGCCCACTGTTGTCACAGTGTAACCACCGCTTTGAAGGAGGGGGTCAAAGTTTTAATTTTCTATTTCTTCAGAAGGAATTCTAATTGTGCATCTAAATGCATTGTCTGAAGGAAAGCTGCAGGAAACCAAGAACAGATGTTGCTTTCTTCATCAGCTGAAGGAAATTGTATCTGTTCTCAAATTGCAACAGCAAGGCCACAAAGAAAATAATCTGCCCTGCTGCGTAATATATTTATTCAATTAAAAAAAATAGAGCCAACATATCAATGCAGTGATGGGAAGGGATTTACATTTGGTAAATTGCTTTGTCACACACAGGAGGCTGGGTCCACTCAGGTTGAGGTTGCTGAGTGAGGTGTTGACTGGAGTGTGCAGCTTTGGGCACAAGCAGCTATTGCGTGATCACCCTTGAGCACCAAGGCTCCTGCACCAAACAGATAAAACTTCACAGGAAAATACCCAAATTTCTAGTGGCAGCAAAAGAGCTGGAAACAAAGACTTTAGATGTTCATAAACCAGACAGCTGGCCAGACTGAGGAAATTCTCAAAACACGAGAGAGAAAACTTCATATGATACCTCAGTAAATGATATATTTACCAAAAATGGGGAAATCAGCTCTGATAACATGCTCCAATTTTGGCTCTCTGCCCTCCACCAGAAAGAGAAAAAGCTTCAGTGATGATGAGAAACATTAGTCAAAACATTGTGGAAGCCATAGAGAGAAACACCATAAGAGATATTTTGTGTACTTTCATAAGTTTTTCCTTGCAGAGTCTTTCCTATATGTTATGTCCAATCACAATGCCCTGGGACAGCTCCTCTGCCAGAGATGTTACCTATGGTTAAGGATGGGTCCCAGTGCAGTAACAAATCCTACAGCTAAATTTTACATTTACTCACTTCGCTCATTCAATGAGTAACAACAGCAGAACCTACAAAAACTTCAAAAACTTCAGACCATGCTCAGTTTCTATAAAATCAGATACAAAGGATTTCCAGAAAAAGTTAACCTGCACCTGGCAGGGTGTTTTGGGATAAATTAAGAGTCCTTGAGACAACAGTGGGACAGCCAATGCCAGTTGTGCCAAGTCCCCACTGACCACCCTATTTTCTTCGAGAAAAATAACTCTAAGGATGCTTCATGATTTTGATTTCACTTCCTCAGTATAAAGCCTCTGAAATTAATTTTAGCTATACTTAGAGGGAAAATATTGAAAAGTTATTCATGATTCATTTTTTAAATTATCTTCTCTTTCCTCATACACCCATCTGAAAATCAGGGTCAGCTTCTGTGGCTTCTGCTCAGCTGTGAGCAGCACCCAAGGCAAGTCAGACTCTGGCATTGCAGTGAAATCAGGGAAGAGGGGTTTGGAGGGGCAGGGGCTGCAAACACCTCACCAGGGGCACCAGCAGCTCCACTTGAAAGATATTCAACAAAAGCCCCTGAGGGATTTGGCTAAGCAATATTTTAGACACTACTTAAGCAGTTATATCAGCATAACACTAACTTTTCATCATTCAAGTCGTAAGATCATGTAAGTATGTTTATACCTTCATACTTTGCTGGAGGACAGCAGGAAAGTTCCTGATTTTCTTTAAAGCAATGTTTTCCAAAGGAACACTCTCCTCCACCTCATTTTGTTTAATCTAATCATCAAGAAAAATGGTTTTCTGCTGAATAAAACTGCTGACGCCATTATCATCATTTTCAACGTGGGGAAATGGGAGAAATTCTTTACTGCTTCCAATATGGATGATAATACACATTTTTGTGACTATTTTGTCGATTTCCTGACACAAAAGCACATCCTGAAAAAGCATGCCTTGAGAAGAAACAGTTTCCATGCTGACCTCTGAAAAACTGAACTCTACAGCTACCCCTTAAAATAATTTTATGATAGACAATTAGCCTCAGAGCTAATATTTTAACCAAAGGCAGTATGCCCTACACATCCTCAAAAATCCCAGATCCACCAGCAAAAATAAGGTTTATTTCATAAAAATAACACACTACACTTTGAGCACAGACAAATGCCAGATAAATTCATAATTTAAACTGCATTTGTGTAAGAGGAGTATTTCCTTTCGGATTTTTTTTTTGTTGGTGGGGTTCTTTTTGTTTTTTCATTTGTTTGGTTTTGTTGTTTTGGGGGGTTGTTGGTTTTTTCTTTGTTGGTTTTAATTTTTTATTTGTTTGGCTTTTTTTTTTGTTTTAACTAATTAATCAACAAATTTGAGTTGGCTAAATAAAACCTCTTCCAACGCCTCCTATTTAATTGCAGTTTGGCACCAACAAATATATATCAAAATTATAGTATCTCCCTTGACAGGAAGCTCCTTGCTTCCACACACAGTTATGGCTCTCTGCAGAGTAACCAAGAACTGCTGACAACCTTGAACACTGCTACAACAATATTACTATACTTGGCAGAGAAGTACCCTTGCGGCAAGAGAAAAGCTGTAATTTTGACTGTCACTTCACATTACACTAGATATTATTTCACTGTATACACACACACACTCACAAAACTCTTAATAGACTACAGTTTTCTCGCTGCCCAGCTCCTCTGTTATAAATGACAATATAATACTGTTGACCTACTGGTAGGATCGCTAATAAAGCCAACATTTAACATCACTGGAAATTTTCTTTTAAAATATAGCCACCATAAATTGTCTTGTCCTGGTCGTCTCAAGCTACTTAAGCAGCTCAAATTTATTTCATCTATTTTATTATTCATTTCAAATGAAAGAAAATGTTTTAAAACAAAGGGGAACTATAATTCATTTGGATTTTGATAGCACGTTCTGAAATAGTTGGATAATTGCTGGTGTTTTAAACTTTATTGCCATCATCCACAAGCTGCTTTGGTAAGAAAGGGATTGGTACACTCAAAAAGAGCCCAACAAAATCATCTTTCTAGATTTCCATAATAACATAAGTAGAAAGGTAACAATAGGTGATAAGTAACAGGAGTCAGAAGTAGAGCTAAATTACTGACTTTCTCTCTGGGCCTGTTCCTGAAACTACAAAAATGAGTATGGAAGCATTTAATTGAAAAAGAAATTTTGAGTACATAAGTACAGAGGAAAAAGCCCCTAGTTTAAAATTTTCAGTGGGACAAAATGTTCTGCTTTGGAAACAAGTATCTGTGTGGCTCAATGAAAGGGATATTTCATTCTTTTAAACCAGATCCAATTCTAAAATCGTTAACAGCACATTTTACCTCCTCACTTTTTATTCTGTATGCTGCATACCTTCAATACACTGCTCAGTGATCTCCAAGCATTTTTGCATGTACACATTCCGAATTTGCACTGTCCCACTGCACATCAGCAAAAGAACCTCAGTGAAATATGGCCATGATCAAATCCTACAGGCAAGACCAACTGCTAAAAATCAAGTTTTGCAATACCCTGATGCCAATTCACTACACTCCTGTGTTTTTGCTAAAAGTAAAACAAGATTTAATTAAGCAAACTGGACTTAAATAGACCCAAACAGCACCTGGAAAGAGTCATTACTGCAAAGCACCATTCTGATTTTAGTTCAGGCATGCTTTGCTCCCACCCTTGTGTTATTGATATCATGTTTCAAATGCATTTAGAAAGGCACCATCTCACTCGTGCTGTTTAGATAAGGAAGCATCACTGAACCTCTTTGCCCTTCTCCAATAAAATGTATCAAAAATTTCAGCACTGTCTGCTGACCGCACCACATTTAACAAGATTCACAAATGAACCCAGAGTAAGTTTCCCACTGTGACACATTAATAATAAGTTCCTTATCCCATCTATCCCAAGCCATGAATATGTAATGTTATAAAATGAGTCCTTTTCACACAACAGAACCTCAGACGTGAATAAATAAAAACTATCCATCACAAGCCTGTGAAAAATTAATGAGAGTTCTGAGACATAAGGAAAAATTGGTTACTGAGATGATAAGGTCCAGTTTGTAAAAATCACGTTCCTCACCAGCTGTAAATTTTTTTTAAAAACTTCACAAAAAGAGTTCAAAAAAAAAAAAGTCTTTCCAGAGCATATTTATCAAAAGAAACAGAGAAGGGGAAAATGCTTTAATGGTGAGACATATATCTGAGAAACCCAGCCAGCCTTTGGAACAGGAAGGGATCAGACACCGTAACAGGGAGTTACAGCTCCAGTTACAGCAAAGTTGTAACCTTAGATATTTAGAACCACAATTCCTATTCTATTTCTTTTCCCTTCAGAATGGAAATTCATGATGAAATAAGGCACTATATCTCCCTGAACTTCATTTACTCAGATAAAAGAACTCCAGAAATGAATCATTTCCATTCATTTGAGTGTTTCATTACTGTGCCAGTGAAGACTTTAAACTCTCAATATGGAGTAACCTGGTCTGCAATATGAAAAGAAATAAGAAAAAAAAAAATTTCTAGAGTCATGTTTACCAATACACTTTCCCAGTCTTGATGTTTGAGGAACACAAGAGCTGTGCAAGGTGTGATCCAACCAAATCACCAAGAAATGCTGGAAGTTTGTCCCCAGGCAGGGAAACAAGCAGAGAGAGAGCAAAAGGTACTGCCCAAGTCCTTGAAAGACTTTCTTCAACACAGACAGCACTTTCTAAACTTTTATACCAATGGACTTCAGGAAAGATTGTATGATCTACAGCCCATTTTGTGAAATGTTAGCCATTTTAATGCCTCACAGCTAAAATGAAAATTATTCTTTGTGATATCAAACTAGGTCACCTATTTTTCTCCAAAATCTCTCTGCTCACTCAGCTCTCCCCCATTAATTCAGTTTTTCTCTTTTCTATCCCACATCAAGAATCTCTGGGTTCCTCCAGGTTTGGTGTTCCAAACTGTTTATCATTTTCTTCTTTTTTTCTTAATTTTGACAAATAAAAAAGCATTTAACTCCTCTCTGTTTACTTCAGTGGCCATTCTCTGTTAACACGTCCCATGGTTCCATGGACAAACACAGGGCTTCTCCCCTGCTGGTGGTGCACATGTGTGAAGTGATGAGCTTGGGGAATGTGTTTCTGCCCCTTTCCTCAGCTGACAGGACAGGAAACCATAATGAAAAAGGACAGTGGCAGGGCCCCACTCCCTCCCCAAGAAGCGGATCAGATTTCTCTATCAAGGAGTGGCTTCACTACATCAAAACCTGGTCCAGCAGGATGTTTTATTCTTGGCTTCTTGAAAGTGGTTATGTCAGAAAGGATGGCCTCCAGAGTGCTGTCAGGGTGTCTATCTGCAAAATAAATTACCTTTTCAAGTCTGCACTGGCAGTGATTGAGTGACTGTAAAGAATTATTTATTACCCTTAAAATGCCAGTGGACACAGTTAAGGATCTATTTTTTCCACAAAACTATTATGGTCTCAAAGAAGAAAGGGAAATCTGGTACAAGTTCCTTAGACTGTTGGGTTTGTTTGAGGGAAGAGCAGGTCTCCTCTACGAGAGCTCAATGCCTGTTCAAAATTCCCATATTCCAGACAAATGGCCTGACTCCCTTTGGGTTCCTCTTGGTCATCTCTGCCATGACCACTTGCCTTTCTTAACTTAAATGTTATGAATGCAGTAATTCTCTTGGAGGAGGGAAATGGGGGCAGAAATCATTAAAAAAAATAATAAAACCAATGAAACAAACAAACCTAGCACAGTCCCATTACCATAAAGCTTTCCTTACCATGATTAAAAAAAAAACCTACAGCCAAATCATTTCACATCATTAGCTACTCCTGTTTTAGAATATCTGACATTTAAGTGCTTTAGTTTACATTCAGACCTAAGGAATCTCACATATTTTCTATTCATTTTCTTATTAAAGTTTTTCTCTCACCTTTCACTCATGAAATTTCACAGTCTCTCAAATATGTTCATCAGACTATTTATAAGACCTTGCTGCTTAAATAGGTATTAGATTTTCAACTGGGCCAATGCAGCTGAAGATTCCTTTCTGAAATACCCTTATTGCAGGTTGACCTTTCTTGACTTGATGCACACAATTTGCAGGGGAAAAGCCTTCAGGTCCATAATCAGCACTGTCATATGCCCACCATACCAATGCAGAGGAGCATGGCAAAAGCCTGCTAAATATCTTTGACATATATTATTACCCCACTTTGAGGTCAACTTTACATATCAACTCCCATGAGGAAAGGCCAACTGAGGGTTGATTAATTTTCTGACATATTTTAACTCTTACAATATGCATCACCATATGTGAGCAAAAGACACTGAAATATGTTTTTTTATACTTGGGGGGGAATTAAGAGCACCACTGTTTGTTCTTGGCTTCTCTAAGTCACAAGGGACAGCAGTGAAGGACAACCAGGAACGATTTCAATTTGCTATTTCCGTCTGAAGAGTAGCAGCCCCTGTAATGCACTTCCTCTGCTGTTGCAGCATCAACATTCCTCTATATTTTTATGCAATCTATATTTTCACTTGCTTGGCACTGCAGTGGTTGCAATTGGCAGTGCAATAGATGAGTGGGCAAAGCATGAAATTAAAAGATATTCTTCCTGCACTGCACTGACACTGCAAAATCTCTGCCAATAGCAGCCAAACCCCAGAATGTTTATTTTTAAACTAGGGCAATATACCATTAGTTCTCAAGTTTAATTCAATTGATTTTCAGGCAAATAACAATAAAATTAACCCCTGGATAGGACAATCTTTCGGTGATGGATGAGAGTGCTGCAGAGCACACCAGACCTCACACAATGAATTCTCTGGCACCAGAGACTCCCCCAGGGACACCCAGGCAGGCCAGGACAGAAGTGATGCTGGGGCCAAGAGGAGTTCCCCGCTTCATCACCTCAGCAAAGATGGATTCCACGACCTTCTGAGAAAAGCCTATATATAATTTTTGCTGAATAGGCCCCTCAGTTAGCAGCAGAATCCAATTTGTAATTTAGCCTTAAATGCATACTCCACAAAAAGCTATCAGGTAAGAAAAACACCTGACATGTAGATAAAAATGCTTTTTGACATACGTAAGTAAAAATAATACTATGGCATTTCTCAGATTAGCCATTTGAAGTGTGCATACCCTGGAAAAGTTTCAGCGTATAAGCAATTATTTTGGTTTTACTTTTTATTTCTTTTTTTTTTTTTTTACTTTTTGACCAAGAAAATATTTATGAAAAGAAAAATAAATAATTAATTTTCCTGGCTGCAAGCTGGGATTCTTTCCTGGTTAAACTATATGCAGTGAAATGGCATTTAAATTATACGAGAGAATTGATTCAAATGGCTTCCATTAGCAATTTGGCAGGCTGCTGTGAATTGCTCCTAATCAATTTTAAATAAAGCCATTCTATCTGCAAATGGAGGCATCTTCATGTTAAACATCTCCACGTTGCACAACTGAAAAACAGTGGCTAAAATACAAATTTCTTCATAATTTTTTATAACTCGTTGTGTTTAACAATGTGCCATCAGTGAAACTAATGCAGAATAGAGTAACTGCCTGTGTCCTCAGAGAAATGTTCCAGGCTCTAAAGGTTTTCTCTTTTCTCTTATGTTAATGAATATTTCAAAGTAATGCTGTTCTAGGCCATTTTACAGTACAATTGTATCTTAATTTTGCTTGAGATTTTATCAAGAGTAATTAGATCCATTTGAGTTGTAGATATTCAACACATATAGTATAACCATTTGAAGCAGGTGCATTTGTATTATGAGAATTTATATTTAAAAAATAAAAACTGCAAGAATGCCATCAGACATTCAGAATTTTTTGCTTGATGTGGCTGGCTGTTATTTAGAAGAGACATCTACAATTTCAAATCAAACTTTTTTCGTGCAAAATCTTTGTACAGCACAAGAGAACAAATTCTAATTGTGACAACCTATCTTCTACTTAAAATAGCTTGAAGGACACACTTTCATAGTGGGCATAAGAAGACAAAGAGAGAAGTTAAACAATTGCAGTTCCCGTTAATCCAGGCACATTGTTCAAACAAACCTGTAAGTGGATTTATAGAAACATTGAATGTGAAATATCTTACATTAGCAACAAAATCCTTTCAATATAATTTGTCAGTTTGACTTCATTTCTCATGAAAAGAGACGAGGCTGGTTTAAGTGCTGCAAAATTCTGAGAGGTGAACTCAGTGACAGTTTCAGGTGGCCACAGTCTGGTTTGGTGTGCCTGGCAAAGCAGGTGAGTCAGAAAGGGTCTGCATTTGTCTCTCGGAATAGGATCTCAAAAACCCTTGTCCTGGTGGTTTCAATGATTCTGGTATTCAGAAAATCTCCTTCCTCAGCCTGATGTCCAACACTTAATGGATCATGTTTGGTACTGAGTCGTTTAAAGAAAAAAAAGATAGAACATTCATCTTATACAGAGATATTTGAGTCTTGCTTCAGAAAGCTTTTTTATATATAAGAAATAATTAACAGAGTAATGGTAGCAAGAACACTGCAATGAGACAAAACTAAGAAAGTAAAACATTATCATTTTAGGAAGCATTGTTTACATGGGATCTGCTTATAGTTTCAATCATCTTCCTAATAATGGCAAAGTACATAATAAACTGTCAGAAACCAGTGAAAAAGCAGATTCAATGACAGACAAGGAATTCACACTTTGTGGGCTGGGGAGACCTGGGGAGTGGGAACATGAAGTGGGAACATAACAGACTGTGGCTGCTACAGTAAATCATAGATTTACTTTACAAAGCAGTAAACGTGGTGAGAGGGAACCTCTTCCAAAGACCATAAAGCAAAGAGGGGTAAGTAAACAAAGCTATCCCACACACTTCCACTGTTCAGTTCCAAACACTAAAGCACAGCTTTCAAGAATCAGAAAAGTTAGCAGGAGGTATTGCACAGGATACCTTTGCTTATTTATCCTCTACAGCTCCCTCTCTGACTTGACCAAAAGAAAACGTGGAAAAACAGAGCAAGGGCATGCAGATGGAGCAATACAGGCCAACAGCTGGTACAAAGGGATGCTCAACTCTGCCGTTCCACTTTCCAGTGCAGGCACAGTCTGGTCTGTGCACAGATGCTGCCGTGTACTGAGGTTTAGGAATGCACATTCTATGCTTAAAAAAAGCTCAAACTGCACAGCACCTACACAAGAGACCTTGATGGCTTCCCTGATAACTGCAACCCCACGTGCCCTTGAAGGGAAGAGTCACCCTTCCACACCCACAGTTGGAGAGAATCCTCCTTCTTTCATCATGAAAGCAAAGACACTGGAAAAAGACTGCATCTCTCTTGCTTTCCTTGTGAAATCGATGGAAATCCCTAACCTTCCCAAACAGAAGCAGAAAACGCTTTCTGATGTGAGAAACTCAGTATCAAATTTTGTCTTGCAAAAGATTCTTGTGGTATGTTAACTACTTCAAAATAGAGATCTATTATATCCCTATTATTAAAAAAACCTACAGAGGAAGCAATTAACACAACCTTAATGCTAAACAATTTTTGAACTCAGCACATTTAGACAAGACTACTCATCACAAAATTACTGTTCTTATTTCTGTTGGTTGCTAAACAAGGTAATACAGTAATACTTACCACAACAGTATTATGCAATGATCCAGTTTTAATGCACACCAGCATTCAAGAAATTAGATATAGCAAAAATCTCTCATGACTACTTAAATTTTAATCACTTTTTTATTGTTATACTGCAGGAGTCAAGAGTAGAGTAAACAACGTTCTTAACCCCACTGGGCCTTAAGCAGGTTCTCCTTACAGAAATGTGAAGATGTTGGCAATTTGTACTGTTCAGAGATGCTAAAAAAGTCTGCCGTCATCCAATACCCCCTTGTATCATTAAAACATTCTTATACAGCTAATTCACTGACAGTTCAGATACCTTAAATCCATCAATAGCATTGGAAAAAAATAAATAGGCTATGAAAAAAAAAACATTTCAACAAATCTTTAAAGCAACTTCTTTTAAAAATGCTTTGTTTGAGGATTTCTCACAAACTTCTACAAGACAGGGAAAAAAGAGGCATAAAAAAGTTCCATTGCCTGAGCTTGCTGAAGTAATCTAGGATTTCTATTGAGGAGGAGTGCTATTGAAATAAACAGTACTATTTGGCTGGCTGAGTAAGACAGCCAGCAAATTAAATCTTCCATGTCTTCTACAAATATTTTTTTTTTTTTTATGAACAGGTTTGTATCTATCCCAGAAATAAAATCCTGATGGTTCAGAATCACAGGTTTCCTGTACCAGTTACCAGCCTGTGTTTGACCAGTCTCCTCCTCAAACACAAGACAAACAGATGTGCACTGAACCTATTAATGTTTCCACAAACTGCAGAGCTCAGCCGTGGGTACAGCTGCTCTTGAACCCAATTTCACAGAGCTGGAGTCACTTGGACGTGACTCAGACCCAGGGCTGGACCCAATCTTGCTTCTGGCTTTCTACACATGGGGAAAAAATCCTAGAATATGTCACTACAAAGAGAAGCTCTCCAAAGGATGTAATGAACACAGAGAACACGTTCCCAAAGGAAGGAAACCCAGCACTCAGGGTCAGCTCCCACCGACCTGGAAACCAACAGGCATGGCCTTGGGAAAGGGCAAGGCACTGAAGGACACAGAGCCAGGACATTTCTTAAAGTCCTGCAATAAACTTAGTGCCTTATTTAGAAGGAAAAGAAAAAGCTATGTAAACTTCTTCCGTACTGTCTCTTCATGCTGTCTCCAATTAGCAGGTTTCTCCCCTTGACACCTTATTTAGCTATTCTAAATCCCTCATAACTTAGAACATTTATCAGCCATCCTTATGGCACTTGGAACAAACTATTTAAATAAACACCATGAAAAATGCGGGACCCTCACTACCTGTATTTTTCTGTCCTGACCTCTCCTAGCCCAGCACATTCATCAGTTTAGAAAGCAAAGAAAGAGGTACAAAGGTAAGATCTTTTCTGTCATCAAAGTGTCTGATAAATATAAATATCAGCTTCACATCCATGACTCATGACATCCTATGACATTTTAAAATATATTTAATAGCTTTAAAAAAAAAACCTTTAAATGGCTCTAGTCATTTACTGTAAATGTCCACTGCAGGTCACATGCTCATCAGATGGAGTACATTTAGCATGCATTTAAGGGCTTGCTGTTGCTTTTCAAAACAAAAAGATATAAATCTTAATACGCTCAGTTCTAATGTATGGATACAAGCCATTAATCACTCAGACAAACATATGTAGGAGGCAGCCCTGTAAATGCTTTAAGAATAGAAATCAGATGAACACAGCTCACACCTTCAGGTACATCTGTGCTCTCCCTAACCCTCATCATTTGAAATTTGGTAACAGAAGTTATGAGCTGTGCTCTTCTTTCTGTAAATATCTAGATCACCTGCATCCCCTTCAGGGGATTTTTGGTTTGCTGTGATTTTTTGAATGATCCAGAGCAAACAGTGAGCATTTCACAATGAACTGTCAAATTTTTCATGCAGATTCGAGTCTTCGTCTTCCTTTTTTATTTACCATTACCATCAGAAAAGGACATTTAAAAGAATAGTCCATGAGCATCAGTCTTATCCCAATTCTATTTCTGCTAAAATCACTGCAAGCTGCCATTGATTTCAGCATCACAAAGAGACATTCCATAAAGTACTGCCTCATATTTTATGAGTTTGGATTTCTTCTATGCTACTAGAAATATTCCCATTCTAAGAAAATGCAACAGACAAGTTTAATTTAACATATTTACATATTACTAAAAGAAAGTCTCCCAAACCCTGCACATTCATTTCCAGACAAGAACATTACATAACAGTCTGCTAAAAGAATGATTAATGCACATCTCAACTTCAAATTTCAGCAGCGGAAGATAACAAGAATATTTGATACAGCTGAAGGAGTAGCTTCCTTCAGTGGAAGGAATATTAAAAAAAAGTTTGCAAGCAGTTAAAGAGAATTTTCTGATATGAAAATAAAATTAAATTGCAACCATTGTCTTGTTCACATAAACAAAAGAAGATGTAAAAAACGATTTCAAGTTTTGATGGGTGTCCTTTCTCCCAGGACAGCAAGCACCAGAGAAGTCACTGCTTCCTCTGCAGATCTGTGGCTAGGCTAAAAACATTAAATCTTATTTATAATTCTGGAAATAAGGAAAACAACAGAAACCAAACCCAATTTGATCTTGATAGAAAGGGATGAGCAGATGTCAAACTTTCTTCTGCTCTTAAGGAAAGGACGGAGAATCAACAGAAAGAAAAATCTACCTTCAAATAGCACATACAAGTTTTCTTTATACATGGAAAAACTGAAAGTATTTCCATTCCTGATTTCAAAAGCTACCAAGCAAACAATCACAGAAACATAGGATGGTTTGTGATGGGAAGGCTGATAAAGCTCATCTCATTCACCCCCCTGCCGTGGGCAGGGACACCTTCCACCATCCCAGGCTGCTCCAAGCCCCATCCAACTTGGCCTTGGACACTGCCAGGGATGGGGCAGCCACAGCTGCTCCAACCTGTGCCAGGGCCTGCCCACCCTCACAGGAAGGATTTCTTCCTCAGCCCTTCCAATGACCCAAATTCTACTGTGAATTCCACTGCCTGAAACTTAAGGTGTTTTAACATGAAAATCAACTCGTTCCTCTCTTCTCATTTATCATTGCCTACTTTAGGTTCACACTCCAGCAGCATTCAGTGTGCCAGACAGGGAGGAAGAGGGAAATTAAAAATAAGAGGTATTTGTCAGATTAACACAAAAGCAAACAGGAGATAAAGAGGAGCTGTGTGAGACTGTCAGACACCAGAAACGCCACGGAGAGATGGATCCGATGGAGACAGGAGACAACCTCACCAGCCATCAGGGGAGGGAATTCTGTCCCCAAGGACTGGGGAAACTCCTGCAGTGCAAGGGCAAAGCCATTTCACCTTGAAGGACAGATTCTAATCTGCTATGTAACATATATTGTCAGGTATCTTATGCTTTGCTGTTATCTGTAGTGTGCCTTTATTGTTCAGGCAAAAGAGATGCTGAATTAAAAGGGGGCAGGGGGTGAGATCCCTATACCACAAAAAGAAAAAAAAAAGGCATTGGGAGATAATAAAAAAATTTTAAAGTACATTGTGAACAAGCATTATGTATTTTAAACTTGATCTATAGCTACAACTTTGAAACAAATTATGAAATTAAGGTTTCTGAAACCCATTTTCCAGGAGATGATGACACACAAGACACTAAATAACAATTTGTCTGCACTCCCGTAGAAAATATAAGCAACATCAAGAGCCTTTATACATTTAAAACCAAAACCCATCCTCTCTAAAAAGTCATAAATAGCACCATGTAGAATCCTTACTAATATTGCAACTACCCATATTCCCCTAGTTCATATGGGTAGTATCAATAAAATATTCTCCCCTGAGTCAAACCTTTGCACAGGTATTCACTTAAAGAATTATCTACATTAGAACCGTTAACCTTGGTGCTCAGCATGTTCTGCAATTTCTGATCCAGCCAATGACTTTAGAGATTAAAATGTGATTTCTGGAAAAAAAGCCAGCATGTTTTACAGAGAAATTTTATATCATAAAGGGAATATATTTGTAAAGATTGTATGATTTTACTGATCCTCACGAAAACGAAAGATTTCCATAAAGAGTACCTCTAACTTGATGAACTAAATTACTTTAACAGTTTTGAATCTTTTGCTTTGAAAATGAACAATACAGTGTTCCCTACAATAAAGAACAGAATTAAAATGAAGGTGTCATGCTAAATGCTTTGTGTACAAATGGATTTGTGCTCTATTTTTACTGGAGCTTTGTGGTGTTTTGAGAAGACACTAATAAAAATGTTCATTATAGCTTAGGAAATGTGTGGAAAGAGATATCTTTAACCAGAGCAAGGGTTGGTCCATGTTAGCTGAATATCTATTTAGACCACACACAGTGGTTAATATTTGCCAAAGAATGCAGCTTTCTGCAGCAACCAGGGCAAAAACACAGTATATCAACTTCCAATTAAGTTAAAAATAATGCAAAAATGTTTAACTTAGACCTCCAAGACCTCGTCAGCTTTTAATTTAAAAGGCTGCCAGGAACAGTATACAAAATCACATTTTATGAAGTTTTGAAATCCAGAATCATCTTTTATAACAAATAATCCAATAAAACTGAAGTTAACCTCTAAATTAATAATGCCAACTACAGTAAAGGAAAAAGTACTTTACAGATTCAAGCTGAATATACTGAAAGTCTGACTACCTTTGAAACTCAACCAGGAGATTTGCCAGAGTGGGTCCCACCCACCTCCCATCGATGCAGCCACAGGGAGCTAAGAGATTTTCATCACTGAAGTCAGAGCAATTATTGGGCCCCCGTTCTAACTCCAGCAGACACTAATGCCTTTCACCACAAAAAGCAGCCAGCTCATTAGCATTCACTGGATGAGAAGCTTTTTTGGCTTTGTGTGTTTTCTTTCTTAAAATTACTTTCTTCTCCACAGCCCCTGTATTTGCTGTAGCTGTGCACATCCATTACTGCACTATACAGATAGGCAGACCCATTTTCTGCTAAACACTAATATTATTTCAAGTACTTAGTATATTATTATGAAGTTTTGACAGGTTTCCGACAAGACAGGAAGAATATTTCCTGGCACACATAATCCCACAATTACCCAAGGAGGAAAGAACCACAAAAGAAAACAAAAATTAAATTTGCTTTAAACAAACATTTTCTTCTAAGGTTTTTCTTTCGAATGTGATTAAAATTTAAATTAAATTAAAGCTTTGGATCAGAAACAAATTCAAAACATTCTGTGATCCTCCAAAAGAAAAATGATTCTTTTAATATCATATTTGCAGATTCATGTCATAGGAGAAGAAGAAATGTGGCTGCAATAAAGACCAATTTAAATGTTTAAGAGGGAGTAAGACAAGCCCTCACTAGACCTCACAGTCACCCATCCTGCTGCTAACACATCTTTCCTACCACAACACACACTGCCATGATGTCCCTCGAATTTTTAAATCCTGCCTGCACAAGCTGTGACAGCGATCCCGAGGCAAAAATAAATATATCATATATAATTAAAGACTATACCCATATATTCACAGAGGCAGAGTTCTCACTCTCTAATGCCTAAGGAAGAATACAAAAATATGACACCGCCTTGGGATACTCTCCTACTCTCAAACAAGTTTTAAGCTTAGGACATCCAGAGTCGGAGACAGTATTGTTGTCTAACAGTTGTTTCCATTACGTTTCCATCTGAGCAATTCCTCTCGAATCCGTGTAAAGTTCAGCAGTCATGAAGCACAGAAAGTTTCAGTTTTGCCATTTCCTTCTGCAGAAGTGATCAAATACAACCCTGACTGATAAGGTTAGTTTGTACTGGGTTGTACATGAAAGAAAGAGCGCTCTGGTAAAATAATCCAGAACAACAACAAAAGGCACAAGATCAGAGATGCATAATGAAAATGATCACATTTATTCAGTTAAATAGTGGAAGTCTTCAGAGAATGAAATTCTATCAGCTGGAACAGAAAATTCAATAAAAATGTTTCACAAATCTGAGCAGAAGCCTTAGGATTTGACTCATTACTGCTACTCATTCTCAATCTTCAAATCTTTCTCGAATATTTCTATGCTCCCAAACAGATCCTCACCACAAGTGATGTTATTTGCTGATTCAAAAATTTAAGTGCAGCTGCATAACACAGTATACTTTTTAAACAGAGGAGCAAAACAAAACACATCTCATGAGTAACTCTTAATCTGCCAGCAAATCAATTATAGAGAGCTTCTGTAAAAAGCATCCGAAAATCTGCTTCCAGTCAACACAACTTAGCCATCTGCTTTCCACAGATATCTGCCAGGAACGGGTTTGCAAAACCAAATTAACGGTGATTACACAAAAATATTCGAAATTTAATTTCAGCTTGCCAATCACTTTTATAGTCCTTCACATGCATGTGCAAAGAATCCTCCCCTCACCTCTTTGAAGTTAATGACATGTTTAAGCCGCCCCAGAAAAATGGCAAGCGCCACGTTTAGCAGATTTGGTTTAAATTAGCTTTGTGGGAGTCACTGCAGTGTCAGAAAGGACACAGCCACTGCTGGGGCCTCACACACCCCTCAGCTGAACACAAGGGAGCTTTCCTCCAGTAGGGACTGAACCTGCTGTAAAACAGAGATACCTCCACTTCACCTGTTCCGTTAATCCTGGATTAGTACAATTCTGGATATCAGAGGTGCCACTTTATCTCCTGACAGTTATTTATTGTGCATCTGCTCACCAACTGTTCCACCACACTTGTTGCCAGTAGCCCCAGTCTATTCTAGATGCTGTATGTGCAGCCATTATAATACTCCTTCCTCAAATTTTTTCTCTTTTTTTCAGTATCCCAAACTGCCAGTTTGCAGAAATTCCCACTGTTTAATGACTACCAATACAAAGTTAATCTTGCAAGGCGCCACTCATCATCTGGCCCTTTTTCAGCAGGCACAATGAAGGATGCTGATAACCACACAGGAGGTACTAACCTTAGACAGATGTGCA
Source organism: Sitta carolinensis (assembly GCA_032173965.1). Taxonomy (NCBI): domain Eukaryota; kingdom Metazoa; phylum Chordata; class Aves; order Passeriformes; family Sittidae; genus Sitta; species Sitta carolinensis. The sequence goes on from CM063292.1 coordinate 6,267,292, forward strand.
AATAATCCTTTCACATGGGATAGCGCTGCAATTTTATCCATCTCTATTTTTAAAACCAGGAAAAATCGTACCGAAATATTAGTTTTATATTTCCTCTTCAAGACATGCAGTGAATCACAATACAAGGTGTAAATACTTCTCTTTTTCATACAGAGAGTTTTTTAATCCATGCTTTTTTAAAAGAGCTAATAAAGGGATGAAATCAGAAGCACCTGGATTACTCTGCAGCCAAAGGCACATCATTCCAATAACATTGTTCCAATTCCTTAAATTTCTGTTGCAATCTTGTTGTACAAATATATAATTTTATATCTAGCTACAAATACTGGAATCTCTGTCACTACTTCTGTTATCAGAACCAGGTTTTAATGTTCAGATATCACATTTCTATTAAATGTAATATACAAATTTTTGGCGAAAAAGAAAGGAATATTTTTCTCATGCCTTAAATTTAAACAATAATTTAAAAAATCATTTAGATTGAGTACTTGGATCCCCTTTAAAGATATACTAAATCCTATGTGTTACCTTTAGTCTTAGAGGGAAATGTGTGTGTAACATGTTCTAGCACATTAGAAAACCACATAATCATAAAAGTGTATCAAAAAGCTCTAAATTTTTGGGTTCTGATCAAAGTAAAACATGAGCACTCCCGCAATGCAAATCAATAATTCAGTACCCCAAAACAGTGTAAATTAAAGCACGGAAAGCTGTGATGTTCTAATCACAGTCGACAATGGATATTCATTTCCTTTTGAGATGCTGGCTTCCAAACAAAACGATGACATGGACAAATCCAAGCAGGACTCCAGGAGCAGGCTTTTGTTTGCCTCCCTTCCAAACCTTTCCCACAGGATGTCACTATTGCTCCACGTCAGTGGGGAGCGTGACCAGTGGACACTGGGGACTTCACACTCCCCCCTCCACAAGGCTATAGGACACAGATATTTAAGCATCTTCTAATTTTGTAAATAAGATTACAACAGCGACTGATCCATCTCAGCTGCCATGTTGCAAGCCCAAATATTTGCTCACTTTTAAACGAATTAAATTATGTTAGTCCCCGCAGCTTGAAAAACTAGAACACTAACAAACCTGGAAACAGTGATATTAATGCCTCTACATTGTGCCTACTTAAACAGAACATAATCCAACCGAAGACATTAAAGAATATTCTTCCTTAAATTCCTTCATTTTCACCTTTTAGGGCTGTATAATTTATTTTCCAGATATTCATGCCATTGGATAGACTTTTTTCTAACAAAAGAGTGACATCTCGTGGTGACACAGAAATCCTGGCTTGAGCAGAACTCCTCTCTGCATGGAACAGAGAGCAAACCCAGCACTGGTTAAAAGCTGCAGCCCAAGCCCTGCCAGCTCCTGGTGCTGCAGTCAGGTCTCCCTGAGATCCCCTCTGATCCAGATTATCCCTCCAGAGACAAGAGGTCCCCACACTTCCCTGCCTTTGGAAACCAGCCAGGAAACCCCTCACTGCCACTTGCAGTCAGATGTGTGACTTGGAGGTTGGGAAGTCACTTCTCACAGTCACACATTCCTGGCAAAAATGTCTGCAAGAAAACCAGAATCAGTGAGAATAAGGATTTTCTAAAATGCAGTAGGTCAAATCGGCCATAGCATACTAAAAGATGCAACTGAGCCCAGCCAAAAATAGATTTCAATCACCACACCTGTAATTATACTTTCAAGATTAACTTTTTAGAAGTGGGGTTTCAGTGTTCCTATTCTGTTCAGTCAGTACCTTATACAGGGGGATAACATTTTTCAAAGGGATTTTTGCATAAGTATGCCTTGTTATTGCAAATATATTTTGCCTTAATAAGGTAAAGCATGAATGTTCATATTGTTGACAGTTCAAAAAAGTTAAAGCAGGGGTGTTGAGGTTTTACAGTCTTTTGTAGTAAATACTTTCTTGTTATGAAAATGATGAAAGTGTTTTGTACAGTCCTTTTGCCTGTTAGTGCTTCTTAATGGATACTGACACTTAATGAACAATGTATTTGTAAAGTGCTGTGCCTGAAACAAGGCGTCATCAGCAGAAATCAGAAAAGAAAATTTCCCATTCTGCCATTACCATATATGCAATGTAACAGTAATGAAGACCAGGTGCACACATGTGTGAGTTATTTTATACAAGAACAGCAAAACTGTCACTGTGGTCAGCAGTCTGTGAAGAATATAAACTAGAAAAATTACAATGTTGCAGAGGAAAACCCCCTAAAGTAATTACTGAAGTTTATTTAGCAGAATATGCACCTTTGCTACTCTTAAGGTATTAGTGTTCCAGTTTGTGTTACCCAATATTTTAAATAACCTGCCATCTTCAGACCCACAGTTCAAGCCAATTATGCTGCCTTTTATTGTGCTCAAGATTGAACTAAAGCCAGAGGAAAATATCCCATGTCAACAGCCCACTGATCCCAAATATTCCACCTCAGTCGTTCTCGTGTTCCAAGGCAGCCATTCAAATGATGCATGATGAGTCCAGTGCTCCAAGATACAGGAATCAATTTCCATTCACAAAAAAACGATGGATGTAATAATGCATTTGCAACTTTTCTGAGAAAACTCTGAATCTTGCAATATTTAATGATTTTTTTCCTGGCTGCAAAGCTGAGGTTAGAATGGAGACAAATCAAAATCCGTAAGGCAAATGATTACACCTTTCTTATAAAACGTCTCAAGGTATTAAAGACCATATGATAATTTTATTTGTCAGCTGACACTTGGCATGGAGAGCTCTTTTGCCTAACCTCTGTTAGGAGGTATTATAGCAGAAACAATTAGAAACACTAAGAGGTCAATAACGCAAACCATGCTGTTACTGAATAACATATTCTGAAATTTGGCCAAGAGCTCTAATAACAACAAAATTTAATCCCTTTCTTTTTTCACTGGAACAATCATCTTCCTCCGAGAGCAAATAACCTGCGTTGCCTCTCTAACTTCTCTCTGTATATGTTGTTCAAACTGCTGCTACATGGTAATGTCAGTAAAATACTGTAAAACTGCTACTGGAAATCAGCTTTTGAACTCCTGGCACACTTGAAATGACTGAAGGGGTAATCTTGTTGCCCTGAGGTTTTCCACATGTTTTCACACACCTTGCTAAGTTTTAATCATCACTAACTATCAAAAATTCATATTGAGTCTAATGGGTCTAAAACCAGACAGATCTGAAGCTTCTAAAAAGCCTCAGGAATTGTCAATGTCAGCTCCCTTTGAGGTGCCTAAGTAATCAAACAACCTCCTCAGCAATAAAGGAAAAATAAAAACAGAAATACAAACTTATGATGCCAGCATCTCAAATCAAGGGAAAACAACAAAAACAGCTGTAAAAATAGGCACAAAAAGAAGAGTGATCACGTAGGAGTTAAAAAAAACCCTACACAAATTATAAAGTATATATTATAGCTTCTCATTTCAGGCACAATACCACAAATCTCAATCATGCAAAGAACAGCTTTGTTTCCTCATCAAAAGACAGGGAACTAGAGGGAAGTTTTAGCTCATTTAACTCATTGTTAATGACAGTGCAGGAATTCTTTCATCAAAACAATTTAAAGTAATATATTCATTCCTTTATATCTAATTAAAAATACCCTGGAGGGCAAATCCAGATAAACCCACAGTCACCTTGGTAAAGATGGGTTAGGTGAGGTCTCGAAATCCAAACCCCACAGGCTGCTGATACAGGCTGAGAGACAGGATGGAGAAAGTCTGTGTGCAAGAGTCTGCATCAACTCACCACCAAAAACAGCCCTGCCAAGAGGGTTCTTTTTAACTGTGGGGCACCATGAAGAGAACAGCTAATACTTCAATAAAACAGAAGTAACAAAGAAAAAAAGCTAATGAAATAGTTTAATTTCTCCAAAAAGTTAAATACAACAGAATGTATTTACTTTATCTTCAGGAAAAAAAAAAAAAAAAAAAAAAAAAAAAGTAGCAAACCTAAAAAAATCATTCTGCAGATGGCAAAGTTTTCACTACTTTCTTACAAACAGAACCTTTTTTGGTAACAAATTTAAGACTTACAGACACCAGATCTATAGAACTGAGCAGATGAAGTAGTTTGACTCGTCTATAATACAGATGTGCATTCTGCTATGGTTGCATGGCTGTAATTGCCAGGCGTTTGGGGATGCCTGTCAGGAAGTCTCAAGATCCATGTTTATTTTGGCCAATGACTTGACCATTTTGGCAGGATAACCCCTGTCCTGATGGCTCTATTAATTAACTTTAGATGTACTGTGAAATAATACTCTTACAAGTAGGTTATGGTTCCTGGATAGGTCCTGGTGGCTGACCAGGATCACTATCAGGAATATTGCTCTTCAGAGTGTCACAGTCTCATTGGTTTTCCATCAATGAAACTCACTCTCTTAAAGCAGAAACAACCTGCTCTCATTGGCAAACTAAACTAAAGGAAGTATTCGAAATCAAGATTGAAATCATCATCAGCAGGTACACCCCCAAGATACAGATCACAAAATAGCACCTTTTTTGTTCAAGCAACAAAAGTGTCAAATAAAGTGCTTGGTTACTAAACCTTATGAAAAAGATAATATTAGATATCTTAAATTGATACCTTAAATTTTCATCTGGTTTACATTCTGCTGCACTATTCCCAAAATTTGATGTTCTAATAGAAGCGTTACTCCATTTTTTTCTCCAGCACCTCCAGAGCTTTAATCAAGGCAGCTGAAATGTTCCTAAGGAGCACAACATTCCCCTCACTGCTTCCTCCTTCACAAAGTTTATCTGTTGTGCCTATTGCCTCTCCTGCATATTGTCCCCTGTTTTATGGATTAAATCCAGTCTTCTGAAACCCCAACTGCTCTACCCTGGCATAAGTCAGGCACAATCTCATAAGTCCAACACAGTTTGATGCATCACTGATATAAAACACAGCTACAACATTTCAAAGGCTTTTATTTCCTTTTATTTCCAACTGATATCAACCAACCACTGGATCTACCCATGGGCATCATTTTCTGCTTCTGAGAGAAGCAATAAAGAAATAAGTAACAGATTTTTAGAATTTGTACTACAAAACTGACCACAGGACATTTCTTCTTACACATGACCATTTTTTCCTGCACACAGATCTAGAAAGCAGGCCCAGGAGCAGCTATGCATACTATAAAGTATTGCTATACATACATCATTCTTCAATCTTTATGCATTTTTAAAGGTAAATGAGAATTTATGTACTTCTGTACTAGAAACATACCAAGAGAAAGCTGGGAGAAAATAAGGGTTATCAAAAAAAAAGCAATTTTCAACAATTTATGGAAGTTACAAACCAATTCTTGGTTTTCCAACTATATTCAAAACAAAAACTGTGGCCAGTAACAAGTGTTTTGACCTTCTAATCTGTCCTTTTCCACTCCTTCCAGCTCCAGACTCCTTCCTTGCACATGTTCCTAACGTCAGAGGCCTCATTCCCCCCTTTTTGGGGAGACACAGCCCCAGAATTTGCCTTGCCTGTGCTGCCCCCCTGGCCCAGAGGCTGAGACTTGTGGCAGGGACAGGAAAATGAGAGACAGTGCCCTTGAACAAAGAAGAGATGCTTCTTTCACAATTACCAAGCAGATCTGTTCAAGTCTTACAGTCAGTCACATAAATTATAACAAGAAACCTGGAAGTCAGTACAACTCATATTGGAATAATGATTTAAAATATTGTAATTTTATCCTTCATATCTTCACTCTATAAAATATACTTTTTCAGCTCATTAGTAAATCTGAAATGACTTGTTTCACAATAAAGCATCTCGGGAACCCTAACAGGGTTTTGTGTTTGTCTGTATGCTTAAGGCAATGCATAACAGATAACCAACTGCAATAAAACTCAAAAATTAAAATTAAAAAAAAAAAAATTATAAAAAACCCAAACAAATTTGAAGATGTAAAGAACATTCACAGATTTAAAAGACTGTAACAGGTATTTTGAGAGGGGGCAAGTCACCCAAAGTTTGGCTACTCTTCATTCTGTTGAGGTGCCACTAAATTCACTGTGTAAGTGTAAATCAGCACTCAGGAGAGCCTTACCCACCAGCTGACTTCTGGATCATTCAGAGAAAGAACAGGTCCAAGTTTCTGGCCAGGATCACTGTCAGGAATACGACTTTTCACAGGATTACTGTTCCATTGCTTGTGCCTCCATGAGACTCATCCCCTCAGAACAAACTGCTCATTCGCAAAAGTGAGATTCGCCGAGTTAAAAAATTAAGTTGTACAGATCAGAAATGTAATCATGGGAGACAAGCTCTGAGAGTTTTTCAATCACTGTGGGGCTGCATCAATTTAAAGTCATGTTACATTAAAGAGAAAAACGTCTGGGAAAGTCTCCCAGTTGTCACTTTAGATTAGATTTGTTGTTGTTATCAGACTGTGCATTTTGTAGGCTTTTTTACATTTTAAAGATATTGCCTCATGCAGCTACACAGTGCATAAAGAAACAGGAAACATACCACTTTTTAATCAGATTGCCTGGAGATGAGGAGTTTGCACAAATTAACTGGTAGTCTAATAAAAAAAAATAAAAAAAAAAAAAAAAAAAAAAGGAAACACGCATGCACATCTTCCTGAAGCTTATTAACATTTAAACTTTAACTACCTCAGAGTCACAGAGAAGCCACTCAACTTAACCTTGATCCACAGAAAAAATGTATCCATTCTTCCAACAATAAAACAGAACCCATTGTGGAGACCTCGTGTTCCTGACCATCTCCATTGCAATTTTTTGCAAATTTCCAAATACAGTAATGGGTTTATCCATGTATCCTACACTAAATCTGCTACAATGGCTCTCAGAATCAGGCCCTCATAGCAGACAACTACCCACTACACAGACAATACGGGATTTACCTACATAAAAATAAAACTGAAGAATTTTAGTTTATTTCTGCACAATTTCAAGCTGACCTCTGATACATGGCATTTACCAGAGCTTTGGAGAATTATCTTAATTACTCTGATTGTTAAGCTGTCATGTAAAGGGCTCTTGAGCATTACCGTACGTATTCACATTGTCAAACACTGTCTCAGACAAGTGTAGCAAAGTCACTGAATACGTTGCTCCACATTACTGTTTCAGGCAAATATTCAAAGTAATATTCATACAACACAATGATTTTAACTTGAATTGCATATAAGCATTTTAGCTATTAAAATTATACCTTCTAATATGAATTAAGGGGTTGTGAGATAGCTTTTAAGTGTAGCATTTCAGCAATTGTAATCTTTCTAAAAATATAGTTAGCAGCACCCTAGTCTAAGTTCAAATATTTACAGGATATTCTTTAAAGCAAATGCACACCTTTGATCTAGACACTAACTTTTTAATACCTTAGGCAAAATACCAGGGTGTTCAGGACATGCAGTATCTCCCTTCTTGGAATTTTTCACGTGGTGAGAAATATTCCAACACTTTTCTAAGGGGAAACCACTGGAAAAATTTGGAAAAAGCAACGGTAAGCTGACAGCGTGTAAGCAACGTCCATTCTGCCTCCAGCACCTCAGCCTACCAGGGAGAGTAGCTACAGGATTAAATCTGATTAAATACCTCTGACTCCCCCAGCAGCTGGTCTGTAGAACCCCAGATCAACAAAGCAAAGTCAGGTACTTACAAAAAGGGGATTTTGCTCTTTTATTTTGGTTTTGGAGTCACAGGACTTTCACCAGTTTGGTGAGATTCCAGTACCACAGGGAAATGAGGTCTCTTGAAGCCATTAATGTTTCCATACTAATGAAGACTCTGCCTTTATACAAATGGAAACTCTCTTCTACTGCATGACATTTGAGTGCTGAAAAACAAAGCCATTCCCAGTCTCCTTAGATGCTATAGAGGCACCAAGAGGAACCAGACTAAACCCAACCTCTATGAAAGACCTTTCTGCTCCAAAAAAAGACAATGCATGGAATTTTTAATCTTTATCACTTACTTGAGACCTACCACATTTATGGAAAACATCACAGACTGACATCTAAAAATTATTAACAAATTTCAGGCTTGCTTTGCTTTTTCAGAAGGTGAACTTTGAGCCCTGTAAGGAACACCAAAATTTTATCCCAAAGTATGACAACTGTAGCAAGCTATGTCTTAGAATAGTACATCTTTAATCTAACACCACAGTCCTAAATCTGTTCTGGTTCTACAAATGCCTCCAGTTATTTCCTTTTTATCAGTGAAGAAAATGAAATAAAAAGTATTTCATACTTAACACCAAACAGACCATGTTACCCCAGAAGACGTGCTTAAATAATTTAGCTGTTAAAAAGAATCTTTAACTATAAATGTACTAAATTCCAGTGCAAAAGATTAACTACAAAAGAAATTAACACTGCCTTAGGAAAAAGAGATAACATTTTTCTAAAGCATTTCTAAAGCTTTTTGATATGCTATTTTTTAGAATTATATCTGGAGAGAACTAATATTTTTAAATGAGACTTTCCAAGCTGCTCGAATTGTAAAGTACCATTTGTGCGAGTCCAAGAGTTCTGAGGAACTTGGGTTTTTCCCACAAAGAAAAATCAGTACCCAATCCTTACCCACTAAAAGAATGAATACCCAGCAATCAGAATTTGATATTCAAATAATAATCACCTAAAAAAATGTTGTTCTCACTTCCATCAACAACTCTGTCAAAACATATCAAAGCAAAATAACATTTTCTCCCCTCAACAACTTAGAAGTTTCCAGGGCTTTATCATCAGTCGAAGCAGTCTGTTTGCATTCTCCAATACAAACTGACAATCTAGTGATACAGTACATTAAAAATTCTCTGTAGTATTGACTGCCTGAAGCTGATGCTCCCTTGCTAAATGCAGTGCAGTTCAATTAACAGCTCTTCAATATACAATTTAATTTTTCTTTCATCTTGATCCACAGCTGAGCTTGAAATGAGGAATGTTGGAATAGATGTACTTTAAATATTGAAGCAAGTCTTTATAAATAAATCTATCAAACTCGTAATGATTTCTGTCATAACAGGACCAAACAGATGAACCTCAATGTCTGTGTCTTTCAGGTTTGTGCATTTTTGTTCTCGGCTTTATTCCCTCAGTGAATTCCTGGTGTGGGGGAAGGCTCCAAAAACTCCCCCAAAGGAGTGGAAGAGCTTTTCCCTACTGCATCATTCTTGGGACTTAAAGGAACAGATTTCTGCTGATGCTCTATAAAGTATTTTACATGTGAAAATCCAACTTATCGCATATATAACAACAACCATCTTAAGGAGTTTTAATATTTCTCTGATTATTTAAGAAGGTCATCAAACAGTACATAGCACCAGTTTCCACTACCAAATCTGCACTCAACTGAGATACAACAAGTCCTGAAATGGAAAATAAATATTTAATGCATAAATACTACCCTAGATACCATTTTCCCCCCTGCACTGTGAATATACATAGTACACTTCAAATTTTCTCTAGCTAGTCATGCCATTTCAGAGGAAAATGAAAGGTTAATTTAACCAGGACAGAATGAAATACTTCATTTCAAAGTTGCTCTAAGTGGGACACAGCAGAAGGAAGCTATTAATATCTCTTACAGGGTGCATGCTCAAGGAAACTCCGTGGATCAGCTCATTCCTCACAGGTATACTCCACAGCTCTCCAGGTGGGAGGATTTACTACTGCTCATCAGAAGGGAAAACACCCCTCTTTTAAGCTAGAGGCATTTTCTACTCTTTGAACACATTCACAGAAACAAACCTGACAACACTCACTGCCTTGGGTAGCAGGGAAGCACCACAGGCACAGAGGGCTCCCAGCCTGCACCAGATGAGCTGTGAAGCCAGAGAGGCTTCAGCATGAAAACATAAACAGCATTGCAAGAACAGAAATCAATTTCAGATGAGCTCGATCAACTGTTCTTAATTAATACTAAGTGCACAGTGAAATACACAGGTTTACCTTGTTTGTGTCCATATTTATAATGGTATTAGCTGAGACGGCGAGATTTTATTCTTAAATATTATATTTCTTTCTTCTTCAAGTATTTTTAATCATCTTACCTAGATTATCATTTTGAATGCTGAAAAAAAGTCTTTCTAAAACTAACCAGTCTCTTTATTGCCACCATTTCCTTTTGCCTTTTATTTCTAGTCCTACATTTTTAAAAAAGTATCTATCTCGGTACTGTATTTAAATTGTCACTGAAATAACATTCAGCATTTACAGCAATTAACTCATCATTACAGCGACTAACTACACTAATTGGGATGCTCTACAAACCTGCAACACTGCAGAATTAAAAATAAACATAACAAAGATACAATTTACAACTAATCTATACTTACAATTAAAGTTAGTTTCAAGATTTATTTCATTCTATTATTTTTTATTAGCTACAGCAGACAGTAAATGGGGTGTACTATGTTCTGCTTTGCAAACACCTAGATTATAAAACATAATTACATAAATTAATTAGAAATGAGTACATATATTCATGTCTTTGTTTGTAGCCATAACATGTTAAACATGACTATATTAATGAGCAGATCCTAAAACTTATAAGATGGTATTGCTGAGGCAAATATTAAAGCTCCCTGACCACACAGGGCACAAATGTCCCCGAGAGGGTCACCACCACTTCAGATCTCCTGATGTCCTGTTTTGCAGCTGCAGGCAAGGTGCAGGTCCTTCTTCTGCACAGCAGGGTAACAATTCCTGAGAGCTCTCAGCACCCAAAGCAGAACACAGTGCAGACTGAAATTCTCCCTGAACTGGGTCTTGTACTTTTCCTTTCCCATCTACTCTCAAGGGTTCTCTGATGTCTAAGAGCCTAAAGTCCCTTCAGTTCTGCCCACTGACTGGCTCAAAGCCTATTTTGCCTGGCTCCAGTGAAAACAAAGTAATAAAAACTACCCCAAATACTCATTTGCTCAATACTGCATTAATCCCATGCTTTTATTTGATAAGCAAGTTTCTTCTTGAAGTTAATACTCTGTCTCAGTGACCCCAAATGAAATACAGGAAAGAACAAGTTCAGCACACCGACTCCAAAGGTGATTATTAAGATAAAAGGCAATTAAAGGATGAGGAGAAATTAAAAAGGACAGTAAGTGAAACAAAAAGTATGATGCTTTGGCTTTATAGTAATAAAACATTTATGAATATAATTGACAAGCACATAAATTATTAGTACTTTTTGAGCACTCTACTCAGCAAGTCTGTTTTCAAGACATCTCCTGCATTCCTGCTGAACTCCAGCTCTGCTTGTTTTATGTAACTTATGCTGCTCTGTAGTCATATAAGCCTGATAATTATCTTCAGTTTTATAAGCTATTGTGGATCACGAAACAAGTCAGTCCTTCTTTTGATGCCCTCACATTAGTCCCCTGTCACTGTTAAAACTGCAAGTGAACCTGCAATCACTTTTTATTATTTTTTTCCTTCTTTTTAATGCATAACAATTCTGCAGTTATATTACACCATCCTGGAGTTACTATTTTCCTGCTCTACTATATTTAGTAGGACCTTAAGATATTTTGGTTTATCATCAAGAATCCTTTAAACATTATCACACTGTCACAGCACTGCAGATCCACAAGTAGGAAGAAAATAATCTCTCTACTTTTTTCTTCCCAGCACTGAGCTCGACCAAAATACATTTCTGTACTTCATAAGATTCATTTATCATATCGATAGACTGGTTACAGCCTTAAGAAAACAAATCTTAAAGAACCAATTTTTCACATTGCAGGCTCTATGACCTATCAAATCAAATTCTTTGGGATTCGTAAACATTTTTAAATCTAAAAATAGGAATGCTGAGTCATCTCTTTGGTTTTGTTTTAATTTCTGGGCAACTTTTAGGGTAAAGGCTCACTTTAGAATCGTGGCAGAGAAAACCAAGACAAGAACACAGCACGCACCAGGCTAGCAACAAGTGTGCATTTAACAGGTAAGAATGTGTTTTGTTATGAAGCATTCTGTTCCTTCAATGTGTTGGAAGAGCCACAATTATTGCCCACTAACACTGCAATACCAACTGATAATCCATCCCGTCCCCTCCTGCTGACGAAATAAACTAATAAAGTCGAGGGATTAATGTGGAAAAAAAACAATTACATGGAAACCGTGTAAGGTCCTGAACATAAAAGCATGAGTCTTATGTTTACTTTTTTACAAAAATCAAAGCAAAGGACGAATCTAAAACTGCGGCACACGAATTTAACCAGGGCTTCCCGAGCGCGCAATAAACCACGGGCGAGGCGAGGCGCGGCGCTGCTGCCCGGTTTAACATGCAGAGAAGGCAGCTCCTGGCAGAGCAGAAGGGAGCGGGGCTGTAATTACCAGGCAGTGCTGGGCAGCCCAGTTAATGCCGTGGTTTGACAGTGCAAGGCTATTCCTGCTCCCCCGAGCCCCGCTGGAGACAGGGTTCACTCTAATTGGTTCCAAAGCACAACCCACCGCCGGCAGCTCCGCCAGCCCAGCGATGGTAATTTCCACACGACTGTAAATAGTGTTTGCAAACAATACAAACACGGTAATAAGAGGCTAGGTGGGTAATTAATGTGGTTACAAAGCAGCTTATTTGCATTTTTATTTAAAACTGCCTTCTTTAAAAAGCTGCTCAGATTTCTTTTTGCAAGAGGAGCCTTGGTTAAGGAATAGAGCAGTAATTACTCTCTTTAGGGGTTCTTTTATACATCCTTTAGGGAATTAGAATGAAAAGATAAGCAGAATTATAAAGGGAATCATGTAAAATATGAAATGCACTATAAACACTTAGTACTGTATTTACCATAAGCTAAGCTTGTCTTCTTCATTAATGGAATATATTACAAGCTTATGTTACAATCAGATTAATTGTGGAGATGGTTTAAAAAAAATTATATATCCAGACACTTTAATTCCTCCTCTCCCAGATCTGACAGTTAGAAATCCAGTGACAGCAGAACTCACTTGATGTAAGAACACATTTATCTGGACTACAGTAAATTACTTTTCAATGTCAGCAACATTAAATAGTTTTATAAAACACATTCTGAGAGAGAAAGGTTCAGGAGAAGACCAAACCCAAGTTACACTAAATATATAAATTATCAGAGAAAACCCAAACTTTGTATCCTATAAGCTATAAATCAATGTACAAAGTCTATTTTTTTATAAAAGTACAGACATCCCCAGACAGGTTGGTGATGTATTTTAGCACACAGTGTCTCCTAGTGACTTTTAATTGAAGACCAAGCATGAAGTCCAGTTTTTAAAGGGGTTATCCTGAGGTCTGCTACTGTCTGGGGGTATTTTTTTTTCTGTTAAAAAGCTCAAACTGCATTTAAGTAGTATTATTATAAAGCTTTAGGCATGGTAGGGATTTTGTGACTCACATTTCCAGATTAAGAACAGCAGGGCTGTGCTAAAGAAACAAATTACCAAAAAGATCACTTCAACATTTCTATGTATAAAATTCTGCTGACTGGAGGAAAAAATTAAGGAATAGTAAAATACTGTGACTTCTTTCAAAATTACGTTTTAGAATTTTTTTTAATACACGTGTAACAGATATTGGAAGGGGAAGAGAATTATGAGAGTAGAAGTAATTAAGTCAACTCAAAAGACAACTTTTTTCTTTACTGGAGGAAATCGTGGCAAATTGTCTTACTGTGTTAAAAAAAACCCCTTGCAACCTCCCAGCTAGGGGAGTGGTCAGCTTCTGCCAGCTGTGTACAGCATTATGAATTCACACACAGCTGGGGGGGTTGGGGCACAAACGGTTTTAGGGTTCACTCCTGGACTCGGGCAAGGGTCAAGGTCCAAGGCAGCATCTCCCCAGTGAAACAAACCCTGCCCCTGCAGCAGCTCCAGCACAATAAATAACACAGCTCTGTCAGCTGTGGCCATCCCTACAGCACCAGGGCAGAGCTAACTGCAGATGAAGAGCTCAGCTGCAGCCAGGACCTCAGCTCTCCAAGTAACTGATATCAGCATTCAGGAGGATGCCCAACCCTGAAAGTTAAGGGCTTAACACATCTGCTATATAATTCCAGCTCTGTTTTACAGCGGTTTCATTACTAACCATAAAAACTGTAACGGTGGAACTGTATAAACAAACTGAACAGTGTTTTTACTGTAAAACATGAATGTAATATAAATATTTGCCTCTCCCTTTTCTCAGCATCTGTAATGAAATCAAATTCATGCCATATGTTTATGGCGTACAAAAAAAAAAAAAAAAACCTCAACAATCCATCCATGTAAATGTTGATAATACTGTTCCATGTTTTTAACTTCATGAGGGGGGATTTTTAAGCATTTGTATTTGGAAAATAGCCTTGCAGCACACATGACTCTCAGTTTCTCAACCAAGCAGATTACTCACAGAAACTTACTGAATTCTTAAACATTATGGCCAAAATCTGGTCAGATGTTCTATTGGTCCCAGTGAGTTGTTGCTAGCAACAGGACTGAGTAATGTTTATACTGTCAATTCTCCACGAGTAACATACAGTCTGACTGCACTGCAATTAGTTAATTAAAAGATCCCTTCATTTCGAAAAATCTGGATCACATCCTTAAGGATCAAAAAATGCCTTATACTCAGCAGAGGTAATAATTCTTTAGTTGGACTATCCACAGCTGCAAGTGAGACAAGTTGATGCAGATTTTTTTTATTGCATTGCCAGTTCATTTAATACAAGATACTGCCCCTTCCTGCACGGCCTTTTCCCCACAGCAAGGTTTGGATAACTGCCTTCAGCTTGATTCTTCAGCATGGGCACTGCTCAAGCACTGGAAAATGAAATATGTCCATATATTGCAGGCCTTTCTAACTATATATTACACTGTGATGGCAGGTGAGCCAGCAATACACAGCTTAGGATATCCTGCTTTGAAACAAGATAATTCTTTATTACAAAATAATACCAGAATATTGGAAGGAATATTCTCACAGAAATTCATGTTCTTTACTTGTAGGATATTCTGAAATATTTCCTATTTTGAGGATTATTTTTAAGAGCTTTTATTTAACACCACTTTGAAACCCTTTGATTCTGTACTAACGACTGTGGTTCCAGTCAGTATTTACATCTCCAAAGCCACTTTCCAGGCAGCCTTCAGCCTTTCCCATAAATGAAAACCCGTCAGTAACCATGAGGAGGTTTACAAAAAAATTCTAAACCAAGGACAGCAGTGGAGACAAAACACTGCCTGGGAACACAGAGCCCCTTCCTCGAGGGGGAAGCACCCACAGCGACCCCATGAAAACTGTTGCCCATGGTCTGGTAAATGTGCCCAGTTTGCTTCTTGTCTTTCTGCACTTTACAGGATCACAAGTGGAATACAAAGAGTCACTTATCAGGTTTTAATTTCATTCAGTTACTTAATCAGCAAGAATATAAATCACTCCTTCGGTGAAGAATACTTCAGGGAAAGGAATACAGCAAGGAGTCAGGTTTGTTTGGTTGGTTTTCTTCACAGATTTTCTCTCTTGTCTTGTCACATCCCTACCTTGTGAGCATCTACTTAAAAAGCAAATCCAAATGTTCTTTTTACAGTTTAATCCAATCTTTAATGTAGCTGTAGGTTTAACACTGAGGAATAATTACCAAAGAAACATTATACTTTTTATGAAATATTAAACTTACAATTTATCTTTTAATATCTACTTCAAAGATTATTTGACAGGAATAAATAAATGAGAGCTTCTTGGCAAGAAAAGCTGTGATTTATGAAATATTTTTATTCATTCATACTCTTAAGTATTTTCTTGAGAATACTACTAACATCTGGA
Source organism: Sitta carolinensis (assembly GCA_032173965.1). Taxonomy (NCBI): domain Eukaryota; kingdom Metazoa; phylum Chordata; class Aves; order Passeriformes; family Sittidae; genus Sitta; species Sitta carolinensis. The sequence goes on from CM063292.1 coordinate 6,283,060, forward strand.
GCTACACAGTCTTATCCAAACATTCTGCTCATACTCAATTAGAAAATTATATCAATAATAATGTAAAATAAATTACCTAGCCTCCCTTCCTGGAGCATAGATTTCCATGTTCGTCAGAGCAACTATGTGTACAAACAGCTCTGTAGTGTTTTTCATTAAGCCTCAAAGTCAATTAAGCTACGAATTGGAACAATCATTCCTCCTTTGCAAAGTATTGATATTTTTCTTGGCTGCTTTCAGGCCTTTTCACTACTCAAGGAGAGATTTATGTTTGACAATTTCTTTCTGATTAAAATGAATCATAACTCTAGAATTCTAATTTCCTCTTTTCCGAGCAAGAAATTATCAAACAGTTTTAAATTGATATTGAACGTCATCGTGCATGAACACTCATTTTCGAGATATCAAATGTAAAGCTAGACTGATCTCTCTTTTTATCTGCTGCCTTTACATTCTTTCTCTTCTCTTTTCTGTCTGTATATATGCATGTGTATAAACATTAGATTGCACCAATATAATCAACCATACCCCTCCATAAAAATTGTATTTGATAGACCAGCCAGACCAATCACATTAAAACTTGTCACAATGCTTTACACGAGGCAATTACCCTTTATTTGCAATATTAGCAAAATTCTGCTGTAGTGTAGAAAGAAAATAACTGGAATACTGCAGGTTGCAAACAAATGTCAGTTAACCAAAGTAATTAGCAAGTTTATATGGGTAATCCCTCCTCAAATGGCTCCAACTCCCTATAAAACAGCTCTTCAGGCATAAATTGTTACAAACAAAGTTCTCTAGATTTGTCTACAACAGCCAGTTAAGATCAGTTTGCATTTGCTTTTTAAACATAATGGCAGCTAATCTGAAAAAAATCTTATTTTCTCCCATTATTCCTGCTTTTTTTTTCTCTAAATCTTAACAACTGGATTTTCCCAAGCCATTTAGCCATCCCATTTTGTCTTTATAAATTTGATTTTCAGCTTTCACTACAAGCAAACTGAAACTGCATTTTTGCTTAACAACTGATTTCGAAGTACAGCAGGCCCCGAGCAGAGCTGTGTTTCTGCAGACACTCAGCCTGTGGCATTCCAGACAGGGAGGTCACCAACAGAATAACTAAGGGACCCAGCTGGGTGGTTTCCCTTAGTACTGTTATTTTATGTACGCTCTACTTCATTTTTAAATGCTGCATTACACTAGGTTTGATTTGGGTTTGGTTTGTTTTGTTGTGGTTTAACAAAGGTGGTGATTGGGGTTTTAAAAATTACATTTTTACCATATATATTTCAGGCTCTCATTAATACAGGCCATCAATTAGATAATTGTATCAAACTTTGAAATAATACATTGTTTAGTTACACCCTTTCAATTATTTTCTCTTCTTGCAAAGTACGTGGAACACTTTTATATCAACAAAGAATGGACAAAGAAATATTGTGTCCAACATTTAAAGCTTGAGTACCAAAGGATACTGTCCCACAGAAAAGTCAGCACAGGGTACACACTGCTCCTGGTAATACACATGTTCTTCTAGAAATATCAATTATATCACAACACAGTAGTAAAATTCCACACTTAGGACAGGTAAGCACAGTAGAACTCTGTTTGGCAAAGGTTCGGAGGTTTTTTGTTATAAGAGCATATTTCATGCAAATTAGAAGAGGTTCGGGAACTCAGGTGAAGAGGAGGAACATATTTATCAAATTTCTACCTCTCAGATTACTGGAGGAACATTGTATTTAATAGTGCAGCTCAGAGACTCAATCTCAAAGATTTACAAGAAAACATAAAACAAGTAGAAAGCACTTTGCTACTGGAAATACAACCTGAGTGCCACGAACGTGAGGCTGTGTAAGGCTGCAACCTAACCAGCTGTATGTTTCTTTAAATTGATTCCAAATTGAAAAGTAAATCAACTTCCTTTCAATAATTTTGCTTTCCCTAGGAACAGAGGAGACAAAACTCTGTGCATGCTTTGAAGTTCTTTCTAGCAGAACAGTTGCAGCTACAAATCGAGAATTCACCTGAATCAGATGCAGAGGTTGTTGATATTTTTTTAACTCCTTCATTTTTAGGAAAGGGTTTTCAATTAACAACTTCCTGTAGTTACACCTATAAGGTAAAAATTAATTTTACATCCATACTTCAGTATCAGAAGCAAATCAGTCAAATTAATCTTTGTCTCTTTGTTTTCAGTAACTGATTCTGGGGCAGGTTTTTGTGTTTGTTTTCCTCAAGATTGCTTACAATTTGATGTAAATTTTAAGCATCTTGTAATTCATCAACTAATTCTCTCCTGGTTACACACTCCAAGTAATTAAAGTTCAGTAATAACTTATTCTTTCTGCTCCAGCACCTGCATTTCATTTGTTTATTTTCCCAGAGTCATAAATCTGAGGGACTGTCAAAGTGCCATAATATTAGTGCAATAATCAAAGTTAATTAGTCCCTCTCAATAAACAACAACAAAGCCATTACAAAGATGCACTGAAGGTTTTCCAGCTACCAGTTTACAGATGAGACTCTTTTTCTGAACAATTAGAATTTGAAAACTGTTAGTAAATAAATATAGTGTTCCTGAAGCAATGTGACCTTCAATGTTCTTCATTCAATTAACAACTCATTAACTTTTGGTGAGATGATACAGGTATTGAGACAAGTATTCTGAACTCCCAGTGTCTTCAAAGTGCCCAGAGATATGGTTAGTATTAAGAGGGTAATGGGATATTTTTCAAATAAAAGATTTTAATCACTGCCTAATTTTAGTTAGATAAAACCCATATAAACAGCAATATTTAGCTATTTAGAATATCACCAAATCCAGTTCTGTTGAAAGAGAATAGACACTATGCTGGCCTCTGTTGGAATTCTCGACTATTGAAATAAAAAAAAATAATAATTTAAAAATAATTTTAAAATTATATTTAAGAAAACCATACTAAACCAACCAACCAAACAAAAACAAACAAACAAAAATATCTTTAATGGGATGAAAGCAGCAAGGAAGATATTTTTTCCCAAGCAACCCTTTACTGTAAATCATTCTTATGATCTGGGCAAGAGAAAAAGGCTTAAATCCAAAGACTGATTCTTCACGAAACTTGTAGTTACAAAAATTAGCAATATTGAAAGCATCACTTATCTGGAAATACACATAAATAAGCACCATTTGTTTTGCATTAATAAATATTATAATTGTCTTTAGACTACTTATGTGTAAATATTAATACTACTGAGTGCTCTCCCATGTCATCTGGGAGTAGTTGAAATACTTTGAGAGCTCAGGAAATAAAAGCAAAACACTCATCACTGATTTTAGCTGGAAAGAAACAAAAATCCAAGAATCTGATCCATCTGTCTTTTATTCATTTAAGTGTAGAGATGTCACGACATTCTCTCCTGGAAGTCAGCAGTCCCAGCAAGCTCAAACAAAAGCAGCTTGCAATGCTTGCTAGCAAATAAATGATGGTGGGAGGAATAAATTAGGACAGCTGAATATATTTTAATAAGGGCCTTAGAAGAGCATTTAAAAAAAATGAGGATCAGGGAAAGTTAGGAGTGAAAGAGCAACAAGGCAATAGATGGAACTGAGAAGCTTTTGTTTTTGTGACAAAAATGGGAGAAAAATGAAAGCAAGTGGGAAGAAGCTAGAAGGAAAAAACATTGAGATAGCCTGACAGCAGGGCTGCAGAGCCTAATGAACTCAGAGAGAGAAGGAGAAATGTTCTTGGGTTTGAAAAGCACAAAAATGGCCCTCTGAAATCTCTCACTGTAGAACAACTATGGGCAAAACAGTGGCTGTTTTGGAGGACTGTGTCCATCCTCCTTTGGACAGTTACTCACTTTGCTTCTGGAACATCCTTTTCTAGGAACCAAGCCTCAGTGGTTTTCCCAAACATTATTTTTCCCCTAGATAACACAGCTAACAGCACGTCAAGCCTTGCAGTCCAACACTCTCATAAGGAATGAAGAACTTCCATCACCCATGCACCAGCAACTGAGCAGGGTGGTACCAAATAAGACAAATTCCTTTTCCCCTGGATCCAGTGGTCAGTTTAGCTGCTGGCACTCACAGGGAGGGCACAGCTCCGTGCTGGGCACTGTGCATGCACTCACCCATTCCCCCAGGATGCGCTGCACGGCGTCGTTGCCTCGAGCCAGACTTCTGCAGGCCAGGATAACACACGCCCCATGCAGGGCAAGGGACTTGGCAGTTTCAAAACCTAGGATAAAGCACGGTCCTGGTCAGAAACAAACCCCAGTAGCATCACAGAGTGATAAAATGACCTCAAAACATGACCCACACGTTTAAGTGCAGTTAGGCCACCTGCAGCCTGGTGACCTGACAGTCACCTGGACTCAGCTTTTAGGAGCACACATGAAGAAACACAGACACCTCAATTTGATCAGGTATTTCGGACAGTAACTGTATGTATTTTGTGCAAAACAGGTTTGGTATCTTCAGGAAACAGACTCAACTTCTCTGCCTACTGGTGTCCTCAGGGGTTGGAAGGGCAGGATTGGATTTCCTGGTGTTCTTTCCTTGTTTGACTGTGAACAATGTGCCACACAGAGAGACTGCAGAGCCACTGTGCCTGGCAACTTCACACTGCAAGAGACAGCATATCCAAAACTGAGCTCAGGGCTCTTTAGATGCTCAGCTGACCTCAGAGCCATCAATCTGAGGACCACCTGTGGCAGGGGAAACAAACGTTGTTTCACTGTTCAATTCACTAATGAAAAGCTGCACAGAAGTTGGCCCAAAGTAAACTTCATTTAATTGGAAGAAATCTGTGAGAATTTACAACAGTAGATGAGGACGTTTGGGGCAAGCAGAATGCCCACGATGTGCAGAGAACTGAGCCAGAACCTGGATTTCTACCAGGACTGAGCTACTACATATTTGTAATGCAGTTAATGGTATCACTGGGTGTCCATCTCCATGGAGAACTGTGCCAGTGACAGGAATTGCCTTCTAGCTGAAAGAGGTGTAACACAGCTTAATGAGTTCAATTAGAAAAGCCTAAACTATGAAAAATCAAACTAAAATGCCCAACAATTTGGGTATGTGAAGAATTCACAAAGAGTAATTTGTTTTAGCTTTATGACATTTAAAGCATGTTCATGATTTCCTGTTAAAAACAATTTACCAAAAAGCTCATGAAGATGGGCTGTCTCACTTCCAAAACACCCTGCAGCAACAAAATCCAGTTACAGCACAAAACATGACTTACATTATAGAAACAACAGACACCAAGACAAATTTATACAATTTTCTGCAATTACATACTTACGGTATTTAAGTCCAAGCAATTTTCCTGTATCTCCTTTAAAGTCATTCACTGCACCAAGGAACTTTAATTACCTGGATAATTCATTGCATGCACATGAATTCAGCTACAGCATATGCAAAGATTTCCCTTGTTCCTAATTCCACTTTAAGCATATTTAACTAGAATTTTTCATGTAACTAATATAAGATGTACTATTAGCTAGCTGTTATGCTTCTTGTTCTGCCCAAGAATACTTATTTTGACTAGCTGACCGTATTATTAAAAACTAGTTGGAATGCCTGGGAATAGTTTTGCTATTGTTAAACAAAAATTGAGAGCTGGTGGCCAGATTAATTAGCAAAGTGTGAGAATGTTTTGCTAACTCTACCCCCTCACACTGTGCAAAATAATAAATTCCGTGCTATTCTCCCCTATAGTTAATAACTTGATACTCATTATAAACTAAGCAAGTCACATGCTGTGAGTTTAGTTCATTTTATGCTATCTCAACTCTTCCCTGCAAACTTGGAGATGAGTGTTAAGCACTTCTCTTTAGGATGTCCTTGCTCTTCTCTGAGCTTCAAAGAGGGATTCTTCCCCCTTGGGCAGACATGTTCTGATCTTTACATGAAATCATGTGCTAAAAAAACTCCATTTGAATGCTGCCACAGGTGAAGTGCTGACATGTCTCCCCATCGGACATATTTTAAACTAATTCACAAACACTCCTGCACTTTATTTAGGACAGTTAGATACACATGCAATCTCTAACTGGAACACCTGAAGGAGGAGTTTGGAAGCTCCTCAGTATTCAAAGTCCTTTTACAGCTTTAGCTCTCTGTTCTTCTGCAACAATTGAATGCTTCTTTCCTCCCCCAGTATCAAAAAGCTTAGACAGTTGGGGAAAAGCTTTTAGCATGGTGGAAAACATTTCCTGTCAGATTCACTGTGTTAAACCAAGTCTGTCAACAGCATTTGTTCTTCAGCAAAATGCAGCTATATTTTCAATATCCAGTAAATTGGAAAACCTCAGCCTAACACATGGGTTGAGTAAAGTACAAAGCTATTTAAACACTAGAAATAAAAACCTTACCTCTCTGTAAAAACTACCATTGAATCACAACACACACTGAATGTGGTTTCATACAACGAAGTTAAACCACAAAGATCATAAACACCCAAACAGTAAAACCTTGAAAAAAATCACAGCAGGGTTACATAGAAAGAGAAGCCTAAATAACTACGTAAAGGACATGCACAAGAAAGGAACCAGAGCAACCTTAATTCTACCCACAAAAGTACCTCTGTGGACTTCAAAAGAAGCAAAGATTTTTTTAATACTTCGCTTAATCTGAGATTGCCATCATTTAGTGACACAGCCCTTTCACAGCGAGGGACATTAGTAGCAGTAACATGAGTTTCTTTTCCAAGAAACAAGCGATGCCCTCCGGGTGAATCTTCCCTGTACCACAGCACTAGGCTATTGCAGAGCTATTGAACACCGGTAAAAGAGACAGCACAGCCCACTGCCAGCAAGTTATATACCAGCTGTGGGGTTTTAAAAATAGAGAAAACTACACTAAAAAAAAACAGCACACAGAATTACAGACTTGGGCATCAAGGACAACCAATTACAAGGAATAAAAGAGACTCTTCCCCCCACTGTGACAGGAGAATAACATACTTAAATAACATCCACTTTGGAAAAGTAATCACTGTATTGTATGGAGAATTTAAATAAACTATTTTGAGCAAATGTTTTATAAAACTAATTTCAAGCAATTGCCCTGGAAATCTCAAATTTGTGCTGAGATCAACTACTCTTGCTGCTGGTGCTGTGGCTGAACGAGCTCTAATCCGACACTCAGAAGTGAAAATCCTCTTTAAGAATAAGACATACATGGGGATAAACATTACGGCACAGTTCTACATCACCAGCTAACCTAAAGGACTGGGAGCAGAACTAACAAGAGAGCTACAAGCACACGGGATTTGCTAGAGGCATTTAAAACCCTTCAGCCCTTTCTTACGGCATTTGTTCATAAAGACTCAGAAATTAGCACTCAATTTCATTATTCATCTTCTACTATGATTGTTCAATACTCTCACATTCCTGGCTATCTGCAGCCGACTACTGCCACTGAATTTTGGTGCAGATTTTCAGCTAATGGCGTCAATTAAGAAGCAGTTAGCGTCGCTCAATTAATGCCAGCTACTGTGTCAACACACACCAGGCGAGAACAGGGCTCTGCCCAATGGTGCAACCTCCTCCATAAAACAGCGAACGGGATTCACTGAGTGGAAAAGTATTTCAGTGATTTCTTGTTTAAACAGAGAGCACACAGTCCCATCAATTACCTGGGGACATTTTGTAAAGAATTTGCGCCAGGCTTTTACATGTTTGAAAACATTCCTTTATTTCAAATATAAGCAGGCTTGAATACACAAGAAAAATTCAAAACCATTTTAGGCGATAGCAAGTTTTCTACGGCTTCTCTACCTTTGCCCAAATACTCCAGGATACCTTGGAGCTGTCCTTTACAACACATTTGAAACACAACGATGTCATCTTTCTTTGAACAGCTTACTTCTCAGTGTAAAAGCCTGCAGGGTTTGCTTGCAACAATGGGTCTTTAAAACTCAAACCAGACTCTCATCCCAACTGCTGCATCTCAGCAAACAGACTGTTTTCGGGTTTTGGGGACTAGAGAGAACTACATATAAACTAAAAAGATACTTGTGTCCTAGAAATCGCTTACAGCTCTTCAAACTTGGAAGACCTAAACACCAGTGAATCAGTTCTTCTTATTCAACACTTCCTCAGAACAGGAGTAAAGAAGATTCGAACAGATAAAGTGACAAAGAATTCTTTTCAGGTTGAAATACTGCAACACTGAGGTGTGATTAGAGAACAATCTACAACCAGCATCACCGCTGCCTCTCTTGGTGGGTCCAGAGTGCGACATCCAACAGAGCTCGCACAGGCACATGCAAACCCTCACAGCACTGGCAAACTCGCACCTTTCAGAGCCAAAAAACCACCACGCATTCCAACATCAGGATTCACTATGGACAGTTAGGATAAAATCTTAAGAGACGCATTATTCAACTTGCTCCAACTGCAAGTTTTCAAGCAACTAAAGCACTAAGATACTTTAAGAGATTCAATTTAAAACGAGCAATTCCCACGGAATATTGATGCTGCCTTTGTTTCCATGTGTTTGCAGGCACACGGCAATGACACACACTGATATTTTTCATTGCAAACTGTGACGTTATACAAGCTACATCCTGACTCTCCCTTTGTGTGTAAATTGGACAAACGTGTTTTTCTTGGAGTCATGAAGCACAGAAAAAGCCAACCCAAACAAAACAGGATGAGTAATGCATTGGTTCTGTTTTCCATCTAACCAACCCAAAACTATGCACTCCTTACACTTCTTTGCAATACATTGCTCTGGGCAAGGCCAAGTTATTCTTAACAGTAAATGCACTGCTCTTGTCACTGACAAAACCCCAAAATATTTTGTTTCCTATGAAGGGAACACGACACTAAACAAACATTTTAAAAGACCCTTAAATTAATGGGATTATAGAGATCTGTTGCTCATTGTTGCTATAAAAAATTTTAAATGCACCATTGGAGGGTAAGAAAGGTGAATTTGCGAGTGAGGGTGCCGCAAGCAAGCAAGAATCCAGCACAGTGCCCATGTCAGACACGTACATCACAAACACACTGCCACTAAGAGCCCTGGGGGTGCAATCAGACCTGGTACCTGCTGCAGCTCACTGCCCAAAGACACCCAGCAACCCTCGTGTGAGACGTGAAGGAAGCTGGGAGCTGAGTCCTCTCAGCTGTTCCACCCAGCTCTGGCAGCATCCCAGCCAGCCAAAGGTCCCACAGCAGATCCAAGCACACACTGCTGATCCTTCACAGTGCAGAGCTGCTGCCTTCCAACATGAACATTGGAAAAGCAGCCTGGAGTGAGAGTGCAGCACATTAAATCCAGAGCCAAGCCACTTCTCATGTCCCAAGGTAAGACCCTGCTTGGGCTGTGTCAAGGCAATTCCCACCAAGCAATTAATGTCTGCCCCTAACATACAAGGAGATACTACTCAGAGTAACTGTGGTTTCACATAAGTTAGAGTGTGTGAGAACAGCCTAATGAAAACGTGAGAGACAAAACCAAATTTTATACTAAACTGCAGAGATTGTCCCAGTCAATTTTATTTTTTTTCACTTCCCAAGTCATCTAAATGCAAACTAGTCCTGTAACAGCCTGAACAGAGGAACAGTGGCCAGGGATTAAACTGAAGGGAAGAGAAGGAGAATCACAGGTAAGAAGAAAATTTTCTATCAAATCACAGTTCTATCTTTCATACCTACCCCTTGCTTTAGATGTACATCAGTGACCAAAACTCACACTCAAAAAGTTCAGATCTGCATCTTCCATTTCAACCAATCCCAAAACTCTGTTTATATAAAATACACTCCTTTAAAAGGGGGCAAAAAAAACCCTCTCAGCCTTTATGCCTCATCTTCACCTTGCATTACTTTATCCATTACAGTCTCATGCACCTACCAAATCCCAAAAATGCTTTTACTGAATATTTTAAAGTGTATTGTGTAAGTCCAGTGCCTATGGCATTTTACCAATACTAAAAAACTTCACAGAAATTAACACACTATTCATATTTTAGAATCAGATCTGGAATTAGGGATTATTCTGTTTGAACTTTTTATTCTCAGTGTTTCTTCAAGCATAGAATAAGTTCATGTTTTCTTCTGATTGTCTTTTAAAACGAAACTGTGGCTTCTTGCAAGCAAGGCCGCCAGTTTTCCTAACACAAATCAATTACTATATTTTAAAAACAAATCAAAACTTAGCATTTGGTTTTATCATTTAATGTTTAAGGAAAATTTATTAATTTTTCTATTTGCATACAATTTTTCATTTTAACAGATAACATCATAAAGGCAGACAAGCATTCGAATATGAATCAACTCAACACACAACTTCACATTTTCTAAACAAAAACAACCTTTCCACCTGGAAATATATTTAAATGTATTATTACCAAGTCATGTCAAACAAGAGTTACACACATTTTAAAGAAACCTGAAATAGCACTTTGTCTCAAAATAAGCAGGACTTTTTTTAGCATGACTCATATTCTTTATTTTAGTAAAAACCCTAAATTATTCAGAATTACAAATGCTTATATTCATAAGGGATAAAAAAATATTTGGTTAGACTAGTTATGTTAACACACTACTTCTATTTTTACTGCAAAATAAACACTTACAAACTAAACATTTAACTGAAATCTGGAGTAGCAGAAAACAAAAGATCTGCCCATATTGCACAACATCAAACCAGCATCTTGATGAAATCTAGATCAGGTCTGAGCAGTCAAATTTGCTGGGACATTTAGGGCACTCCATGTCTCAGCAGTAATTATTCCTGAGGGTTTAGCAGCTGGGGGACAAGTGACCAGTTCTTTTGCTTATTTGCTTAAATAAAGCTATTTATAAATACCAATATTTAAATATATTATTAAGGAAATAAATAACACTTATGTGCATGCTGCTGTAGCTCCACTGTTCTCTAACAGCACAGCTGAGATGAGCTGAAGAGAGGTGGTGGCAACAAAACTTACACCAGCCCCACACACGACTCAAGGATTTACCCAACACCAGCAGCAGCAAAAGCCAAGAGAGGAGGCTTCAGTTTCCATCTAATCCACACACCCTTGAAGGGTTTGTGTTCTGCAAAAATGCCAGCCTTCACAGCTTTCCTAATGGAACAGAAGCCTCATCAGACATTCAGCATCAACTCGATTTCAAAAGCTGTTTTGAGGGTGGGTTTTTTGCTTCCCCCCACCCCTTTCCAAAACTCTGGGGCTTTTTTCCTCCCTTATTGCTGCTATTGTTTTTAAACACACCTAGACAAGCTTACTCTAGTGACCAGAAAAAAAATCTCAGGGAGTTTAATTTTTTTCTCTGTTTCTCCTAAGATTTTTTAATCAGATTTTTTTAAAAAAGCTCCAAGTTCAGAGAAATGGGGTTGGCAAACTCTTCCTCTCTGAAGCCACTCTTTGCATCAGCAGTAGCTTTTGGCAACACAACAATTTTTCCCACCAAAGCAAAAATGGAGAAAAAAAAGCCAGAAATTGTCTAGTTTCTTTTCAAGTACACTTCTGTTCCTCTGTTAGCCAACACTATCATAGGTTTCTGTACTGCTGAGCTGAGGCCTAATTAAACATAATAAAAAAAATTAGTTGCATGTTTTGAATCTCCTTTTGGCAAGTACAGTGCAATGTTAATAAAAGAAGTAAATTCAATAAAGAGGAATACTTCATCCAAGGCAGAATAATTAAAAGACATACTGTGCTGTCAGCTGAAGTGCTAGATCCTTCCAGCTTTAATCTCAAAGTCATTTCATGAGAAATGCTCAGTTTTATATAAAGATACAGAGAAAGGGCTACAACATAAACTGGACCAATTTCTTTCTTAAAACAAACTTGGCATTTATTTATATCAGTTACACAAACAGTGAAAGATTTTAAAATGCACACTAGACATGTTACAGATAAATAATAAAACAAGGTTCTGTCCTAAAAAGCTCACAGTTCAGCTTACAAAAAAAGAGATATCTTAGGGAATCAAATAAATCAAATATACAGAGCCAGATCCTGTTCTAAGGAGCTCACATTTTGTATTGGGGGAAAGACACAGACTGAAAATTAAAACAACACTACCAGATTTCTGGCAATCTCCACCCACCTCTGTCTTTGGGCCATATGAGATAAGACAATTTGTTTAGTTTGGCAGCAAAGGAAGAATTTAATAAAAGAGTCATTTGAGGATCCTGTGGAAAGACCCAAATACAGGGAAGATGCAGTTCTTTGGTCTCTAGTTCAAAACTGGCAAACCTTTGGGTGTGCTTTAAACTACGAAGGGAAGAGGGAGGTGGGAAGCTGTTATGTAACTCAAATGATCCATCATGTGGCTCCACATACAAAGTAAGGCAGGAGATGGAGTTCTGAAACAAAAGATGGAGAATAAGAACAATATTAACAAAAAGTGTCTGTACACAAAAGCAAGGAGTATGGAAAACAAGCAAGAATTAGAAATCAATTACAATGTAAGTCCATGGGCAAAAAAAAAAAAGAAATTGAAGACTTCTCTGCCACACCTTCAAGGAGTGCATGAAGACATGCCATGCATCTTCCCACACCAAAATTAATTTGTATCTTTTTAGAAGACATTTAAAGGCTATATGCTAGCAGCTGGAACTCCAGCAGCCCACCCAAAACTCCAGTGACAATCATCCTCTAAAGTAGAGGACCAGTAACAGTTACAACTCCATAGCAAGTTCTTCCCTCTGTTCTATGATGAAGCCTCTCTCTGCCTTACATTCTAGATGCTCAATTTTTTGTTTTCCCAGAGATGAGTGTCTAAAGTGCCAGATGCAAAGAGCAGAACCAAGAAGTCTCAGGGTCTATTCCCTGGACCACAGATTCAATTCAGAAACAGGCACAGTGGGACACCTTCTCACAGATCACAATCTTCATTCCCTCAGAGTGCCTGAAGTGTGCTGCCAAATAGGTCATGCATGTTTTTATGCACTCCTCTTTGCTTAGCAAGGCACAAAATAATCCAATTTTACCTTCAGAATTAAAAAACTTTACGCAAGAGTAAGTTTATACCCCTCAGCATCTGCTCACAGCTGGACACAGACCCAAACAAATTAGGCTTTCTTTTAAAAGCTTTCTTTTTTAGTTGCCATATTTTCTACTCTTAATATATCTTAATTACTCCCTCTGCAGAAGAATCAAAATAGCTTTCAGAGAAATATATATTTTATCTTGTGACAGAACAATTCAACTCCCACTTTAAACTGGAATATGGACATGGACATAACCTGTAAATGTAGGTAATTTACTGCATCCATACATTGCTCCATAAGTAAAATAAGGCTAATAACACACTTCCCAAAATCTTAAACAGCACAATCAATGTCTACAATGTACAAATGTACAGAGGCAAGACATGCTGCTCATGCTTGCCAGGGGCAGGAGAGGAACACAACCAGAATCTCTCAAATTCCTGAATATCTGAATACACAATGTGATAGTGTTTCCTTCAATTTGGTTGTGATATAGAAGACTCAGCAAACCTCCTCACAAACTTTTAAACTGTAATTTTTTGCACAAAGGCAGCACTTACACTAATCACCACAAGAGGAGAATGCCCCCACAAGTTTTATGATTTTGATTTTCATGTAAAAAAATTAAGGAAACCAAATTAGAGACTGTATTGTGTTAAAGCTGCTTGGAAAAAGAATAAATAATGAGGAGGCACCAAATGCACCTTCTACAAATTTAACATAACCTGGAAAAATATGAAAAAAATTCTAAGCAACACTCATTGTTTGGAACCTTGAGTCACAGTGCATGAAGGAGATTTCAACAAATACATCCAGAACTGAACTGTGACAACTCCTCCTTTCTCACACATATTATCTCTATCAAGAAAGTATAGCAACAATCAGAAAACCCAACTTCACCAGTATTTTCATTACAAAAAAGATATTAACTATGAATAGGAACTTAAGAACAGCGACTACGGTAATTATCATTAATTGAAGGAGAGGAAACAAAGTGTAACTATTCAGATTTGAAGACAGACTGTAGGGAGTTTTCTAAAGTAACAGAAGGTACTGAAATCCACAACGTACAAGTACAGCAAGAAATCAGAACCAGCTGGATGTTACAGGAACAAAAATACTGAGGTTATGTAGATGAACATAAAGCTACAGAGATCTCCCATATTAAAATGACAAGCAACAGAATAAATGGGAAAAGGAGAAGTAAAAATCTCCCCTTCACAGAAGAAAAATAAAAACAGGAGAAAGGCATAAGAGTTTAATGTGTGACCTAAAAACTGCTAATACCATTAACTAATTAAGAAAGGGAAGACAAAGATACTTTTTTTGATGGCCTTCCCTTGAGAACTCCTGAAAGAATGTGACAGTTGACAAATTTATTTTCATAAATCACACACTGTCTTTTAAAAAACTCTGTGTATCACAGACTTCAGGATGAGTGTAAGATCAGTTGCCTTCCCACTGTACTGTTATTATTCTCTAATTCAGACAAAATTCTGGTGTTACAAATTCTGAAAATAAAACTCTAAGTCAGGTCAGGATTTTGATCTTTATCTTCTCAGGTTTTTACCTGTCTCCTTTCACTTCCTTCTTGGTAGGGATTTAGTGTTTCAGACTTGAGTTTCAAGACCTTGCAACACCTTGACACAACCAAGCACGAGAAGAATAAAAGGGACACACAACACTGAAATCCTTCCTTCATGTGGATCTGCTTAGCAGAGATGCAGCCACTAAAAATTTTCTGCTAGTAAGACAAAAACATCACATTAATGTACATCTACAGGCTGTAACAGGAGCTGTCAGTATCTAGAAAATTCCCTACATGTTTCAGAAGATCCTGTCATGAGAAAATAAAATGCATTTAGCAACCTTTTTCCTCTCCAGTATCTAGCAAGCATTCCAAAACAATACAAATGCACATGTATGTATTCTAACAATTCTTGAAGCACAATGAGTTTTCAAAACATGAAGACACAAAATGATGCAAAGAGTAATCCCAAGGTTGCAGCAACACAAACTGAATCATGCAAAAGGTCTTTTCACCTCTGGACTATGAAGTCCAGATAAGAAAAAACCTTTTTGAAATTAAACATTTCAAAAGACAAGAAAGCAATCAAGTTGAAAAGTCTTTCTAGCTCTTACAGAGGAGACAAGAAATAAGCACCACCTGGGAAGGCTCCCTGTTCTACAAATATGTAGAGATATGATGTATTCCTCTGTAAAAGGAATACATCAAAAGTACAACACAGGCCTACAGCTCAATCCCACCCTTTGTGAAAATACTCCTTCACAAGCAGTAATCATTATTGAACCTTTTAGCCCAGATGTAATTTCTTACATGTTACAACAAGTTTTACATGCATTGTGAATTTCAGCCAAGGTTGATGAAGTTCAATAAGTTGGCTAACCAACCATGTGTACTGCTCATTACACAAGTAATAAATAGATTCATCAAAATGGACATGAAAAAGCAGTATGAACATCTGACACCATTTTTAGCTTACTCAATAAGAAAAATAAATTACAGGAAGTCCAAGGGGACCTCTTAATATTTACAGTATGTAACAAGTAAGCAGTTGGAGCCTTATGTAAAGCAGAGCAATATTAATATTCCACAATATTATGCCGGAGTTAAAACAGAATGATGGCACTCATGGAAAACTCACTCACTATTACCTGCCATAAGTTTTAAGAATACAGGCTCTAAGTTAAAGGAAACCCTCTTCTATTAACTGAATTTCAAAAATAATAGCTTTTAGTGGATTTTTAATTGTTCAAACTACATCAGTACTAATCCCTGACTGACAGCTACAAACATCTCCCAACAGAAGGAGTTAGAAGTTCCACCCCAGAGGAACATTCCCCTCCATCAATTGTGCTTTTTTTACATCAGTTACCCCAATACTCTACCTTGGCCAAAAACACACTTCCTGCAGGACCCAGGCTCCTCCTGGGAAAGCACTGTACTCCCATTCCCTCAAAAAACTGGTACACAACAAAATTCATGCCTGCTACAAAGGTTTGGCCTTCCACAAAGGAAATGCCTGAAAAAAATAAAAGCTAAGTGTAAGTTTAAGTAAGAAGCAAACAAGAAAACTTATACACAGGCACCAACATTTTCATGGTAGTGCTACTCATGCAGTGTAAGATAATTCATGATACACCAAGCCTGAGAGTCACAAAAAATCAAAATAGACATCAAGGAACAGCCCTTCCATGCTTTTAAAAGCCCAATAAATATAAAAGTATCCCATGAAAACATTCTCAGGGACTAAAGGACTTGGCCAAGAAAAATAACCCAAGGTTAGACATTGCTGATCTTTCTGTCTGCCTCATAACAAGCTTTGATGACAAACCTCCATAAATAAGCACCACTCCAGTTCTCCACATGTGAAACACTTCCAGCATGGAAACCTCCAAAACCTGCAGCCATGCAAAGGCTGTGACAGCTCCTCCACCACGACTTCTGCTCTGGACTGAGAGCATGAGATGCATCCCCTTAGCAAAACCCCAGCACTCCCTCCTCTGTGCACCACAGAGCTGCATCAGAACCATGTACTGAAACTCTTCATAAAAACAGGCAGTTATTTTATTCATCCACAGCGTTTCAGGCATTGATCAACATTAATTTTGATACAAATTTTTGAGAACTCTTTTCAGTAAACTGTGAAACTGCATTGTCACAAGTTTGCTGCCCCAGCTCACATCCCTTTTTCTGCTCTTGTAAGAACCAGGATGCAAATAATAATTACTAGAAAGCAAACACCTTGCTCTTTTTTCATCATAATAAGCCATATAAAAAAAGAAGTTTACACAAAGAAATTTTAAAATCATCATATGAATAGAATTGAGAAAAATTACAATACAGCCCAAAAGCAGACAGATACATTTTCTCTCTGAGGTTTTCCTCTTCCCAAAACAAACTATCCAACAAAAACAAGCTGACTTTTTCAAGGCTGACAAAGTTCAGGTGTTCCAACGTAAAAGAAATTCCAAAACCATACAAGAAATGACAAAGTAAATCTGAAACAGACTATTCTGAGCAGTTCCTTTGTAGAAGCCCTGCCAGTTGCAAAACCTTTATTTCATGTGGAAACAGAAAAGAGAAATAAAAAAAAAACCCCAGTGCGTTCAAAGAAAAATGTGCACATTTTTCAAGGAAAACTTGCAATTTAGCTCAAAAACAGAGCTGAACAATTCCTTCCTGACAGACAAACGTCTGTGGACTTAGACCACCAAACTCCAGGCAGTACAGCAAAAGACAATGAACATATTTAAGACAGTCAGACTAATACTACTAAAATCAAGTACTCAGTGATATGTGAAGGGTCTGTTTAATTCCTCCCATATGATCAGAGCTTGACTTAAACGAGACCATTCACTGGTCTAATTAGGATTCAGCAAATATTACCATCTCTTTGAAGGCTGATAAAGCCTCAGTAAAATTGCTGTCACCCACAAACAACCTCAGTAAACTCTGAACTACAATAGCTACCCATATTCACAAAATTCTCTTCTCTGCAGGTACAGAGCAGTCAATTTTTGATTCCTTCAGAAATAAAAATATTATTTTTAATCATACTTTTCTGATCTCTCCATTGCTCACAGATTTAAGATATAGTGGTAAAAAAGTAGCCAGCATCTCTTGGAGACTCTAAAGAGTTTTCACACAAAATTTAGGTAAGTTTTGTAAGTTTAATTTTTCTTCTCTTGCAAGTAATAGCTTAAATAGCCGTTCCTCAATTAGTGATCACTTAACTGACCTAAGAAACACAACAAAGGTTACCCACACTTGGTTCTATTAAAGCTCTCGAAGTAGATTCTGCTTTTTAACTACAAGGAAGATTTGGAATAATACTAGCATAGGAAGTACTCAAACACTGCTACACACAGAAATGACAGCTCAGAAATCAGGAATTCAGGAATTCTCCCACAAAACAAACTTTCATTACCTTCTGCCACTATGAAGTACAAAAGTAGAAGCTCAGCACAGCAGCCTGACCATGTGCTTTGTATTGGTTATGGACAGGTTCACTTATTTTTATTCTACTTTGATGAAAAGAAAAATAGTAAAAAGCTATAGAAAACAGCTTCTTTTCTAATACAATAAAGGGATGGCAAAAAATAAATGGTCTTTATGAATTAATGTAAGCACTGTATGCTTACTGAAAACAAAGAATCCCAGCTTTCCACCAGTTTAAGGTTTATTTCCACCTTGACACCATCTGATCTTGGACTCCACTGGTCCCAGAATTAACATGGTTAATGCCACATCCCCGAGCACTAAAACCTTGCTGAATTTTCCAGTAAGGGACTCAGAAAAGTTTCTACTATACTGGGAACAGAAGGATCTAAGAGCAGTAGCCATTCTACTTTGCTCACAGATGTAAAGTGTTCAAATAATGTCCCATATGAGAGAGATTTCATAAGGAGGGGCAGGGTGATACAGAGAAAGGCACAAGATAAATTGCAGAGCCACATAATTTGTACTTCTCACAAAAGCACCACCATGTGTGAACCAAACCTAATAATCTCCCTGTTACTGTGATGATTAATACGAAGGAAATTATCAAGACACTTGTTGTCAAAGTGTTACCTTCCACAGTTTCACAATGCTCAGGTATGTTTGTGTCTATATACAAACCCTGACTGCAATTAACCACAGCATTTAATAGTGGGAATGGAGCTCACTAAATACACAAACATTTCAAAAGCTGCACAGGCCCTGTTCTGAGAGTGGAGCTCAAAGCAGAGTTTAAGCTTTAAGTCTTGTCTCCTGATTTCATACACCTGATCTTCAAGTACTGACTGTCTATAAGGGGATGCAAATCAGTTGTGAGTGTGACATAAATCAAGTTTTAAAGAAAGAATGAAAGAGTATAGCTGCTAATCTATTCTAGTAGTTAATAGGAAACAAGTAGGATGCTTTGCACGTCCCTGGTTTGTACGAACATGCTTTAATAGAACATGTCATCTTTGGCTAATATGTACTAATAATTTTTTAGCTGTAATCAGACTTTCAGAGTTTCAAAACCCCAGTGATAATGCTGCAATCTAACTTGTTCAAGTTTTGTAATAACCCTTTTTTTACTATTTCAAGCTAGCTTTTCATCTAAAAACAATCACAGAATGGTTTGGGTTGGAAGGGACCTTAAAGATCACCCATTCCAATCCCCTGCCACAGAGAGGGACACCTTCACTGGACCAAGTTACTCAGAGAATCATTAGGGAAAAAGTTACAACACACAAGAATGAAACAGAAAAATTTCTATAATTTATAAAAATTAAATGGCCAGTCATTGAAAACAATTTCTTTTATCATAAAGCAGATGTTTAATTGAGATAAATTATAAGCACTTTTCCCAACCTTTTGCACCAGTATGACAAAAGCTGCTAACACTGAAGTTCAGCACAACAAATAAAAACCATGGCAACTTCTCACACCAAATATATATACACACCAAAATATTACTGGAGCAGTGACTCATCTTTTAAATACTGTCTTAGTACCAAATCCACAGCTTCTCTCCTGGCTAAGGCTCCTCCATTGCATAGAAGTAAAAGTGCCAGAAAAAAAAAAAAAAAAGAGAATCCCAACCAAACACTAAACAACAATTATTTTGAGGAAACAATCTAAAACATTAAAACATTATCAAGGAAAGCAATACAGCAAGCCACAATGAGGCTGGAGCTTCTGGATTTTCTTCAGCCTCTGAAAAAAAAACCTAATATAATTGTTTTGGGCATCCCTTACAGAAGCAATGAACAAGCTTCTTCTGACCTTCAGCTAGCAGAAAAATTAGAATCCCAGTTTGAGTAACTTCTTGGCTGTGATTATCAATACAGCTTTGGGCTAAAATCTTGGAAAAGCATGAAGAAACACCCTACTTTGTGGAATTTGCCTGACTGGACAGAACAGACCCATTCTGCCCTTCCATTACATTCTGCTCCACCACTTGCACTTCACCACTCAGACACTCCACAGTCTCTGGGTTAGACACAGCTGCATCTGACACAGAAACCAGAACACATCATGGTCACAGAGGTCATATATGATCCTTAAAAACAGACACCAATTTTTATATAATTCAGAAAATCATATTAGCTACACAACTGGCTCTCTGATACTAAAACCAAGTTAGAGAATTTTTAAAAAAATTTATCATTTGAGATTGTTTACACATACAGTTGAAAATACCACATCTCTGTGTCAAATTAAACCTAGAGGAACTGCTGACATCCTTTTATAAATTTACAATTCTAGCCCTAATAATTAAGAACACAAACAACAGAATTACAGGAACATTTCCTAAGAACAGCAGTAAGCACCAGGTTGCTTTTGTTCAGTATTTTCAAAGAGCAACACAGACCTCTACTGGCAACACTGGTGAGCAGGAACCAGCTCACAGCAGCAGCAAGCTGGGGAAGGTCTTTCTCTGTAAGCTCATGTTGAGACCTTTAAACAGAAAAACGACACCCAAAATTGCACACACCTTTAATTCCTCCCAGTGGGATAAGTCTTACTGACTCTGACAGACCCAACTGACAATTTACACTATTCATGTTTAAATGTACAGAGAACAATATGATTTTAAAACTAGGACTGACAGCACAAGACTGAACTGTTCAGTAAGGCTGTTCTACTTTTCAATACACCAGCTTTACTGGGACCAAAGTTACCTCAATTTCTAATGTGATATTCAGACTAAAATTTTGATTAAGCTTAAAAAAAATAGATGAGAAAAGAAACCCTAAAGAATACTTAGACTGCACTGTCAGAAGAAAAAGCTTCCAAAATAGAAAAGAAAATATTTCACTAATATCTCTTGATCTGCTAAGACCTCCTTGTATTGTAAGAACAGAATATTTTGTTAACCTTTTCCAAGTTGCTAATAAAAAATAATTGTTTATAAATGTAACTTTTAGTAGTTTTTCCCCTCACACTTCCCACAGCAATTTTAAGGATTAAGTTAAGAAAGTGGGTGTATAATCTAGGAAATTCTTACAGACCACTTTCCTAATCAGGAATGAAAAGAAGCAGCACAGCCCAGACAGTGTCCCTATTTACAGACATGTTAAGTTAATGGCAATTAATGTGTGACACCACCAAAACCCTACAACTGCTAAGTCATCCAAAGTATAACCCCAGTAACTAAGCAAGCATCTCTACTTTTCAGAAGCTGAGATGACTTTTCAACTCTAAGGGAAAAAGTGCTCCTGACAGGCTACATAGAAGTCCCTGTATTAGATTCACAAATAAAGTGAATTAAGATATCATTCCATCTTTATTGATCTGTTTTTAACATTGCTATCTTAAGGCAGAGTATAAGGATGAATAAAAGCATCACTTATATGTTCATCCAACTTTCAATGGATTCTCAGCATTTTCCAAACTTTCTCTTGAGCATCCAGCAATGCAGTAATTAAAAACACATTTTTTCTGACTGCAGTCTACTAAGTTGCAGCTTGATCTTTGTTCTACCCATCCTGAAATGAAACATTTCTCAACAAATAGACAGACACTATAATTACAAGTTATTTTCAAATATACTCATTTGGACAACAACCAAAGGGTTCTGTTTTGGGGGTTTTTTTCTTGCATTATTGAGTACAAATGCTCAACAAGTAATACCTTATTTTTATCTCTTTCTACTTAATGGACAACAATATTTCCCTCAAATTATTTATGCTAACCTCTAGAAGAAACCATTTTACTGCTCTGAAATCACAGGAATTATTTACTCCTCAAAATACTCAGGGAGGAAACTATTACCTCCAACATACACAGAAAATTTAAAAGGAATATCTACAACACCAAGTGGAGCACAGCACTGAAATCCTAAATTAACTGCAAAGTAAGCTCCAAAATTGGTAAGAGACCCCTTGAACCAGCTAATTTAATTAATCCATGCTCCATGGCAACTGGTAGGAAACATCAGACACTGCACAGGACTAAAGCAGCACTAAATGCAACATGATATGATATGATATTATATAGGCCATAACACCATCTGAATGAGAAATTTGCTACCTTCATACTTAGGGACTCCATTTCAAAGCAAAAGAGATTTGGAGCAAGGATATGATTGATTACTTGCAACCAATCCAGATTATAAACTAAGGGAGAAACAGGAAAAAAACCTTGACAAAACCATCATATATATTGAATTCATCTTTTGTCATATTTGAAACCCCCCCTCATTCAGCAAGGCTGAATGGCAGCTCTGCTCCTGCTGGAGGCAAATCCCTTTGAGGCCAGGTAATTCTTTAAATGTTCAGAGACTGCACACTCGCATACAAAGCAGATTGCACTGCTGGACACAACGCAGAGAAACACTGTACCAAGAATTTGGCACAGAAACTTCCCTAGAAAGCCCAAATTCATTGAGACAGGTAAGAGCAACACTTGCTGCCCCAATGCTGCCAATCTGGAGCAGCACATCAGGCAGGGACAGCAAGATGTGCTGTTAAAGCCTTAACTGCAAGGCACAGCAAAGGTCTAAATTCTTCATGTGACTCCAGTGCAATAACACTCCCTTAAATAATTAAGAAATAAAACCCAAGAAAACTCAGAGTGGTAAGTCCTGCTATTAACCCATTTTCCAGAATGTCTCCAAGGTTTCCCAATGTCCTCAAAAATGCATTTAAGTCAACATTCTAAACTAAAATTAAAAAAACACAAAATAACTTGTATAAGGACTCTTTCAATATTGATGAAATCCTGTCACAAAGAAAAATGCAAACAACAGAAGGTAACAACATATCAACAGTTATCTGAATCTCTCACTCACCCACTGTAGAAGCAGTAATATTTAACAGGTATCTAAACTAGCTGGGTGTCTGAAAGGATTTATGAACTTGTGAGACAATACAACTAACAGGGATTACTACAAGTCATAAACTATTTCTTTAAACTAAAGGAGCATCAAGTAAAACATCCTGACACAAATTCAGCATCAAGCTCACTTGAAAGCACCTTCAGAGATAAAAATTCCACAGCCTCCTGGGAAAATCTTTACCTGACTTTACTTGCTGGCATTAGGAACTTTTTCTGAATATTTTACCCCAACTGCCCTGCAGCCCATACAAACCTCACTCTTTGTCCCAGCCACCAAGATCATAAAATTCTCTTCTCTTTCACAGCCATCCTTTATATATTTGCATAATGTAAAATGCCATCATCCGTATTTTTCTAGACAAAAAAAATCAATTGTTTCAGCACTTGTTGACTTTCCTGTAGCTCTCCTGTAAGATCCGAATACTCCATACATTTTTAAAAAAACACCTTTTTAACCAGCGTTTTATATGGAAAAAAGTGCAAATCAATTTTGAAAAGCAAAAATACAGAGATATTTAAACAACCAAGTAGCTTGTAAGACAGAGTTTGCCACATTTTACCTTACATGCAATGTTAACCTACCTATTCCTGAATTGGCTCCTGTGATTATAACCACTTTTCCACTCAAGTCACGACCCTGGAGAATTTCCATTGCAGTACTGTTCCCATCATACTTTTGTCTAGTAGGAGGTTTTACTGGATTATCTTCTACTGTAAAGGCCAGTCTTGGGTCAAGGTAGGTAGTCCTCTTGTTTATGTGGCTGCAAAACAACACAAAAATTCAAGTGTTTGAACCCTCTGTTCTCTGCATTTAGATTTTAAAAGTTTTTCAACCACTGCTGCGTGTAATTCCAGTAGATTGTTTAGATTCCCAAAAAATCATTTTTTTTTCAGTTTGGTTAAAGTTTTTCCCAATTACTTTTTTTAATCAAGCTTTTTTCCAGTTGTGACAGCATCCATTAGTAATTGTATTTCCATACTTCACAAGCCGTTCTGAACTTCATGTGAACCCCTGACATAAAAAGCAGAATTTTGTCAGAGGAAAAAAGAAAAAAAATCTTGTTATATTAGGGAAGATCACATTCTCTTAGCAAGTCTATAAAAGGACCCCCACACTTGTCCTTGAAACAGCAGATGCTGCAATATCTGCATTTAGATTCTGAAGCTGCATTTATTAATCTTTTTGTCTTTCCAGCTGATACTGTCACAGTATCATAACTCAGAAGGCTACTCAGCATGTAGCCCAGCTGTCCTCCTTCTACACCCTCCACAATCTGAGATACTTACTCTACAAAATAGACTTGTCCACTTTCATCAGTCTCCTGCTCCCATCCATACGGCAAATCTAGGAAGCACATAAAACATTTATTTTCAGGCATTAGAATAGTCTTTCATTTGAAGTCTAAGTGATTTCTCAAATGAATGAGACACAATTCTGCATTGTTTTCCTGTAGGTGGTGCAGATACCTGCTGCCCTTGACTATCAGAACTTGAAAGGAGGACTGCTTCCCTAATCACACACAATGCCCTTTCATAGATGTACAATACACAGAAGATCTGCTACAAGTGCAATGATTGGCAGATTAAATATAAAATCTAAAAAAAAAACTTTATAAAGATTATTTCATGTTATAACACAAAAAAAAAAAAAAAAACCAGCAAAATGCAACCATGCTTCCAAGAACATACACATCTATACTACTTACAGTTCAGTATCTATCCCTGCTAAAATAAATAGCAAAAACATATAGGAAAAGTTATGTGTGATACATACCAAAAGCTGAAAGATCAGAGCCCTCAAGTGGGCATGAGGTACAACAAATCAAACTTAAATGACTCAATAAAGTTGGAAGGATAGAAAAATGATGCAACTTCAATAAGAAATTCTTATATAAAAGATCAGATGGCAGTCACAGTATTTCTAACCTTAGCTGGAAAATACTCGTTTCAACTTTGACTGATTCAAGGCTTACTGAAAATATTCCATTTATAGTCAGATTACCAATGCCAAAAGGAACATGGCTTGTCAACAGTGCAGTACCCCCAGGTACAGAAGCTTCTGGAAAGATCTGATTTAAGGCACTGATGCAAGGGCCTTGAGAAGTCATTTTCCTCTGGAAGTGTCCTGCAACACTGTCTGCCTTCTGTTCTGGCACAAATATTCACTTGGCTTGGGGAAACTGATAAAATGAAAACTATTGAGGCTTCCTTCTGTGCCAGGGATGCTCCATGATGAAACAGATTCTTTGAAGAATATAATCCAATTATAAATATTATCTGATGGACACCAGGAAAAGAGAGAACTCCAGCTTTTGACTATGTGCTTTATAAGCCACACTAAAACAAACTGTGTAACCTGGAATTAGTACTTTGGCTTTATGGAGTAATACAGGAAAGCCATAAAACTGCAAAGGGATCACTGCACACAGACAGATCCACAGAGGTAAAACCCCACTGAAATCAGCCATATTCTGCAAGCTCAGAATCAGTGACAACTAGGAGATCAAAATGAGATCAGCCCCAGTTTGTGGAGGAGCTAAATATTTGTAAAAATCCCAGCTCATCACAAAAGTTTAACACAAACCTCCTGCAACACGTTTCCTCTTCCCAGACTTAGGATGTTCCCACTGTGTTTTTTCTTCCAGGTGACTGCAGAAAAAGAAAAAGTTTAAGATTTTAAAAAATTGCTTAATAAATCTTTCTGACATAACCCCAAATATCAACACTGTTCTGAAAGTAACTAACCAGAGAGCAAAGGAGTCTAGAAAAATTCAAATAAGTGTCTGATTTCAGATCCAAGTTTCATTGCTTATGAGAAAAAAAAAACCTCATTTAAAAATAACATTTTTCAGGGATTCAGGAAACACCTCAAAAAAGATAATATTCCTTATCAGGAGTAAGAAAGAAGCAAGAAAAGAATTTATCACCAACTAGTAGTAATAATATTAGCAAGTCTTCAAATTACAAAAGCACCTTTCTAAAATTCCTGCCTAACAACATTGATTTGTAGAGTATAAGTTGGATTTCTACATGAGCAGTTGTAGCTTTGGACAGATAACTTTATCCACAGGCCTTGACTGGAAGGATGTTTATTTAATATACATAACAATGGTATCTCATCTTTTCTTCCAGTTCAGAGACTTTATTCATTTAAATCACTAGCAGAATTAAAATACTCCATCATAAGATTTCCTGCACTATAGACTGCAAAGTCATGCGCACATAAACAAGGTCTTAAAATAACCAAAGTGCTGAAATCAGGTTGGACATTAAAATCTCATCTTTCATTGAGTGTTTTCAAATAACAACCAAGTTTTGAGTCAGGCAGGGATTAATTGAGTGTCCAAATTGATAGCTGCCCAAGTGTGAAATAAAGAATGACAACAGCAATAAATAACACACAAATAACTAGGAATAACCTACAGGGTCAACAGTGATTTACACACAACATAAGCAACTTTCCCTTCTTACAGCAACCCCACGGTGACAGCACATGGTGCTGCAGGGATCACAGCTGGGGAGCTGAGACTAAACAAGTGCACCTGTGTGACCTGAAAATAGGAGCTACTTAACCAAATTACAGCAGCCTGACAAGCAAATGCTGTCTACCTGTGTGCCCACCTAACTCAGCATGAACACATTTAAAAGTCCTGAACCAAAATAATCTTACTCCAGATAAAAGTTCATGGTGGTGATGATGTTTAAAGTAAATTCCCAGAATGTGCAGAAGTATCATACATATATAGTGTATAACTAAAGGCAGCAACAGTGCAACAACACCTTTTCAGTCCAATATATTTTTAGACACACTGGGCAAGATTTTCAGACATACTCATGTTATGTCATGAAACTGACCCAGTCGAGTTTCACTAGACTTCAGAAACTGATCTGCTGAACTGACTGTGTAACAATTATGCTCAGTAATACCTTGTTACTTCATAGGTTTGTTACTTTGACCAAGTGACTCCTTTCTGAAAGAGCTTTTGAAGTCAAAGGAAATACACGCACAACTGACCTAAGGGAAAAAACCACCTAGAGAGAAAGTGCAGTGTTTACAAACAACGTGTGGATAAACTGAAGCGTTCTGTCCAGTGTTTATAAGAGCAAAACTTGGGAGGAACGAGGCGAACTCACCACGGGTGAGACTGAACCATACTTTTCCACCTTTTTGAGGAAGGGAATAACTCTTGTAGCTTTAAACAGTTGGAGGGAGATCCCAAGATCAGCATGGCTACAGAAACCACACGAGAGTGTATAAAGATATATTCTACTTCGTTCATCCTGCGGCACAGCCCCTTCGTAACCTGGGAGGATGGAATCACGTCCAGTGGCACAGGCTGAAGGTGGAAAGGCGATTCTTTACCGCTTGCCCAAGGTGTACTGAAGAGCTGAGGAGCAGCACACACAGCTCTTAACTTCCATCGGACCTGTTTTTTCCCTGTTCCCACAAAGAAGAAACCTGACCAGTCTGCAGTGTTGTGTAAGGCTTAGCCAGAACGCATGAAGAATCCTCGGAGCCCCGAGGCGCACGGCGGCAGCTGCGGGCCGGCTCCCGGCCGCTGCCACCGGCGGCTCCGGCACCAGCCCCGCACGGGGCAGGCGGCGGCTCCGCTCCGCAGGGGCGCCTGCGGCTGCCGGAGCCTGCGGAGCCGGGCGGGCACGGCACACGGCACACGGCACACACCCCGCGCCCCCGCACCCCGCTCCGCGCCGCTCGTCCCCGAGGGGCGGCTCCGCCGGCGCTGCACGGCGGCGCTCAGAGCGCTCCCGGCGGGCTGGCCCCGCTCCCGCCCTTACTTGGCGTAGTAAACCCAGCCGTCCTTGGTGGTGCGCTCCTCCCAGCCCGGCGGCAGCTCCTCCTCGCTGTCCGTGTCCTCCAGCCCCGCGTACTTGAGCGCGGCCATGGGCTCGGCGCGGCCCCGCTCCGCCGGCGCGCCCCGCTTCCGCCCGGCCCCGCGGCACCATGGGAGCTGTAGTTCCCAGGGCCCGGGCACCGCGGCATGGATGCACCCCGCAAGGGGCCCCGCCTGAGCTCGGCACACGAGTGCCGGGGTTTGGGCTCTGCTCAGCCCTGCTGGGGCCCATCTGGAGTGCTCCGGCCGGTTCGGGGACCTGCAGCACAAGGAGCTACCGGAGAGGGTGCGGCGGAGGCCGCGGAGAGGAGGGATGAGGGGTCTGGAGCGCCTCGTCTGAGGAGGGACTGCGGGAGCCGGGCATGCTTAGGCTGGAGGCGAGAGGACTGCGGGGCGATCTCATTAATGCATTAAATATCTCAAAGCTCACTGCCAAGAGGATGGTGCAGGGCTCTTTTTTGTGGTCCCCAGCAGCGCGACAAGGAGCAATGGCCATAAACTAAAACACAAGTTCCACCTCAACATGAGGAAGAAGTTTTCATGGAGGGTGGCAGAGCTCTGGGACAGCTGCCCAGGGAGGCCATGGATTCTTCCCCTCTGGAGACATTCCAAACACACCTGGACACGTTCTATGCCACCTGCTCCAGGTGGCTCTGCCTTGGCAGGGGGATTGGACTGGATGGTCTCCAGAGGTTCCTTCCCATCTGAGCAGTTCTGTGATTTTCAGAGCATTAGGTGCTTCCAGCCCTCTGTTCTCAGGGGAGTGAATACAGCAGGACCCTAGGAAGCAATGGGAAATGTTCTTTAAGCTTTTTGCCCGTAGCTGTCACCACCTCATCTCGGGGAGGAGACTCTTCCTCATCAGTCAGGGATCCCTGTTGAGGAAGGCCTGGCCTGAGGGAAGTACCTGGCTGCATTGCACCCACCTGGGACCTTGCAGGTTGCTTCACCGGCTCGGAGGCACAAACACAGCCACCTTTGCCAAGCCTGGCTCCCCTGGTGACACAGCACGGTCAGCTGCAAAGGCTGAGGCACTCAGTGGGTTGGCAGTAACCTGCAGTCACTGTCCTGGCAGCTGAGACCCTCTCCCCGTGCAGCTGTGATGGATGGAGGGGGAATGGCTGCCACCATTGCTCAGCTGCTTCTGATTCCCGGGCCTGTGTGCTGTCATATTCCTTTCTGTTTACATGACCAAACCCAACGGCCAGCGGTTGTAACAGCGTTATTGTCCTTTGGTGGGGTGTTTTAAACAAAAAACAAGGCAAAGGCGGCGCTGGGCAGAGGCTGCGAGCCCTTCAGACCGCACCAGGTGGCAGTGCAGCCTCACAGATGCACCGCAGGCGCTGACCCTCTAAATCAAATTTTCATGCACTATTTGAGACACTGACCTATATCGTTCCCTCACTCCCCACTAATGGCATCCATATCTGGCCAGAAAAAGCAGCCTGAATTTTTTTCTGCCCTGCTGCTCCCATTGCTTTGCAGATTCCTCTGAGGGATTACACGTACTAAATGATCTCCTCCTGCTAGAAATAAAAACCCATGCATCATCAACAGCCTGTTCTCAAGCAAATTTTACTGGCAGTATTAAAAAAAGCTGTGACTATACGTCCTTGGGTAAACATATGGGAAGGGAAGCTTCAGTGACATACTTTCTTCTGGTCTAAGAAGAAGTAACTGAATGGTGAGATGGGCCAGGTCCCAAGAAAATAGATTATTTAGGCTCCTATCTGAAGTACAGAAAAAGAGTTTTAATCTAGCAGTAGTACTGTAGGGATATGGGGATATGTTAGTTTTCTTCCTGTTGCTGTCTGTCAGTATTCAGCATCCAGCACTCCATGAATTGCATTCAGTGGGAATGTGGAAATCATTTGTCTGACATCCTATCCCAGCCATCTGCACAGCATGAAGTCTGCGTTATGCCCTGGATGAATACAGCAGCATTTCTGCATTTCAGTGATAAGGGGGTGTGCAGTGTACCACATCCTGCCCCCCAGGTGAGGTTCACCCTGACCAGCAGAACCAAACCAGCCAAAAAGGCTCCTGTGCTGCCTGCCCATTCCACAGCCAGAATTTGCATTCCCTCCCCACATGGTCAGGATTTCTCTGCCCACCCCAGGCAACCATGAGCGTGGACTACACAGCCACACTTTCTCCATGCTTTGGCTCTGGGCTCCTCTGCAGGGACTGGGACCAGTCTGGAGTGACCCAGCACAAAGCAGACGCTGATACACTCGAGCAGGGACAGGACTAGGATGTAGGGAGAGGATCCTTCCCAGGGAAGGCTTGATGCACTTGGAAAGGTTTATGGTCTGGGACACTCAGACATTGATGGGGAGACATACAGGGGTCCTGGCAGTGGACAGGGAAGCTGAATCTCCCAAAGACCCTGCTCATTCCCAGAGTTGTGCAGCCACAGATCTTTTCTTCCCCAGTGGACACCCCTTGGATCCAACTTCATTGGGTTACAGCTGGCAGCTTTCCAGCCTCCATCCACTCTTTACATATAGAGCAGCTTACCCCTGGCTACCCCAAAGCCAAAGAACCCCACAGCTTTTCCCCCTTGTGCACCCTGGGGTCCTGGCCTCTCTTCCATGGGCATCACTAGTGGGGTTGGTGGCCAAGGTGCGTCCCCCTTGTCCTCTGTGCCTGCCAGGTCTCTGCAGGCAGGCCCCAGGTGGGCTCAGACCCATTTCCCTGCAGTATGTTGTAAAGAGCACAGCAGGTTCTTAACATCTTTATTAGTTAGTTGGTTTATTTCCAACACAGTAACTCCTCTCTACAGCAACAGGTTAGTTAAATCCGGTTTACATATTGCTGTCTCATGAGTGCTGCAGCCTCGATGCCACCGTGACAAAACCAGGCTGCACTCAGACAGGAAAATGTGTTCAATTCTGCTGTGACTGGGAAAAAAAAAGGAAAACCAACAAAAATCAAAAGAACAAACCACCAGGGAAAACCAAACCAACCAACCAACCAACAAAACCAAGGTGAGGAACTGAAGGCGAGCACAGCCACACCACCTCCAGGGAAACCACACAGCACTGCTTGGACAAGAATGCAAGGAGGAGTGAACCCAAAAAGGTCAGGGATTGGGCAAACCCTTATATATATATTATGTATAGGTATTTATATATATATATCATCTGGAAGGACACGCTGAGAAACAAGAGATCGCAGCGGTATCTACCGTAAAAAGGAGCTACGTAGCTTTCAGAGTCACACCAAGAAGGAAGCACACAGCAGAACAAAGTGGGGGACAAAGGGGGACACTGGTGTTTTGGGTTGGCTTTCTACTATGGGAGGGTTTGAGTGGGGCATGGGTCTCAGGGCCAAAAGCCCTCGTACACCCGCTGGGAGCCCCAGGACCTCTGTGCCCTTCACTGGGGAGCAGGGATGGGGTCTGAGGGTAGAATGCTTTTGTGGGGCTGGGTGGGACCTGCTTCCAGCGGGCTGGTTCTGCTCGCCCAGGTGATGGCACCTGGTGGGTTCCCCAAGGACCACCTACAGAGACCTGAGCACCCATCGCCAGAGCCAGGGCCATCCTTACCCGTGCCTCACAGCGGGTACAGGAGGGGCTGGGCACTGCTGCTCTGGCAGCAGAGGCTGGGTGGCCATCACTGGGGTTATGCAATGACAGGGTCTCCATGCCGAGTGCGAGAGGCAAGAGCCACCTGCAGTTGGTGGCCAGATGGGGCCCCATGGCCCGGGGGGAGCCAAGCCCTTGAGAGACGCCCCGCTGAGAGGCAGGCAAAATGCTGGAGGTGGGGGGTGTGGATCTGGGGAGCCGTGGTGGGTCTGGCCAGCTGTGTGGGCAAAGCCAGACCATGGAGTGCTCCCCACATCGTATGGGTCACCCCACACTGCCAGCACCTTGCAGTGAAGCACCCTGCAGGGCAGAGGGTGCTGAGGGCTCCCCAGTATGGCGGGGGGAGTGTCTCATCTTATTGCTACTGGCTCCTTGGTGATGACACCCACAGGTTGTGGCAAAACTTGAGGTGGGATTTGCTGTGTGACATCCCCTTTGGACCCTGGCAGGCTCAGCCCAAGAGCTGGGAATGGATCTGACTGTGGCAGGGGCCAAGCCAGCCAATTCCTCCCTCCCCAGTGCATTTTTGGTGGCAGGCAGTAATTGTCCTTCTTGCAACAAGGGACAAAGGAAGTGCCACCACCGGTGAGGGCATGGGCAGAGGTAGGGGGACATTCCTGCCACCCTCCTGCCCTTATAGCTTCTGAAGTAGGGCTGACCCCACTTCACCTGCCCCGGGGCAGCCCTCAGGGTACATGACCAGGGCGAAGGGACAGTTTGGGATGTGACTTCTCACGAGGCTCAGCCAGCTCTGGGGTAGCAAGTCCTGGGTGTGCTGGGGGATCCCATGCTAGCTCTCCCTAGAGAGGGCCACCAGGGAGAAATGAAAACTGCATCCCTAGGAACAGACCAGTGACCTCCCAGTAAGTGCTGCTCCCTGTTCCTCTCTTCCTTTTGATCAGCCATCAGTTGAACCTGGGAGACCAACCTACCTCCTGTGTCCTCTTCACGTACTGTCCCATCCCATCATCCCATCCCAACATCCTGTCCCCATCTCACCACCCTGACCCTGCTACCCCATCCTGGCTCTGTCCCACTGCCACCCACCCTCCCAAGCCAGGGCCAAGCCGACGCTAGGGAGGGTGAGGACCAATGCAGAACCATGTGTGACTGCTGGACGAAGCCCCTCTCCTTCTCCTGTACCAGACAAGGGGATGAGGCCAACGGCAAAGAAGACAAATTGACCCCGAAGAAGCGAGGGCCCTGGTGGAGGATGTCCACGGGGCGGGTGGGTGCTGGCGGGATGCTGACGGATGGGAGATGGCTCTGAAGGAGACGTCGGCGCCGGGCGTGGACCTCAGCACGAAACCTCCATGGTGTGGTTGATCTGCCCCATGGCCTCGGTGCTCTCCGAGTGGGTGCAGGCACGTGGGCGGGTGCCATCCACAGAGCTGGCACTGGTGAGGGAGGCCGTGCGGGAGCGTGCCAGGCGGGTCATGCTGGCAGATGGCACTGCATGGGCACAGAGAGACGGCCGGGGTGCTCAGATCCCTCTGAAAGCCTGAGGGACCTGAGGGACATTGCCACCAGCCCTGCTCCCCGATGCGACTGAGCCTGGGCACAAGCTTGCAGCAAGCGGTGCTGTGACAACATGAGCAGCTCCAGGCTGGTAAGGCACAGCAGGACAGGGGTGCTCTGGGGCAGGCTGAACACTGGGCTCACTCCTGGGCATGCAACCTCTGGGCATCAGGCAGATGGGGACCCCTGACTACCATGCTCCAGGAAAGGCGTGAGCTGGGATCAGAGCTGCCCTGGCTGCCCACGTGTGCAGGGAAGGTGACACCCTCCCCCAGCCAGGATGGCCGGTGGGCGCAGCTCCTGGCCTGCCTAGAGGAGAGCACAGTGGGCACACTGCCCAGACTGTGCCTGCATGGAGGGGAAATTCTCTGAATGCCATGTGTCAGCCCCCAGCCCTGGCTCAGGGTGCCATCTCAGGCAAAGCAGAGCGAGGCAGTGGCACCGGCTGGGAAGGGCCAGTCCTGCACCCAGGCTGCTCCCGAAGGTGCCCAGGCAGCTCGAGGGCACAGGCCAGGCAGGCACCATGCAGCAGCGGGCACTGAGCGGTACCTGTGCCTCCACTCAGCCTCCGATCCTTCAGGTGGGTGACTGGCAGGGGCAGGAGAAGGGCAGGAGGGCAGAGAGAGAGTGTCAGCCCTGTCGGCCACTCTGCTGGGCCAGGAGCCCCTGCCCACGTGTGCCTGCACACGGAGCTGTCCCTGTGCACACAGACTGCACACACACACACACACACACACACAGAGTCATAAACTGCACACACACATGCACAGAATTTTGCAAGTGAGCTCTGCTTGTCTTTGTTGCACACACACAGCCCCTGCTCGTGCATGCCCACACACACACACGTGCACACCTACACAGGGAGCCTGACACACACATATGTACACACAGAGCCCTCGTACACACATCTGTGTGCACACAGAGCCTGTACACCCCACGTCCCTGCAGACACACAGACAGACAGATCTGCAGCAGGTCAGCACACGTGCACACCAGCACACACATGGGCATACACAGACCCACACCAGCCCCACACCCAGCCCCAGCACTCACTGTAGCCCATGCCTTGCAGGAAGTACTTGAAGGCTTCAGTCAGCTTGCCTGGCTGTAGGGAGAGAGCAGGGTGAGCTGAGGCAGCTCTGAGGCTGAGATCCCCTCTCAGCCCCGAGCAGCTTCTGGCAGCCCCAGTGTGAGACCCCTATGCCCTCATCAGCCCATCCCCAGCTAGCCAAGGACAGCACCAGTGCATGCCTCAGGGCCCAGTATGCCCAGGTAACTGGGGAAATTGTGAGGGCTCACCTGTGTGACCTGGGGCAGCCCACCAGAGTCAGCCATCTGCAAAGAGAAGGTCCTGCTTAGTTTGGAAGGGTACTGCCCACCATCCCCCAGTACCCACTGGCAGGATGCCACTGTTGGGGTCACCCTGCTCTCCTCATACACCCCCAGCTCCAAGGGCCATGATGGACCTGGAATGGGGAGATGGGGACACGCTGCAGCCCTGGGGCAGAAAGTAATGAGGCACTTCACAGGCAGCAGGGACCTCCCTGCTGCCCCTTGCCAGCAGCCTACCTTCAGGAATGTGGTGTTGGTGGGATCCAGCTTGGAGTTACACTCCACCTGCAGGCAGGAGAGATGATATTAGCACCCTAGGAAGCCAGGAGCCAAGCAGAAGTTGTCCACATGTACCACCACTGGCCCACGGCATTCCAGCTGGCAAATTCCACCCCAGCCCGGAGCAGACAGGACACCAGGTGAGACCTGAGCCCACAGGACCACCACCCCCTGCCATGGGACAGAGGGGATTTTCCTCCTATCAGTGTGGACAAGGGCAGGGACTGGAAGGGACTGCACACCACAAAAGAGTGCCAGCAGCTGTACGGATGCTCGTGGCCAAGCAGGGAGTGTGCCCATGTGCCCACACATCCGAGCGTGCACAGAGCGAGCACAGCTGGGCGTATGAAGAAGGGGAAGTTTCCCAGGTGTGGCAGCCGCGCACAGCTGTATGTGCACAGAGCAGGCTCCCACTGCCGGGAGCTGTGAGTGTCTGAGCAGGCAGCGAACACGTGTGTGCCATGTGTGCCCTCCGCCCACTGCCGGCCCGCAGGCGCTGCCCCGTCACTCACCACCCCCTCCTCGGCAGGTGCGTTGTCTCCGACCACCAGCATTACGGGGCAGCTGGGAGTGAGAAGAGAAAGAGGCCTGGTCAGGGTTTGCTCTGAGTGAATTCCACTGCCCCAGGACCCCTCTGTGACTTGCCAGCGTGACTCTTACCGCAGCGTCTTGGCATTGGGCACAGTCCCAGGCCGGTTGATGTCCAGGTCCCTGCGGCTGATGGAGGACAAAGGCCAGTGTGAGCTCATGGGCAGGTGCCACCACCGATGCCATAGCACAACAACCAGGCCACTGCCAGCCACGAGAAGCCCCACCCAGCCTCGCTGTCCCTGCACCTCAAGCATGGAGGATGCCATGGCCATCTCTGCCACAGCCCAAGCAGAGCCTGTGCCACAGGATGCAGCAGCCAGCAGAGTGCCAGGGCTCCGAACCCCCTGCATGCATGGGACAGTATCTCTGCCACCTTTCCCAAGCCTGTGCCAGCACCCATTGCAGGAGGAGATGTGGGAATGTGTACCCATGGTGGTGGGCTCTGGGACATGGCAAGGCTTTGGCTCAGGTGCCACCACTCCCATATCTCTAGCCAGCAGGAGCAGACAACTTTGCACTGCTGCCTGCATGCACTGGAGGGTGATGACAGCACCCAACAGGGGTCTGAGTTCCCACAGTGTCTTCAGAGCCACCCACCAGCACTGCAGCCCCTCACCCTAGCACAGACAGGACACAGCCCAGCAACAGGGCTGCCTGAAGCACCCACCCGTTGTACATGTTGAGGAAGAGCTGGAGGTTGAACTGGTTCACCACGCTGCCGATCTGCTGCCGGTAACTCTGCACCAGCTCCGTGTTGTTCATCAGCTCTTCCTGTGCCAGCAGGGGATGGAGGTCAGGGCAGGTGCTGAGGAGATGCCCTGCTCCCCCAGTCCTGCCCATGCCGTGCCAGCCAGCACGAGGAGGAGGAGGATGCTGGGCAATGCAGCTGGGCACAGTGGTGCTGCAGGCAGCACACCCAGGCAGGACATGGGCACGAGTCACACACTCATCAAGGTTAAGCCTCAGACCAGGCAGGGCTTAACTGACCCCAACCCTGCCATGGGACAGGTGCAGTGGCACTGTGGCACCTGGCAAGGCACAGCCTGGCTGACCCGGCTGGGCTGGGGGCAGGGGCCTGGAGGATGCACAGCCCTTACCTGGCTGAACAGGTGGGACAGGACGATGTCTGGCAGCGTGCTGGTGAGGCCAGAGAGCTGTGGAGGGAGCACAGGGAGTTACTGCACTGCTGTGGCTGCCTCCTGCCCCAAGAAGCCGCCAGGACTGGGAGGAGGGGTCGTGGTCCTGCCCACCTTGGCAGCTGCCCAGTCAATCCAGCCTTTGCCGTTGGGGTCGATGTTCATAAGGACCAGCCCTTCGACCAGGTCAGGGAAGATGAGCTGCAGTGAGCAAGAGGGGAGAGGCTCAGAGGAGAGGGTAGATGTGCCCTGGGCAGCCCCCCAGATGTGACCCTGTCCTGGGAGCAATGGGAGACCTGTGGCAAGACTGCCCAGCCACTGTGGCCTGGGCACTGCTGTCCCCCCAACCCTCCAGGAGCCTTTGCAGCAGCAGAGACTGCCTGGAGGTATCAGCTCCTGCTCTTCCCCATGCCCTGGACTGACAGCAGGTACAAGCAGCTCAAGGCCAGCCGATCCCAGTCCCAGGCTCACCGCAAACTTGGCCAGCACGTAGGCTCCTGCCCCAACACCGATCCCGATCACGTACTTGAACCTGGAAATATGGAGAGGTCCATATGAGGGAACAGCAGGCTCCAACACATTCCCTGGGACACATCTCCACCCACAGCAAGAAGACTTGCAGGACGCCAGCTTACAGGGATAACTCCCCCAGCCCCAAATCCTTGTCTTCTGTCCATCTCCCTGCCCAGGACCCTCAGCCAGCAGCCACGGAAGAGAGGCTGACTCACCCAAAATGCTGCACCACGCTGGGTAACATGGCAGCCAGCTGGTCCATGGATGGATACTGGTACCTGTGGCACAGGGAGGCACAGGATGGTGGTTATGGAACCTGTTCAGAGCGGGCTGTCTTGGACAGGGCAACTGGGCTGCCTGAAGCGGGCAGGGAAATGCCACCCACCTGCAAACCACCCTAATGCCCACCCTGGGCCAGTCATCTGCCACAGGCTTTGGCACAGTTTGGAAAGACCCACAGGCAGGGCACAACTGCTGGGCAGCAACAACCCCAGGGGCAGGGAGGTGACACCCCAGCAGGCACAGTGAGCCCCTGCAGCTGGCACCTACCCCTGAGGGAACTGTGAGGCTCCTGCCTGCTGCCCCGGCGCATCCACGTGGCACACCACAAAGTGCTTCGTGATCTCCTGCATGTCCTCGTAGTTGAAGAAGGTGTTGAAACAAAGCTTGTCTGTCAAAGGGCAGGTGGGTATCAGAGACCAAACACTGGGGCCTGGTGGGGCAGGGAGCATGGACAGCAGCTGCCCACCCTCCCACTGTCCTTCATCCAGCAGGTGATATGCCACCAAAACCACCCCATCCTCTTCCCTCCAGGCTCCTTGTCCTCACAGCAGGGACCACGGCTACTGTTAGCAAAGGCTGCATCCCTACAGGTGTCAGGAGGCACGGGGATGGACAGACACAGCCAAGAGGATGAGGAGTTTGGGGTGACCTCATTGGTGAGCCTCAGAAGGATGGGACTGGAGGATGCAAAGTTCAGGACTGCAAGACCACCCAGTGGGCAGCAGGATTAGCAGCCTGGGGTATTAACCCTGTCCAAAATCCCCAGAAAGGGCTCAAGCAAACAGAGGATTTGAGGAACACCTGCAGATCTCCCTGCTTGGAAAGAGTCAAAGAAACATCCCCAGTGCTGCTGTGGACAAGACCCCAGCATTGCAGTGTGAGACAGACACTGCTGGGGCTTGGAGGGGTCCTGTCCCATGGCACCAGTGCTGGGACATCCCTCCCAAAACGCGGGGTGAGGCAGGTTGTAAGGCCCTTTGCAGCCAGCGTGACGTGTACCTGAACAGCCAGAGCTGCTGCAATGGTGACACAGCTCATGGAGCATGTCAGTGACTCAGCCTCAGCCGCCGAGAGCGGGAGATGCCTCTCCCCACTCGCAGGGAATTGGGAATCCTGGCTCAGCTGGAGGGCACAGCCCAGGGCAGGGCTCTGGGGTGCAGGTCCAGGGCTGCAGGCTGACAGAACGTGCAGCATCTCCACATCAGGGTCCCTCTTTCCCTGCTATTCCCAGCCTCTTTTGTCCCCCACCATGTCCTGCTGCCAGCTGGGTCCATGCTCTGAATACCAACGGGCTGGCAGCAGCAGCAGCGAGGGCCAGCCCAGCATCCCCCATGCCCCATCCCTGCCTGGGGTGGACAGGCAGCCAGCACCGGGGTGACCAAGCACTCCTGGCTGTGCCTGGCCTGGGCTTTGCGTCCAGCTAAGCATCCAAACTCCCCTGGTGCTTTCAGATGCCCCGTGCAGCCATGGGTGGAGGCAAAGGAGCTGAGCAGGGGCGATGTCCTGGCACCCTGTGGAGCCTCGGGCTCAGCCCTGCCCGCCCTGCTCCCCCAGCCCAGGAGCAGCACTCACGGTTGAGGCCCACATCGTGGTAGGTCAGGATGGCCGGGCGGTTCCCCTTGGGAGAGCCCCGGATGACCACGTGCAGCAGCCCGTAGGGGGTCTCAATGTCGTGTTCCTGGGGAAGAGGAGAGAGGGGGAGATGCCCACCTGCCCTAAGGCATCCTTTCATCCTCTCCTGCCCCGCCATCACACCCTTCACTGCTGCTTCCCCAAATGGCTGGGTCCCGTGGGCAGGCACAGGAACGAGGAGCAGCTGTCCCAGGAAAAAAACTAGCCCTAGGCATCCCAGAGAGGGGAAAAAAAAGGAAGGGAAGGGAAGGGAAGGGAAGGGAAGGGAAGGGAAGGGAAGGGAAGGGAAGGGAAGGAAGGGAAGGGAAGGGAAGGGAAGGGAAGGGAAGGGAAGGGAAGGGAAGGGAAGGGAAGGGAAGGGAAGGGAAGGGAAGGGAAGGGAAGGGAAGGGAAGGGAAGGGAAGGGAAGGGAAGGGAAGGGAAGGGAAGGGAAGGGAAGGGAAGGGAAGGGAAGGGAAGACTTTGGATAGGATCATAGGATGTAGGATTGGACATGTGTATCATATCAAAGAGAGCTTGAGAGAGAAGGATAATAGGATGGGACAGGTGATCCACAGGACAGGAGAGGAGATCTTCAAGGGCTTGAGACTAAGAAAATTTTGGCAACAGGGTAGGGTTCACAGCATGGCCCAGTTGGGTGCAGATTTGATGTATCCAGGACAAACAGGAAGAGGTCAGACCCTGGACAGCACTCCAGGAAATGCTGCAACCTCATCCCAAAATTACAGCTAAAGTAACTTTAAAACCTCTGGTCTGAAATGACAGTGCCCCCACAGAGAGACAAAAAATACCCCATGCCTCAGTTTCCCTGTCTAGGAGGGCTCCTTTCCTTTCACCTCTCAGCCCTTGCTCCCAGCCAACAGGGGAAACTGAGCCCAGGTGCTCCCCAAGGACAAGGCACCAGAGGTCCCCTCCAGATGCCTGTGCCTGCCAGCCAGTTGAGCAGCAGCGACCTCGAGGCTGGGATCTGCTGGGTGGAGGAGCATCACGTGCTGAGCAGGGCAGGGCAGGGGATGATGGCAGCGTGCCCAAGCATCACGGTCCTCACTGCTGGCACTGGCAGCCCCATGGCTGGGCTGGTGGGAGGGGAGCAGGTACGTGGATGCTCACGCGGGTTACACGCCACCAAGGACTCTGAAGGACTGGGCCTGGGTGGGAGGAACTGCCTGGGGACAGGGTCTCCTCACTGCAGTGCCTCCCCTCACTGAGACCTGCTGTCCCCGGGGGAACACGGTGGCCAAAAGCAGATCCAGGGCTCTGTGGAGACATCTCGGCTCCCAAGGGCACCCTGACCCCAGCTGTCCTTCCACCCCCTGCAGCTGCATCACGAAGTCCATGAGCAGTCACATCCTTCTGCAACAGACTGGGACACTGAGGCAGAGGAAGGGCCAGGCCCAAGGTCACAGAGCAGGAGGCATCCATGTGGTTTGGTCCTGGGGACAGGGCTGCCTCCTTGTCATCACCATCCCCGTGGTCCCCATCACAGCCCAAACAGCTCAGCTTTCAATCCTACTCCAAAATCACCTGCCCAAGGTAGCGGATCCATCCTCAGCACTGCTCCTTCCTGCCCCCACCACAAGCCAGACACATCCTGCCCGTGGTGCAGCCTCTGCAGCACCGCTGGGTACCACAGCCTGCCCTTTGCCGCAGGGATGCTCGCTGGGGGAAGAGGCTTGGGATGCAGGAGATGCAGAGGATGCAGGCAGCAAGGAGGAGGGGCATAGACAACCCACAGCCCCAGCAAGGAGGGGCATGGGGGTCTCAGCACCCATAGGTGTCTGTCAGAGCCCACCCCTGTCCAGGCTACCTGCTCACCGCTGCAGTGCTCCCACCTCACTCACCCCCTCTGCTCCAGCCTGTTGCCATTGGGTGTTTCCATCACCGCAGAGGCCGGAAAGCAGCTGAGGGGTTGTTCCAAACCAGCCAGAGCCCCTCTGCAGCTCAGGGAGTGGGCAAGGGGCAGCGTGCCCCCGTCAGCACACAACCCCACCAGGGGCCACAGCGGCTCACCCTCGGCCTCGGCACAGCATCTCTGCCAGCTCGGGGAGGACGCGCTCAAGGACAATGCGTCCCCAAAACCTGCAGCACATCAGGGATGCGGCAGCAGGGCTGGGAGAAGGAAGGGCTCCGCAGCAGCGGGTCCTCCCTGCCCCAATGCCTGCCTGACCCACGCTGAGCCCCGCTGGGTGCAAAGGCCCAGCCTAGGCAAGCAGGAGAGACGCTGGGGCAAAACACCTGGGGAGGGAGGGCAGCGAGCACGGGCACGGCGGTACCTACCCCATCCCAGCACTCCGGCATGGTGAGGAACCGGGCGGGCGAGGATGCTCAGGCAGCGTGGGCCAAGCTGGAGGTGCCGATGTGGGGCACAGTGATGCAGCGGCCGGGCGAAGCTAAGCTCTGCGATGGCTCAGCCCCTCGCCTCGATTTATATCGGAGCCCCAGCCCTGCGCTAAGCCCTCCCTCGCCCTTCCCCCTCGGCAGGTTTGGCCTCCATTGCAGGCGAGCGCCGCGATGGAGCCAGCACTCAGCCATTGGCTGCCGCGGGAATTATTCATGCTCCAATTGGCCCCAAATACCCTTGTTTATGAAGAAAAAAACGCCTGGCACCGTGCGGTACCTTCTCCATCTTCCCTCTTTCGGCAGACGGAGGCAGGCGGGGTGTCTGCACCCGCATCCCGCAGAGCAGCCCCAGCACGGTCGGGGCAGCGCTCCCGGTGCCCGCCGCACCCACCGGGCTCCAGCCCCGCCAGCACACAGAGCCACGGCGGCACACAGAGCCACGGCAGAGCCCGCAGCCGGCCCGGCCAGGGCCCTGCGGCGATGCCCGGGAAGCGGGCAGCACTCACAGCCTCAGATGGACACGGGCACACACCAAAAACCAGGAGCAGGACACGGCAGGCGTGCTCTGCCACGTGCACATGACCACGCGTGTACATGCACAGGAACACGTACCAACACGGATGCGCAGGGCACGGCAAAATCCTGTCTGGCTGTGGGAAAACTGGAAAAATTTATACCAGACCCACAGCGAAACACGTGCACCCCACCGAATGCTCATGGCATGCCCCCAGGCCAGGCCCTGTGTGTGTCAGTCGGTGTTCCTGGATGTGGTCATATGCAGGAGCACTCCTGCTGCATCCTCCTCCCGTGTGCTCGGCGTGGGTGCCACCGCCAGTGCTGCTGCTCGTGGGTGCACAGCGAGCTGCACACCTGCAGAGCCTTGCACACATCTGCACAGAGGGGCACACGTGTCCACAGGTAAACACTGCCCAGACACCTGTGTCACTCACCCCACCTGCTGCGGGAGGGTGGCACACAGGGGATGTGTAGGGTTTAGCCCTGACCTGGGCATCGCCAGAGGCAGGCACGTGAAGCAGGAGGAGGGACAAGCCAGCAGCTCCAAGGGGTTGGATCGTGTCCCTGGACTGGCAGAGGCTGAGTGCATAAACACACGCATGAGTATTCCCATGTGCACATGTCTGCAGGCAGGTGATTTCTTCCCTGATTCCAATGAGCCCTCGTACCACCACAGCCCCAAAGCCTCCCAGCAGTCTGTGGGTGCCCTCCCCCTGCACCCTGCCTGCCCCTGCCCAGCCCAGCACCACTGCCCAGCTTGGCATGACCAGCACAAAGCTGGGCAATCTTGGATGGAGAAGGAGTCCCACAGTCCCTTCAATGCCTTTCAGGAACCCGCTGAAAGCCATGTCTTACAAACAAGTCAGGGCTGCACAGCCAGAGGGTCTGGATGTAGCAGAAAAGAGAGACAGGCAGAGGGATGACATTTACACTGCCTCCACCAGGGAGGCTTTACTTAAACTACACTGCTTTGTCCCGTGGGGAGCACAGACCCAGGCCTGGCAAGAGGCACCTCTGTGGGTGAAGGACTGTGTGTGATGGGGAAGCCCAGCTCCCAGGAGGTTCCTGGCACTCCAGGTGCCATTTCTGCTTTCCCCAGCCCCGCTGCCTGTAGAGCCACAGGCCATGACAGCTGCAGTCCCCAGGAAAAAAACATGAGATGCAGAGGGACAAAAAAGACAGAAAGTGCTTAATAGAAAACAGAAGGGGTGGAAGAGCCAAAGTGAATGCTAAAGGGCTTCAGGGAGATGGGAGGGCTGGGCAAGGCTGACTTTGCTTGAATGGCATCAAATGGGATCACCACTGCCTTGGCTGCTAGCCCATTTGCCTGGCAGATGGCCCAGACCTCTGCAGGATCCAGAGGACCCAGGTCCCAGGGCACCTACCCCCGGCCCTCCTGCACCTTGGCTTATGTCTCAAGGGCTTTACTTTGGCTGGTGGCAGGAGTGGGGGCTCCCCTGTGCCCCCCACTGCCCCAGCCAGGCCTGAGCATCCCATCAACGACTGGCTCTAGGGAGGAGCAGATGGGCAGTGAAGAGTTAAGCTGGGGGCTGGATTGGATTATCCCAAGGAGGTGAGCCTAGAAAATTAGGTAAAATCTCCCCGAGGAATGGCAGACATCCCCCAGCCTTTGCACAGAACCAACTTGCAAATGTCAGAGTGGAGAAAAGGAGAGGGTTGCCCTGGCATAGCCCAGGAAACTCAGCCCATCCCTACCCTGAGGCTCTTGGAGGGGAACCAAGAGGACTCAGGGTCTGGCTGGCTTGGGAAAAGCTGCCTTGATTGTTGCCCAATTCCTTTTTTAGGTCTTGAGGGCATGGAGGTGCATCCCTGTGGCATTTGCTGTCCAGAACTGTTCCACTTGGGCACCACCAGAGACACAGTCCAGTGCCACCACGGGCCAAGCTCTAAAATAGGCAAGGATTGTCCTGGGAAGGTCATTGCTCTTTAGTATCCCCTGCGTACCAACCAAGCCCTGCCCCAGTACAGCTGAGTGAGAGCCATACTGGTGCCTCTGGTGCTACTGAGGGCTCTGGGCAGCCTGGCACTGCCACCTCCCTCCCC
Organism: Sitta carolinensis; assembly: GCA_032173965.1. Lineage (NCBI taxonomy): Eukaryota > Metazoa > Chordata > Aves > Passeriformes > Sittidae > Sitta > Sitta carolinensis. The sequence goes on from CM063292.1 coordinate 6,326,492, forward strand.
TCCTCACCTCCCTCTCCCTCCTCTCTCTCACTCTGGTGACACCAGGAGGTTTGGCTTCCCCTCCGGTGGCCAACAGAAGCCCTGAGCAAGCAGAGGAAGGAGCAGCCCAGCCCTGCACACCCCACTGCTCCCAGCTCCGGCACCTCACCAGTTTTGGAGCTGCTGGGGAGGGCCTCATTTTAATTATTTTGTGGCTTTCAAGACCACAGCAGTCAGCACACAGCACCCTGCCAAAGACCTTGCTCTCTTACCAGCTGCACCCTCCCACCTGCATGGGTGACACACATTGAGTGGGACTGCCTCAGAAGTCTGGGCCCTGCTAAAACCTGTGCTCCCCTGCCCTTATCCCAGGGTGAATGAAATGCACATTTATTTTGTCCTTACAGATGCTGTTGTTTCCGTGCTGGACCTGCAAGGGCTCAGCCATCACCAGCCAAGCCCACTCTCCCCATGGTCCCACTGCTGTCAAAGTGGCAGCACAGAACCTGAAGTCAATCTTTGGTGTCCCCTGGCAGGTGACCACTTTAGGAGCGTGACAGGCAGCAAGCTGTCAGCCCCACTACCCTCCCTCCCCACCACCACTGGTCACCACTGAGGAAGCCTGGTGCAGGATGAGCCTGGGCAGAGGTGGGAGAGTGATGCAGCCCAGCGTGGGAGCCAGGCACTGGCTGAGCTCCCATGAGTCCCAGAGCTGTATCATGGGGCTCCTCTGGAGAGCAGAAATGGAGGTACAAAATGGGCCAGCCAAGGGAGCAGAGGGGCCCTGCTCTCCAAGAGAGGTGGGTGGTATAGGGGGCAATGCCCCAGACCTCCAAAAGAGAAAGAGGCTTTCAAACATCCTTATGTAAGCAGGGAGCTGGCATCGCCTGGGAAACCATTGCTATGGCAATGGTAGAGGGGCTGGAAAAGCAGCTCGGCCTTCCTTTAATTGCCTGTTTTAAAGGTTTTGTCCCCAGCCCATGGCCAAGTGCCCACCAGCCACATCTGAGCGCCAGCACAGAGATGCCTGGCAGCATCCCCCCATCCCCTCCTGACAAGGACCATGATGGATGTGCAACCCTGTGCACAGACACTGACCAGGCTCTGCATCCCCACGAAAAAAGGGACAGCAACACCCCTAGGTCCACTCAGTGCCCCACAGCCTTGCACAGGCTGCTGTTCCATGTGAAACCCGGGGGTGGGCAGCACCTTCCATGGCTGGTCCTACCTTCCAGTCTGTGTCCACAGTGGAGAGGAAGACATCCGAGTTCTCCTGGGATGAGAAGGAGCATTAGGGACAGAGACACCCCTCACTTTTGCAGTGTCCTCCCAGCCAGCTCCTAAAGCCCCCTGATGCCACAGGCACCCACTCCCCGGGGCTGCAGGGGACACAGTGCCCACACACCTCCACAACAGCTGCACACAGGTGTTACCTGTGTGTGCACACACACAGGTGTGTGTTAGCATGATGTGCAGCCTCTGCACACACATCCATCACCCCACCACACCTGAACCTGTGCTCAGCCATGCGGGCTCATCACCACCAGCACACACACACTGAGGACCGCACACACAGAGTACCACCCATGTGCCCAGCACACAACCCCTCCCAAACTCCCTTGTCCTGGTGCCCCACATGCAGGAGCCAGAGGCAGCGTGGTCACCAAACTCACCAGCTCAGCGTCCTGTCCCCGCAGCAGCGGCTTCTCCTCGGTGAAGCGCAGCTCATGCAGCCCTGCCATGGTCATCTCCTGCAGCAGCAGCCCTGCCCGGGGCAAGGGACATGTCAGGGCAGGTCCTGCCTCAGTCCTCTTTGCCCCAGCCCTCCAGAGCCCCTGGGTCTCCCTCCCATAGGGATGGGACCCAAATCAGCTTCACTCCACCCATCTGCTATGGGGGCTTGGTGCTTCAGCTTGTCCAGCTGGGAGCTGGCAGCCTAGATGAGCTCAGCTCCCAACTCCTGCCCAGGTCCAGTTCTCCCAGTCAAGACAAACCTATATCCAGGGCATGATCTTGGGCAAACTAAGGGACCAATCTCATCTGTCCATGCTGGTAACCTCAGTAAGCACCCAGTCCAGAGCAGGGACATCCAAATTCCCATCCCAGCTTTCAGCATCAGTCAAAGAAAGTCCAGATTTTTGGCCAGTTTTAGGCTGCAGATAGGTATGGATGGGACAGAGGGAGATGTCCTTGCACAGGCAGAATGAGAGGTGATGTTTCTCAGCCATTCTGTGAGGCAGAGGGATGTTCCAAGCAGAAAGAGAACAGAGAGACAGCCTGAAGTTTGTATGGCAATGATGGAAGAAATCCGAATGTGAAGCCTTTGCTCCCAAAGTCTTGTCCTTGCCTGTGAATCAGGTGCTGGCCAGTTGGTACCTCAGCCCCAGGACTTGGAGGGACAGACTTCTCCATGGAGCCGCCGCTCAGCAGCGGTGTGAGACTGGGTGCTGCTGACCTCGACCAACACTGGCATCTCCAAAAAAAACCCAGCAATCCCAGCTCAGAGAGCAAAAGAGAGCAAGGAGATCAGCAGCTGGCTGCACACAGAAAGTGAAAGACATGGGGACACAGGGAACAGTCCAGGCTCCCCTGTGTTTAAATGGGATGGGTAACTAGCAAATCCCAGTGCCAGGGGATTATCTGCACTCAGGCAGGATTCCGACCTCAGGAATCACCTTTGCAGCCTCTGTTTTCACCCCTTCCACAAGACCAAGCCTTCAGACGAGTTGTTGCTTCTTGAAATGGGCTAGCACTGATCCCACGTCCCTCAACTGTCTCCCCCCTGTGCAGTCTCCCTGGACACAACGGGGATGGTTTGGGCTGAACAAGCACCACAGCAGACACAGCCCCTCTCCATCCGCACTCCAAACCTAGGTCAGTCCAGGCTGATGATGTGGAAAGGCCAAGAAATGCCACGAATATTGGAAGGCCACCAGGAATACAGGAGCTTGTCATAAACTCCCCTCCAAAGTCGGGTTTTGCTCCTCTGACCGGGTTTTCCATTCAGAACTCAAGCAGGCTGTGCCACCTGCCTGCTTTCTGCAGACACGGCACTTTGCCTTGCTCCTTGGGAGCCATCCAACAATCCAGAACTGTTTGGAGGGAGAACACCACTGCAAAGCCCCTCGAGATTCTCAGGGCACCCAGCACCAAGAGTCTCCGTGTCAGCCCCTGCCCAGAGGGTCCCACCAGGCCAGGGGATGTCAAGAGGAACCATCAGCCCCAAGGAGAGGCACAAGTGAGGGGCACGCTGCTCCAGACTGGGCTGCTGCTGCTGGGGAGATGACTTTGTGTACAGGGACAGCCCTGGCCTGCAGCCCACCAGCATAGCCAAGCCAACACAGCCTGCAGAGCCACCAACCGAGCAACCCCACAACCCCAAAGGGAAAAAGAGGAAAAAAGGGGAAAAATCAGCCTCACCAATAGCTGGGTCTGGAAGAGAGCAGGAGCGTCCCACGCTGAGCACACCAACCCACCGTGTGGCCACGGCCCCAGGGTGGCTGGGAACAGCACTTAGTGTATGGTGAATGCCTTTATTAATTACAGCCTGCAGCTAATATGGGAGGGAGGGTGGCTGAGCCATGAGAAAAGGCCCCGTGACCTTGTTTGCGTGGTGGGGGGAAAGCTGGCTCAGGGGGGATGTGTCAGAGCCCTGCCCCAAGCAGCATCCCGAGCACAGGGTACACAGTCTCCTGAAGTGCTGCTGAGTGTGGGAACAGAGCAGGGATCCATGAGTCAGGGATCAGTAAGCAGGGTCACAGCCATGTTGCCACCTGTCCTGGGTGCTCTGCTTCCCCTGCCACCCCACAGGAGCCCTCATCCCTGCTCCTGCCAGCATAGCTGTGGGGCTGTGGGCAGTCTCACCCAGCCCCACTGGGCCACTGTCGCTCTGGAGGGCTGGTGAGGAAGCCACAGCTCCAGGTCTCCTAGCCAAAACAACTTGTCTCCCATCTTACACCAGGGTAACGTGCCAAGCCAAGCCTCTTCCTTGCAGCTCACCCCAATGCTCCCCAACAGGCACCCATTCCTAGGGTACCACCCCAAACACACCCACCTCTGCTGCCTCTCTGCCTTCCCAGTGTGGTGCCACAGTTTCCTGGGCACAGCCAGGGCAAGTCTCTTCCCTAATTCCCAATCAGGTCCAAACCCAGCAGGACATAAGTGCTCTGTCTGGGACTAGTGCTCTGCTCCCCCAGGGCCTTGGCACTGTGTGTATAGGCAGGGACAGGAACAGCCACATTGGCTTACCTTCCCCAGGGAGCTGCAGCCTGCTGCTGGCTTACTGGAGGAGAACCAGCTTGTAGCATAATAATAATAAATATAATAATAAATAAATATATAATATTATTATTTATTATTTATTATTATATTATTATATTTTATTATTATTATTATTATTATTATTATTATTATTATTATTATTTATTATATCATGATCACGACAAGGCTGTGAGCTCCATGTCACACTTGGCAGCGTGTTTGGTGACAGGGCAGGGATCCCTCAGATGTTGCCTCAGTCTCACAGGAGTCCCCACACTACCTGTGTCCTGCCCTGGCACGGATGTGGTGCCCACAGGATGTTGGCACGGACGCCTCGGGCTGACTGAGCAGTGTGCAACAAACAGGCAGACAAATCGGGAGAAGTGAGGGCTGGCCCCTGCCAGGCAGTGAAGCCAAGGCAGCCTTCCGTGAGGCTGGGAGAGGGAGGAAGGGAACTTGCAGCTCAGTCTGAGCCGCGGCCGTGCGCCCACAGCGTTGCCCCCCGAGCAGCACCGATGAGGGAGCACGATGGGGGGAAGGAAAACCCCAGAGTGACAGAGCCTGGGCCACATCCTGCTCCACCGGAGCAGGAGGAACACCCACAGCTTTCTCTGAACGCGTGGGGGACACAGGTCTGTGCCCCAGTAGCCCCACAAACCAGCCTAACAGCGCGGTCCAGCCGAGTGAGGGTGCGGGACTGGGCCGGGGCACACGGTGCCACTGATGCATGGGCTGAGCAGCCCAGGGTCTGGGGGTGGCAGCAGGGGCTTTGTGGGGGCTCAGGCCGTCTCGCAGTGGCTGTTGCTAAGAGCAGCCTCCTTCCCAGCCCAGCGCATTTGTGGGGCAGCGGGGAGACTCCCAGGGGAGGCTGGCTGAGGAGCAGGGAGGCATCGCAGGGATGCTCCAGCAATCCCCCGGGCTCCCCCACCGCCCGGCTGTCTGCTGGGAGGCCCCCCTTGCCAGGAGGCTGCCGACTCCGTTCCCCTTCCCCAGCACCCCCGGGCTGGGCTTTCCCCGCTGCAGGAAAGCATCCCCTCCGGATCCCGGGAAGGACCCGACCCCAGCCGCCTGCACCTGCGGGAGCCAAGGCAGGCGGCGGGTGGGGGGCACTCCGCCTGAAGGCGCCCGCCACCCCCGGCCCCATCACACCCCCGTACCTGTCAGGAGCTCGATCTTGTGCCGGAGCACCTTCATGCCGGGGCGGCGGGTCCCGGCGGGCGGGGCGAGCGGAGCCGGAGCCGGTGCCGGTCTCGGTGCCGGTGCGAGGTGCGCGGGGCGGCGCAGGGGCTGGGCTGGGCACGGCCCCGCCGGCCGGATCCTCCCCTCGCCGGGGCCGGAGGGGAGGGACGGGGCCGGGATCGGGTACGGGGGCACCAGGAGGACAGCGGGGCTGAGGGAGGCGGGAGCGACCGGGAGATGGAGCCTGCGGGGGTTACACGGAGCGCGCAGCCTGGGGGCTGCGGGGGCTGCGGGGGGTTGGAGGCTGCCGGGGCACACATCACCCTGCAGGGAACCCTGTAGGTCCCAGAGTGGGACCGTGAGGGCCAACGGGTCCAACAGGTGCCTGTGGTCGTGGAGTTCCAGAGCAGGGGACAGTGGGAGCCCTCGGGAGCCCCAGGTATGGACCATGCACAAGGGGTCTGGGTCTCCCTGAGAGCAGGGAAGGTGATAATCAAGGTGCTCGGGGAGGATCCGGGACAAGAGGGGACCTGTGCACAACAATGGTACCTGGAACACAGCTGTTGGTGGCCAAGGGATGTAGGGAGTCCTGGAGAGTGGGGCCATGAAAGACAAAGGACTTGGGAATATCCAGGAACAAAACCACGGATGACAAGGGACCTGGGGGTCCTCTGGGGCATGGGAATGAAGGTTCCCCTGGGCAGAGGATGGTCCCAATCAAGGTCACCAGGTAGTTCCAGGATAAGAAGGACCTGTGCAATGAGGGTCCCCACAGCAGAGCCATAATGGTCTGGGGCTGCCAGGGAGTGCAGATGGTGACAGTCAAGAAGGATCATCCAGGAGTGGAGGCCATGAATCCTCAGCAGGAGGTTGTGAATCACTTGAATTCTCTTGAATTGGGACAACTGGGACATTGAGGACAGAGGGCCCTGGCCTGCACCACAGCAAAGGTTGAATCCTGCTTGTCTCCAAGCCAGACAAGCCCATCCTGCCACTGTTCCTTCCTCTGTACTTCCTTGGTATCACTTTAACTGATTTTTTCCCACACCTAGGGATGGAACAGCTTCCACTCCCACACTGCCTGAGGCAACTGCACAGGACATACCATCCAAAACTGGCCTTTACCAAAACATCCCCATGGGGTTGCACTGAGGACCCCATCACCTCCTCTCAGTGGGCTTGGTTCCTCAGCACATGGGTTGAATCAGGTATCTCAGAGCTCAGTCTTATCACCCCTCAGCCAGCCACAATGGCCAACAGACCCCTCTGCTTCAGGGCACCTTTGCCTGCTGGACCATGGGGTGCCTTGAGAGCAGCCACAGGCAGCTCATCCTACAAACAGCTGCTGAGGGGCTGGAGAAATATCTGCTCATACTGACATTCATCACTGGTACATTTTAACAGCTTGTCCCAGGCTTTTTGGATGGCAATCAAATTTCAGCTGATTTCAACCTCTCCCGCTGAGTCACCACAAGTTCTGCATCCAGGCTGCATTTGCCTTTTCACCTCAAAGAGAGGAAAAGCCCATGATGTCAGGGAGCTCAGGGACTCTTAAATCCCTCAACTACGAGCCAGCCCCTCACCTAGCACTTCAATGGGACCAGATCTTCCCTGCCTTCAGTGCTGCCTTTTCCCCTCTTCTGTGGGTCCAGCAGCCAAGGGTTTTTCTCTGAATTGGTCAGGGATGAGATAGCTTTGGTTCTGATCTTCCTGACATTGCACACATTTAAACCCCCTCCTTATCCTTCAGTTGCCAGGGGTTTCTATAGGAATAAATTATTTTTCATGCTTGGGATTTGTCTTTTCTTCAGCAGTCACACCTTCAAGTAGAGGGGGCCAGAACTGCTGGACCCATGGATGCCACTGAAATGGCAAGAGGGAGGTGGCAGGACTAGAGGCCCTAGGACCTTTCATTTTCCCTGTTTCTGGAAGAAACCTGGAAAGATTTAATGAGAAAGGCAAAGACTAAAACTCCAACAAAAATGCTCCAGCATGACCCCAAAGTTCCTGTTGCAATGGTGCCTTCTTGTCCTGGCAGAGGTGAGCTGGGACCCCTAACCCTGCTGCAGGTAGTTCTGCACCCCTTGGCCACCCTTCCCACAGTGGCATCCAGTGCTGGCAGTGCCACAAGGACCCATCCCGTGGTGGGCAGCTGGTGGTGGACAGAGCACACAGCTGCCATCAGCAGAGAGGGACGCAGAGGTGACCAGCATGGCAAGCAGAGGCCGGAATCCAAGCCCTGAGGCAGAGCAGGGTTTGACACACGTCCAACAGCTCCAGGCTGCATCCTGTGCTGCACACAGGGCTGATTGGGGGGCAGGAGGAGAAGCAGCCTGGGGCAGATGTGCTGGCTGCCCATGCTGGCTGTGCAGGGACCAGCACGATCGATGTGCCTGTATCGAAGGGGATCGGGTCCCACCCGAGGCACAGGCAGTCCAGTGACGACATGCACAGGAGTCACAGCTAAATTTAGCCTCATTTGTGCGTGAATGTGATGTTTTTGTTCTTGCCCTTAAATAAAAACATTGTTTGGAGCCAGTGGCTGCTGGTTCTGCTTTGCTCAGCCCTGGACGTTGGATGGATTGTTTCAGTCAAGCTGCTCAAAAGAGAAATGAGAATTAGCAATTGGTGAGACATATCCCAATTTTATTTTCAAAAATGATCAGGAGCCATTTCCCAGAGGCCAGCAGTGCACACAAAGCTGTGAGAGTGTGATTTTGGTGGCTGTGGGGATGTGCTGGTGCTGAGGGAGAGGTGTCTTCCAGGTAAAGCTGCTCCATGGGATCACAAGCTGGAGCCTTGGTCATAGTGAACAGTGTCTTGGGCTTGAGGCAACAGCACTGGAATACCAGCTGTTGGTGATGGGCCGCATCCTGCATCCCACCTTGGCTGGACATCCCACCCCTAGGGCAAGCACAATCTGCCCCAGCCTTACAGCCTCGGGGCAACAAAAGGCCCACACCTTGTTGGCTCCAAAATAATCAGAGCCAGAATGACAGCAGGGCAATGAGATCTTGGGTGTCTCAAAAGAGACACCTCAAACCCTGCTCAGAGGTCCCAGATCAGTGCCAGGATGGGTTGGTGCCCCCAGAACTGCTGGGCTTCATGCAGAACACAGAACAAGTGCTGCACCACAGCACTGCCTGTGCGTGAGCTCAGAGCTCGGACAGGGACAGGGACAGGGACTGGCAGGAGCCAGCCCTGCTGCTCCACATCCTGACATCACACATTCCACTGAAGGTGCCTGGGAAGGTAAAATCCTGCAGGGAGCTCAGCATCCTCTCCCTGCAACGCAGCCTAGGCTGGGAGCAGAGGCTCCGTGACCTGGCACAGAGCAGAGCCGTGCTGTGCCCTGTGTGCCCCAAGAAGCATGTGCTGGGGCTGGCGAGCTGCCCGTCCCCTCTGGCTGCCTCCTGCCCTCCAAACACAGGGCTACCAGTAATTTTCCATCCTGGCTGTGAGCTCTGCCCTAACGAGATGTTCTCCTATGTCCCTCTAATAGGGCTGGGCCCCATTCAAGTTTCTCTGTTCATTCAGACCCTGAGTCCCCCCCGTTTTGCTGCTTAAGCCGCCAACCAGTTCTGCAGGACGGCTGCTCCTCTGAGCCCTGTTCCTCACAGTGCTCACAGCCCTGCTGCCTCAGAGCAATGGGACGATTTTGTCCAAAAGCCAGAAAAAAATAATTAAAAAAAGGCCAGCAACCAGCCAAGAAAAATTCCCATGGCTCAGCTGCACTGGGGCCAGAAACAAGGCAGCCCTGGGCACTTTGCTCTCAGCCATTTCCAAAGCTGCCTCTGCACAGGCACCTCTGCCTGGAATGGAAGGTCTGGGTCCATCAGCTGCCCTGACTGGCAGAGCACATCAGAGTAAAGTTGATTTCCAGAGGAAGGTAGCTGGCCCTGGGGTGCTGTGCCTGCAGCGTGTGTGCAGCAGTGCGCTGCTTTCAACTCCTTCTCCTTGCAATGAAGCTGCTCAACTCTGACCTCAATTTAGGCATTCCCTTTGTGGGCCTGGAGAGCCACCCACCCACCGCCAGGAGACATCTCTTCTGGAGGGAGAATTCTCTGCCCGTGTCTCCAGAGCAGGCCTCTCCATCTTGTTCCTGCCTCCTCCCAGCCACAGCAGCTGCAGCAGCACTGCCCGGGCCCTGTGCTGCTGCTGCCACGGCCTCCTTCAAAGCCAGGCTTTAAAAAAATACCTGTCAGCAGAGCCAAGGCGGGTGCTCAGTGCCGGCATGTGTGTGTTTAGCAGGTTGATAGGCGTGAGACAGAGCAGAGACAGCAGGGGCTCTCTCCTCGGAGGCCAAAGACTGGCACATTTGCAAAGGCAGCATTAATCAGCATTTTCAACTGCACAGCACCTGTCACAACACAGCAAAGTTGTCCACTCTTACCTTCCCTTGGAGGATGGAATAATGCCATTTCCAAGGGCTGACCTCTCTAGCTGCAAGCTGCTGTGGTGCTTTAGGGAGAGGGTGACGGATTGGGAACACTCAACTTCTTTTCTTAGAGTTTCCACTGCTCCCCAGTCCCCACCACATGCAGTCCCTCCTCCTTGATGGTCAAGAAAGCCCTCACAGAAGCAGCCCAACATCCAGCTCCCCTTGCCTTGTCCCCCACCAGCTCTGCCCCTGACCCTCTCATTGGCCCTCAGCTGATCAATATCTCTAGCTCTGATCCATCAATCCTAACGATTTCATCCCACTTCTCACTAATGCACTCTCTTGTTATGCTGCCTTTGGGCCATGGACCCGGCAGATGCTGAGAGGGAGGCAGAGGGCCAAAGGTGTGCCACTGCTGTGCCAGGACAGCACATTAACTCTTTGAAACACCGGCCTCTCACTTCCTGAGACAGGTCTTCTCGTCCTCCCACAGCTCTTGGCTCACTGGACAACCACAAACCTCCCTCCCTCAGCTCAACAGTTCCCTGCACACTCATCCTCTCCTTCCCTTTTTAGCCCTGTCCCTTGTAGAAGCCTAAGACAAAACCAAGATTAAGTCCCCAAACTGGTCTGGGGAGAGCTGGATACCAGGTGCTGCATCTTCCCACCTCAGGGGCTTCTAATCCAGTCTTTGTATTGCCCTGAAAAGAGTGGTTTGCACCAGATACCCACCCAAACCCACTTCTCTTGGATTCCCACATGCTCCTGAGTCAGGGTGTTGCACATCCCGGGGGTGAAATGCCCCCTGACGTGGCTGCTGGCTGTGTGACCGTGCTGCTGCTTTACAGCTGATCCTGGCAGGGCTCCGGGAGCCCATCCCAGTGCTGGGGTGCACCAAACAAGGGGCTCTGGCCCATCCTGGCACTAACCTTTGCTGCAAATCCAGTCACACGCACCCCATCAATAACCAAGTGCAAGATAACAAAATGAGCTGTCACAGCCAATTAACATGCTGGGCTTAATCGGCTCGTGGGCTTTCAGGGTGGAGGTGAGGGGCTGGCTCCAGGCTGGAAGGGCCAGAGGGAGGCTGGGCGAGGTGTTCCATGGATTGCAGCCACCCCTCTCTGCTGGCTCTCTGGGCCAAGAGCCAGGAGTGGGAGGGCAGGGCAGTGCTTCCTGAGAGCCCTGGGATCATCTCAGGGCTGTGTGGACACCCCGGCCCCAGGCACGGCCAGCAGAGAGGGACAGGCAGCCACTGCTGAGGTGACTGGTGTCAGACACCCCACACAGGCCCTTAGCCCCAGGGCAGACCCTCTTGCTAGGAGAGCAGCCAGCACAAATGCCAAACCCAAAAGGCTTCCACTTAAAGCCAGGAGGGATCTCAATGGCTGTCGCTGAGCGCCTCTCAATTAATTAGCATCCTGCTGATTCTACAATTGAGGCGATTGCTAAGGAGATTAAATCGGTCTGCCATAAAGCAGATGCTGTTCCCAAGGCCTGATTTGCAGTGATTTTCTTTTCCTCGAGCCTTTTTCCTGCCCTGTTGACTCAGCCCCAGGGCGCTGGGTGCAGCCAGGACACAGCAGAGCTCCAGAGATGAGGGTGGGACCACTCGTTAAATGTCACTGCAGGCCCGGGAGGGCTCACTTGGAGGATGCTGTGTGAATCCAGAGCAGTGCTGGGTACACAGAGCCCGGCCATGCAGGGAGGCTGTGATCTGTTCACCCCATTCCGCCTGCATCAGCAGGGACAGACTCAGCCGAGCAGCCAGAGCTGCATTTGTGCACCTGAGAGCCCAAACTGAAAGGAAAAATAACAGCTCAGCCTCCAGGCAGAGCTTAGTAAATCGACCACGACTGCGATAAACCCTGCTGATTTGGTGCAAACTTGGAGTAACCCCAAATGCACAGAGGACAGTACAACAGAGTATGGCCCTGCCCAGGAGGCTCTGCTCCACTCCATCAGCACTCCTTGGGTCTCACCAGCACAGCTGAGGAGCGGGAGGACTTTTCTCTGGAAGCCTTTGCAAAGGATGTGGCTCTCACAGTTGGTTTGTTAGTGCTGCCCAGGTCCTATGCATGGCTTGTTCCCTACCACAGCAGAGAAATGGCCAGACACCCATGGACACAAAGAGCACTTAGGAAAGGGCTGCAGGATGTCAACTAAACAGCCCAAAACCTGCAAATCTTGTATTTGTGAGGTGAAGGCAAGAAATTAATCATAAATCCTTGCTGTGATGGGAGCCTGTCTGGAAAGATACACCCACCCAACCCAGTATGGTCCCAGAGCAAGAGAAATAAGCACATGTGAGGGCTGCTTTGATGGTAGTTTGATTACTGACTGCATCTGCTTCACTGCTTCCTCCCATGGGCATCGCTGCCAAGTCCCACAGCCACCTCCTCACTCCACTTTTGCTCTAATGCCTGAGGAAAAAACGAGCTTTTGGCATTTGGCAGCTTCTTGCTCGAAGTCAGGGGAAAAATTGTGTTTTATGATCAGCAAGGGTTTGTAAGGGTATGTCACAATATTCCTCTGCTTTCCCTAGGGAGAACCCAGGGCTCTCTAGGGACCAACGGGACAGCTAGAGACAAGCCCTGTCCTGCAAGCCACACTAGCTGAGAGTCCGGTTTTCAACCTGCATTCGATTTCTGACAGCTTTTTATTTTGTATTACAGCATCACAACTGAAATGGAGCAGCACCATCCTGACCCTCTGGAGAAATCTCCTTACCACTGGCCATTTCTAGACACAGAAATCCAAGGAGAAGAAGTCTGGGACAGTTGTTAGGGCTGCAGTTTCTCAAGTTCATCTGCAGGCAAACTGGGATTCCTTATTCTGTGTCCCTCTATGCTCCTCACCCCCCAAACCCTGCTCAGCCCAGCTGCTACCTGTGCCTTACCTCAACCCAGCAGCAGAAAATTGGCATTTTTCCTGCAGCAGAGATTTCTGCCTTGCACAGGTCTAGCTGGGCATCCCAAAGAAGGTGCATTTTCCCCAAGGTGTGGGGGAGCACTGCAAAGAGCTGCAGCTGTCAGTCCTCACAAAGGCTAAGGCAAGGCAATGGACCAGCATGTCCTGCCAATCCAGATAGAAAGGATACTGAGGCTGCTGGCACTGCTTGGCAGCCTGCCATGAGGAATAACTCTTCAAAAATAGAAGCACGCTAATCTGAGGAACCTGCTGGTATTGTCAATGACATTAATGAAGTGTTTGGAAAACCAGAACAAACGCCTTGGCTTTTAGGGCCTGTGCCCCTTGTAATTTTCCACACCAGCCAAGGAGTGTTCTGGCAACAGCACAGTGCTCTTGGTGCTGTCCTGCTCCCCAGGGCAGAGCAAGGAGTTGGCTCTGGGGGCTCCCTGTGCAGCAAAGCCTGGCCAGTCCTCAGGGAAGAGGCTACCCAGAGCAGTTTCCACTGGGAAAACAAAGCCTCTCAAGTAGATTCAGTGTGCCCAGGAGAGGTGGAAGCTCACTGTCTCCTCATCCTTCTTGTTTTCATTCCTTGTCTCAAGCCTCCTCTGGGTTCTTTTTCACCACGGTGGTCAGGACCCACAGGAAGGCAAATTTCTCCCTTGGCAGAAGGGTTTTGGATTCCACAGCTTTCTCCCCACTTCTCTCCTTCTGCAGCAGTCAGTAATCCTTCATTTTCATTGCCAACCATGACATCCACTCTTCATTGTGCTCTAATCTAGGACAAGGTAGCGCAACCTGCCAAACCCAGACTTCAATTAAAAATTTGAACAAAGCTTTTGTTGTAGCTGGTTACACAAAAACTGGTAGAAAATTGCCAGTTGAAGATCACAACAGCTTGTGCTCCTAACTCAGCCAGGTGCCACCGTGTCTTTCTTAAAAATGGTGTAAGAGCATATCAGTTACCAGAACACTTCTTGTTGCTAGTCCTGGTTTTTGCTCAAATTTTGCCTATTTTTTCCCCCTGGATTGAAATGAAAACATTTGTGTCAATACTGTAAAATATGTCTATGGACTGCTTTGTCATAAACATCAGCAGTCCTTCAGTTTAAAAGCTGAAGGACATGGGGAGAACTAAAACTTAAAATTCCTTTTATGACCTTTCCTGGGTAGTTCTGTAATGAACATTTATTGTACCATTTTGAAAACACACAAGTTCAAACTCCTCTAACTTAAAGCTTGCTGCAGTGCCATGGAGAAGGACAGGTGTGCTCACAAAAAGTAAAGAGCAGTCTTGTACTTCTGGACAGAAAAAACTAGCCAAGATTTACTAACCCAATATGTAATTTATAATTACAGGATCAGATTTTTAAATCTTATACTCATGGTTACTAGAAGTGGCATTGCCTTCTTACAAAAAGCCAGTGACATTGAAGGCTATTTCAGGGATTTTTTTCCCTCCCTACTCTGAAGGCTGTTGTACAAAATGTTGGCACATGAGCAACCTTCTGCTTGGATTTTGCATCCAGCAGTAGAGAAGAAAAACGTCCTTACAAATGCAGGAAAATTAGTTTGGATAGTCACCAAAACCAGCTTAGAAATGTAGTGGAACTCATGATTCTGGTTACAAACCAGCTACATCCCAAAGCAAACATCTCAGTAAAATAATATCTACAATTGAAAGATGCTTCTTGTCACAAATGGACTTCAACTGGCTCCCCTTGCAGCACTGATCACAGCTCTGCCATGGTACACCAATGTTTGCCACAATGCCTGGAGCAGCAGGATCTGGATAGAGACAGCCAATTCCCACCTCCCACCACCACTACAACAAAGCTGAGGTAATACAGTCATCCCAACCCATCTTATGTTCCTAAAAATGCAATTCATTAAAGCAATAGCTTATTGATTGGCTGGCAGGGTCTCTGCCACAACCTGTGCAAGCTGCCAGTCCCCACCTGGGCTAAGGCAGACAGGAACTATTTCTACACTGGCACGATTGCACAAATTAGCTCCTGACCACATTATCTGTGAGAACAGAGGGATTGCCTATCATGGCCACACTTTGTAGAGACCTGGACTTTCCCATTTATTTTTCTGCTGTGGTGCAATTAACAACAGACTTTTCACATTATGAGCATTCCCTTACAAAACATTTATTCAGGACAAAAAGCCAGAAATGGACAACTGACAAATGCATAAGCCATTATGTGCCATTAAGTCATTAAGTACAGCAGCATTTCATCCTGCACATACTTGAAATACTTTTGTCAGGCAAGCTTCCAACTATTCTCCTGTGGCAGGATTTCTGGCCCCGTGCAGCTGAGGGGGAGGCACCAAGACAGTTGTGAAGGCACAACACTCTCACCACCTCCACAGGCTGAGCTGGAACACCTCTGGCCAAGGAATGGCCCTTGGTGCTGGAGGTCTGTTTGAAGCATCCAACATCCAGGAGCATCTGCAAGTCCAGTAATAGCTCCTCTGAGACTGGGATCTTGCTGTCACCTCCCAGGGACTCCCACAGAAGTGGAAATGCTCAGCAGCATCAGGATGCAGCTCCTCTGCTTAGGTTCTCCTTCTGCAGAGGTGAAGAAGTTCCTGTAAGATGTCTAACACTGCTCCCAAAGGACAAGCATCCTGATGACTGCAGGAACTGAACCCTGCAGAGACCATGCCTTCTGTCTCCAGTCCAATGGGACTTGGGATGATCTAGGGTTAAGGGCATCCACACGGGATGATAACCACTGTGCTGCTCAGCAAGTCCCAAATCCAGTCACTCCTACTGGCAAGGATGACATTTACTAGGATCATCTTCCTAGATTCATCTGGATGGATCACAAGGAAGGAAACTCAGTTCACTTGCTCTGTCCCTCCTACTAACCAAATTTAGAAATCGGAAGAATTTCTCATGGAGAAACAAATATCTCAAAGGTTGATAATGGGGCAGAGTTTCCATTAAAGTTTCTGCTTTTGATCTGATTTTACTCTTTGCTGCCTTCTGTTTCCTCCTCTGTAGAACACCCAGCACAGAGACACATCCAGCACAAAAGCCACAGGCATCAAATAACCCTCTTTACTGCACACCACCAAGGTCACAAGGGCCGAGAAGGGAGAAGGGAGAGGACAAGGCAGCAGGAGACATGTGCAGCCACTTGCTGTGTGGGTTTGAGGAGGTACTCCTCTCCAGGGCACTGGCACTGTGTACAGGAGTCAGCAAAGAAAAACATTCCTGTCTCACTAAGAGCACCTGTCCCACCTCAGTGTGTAAGAAATGAAAAAAAAAAAAAAACTGTATCACATTTTTTCCACATCACTAGAGCTTTCTAAAGAACAGGGAACCTGGAAACAGCTCTTCATAGAATCAAGAGCTGTTTCCAGGAGGTTGGGCTAGGAAAGACAAGATGAAATAAATAAATTACACTTCTTTCCAGATCTGGTATTGAAAATATCAAATTGGAGCAATAATTAGCATTTATTACCCTTTTAGAAAATTCTCTGCTAGCCCTTCAGCCACCTAGCAAACACTTAAGCTGCAACTCCTCAGAATTGCTATGAGTAAGCTGTAAGGCTGTTCAGTGGTGTGGTCCAATTTTTATACCCTTGCCCTCTGCCTTTAAAATTTTCCAATTTTACTCTTATCCAAAGTTGTTACAGAGAAGAATTCCCATTAATGGACAGGGAGCCTGTCCTTCCCTAAATTGATTCATTTTTCTCTGCTACGACAGGCTGTAAATCTGTCCCCCACTGTAACTCCATGTTCTTCAGGCTTTTAACCATCCACTTCTGTGAGCTTTCTTTTCCCATAGTTCTGCACCAGACTGGAAGCTGTGATTTGAGAAGCCTGTCCCTTTTCCCAGCACTGGAAGTCATTCAGCCCTTTCTGGCCCACTTGAAAGAGAGCCCTCTCCAGCTCATCCAGGCGAGCCACCAGCACAGACGTGTCCTCGTTGTAGGCGTTCTGAGAGGAGTCCATGATGCGGCGGAAACGGGCAACGAACGTCTGCAGAGAGCAAAGAGAGTCAGTGAGAGGGCCAGAGCCCCCAGCTCACACCTGAGCTTGCAAAACTGAAAAGCCAAAGGCTCCTGCTCACAGCAAGCCAAGGGGCAGCACAGTGCTTGTTACGCTTGGCTACAAAGACAAAACCACTTCATGCCTGAGCTGGGACATCAAATGCCTGATACTGGATGGGAAGCAAACACAGAATTGGATTTTGGCTGCATACTCATACCAGGCTTGAGGAGACCATAGGATACAACACAGTTATGATCTATTCTGTCTCACTTCTCAAGCAATCATTGCTTTAGAGCAGGAGGAATGACTCTCATGCCACAGCAGCTGCTGCAGGAACATAGAAGCTGCAAGTTGTGAATGTCCTGGAAGCCAAACTGCTGCTGAAAAGCATTCAGTATGCTAGAAAAACACTCAACCCTGAAAAAAGGTGGAAAAGCAAGCCAATCTACAACTTATAAATAGTATTTTGAAAAGCTAAGCAACAAGATGTATTTAAGGTATTTTATTTTCCTCTCTATCTTTGCTTTTGGGAACAGGAAAAAAAGAGGGTCAGAACTCTTTAAAAACTGTGCTTTGTTATTTCAGAAGTTGATTTTAAGATCATCAGAACTTAAAGGATAAACTTGTAAGTTTTTAAGTCAGCACAACTCCCCTCCTGTTTGCTTCTAAAATGAGAAATCAAACCTGGCGTGCTTTGACTTTTTTGTCAATAAGTAATGAGTTCTACTGTGGCTTTTTTTTCCTAAGATGTCCATTAACAGAAAAAGAAAAGACAAGGAAAGGCATGGGCCCCTCCTCAATGCACAAAGCACATGTTCAGTGGACAACTCCAAGAAAGCAGCAGCACTTTAAAGCCTCTCGTGCCAGTCTTAATGTAAAGCACAGAGAAAGGAAAAAAAAAAATGCAATAAAAATCATCCCAGCCCACTTAGAGACCTGGCTGAAGCGATCTCAGAGCTGTTAGTGGTTAGGTTTAAAAGCTTAAGAAGACTGAAGTCTGGAAACAGACAAAGATGACATCTATCTTTTAGAAGAGAAAGGGGAGATGGAGAGGGAGAAAGGAAGAGCCAGGGAATTATAAACCCATCAGCATCAATTCCTGGAAGCATACTGGAACAAAGAAGCAACACAGAAACTTCTGCAAGACAATAAAAGCGTGACAGCCATCACAGACTTGCCAAGAACAAACTCCCAGAGCCCAGCCTGGTTTCCTGCTAGGGCAGGATGCCAGGCCTTGCACAGGCAGGAAGAGCAGCAGAGGGGTATCTGTCATGGGGCACTCTTGGAAGATTCAGCCAGACCACCCAAAGATAGTCAGGAGAGACAGCAATCATCCTCAGCTCCTGTCAGGAGGGAAGAACACACTGAGGGGAGTTCCACTGGGGTCTCTGTGGAACCAGCTACTGCTTGAGATGTTAATTAAAGAGCTTACTAAAGGAATAGAAGCTGAGCTTATTAAATCAGCAATCATGTGCATGAGAAGGAGAAGGGATGGCTACAGGCATGTCAGGGAGTAGAACTCTTAATTCATAACAATCCTGACTAATTAGAAAGATGGTGTGAAAACAATAGGATGTCATTCACCCAGGACTAACAGAAGGTTTTACATTAAGGCAGAAATAGTACAAAGTCAGGAAATTATTTGTTTGCAGATGCAACCTGTCCCATCGCACTGTGGACTGCAAACCAAACACAGATCCATGTGACTGCATCGTGACAACCCAGATGCTGCACCAAGATGAGCCAAGAGCATCACAGCCACACAAA
Source organism: Sitta carolinensis (assembly GCA_032173965.1). NCBI lineage: Eukaryota > Metazoa > Chordata > Aves > Passeriformes > Sittidae > Sitta > Sitta carolinensis. The sequence goes on from CM063292.1 coordinate 6,344,980, forward strand.
ACTCACAAAGTAATCCTTTTGTTTTCATCAGCACAAGTCCTGAGCATGAGACTGCACTGCTGTTCAGGGCTCGGCACGGTGGACACAGATCCACTGGAGAGGCACCAGCAGTGCACAAAGAGGGCAGTCAGAGGTTAGGAAGCATGACCCACAGAGAAATGTCAAATGAACTGGGACTGCTGCAGGAAGGAAGAGAATAATCTGTCCTCAGCATTTACTTTGTAGGAGACAAACAGAACAGAGCTGGTATTGCTGTGAAGGAGCTTTGGTTCAGACATTAGAGCAAACCTCCTCAGGTGAGGCTGGCGAGGCACTGAAAACATTACCCAGAGCAGGATGAAGTCTCTGCCTCAGAGAGATTTAAAAACAGGTACAGTTAAATAATCTTACATCTCCTCTAGTCCTGTTTTACAGGATTTTATGAAATACCATATTTACAGGAAATACCAAGCTAAAATTACACTTCTGGGTGCACAGTGGAGGCTTCCAGCAGCAGCCTGTGCAGATGCCAAGAGGGTCACCCATATTCAATCCAGAAGCCACTTGGATTAAACCAGGATATTTCTCCTGAAGACTGCTAAGAAGCTGGGAACAAAAGGAAGCCAGAAAAATGCAAATCTAAATTTCAAGACCTGATTCAGCTACTTGCCTGCAGGATAGTCTGAGCTATCTCAGGATTCTCTGGATTCTCAAAATTCAGGAGCTGTGAGCCAAACCCATAATAGTAGGGGCCCATTTTATGCAGATCAACCACATTGGCATCGGCACTGAACACCGTCCTCCAGGCTTCCCTGTAGATCTTTGGCAGCTCCACAGAGATGATTCTCCTTTTGCTGTCGTGCAGCCCTTTAGCGAGCCACAGGGGAATTTCCAGCTTTGATCCCTGGAGGAACGAGAGAAGCCAAAAGTTATCCTTGCCATGCTATACCTGAAGCAGCCCCAAAAACATAGAGAGAACTTTATTAATGAAGATCCAGCATTACAAAAAGTCAATTTTGTTTTCAGAACAGTCTTTTGTCACCGTAGCATAAACCAGACACACTTTAGAGGCCTTACTACTGCAAGACTCAGAAAGTGGACTTTTTATTGACACTCCATGGTTTAATAATTGTCAGCTGATGAAACAGCAAGAGCAAAAGAAGAAGGAAAAAAAAAAAAAAACAACAAACAAGCAAAGTGTACATAACAAAAGCAAAAATAACTGTATGGAGAGTAGCAGAGAGCATCATTGCAGCGACCACGAGGAGAGGGGTGGGTGGGAGGGGCGACGAGGCGGGGGAGGGGCGAGCGACAGGACCCGGCAGGGCCGGGAGCGAGGGGCGGCCCCGGGACAGGACCCGGACCCCGGGACAGGGACCCCGGGACAGCGACCCCGGGACAGGGACCCCGGGACAGGGACCCCGGGACAGAGACCCCGGGACAGCGACCCCGGGACAGCGACCCCGGGACAGGGACCCCGGGACAGCGGCCCCGGGACAGGGACCCCGGGACAGGGACCCCGGGACAGAGACCCCGGGACAGGGACCCGGGACAGCAGCCCCGGGACAGGACCCGCGCCCGTCCCCTCCCGAGAGCGGCAGTGCCGCATCCCGCATCCCGTGTCCCGTATCCCGCATCCCGCGTCCCGTGTCCCGTGCCCCGCGTCCCCTTCCCGTTACCTCCGGCACGGACTCGGCGCTGCCGGCGCCCTGCCCCAGCAACACGGCCAGGCGCGGCAGCGCGCTCTCGGCGCGCCCCGGCAGCTTCTCCTGCGACATGAGGATATCATCGAGCGAGAGGAAATTCTCCTCCAGGCCCAGCCCGGGGCCCACCGGGAAATACGCTCGGCCATGGCCCGGCCGCGGCTCCCGCCACCCGTGAGGCACCGCCCGGCGCCGCAGCGCGCATGCGCCAGGCCCGCCCCGGCCGACGCCGCCGGGGGAGCGGGGAGAGGGACCGGAATGGGAGCGGGAGAGGGAGAGGGACCGGGATGGGAGCGGGGGGGAAACGAGGAGGGAGAGGGAGAGGGAGCGGGGAGGACCGGGATGGGAGCGGGAGAGGGAGAGGGACCGGGATGGGAGCGGGAGAGGGAGAGGGACGGGATGGAGCGGAGAGGGACCGGATGGGAGCGGGAGAGGGACCGGATGGGAGCGGGAGAGGGAGAGGGACGGGATGGGAGCGGGAGAGGGAGAGGGACCGGGATGGGAGCGGGAGAGGGAGAGGGACGGGATGGGAGCGGGGGGAGAGGGACGGGATGGGAGCGGGGAGGAGAGGGAACGGGATGGGAGCGGGAGTGAGAGAGGGAACGGGATGGGAGCGGGAGGAGAGAGGGAACGGGGTGGGGAGCGGGACGGGAGGAGAGGGAACGGGGGTGGGGAGCGGGAGGGAGTGAGAGAGGGACCGGGGGTTGGGAGTGGGATGGGGACTGGGAGTGAGAGAGGGACCGGGCGTGGGGAGCGGGATGGGGAGTGGGAGTGAGAGAGGGACCGGGGGTGGGGAGCGGGACCGGGATAGGGGCCGGGAGTGAGGAGCGGGGAGAGGGAGCGGGATGGGGAGCGGGAGTGAGAGCGGGATGGGGCCGGCAGTGAGAGTGGGATCGGGGGTGGGAAGGAGGGAGCGGCGACCGGGAGTGGAGCGAGAGCGGGAGCGGGGACCAATACCGGGAGCAGGGAGGGGAAATGTGACCGGGCAGCGGGGTCGGCACAGGCAGCGGCCCCGCGGCTGCCCCACCGCCGGTGCCGCCCGGCCCGCGCTGCGTTAAAGATTTCACGAGGGGTCAGGGCGTTCTGTCGGGATAGGACAGGGGCGCTGGGCTCACCCCCAGACTGGGTTTGCGGGCCGTGAGGGTGGCGGGGCCCTGGCACAGGTGCCCAGAGCAGCTGCGGGCGCCCCGTCCCTGGAAGCGTCCCAGGCCGGGTGGGACGGGGTTGGGAGCAGCCGGGGACAGGGGAAGGTGTCCCTGCCCGTGGCAGGGGGAACAGGACGGGCTCTAGGGTCCCTTCCAGCAGAAGGCATTCCCGTCACCTCTGCCTGCCCGGCACAGCTGGCCCAGGCAGGCCTGGCTCTGCCGCAGGCAGGGGAGTCTCCTGCGGCTCACACCCCTCCATCCGCACCCGCCGGACGATGCTGGAATGCCAAGGGATGCTGCCCGTGTGCCTGGCTGTGCCCGTGTTTCTCCTTGGCAGTTCGGGAACTCACCCAGTTCTTGCTCGCCCTGCGGAGCGCATCACGGGCTGAGGGATGTGGCTGTGCTGAGTCGGCAGAAGGCAAATCAGCGGTGTATACCTTGGGTTTCAAAGGGAGGCTACAGCCCAAAATAATTTGGTTTAGTGCTGTAATACAAAGAATCACGTCATGTTTTGATGGCAGAATCAAATGCCCTATGCTAAATTCTGGGTTTGGTTGTATAAGGATAAAAGCAGTCGTTATCCCCCATTTTGATCAGAATTTTAACTTCATTTTAGAACCTGACCTTGCGCTTTTTTTTGGTCATTGTTTTGTTGTTCCAAAAGTAGTTCATTTTTCATCAGATGAAAATTTTCTTGCTATTCCATGAGCTCTATATGCTGAGAACATTACTTTTCCTATAGACAGTGGTCTATAAAATAACATTTAAATAATCTAGTAAACATCTCAGTCTTTGTTCTCCTGAGGAAGGAAAGTCATCAATTGAGCAGTGTTGAAACACCTGACAATTTCCCTGAGAAATAACCACAGGGTTATTTATAGAGGGTTTGATGACTTTTTAATGACATTTCCAGTCCATGACTAAGGCGTAGCCCAATGCATCTTTAATAATCTTAATTCTTACAACCTCAGCATTCTCCCTGCTGCTGTTTGCTCAAGCCGGATCCACTGCGATTTGTTACTGTTTTGTCATCGTTCATTAGTGTGTTGGTACTTTAAACCATCAAAGTCAGAGCCATGCAAAATAATAAAATCTGAATCAGTTTATTAAACCTTGTGCTGTTTTATTTCATACTGAGAAAAATAAAGTGTGTCTGAGACCTCGGGATGATGTGCGTCCGTCGCTTCCACGTCCCCTGGGTGCCACGGCAGTCTGTGCTATAAAAATCCAGGCAACAAAAACGGTGAGATTCTGTGAGCTGTGTGAGCAGCAGAAATGTACCCACGTGTGTTTGTCATCGTGGCACCCACACACTGCTGATTCCAGTGCCCCCTGTCCCCATGAGTCAGGTACGTTAATTACTGACAGCAGCTGTAAGGGCAATGCATGCCCCTAAAGAGAGATTTAACGTAAACATAATTTCTTGTCAGGTGCTGGATTTTTGCTATAGCACAGAAAACAGACATTATTTTAATTTATTAATTTTAGCAACACTAACTCTTGTCCCATATTGTTTTTGTGGGTTTGTTTTTAGTGAGTTTTTTTGGTTTTTTTTTTGTTTTGTTTTTTTTTTTTTTTTTTTTTTATGAGAGATTAACATTCTCTGTTTGACAAATAAATCAGTCTATCTGTGCACATTTTCCAGATGAGTTGCAGAGCAATTTCTGAAAGCTCTTTTTAAAGGACAGTTCTGATAAAACTATAATTTGCTGAATTGGATTAGTAAAAGTATTCCCTGCTTAATGAGGTTTAAGAAACAAATCTCTCTGCTATGAGAGAAATATGAAAGTGTGCGCTGTGTGAGTGAGAAGAGAGAACTGTGCAAATTGAATATGCTTTTTCTAGGCTGCACATCTAAGACATCTGGAAAAAGAAGAAAGAAAAGCATAATTTCCCTGTGTCCCAAGATGCCTCAGCCTCCAGTGTGTGACACAAATATAAGCACCAAGGTGCAGAAAGCCCAAAGTACTGGGTAAAGCTGAAAGAACAGAGAGAAAGATGCTTACACTCACTGTAAAATCAGTTGAAGAATGGTTCTTTTGTGAGAATTTTAAAGAATAATGAGTTTGGTAGACAAAATTACATCACCCCTTTTTGTACTATGTTTGCCTTCTCATCCCGAGAAAGGTACCAGGCAGGTTCTTATTCTTGAACACTTGTGTGTGAATCTTAGTGTAAAAATATGCACAACGAGCCCAGCATTCCAAACCATATTATATTTTCAAAAATATGATTTCAAGACCTTCCTGAAGGAAAAGGAACATCCTGTGTCATAACTGATATGTGCCAAATACTGAGTAAAGACAAAGAAAAGTGTTACAGAATTAAGGTTGAGCTGTGATGAATAAAACCCAAATTACTTGAAGCTACGGTAGATAAATTAGAGGATTGCAAAGTACAGGAAAGAGTAAAATCTTAGAAATCGAGGAACATCTGACCTCTAAAATCTTGAATACCACAGAGTTCAGCCAATTTAATATCAGATAAATTTAGGGAAGTGGGGTTGTTACCGATGTCTGTGCGTGTTGCAGAGTTGCTGAGCTCTGTCACGTCAGCATCTGTATGTGAGGTGATGACAGAGGCAGCTGATAGAGCCATCCCGGGTAATCTAAATAGCACTGAATACACGAAGTAAGTCAGCTGAAAGAGCTGCAGGATGCCCATGAGAGAAGGAAATACCTCTCTCCCTGTGGACTCTCCTTACCTTACTTTTTAGGTCAAAGTGGGAGAGGAATCATCGGTCTCTACATATTGGATTAAACCACAGCACAAATTAAGGTTAATCTTGAGTCTTTTTCCCCTCTGAGGTAGAGAGGATTACAGAATGATTTGCTTTTCTTATTTGCATGTGTTATCCAGCAATCAGAAATGCTGGCAGGGTTTATCGCTACATTAACATCCCTGGATAAGACATCTGACGAGCTGGAGTTTTACTGCCTAACCCTGGCTGAAGGATCCTGAGCAGAGCCGGGCGTGCGGTGCTCACCCTCCTGAAGCGGAGCTGGAGGAAGACAGCACGCACTGCAACACACATCCCTCACCCCCAGCCCCGGGCAGAACGTCTGAGTTGCTTTAGATAATTATTTACTGAGGGTGCTACTTAGCTACTCCTTTCCATCCTGGAAGTTACGCTCAACAAATTTGCATTTCCTAATCAGTTAACTTGCCCGTGGCAGTGGGAGACCTCATTTGTAAGCCCTGCTGTGTCTTTGCTACCCCTTTGTTGTGCAAATACGGGCGTATAACCCAAGTAAACCAATTGGCTCCAGTGGGATTATCCTGGGGGAGTTAAGTGCTTCGTCATATGACTAAACTCTGCTCTCCAAGGACGGGCTCTGCAGTCCAGCACAGCTTCATTTTTGGAAGGAAAAGGGGAATCAGCACAAATCAGTAGTTAAACTGAGGAGATAGTCACTTTTATGTTCAATTTGTCTGCAAATGTGAGATGTTCAGCAGCAGTAGTAAGGATACACCATACTCATATTTATTCATTTCAGAGTATTATTCCTTTTCATGTGGGGGAAGTGTAGAGGATTGTGTTCTCACGTATCCACACATACTGCAAATGGGAGAGCAGCCACAGATGAAATTATGGGATTTAGGGTAACCAAACATCCTATGGGAAGGATCTTCTGGCTTCCATCTTCCAGCAAAGGTCTCTTTGCCAAAAGGCAGCAGGGAGTCTGGCCAGCTTATACGATGAATTTCAAAATCTTTAAACACTTTCTAAAAAAGGGAGTATTGAAGTCATAAGATCAACCAGATGCTATAGCTTGCATTGCAAAAAATTCTGAAAGAACAAAAGCATTTCTAGAACTCCAATATTTTTTCCCAGCTGTCATTCACTCTGTCATTATGCAGAAGTGGATTCAGCACTTTCCCAGGCTTTTTCAACCATTGTGTAGTTTTTCTGGTAAGTGGAGTGTCACAGTTAAATCAGCAGTAGGCATTTGAAAAAGTTTCTTCTTTTAAGGAGCGTGCCATGTTGCTAAAACTTTTGATGGTTTAGTTGGGAATGCTGCCAAAATTGTTGATGTTTCTTCCATTTGGAGTTCCCTAGATGACAATTCACTATTGCTTTTGTTTAGAAGTGTGGGAAAATTGTAATTGTGATAACTGCCTTTAACAAGAAATTACAGAAATTGCCGATGACGGTGCAGAACTGCTGATGACTGTGCAGCAAATTCTAAAGGGGTGATATTTCTCAAACTTTTGCCGTCTCAAGGTGACTGTGATGATGTGAGTAGAAAACTCACAGTATTCTAGTTTCTTTCACATCCTCTCACATGATGAGGATGAAAGAAAAGTACTGTGCTCATTCTTGACAGGGAGACCCCTTCCTACTCGTAAAGCACTCAAACTGCTGAGCAAAACAATGAATCCTTTCCACAGCATAAAACATTAAACATCAGCAATTTCTTTTTCTTGTGTCTCACCATTCATAGTAAATATCCTAGGGAGATGTTGGAAATGATGCTCTTCCAATTAAGTTGCATGAACTCCAACTCTATTCAGCTAAAGGCTGTTCAATGCCCAGAGACAAAAAACATCTAATGAATCAATCTTTGTGCACAGGAAAAAAACCTTTCTTTTTCTTTTTCTTTTTTTTTTTTTTTTTTTTTTTTTTTTTTTAAAAAGAAATTACATAAAAACTAGAAGCTGATGACCTCTTTGAAAGGAAAAGACAGGGGCGTGTTGCTATATGAGCTTCACTTTCTAAATGATGTGAGGGATTTCTTTCTGAGCTATTCAGGACATTTCAGTAAAAACAAGCTAAAATATGCAGCTTTTATTGCTGTGAAGAAAAGATTATTCTTTGTATTTCAGACTCAGATAAACAATTGTAAATCTGGCAACAGATATTTTTCATGCTTTTGTCTTTATATTCTAATATTCCTGTTCTTCATTCTAGGTTCTTACTCTTATTTATATTACTCTGGAGAGTCTTATTAAATGAGTTACTGGATAAATAAAAAGCAACCCTATTTTTTTCTCAATATCCAGAATGAGAGCTTGAATTCTGGATTAAAGGGAGAGTAGGTTCCTATCGACTCACATATGTGTGTATGTGTAATCAGTCAGTTAGCACAACATGAATGCCAACAATTCCTTCACTGCCTTCACTCAGATTTCTTCTATCTGGCTTCTTCAGCACCACAAGCTGGAGAGGGTGCAGCCATCTGCATTTCATGTGTCCAGCTGCCTGTGCTCTTTGAACTGTGCTTCAGCATTACTCCAGCCCTTCATCTGTCAGCACTAGATGAGCAGAATTCTGATAATCCAGGGCTTTTCACAGCATAAATGGCCCATGGCTCACTGTCTTCAGCCAGCAGAATCTCTGAATTCCTTAAATCTGATTGCCTCTTGGCTGCTGCTGTTCAGTTCTGGACTGTGGATATGTGGTCAGGCTGTCTGTGTTTTTTGAGGCATACTAGAACAGGAAAAGATCCAAAATGTGACTTCTCTGATCACATGTGGGAAGGGAAATCTAAATTGCCTTACTGGAGCACACTGCATTGTGTCAAAAAGTAGAGAATCTTGTTCTTAACTTGTGAGGAAGCTTTTCATCCTTCAATAATAGAAATGCTGTAGAAATGTCAGGTTACATTGAATACATACTGAGAATTTGGCTGATATAATGAGATTACAGTCAGAATGAGCACACCAAAAATCTGTGTCCCAGTGAGCAAGACTATTAATATAATATTAACTAGGAGTTCCATGAGGAGCAGAGCAAACCCAGTTTCTTGCTGGCATTCCTAGTGTCATGGGGAGATAGAGAGGTGGCTGCTGCGAGTCAGTTTTTAGAGGTTGGCTGAGAGCAGCAATTTCTGAGCTGTTCAAAGGTATCACAGGCAGAATGGAAGATTTGGACAAGGTTTATAGGGAGACTCTCCCACTGAGCCACGGGAAGCAGAAAGAATCCCCTTGCTTCTAAACCTCTTCTCAGGGACAAGATGCAGCTGGCTTCAACTCTACCCCCAGACTTGGTCAATGGTTTGTCTAAAGGATTATACAGGTGTAATTGAGCCTTTGTACTACTTTGTCCTACAGGAATAAGGATGGTAAACCAAATATATTTATATTAATAAAATAATTTATTTATTTGAATTGGTAATGATTAGATTAAGAGATCTTAATCAGAATTATTTACTACATGGAACAGGTAGGTATAACTCCCTGTGCACTATTTATTGCAGCATTATTGAAGCAATTGTATCCAAGCCAGCAAAATAATTATTAGGTAGAGGCTGATGTGACTCACCCATGTCAAGGATCATGGGCAAAGCTCTTTTTCTCCTGTGATGTTTAACTTTGGGATGAGTCTGGCTGGTCTCAGCATTCTTCAACACCAGAAGCAGCTGTCCCTCCTCCACCCACCACTGCTCACTCTCGCACTTAGGGTGAGTTTAGAGCTGTTCCACCCCCAGGCAGGCAGAGCACCCTGATACAAAGGGATGCCTGTGGGCCCTGCAGGTTCCTCTCCCCACTCACCAGCCAGGCGTTCCCAGGTGGGGGGAGCTTGGGAAGCATGGGGGGAGAGTTTGAGAGGTTAACCATTGGATTATCTCACGGAATGAGAGAAAAATGCCGTTCATTTTGAGCATCCTATCTGGAAGAATTCCAGTGATTCACAGTGTGGGGGAATGCAAAGAAGAGAAAAGACAGGCAGCTTGCATGTCTGACAGCTGAGTGGCTCTGTAGTTCTGGGAACATCCTGTCTCGGTGTATCCTCAGATCTGACAGCTTTGCTCTCTCAGGCAGGGACTGCTCTGTGATCCTGTAAAGTTTATCTTGGTTTTCATGAAACACCCCTGTACATGCCCAGCAATATATCTCATTGCCAGTAAGTCAGCAGCGTGCAACTGCCAGCAGCTAAATATCCAGGAATGTTATATTTAAAAGTGACAAAACCCACGAGACGTGTTAAAAGCAAACATATTTTCTCTGGACTTTGTGGCTTGTACTCAGTGGTAGCCTTTATCACACAAACACAGATGAGGATTTTTGACAGGGTTTTAACCTCTTCTAGGAGAAGCTGCATATCTTTTAATTTTCTCTTTTTTCTTATAATCCTGTATTTACAAGCAGAGCTAGTAAAATAACAGAAAAATACATTTAAGTGGGGAAGGTTTGGTAAACCCAGCATAATCTCATTGAGATGACTGATGGGTTTAGATCTTGTTTTCAAAAAAAGGAGTTAAAAAAAATCTATCTCCTCACAGAATTACAGGCAAAATATCTCCATGGTATAAATAGATGTAAATCCACTACAGACAGTGCAGCTTTCACCAAAATCACTGAGGGTGACTTCGATGTTTTGTAGATAACATCAACATGTATCAACGTGTTATCTGTTGATAACAATTCAATATTACAATTAGCAGTCCTTAAAGACATTGGCACCAGCTTTGATGGGTGACTCAATGCAAATGCTTTGGTTTTGTTCCCTTTTGACTAATAGTCTCCATCCTGGAGCCTCAGAGTGCATTAAGTGTTGTGTCAAAGACATTTTTGCCTTTTCCTTATGTCCCTTCTGAGACTTTTATTCAGGGCAGAGTTGTTTCTGTGCTCGAATTCTAAATGCCTACTATTCTATGGCTTTCTAGTAGGGATGTCAACTGGATGCTAGTTGTTTTTCACATCAGGTGAAACATGATAGAGTTTGTGGTTCCTAACGCGCTCGTTCCACAAACCAAGCCCCAGCTTTTCGACAGTGAAATGTGAGTCAGACCTTGAAGATAAAGGTCTTATGCAACTGCTTAAAATTGCAGCAGATTGTTTATAACATCCTTTGCATCCACGCCTACTTTGCCTTTAAGCATCAAGGAATAATTTTGTGACAGAGCAGTGCACTGGATCTGTCAGGGTTGGAGTTAACTTTCTTCACAGGCGCCTGTGGTGGGTGCCCTGCTCTGCGTTTGTGCTGAGAGCACGTGCCTGCCTGCTGCTGCTGCTCTGCTGCTGCTGCTCTGCTGTTGCTGCTGCAGCTCTGCTGCTGCTCTGCTGCTGCTGCTGCTGCTCTGCTTCTGCTTCTCTGCTGCTCTGCTGCTCTGCTGCTGCTGCTCTGCTGCTCTGCTGCTCTGCTGCTGCTGCTGCTCTGCTGCTCTGCTGCTCTGCTGCTGCTGCTGCTCTGCTCTGCTGCTCTGCTGCTCTGCTGCTCTGCTGCTCTGCTGCTGCTGCTCTGCTGCTGCTGCTGCAGCTCTGCTGCTGCTCTGCATGCTGCTGCTGCTCTGCTGCTGCTGCTGCTGCTGCTGCTGCTCCCCCAGCTTTGGCTGCTGCCGAGCAGTGGCAGGGCTCGTCCTGCTCCCTCCTCCTGTCGCTAGGCTGGGGGTGAGGCGAGAGAAGGGGAAGGGACACGACCAAAGCGATATTCCATTTATTATGGCATAGGCTCAGCAATAAAAGCTCAGGGAGCGGAGGGGGATGTTTGTGGTCACGGTGTTTGTGTTCTCGAGCAACGGTTGCACATGCTGAGACCCTTCTTCCCAGGCACTGCCTAGACATCTGCCTGCTGGTGGGCAGCAGTGAATGAATTCTTTTTGCTTTTGCTTTCCCTGTTGAACTCGATCCATGAGCCTTTTCGCCTTCCTCCCTTTCTCCTCACAGAATGGAGTGAGCAAAAGGCTGGATGGGAGTTTGGCTGCTGGTTGAGGTCAACCCATGAGAAGCGCTAGAGAACAGGCACTCAGCTCCTGCTCCTAATAAACATTGCTCATCTAGTTTCCCTGCATGAAGTTACATTGTTATTGCAGAATGTTCCTCCGCTTTTACATTTTCACCTACTTTTACATTTTCCCTCACATTCAATTTCCTTCCAAATAAGTAGTTTTGGATGTAATGACATCATCCCAATTTGCTCTGACTGCCTGCACCAAAACACCCAGCTATTTCTGCAAGGCTAAGGAATGGTACCCTTATAAACATTGAATTTAACTAAATTAGCATTTAGTTTTCAGAGAGAATGTCTGATAGGAACCCAGCCTCCTGAGATGTCAGAGACTGATACTGGTTTCCTTCCCTAATTCAGCAGGTTCATACAAAAAGGTTGGAAGAGGCTGGTCTACACAGTTTTGAAAGGAGCTGTTTGAAACTTGATTCATGCAGAGTCTCTGCCCAGGTTTTTCACTGATACCATTGCAAGGTGCCTCATGCACAGAAGGTTGCTCACAGGGGCTGTCTGACCCCCCAGGAGGATGGCTGAGCAGCTGGCCAGGAATATGCTCTGTCTTCTTTTCACTATGTCCATTCTACACAAGCTCTGTTGAGCCCATGGGCCCAGAGGCCACTGCTCCCTAACTGCATCCTGATGGATGAGCCACAGAGAAGTTGTAGTTTGCCATTGCTGCCAGCAAGTTCAGCCCAGCCTCTGGGCACACAATCAGCCATGTCTTCACACCAGTGGAGAGGAGTTTTTTCATAGTTTTTATTATTTCCTTCTTTTCAGCTTTTCTTTTGCTTGTGCATCCTGAAGTTTTTACAGAGAGTTATCTTTTTAAAGCGGATGAACTGGTTCATAATTAATTGTGTTTGTTCTGTATAAAGATGGGTATTTCTAGCAGAATTCATCCTTTTAATCCAATTCTTTGCCACATATACACAAAGGGAAACAAAATGCCTTTAGGACATCATATTTGTAAAGAACATTAGTAATGCAGTGAGGTAGATCAGCTTCATGCATTCATTGGAAGACTAGGGTCTAAATTTAGATTTATTCCCAAATGAGAAGGGATTTGTGGCCTCAATTTCAAAAGCTGTTCCAGTCCAAAACTACCACAGGAGTTAGTGCAATGAGAAGTCTTTGATTTTGAGTCTGGGAAGGAATAGTAAATTAGAAGCTGGACCTCCAGCCTTCAATGGAAATTCGTGGCAGAAATTCCTTGGATGTCTGACTTTGCTCTCTATACAACCTTTCTGTGAGTTCCTAATTTCACCAAATTCCCCTTGATTTATTGCAGGTTACCCATAAGGCCCAGGTGTCCCTGGCTGACATAACAAAGCATTCATGTCTTTCTTAGGTTCGTGGTGCTGAAAGCGTAATTTTGGTGTTGCCACCTCTGAATTTGCTTTCAGTGAGACATTCCCTGCTGTGGAGTGAAAGCCACAGCTCCAGGTGAGGGACTTGGGTTGGGCTAGAAATGTTACCCTGCTTTACCAGCAGTGCAATGGCAGCACACCCCAGAGCTGATGTGGTTGTCACAGTAGAAGAGCTTCTGTGTTATCTGTGACCCTGAAAATGACAAAGCATTTAAAAGTATGTGGGGAAGACTCACTAAGTTATTGTGTAGCTTATGAGCAGGTCTTATGCAAGATGCAAAGCTGGGGTCTACTCTGTAATTTTGTCTTTCTATATTAAGTGTCATAATCTTTGCCCCTTGTATATGTGTAGCCTCCACAAGGGAAAATGGTAATGAGTTTTCATACCAAGGGGATATTAAATCCCCATTCCCCTTCAGTAATGTGTAATGTCAACAGCAGCCTTTGATGCATTCAGCTTCTTCTTCTTAATTAGATGCTTGAGCAAGAGATTATTAATCCATTTATCTCAAATTCTAATTGTACCGTGAATTGCTTGCTGTTTCATGCCCAAGTTTATGATCATAGTTATCTCCTTACAACCTTTAAGGAGTCATACTGGTAAGTGAATGTATTTCTGGAAACTTGAACTGTTGTGTTCTTATTTGTATTACTTTCCTCGATACGTATGTGTAGATGTTCTGAAAGCCCCACTCCATCAGCCAGGGCTCTCCTGCAACACAATTCAGCAGTTGCAGCTAGATGTCATTTCTGTGGTAGTGACATCAGGCTTTTAAAAAAACTAATTTTAGCCCCAGCAAGGGGATCTGGGTGCTTCTCATGGGTGTTTTATACTAGAATTACTGAGCAGGCTTGATTTGGAGACCTACCAGCTTTCAAATGCACATTAAAACCATAAACTTCAGTTGTGATACTAATGTGTAGTTACTGATGATCCTATAGATCTAAAAGCCAGTCCTAGGACATTCAGGGTAAGCCAGTCCATTAGGTAAAAGAGCATGTAGCTGCCTAAGTGACACACACTTGCCTGGATATCGCCAAGGATTCTTTTGAAAACGTCCTCAGAGCAGGCAGAAGGTCTTTTCCCTTTGAACAGGCTGCACTGGCCTACTTTGCAATCCATGGTGAATACTGCAATGGCTCCATCTGCTGAAACAACTAAATCATTGGGAGCTTCAAAAAGTTGCAGCAAATGTGTTGTTTTTTTCTCCTGAGGTCTGTGCTGTTCATCCCCCCTGTGTTTCTGTGTCTGGGTGGGCTGTTTCAGAATGGACTCAGAACACACTGTAGTTTCTCTGTGTGTCTGTGTGTCCCCACGGAGCACTGGGTCTGACAGGCACGTGGCTGACATACAGGCAAGTGGAATAAGTAATGATAGTGGGTGAAGCCACCTTCTCAGCATTCCTGTTTTCATATGGACTCTTGTGTAGGGTTACTGTGTGCAAATAGGGATTTAATGGCACCATCCAAATGGGACAGTGATACCTGGGAAGAGAGAAGGGGTTTAGAGTGAGGGTAGCAGGTTTTTCTGTTGTGTTCTCTGGTTTTGACCATCTATACTGGCTGCTGTTAAAAATACAAACAATCCCTCCCACAGTCTCTTCCTATTCCAAGTACTGTGGCAGATGACAGCTCTTCTGGCACTGCTGGGCTCACGTGCTGCCAAACGATTGCTCCCAGTGGTGTTTGTGATGTCCTCACTGACAGCTTGTCCTGCTTGTCCTCTCCAGGGCAGAGCTTGTTTCTTGTTAGTGTCCCTGTATCTCACTGCTGAGCAAATTCCAGGCAGGCTGCTCCCACCCCTCCAGTTCTGGCAGGCCCTCATGGCAGAGCATGTTCACAAGCAGCTGGGCTCAGTTTAGTTCCAAATATGTCTAAAATAAAATCATACCTGCACAGCTGAGTGCCACTGTGTCTTGTTTCAGACAAGGGGATGGGTTTAGGTGTCTGTTGGATGAACAGAGGTGTCTGCAGTCCTGTTAGCAAGCTTAGGGGAGTTTCTTGCACTGCCTGCACTCAGGAAGCTGCGGTCATTTGGTGTGTGAGCTCCTGCTTCACTGTAATTGTTTTACTCTCCTTTCTCGTAGTTGGAGAGCAGCTGACCTTGTTTGTGTATCTCATCATTGCCCTGTAACTGTTCCCCACTACCAGAGCCTGTAAGAGGAGCTGCCAGGGCACGAGGACAGCTGACCCCAGAACCCTTTGTCAGCGTGGCTGGCAGCAGCCATTAAAGACTGCAATCTGTATTTGTATGGGCTGAGCTCAGAACTGGGATTGCTGCTCCCTACAGTTTCCTGAACTGCTCCCAGCTCTGCCAAGGATGTAGTTTGTGATCTGGGCAAAGTCAGACCTCTCAGTTTCCACTCAGAGAGTCTTTGAGCCATGGAGATAGATCTTGCCTCACCAAGACTGGAAGGACTAATAGACCTGTACATTTGAAGACATAAATTTCCATGCAGGACCAGACCCTGCACCAGTGCATAAAGAGAGGTCTTATCATTGCTTTTGAAGGGAGGAGAACAGTGATTCAAGTGCCTACAAGTGGGCAAGCCCCACAGTGGCAGGGCAAGTTAATTCATAAATTCCTTCCCCTGTCTTCCTCAAACCTCCCTGTTGGCTTTTCTTATCCACTTAATAATATTCCTGCTCAATCTTCAGGCTCAGCTTTCTCCTGAGTTTTGTTTGCTCTTTCTAGCAGGGCTCTTCTGCTTGAAAAAGGCACTTTGATTCATTCTGTGCTCTTGACTTGAAGCTAATGGGGTTCATCTGATCTGGTGAGTCAGAGGAAGTTCCTTTGCATCTCTGTCTTGTGGTCTGAGTGAAGCAGAGCCTCCGTGGAAGACAGACATGGGATCATAGCAGTAAAGAGTGTGGACAATGTGCCTGACTCAACCTTGTAACTAATTCAGTGTAAAACATGCCTTTTTTGTCATGAGTGTATGGGGAATAATGGCTAAAATTACTTCAGTTTCTCTCTACCTTTGGCAAATTTGAAAGCAGTGTTATAGTGATACTGAGGGGTTGTTTTGAATACTACACTGCATGCTTCTTTTTAGTCAGTCTTGTTTATTCTGCTTTTTAACTTCTCTGCTCTCCTCTTCTTAGAACTTGTGAATCTTTTTAATGTAGTACACAATATTTTCTGGTTATACTACTTGTTTTCTGTGGGGCACATAACCTCAAAGTGGAGATTTTTCATTACAGGATCTCCTTTTTCAGTAACTCAAGAATGGTAGCATTGGATTCAGGCTTCCCATGTTGTCTGTGTGTGGCAATGAAGAAGACATTTCTACCAGAGGCCCAGCTCACAGCTGAAACCTTAGAGACAAGAGGAGGTGATGCTGTGGAGGAGTGCATGGTCAGGTGCCAAAACACAAAGAGACACAATGAATAACTTTTGCAGAGGTCTGGCTGTTCCCTGTGCCCCATTTGAACGCTGGGGCAGCAGTGTTGGGGTGAGCAGGCACACCAGTTAGGGACTGTGGGGGCTCTGGGGTAGTGGAAGGGCCCAAGGAATCCCAGGAGAAGAGGAGAGGGATCCCTAACCCAGTTTTCTGGAGAGTGCCCAGGGGTGAAAGCAAAAGCAGAAGGGGGTGCAATATTCCTGCTGATTCCATCACCTTGACGTCATGAGAAGCCGAGTAGTGCAGGATCAGCCATTCCTGGTTACGTAACTCATTTGTGGCCTCAGATTCATTTGATCCCTTTTTTGCATTTTGTTGGCAGCAGAACATTCCAGCCATTGCCCCAGGAAGGATGAAAGAGGGCAGTCAGAGCAGATCACATACCCAGTGAACCTGAAAGGGAAAGGTAACTAACCATCCTTTTCCAGTGATTACCCTCTTTTCTGTCTGCAGAGTAGGAATTTTATAACAAATCCTACCCCAGGCTGCTGAGATAGGCCAGCAAGTGGGTAGCTCCTTCTCCCACCAAAGGAATAACTATCCCTTTCATAATCTCTTAGATGTGACATTATTCCTTCAAAATACAACCTCTGTTAGAAATTACTGATTTTAAAAGTGACCTAAGATCACCAGCTTCAAGCTTGGTGCTGTATATTTGACAGCACCTCGGGTATAAGAAGTTCTGCCACCTCCTCCTGCCTGGTCTGTTTTGTGTGTATGTGTCTTTCATCAGGCAATGGAGACAGAGAAAGAAGTCCAAATGGAAAGCATTTTTAGAAAATCACAAGTGTTGGAGGCTAGTGAGTATTTCAGGGCACACACAGGTCCTGAGAACATTTTCAAACACATTTTTGAATTATCCCTTTTTGGTGGCTGATAAAATTAATTTGCATCTTTGAAAAGTCCCTTCACTTGGACTCCTTGGGTGCTGTGAAGCCTCCTGTGTTCTGGAGGTCAGGGTGTTAGCTTAGGTTCCCAAATGGCAGTCTAACATTAGATATCTGGTTTCTGAGATCCCCAAACTCATCATCACGAGTTCCATGGGTGATGCCTGTCTTACAGGCCTGCAAGCCATCAAGCCAGGCAGCCTGTCCTGCAGAGCTCTGGTGATAGTGCTGCACGCTGGGCAGCAGTGCAGGAGTGCTCTTTGATCTGCTGGCCAGAGATAAGGCCCTGCTCAGAGGATGTATTTACCTTAGAAGCTCTCTTTGATGGGTCCCCTCGTTGATGAGAGTAGAGCTCTGTGTCTGCTCAATCTCTCTGAACAAACACCCTCTCAGCTTCTCCACACAAGGCTCTGGGGTGCTGCACCCTGCACTGTGCAGAAGGTTCTGTGCTGACCTGGCAGGGCAGCACTCAGCCCAAGGGATGAATGCAGTGGAGTTTATCTGCCCCAAAGTGCAGCAGGGGCTTAGGAGGCTCTTTCACCTCTGCCCTTGGATCAAGGCTGTAAATCTGATGAGTGCTTTGTCTTTCAGGATACGCAAAAATGGAGAACGAATCTTTCACTGCCCCATCCTTTAATATCAAGAATATTCTTAGTGACCTCAACAAGCCAGCACTCACCCTATGCCATTACAGTGTAGATAATTTCTCTGTGTCATTCACTGTTATCCCATCAATGTTGCAGTCCTGAGCTTGGCACCACTCTGTTCACTGCCACATTATTAGTCCTGAAGGAAAGCTTAAAGTCCCTGCTCTTCTTTTTACTTGAGGTTAGTTTATGGCAGGGATTCAGTGCTGTGCTGGTCACAGCTCTGTGCAGGCACAAGAGGATGTACATGCCCCATTCTCAGGGCTGGGAATGGTCTTCACAAAGCCCAAGGCTCTGCTTAGGATTTGTGTATTTACAGTTTCAACAACATAGTGACTCCCATCTATATATTCTGCTGTTTGGTAAAAAGTGGGGAGCTATTTCTGAAATTGAAGAACTATTTTCTTAACTCTGCTGGGCCCTGAAGGAGTAAACACATCCTACAGACTGGGTATGCACCACTAGAAATGCAGCCATCACCAGAGCTGTCTGACACTCCTCTCCTTGTGTCCAATAATGATGCTATTTTGCTGTGAAATAATGACAACTTCAAACATTACACAAAATAACATTACAGTGGTAATTTGCTACTCATGGTGATTTTACTCGCCCTTTTCTAATCCTTCTCCCCTTTTTAAGGATATTTGATTGAAAATCACTATTTGGTTGTCAAGGATTCACCTTTAAAAGGGCTGTTGTAGGATCTGATGATTTCACAGACATGATATGAAGCATGTGGGGCTTCCACCTCCTGCCAGTGAACCAGCCCAGATTAAGCCCTCTGGTCTAGCAGCTCATCACAGGCAAGACTGAGCATGGTCCACTGCCAGTGCAGGCAACGTGCATGGTGAGAGCTCTGAAACTCTGACAGGGAGAGGAGTCCTTGCTCGGAGATGTTGACATCTTGTGTTAGAGTGAGTAATGTGCTGGGATGTGTGCCAGCCTGCGAGACCTCCATGAGAAGGCAGCAGCATAAGCAATTTCAGTGTCAGTTAATTACACTTGAAGACACTGTGGTGGTTGTGGTATCTAAACACAAAATAGATGGAGATGCAGAGCAATGCCTCGGGACATGGTGACTTTAGTGTGACAGAATCAATGCAGGCTTTGAAGTCTTGTCTTGTTTTCTTTGCAGATATTTCTCTTTGATCTCATGCTGGTTTATTTGTTTTTTCGGAGGGGGGAGGATTGACAGGTGTTGGGCTTTTGTTTAATGTTAAAACCCACGGGTCCATTGTCACATATAACAAGAGCTGCTGGATGTAGTTCTCAGCCTCTGACATCAGAGGAAAGTTGTGGCTGACCTGCATCCCTGAGTTCTCCAAACCTCCTCTGCAACACCTTAATGCTGGTGTCCTGCAGGACTTGCCCACTTTGTTGTGACTGTACCTACCCTCACCTCCCTGAAACACAGTGGCTGCCCCACAGATGATGCCTCCAGTGCCTTCTCAGTGCAGAGAAAGCAAAGGGAGGACACTGGGCAGGGGCGCTGCCTGCCTCATTTTATGGCCTATTAGATAATCTCTGGATGTTTTCTCTTTTCTGTGAAAGACTAACTTTTTAAGGTGCTTTAGGATCCACAGAAAAAAAAAAGCTTTGTAGCTGCATTAATACAAATAATTCTTTTCCATGTTTCCTGGGGCACTGTCCCAGAAGTTGTCACTGGCTTTGTGCAGGATCTCTGGCAGAATTTCTCCAGAACCCTTCTTTTGCCAACAGTGTGGGCAGCTGAAAATAGTAAAAGAATATTTTTTTAAAGATTAGTGGGGGCCATAAAGTATATTTTTTCATGCCAGTGTAAGTATGATATGGCTGTATTAAAGCCATTGCTGTATTGAAAACAGCCCCCCCTGCAAGCTGCTCACACTGGGGGATTTGCTGTGGATGCTCTTGGCTTTCAAGCCATCCCAACAGAAATTTTTTGTGCCTTTCTGTCTCGAATGAAGAAGACTGGAGGATTTGTCCTGCTGCCCTTGGCCTGTCCTGCCTGCACAGGAGGACTTCAGTGGTGAAGGCTTTACAGCCATCCTCATCCTCTCTTTGCCAGTGCCAACATCTTATCAGTCCATATGGACTTACATGCACCAAGGGCTGCAGCTGTGTTTTCTCACCAGAGCAGACACGAAATAATGAGTCAGTTTGCAGGGCCTTCCAATCAAAACTGTGTGTACCTTAATTCCTCTCTATTTTTCCTTTCAGTGCATTTTACCAAATATACATGAATCAGCAAAGCTAATAGATGTAAGCAAATAGTGCCAGTTTATTTTCTTTAAGCATATTCTACTTCATGTCATTGCTAGAGGTGATGTTCTAGTCTGCTTTATTTGTTTTTCCTGAAAATAGAATGTTTCTTTCTTACAGAATACTTCTGAAATTAACACTAAGGTCAATTACAAGGTTTTTGTTGAACAGCTGCTCTGATGTGTTGGTTACAGAGTTCACCTTGCACTGTAGAACAAAGGAGGTCAGGGAATGAAAGCACGTGAATTCTGTTCCCTTCTAAATGCTGTCAAATTCCATTCATTGCCCTTCATGGTGGTGTTACTGAAACACCTTCACACAAAATACCAATCTCAAAACCAGTGGATTTCCTGGAGTATCTGTGTAGGGTCTCTTGTGGAAATCACTGTTTTGTGTAGGCTCTTTCATCAGTTTTTATGAGGCTTGAAGAAATATCTGTACTTTGCAGTTGAAAGGCTTTTTTGGATAAGAGTATTTTGCAGTATTTTTTAAAACCTGCCTGGAACTTAATCTGCTACCTGGAGAGTATTTCATTTCCAGCTTTTTCCTGGCTTATTTTTGGTCTGCTGTCTCCTGGCAGTGTAACTCCTTGGTGCTTTGGGAATTGAAGCTTGGTATCTGATTTAGCAGCATTTCATGCATGTTGATCCTAAGGAAGGAGGCTGTGAATGGCTGTGTGCGAGCTGGGCAATGACAGCCTGTGCTGGCTGGAGCACACGCTCTGCATTCACAGCCAGCTTCATGCAGTGACTTGTGGTGACACAGCCAGCAAGAGAGGAACACACAGAGTCTGGACTGAGAACAAGAAACAGACATTTTTAGAGTTGGAGTGAAAATTCCAGCACTATTTAGCAGTCATGTCCCTTTTCCAAACACTTGTGCAAGAAGAACTATCCCATATCTGAAGGATCCATGTGTGGTTTTTACTCCCCTGGTTTCATTCTGCCCACTTCAGTCACGTCATATTCCCAGGCAAAGCATCTCCCCAGTTCCCCATCCACTGATCCTGACCCACTCAGGGCTTCTGCAACCACTACATGGGAATTTATGAGCAGAGCTGCTGCTCAGGAGGAGCAGGGGGTCTTTTCCTTCTGCACCTCAGAGCCCTGGTGACCTTTAGAGCGAGTTATTGTCCTCCCAATAATTCGTATTATTTTAAGTGGACTTGGGCCCAGACTCAACTACCAGTTCACTCCCCGCACCTCCTGCTGAAATTAATGGGCTGCAGCATTCATGTTGACTTCAGTGGGATTTCTGTCTTGTGATTCATTCATTGCTCTTTTCCATATCTGAACCTTTTCCATCCTATTTAAAGTGCACAGGGACCGAGCACAGCTCTGCTCGCTCCTCTTGTTGCACAGTGCTCTTTGCACACCCTTCAGGTTGTTAAATTCCATGATATTTGAGGAAGAGTATTAATAGCTAGGATTTTGCTCAGGGACTAGCTTTGAAGGTTTCTAGGATGGCATTCAGACTGCATGGTCTGTGGGGCTGCCAGACAGTGACTTCAGAGAATTGTAAAATCTTGGAATGGTTTTATAGAAGGGATCTTAAAGACATTCTACTTAGAACCTTAGAGCCTCCTCTAGACCAGGTTGCTCAGAGCCCCATCCTACCTGGCCTTGAACACTTCCAGGGATAGAATGTTCACTTTTAATGTGGAAGCTTCCCTGGAAAAGCCTCCATCCCCTGCTATCTCCACTGCAACAAGAAACACTAATCACTGGGAGGACTAATTTATAGGTGGCCTGGATAAAGCCCTTTGCACACTTGTCCTGACCCTTCCTGCATTTACACCCAGATGTGAAGACACAATAACTAGCACTGAAAGTTTGCTGTGGACAGCTGCAGATTTTCAATTAACAAGTCCAGTTAATCTTGGGGATGCAGCTGCTAGGGTGGCTTGTGTGTTTTTCCCCCCTGCCTTGTACTACTGCTGTCAAAACACAAGAATTGATTTATGTTTCTGTGCCCTAATGTGCACACAGGATTCAAAGCTGAGATTCTCATTATGCCTATGTTTTCCCAGCTTGGATTGATCTGACTCCCTTTGCTGCTGCCTGCCTTGCAGGCTGTGCACGTCCAGGGAATGGCAATGCCAACAAACTCCAAACCTGCCGAGTAGGACAGCTGAGCCAGGTGCTGCTGGCTGCTGTGTCCAGCCATGCAGAGTCCCTCAGGGTACCACACAAGACACGAGAGGACCTTGTTTGACATCAGTGTTTCTCTTACAGCATCCACCCAGCACAAGTTTACTTCAACAGGGCAAAGTGTATCTTGGCCTTGAACCCTCGTGGGTTATTTTCCTTGCTCCAACACAAAGTCTCAGCACACTCAGGAGTAAATTGTGATAGGAAAGATGTCTAAAACTCTCTTTTCTGAGGACTATGAGGAGCAGTGTTTTCCATTTGTTGCTTTCTTGAACTATCAGCCTTACAGTGAGAGTATGGGGGATATTTTCTGTCTGCAATTTACCTGACTTTTTCCTTGGCTGTACCTCAGTGTCTTCCTTTACTCTGCAGGAGACATTCAGCAGAGGACCCTGCCCACAAAGGGCAACACCCTTCCAAATGTTGCAGCATGATTTCAGTGTCATTTTCCCCTTGTCTGAAAGATTTTCCTGTGCCCATGTTTCTGCTAGAAAAACTAGCTGGTGTTTATCACTCTTCTAATCATGCCATGTTTTCAGTATCTCTCCTTGTTTGTTTCCTTGCAGTTCTTTGGTGTTTAACCTTTTAATTGCATCTTTTACTTAGTTTGTTCCAGGAACAATGACTGCTGAAGTCATTTTCCACATTAGTAGTCTATCATGGCGTTCATGCTAGACTCTAGCACCTTAGAACAGGCACCTTGGGTTAGAATTGCTTTTGCTGTCCCCCAGCTTTTTTTTTTTTTAGTGCCAAAGCCAAGATCTTTCTCTATATAGCCGGGGAGCAGAAAGTGGTGAAACCTTTGAGTGAGAACCCATGGCAGATAACAGGGATCTCAACACAGCCAGGTGCAGACAATGCCACGCCTGCCCCAGCCATGCCCCAGGCCTCCAGACACGCACCAGTTCCAGCTAATCCTGCATTACCCAGAGCTGAGCTCAGCCTAAAGTCACCTCTTGGCTCGGGCTGGCGCTACCTTCTAAGTTCGCCCTGCTTTGGGTAGGATGTCCAGCCCAGTGACCTCCAAATTATTCCATGATTCATTGCCACTCTTCCCTGGCTCCATGACTCCCGGGCAGGAGGCGGCTGTGTACAAGCTCAGGTCGCTCTCTGAGCACGGGCAGGCTCTCAAAAGGTTCCCAAATTGCCCAGGAAATTCCTGACACATCGAGAGGTGTGTCAGGGGAGTGACTGTGAATTCCTTGAAAGCCTGTGTTTAAAGCCTAAGGGCCCAACGCCTCTATTTTCTGTTTGTGTAAAACTATTATAAAATGGCGTTTGTGCTATTTCTCATATTGCTCTGTTTTTATCACAACACTGAGCCATAAGTAATAGCTTTAGTCTTGTGTAAGAGCCCTCACGCTTGGAGAGGAACATAGGTGTAGTTCATGAAAATTTACAGGTCACAGCTGCTGTGAGCAGGCAAGGTTAGTTTGGTAACACTCCTGGAAGGTAACACTGTGTTTAGTAAACCAGAATTTGTGAACTAGAAGTCCTAAGTAGATGTGTTTGCTGACACCCTGGTCTCTTAATGAAGTATTTTCTTCTTAAAGTAACAAATTGCATGGGTTTGCCATCACCACAGGACATCCCCTCATCCATGCCTGCAGAAGGAGACTGAGGAGTACCAGCACAGACCAAAGCTTTGTCACTTTAAGGGATATTTTTCGTGCTCTCTATTCCAAAATTATGTCATTACAGAGCATAATCCCATATAGCTTTGCTATATACTCTTAGTACCTTGCCCTCCTTTGGTCTGTGAACTTATTTATATCTGAAATGGTTTTATTTGTTGTCCTTTTAATGTCATATTTTAAAGCTTCACGTGGTGTTTGACCTGCAAATGGATCCTTGAAGCCGAGATGAGGTACATCTCTCTGTAAGAACAGTGCTGTGAAAAGGGTACATTTATATTAGATTATATTCAAACTGTGCTGAAGAAATGGAATTGAACCAAGAGGGAAATACGATTTTTACTGCCTGCTTCTCCTGTAAATGACACATCATTTCATCTGGCTCATTTTTTTTTTATTGGCATTTTCCCTCCTGCTTCAATTGCAGAATTACTATGATTTGGATACTGGCAATTTTACTGAGACCAAGATCTTTCAGGTAAGGTGCCTTTCACCTCTTGCAAGAAGTGTGCTGCTGCTTCATTTGAAATCAGACTGTCAAACGTGATTTGGGTTTGTTAAGAACTGTAAATCAGTTTTCAAACTAGAACACTGGCAAACTAGAACAGGTCTAATTTGAGAGATCTCTGGCATGACAGAATTTAACAAGTCAGGTTCAGTGCATAATACATTTGACCAAAGCAAGAAAAGACTTTCATTAAAAAAAAAATCAGAGCCCTGGTGTATCTCACATTTAGGATTGATGTTGTGGAGGACATCTTTATTATCATTAACAGATGACAAGGAGTCTGTAGTTAAACAAAAATGTGTATGTCCAACTACAAATTCCTTGACTGAAGCTCAAGTCTTTCAGAAGCTCCTTCCCATTGAGACAGAACACTTCTGATCAATAGAAATTTTTGTTGAAAACTGAGATGGCATTTGATCAGAAATTCATTTTGTCTGTTTGGTTTTGAAACATTTCATTTTCAAATGAACACTATCTTCTTTAGGGGTAGAGGAGTTCAAATGCAGGTTTCCAAGGAGAACTTGTATGTACCAAGAAGGGAAACAGGATTTGCAGTGCCTTAAAGGAATGAGGTTTGATCTGATAGAGAGAGAATTTATGTAAGATCTGTTGTTTAAAAAGTTGATTATGATCTCTCAAGTAGTGTCATATTAGTCAAGAATACAACCCTTTGTTTTCAAACATCACTAGACGTTTAAAAATGTGTAAAATGCATTCAAATTTGTTAATGCTTAACGCAGATATTATTTCATTATTTTATATTACAACCAGAAATTATTTACTCTTGCAGCAGGGTTATGTCAGGGCAGGGTGCAGGTCAGACCTGCCCCGCTCCCCAGCTGTGTGGCAGCAGACAGGACAGGCAGGGATGGCAGAATCCCCATTCCAAGGCAGCCCTCCCTGGTCACTGGGATGCACAGCACGTTTTCGGCTGTGTCATTGCTGTTCTCTCATTTTCCAAGGTGCTGTGAGGAGCTTTGTGTCCTTGCCATATCCTCTAAGCCAAAAAGATATCAAGTGTGGTAGAGTCTGCTCTCTGGGGATGCTGGCTAATAAAGTGCTCTCCAGCTAGCTGCCAGTGCCTGCTTCTTAGAAATAACCAGAACTCAGGAGGTTATAGAATCCATTAACCCCAGGATGTGTTATTATCCCTAAACAACAAAGATTTTTATGAACTAAATCATGGCTTTGACAACAATATATTTTAGAAAATAATGCCATGGTCCCTAAAAGCCATGAAGCTGTCTTAGAAGTCATAGGGTTTCGGTTTTATCAGCAGGTCTGAGATTAATTTTTTAACATTATTATTATGATGTCGAATTCTTCACAATTTTCAAGTTTTAAAAAAGTACTTAATTTTTTTCCCCTGATGAAATGTGGCTTCAGACCTTGGGCTCTGAGGAAATCAGAAAATATTGCGATACAAAAACACTCCCCAGTCTTTTAAATCCTGACTGTTTATTTTTAAGACAGTATAAATTAATTGTAAGTTTCTGACACAGACACAGCATCTAAGAGAACCGCATGATTAGAGTCCCCAGAGTATAATCAGAGGAGGCTTTCTTTGGATGCTTCATTCTCTTTCATTGCTGAAAGCATCAAAACGAAGATGAAACTTCAGTATTCTGGCAGAGTCAGAGACAAGGCAGGGATTGCTGGTACTTCTCACCTAGCAGATGTTTGTCACTCTGACTGACCAACCATTCCGGTTCTCCCTGGCTGCCACAGCTTTAAACGGGAAACTGGCACTGGAGCTGTTGGAACTACAGGCTCAGGCACCTCCAGCTCCACTGCAGCAGCAGCGCTGGGTGTGCATCACAGCTCAGGTGTGGGGGCTGCAGAGGAGTGTTTCCTTTGCTCCTCCTGGGAAATACCTACAGCTGGCAGAGAATTTCCAGAATATCTTCCAGCACCTGATTTTGCCAAAATCTAAAGCTGATATTTTTGGAGGCTTTCTCATGGTGCCCGTTACTTCAGACATGCTTTTGGAACTAAGCCTGATACACCTTCCTGTCTGTCAAGGGTCAAAAAAATATTTATCACCCTTAAGTTTGTTGATTTACCACACCAACTCTGAAGCTGTTGTGTTCAAGGTCACGGTCTCTAAACTCTACATCTGGAAAATAAAATGGGATGCTGTTACAGAAACGTAGCATGGCTCACAGCAAACAGCAAGTGTTGCCTGCATTTCTGGATTCAAGGGTGGCCAGGAATACAGCTGCTCACAGGAAGGTTTCAGCTGTGCTGTAAAAACCAGCCCACATGCAATTTGTTTCTTAATGCACCTTTACCTTGCCCATGGGGAAGGATGCCCATCCAGTAGGATGGGTGGGTGTTTTCTCTGGAGCTGTGTAATGCAGCCTGGTTTAACTCTTCCTCTGACAGGAATGAAGACTTGCTCTTGCAGCTGTGGTCCAGATGGAATACCCCAGCCCAGAGATAGTTAGACAGACAGTGAATGCTCCAGTTAACATGTTCTGTGTCTGAATGAGGAAATGCTGGTGCTGGGAAATCAGTAACATTAACCACCTTCATCTTTTTTGAAGGATGAACTCGCTATGGGTATGTCTGTCTGCCTGTCTCCTGCATGGCTCTGAAAATTTGGCTGCCTTGAAATTTAACTCAGAGGCATTGTAATTAAACCTTGGCATTTGAAGTAATTAAGAAGCAGTCTACATTTTAGCATAATCTCAAAGCAACAGCAGGGTGCTGACAAAAATGAAATATGTTAATCTAAAAGTGTCAAAGTTCCTGTAAGCACGTGGTTCATACTGTTGGCAACAAGCTCTTCAGAAATAACACTGTAGCCCCAGTAATCTAAAATCCAGCCCTTCTCTAAGGAGGGATCAAAGAAGGGAGTCAAACTGCAGGAAACTGAGGGCCAGAGTTAGCATTCCCATCAGGGAATACGTCTTATCCAATACGTCTAATACGTCTTATACCATCTCTGCTCCTTCACCTCAAAATCTTGGGAAGGTCCAGGAAGCCCAGACTGTGAGCATCTCCAGGAGTTGCCTAGGAAGGAAGCAGAATCCAAACCACTGCTTAGTACTTCATCTGGAAACTGCATCTTTTTACATTGATAAATAGCTAGAATATGTTTCTTTCCATCAGTGCCTCTGTGAGTCTGTTCATTGCCACATGCAGATTCAGAAAAGTAAAAAAATGGTGATGTGTTCAAGCCCAAAAGCCTCCAGAAGAAAGACTCAGTCACCTGTCACCCAGTGCCAGCCAAGGAGTGAGTTCACAAGTCAGGATTGCAGCCGTTTTACTGCTTGAAGAGTGTTGAAAAGGCAGCAGTGTAAATACCGAGACTTTTCAGTGGAGAGGTCAGGACCGGCAGCATCTGTGACGGTGACTCAGACCCTGCAAAGGCACAAGCATTTTGTGGAGCACCCTTGTGTCAATCTGCTGATGATAAGAGCTTTTGCCTAGTTTAAAAAAGTAGTTCATGAAGTCAAGCTCCCGAGGCCAATAAATCAGAAGACAAATAAAGGTCCTCAGATATGTTCGTGGCATCCAGTAAGTACTGAACGCTCACGAAAAGCAGACGTAAGCTGCGTGCTTTCAGTGCCCTCAGTGTTAAGGAAACATCCCAGCCTGACTATTGACGAGACTCTCTGGAAGTCACGCTCCCAGCGCCAGGCTTCCACTGCTGGGACAGAAGCCCCCCACAGCAGGGGGATCCAGTGAACTGAAGGGTGTCCCGCTGGACTCCCCAGCCACACAGCCAGAAGGTTTCCTTCCCAGTTTAAACCCATCTCAGAGTCTCATGTCTGATTCCATAAAGCTATTTATTCCTCCAAGGAAGACTTGCAACAAAGAGACTCCTGAGCTTTTAGAACCTCACAGTTCTAAAAACAAGCAAGTATTTCCTCTTGCTCTTCCTCCAGAGTCCCGGTCTCTGTGTGCATCCACCTCGCTGGCGTTCCCCCTCTTCATCCCCAAAAGCCTGGCAATTGCGGGCTCCTGAGGCGTCCCTCAAATTCCATTGCCTGGCTGGTGTCACCAGCCCGCCCTTTGTTATTCCGATAGGTGGCAATTCGCGGCCTCTTGTCTCGGACCCCTACCCGGAGCTCGATCTGCATCTCGATCTGCAGTCTGCAAGCTGAGCTACCTAGACCAGATATACTCCTCAACAATCATTATGCACAGAAAACCTAATTTAAGAAGTTCATTTTTAAAGTTCTCCTCCTCCTATGTCACTAGATTTCTGATGAGTGTGCAGTAAAAGATGCCAAGGAGAGGTTAAAACAGATCCTGTACCAAAGCACATGGGGCTGGACAGTGTGTGAAGGTTTAGACTTTGTTTCAGCAGCTCAGGGCAGCCTCCTGCCAAGATCCATCACTCAACGCCGAGGTCTTGGAAACCAACCACCTTTCCAGCAGGAGCTTTAGTGGTTGCGTGAGATGCTCCCCTCACTCAGATGTGTGTGCAGCTGGAGCAGCTTCTCCAGCAGCTCCTCAGCATCTTGGGGCTGACTCATACAAACCACATTATCCTGCTTCGTATGATCAATCCTGATATTAGTGACTAATAGTGTCTATCAAATTTTTTCCCATTTTTCTGTGCTCTGTAAACAACACATCTACAAGCCCTTCCCGCACCATGGTTATGGCAAGTGGCAGCCCTGGCTGGCTGCATTCCTTCTCCCTCTGTGTTCCTGCGAAGAAGATCACAGGAACAGCCATCCTGGTCACAGCCACAGCCTCTCATGCATGGAAATCCCAGTTTTACGTGCAGCAGCTCAGACTGTGCTTTGCTTTAGTTGCCTGCAGACCCCAAACTTGCCTTGAGCTACAACCCCATCCAGACCGAAGGAATAAGGTTTGGGCGTGGGAGTGAGCTAACAAATGGTTTTAAATACTGATGTGAGTTCTAGTGAGAGGAATCACACTGCCAAATAACACTCGAACTTCACAGACTGATGAGATTACACTCCAGCATGCTTGTACTGGCACTGCTGAGTGGCAAGGTCTCTCCCCAGTGCCTTAGGAGATTGATTGCTTGCAGTTCCTGATCTTCCACCTATGCTGACAATCTGCTAACTTGGGTTCAGAGTAAATTTTGTATTAACCTAGAAGTTTCAATGGTTAAAGGTGAGACCTTTAGCTGCCCTTTGAAGAAAATTTTTAGTTTCACAGGACTCAGGACGCTATGGTTGGGAAAAAGAGTCAGTTAAAGGTTAGTATGCCTGCAGGAAAGTGGCACTGTGGCAATTTAGCAAATGTGGCTGTGCCAGGCTCTGCCTCCCACTGCAAAGATCCAGTACCCAACAGGCAGAGATGTCCATGAACGTGTCTGTCCCCTGCATTTTGGCCCTGACCAGCTTTCAATCACAGTCCATTAAGTCTGACCCTGTTCTGCTGTGCAAACCATTTCATTAATCATTGGGTGCTCCATCAGTCATCCATGTCTTTGGGCATCCTACAGCTTTGCAGGTGTTAGAACAGCCCCGTTCCACAGGGATTAGGGATAGGTCACACAAGAAATGCAGGGAACTTTCATATCCTCACATGGATGAGTTGGGATAGCTGGATGTAGGCAGGAATAAAGGCAGAAACTGGATGAGCCATTGGGCTGCATGGCATCTCCTACTTCTGGGACAGAAGAATTTGTAGCACAAATTGTGCTGTCACTTATACCAAGGACATTGCTCTGTGACTTCCAGCTATTGCTCTGGGGAAGCCTGGGGAAGCCAGTGGTGCCCCAATCCAAGGCAGGAATGGAGTATTAAGGAGACTTCTCTTTGCATACTCCTGATTCTTGCTGCTTAGACAAAAGTGATGGGACCACCAGAAAAACAGATGGACAAAGCTGGAAAATTTTTAGTTGGGACAGGCGTCCTGGCTGGCCAACTCAGTTTTTCTCCACTTAGAAGGAACAGTGCCATAGACTGATGGCCTGCAGAAGCTGTGTATCTCAAGGCTTTCTCTCCCTCTTTTAGATTAACTTTAACTAAAGTTTCCCTCCAAAATGAAGTCAATCAATTCCCACTAATATTGGATCCTTCGTGCTTCCTCAACTACATCTCACCTGCTGTTGTTCAGAGCCAATAAAAGACAGGATGACACAGATTTCCTCACTGTAACAATCCGTCAAACAGCAATGATTTCTGAGTGCAAAACCTGTGGCCTCCTGTAATCCTTCCCATCTAGCTTCTTCCAGCCTTTAAAAATAATTCCATACTCTTTCCATTCCCATGAGACCTGTAAGTCTGGCAACTCTTGGCTCTGTGGGAAGGGAAAGACCCTTTCTGTGCTAGCCTGGTAAGATTTTAGCATTAATGGGATTTTTAATTGTTTTATTATGAACTACACAGACACAGAGCCCTTTGGCAAGGGCACCCTGTAGAAATAAATTGAGTCATCATCCTTATAATAGAAAAGCTAATTCAGTATGGATCTGTCCTCCAGTTAAGGGCATGCACATCCCTCAGAGAATGGTTTTACCAACTGACCAGACTTCTGCTTATAACCACTGTTTGCTATTCCTGACAGATCCTACTGTCCTGCCTATGGAAACAGCTTATTTGTGGCAATAAGCAATGTGTAGGATCAGCCTGGTCCTGGGCCCCCCTCTCACTGTGCTGCTCTACTCCCAGGACTACTGCATCACCCACTGCTAGAAAGACTTGGCTTAGAGACAGTTTGTCCTGCCCAGAATCTAATTGCCCTCTACTTTCTGTCTTCTTTTCTACACAAAACATAGCAATTCAATCTCAGGTTTGAAATACTCTTCTCCTTAATATGGGAGTGTCTACAGAGGCTGTAAAATTTCCATCTGGCTACAGAGAGAAAAATGAAGAAATGCAGGTTGTTGTCTGTCCATAGCAAAGATGTGTTTGTCCTGGATAAACTCGGTACCACTGTTATGACACTGGACAAAGGCCTCCTCAGGCACTTCCTCTTCTGCCTTGGATTTCTTAAAACCTTCTCTCTTTCAATTTGATACCCTCGTCTTATTGGGAAGGAGGGATTTCTTGTGGGACTGGACTAAAAGGAATTTTAATGGTCCACTGATTCCAGTGTCCTTCAAAAGGTATTGAGTCACAAAATGTCTCTTAGTGCCCTCTCCTTGCAAACTCCAGACAAATGACTCCACTGAGCTGCCATGGGCCATGCATTGGAGCACCATGGGTCACACCAGGGGACAGCACCCTGCCACAGCTGCTGCAGGCAGCACCCTTGAGAGCCTCCATGTGTGCTTTGATAAAAAAGCCAGGTTCCCATCAGAGGACATCCAGAGGTGTATTCCAGGAGCTGGCTAAGTAAGCTGTACAGCAAATCTTCTGTGCAACTGCTCTGCCTGCCTGGAGTCACTCCCAGCTGGCCACACTGTCCCAGGTCACCCTTGCTGAGGATGGCAAACCCCAGAGCCTCTGGGGGTAGATGGGTTTGCTCATTCATGCTCAACATCTGCTGAAAGGAACTCAACCAGGACAAACACGCTGGTGGCTTCATTCTGCTGGTACCTGACCCATCCAGGCCGTGCATGCCTCTGCCATGGGAGTCTCTGTTCCAGCTGCTGCCTCCAACACAGAACCAACACCATCCATCACAGCACTGGAAGTCTTCCAGGATTATTCACAGGTAGTTCAAATTTTGTCTTGGAGTCAAAACTTGCCTTGAGATTTGTCTCCAAGGCAAGATTTGAACCGTCTGTGAGCAATGCTGTGAGACTTGAAGGCACCAGTGGCCAAAAGCTGTTTTCTTGCAGAGTTCCTCAGCAAAGACAAGGTGCATCATTCCTGCCAGGCACCTGTCACCAGGAGTCAGGACCTCAGTGCTAAGGCCAGCAGCAAGGGGAGCAGCATGGTCCGGAAACACAACAGGAGAAGCACAAAATGCCAAGGAAATGACATAAGAACTTGTCTTTGCACAACAGGGAACAGGCTTGGGGAAGGAAGCAGCCTTCAAACATCTCACTGCGCTTTGGTAACACAAGCTGTACTCAAAGACTCCGCATTGGTGACGTTGCAAGTACCACACAGCTTTTGTTTTTCTGGGTGGTAAATTGAATGGATATGTCCTGAAGGCTGTGAGGGTTGTGCTGCACAGACTGGTTTGGCTGGGTTGGTGCTTTACTGTGGTTGACAGACTTTTATCAGATGCTTTTACTTGTTAAATTTTCCTTGGTTGTGGGAACAATCCAGCAAATAGCAAAAATGATGGAGCACCAGGAGACATGCAGCCAAGGAGATCATTTGTTTGGCTGGATCCCTTCCTGCACAAGGGAGGCTTTGTGTAAGCTCACAGAAGAGCCGTGTTCATCTTGCTGTGGGCAGAACTGGCAGCAGGCTTCAGGCTTTGTCTGCATGCAGAGTCAGGCTGGCTTGGTTCTCCACGGAGCCGAAAACTCATTATTTCCGAGGTTACGGCCAGGCTGCTGGGAGGCTACAGCTCCTTGTGAGAAGTGCCTGTCTCCCAGCAGCATTGGCAAGGAGGCAGCCAGGCCTTTGGACAAAGGAAGACGTTTGTGCTGGTCTCGGAAAAGAATCCCATGCTGCCTGTGAGAGCTGCAATGGGGGTCATGCTTCTTTGGCAGTGCTGACCTCCTCGGAGAGCTGCAAAGCTGGGGGAACCCACAGCCCATGGGTCAAGGACATGGGCTGGTCATGGCTCCTCCAGCACCTGGTCTCCAAGGTGAACTGCTCTGCTACAGGTACATATGCAGGACTGGGAACTGATGAGATGCAGTACAAATGCATCTGTGGAGGATTGGCTGCAGTGACAGGGGGTGTGATGGCCAAGGGACAGCCTTCCCAGGGGTCTCCCGGGGTGCACATCTCTCCTGCTCCTGCAGCGCCAGCTCCCAGGAGCTCCTGATTAGACTCTGCCTCCGGGCTCCTCCTCACCAGCTGTGCCAGACAGGACTCAGTCCAATAGCTGGGCCCTGAAGACTCCAGAGGGGTGCAGGCAAACACTGGCCCCCTGCTCACACTGAGGTGCATCTGCACCACAGTGGATATTTCTCTATCCATGACACTGCAATCTTCCTCTTACAGACTCTGCTTTGTCACAATCTGGCTGTAAAACTGGGGAACAGTAGCACCAGCCCTGAAGGCAGCTATCCCCACAGGCATGCCTACTTTTAGGAGCTTTGTGAGGGTGTGGAGAGTCATTTGTTAAGTATCCTGTTGCTGGATCCAGACCATGGCAGAGCAATGTGCTCTGACTTCTCCATGCCAGATGCTCAGGGCCAATGGCAGTGGGTGGCAGGTCTGTTTAGGTGCGTGTGTCTCCCCCAAAAATTGATGATGTGGCCAGTGATGCCTCACCACAGCTTTTTTTGGGATGAGGAATACAAGGCAATCTAATTATATACACATGAGAAAAATAAATGCCCAGTCCTATTTCTGACTAACACATGTCAAAATTCATCTTCAAAATGTACCTTGAGTCATAACCACATCCAATTCATGGGAGCAACCTGACTTCCTGGCCTTGTTGGGTGCAGGGATGAACATCCTTCATTGTGGGATCTTCATCACACACAGAACTCAATACCAGAAATTGAGTGGTTTGGGATGAAGACGAGGGAACAGCAAGCATGGGACATGGAGTTCCTCTTTGCATGCAAGGTAGGGTGGGGATCCCATGAAAAAGCTGGACATGGGACATGAATTAAAAGCTGTCTTCAAAGCAGTGCTTGTGTGTGTTGACTGATTAAGACTGCAAAGATAACTCTAACACCAGGTCTCTGCGCCAGTCTGTGGCTGTGATTCTTCAACCTGAGACAGGCCATGTTTCAGTAGGTTGGGGAGAGGCAGCTGAGTGACCCAGCAGAGCCA
The DNA here is from genome assembly GCA_032173965.1 of Sitta carolinensis. Classification (NCBI taxonomy): domain Eukaryota; kingdom Metazoa; phylum Chordata; class Aves; order Passeriformes; family Sittidae; genus Sitta; species Sitta carolinensis. The sequence continues at coordinate 6,379,110 of CM063292.1, forward strand.
TGATGGGATGGTGAGCAAGGATGGCAGCACTGGACAGCCAAGAGGTTTTGCAGATGCAGGAATGTGGGGTGCAGATTTTTAATAAGTTTATATCTCTGTCCAGCCACACAAAGCTTTTCAAAGGTCAGCAGGAGACCTAGAACATCTCTGCCAGATTTATGCCTTGCTAAACACCAGACTCCAGAGATCTTGTCTTCAGACAAGGTGATGTTTTAATAGTTGAACAAATATTTTCCCTGACTTTGCTTTGGGAAACAGCTGGGCTTTTAGAGCCAGATTTGAAAATAATAATAATAACAATAATAATAATAATAATAGTAATAGTAAAAACAGCTCTCTAGCATTTCAGTGAAAGTAGGTAAAGCTTGGCAAACTTCCTGTAACTGCAAACAGGGCTTTTTGCTGTGGGCAGGGCCAGGCAGCATTAGAAAGCAGCAGGCAGCCGTGGTGCCCAGAGCTGGGCAGCCCAGGCGCCAGCTGGAGGAGCTGGCAGCACACCGGCCAGCTTTCCTGCCAGGAATCAGCCTGGCAAGCCAGCTCAATAGCCTGCCTGTGTCCCACTGGAAAGCATCAAAGAAGATGTCACCAGTGATGAAATTGCTGACAACCCAGTGCACTCTACCAGGAAAATTATCCATCAGAAAAAAAGATTGCCAACTCAATGTTTGAGCATCTCTGCCCAAATAGTAGCACCCTGTGGAAGGCAAACTCCCTTGTAACACAGGATTTTTCTGTGTTCCCATGCAGAGCTGGCCATGAGAGATGAACATCTCAGCTGTGTAGCAGGGCAGCTCCAGCCCCCTCACTCTGCAAAACAGCCACCTGCACGTCCCGGCGTCACGGCACCGCTTCGACCGGTGACTCAGGCGTCGGCCTTTGCATATCTGCCATGAACTCCAGTTTGTGCAGGGCCTGACTGCTTTGCTTATGCATTTCCACATCTCCTCCAGTCCTAGGAGATGATCTTCATTGTCCCACTGCAGCCCTGGTAGGAAGGGCCAGTAAGCTGGGCTCTAAATGGGACAGCTGATTTTCCTCGTGCTTTGTTAAGGCAGGCTTAGCAGCAGCAGGTGTCACATCTGCCTTTTCTCCCCAGGGCTGAGTGCCCCAGAAGGGAAAGCATCATGAACATACCCTTCTTGTTTTCCAAAGATCCTGTGAAAGTCTTGCCTGGACTGCATTCAGTCAAGACTCAAAGCATGAAACAATAAAGTCCTCTTGGGTTTTTTCATCATTCAGTCTCAAGCACATGGAAAGCTCACTGGGTTTTGCAGTGTCTGGTTGAATCCACATGCTTATCTTTCCAGGGATACTTTGGAGTCAAGGCTGATTTGCACCTGAGCCTAAGCTGATGTTTTGAGGCCAGCCATGAGCAGCCCCAGAGGACAACTAAGCAACTCATGTCTCCAGCTCTGCTCTGTCACCTCAGGCTGGTGGCTGGTGCTGGTGGCTGGTGCTCCCACATGAGCCTGAGGGTTGGCAGCTCCCTTGGGACATGGGGAGGTGAGGTGGATTGAAAACTGGCCCAGAATGTGGTGATTAGCAGCACAAACTCTAGCTGGAGGCCAGTCACTCACACGGTATCCTGGGGATCAAAACCACATTCAGTTCTGCTGGGAAATAGCTTTTTGGAAAAGGATCTGGGGGTCTTGGCAGGCATCACACTGAACATAAGCCACAGAGAAGACTAAGGGTGTCCTGGGTTGCTTTAATCAAAACGTTGCCAGGAGGAGAAGCGAGGAGATGCTTCCCCTGTTCTCAGCCATGGTGGGTCACCCCTAGAGCCTTGTGTCCAGTGCTGGGCTTCTCAGTGCCAGGGAGAGAGGGTCATAATGGGGAGTGGCCAGTGAAGGGACACGAAGGTGAATGAGGGGCTGGAGAGACTGCAAAGCAGAGAGAGCCAGGCTCTTCCCAATGGTGCCCAGTGCCAGGACCAGAGGGACATGCTGGAACACAGGAGATCCCTTTGAACTTCGGGAAACACTTTTCCATTGTGAGTATGTCCCATCACTGGCATAACTGGCCATGGAGGTCGTGGAGGCTCTATCCTCAGAGGTGTCCAGCAGCTGTCTGGACACGATCCTGGACAGGGTGACCCTGCTGCAGCAGGGCTGGGGCACCCGGAGCTGCCTCCCCTCAGCCAGCCATGGAGCTCCTCCGGAGGAACACGGAGCCTTTTGTTCACCCCGGGTCCCACCTTGGGGCTGGCCAGAGGCCATGGGGTGACGGGAATAACGAGGGAGTGTGGCTGGAGGTGGCAATGGGGTGACAGCGTACCAGGGGAGTGACCATGCCGCGGGGTCCCGAGGGCGGCAGAGGGGACAGCGCCTGCAGCGGCCTGACCGGCTGGCCAGGGGGCCAGCGTGCGTGTGACCGGCTGTCATGGTGCGGCAGGAGGAGGCCGGGCGGGTGACACGGCTGCAGCGGGCTGTCAGGGCGGTGACACGGCTCAGGTGGCCGCCGACAGGGAGGTTCGCGCGGCGGCCTCCGCCGCCGGAGGGGCGGGCGCGATGGCGGAGCGGCGGCGGGGCCGGCCCTCCGCGCCGCCGGGGGGCGCTGCGCGGCGCGGGGCGGGCGCGGCGGCGGCGGCGCCGTTTCCGGGTTGGCTGCGCGGCGCTCGGGGCGGCCCCGCCTGCAGCCGCCGGCACCGGGCCCGGGCCTCGGCAGCTCCGCGGGCCCCGCGCCCGCCGCCCCCGGGCCGGCCCCGCCCCGCTCCGGCCTGGCCCTGCCGCCCGCCGCCGCCGCCCTCCTGCGCGCCGCGCCCCGCCTCGCCGGCCTCCCGCGCCGGCCCCGCGCCCTCCTCCTCCTCCTGCTGCAGCCGCCGCCCGGCGCCGCCATGCCCGGCCCGGCCGCCGGCAGCCGGGCGCGGGTGTACGCGGAGGTGAACAGCCTGAGGAGCCGCGAGTACTGGGACTACGAGTCGCACGTCCCGAGCTGGGGGTAAAGCGCCGTGCGGGGACCCGCCCTCCCTGCCGCGGGAGGGCCTCAGCCCGTTGGGAGGGTGTCTGATCCCCCGCTCCCGTGCTGGGCTGTCCCCGGGGGGCTGCGGAGGGCGAGAGGCTGGGAGAGGAGCCCCCTCCCCGGCCTGCTGCCCCGTTAGTTACCCACTCTTCCCCCACGACCTCCTCTCTCCTCTTGGTGCCCGCAGCAATCAGGACGACTACCAGCTGGTTCGAAAGCTCGGCCGAGGGAAGTACAGCGAGGTCTTTGAGGCCATCAACATCACCAACAACGAGAGGGTCGTCGTGAAGATCCTCAAGGTGAGTATCCCGTTGATGATGTAGTGGCTCGTGGCGGCTGGGAGCAAGAGAGAGAGGAGCTGGGTTGGCAGAGCCAAACAACTGTTGGATCTCTTTCTTCACCCCAAAACTCCTGTTTTCTCGTTGAGGACATTGGGATGGTGTGTTTGTAAATGGATTTGGTGTCTTGCGTGCTGTAGTGATGTTTTGATGTCTCCACCCCTCCTTGTCCAGCATAGCTCAGGGCTGAGAGTTCCTCTGGTGAGTTCTGACATTTGAACAGCGTTGCGTGCTCTGCCTGTGTATGGCAAATCGTATCCGGCAGTGCCTGTCAGAAACAGCCCAGGGACTGCCATTTCAACAGGAATGTGAAGCCTGGAGGGGGGAATCCTTCTGTTAACCTCTAGACAGCCGGCATGTGGCCTTTTCAGAGCCAGGCTGTGGGATGCTCGGCGGTTAAAAAAGCACCAATATTTTATATTCAGTCCTTTAGAGAGTCTGATATGGAAAAGAACTTCATCTCGGGCCAGCAATAAATGCTATGGAAACTTGAGGGAGCTCAAGGAGACCTACCAAAGTTTGGCAGTGTTGGTGACCTGTGTGCTGGTGTGTTGACTGACCCTGGTGGGGTTGGGCTGTGGGGACCTTTGTGCAGTGCTGGGAGGTTGTAGTTTGGGATGGCTGTGCACAGCTTATACACTGCAGAGCACGTCTCATGATGTGTGACACTGAAGCAACAGCTCACAGCGAGCTGTGCTCACTGCCCTAGTAGCACTCAGGGCAGGCAGGGGAGTTAAGACAGAGATGAAAGGTTAGAGTTGCAGTATGTTTGGTTCTGGCTTGGCTGACACTTGTGGCTGTCACTTGTTGGACCAGCAACACTTGTCACTTGTTCCCCAAGAGCACGTGGGAGCCTGTGTCTGACCATGGGTGTCCTGAGAATTTGGGCACACATTCATCCACAGCGTGAAGGGGGGTCTGAGCTTAATGTGCCTCTGCAGCCACTGAGAAGAGCAGCTTTCCAAGACATGCATCTCTGCAGGGCTGTAGCCTTAAGGTATTCACTGGGATAGCATGTCTGGCTGTCTCTGCTGACACTCCCACTCTCTCACTGTGCCTGCTTCCTTGGGATCTGCCTTAGCTTCCCAAAGAACTTGTCTTTTGGTTTGTCCAGCCAGCACCCCTGGGAAAGGTATGATCTTCCATCTGCCTCTGGGAGGAGGCACACAAACCCCAGCTTTGGCTGTGTGCAGGGAGGTGGCCGGGTGAGCTGCTTGGGAGAGCCTCTGTGGCTGAGCCTGACGTCAGGGCAGAGTGGTGAGGTTCACATGTCCTTGCCAAGCCAGGTTCCTCTGGCATGCTGTTTGGCCCTCCCCCTCCTTTGGATGCTTTTTGTGGTTTGGGGTTTTGTCTTTTTTAAAGCAGATGCAGGTCGGAGTTTCTACTGTGAGACACCAGTCACAAGTGTCAAGTACAGAGCTGGATTTTACATCGAGATGCCTTGTGGCTGGCCTGGGGAAACTGCACTTGTGCATGCTGCTCTTGAGCCCTTGGTGGCCTCTTCAGGACTGCTGTGGTTTACTGAGATCCTAGGACTTGTCTCACATAGAAAGGCACAACGAGGCTGAGAGGAGACTTCGGGAAAGTCATCAGAAACCCTGCTCCTTGCCTCTTCCCAGCCCAAAGAGCCTCCCCTGGAGCAATGCTGCTCTGCCTGTGGCAGCTGAACTCTGTCAGGTCTAGGGAGCCTGTCAGCCTTGGACAGTGAGTCAGCTGGCAGGAGTCATCTGAGGGCAGCTGGGTGCTCCTTCTCCTTGGGGCCTGAATGTGTTGCCTTAATGCCCTGCAAGCAGGAGACTGGATTGTCCCAGATTTGAAGTGGATGGTGTTGCCACTGGTTCCCCTGGCTCTCCCCACTTGCATTAACATGCAGACAGCATTCCTGTGAGTGAGCAAGGAAAAGCAGAAGGTCCAGATAAATAAAGATGAACTTTCTCCTCAGTGGAAAGTGGGTCAGTGAAAAGGGAGTTTCAGAGCACCAAGTTGTGTACATTATGAAAACCTGTGAAGTGTGGCAATAACATCACTCTGATCTGTGGAAAGTGCCTCTGGTTTCCTGTAACTAGACTCAAAACTTAATTGCAATCATAATTGCATGTATCTACAGTGGAGCCTTAGCAAAGGGGCTGGGTGTCTCTGTTCCTCCTAACTGGGAAAAATTTGGATTCTGTGAGATGAGAAATGCAACCAAAAGTCTTCAGGTTTTTGTGTGATGCAGGGATGGGTCAAAGGGAAGTACCATGTTTGGAAAATGGATGCAGCTGTTTAGCACAGTTGCTCCTTTCTCTTTAACATTTTTTTGAGAGTACAATTTATGTTCAGGTGTTTAGAGTGAGTTTTAGCAAGACTCACTTTTTCAGTATCTCAGCTTCGTGGGAAGTCACTGGTGTGTCTTCCCAGCCTTTGCTCTTTGGAGCAGCTTGTCCTTCCTGAGCTGAAGCTAGCACATAACAAGTACTGCCTCTGCTTTGGTGTTGTACTACCTGAACATCTTGTACCATCCTCCACAGAGGTCAGGAAATTTTATCACCCTTTGATGCAGAACTGAGCCCTGAAATTTCCTGTGTGACTTTGGGCAAGTCCTTTAGCCTCAACGAAGCTGAGACTAGAGCAAGGTCCTGGTTTAGTGCTGCACGAGGGAGAGAACTGCTCTTCCTCTTTGGGCAGCCACTCGCCTTGTTGGTTTGTAAGTGCCCCATGAAGACTTTAGCTTTGGACAAGGCCAGGGAGCTGAGGGCTCTGGTACCACAGTGCCCTCAGCCCTTTGGGCTAGCATAAAGCAAGGCATCCTGTTTCCCTGGACAGTACCCAGCATTACCTTTTCGGTTCCCATGTGCAGGACCAGGCATAATCCTACAGGAAAATGGGATGTTGCTAGTTGTGATCATAATGTGTATCAGCAAAGGAAGAGAACTAAGATCCTGCAAATGACTATGACATTACCGTTTCCTGGATCAAGTGCCTTACAATTATGATGCTCTTAATGTCACTTTTCCTGTGAAAATTCCGCAGCTCTTTTTTAAAAAAGGCAAATGAAGCAAACAGGTTGCTTCTCAATCCTCTGCAGCAGGACATCAGGATGCACTGTGTAGGATGGTGTGTGCAAAGCAGTGGGGCAGGAACTTGGTTTGTTACATAGACACTCCCTGCCCCACATCCTCCAGAAGCTTGAGCAGTGAGGCAGAGGATAACTTCCCCCTTTTTCAATGTATTCAGGGAGCAAAGAGAGAGAAGGGTCTGAAGTGTGGGGACTCTGCACTGTACTGACCTTCCTACCCCTCAGGTTAGTAGGGGTGGGGTCAGCCAGCAGCTGTGCTCCTGCAGTCCCTAGCTGATGTTGGAGGTTGCTGTGGGATTTTTGATCTGGCTGGCCTGGGTACAGCTGTGGCCCTGCTCCCTACCTGCCTTGGGGCAGCCCACACCAGGAAGGGGGATTGTGTGAAAGTGTTCAGTATGTGCTTTGGTGTCTTGTTTAAATCCAGTGCTAAGGTTTGACTCCCAGGATGAGGCCTGACATTCCTGAGCACGTACAGAGGAAGTTTAAGACATCCTTGTTGCCAGTGAGTCGTGTGTTGTCTACCTCCAGTGCAGGTATCTAAAGCTCAGCTCTTCCATATCTTACCACATAGAGGTTTTTGCTGGACCACTGAGGTCAGTCTGTGCTGTCTCTTTGATGAACTTCTCATTTTGTTTTTATGCTAATGCAGCTCCAAAAAATATTTCCCAGCATGCCTTTAAAGCGAATCCTCTGTTCTGGGGTAACAGTGTTCCTGGAGGATGTGAACAACATTGCAAGTTGCCACTGTAAAAGCCAAAGGCTAACATTCCACATTGCTCGTAACTGCTACGGGTGATAATTTGTAGTGATGCTACATCACTTGGAGTGATGCTTAGAGAGTGATGCTGTAATAATGAGTCACCTGCAGTTAGTGCTGGTGCTGAGTGTTGGCTGTACCACTGTGCACCTTCCAGTCTCCTGTACTGCCTCCGTCCCTACTGTGTGGAGATGGGGATTACAGCATCCATGTTGGCAGGTTTCTTCAGGAGTCAGGAGTTGTCCTGCTCTCCTGATGCACCTTTGTGTCCTGTATGCCCTACCTGCCTGCAAAGCATTAAACCCATCAAAAAGAGGCTGTTTTGTCTCTTTGTGTGGTTGCTCTGCATAGGCACAACATAGGTGGAGGATCAAGTGCCTGATCCTGGGTGGGGAAGAATGCAGATGCAAGGAGAGGGACCAGTGAGATGGAGGTCCTGCAGCAGTGAGGAAATTTCTCCTTTTCAGCCTTTTTCTCCTTTGGTGGCTTTTGTCCCTCTGTGCTGAGTCCATGCTCTGGAGATTTCAACCATGTACATGGTTTCACAAGTGCATTCTTGTTTGTTTGGCTTTGTTTTTCCCCTGTTCCCCCATTTGGGCTGTGTGAACCTTCCAGAGCTGCTGCTCATACCAGGCACTCTTGGAAGACTCTGCCAGTGTCAAACTCCAGTTATCAATCTAGTAACTAGAGAGCCAAGTTGGGATGGTGGCTCTGGTAAGTTTTCTTCTGTCTCTACAAGCTTTAGAGCCCACATACATCAGCTTGTTCTAGAAATGACTCTCATGCTGGTGTGCAGGAGGGATTGCACAGGGAAATAGGATTGGATGCTGTTGGTCCCTCAGGCTGGAGCTGTTGACTGCGTCGGTGACCTTCCACCAAAGCCGTTCAATGCCTGCTCCTGGTAACTCTCTGTGTCTCTTGCTCCTCCTGCATTTGCATGCACTGAATCAGCTCCCCCTGGCCCACTTCCTCCTCTGGCAGTCTTGAAATGAACCCTTTTGCAAGAGCGATGGGTACACAGCTCTTCTCTTTCAAACACCAGTTGCCCACAATGAGCTTGGCAGACTTGGCTGCTGGAGTCCAGCCTTGTGTGAGCTGAGACCAACTGGGACAGGACTGGGTGTCTTGCAGAGGCCTGGAGATGCAGCTGGTGACTCTGGTGGTGCAGCACCAAGGAACTGATGAGCTGCAAAGCTGCAGCTCCTGCACAGAGAAGGGTGAGATTCAGCATTGTGTGTGTTCACAGGGGCCTGAAGGAGTGATTCCCATCCCATGGAGTGGTGCTGGTGTAGGTCAGGGCTTGGTCCTCATGTGTCTCCCTTTTAGCTGACTGCAGAATTCTTGATGTCTCATGGGCAGCTCTGAAGTGCCAGGAGAGCTGTTTTGGGGTGTGCTATGTTGGAATGAAAAGGATTCTGACGGAAAGAATGAAACTGTCTTCGAAACACATGCTGGAGTGTTCTACCAAACTTAAGTATATTTAATTTAACTAAAAAAGCAATAGTACTTTTGTAGTTTCAAGGTCTATTTTCCCCCCTCTTTTCTAAAATTCAAGGGCAGCTCACAAAAGTTTGAATTTCCACAATGGAAGTGGTAAAATGCAAACAACAACAGAAAGTTAACATAAGTGGGCTCCTTGATTTTGTAGCTCTTTGGAAGATGATTATATGGTTTCCCAGCTGATGTCTGGCAAAACAAGCAGAGCTGCTCTGAAGCCAATTTTCCTATTGAGCAATTGGTGTCGAGCTTTATAGGCCGATTATTGTGATCCTTTTGATAATACTTGCTGGAGACAAATGAGCTTCTAGTGCCAGCTTTTCAATGTTTAAAGCCTGTGATGGGGATGCTGCTCGAGCCTTTCGCTGGTCCTGGACATTGTATGTTCAGATCTCCCTGCTTGTTCACTGGAAGCATCGTTGTATTTCCAGGCCATTCAGGCTCGGTGAGCAAAGAATTGATTTTTTTTTTTTTAATGGGGTGGTGGAATACATTAGTTTCTCATGGATTTGTATCTTTTTGACTGCTAAACCTTCTTTCCTGCTGTGCTAGCCCCAGTTTTGTTTCAGAGCACCTGCTGGGCAAAACCCAGCACCTTCTAGGATTCCTTCAGAGCAGCACGTGTGCTCCTCAGCTGGCAGTGTGTGTGTGCTGCTGGGCTGCCTGCTCTGGGCTAATGTAAAATGATTTTTATGCTTTGGACTTAACTCATATTTCACATGCCTTCCTGGTCACTGCTTTTCTTTCACAGTGTGAAAATGTGTAGAGAACTTTGGATAACAAATCTCATTTCTCTTTTTACTTGAATCCAAGCAATGTGTGTCCAGGTTGTTGGGGAAGGCTGGAACTGGAGCATCTGACAGAAAAGTGTACTCCCTTTGCTTTAGAAATCAAGCAAAAAAGATGTTTAACCAGGCAGCCATTTATTCAAGACAGGAAGTGATGTTTGCAGTCTTTGATTTACAGGTTTATTTTAGCGAACAATGTTAATTCTCCCAGCTGGTGTTTGCTGGACTCCTTCTTTGTTTACAAGTTTACATGATCCTATGGAAAATGGCCCAGGATCTGTTCTCTTGGTCACAAAGAAGTGTTTTCTTCTAGATCTACCTGACTGCAAAGCTTATTATGTAACATTTTTCACTTCTCCAGAGGGATAGTTTTGCATGATGCTCCCCAGTCTTTGAGCAAAGTGAGTTGGGATAGCTCTGGCCACTATCACAGCCTCTTCTGCCTGACTTTCAAGTGGATTGAGGCATCTTTATCCATTTGGTTGGTAGGGTGGGAAACCTGCAGCCCCCAAAGAACAGGTGGCTGGGGATAGTCAGGTGAGAGCTGCTGGGTCCAACAGAGACCATCCTCCTGTGGTTGGAGTTCATCTTGTCCCTCTGCTCAGGGCACTCAGTGCAGTGGACATCTGTGAGCTGTGTGCTTTGTCTCCACAATCTAAAGCCACTTCCAGTTTGCCTGAGGAGGGAAGCAATTTTCTGGGAAACTGGAAAACTGGCTTGTGCTAGACAGTAATGTTGTTCTAAGGGTACTGATGCAGTTGAAGTAATTAAACCTCTCCCAGTGTAGACACAGTTAAACTGAGACATGTCTTTTAGCCTGGTTTCCTATGGAAACGAGTCTTATGCAATCCTGCTGTCTGTCAGCCTTTCTCCCCCTCCTCCCCCCAGGAGTTTTTGCACTGGCTGGCCAATTTCAACCAAATGCGACAGAAGTCTCCAAGCTGTCAAGTTTGTACCGATTTCATGGAAGTAGGTGTTTGCACAGGGCAGAGGGACCATGTTGGAGCCCCTTTCAGAGGGAAAGGCTTTGACCCATACTGGTCACTGGAGAATCCCAGCATGGAGGAAAGTGCAGGAGGACTGCCCTATGTAGGAAGCACAACCTGAAATGCTGCTGTTCAAAGCCTGGTTTAATAAAATAGCCTTAAATGAGCATTGTTAAAAATACTCTGTCTGCAAGGGCTGGTGTTTTAGAAGCTATCCCTGCTGGGAGAGGCAGATGGTTGGAGGCCATAATAGCTTCAGTTCACATTTAATCCATGTGTGTTTGGAGTCAACATCCTTGAGAGACAGATCGGGTGACTCTGGGAGACAGTTGTAGCAACCCAGACTTAATCCCGGTGTGTGGCTGATATGCTGCTGCTGGCCTGTGCTGCCAGCAGTACTGGGCTCTGGGACATGAGGGAAGGCAGCAGAGTTTCTCTGGTTTGAACAGTTACCCCCACTGCAGTGCTGGCCATGTGCTGGAGTGGTTTGCACCAAGGTGTTTGACTTGCCAGATGCAAGAGCTTGGGCTTGGAATCAGTTACTTGGGCTTGGAATGGGTTCCTGGGCAGAACCAGAGCCACAGTGATGTGTGCTTGGGTAGCACAGGGTGTTTGCAGCTGTGGCTGAGCAGTGCTGGGTAGGAGGCAGCGTGAGGCTGGGTAGGTGGAAGCTGTGCAGGATGGGGTGCAGGCCAGCAGTCCCCACTGAAATGGAGAAACTCTTCCCCCACATTGCTCTCTCTGATGACACTCCTAGACAATAGCTTTTCCTCTAAAGTGACTGCAGCCTGTGGCATTTCTTTTGCCTGATCCTTGTTTACCTGGTGGTGGAAAGCCCGGCTCTGAGTGCTGGCGGCGTGTGGGGAGAGTGTCTGAGGATGTGCAGCTTCCAGCCCTGCATTGAGCAGGGCTCCCAACCCCAGCCCTGCCTGGAGGCTTGTGGGGCCCTCGTCCCAGCTCACAGCTGATGTGGGGGTGGTGTCACCAGCCTGTCCAGAGCTCTGCAGTCCTGCAGCTTAACAGGAATAAGTGCAAAACAGCAAGTAGCTTTTAACGCTCCCTCTTGCTGAGATGGTGTTCACCGAAGTGTCTTCCCTTGGTGATGTCAGGAATGCTGCTGCTGGTGATTATCTGCAGACATTTCATAAAAAAAGACCAACTTTCTTTTCTCCTTTTTTCTAAAAGTCACTGATTTTGTCAGCTCTAGTGTTTTAGTGTGTGGTGGGTAAGGATAGATTTCTGATGGAGATAACATAGAACATCATCTTCCCATCCTGCAAAAGGTGAAAGAAACGTGGAAGTGACTGGAAGACAGTAACTCCTGCCCCAGTGGGAGCAGTGGTTGCCATGAAAGGAGAAAAGGAAATCTTGGAGGGATAGAGGGATATCCTCCCCTACCTGACTGATGCACAAGGCCCCTGAAATAACTACAGTACAAAGGAAAAGGTGTTTCAAAGCAGGCTTTGGGTCCTCTTGGCTGCGTTCAGGGACTGTTTCAGCTCCCAGTCAGGTGCAAGTGTTTCAGCAGAGAGGCTGTAAGGCATGTCTGTCATAGCCAAGCCATTCAGGGAGCACCTTCAGGATGTCAATGCCTCAATTCCTCTTTGAAGTTCCTTGGAAAACAGCTTGTGTGTGCATCTGCCTCACTGGACAAGCAGGGTAACCAAATTATATCCTTTAATTCCATCTTGGCTTTCTGGTAAGATCTGCGCATGTGGGTGACACAAGGGCGGTGTCTGTCTCCATGCTGACATAAATTAAATTAGCTCCTAATGAAGCATCCTCCTCTCAGGTTCCAAAATGAAGCCCTCACTCCTGCTGGTTGCCATGCCCCTGCTCTGGCTGATTGTCCCTTTCTGTCCAAGCTCCCAGGAGCTCCAGCATTCTGTGGGTGCTGCCCTGGGGCTGTTGGTCGCCCACTCCCCAGCAAGCCCTGTCCCACATTGCTTCAGCTCTGACAGCTGCAGTGGCCTTGCTGCCATTTTCCACAGTGGCTTTATGAGGTGCTGACGCTCCCTGTGCTGGCATTGGTGTTATTTTTGGCACTTTGCTTCAGGCTGAGATTCTCATCTTTTGGCTTTAAAGTCTAGCTCATGCCTTTTAACTTGCAAGAGGAGAAGAGCAGGATTCGAATCTGAAGGTTTCAGCCACCTGAAGAGCCTGGAAAGGCAGCATATTTTATCACTTACATAAACGCCATATTTTCCCAGTATATAAAAAACCTTCTGTTCCTTCTCCTGTCTGCTCATACATTTCTGCCAGGGGTCTGAAAACAGGGATTGCCTTGGATTTGCCTGTAAGGGGAGTATGAGTTGTCCTGTATCAGCACTCCATGGCCATCATAGAAGTGGGAGGCTGTGGCAGAGGTGAGCTGTTGAGCTCCTGTGGCTCCTTGTCCTTCATACAGACATCTGCTACTGTGTGTTACTTTGGGAAGGTGCCTCATACCTTTGCCATTCCTCATCACACCCCTCCACACACACCAGACTCAGTGCCAGATGATGAATGTTTTAGAAAGCTAAAAGTGTAGAGAGGAGTGTTTTCATCAGCAGCCTCAGAGATGGGCCTTTACCAGCAAAGTCTCTGCAGTTCTTTTTAGTGGTACTGGTGGGGCAGGAGAGGATGTTCCAGCTATGGAATGAAGGACTGCTGGACTTGGTGACTTGCAGCTGGTGCTGCCCACATTGGTCAATAGCCAAGGCTCATTAAAAAAGTCTCACCTCTTATCTGCTCTAGACTGCCTTTCCTTTCCAGCAGACACAGAGCTAGGGTTGTCTTGGGAGTGGATGAGTTACAGAAACGATCATTTGCATTGAAGTGAACCACTGGATCCACAGAGTGTAAAAGCCAGCCCAAGCTCTGAGCCTCTGCCTTGGGAGCAGCTGTTCTTTGTCACTCTCCACAGGGTGATGTCCAGAGAAAAGCTTACTTTGCAAAGAGGGCTCCTGAGACTGAGCAAATTAGAGGAGGAGTCAAAACCATTCAAAATGTCTTTAGGCTTTAAAAGTAATTATGGTTATGGGTGCAGTGACACACAGTGCAGTTGGCTATGTGCATTTGAGGTGGTTGCAAGTGAGGCAGAGCAGTGCCTGAGTTTACAAGTAATCTTGGTGTTGGAGACTCTCAGGTCATAGTTTTCATGGGATTAAAGTACTCATTGGGAAACAAGTTGAAAAGTGAAAGACTGGTTAGTGCTGGTAAACAAAAGCAGAGGTAGGTCCACCACGCTTGTCCTGTGGCTTTGAGTGCACAACAAGAATTAGTGTGCTGAGGTTACCACAGAGCAGTCCAAGGCACTTTTAACCACCATTACTGGAGTCACAGTTACGTCTGCCTGGAGTGGTTTGATTGTCCCCCTGATGCTTGGAAAGGTTTCATCAATAAGAGGGAAATCCTCGTTCATACAAGGTGTCTGTCTCCTCTTCGGTTCTAAATACATTCCCATGTGAGGCTGGGAGCAGAGAGAGGAGGGGAGGTGATGTGTTCCAGTCAAAATCAGTGGCAGAAGTCAGTGTTAATTTCTGAAAGGACTCTCACTTCTAATTTCTTTTGTCTATTTAAGCCAGTGAAGAAAAAGAAGATAAAACGCGAGGTTAAGATTCTGGAGAATCTCCGTGGTGGCACCAACATCATTAATCTGATTGACACTGTCAAGGATCCAGTGGTAGGTGCCTGTGTTGGGGGGTGTGCTGGGATTGCCTTCCCACCAGCTGAAGGCACGGGCTGGTTGGTTTGGACGGGCTCCTTTTCCTTTGTGTATTCCCCAGACTCTTCAACACCCCTTCTGTGTCCTTCCTGAGTTGCCACAGATGATGGGGGAAAGTTTTGAAGTCCTACAAATTCTCTGTGAGAAAGTAGAGCATGTAGCCTTCTAGCTTCTGTCTGGCACCTGGAACCTAAGTACCAGCCAGGGCAACTGATTATTGAGCACTTAATTCCCTCTGGTTGCTGTCCAGCGCAGTGACCGGCAGTCGTGTCATGGTCTGCACTGCCACAGGTACCCCATTCCTGGGGAGTTTTCTCTGACTGGCAGCTGGCTGAGGGCTGACTCCCAGCCTGCTGGCAGCCCTGGAGAGGAAATGCTGCTGCAGTGTTGGCAGTTCTGGCTGACCTTCCTCCAATGAGGAAGGCTGGGAAGCCTTAGCCCCTGGTGACACGTTTTGCCTCTCCCAGTGCTCTCTCTGTTCCATGGCATGGGGAGAACAGCAGTGGCCAAAATGCTGAGTTGGTGCTCAGTGTGTGGGCTATAAGCAGGGCTGCATTTTCCATGTCCTGCTCCCACCTTGCTCCTCCTAGCAACGCTGGGCAGGAAACAAAGGCTTTCCCAAGTCTCTTGGAGCCAAATAAAATGCATATTTTAAAACATGATTTTCTCTCTGTTGCAGTCAAAGACCCCTGCTCTGGTGTTTGAGTACATCAATAACACAGATTTTAAGGTGAGTTTGCCTGAGTGTGGAGGAGGGAGGCTTCCCATTTCTGTAAAGTGCTGTGATTTTCAGATAATCCTCAAGAGCTGTAGGGGGAATTTAGTTTTCACAATTTCAGCTTCACTTTTCTTTCTCCATGCAAATCATAAACCTGTTAATAGGCTCTAGATGAAAAGGCATAAAAGTTTTGTGTGCTGAATGTCCCAACTCTGAGGAGTAAGGTCAACAGGTTAGATATTCTTACTGCCTTCTCAATTTAGTAATCACTGCTGTGCTATATATTCAGTCCAAGTTAATCCCTGAGCTGTAGTGCTCTGTTTATAGCAGTGCAGTTGATGGGGCTGGTGACACCAATTCATTCTGGAATCCTTCAGACCTGGGGACTGTGGGGTGGCCAGGGCTGGAGAGCTCATCTGCCCCTGCCACTGGTAGTAGGGGATTGGACATTCTTGAATACACCTCAAGAGCTTTTTTTTCTTGTCTGAGGCTGCAGCATATTCCCTGGATCTTCTGATGTCTGGGGGCTCCAAGGGATAATACTGTTCCCAAATGGAGGATCCTTCTGTCTGAGTGCAGCTACAACAGCCTTTGCTTCCAAAATGCTTCTAGACAAAAGGGATCTATAATTAGCAGCCACACCTATTTTAATGGTATCTTTGCTTCCCCCATGTGAGCCTTTACCCTAAGTCACTAAGTCAGTGGTGGGGAATTCATTGAGCAGTTGCCATTAGAAAGGCAGCAGTCATCCCTCCTGCACCATTCAGAGATCTCTTTCATTCCATGTAATGGGGTGGTGTTTTTTACTTCCTCTCTGTCCTGGATCATTATGTAGTTACAGGTTTTGTAGGAAGCAGATGTACCGAACACGCAGAGACGAATTTTGGGCTGGTGTTGGTTATAAGGGAGGCAGCTGGCTCACAGACCAGCTCCTGCAGCCCTGCATGCTGAGGGGCAGCACATGCTGTTTCTGTCCCTCTGGGGTGGGCCTGGTGGGCTGGATGGTGCCAGGTGTGTGTGCAGCCAGAGCTGCAGCCATGCTGCAGTGGAGGTCTCAGTGCTGTTTAATCTCATGTGGAGATAACACTGCAGGAGCCACAGTAACAGCAACTTGCAGCAACATCTGCCCTGACAGCTCTGGGTAGGGAGAGGAGTGTTGCCTCCATCAAGTAAACAGCCATGAGAAGAGTGCTCTGTGGTGACCTTTCAGGGCTAATTAAAGCAGGTTTGGTTTGCCTGGACTTTGATGATATCAACTGGGCTGTGCCAGTGCCTTGTGTGTTGGAAATGCACCCCTGTGCTTCTCCTGTGACCCACAGCCTCCTCATAAGGCTGGTCCTAGAAGTTTTTCACTTTCTATTTAGAGACCTTTTAATTATTTCATTGATTTCGATTTTTTAAAAAAATAAAAATTTTATTTTTAATATATGGCTTGAGATAAATTACGTTGTGCAGGCAGTGTCACACCTTGATGAGGATTGTTTTGTGTGTCTCCAAGTCAAAATATGATTTTACCAGTCTGTCATGTCCTTAGAGGAAAAAAATATCATCAAGGATATCCCCCAGAAACTGAAATGTGTTCATGAAGTGGAGTGTTCAGCAGTACCTTGAGGCTGGTGTCCAGTAGGGACTCTTAACTGAAAAATGCTGGGCTCAGAGTCCATGGTCCTTTGGCATCCTGGCCACAGGCTAGGCCCTGCTGCAGCCAGCGAGGAGCATTGGACTGGCCACTGTAGAAGTGACAGTGCTCAGCTCTGACTGTTGCATTAGAAATCATTACATGAGCTTGCAGCAGACTTTTCTAGGCCCCTGGGAGAAAACCTGGCTCCTTGGGGAAGTCCAAATTCACAGCTGTACAAGTCCAAGACAGAAAGTATTGATGCTTTTGATGCTGATTGGTATGAGCCAGGAAGAACTTGTCTTGGGAATGCAAGTGTGTCCCCAGGGCATGCAGTGTGGCTTCTTGTGTTCAGAGCTTATTTGTAACCTGAATTTCCCTAGCTGTGTATGGGGTGTGTGGGTTGTTTGAAGCTCCACTCCCATGAGCTGTCTGCCTGTTTGAGTAGGTTCTTGGGTCTGCAACTAATTGCAGATTATAGAGCTGCTTCTACTGAGCATGCCTGTGGGTGTCTTCTTCTATACAGATACTCCCAAGATGTCTCTTCCCTTGCTCTGAAGTGCCAAGCAGAGAGAACAGAGTACATGAGACCACTTGTGTTGGAGGTCTCAGCTTGCTCTTTATCTCTACACATGAAGCAGCTGGAGAGCACCCAGTTATTGTCCCCTCTGCTCCACAGACCTTATCTCCCTGGGAACCCAAGTTCTGCCGGAGTTAAATGCCACATGAGCTAATCCAGGTGACAGGGACCTCTTCTCTTTGGATGTGCTTCTGTGTTCACACCTGGATTCAGCAGCAGTGATGAGAACCAGCGTCTCACTGGCAAATCACCTTCAGAGTGTGTGAGGGGTTCCCAGGGCAGCTTATGTGGCTGAGGGCAGTGACTCCCAGCCTGCTGGCAGCCCTGGAGAGGAAATGCTGCTGTAGTGTTGGCAGTCCTGGCTGACCTTCCTCCAGTGAGGAAGGCTGGGAGGCCTTAGCTCCTGGTGACACATTTTGCAGGGAGCAGGTGGTTACTGGCCTCTCCACGGCATTTCATTTTTCTCTGTCCTCTTGGCAGTAGTTGCTCACAAGCTTGGATGTCTGCTCAGCTGCTTGCTTTCTGGAAGTTCATTTCCTCCAGCATTATTATTTTTGCTTTGATGCTAATACTTTGACCCCTTTGCCTGTTCAAATGGCAGAACACTGTTCATGTCAGTGCACCCATGGAAGTGGCTGCTGAGTCTCCTCAGCTCTCTGTGCCTGGGCAGAAGCTGCACTTCTGTGGGATCTAAGCTGTGGCCATGGATGATCCCAGATCAGAAGCACAAGCTTTTATTTCACTACTCTTAAATGATGGTATAAACAGGAGACTTAGGTGATACCTCCCCAGAGCTGATTGCATTTTCTTAAATTACCTGTCTGGGTCCCTTCTGGAAGTGACAGCACTGTACTTGCCGGGAGGATGAGCTGGAGCCAGACTGGATATGTATTCTGCTGTGTGAGGACAGCAGCTTATGTACAGGGTTAGTGTTTCTCTTCAGACCTGCTGCATTACTTGTCATCTGAGAGCCTTCAAGCTCCCAACAGTAATTTGCCTTAAATTAAAGCTGCACTGCAGAGCCACATGCAACTGAGGAACCATCAGCAAAATTAAATGTCTTTTTCTAATTGGTTTCAAATTAGAAATGAGATGCCTGCACTTCAGCCACTGTCAGCTGTCAGGTATTTTTTTAAGTATACCTGGTACTGTGCCTTTCTCTGCCCCAAAGAGGCAAATCCCTTAGGAAAGAAGGGGACAGAGACAAGTCTCAAGGAGCAGTTCTGGGTTGGGTTTGCTCTAGCAGGTTTGGAGCTGAAGATGAGATGGTCAAGAAAGGTGAGCAATGGAAGGTTGCTTCAGGATGTTCAGCCTGCTGCAGTTGTAGGTACAATGGGATTTTGAGTCAAGTCTTCCACTTCACCTGCACTTTGGCAAATTTTCAGGCCCAGTTGCTATGAGGGGAATGTGTGCATGGGTTGTATCCTTGTACATCCAGGGTTTGTTTAAAAAATGTTTGTTGCCCTGCATAAGCAATGCAGAAGTATAAAAGATTCTCCTCCCTTGTGTGGCTGCCAAGACTAGATGCTCTGGGGACTGTTTTCCTTTATTTTTTTGCTACTGCTGCTGCTGCTGCCTTGCACCCCAGAGCAGTGTCTCTCCTCACAGCCGCCCTGTTGCCCTGCAGATGCTGCTTCCTGCACGTAGCCAGCTGTGCTGCTCACTCAAGGGAGAGGAATAAGCATTTAACTCCTGTCAGCCCCGTGGTGGGGGAAGCGTGTCTCTGCCTCCTGGGGCACTGACGGGGTTCCTTTATGATTGGTTATGTGATGTGTGCCAAAATATCACCGAAAGCTGGAGAGGGCTAGTGGCTGCCTCTGGGTGGCTTTGGCCTTTCCTAGTGCTCTCTATGGAGGAAGGAGACCAGCCCAGTCTCTGAGGCCTCGTGGGATCCTGAGTGCTGGGCAGATGTTTGAGCTGGGTCTGAGTGATCCCCACAGTGATGTTTCTGATAATCCTGCTCCAGCTGTAAGGACAGAGCATGGGGATGGCTGCAAAGGCAGTGTCTGTCCTGTGCTGCTGAGCCGGGCAAAGGGGATTTGGAGCCCACTGTCAAAGCCTGCTTGAGGCAGCTGCTGTGCAGACCCACTTGCAGTGGAAACCTTGGCTCTGTCCTTCAAAGCTGTTCACTGGCTGCCTGCAGGGACTGTTCCCTGTGGTGAGCAGAGCTGGGCACAGCTGGCCACTCTGCTGGCCTTGGCACTGACAGAGGTCAGAGGGGCTGGGTTTTACAGGCAGCTCTTCTAGGGAAATCTGTTGAATGCTGTTTGCCCAGCAGTGTTTGGGCTTATCATGGCCCTGTGCCAAAGGCCATGAGCCAGAGGAGCAACAGCATTGCAGGTCTGAGAATAAAGACATTGGTGACCTCCCTTCCATCTCCTTCCCACTTACAGGCAGCAAGAGGCAGAGAGCCAGGGAATAGGGAAAATGAGGCCTAGTCTTGTAATGCTGCTGCCTTTCCTGCCCCTTCCATCCTCAGATGTTGCCAGGTGAAGTTGAACAGGGCAGTGAATGCCAGAAGGACGTTTTACACATTTCTTACAGTGTTTGTAACCTAGGAAGCCATTTAAACAGACTTCTGGAAGGAATTGGCTGTACTCTGCTGGCCCTGCGTCCTGCATCCATTGTGCACAAGTCAGGAAATCCATCCCAGCTATGGCTCTGTAGCTTGTGGCTATGTCTTTTTTGCTCCCTGCTCACTTGTCTGCTTCACTGGGTTGCTCCAAAGCGTTAGGATCACTCCAGCTCACAAGAATACAATGCAGTTGTGTCCTGGAGGCTGTTAAAGCTCTGTGTGTGTAAATGACACTTGTATGTTGTCAAATGAGTTCTGATTTTGGGGCTGGGCGGGGGCTGCTTGGAGATGGCCGTCAGTAAGGCAGGAACCTGAGGATCTCAGCAT
The DNA here is from genome assembly GCA_032173965.1 of Sitta carolinensis. Lineage (NCBI taxonomy): Eukaryota > Metazoa > Chordata > Aves > Passeriformes > Sittidae > Sitta > Sitta carolinensis. The sequence goes on from CM063292.1 coordinate 6,399,019, forward strand.
GGCCTGGAGGGGATCCAGGGCCAGAGCTGCTTTTTTGGAATGTGAATTTCAATCCCTTGCTCTGGGATTTTTCCTGAAGCCGCCAAGTGGTGCCTGTGATGGACAGCAGGCTCCAGTGCTGATGCAATTGGTGATTTGTCTGAGCTATGAGATGATCCTTGTTTGTAAGAAAGGGCAGAGAGGTCTGGTCCCACTGCTGCCCTAGGAGTGTCCTTCCTTGCCCTGCCCTGGCACCTTGCCTTGCTTTCCCTGGAAGAGAGAACAGCTCAGCAAGGTTGGGCTGACTGCAGCCTGTGACAGAAACACAGCAGAAGGCCAATTTGGGGCCAGCTGTGACCTGGTGTGGGAGCAGGAGGATGATGAGCTTTCCATGATGGTGCTGGTGGCACAGGACAGGTTAAAGCTAGAGCTCTATCACTTCCACCTGAGCAACCACAGAAGGACACAGGAGAGGAGAGTGCTTGCAGTGAGCACTTCCCCACAACTCGAGTTGTGCTCTCCTTGGTCCCACCAGCATCCTGTGCTCTTCAGTTGCATTAACTTTTACCCTGGGATACAGAAGAGCCTCTGTGGCTCTAAGGCTGGCTCTCCTCTTTGTGCTTCCCAACCCCATGCTCCTTCAGACTGATGTTTTCCTCTCCCTGTCGTACCCTGAACACCCAGACACCTTCCCATGTTCCCAGCCCACCTGCTCTGAACGCTGTTGTCAGTGCTGACATGCAAAGTCATCACAGTGACTTGACAACAGAAAGAAAGTCACAGTTGTCTGTGCCTCCTCCAGAGCTTTTGCTCTGTCTCCCTTGGACGGACAGCCTGCCCATCTCCTGCCGGAAAGTTGTGACAAGTCTGAATGATGCCAGTAGCATTTCACAGGAGCTCTTGCATCCTTTGTAGATTCCTGGCAGGTATGAGACCAGGAGAGCTCCCAGGAATGGTAGCATTCATAGGGAATCTGGAATGGGGTCAACGATTGGAGGCAGGTGGGGTGCAGGAAATGAAACTAATCCAAATCTAACGTATTTAATTTTTTTTCTCTTTTTTTCTTCCCTCCCCACATCTGTTTCAGCAACTGTACCAGATCCTGACAGACTTTGATATTCGGTTTTATATGTATGAGCTGCTTAAGGTGAGTGGCATTGCACATGCCAGTCTGGATGGGGGGAGCAGGAATGAGGGTGGCAGTAGTGGGGCTCATGGGGCACTGTTGCTAAGAGGTTACTTCTCTTGTGTTCAGTGCAGAATCCAAGTGTCATAACCAGGGAAGATTTGGGAAGAGATCAGGTTTCCTGGCTTGTTGCTGTGAGGTATTGAAGCCAAACTGGGGGCCTTTGGTCACCTCCAAAGAGTCTGTGATTCTCTGAGGTCTGAAGTGTTTGTAGTTGTGTTACCAGGTAGAGCTGTGCTTGGTGTCCCGGTGTCTCTTGCACCATTGGGCTGCCGTGAGGAAAATCAGCTCCCGGAAAAACGGCCAGAGCCAGGACAAGGCCCTTGAGGCAGGGCTGGGGAGCTATGATGCTAGGGAGAGTAGAAGAGAGGGATTGGCAACTCCAGGCTTTCCTTTGCTGCACTATTCAAATGCAGCCCTGGAAGGTGAATTCTGCCCACTAGTTATGCCAGCTGATACATGTAACATCAGTATTTTCCTTTGACACCTCCCAGCGAAAGCTTTCCTTTCCCCTGGGATAAAAGGTGAGGAGTGGCCTAAATACGTCCCCTTAACTAGCCTAGCTTGCACTTCCCCATGGAAATTTCCTCAAGGAGCCATGGCAGGTCTGTGGGATGTGCTGCCCTGGCTCTTGGGGGTCTCCAGCTGCAGGACAGGGGAGGCAGCAGGGCACAAGGGACAGCTGACAGGTTTGACAGTTCCCAGGGCTGTCTGTGCTGACCTGCTGGAGCAGCAGCTTGACTCTGTCAGGTCCTAGCAGGGTGTTGGCACTTCTGGGCTGGCACTTTGCATCTCCCATCCTTCTGGAAATGGGTGGGACAGGCTAGGAAAACCCTTTGTGCTCCAGGTCTGAAACAGATCCAGCGGGCTCAAGGGAGGCTTTCTTCTCTGCACCACGCTTGCCCCCCTGTCTGCAAGGGAAGGACCTTCCTGCTGGATGTTGGGAGTGAGCCTGAGGCAGCCTGGGATTAGGCTGGGAGGGGTGATGAAGTTTAGATGATCCTTGAGCCTTGGCAACACAAGACACTAGAAGAGCTTCATTGCTGGAAGCAGTTTGTGTAACCTGGTGAAGATCTCCTGGGCTGGAGATCCAGGACCACTGTTTGCTGTGAGTCCTGTGGGCTGGGAGGCTGGCAGGGCTGTTCTCTGAGGCCTTGCTGTGATGGAAGCTGTTGCCTCCTTGCTTCCCACTGTGGCATGGGCCCAAGGACAGCATTGCTTCCCTGGCACTGGTGTCTTGGATATTGAATGACTACAGGCTGTACCCTCTTTCTGTGCTGCTGGAGATGCCATAGCATCTGATAGATGTTGATGGATGGGTCTCCCTCCCCTTGGAGATGAGAAAACAACATTCTCCCCCCCTTGGTCAAGGGAACAGCTGCGTTGGGGGGGCAAGTGGTGCAAGGTCATGGAGCTGGGGAGCTTGTATGTGTTCCTGCCTACAAGCTTGAAACAGCTTTGCTCTCCCTCGTGTGCTATCACTTTCCTTTTCAAAGTGCAATTTGGCTTAAATCAGCAAGGGCAGAAGTGACTTTCCAGCTTGAGTGTGTTTTGGGACACAAGTGGAAAGCCTCACTGAAAGGCCATAAAACTGCATGCATATAGGAATCATTCCCTTTCTAGGGAAGAGAGCCTGACCTAGGAAGCACAGGGCTACCCAGGTTGGAGCACTGGGCTTATTACCAGGCGGGACACCTCTCTGAATTGTGTTCTTCAATAACTGTACAGGGAGCACAGGGAACACCTGTGGCTGCAGTAGGGCACAAGGTCCATACAGTCTTGTTGCCAGCTTGTCACTTTATCACATGCAGGATAAGAGGTGAAACTGCTCGTTTCATGTGCCAGGGTTATGGCACTTCTTGTGAACTCCTGCTTCTGGCTGAGAACTGTCTGTTACACTGGTAGTGCTGTGCCCGTGGTTACAGCCATGTCTAATTGTGTGTGTGTCTGCCAGGCCCTGGATTACTGTCACAGCATGGGGATCATGCACAGGGATGTCAAACCCCACAACGTCATGATAGACCACCAACAGAAAAAGGTACTGTGACAGGGCTTACAAGCAGGGGTTTTCCAGGGAAACTTGAAACTCTGCTGCCTCTGTACCCATAGCCCTGGCAGCTGCACATACCCCTCTAACCTTTCTTCACTGGCTCCCTTCCACCTTTGGCAGCACCAGGAGATGGTCAGAATCTCACAGGAGAGCACCTCAGTGGGAGTTCATGGCTTCCTCCCTGCTGGGGTGTGCTGGTTAGACCATGGGAAATGGGCAGCACAGGGGCCTACCCCACCCCATCATGGTACTTGTATCTCATTGAGTGCTGTGTCTGCCTGCCCCAGGCACCTGGAATTTGTGTCAAGGAGCTAGCTGCTGGTCCACAGGTCCCTCTCTGTCAATCAGCAGTGGCTGTACAGGCAAGGCAAGGTGTATAAGGAAGGGAATCTCTTACTGGAGTCCTTCCCTAGTAAGCAGGCTGTCCATCCCTGCAACTATGGAGATGGTCTGCCTTGCAGGATGTGCTGAGCCCCTCCTACCCCATTTTCTCCTCTCAGTCCTGAGGTAAAATCAACACTGCCTTCAGCCTAGCCCTTCTAAACAGTGGGATAGGACTTTTGCCTGTTCCCTATTCTCAAGGACCTGGTGGTGCTGGTAAGGAGCAGTAACAGTGTGCTTGGACTCAGAAGGCAATGGAGCTCTCAAGCTGGGCTTTGCCCCACTAGCTGATGTTAGGGGAAAGGGGAAAACCTGATCAGAGAAGTGCTGAGAGCATCTGCTGTCCACAGAGGGCCTCCCTCCATCCTGGGCTCCATGCTTGCATCAAGGGATTGAGGTTTGGCCAGTGTGGCTTCCCCTGCCTGGCTGATGACTCTGTGTCTCTATTGCATGTTCAGCTGCGGCTCATAGACTGGGGTCTGGCCGAATTCTACCATCCAGCTCAGGAATACAATGTCCGTGTGGCCTCTAGGTACTTCAAAGGACCAGAGCTCCTTGTGGACTACCAAGTAAGAGTCTGTCTCCTCCTTGCTATCCAGTGATAACACTTGTGGCTGCACTTTAGCCACCTTTGGGTTGTCTGGTTTTGCCTGTTAGGGCATTGCCTGGGTTGGAGAGAGGCTGTGAAGTGCAAAGGCTGAGGCTGCCTGTGCTGGTGGGGAACCAGGCTGTGGTGAGTGTGCCTTTTCTGACAGCTTCTCCTTTTCTCCCTCAGATGTATGACTACAGCTTAGACATGTGGAGTTTAGGCTGTATGCTGGCAAGCATGATCTTCCGAAAGGAGCCCTTCTTCCACGGCCAGGACAATTATGACCAAGTAAAGACATTGCTACCTGGCTTACTTTGTGAAAAGTTTGTCCCCAGTTCATCTCTGTGTGTTTAGTGGGGAGGCTTTGGGGATGGGACTGCCAGGCTGGGAGGATGCTGCTACATGTTTGGTTAAGCCATCTGTGATTTTGCTGCCATGTGTAGGAAACTTGTTTTCTGCACATGTTGCACAAGCAAGTTTCAAGGGAGAAACTCCTGTCTGGGGTGTTTCTAGAAGGAGGGCTCTTAGATTTGGGCAGCTCTGCCTCTGCAAAAGAGTGGGGGGTTGCCCTTCTGCTCTCTGAACATGCCTTTTGTTCCAGCTGGTTCGCATTGCAAAGGTCCTGGGCACAGATGAGCTGTATGGGTATCTCAAGAAGTACCACATAGAACTGGACCCGCACTTCAACGACATCCTGGGCCAGTAAGTGGAGAAGTGAAATGCTGCCTTTGTTTCCTTATAAGCACAGCAAGGGAGATAAACTGATGTCTGTACCCTTGAGGCACTCTCAGCAAAGGCCTGCTCGATCTTCTGGATAACAGTGCTGCTTGCAGGCTTCACATCTAGCTCCTCATGTCATCTCAGGAAGTCACTGAAATGCAAGCTCTTTCCTTTTGTTTCTCCCATGATTCATGAGCCATCCCTATTTCTTCTCTCTCCTGCTTGTTCACATCCTTATAGTGGAGGTGTAGACACTGCAGTTAAGTGTGGGCTGAGTGGCTCAGAGTCTTCCAGTTGAGATTTCTGAAAAGGACAAGTGGAATGGATGGAATAGTGAGGACAGCTTCTGTGAGGCTGGCTGACAAGCCAGAGCAGTTCTGGTGCCAGGTGTGTCACCCTGCCTGCCACGTGCTGTTGTCTAGTCCCCGTAGACAGAAGGGAATGTGCAATGTTTTGCCTTTCCTGGCACAGGAGATGTGTACAACTGTATACATAAAGAAGAGGATTTTCCACCTTTGGCAGGTGTTTGCTGGGCAGTAGCCTGTGCGAGGAAGAGCTGTGGGCTGTTTATCACAGCCACCTATACTCAGAAGTGGCTGGTGGCAGGTGATTGCCATGGGCCATTGGGGTGGTGCTGTGCAGTGACAGCTGGTCCCTTTGCAGGCATTCCCGGAAGCGCTGGGAGAACTTCATCCACAGTGAGAACAGACACCTGGTCAGTCCTGAAGTCCTTGACCTCCTGGACAAGCTGCTGCGATATGACCATCAACAGAGGCTGACTGCCAAGGAGGCCATGGATCACCCCTATTTCTGTGAGTCTCTGGAGTAGCTGGGACCAGCAGGGATGGAGTTGTGGGGGCAAATTTTGGCTCCCCACTCTGCAAAAGCCTTAGCAGCTCTGTGGGTTTTGAGGGCAGTTTCTCTGGGAGGATTTGCCTGGGTGGAGCTTCCGCTTTATTAAGTACTGTTTCCTTTTCCTGCCTGATCTGTCTCCTGCAGATCCAGTGGTGAAAGAGCAGTCCCAGCCCAGCTCAGAAAACGCTGTGCTCTCCAGTGGCATGACAACAGCACGATGAGGACTGGAAAACGACGGGTAATTCAAGATGTTTACAAATAAAAGCAAAACCTTCGGTCACACAGTGAAGGGAAAAGAACCAAGGACCCCCCCTCCTTCCTCTCCCCTTTATACTCGGCAGAAATCTAACCTTGGGGGGGGGTCTTAAACCTCAGTTCCTCTCTGGTGGTTGTGGTTAATGTAACTCTAACCCTGTGGTACCAAAGCCCTGGGCAAATGGTCTTGCAAGAGCTAAATATGTAGTGATATCCCCAGGGCTCCACACAACTGATTCTGGTTCACATCTCTATGGATCCTTCTCTTCCTTGTCAGTCCAGCCTTCCCCACCACGCTGGTGGGGACAAATTGGTCGTTCCACCATCAGCCCTTAGCATGCCTCTTTCTAAACTTGCCTTTCTGACTTGTAGACTCTGAATGAACCAAATTCAGGCTGGGGGTCAGCAGGTGCAACTCTGTTTTGAGGTCCAAGTCTTTACTGCTTACTCTGGGTTTGAATTTGGCCCTTGAATTCCAGTTTCAATTGTGAATGCCGGGGTGGTTGGGGGGGAGGGAGGGGGAGTTCGACAAAAAACAACCCACAAACCCAGCAGCATCTCGGGATTGGTTCGGAGCATTAAAACGAAGGCACTGATCCGAGTTGCTGGGGAGAGGAGATCCCCCCCCTCCAGTGTGTTTGACAAAGGCTCGCTCTGAGAAGAAACTCAATAGACCTGCTTTGGAAACTTGTGAATGTGAGGGCTGCTCTTGTGGCAGGAGAGGGGAGGAACTATCCAGACTTTCCCACCGAGCTCAGGAAAGTCAGTGTTGCAAGATTTCTTGTGATAGGTGTGCAACCACGTACCTCATGACGTGGCTCCCATGAGAATTCGTGCCAGACGCAGACTTGTGCCAGAGCACAGCTCTGGAGCGGTTCAATCCAGCACCGCAGGATGGAGGAGTGGAGAGGAGGCCGGGGAGGAGAGCACAGGGAGGGGGAAGGATCAACAAACAGCAGCGTCAGGGCAGGGGCTGTGCAGCTGCTGATCCAGGCCTTGGGATCCCACGCAGTGTTTTAACAAAGTCAGCCATTTGTTGAATTCTGGGGTGCCGATCCTGTTGGGGGGTGGGGGGTTTGTCTTATGGGTTCTTTCATCAGATCCCTCGATGGCTTTATAGCCCCACAATTCACAGTTGCCTCCTCTACTTGTTCTGTGTGTAACTTCATCAAGTGGTTCTGGTGACACTCAAACCTAGACGCTGGAGATAGTGTTTTCCCACCAGCACCTAAACACAGAATTTCCTTCTGCGGCATTGTTGAAATAGTTAATTTTTTATAAGGTTGCAATGTTTCTATTTGAAACATCTGTTTACATTCCATATTCCAATAAAGTTCTATTGGCATCGACAGCAGGTCAATCCATTTGTATAATTCACTGAAACCAATAAATATCTATACGTCTGAATGTCTGCCGTCTCAAATCTATGGGATAGCCAGAAGGCCTGAGAGCTGGAGGCCTTGTCTCCTCCAGGAGGGCAGGTCGGCTCTTCCAGCCCCTCTTGTCTGTGTTTTTTTGGGATCTCTCACCCAGTCTTTGGTTGCAGTTCTTCCTGCTGTCAGCCCTGAAAGTTTCTCTGTGGCGGATTGTGCTGCTGCCACGGGGCTGCAGAGGAGGTGCCAGGGTTTGTGCACAGCATGGGGCTCAGCTCTTGTGCTCCACTGACCTCAAACTGCCTGTGAGGACACTGCCCTCTGCCTGAGGGACAGAACCAGGTCACCAGTGCACGGCTGGAAATCAGGGTTCTCCACCTGCGTACCCCCATGCTCATCTGCTTTCAGCCTGGGTGGATAGCTTTAGATAAAGATGTGCTGAGTAGGGAGTAGCTGTTTCCTTCCACCTGGGGCCATGGGGACTGTCCTGGGTGTCTGGGCTGAGGAGCAGCCTGTGGTTGCTGCCATCCTGCAAGGCTTTGCTAGCATTTGCTCTCCTGCAGAGGCTGCTGAAGGCATTGGCAAGTATTCCCAGCCCTCTCCTTCATCTGCCCACCCTACTGGCTGCCTGGCCTGAGGGGCAGGGGAGTCTCCTGTGCTCTTACACTGTGCCAGTACCAGCAGGGTTGGTTTGGGGGTTTAATATTGAGTTTTGAACTGATTTTAAATATCTATTGAATTCCTCCATTGAGAAGTGGATGTTTCTTGTGGCCTGTCCAAGTTGCTATGGGAGAAGCTTGTCTGTTTTCCAGCTCTTGTGTGTTTGCATTCCCAGCTTCTGGAGGGGCAAGGCAGAAGAGGTGGAGAGAAGAAAAATGGGTTGAGTGGGGGAACTTTGATAGGTGAACACTGTTGACCACTGTTTATGAGTGAGCTGCATCGAAATCCTTGACAGTATCTGAACCTGATGGTGAAATTTCAAGGTGGTGCTTTGGGAAGTACCTGTTCTGTAAACCTGAGTGAGGAATTCTTTCCTGGTACTCTCAAGCAGAGGAAGAGAGTTGCTCTTCCAGAGACTGAAATGGCTTTCCCTGGTTGCAGTAAGTGGAGAGGCCAGAACAACCTGCCCCCTTATCTCCCCATATTGCTACCCCAGCTCTAGGGCAGGATGAGCAGTGACAGATTCATCCCGGAGGGAAACAGCAGCTGAGCAAGAGTAGTCTGGGAGCGAGGAGGGTGTGGAGTCTCCTGATCCCAGGGCAGTGGGGATGTTTGATGGCAGCTTGTGCCAGTTTATCTCTGCAGCCAGTGGCTCTTCCAGCACTCAGAGCAGGAAATCCTTCTCTCCTCTGGACTTTAGCAAAGTGTTCTCCTGGCTGTAGGGACAGAATGCTTTTTCCTTAGGAAGTTAAGAGGACTGGGAGACATGCATCTTCATCTGCTTTCTCCTGGAGAAAGTTTGGAGAGTCTTAAGTGTGTGTTCCTGGCCTTTCAGCTGGCCTGGCTCCAGCTTTCTAGCAGAGGTAGAGCATGGGTTTGGCTGAGTGCCTTGTAAGAGGAAAGGCTCAAAACTGAGCCCCAGCAGCCACAGAGGGATGCAGTAAGAAATGGATGCAGTAAGCAGCTGTTGCAAGTGTTCTGGGCATGATGGGAGCTTTTAGTGTAATTATGGGAGGTCTTTGTGGTAGCAGAGGTAAACTCAAAACAGAAGATCATGGGAAAAAAAAGTCCAAACTTGTGTCTGGCTGTCCGTCACAGCTCTGCTTTGCTGGGCTGCATTTCTCTCTTGCCTTGCTCAGCCGTGCCTTCCTTTCTCGCCCCTTCTAGCGCTGGCTGAGGTTCCCCTGCTGTCCCCACAGCCAGGGGGCCATGGAGGGTGCGCCTGGGCCTGGCCGGGGTGGGGTGGCAGATCCGGGGCAGCGTGCCCAGCCGTCGCCTCTCCAGGGCGCCGGAGGAGCTCCGTGTCGAGCTGGCAGTGCCCCGCGACGCTCACTTCCCTCCTCCCGTCTCTCCTCAGGTCCGATGCTGTTGCTCCCAATTTTCCATAAGCAGAATGAGAACCAAATCAAACGTCCTATCGGCGCGGTAGAGCGACGGCGGGCGGACTGCGCGGCGCGGGCAGGGCTCGGAGCGGGGCACACGCCTGGCTGGACGGCACTCGCCTCGCTATGACCGCAGCCCTTCCCTCCGAGTGTTAAAGGTTCTTCTGCCTCTGTTTCCTTGTTGAGCTCTTCCTGACCCAGAAAGCGTGGAAATGTGAAGGGTGTGCAAAGCCGTTGTTGGTTAGTCGTTCCCTCCTCTGTTCCGGCTGTTCCCCCCCAACCTCTGGTGGACCATGGTTAGCCAGCTTGTGCCTGTCTCTCCCGGGACATGGGGGTTGCAGGGGATGTAGTATCGTGATGGACAGTTCTACACTATAATTAAAAGAATTCTATATTGTTGAATAAAAGTTTTAAAAGAAGCATGCAAGGAGAAGTATTTAGTGGGGAGGGAGCTGGAGAGTGCTAGCAGAGTGAGCTGTTCCCTGTGCCTGGCTAGGACAGGCTGGGTGAGGAGAGCAAGGGAAAATCCTACAAAATCAGTGTGGGCAGAGGCAAAGGGGCACTTGCCATCTTTGGGGTGTTTCTCCTTTTCCTCCTTAGGGCCCCACACTCTTCTGAAGGTGCCTGCCTGGGTGGTGGCCTGAGTGCTAATGCTGGTACCTGCTTTTTCCAGCCTTGGGCGGGCTTTGGCATGGCTGTGTCTCTGAACCACCAGAGCTCCCATCTTTCTTGGGCTCAGGCTCTCCTCCTCCTCCCCAGCACCATGACTGCTAAGCTTCGAGCCTGGAGGTCCTGCCCAAGGGTTGCTGTATTGCAGGAGTTCCTCTCAGATGTGGTCCTTCACTGGCGGCGCTTAGGAGAGTCTGGCTGCAATAATTGTTGTTGGCCAAGCTGGGCTCTGGTCTTAGGTATTAATGAACCACTTGAAAGTCTGTCTAAAAGCCCCCAGCTGGACTCTGTATGACTGTACATACTTGTGTTGTCCCATTCCTTCATTGCCCATGTTTTTCCCTATACTGTTTTCCCCTATATGGAAGCTGCCTGGGGGAAAGGGTACCTGAGACAAGGCTCTTGCCTGGGAAAGAGAGCCCTGTTGCTGGCTCCCTGGGAGGGGAGCTCAGCCATGGGCTCCTGCCAGCACAGAACCACTCAGCACTGCTCTCACCCAGCCCTGGGCACTGGCCAAAGTGGAATTGCAGGAGTCCTTGAACAAGGCCTGTAATGGGTTCAGGTGTGGGAACACACTGTCCTGGTGTGTCACACATGGAGATTTGCTGTGGGCCCAGATGTGGACATGGGCATCAGGTAAGTTTAACCTACTGCTGCTGTAAGGCAGGACATGGTCCATTTCCAAGGAACAGTTGAATGGCAGCTCTGTTGTATCCAGGCCTGTGCTGACCTCTGGCATCTCTGTTAATCAAGACTGGTTTTGGTGGGTGTAGCTCTGGCTGGCAGGAGAGCAGGGAAGAGCCCATGGCAGAGCCCACCTGAGGCCCACACTGGGCAGAAGCAGCACCATGAGCATATGCTGAGCTGAGGTCCCTGCAGCATGGTGGCACATCCAAGCACTGTTGCTGCTTGCATCTATCCATCTCCTGATGCTGTTGGATCATGTTCCCCATTGCCACTTGCTGCCTGTTGCAGCCCATATCCTCTCCAAGTCAACAGCTTGTCTCCGGAGATTGCCAATGACTGTTTGTTGTTTGTCAGAAATAAACTCTTCTTTGCATATCCTTCTTTGTCTCCAGTTCGTCTGGAGTCAAAAAGGTTTCACTCATTCTGGCCCCTTGCTCCATCCATTGCACAGGTGTCCCTCCAAGGTGGTGTGTCCTCCTTCCTTGATTTTCTCTGCCAACCTGCTCCAGTGCACGCTGGCACTGCCTCCTTCTGAAACCACTGCTGTTTACACCCTTGTTCTCTTCTGATCCCTTGCTCAGCATCAGCCCAGCTTCTTCCTCTTCCTCTCCTGCACTGCTCAAAGTTCAGCCAGTGAGAGGTCCAAAGCCTTCAGGTTGCCTCAGCACCCAAAGCCACTTTTGGGCCTTGCCTGCCCTTGCATGTGGTGGTTAGGGATCTCCTGCCCAACTGTCTTTTTGGTTTTCCCGTTACAGCTGCCTTTCATCCAGTGCTGCTCCTGAAGGAAAGTTCAGGCTGGAAGAGCTGGCTGGAGTCATCTGGACAAATCCCAGGATCTCACACTCCTTGCAGGAGTCATTACTTTGTTCTTGGTTTTGCCATGTAGTGAAGGCTTCTGACTCACAAAGGAACTGACTGAATCTGGTGCTGGTTTTATTAGTCCAAGCGCTGTCTTTGGAGCTGGAGAGCCCTGGGCATCTGATTCCCAGCCTCAGTCAAGAGGGCAATGGCCTGAGTTAGGATTTCCCAGGCCATGAACCTGGACCATGTGCTCCAAGGCAAGCACAGGCTTGGTGATACTGGAGAAACATTTTGGTCTTGTAACTGCGCCCAGCAACGTGACACTTAAGAGGAGCAACGTTTCAGAAGCTTCCTGAAAATCTCATTCATCTGAAGGCATCGTATTGCTGAGAATTCTGAAGGGAAGGAAATGCTTTAGTGGGCAGTTATTTCTGGAGCAGGCACTCTCTGCTCACTTCTTGGACCAGATTATTTTATTAGGATGTGCCTTTTTCTCCATCTGCTCCCCCAAATTCAATCCCTGTACCCTGGGAACTGGAAGCAGGGGTGAGGTTACATGCCAACATCTTCCTACCAATCTTCCAGGTGGATAGCATCAGTCTGTGAGTCTCTGAAATACGTTTGTCAGAGACCTCTTCCCAAATTCCGGCCTCAATTATTAATATGGGTTAATGATTTACAGGGCTCTCTGTCCCTGCCCTCTCCTCTGGGAAGGAGGAGGGGCAATAGGTACTACATTTTGTTAAAATTGAGAAAGAGGGACAATTTGAAACCACAACCTATTTCTGTGTGTAGCAAAACATAGCATTAAAGTGGAAAGGGGAGAGTGTGTGAATAAGCCAGCTGTTCAGGAATGGCAGCTGGATATTTGTCCCAGTTGTCTCCTACCATCTGATTAAGGGAACAAGTTATTTCATCGTGCCATATAAAGTGTACTCTAACCCACTGACTAAATATAGCTGATAATTTCTAACTAATGCCTTGCTTTTTGTGTGCTCTACTTGTTTGTGCAAGGAATTATGAAGGAAAGAGAAAGAGCTGTTAATCCAGGTGCTGTGAGGAAGCATTTGTAGCCCATGGGAGAGACAAGCACACCTAGCAACTTTTTTAGGATTTGGATTGGGCATTAGTTAGCAACAGAGGCCTGGAGTTAACCTGAAGAACTACAAAGCTGGTGCAGAATGGTAATTTTATGCTGTTTAGTGTCTGTACATTGAAAATAGATAATGTAAACAAGTGTTATTACAGCTGGAAGAAATGTATGTCAGTTTAGAAATGTAATTTCTAGCCCAAGCTGTTCCTGTTAAGCCTCTTCAGCTGTGCCAAAGCCTTGTCTCTACTCAAAGACATTCTCACACCCGTAAAGCCATACATCAAACCCCAATATTGCCAGGGTATGTTATCCCCACCTGGCTTAGAGCAGCAAGAAGACACAGGAGGTTCCTAGGGCACCCAGGAATGAGTGGAGTGAAAGGAAGCAACGAAGCGGAGCTAACACCGTTCGAATGCTCCAGTCTTGTAAACCAGCACAGGGAGTCCCTCGGAGGAACGAGCAGAGCTCAGGCTGAGAAACTCTGCAGGGGCAGAAGAGCTTGGGAAAAGAAACATGGCGGCCTTGGACTGAGGACCGTGAATGCACGGGAAACTGAGAAGCTATTCGCGCGTCCCTGCCACAGCCAGGCGTTCGGGAACGCAGACAGCCCAGGGCGCTGATGAGGTTGGGCGCCCGTGCCCGCTGCCCGGGTTGGGGCGGGCGGGGGGCGGGCCGGTGAGGCGGGCCCGGGCTGGGGCGGGCTCGGTTGAGGCGGGCCGGGCTGGGGCGGGCTCGGGTTGGGGCGGGCCCGGGCTGGGGCGGGCTCGGTTTGAGGCGGGCCCGGGCTGGGGCGGGCCGGGCTGGGGCGGGCCGGGTTGGGGCGGGCCCGGGCTGGGGCGGGCTCGGTTGAGGCGGGCCCGGGCTGGGGCGGGCTCGGGTTGAGGCGGGCCCGGGTTGGGGCGGGCTCGGTTGAGGCGGGCCCGGGTTGGGGCGGGCCCGGGTTTGGGGCCGGGGCTCGGGTTGAGGCGGGCTCGGGTTGAGGCGGGCCCGGGTTGAGGCGGGCCCGGGTTGAGGCGGGCCCGGGTTGGGGCGGGCTCGGTTTGAGGCGGGCCCGGGTTGAGGCGGGCCCGGGTTGGGGCGGGCTCGGGTTGAGGCGGGCTCGGGTTGGGGCGGGCCCGGGTTGAGGCGGGCCCGGGTTGGGGCGGGCCCGGCCCGGGCCGGGCCCGGCCCCGGCAGCAGAGGCCGAGCGGTTGCCGTGGCAGCGCTCCCCAACCGCCGTCCCCAGGAAGTGCATCCGGGCCGCCCGAAGCAGTTCCTCGGTGACGGCGGCGGCGCGGCGCGATCCGCCCTGTCCTGGCAGAGCGGCGGCCGCGGCCCGGCCCGGCCCGCCCGGCCCCGACATGTTCAAGAACACCTTCCAGAGCGGCTTCCTCTCGGTGCTCTACAGCATCGGCAGCAAACCGCTCCAGATCTGGGACAAGAAGGTGAGGCGGCGGGCCCGGGCAGCGGCGCGGCCGCTCGGCTCAGCCTGCCAGGGCAGGCCCAGGGCCGCCGGCAGCCCCCGGAGCGCTGTGGGGCCGCGCTCGGTTACCGGGACCGCGGGGAACGGCGTCCCGGGGTCTCTCGGTACTGGTTACCGGGACGCCCCCGGGGCCGGTGTCCCGGGCCCCTCGGGGAGTTTCTGAGGGGAATGTGTTATTAGGAGTATTTTCCGCCTTTGCTGGCAGAAGAGCCCGCCCGGCATCAGAAGCTGCGGCAGTGCCCGGCACTGGCCGTGGGCCGCGGGCTGCGCAAGGGCCCGTGGCTGGTGCGGGTCTCCTCTGGTGTGTGACCCATCTTTCAAACAGGCTTGCCAAAGGCATGCAAAAGTGGGCTGCGTGGCGGCTTGTAGGGTGTAGGAGAAGTTGTGAATGTCTCACCGCTTTGTTTCTCTCTCTTGTAAGTTTTTAGAGTGGTTTTGCTCAGGGCCCCGTGCCTTCTCCGGGCTGTCTTGTATCAAGGAGCCCTCCTCAGGATGTTCAGAGATGAGCTGTGCTGCTTCCCCCCATCACAAACCATCCATGGCTTAGTAATTCTGCAAAATACTTGTTACAACCTCTGAGACCAAGGCTACGACCTGTATTTGGTTGTTTGTGCATGAGTCTTAGCTGAATTTTTTGTCGTTTCAGCAGGAACGAAAGCCCATAAGGCAGTTCAGACAGCAGTGATGTTTGACCTGAGTGGGCTTGTGTGAGCATTTAGAAGTTGTCAGATGGGGGACGGGAAGCACAGACCCATCCTGTTTCCCATCAGTGGGGTACCCCATGTAGCTCTGTGAAGAACTGGGATGCCTTACACCGCCCATGTGTGTGCCTGTATTTTGCATAAATATTCGTGACTTTTAAAAAAGGATCAACAGCTTATTTGGATGCTGCAAGGACGGGACGCATTAAAGACTCAGACAAAGGGATGTAGTGCACTGCCAGCCTGGATAAGCCATAAGCAGGCTGGAGGTGGAGGTTGAACTGGAGACCTCTGGAGGCACCTTCCCACTTGACTTGTCCTGTGCAGGGTGATACTGTTATGAATGTGTGGCCCATGAGTGTCCAGCAGGAGCTCTGCTTGCAGGGTGGATGTCAACAGTGGTTGATCCTTTCAGCTGCACTAGTCCTGCAATAGTCTCTCTTGCATGAAGCATGGCCAGCCTGGGTGTGCTTGTTGGGAGGATTGCTCTGCTTTCTTCAGCAGTGCAGGAAATGCCCCTGACATTTTGGTGAGAACTGGGAGCAGTATTTGATACTCTCCTGTGTCCTAGGTGTGTGCCCGAGATTACTGGGTTCATAGCTGTGCTAATGTAGATTTTCATATATTTGCAAAAAGAACCAGCAGGCTGTGATTTCTGCCTTTTTAGATCTTGGGGAATATTTTTGTGACATGGGAAAAACCCATGGGGTTTTTTGGCCTCAGTAGGATGTGTACTACTTATGCTGGTGGAGAGTGTGTGTGTGTGTGTGTGTGTGTGTGTGTGCGTGTGTGTGTGTGTGAGTGTGCAAGAGTGTGTCTGAGTGTGTGAGTGTCCAGCCCTTCACCAGAGGCAGTCAGCCATGCCAGCAGATCAGACCAAGTCCCCTTGGTGACCAGTGGCTGGCTGGTGGCTCCCTTGTATTGCTTGTCCTTGTTTTTACCCCTTTTTGCACTCAAGTTTGACTCTTTTATGTTTGTCTATTTGGGCCTCTGACGTGAGGCTTCAGTCCCTTGTGCTGGCTGCAGCGTATTTTGATAGATGGAAGTCTTGCACCCGGGGTACATGCAGCATGCTGGGCCATAAACTCGTGCTGGCACTCTGGGGCAGTGATCAAAGCCTTGCAAACAGTGAGGTCCAGGAGAGTAGGAGCCGAGTGACTGTAGATGGGTCCTCCAGGGGTCTTTTTCCTTCTCTAATGGAGCTCTGCATGCCACTTTTTTCCCTCTCAAGTAACGTCTGTGATGTCTGCCCCACTTTTGACAGGTGCGCAATGGTCACATCAAGCGAATCACAGACAATGACATTCAGTCACTGGTGCTGGAGATTGAAGGAACAAATGTCAGGTAGGAAATTCCTCTTCTGCTGTTCTGGGGGAACAGGACTCTGCCCTGAAGCTGAGTGAAAAATGTCAGTGCCCAGCAGACATCATCTTCAAATTACAGCAATGTGATGGAAATGTCTTTGTCAATACAAATTGAAGAATCCGGGTCATATTTCTGATACTGCCCTGTGGCAGTGTGCTATACCTTTCCCTTGATGTACTTGTAGAGCTCTCAGTCTCATCCTCAGTGGGGCTAAGGAATAAAAAATAAAATCCCATTATTTTTCCATCAGTTGAAGGGAAAAAAAGCTGTATTTAATACCCAGCCTCAGTCACTGCCAGTTAGTGAAAAAGCAGCACTGTCTGCTGGCTCTTCTATTGTCTTGGGCCTATTCTCCTCACGTGATGGCTGCTCTCCCTACAGCAGGAAGATCAAAGGGAGATTTATGAGGGGAGTTGCTTATGGAGCTTCTCTTGGCAACCTCATTTCCATCGCCCGGGGAGACAGACGCCAGCTCCATGAGCGGGCTCAGAGTCTCCAAGGCTCCACCAGGGGTGATTCAGAGCAGGGCACTCCTTATAAGGGCAGTGGAGACTCCTCTCCTGCAGACAGACTGAGCCAATGCTTCTCTTCCTCCAAGAAGTGTTGATACAAAACTTGCCAGGCGTGACGTGTACTTGTAGGGCTCATGACCACTATTTTCCCAGCCGTATAGAGCACACAGGGCCTGTGCTGTGATCTGGAGGGCTCTCCCTGTTCAGTCAAGGGTAAGAGGAGGTTGTGTTAAGAAACAGCGCTGACATGGCCTTGAAACTGGGGAGGTGAAGCTGTCCAGGAAGGTGTTTCATGCCCTGGGTGAGAAAAGTGCAATTTGAGATGCATTCTTTGTGCCTTTTATCTTTTTCTGCCTGCAGCTACCTCTGAAACTTCTCCTCCTGTTACAGGAAGCCCTGGTTGTTGCTGAGATCTTATGATCACAGTCATCCATTTCTGCCTGTCCTCCAAGGCTGCATTGGGCCAAGAGAGAGACTTGGGTTACCTCAGGCTGTGCATTTTTTGTTGTGTGAGATCCTAAAGTGTTTTTCTCTCACCTCTCAGTACCACGTACATCACGTGCCCTGCTGACCCAAAGAAGACCCTGGGCATCAAACTACCTTTCCTAGTGATGATCATCAAGAACCTGAAAAAATACTTCACTTTTGAAGTGCAGGTGAGGAGTGTGCAGTGGGGAGGCCCCTCCAGGGACCACTGAGGAAGGCACCAGAGAGCCTGCAGTCTTGTGTTGGAACTTGTCCCAGGCAGTGAGTGATCCCCAAAACAGTTTTGCTTTCTTGGCCATGCGGTGTGTCAGGTCTTCTGGTATGGGGGCATCAGTCAGCTCACAAACACATTGTTGCTGTTCCTGAACGTGGGTCTGTTTCCTGTGTTAAAATTACTTCTGCTGTGGAATGGAGGGGCGGGAGTAGAGAGCCCTCCTGGAGACGGGTAGCGCTGTCCTGGGCAGTCGGGCCTGGCGCCCGGCTGAGCAGCCTGCCTTCCTTGCCCAGGTGCTGGATGATAAGAACGTCCGCCGGCGCTTCCGGGCCAGCAACTACCAGAGCACGACACGGGTGAAGCCCTTCATCTGCACCATGCCCATGCGGCTGGACGACGGCTGGAACCAGATCCAGTTCAACCTGTCCGACTTCACGCGCCGCGCCTACGGCACCAACTACATCGAGACCCTGAGAGTGCAGGTGGGGAGCAGCCCTGACTACCCTGGGAAACCAGCGGCTGGTGACGTTCCTGCTGGCTGGGACAGCAGCATGGGAATCTGGCTTTAGCCCTGCCTGGTTCCTTTGCCAGCCCTGCTCTTTGCAGAGCGCTGTGGAAGGGGAGCAAAGGCCTGACTGGGGTCTCACTTTACTTGACTAGACTGGCATGAAGGAGCCCATTTCCATCTTGTTTCTCTGGCTGGCTGTTGGTTAGGGTGAGAGCTGCAGTTCCCTGTGGCATGCCATGAAGGTGGAGCTCTGCTGGTAGTTAGCTGTGTGTTGCTTTACTGTCCAGATAGTTTGGACAGTGATTGGCTGAAAGGGGAATGGATGGGAAAGACCCATGGTGTACAGACCTTTCGTACCCCTGGTCAGGCTTGTTTCCTAATGGCAGTGGAGTGACCCTGCTTTCACTGAGTCCCTTGTAACAGAGCTGATGCAGTGTTTGTTCCTGCTGAGGACATGGAACTTGTTCCATATGCTAGGGAGTCATGTTCACAGTGTCCAGTGGTGTGTGGTATTTTGAGGAATGTCTGTGTGAGGAGCGTGCCTGTTCCTTAGTATGAGGGGAGTGCTGCAGTTCCTTACAGGATTGCCTTGAGGCACAGGCGGTCAGCTGAGACCTGTCAGCCTTCTCGAATACTCATGAGGAGGACCAGTGCAACTCCTTTGCTGCCAGCCGATAGTGGAGGCAGCACAGACTGGACAGGCTCATTCCTGACCTCAGGGAGGCCCTGAAGTGGGCATGTTAAAAATGCAGCAGGCTGAGGCTGTGGGTGTTCTGGCAAATACTGATACCAGCAAAGCAGAGGTCAGTTCACAGCAGAGAATGTGGCAGATCTCAGTTGGCAGAGATGCCAGAGCTTGGCCAAATCTTTTGAGCAAATGGTCATCCCTGGAGAGAGCATTAATGCAAAGCATTTCTCTGATGCCCTGTCAGATTGAATAAAGCAAGACAGTGAGGTACATTTCCAGCTGCTGAGACAAAGAATCCATGTTGCAGCATGACACCAAAGCTGGATGTGGAAAAAGCATGTGGAAAATGGACTGACTCTTTGTTTTGACTCTCAGATCCATGCCAACTGTCGCATCCGACGGGTGTATTTCTCTGACCGGCTGTACTCAGAGGATGAGCTCCCAGCTGAGTTCAAGCTGTATCTGCCTGTCCAGAGCAAGGCCAAGGTGAGCTAGATGTGGGAAGGAGGGTGGGAGAACAGTGAGCCAGACTAGCATTCCTGTGCCTCCTCCTGCTGCCTTCGCAACCCGGAGTTTCTTCTGGCAGCAGAGCTCTTGCCAGCTTTGGCCAGCAGCCAAGGACCACCCTCTCTGTTGCCAGGGTGAGCAGTCTGTCTGGGATGCCTTGTTGCATAGCTTTCCTGCCAAAACACATGGAAATTGTCATTCCCATCTAGGAGCAGGGTGAGCTGTTCAGCTGCTCCCCGTGTCCCCCCTGGTTGTGTTGAAGGACTCTGGGCAGTTGCAGCCTCCCGGCATCTCTCCAGATCATCTATGACTCAGCTCAGCAACTTTGCTCTTCAGAGCAGCTGCAGCTCCACATTTGTCTTCCAGAGAGATGCTGTTTGTGTCCCTCTAGCCCAAAATGAGTCCCCTCTGATCTTTTCCTCGCCCAGTGCAGGCAGTGCCTTGTGGGGGGAGGGAGACACCATGGCTGCCCTCAGGAGGAGATGCCAAGCTCTGCTCCTGCAGTGATGGGAGAGGAGTCAATGTGCTGGCATATTGAGAGATCTTGAGCAACATGCAGCAATTTTGTGGCTTGTGAGAAAGCACCTTTTTTTGCCAGGGCCAGCCTGTCCCAGTGCAAACACTTCTTTTAGCAAAGAAGATTCCTGGGCAAAGTTTCAAGCTGCTGAGGGAGGATGTTGGGGGCTGATCATAGTGGGAGGTAGAAGGCAGTGTTAACTGTAGGTGACACCTCTGGGGAACCTGTCACTGCCTTCTGGGCTGTAGCAGCCTCACAGAGGTGTCTGGGGAGTGCTTGGAGCCCTCCCAGTACTGTTGTCTTGTGCTGCCAAGTCTTCTAAGTGTCTCCTCTCTTCTCCCTGCTCTGTCCAGCAATAACACCATGTTGGGAAGAGATGTTGGCGTGCAAATTGTACAGAGACAGTTTTCCTAGCTCTTCTAAAGTGCTGAGCCTAAACTCTGCAGGTGGCCTGGTACCCAGTCTTGTTTTGCTCAAAGTGGCCACTGTTCCTCCAAAGAAGGGATTCAGCAGGAATTGTGGAGTTAAGTGTATCCTCTTGAAGTTAGCAATTTTATTTTTTATTTCCTTGTTTTCCATCTCTTATATATGCTCAAAATGTGGATGTAATACTTGTTCTTGAAAAGTTATTAAACATTTGGCTCTGTAAACCTCCTGTCTTCTTCCTCCTTTGATGGATCCTTAACTACCACATTTTAGTGCTTCAGAAGGTGCCAGAGAATTTATTTGAAAATCCAGCTGTTAGAATTCACCTCTGAACTTGACTTTGATTAGCACCATCACTGTTTAAGGGATAGCACAGATGTGAACAGCAGCAATCTGGTGAGAGGAAAATTAGTGAGGTTTCCACAGAGAAGACAGAAACTGTCTCCAGTCCATGAAGTTTGTGGTACTATGACAAAACTCATGCTGTTCATGAAAATGGGGTTTTCATTTCCTTTTCCCTTGAAGGCATTTTCCCCAGCGGTGACAAATTAGGCTTACCTGCCTGTTAGGGCACAGTTTTGTTGCTGTGTAGTTACCAACTCACCCCAGCTCTCAGCCAAGCCTCCAGCAGCACGAGGCACACAATAGCCTCCCAGCTGCCAAATTGTCCCTTTCCCCAGGGATCAAAGGGAGGTTTAGCAAAGCAGCATAACAGGAGCGGAAATCTTTTCCTGTGCTGAAGCTGCCCTTCCCTGCTTCAAACCAATCTGCCTTTGTTGTACAAAGGCTCGTGAGGGGGAGGCCAGGGACTCCATCAGTAATGGGGTGAGTCTGGGAGTAGATGGTGCCTTTCCTGCCTGGGGCCAAGCCCCCATCAGTGCTCTGGAGGGCAGGTACCAAAGGCAGGGACTGATCCTGCCCTGGGCTGTGTAGTGAATGGGGAAGCCTTCACTTCTGTTATTGCTCTGTAGAACAAAGCTGCTCTCCCAGGAGGAGGAGAGCCTGCTGGGGGACATCTGCCTTTGATTCTGGGTTTAATCCTGACCACTGAGACCGCACCTGGTTTAAAGGTTTGGCATGTCTGTGCATCCTCTCTGTACCTCTCCAGACCTGTAAGAGAGCTGCCTCACCTGCACCTTTAGAGCTGCTGGGCTTTGAACTGGAGGTGCTGCCACCTGGGGCTGGCTTGCACCTTCAGAAGGCTTTCTAGAGAAGACCTTTGCAATTCTTCTAGGAGCTGAACAGCTTGGTAGCTCTAAGGAGCCCAGACAAGGAAGCCCACATGAGAAAGCACCATCCATCTTGCATTGACATGTATCAAGGCTTGGCTGGACTTTGTTAAGTGGAATCGCACTGGATTGTGTGCCAGGGGGTGGCCTTAATGAAGGCCATGGCGAGGCTTTCTCCATGTCTGCAAAGCTTGCCAGAGCCAGGGGAGCTGCGGAGTGCATCCATCAGACCCCAGCAGGGTAAAATGTGCATCCTTTCCCGCAAGGCCTTGCTCAACAACATGTGTTTTTGGAAGTCTTTGGCAGCTGAACACTCAGCAGGAACTGCTGCTGCCTTTCCCTGCCCTGCTGGGGCCTGTGCTGGAGTTGCCCCTTGTCCTTGAGGAGTTGAGCTCACCCTGAGTGACCAGCCCTAATGCATTAAGAGGGGCTGGGCTCCCCTGGGCCCTGAGCTGGCTGCCTCTGCAGAGATCAGATGGGCCCTGCTGCCAATTCCTGCCCAACCTCTAGGAGCTGTGCCAGCGGATTTGCTGGAATAAACTCCCAGCCACAAACCCTTACATCCATATGGACCTTCTGTGTATTTTTAAATACGAAACAAAATACTGAATCTTCCTGTTTACTTGCTGTACAAAGTGGAGCATCATTGGATACTGGCTCTTTCCTTTACGGCCAGATGCTTGGTGATTTACAGTGTTCTTCCAAGATCTTTCTCTTCTAATCCCTCTCTCCCATCAAAACTTTAACCATCTCCCTGAAGGTGGGTGAAGTTGGATGCTCTCCCTGTGGGAGAAGAGGATGCTGCTAGTAGATGGGCCAGGAATGTCAGAGGCATCCTGTCAGCAGCCCTTACCTAAATGTGCACAAGGAAAGCTCCTGTGGTTGAGCACTCAGCTTCGTACTCCTTTGGTTATGGCTTTTGAAGTGGCTGGGATGCACCATCCTCCTACATGGAAAGAGTGGAAGAATGCAGGAGGGAGATGGGGGCAGAGATAGGAGTCATGGATGGCTACTGCTTGCTTGCTCCTGGAGCAGCCCAGCTGGGTATGAGGGGTGGGCAGGGGGAAGGAGTCCTTCAGTGCAGGCAGCCTGTGGAGAAAAGATACTAAACATCTCCTCATTCACCTTTCTGTGTGTGGCCTGCTCCTTCCTTCCTGCATAAGTCCTTGTTGCAGTTCATGTCTAGTGGGAGAGAAAGGAATCTTTGTGGGGAGCCCTGGTTTCAACCGGGGGCAGAGCAGGGCCCACCCAAAGATCAGTTTTCCTTCTCTGCACCAGCTTTTCACCTTTGTTTTCCATTAGCTGGGGCAAGGTTCTGCACTTGGACACTTTGATCTGGACCTCAGTGCTGGGAGCTGCTTTCTACATGAAAGGCAAAGCTTCCCTTTGAAAGCTTGGGTGCTGAAATACGGTGAGTGCACAGGCTGCAGATCCTCGGAGCAAGAGACCTGCCCTGGGCTGGACCAGCAGCAGCAGCTTTGGGCTGGAGCAGCTGGCAGTCACTGTGGTGCAAGCCAAGGCTGGGACATCCCAAGGCTCCAGTGGCTCTGCCCAGGCAGGTGCCAGCTGCTGGCAGGGCAAGCAGGCAGTGGGGTTTTCCTGGAAAGCTGTCTCCGTTTGCTCTGCTGCTGGGGCAGGAGAATCCTGTGTGAGTGTCCAGCCCAGCAGAGTGGCAGGACACTGGTACAAGTTCCCGTCCCTGCCTGTGTTTGTCCCCTTGCACTTTGTCACCTTCCTATCAAGTGGGTCCTGACAAAGAAGCACAGAGCTGTGATCACCGAGGGATAAGCAGGAATCAAAAAAATCTGCCAAACTCTGCTTCTTCATTCTGCATCTCCCTGCATGTCTTGGGCCAAATGTTGTCATCTTTATAGAGGGATTACACCTCCAGGACTACATTAATCCTTTGCAGCTGTTGTCTAATGTGGGGCAGGCAGTGCTGGAGGCAAGGGAAATATTTATTTTGAGTTTTACCACTGGCCACCGCCCAGGAAAACCAAGTGACGGTACTGGGGACTTTGGCCACTTCACATGCAGAGAGAACTGATGTTCCTGCCCTGCCGGCGCCTGCTGAGTGGACTGAGAGCTTCCCCTGGCAGACTGCAAAACGGGACCACCCAAACATGATCTATTTGGATAAGGGAGCAGTTGTGCACCCTGAGAGCTGACCTGGAATGCAGTGGGGAAAGCCTCAGAGCTGCTAGAGGTGAGAAGATGATGGATGCCAAGTTGTGCTGAAGCAGACCTGCAGCCCATCTGCTTCACCATCACTTTATGTCTTGCCCCTGCAGCCCCAGAAATGACCTGTGAGATGAGGAGGGGTCCCAGCACCCCCGGGAACAGCCTGGGGACTGCCTGTTGGAGGGGAGGAGAGGGGCATGAATCACACACACGTGCTGAGCTCGGTGTGATTGGTGGGTGCATCCCACCCGCAGTGGGCTGTGCTGGCCCCGACCCCTCCCCGAGCCACACCCGGAGCCTCCGCCCTGCCTGCAGCGAGCACGGGCGGCACGTTCAACCCCTCCCGGGGCCCCGCGGTCCTTCCCTCCATCCCCAGCATTGTTTCCTCCGACCTTGAGCTGGCCGGTCGCCGCATGCTATATCCCAGCCCCAGTTCTTCCTCTGCACTGAGCCTGGCTTCCTCTGTGTTTTCCGTGTCCTTTCCTCAGCGCTGAACAGGGGATCATACCCTGGCTTGCAGAGGAAGAGGAGGATTCTCCTGAGATGGTGCCAGTCAGGCAGAGAGCCGCTGCCAGCCCTGGTCACCCCTCACACACACCTCAGCACAGCAGGGCCTGAAGGACGCTGAGTTCCCAGGGTCTTTTCCAGGTCAGGCTCTCCAACCTATTTTTGGGAAGCAGGGAGCTGCCTGGCAGGAGTAGATCCTGGTGGGGCAATCCGGTGCCTGCCAGGGCCAGGCTCGCACCCCCCGTGCTCCCAACAGTCCTGTCCCCTGTAGCAGGTGCCTGCCTGCCCCCCCGGGGGTCTCACATCCACGGCTGGCCAGAGGTGAGCTGACCCCACTGTAGGCATGCAGGGCAGTGCAGGAGCCTCCAGCAGAGCCTGGGCGCCGCTGAAATGCTGGGCTTTGTCTCCAGCGGGTCCCTTACTGCTGTCCATGAGCGTTTCCAGATGGCCCTGGGCTCCTGGCACCAGCTCTGCTGCAGCATCCGGGGAAAAGCAGGAGGGGGTGGGAAGTGGTGTCCCAGTTCACCAAGCGTGGCGGCCTGGGCCTCTGCTCCCAGCATCCCTAATTCCCGCTGGGGAATTGTTCCCAGCTCCTGTCCCACCCTGAATCAGCAAGGAGGCCCCTCTCCTGCCATGGAAGGGATACCACGAGCAACTAGCCCTGGGCGTCCTTGTGCAGCTCTGGCCTTCCCTGCGAGTCAGGCGTCTTTCCAGGTACCAGGCTTTGGGGTCCCAGCCATGCACCCCATCGAGCCCTCTGTACCCCCAGGAGAGAAGGGAAACGCTGCTGTCGTGGGAAATACATCTGTTGTCGGAAATGCATCTGCCGTGGG
Organism: Sitta carolinensis; assembly: GCA_032173965.1. Lineage (NCBI taxonomy): Eukaryota > Metazoa > Chordata > Aves > Passeriformes > Sittidae > Sitta > Sitta carolinensis. Next base: position 6,423,835 of record CM063292.1, read on the forward strand.
AAATGCATCTGCACTGGCCTCTGGAGCAGTCTCTGCGGGGGTGGGGAGAGTGAATCCCAGCCTCCTGCCTCGCCTTTTGGCCAGGTTCATGGCTTTTGGCAGCTCCTGGTGCCTGTCTGGCCCCAGTTCAGCACAGGCTGGAGTGTCAGGCTGCACCATGGCAGCGCTCCCGGCTCAGCAGAGCTGTGGGTCGTCCCTCAGCTCTGGGGAAGACCCACAAAAGCACAAATCCAGGCAAAATGGTCAAAACCGAACAGAAAGAAAAGCAAAGGAATGTGACCCAGCAAGGCCTGGCTGATGGAATAAAGAGCCATGAGCCACTTGGAGACCTTTTTCCACCCACTCCCCCCAATTCCTCAGGGGTTTTCTGTTCCTGATTTTAACTTCTCGCTTGGCTGCAGCAATGTGCTGAGTCTGAGCCAAACGTGTTTTCCAGGGAATCGGCTCATGGCTGGAAATTGCTACCCAGTGTAGGCAGGGATGGAGGCTGGGGCAGGGGATGGGTGACTCAGACCACAGGGTTCCCCCCCAGCACCAGGAAAGCAGGGCAAGAGCCAGCATCAGTCCTTCCCTTTTACAGTAATTAGTGGCTGGGCAGCTCAGGGTAATTCAGCGCTGGGAAGTGGTTGTAGCAGTCGGGAACTGAGCCAGCAGCTCTGGGCCCTGGGGAGGGGGAAGGATGGGGGAAGCACAAAGGCTTCATATCCTCATCCACAAAGTGGGGAACCCTCCCAACCCACTCGCCAGGGCTGGCAGGAGGGGTTGAGGGCAAAGGAGCAGCTGGAGCACCAGGGCAAAGGGAGCAGGTCAGGGTGTGCCAAGACAGAGGTGCCTGCGGGAAAGAGGCAGGGCCCAGGTGCTGGCACAGTGCTGGCCCTGGTCCTGTGGCAGGGGAGGCTGGAGGAGCAAGGATGGTGACTGGAATCAACCACAGGGTCATCCCCACAGAGACAGGTCAGGTTCATACAACCCCCGTGCCCAGCACAGCCCAACCAGCCTCACCACCAGTGCAGCACCTCTACCAGGCCTCTGCTTCCCACCCCAAGGCTGCACTTGCAGCTGCAGAGCAAACCTGGCTCTGGCTGCCACGCCTGTGATCATCACATCACCAGCAGAGGCAGGGACACCATTACATCCATCACTGCCTCTGTGGTTTGGTTTTTCTTCCCATTAATGGCTGAGCAACATTTTTCCCCAGATAAAGCCAGTTTCCTACCCGTGAAGGCTAATCTTTCCCACTCCCATGATTATTCCCCTGATCTCTGCAGAGGTCATGACCCCTCTTGCCTTCCCCTGCCGAGACAGCAGCAGTGAGACAGGATATGGCCACCCCTTCCCCCCAGGAAACTCGACAGGGCCTCGTGGGGATAGGGGCTGAAGCACCCTGTGAAGTGCTCCGGGAGGGTCCCCCAGCTGCCGCTGGCCCCTGCACGGGGAAGGGAGGTGGCTGCCCTAGGCTGAAGAGCAGTGCTGGCTGGGGGAGAACAAGGCACCCTGTGTTCCCAGCGAGGCCCTTGTCACTGCCATGGGAGCTGCTGAAAGGCCGCTCTGTCCACTGGTGGGGGTGGGGGGGCTGCTTTAGCTGACCCCCTAAAGTGGCAGCCCGAGGGCAGGGACTGTTGCAGGGACATCGCTGGCCATGCTGGCCCCTTCCCTGCATTCTCCAGCATGGCACCCCATCCCCTGGGGGGGCCATGCAGGGTGACCCTCCAGACAAGCCCCAGTACCACGAAATTTGCCCAATCCCTCCCAGGGCACCCCGTGGCAGGAAGGATGATGGCACCACAGCTCTCCACACACCCGACCCATTTAATGGACATACAAGGCGGCCGTGCCCACTGCCCTGCCCACAGGGCCATGTGCTCCAGGGCTTCATCCCACGGTGGCAGCAGCAGGGCCCGGACTGAGCTGAGCCCCAGCAGGGTTGCAGAGGTGGCATCTCCCAACTCACACTGTCTTTAGGCACCACATCCCTGTATCCCCATGGTTCAACAGGAAACACAGCCAGGAGCTCAGCCCACCCTTCCCTGCCACTGCAGGTGCCAGCGGCTGAGACCTGCCAGCCTGCAGCACTTGTGAGCAGCCCCCAGCCCACTCACCACCCAAGCTGCAGCAGGTTCGCACAGGAGGAAGGGACCCTGCAGGGACCCATGGCAGATGCAGGCACACGATGGGTGGCAGCCTGAGGGTCACGGCTAGGGGGACGCACAGGCACTGGGGAGCAGGCAGGGCCTGGATGCCCTCCAGCCCCCCCATGACCATCCCCGGTCCCAGCCCGGCTGCTCAGGAGGGGCTGGAGGGGTTGGGCATCCCCCCCTTTCTGAGGCTGGAGCCATCAAGCAACATTGGGGTAGAGGGGCCAAGGCCGTGGTGAGGGTCAAGGGGAGGGGTGTCAGGTCCATCTTAGCACCATGGTGGTGGGGGCGGTTGGGGGAGGGAGCCAGGGTCAGACCCACTCCTGCAAGGAGCGCTTGCAGTACAAGAGCATTCGGGGTGCGCCCTTCCTCTGCATCTGGACAATGACGTAGATGAGGCCCAGGATGCAGAGCAGCAGCACCAGCAGCACCAGCACCATGACCACGCTCATGGTGCGTGTGTACTCATCGATCTGCACCACCACGTCCACGTCCCTGCCTGGCTGGCCATCTCCCTCGTTGTAATCCTCATCTTCCTCTTCCTCCTCCTCCTCCTCACCTTCAGTGCCCCCATCCCCATCAGGGTTGAAGGGGGGTCGGTCCACATCGGGCCAGCGGGATTGGGGTCTGGGACCAGCTCTGTGTGACAGCCCATGAAGTCCCGTAGGATGGATTTGGGATAGCCTGGCTCTGTCTTGAGACGCTCATTGTCGAACTTCCAGTACTTTGTGCCTCTGTAGAAGTAGGTGGAGGCTGGGGAGAGAAGACGGAGACAAGGGGTAAGCACAGGACACTGCAGAACCTGGCACCCCTGCAGATGCCCAAGACAGCAGGTTTTGCTCCAGGACTGGTGAAACCCTTCAGAAAGGATTCACCACTGACTCGCAGACACTCTCCCCAAGTCCATCCCATGTGGCCAGGCCATCAGAGGGATATCTCATCCCCCGAGACCCCACCCACCACCACCACCACCACCCCTCCTCCTCTACTTACAGGCATCTGGGCTGAGGAAGGCTCCCTTGGGCGAGGGAGGGATGCCCACCCAGACAGAGATGGGCTTTGGGTACCCAGGGTCCACCGAGCGTGTGTCCTCATTAAAGCGCCAGTATCTGGGGAGGGAGGTGGGGAGTACGTGAAGAGTGCAGGAGTTCCCACTGCCCACCATTCTCCCCCTGAAAGGGGCCAGGAGGCAGCAGAGCAGGGAGAACCCCACAGACACTCACCTGTCCCCACGGAAGAAGAAGGTGTGTCCCGTGGGTTCCCACCAGACAGCCGTGTCAATGCTGTCGTAGGGGATGCCCTGCCCATAGGTGACCAGGGGCTGTGGGTACCCAGGCTCCAGGTTGGCTTCTCGGAAGAGCCAGTACCGGTCACCTAGAGGGGAAAAGGGTTGGAGAAGGGGGGATGAGGAGGTCCTGCCCAGCTGCTGTGGCAGGTGCATAAATGGACAGGGATAGTGGTAGATGCCTGTGGCCACCCCGACCCCTTGACATCACACAGTAGCTCTGGCTGGGGAGGTGGGTCAGGATGGGATGAAGCCAACCAGCTCTCAGCAGCTTTGTGGGGGGCTTTGGGGTCTCACTTCCACGTCAGCCCTCCCATCCAGCTTCCCTGCTCACCTTTAAAGAAAACGAACTTCCCGTCATGCCTCTCGTAGGCAGCATCGATGTCCCCAGGGAGGCCCCGCCAGAAGTGTCCAATGGGCATGGGGTAGTTGTCCAGCACCCGGTTGTGCCGGACCCTCCAGAACCACCGGCCCTGGAAAGAAATGGGGTGTTGGCAGAGGACACAGGGGTGTTGGCAGAGGAGGACACAGGGACTCAGTCACCTTGCCGAGGGGTCCCCCCACCCACAGACCCACTACATCCCCAAGGAAGGGACAGGACGGGGTCCTGGCAGGTACCTTGAATACAAACATCTCCCCACGCAGCACTGCCACCGTGTCAAAGTCCCCATCGCAGATGTCAGGGCCATACTGGTCAGGTCGGTCTGGGCTGCCAGGTTTGGGTGGTCGCTCTGGGTTCCCCGGAGGGGGAGGTTTAGGGGGTCTCTGGTCTGGCCTGCCAGGTCTCCGGGGGGTCACGGTGGGCAAAGGCTTGGTGGGCTGAGGGTGCCCATCTGCGGTACCTGGATCAGGCAGGTTAGAGAAAGGGTGTGGTGATGCAGAACAGCAGCACCTGTACCTCAGTTTCCCCATACACACACCCAGAATCCCACCTCTGGGATGATCCCCCAACCAGCTCCTCACCGTAGAGCTGCTGGATGCCCTTGAGGTCATCCTCGGGCAGCTGGAAGTTCTCCGTGTCCATCCACTGGTAGAAGGGCGCCATGATAGCACTGGGGTTGCTGGAGTGCTCCAAGCCCAGCGAGTGCCCCAGCTCGTGCACAGCCACCAGGAAAAGGTTGTTCCCTGCATGGAGAAGCACCATAAGCAAGAGGGGGTGGAGTACACAACATATGAGGCAGAGCCCTGGACCCAGCACCCTACAACAGGGGTGCTCCAGTGGGATCAGCCTGCATCACCCATGGTGGACGGGCTCTCCCTGCCACTCCTGTCCACACCAGCACAGGCCCTTCTCCATCCCAGAGGGCCACCAGGCTCCTCTGGTCACCTTTACCACCCCCTTGGCCCTCAACTCACCAGACACATCTGCATTCTCCAGCGTCCAGGGCTCATCCAAGTCAAAATGCGTGTCCCCCCCCATGCCAGGGCCGGGAAAATAGGCATGAGCCAAAAATCCCCCAAGGCCATCAAAGGGAGAGCTGTCTCCATGGAATCCAGAGGCAAAGAGCACCATGATGTCAGCCTCCTTCTTCCTCTTCTGCCGGATGTCCTCGTAGGCCACCTCCCGGAAAACCAGAGGCGTGGCTTGCTCCCACACCCGGAAAGCTCGTCGGACTGCCTCGTATGAGTGGTACCGACCCAGCTTCTCCGTGTAGTTTTGGATGCTGGGGACACAGAATTCACTAGGGAAGGCCTGGAGCAGCACTCATTCCCTAAAGGGATCCATGGCTCTCCATGGGCTGGGAGAGGGAACTGCTGGCAGTGCTGGGTACCTGAAGGTGAGGTGGGTCTGGCTCCAGCGCCGCCCTGTCAGTGCGTACCGCTTCCGACGCATGTTGGACTTCATCCGTGCTCCAAACTGATCCGGGACCCCACAGCGGGGACGTTTCATCCACCTGCCAGGAGTACACCAAGCCAGGGCTCAGCCCACCGCAGCCAAGATCCCTGAGGGGTTACAGCATCCACAGACACCAGGAACAATATCCTAGCTGCAGAGGTGCAGCCCCAAAAGGGGAGAAGCAGCTCCCAAGGGGGACAGCAGCCACTTTTCCAGGTGCTGGCAGAGCCCTGGGGCTGTCAGAGAAAACCACAGAGCCCGAGAGTGGAGCTGCCATCTGCTTGAGCAAAGGGACAACAGAGAAACTCACGCCTTGGTCTCCTCGTCCAGGACGCCGGTGACGGTGATGCCGTAGAACTTCTGCATCTCAGCGAGCGCGGCGGAGAAGGTCTGGGCCGAGCGCATGGTGGACATGCGGCGGCTGGGCTGCGGCAGGTACCCATAGAGCCGCAGCCATGCCTGCGCCGGGAGAGCCGCGCGTCAGCCCCGGCACGGAGCAGCCCCACGGAGCTCCCCAGCACCCACCGGCGAAAGACCCGTCCCCTGCCTGACTGCACCGCGGCCCTGTGTCCCTTCTCAGGGGTCAGTGCCAGCTGCCAGCGACAAATGCCACTCCCGAGCAGGCACAGAAAGGAGGGGGATCCGGTGATCTCGGGGGGCTGCTGCCGGATGCCCTGACCCCAGGGACGAGGCAGCTGGCAGGGGGCCAGGCTGCCTCCAGGCTGCCCAATCCCGTCCTCCTCCGGAGGCGTCCCCTGGGAGCTGCTGAGGGATGTGGAGCCTGGGACCCCCACCCCGGCCGGCCCCCACAAAGGGGCTTCTGTCCTGCAGCCCCAGGGCGGGGGGCAGGAGGGTGCTGGGGCGCGTCAGGGTTCTTCCTTCCTGCCCCAGCCTCCGCCTCCTCTTGTCTGCTTTAATTGCATTTTATTTTTATCTTTATTATTACTCCTGTGTAACTCTTTTTTCCTCTTATTCTTCATTTTTATTTTCCAAATTAGGGGGTTTTTCCTCCTAATCTTTAAAGCTTTTTTTCTAAACTCCTTCCAATTCTTTTTCCTTTTCCAAGGCTTATTCCTCTTCCAAGTCTTTTTCCTTTTCTAAGTCTTCTTCTCCAGGTTCCCCAGTCCTTTTCCTATCTCTTTTTTCCAAAAAATCTTAACATTTTAATTTCTAAAAACATTAAATCTATTAAATTCCTTTACTCCCACTCCCCTTCCCCGGGCAGGGTGGTGGAACAGAGCCGTTATCAAGACTTTTCACCCCCTCCCCCGCCGGGCACAAAGCGCTTCCTCCCCACACCCCGCGCCCGCTGCCCGCCACCCCCGGGGGCGACCCGGACCCCCCCCGTTCCCCGCCCCGCCTGCACCTGCCCCGGCCGGCGGTGCGCCGGGCCCGCAGGTGCCGGTGCTCCCGGCGGCGGTGCCGGTGCTCCCGGCGGCGGTGCCGGTGCTCCCGGCGGCAGTGCCGGTGCTCCCGGCGGCGGTGCCGGGCCCGGCCCGCCCGTGGCTCACCTCGGCGTTGATCTCCTCGCCCGCCGCCCCCGCCAGCAGCACCAGCAGCACCACGAGCGGCGGGAGGCGCCCGCCCGCCCGCCAGGGGGCGCCGCCCGCTCCTGCCATTCCGCGCCGCCGCCGGGTCCGGCTGCCCCCGGCCGCGCCGGGCCGGGCCGGGCCGGGCCGGGCCGGGCCGAGCGCGGCGGTGTCGGAGCTACGCCGCCCTCATGACCCGGGGCCGAGCCGCCGCGGGGGGCTGCGCACGGTGCATGGGCGGCGCTGCCAGGCGCGGCCCGTCGCCTCCCGGCCCGCCTTTTGTGCGTGAGGTCAGGACGGCGGCGCGCGGCACATGGGCGGCCGGCGCGGCGCGGCTGGGCCCGGCTCCGCTCGGCTTCCCTGCCGCGCTCTGCCCGCCGCCGGGAGCACCGGAGCGGGTGGCGGAAGGCGGGCGCGGCGGCGGCGGCGGCGGCGGCGGGGAGCGGGCGGGGCGGGGCCGCGGCGGGGGGCGGGGCCGCGGCGGGGCGGGGCCAAAGGGGCGCGGGCCGCCCCCCCGCACGTGAGTGCGCGGTGGGGCCGCGGGCAGGACCCGCACGGGCCGGGCCGGGCCGGGCCGCCACCCCTGCACCGGGCCGGCCGGCCGGGCCGGGCCGCCACCCTGCACCGGGCCGGGCCGGGCCGGGCCGGGCCGCCACCCCTGCACCGGGCCGGGGCCGGGCCGGGCCGGGCCGCCACCCCTGCACCGGGCCGGGCCGGGCCGGGCCGGGCCGCCACCCCTGCACCGGGCCGGGCCGCCACCCCTGCACCGGGCCGGGCCGGGCCGGGCCGGGCCGCCACCCCTGCACCGGGCCGGGGCCGGGCCGGGCCGGGCCGCCACCCCTGCACCGGGCCGGGCCGGGCCGGGCCGGGCCGCCAGCCCTGCACCGGGCCGGGCCGGGCCGGGCCGCCACCCCTGCACCGGGCCGGGCCGGGCCGGGCCGGGCCGCCACCCCTGCACCGGGCCGGGCCGGGCCGGGCCGGGCCGCCACCCATGCACCGGGCCGGGCCGGGCCGGGCCGCCACCCCTGCACCGGGCCGGGCCGGGCCGAGCCCTGCCGCCACCCCTGCACCGGGCCGGGCCGGGCCGGGCCCTGCCGCCACCCCTGCACCGGGCCGGGCCCTGCCGCCACCCCTGCACCGGCCAGGCCGGGCCGAGCCGCTCCCGCACCGGGCCCCACTGCTGTCCCCGCACCGGGCCCCACTGCTGTCCCCACACCGGGCCGGGTCGGGCCCTGCCGGGCCCCGCCGGCAGCCGCCCCATCCCCCGACTTTGCCCCCACAGCCATTGTCCCCTGTCCCGGGGGTCTCTGACACCCGGTGTTACACAACCGGGTGCTGTGCCAGGCCGGGCTGGGGCCGGTGGTTGATCATTAACCTGAGAGAAACCGGTTTCACTGAAGTCCCCAAGGGCTAAATATATCTCTAGCTTTGTTTGTTTTTCTTTCCCCCGAAAGAAACTTATCTTGCAGATCCTCATCCCGGAAACTAACTGGCTAAAGACTTAACAGATTTTTTTGTTAAGGACTTCAAAAGGCTGCTGGCAGCAGCCACTGGCTTCGATGCTCCCAGGGACACACATCCCAACTGTATGGAGATGACACGAGACAAAGCCACTCTCATGTGCCAGGACAGGCAGCACAGAGCTCACAGGAGGACTTACAGATGTGGCCTCACGTGAAGCCTGCAGGAGTTGTGCATGTATAAATAGAAATGGCTGAAATACACCACCAACACAATTTTATGACAGAAGGAGACAGATTTTTACTGCTCAGAAGTCCCAGACAGACAGGGAATAAAATATTCACGGCATCACATTAGCATTCTGTTCCAACTACCTGAGAAGTTGCAGCTGACCAACCCGCAGGAACTGAAGGATTAAAAAGGAGCTTCTCCCAAAGGACAATGCCAAGCCTGCGATCCCCTGGGTCATCATCCACCCAGGGTGCTGATCACACAGGGAAAAAGTGTGGAGCCTGGGCAGGAGCTGCCACCCCTTGACTCACCTGTGGCCTGGGAGGGACTCACCCTCCCAGCTTAGGCAAACACTGACACTGTCCATTCCAGGGCTCACCCACACCTGGCAGCAAGCCCTTGTATGGCAAAAGGCTCAGACACTGAAATGTCTCTACAAAGGCAGCAGCAGTGTGAGAGGGACACAACATGACTCAGGAGCTTGTCCGAGCTGGCTCACAGTAGGAAAACACTCAGGGAAGAGAATCCAGCTCCATGTCCTTGCCTCTTGCTACTCAAAGCATGCCCAGAGCCTCCCAACAATCTGGCAGTGCTACTTCCCACTGTGTGAGACACTCTCCCTTTAGTAGCAGCTTCCCACGCTACCTTCTTCCTCCTTCCCATAAGGCATCTATGGCTTTTGAAGATTATTTTTTTCTTTTTTAAAAAAAAATCAGCAAAATTAGCGACTCTGGGATGTCTGGAACCGCCGGTGCTGACTGCAGCACATCCAGCAGCGAGAACGAAATCTGCTACAAACACACTTCTCTTCAGCCAGCAGCTCAAACTGGAAGTGGCCCCACTTGAGGCCACAGACACCGCAGAGACGCTGAGCAGGCAAGAAGAGCGTGGAGGTGCGTGACAGCCCACACCACCCAGAGCTGTGCCAGACAACGGTCCTTGGTCCAGCATCAGGCTCTTCGAGGCTCCAAAATGGACAGCCCCACCCGCCCCTACCTCAAGGGGAAGGAGAAGTACTTGTTCCCTGACTTGCAGCGGATTTGCTCCCATTGGATACGCAGCAGGAATTCTGACTCCTCAAACCCATTCACAATGTCCTGGAAAATAAGAGGCAGGAGTCAGTACCAGGAGGGCGGGCGGATCTGCCCGAGGATGGAGCTGGCAGCTCTCTCTCTGAAGCAAGTCACAGATGAAGCCATTTGCAGCTGGAAGCCTCTGACTTCCCTCAGGAGGGTGATTTAAACTCACGCTCCCCCCAAAAGCTTCTCTTCCTTCAGCCCAGTGAAGTTTGTCCTGCTCAGTGAAGAGAATCTCCCACTCTCCACCCCTGGCAGGGAGGGACACACCTGGAGCTCCCGCAGGCACTGCCCTTCCAGCTTGCCAGACAAGTCCCCGACGCACCAGGCCAAGCTGATGTGGAACGATGGGTCCTGAAGACAAAACAGGGTTAAGAATGCAGGGAGGCTTTGCTTGATGCACAGAGCCACAGTGGGAGATCTGGCATGATGCTGCTGGCCCATCTGGGATCACAAAGGCTGGAGGATCCCAAACTGGGAATCCCCTCTGCCAACTCAGCAGCTGCAGAGCTGATATGGACAGTGCTGGAGGCAAGAGGAATTCTGGGCTTCACAGCCCAGACCTTCTGGACAAAAGTGGGCAAGGCTGCCTGGTTCCCAGCCTCCCTGTGCTCGACTCTCTAGCTGTGGGAAAACCTCTCAGAACTGGTCCTGGAGCAGGTACATGGGTCACCTTTGAATAACCCACATGAGCTCCCTGCTCAGCTCTGGAGACAGACAAACTGGGGTCTGGCCCTTCAAGATCCCAAAGCTAGTCCTAAGCAAAAGGCTGGACTAATGCCCAAGAAAGCTGCCCAAGGCAAAGACACAAAGACTGCCCTCAGTCCCACGGTGCCGATTCTATCCTAGAACAACCCTGCTTCCAAGCACAGCAGGGCAGCCACTGCAACTGGCTCCTGTTTATTTGAGTGAAGATCTCGCAGGGAACCAGCCGGCATGTCCAGACTGGCAGGGGAGTAAGCAGGAAAGGCCTCACCTTGTAGAATGTGGGAAGGTCAAATTCCTCTAGAACACCGTCCACCTCCGAGACCAGCTCCAGCAGCTGGAAATGCCCAGCAGAGACTTCCAAGCCAATAAAGGTCCTATAGAAAGGCAAGGAGAGACAGCAAGCACCCTTTCATGTTGCAGAAAGCACAGCCACAAGAATACTCAGCCCTGCATTCCTACTGGGCATGTTCCCTACTCCCTAACACAAGAAAATCTGAGGAATGCCAGGTTTAAGCATCCAGGAATGCTGATTGTATTCTCAAGAAAAACAGAAGGTGTGGTAGCAGGGGGAAGCAGGACTGGATGACAAACCATGTAGATTTCCTAGAGTAATCCAGTACTTTTTGGGACATGAAAATTAATTTTTCAGGCAAAGGACACACTGGATGGGTATTTCAGCAGAATGCTGCGCCCATGCAGGAGCTGCATTAAAAAAGTGGAAGTTGCTGGAGAGGTTTTACAGTGAGAGAGGAAGCAGGGAAAGGGAAGTCTCCAAGCTGGAGAGATGTGACAAAGAGATCAGCACCTCCTCCAGGACTGTCGGGATGACACTTTCTAGAGTCATTTAGAGTCATCGTTTCTTCCCCTCCAGGAGGACTGCAGAAGATTCAAGTGTCACCCAGGTTCTAAATTCACTTTTTCCTACCCATGACTATCTTGGGCTGCCTTTCCCGCCAGATTCAGCAACTTTTTTTAATCATCTTTCCTTTGACATTCAAAAAAACTTAATTGCATTCCATTGGAATCAGGCTTCTGAGCTGACGCCCAGGAGAATTAGCACCATCTCAGCTATTTCTCTCCAGCTCTTGGAAGACCTGCACTACAATTTCACGACTGGCACTGCTGCCAAAAGAGGTGGTCCCGCTCTGCTTGCCCCAGGCAGTGCACACCGACTAATGAGACCAAAGGCTTGCAGAGAATCAGTGCCAAAGCTAAAAATTTGTGCAGATGGCTGGGGAAAGGTGTGAAATGTCTGGAGATGATCTGGAGGTGATCACGTACTGTGCTGTCACACAGCCCAACTGTGGGACAGGCAGACAGGCAGGGTGATGCTTCCCATCCACCCAGCACCTTGCTCAGACTTCTCCTGGGACAGGCAGGCTGCTCCATTGTGCACTCACCTGGTTTTGTTCTGGTTGGTGTAAACCTTCACTTGGTCAGCCACGCAGAAGAACCTGAAATCAGAAAGATCTTATTTCAGCTGCAGGAAAAAAAAAAAAATACAAGGCAGAGCCAGGACTGTTATCAAGTCACGGAATGATACAGGCAAATGTATGCTGCAATCAGACCAAATTGGTGCAACCAGAACGTTCTGGGACTCAATTAATTCCCCTCCTGTTTCCAGCCTCCAAAGCCTGGACAGTGACAAAAGCCCTGAAGCAGCTGGTGCTCAGCTGGTGCCTGAACCAGATGTAAGCAACAAAACCATCCATGGTTCAGGGGATGGCACAGCTCAGGCCTGATCCTGGAATGCCAAAACCTGACATGTGCAGTGCCAGATCCTGAGGCAGTGAGGAAAAATCCCCAGGGCTTTAATGTTCTGCCAGCACCAGCTGCCAGGGACACCTTAGGGCGTGGATGCTGTCGAAACACGGATCCCGGGGGCAGAGGAGGGGTGTGAGCAGCGCTCTCCCTCGGCTCTGCCAAACCCACCTGTGGAAGGCGGCCAGGCGCTCCCTGAGGGAGCGGACGAAGGGCTGTATCCAGTGGTAGCGCAGCACCACGCACTGCGAGAGGCTCAGGTGGAACTCCTCCATGGCAGCCAGCGACGGCACGTAGGTGCGGGCGTGGGACACCAGCAGCTCCAGCAGCTCCAGGAATTCCTCCTGGGCAACGTCTGCGGGGCAGCACCGTCAGAGGAGCGCTGGCCGCGCATCTCCTCCGGGACCGGTGGATCCCGGGCCGCAGCAGCGGCTGCGTTCCGTCCCGCCATCCCCCCGAGCCAGGCCGGTCGCGGTGCCGGTACCTACAGGGCAGGTAGACGTGCGTGGCCCAGTTGCCCCGCTCGTGGGGGAAGCCGCGAACGCGGCCGCCGTGCCGGGAGCTGTCATCGCTCACGGCCTCCTCCGGGTCCGGGTCTCCCGGCAGCCCGGCGGGCGCGGGCAGGCGGGGGCGGCCGACGCTGCGGGAGCGGAGCGGGGTGAGAACGAGGAAGAGGAGGAAGAGCTGGAGGAAGGCCGCGCGCTCCCGCCGCCGGCCGCGCGCTCCCGCCGCCACCACCCAGCCGCTCCCACCTGGCCCCGGGGGACCCCTGCGCGCCGCCGCCCCGGCTCCCCCGTTCCTCCTGGTGCTCCTGCTCCTCCTCGGAGCTGCTGTACCCCACCAGCGCGGCGCTCATGGCCGCGGAACCCGCCGGCACGGCACGGGCCCGGCCGCGGCGGCCGCGCAGTTGCCGGCGCGGCCCGGCAGGGGGCAGCACCCGCCGCGCCCGCCCCGCCTCCTCCGCCGCCGCCGCTGCCGTGGCCGCCCCGGCCCGGCCCTCTCCGCTCCCTCCGCTGCGCTCCCGCCCGCAGCTCGCTCCCTTCCCTCCCTCCTTTCCTCCCTCCCGGCTCCCGCCTCCACGCCAGCGCGGGGCTGGGGCGCAGCGCGCAGGCCGCGGCCCTGCCGCCGGCGAGGCCTCCTCCCGCCGCAGGTGAGCGGCCCGACCGCCGCCGCCGCCCTTTGTGTGCGCCTCGCCGGGGCGGCGGCGGCCCCGGGCGGGCAGCGACCCCCTACACCCGACCCCGCCGCGGGCCCTCCCGGCGCGGCGGCGGTGAAGGCCTCGGGCGCCATCCCCGCGCTGCTAGCGGGGCCGCCCGATGGGGAGCGGCGAGCGGCGGGCCGGGCCTGGCCGCGGGCTGCGGCGGCGGCGGCTGCTGGTGGCCTGCGAGCTCCGCGGCCGCTCCCGCGCCCCGCGGCCCTGAGGCGGCCCGGGCCCGGCGGGAGCGGGCCGGGCCATGCCGAGCAGGCCGCCTCGCCAGTTTGAAAGTACCTCTGCGCTCCCGACCGCGCTCCCTAAATGGTTGTCGCTTCCCACCTCCCACGGAGGGATGAGTTAGGCTGGAGCTGGCGCCGACGCGGGTGCCCGCGCAGAGCCCTCGGTAAGCCAAGGTTGGTATCGCTCTTCCCTACGAGGGACACAGTCTTCCCTCCCCGTTAGGCCGGAATGAGTCGCCGGTGGGTTCAACCTGCCACGGTTCGCGGTGTGTGCGGGGGAAGGTGGTGCCTGGCCTGGGCTGAAGTTTGGTGTCCCGCCGAGCTCGGGTGCAGGTACCATCACTGCGAGCCCTCGCTTCATCAAGGTAAGCTCTGTAGAAGGAGGGCATCCTGCGTGCCGGCTGGGCTGCGATGGGGCCTTTGGGGGCTTTACTGCCCGAAACTGCTGGAGCACAAAATAAAGAAGTGTCCCCGCAGTCAGAGATTGGTCTAGCACTACCTGAGCTATGAGGCTCAACCTAGCCCCAGCTGAGTGCCGGTGGAGGCAGGGATGCTGGGAAGTGGGATTCTCTGGTGCTCTTTATTGCTTAGTTTTAGATATAAGAAATATTCTTGTGGTAGACCAAGGATTTCCTTACCCTGGGGGCAGGTGGTTTTACACAGATGTGGGAGTGCTCTTATAGGGCTGAGGGCTCGAGGCCCAGGAGTATTGGTGGCTGCTGCTCACCAGGGCTTGCACTTTCCTCTCTCGAGGTGTGTTGACACTGCTGCTGTCAGCTGCTCACTGGTGGGTCTCTAAGTTGGTACCAGGTTTTATTGGATATCTCTAGAAAGACTGGAACTTTTTATTAAGCACAAGCTTGATGATGCTCTGTAGCAAGGCGAGGCTGCAGCTCTGGCATAGGTTGTTTGTCTTCAGTGTACTTTTATTCCGTGATTTGGTAGGATGTTCAACTAAGCTACTGCTTTAACTTTTCTTTTATCTTCACAGAGTGATCCCTGTGGGTTCTGTGTTCTGTCTGAGGATAGGATAACACTGAGGGCAAATCTTCTCCTGGGCTGTCTGGCTCTTCCAGTCTACAAGCGCTGCCCAGAGAGAGGGAAATGCTTTGCATACATCCTTTGGGTAATGGGCTCGATACCCAGGCTGCAGGAGGAGCAGAACCATTTCACAGAGCTTTTTCAGCTGGGGTGGGATCATGTTAGGATCTGTATTGACACCTGTAAAATCTAACCCAGTACTTCTTGGTTGCAGGGTGTTTGGTGCATAGCCTGTGCAGAGAGGCTGATGTTCTTAGACAGTGCCACAGCAGTGCTGGAGATCCAGTTACCCACTCAAGGCTGAGCTCAGCAAGCCCTGGGCAGTTGTGCTGCCTCTCATGAGAGCACAACACCCGAACATGTACCCAGCTGTGTCTGGGCAGAGCCCAGCCCTTTCCAGGCGGAGAACTCCTTGTCCCAGGCCCTTTGCGCAGCAGCATGTGGGGCTCCGGTTCCACACTGGCTTCTTGGTAGCTTTGCAGGGATGCAGGAGAGTTTTCAAAGAGAGCCATGGGGGAAGACTGATAGAGAATTGCCCGTGTTTCTTCTAAGACTTGACATGAGCTGTCTTCTTTCTTGCAGACAGAGCTGCTCCTTGGGTTGCTTCCTGCACCCTTCCCAAGTGTGAGCACATCACAGCCAGCACAGAGAAGGGCCTCCACTTGTCTTCAAGGCACTTGCCTCTGCCTCCTGTTCTTTTGCCCAAAAGAAGGAAAAGCCAGACCTAATCAGTCTGTAAAGAACTTGGCAGGTCTAAAGAGGAGGCTCTGGAGTCTCCACCTCTTTTCTTCCAAGGATCTTGGTGTGGGCAAGATTTGCTGGTCTCAACTTCAGGGGATCAGTTACAGGGAATCAGGAGCTCAGAATCTTTGGTTTTGCTTTTACTTGAACCCTTTCAACTGGGAAGCTGAAGCTATCACGGCTAAAATCCCATTTTTTTCCCAAGCATGTCAGAAAGCTGGCAGCAGCAACAGCAGCAACCACAGCAGCCGCCGCCACCGCAGCAGCACCACGCTGGGGCAGCCGCCCTCCCAGAGCACTCCATCCCTCCCAGCACTGCTGACAACCCCTTGGGCTGTGCCGTGTACGGCATCCTGCTCCAGCCCGACCCCGGACTGCAGCACCACCAGCACGCCCCCATCCAGGCTGGTGAGCCATCCCACAAATGCGGTGTGTGTGGCCATGACCTCACTCACCTCTCCAATCCCCATGAGCACCAGTGCTTGCCAGGCCATGACCGCTCTTTCCAGTGTACCCAGTGTCTGAAGATCTTCCACCAGGCCACCGACCTCCTCGAACACCAGTGTATCCAGGTGGAGCAGAAGCCCTTTGTGTGCGGGGTTTGCAAGATGGGCTTCTCCCTCCTGACCTCGCTGGCACAGCACCACAATGTCCACAACGGCAACGCCATGAAGTGCTCTATCTGTGAGAAGACCTACAAGCCTCCCGAGGTGGAGCATCCACAGCCTCTCGACCCCTCGGAGAAGCCCTACAGCTGCTCCATCTGTCAGAAAACCTTCAAGCACCTCTCGGAGCTGTCCCGGCACGAGCGCATCCACACGGGCGAGAAGCCATACAAGTGCACGCTGTGCGACAAGAGCTTCAGCCAGTCCTCCCACCTGGTGCACCACAAACGGACGCACAGCTCCGAGCGGCCCTACAAGTGCACGGTGTGCGAGAAGACCTTCAAGCACCGCTCCCACCTGGTGCGCCACATGTACGCGCACTCGGGCGAGCACCTCTTCAAGTGCAACGTCTGCGAGCTGCACTTCAAGGAGTCCTCGGAGCTGCTGCAGCACCCCTGCACGCCCAGCGGGGAGCGGCCCTTCCGCTGTGGGGAGTGCCAGAAGGCCTTCAAGCGTCCCTCGGACCTGCGGCAGCACGAGCGCACGCACAGCGAGGAGCGGCCCTTCAAGTGCGACCTGTGCCAGATGAGCTTCAAGCAGCAGTACGCGCTCATGCGCCACCGCCGCACGCACAAGGCCGAGGAGCGCTTCAAGTGCAACCTGTGCGAGAAGGGCTTTGTGCAGCCCTCGCACTTGGTGTACCACCAGCACGTGCACGGTATAGAGAACCTCTTCAAGTGCAACGTGTGCCAGAAAGGCTTCAACCAGTCCTCAGAACTGCTGCGGCACAAGTGCGTGCAGAACGCGGAGCGGCCCTTCAAGTGCGCGGTGTGCAACAAGTCCTACAAGCGGGCCTCGGCTCTGCAGAAGCACCAGCTGGCCCACTGCGCCGAGAAGCCGCTCAAGTGCACGCTCTGCGAGAGACGTTTCTTCTCCTCCTCAGAGTTCGTACAGCACCGCTGCGACCCTGCCCGCGAGAAGCCCCTCAAGTGCCCCGACTGTGAAAAGCGGTTCAAGTACGCCTCGGACCTGCAGCGCCACCGGCGCGTGCACACGGGCGAGAAGCCCTACAAGTGCTCCTCCTGCGAGAAGGCCTTCAAGCAGCGCGAGCACCTCAACAAGCACCACAGCGTGCATGCCCGGGAGCAGCAGTACAAGTGCATGTGGTGCGGGGAACGCTTCCTGGACTTGGGGCTGCTGCAGGAGCACAGCGTCCAGCACACGGCCGAGGGTGCCTACCAGGTGGCTGCCTGCTTGCCATGAGCCTCCCGCCCCCGGAGGCTTTCAGCTTGCATGGGACACTCCCGAGCCTCGGCCTTCCCTTCCATCTCCTCGGTTCTTGGCAACCTCCAGGAGTGTGGGGGAAAGTGGGGGTAACAGGCAGGTAAACTTTCCTCTGGCCTCAGTGGTTGATATGCCACCTGTATTGAAGTAGCAACAGACGACATGAGCATCTCAAATGCGTGGAAAGGAAAGGAGGGAGGTGGAGAGAGGAAACTATACCTGTAGATGCCTGGTGCTCCCTGGACTGTAGTTCATGCTGTACCTGCTGTTCCAGTCCTCGGAGCTCAGCTGTCTGTTGCAGGCACCAGCTCTTTGCGTGCAGCCTTTTTCCCCTACCCTGCCTGACAGTGTTGGGGGGAGGGTTGGGTGACTGTCCTCCTGGAGAGGGTTTAGGAGCAAGGCAGAGCCAGCCCTCCCTTCTCCCAGGATGTGCTGCTTGGCATGGAGATAGCAGGTTTCTGCTGCTGGTGTCTCCCAACTTGGTCCTAGCTCAGTTGAGGGCACCATTTCAGATCGTTAGTGTTGACTGACTGCCCCAACCTCTCCTGCTCTTCCTCCTTCTGTAGTGTTGGAAGGGAAAAGCCATGGGGCTTCACAGATCCAAAAAGCACTTTGGCATTGCTGCTTCTGCAGTCGCTGGCTGTCATACTCTGCAAGGGCTCTGAGTGAGCCTGCTTGCCCCCGTCCCTGCCAGCTGCAAAGGGAGCTGTAGGAAGCACTGTGCTGCTACCAGAAAGCATGGCAAGGAGCACTGGGACAGTGCCCGGGAGGAGGTCATGGATTCTCCCTCTATGGAGACGTTCAAAACCCACCTGGACATATTTCTGTGTAACCTGCTTTAGATGACCCTAACTTAGCAGGGGGGTTGGACTAGATGCTCTCAAAGGTCTTTCCAACCCTCACAGTTCCATGACTCTGTTACTGCATTCATACCCTGCTCCTGACCAAAAGCCTGGCATTCAAGAGCTGATTCCCAAGGGACCTAGCCCTCCTGCTGAGCCTTGCCTCCAGCCCCTTGAGCACCCCTTGGGCTGATAGTGGGACCTCCAGCAGGGTCAGGCAAAGGGCTGTCACAGCTCCAACACTACGGGTGAGATGAACACTACAATAACCTACAAGTGCAGAGGTGATGCCATGGCCAGCAGTAACTCATGGCACATGCCAGGGGCTTGGTGTCTGATTTGCTGGAGGAACCAGAGCGAGCCAGGAGAATCCTTTCTCTACTGCAGACTCGGCTCCATGGGGAGGGCAAAGCTAGCAGTGGGTAAAGGAGAAGTCTGTTTTTCCCCCTTGCAGGAGTCCTGTTTTACCCCTTTGCCCTTTCTTTACCTCGTCTGTATTTTTCAGGTTTTGCACACTTCTTGTAAACATCACTTAAAAATAAATCTCCCCTAGCAAGGTTGATGCAGCCTCAGGTGTTTTCCTCTACAGGAATTTGCTGGCTTCTCATGTCCAAGAGATCCATTACATGTCAGCTAGATGCCTTGGAGGTTGAAGATGTGCCTACTAGGTTGACCCCCTGGCCTTCCCCTCTCCATCTTTGGAGATATTAAGATGTTAAGTATCCACCTGTGGAGATGTTCAGTGCCTGACTGGATGTGGTCCTGGACAACCTGCTGTAGCTGACCCTGTGCAAGCAAGGGTTGGACCTGATGGTCTTCAGAGGTCCCTGCCAGCCTCAGCTCTTCTGTGGTGCTGGCTGGTGCACTTGGGAGGTTGTAGTGAACAGCAGCCAGTGAGTTGCCCATGTGCTGCACAAGTGATTAGGACAAAGTTAGTATCTCGTCCATGGCAAGCATAGGCAGATTAACCTTGCAGCGGGTTGGACTGGGCCTGCATCTCTGTTGGGGACACTTGTCTGAAAGGTGGAAAAAGGCTTTTGTTTTCCATTTCCAGCATGGTGAGGGGGAACACGGTGTATTTTCAGGGGCTGGGACAGTGCAGTGACAAGGTAGACCCTGGGGCTGAGTCTTCTTCATGTGCAACTTTAAGAAGATTTAAACAGACTGCTCTCTGCTGCCCAAGGAAGAGGGACCCATGATGGTTATGTTACTTTGTGCTGCCTCAAAGATGTAGAACTTCCTACCAAGTTTTCCATCTGTGTTTCTTTTTCCTCTTTTTTGTTTTACCTTTTTTTTTTTTTTTTTAAGCAGTTTGTTAAAATTCATTAAAAGTACTGTATAGTTTAACTTGATGTCATACTGGATCTTTAAAAAAAAAAGAGACGTGGTAACTTGGGTCTTTAAAGAGCTCTTTAGTTCTAGGTAGCTGGTTTTTGCTGTTTATTATGTAGTAAGTTCAGTGTATGCTTTACTGTCCAAAAGAGTCCAAACAAAGGAAGGCTAATGCTGTCTTTACAGAAGGGCTTGGTGGTGATGGGGGCTACGAGTGTGGGGCCAGATGAGGACTGTGGCACCCTGTGGCACCTGGACCCTTGCTCTCTTCCTGCCTTGGGCCGTGGTTCCTCTGCTCTTGCCCAGCACAGCTGCCAGGGGTTCAGTGGTCACCCTGAGCACCTGGGCACAGCACTGGCAGCCACGATCAGTGCCCAGGGCACAGAGCTTGCAGAGAGGTTCATCTTTGCTAGGAGGAGGGTGTGAGATAGAGTCAGCTGCAGCCTCCATGGGCTTTTGTGGCTCTGCTGTTTCTGGGGCAGCTGCAGGCTAGAGGAGGGTTTAGAGAAATCATCAGCTGGCTGTGCCCTGCTCCCTTCCCTCCCCAGGAGCCTGGGGGAGGTGCCTGGGTGACTGCTTGGTGCTTGGAGCAGAGGAGGATGGTGGTGAGCCCCAGACACAGCTCCACGATGTGGGGCTGTGGAGCTGCCAGATCCTGTCCCCTTGGAACATCTGGACATAGGGACTGTTGGGGGTGTTTATCTTCTGCTGAGCAGCTGGAAAAGCCCTGGATATGCCAGTGAGGAGCTATGGCTCTGCCTAGGATGTGGCAATAGCCAAGCAGTGTCCTGGGCAGAGAGACTCATCAGGGCATGGGACCCCATGCCAGGGAGAGAGGGGATGCTCTGGGGAGTTTGGCAGGGATGAGCCCAGGTCCAGGTCATCAGCTGGTGAATAGGTGCCTCCAGGTGCAAAAACATCATGGTGCATGATTAAAACATTATTAGGGCTGGCTGTGAGTCTGTGGTGACTCAGACTCTAGTTTCATTTGCTGCCCTGCAACAGCCCAAATCCAGAAGAAGCCCATGGAGAACATGCATCTGGAGCTTGTGTGTGGAGGACCTGTGTGGGGTGGGCACTGAGTGGCCACAGAGAGCTTTGGGTCTGCTTTTATAGGAGTATTTTCCAGTTGGAAGCAGCAGTGTTGCCTACAGGGGTAGGGGAAGCAGGTCCATCTCCACTGCGGTGCCTTTAGGTTGTGTTCTGTGCTGGGAGGTGGGAGGGGGTGGAAGTAGCAGGAGGCACACGAGTGTCAGGAGCACTGTGCTGCGTGGGGAGGCAGGGGCTGGCCTGGGAGCTGTGTCCCTGGGGCATCACACTGCAGGGCTCTCTGCTGACTGCTGGTGTTTCCTTCACAAACCAAAGAGCAGTTGGGGCCAAAGCCCTTTGGGGAGTAAACCATGTCTCTACTCTGTAATGTTGCACTTCACTTCTGGGGTTTCTTTCAAGCAACTTTCAGGCTCCTGTCTGCTTGTCCTCTCAAATTCCTCGCTGCCCTGCAGCACCTGAAAGAGTTGCTGGGCTGGAGGTGGTGTGCCATCAGCTCCGTGGCAAATGCTGGAGCCAGTTCATGAGTTGGTTGCCAGAGCACCTGAGGATGCTGCGTGGGGCTGGGTAGCAGGTGGTCCCTCCTGAAGGGTTGTTCTCCTTGGCAGGCAGCCTGAGCATAGAATGCTGCTGAATAGGCAGAGAGGAGGGTTAGGTTGGGCAGAGGTTTGTGTGGGTGTTGTCCAGGACATAAGTCCTGCTCTCTAGGGCTGCTGTTCCTCTGGTTTCCTGAGTCCAGGAAAAGGTAGTCTGCGACCTGGGCTTTTCCTGATCTTCACTTCCCCTGACCCTTCCTACAGGATGCCTTTAGCTGTCTCAGCCCCTTCCCTTCAGCTTATACTTTTAAAAGACATTCTTAGCTTCTTTTCTCTTTGTTCAGTTCTTTATTTGTAAGAAGTGGTTTGTTTTTCATTCCTTCTTCCGTACTGACTGTGAAGTCTCTTCATTCCCACCACCCTCCACTCCCCCCAGCCCCAAATTCCTTTCCAGGCTGAGGCTGGATCCAGGTGATACCAAATCACTGATGGTGAGACCAGGTGTTCAGAACCTGAATCTTGCTGGAATCCAGTGAGTGCTTCTGGTCCTTCCCCCAGCAGGCCATCCGTTTTGCTGGGCTTGGGCAATGCCTGTGACCTGGCAGCTTGGCTCGGCCGGGTCCTGCCCATGCTCTGACACGGGAATGCAAGCTAGGACCAAGAGCCAGAACAGAGCTGTAGGAAATGGGGACTGGGGGATTAAGTCAGTGAAGGACTATCAGAATTCCTGGGGAGATATCCTGGCACTGGGGTGGGCTCAGACAGCACAGTTAGTTCCCCTGGGAGTGCTGTGGAGCAGCTGTGTGCGTCAAGCAGGCAGCTGAGCTGAGTTGGCTGTGGCATGGACACCCCTGGGACCGTGGGGATGCTCAGGTGGCCATGCCAGCTCTCTGGTGAGCAGATGATATCTCAGCAATCAGGGTGGGAAGATGTGCATACTCTGGTCTTGGGGCTCATGTGCTGGACTGGGGGTCAAAGGGGAAAGCATCCTCTGACAGAGTTTTGGGACCATCTCTGGGCACTCAAGCCTGCCCTTGCAGGGAGAAGAGGAGGGAGGAGAACACTTTCTGCACTTCCCTTGGGTATTTGCCATCAACACCAGGCTGCGGCTGAAGCCTGGCCATTAAAAAATAGGCAGAACCCTCTTGTTATACTTCAGAGTTTGACTCTTTCTCCGTTGGGTGGCAAGTTCACCTGTGGAAGGTTCCTGTGCATGCAGGTGAAATGCTGAGATTCAATAAGGGCAGGCCCAAGAGGTTTGGGGCTGGCAGCTCCCCCCAGGCCCAGTGAGCAGCCAGCTTCTCCCCAGCTGCCTGGCTTCCTCCACAGCATGTCCTGGCAGCTGCCTCTGACACTTTCTGGATGTGAAGATGCTGCTCTCACAGCGTGCCTGGGATGCTCAGTGGGAGAGCAGAGCCACAGGTGGGAGCTGGACCATGGGTTTGTTCCTGAGTGCCTCCAAGCCGTGGATCTGAGGGACTTCATGGTCAGTGAGATTCTTGGGCACCTCCCAGCCTGTGGTCATGACTCCAGTAGAGTTCCCAGGGCTGTCGGAAGTCTCAGCCAAGGTTGCTGAGGTTTGTGTGGCTTGCAGTGCCTTTAACACTGCTCTTCATGTGTTTCTAAGATGATACTCCATGTATGTGTGTATATATATTGTAATAACACATCCTGCTCTTCTGTGTGAGTGTCAAATGGTTTTGCTTTACTAATAAATTTATAGTTATTTATACCTTCTTGTGGGTGTGTAAGATTTCTGGAGTGGAGGCCATGTGCCTAGCACTGCCTCCTCATCTGTCTTTGTGCTCTGGCTCTGCTGGGTTGGGTTTTTTTCATGTTTTCTTTCTTTCCCCTGAACTTTTTTTGAAGTAGAATTGATGGTTCATCTTCCTGGTAATCAGAAGACGCAGGGTACAAGCAGGATCCCAGGGGCCAAAAGCAAACACAAGCAGAGTATGCTGAATGGTTTTTCCCCTTGCTAGAATTGGAATAATCCCCTCCCGAGAGCAAAACTCCTCCCTGTGTGCTTCAGGGCAGGAGCAGGCAGGAGTCTCTTCCCGCTAGAAAGGAGCAGCTGTTCAGGGGGCAGAAGCTGCCGCATGTTGTGTTCTGGGGATCCCAGCCCACATAAAACTGTTCAAGCTTTTCCCAAGACTTTGTTTTACATCCCTATCCTGTGAAGCTGGAGAGGAGCCTGCCACAGAGGTGCTGGGGCCAGG
The DNA here is from genome assembly GCA_032173965.1 of Sitta carolinensis. Classification (NCBI taxonomy): domain Eukaryota; kingdom Metazoa; phylum Chordata; class Aves; order Passeriformes; family Sittidae; genus Sitta; species Sitta carolinensis. The sequence continues at coordinate 6,446,939 of CM063292.1, forward strand.
CAGGATAGGTACTTATTGCCCATGGAGCCAGGGAAGGAGGAATCGGGTCAGGGAACTCCAGTGATGTTCCTGGGAGATCTGGAAATACAGAAACAGGCTGGACATGAAGCAGAGAAGCTGTGCTTGTACCTGGATTCCAGGGTGTCACTGGGACCAAGATTAGGGGCAGTGGGAAAGGCTGGCAGTCGTGTAGGGCTGGAGGTAAACGGATCAAGCAGCAATTGGCAGGCTCAGCAAGGGGAGGCTTAGCTCAACCCAGCACAGATTTGCTCTCGTTGCTCTGGAGCTGGGGCAGAGCTGTGGGTGGAGCACCCTTGGCACATCACCCTCGACACATCACCTTGTGTCACCCCGCGGGGTTTCAGCAGCTCCCCTGCTGCTCCTCTGCACATCCCTGCACCCACCTGCACACAGGTGAGATGACTGCCTTCCCCACAGCACTGCCAGAGTGCCTGCCGTAGCTTTGGGGCCTCCAGGGGTTTTGAGGGTGCTCAAACCTTCCTGATTTTGGTGTTTTTTTTGCAGCACCCTGCCCCAAAGCCAGGCTGGCTGCTGGAAGCCTGGGCATTCAGGACAGCTGGGTGCCTGTAATCCCATTTGCAGGCAGCACAGGGCTAATCCTTGCAGAGCCCTGAGCGGATTGTGCTGGGTTTGGGGGGGTCAGTGGGAGCTGCAGTGGACAAGAGAGCCCACGCATCCCAAGGTGGCTTCCCAGGGAGGCAGTGGTGAGCCTGCAGGGGTAAGTGGCAGCGATGGAGGCAAGGGATGTGGCTGGGATTTTTGCAGGGCCACCTCTGCACATCACAGGGGGGTTTGGTGATCTGAAACAGAGTTGGAGGATGAGCTGTGCTGATCCAGGGGGAGTGATGCTGTGAGGGCTGGGTAGTGGGGAGGGTTTGATCAGCTGCTGGGGGGGAAGGAAATGCCACGGTGCTCCCTGCTCCAAATGAGGCTGTGGGTCTGTGCTCTTCTTGCTCTTAGAAATGACACCAAGGCCCTTTGCTGGCTGGCAAAAAGGAACTGCCACAACAGGTGGTGGCACCGCTGGGTGCCTGCAATGCAGCAGGATGCATAAGACTGCCAAGTCTTTCATGTCATTGAAGGCAAATCCTGGCTAATTATTCCTGTTTCTTTCAGCAGCTAGTTTTATGGGGACCCACAAATATTTCTGCCCATTTCTTGTTCAGGTTTGGCAGAGGAACAGCTTCTGCCCTCCACTTTCTTTCCTAGACCAAGGAGAGTTGTATGGTCCAGGCTTTTACAGCTGTAGAAGCTCATGTTGAGGAAGGAGGAGTCCTTGGCTGACACAGGGGGCTCGCTGCAGCCTCAGGGGGCTTTCTCTAGGATTGTTTGGACTCAGTTGTGTACGTGGAACCTGGGCTGCTTTGGAACCTGTGAGAGTGCCAGAGCATGGGTGGAAATGCCTCTGCTGCATGGCACTGGCAGCTTTTCCTTGGTGTTCCCAGGGCACTCCCAGCTCCTTAATCCCTTATACCCAGTGAGAGGTACAAGGTAATTTAATTGTTTTCTGGTTGTTAAGCGTTTTAGAGCCACTCAGTCCAGCTGTGGGATGTGGGGGTCTCTGGAAGAGCCGACCCTGCCTATGGTGTGCTGGGGGCTGGAAATGCTGCATGGAGCAATGCTTTGGTTGCATCCAAACCTGGCTCCTGACCTTGCTGAGGTGTAGGCAAGCAAAGGGCTGAGGACACACATTGCCCTTCCTGCAAACCCCAGCCTAGATTTAAGGAGCCAGGCTTTGGAGAGCCTCCAGCAAGCCATCTCAAGGGAACTGAAGATGTCCTGCATGAGGGGTTAATACAAGGAGCCCAGTGCTGAGCAGCTTCCAGCCTCTACCTGTTGCATATTGTACTGGGATCATGTGTGTAACTGGGATTGAAACTCTGTGCAGTCTCCTGGCTGGGCTGGAAGGAGCTCAGGGATCTGCTTTCTTTTGCCCTTCACAGGTATCACCTGGGGGCTGTCTGAGCTGCTCCTGAGCTCTTCACTGAGCAGAGTGGGGTGTCTTTAGGGGGACATTTTGGGCAGAGCACAGCCCTTCAGAGGGGCAACAGCAAGTGACACCCCCAGTCTGAGCTGGATGAGAACCCCCAGCTCTTGTTCAGTACCTAAGAAGGGGAATGTGCAACATCACTTGGCTCACTGGTGCTGTATCCCAGCCTGGAGCTGCTTCACAAAGGGAAGGAAAGGACCCAAAAGGACCAAGCAGCCAGAGCTTGGACAGCTGAATCCCTGCTCTGCAACATCTTACTTTTACCTACCCTATCAACATCACAGCTGCCAGTGCTGGATGCCTTTGCTGCCCTTGCCAGAGCCCCCAGCAGGTATCTGCCCCAGCAGCTGCCATGTCCATGGGGTGTGGCTGAAAGGCGGTGAAGCAGAGGAGCAGAGAGGGGTTATGTGTGTTGGGACATGAACTTCCTCATACAAATATTCTGTCCAAATTAGTGTTCAACTTCCCCCAAATGAAAAATTATGGGGAGAGTAGAGGACCCTGAGCAGAGCACACAACTTCTGTGATCTATCTGCAATAGCTTCCTAGTCAGGATAGGCTGTGAAAATAAAACATCTAACTGAGGACCCACCTTTAGCAAAGGCAAGTTTAACTGACATGGTGAGAATAAAATAGAGTGTTTAGTTTTCTCACAATAGTTGTGAGGGATGAGGAGCTGAGCTGGGTTTGCTCTGGCTGTGCTGCAGTGCCATGTTTCCCAAGCAGGACGTGGAAACGGAAGGACACCAAGGACCTTTTGGGGCTGCTCAGGAGACAGCGTGAGCAGCTGGTGCAGCTGGTATTCCCTGGGCAGTGTGCCCCCCTGCTGCTGGGCTCTTGCCACCTGGAGACCCCTCGGTACTGCCCGCAGCCGGCGGGATGATGGGCTGGATTGACCGGGTGGTCCCCCAGCCCCCGGTGCCCCATGTGACAGAGGAGACCCCTGTGAGGGAGCTGGAGCCAGCTAAGGTGAGCAGGGAGCCAGCTCGGGGGATGCTGGGGACACCATGGGCATGAGGAGAGGTGCCTGCTGCCTCTGCACCCATCCCCAGCACTGCGGCACCCAGAGATGCTCCACAGGAGGGGGCCAGGGTGCATTCCTGCTCTGAGCTGCTGGGAAGCAGCAGGAGGAGGACACCCTGGGGTCTGCAGCCACTTTGAACAGTGACCCCTGTGCCTTATTCTCTGACACCTTCTGCCTTTTTCCCTGAAGGCATCAACGGGAAAGGCTGGTGGCCTCACAGATGCTGCTGACCGGGCACGGACCGAGGGTAAGCCCCACACTGGCTCAGGCTACACATCAGAGTTCCTTTACCCACCTGTCCCGCTCCTGCCTGGCCTCCTGGGGGCTGCCAGAGTGGTGACAGGAGCTTGCTTTATTTTCCCCTGCTGCCACTGAAGAAATGGAAAAGAAAGTGACCTTTGTGGTCTCTGAGGACTCAAGTTCTGTGTTTGACAGGTACGGCTCCTGTGCCCTTCATGCAACATGATTTGCTTGGGATTTTGCTTTTTGTTGGGGGCTGGATGCCTTGGATGGCATTCCCAGCTTGACTCACACCCTTCCCTGGCAGTGTGGGGAGCAGTGTGCTCTCCTGGCTGGAGAAGGTGATTCCCCAGCCAGCCCCAGCCCCAGGGCTGCAGGCACTCGGGAAGAGCTTCGAGACAAGCATTGACATTGCTGATGAGGTAGGAGACACATCTGGGAAATGGTTTGGTGTATTTGAGCTTCTACCTCTTTTTACCTTTTCTTCTTTTTTCCTTCTTACCCCTCTCCCAGTGCTAACTGGGAGCACTAAACCTGCCTTGCAGGGTTTCTACCTTCACCCATCCCCGGGGAAAGGGCATGTTTCCCTCCCCACTCAGAGGGATTGTCTCTTGGTTGTCGGTTTTTCAGACAATGTTTTGGATTTTCAGACAGAGGTCCAGGTCCTTGGGGATGAGGACGACGATGGTCTGGGTAAGGAGAGCTGGGAGTGTAGTTTGCAGCATGCTGGGATTCCCACATCCCACCTCCCCGACTGGTGATGCTGGCACTACTGTCCCCGTGCCCTGGCTGATGGGGAGCCCTGAAGCACACAGCAGCGCAAATTCCCCATGCCCACTGCAGTGCTCTCCTTGCAGAGATAACTCCCTTCGATCCCGAGGAGGACGTCTCCGAGGGCGAGCCCGAGACCGTCCCGGAGGAGTGGTGGGTGCCCAGCGCGGCCTGGGGGGTGCGGGAGGGCAGCGGGGCGCAGGATGAGCTCCCGAGCACGGCGCTCTCCCCGCAGGGCAGGAAAGCGGGTGCTCAGCTGGCTGTCACAGGGCTTCGAGAGGATTTTACCGCAGCCAGAGGGGATGAAAAAGCCGGAGGTGAGCGCTGACCAGCTCGGGAAGACTGGGGGCTACCGGGCAGAGATGAGGGTGGGGCGAGATCCCTGCCTTCATCCTCCTGCACAGCCCAGCTGGCACCTTGGGGAGGAAAACCCCAAGGGAATTCAGCAGAGAAAACGAGACCTCTGCGAGCTGTCCCGGTGTTTCTCAGCCCTGATGCAGGGAGGACCCTTCATTTGGGACTGACCCGGGTTAAATAGCTGTTGTCACGGCAATGGGCAACCGCAGCGGGTGGTGTGTGGGGCTGAGCATGCGGGTCCTCTTGCCTGAGGCCGCAGGCAGTGCTTAGCCACGTCCATGCATTCCTCTGTCCTTCTGCAGACAGAGCCGAAGGAGAAGAGCGAAGGCGCCGTGGAAGGTGAGCGATCCGACCCCCGTCCCCTGAGCGCCCGGCCGGGCTGGGACCGCCCCTGGGCTCCGTGCCCAGGATTCCCTGTGCCGGGAGCGGGGCACACGGGTCCCAGGGTGGGGACACAGGTGCCAGGGATGGGGACACAGGTCTCGCCGTCACGGCCCGGCCCCTACACAGTTTCTGTCCCCAAGCTGCCATGCTGTCCTCGGACCGGGCAGGCTGCCGGGCAGCCCCGAGGTCTGTCCCTCCGCCGGAGGTAACCCTTCCCGGCTTGCTCCACTTCCCAACAATTTATCGCTGCTCCATCTCTCCTTCTTCTTTCGAATAAACCGGAGCAGGTACAATAGGGACTAAAACCCAGGCGACGCCCAAGCCCAGCGCCCCAGCGGAGAAGGCGGCGGCGGCCGAGGCGCGGCCGGAGCCGGGGCCCGCCCGCAGCGCCGAGCCCGGCAGGTAACGGCGGCGGCCCCTTCTGCCGGGCTCCGGGGCCCTGCTGGCCGCAGGGACGGCTGGTGCGGGAGCAAAGGCTCTGGATGCCAGTTCTAGCAGTGGTTTCTTGTCTCCAGGATGTTCAGTTGGTTTGTCCAGGGGTTGGAGAAGGTGATGCCGCAGCCGGTGGTCAGGGAAAAGCAGGACACACAGGTATGCTGTCTGATGGAAAGAGCACGGGAGCACCACATCCCTGACGAGCAGGGTGTCCCCTGCCATGCATATGCCTCTGGATCAGTGCTGGGACCTTCTGTGGTTTGGGCTGTCACCCCATTCTGTCAAGAGAGCAAGTCCCCATGACCTGCTTAGCTGATGAAAACCAGTGTTTGGCTTCCAAGCAGCTAGAGATGCCACAGCATGTGCTTTCTTTATGGTTTCTTCGCCTTTCTGTGCAGCACTGGCTGGTGTCCAGGTTCTGGCATCTCATGCAGATGTGGTCCCAGCTCTAAAGAGAAGCAGCAGCAGTTTTACATAGCTCTCCTTTCCATTCTTGGCCTCCAGCAAACTTATTTGTGTGCTCCTGCGTTGTACCATTGAGCATAGGGATGCTTGTGCCCATGGCCAAACCATCCAACTTGCCATAAAAATTGGGTATTTAGGGTAAAAGGCACACCTGTACTCAAAATGGGGCATTGAGGGTAAAAATTAAGGTTTGCTGAAAATGAGCAATGTCTCATGGTTTCCTTCTCTTGACAGGGAGTGGCCACAGAAACCTCAAGTCCTGTGGAACAAAGTAAGTGCTGGCTCCATTTCTTCATGATGGTTTGACTGCCAAGATCATTACTGTCTTGGGTTGCTGGGAAGAGGGGTCACTGGCATCTTTTATCCCTGTCTGCCCCGGGTGCCAGCTCGGGAGCCCCTGGAAGCCCCCAGGGAAGCCATGGGAGGTTGTTGACACTGGAGAAGAGGGAGCTGTTACAGAGTTGTGGCATGGGCTTGGTAAAACTGGCTGAGGGACTCTCCTGGTGCAGCATCTGACATCCTCAGGTCCCTGGTTCTGAGGTTAGTGCTGGTATCAAGGGCTGTCCTGAGCTGCGCTGCAGGCATTTGATCAAAGAATTGCAAGAGAATTCAAACCTGTTGCTTTCTTTCCCTCCTTTGGTGTTTGCCAAGCCTGCTGTGAGATCTCTAGGAAGGTACCCAGGAGAACAAAATGCTGGGATTAGATGTCTTAAAATGGAATCTGCATGGTTGTGGGAAAACCTGCAGGGTTCACACTGCTGCATGCCTGTGGAGGGGATCAAGCACCAGCTCTGCAGGCAGTGGGGCTTGGCTCCCCACACCAGACACTTTGGGGGATGCTGGACAAAATGCAGAGCCACGGCTGCCTCTGTGGCTGCCTGGGCAGGGTTACACCCCCCTGTGCAAGTGCTGTCCCTCAAAAGGAGTGGCTGGTTGGGCTGTAGGAGCTGCTGATGGGAGCAGGGACCTACTGAGGCACACGGAAAATGCACACCCCCAGGGAAATGCTGGGAAATTGCTCCCGCAGGCCAACAGCCCCTTGGCACAACCTCAGAGAGGGAAATCCTGGGGGAAAGCATTTCTCCGTGTGTTTGTACAAACTGGAGGCTGCCATGGACCTCGGAAAGAGGCAAAACCAGGCATGCTGCTGCATGTGCTGGGTGAGCACAGCCTTGCTGCCCAGCTGCCTTTGGTGCCTTGAGGCATCTCCAGGTCACTTAACCTGCCCAAGGAAGGGAACTATTGGGTCAAGCAAGAGATCTGCCCTGGCACCAAACTGCCAGCATGCTCATTAATGTTTTCCTTCTCCTTTTGTTTCAGGGGGCAAAGGGGCTTAACGCCTCTGAAACAAACGGAAAACGAAGACCGTGGCAAACCAGCCCTTCCCACACCCAAATGAGACCAACCTGAGGAGAAAGCACAGCTGGGGAGGAAAAGCAAAGGGGAATCTGCAAATGGACTCTAGCTCCTTCCCAGCTGGGGCAGTGGGGACCCAAGGCTGGTACAGGGATACAGTCCCAGGGCTGTCCCACTTGGCTCCCTCTTTGCTCTGGGACATGGAGCTACAGCGTTTGCAGGATGATGTCTATGAGATGGGAGCTATAATTTACAGGATGGTAGAAAAGCATCACTCAGGACACCTCGGTGGCAGAAAGCCTCTTGCTGCAGTCTCCCAGCACTCCTGGCCCTCTCAGTGCCCCCACAACATCTAAATATTCACCCTGAGACTCCCGGCTGAAATCTCCAGGCTTCTTTGAGTCAAATTCTGCCTCTGAGGTGTAATGTTATAAACCTCTTGAAGCTCTTGTCAGCTCTTTGTTGCTTTTCTTCCATAACTGAGTGTTTCCTTCCAGCAAGTGGAAAGGGCTCTGATTTGCAGCAGCAATTCAGGTGGGTGAGATTAATCTCAAGGTGAATAGGTAGGAGTTAATAGTTAAACATATTTGCCCAGGCTCTTCTTCTAAGAGAACTTAACCCAAACTCTCCTCACCCCCAACTATGGCTGCTCCCTCCTGAAGCTCACAGCTCCAGGGATGCAGCACTAAGTGCAGCAGCAGGAATGTCCCAGCAGGGAGGGGATTCCAGGGGCTCTCTCCAGCCCAGAGGCTGCAGACAGGCACGGCCAGTGCAGGCACACTGAGCTAGGGGGGTGGGAGCCCCTACACCCCAGGTTTTGGATACAGACCTTGGAATAGCAGACTGGTTTGGGTTGTGAGGGATCTCTGGAGATGATCTGGTCCAAATTCCCTGTCCTGGGCAGGGACACCATCTATTAGATGAGGTTGCTCCAGGCCCCATCCAACCTGGCCTTGAACACTTCAGGGATGGGGCAATTCCTTCCTTATGTCCCGTATGAATGGCCCCTCTTTCAGTTTAAAACTGTTTCCCCTTGTCCTTACAGACCTTGGTAAAAAGCTTTTTTCCATATTTTGAATAAGCCCCCTGATGTATTGACAGGCCAGGTTAAGATCTCCCACTGTTACATCTCTTTAGGACCACTCAGACAACTGTAACAATGAGCTGTGAGCCAAGAGACTGCCCTGAGACCCATCCCCTGTGTTTATAATGAATCTTGCTTGCACCAGGACACAGTTCTAATATTTACCTCATTTTCATATCATGTATCCAAAAGTCACAGTGTGCTTTAAAAGCCATTTCCCTGATTGCTGTCCCATGTTTTAATTAATGGAGATTAAGAGGGAATGGGCTAAAGGCCTTGTAGACACCATGGGGTGGGTAAATAAGCCACAGATATGACACTGCATGGGTTTCCTGCCTTTCTGTAGTTCAATTTGCACATTTCCTATTAGTTTTGCTGTGGACATGTAAGTTTTGCTGTCAGGCAACCTCAAAATAAACTGGTTTTACAGTAAGCGGATGTGCTTCCTCCTCCTGTTTCTCTGGAGTGAGCCTGACGTGGCAGGATGGGTACCCCTGGGACATAGAGGGGGCTCATCATGGGTCAGACTCCTCACTCTGCAGCTGTCCTACAGCCCCCAGTAACCTGCTGAGGAGTTTGCCCCAGTGGTGCTGGGTAGTGACAAGGGGTGTGGGATGTTCCTTGCCTGGCAGAGTGCTCAGAGTGGACAGGACAGGGTGCTCGAGTGCTGTCATGTGGGCTCTGGGTTGGGTCTTGCAGACCCAGGGCCCCTGGGCTGTGCTAGGACAGCAATTCACTGGGGGTTCACAAGGGGAAAAGCTTTGGGCTCTTCCAGATTGCAAGGAGAGACAAAACATGGCCTGGAGATGGGCCAGGTCACGGCTGGTAGAGGTGGCTGCACATGCTGGGAAGCCAGCACTCATCTGTGTGCAGAGGATTATAGCTTTCACAGTCACAGAATGGTTTGGGTTGGAAGGGCCCTTAAAGCTAAACCAATTCCACACCCCCTGCTATGGGCAGGGACATTTTCCACTAGGCCAGGCTGCTCAAGGGCTTCATGGGTTTTGGCTGTGCTTGGTGCAAAATGGTGAATTTTCTTCTTCCTTCTGGCAAAGGGGCCCAAGGCATCTGTGCAGCACAGCTCAGGGGCAGCAGGGCTGCCCAGCTCTGTGCAGGCTGAGAGCTGCTTCAGCACTGCCCCATCGAGCAGAGCAAACCTGGGATCTGCCCTGGCCCACCCCTGGCCTCTGGAGAATGTGCTACTGTCACTTCATCACCTCCCTTTGCCCGTTCCTGTCTCAGTTCAGGGAGCCCCTGGGGAACAGGAGCAAACCCATCTTGTCCTGAAGGAGATCCATGGAGAGCAGATCAGTGAAGAGGTGACGGCCTGGGCGCACAAGGCTGAGCTGGAGACAGACGCTCATTCCCTTCCCACCATACAGGAGGAACCTCAGGAGGAAGAAAAACAGGTAGGGGAAGGGAGGTGCTGCTGCTGGGCAGGTCTGTGTGTTCCCCAGACACCAGTGTGGTGGCCATGGCAGGGGACAAGCCTGTCCCTGGGCATCCAGCCCTGCAGGTGCTGGTGGCAGAGCTGGCGGCCGAGGTGCCTGTTCCCAAAGAGGGGGGAATCCCCTAGCAGGATCCAAAAGGTGCTTGATCAAAGGTCTTTTTCTTCTGGTGTCTCAATTGTGGTTAGGGCAGGCAGTGGCAGAGCCGTGAGAGCAATGCTTACAGTGCCCTGCAAAGGGCAGGTGAGGCAGGCTCTGCTTTGGCTCCTGTAAGTAGATTTTGGCCCCAAGGCAAGAGGCCCTTGTTCCCAGCAGTCGTTCATGCAGCTGTAACGACATTCAGAAATGGAAAATGACTCTGTATAATTCACCCTTACTTCTGCCAGAAGAAACCCCTGCTGAGGTCTTCCCAAGGGCTGGGCAGTGTGTTCAGAGCCAGGAGTGAGCTGTGTTGCAGCAGAGGGGTGAGAGGGGTCCATGCATGATCACAGAGGGTTTTTGAGCCCCCCAAAATGAGCACACCTGGGTGGGCACAGCGGTTCCCCCTCCCACAGGGGCAGTGCTCAGCTTCACTCAGCACAAGGGATGCCCTGAGGTACGGTGGCTCGGCACAGCTCTCTGCTGCTCGGCCAGAAAACTCGGGACATGCAGAGCTCCTCGTGTGGGGCTCACACGTGCTTTGTGGATTTTATCTAATGGGTTTCTCCTTTCCAGGCTATGTTTGTGCTCCCCAAATACTACCAAGGGGGAAGAGGAGAAAGAGGAGAAGAGAAGAAAGAGGAGGAAGAGAGGAAGGAAGAGGAAGAGGAAGAAAAGAGAATGAAAGAGGAGGAGGAGAGGAAAAAAGAGGAAGAGGAGAGAAAGAAAGAGGAGGAGGAGAGGAAAAAAGAGGAAGAGGAGATGAAGAAAGAGGAGGAGGACAGGATAAAAGAGGAAGAGGAGAGGAGGATAGAGGAAGAGGAGAGGAAGATAGAGGATGACAGGGAGAAAGAGGAAAAGGAGAGGAAGGAGGAGGAGGACAGGAAGAAAGAGGAAGAGGAGAGGAAGAAAGGGGAAGAGGAGAACAGGATAAAAGAGGAAGAGGAGAGGAAGATAGAGGAGGACAGGGAGAAAGAGGAAAAGGAGAGGAAGGAGGAGGAGGACAGGAAGAAAGAGGAAGAGGAGAGGAAGAAAGGGGAAGAGGAGAACAGAAAAAAGGAGGAAGAGGAGAGGAAGTTGGAGGGGGAGGAGGACAGGAAGAAAGAGGAGGAGGGCAGGATAAAAGAGGAAGAGAAAAAGATAGAGGAAGAGGAGAGGAAGACAGAGGAGGGCAGGAAGGAGGAGGAAGACAGGAAGAAAGAGGAAGAAGAGAGGAAGGAGGAGGTGAGGAAGAAAGAGGAAAAGAAGAAGAAGGAGGTGAAGAGGAAGAAAGAGAGGAAAAAAAGAGAAGGAGGAGAAGAAAAAGAGGAAAGAGGAAGATAAAGAGGAGGGTCATGAGGAGAGTACAGAGTGAGTGGCTCCCGTTTATGGCTTTGTTGGAAATGAGCGTGATTGCAGCTTTTGTTTCAGCTGCGTTCACCAGCTGGAGAGGCGGCAGAGCGGAGCCGCCAGCCTGGCAGGCGGCTGGGCAGGCATGGGGTGCGGAAGAGATGGGTGTGCTGGGCAGGGATGGGGTGCGGGAGGGATGGGGTGCGGGAGGGATGCTCTGGCAAACCGGCTCCCCCCAGGGCTCGCCGCTGACGTGGCACCTGGTGACAGGCGAGTGTCTCCTGGTGACACGGGCTCCGTCTCCATCGCGCCCGCCCGTAGCAACCGCAGCCCCTCTTGCGCCTTCGTGCGCCTCAGAGGCGCCCAGCCTCCGAGATGGACCGTGCTACCTAAACCATAGCCATTAACTCAGGGCACTCGGGGTTGTTTTGAGTGTTACAGAGCTGAATGTAAAGACAGGATTATGTGTTGTGTCTGCAAATGCTGCTTCATACAAGTAGGTACAATTTTATATTTTTACCTGCTTTAGAAAATAGCCGAGTTCTTGTCAGCTGTGGAAGGTGGTGACTTTGGTCTAGATGGTGTTGGGAGACATCTTTCTGCTCAGTTTGTTCTGATTTCACATGAGAAACATTGAGGGATTTATTACCTAGTCCTACAATATTATTCTGTGTTAATTCCTCTAAAGTAGCTGGTTTTTCAGGAAGAAGCTGAAAACACATGATTATTCAGTGTCAAACCCATATGTTTGTATTTCATCAAAATCTGTTCCTGGAGCTTCACTGTAGAAACTTGAGCTTCAGTTGTGGGGTGAAAGAGATGCTACTCCATCCTTCAATGTGTTTGTTTATCAGGAAAAGAGAGGGAGAACAACAGGTTTTCTAGTTTAGGATGCAAAGATTTGTGATCACATTTGAAGGGAGCATAATTTTAAATATTAAAGGGGGAAAATGTCAAAAATAACAAAACAAATATTTTCATACGTTTAGCTCTCTTAAAATTCTTCTCAGTATCCCAAATCCCTGCTTTGCATTTCTTGCCAGGAAAGAGTAAATCAAGAGATAAATGCACAGTGCAACATTTGAGGTGCTTTTATTTCAGTTATGAAGTTATATTAAAGTAATAAAATCAATCTTGAAGAGCCCCTTTGTCAGAATGTTGGAGCTGAGATCTGTGCTTGCTGCTGAAGAAAAATGAGAATTATGTGTCCTGGTGGTGCCTTTCACAGGCAAACATGGGATTTGAATAGTGCTTGTGGGAAAGCCTTGCCTGGAAATTGGGTTTCGGCTTTTTATTTGGCCTGTATTAATTATATGAGAAATGATTATACACAGGAGGAGAAACATTCTGCCTGGATCTTTCTGCCTCTGCAATTTTTGCTTATGCACATGCAATGCCCTGTTCTATTTATGCACCTCTCACCTGGTCTCCCAGGCAGTGTTTTTTCTCTCCCTTCCAGACCCCTGCTGCAGCCACCTTGTCCCCCTGCTGACCAGGGTGTGGATGAAACCTGCCCTGCCGAGGAGGCCCTCAGGGTTGAGCAGCTGGAAGAGGTTGAGATAAGTAACCTCGAAGGTGTTCCTGTGCAGGTACAGCACTGCTCCCTGGCTGCTGTGGGCTCCTGCTACCATCCAGTGCTGGGGGCTCAGAGCTTCTCTGGGGGATGCAGAGCCCTGGGAGGAGCAGACTGGGCTGGGCACTGGACATCTTTCCCACCAAGATGTCCCCATCCCTGAAGGTGGGGTGGCAGAAGTAGCTGTGGATGGATGGAGGGCTCCCTTCACCCTACAAAGTGAACAACAAGCTGAGGGTCTGGCGAGTAGGAGGGGTATGGGGCATCCAGTCAAGCTGCAAAGTCTGCTCTTTTACTGACAGAACAGGCTCTTTCTCCATAAAATGGCTTTCTTTTCCATTTCGAAGGTGGAAGAGGAGACAGCTGAAGCTGCTGAAACCGATGCTGAAGGTACAGCCTGTAGCAGTATGATGCCAGACTGGGATGAAGTGAAGCAGGGGATGCAGTGCCTGCTGGGGGGAGAATCGAGCTTCTCCTTTCCTGTCAGGGAGCAGGCACTGACCTCTGCAGCGTGGGCCTGCAGGCAGGCAGGGCTTTCCACTGGGGGAAACATCCTGTGGGCACAGCCCCATGGCAGTATGGGCATTGTCTGGAGCTAGCTCTGAATGTACAATGCTTAGTCCATCAGAGAAGCAATCTCTGATGTAAAATAAGCGTTTCTTCTTCAGCTGGAGAATGTACAGGGATAGAAAGTATTTTCTCTACCACTTTTCTCCATTTGTGAAATAACCAGTGGCATAAACCTCATTTTAATATAACGTTTTAGGAAGCAAAGATTGGTAATGAAAATTAGGTGGCGATTTCCCATTGCAGCCTGACTGAGCAAAGGCACAGCCTAGCAGAGCTCAGCTGACATCAGGAAGTTGCACAGGGAATGGCTTGCCCTCACCCTGAGATTTTCTGCATGCTAGCCCTTGCAATGATGCTAGAAAATGCTGATTTGTCATGAACTGTAGTGATAGGACAAGGAGTAATGGGTACAAATGGAAACAGGGGGAATTTAGGTTAGATTATTGGGAAGAAATTCTTCACAGTGAGGGTGGTGAGATACTGGAACATGTTGCCCAGGGAGGCTGTGGTTTCCCCAGCCCTGGCAGTGCTCAAGACCAGGTTGGACACCTCCCACTACTCCAGGTCACTCAAGGCCATGTGAGTAGTGGGAGATGTCCCTGCCCATGGGACATGATCTTTAAGGTCCCTTCCAACCCTTAACCTTCCATGATCCCACGAAAATCACGTGGTAGGTAGGATGCCCACCGCTGCAGCCGTGTGCTGCCAACACCTGTGAGTGAGCAGAGGCAGCCCCAACCCCAGCAGCCCCTCCGTGGCACAGCCCCCCCGTCTCAACCCACTCTGTGTTTTATTGCAGCTTCAGATGCCTTGTCCTTTGCTTGAAGCACCTAGCAGGCTCCTAGCAGCATGGCCAGGCGGGCCCGGGACGTCGAGCTGGAGCGGCTGGTGCATGCCCAGCCCCTGGCTGGCCGGGAGCCCTCCCCTCCTGGCCAGGGGGCTCTAGAGCAGCTCCCCAATGTCCCCAGCTACCGAGCCCCCGCTGCCGCTCCCCGCCCTGCCGCCGGCTCGCCAGCTGGAGCTGTCAACCCCAGTTTTTGCACTGAGGAGCAATCCCCACTAGGTATTAGAGACGTTGGCTTTGATGGCCTTGTGTAGTTAGAGGGGGGATTCCTGGAGTAGTTGCTCTTTTTGTTGCTTTCTGGTGGTGGTGGGGGGGAAAGAATTGAAAAAAATAAAAGCATGCTTCATGTTGCAGCACAGAGGCTGGGGAACAAAATCCACGTGTTTGTCTGCTTCTGCCTCATCACGATGTGCCTTTTTAGCTAAGCCTAGAGAGTGTTTGCAGATGCTGTGTGTTTAGAGCTGCTCAGAAAAGCTCTCCTGAAGGACCTGCAGGCAGAGGGTGCAATATCACCACACACAGTTTTCTCTCCAGCATTTGCGCAACCTGCTCATACTAAGAGGAGAGGAAGGTGGAGGTCTGCTGTTCATGGCTTTCTGCCTTTTCTGCAGCTTTGCTTTGCTTTGTTTTTAACCAGCAAGCCGAATTCTGCTGCTTTTCCTTACATGCATCAGGATTTTAACTTTGCAATCCAAATAGGCCTTTTCTCCAGCATTTAATCAAGTCACACTCTGATCCACTAGCTTCACATCAGTGTGATGCACGAGGAGGTGCATGGGGGCCTTTCAGATGTGTGGAAACCCCACAGAAGAAATCCTGCAGGAATTAATTGTATTTTGTTAAATAGCTAAGAAAAGACATCACACTTCACAGACAAGTGACTGTGGGGTCTGGTCAAAGTACCCCCAGTGCCATTTCTCCTTTGGACAGCTGGCATCTTTCTTTACCCACTACAAACATCCAACCTGCCTGCTTCTAACCCTGCCCATGGCAGGAAGCAGTTATTACCTCTGCAGAAGAAAGAGGCCATAAATGGTTATTCAAATAGTGCCTTATTCTGCATGAAACGCAAACACTCTGTGGTTCAGAGCTGTCCCAATCCATACGTTTACACTCAGAAGAATCAGGAGAATCTCTACACCCTGGGAGGCAGGTTTGCTCCTGGAAATCCTGGGTTCCTTCATAGCACCTGCACTGGGAATCCTAATCTCCATTGTTTTCCAAACCACGGGAACCCAACACTCAGATGGAGTAGATGCAATCACTGCAAGCTAGGCAAGCAGAAGGGGAGCAGATGGCAGTTCTTAGAGCGTTAAAAACTGGGCAAAAGAAAAGATAAAGAAGTGTTCCAAAGTGCTTTGGAGAAAGGAGAGCCAAGGAAGAAGGGGACAGAGGCAGAAGGAGAGTCCTTCCTGCATGCTGCAGGGCCTGGGGGCATCTCTGGGGTCTGGGGAGCCGACCTGGCTGCAGGTGGGACCCTGTGCCCCCTCAGCTGCGATTATTGTCCTTCCCCACGGAGCAGGTAGCTGCCCCACCGTGGAGATGGAGGCTGTGGACAGCACGGGCCTTGCTGTGAAGCTCCCCGGTGCCCCAGTGCCCGCCGCCAGCGCTCCCGACCTGCTGGCAGTGCCATCCCCCAGGTACGGCTCTGCCCGGGGCCCCAGAGCCAGGGCAGGGCACACAGAGCACCGGGCATGGGCACACAGAGCACTGGGCATGGGCACACACACACACACCCCCTGCCCAGGGCACACACACACAAAGAGCCCTGGGCATGGACACACACACACACACCCCCTGCCCAGGGCACACACACACAAAGAGCCCTGGGCATGGACACACACACACACACCCCCTGCCCAGGGCACACACACACAAAGAGCCCTGGGCATGGACACACACACACACACAGAGCCCTGGGCAGGGGCTCCTTCCCAGTGCATTTGGACAGTGCTGTGTGTGCAGTGGGGGTCACCCCTGTCTGTGTGTCCTCCTGGAGATGGGACTGATCCACATCAAGGCCATGGTCAAATCCCATTTTTCTGTTGTCCACCTGTATCTGTTCCCAGTGTCCTGCACTGGGCATTTGGGAAATGAAGGTTCATCAGCCTTGTTTACCTGCTCCCCCTCCCAGTAGGACACACCTGAGAGCCAGCGAGGCTGAAGGTGGTGGGCTCACAGCATTTGGCTTTCTTTGGGGGATTTGTGATGGCAGGATGACTTTCCTCAGCATCCTGCTTTCTCCTGCTCCACACACAGCACTGAGACACTTTGTGCCATGGCCAGTGGGATCAGCAGTTGTGCTGTCAGGAGACAATTTCTTCATGACAGCTGAAGTTCTGGACTTGGCTGCAGGTTTGCAAACCAGTCTAGATTTTTGCTGGGACTGCTGTCTTCATATTCAGAAGCTTCCTTTCTGACTCCTTTCTTGCCCACATGTAAGGAAGTCCTCTGAGAAAACTGTCTGTGCCAAAGGGAGCCCCAGCTGGGTTAAGACACAATTTCTAGATATTGTTGGCATTGCACTTTCCTTGCCTGCCCTCAAAGTGCAGCAATGTGAAGCTGTGGCACTGGGGGCAAGCACAGGATGATGCCTGCCCTCTGTGCATCTTGCCAGGTCCCCAAATTGAATTGCAAAATGAGCCAGGTGGTTTCATGTCCATGGATCCAAGGGCTTGTTAGTGCTTAAAGAGAAACAGGGCTTTAGCAGGAAAGGAGCAGGTGTTCACTCACATCTACTCCAGGCGACGTAAAAAAATTAGGGGAAACTGATCCTAGGAGGAGAAGGGGGAATGGAAAACAGATCACACCTGGGAGGGGGAGGAGGGAGAGGAGCCAATCTGAGCCTTGGTCACTGTTTGTGTCTGCAGGAGGAAGCGACTGCTCCCGGAGGATGCTCTGGCCAAGGGGTTGGTGAGCCAAGCCCCCACCCGAGTTCTGGGCTGGGACGAGGAGCAGAGGGAAAGGTGTGTGATGAGCCCAGGGGCTCTGGGTCAGCCAGGGCTTCACATCCTGAGGCTTGGGTGGGAATAGCAAAGGCCCAGAAGTGCTGCCATAGCAAAGGGAGAGGGAGCCAAGCCCCTTTGTGTCCTCACGACACAGTACCAAATAAACACAGGTAAATCCCAATTCAGATGCTGTAGGTTAAAGAATGGGTCGTGGCTCGAGGCCAGGTTGGATGGGGCTCGGAGCAACCTGGTCTAGTGGAAGGTGTTGCTGCCTGTGGCAGAGAGGTTGGAAGGAGATGAGCTTTAAGGTCCCTTCTAAGCCAAACCATTCCAGATTTCTGTGATCCTGTGAACCTGCCCTGGGGCTTTCCCACCTTCATGGAATGCCTGCTGGTGTCCCCACAGCCTGCCCGAGCGCATGGGCTCGGCCTCGAGCCTGAGCAGTGCCATCATCAGCAGCCGGCTGCAGGAGCTGGTGAGGCTCTTCAAGGAGAGGACCGAGAGGGTGAAGGAGAAGCTGATTGACTCCGATGTCACCTCGGACGAGGAGAGCCCTGTGGCGTGT
The DNA here is from genome assembly GCA_032173965.1 of Sitta carolinensis. Classification (NCBI taxonomy): domain Eukaryota; kingdom Metazoa; phylum Chordata; class Aves; order Passeriformes; family Sittidae; genus Sitta; species Sitta carolinensis. The sequence goes on from CM063292.1 coordinate 6,464,481, forward strand.
GAGTTCAGGCGGGGCTGGGAGTGTTCCCCTGGTGGGTCCCCATCCATGCTGTGTTTTCTGGGAGGCAGATGTTTTATTAACAGCTTAAAGACCTTAAAAGACTGCACTAAGAAGATTTTTCTGCCCTTTGAAATAACTGCGTGGCCTCTCCCAGCTCCTGCCAAGCCAGCACCTGCAGCAGCACTGGTGCCTGCCCCAGGAGGGGAGCTGGAGGGGGACAAGCCTTCGGGGGATGACCACTGCTGTGAGATGCTGTGCTGCACATTCAAGTACCAGTCCTGGCTGGGCCGCCTGAAAAGCTACCAGTTTCCCAGCAGCATCGACCCCCTCACCAGTGAGTGATGGAGCACAGCCTCGTGCCTGGGCTGGGGGCAAGCTGGTGGGACTGGGGGAGAGAGGGGGAGGAGGTGTAAAGAGTGGAGGAGAACTAAGCAAAAAGCAACTTAGTTTTCACTAAAGCACAGCATTTTAAATTCCTCTGCAAGGCACAGGCTTTCCTAAATACTTCCAGCTGTGGGTGTCAGGAGCATGACTGGGTGTTCTGCTCTCCCTGTGGTGTGGATAACCCCACAAAAATTAAAATCACAAAAGATTACACTGCCTTATGGACACCCTACAGAAGCCCAGCTCTTTCCTTAGTCTTTCAAATTCCTCAGTCCTTTGGAAGCCTTTGGGCTCAGGCAGCCAGCCACTAGTTCAGCATGGCTGGAGAGAAAAAAGAAAAACAGGGAAGTTGGAGTTGTGGGAGCAGAGCAAAAACAAATACAGCTGAATTAGCAAAGTTAGAAGAAGCTTTCTGATACAGCATGTTGTGTTCTGTGACCAGGGGTGTTCACTCTGTGCTAGAGCCCAGCTGCAATTAAACACTGTCACCAAGGGACTTCCTGCAGGTTTTCCTGTTGTGCTGAGGGCAGGTCAGGGATGGAAACTCCTCTGTGAACAGATTCACACCGAGGGGGGTGTCTGCCCAGCTGGTTGTGCTGCTGTTCCTTTGTGCAGATCTGATGTACGTGCTGTGGCTGTTCTTCGTTGTCATGGCCTGGAACTGGAACTGCTGGTTGATCCCTGTCCGCTGGGCTTTCCCCTACCAGACTCCAGGCAACATCTACTACTGGCTGCTGGTGGATTACCTCTGTGACCTCATTTACCTGCTGGACATCCTCATCTTTCAGACCCGGCTGCAGTTCGTGCAGGGGGGAGACATCATCGTGAGTGGCAGGGCACTGCATCCCACCACTGGGACCAGCTGTGGGACCTCCCATCCCCATCCCCTGAGTGACACGGGTGCTGCTGGTCCCTGAACTGAGCCCTCCAAGCTCTCTCACCTTGGCCATGGCCATCAGGGCACTGTCCCCTCTCAGAGACCACAAGCATCTCTCCTGACACAGACTGGATAAGCTAGCAGTCTTTTTGTCTGCCAAACATACCATTTTTTCCTATAAAATCAATACCATCCTATCCAGACACCGTGTGGTCTGTGGCCCCTGTTCCTGGGTCAGGATGCCTGTGGGGAGCTGCTCCATGGGGTGGTTCTGCCTGTGGTGAGGTGCTCATTGTCTGGACCTGGCACAGACGTGTAGTGCCAGCCTTGGGCATGGGCATAACAAACTCTGGGGTTAATTTTCAGGAGCATGACAGGCAGGGTGTATTAGCAACTGCAATCTGAATGCACAGATCACACACCTGAGATAAGGGAAGCCCTTGGTTTCATTTCCATATTCAATTAAACAAGCTGTGAAAAACCACACCTTGAGGGTACAGCTTTCCCAAGGCCATGCAGATGCTCAGACAGGCAGTTTCCCCTGCAAATGCTGATTTTTGTGGTGGTGGCACTGTGATGCGCTGTTCCTGGGATACAAAACCAGCACAGGATGTCCCAAGGTAGGATGGGAAGATGGCATACAGCCAGGACTTCTCTGCTTGCTCTTCTCCCTTTCCAAAGAGGAGTTTCTTCCCTGTTGTGGTGCAGAGGAGGAAAAGCAGGCATGACCATGCTGGCCCTAGCTTTCCTTTCTCTAAGAAATAATCAATATTCCTCTCTCTCTCCTGCCTGTTCCCCACCAGACTGACAAAAAGGCCATGAAAGAGAACTACCTGCGATCACAACGCTTCAAGGTTTGTCAAAATTTTCTTTACTCATCTGAATCTTTAGCCTGCCCTGTGGGTTGCAGCCCCACCCCAGTGCTCCTGCAGGTGCCCACAGAGGTTTCTCCCTGTGTGGATTTCAGATGGATGTGCTGTGCCTCCTGCCCCTGGATTTCTTCTACTTCAAAGTGGGTGTCAACCCCCTCCTGCGCTTCCCTCGCTGTCTGAAGGTGAGTCAGAGCTTCCAAAATCAGGCAGAACAGCAGCTGCAGTGGATGTGGAGGAGTCCTGTGCTGGCTGGGGTGAGCTATGTCTTGTCAGACTCATAGATGATGACAGGAGGGTTATAAAATAGAGGGAAGTTTTGTCCCAAAGGCTTTGCAGGGCTGTTGGTCAAACACTTCCTTTCAGTTCTACACTACTCTTGTTTGACTAGAAGGGCACTTATGAATGGAGACCAATCTGTCTGTGGCAGTCCCTGCTGCAGAGGGGCTGCAGGAGGGGCTGAGGGGTTTTATGGGGAGGTGACTCTCCCATCCTGGAACATGCAGCTCTTCTCCTCCTCCAGTACCTGGCCTTCTTCGAGTTCAACAGCCGCCTGGAGGCCATCCTGACCAAGGCATACATCTACAGGTGAGGGGCATGGGGGAAGGAGGGGGCAAGGAACTGCTGTTTGTCACTGGGGAGGAAGGTTACTTTATTCTGCACTTATTCTGGGTCCCCGATTTATTTCCCTGCTGTGCCTGGGCTGGCTGACATGGACTTTGGCTGGTGTGATGAGACATCAGGGTCCCAAAGCCTGCATGGGTAGGACAACCTCTCTCCAACCCACGGGGACAGGGGTGCTGGCAGTGAAGGAGAGCCATCAGCAGATAAACTGCTTTTCCTGGCACTTCTGGAGCTGCAGGGCTGCAGGAGGCAGCAGCAGGGGTGCCGTGTGATTCCTGCATTGGCAGGACCTGTATGGTCACCACTTCAAGCTCCTACTGACACCAGGGGGGAACCTGACATCTTTCTGCAGCAGACATCATCTCCCTTCCTGCTCTCTCCTGGGTTTTTCTGCAGAGTGATTCGCACCACTGCCTACTTACTGTACAGCCTGCATGTGAACTCCTGCCTCTACTACTGGGCTTCAGCCTACCAAGGACTGGGCTCCACCACCTGGGTCTATGATGGGGAAGGAAACAGGTACCAGCCAGGGCTGGGGGTCTCACATAGCACAGCCTGCTGTGATGAGCTGGAGCAATAAGGGAGGTGCTGGGATGCAGCTGGATTCATAAAAACCTCTGAAGCAAAGGGTTGGGAGTGCCAGGAGAAGATGTGGAGCCAAGGAGGATGACAAGGACAGGAGGGATGGGATGTGCAGTAATACAGTGCTGCAAGATGAGGCTGCAGCTGGGCAGAGGTGAAAAGCAGTGACAGGTTGAAGTGGCTGCAAAATGGGATCCTGGTGCTGGGAAGCAAAGGAATGCTCCCTGTGCAACCAGGATCCAAGTGTGAACCCTGTTTCTGTCGACTGTTGCCAGGTTGGGATGGAGGAGTGACACCATGTGTCCTTGTGCCCTGTGTCAGGCCCCTCAGGCCAGCTGGGCTGTGAGGTGGGGACAGTGGCCAGCCCTTCCCCTCACCATGGCAATACCTGTGGTAAATTCCCCTGTGCTGTCAGTGACTGATGCTACAGGCAGAGTCCTTGGCTCACAAGCTGAATGCCCACACCTGTGTTCATGTTGCTGCTAGAGAGTTATTTTGTATGATATACAAATTTGTGGCCATCTTCAGGTGGAAACAAGACACCCAAGGGAATGCCCAAGACGGGGAATCAGGAATTCACTTGGCTTCTCCTAAATCCTGTGCCAACAATTTGCTTACAAATACATTATTTCCCTGATTATTTCTAAAAGTGTAAATGTTGCTGAAAATATGTTGCTGGTTTATGGCAGAGCTGTAAGGAGCAGAAACAGGAGTAACCAGAGCAGCTGAGCCTCCCAAGGGAGGTTCCTGGAGGGACCTTTGGTTCCCCTGCTCCTGTAGCATCTCCAGAAGCACCTGCAGGTGTGGTGGGCAGTCTGAAGCCCTTCAGTTTTTCCCTTTGTCATCCATAGTTACTCTCAGCAGGCTCTGGCTTGCCATGGCCAGAGGTCATGAGCTTGGTGCTGAGGGGTGAAACAGAAATGCCTTCAGAGCTGCCTCCTTCTCTTCTCCTCTTCTCCTCTTCTCTTTTTCTCCTCTTCTCCTCCCAGCTACATCCGCTGTTATTACTGGGCAGTGAAAACCCTCATCACCATCGGGGGCCTGCCAGACCCCAAGACACTGTTTGAGATCGTTTTCCAGCTGCTGAACTACTTCACAGGCGTCTTTGCTTTCTCTGTCATGATAGGGCAGGTGAGTTGGAGTCCAGGGGGATTTACAGCCTCAGGTGTGGGAGGGTTTTGTGGGTTTGATCCACAGGTTTGCTTCTCTGGGTTTGTTTTCCCCATGGGAAGACCTGTTCAGCATTGGTGCAGGACAGAAAGGATTTGGGAGATGCTGTTAGGTTTTGGCTTACATGCTCAACCTACTGATGGATAAGTGACAGCAACTGAAAGCTCTCCTGCACCTCTTCCATTTAGATGAGAGACGTGGTTGGTGCTGCTACTGCGGGGCAAACTTACTACCGGAGCTGCATGGACAGCACCATTAAATACATGAACTTCTACAAGATCCCCAGAACTGTTCAGAACAGGGTGAAAACGTGGTACGAGTACACGTGGCACTCCCAAGGCATGCTAGGTGAGATCCAGCCACTCCAAGGGTGAATGCTTGAATCTCATGTTTTACCATGGTTGCTCTGCAGAGCAGCAGTGTTACTGTCAAATAGCACTACAGTTTGGGGGTGGAGGGTGGCTTATTTCACTCTTCAGTACAGGGGCTTGTTTGGCCACCTATAGAGGTTACAGACTGCCACTGGGTCACAGCACTTTGGTGGCTTGGCATCACTCACAGCACACTGAGTCCAGTGTCCCACGTGCCCTGGAGAGAGGACAGTGACTGACAATCAGAGTGTCCAGCAGCAAAGCCACCAGCTCACCCTACCAGTAAGTCATCAGGCAGGGTCAGAACCCCTGTGCCCACCCTCCTGGAAAAGAAAAATGCTGACTTGGGCTCAGTCATCTGTTTCTGAGAGCCACCAGGGCAGGGATAATGTAAAGGGTGACTTTCTGTCACACTTCAGAGCTAGACCTGCAGCTTGCTGGATGGGCAGAGGCAGGAGGAGACTCTTCTGTGCAAGCTGGCTCCTGCCCTCTGCCACCAGAACGTGGGCTGCTTTCCCACTACCACATGAAAGGCACGCTCTTTGATCTGCTTTGATCTTTCTTTGTTGGAAGCAGCCACTTCTCTGCTTTGTCTCCCAGATGAGTCAGAGCTGCTGGTGCAGCTGCCAGACAAGATGAGGCTGGACATCGCCATCGATGTGAACTACAACATCGTGAGCAAAGTGCCCCTTTTCCAGGTACCCTCTGCAGCACAGGCCCTGGCTGGCACAGCCTGCCACGCCAGCACAGCCTAATGCTGGCCTGTTCTGGCTCTGTTTGGGCTCAGGGTTGTGACAGACAGATGATCTTCGACATGCTGAAGCGGCTCAGATCTGTGGTCTACCTGCCCAACGACTACGTGTGCAAGAAGGTAAAGAGGTGCTTGGGTGTCACGGCCAGGCTGAGCAGGGCACTGGGGAAAGCCAGGCCTGCCTGGCCCATCATCCTGCTGAGCCTCCTCACAGGGAGGGAATTTGGAGCAAAAACATCCTCGGTTGCAGCTGGTCTGACCTCCTCTGCTGCAGCTCTGAACAGCAGGAGAGTGGGGGAAAGCTTGTTGGAGTCTTTGGGATGCTGAGATGAGAATGCTCTGGAGTGAGCACCATCAAGATGTTTTGGGAGCTTGGAGAGGGGCAGTATGGTCTTGGGGATTTCCAGCAAGGTGCTGCTTAAGGCATCCATGAGGTCTCCCTGTTTCTGGGCATCCCACCCTGCTGCCCTCTTCCCTGCAGGGGGAAATAGGCCGTGAGATGTACATCATCCAGGCAGGACAGGTGCAGGTGCTGGGGGGACCCGATGGCAAATCCGTGCTGGTGACTCTGAAGGCTGGATCTGTCTTTGGGGAAATCAGGTGAGTGAAGCATTTCCAGGGAGCTGGGGAAATACACCTTTGGGTGAGGAGGGTGGGAAGTGGAAGGATCAGCAGCATCCCAATTAATCTTTGTGACTGAGAGCTATGAGCACTGGACACTGGCTGAGACACAAATTACAGCTTTCCTGCTGTTTTTGTCATCATGTTGTCTTCTGCCTGGGGAGCTGGGGATGGTAAATGGAAGAATATGGATGGAGGAATGGGAAAACTGATCAGAAAAGGTGTTTCACAAACACAGTCTCCCAGTCATTAATCCATCCCTTTCATGGGAATGAAAAGCCCTGTACCAGCTGGTAACACAGCAATCCTGCTGCCTCCCCAGCAGACACTAGACTGGAGTAAAACACAATATTTCACCCTTCAAACCCACAAATAATTTTTATATAGTGCTCCATGCAAGGTTTCCCTTTATCATTCTTTAAAATTTGCGCATGATAAATTCCATCATCTGAGTCCCCTGAAAGAGAGAGGTGGAGGCGTGCAAAGGAGATGTGACCTTCTGAGCCTGGGAACAGAGGTGTTGATGTCTTGCATTGTCTCTCCCAGCTTGCTGGCAGCAGGAGGGGGAAACCGCCGGACGGCAAACGTCGTGGCCCACGGCTTCGCCAACCTTTTTATTTTGGAGAAGAAGGACTTGAACGAGATTTTGGTGCACTACCCGGAGTCTCAGAAGCTGCTGCGTAAGAAGGCCAAGTGCGTGCTGGGCTGCTGCCGTCTAACCTGGGCGGGTTAAAAACAGCAGAGCCTGGGCTTTGCGGTGTCGGGGGAGTTTTCTGGCGGTGTGCGGCCCCGGGCAGCCCCAGCTCAGGCGCTGCGCTCCCGCTCCCTCCGGGCTGCGCTCCCCGGCAGAGGGCACCCGGCCCGCGCCGCTGCACGGCGAGGCTCCGGCGGCCGAAATTCGCCTCCCAAAGTGGGTGGAGATGGGGAACGAGCATGGCCAAAGTGCCTTCGTTTAAAAATCCGTGAAAAGATTCGTTTTAGTTTCGAGCATTGCTTAGAATTTGTTATTCCGTCCACCCTAGGACACGTAAAGATCCGTGTCCGTTTAACGCTCGGTTTCTCTGCGTTATAAAATCCAGCTAATAGAACGCGTTCCAGGGCTGACATCGCCTCTCCCTTTCCGTGCTGCAGGAAGATGCTGAAAAGCAACACCAAACCCAGAGATGATAAAGGAGGGCCCGGAGAGCCGCTGGTCCTCGCCCCGAAGGCTGAGACGCCGAAGCTGTTCAGGGCTGCCCTGGCTGCCACAGGGAGGATGGGGGGCAAGGGGCCCCTGGGGCGGCTCCGCTGGAGGCTGAAGGAGCTGAAGGCTATGCAGGAGGCACAGGTCAGCATGGGGAGCCTGGCAATTTGGCTTTGCTTCCTTAGATGCCAAGTGTGCTGTCCCCCAAAGCCCTGCAGTGGTTCAGGTGCCTGAAAGGACTGAGCTCAGGATGCTGGGGTCTGTCAAGGCGTGGGCAGACAGGAAGGGGTGACCCAATATCCTGCACAGGCCTTTGGGGGAATGCCAGTGTCCCACAGGACACTGTTTGGCTGTACAAAAGGAAATAGATTAAATTTTTGCCTACCTGTGCTAAGCCTGAGTCTAATTTCTAGCTAGGCTACAGCCACAGACAAATGAATGTCTCTTCTATCCTGCAGAGACAGAGCCTCTCACAATGAATCAGTGTACCGACAGGGGTACCCAGCACCCAGAGCCCAGCTGATGTTTCAAAGCTTGCCCCAGGTGGTTGGGGTAGAGGTCCCTGAAGCAGGCAATGCCATCCTGCCACCTCTGCATGAACCCCTTGCTTATCCTCATGAGCAGCTGAAAAGGGAAATGGCTCTGTCATTTTTTTCCCCTTTTTTTTATTCCAACTGTCTCAACTAAATTTGTAAGGAAAATTTTGTCTCCATGCAGACCTTGTTGTTGCCATTCTCAGCATGGAACCAGGCACCCTTATCACATCTGGATGTGCAGAGGGAGGGGAGAGAGGAGCTGATAGGGAGTGTGGTGGCCTTGAGGCTGGGTAAACAGCAGGCTGATGCCGAGCATAGCTGCATTTCTGCAGTGCTTCAGAGGCACGAGAGGCTTCAGCCAATGTGCTGTTTAACATTAATCCATAACCAGTTAACAGCAGCACTGAACATTGGCACTGAGGGCTCTGAAAGAGTGAAAACCAGCCCAGTTGCTGAGGAGTGCATGTGTTGGGAACTGACCCCAGTAATGGGTGAACAGGACCCAGCTAACATCCCTGTCCGTGACACATCCATGGGGCAGCTTCCAAGGCTCCTCTCTACAGGAGGACAGGGCAGCCTGGGACTGCTCCCTCCCAACAACACTAGTGCCCCTCCAGAAACTTCAGGAGAAAAACAGAGTTAGTGCAGATGTGGAAAGCTCTGCTGTGCTCCTCTCTCTGTGTTTCTCAAGTCATGCAGGATATAACCCAGCAGCCCCTCTCACAGGGAGCACCTCTGGCATCCAGCTGACATCCCAATGCAGAGATCCTGTGGGGAACCACAGAACACCGTCCAGCTTGGCCATGTTAGGGGTAGTGGCCAAGGAGCTGCTAAGGTTGCTTTTGCCTCTTTTTTTACTTTTTATTGCAGGGTTCCAGTGTCAGCCCAATCCCACCAAAATCACCAGTGCACCAGAGATCGCCTGTCACATCCCACAGAGCACAAACCCGCCTGGGAGGAGAAATATCCTCAGAATCTTCTGATCATTCAGTCACCATTCGTGTGATTTCCACAACAAAAGAAGATGAGGAAATCCTTGCTGCTGAGATTTCAGAGAAAGATGAAAAAAGAGAAGAGAAATGAAACAGCAGCAGATCCTGGGGCAGGCGTAGGAGTCAGGCAAATGCCTGGGCTAGCAGATTTTTGTTGTTAATGATTTCCATGCAGTGGCTGTAGGTTTTGCTATGTGATGTGTGTAGGATCTGCCTCTGTCTTCTGCCCAGACCCTCAATCACTGCTGATAAAAACCTCTACCATTTGACCCAGAACCATACAAGGTTTCTATGCTCTGCAGATCTATTGAGCACCTTTATGAATTTACCACTAAATCTCAGGTCAGCCCTCTTGCTTTGAAATCCAGCCTTGTGGAGGGAGAGCTATGGAAAAATAGCTTTTTATGGCTCTGGATCGTTAATGAGTGTTCAGACAAAGCATGAAGAGTTATTCACCTCTGACAGCTGAGTCACCACTTGGCTAGAAACAACCAAGGAAAAAAAACAACAAGGTTTCTCTGTTGGGCTCAAGGTTGACAGCAGCAGTGGGGAGTGATTCATCTGAAAAGGATGTGGACTGTGCTCACAGGCCAAGCATGGAGCAAATCAAGCTGTCATGAGAGTGCCAAGCTCTGTCTCCAAGTGCACAGACTGCAAGATGCTTGAGGCTCCCTGCATGGTGCCAAGACCACCTTGGCTTTGCCACTGGGAAGAATCCTTGCCAGCTGTCCACCCTGGGAAGGTGGTGGACTCTCCATTACTGGGGGTCTTATGGAGAGATTTGATGAGCACCTTTCAAGGATAGAGAAGCACAATCCTGGATAAGATGTTCCTGGAGTTCTTTTCCAGCCTTGGGAGCTTTCTGTGCTGCCACTGCTGGGAGGGATAAACAGAGAGCAGGAAGGGAGAAGCTGAGTTGGTTCCCAGCTGGGAGGGGAAAGAGAAGTGCAGTAAGTGCTCTCCTCTCCCAGGCAGTGTTTCAGCTCAGGGCCTGTACTGTGCCAACAAGTGTGCACCAGCATGCAGGTGCTCCCCTGCACTCTTTGCTGAACCTCAGTGACACCCACATTTCCAGCAGGCAATTTCCAGCCCTTCAGTCACTACAGACTGACTCTTGGCCACATTTCCCATGGAAAGAGAAGCCACGCTGGTACTGCTCCTCACTGAAGTCATGAGGTCACTCTCCCAGCTGTGCTGGGACCAGGCACTGGAAGGAAGGCAGTACCCAGCTGATGGCTCAAGGTGTCCCATCTCCTTCCAGCACCACCAGGTCCTTCCTCCTCTTCCTCAAAGCCAGCACCAAGCAGAGCAAGCTGCTGGTGATCTGAGAGGTGCTGACAAGCAGTGCATGAGCCAGTGCTGGATGAGGTTTGGCAGATCCTTCTCAAGTTTTTGGCTGTCCATGTTCCCACAGCAGCACTGGCTCCATCAAGAGGAGCCACTTTCCACCCTCTGGAGGAGAAGTTGGGGCAGGTTTTGCTGCAGGGAGCAGCCCTGTCACCATGGCCAAGGGACTCCTCAGGTGTTCAGCAAATGCTGAGAGCAGTGCTGCAGGTTCCACAGGTCTGGCTGTGACAGGCAGGCTCTTGGTGAAGGGTGGCAGCGCTGGCGTCACCCCCTGGGTGATCCCTCTTCCCATCAGCAGCCCAGGGCTGACTCTCACCTCCTTTGGGATCTTCTTCTGATGCTTTTTTTCCCCTCTCCTGAAAAATGTATGGGTTTCTGTGGGAAAAAAAAAAATCCAGGATAGATGTTAGCATTAGTTAACAATGTCTTGCTTTCTGTATAAACAAATTTAATGAGCTCCACTCTATTGCAGGAGGGTCTGAAGCCATGACATTGCAGGGGAGAGCCTGCACTCCACAAACCTCCCTGAATATTTCTCATTCTCAGTCATTTGCAAGAGGTTTCCTGCCAGGTAGAAGATTTTGGTGGGGAGTGCAAAACTGGGGGGGTTTGCATTCTTTAAATATTTATATAATCAAACCAGAAAACGTGTGAAAATCAAACTGGGGCTCTGATTTGCTGCTATGATTTAATATTCTTTAGAAAAAGCATTTAAATAAATAGTGGGCTGTAATTGCTCTCATAATTCACTGTATCTACAATAAATACCACGTAGATTACCATTCACTTGCTGTGATTTATTTCAGCATTCCAGCTGTTTTTCAACTTCTTGCTCGCTCATGTACTGACAGAGCCAGAAAATCCTCACATGCAGTTCAGATTTCTCAGTAAATAACTGAGAGGCTCAGAGGTCACAAAATACTGGTAGTAGAATTGTAATTTGCCTTTAATCACCAACAGGAGAGGAAAAAAAAAGCCTTTCTTAAATGGCAAAGATTGCTTGAAGATCTTAGTTTTCAACACGCAGCATGAGATGGTGATGGATACACAACTAGTAATTCTGGAACCATGGGAGATCTGAAATTATCCTTCTCTGTGATCTGTTTATGGCTTTAGTTCTTTGGGGAGATTATTCTCCAGGTAATAATTAAGGTCAAGGTAGGGCCAGACTTGCAGGCTGGGCTGGAGAGTTGAGCTCTGCTCTATTTGCTCTGCAGGGCTGTTTAGAGATGACAGAGGACAGAGACCTTAGTGCCTCTTGTTTTGAGGGCTGCCATGGATTGGCTTTCTTCTGTTGAACTTTTAGATTCCATTCATTTACCAGTTTTGCTGTATTTGCAATGGGCTTCCTTTGCATTGGTTCCAATAAATATCTTGCAGAGGGCACTCATCACTTGGTGTTCCTTCCACTGCCCTTGGAATGCTCCTGATGGATTTGGGAACACTCCATGTACCTTCACTGCATTTCTTATTAGCTTTTGCTCGTTCTTCTGGATGTCCTTAAGTCTTGGGTCGATCTGATATGAGATGCTCTCATAAAATTAATGCAGTACTTGGGAATCTTGACAGGCAGCTGCTTATTGCCATAGAAACCAGGTCTTCTTGCAGTGATATTTTAGCTGTTGCTGCTTTTTAGTGAAGTAATTGGAATAGAGAAGTGCTGGAGGAAGAAGCAGAGCTTGTCTTTGGAGCTGTAGGAATGTGGTAGGTTTTGCCTCACTGTCACCAGTAGCATCTTTATTGGAGGCTTTATATACACTGTTTATACTTTTATATATGATTTTTTATACCAGGGGTGTATTCATATTCCTTGTGGCCTGTGTCTTTCAGAGAACTGACACTGATTCAATGTTCTGTAGGAAGTTAGAGAAGACAGATGTCTCCCATTAGAAAAATCAGCTGACAGAAGGAATAATATAACCCACCACAGACATCTGACAGTGGAGGAAGTTATTTTCCCCTGGACAGAAACAGGGCAGGTAGCTTCTCTGTATTTATAGCCAGAGAAATCTTTTAAAAAGATTAAGTGCAATTGCAGGTTAATCACTGATAAGGTTGTAACGAAAGTAAAAGCAAATAAGCAGGTTTGGGGATTAGACTCAGGTCTAGAAAGAAATTGCAGGATAAATGGAAAGCCCAGTTAAATGGTGTTTAATTAGAAAGCTTGAAATAAAATTAAGCACTTCAACCTTGAAACCTGCAGACCTTAACCAGCAGGACACACTCCTAGTTCTGGGAACAGTCTGTAACCCACTTTTTCTGTCTATATATAATTTTTTTCCCCTGAGTAGCTCTGCTGAGAGTGACACTTGCATATAAATCTGTCTGAATCCCTTTTACTTTCCCCTAAAATGGAGCTAATATAAGTCTGGTTTTCTCTGCTCTGGGCACACAGCTCCTTTTAAGTGCAGCAATGGTGCCACTGGAGTTAACACCCTGAAAAAATGCCAGAGCACCTTTTGGGAAGGGGACACACAGAGGTTCATAAACCTACAGATGCCCTGACAGAGCTTGTTAGCAGCAGCTTAGGCAGAGCTCAGGCTCAATGACCTTTTCCTTTCTCATTCTTTCCTTGTTTACCAGTTCTGGTTTCGGGATGAAACTTGCCCACTTTGGTTTTCATGCCCTAGGGTGAGAGTCTAAGGGAGATCTGTGCAATATCAGTGAGCCAGGTTTGATCATACAAAGAATTGAAGCCTAGGAACCTGTGCTCTTCATGCAGTTTTCCCTGCTTTTAGAAGTCACTTGGTGCATGAGAAGAGCTGGAAGTCAAGCAGTTAAAGTCTCAAAACTGTTTTCTTGGATAAACTGAAAGAAATTTGAGAAGAAATGTAAACAACTGAGAAGCGAGATAAATCCGGTTGTGGGGATGCCGGGGAACACCCCTGCAGCTCTGGGCTGTGACATCCTGGGGACAACCAGCGCGGCCCAAATTGCCTCACACGGTTTGCAGATGCTCATTTTGCACGATGCTGGGCTCGCCGGGCCGATCACTGCTCCCGTCCCAGCCTTATCAGCCCGGAGTGGTGGGGAGGGCAGGCTCAGCATCCGGCATCCCGGGCATCCCGGGTCTCTGCCCCAGGAGCGCCTGCATGTGTCCCAGCGTGAGCATCACGCGGATGGGACGAATTTGCCCCATGGTGAGCATCACATGAGCTGCCCCATGATGCTCTGCCCTAGCAATAACCGGAGGAATGAAGACCAGCCAGCCCAGTTACTCATTCCAGATAAGAGGCTCTTTTGTGCTGCAGAAATACCAATATCACGTGCAAATCCCTCCGCTGCCATGGTTACTGGCCGCCGTCAGAGCCGCCGGAGAGGCGGCTGTGGCATTGACGGGGCTTCTGCTCTGCCCCTGACGGTGGAAACCCCACAAAACCCCTCAAAAAGGAGGGGAGGTGGCTGCAGGGAGCCCCATCCACCCCCGGCATCGCGATGATCAGCGCTTGTGGCCGAGCGAGGCTCTCCCCTGCCGCTGGGCATTACGCTCTGGGTTCTCTAAATTCCTCTCTAATAGCCTGAGATATTACTAAAAAAGTGAGAAAACAGTGCTTCGGCTTGGGTGGGAGAGATCAGCCATGCCCTATTTCCTGTTTTTCTGGCATTAGGAACAGCTTGACCTCTTGGCACTCTTGCTTTTTACACTAATGCTTCTTCTCATTAAAGTGCTTTCCTGAACACTAATTAGGGCGGTTTTCCTTTTGTAAATTAGCCCGATACGATCTGTGTGTCTTGGCAGACACCCTCGGAGCAGGAACTCAGGGCTTTGCGTTTGATCGCTGTTTATTTTGCAAATCTCCCCAGTTTCACCGTTCTTAACCACTCTTCTAGAAAGTGCTGGCAGGTGGAAATTAATGGGAGGGAAATGGGGCTTTCCAGCTGGCCTGCCTTGAGAAACAGGAGAATTTTTGGTGCTACAGGGGCCTTCCAGTTGCTGTGGGTTAATGGGGTGCTGTGCTGTGGGCACACAGAAGCTCCTTCCCGTCCCATCTTGGCATTCTTGCATTGTATGCAATGGAGGAGCAGGGCTGCAAGGAGAGGCACTGCCTGAACCAAGCTTTAACAGGCAATAGAAAAAAGAAAATTAAATTAACATGTTCATTTTCTGCAGTTAAAGTGCTTCTTGTGACCATAGGAAATGTTCAGACCTAAGCAAGCCCAAACCAGACATCTGCAGACACAGGGAAGTCCCCCTGTCTGCCCCTGCCCCTCAATCAGTGGTGTCAGCAATTTGCTGGGGACCAGTGGTGCTCAGGAGGGGATGGACTTTAATCAGCTCTCATTCTCTTAATGCACTGGCAGATGGGAGCAGAGGGGACGGCTCCATCTCCATCTCTGGCCACGGATGGGAGAGAGCCACAAGAGATGGGCTGAGAAATTCAGTGGTGAAGGCAGCACTGGGTGCAGGCAGCCATCCTCTGCCTTGGCTTGCTGGGGAGGCTGAAGGGAGTGGAGCATCCCTGGGGAGTCCCCCCACCCTGTCTCTGCAGCACCACTGGGATCCTTCTGGGACCAGGCACCGTTAGGGATCATCTTTACCGCAGCATCTACTGCTCCGTAATAAGGGAAGAACTGCAGGGGGCTTCACTCAGAGCCCCCTGAGGCTGGGACAGAGTCAACAAGGCCCCTGATGAAAAGACAACGATTTTTCAATGCTGGTGTGCCAGCCCCGTGGCAGCACGTGTGGAAAAGCACAGTGAAGGATCCCACCCCAGAGAGCTGCTGGCAGCAGCGGCCAGCCCGGCTCGCTCCCGCTGCCTGAGAGGGGCTGGAGGAGGGGTTCCCACGGACCAGAGCCAGAGCTCAGCACCCCTTCCCAGGCTGTGCTGAGCCATGCACACCCTGTGGGTGCTGGCAGGACTGTCGGTGCAGGGCTGGAGCTGGGGCAGCAGCAGGAGGAGCAGGATGCAGGCTGTGGAGAGCATCCCTGCCCACGGCGAGGAGCGCCGCAGCCTCGAGGGCAATTCCTGCAGACCCATGGGCACCATGTGGAGACTCGCCTGTGCAGGAGGACGCTTCCAGAAAAAGTGCCCAGGACCAGGGCTGGCCTGGATGGCTCCACAGGTGAGAGCAGTGGTGGGGGCTGTGGGCAAGCAGGGCATAGTCTGTGTCAAAATCAAAGGCTGAGGATGAAAACCAGCACAATGCCTTTGGATTGGAGTTGTTTTCAGGAAACATCCCTGGATGTTTGCACGCAGGCTCTGTGTTTATTTTGCTGTTGCTTCCTAGGGGGTTAAATCAGCTGCACTTTTTGTCTGGTGGGCTGAAGGTGAAGATAGCTCAATAGAGATGCCTGAGAGCCCTGGTCCCACCTCCGCTGGGATACTGAGCACCTGGCCATGCCTTGCTCCCCTCTTGTGTACCATTTCCTTCTCCATCTCATCCTTATTGTTTCACCTGACACCTCTCTTGGATCTGCAAATAGATGTGAAAGCCCAGGAAGGTTTACATGAAGTTCCCAGCAAGCTGGCAGTTATTCCATGTCAGTCTGCATAAACCCTGCCTGCACTGCCAGCTTTTCCTTAACGTCTCCTTGTTTTTCCAGTTGTGAGTGATTGCTGAAGGGATCTCCTGGCAGAGAAGACTCAGGTTCACCCTTCGCATCCCATTCACCTCTAAGGCACATGCATGAAAATCTGGGTGTGGGTCTGCTCCTCTCCATAAAGAGAAATTAAATCTGCTCACGCGGCGCCGGGCGCAGGCAGCAGAGCTGAAGCGTGTGGCTGTTTAATATTCATTGGGCGTAGATGTAAAACTTTTCTGTTCTAAAATAGTCTTGCACAGAGCTATGCTGCTCCTTTTTCCCTAAACCTTAGCAGGAGGCTGGAATTCAGTGCTTCCTTTGCTTGTCTCCCCAGTTTCCCCTGGCTCAGCCAGGAAGCAGAAGACCCTTACTGGGTGTAAAGCCTGCTTTGAGGACAGATCCCAGCACTGTGTTTGCAATTTGTCATTCTACAGTCTGCTGAGAAAGAATCCTTGAAGCACCAACACAGGAACAAGATATTTTGCTTTTGTTTTGAAACAGGATGAGTTTGTGTGGTAGTTATGCATCTATTTTTGTGTTAACAAGAAAACACCATTTTTCCTGTAAAATTTTGGCAGGTAGATTCATGGATCTCTTTGGTGACTCACTTTTATGTGAGTGCAGTTTTCTTCACCCTCTCGATTGCACCTTAGAATTAAAAAAAATTAAAAAAATAATAATAAAAAAAAAAGATTCTGGTCCCAGTTAGGTCTGTAATAATTAAATCACCATGAAATATGCTCCAAGTAAGTTGAACTAGAAAGACCTCAGCCTTTCTTTTTTCTTGATGAGTGGGAAGCTGTGATAGCTTGGAGTGGGCAGTAATGCTCCAGCTCAGTGCAGATAAAAGTGGGGAAGAGATCACCCAGCAGTGAATGGAGGCAGTGGAAGCATCCCCACGGTGCCAGGGAAACGGGGGCTGGATGCAAATGGACACACCTGGGCAGGGCAGGGCCCAGGCTGTGGTGAAGGATCTCTGCTGATGTCCCGCTGCTGTGGGAGCTCTGGGATTTCCATTATCCATAGTGGGTGTCAGGGATCCACGGGAGGATCAAGTTTCCTTGCAGAGTAGTGGGTCCAGCATCCCGCACACACCGGCCCGAGAGGAGGAGCGGCCCGACCGTGCCTACTGACCGTTCCTCGGGCACAGAAAGGTGATGGAGTGAGCCACGGACCTGAGGGGCCAGCGTTCTGTACCCGTGCCAGGATGTTCTCTCAGTGGGATTTTGCAGGAGGCTGGATATCGAGCAGTCAAAGCCGGTTAGCAGGAAATCTGTGTAATCCATCGGTGAATATCCCACCTCGTTTGCATATTCATCCCTTTGTCGGGCGCGGCTCTCACCGTGCAGCCAGGATGCAGCGGAGCCCATCGCTCATCACCATGTTTTCCTTTGCATGAGTGCATTTGCTTTATTACCGCAGGGATATTTCCCTCTTCCCTGCAGAGGCTCTTACTGATTTACCTCTGCCCGTGCCTAAATCAGCTGGATGTTATTATTGAGCCCTGTATTCCTCCAACCCCTGCCCCAGCGTAGCACAGCCATTTACTACAGCCCCAAAACTCTATTCCCTAAATTATTCAGAATTACTGTGCTTGCTTCGTTTCTTTTCCAAACACAAGCACACTTTGGAGGGTACTAAAAATAAATGGGTTTGCTGAGAAGTGAATCTATTTCTTAAAGAGATGGCTCCCCTCCTTTCTGCCTTTGCAGAGGGAAGCCTGCCTTTGCACACGGTGTCACCAGTGTCACCCAGCCAGGGTAACAGGCTCAGTGTCATTGTGGGGGCTTGGATCCAAGAAGAAAATGAGCACCAGAAGTAGTAAAATCCTTAAAAGATCCCAATTGCCCACCTGCAGCTTCCATCTTCAGACTCTTCTTTAGTTAAAAAGAATTGCAGAAAGCACCCAAGCAGAGGCTCCCAAGGATGCCCTGTAAGCAGTGGTTCAGGGACTGCTGGTGGGCTCCTTCTAGACCAGGAGGACCAGTATCTCCTCCTGGAATGCATCCATCTTTCCAGTACAGCCAGAATTTTCATTTGCTGGATATAGTGGCCTGGATGGAATTCACTTGGTGTCAAGCTGCCCCTCTCTGGGCCCGCTCCAACCAGCACGGGCATCCCCCAGCCAGCAGAGAGGGTTTAGCCTCAGCAAGGACACCTCGTGCTTATTCTTAGCCTTGTTTCTAAGAAGTGCTTTATAAGCAGGAGCCTGTGTTGATTAATGCCATGAAACATTAATGACTTAGGAGGTGAGCTGCAGTCCTCCCACAGAGCAGCTCCCCACTCCTCAGCAGCCAGAGAGGCACAAGATGAGCCCAGAGCTGTTTTGCTTAGGCAAGGCACAGGTATTAAAGCCAAACCCAAGCTGTTCCTGAAGCCAGCTGAAAAATATGACAAAGATAAAAGGTAGGTAAAAGGGAGAAGGAGGCTGAGGTTTGATTAGATGGTGTGCGCTGAAGTCTGAGATAAGAAAT
Organism: Sitta carolinensis; assembly: GCA_032173965.1. Lineage (NCBI taxonomy): Eukaryota > Metazoa > Chordata > Aves > Passeriformes > Sittidae > Sitta > Sitta carolinensis. The sequence goes on from CM063292.1 coordinate 6,482,786, forward strand.
TTGGAAGGGTGGAAAAGTCACCCACCCAACAGCTGCTACATCTTACATGGCACTGCCCTGGCTGCCAGCACAGCAGAGGTTTTGTCTGCCTGAATGCAGCAGGTTGAGAAAGGTGTTGCTTTTGCTAGATACAGAGGAGATTTGCATGGGGGACACAGGCAGAGCTGAGCCAGGCATGCAGCAGCTCCCAGCTGGAGCAGCCATATCCTTGGCTGTGGACAGGCTCTGGGCTGCCCAAACCCAGCCTAACTGCCTCGAGGGGCTTGGCCAAGGTGCTGAGCTGCAGAGACACCACCAGCAGCCGAAGCAGCATCCCGGTGTGTTGGATTTTGGCAGCAATTCTTGAAACACCCCTGCCCAGCTCCTGCTCTCCACCCAGTTCCACACAACCCTATCACAAGGATCAGAGCCTCGGGGTTGAATTAATGCAACTAGGGAACTTTAAAATGAGTATTAAATTTCTCAGGAACATGCTAAGACTTAATTAAAACTCCTGTCATTGTGTGAAATGGCAATGCGGGAATGTAGGAATGTAGGAATGCAGGGGGCTCGTTCCTGCTTTGCAAAGCATTTCATGTCGGCTTGGCAAACCATGCCTCAGCAAAGCCGAGAAATCCCCTCACCTCCTCAAGCAGGAGCAAAATTAGAATAATGAGCTGGTTTATAATTAATTATGCTCTGGGGACACGTTCTCACGCTGTCTGCTGCTTCTGGTGGGAATATTGTACAGGGAGCATCCTAACATACAATAGGTTTCAGGTGTCAAGTGTAGTTCCCGCCTGCATTCCTAGACCAGGTTATCAGGTTGCTCCAAGGGAGAGTAGGAGGAGTTACATTTTTTCTGGCATTTGGGGGATTTTTTAGCTGTCTTACAGATGTAGGTTAAATATTTGCTCAGGGCAGAACAAACACCCAATACAAAGGGCCCCTCTCAGTGATGTGTTTCGATCGCTGGAGCTTCCCTTCGTCCAAGTAAAAGGCAAATTAACCTGCCTGACTTCACAGCAGCGATGCTTTTCAGCTACAGCACAGGCTGGGCTAAAAGCAGAGCTAAACCCGAGCCAGGGTCGCTGTCCCCGGCAGTGTGCCCCGTGGCGGGCTGGTGCTGAGCACGCAGGGCAGATGTTTTAGCACTGATGGCCATCGATGTATCGAGCCTCCCCGCTACCTGCTGGGTGCTGGCCGGAGGTGCTGCTGGCGGCGAGCCCTGCTCCTCGTTGCCGTTCCTCTGCCTGCCTGCAAAGCGGCATTTCTAAAAATACCTCCGGCGATGTCGTCAGCCGGTGCTCGTTCAGGTCACGGAGACGTGACGGCCAAGAAAAGGAGGATGGGAGCATCGCTGGGGGACCAGGCTGAGATTATCCCAGCCAGCGTCGGTGAATCCCTGCAGAGAGGGAGGCGCCAGCAGGGAACCTGCTGCCTGCACAGGCTCCCGTGTGTGCCCCCACCTGCAGCCCCTCAGACTGTCCAGCAGCAGGTGGACATCCCCTGGGATCCACAGTGCTCCCTTGAGCCAAACAACATTGCAGTGCAGTGGAAGGGAGCTGATACCCGGCCAGCAGCATGCATCCAGGGTAACCCCACTTCTGGATCCCTGGAGAGCCTGTTCCTGGTGTGCTGGACTGCCAGAGAGCCACACTGTCCTTGCCAAAAACTGCCCAGCAGCTGGGAGGAGTGGGTTTTGTAATGCTCACAGGTGACTATTTGAATAGGGCTGTTGGCACAGAACCCTTCCTGCATCTCAGATTTTGCTCCATGCTTATTCATTGAGTTATTCTTCTAAACTGGGGAATTCATGCATGTGCCTGCTTAATGTAGACTTACTTGATGTAATTGATACAACTTATGTGCTTTGCATAATTGCAATACCATTAAAAACCTGGAGCTTTCAAAAGCCAGGAAATTACTTACCAGTTAAAGCAATTTACATAAACATTTATTTTACTCTTTACAGCTCATACATGAAGTCAGCAGTGATACGGCTTTACAGTTGCTATCGGAAAGGGGAAAGTAACTTTCTGTGTGTCAATATTATCCCCAAATCAGCCTCAGGAGCTGCACAGATAATGGGATACTCATGCAAATTAGACACTGCTTAGGGCCTCTATGGGTAAATGTACATATGGATGTGTGTCTATAGGCCCAGACGCCTATATCCACCCATGCCAGGATCCATGCAGGGAATGCCAACAAACCTCAGAGGAAGGGAAGGGGAGGCTGGGAGGTTTTCTCTGGCTGCAGGGAAATGGCAAATGCAGTCCGGAGCTGGAGGCAGCTGCCCGGCCAGGATGGCATTGGCTTCTCAGGGGCAAGTTTCTGTGCCAGGGACATGGGGACATGGAGGTGGCCCTTCACAGCCCCCTTTCTGTGGGGTGAGTGGCTAGAGCAGCTCATACCCCCCCACCAGAGACTCCCTCTCACCCCTCACCCATGTGGCTGGCTCGTGGCAGGGAGTGGAGCAGTGTCGCATGGGGGATCTCCGATGATGCCCAAGAGGGACAGGCCAAGATGAAAGGACAAGGCAGAATCCTGCTCCAGAGCTGGCCAGGAGTGAGCAAAAGGCTGGGACTGAGTGCGGTGAGATCAGAGGTGGAGGACACGTGGTCTGAGGGGAGCACAGCACAGGGCTGGCACCAAACCCTCCTTTCCCAAGGGACAGCCACTCCTGCATCCCCAAACCCACGTGGGACACAGGTCAGCCTGCCATCAGGCGTGTGGATGTGAGCCATCAGCACAGGGCACCCGCTGCCACCGCAGATGCCAAGGTCAACTTTGTTATGGGAAATATCCAGTACTGCCAGTTCATTACCCTGAACAACTCAGGAGTGACTGGTGTCACCCAAACCAGCCATTACTGTGAGGGCTGTGTGTGCAGCACAGGCAGGCAGATACAAATCACATCCTAAAAATGCATACATATTATATTTAAAGCAGGATTTTCTGTTGCCTTTCTGACACCAGGGCCTTTGTAGAGGTCTTGGCATGTCAGGCTGTTTTCTCCATGCCTCTGGGTAAGAAAAAGGTTGTTTTTCATGTAATATCTGTGTCCCTGGGCCTGATGAGCCTGGGATGCCAAGTAGCATTCCTACCAGTGGATGTTTGGGAGCAGTGGGGATGTGGCAGAGTGTGAGGAGAGCATAGTTTGGGTAGGCAGGTCCTTGGTGTGTAGGTCATCAGCACCACCCAGGGTGCCGTGAGGGGTCATGCCAGGAGGGGTGCACGGATGGGGTGTCCACACTGGGATCCCCTGAGAGCACGGGGCTTGGGGAGGAATGGCAGAGACACACTGGGAGTACCGGGGCTCACTGGGAGCCCCCAGGGCTACGCCAAGGGAGGGTCAGAGGAGCACGGTGGGGGCGGGCCGCTCTGGGAAGGGCACGGGGAACACCGGAGCTCCTCCGTGCTCCCAGGGCTCTGGCCAGAGGGGCCGGGGTGCCCCGGGGACACGCCGGCAGCTCTCCGCAGCTCCGCCCCTCCGGAGCCCCGCGCCCCCGGAGCCGCTGCCGCTGCCCGGTGCGGAAAGGGGACCCCCGCCTCCGCCGCCCGTCGGGGCTTTCACGGGTTTCCGTGGCAACGAATGCGGGGCGGGGCTCGGCGCTTCCGTTACCGAAGTGCCCGGGAAGGCGGGGACGGGCCGGGGCTGGTGCCGGGTGCCCCCTGCTGCCGCCGCCGCCCCGCGCCCGGTGAGTAGCCCCGCGGGGCGGCACCGGCACCGGCGGCACGGGGGAGCCGGGCTGGACCGGGCGGGACCGCGGCTCCCTTTGTCTGCGGGCTGGTAGCGCTGGCACGGAGCGCGGCGAGAGCGCGGCTCCCCGTTAGCCCGCGCCGGGCGGGGCCACCGGCACCGGCACCGGCACCGGGACAGAGACTGGGACCGGGGGAACGCGGAGCGGGGCTGCGCCTCCTGCTCGCTGGCACCGGCACCGGGACCGCCCCGCTGCGGGTCCCGCCCGCTCGGAGCCGCCGGTCGGGAGAACAAGGAGCCCACGGTGGGCCGGGCGGCTCCGCGTCCTGTGCCCCGGCGCAGCGGCCCCGGTGAGGTGCGGCGAGCGCGGAGCGGGCGGTGCCGTGCGGGGCGGTGCGGGCGGTGCGGTGCAGTGCAGTGCATTGTGTGCGCGGGGATGCGGTGGGTGCGGTGCCGCCCGCCGCAGGGCTGCCCGTGGTCCCGGAGTTCCTAACTCCTTAAAGTCAGCCCCAGCCCGAGGTTAGGAGGGGCCTGGAGAGGCTTCAGGAATGAGTAAATTAATTACAGACAACGTTTATGTCACATCCGCCGGGAGCACGGAGGGAGCCCGGGGCTGTCGCCTTTTCGGGAGCAAGAAACGGGATTGATGCAACTTCCTGCGGGTTTCGGGAGTCGGAGCCGGTGTTACCGTCGTGTTTTGCTCCAGAACGTCCCGCTGGGATTTACAGCGGGACACTGAGACCGGCTGAGATGTCCGTCCTTGCGCTTCTCCGCAGAGGTGCTGCTGTTCTCGGGACCCCCGTGCCATGATCACATCCCGCACCGCCTGGGACCTGGGATCCGGGCCCTCCGCCGGAGCCGCCTGGAAGACGAAGGACCTTGCCCCGGACAGTGAGTACAGCACCGTGGCTTGTCCTTGCCCCTTGGGGCTCAGCCCGCCGCGCTCACGCCCTGCTCACTGGGGAAGGAGAGGCTGGGAACAGGCCAGCCTGCATTTTTCACATTTCTTTCCGGATGAAGGTCAAGATTTGAGAAACGGGGACTCAGAAGCAGACACAAAGCTCTGGGCAGCCAGCTGGTGAGAAGAGAGGGCTGCCTCCATCTCCCTCCTGGCTCTTCCGAGCGGGAAACTTAGGGAGAAAGGTTGAAATTTAACGTGTAAGATAGAAAGCAGTGATCTGCATGGCAGGGTGAACGTTGAGTCTTTGCCTCTTCCTAGCCTTGACTTCTTGGAAGGGCTCATTGTCCCTCCCTGGCGCATGGACCCCATGGGTGAGTTTAGTCGGAGTTTTCCTCTGTGGAAGCTGAGCTGCTTTGCAGGCAGGCCGGCAGCTGCTTGCCCCAACCTGCAGCCGCTTGTTGGGAAACAGCCCTTCCCACTTCCTCACCAATGGTGCTGAATGGGTTTTGGCAAAGGTAGAGGCTGAACCCCCCTATTTGGACTGTTTTTTGCTCTTGGCTTCAGCATTTGCCATCCCTCTGTGCTGGCAGCCACTTCTCTGGGCACAGCTTCTTCTCTGGTGCTTGGGCCAGTCCAGCCAAATGCTGGTTGGCATCAAAGCCTCCAAACCCAGGGTTTTTCAGTGTTTCCTCTGCCCAATGGCTGCTCCTGCCTGTGCTGGGATTGGGAACTCGTCACCTGTTATCCGGGCATTCGCCAGTGCTTTGGAAACGCTCAATTTTTATAATGCATGCTAAATGTTATGGATAATTAGAGGCTGAGAAGAAGTCCAGAGTGATGAACTAAATTCATAAGGGCACATCTCCCTCCAGACATTGCTTCCACCTCCAGCCCCAACTTCCTCTGGATAGTTTTAGGGGAAAAATCTGCATTATTGAAGTTTGATTTGTGAGTGATTAATTTTTTCCCTGCCAGCTGGAGAAGAGATTTGGCCACCTGCAGTGGTGGCAGCGCTTGTGGCAGACAGAGGGGAGTCACAGGGTCCCCGAGCAGTGGGATGTAGCCCTCGCCAGCTGCTTGTCCTGTGGCAGAGGAGGACACAGCCATGGGAGAAGGCTCCTTGGGTTGCCGTTTCCTTCTGTGTGGCTCAGCAGGACAGGGAAATGCTTCCCTGGCTCCTTTTGGGTTTGGCTGCCTGACAAATGAAGGAAATATTTGGGGGCAGTGGAGGGAGGTGACGCTGTCAGGGTCCGTCCGTCTGGTTTTGGTGATGCAAGCTGGCTTTGGCAGCTTCTCCGAGATAGGATCGCAGGAAGTGGAGCAGCTTGGCAAGGAGTAGAGCTGGGATATCCCTGGTGGGGGGACAGATCTGGTCCTGCAGAGGCCAGATGGAAGCTACACCCTGAATTCTCATTACTAGTCATTGGCAACCAGTCTCCACCCCTGGAGGGCTAATTTTTCTAATTAACATAATTAACATTTTTAATAAAAGTCATGCGCTGTGTCTGCCACACCGGTGCGGTGGCAGCAGCAGGGAGGAGGAGCAGGTGGGTTTGCTGAGCTGGCCGAAGGCTGTGTCTGTGCTGGGCTCCCAGGTGGGTGCAGTGATGCTCTTTGCTCCATTGCAGGCCGTGGGCAGGACAGGCTCGGCGCTGGGAGCAGAGCAGGCGCCTCTCCCGGGCTCCTCTGCTACCAGCACTGCTCCACCATAAAATCCTCAGCCTGAGCTGGCCAGACACTGCAAACCCCCGTGGGCTCTGCCGGGCTCTCCAGGTGAGAAACGTTGAGCCAGCCATGGCATGTATGGGGAGGGCAGTTTCAGGGTGATGGGGAGGATGTCCTGCACCCATCTGGGCCATCCAGGTGGAAGCCAACTGGTTCCCTCCCTCACCACAACCAGTTTGTGTCTGGACCTCAGCAGCATGTGCCCTGAGCAGAGCTGCTGCCTGGGAAGGGAAGGAAGGGCATCTTTGGGGAGTCGAAAGGCATCAAAAATGGGGAACAGTGTTCATAACAGAATAGCATTTTCTGGGTCACTTATGGGTCACATTGGCAGGAGAGCTCAAGGCAGAAGTGTGACGAGAAAATGCAGTGCCGTGAGGTGGTGTTTGCCCGTGGGATGGAGGAGGTGGAAGGTGCCGTGGCCAGGGACAGTGTCGGGACACCATGTACTGGGGTAGCTGCCACTAGTTCATTCCAGGCTTCAGGCAAATCATTTAAATTCCCCTTCTTTGAAAAGAAGGAAAACACCTTCTTATCACACACCATGAATTCCCTTCAACCCTTCTGGAGTCTCAGATGTAGAAGCACCACAGACACATGGCTGCTCCAGGACAATGCTGCTGCCTCCTTCCAAATTACTCCCAAATTACTGGCATGTATTTGCCCCTCTGCTGGAGTGAGGTTTCCCTGGCTTCACTGGCATGTGGGGTGATGCCACAGGCTCTGAGATAAGATTTAAGAAAGAAAAGGCATTATTGAGCAGGGTGAGCTTGACTGATCATCCCCTTTTATAGCAACCTTATGAAAGCTCCTTTCACATTTCTTCTGGGTTTTTTTGGAGCTGGGCTCCATCCCACAGAGCATGAGCCATGCCTGCAAGTCAGAGTCTCTTTCTTTTTACGGCCATTGAGAGAAAAATGGGAAATATTCAGTATGACTGTGTGACCAAGCTGAGCAAAATTTTTTATGTGGAGAACTAAAAACATGATAAGTTCGTTGTAGCAGCTTCCCAACACAGAACTCCCTTGGAGGGAGGGTTTCCCCAAACTCCACCGTTCTGTCTCCTGCACTCCCCGCCCTGCTCACTCCTCCTGGCCAGCCCCGTGAAGTGCCAGCTGCTGGCACCGTGTCCAGCGCGGTGTGGGCGGGCGCTGCCTCGGCTCCCTGACCTGTTTCTTTCTGCTCACGGCCACAGGCCCTGCGAGACACGACGTGCAAGCGGCGGGAGGAGCCGCGGCCCCGGCCCCCGGCCCGGCCGCGGAGGAGCCGCCTGCATCCCCCCGTGAGCCCCCGGCTGCCGCCACAGTGCAGGCAGCCTCCACCATGAACCTGGAGAAAGCAGGTAAGGGGAGAGCAGGGATGCGGTGCTGGGTGCTCGGGAGGAAGGATGGGATGGGATGAGGGCTTGGTATCTGCCAGTGGGTGTCGAGGAAACCTCTCCTCTTCTGGGGTGCACGTAGATGTGTGTCTGTGTTCACTGTAGGAACAGGTCACAGTAGAAACCCAACACCAGCCAGCTGCTGGCTGGTGACAGGGACTGATGAATTATTGAGCTGGATGAACTGAGCAGGTGAGCTCTGATGAACCCACTGCTGTTTCCTCCTTCTTAAGGAAAATGTAATGTGTGTGAAAACACTTGCAGCATACGCGGCTGTACCAGGGTGGGGAAATCCCATGGTTTCCTGTCTTTCTCTGTCAGGATTGAATTGTGTGAGCTTGTTAGGGCACATCTTGGGAGCTGCTCGTGGCCTGGTCCCCAACTGCATCCCAGAGCAGCTCCTGAGGTGCAGGAGGTTCCCTTCATGGGAAAGGGTAGGGATGCAGGAGAAAGGGGGACTGATTAGCAGTGGTAACACGGCAGAGCTGAGGAACAGGTGTCTTTTCAAATGGCTTTCTGAATTTTGCAAATTTCAGCATTTTGGAAAGCAGGAGGGTCACTGTGCCCTTCCTGCCACATTCAGACCATGCATGGCCACCAAGCACATCTTCCAGGGGGAGATGTAACACAGCTGGTTGGCATCTCCTCTCCCATGGATGTTGTCACAGGAAGAAGGTGCCAGAGTGTGGAGGCAGGCATGATCCATGGGGGATTTTGCTGCCTGGCAATTTGACTTGCAGCTGAGTGTTGTGGCTCTCTACTTGGCTCTGCCTTGGGTCCCAGCCCAGGATTAGTGTGAATGATCTGTGCAGACCTGCAGTGTGTCCACAAGAACCTGGTGCTTCCTTTAATTTTTTCTTATCCCTGCACAATCCCCAGGGGGTGAAAGCTGGTGTTCCTGTCAAGTTTGGAGATTTTAGGGTGGGTTTTTTGGTTTTTGTTTGGGTTTTTTGTGTGTTGATTTTAAAGAGAAGACCACGGTCCCCTGCCTGAGCTGGGCTGAGCTTTCAGCATGAAAAGAAAGAAAAGCCAGCACCTGACAGTGCTCCTTCCAGCTCCTGGTAGGAAGACAAAACCTGGTGATCACCATCCCGTGGTGTGCAGTCAGCAGCAGAGCTGAGGTTTGGTCCCAGCATTTCATCTTCTTGTGTGTTAGGCTGCCTCCTTAACTCCATTTAGGGGTAGAAAATCTGCCTCACAGACAAAAAAGTCTCTCTTTTTCATTCAGGACATTTCCCATGAAGCAGGCATCATCCTCCCGCAGGCAGTGCAGTGATTCCCAGCCCCAGCTCCTGCCTGTGAAACCTCAGGTTTCTGGTGGCAGCAGTCAAAATCCACGGCAGGCAGGGAAGGGCGCCGGGCAGCCGGGATCCTGACCGTCAGTTCTGCCGCCGCAGTGCCTCATCCCCACACTGGGATGAGTCACGCCAGCTCATTGCTTCTTGGGAACTACCAGGTCATTTGGTAGGCTCTGAAGTACGGCCAGGTTGGCTTCTGTCAGCACTGGTGGCTCTATTAACATGCAGAAAGTGATGTTTAAAATAATACTAGGAAGGCTAGAAAGCCAAACACACAAAGATTAGGCAATATGGCCATTCAGGGTGCCTGTATAATTTTAATTTTGCTTCCATTATGTTTGTGTGTAATGACGCAGACTTTAATGACATGATCACACACTGCTTTTCCACCAGCACCTGCTCATTCAGAAGAAAGGATGCCGGGGTGAATCAGTGTTGTGCTGAGGGCGGTTGTTATCTGAGCGAGGCAGCAGCATTTGGGCATGTGATGGGGCTGGGTCATGGTGCAGTGGTGTGGGCAGGTGCTCTGTGCTGGGGCCTGGGATGCTCTTCTGGCATCGAGATGTCCCTTTGGCTCCCACCCAGCTGGACCCTGGTGTTAGCCAGGCCTGCTCTGGTAAGCACCTTGGCACTCAGGATGCGCCTCTGACACGTCACTGCGCTCTCTGGGACTTGTGCAAGTCCAGTTTCCTGCATTCCCATCTCCAGCTCGGCCATGGCTGGCATGCTGCTCCCCAGCGAGGTGGCTGTGTCCTGACCAGCTGCACCTTTGCTCCTGCAGGAGGGAGGCTCTGTGGTGGGAAGCGTGCCAGCCTGCCTGCGGCCCGGCCCTTCCCCGTCATCCAGGAGGTGATGGCCTCCATGGCACATCTGCAGAAGGAGAAGCTGCGGCTGCAGGAGGAGCTGCTGGAGCTGCAGGAGAAGCTCGCTGCCCAGGAGAACAATGAGCTCTCCCTCTCTTTCCAGCTGAAGGGCCAGGTATGGTGGGGACAGGGTGACGCAAGGGGGTCCATCAGGGTCTTCAGCCTCAGGCTGAGGCTTGGCTGGAGCATGCCATTAGTGATGGCTGCACATGGAAGGAGGGTAGGATCTTCTTCACGGGGTGTTCCTGAGCACTGGCTTGGCTGTGCCTCCCTTGGCATGCTTGCAGTGCCCAGAGACACCACAGAAGTGCTCACAAGGGTGTGTGGCTCTGTGGACATGACATGGGCAGGAGGGCTTTGGGCATCAGGATGCAGCTCTGCACCAGTCATCATCCACTCAGCACAGGACAGCTACCGTGGGGTCAGCTCGTTAGACCGACCTAGCAGTTTAGTTTTAGTGACTTTCAGCAGGTCAGAAGTCAGTGTGAAAGCACAGAATTGTCTGATGAAGGGACAGGTTTTGGCCAGTGTGACACGCCCCCCCAAAACCATCTCCTGCACTGATGCAGGCACATCCTCAGCATGAGTACTTGGGTCGTCTCAGGGACATGGAAATTTTGGCTGCTCGTAAAGAGATTTGCATGTGGCTGTTGTGGAAGCTGTTACAGTCAGGTTCTGCTTGTTCCACGGGTGTCAAAAAGGAGGAGGTAATTGTCCTGCATTTGGTTGGCATGCTCTGCATGACACAAGCGTGAGCACAGCGGAATCTGACCCTGCGCTCGCCAGTTCGGCAGCAAGCGCAGCCGACGCCGGCCGGAGCGAAGAGCCGGCCCAAACTGCCAAAGCTTTGGGATGGCCGGGCCACGGCTCGAGCCAGGGCCAGCTGCCAAGGCGTCTCTGTCACGTCCAGAGAGCAGGATGCAGCTGGAGATGCCCGAGCAGGTAGGGGATGGAGGAACATTGATGTTTTCGTGCGCCACGGCACAGGGAATGGTGGGCAGGCTCTGGCGTGTGCACCGGCTGATTGGGCTGGCAGCTTTCCCGGAAAAAGCTGTGACTCTTTTCTTCTCACTATCTCCCTCCCTTAAAAATAATTATAAAAATAGCTTAATAATCTCCCTCAGTGGATATGGAAATGGGGTTTTCCCACTCAAGTGCTCGGCCCCAGCCAGAGCCAGGGAGACTTGCTGCGGAAGGAGGGGGATCCCGATCCCAGCTGGGAGCAGCCGCCTTTCCCCACTGTAGCTGGGGAGCTCCAGCCGTGCTCCAGCTCCCAGCTGTGCCAAACACAGGGCACACAGAGGAGCTGCCCACCCTCCTGCCATCTCTGCAAGGGCGCGGCTGAATGATTTACCAGATTAATTACAGCCCATGTCAGCACATCTGCATTGGTTATTAATCAGCAGTTCCTAAATTATGGTCCACGGAGGGCCAGGTGCTTGCTGGTTATTGGGATGGGGCAATATCCAGGCGTGTCCCAGAGAGGGGTTTGGCAGCTTTCTGGAGTGGGGAAACTGGGATCTGGGCTGGGAACTAGGGGATGGTGGTCAAGTGATGGACAGAGCAGGTGGGCAAACCCCACTACAACACAGCCCGTGAGACTACTGGCTTCACCAGGCACTCACTGCTGCTGTTTATTCCAATAACTGCAGATTTTGGGAGAGCCTCACTGGTCTCGGCACAAAAAAAAAAAAAGGTTGAGGATTTTTGAAATCCACCTGGTTTTGCAGAGGGCAGCCTGGTCCCATGAGATGGGCAGATGCCCAGATGGGGGTTGATGGAGAGCATCATCCCATGGGAGTCAGACATGTGGCCTTCTTGAAGAGCTCTTGCTCCCTCTTTGTACCAAGATAACTTTCCTAGAAAGAAAAATAGGGAACATAGAACAAAGCTGGTTGTGAGAGCAGGACAAGGCACTTCTGGATCAACAGTTACGGATAGGTTTGTGTTTTCCCTTCTCCAAAGATGATACCTCTTTATTTTTTTAATAATGGTTTCTACTAGTGCTCAGCATGGACAAATTATACCTATGGTTGAACAAGGTCAAAGCAAAGCTTTCATTAATGCTCATTTTAATCAGCTCGTGTGAATCAGGCACTCAGAGCCAGGTGGAAAATTAAAGCATAACAAAAGTGTGAGCCAGACTGGACGTTGGTGGCTGGGGCGGCACCGCGGGGTCTCCTCCAAAAGCTGCTGAGGTGCCTCCTGGTTAACCTGGTCTGTGTTGACAGGTGGAAACTCTGAAGGCAAAGCTCCTGGAGCAAGCACAGGAGATCAGCCGGCTGCGCTCAGAGCTGGTGAGCTGCCACTGGGATGGGCCTGAGCCACCCTTGCACTCAGGGACGCTGGAACTCTGGGTCACTGAGGAGGAAGAGGGAACGCGGGTTGGGCGGAGATGGGTTAAACTTCCCCAGGGTCACAGTTTGGACCGTGCAGGCAAGAGACACTGGGGAACAAAAGTGTGGGATTCTCTGTCCAATGCAGTGTCACTCTGGTGACCCTGGGGCTGTCACCCTGCGGTAGGAAGTGAAAGCCCCTCTGTGGGTTGGGGCTCCCTGGGAGCAGCAGGAGGCTCCTCAGTGCAGCAGGCTGAGCGATTCCCAATGGGGCAGGCAGGGACTCCCCGGGAACGGCACACTGAGGGCTGCTCCGTACAGTGGGCTGGGGCATCTGTGAGGGCAGCAGGCGGGGGCTCCCTGGGGTCTCTGGAGATTCCATGACCTCTCCCACCCACTCCCGGCGCAGGGTGGCACGGATGCGGAGAAGCACCGGGATCTGCTGGCGGCCGAGAACGAGCGCCTGCGGCAGGAGATGAAAGCGTGCGAGGGGGAGCTGCGGGAGCTGCAGCGGCAGCAGCAGGCACCGTGCCGGGACTGCCCCCACCTGCAGGTGAGTCGTGGCCGTGGCAGTGGTGGTGGCAGGGTGACGGGCACCATGGGTGACATGGCCTTGGCTGTCCTGTCCTTTGCCAGGAGAATGCCAGGCTGCAGGAGCAGCTGTCCCAGCTGCAGCAGGAGGCAGAGGAGGCGCGGGCCAAGCTGGTGGAGCTGGACCTGGAGGTGCAGCAGAAGACAAACCGCTTGGCTGAGGTGGAGCTGCGGCTCAAGGACTCCCTGGCTGAGAGAGCCGAGGAGGAGGAGCGGCTCAGCCGGCGGCTGCGGGACAGCCAGGAGACCATCGCCAGCCTCAAGTCCCAGCCCCAGCAGATAAAGGTGAGCTCTCCATTTTTTCCTGGTTTGGCTGGGTGCCTTACATTGCTCAGTAAGTGCCCTGTCTCTCTGCCCTGAGTACATCAGCACAGCACCATGATTTCTTTAATTATCTCCCTGGGCCAGCAACAGCCCCATCCCAGGCCCTTTAGGGGCTGTTTCCTCAGCACACCCCATCTGTGGGTGCTTTCCCCTGCAGTACATCATCAAGACGGTGGAAGTGGAGTCAGCCAAGACAAAACAAGCCCTGTGTGAGACCCAGTCCCGAAACCAGTACCTGCTGGAGCAGGTGGGGATGCAGAAGCAGGTGCTGAAGGAGATGGAGCAGCAGCTGCAGAGCTCCCAGAAGACAGAGGCTCAGCTCCGAGCTCAGGTCTGAGTGCGATAGGTGTAAATCAGAACTCCCCCCACATTCTCTGCCTGCCTGGTGCTTGCCAGGTGACACAGTGTGGCAGCAGGTGGGCACTCAGTGTCATCCCCCACTCGCTCCTCTCCCAGATCATGATGTATGAGGCTGAGCTGGAGCGAGCCCATGGGCAGATGCTGGAGGAGATGCAGGCAATGGAGGAGGAGAAAAACCACGCCATTGAAGAGGCATTTTCCCGTGCCCAGGTGGAGATGAAGGCAGTGCACGAGAACCTGGCAGGTGAGGAGGGTGCAGGGGGCTCACAGGGTTGCCTGACTGGTGTTGGGGTGCCATCGTCTGCCCCTCACTGCGCCTGCAGGTGTCCGGACCAACCTGCTGACGCTGCAGCCGGCGCTGCGCACCCTCACCCATGACTACAACAGCCTGAAGCGTCAGGTCCGCGACTTCCCCCTGCTTCTCCAGGAGACCCTGCGCAGCGCCAGGGCCGAGGTGAGTCCCCTGGGACCACCACCCAGCACCCCTCCGTGCAGGGTGGAGGTGCTGGGGGTTCGCTGAGCCATTGGTCTCCAATGTCCCCAGATCAGCCAGGCCATCGAGGAGGTGCACAGCACCAACCGGGAGCTGCTGCGCAAGTACCGGCGGGAGCTGCAGCTCCGCAAGAAGTGTCACAACGAGCTGGTGCGGCTCAAAGGTCTGCGGGGCGTGGTGTCCCCGGGTTGGGGCAGGAGGGACACGGGAGCGTCCCCATAAGGTCCTTGGGTTGGCTGCAGGATGCTTCAGCCCACCCCGTGTCTGATTGCCGACTCCCTGCTTCTCTCCTCCAAGGAAACATCCGTGTTTTTGGGAGAGTCCGCCCCATCACAAAAGAGGATGGGGAGGGCCCGAGGCAGCCAACGCTGTGACCTTCGATGCTGACGATGACGCTGTCCTGCACCTCCTGCACAAGGGGAAGCAGGTGTCCTTTGAGCTGGATAAGGTCTTCCCCCCACAAGCGTCCCAGGAGGAAGTAGGTGCTACCGTCCACACTGCTGGTTTGAGGGGGGAGGCAGCCACTTTGTCCTCACTCTCTGCTGTCTCCCCCAGGTGTTTCAGGAGGTTCAAGCCCTGGTCACCTCCTGCATTGATGGCTACAATGTCTGCATCTTCGCCTATGGGCAGACAGGGGCGGGAAAAACATACACGATGGAGGTGAGTTTGCTTGGCTTCATTTCCATCTTCTTCCTCAGATTCCCACCCTGCAGTTCCCAGTCTTATCACCCAGGCTGGTGGCCAGCTCAGACCTGGTGTGCACCAGTGATGGTCACAACATCCCCTGGGCTTTGCTTCTTCTCAGAAAGAATACAGAGCAAAATGCCAAGGGGTGCTTTTTCCCCATTTGTCACCTCAATCCTTCAGGGGACGGCAGCAAACCCGGGGATCAACCAGCGGGCCCTGCAGCTGCTCTTCTCCGAGGTGCGGGGCAAAGCGGCCGACTGGGACTACACCATCACCGTCAGCGCCGCCGAGATCTACAACGAGGCACTCAGGTACAGGCAGGGGAAGAAGCTTTTTTGAACGTCACCCCATGCTGCTCTCCCCCACATCCCTCCACCCCTGCCTAGGCCTCACAGCTTGTCCCAGGGCCCTGGGCGCTGCATTTGGCCCTGCAAGGATTTATTTTTAATTTGTTTGGTGCACACTGCCCTTCCCATGAGCTCCATCGCTTGCACAGGCTCCCAGCTGTGCCATCACTCCCGCTCTCTGGCCATGATGCCGTGGTGGGGGCATCCCCTTCTCCCCCTTCTCCTGCCCATGGACACTATATTTAGGAATTTGTAACTGGGAGCTGAAAGCATGAGAAATATTTTCCTTCCTAGTCCAGCCGCAGGAGGGGAGGAGCCTGGGAGCACATCCATGAGAATAACCAGGAACAGGGATGGGAGCGTGGTGTGAGTTGGGTGAGAGGAGGCACATGGGAGCCAAGAGAGTTGAGGTCTATAAATAGGATGTGCAGCTTTCCTGGGAAGCGATGGCTGCTCTGGCAGAGTTGGCACACAGCCCTGAGCCATGGAATGGATGCCAGCAACCCCTGGGATGGGAATGATAATGAGTGCCCCTTTGCCCAGGGACTTGCTGGGGAAGGAGCCGCAGGAGAAGCTGGAGATCAAGCTGTGCCCTGATGGCAGCGGGCAGCTCTACGTGCCCGGGCTCACCGAGTTCAGGGTGCAGAGCGTGGAGGACATCAACAAGGTGATGGTGAAGGCACAGGAGGGTGGCAGCAGGGGTGCAGTGAACTGGGGAGGGGTCTTTGGTGTGTGACGCCTGGATTTGGAAGCATTTCTGAAGCCATGGGGAGCAACAGAGACCAAAATAGGTCCCTGAGTGTGATATGACGCTCACTGTCCCATGGGATGAGCCACAGGGGGTTAAAAATAAAAGCATGGGGCCCAGAGAGTTCCTGAGGGATTAGTGGGATGCGGCTGTCACCGAGTGCCCTGCCTGTCACCTTCTGCCTTTGGTGCAACACCTAGGCTGAGACCTGACAGTGGTCATTACCCTGATGGGCTGGGCACCCCGTGCGGGGCTGATGCTCAGGTTACATCCCCTGGGTCACAGGGGATTTGTGGTGGGACTGGGGCAGGTTGGCCTCACCCCCTCATCTCCCCGGGCTCCCCCAGGTCTTCGAGTTTGGCCACATCAAGCGGGTGACAGAGTGCACGAACCTGAACGAGCACAGCTCTCGCTCCCACGCCCTCCTCATCGTCACCGTCCGCGGCCTCGACCGCAGCACGGGGCTCCGCACCACAGGTGGGTGTCACGCAGCAAACCCTCCCCGAGGCACCTGGGCTGCGGCATCCCGGGGTGTGTAGGGCTGGGCGCTGATGCCAGCGCTGGGGTTTGGCTGTGTGTCCTCAGGGAAGCTGAACCTGGTGGACCTGGCGGGCTCGGAGCGGGTCGGGCGGTCGGGCGCCGAGGGCAGCCGGCTCCGCGAGGCGCAGCACATCAACAAGTCCCTGTCGGCGCTGGGCGATGTCATCTACGCCCTGCGCTCCCGGCAGGGCCACGTGCCCTTCCGCAACTCCAAGCTGACCTACCTGCTGCAGGACTCGCTCAGCGGCGACAGCAAGACCCTCATGATGGTGCAGGTAGGGGCTGGGCGCCCAGTGCCTGTATCCCCACAGCCAGGCAGTGGGATTTCTGAGTCCCTTCTCGCCCCGGTGCTGAGGCAGGTGGGAGGGAGGCTGGAGGCAGGAGCTGGGCTGGAATCAAGGGACGGGGCTTGCCCATGGGACATTTTCCAGTCTGCAGTCATGGTGCCAGTGGCAGCTCTCTCCCTGTCTCTGCACCCTAGATGAGGCCAAGGAATGGGGATTAACTCAGAGGTCCATGATCCTCCCCTCCTACCTGCACATGGATGCTATGGGCACAGTCTCTTCGTATATTGTCATCTACCCATCCCCTCTTTTTCTGGGAGGATTTTAAGCTCTGGCAGCTTCTCCACCCCTGCCCTGTGACCCCCACTCCCAGTTGCTGGCACCCACACTGAGCCCCGGGGGGGCTGCCCGAGCCCCTGCACCTGCCATGGCTATTCCCAGCTGCTCCTCGCACTGGGGCAGTTGGTGACAGGGAATCCAGCTGGCTCAGACACTGGCCCAGGCAGGGATGGACAGGGCTAGTCTGGGAGGGGCAGGTTAATAATAGCTTCTCACTGGCCAGCAGCAGCAGGTTTTCTAGGGGGGAGCCCCGGGGTGCACAGGCAGCTGCCAGGGTGACTTTGTGCCTGCTCCTCCCTGACCACAGGTCTCCCCTGCCGAGAAGAACACCAGTGAGACGCTGTGCTCCCTGAAGTTTGCCGAGAGGGTTCGCTCTGTGGAGCTGGGTCCTGTCTCCCGCAAGGCTGAGCTGGGCTCCTGGCCCAGCCAGGAGCACCTGGAGGTACTCAAAACACTGCTGGTGCCCTTCCTCTTCACCCTCACTCCAGGGATCCCCTGTTTTGCCCTCACATGTGGTCCCCAGAGCTGTTGGATGTTCCCCTAGAGCCACCTCCATTGGGGGCAATCAGCTGGTGGGATGCAGGTTGTCCCCAAAGTGCAGTGTCCAGCCAGTGCTGCCACCTTGGCTGCTCCAAGCCCTGTTTTGCAGCAGCCCCATGGTATCCCCTAACATTTGGACACAACTACCCAGGCACACACCATCTGCCTGCAAACCCATCCCATTCCTTCCCTCTGGGGCCTGGCCTGGGCTGACCCTGGGGCTGTGTCCCCTCTCCTCCCAGGGTGACTCGCCGTGTTCCACAGCACCGCCTGGCCGGGGCCATGCATCCTCCAGCCCGGGGCAGCTCTCCAGTCGCTCTGCCTCCATCCGCAGGAAGCTCCACACCTCAGGTGGGTGGTGGGACAGCTTGGGAGCCCACACAGGGTCCCTCTGTCCCAGGCGACTCCAGCCACCAGCCCATGGCAAAGCCTGCAGCTCTGTAGTCAGCTCATTAGTTAATGGCTAATTAGTCATGGTTAGCACTTCCCCAAGAGTGTCCTGGTTCGAAGGCACTGCTGATGGCTCAGGGGGCAAGGGGAGGGCAATGCCATCAGGCTGAACCTCTTTCCCCTTCGATTTCAGCCTGACTTAGGGGCAGCCGTGGCTGCCAGGTGAGTGCCTGCGGCTGGTGCTGGTGGAGGGCTCTGCTTCACCCTGCTTCCCAGGCAGGGCAGGGCTGCTGGACTGTGCAGGGATGCTCCTGGGAATGCTTGTGGTACCAGCTCCTGCTACAATGCCACCAGACAGGGCTGGGGCAGTGGTGGCTGTGCCCCTGTGTGCTGTAATCCATGCATGTCTCCCCCCCAGGGAAGCTGAGGCCAGTCCCCCTGTGATGAGTGCCAGCCACGGCATCAAACCTGCTGCAGGACCCAGCCCCTCACAGTGACACAGAGATGGCTGCTGGAAGACATGAAGGCTTTGGTGCCATTCCCTTGGCCACCTGGACCCATGACCAGAAGGTGGTGGCACCTCTTACCAGGAGCAGCATGGGATCAGGGTCTCCCAGCAGCCAGCCCCCCCTCTCAGGGTTGGGGACAGTGGTGCTGGGCAGAGATCTGCCCCCTCAGCTGCTCAGCTCTGTGAGTTTATTTTTGAGGGACAGATGTTTTTACCCAGAGCTGGGAGCTGCTGGGTGCTCCCTCCATCGCTCCTGCTTGGGTTTTACAATGAGATGGGGCTGAAAGGGGTGCACAGAACCAGACCAGCCCATGGCCCTGCCTCTGCTACTGCCACAGGGCCAGCCTGGCCACAGCTCCTGCAGGACTGTGTCTGGACAGCTGCCCAATGTCTTTCAGAGCAGCGCTTCCTCCACGTTAAGCCACAGAAAATCCCAGCAGCTCCTTCCCTGTTGGTTTCTCAAGCCCTGTTGTTGCATGAAGGCCCCCGGTGCTGTGCATGAGCCGAGCTGCCATTCCTCGTGGTGCCAGTGCTGCCAGGGCCCCCATGGCTGCCTGCAGTACCTAGCACCAGGGGGATGGAGCAGTCTCAAATGAAGCTGTTGTAAAGTTATTTACCAGTTGTCTTGTCAAGAAAGATCACAGTGGTCGAGATGAAAGTGTTTGAAATATTTATACCTGTTTACATGGTCTTGGAATGGAAAACTAGTGGAAAACAAACAAAAAGACCCCAAACCTCCAGCTCAAAAGCCTCTTGGCTTATGTATGGGGGTGGTGACTGGCAGGAGCGTGGGAGGGGATGGCACTGCCCTTGGACCTCTCAACATCCACCTGTGGGTACATTTGTACTTTACATGTGCTGCAAACCCCTGCTGGATGCACTGATGGCTATTTCCATCACAGCCCTCTCCTCTTGCGCTTCCACGGTGTATTCTATTTAAAAACAAAAAAAAAGGGAAAAATAAATTTAGCCTTTTGTAAGATTAGATGTTTCTATGTATTTTAATAATTAAAAAATATCCTGTTTTGTAACAAAACTTATTTTAAATAAACTCTTAAAGCCAGTCCTGCGCTGCGCTGTTCTTGAACCTTGTTTGAGGTGGGGTGGGTGCTTCTTCCCTCCTCCCAGCATCTCCCATAGGGCTGGAAAAGCCCTTCATATCCTTCCCCTTGCAGCTGTCCCCTGGGGCCAGCCTGGCAGCACAGTCCCCACCCCATTTTTCAGCTATCGAACTCCTGCAATTAGCAGGAGAGCAGTGGTTAAATCCGGAGTCCCAATGTGCCCATGTCCTGCTCTACCTTGTCCTGCCCCACCTCACATCCTAACAGGCTGGTGGCTGGCAGAGCCTTTTCACACCTCGCGGGGGTCCAGGCATGGGCTTAGCACCAGATAAAGCAGGAAGCAGCTGCAGAGCAGGACACAGACCCTGTGAGTGTCCTGGTGCTCCAAGCAGGCAGCACTCACCATCAGTCCTGCAGTGGCTCAGTGCCAGGGCCTTTTGCTGTACAAGCCACCTTCAGAGCCACCTCCTCCAGAGCCACAGAGCAGGGCAGGCTCTCCCCTTGTTCCCAAAAAAACTTGACTCTTTGGATGAAGCATCAGGAACGTGGGGCCTGGCTTTAGCTTTCCTGATGGCCCTGCTCCACCTCCCCAGAACAGCCTTCCAAAGGTGCTCCCTGGCTCAGGAGCTGAGGCAGCATTGCCACTCTGCCCAGACCCGCGAGAGAGCTGGGGGAGGGAGATCTGTGTGCAGCCAGGGAGGAGGATGAGCCCTAAATGATGACACTGCTCCTTGGGCTGGGAACGACCCAGCAGGGTGAAACCACCCTTGGGATTTCCACAAGCCACCTGGCAAGTGTTGGCTCTCCTGTTGTTCACCACAGCCTCCCAGCAGGAAGGGTGAGAATGGTCAGCTTCCTCTGGGACAGGCAGGGAACAGAGCCCTGCTTTTCCTGGGCACTCCCAGCCAGGAGCCATGCCAAGGTGAAGAGCACTTCAAGACATTCAGGCATTTAAGACAACTTAAAAAAATTACAAATATTTTAATAAAATTCATTATAAGTTACAGATTCCTGGAGAACAGGCTCCAGCATATAAAATGGGAGACAGGCTGGGAAGAGCAGGGAAAGCACCAAGAGGAACCTCTTTCCCCAGAGGAAAGAAGAAAGAGGGACAGAAAGTTTCTGACAGACATTTATTAGGGGGAAAGAAAAACAAAACCAAACCTCTAAGAATGATCCAGTGGATGTAGAAAGACATAACTCAGTCCATGTCCCTCTGTTCCTCCACCCTTCCAAAACCTCACCCCCAAAGGCAAGCACATAACAACGAGTCCTGTTTAAGTCACATATTTGAACAGGTTTAGGTAGACCTCAGATACAAGGACAGTCTGAAGATACCGAACTTCTGCAGCCCTGGGTGCCAGCAGGGATGTCTGAGAAGCCAAGGAAAGTCTCTTGGTTCAGGTCCTTGAGATGCACCGGCCCAATGGCACAGTGTCCTTGTCCATGTCAGATGAAGCCAAAGGGGCTGGTGCCCCAGGCAGTTGAAGTCCCTTTTGTATGGAAAGGGCATCCACCCCACAGCAGGCGTTTGTGGGGCAGTGGCTGCAGTCCTCAGCAGCTGCACAGCGAGAGCGGGGCTCTGGCCCACGGGCCAAGCGACAAGAACCGACAGCACAAGCGGGAAGGAGGGATGACAGCAGGCTCAGAGCCCTCCTGCAGGGACAGGCCGGCACACAGAGCAGCCCAGAGCTTGATGCTGAGATGAAGAGCTGAAATGAAGCAGCTTCCCTACAGGGCTTTGTGGTGCCCTCCACCCACCAGGGCCCCTCACACAGCACACACGTCCCTCCACTCGGGTCCTCCATCCAGCCCTAAGGCACCAGGGCTGGGTGGGCGTCCAGCCAGGAAGATTCCACTTCCCTACCATGCTGGAGAGGGGCAGGGGGAAGGACTGACACACGGAGAGATATGAAATCCAGACAGACCACAAGCAGGGGAAGCTTGGTCACCTGTATTTGTACACGAGGAGGTGGTGGCTGTTAGTCCAGGACAGCCATGAGGAACAGCAGTTCCCGAAAGGCACTACCATGGCGGCCGCTGAGCCCAGACTTGTTCTTGACAACGTTGTGGATGTTTTTCAGCTGCTCGTAGCACAACTTGCATTTGTGAAGCCTGGAAAAAAATGACAGCAGACACAGCACGAATCCTTAGTTGTCTGAGGTGTGGCTGTTCCTGCAGTGCAAAAAAGGCTACTCAAGCAGGAGACAAAAGCCCTGAAAATGGCCTGGAAGAGGCTGAAATAGAGCACAGCTCTGCAAAAACACCAGGCATTCAGCCCACATCCTGATGAGACAGGAGAATGGCATCCACATAAGGGCTCTTTCACCCCTCTTCCCATTTGGCAGTACAGTCCAGGGAAAAAGGAGGTGCTCTTTTCCAAAAGCCAATTCCCTTAAAGGAGCTATCATGTGAGTGAACTCGAAATCCAGGGCCTGGCTACCCTGAGCCATGTTTCTTGTGAGGCAGAGGGGAAAGCCACAGGGTGGTTTTACCCCCAGTATTTTGTTTAGGTATGACTCAATGCACAGAGGCAAAGGGAAAAGCAGTCCTTGGCCTTTTCCTCTGAGCAGGAGGGATTGGTGTTTGCAGACAAAGGTGTTTGCATGTCCAGCCTGGTATCAGCGCCATGATGGCAAGGACAAAGCTCACCCAAGAGAAAGGCTGGTCCCAGGAGGGAGCAAGAGAAGTGTGTGCCTCACCTTTCCTCTCTACTGATGTCCACTCCAACAGAAGGTGGTGCAGCAAGGATGTCTGTGATGAGTGGCAGGAATCTCTGGAGAATGAGTTTTAGGGATGTGCAGCCAGTCTGCACGTAACTGAAAAAGAGAGAATCGGTCCCACTTGAATTTCATTCCTGTCCCCCCAGCACAGAGCCCTCAAACAACTCCACGCCACCACCTGTAACCAGGGAAGGAGAGCAACAGCCAAGTACCAACAACACATCTGAGTTCCAAAGCTTTCACAAAGAGAGCCTGTTCCAAAGGTCCTAGCACATACCCCACACAAGTGGGACCTCTCTGCTCAAGGACAGAGATGTCCTGCCAAGGGAACCTGGCAGGAACCTCTCTCCCAGAAGAAAGAAAGAGCAGAAACTCCATCTTAAGAGAGGCTTTTTCCCCCTAAAGATGAGTCCCTGCGGCTGTTGCAGGACTTCAATCACTTTGTCCCAAGCTGACAGCTTCACTCCCAGCAGTGTGCAAAGCCCGTTTGTTTTACATGACCCATCCTGGCTGACAGAACTGTTTTCAATCCAACACACCTAGGACTAATCCCACTAACCTGGTCTTCCTGCCCATGCATACTTTCTGTATCTTTTCCCACACACACCTGGCAACTCCATCATTTTTTTTCAGGCATCATATCAGCATGATATTGTATCTGCAGTGATTTCTCAGGATTTTCCTTCAGGTACAAAAAACCCAGCACACCTCCCCTATCACTACCTACACTCTGTCCCCCGAGCACACCATGTTCTTGAGGCCTCACCTTTCATATTTACTTTGGAGTAGTTTTTTTATCTGTGGCAGGACTATAGTACACAAATCCAGCTTCCAGAGAGACCTGAAAAGAAAAGGACATATCCTTTTGGATATGGAGATTGGAAACTGAAGCTTTATAATGCTGAGCCAACATTAATGGAAGTTCCTGGCAAATGCCCAGACAGAGACACTCAAATTCACAGAGCAAGTTCACTGACTCCCTCTCGTGAGAGAAAGTGGCAGGTTCAGACATATTTCTTTGACTCTCAGCAGAACCACTTTATGAAGCCCCAAGACTCTGATTTTCCTTGGCCCCAAGTTACTCCTGCAGTTACTGTAACTACAGGCCTGAAGATGTGACTACAAGCACATGAATTTCATGCTGCCCCAGCCCACTGGACACTGGGCAGGTACAAGGCAGAGCTCCCGACCCCCAGCCAGGATGCTCTTGTGCATCCCAGAGGCTGACCCCATCCAGGACTCACGCTTTTTGGTTGACAATATTCAAGAGATCCACAACAACAGACAGATCGTTGATTGCCACTGCAGAGTCCAGAGAGTTCTGAGAGAGAAGGGGAGGAAAAAGTCATCTATTGCAGAGGTCAAACTGGTTAGGCTAATACAAATTAGTATCTAGTTCTGCTTTTCCAAAAAAGGTAGAGGAAACATGAAGCTGGCTGGGGAAGAGAACTCTCTCATGAGAAAGTTTCTCCATGTTTCTTTGTGACCATCCAGCTGTAGTACTCTGTGGTGCACCCCTGGGGACAAAAGCTGTGAGACTCTGTGTTTTGTATGAGACAGAATCAGCCCCAGAGAAGCAAAAAGAGCTCCCCTCATGAGCCTCAGTATCTCCACATGCTTGCCTTGATGTCACTGGTGCTCCACACAGCCCGCACGGCGTCCAGGTTCTTCTGGCGGCTGGTGAGCACCACGCGCATGGTCTCGTGGCCTTTCCTGATCTGAGATATGGCTTCCTCATCCACCAGCTCTGTCTGGCTTTGGTTTTTCACAGCCTGGAAATACAGACACCAATAACAGAGCAGGATGGCACAGAATAGGGGGAGCATTCTCTGGCCTAGGTGAGAGCCAATTTTGATGCAGAGAATGTCAGTGAATACTGACTTCCTTGCAAATGGTTGTAAAAACCTTTTGAAATGGAAATGCTCAATTTGTTCTGATTTCAGTTATTTATTTCCTGCTTCTTCTACTATGTCAATCACAAACACGTTTAAAGCTTTGGAAAAACTCTCAAAAGGTGAATTTAAAGTAAGTTTTCAAAACCAGTATGTTTTAATGAAATGTTTTCAGGCAAATGTCATTTTTTTAACGTGAAACACTTGTCTGGGAACTGCAAGTTTTATTACATAGCATAAATCTTACATAATTCATTAGACTCTCTATTTGCTTCCTGCCAGGGCAATGCTAGAATCACTACTACCTTTGCTCACATTTAGAGTTTGGGATTATCAGGATGCTGTGGTCTTTCCCCCTTTTTAGGACAAGGGAATACCCTCCCCAAGAGAGACCAAGAAGCCTCCAAGATGCAAGAGACAGAGATTCCTGTGAAATTATTATGTACATGTAATGGCAGACACCAACTTTTTAAATGAACCACTGTCTGATACATGGACTAGTTCAGTGACTGTGTCACCCCTTGCTCTCTGCTTTGGTAACAGGTTCTTCATGAGCAGGATTCTGACTCTGCTGTATTCATACCTATCACAATGGGGCACCCCCTTTCTGATGCCACCCAACACAGACACTGGCTGGGAAACATTGTCCAAAGACACTTACTGGGAGAAAGTCAGAAGCCTTCAGGCCAATGGGTTCATTCCTGGCTGCAGGAATCACTGAGGGCTCTGTTCTGGTCGAAGAAGTTGAGGAGGCAGTCAGTGGCCTCTGGACTGGATCAGGCTGCAGAAGAAATTGGGATAAAAGCTCTAGCAGGAACAGTCTGGCCCTAGTCTGATGACCTTTATTTCTGTCCTGCTTTCTTCTCACAGCAGGATCCTAACATAGTAGCAGTCTCCAGTTTGCTAGCATAATTTAAGAGGCAATAAAGTGTCTCTCAGGTACAAACCATGATGAAATTGATGTTTGTAAAGAACATGGAAATGCCCCAGCAGAAGTTTCAAGTGCTGTTGTATTGTTGTCTGAAATTAGGGCAATGGGCTGTGGCCAGCCTGAAGGCTAAGAGAGAATACTAAAGAAGCCAGTAAAACGAATACTGGCCCATCAGTTGCTTGCACTTTTGGCAACAAAACAGCCTCTGTTCAAGCACTTGTAGAAACCTGGCACTTGGTTCTCTGGAGTGCCCCAATTTTGAGATACAAGGAGAAGCTCCACTGCAAGCACAAGCAGCAAACTAAAACAACAGAGCCTGTCAGAGGCTTGGCCTTGGTTCCACTCCTAAGGCAAGACACTTGACAGCACGAAGCCTGGAGCAGCACTTTTATTGCCCTGCAGTGAAGGAATCAGCCTGAGCAGAAATCACAAATTTTCCAGCTCTGCCCTCCTCTCACAGAGGGAGGAGGGACAGCAATTCACAGATCACACAGCACATACGAGCTCCTGCTTGGGCAGCAAGGTCTGGGCATCCGCAGCTTGGCTGGGCTTCACTGCTTCCTTTGCAGTTCCAGGCTCTGCCAAGAGTGAGAGAAGTGGGAAAGCAGAAACTGGTTGTTACATTCAAGAGCTGAGAGCAAAGGTTCTGTTTAGCTACACTGCAAGGAGAAATTTCTGCCTTCAGGCAGCTCTCCCGCTTTAGAGGGCCATTAAGCCCTTCCCCACCAAGGGGTCATTTCTATACTCACCATCCTCAGGAGGGGCAGGAAACGGCTCATTTCGAGGAGGAGTTCGGCCTACAGAAAAAGATTTAAATAATAAACAAATGAAGGAGCATCCAAGGCTACAGATAAGTGGTAAGTCAACCTTGGAGCAGAGAAATCTCCAACAATTCCACACATGAGGGTAATCAGTGATACACAAGCAGAGTTATCTCCCTTGGACCTTGACAATACTGTTGAGTTTAGCTAAAAGCTTTCAACCTTCATGGAAAAGAGGGACAAAACTGACCCCTGTGGTTTACTGCTGCTGTAGAGGTGTGAAGTGTGAGACAAGGCACTGTCACGACAAATCATATTAGAAAAAAATCAACCTCCTGTTACTGATTTATATAAGTAAATAAAAATAATTGCTATGAATTCCTCAGAAAGAGTATGTAATTTTTATCATTTGCATAAAAAAGAGATACAGACACTGAACAATGCCTCCTAAACAACAGTCTTTGCTTTAACAAAACATTTTGCTTTTCCATCTTTAATGAAGACTGCTGATCTTACACATATTGAAATTCTAAGCTACTAAAATTCCCTTAACACTCTAATCAGAATAGGAAGGCAGCACATTTACAATGAAGCTCTGGATTCTGAACCAGGCTTCAAACAGACATCACTGTACCCTAGTAAAGGTGCCTTCTTTAAGCCATTCACCAACAGGATGTGTGTCAGTGTCCATGCACAGAATATAAAAGAAAAGCTATCTAAACTCTCCAGTCACAGGTGAAGTCTGTTACAGTAAGCCAAAGGCCAGTTCTATCAAATCGGCTTAGTGCCCTGATCTCAAACCCAAACACTACTCCAAAGCACCATAAACCCTGGTACTGACAGATAGTATTCTTGGGCTGGAAGATCTCTTTGTAATCCTCCTGGTTCTGGATCTCAGCCTTTGATTCCTTCTCATCCCGGTCATCTTCACTGCTAGGACTGTGCCTCTCACTCTCTGAGTTGTGCTTCACTCTGCTGTGGAAAAAGAGTTGTTGTCAGGGAAGCCATATTGTCAGAGAGAGAGCACTGAGTGCCTGGGACAGTTCCTTAAACTCTTGAAACTCCACAAGCCAGCAGACTCCCTCACCTCTGTGGCTTGCTGCAGGTCGTTGAGGGCCTGTCATAGATGCGGCGAAGGGAGGACCCTGTGGGGGTAGGTGGCACAAGAGGCTGGTCGTCCCTGATCAACCCGTGAGGAATAGAATCTGACTTTGGGACTCTGCTGAGATCCACAACGAAGGAAGAGACTGTGCTTTGTGCAAAGGAAACTCCTATCTGCAGAGGCAAAAGATCAAGATAATTCACCAAGGAGTGGGGTGCACACCCCACTGTCCTTTTGAGAACAGGCATGATGGAGTGACCCTGAGTAACTATGCTTGAGGACTGCTCAGTTCAGTGCTGCGGATTTTTCAACCTGAAGTTGCCAGTGATTTATGAAAGGCTTGGATAAAACTTTTGCTAAGCATAGCTTCTAAATATTGTTCAAACTAAGCTCCAGTTCTTTCCTCCAGAAGCCAGAGACACGAAGTGGAGCACAAGGCACACAGCCTTTGGGCATGCTGCAAGTCCTGACACAAGCTTACAGGTCTGAGGGCCTGCAAGGAGGCAGCAGGATTTTATCTTGTGTTTCCCAGCTGCCTACCCCCACCTCAGGAGCAGTGGCTTACCAGCTGGTTGTTGCTGATAGACAAGTCAGCTACTTTTCCCCAGTTCACCAAGACCACATCAAAACAGCGCTCTGGCTCCCAGCCGTACACACGCAGCGAATCCTGGAAGCCGCTGTACAAGCAGCAGCCATCCGGGCTGAAGAGCACACACCTGGAGGAAGGCAGGAGGAGAATCAGCCACAGCATTCCCACCCTGCTCAGTCCTTGTGGATCTCTGACGACACTGAACACCTTCATCTCTGTTTCTAACAATGAACCTTGCAATGTGGTGTTCACCTGTGCAACCTGGTGGGCCTGCGCAATGTCAGCAGCACAAATTTCTCCCCAGTAAAGTCTCTCTCTGAGGAACACCTCCCCTTCACCCCACCTTCAGTCTCTGCCTAGCACATTCCAGTGAGAATTTAATGTACCTGACAGGAGTAGCCGCCTCTTCAATACAGCTCACAACTTGAAACTTCTCCAAGTCCCAGAACCGAACAGTCCTGTACACACAACACAACAAAATTCACTGCTCATCCCTCTAGAAATCACAATAGGATCCAGATTTTAAACAAAAGCAGGGCTTTTCTAACTACCAGTAAGAATGGCTTTTGCTGTTGTGCACATACAGTGATACTACACAGAAGGCTGGTCTAGCTAAGATCCATGAATCCAGAGATATTTAGAGGCTCTAGACACAGACAGGCATTTAGAGCCGACCCAGAACTAAGAGAACACTCTGCCAGCTGAGCAGGGCTGCCTGCTGTTCACACAGGATGTCAGATGGATTAGTGAGAGGCTTGGGGCTACACATGGGTTTCCAGTGTGGCAGAAGGTGCCATCAATTTTGGATGAGAAGGAAAGATCTCCATGTTCTGCCCTTCACAGATGGCATGTCCTGCTGTCTAGGTGTCTGGCTCTTGCAGTGGCAGGTTTGAGTTGTGTGACATTCCTCTTTGTCATGTTCCTACGAAGAAGGGCATCAGGAAATGGAACAGACATACCCTTCTTTCTCCCTCCCCTTATGTACCTGTCAGAGCTGCCAGAAGCCAAAAGGTACTCGTTGGGATGGAATTCAACAACGTTTACTGGGCCAGTGTGTCCTGTAAACTCAAACATTAACTTCCCAGCAGTCAGATCCCACAGCTGAAAGGAGGAAAGAACAGAGACTCTTGAAGAGATTTTATGTTCGAGATTTCAAATACACTTGGGATTTCCTTGTACTGGCAACCTTCTAACACTTCCCCACTCCAAGACCAGACCCAAGTCTCTTAAAGAAGGCAATAATCAGAGAAAAAGTACCATCCAAATCATTTAAGGCTTTGTTTGTTTGGGGTTTTTCTGCATTATCTTTTCCATGGAACTTGTCCCCTAGAATTTTCTCTTTTATATTTAGAGACTAAGACAAAATATAGCAGTTCCATCTGTCCCCACAGACTGCATCTCAAAAGTGAACAAACAAAAATCCAAAAGCTCTTAATCCCTTAGCAATTCCTTCTTCCTGTGCTCTAGTCTTCACTTGAAAATGCAGAGAAGTAACTGATCAGTTCATTTCATGTGAAACTGAAAATAAAATCAGTCTTTCATCCCCATTCCTCCATACTCCATGTGAAACAACTGAAGTTACTACTGCAGTCAATACTTTCTTGAACTCCTCCTTTTCCTCTGATCAGTCCTGACAGCAATTTTCAGACATGATAATCACATGTAATGTGTGTAACACAAACAGAGCCAGGAATTAATCTGGTGAAGCAACGTGCTGTGGACAACTCATTCTACAAGGTTTACTGAGGCCCACATTCAGGTATCACAACACTACTACCATCAAAACCTTGATTTCTCTGTGCATAGTCTCTCCCAATGTGTCTGCGAATTTCAGCCCATGGGTGTTGTGGGCCATCAGACACAATCCCCACATGAAAACTGCTCTCTGCAAAGCCACGGGACTCAGCCAGCTGCCAAATGAACTAAGGGTATTTATGAGTGAGTGCTGGTAATGCCTGCTAAAAAGACAATCCAAGCATTCCCATGTGCCACAAGCACATAAGGAGGGTGTCACAATAAATTACCTTTACAGTGTGATCATCAGCAGCAGAGGCCACCCATTTCCCATCAGGGCTGAAGCGGAGACACCGAACTGCTTCTGTGTGACCCTGAAACGAGGAAAACAAACAGTATTCTGGCTTCTGCCCTTCAATCCAATACAATATAATAAACCAAAAACAATTAAGGGTTTTACAGAGCTCACAGCTTGCAGAACGCTGTAGTCAAGACACTACACCCAGCCACACTAAATGTGTGTAATCTCTCTCACCTAGTCATTTATTACATCAGTTTAAGTATGGTAAATACAGATCTGGCTTCACTAATAAAAATCAGCTCCAAGTTACAGATTTACATATTGTCAGATTGAAGTGCTGTAAAACTTCTGGTTTCTGCATGAAAGTAATATACAGCAAGTTCTTCAGGTAGAAAAAGGTCCCAAGAACAGAACCATCTCAGTGCAGTGGTAATACCATTAACAATATAAAGAAACTCTCACGGATGCTCTCCATCCCCCCTAAAGCCATCCACACTATAGCACATGATAGCCACTGATATCCCATAATACCCATTTCATATTCCCATGGAGCTTGCAGAGGCCTGCTGAGGTTTGCCAGGCCACTTCGCAAATCATGCAGACCTTATTTTCATGCTGGAAAATCAGGAAGTTCATTATACCTAATCATATTTAGGTTTGCTCACAAGTCCTCAGAAGAAATATTCCTCCCCTCTTTGCTGAAACCTAATGAAACACTTTACCTTGAATGTGAAGATACAGCCTTTTCTTCTTACATCCCAGAGCTACAAGGAAGAAAAGCAAACAAATTATATGTTTAGAGCAGTGTGCTGGGAGCTCAAGGGTCTTGCCAGAACAAGGGATCTCTGTGTCACCAAGCTAACAGATACTGCAGAATGAATGGGCTGCTGAACACTTGTAGGCCTTGAGGGTATTTTCTTACTCCCCAGGTGAGAATCACTCCTGGAAGGTATCTCTTACTACAGCAGCTCAGTTCTGACAGTCAAACACCAGCCTGAGGAAGCAGATACAATCCACAGCAACCAGGACATCTGTGCTTGCTGACACCAGCTCTTGGCTGGCACCTTACTCAGAGACACATTCCACACCAGAGGAGTCACATCCATGAGCTGGCTGTGAAATACACGCACAGATTTCACAAGCACTCACAAACACACCTGCCCACGTATGGAAATGATGATGTGCAGCATCCACCAACAGCCTGACACAAAACACATTCTGACACTCTTCAAAACAAAAATGCTGCAAGTAAAGAGGGAAATCTCTAGTGGAAGCTGGGTTTTACCTTAATGTTGGTGTCCAAAGAGCCAGATGCCACAAAGCTTCCAAAAGGATGGAAATGAAGGCTGCAGATATTCGCTCTGTGACCTGGTAGGGAACGAAGAACTGGGAAAAGGAGAGGCAGAGCAGAGAGAAGGAATAGGGGAAAAGAATTTAATAGTTCATTTCCACTAGACACCATGCGGAATAGTAGCCATACTATCCCCACCATTATTTTATGAAAATATACATTATTAAGTGGAAATACCTCTGGCTTTACCCCAGCAATGCAATGAAACAGCAAGAGAAAGCCCATGGTCAATGAACTTAATGACAGTCCTGTCCTGAGGTATGGAAACTACAGATAGAATTCCAGAGATTTCCATCCTGAAAATGAGGCAGCTGACAGGCAGTGCATCTTTCCATTTGTTACACAGACAGCAAAATGGGCCAGAGTAGGAACAGTTTTAGCCAGGAAGTGAAGTGAAACAGTCTTGACTGCCTCCAGCATTCACCTTGCAGTTATTAAACAAACCCTTCCCCAGGACTCTGCACCCCATCCAGGCACCACCTCTTAGGTTCCAATATTCACCTCAGACTCCTTCAATTGCCCCTTGCAAGAATCATCATAAAAGACAGGAAATGGATACTTAGGAAGCAGGAGACAAAGAAACGATCAGCGTTTCAGCAAGTCATCAAGTGACACCTCCTGTAATTCTGGAAACCAGAAAGGACCAGTAGAACTGGTACATCATATCTCGGCAAGCAGTGACAAATGCAGAACTCAACTCTAAGAAAAATTGCTCAGATAATAACAAGGGCAAGCCCTCTCCCTCATCCATCATCTGGAACAAGCTGATGATTCCCCTGGATGAAATTAGCTCTTGAGCCAGAGCTGGGGTGGTCATTTGCACAGACACTAGCTCATAGGTCTTCTAATAAATGCAGCCAGATCAGCTACTCCCCACAGGCAGAGCCAAACTATTCAATAACTGAACTGATTCTAACTGTCTGAATGACAAAAGTGCTTTTCATTATTGATGCTGCCTGTGGTTTGCCTCCTTAGCTCAGCCAGCGTAAGTCTATTTTCATTACACATTCCTTCTATGAACAAGCAGTAACCTATAAGAAATATTCAGTCATTTTCTGGTATTCCTACTGGAATGCACTCAAGTGATTTATGATACCTTTGCAAACTCATTCTAGGATTTGTGGAAAATGCAATAAATAAAGCATGACTCAACAGCAGTCTTCAAAGGATCAAAGTTTAATGAATTCATAGCTTTTACAGTTTATTAAAAATTAGGTCTTTTTCTATTTATGTGGCCATGCAAGAGCAGGAGAGCAGAAAAATTGCTTGAGGAAAAGAAAAAAAGTTAGAACCTCAGAACAGGAAGTCAACAAGCAGATGATTCCTGCATTTATGCAGAACCTAATAAACTTAAAACTTCCAATGTGGTTTGGGATCCTTTTATTAAGGTTGAAAATTCTAAGTTGAGGCTCTGAATACAAATCGTATATGCCTAGTTATCTATACATGCATGGAAACTGATCTGGAATAAGATTTTGACACACTCAGGTCAAAACCATAGAAACTAGTTCCTCAGATCAGTGTTCCCAATACATATCCAAATTTCTGCTCAAGCATGAATACACAGCTCTCTAGCCTCAGTAGAAGGGCAAAAAACAGATGCAGATGAAGATGACAGCAATGCCAGGATCCTGTTCCTTCTTAAATCAGGAACCTTCTGGGTCAGTATAGGCATTAAACACAGGGATTCCCCAAAAAGTGGGCATGAACAGAAGCAAAAACTCACGGGCACATACCTTTGGCAGCTTCCAGGTCCCAAACTCGAATGGACCCTGACCGGGACCCTGCAACTATGAGTTTCTCATTAGGGTTGACCTGTAGGCTCTCAATGGGGCTTGTGTGGCCTGTCAAGCTCTGCAAAGAAAACCATCAGCCTCAGCCAAGAGCTGCTGCACAGCCCTCTATGAACCACAGCACTGCTCATACTGGGGGTAACTCCTCAGCCATGAGCTGGGACCACCTGGCTGTGCCACAGTCCTTTTTCCTCAGCAGCCACCAGGATGGAAGAGCACTCTAGAGCCCATCACTCCACCCAGCATAGCACACCTGTCTTCCCACATTATCCCACTTTCTGGGGCACACTGACTAAGTTTTAAAGGATGCATCAACAGAGACGCAGGTAGTTAAACATTAGGTGCGGATGCTCAGACAAGGCTGACACATTCTTACATCATAAAAATTATGCTGTGGTAGCACAATGGCACCATGTTTGCTCTAAATGGGTCATGTAAGTGTCATATGTCAGTTACAAAATCAAAGTAAGAGCAAAAGCAGGGCTACTTTGAACCCTTCACACAAGCACGGAGCCATAGGATGCTGCCAGCAATGGATGCCACAGTGATAGCATGGTGCTAACACTGAAGAACTGACTTGAGGCATAAGGCAGTAACTCACATGTATGAAGTTCCTGTCATCTTTGAGCACATCAGCATTTTGAAAATGCCTATATTTTAGTAAAACACAAGATCTAATCTAAAACTAGCTCTAGAAAACAAATTCAACCACTGCAGACTTTCTGCATGCCCAATAAGCAGTATTCTCTGTTTTAGTCCATCCTCAAATGTCTTTTTAAATAGCTACACTAGCTCTGTGCCTCCCACACACATACAGAGGCTGGGAATGCCAGTTGGAAGCTGCCTGTTCTGATGGAGCTTTCTTAGGAATCCATGTGGAATTGAAATCCTCTACAAAATCCACACTTCCAACTGCCATTACTTAGTGAGAACTAGAGCTCACACCTAAACCAAGTTGCAATGTCACTTGAAAAGTTCCTCTTTCCCCTCTTTCTCAACAAACATCCATAATCCTTATAATATAAATACTAAAAATTAATTTCAGAGGATAAACCCAAAAATCAAGATTCTTTTGATATACAAAAAAGGCACAAGCAGCTTCAGTCAGTCCCTGCCTCCCAGAAACAGCAGCTCTCAGCATCTGTGGTTCTCAGGAAGTGCAAGAGGTGCAGCTCTGCTATCACAAAAAGGAACAGAGTTATTCCTTCAACCTTCTTTTCTAGTAAGGCAGTAGTGCAGTTTCAAACTGGAGTCATGCCACCACCAAGGGCCTGGAAAGACACTGCTTAACTACACTATGCAAAAGCATAGCCCTGACAAAAGTGACCCTTCATACACTTAATGAACAGAAAAATAAAGAGGACGAATCCTCCTTTTAGCCCTTCTGACATGACTTTCCTGATTTCTTTCTCACAAGGCTCACACTGGCTAGAGCAACGCCTTCAATACCACAACATTATTGTGTCGTTAATTAAACAACTGACAAGAGAGGTGCTAAAGTTGGTTCTATACAACACCCACTCAAAGCAATGCAGGACAGAGATCTGTTAAATATTTATTTATGGTGCTCTTTAGTGATCACGGCTGGAGTAACCCTAGCCTTGCTAACAAGCTGCAACCAGAGTCACTCCTCCCCAGCCTACAGCAAACTATCGTGGCAACCTTTATGCTGACAGTTAGGGACAGTGGCACAGGTGGGAATGCATCCTGCTGGGGATACTTTCTGCTGTGACTGCAAACCCCAGGGTATAAAACTGGCCCCTGCAGCTCGCACTATAAAACTAGCTGTTCTTGTACAAAACTCTTCTTTTAATTATTTAATTATTTGTAGACTGGTAATATAATAAAGCACAATATTTATTATCTGAATAAGCACTAGTCCAGCTCAAGAATTCCCACAATGTCTCTAGAGCAGTGGTCTCACCAGGCACCCAATTCTGTCCCTATCTTTAGCAAGAATCTGGTTACACAGCTTTGTGTTGGCAAACACTATTCAAAAGTCCCACAGGCTCCACCCCAACAATCTTTCCCTTCATTCTCTACCTTCCAAACCTCAGAATTAATACTCCCATCCTCCAAAAGCTGAAAAGAGGCCTGTTCTTACCATGATGCAGTTGGGCTTGCTAACTGACCATATGTTGACCCGACAGTCGTCTCCTCCAGTGGCCAGCATCCGGCCTGAACCTTTTCCCAGGACTACTGAAGATACATTGCTGCTGTGGGCCATGATCTCTTCTGCACAAAACAAAGCAAACAATTATTACAGATCAGTTATAAAAATTTTCAACCCATCCTTCCAAAAGGTCTAAAAAAATATATTCTTTTTCCAGAAAAGCTTTCCAGTTTCCACTGAACAAGCTGCAGCAGCCCAC
This sequence comes from Sitta carolinensis, assembly GCA_032173965.1. Classification (NCBI taxonomy): domain Eukaryota; kingdom Metazoa; phylum Chordata; class Aves; order Passeriformes; family Sittidae; genus Sitta; species Sitta carolinensis. The sequence continues at coordinate 6,517,730 of CM063292.1, forward strand.
TGTTCAGATAAGAAGTCACACAATAATCTTACTTTGAGCAGTCCTTCTTGGCTCTGCCTACAGCACTTAAATCATTTGCTGACCAATGTTTCATGACTCCAGTGCTCATATGGCTAACAGAAAGCATCTTCTCTCACTTGCAGCAGCTCAGGAGCTTTTGAAGATTTGCTCAAGTGCAGCAACCTGATCACAGATGGCACTTTACCTGCAATAATGCACAGCAGCCAGTCAGCTAGTGAAAGGTCCTCTAATCCTATTCTAGAGAGCAGCAGCAGACGGTCCAACCTGAGAGGAACTGGCAAAGGAGCAGTAGTACAGTTTGTTACCTTGCCCAGAAAAAAAGCCAGACTCAGCAGTGGGAAGAGGTGGAGCTCCCTTCCCAGAGTTTTGGCAAAGGCTTTGCTACATCCCCACTGGGCAACACTGGCAAAACTGAGCACTGCAGGGCATGCAGCTGCGACAAAGGAGTGTGAATATCCATCCAAATGGGCAGAAAATAACAAATCTGATTGATGCTAAATGACTGTTAAAAAACTGGGAGCTGAGGGACACTCTGACACTGCAACAACAGAACTCTAAGGAAACCTCATCATGAAGAAACCAATTTGGGGCAAAAAAGAAGTGGAATGAGGATCTTTGCTTAGACATCTCATAGTGGAATTTTAAATTCACTCAAAATTTTGGCGGGGGCTTTTGGCAGATGCATTTACCATTACCTTCATCTTACCGTTCTCTTCTTTGAATGGTCACAGGATTTGAATGCCTAATAGTTATGAAACTGTAAAAATAGTTATGAGTCTGTAAAAAGGCTAGGTAGCATCGGTTCAGCTTTCATTCAGATTGTCTGGCTGGGAGGAGCAATTTGATAATTTTATATGCAACACTAATCCAAAAGGATTTTAGATGGCTGTAATAATATTTACAGGTACTTTGATCTCAAACTCTCAAGAGCATTTTATTGAAAGCAAAACTGCGCAACTTTCACTTGGGCTGGAGAAACACCTTTCAAATTACAAAGGTATAAATTACATGTGAAGGGCAAATCTGAAAATACACCTGTGTTGTGTTGAAAGACCAAACTTCCACATAAAATGTGAAAGCAAAGCCTGTATGGATACACAGACTAGAAGGTAACCAGAAGTACAATTAAAATTACTAGACCAACTCACTAGTTAAAATTGCAAGAACAGATGCTGAGCATTGCTGCTGAAATGAGTGTGTCAGCAGCTCCACTTTTTCCTCTCTTGATTTCCTTCTTAATAATATATTGTAAGTTTAAAAGTCATTGTGGAAGCATCCAACCAGCTGTTCCTAAAAGCCAGGTGATAAACTGATGTCTGGCTTGGGCAGAGAGGTTAATTTGCTCTCCCGCAAGCCCACTGAACCCACATTTTTTTTATTTCATGAAGTTCCTGTCACCAGCTATCCCCCACCAGCCCAGTAACACTCAACTCCTAACTAGCACTGCTGAAACACCCCTAACACTCAGAATGCTTTTCCCTCTAAAGAGGATGCTAAGATAGGGCAGAGCACAGCAAAAATGAAGATCAAGAACCTCTGCACATCAGGGGGGGAAATTGAGATGGATAGACTTTCAGCTTTTCCCGCAACTGGAGTTTCAGGGATGGGAAGATAACAGCAAACTGGCTTTCTGCTCAAAAAGATACAAAATTCCTAAATCAGTAATCTCAGATGACTTCATGAGTTACCAGTCAAGGACACTATTTCTGACAGCCAGTTTTCAGAGCCCACTCACTGACTAAAGCAACTGATCACATCCTATTGCTTCTAAGCATTCCTCAACAGCCCCTGTGAAATAACTCATCAGTAACCAGCTAGAATCTGACAGTCAGTTTCTACTGCTGTCTACTGTCTATTGCTCCTTCAGAGGAAGAATAATGGACATGAAACCAGCAGATTCTTACTGTCTCTTGCAAAGAAATTTCAAGAGGGTGGGACACACAGGCCCTGCAATGATTACCTCATTCCTCCTGCAGCAGCGAACTCAGTGAAACTTTCTGTAACAAGTGAGCATCAATGAAGGACAACCCCAGAGAGGCTAAATTTGGGGCCTTCTCCCTGATACTGAGGGGATGCCCCATCATAACCTGGCTCTCAAGAGCCATTTCCATTGAATGACAGAATATTCTGATTTACAAGGGATCCACAAGGATCATCAAGTCTTACTCCTGCTTGTCCCACACAGGACAATCCTCTGCTTTGCCTGAGTGCTGCCCAAACTCAGGCTTGGTGCTGTAACTATTGCCCTGGGGAGCCTGCTCTGTGAAGGTGAAGAACCTTTTCCTACTAGTCAACCTAAACATCCCCTGGCACAGCTCCAGACACTTGCTCAGGTCCTTTCACTGGTCACAAACAGCAGAGATCGCAGCTGTCCCTCCAATGCACTCATGAAGAAGCTGCAGCTCATGATAAGCTCTGCCGTCAGTCTCCTCTTCTCCAGGCTGAACAAGACAAGAGACCTCAATCACTCCTCGTCATGGCTTCCCCTCTAGACCCTTCACCATATTCACAGCCCTTCTTTGGATGCTCTTCAAAAGCTTTATATCCTTCTTAAACTGTGGTGCCCAAACGGGCCCCCAGGACCCGAGGTGAGACTGCACCAGAACAGAGCAGAGTGGGACCATCACCTTCCTCGATGCACCAGGAATCCCACATCGCTTTTTGTGGGGCTGCCCTTCAGCCTCTCATTCCCCAGTCTCTCCGTACATCCAGGGCTGCCCCTTGACAGGTGCAACCTTGAATTTGCTTTCTAGAGGGACCCCATTCGGAAATTTCTTCCCAAATTTGCCCTAAACCAGGACAATGCCCCATCCCTCACTGCCTCGGCTGTTCTTGTACTACAGTAGAGTCATGTGGGGTTAGACAGGCACTTAGCCTGGCGCTGCAGCAACTATCCAGAAAAAATCAAGACCGTGACCCTTTGAAAATAGCACTGACAAGGCCACGCTATTCACTGCGCCTCTATGTTTTCCAACAGGACTTCCAGGAGTTAAAAATTTCAGTCAGCAATGTAGAAAGAGGGTCGGGGCACCATATCCAGGGCAGGGCTGAGGTGGCTCCTATCCCTCCCGGCTCCCAGCCGGGGCAGCTCCCGCGCCCGGCACTCACGCAGTTTCCATGCCGTCTTCGTGGTGACGGCCACGGCCATGGCTCAGCGCGGCGCCTCTCGGGCGGGCAGCGCCTTCCTCCTCCCGGCGAGCGCGTCCTACGGCCAGGCCGTGCACCGGGGCTGCCCCGGCCGTCCTGCGGGCACACAAACACGGTCACGGCGAAACCCTCCTGAGAGGCGGAGCGGCTGAGGACGAGGCCTCACCGCTGATGAACATCACGGGACGGGAGCGCTGGTCGGACCGAGGGCGATCGCCTGGACGTTAACGGCGGCAGGGCCCGGCGGTTGGGGCCCGGCACCCCACGACCGGCCCTTCACAACTGCCCCGCGCCGCGCCGGGCGGTTGCCCGGGCTCCGCGCGCCGCTCGGCCAATGGGAGGCGAGGGCGGGGCGGTTGCCATGGCGACGGCCGCGCGGCCGCCACTCGCAGAGCGGCTTCTTGGCGGAGCCCCGCGGGCGCGGCCAATGAGGCGGCGGCGCTCTGGACGGGGGCCGCCATTTTGCGGGGCCGCCCTGAGGGGCGGGGGCCGGGCTGCTCCGGCTCTGCGGCCGCGCCGGGGCTTCCGTTAGCGCGGCCGGCGTCTGTCCCGGGCCTCGTAGCTCACCCCCGACGGTTGAGGCCGCCGTGCCTCTGGGCTGCGGCCGGTGTGTCCCATTAGGCGGTTCACGGGTGTCACGGGCACAGCCCCGGTGGGAGCGGGAGTCCTGCGAGGCTTCCGTGCCTCTCGGCACCCGGCTGAAGTCCGGTCGCGCCGCTTGTGCGTGTTTCTCGCTGCCTTGGAAACCAATTAATCAACAGAGAAAAATCAAATTAATTTGACGCTACTCCTTGATGATGACCCGAGAATGTAGGATGAATTTCAAGGATCATATCCTTCAAGCGCAGGAGCGATGCATGCCGACAAGAGGGAAACCGGGCAAGAATGCCAGGAGGCCTCCGAGGATGGATAAGGAGCTGCTGAACAGCAGCGAAAAATAATATAGAAGGTTTTTTTCCTCAGAAAGGAAAAAGAAACTTTCAGGAAGTGGAAACGAGGACAGGTGGCCTTGGAGGACTACAGGGAAATCCCCTGGCCAGGGTGCTTGGGGCTAGATGATCTTGAAGGGCCATTCCAACCCTGCAGTGTTCTGATTCTGTAATGCATTTGCTGATATTTTGGCAGCTGCTGTGTCCCTAATGCCTGTAGAAGGATTTTAAAATTATTTATTCTGGTGTCTTCTCTGGTATTGTATTAACACAGATGAGTTCATAACCACAGTGTTATATGGGGCAATGTTTTGTCATTACAGGGTTCTAGATGAGGTCAAAGAGATGTTACAGTTGTGAACTCACCAGTTCAAAACCTTTGCTTATGCAAAATTGAATTATGAATTCATTAAAACATTACGTTGGAAAATAAGCAGTATTCCCAAATATTCCCTCTCCTGCTGCCGGCAGCTATGGAGCTGATTTGGAAAAGAAAAGCCCTGAAAAGACCGTGCCTGGTTTGTCTCCCCTTCTGAAGCAGACCTTAGGGCTAACGTCCCATTCAGAGTCGAGTCTCAAACATGATGAATTGTCTCCTCTCATGAGGAGACGATTGATGTAACTGCAGATGGGCCGTAGAACAAAATGGGGAAAAGGTGCAGAATGGTGCAAACTCAATAAAAGCTTTGCAAATCTCATGATAGTGAAAGATTTTACTGCAGGCAGCTCTAGGAAAGGAACGAAGGCATCAGTCATGCCTGAGGTGCCCAGCTGGGCAAGGATTTCTGAGCAGCAGCTCTTTAGGAGAATGGTTTTCTCTGTTGTGCCAACTGCTTTTCCCTAGAACAAGAAGAGGGCTATCAGAGGGAAGCTGCAGTGGGACGTGGACCAAGGTATTTTACAGAGTAGCTTCAGTGCCAGGTTCCTGGGGGCTGACTTCAAACCTCCCCTGCTCAGGCAGCCATTGCCAGGCCCTGCAGTCTCTACACCGTGGAATTGGTTGCAGTGTGATGGGCAAGGGATCCATCCTCCCCCCCGATGCGCTGACTCTCGTTCTCCACCAAACTCTGGGAGCTCCTCTGCTCCTCTTCCAGCACCTGTGAGGGAACAAGCAACCAGAAGTCAGGGAGATAAGAGAGGAAAGTGAGGAGCAAAGGCACACAAAAGCACAACTCAGAATTCACTGAGCTGAGCTGAAGGAAACCACAAACTGGAGCTGATTTATTTTTGACGGGGGCAAAAAGTTTAGGCTGAGGTCCTATGAGAAGAAGAAACCAAGGAGAATCAAAACGTGGAGCAGGAAGAGGGAGTAAATCCAAATGTTTTGCCTCGCTAGAGTCAAGAAGCCCTGGAGAACCAAATCATCTGTGATTGAGATAAGGACTAAATTTGACCCTGGAGCTATTTTGTTCTTTGATCTCACATGCTAATTACAAATAAAAATACATATCTCTCTATATATATACAGGCATATTTATGGCTCTTTTAAAATACTCCCCCCATAATCCCTATTATCAACTAATCATTCTTAATTATTTTCTTTATTAACTGAACAAAATGACGCAGTAATCTTTCTCAGTGATGCAAGTTTTTCCAGAAAGTCAGGGTGACCATAGCATGACCATGTTATATTTCCCTGGGAAGGCAATTGAAACTGTGCTGACTTACACCATACTGTGATTTGTCACAATATATTTTAATGATATTAAAAACTCTTCAGAGACAACTCCTGATAGAGAAAAAGCTGACTCTGGAATTCTTTGAGTACATGTATTGAATGCTGACATTAATGAAGTTTACCTACCGTGGCTTCATGCTGTTGTTCTCTCTTTGCAGCACTGTACATTGAAACTGACAATTTAATATTGGCTTCTTCATCCTCACGGACCATCAAAATATTTAACATCTTCCAAGAAATCAGAAGAAAGACCCCTCAGCTTTCTCACAAACTGACTGTACTTTTAAAAGCTGGACCTGCTAACACAGCAGATGCTGCATACAAGAATTGTAGAATATGGTTAAATAGAGATTTGTGCAGATATGTCCATGTCTTGCTGATAGATCAAGATGATACTAGTCTTAGTTTTAGACTGCTACTGTGCATGAAATTCTTGAGTGCAATTACTGATATTAACTGATAAGAGAGCTTTTTTTGAGTCACAGTTTTGTCACTGCTTTAGAAATTTTACTTTTAGAAACTGCCCTGATAGCTTTTGGCTTATTCTTTGTCTTATACAGGAGTTGCAGCTCAAGTAATGGGAATATTTTATCTGTTAATACATCAAGACTGAGAAATTTGGCAAGGTATTTCATGAGGTCACAGTGAACCAGCTTCAAATTTCTGAGGAAAAATGTGATTTTTGCAAAGCTGTTCTTAATTATTACTAATATTCTGGGATGATACAGTGGAGCATTCCCTCTGCAGCTCCGTCAGGGATTTCTTTTCCTCAAAAAAAACCATTAGAAGAAATCCAAAAGCTGTGCCTCCATCTGCCAGCATGATTATATATATCATGAAGTAATTACAAAGAACATGGATCTGTTACACCAGTCAGTATGATCAGCAGCACAAGCAAAGTGTTTTAATGAAGTATTTCCCTACAGCTGCTCACACAACAAGTCACTTCAATATTTTGGATAGGGTTTCGTGGCAATGCTTAGTACCTAGATATGGCATTACATACAATATCCTTTCTTTTTGGCCTCATTCCTGGGCAAATGGCAGGTAGGCTTCCAGATGCTCCAATTCATATATTGTCATTTGCTCTCTGAAATGTTTACTCACAGGGAAGGAAGACTAAGCAGGAGCAGGAAAGTGTGTGACTCTCCCTAAATATATTACAGCTACATCATCTTCACTGACCAATGCCTGAGTAGCAAGCATAACAATTCAGCATGCAGACCAGCTTTGTCTTACTTCTATCACAGTTTATGCTGAGGAATCTTTGGCAACCAGTCAGCTGAACCTATTTCTACACCTCATCAGCTGTGACACTGTGGTCACCTCCCTGTTACCTCTGCTTCTGAGTCCCGGGCTTGTTGCTTCAGGTCCTTCTGTTCTGCTCTCAGCTCCCACAGCAAGTCATACAGATGGGCCAGGTTCTTGTGTTTCTCTGAGGACCACGGCTGGAAGCAGATTAAGGCAGTGAAAAACAGCTGCACTCTCTGGGTGCACGGGATCAGCTACTCTGCTGGCAGAAACTGGCACAATCCTGCTACAGCCAAGAAAGCAACACTAATTCTCATCACTGAAACATCAAAACCATGCACAGCATGGGTTTATCAGACTTCATTTTTATTTGGAACACAACAGTAGCATGAGCCAGATGACATATTTTGCACTTTGCTGATGCTGCTGTTTTATAGTTGGAATGAAATGAGATGAGTAAGAATGTATAGAAATAGAGGTGAAAAAAAATGGGATTCCAAAATGGTGTTCTGCGTATTCTCCCCAGTGGCAAACAGAAATAAAAACCCCAACATAATATTTTTCTTTAAAATTCCTATTTGTAATATCTGTTTAGTTTTCATAAGTGTAATTGTGCAGCATCACTGCAGAATTTACTGGCAGGCTTCTGCCTCTGGTTACAGACACACTGATGCTGTTAGTGGGGTGACTCCTCACCCCTTATAAGATAATTTGGCTTAATGGCAGCACTCCCCTTCTTTTGGAATGTCTTTTTTTTTAAGGCTATCTATCTATCTGCAATGTATCATGCCTCAGCATCTTGCTCTGCATCTGCAGGGTAAACACTAGGAGATTTAAGGAATGACAGAACCCAAGAAGTCCATGGCAGAAACAGAACCAGAACACAAGTGTCTGCCTTTGCTGCTCGATTCTCGCTCCTCTCAAAGAGGAAAAAACAGAGGAAATTTCACCTTCCCTGCCATGAATCTGCAGAACTGAGCAAACAGCTGATGAACCTGCATTTTGCAGGATCCCAGGGGATGTGGAGTCTGCCTGATGCCCAGATATGAGAAGATGACCTCAGGCATGGCTAGAGCAGGCCTGTCATGTCACACTATGTCCTGCACTCCCAGTCACTCCCAGCATGGCAGTGCATCTCCTGGGATGTTGCTGTTGTCAGCATGGAGGTGTGCAGGTGGGGTGGAGGGCCAGCATGGAATATGTCATGCTTGTAGTTCTGACATTTCACCTTTGTGTCTAGTGGTCTTCATACCTGGTATTTGACAGTGTTTTCTCTGCTCAGGAAGATTTCATCTTCTCTCTTCTTCCTCCCTATTACTCTGCAGAAAACCACCTTTGAAGCAATAGTGTCATGAAGCTCGAGGTGATATGTCAGCTGGATGACATCATCTATGACCATAAAGATACGTTCCTCTATATCTTCGTCAGCAGGCTTTTCTGGATTTCTGTGGAAATATTCCTTGATTTGCTAATGGAGAGTGAAAAAAGGATACAGAAGCAAGTTAGACAACACAAAACTAGCAAATTTACAGCAAAACCCCAAGGTAAAAATTGTGCTTTTCTGCCTGGACTAGCATCTCTTGACCAATGGTCCTACTGTTCTTGCCTATGTCTTAAAAAAACCCAATCACAAAGCTGCTTAAAGCAATACAGAAGTTTCCTATTTGTGGAGCAGAGTATGCTTTCCAAGCTCCAAGATAGCTTGGGATGTATCCCTGCCTGATGGAACTGCAGGAAACAAGGAATTTTGGAGAAAAGCAGAGTTTCCCACATTTCCTAACACATAGGAGGAAAAGGTAGCATGTTTGGTGCTGGTCCAAAGACAGGCCACTGCATGGCTCTTGGCAGGTGAAGTGTCTGAGCCATACATACTGCCACGTGTCAGATTTCCCCCTCCTTCTGTTCTGCAAACCAGACCTGACAAGAGGAAGAGGTAGATTACCTACCTGTAAGAAATCAGAGTGATGGAACAATTCATCAGGAACCTAAAATGCTATTAGTTTGGGCTCAGCGCACAAAATCATTTCCCTGGTTTTGAATCTTGTGAAAATTTTGTTCCAAAATCATAGTCACATTATTTTTCCTTTCCTCTGACACACAATTTTCAAACCTTAGTTTCCTAGTTTAATTCTAGCTGCTCAATGCAGCCCCTGACAACTGGTCACACTGTTCCCTCTGTCAGGCAAGCACCTGTGAGACACAGCAGCTGAAAACGCTTGGATGTCTCATCTGGAGTTTTGCCTCAGCCATGCCCACTGAAAATGAACTGAAGCCCCAGGCAGTATGTTTTGCATAGTTTAAACATCACAGTGACACATATTTTTCTGTTCCTGCCTTGGCCGTACCACTATAGGCCGGGGGTTAGCATCAGCTGTGGTGCCAGACTTTTCCACTTTCTTGTCTCTTTTGCCAAACTCTATGTGCCGCACGTGCAGGAAGTCCTCGCGCCCCACAAAGTACTCTGTCATCTCAGTACCATTTTCAAAACGTTTCCAGAGGCCATCAGCTCGTGCTGTGTGGTAAAACTCCACTGTGTGCCCAGTCTCAGGTTCCAGTGACATGTAGGAGTGAGCTAAGGACAAACCACACACGTTTTCAGAGTTAGCAACTGTGATACACTGAACACAAGCATGTCAGGGGAGGTCTCATTTTCTTCAGCTTTAGCAACAGATCTGATGCAGGACTTATCCCCAGCTGCACAACACTGAGAGAACAAATATAATCCTAAAGAGAAAGTTTCAGCTTCTATCAATTTTACCAATAAAAGTAGAAATGTATCACCACGATACACATAATACCTATGTATTTTTCTAATACATAAAAAAATTACATAGCTGGGGGAACACTGCCTAGGACTGCAAGCAACCAACCCAATTCTCTACTCTTCACTGGAGACCATTTTATTTATCTAGGCAATTTATCCCAGAGGTATCCTGTCCCCCCTGCCTTTCAGTTTTGGGCTTTTGCCACTGTTAGAAGAGAGTCATGTGAAATCTCATCAGCTGCCATGGCTGCCCAGATGAGCTAGAATACCTTTAAGAAGGAGAGGGTGTCCTGGCCTGAAATGGTCTGTGATCAGCTGTGTTTGTTTATTCACTTCTCTCATATACAACATGTCTTCTCGGTGTTTGAACCATTCCTTAACCTCCAGTTCTTCAGTACCTGGCAGGAGACAAGTCATTTTGCAACCTTAGGTCACCCTGTTGGAGGTACCAAAATTTTGATGAGCTCTGTGTCTGTGCCAGCACTCTGTGTTCCTGATACAGCCTCAGTGGACATAGTGTGGCCACTGGAACTGCCCCTGTGCAAAGGGGAATTTTGTATGTGAGTCCTAATCTACATTTGAGTAAATAAATTATACCCTAAGAGGGTCTATTCCTCTCCATCAACCAGAACTTGAGTAATGACCTCAGGAGTAGAACATGGCACAGCAAAGGGCTATGGATAAGCAAGAGAAATTCCATCCCAAATACTTAATGATGGTGTCAGGAGATTGGAGCATCACACTATAAAAGAAGGCTGAGGGCAAGACACTATGTCCAGTTAGGAATCCACATGGTTTCTTGGACCCGCTGTTAAAAAATAATGTTTTCAAGTACAGAGATATCCTGAGGCTGCAGCTGCCCCTTTCTATGTCCCCTTTTGATACCAATGAGGAAATGGGAATAGAGACACTATCGGATCAAACTGAACCAGCCTTCCATTTCTCTGAAGACTGAAAATCCAAGCAGCTGGCCTGTGACACTGAACAGTTTTACTGGTGTGTAAAACAGATTCAAACTCTTGTGTAAACCTCTAGCAATGCTGGAATGTTCAGGGGTTCGACCAAGTGTGATGAGAAAGAGTTCTCCCCTTCCCTCAGCATGCCCCAGGCTGTGTGCTCAGTGTGTGGAGTGTGTTCATCCATCTCTCTTACAGTCTGAGTCTGCGTAGACAGTGAGGCGTTCCACCAGCCCATCCCCATTCGCATACGCCGCCCATTTCTCCAGTTTTGCTCTGTGGTACAGGATCACCTTCTTCCCCCGGGGAAAGGGATTCTCATATTCTGCAGTGGGCAACAGAGATGTCAGACAAATTGACTCCCCTGTGCTCAGTCCAAAAATAAAGAATTTAAGAGGGAAAAAAACATGGTGTAAGAGACATTATGCATTTATTTATTATGTTACGTTGGCAATAAAGTTGTTCACAAAGGACTTGTTGTCCTTTAATGTTATAATGGTGTAATAACTTTTTTCTCTCCCCGAACAGGTATTTGATAACGCAGGGGCAGTTCCTTGTGCATAGCAGTAATAGAAAGACCATCCCTGGCAAAATTCCCAGCTGTCAGGAAAACAGTGGTGGAGTGTGGTGTCTGTGGGGGATGAGACAGTGCAGCACTGAGGGCAGCCACTTGAACCAATAGCTGTTGTGGCCTTCATCTATTGTGCTTCACTGTTTGATCACCTTGAAGGGAGAACCCAGTGAGACAGACAAATGTCCCAAATCCACTGAAAGTAGCTGGGGACAAGCAAAAGGCAAAGGAAGAATACCTACCTCTATAAGACACACTAATTCGGGCTACCCATGATAGTGGCATCTCAAAGCTCCTGTCTATTTCTCCCTTTTCCTGCTGAAACAGAAGCAGAGATTTGTGGTTTTGGCAGCAACTCTTACTGTGCCAGGAAGCATTTTGGTGCTGGTGAACTGCAGTGATCAGAGCTCAGCTCAGGCGAGGCTGTGCTCTGGGGAGCACCATGGCACACTTATGACAGCACATCCCTACTCGAGCCTGATGAAATTATCTTCTGGCTACTACTCATGCTGGCAGGGAATGAATGTGGCCATCACCAAAATGACCAGATTATTTTATGTAGACCCTGGAGGACTCTGCTTCCCGGTTATGAGCACAGGCTGAGAAGAGTAGATAGCAGGAGGGAATTATTATTTGCATTCCTCTTTCCTGCTATGTGGGTACAATGCCTGTTTTATCACGCTGTCTTCTCCCAACAGGACAATATTTTTTGCTTCTAGTACATAGCATTTTTTTGTATATTAGAGGACAAACATTATTTCTGCATTTGGTTGGCAGGTCCACCTTGCAGCCAGGAGGGGAAGGTGACCAGCATACAATGTCCACAAAAATCTCATTCTGGATTTTATTTTTAAAATTATTTCACCCCAAAGGCCAATGCACTGGAGGCTTACAGAGATCCCTAGCCACTTATGACACCCAAAGGACCCCTTGGGGTCCTGTTTCAGAAAGCATCAAAACTCTTCTAGATCGAGAAGGAATCTAAATCTGGCCAGAGTAGAAGGGATCTGACCTGGAGAGGGCAGCAGGCAGGCAGATATTCACGGGCCTATGGACACACTGGTTCCATACAGGGTCCCAGCTGCTCAAGAGCATCGCTTGGATTACTCACCATGTCATCTGTGTCTTTCTTGGGTGACTCTGTGGGCAACTGAGAGGGCCTATTGCTCTCTGAAAACATCATTTCCCAGGAGACACAATCACTCAAGTCAAAGTTGAGATCCTAGGGCATACAGGAAAAACTGTTTTAACTGCAGGGCATTATCAAGGGTCTGACACTAAGCTTGACCACTACATCAATATGTCTGTGGTGCTCTGGACCTGCCTGGGTGTCAGAGACTTTAGGAACTTTAGAGATCTGGACTCAGTGAGGCGAGCTTCTCAAACCCTTGGCTGGCTAGTGGGACCCCAAAGACTGTCCCAGTGCCTAGAAGTTGCAGAACACCTTCCTCATGGTTCCTCTTCCTCAGATGAGAGGAAGTGGCTGGAAATGCTTCTGCCCCCTTCCTTGGGGCAAGCTGATCTAACTCAGACCCTCACCTCCCAGATTTTGCGTCTGCTGGAGAGTAGCTGAGATGTGGAAAGAGCCTAATCAAGATCTTACCTGCCTTGAGCTATCTATGCCTGACAGACCCAAAACATCTCTGCCTCAAAAGCTGTTGTTTGATAGAAGGAGTGCCTAGCCAGCCTTAAAAGCTGAAACTCTTGCTGTAGGGATTGAATAGATGTGATCTGCATTTGCTAGCTCAGAGTCTGGGATGCCTTGGAGTAGTTCTATAGTCTATATAATCAGAGCAACATGACCAAAACCAGCACAAGGAATAGTTAAGTGGAAAAAGGACCACTACTGGTCTTGGACTTCCCCAGGACTCAGGTTAGCCTGGCTGTCCCTCACATGCCCAGGGTGCTAAGGGCTCCCTGCCTTGCAGCCATTCCGGCAGTCCTGCATGTTGACCCAGTAGTTCCTGTGGTTCCAGATGCTCTCAATCCCAAGGAAGCTCTCATCCGTGGTGCTGTGGTGATTTCCCGTGAAGGGGTTGATGAAGAAGGGCTCGGGAACCTTCCTCTTCCCAGACAGAACCAGAACCCACGCGTGCACCCGTAAGCCATGCAAAGGGTCTCGCTTGGGCTTTCCCACCTCCTGTAGCACAGAGGATAGAGCAATAATTATTGCCATTTTATTGACACTTTAATCCAACCCAAGAACAATCCTTTCATCTGCCCACTTCTAAAGAACTCCAGGCTCTTAATGCTCTTTAAGAATGAGGTAGTACATACCCAGCACATGTTCCTGTGCCAGTGCACACTGTGCTCCTGGAGGCCAAGTGCTCATGACCATGATCAGGGTTGTGTCATACTTCTCAGAAGAGTGTGAGCTCCTCTCTTTGCCCAGGCTTTACCTGTGTCTCAGCTCTGCTTCTTCCTGGAGCTCACATGAAGGTGGACCTTGCTAACTCACCGTGACCACCTCCTCTTCTCTTTCCTTCTCTTGTGCAGATTCAGTTTCTTCCTCCTTGGCCTTCTGCCGAAGCTCAAATTTGCTCTGTGGCTCTAAAGGGTACTTAATTCTATACTTGTTGGGATCCTCCTCTTCTGGTACCTGTAAAAGCAGGGTATTACTGTGAAACCCAGCAGAAAACAAGAGAAGGAAGTAAATGTATGGCTTACAGACACCTCCCAGTTCCCAACACTTGGCAGTTTGCAATACTGCACCTGGTGAACAGAAATTCGGTGAAGCCAACAAAGCCTTGTAAGGAGCTGTAGAAAATTACTCAAAAGATTCCTTTGGTGAAATCCCCAGTACGGACTGAAACCCAGTGTGGACCTGAAGCTGTCTCCCCTAGCTCAGCTCTGGAGCTCACTGGATATGAACAGGCTGAGCATGTGTGCTGGGCTCCTCCCTGCCCACTCACTGCAGGTCTCACCTCTGGGGGCTTCCTGAGCCGTGGGCACACCTCCTGAGTCTGGTCCAGGGAGCATATCTCGAGGGTGGCATATCCATGTACACAGTAGGCATCGTAGCCAGCCCCAATCAGCAGGGAGCACAGCAGCACAGTGAAGTCAAAGCAGTTCCCTCGCTGGTATTTCAGGATGGTGGTTGGGGAATAGAGTGAACTGGGCTTGAAAGAGAGAGATGAATGTTCACAGTGCTTGCCTGGTGGAGCTGGAATACGCACCAGGCAGAGAGCAGGGGAGAAAGGCATTGCCCACATCCCTGGGCTCTGCACCCTTAGGGAATCTAACGTGCCTTTAAAAACTCTCCTCCAAAGTGATCTGGGGAAACTCTGACCCCAAATCTGGTGACAAATTTAACCACAGGAAGGGAAGAACATGACAAACTTGTCAAACTGCTGAAAACCTAAGGCTAATCACAATCCTTGAATGGAATTTCTCTCTGTCTCCTGCTGTTCTGTTTACAGTACTTCCAAGGAAAACACCCATAAGCTAAATTATAGTTCACAGGAGGAAACATATCTTTCTGGCCCTCAGTTGTGAGCAATAAAAAGTATCAGTACACACAAACTGCATACAGAGAGGTTCTACTCCCACTCAGTTCTCAGACATCACCTAAGGTGATCATGACAGCCTCCATCTGCTAAGTGGAGATACCTTCTGTGTGGTCACAAAGTGCCAGAGCTCCTCTTGAGACACTGGGACTCTTAGGACAGCCTGTGGCTGGCGTAGATTGTTTAGGTCACTCTGCAGTCCCAGCTAGCAAGGAGTGTGTTCTCTTAGCTTATTCTCATCAAGAACTCTGGTATCATCCCTTTTTGCTAACCTAGAAATCTCTCTTCAGCTGTAAATATACCCAGCATTTCCCAAAATATCCCCAGATATGGGAATAGAGACGTCTAGAAGTCCCTAAGAATGGGTCACTGAGGTCAAGTATCATCCCCCAGGGTTTACATGCTCCTCTGTTCTAAGGTCTTGGTTTTCAGAGGGGAAGCCTGTCAGCCATTGCTTCCCATCTGCTCACCTGGGCTGGCTGAAAGCAGGGTCTGGTCTTGAAGAAATGGTGCTTAATTACTTAAAAGGTACACTGAACATGCACTGGGACTGTGGGTCCAACAGAATGCACAGGGTCTGGGAAAATCAGGGGGTTGCCTAAATAGTGAGGGGATGGTGCAAGTATCAAGGACCTTCATGATCCCAGCCACTGGGATTTCCCCAGTGTGTCCTGCTGAAAGGCCCTTCTGTCACCTGTGTTATGTCTCTGTTGGGGCCACAGCCCCTCTCTTACCGGTGTGATTGGGCACTTGAGGGGCTCCATGATGAGGTAATCACAGACAAAGCTGGCACAGCCTGACCAGTAGTACAGGTCTGGGTAAGGCAGCAGGGTTGGCCTCAACGTTGTGCTCACAAATTTCTGTAGGGCAACAAGAGGAGTTTGGTTAGCCAACAAGCCCTTGGCAGAGTCTCCTGTCCAAAGCCATCCTCAGACTACCACTGGATGTTGCAGATCAAATTCAGGATCTCTCTACAGCATATCAACAGCATAAATATCCCTTCCCTCCTGTTCCAAGATGGAAATTTCATGGGGGTGGGAGGCTCTCTGCTTGCCTCTGGCTGAAACTTCAAGCTCATCTCAGACACATTCAGATGTGCACCAGTTCTCTTCATTTCCAAGGAAGTCAAATAGCTACTGTCTTTTCCTGGCTTTACATCTTCCAGCATTTATTTTTTTGTCTCCATGTTAGTGATACAACAGATTTTGGGGAAAGCTGGTACAAAGTAGCAATTGCAGGGTGGGACAGAAACATCAGGTCCAGAACTAGACAACAGTTGTGCAGCTTGGGCCCAGAGAAAACAAAACTGGACCACAAACTTCCACATTTACCTCTTCACTTCCACATTTACCTCTTCCCTATAACTTCTGGGGAGTTCACAGTAAGACCTAACTGTATCCATACTCCCTATATGTGCCTGAGCCTGAGCCTTATCTATTTCATGTGTTTTCTTTTCCTTCCCTTTGTGTTTCTGTGGTCTCTCCCATTTTCTAATCATCACACTGCAGCCCACATGGCAACACCAGCATTTTTACGGCTCATAGATTTGGACAGCCAGGGTGTTCCCGGGGTTCTATGTGCCCATACAGGGGCTGTGGGTTCAGCCAGCAGGTTCCCACTTCCTTTAGCCAGGAGGGAGGGCAGGAGGGGCTGCTGTTCTTTCACAGCATTTGGCTCTGTGGCAGCTCCCTGTGCTGTGGCCCACACACCACCCCATACCTGCACACCACACTCGTTGAGTGGGTGGATGAAGAGTGGTTTGCGGTCAGGGCACAGGTGAGTGTACTGCTTGAAGAAATGGTCCACGAGCTGCAGGAGTTCCTCTTCCTGCCAGGAATTTGTCTTGTATGAAGATGGTAAGTGGGATGTGTCAATGGAGCTCCAGTCAAAATCACTTAGGTGGCAGGGGGAGGCAGAGAGACACAAGTAATAAGCCAGGAGCAATACAGGCAGGATGACATGATATCAAACCATGGCAGGGCTTCCCTGTTTCACAGGTAAAAAATGGGGGCCATATCCAAGAATATGATTTTGACATAGCCAAACATCTCTGGAACAATGGTAAATTGACATATACCCAGTCCTGGAGGCTCTTTATACAGTGATGATGTACAATCGAATGAGTTAGCTTGTCTTACTTGCACACACACACTCTTGGACAAACTCGTCAAGCACAAGAAACTCACTCCCAACACTGTGCAAGGGGACGATGTGTGCCATCCACACGTGTGCAATCACCCTGTGAGGCCCGAAGGGAACATTTCTGCTTATCCCAGCCATGGCAGAGACTTACAATTTACTTGTGACAGAGGCTTCCCCCACACCTTCATCTGTCTCCAGGTCGTCGAGGGAATCCCCGTAATTCAAAGAGATCACATCTTCTGGTGTTTCCCCCACTTCCTCCGTCTCCTCCAGGGTCTCCATTCTGCTTGGCACTACAGGAATGCACAGACCAGGGTGAATTCCCTGCTACACAGGGACAGAGAAACACTCACATTGTGGCCGCAGTGGTTTGGTACGTGAGCATGGCTGAAGCGACCAGAACCATGAGAGTAAAGGGAGAGCGCTGAGTTTGGGCTGGGTCAGGTAAAGAAGTGGCAGAGCAGGCAGAGCCCGGCTCGGCAGGGCAGGGCCCGTCCCCACATTCAGAGTGCGTGCCCCGTGCCCTCCCTCCTGCCCGGGTGCTGCTGGCTCGTCACTCCGCTGGGCACCGGCCCTGCCTCAGCCCGCGGCCGCCCAGGGGCCTTGGAGCCAGCGGGCCGCTCTGCGGAGCCGGCAGCCCCAAGGGCAGCGCCTGGCCCGGGTCACCGCCGGCGCGGGGGGTGTCTGGAGCCGTCCCTGCGGTCAGGCTGACCCCGAGCGAGCCACACAGCGGGCACACGGAGGCGCAGACCTTGCCCGGGAGGTCCCGCTCCGCTCCCGGCCCTGCCCCGCCCGGCCGCTCCTCACCCGCCGCTCCAGGCCCGGCGCGGCCCCGAGCGCTCACCACGGCAACGCCGCGCTCCCGGCACAGCGGCGGCGCTGCCCCAGCCCCGGCCGGGACACCCCGGCACGGCCGCAGGCTCCTCGGGACCTCCTGCACCCCCTGCGCTGCCCCAGCCCCGGCCGGGACACCCCCGGGAGCCCCGGACCGCCCGGCACGGCCCCCGGCCCCGCGGGCCCCCTGCGCTGCCCCAGCCCCGGCAGCGCCCCAGCCCCGGGCCCGCTGGCAGAAGGGGACAAGGGGAGCGACGGAGGGACAGCGGCCAGCCCCTGCCCGCCACCGCGGCTGAGCCGTCGCCCCCCGACACCTGCTCCGAAACTCGAGTCCGGCTCTGCAAAAATAAAAGCCACCCCCAGTCATCCTTTGTTGCCGAGGCACTTACCCAAAAGCTGGCACCAAGGGTTGGCAAGACACCTTGTTCTTTTCCTTTTTTTTTCCCTTCTTTTTTCTTCTCCTTTACCATTTCCTTTTTCTTTTTCTTTTATCTTTTTCCTTTTCCTTTTCCTTTTAATTTTTTTCCTTTTATTTTTAATTGGATGTTCTTTAGACTGTAAGCAGGGTCAGATGCTAAACACTTTTTTTTCTGGTTTTTGTTGTTAAGAAAAAATTGGATTGATGGACAGATGTTCACATCAGGCATTCCGTTAAGGGAACCTTGGCAATTAAAGCTCTGAGGAGGCACAGACTGCAGTGAAATGTATCAAGAACATCATTTTGAGTGATGAATGCTGTTTGCAAATGGTTACTGTTGCCTGAATGGCATGAACCTATATTGAGAGCAGGGGGCAGGGATTTGGGTTGGATATTAGGAAAAGGTTCTTCCCGCAGAGGGTGGAAGGGTTGGGCACTGGAACAAGCTCCCCAGGGACATGGTCACGGACCCCGAAGCTTGCCAGAGTTCAGAGCGCATTTGGACAATGCTCTGAGAGGCACAGGGTGGGACTGCTGGGGTGCTTCTGTGCAAGGGTCAGGAATTGGACTCAGTCCTTGCAGGTGCATTTCACGTCCAGATATTCTATGAAACAAAGTGAGGTAGGACGCTCCATCTCTCACCAGTACTCCTCAGCAGTTCTTAAATGCCAGAAGTCAATAAAAAACAGATAAGGCAAATACATGTCATGGTTCCAAAACTGCGTGTACTCAGCACCCAAAGTTATCTGGCCTTCGTGTGTGCCACTGCGGTATCTGCTGTGATTGCTGCTGTTATCAAAAACAGGAACCACAAACCCAGCTGGATGCACAGAGCCCAAATTCCGGAGGGTTTTGCTGATACTGCCTGTTTGGGATCCCCTCAGGGCTGTGAGTTGGGTCAGCACGCACAAGCTGTCAGCTCATTGGCACGGCCGCCCGTGCCCCGTGCCGGAGGATGGACTTGCAGAGTGCTGTCCTCCCCGGCCCCGGGGGATGCCAAGCAGGCTCTTGTGCAATCCCAAAGGCAGTGTTTGCGTGGGGGAGAGGGATGAGCTGCCGCAGGGCGATATAAGGCACGGAGCAGCCCCGGGTGTGCAGACCCACCCTGAGGGGCAGGAGCCGGGACAGCGGTGGATGGAGGAGCAGGGAGCAGCCTGGCCATGGTAAGCGGGAGGAGAGCAAAGTGCTGGGATCTCGCAGGATTGCTGCACTGAGCAGGGAGCAGATGGGGAATTAACTCTTCTTGTGCAGCATTCTGGTGGTTGCAGCTGCTCAGGGTCAGGGGGTACGGGTGAGCTGTGTCAGGGGGCTTTTGGCACTGGCTTTGCCCTGCTCTCAGCGCTGACAGATCACATCACCAGTCCTGGCTGACTTGCATCCACACCTCTGATAAGGAGTATCTGGTTAAAAAGGGCTAATCCAGTACTGTGCCAGTAATTTCCCTAAAGAAATGCATTATCTCTACCAACAGAAGAGACTGACTTAATCTGTGTCTTTTTGACATTAGTTTTAGTCGTGTTCAAGGCTTTGGGTTTGTTTTATTATCCTGTTGTCTGCTTGTTATAGATATGATTTACTGGAACAGTGAGGATCCTTTTGCAGATCCTAACTCTTCAAAAGAACTGTAGTGGGAAGAGGGTAACCCTTTCCTCTTTGGGGAGCCCAGACTGATGCCTCAGCTGTGCAGTTTTACACAAATTGCCACTGAAATGTGGCTTTATCACTGTCAGCACATCCCTGTGGGTCCCAGGGCTGGTTTCTCCTCCCTCCTTTCTGGAATAGCTACCTAAATTCAGGATAGCATTTGACCCTTTTGTTAACCTGATGGGGGAATGCTGATCTGGCCCTTTGGGGTGGGAAATTACTTTGGGCCATGGAACCTAGGAAATACAGTACAGAAATTGTTGCACCCGTGCTTGAGGATTCAGCCTTTCTGAATGACTGCAAACATCTCCAGTGAGCATGATAATAAATCCGAGTTATCCAGAGCCTGCTTGTTCTTCCAGGAAAGGACTGTGAGAAGTTTGCTGCTGCTCTCTGTGCTCTGCCTGGCTAGCTGTGAAGGCAACAAGAGTGAGTCTCCCTTTGCTCTGTCCCTGCTGGGTCATGGATGGGTAGTATGGAAAGCAAAGGTCAAACCTTCACCTGATCCATGTTCAAGTTCCTCATTCAGGGTGCTGCTGAAGGCTGCTAAGGAGGAGAAATAGAATAGGGCTCAGTGAGGCAGGCACTGGGGTGCAGGAGCCAGAAAACAGGCAGAAACTGCAGGCTGTCCATCCCAGCCTCAAAGGGTGTGTAACCCATGGAATGAGTACAAGTGCTGCAATGTGCCACCATGCTCCTTGGTGACAGTGACAGACCCCATAGCTCTTGTCCAGATTGCAGCCAGGCTGAGGAGGTCTCACAGCCCCCCAGCAAGCTGAGGCAGCAGGTTCCTCCTCAGATGTGTCTGCTCTGGCTCTAGGTGAGGATCTCAGGCCTAGAGAGCTGTGCAGAGCTTCCTGCAGTGGGGTGAGTTCTCAGATCTCTCATCAGGGAGATATTCTTGCTGCATTTCATCTTTCTTGCTTTTCCTTTGCTGCAGGTGAGCTGGTGAGCACCCATGGCCTGAGGCCAGGGGTTGCCCTCCGTGTCAAGAGGCGCCCAGACGCCTGCCTGCCAAACCCGTGCCAGCACCAGGGGCAGTGCCAGGTGTCTGTGGACACACCAGTTTGCAGCTGCAAGCCAGGCTTCACAGGGGAATTCTGCCAAGGTAGGGCTGGGGATGCTGGTGAGCCCTCCCCAGTCTGTCTGTGGGCACCAGAGGGAAGGGTGATGGGCACAGTGCACTGGTGTTACCATTGCTCTCCACTCCTGGAGCACATCCCAGCTCCTGGTTCAGGTGCATTCCACACCACTACAACCATATCCTGGCTACACGCTGGTACAAGACCCAGCCACAGGCCATTTTTTTCTTCCCCAAAAGCCTCAATTGCTTGGCTGTGCCCTGGTGCTGCAGGGCATGCTGCGGGGCACAGCTGCCTCACAGTTTAGAACAAGCACACACACTCTGGCAGAGATACAGTGAAGCCCCTTCCAGGCACTGGCCAAAAATTGTGTCTTCTTCCTCTGGAGGGGAGGGTCCCTGTCCTTCTGGTGCTGTAGACAGACTGTGGGGGTTGTGTGGACAGCCCTCAAAAGGGACCAGACTGTCTTTTGCCCAATATCTCTGAAGAGCCGTACAGCAGCCTTGCACCAAAGCTGGGATGAGAGGCTGCTGAGCTCAGTGAGACTGTGCCACCCTCCAGCTGGCCTAGGGCTCCTTCAGGCCTCTCCCTTATTGCTATTGCAGATGGCTTTTTCCCCCAGATGTGGTGCTGAAGTTGGCCTGTGAGGAAGAGCACATGAAGATGATGGTGAGGAAGGAGGTGTTTGAGCTCCTGAAAATCCCTCTGGAGCTTGTCCACTTGAAGAACCAGGCATGCAAGGTCTCAGAGAAGGAAGAAGAGGGTGAGCTGTTTTTTGCAGCCACTCTCACAGGTGAAAACCACACTACCTGTGGATCAGTAATCCAGGTGAGGATCAATAGCTCCAAAGCCAGGAGAGGAGCAGACATGGTGAGGTGGGACAGCAAAGGGCAACCCCAAAGCCTTTTGCTTTTGTAACTGTGTGCTCCTCGAAAGTCTTCCCTGAGGATGTCAGAAAGCTCTTCTGCCTCCACCAAACCCTGCTGGCAGCACATTTTGTTTTATTTTGGTGAGCTAGGAAGTCTCATTGTGTGCTGGTAGCAGCCCTCAGCTTTCTGGAGACATCCTCTGAAATCTGCAGCCCTGTCCCCTTGGTGCCTGACTGCTTCATGGAGCAGGAAGGGTGCAGATGAAATGGTGCTCAAGCTCTGCATTGCACAGAAGAGCCCTGTGCTCACCTGTGCTCACTATACTGACTCCTGTGCCAGCAGCCCCCAGACACAAGCTGAAAGCCCAGCAGATACCCAGGCCTGGAGCAGCTATAGCTGAGTTGCACCTGCTGAACTTGCAGCTCTGTGTATGGCTTTAGTCGTGGTCTGGAGACTTGATTTCTGTGTCATTCCAGCAAAACAGCTCCCATGTCTCGTACTCCAACGTCATCGAGTCAGAGCAGGAGGCCCGCAGGGCCCTGATCTCCAGGAGTTTTCAGCTGGAGGTGCACTTCTCCTGCATCTATGCCTACGAGCAGGTTGTGAGACTGCCCTTCGCTCTCACTGCTGTTGACAAGTGAGTGTCCCATTTCACCTTGCTGCTGATGTGGTGTCTTTGAGCTTGGAGAAAAATAGATTACATGAGACAATTTGCAAAGGCCCTGGGGAGCCCTAGAGAGCTCTGAGAACAATGCCTGACACTGGTGGCTTCACCTGTGCTTTGTCCTTCCCCCTCCTTGTTCTGTTTGTGAGCTCTCATCCTCTCCTCTCCTGTCAGGCTGGTACAGTTTGTGGTCAGAGAAGGGCACTTTAACGTCAGCATGAGACTGTACAAGTCCCCCTCCTACCTCGAGCCTTATCACCTGCCGAGTGTGGCTGTCCCCCTCATGGACACACTCTATGTCCTGCTGAAGATAGAAGGGCAGCACCAGCTCAAGTACTTCCTGCTGAGTGTTTTGGACTGCTGGGCCACGCCGAGCACGGATCCGCACCAGGACGTGCAGCACAAGCTCATTGAGCAGGGGTGGGTGGAGTGTCCCCAGCACATCCAGTCTCCTTGCACCACAGTGTGTCAGGGACTGAGACAGAAATAGGCCTGTTCACTTCAGCCTGTGGGATGTGGTATCCCAGGCTGGGATGCTCCACCTTGTTTGCCACCCCCTGATCCAGCCCTCGTGTCCCAGGTGTCCCCATGATGAGACGGTGACCTATCTGAATGCCGTTGGAGAGACCACTACTGCCAAGTTCAGCTTCCAGATGTTTCAGTTTGTTGGTTACCCAGAGGTGTTCCTGCACTGCCGTGTCCAGCTCTGTCTTCCTGATAGCCCAGAGCCCTGTGCCAAGGTGAGCTCCCTTGCTGGTCTGCACCGTGCCCTGGGTGGGTGTGGGGACCCCCTCACTAGCTCTGCTTGGAGAAGGGCTCTCCTCTGTTCTTGGGTGCCTCACAAAATAAACACCTCCAGAATCAGGAGCTCAGCCCAATGCCCTAAACCAAAGGTGCAAGGGCCTGGACCCATCAGAGACCTTTCCCTCTTCCCTGGGAAAGGAAGGGAGATGTACAGAATGGCCCAGGTGTGGGGTGCTTCTCCCCCACCCTCCCATCAGCCTTCCTTTGGCTTGTTGACAGCAATGCCCCAGGCACTGGAGGGACCGGCGGGCACTGGCAGATGAGTACAATAGGATCATCTCCTACGGGCCCATCCTCCTGCTGGCTGCTCCTTCCTCGGGAGCAGAGACCCATCATTCCAGCACTGCCCTGCAGGACCCAGCGGGTACGTGTGTCCTCCTGAGCACCGAGGGCAGTCCAGGACATCCAAGCAACAGTCCAGGAGCAGGGCTGGGGGCAAGCCCACCTACAGCAGGGCTCAGAGCAGCATGCATGCTGAGCTGTAGGCAGCAGGGGTGGGTGGAGGCCGTTTGGGGTGACCAAGTCCTGTTAGCACCCTGTTAGACCTCAAAGTGCCCCCAGCTCCTGTGGCTCCTGCCTGACACAGGATGTGACCTCCCTGAATCCATCCCCAGTCAGGAGATGCCTTGCCAGGGCTCAGAGCTGGCTCAGGGGCCCCAGATACACAATCAGTGTCTCTCTCTTTGGCAGGACCCAGCCCGTGGCTCTCCAGGGCCCTCGTTCCACTGTGTGTGCTCGCTGTGCTCACTGTGGCTGCTGCGGCCGTCAGCGTGGGGCAGCACATGGTTTAGGAAACAGCTGAATAACAATAAACATGACAGGAGCAGAGAGGCTCGTGTCATGTGTCTTTATGGGCGTTTTGGGGAAGGGGGTAATGGTTGGATGCAAACAGTACTTGAAGGATGATGTGCACCACAGTGTTTCTGTTCCCTGTAGCATCTCTTGGACCCTCACCCCTCAGAGCCCGTAGTCTCTAAACCCAGAGTATGTACCCAGGAATGGGAGAGTCCTTCCTTCTGCTTCCCTCTTCCCCACAGAGTCACCCTGGTGTGTGGGAAGATGGAAGTACCCCATTCTAGACACCTGCCCTGCCAAAGCTGGTCTTTCTGTGCCACACAAATGTAGCATTAGCAGAGAAAGGGCTGCTTTGTGTATTCACACACATATGTGTGTGTGCACCCATCCAGAGTGATTTCTCCCTTCATTCCTGACATTTCTCTTTTTGCTCATGGCAAATTGCCAGCAAGGGTTTTCCCATTGATACATCCCTAATATAAAGCAAATAACAAACAATATTGTAGGTATTAAAGACTAAATTCACAGTGTTCAGACAGCTGGCAGGGATTTAATACCAAAACGCAGATCGGGAGACAGATGTTGCCCTGCAAGGCAGCTGTACGTGCATTTTAGCTAGAGCACAGTGTCCATGAGGGAACTGCTGCTGGCCCCAGAGGCTGTTTTGCAGGAAGGACATGCAGCTGATCTCTACCAAAGAGCAAGGAGATCTTTTGCAAAGAAGCTTATGGGTTTCCTCTTCTTTTGCTGATTCCCAGATGCAAACCTCCCTCTGGGCTGAAGCAAGTCAATCCTCTCCCTTCAGTGGCAGGAAACTCACTGCCAGGCTGGTTCAGCAGCAAGAGCCACCTCTAGCAAAGAGGGTGATGGCTCCATAGCTGAAGACAGGTGCTTTGTGGGCTTCCTCCTTGTCCCCTGGGGAATGAGATCAGGGGTTCCTCAAGACCATGGAACTGCAGCTGGGGGGGACTTTGCAGAAGCATCATCTCTGGAGCTTCTTGCCCAGGGCAGCCCACCAGGAATGAAAGAGACAAAGCAAAGAACCCTGCTGAGGTGGATCATGCCCACTGAAGGGTAAACTGTGGTGTGGTTAATTGGTCTCTCCCTCAGAGAGGAAGCTGCATCTACCAGGACCGAAGATTGCTCTCAGTGGATGCAGGTGCAGGCAGGAAGAGAGACCCAGACAGGAGCTGGTCCAGCCAGGAGCTAGTCCTGGGAGGCTGTGGTGGTTTTGTCATGTCTGATGATGTAGGAGAGGGAACCAGTGGTCTCCTTTGTCTTTGGGTAGTAGAGGATGACCAGCCAGATGAATATGAAGATTCCTTCAGGGAAAGGAAGACAGACACTCAGCAGCAGCAGGAAGCATTTGCCAGGATGCCAATGACGCTTTCCTTCTGCTTTCAGGGGATTCCCTCAGCTCACTCCTGTCTCCCCCCACTTCCTTCACATGAAACATTTGGCTGGGACATGCTCTGAGTGGATAATAACCCTAGTCCTCTGCTAAGGAATGTCCTTCTTGGAGGAAAGCACCACGGGTGGAGTGTGTGTAATTGGGAGCCATGAGCAGCTCCACGCTGGTGGTTGGGACCTGCTGCTTGATGTGCCCTGCCAAAAGGAAAGGCATGACAGTGCTGGGAAGACACTGGTGCCTTGGAATCTCTGTACAACCCACATCCAGGCTGGCTCCTGCCTCCTCCATCTTCCCCACCCAAGCCCAGGGAACCCAGCTCAGAGGGAGTGAGTGCTGACCTTGGAGAGAGTTGAGGATGGTGAAGAGGTAGAGCACAGCTGCAGAGGAGATGCCATAGGTGAGGAATGCCAGGGCCCAAGTGGCTCCCAGCAGGCAGAAGAGCCCTGCTGCCCCCAGAGCCACCTTCCAGGGCTTATGGTATCCCTGCACTGCCCCAGTGCCTTGCAAGCTGCAGCTCTTCTGGGTCACCACCCCGAAGACAGCCATGTTGAAGAGGAAGATGAGGCCAAAGTAGCCACAGTTGGTGATGTAGTGGACCAGAAGGTGTTTGGAAGTGATCCAGCACCTGAAAAGAGACAACTGTGGTGCCTCTAGCAGCCCTGCAAGCCTCAGCAGCACCCATGGGAGCCTTCCCCTGGGGGATTTTCCAAGGCCAGGGTGAAGCAGGGGGACATGATGAGTATCTGCTGCCCTTGTGTTGCTCATCTGGGAGGGAGTCTGGACAAGCTCCAGGTGGACCTTGGACATCCCTCCATGACCTGGAGGGCTGCAGGCATGATTGAGTAGGCTCAGCATGAGAGGTGGGGGTGGCTGATGTGTGGCAATCAGGAAGGAAGCAGAAGCAGAAGCATGGTGCAAAGCCAAACCAGACGGGTGCAATCCCTGACCACTGCACTCCTGGCAGGACTGAGCTACCCCTCCCTGTGCCAAAGGGCCACCTGAGCCTGTGGGCAGTGGCACACGCACAGGTGGGCTATGACCTGGTGGTCCATGGTCTGGATGCTGTATTCTCCATAGCTGCCAATAACTCCTGCCACTGCCACCACGAGAACAGGGAAACCTGGAAGAAGGGAGACACAGTCACAGAATTGTGTGGGTTGGAAAAGACCTCTGAGATCATCAAGTCCAGCCATTAACTGAGCACTGCCACATTCACCACTAAACCATGTCCCAAGTACCACATCCACACATCTTCTGAACACTTCCAGGGGTGGTAACTCCACCACTGCCCAGGGCACCCTGTTCCAGTACCTGACCACCCTGATAGTGAAGGAGTTTTCCCCAATATCCAATCCAAACCTCCCACAGCGCCTCTCACCCCCATCCCTTGTCCAGGCTGGTGGTGCTCACCCCAGCCAACCAGGCACAGCTTTGCCAGGTAGTGGTGGATGTAGACACCGAGGACCTTGACGAAGAGGAGGTAGAGCTGACAGCCCTCCAGCGCCATCCAGGTGAAGCAGCAGAGAAGGCAGTAGTGGGTGAGCCCCCCCAGGAACCTACAGGTCCTTGGGTGGGTCTTGCCAGAGAGCCCACTGTTGAGCAGGAAGGCCAGGTTGAGGAGGAACAGGCTGCCCACGAGGTTCACGTGCAGCCCCAGGTTGATGCGGACGGTCTCCTCAAGCCTGAACCTGCACCTGAGTGTCCCCACAGGGACCAGGAAAGGCAGGGCTCACAGGGGAGCAGGGCCTCGTGCTGTACCACAGCAGGTCCATGCAGAGGCACTGGCATTGCCTCACATCTCTCCCAGCCTGACAAGCCCCCCTGGAGCTGCTGGCACATCCCACCTTATGAAGATGCAGAAGGCCATGGTGAAGATGGAGAAGGCCATGGCTACCCCACAGCCAGCGGTGGCAACAGCCATCACAGCTTTTGCTGTGGAGCCATCCAGAGCTGGGTTCTGCCAAACATGCAGATGTTGGGTTAGACAGGCCCTGGACCAGCCTAGAAAACCTGACTGCAACTACCAGAGCCACAGGGCTGATAACCCCAGGGGGCTGCTGCAGAGACCCCATACCAGCCCCAGAAGATCTTCAGGGGAAGCAGGGCAGGTGGCTCAGAGGAGGTGCTCTAGGGTGGGGTGAGGTGTGGGTGAGGTGGACACCATGAGCACCCTCCTGGGAGTCTCCACCAGGGTATGAGACGTCAAACCTTGCTGTGCCAGAGCCTGCACAAGGCTGGGGCCTTTCCCAGCCTGTCCTGCCCAGCTGACCTGCTTCTGCCCTTCTGGGCTGGGGCTGGGCTTGGTTTTGGGACCTCGGCTTGTCTGAGAACAGCTATAATCATCCCTGTGTGGCTACTCATGACACCCAAGGGGCCACAAAAAGTGGACAGGCAGCACTGCCAGGGCACAAGCAGGAGCTGCAGGAAGAGGGATCATCACCAGGAGGAGGGTGAAGAAGGTGAGATGGTCACAGGAGCAGACTGTCCCCTTGTCCCCGGGCTGTGTGACACATCCACTGCTGCGCCAGCCTCCTGCCCGCCCTGCAACAGGCACGGGGAGCAGCTGTGAGTGCTGGCACAGCACCTATGCCCACCCCACAGCCACCCCCACCAGGGTGTACCTTTGCTGGGGTCCCAGAAGACACATTGTGGGGTGACGCCCTGCAGTGGGGGAGAGCAGCATCAGCCGATGCCACGGGGAGGGGCCCTGGAGGGGGGAGGGAGGGCAGCAGGGCTGGCTTACCTGGGGCAGCTCCCCGTGGGTGAACGTGAGCTGCACAGGGTCCTGCAGCCCCGAGATGCTGCTCTCTCCCACTGTGATGCCCACCACGGTGTTGTCCAAGACCTGTGCTGTCTGGTTGAGCTCCTGTGGAGGAGAAATGCTGCAAGAGCTGAGCTGGTGGGCAGCAAGTGCTGGTGGCAGCATGAAGGATGCTGGCAATGCCAGCCTGTACCTGGAACATGCCAAGCTGCTGGATATTGAGGACTGTCACCACCACACGCACTGTTTGGCTACTCAGGGACCGGAATATCTCCCTGGGGAGGTGGATTTTACCTGTCTTCCCTTTCTCTGTGGTGTTCAGCCTGCTGGGGCCCTGCAGCAGAGAACAATGAAAGGTTGTTGCTGCCAGGTCACATCTCTGTTCAGAACCCACCAATCTTGCTCCAGGCATAAATATAGCCCTGCCCAGGTGGGTTTGCTCAGTAATATCAGCAGGAGTCATGAGGGCAGAAGGGAAGAACCTCCCCAGCACCCAGCATCTATGGGGCAGAGCTGGGAGTGGGACCCAGCAGCTTCTCTACCTGCCATCACTCTGGGACATCCAGAGCCTGGGAGAGCCTCTGGTGGGCAGGAGGCACAAGGTCACACATGTCTCTCCTCCTTTCCTACCTCACACTCCCCCGGACCACCTGGTCTGTCTGCTGGGATGGCTCCTTGGGGAGGGCTCTTTCCTCCCAAGCACCACTTCACGTGACTCCTTGCCAAGGGATGTTGAAGTGATGCAACCCCAGAGGGAAGAGGAAGAGCACAGCAGAACACACCAAGCCCTGGGCAGGGGCTGAGGGATGCTTGGAAGGTGTGTGACCTTCCAAGCAAAGGAGAGGGAGGGACACATCTCACCGCTGTGGGGGAGAAGGTGAGGAGGACGTCATGGGTGACAGCCCTGCTGACGTTCAGGAGCAGCGTCTTGAGCCCAGGTAGCCAACGGTGCTGCCCCGCCTGCAGCAGCCTGTGGACAAGGGTGCTGTGGGACAGGTGGGCACGGGCACTGAGCCCACAGACCCTCTCATGGCCACCCCGCCACTACCTGAGCCAGCGCTCCCTGAGGCAGGCGCAAGCGCGGCTCGCGGAGCGCCGCAGCTCCGGGCAGTGCCGGGACAGGGGCAGGAGGCGGCTGCTGTTGCCTGGGTCCCACTGCTCCACCACCTTCCTGCAGCACTCACGGGGCTCATCACCCCGAGCCAGGCCTGCGGAGGGTGGGAGCAGGTGATCTCTGGGCACCACAGCACGGGATGGGCACTGGGAGCAAGGGTAGGAATGGGAGGGGACCACTCACCGGAACAGCTGTCCTGGCCTTCAGCAACATCTGGAAGAGGAGTATATGGAGGAAGGGGGGAAACACCAAAATCTAGGGTCAGCCCTCCCTCTGTCCAGAGGGAAAGGGGAAGAGAAGGCAGGAGAGTCGGGCAGCCACCAGGTTTTAAAGGAACTGCTGTGCAGTTACGTGGGCTTCAAAAACACCTGGACAGCGATTAGAGATGGTGAGGGCAAACCCACTGTGTCCAGCCTGCCAGAAGGGCTCAGAGGAGGCCATGCACTGCTAATCCCAGGTTTTAAAAGAGCCCCCAGCAACAAAGCCCCCACCTCTGCTCAACTCTGCACATTCCAGTGGGGATGCTCCCCTCTGGCCTGTCCCCATTTCAGGATTAAATCCTCAAATGGTCTTTTGGTGAACACCTTCCCGTGGGAAAACCTTCCCACAAAGCCCATGCACCCCTGTGCTAAGGATGCCTGTCCCCCCTTCACCTGCCACTCACCAGGCAGCAGCAGGAGCAGCAGGACAGTGCCCAGGAACAAGTTCATGCCATTTTGTAGGGTCTCCTGGCTGCCCCTGGCCATCCCACCACACTCTGCTCCCCTTGTCCCGGCAGCTCTGCTCCACCCCAGGCTCCCCCAGGCTTGTGGCCACTTCCGAGGCAAGAGCCGTTCCTCATTTCCCTTCTGGGAGCCCCTCACGCCTTCCTGTGGGCTGGCAAGTGACCTGCAGTCCCAGCCCACAGCAACAGCAGCAACCGCCAGAGCCGCGGCGCTTCCCCGGGGCTCCTTCCCTCTGCCGACTCCAGCTTCTTGCTTTCCCTTCTCCCCACGGTCCTGCCGAGGGGTTGATGGCCCTAGCCATGCTCCCCCATGCTGGACCATCCTCATCCTAAACTGGGCATCACCACAAGCCTCCAGGATGGAACATCCCCTTCCTGGCAACGGATGATCTGCAGCCAGCTGGAAAGGGAATGGTGGGATGGGAAATGGGTGCTGTGTTTGCAAGAGGCACAGCCAGGACAGAGAGGTTCTGCCTGGCCCCACAGCCACTGAGGGGATGATTCCCATCCTTTGATGTCTCCTTCTGTCCTCCACCAGCCTCCCTTTCTGCTGGGCAATGACAGTCCTCAGAGACTTCCCAAGCCACGGTATCTCCCTCCATAACCCCAGCCCCAATGGCACCAGGCAGCCAGTGCTCTGCCAGCAGCACTGTTATTGGTCCAGCTCAGCAGGATCCTATAGGGTGAAATGCTTTGTCCTGCCCCAGAAATGGGATAACCCAGATGAGAGATGGATCCCATTGGAGAGCCCACCAACACACCGAGCAGAGACCACAGAGAGCCACACTCAGAGATGAAAAACTTTAATGGGCATGAGTCTGTGTGTAGGCATGCTCACTGAACAACTACATCACCCAAAAATAGACGTTCAACAAAATAACAAAAATAGATTGTTTCAGCTGCCTGAAGGTGTGGAGAGGGCAGAGTCATTCTGTCCTCTCTGGGGACGGACCCTCATGGCGACCACCAGCAAGGGCTGAAAATTGGGCCTTTCCCACCCATCACCCCTGGCCTCAGGACGTGGGAGGGAACATCCAAAGACACTGGGGAACCTGTCCCCGCCCCTTCCACGTTTTACAGCCCTCACTGCCTAAGTAAGCATCTCTCCCTCCCTCCTTCCCTCCTGCCCCAAGGGTGCCAGGCCAGTCAGCATGGAGTGGGTGGGAAAACTGGGGAGGGGGCCAGCAGAGGTGGGGGGTGGCCGGCCCCACTGTGGGTCTCTGGGCTCCTCGTGGTGCTATGGGGCAAGTGCAGTAGCAAAGCAGACGGTGTGGTCCTTCTTGTGGCCATCCTTGGCATAGGGGAGCTCTGGCACAGCCACCACAGGGCTCAGCTGCTGCTGGGCTGCAGCTTGGCACTGTCAGAACTGCTCTGAGAGTCAGGGGACTTCCTCGCCTGCAGCACCATGGTCCAGTACCAGATGAAGATGAGGAAACCTGGCAGAGGGAGAGGAAGTGTGGGTGAGCCCCCTTGAGGGACAAAGAGCAGTTGAGAGCAAGACACCCAGCCTGGCAGAGCTCCTCTGGCACACCTTCACCACCCCAACACCCCGTGAAAATCCTGGTGCCCTTTAGAGGAGCACAGAGTCACAGGCTCACCTTGGAGGGAGTTGATGATGGTGAAGATGTAGAGGGAGACAAGGCAGAACACACCCGAGGTGAAGGAGAAGAAGATCAGTGCCCAGGGGATGCCCAGCAGGATGCTCAGCCCAAAGAGGGCCAGGACGTGCTTGAGCTTGTGACCTTTTTTGTTCTGCCGGAGGATCTCCCGTACCATGGCCCCCAGCATGACTGAGTTAAAGAGGAACACCAGGCTGAAGAAACCCAGGTTCACGATGTTATGGATCAGGGGGCTGGTGATCCAGCATCTGGAAGGAGGAGAAAGGGCAGAGGGTTACACTGTGTCCTCCCACACGGTCAGGAGGAGGGGCTGGCAGAGGCACAGAAGTGCTCAGAGCCCAGGGAGGGGGATCACCCCAGCACAAAACCCCAGAAAAGCCCCAGGCCATGGTGAAGGCTTAGCCAGGTGCCTTCACCTACGACCAGAGACCAGGTAACCCATCTCCCATGACTTACATGGTTGCGTTGGTGGATCTGCCATCAATGGATTCATAGATGGGAACGGAGAAGGGGCCATAGTTTGTCCAGCCAGCCAGCAAGATCAGCATCACACACAACAAAGGGAATCCTGGGTGGAAAGAGCAGAGTGAAGTGGCTGCTCTACTCCCTGGCCTTTGGATCTTCTGGAAGGACTTGTTGCCCCTTTCTCCCTGCATAGAGCACAAGGCAACATCCTCCCTCCCAAATGGAAACCAAGGATGGAACACACAACAAGGGCACCTGGCATAAGCCCAGCCTGGGAGGGAGTGGAGTGGGCTGACCCCAGCTAGGGACCTCCCAGGGAGGTGGAGTTTAGACCATAAAAGGTCCTAAGATCTTCCTGCCATGACCTCCAGCCCAGAGCATGGCAGAGAAGCATGGGCGCTTCCTGCATCCAGCCCATCTCTCTGGGCTGTCCTGGATGTTTCTTTCAGAAAGAAAGGATCCTATTACTATTTAAAGATCCCAAGTGGTGGCACTCAGAGGTCTCCATTGCTGGGTGATCCCCAGGATGACTCACCCTTGCATGAAGGCTCTCAGCCCTCAAGTCTCCTTCTCCACCAAGGCTCCTGACAGACAGCTGCACCCTCACAGCTGTGTCTCCATCCCTATCCAGCATCTCCATTGGGAAAGACCTGCCCGAGTGCCCCATACCCCGTGGTGTCTGTGCCTCCCCCATGCTCACCCCAGCCAAGCAGGCAGAGCTTGAGGAGGAAGTGGTCATGGTAGGCGTTGAAGACTTCGATCACAAGCCGGTAGAGGTTGTAGCCCTCAATGCCCATCCAGGTGAGGCAGCTGAGGAGTGAGAAGTGCAGAAACAACCCCCCAGCTGTGCAGATGGCCCGGCTGCTGCTGGCAGCCAAGTGCTCGGAGATGAGAAAGGTGACGTCCAGGAGGAAGATGGCAAGCAGCAGGTTCATGTGGATGTGCATGCTCGTGATCTGGTCTCGCTGTTTGCTTCTGGAGAATCAAAGGCAGCAAAACTCACCACCGTGCCTGGCCAGCACCAATGGTGCCCACAACACCCCACAGCCCTGCATGGGGCAACTTGCCCCAGCAGAAGAGCAAGGAGACTCTTTGGTAGTGCTGGGAACTGAGACCAACCCCACAGGTGGGACCACCAATCCCACATGCAAATCCACTGCTGCAGTGACCCTGCACTGCAGATGCTCAGGGGGCTGAAGCACTTTTCCTATGGAGACAGGCTGAATGAGTTGGGGTTGTGCAGCCTGGAGAAGGCTCCAGGGAGACCTTAAAGCATCTTCCAGTGCCTAAAGAGAGGTGGAAAGGGACTCTGAACAAGGGCATGGAGTGACAGGACAGGGGGAATGGCTTCAATCTAAGGGTAGGTTTAGTTTTGATATTCAGAAGAAATTCTTCCCTGTGAGGGTGGTGAGGCCCTGGCACAGGTTGCCAAGAGAATGTGTGTATGCCCCATCCCTGGAATTGTTCAAGGCCAGGTTGGATGGCAATCTGGTGCAGTGGAAGGTGTCCCTGCCCATGGCAGGGGGCTTGGAAATGAATGATCTTTCAGTCCCTTCCAACCCAAAGCATTCTAAATTTTTATGATTCTATGATTTCAGGTCTGAATCATCCACTTAGGATCAGTGACATGACTCTGGAGAAGACACTCATTCTCCTCCAGGCCTTTGAAAAAATCTTTGCAGACTTCTGCTTGCTGCATCTGTTACCAAGATTTTCCAAAATCATTGAAAAGAGCTGGTGATTCTGTGCACCCTGCAGGAGACCTGACCAAGAGGATGGATCCTGGACAGGAGAACTCTGCTTTTTTCAAACAAGGCTCATTCATGATGCTTTTATCCAGGCCACCAACTGCTTGGAGAGCTTGTGCCCACCCAGGTGTTCATGGCCAGGAACACAGACAGGGAGTGTGGGGTGAACCATCAGACTGTACCTGAAGTAGAGGAAGAAAATGGTGCAAATGGATGCCAAAGCTGAGATCAGGCAGCCAGCATAGGTTATGATACTCAGGTAATTCCTGTGCACAGAGCTGATCTCTGGAGAGGATACCTGAGGAAGAGGAGGAATGAGAGAGGGTGAGGAAGAGCACCGCTAGGAATTATGTGAGGGATCTGAGGGAAGGTGCTACCCACCATGAGCACAGCGAAGTAGGTGAGGTGGTTGCACCTGCACTCTGTCTGGCTGCTCCCTGTCACTGTTGTACACCCATAGCTGTCCCAGCTCCCAGAACTGGCTGTGCAAGAGAAAGGGAGAGTGTCTGGTGAGCAGCAGGAACATTGGCCATGAGCTAAGGGATCTTCAGAGCAAGGTGTCCATGGAAAGAGGGAGAACAAGAGTGGGGGCTCCCAGCTTGTCCCAGGCAGAGCACACGTACTCAAATAGCCCCGTCAGCACAAGAACACAGGGCAGGTGAAAGCTCTCAGGTTAGCTATGGAGGGAAGAAACTGGTATCAGCCCTGTAAGAACGGCTGATGGAGAGAGGAAGGGAGGTGCAGAGCAACATTCACCCTGCTGGTGGGGCTGTGGAAACTTGGAAAAGGGCCTGATCTCACACCCAAGGGCAGGGGCACTCACCAGAGGTGTCCTCCTGCCAGAAGACGCACAGTGGGGTTACATTCCTCTGCAATGACAAAACCACAGGCCCTAGTCAGGATGCAGCTGTGGGTTTGTTGCCTGCCCAGCACTTTTGATAGGGGACAACATGGGGCAGGAGACAAGATGGTCTCAGGAGACAAACTACAGCTTGGATAAATCAGACTCCCCCTACGATGGGAGGGGGCTCCAGGCAGAGACCACTCTGTTAACAGCTGATGGAGCAGATCCTTCCAGATCCTTTTTGCCAAACAAAGGGTTCAGCCTTGAGCAGGCACCTGCCAGAGCCATGAAGGAACCAAGGGCCTGCTAACACAGAGTGTCCCCCAGCCCTGGTGACAATGCTGGATGTGAC
Organism: Sitta carolinensis; assembly: GCA_032173965.1. Classification (NCBI taxonomy): domain Eukaryota; kingdom Metazoa; phylum Chordata; class Aves; order Passeriformes; family Sittidae; genus Sitta; species Sitta carolinensis. The sequence continues at coordinate 6,552,843 of CM063292.1, forward strand.
ACATCTGCCAGGAGGCGTCTCCTGGAGAGGGGAAGGCAGTGCCACCACCAGTGCACACAGTGAAGCCATAACTGTGATGCAGCCCTAGAAGACACAGCAGACCCTGCACAGGCAGGCCATGGGCACGGACCCACTGGACTGTGACCACACCTTAAGCTGGCAGGGCCTGAGCCCTCCTTCCTCCCCTCCATGCCTGGTGGGATCACGTTCTTCAAGGACGTTTCCCCACCTACCGGCAGCTGGTCATGGAAGAAGGTGAGGACCACTGGGTCGGAGAGGTTGGCCACCACTGCATCCACCAGGGAGATGCTGACTATCTTGTCACCCAGGACCTGGCTGCTGTTTTCATCCTGTTGGAGAAGAGGAGGCAGTGGCAGTGTGGGAAGGGAGAGCTGCCAGGTGTGAAGCAGAGGAGAGTGCCCAAGAAGAGAGCCCCATGACTTTACCCATCAAGCTTTTAGCTCACCTTGGAAGCATCTTCTCCCAGTGAGCACCAGCACCCTGGTCTGGTGGCATCCCCAGCCCAGTTCCATGGACACCCCACCATGCCATTCACGTGGGCATTACCTGGAACATTGTCTGCCTGTTGATGTCCATGAGGAGCACCCTGTGCTCCACCACCTCCTCCCTGTCCTTCACCGTCATGAACAGGCTGCTTGGCAGGTCCACTGTGAAACCCTGGACCTCTCCACTTTCCTGCAGAGAAAGACTCATCAGGAAAGAGGTTGAGGGAGAGCATGCTGGGCCAAGAGCACGAGGGCAGGCTTTCCAGGACCCACCTCTCTCTGGGAAGCAAAGCTCAGGTGCTGAGGAGCCCGACTGGGCTGGACCCTCAGGACGGTCGCGTGCACAGTGGCCTCCCCAAAGGTCTGATTCTGCCCTTCGAGCTCCACCTTGGCCAGCATCTTCTCCAGCTCCCCAAGTTTGCTGTTGGGGAAGTGGCACAGTGAGCTGGACTCAGCGGGCCTACATTGGCAGCAGCAGGAAGGGGGTGAGCTGGGAACTCACCGCCGGAGCCTCTGCTGCTCCGTGGCTCCTGCGGCAGGTGCCAGGGGCTGGGCAATGAGGTTGTCCAAGGCAGTGAGCTGCTTCTCCACATCCTGCTCCCAGACAGGCATGCTCTCTGGAGAGGCTGGTGGAAAGGAAATGCCATGAAATGCATGGGCAGAACTGGCTTCCTCATGCCCCAAACTAACTGGCAGAGCCCTGGTGGGAGCAGAAAGCAGAGGGCTTCAAGGTGACCCCAAGCCAGGAAAGCTGATAGTGATCCCAACCCACAGGGCTTTCCTACCACCCAGAGCTCAGCTCCCACTGAGGCCATGGGGACTGGACCCTGAGAAACCACTGCAAAGACCTCAACTTTCTGGGATTTTAGGCAGCATTTTGAAAATCTCTGCTCTTAGGGATGCTGGGTACCAGGCTTGTCTTTGGGCTGCTTCAAGAAAACCTACGTCCCCTTCAATCTCCCTTCAGCTATTTTCATACCACCATGCTAAACCATGCACTGGCAAACAACCAGTGCTCTGATGATGACTAGGGAAGAGACTAGGGTTAAAACAACCCTTTAATTTCCTTAAAATAACATTAAATCACACTTACCAGGGAAGAAGTATTCATCGTCAGCATGCAGGGAGGTGTTCTTCCCCCCCTTTATGATGAAGGACACGTTGAAGATGTAGGCTCTGGTTCTTTCAGTCTCCTGACTCTCCTGTCCCTGGGGGATGCTGCTGGGTGGGCCCCCACCGAGGAGGATGCTCTGCTTGCCATACGCCAGCCGCAGGGTCCTGTTGGACTCAAACCAGTAGACGCAGAAGCGGTACCTGCCCAAGGTGGGGGGCAAACTGTACTTGTAGAAAGAGTTTCTCCTGCTTGGCAAAAAGGGCCTTTTTATTATCAGTGCCTGGGCTGTGTTCTGGATGGAGATGGTGGCGGGGCCATGCTCGTAGATGACGGAGCTCTCCTGGGTCTGGTTTCGGTTGCCGCAGAAGCGGAAATCCTCTTCCCTGTGGCTGGTGGCTCCCACCCCTGCATTGTACAGGCACACAGAGAGAGTGGATCAGCTGGAGCCACAGCCAGCCCTGCAGCAGCTGTCACACGTGGCATGCCAGGCTCTCCACCCCAGTTATCCCAACCCTGTCCTGCAGGCTGTGTGACACCAGCCACGTCCCCAGCGTCACAGCCACGCTGCAAGGATCTGCCAGGGCCCCTCGGGCAGCAGGATCTCCTGTCTTTCAGGGACACCCTCTGCCATGTGCCACCACCCACATCAGCAGATGCTGAAAGAGGATCTCTCCATTCCCAGAAGGGATGGAAGGAGACCATCTCCTTTCCCTGGAAAGGACACATTCTGCCCAAGAGACCCACCAGAGGTACATCATCCTTTGAGATGTTTTACTTCTGTGGAAGCCTTGCTTGCATACATCTCATGGTACCCCCCCAGCCAATGTTTTGGGGCTGCCAGTTACTCCCAGCAGCCCAAACCCAGCTCATCATCCCAAAGCAGGACAGTCTACCTTGGAGGGGGGAGAGAAGGAGCAGGAAGAAGACCTTCATCCCAGACAGCTCTCTACTTTAGCTTGGCCTTCAAGGAGACAGCAGAGCCTGAAAGGGTACAAGGGGAAAGGGCCACATGAGTATTGAGTATCCCCCATGCCATGAGGGCAGGGATGGAGAGCAAAGGCTGTGCAGGTGGGACACCAGCCGGTGTCACAGCCAGCTTCCTGTTGCCTCTGCCTCCAGCAGGAGCCAGGACCACTGGGAATCCAAGCTGGCTGTGGGCTGGAAGGATGGCAGAGGCTGAAAGCCCCTGAGATCTTAGCACAGAGAGGGTGCCCCTCCACTCCAGCACAGGCTCCAATCACCAAAGAATCCACAAAGGAGGGGTCCCCTCTTCCGCTCTCAGCTCCACATCTCAGTTAACGCCCTGACTTGTTATCACAAATGATAGGAACAGAAGGAAACTGTGGTTTCCTAATTCGCCAGCCCTCAAATTATTTTCTTGGATGCTTTCAGCCTCTGCAGATTAGCTGAGGAGCTGAGCCCATTGCAGACCACTCCATCGTTGAAGCCTGCAGAAATAGGCTCTCCCAGGCACATCCTGGCAATGCCAGCACAGCAGCTATGGCTGCCCAAACCTGCTGCTCACAACCAGCTGGGCCACATCCTGCACAACCCCTCTGCCCAGCCCTTCATCTGGCACTCTGCTCCACCACCTTTGTCTTTGCACGAAGACAGGGCTTCTGTGACCTACACCCAGGCCAGCACTGAACACCCTCAAGTGCTACCCCACCCCTGCGCTCACCCAGCCACAGCCTTCACACATACAGCCTGCTTCGTTGTGCTTTCTGCCTGCCCCAGGCCACAAACTGCATCTCTAGCTCTGCTGGGATGCACTAAGTGTCACCTCCTCGTCGTCCTGTTGTCACTTCAACCATGGGACACACCCTGCCAGGGTCTGGCAACCAGCAGAAGTCCACCCACAAGGTGGGACAGTGTTTGTGGGGCTGCCAGAGCAGCTGGCCCAGCCCAACACTTGTCAATGCCCAAAGTGAAGCCAGCACCGTTTGCCACTGCTGCACCCCACTCCTGCACTGCCCTCGAGCACCCCCTTGGAACCCACCGAGCAGCTGAGCCCTGTTTTGTTTGCTGTGAGTAGGTGCCAGGGCAACAACCAGCATCTCCTGCAGAGGCTTACAAGCTCTCCCAGATGCTCAAGGGTCATCAGATGCTTAAGAACCCATTAGCAGGTTTCTCCCAGCAGCACAGGTTTTGTCTGGAAGTTTCTCTAGCCAGCACAGATCCTGCACCCGTGTACAGCCCACTACCCGTCCTTCCCCATCTGTTTCTTGAGGCAATTTATCATCAGAAGACGGGGGCTTCGGGTTGTTAATTAACCTGCTGCCATGGCTGTAACTTAGGTGACACTAACGAGCTGGGAGGGTATGGCACAGGCATGACTTGGCAGGAGTAAATGGATTTGGATGGGCCTGGCATCCCGGTGCCTTGCCACACACTTAGGAATCACGCATATATATCCAAAAAAACATAGACCTGGGGTGGCAAAATGCTGTTGGTGATGGGAAACACCTGGATCACTTAAAAGCAATGGAGCTTCACGTGCGTGCCAGCCACGTTGAGGCAGCACAGAGCTGGCACGCCAACAAAGCATCGCCTCTGGATGGGGAATGCTGAATCCTAATGAGGCCTCGGCCCATCCCACTATGCTGACATCTTTAAGGTTTTATTAGCATGGTTGGAGGAGAGGATCAGCCCCTTTCAGCCGTTACTCAACTGGGACCAGAAATCCCTGTGGGAAAGAGGGTGGGGGAGCCGGTATTTCCCCTCCGAGCCCTGTACGGTCCCGCTCACCCTGACTCGATTGCCGTTTCCTGAGGCGAACAATAGCGAGAGAAAATCCCCTAAAAATGGTTTCACAGTGAGTACCATGGCTTCCATCCATGCAATAAGCACAGCAAAGGTACCCGGATGTGTTGAGTTCTCATCAGGGCTGAATCCTGCCTCGTCATCTTCCCATACCCAGATGGCAGTGAGGAAAAATTCCTGTCTTGACCTCAAAATCAGCCAGATTATTACCTTAAAAAGGTGGCAGGCACTCTGCCAGGGCTGCACAGCTTAGAGCAAGATCCCTTTCCAGCAGAAAGGGAGGCTTACTGCCTACAGGCAAAAGGCTCCCAGCACATTAACATACTGGTCCTGGGTTTCCCATCACATTAACTTGGTCTTGGAAATAAAATCCGAAGCACTATATTGACGTCTCTAACTCTTAGGTGAATGAGGGCAGTGGAAAAAGACTAAAAACCCACAAACAAAAAGTCCAGTGTTTACTACCACATTACTGATTTCTGAGTGACTTGGCAGCAGGTATTTAAGCTTTTGGAAGTGGCACGTGGCTTTTGGACATGACGTTTTTCCAAGGAGAAGGGAAGATGCTCTGATGACTCAAACAAACACCGGAAACAGGGAGATCCAGGGGCTTTTATCTGTTTTCCTTCCAGGTCCGTTAGGAAAGTGACGCTCTGTTCCTCGAGATGTTAATGAGTCTGGAGCTCGTCACCGCAGTGGGTTACTCAGGCAGGGACTCAGAACATGGTGAGGAAATTGGCACGGAGAGGCAAGCCAGGACGGGCTGACTGGCTTTGCACAACCAACCCTCATCGTAGGGACCAGAGACAATGTGCCCTGGGTGTCCAAGGATGCGAGGACCCCCTCGGGGTCCCCCTGCAAAGGGATGCCCCAGTGTCAGTGTCTGAGTGCTTCACAAAGTGCCCTTGTCCCTGGCCGGTGGTGCGTGTCCGCGGGGCCAGCCCCGCGTTATTCACGGCATCGGCATGTGATTCCCGGCACGGTGGGCGGCCGGGGCGTTTGCTACTGCCCAGGGAGCCGAGGGGCAGCCGCACTGTGCCAGCAGCCCGGCGGTGCCAAGCTGCACCACAGGGTGCTCCAGCTTTTCCCGGGCCACGGCACTGCACCGAACACCCAGCACCTTCAGGATGAGTCTTGCCAACAGGATGAAACCAGATCTGATAGCGATTCCCGCGGGAGCGGCACAACTCCCTGCCAGATCTGTTCTTTGCCAGCCACTGGCAGCCGTCCTTTCCCACAGAGGCGTGGGGAGAACCAGGGGGAGGCTGGCACAGGCGCCTGCCAGTGCCTGGGGCTCCCGAGACCGGGCATTTGCTTAGACATGAGTCTCAACATTCGAAACTTTGTTTAAAATTTCCATTTCCTAAAAAACACCTCAAACAGAAATATCACAGTGAACTAACCCAGCACTTCCTCCCAGGCCAGGGCAACACGGCACCTGGCTCGGTGGCACGCGAACCTTGCAGCTTCAGCAGCAGCCACACGCACTCTGCAAAGCACCAGGTACACCTACACTGGCCTGAGGCTGACATGACACGGTAACAAAGTAGTGCGAGGACATCTCTGGCTACAGGGTGTACAGACGGTTGTCCCTGCCACGCACTCCCACCACAGAGTTTTCTTCGAGAGCAACTCCATTTCTCTCCCTGCACAAACCACTCCCTTGGGTTTCAAATGTCTCCCAAAACACCCTGTCCACGCCCAGGTTTTATCCCTCTTTGCATGAGCAAGATCCTCATTGCCTGCCTGTGCTTCAGGTGCCAGAGAAGGGAGGTGCAGAGCAATGCAAAGTAGCTCAGGACCACCCCAAATCAGGCTCCCAGGTATTTGGCACAGAAAGCAAGGTGCTGGAGGCTAGCGAGGGCAAAATCTGCAGCACCCAAGGAACCAGGTAAGAGACTGTGGGCCTCCCAGATTCCTGCCAAAGCCCAGCTGTCGTGTGAGCTGACGGGAAAGGAGTTGGTGAGTCCAAGCGCTCCTGAAAAACAGGCGCCGTCAGGCTGTGCCCAGCTGGTCCCGTGCAGACGCTGGCACGCCAGGAGCGACCCAGCCTGCTGCCTGTAAACCACACAGCTCTGACCCTGCACCCACGGGTGCCACCGCAAGGTGCAAGGATGGCCAATCCCAGCGATCCCTCTTCAGGCAACACACAGTTGCTTGCAAACCTGTTACTCTGCGAATAGCAGCCCCAGGCCGCAGGATTAAGAGCTGGACTGCAACCAAGTATGCAGCATTTTCAGCTTGGCTTAATTCACATGGGAGCTGCAAACGCAGCAAGGGACACGGCAAACCCCACTGTGGCTGCAGTCCCAGGCTCAAAAGATTTGTCCCCTTCCAATCTCCAGAGCACTCCTGGCTCCCCGCTGGCGGTGGAGCTTGGGGGCGGGGGGTGGGGGGGTTACTGGAGCCCTCAGACCATGAAATGAGCTTTGGCTGCCTTCCCTCCACAACAGCCATTCGAACTTGCTGCCAGGAGGTTATTCCAGGAGACTTCATTTCAGTTCTCCAGCTGGTCTCTCTGGAGGGGCAGCACAGACAGTGGGTAGAGACCACCTCGAGCATCCTACATCCCAAATCCCGCAGCGACATGCCAGGACCGGCAACAGCAAACTGGGATGTTGCAGAAGATATCCCCCCAAAAGGCATTTTAAGGAAGGGAGATCACCCTGTCGAGACATGCCGGCGATCCCACGGGATGCTGCACCCTCCGCCGGGAGGGAGGAGAGAAAGGAATGGGATGTGCTGGTGGTTCCCATAAAGTTGGAAGCAATGGCCGCACACAGGGCCGACGGCCGGGGATTGGCGGAGCTCAGCTCTGTCGCTCCCGGGCAGCTCCGGGGGCTTTGTGGCTCCATGGCCCAGGAATCCAGCCTGGCTCGGGGGCAGGCGAGTGCAAGTCCCATGGAGCAGGGATGAAGGCTGGTTTCACAGAAAACTAGCACCATGGTCATGAGCAGGGCCGCCGGAACCTGCCCAGCCGGACCCATCACTATCACCCTGAGCCCCTGCACCCACCGGAGCGCGGTGCCGCTCATAGAGACACGTCCGCTCCATCCATCCAGGCTGCTCCCTGCCCGAGCAAGCCGGGGCGCTGCCCGGTGCCACCGTCCGCTCGGAGCCCCAGTGCCCCCAGCCCCGCTGGGCTGCCCTGGCCCCGGCTGACACCCACCCTCTTCACCCCCCTGCCGCTGCTCTGCCCGCGCCCGGAGCGCCGCAGCATCCCCTCGGCTCCCGGCGCCGGGCAAACGCCCCCAGCGCGGCCTCTGGGACCCCACGGCGGTCCTCCCTCGTCCCCGGCTCAACCGCTCCCCATTGCTCCCATACCTGGACTCGGGACGGGCTCGGCTCTGCACGGCTCCTCCCGGCACCGCACGGCTCCTCCCGGCACCGCACGGCTTCTCCCGGCACCGCACGGCTCCTCCGGCACCGCGCGGCACCGCCCGGCTGGCTGGCACGGCTGGGCAACTCGCAGCCCGGCTGGCTCGACGCGGTGCTCCGGACCAGCGCCCCCGCCCCGTACGGCGGGCGGTGACTCAGCGGGGCGGTACCGGCACCGTTCGCCCCGCACCGACCCCTCGAGACCCCCGCGAGCTCTGCGGGAGCCGCAGGGTCACGGCCGTCGGTCACGGCACCTGCCCGGTTCGGCTCGGCCGGCGCTGCTTGCGAGCACCGGGCTGGAGAGCCGGGCCGGGAACACCGGGCTGGGAACGCCGGGCTGGGAGCGCTGGGCTGGGAACACCGGGCTGGGAGCGCGCGGGCTGGGAGCGCCGGGCTGGGAACACCGGGCTGGGAGCGCTGGGCTGGGAACACCGGGCTGGGAGCGCCGGGCTGGGAGCGCCGGGCTGGGAACACCGAGCTGGGAGCGCCGGGCTGGGAGAGCCGGGCTGGGAACACCGGGCTGCGTCCCCCCGCCCGGCCGAGCCGGGGAACCTCGGCCGGGGACAGCCGGGCGTGCCGTGTCCCGTCGCCCTTCAGCCGCGGGCTGGCGGGCATCCAGCGGCGGGCCGGGGCCGGAGCAGCCGGAGCCAGGAGGCTGCACGCCTGACTGCCAAGGGGATTAAAAAATAACAATTAATGGGAAAGCAGCCGGGACGGAGTGTCCCGGTGACCCCTGTCCCGCTCCCCGCAGGGTGTGAGGGAGGAAAGGAGCAGGGCAAGGAGCCCAGATCCCAGGACAGGGATACACAACACTCCCCCGGAGCAGGGGGATGGGATGTGGGGTGTAGGGCCTGGATGTGACCACAGGGCCCTACACCAAGGCTGGAGATGAGCACCCTGGCCCTCGGTGCGAGCTGGGGCTGGAAGCGTCGAGGCAGGGGTGTTCGAGTGAGTAAAGCTGCTGCTAAGCAGCGCCTACATCCAGTCCTTTGTGTGTGCCCCGGGAAACAGCCGGGCTGGAGAAAGCCGAGACGCAGGGAGCGGAGGGAGCAGGGCGGGGGGAGGGCTCCGGGAAGTGCCCTGGGTAAATAGTTGCTCTTGCAGATATTTTCAGTGGCTTGAATGAGACTTTTCTTTCTGCAGGGGGAAGGGTGGAAACAGCTTCCCTCTCCAGCAGGGAAGGTGATGGACCTTGATCCATAAGGATTGTGCCACCACAGGTGCCATGCTTGCTTTGGGATCCCTGGAGCAGAGGACATCCCGCACGTTCGCATCACTCCACTGCTTGGATTAATTTCCAGCTCCAAGCCCCCAGTTTCCCTGGCTGCCACGGGACAAGGCTCCCATGGGAAGCAGCTCACATGGCCGGACCGTGGCTAAAGCGGCCGGACCATGGCTAACAGAGCCGCCTTTGAAGTCCGGCCGTCCCCACGCCCCGGGGAGCTGGGCCAGCTCTGAAACGCACGCTCCAGCAGGCAGAGCCGCGGGAGCATCGCGGTGAGCCAAGCCTCCCACTGCGGGTCATCCCGACCGGCTCCTTCGGGAGACGCCATAAATCCACCTCCCGGGAATAACGCTGCTAAACCCAGGAATAGCCTCTTCTGGAGAGGGGCGTTAGGTGCAGACCCCTCGGACCAGCGAGGAAAGGACTTTTTGCTGCTGTTCGTGGAACAAAGAGTCTTTTGTCCACATTGGACATTATCAGGAGTTATTTTTAGGTCAACGCCTGCACTTGCTGGTGTTGTCAGGATTATCTGTAAGTCGACAGACCTTCAAAGACGCTGCCCGAGCACGAAGAGGGAGGAAATCCTTGTGTTGTCTCTTGCAAGGGACATTTGCCCTTGGGCTCGGCCTGATAAGGGTTTATTGCTCAAAGTGGGGAATTCCTGTGAAAAACCTACTACTTCTTAAGAGTCCTAAGAGCTCTTAAATCCATTAAAGCTCCTAAATATGCTTAAAGTTCCTGAAAGTCCTAAAGGATTCTGAAAGCCCCGAAAGCTCCTAAAGCTCTAAAAGTTCCTGAATATCCTTGAAGTTCCTAAAAGCCCTAAAAATTACTAAAATCCCGGAGAGTCTCTAAACCCCTTAAAAGTTCCTAAAAGCCCCGAAAGTTCCCAAAAAGCCCTAAAGTTCCTAAACCCCCTTCAATTTCCTAAAAGCTCCAAAAGAACCCTAAGACTTACAAAATCCTCTGAAAGCCCTAAATCTTCCTAAAAGTTCCTCAAGGCTCCGGCGCCGGCGGTGGGCGGGAGGGAGCGTGCCAGCAGCTCACGGCGGCTGGGGATGGGATGGGCAGACTCCGGCAGGAGAGGGCACGTCGCACCAGGCTGCTGCCAAAACAGTGAGACAAGTGTGGGCTGGGGAGCCCTGGCGCCGTCTGCAGCCGAGGGCCGTGCCAGCCCCACTGCCCAGCGGTGCCAGGGGGCCCAGAACCCTTCAAAGCCTCTTGGGTGCTCCCAGCAGAACGCCACCATAGACGGGGCTCAGCCCAGCTCCTCGGTGCGTGGAGGAGGATGAGGAAGCAAATGGGTGCTGGTGGGAGGGAATGCCCCTAGATCTCTCATCCAAATATGGTGAGCGATGACAGGACAGCCCTGGGCATCTCGGAGGGTGGTGATCCTAGGGAAGTGCCTCAGCTACCTTTGAGCGGCTGTGGGTGCTTGTGCTCCCCCATTGCTCCACCTCCCTGAGCCTTCCTCCTGGAAAAACATCCGGTGGGGAGGTGGGTGCACTCCGCCCCACGTCGGGATTTCTCCTTCAACGATAACAGCGACTCAACAGGTGCCAGGGCAATAAAACCCGGACCCGTAGGCACTGCAACAAACCCGGGTTATTTGTTTAGGCTCGGCTTTGCAAATAAACCCCCGGTGATGTCAGGGAAGTCTGGGGGAAAATTGGTCCCTGCGGGTGTCTGCACGAGCACCAGGTGAGGATGCTCCCATGGGATGCAGTAACTAGGCTCATCAGCTCCCCAGCAGACAAGTCACAAAGGCAGATCCCAAAACGGAGCCAGTCTTCTCCAAACCTTCCATTTCCCACGTGGATTTAGTGTCTTTCCTGTCTGCTCGTTTCCCCAAAATCTGGAGCATTTGCTGTAATTCCACAGCTTTGTCCCTGGAGCCAAAGCTGTCTCTGAAGCCCGAAGGCACCGTGGTGCCACCGATCTTCCTCTCCTGGGGAGAAAAGGATGCAGCCTCCAGCAGCCTCTGCCAGGTAAGGTGCCCAGAAAGGTAAATGGCACCATTCCTCCTTGAGAAGATTATAGGGGCCGGGCCCCCTCCTGCCCATGCTGCCGGGTGCTGGATGGAGCCAGCCCTGGCACTGGGAGGTGGGAGGCTCGATCCCAACCCGTGCTCCCCGGGGGCCCCGGGGAGTGCTTCGACCCTGCTCCCAGTGTGGCAGGGTGGGAAAAGGGTGAGCCCTGGGCGCCAGCTGGGGGCTCGACTGCCCAAGAACCATCATGTCCCACCAGTCCCCAAAAGGCTCAGCTCCCTGCTGTGCTCCCGCTGCCAGGAGGCAACCACCGGGTGATTGTTTTCCAAGCGCCACCGGATACCGGAACGAGGTGGATGTATGCAGGCGTCGGCAGCCAGAGTGACTCATACCACAAACCCCGAAAGCTGGAGATGGGGAGAAGGGGCACGGAAAGTTCTGGGATGTGACTCTCCCACGGTGGGGCTCACGGGGAAAGCCGGGCACTTGGCACCTCACCAAACCCTCAGAACTCTCAGTGAATAGCTGAAGTCACCGCCGGAGCGGTGAGCCATGCACAGCTCATCCCCGCGCGGCGAGATGTGAGCCGGGGGCACCGCGGGGCCGGCGGGCAGCAGGGAGGGGACACGGAGCCCCGGCGGGACGGGCCTTTGTCCGGGACGCCGGCGGCACTGACGGGAACGCGGCGGCGCTGGCCGCCCTTTGTGCACGGAACAAAGAACGGCCAGAGGCTTCCTTCGCTGTCCAGAAGCGGGAGGAAGCCAGAAAGGGAAACGTCACTCGGCAGAGACGGGCAGCGTGTCCGCTGGTGCACGGTCCCCTCCAGCGGGCCAGGAACGGGCAGCACTGGCTAATGGCACCTCCCTGGCTCACCCTGCAGGTACGAGCATGGGGGACCCTGATGTCACCACAGGCAGATTTGCCATGCTGCGATGCTGATCTGCATTCCCGCAGGCAGGGTGGGATGTCCAGCTCCAAAACCTCAGGCATCAGGAGAGGCAAAGTCCCAGGGACTTTTCCAGGTGAAGTCCGGTTTATATGGATGCACTACGGGTTCACGACCGACTCGCTGCCCCCAGCTGATGGATTTAGTGCCAGCAATTAGTCCTGGCTATTTATTTCCACAAGCTGGATTGCTTCAACTCTGAAAGTGTCTGGTCACCTCGAGGAGCTCTGCTTGGCGTCTACCTTCCTCAGTGAGAGCGGGAGGAAAGCCGAGTATCAGTTCATTTACTCACTTCCCATCTTCTCCTCCACCCAAATTTCCCTGTCCGATGTCAAGACAAAGCCTTGCTCACCGATTTTCCCGCTGCCCCAGGGCTGCAGGTGGCCTCCATCCTGCGTTGAATTTGGGGCGAGAGGGAGAGCTTCTAGAGTGGTGCGGTCCTGGGTGAAAACCCGGAGTCGGGGTGGTTTGGGGATGCCACAGCCTTACAGCCACGCTTGCCAGCCTGCAGCCGTGCTGGCGCCAAATGGATTTGGAGGATGTAGCCGGAGACTCCCCGCTTTTGATTGTGCCTTGTGAGATGCGCAGTGTCAGCTCCTCAAGGGGGCTGAGGTGCCCTCCCATTTGTCAGGGAACACTTCGGCACGTCTCCCGGCACCGCCGCGATCCCGCCGTCCCGCATCGCCACCGGCCGTCCCCGAGTGTTCATATTCCCGACCTGGGACCATTCCTGCGATCCTTGTGCCATCTAGTGGGACCTGCACCAACCACCCGGCGGGGCGTCCGAGCGGCAGCGGACGGCGGCGGGAGCCGGGCCCGGCGCGGGGGGAGACGCGCACGGGCAAACAAAAGGCGCTTCTAAGGAGAAGCAGCGGTCAGCGCTGGTCGGTAACAGAGGCCGCTGGCAGGGGCCCAGCCGCGGGCCCCGGGAGACGCAGCACCCAGGGGCCCCGAGCTGCAGCCCCCCAGCCGCAGCAGCAGCAGTTCCCACCGCCCAGAGATTCGGCTTTTAGCCCAAGTGCTGTGCCCAAAGTGCCAGGGTGCTCAAACTGTCCGGGATGCACGCTGTGCCTGCGGGGCAAGCTGTGCCTGGCATCCTGGCTGTGTCTCCACTCTGTCCAGCGTGCCTGGGATATGTGGTGTGCCCGAGTTTCCTGGGGTGCATGGCGTGCTTATCTCCACTCTCTGGTGACCAGTGAAAGGACCAGGAGATAGAATGAAGTTGCTTCACGGGAAGTTTAGTTTGGACATTAGGAAAAGGCTTTTCACTGAGAAGGTGATCAGATACAGGGTCAGGCTTTCCAGAGAAGAGGTCATGGAGTCAAGACTGCCAGAGTTAAGGAGCATCTGGACGGTGCTCTCAGTCATATGGTTTACTTTCAGGTTTTCCTGCAAAGAGCAGGGAGTTGGACTCCGTGTTTCTTATGTGTCCCTTTGAACTCAAGACAGTCTGATTCTGTTACCAGAGTTTGATGCTATTGCCAGGATAGAGACCACATACTCCAAGACATCCCCAGTCACTACAGCACAGCTCTCCAGCAACGCCAGCTGGCCTAGCTGAGGGAACAAAAGTCTTTTTTCACCCAAAATGGTTAGGTTTGCCCCCAAAGGCAAACCTAATAATTTCATCTTGTGCTTCATCTTGTCTGCAGGGATGTGGCCATATGCAGAGGTGTGGGGAGCAGGGATGGCTCAGCCACACCAGTGCTCATTGTGGGGCAGCAGTGCCACGCTGTGCTTGCCCAGTGTCTGCAGCCTCTCATGCAACATTTCTGGGCCTCAGTTCATGACGTAAGGCAATGCTTCAGTCTGACCTATTCCAAATGGGGGGGGTCCTTGGGAACAGATTTAAGGGGGCCTGCTGGTCATGGTGAGGCTGGAAACCCAGAACTAGAGGAGATGGGTGCCAGGACAACGATGGCAGGACCACAGAAATGGGTCACTGGCCACATCTTTAGGTGACACGCCCCAGACCAAGGAGGTTTAATTTTTCTGAGAGTAAACCCCACAAACCCCAGAATGCTGCAATGCATCCTCGAGCCTGATGGTGTCACCAAGGCACGTATGTCCAAGCTAACAGTAAAGACACGCTTGGAAAAAACTTTGCCGGTTTTAGTGCCGGGAGCGGGTTAAAGCCGCAACCACGCACCCGCAGCTCTGGCCAAACCGCCTGCAAAATCGCTTCACCGGCTGCAAGAGAAAGCGCCGGTTCCCCTGGCACAAGACGCTGGGATAGGGGCGTAGGAGAGCAAAGCATCCCTCGCTTCCAGCTTTTTGGGGCTGTTTCCAGCAGAAAACATTCCGATCTTGGAAAGAACACGCACGAGCTTTACAGTTCTGCTTTAATTTGATTTGGTTTTCCCGGCTTCGCTCGGTTCTGGGGGAGAAAAAGGTGTTGGTGTCCCACGGCATCGATTCCACGTCCCGCGGAACACAAATCCTCTTGGCCGCTAGTATTTCCCGGTATTTTGTCTGAAAGGCATCCAGCAAAGGGAAAGAGACAGGGGCAATATGGTGGTGAGGGGTTTTGCCGCTTGGCCAGGAGGGAGCCAGCACGGGTATATGTGGGGATGCAGATGCTGCGCGGCCACGCTCACCCGGGACTGGGGCGCCGTGTCCCCCGCCGCGCCCCCACCCAGGCACCGCCGCTCTGGGGCAACACACGTGTGTGCAGCCGGCAACAGCACGGGCGAGGTCCCCAGCCGTGCACACGCGTGTCCCTAGGCCCGGCATGCGTGAGCAGGGCTGCCTGCAGTCCCCGAGCAGCGGAACCCCACGCGGGCGGCCCCCGCCCGTGCCACGGGGCAGGACACGCAGCGCGGCCCGGGACCGGCCCCCGGGCGCGGGCGGGGGGCGGGAGCGGCGGCAGGAGAAGGAGGAGGGGAGGAGGAGGAGGAGACTCGGCCGCAGCGCCCCGGCCCGCGCGGGCCGCCCGCACTGCCGCCGCCTCGACACCGCCGGGTGAGGCACCGGGCCGGACCGGACCGGACCGCGCCGCGCCGGGCGGGCCGGGCGGGCCGGGCGGGCGGCGGGCGGCGGCACCGGGAAACTTGCGAGAAACTTTGGCGGGGGAGGGGCCGGGCCGGGCCGGGCCGGGCAGGGCCGCGGCGGGGCGGGCGGGGCCGTGGCGAACCGGGCGGGGCCGGGCCGAACGGTGCCCCACGGCCGGACCGGGAGGAATTCCGCCGGAGCGGAGGAATGCGGGGCTCCCGCCGCCCGGGCCGCGGCGGGTGAGTGGCGGAGCCCGGCGCCAATGCGGAGGCGCGGGGGGCGGGCGGGGCCGCCCCCGCCGGGAGCCCGCGGGGAGGGGGCGCCACCCGCCCGTGCCGGTGCCCCACGCGCGCTTCCCGCGGTGTTCCGGGCGTGTCCGCGTCCCACGCGCGCTTCTCGCGGTGTTCCGGGCGTGTTCGTGCTCCACTCGTGCTCCCCGTGCATTTTCCAGGGGTGCCCCGGCTCCTTACGTGCTCCTCGTGGTCTCTGCATGTATTCCCGTGGGTTTTGCGTGGGTGCCTGTGCACCGTCTGTGCTCCCGTGGGCGCTGCTAGCGCCGGGTCCTGCCAACGCCTAGGATTCCTCCCGGAGCAGCCCAGAGAGCACGGGCCTGGGCTTGCCGCTGAGTTTTAGCAAAACTTCACCACTTCAGCAAATATCCCCCGAAAAATTAGTTCTTTCCTCCATGCAAATCCCAGAACTGCCATCGGCCTCCGCTCCCGCTGCTCCAGCACTGGCTCTCCCAGCCCAGCCGGATTTGGTAGCAGGTCTGAGCTTCACCGTCCCAAAAACCTGCCGGGGCTGCGGGCAGCCGCGGCTGGACCCTGTACTTATCCCATTAGGACGCACAGCAGCCTCCCATTGAGGTTTCCTGGGGCGGTTTGCCTGCCTGGCCGCACCGGGATGTGAGATCCAGGACGGGATGTGAGGTCTGTGCCTGGATGTGAGGTCCATGCCGGATTGGAGACACTCAGCACCGGCCCTTTGTTGCGGCATCATCGGGGAGCACATTCAGCTGCTTCGACACGCGTCCTGCCGCCACGCCGATCCAGCAGCTCCGGCTCTCCTTCCGGAGCTGTTCCTGCTTTGCCGGCGCCGGATCCGGGCTGGAACCCTCGCTGGAGCTGCTGGGGTGCAGCTGAGTACCCCAACTCCAGCACCGGGAATGGTCTTGGAGGCTCACAGATGATGTCATCAGATGACCTCATGCAGATGACATCATGCGAATAGCATGTAGATGTCTTTCCTTCCTTGTGGTGCGCTGGCAGAGGTGCCTGCCGAGAGCCAAGCTGAGACCAGATGCCGGTGGCTGGGCTGCGGTCCTCACTGAGGACCTCACTGGTGTCTTCACTGGGGCCATCACTTGCCTGCCTGCTGGAGACCTGGCTGGGGACGTTGCCAGAGTCCTCACTGAGCACCTGCCTAGGGTCCATCCCAGGGATCTTGTCACTCGGTGTGCCGCTCCCCAAAACCAGGGACCGTGCCCTGCCGCCCCTTCCCTGCAGCCACCCGCCGCAGTCCCCAGCTGATCCCTGCTGTCTCCCGCAGGTCCCCGGGTGCAGGACGGTGACGGCCATGCCCTAGGGGAGCCCCGCCATGAGCCAAAGCGGGGCCTCACGCCTGGCCGGCTCCCCGCCGCTGCCGGGGGGCTCGCTGCTGGCCCTGCTGGCCCCCGAGCCCTCCCCGTCCCCCCCCAGCGGGACGCCCTCGCCCGGGCCCCCGCCGGCGTTGCTGGAAGGGGACTGGGAAGGGCGGGAGGAGCTGCGGCTGCGGGAGCTGGAGGAGGCGCGGGCGCGGGCGGCCCAGATGGAGAAGACGATGCGGTGGTGGTCGGACTGCACGGCCAACTGGCGGGAGAAGTGGAGCAAGGTGCGGGCCGAGCGCAACCGGGCGCGGGAGGAGGTGCGGCAGCTGCGGCACCGGCTGGAGGCGCTCACCAAGGAGCTGGCCAGCCTGCGCCGCGACCGCGACCGCGACCGGCCGGACGAGCGCCCGCCACGGCCGCCGCCGCAAGCCAGCGCCGGCAGCCCAGCCGCTGACGGGGCAGAGGGGGACGCGGGCCCCGAGCAAGAGCCTGTGCGGGATGTGGGGGCTGAGGTGCCCCAAAAAGCCAAGGTGGGCGTGCAGAGCTGCCCCGGGTGAGCGGGACTGGAAGGGGAACAGGGGAGCTTCTCATTCTTGTCTGCTACCCATGTACACCCCCAAACCACCACTGCCTGTCCTGTAAAGATGGGCAGTGTGGGTGCACTGCTCTTGGGGCAGGGTTGGGAGGGCCAGACCCCACTCAGAGCAGTACAGGGTGGTCAGACCCCTCTTGGATTACTATGGGGGGTGTCAGACCCCTCCAAGCAGGATTTTGGGCTCAGACCCCTCTTGGAGCAGTACAGGGCAGTCAGATCCCTCTTGGAACAGCACTGGGGGTATCAGACTCCTCAGAGCAGTGTCACGAGGAGATCCACAGCCATCATATCCCCATGCACTGAGATCACCTTGGCACTGGCCCCAGTCCCTTTCCTGGGGCTTTCCTTAGGAGGCACTAGGCAAAAATCACTGTGCCAGTACAGGTGGCATTGGCAGTGCTGGTGCCATCTCCCAGCCATGGCTTGACTGTCAGGGTGTCCACACGGGCTTCTGGCAGGGGTTTCTGCTGAAGGAAGGAGGGGACACCAGAGCCACCTCAGAGATGCTCCCAGCTGCTCCAGCCATCCCTCCTCTGCTGCTGTTGGCTCTGTCACAGCACAGAAGTCACTGCTCAGGGTGCCATGCTGTGACAGTTCAGTCCACCTGACAGCACAACTGCCAAGTGACAAATCTGAGACTAATGTGAGCATTCCCCACGGGCTCCACACTTGGTCTCCAGGGACATCCTGTCCCCCAGAAACCCCTGTGGCTCATTTACTGTGTGCCCAGAGTGCCTAGTAGAAGGTCACGCATGTGGCAGTCCTGGGTGAGATCAGTGTCATAAATTGGTTTTAAAACTTTTGATACCGAATTTCCAGCATGGCAGGGAGCTGGCAGCAGAGTGTGGTGATGTATGGTAGCTTCCCTGGGAGGGCAAGTCCCTCTTCATCAGCCTTGGGGATCCCTGGGGAATGAAGGGAGAGACGCTCTTGGTTATGGGGTGAGGGCTGGGTGCTGTAGGGGCTGGGAAACCCTCTCACCCTGTCCCCTGGGCGGGCCACCCACGGTGCCACAGGAGCTGGAGCTGATGGAAAACATCTTGACAAGCAAGCAGGACGAGAGCTGGGAGCAGCGGGGCCCCCGGGCCTCCTTCAGCCGCCAGGAGCGGAGCCGCCTGCTCTGGGAGGACGTCAGCGTCGTGGAGGAGGATGCCACCAAAGTCACCGCCCTGAAGCTGAGGCTGGATGAGTCCCAAAAAGTGCTGCTCAAGGAGCGGGAGTGAGTGCTTGGGGCATCATCCTTGCAGGGTGCCAGCTGATATCAGCCTGGTCCCCACTGGAATGGCATGTCCCATGGCGTCCTGCAATGTGTCACTCTCATTGCCTCTCCCCAGGGACAAGCTGGCGCTCAGCAAGAACATCGAGAAGCTGGAGGGAGAGCTCAGCCAGTGGAAGATCAAGTACGAGGAGCTCAACAAGAACAAGCAGGAGGTGATGAAGCAGGTGAGTGAGGTGCCTGGGGAGCAGAGCTGACCCAGGGGGTGGTCTGTCCCCAGAGGGTGGCACATCCTGATGGACATGGTGGCCCACAGCTACTTCCCCAACTCCAGGTTGCTTGTTAAGGGTCTTTGTTAGTGCTGTTGATGCAGTGGGTCCATCTTTAGAGGTTGTGTGTGGGCAGTGCTCAGGTAGAAGGTGGGTGTTCACAGCTCCCTTTGGTGCCATGTCCCCCCACAGCTCAACATCCTGAAGGAGATTCATCAGGACGAGCTGGGGCGCATCTCTGAGGACCTGGAGGATGAGCTGGGTGCTCGCTCCAGCATGGACAAGAAACTGGCTGAACTGCGTGCAGAGGTGAGGCCAAACCCCAAATGGGGGGCAAAGGGAGTGGCGAGGGGGTCCTGCTGCCTCTCAGCCCCCCATGCCCCTGTCCCAGATGGAGCGGCTGCAGGCAGAGAACGCGGCTGAGTGGGGCCGGCGGGAGCGGCTGGAGACGGAGAAGCTCAACCTGGAGCGGGAGAACAAGAAGCTGCGGGCACAGATCGAGGACCTGGAGGAGGTGCTGGCTCGCAAGCGGCGCCAGACAGCCAGTGCCCTGGACACTGACCTCAAAACCATCCAGGCTGAGCTCTTCGAGAAGAACAAGGTGCCATAGGGGTGGTGCTGTCCCCCACCACCACATCCCTGGGTGACTCTGTTGTGGGGCTCAGCCTCCCCAAGGACTCCCTCTAGCCCAAATTTTGCCACCACCTTTCAAGAGATGGTGGTGACTCTATCCTTGCTCCATCAGCTCTTGGGTCATGGGGTGGGGCAATGGGACAGGTTGCTGGGGAGGGAGGAGGGGACACACAGTTGTGGGGGTGGCTCTGCCATCCTCAGCTCCCTGCCCGTGCTCACCACAGGAGCTGGCCGACCTGAAGCACATCCACACCAAGCTGAAGAAGCAGTACCAGGAGAAGATGGCCGAGCTGGCCCATGCCAATCGCCGCGTGGAGCAGCACGAGGGAGAGGTGAAGAAGCTGCGCCTGAGGGTGGAGGAGCTGAAGAAGGAGCTGGCCCAAGCTGAGGATGAGGTGGGAAAGCTCATCTTGGAGAGGGTCAGGGAGCTGTTCTGGTCCCTACAGAGCTGCCAACAGCACCATCCCATCCCACCCTATCCCACCCCTCCCATCCCATCCCATCCCATCCCATCCCGCAGCTGGACGAGGCCCACAATCAGACGCGGAAGCTGCAGCGGTCGCTGGACGAGCAGACGGAGCAGAGCGAGAGCTTCCAGGTTCAGCTGGAGCATCTGCAGTCGCGGTGAGCAGGGGCTGGGTGAGCCACGTGGGGACCAGAAAGGATGGGAGGATGTTTTCCTTGCCACCATCCCTCATCCAGTGTCAGCCTGATTGAACCCTGGGCTAAGCATGGCTAAAGTGCCTCTGACATCCTGGGAAGGGGCACAGCCATCCTCTGAGCAGTCTTCACCCCACTCTGAGCTGGGTGCTGTTCACCTCCCAGTTAAACCAGCACAAGGCTGCCCAGAGACCAGCACAGCCCAGTTTTATGCTGCTTAGGGTTGCATCCACTGGCCAGGGCAGGCTCCTAGCATCCCACACCAGATTGTAGAGGTGCGAGCTGAGTTTTCTTGGCCTTAAAACTTTCCCTGGCCCTGCTTTGCCTCTCCAGCAGTAAAGAGCTGAAATGGCCATGGGATCGATGCCATGGCTCCAGGAGGTGCTGGGGGGGTGGGTGTTTATAATCATCCTTTTTTTTATTGGGACATCTGCATTAAATCATGGAAGCATAATGGAGGATTCATTGCCCCCCCCAGACTCCCTGTGCGCTCAACCCTAAATAATTCATGCTTTCCAGTAAAATGTAGTGGACTGGTTGGATCTCACTGGATCCTGGGCCTTTGGATTTCAAATTTGATTCATAAATTTTCCTTGATGAATTTTCACGCAAGGGCAAGAGCTAAAACTGCCACAGGTTCCTGAGAATGGGGACTCCTGGGTTTTTTGGGAGTTCCTCAATTTAGGGGGATGACACCTCCCTTCTTTGCAGTCCTGTCTGGGTCTGTGCTGCCCAACACAGTGATGTCCAGACGTGGAGGGGTTTAGCCTGTGCCCCACTTGTGCCGAGCACCATCCACAGCTCCCCAGTTCCATGCCAGAGTGTTGGCCCCTGGCTGCGGGAGCTCATCCTGCGCTCAGAGCAGGAACCTCTTTGGGGTGCGGTCGTGCTGTAGGGTTGCAGGGGAATGGGCTGGGCTTCAGGGCACCCCCAGGGCCCTGCTGCCCCCCCAGCCCAGCAGCTGTCCCTCACAGGCTGCGGCGGCAGCAGAGTGCCCCGCTTTTCGGCAAGATGCGCAGCTCCCGCTTCGGCCCCGATGACGCTGGGGACGGCACCAGCGACCCCGACGAGGATGAGGACCTGCAGATCCAGGTGCCCTAGAGCCCAGGGCCAGTGCCAGCACTGCAGGACGTCCCACATCGTCCTCTGCACTCTGTATGTCACCACGGGGCCCAGCTGTGCGGTGATCCTTGTCCAGATGGGGAAACTGAGGCACAGAGCAGTGGGGAGAAATTTGCCCAGGGGTGCTCCAAACCCCACTGCCTCTTGGACAGTACTGGATGCCCCTTCGCATCCTTGGCATCTCCTGGAACACTGAGGTGGCCACCAAAGCCAGCATCACCAAGCAGCCCAGGAGGAGGAGGCGCAGGCAGAGAGAGGCACCAAGCCTGGCAGCCACCAACTGCCCACTTTTTTTTATATATATTATATATATGTATGTATTTGTATATGATTTTTTAATTATAAATACAGAGCCCAGATGGGCCCAGGCTCTGGTGGTGGTGTGAGCTGCTGGTCTGTCCCCACACAGGAGCGAGGGTGGGGAGGAGACACATGGGGGACAATCGTCATTTGTTCACCAGCCACACGTGGGCCTGGATGTCACCCACTGGCATCCGTGTCCCCACGCCTGGAGACCAGCCCCGTGTGGGGGTAGAGCCTGTCCCTGGGCCTGTGCAGTGAAGGGTGTTCACCCAGAGGTGCTCACCCTGGGGAGGTGCAGAGGTGCTCACCTGTGGGTGCTGATCACCCCTGCACAGCCCCTTCAGCCCAGCCCCCCCAGCACAGGGCCTTGGGGGCTTTGGAGGTGCTCAGACACAACCTTATTAAAAATTAATATTTTGGTGAGCTAATCCCCTCGCTCTGCCTTTTAATTGATTGGCTAAAAGCGCAGCTTTTTGCTGCTCATAGGGTTTTTTAATGCCCTTTTATTTCCAGCGATTATTCATATTTTTATGGCCCAACAAGTGAGTCCGCGGGGGTGGGGGTGCCTGGGGGCAGTTTTAGTGAGGGGCCTGAAAGCAGGGGGGCACGGAGCGGGGCTGAGGCGACACCTGAGCTGAGGGACAGACGAGAGGCGGCTGCCGCCGCCCGTCGGTCGCTGCGGGGTGTTCCCGCTGGAGCCTAGCGATGGAAACCTCTTTCCAGGGCGGCCGGTTGTGGCTCAGGTTGGGCAGCCCGGGGGTGGAGGGAGGGCACCGGGGCGGGGCCGGGCGGGGCCGGGGCTCGCAGGACGCGGCGGCTGCGGCGGGTCCGCTCGCACCGGGAGGTAAGGCGGGGGCACCGGCGGGGGAGCGGGGACGGGCATTGACAGAGGATTTGGGCTGACAAGTGTCGGGGGCAAACGGCCGGGGGGTGACAACGCCCGGAGGGACGTCCCGGTGGGAGACCGGGGAGTGATGGGTGGTGAGGGGTCGGGGGGCGCCAGGTGTGCGGGTGCCGAGGTGACAGGTCGGGGGTGCGGGGATGGAGGAGCCCCCCAGCATCCCTGAGTTCCCTTGGGGTGTTCGTGTGCGTGGGGTGGGGGAATGGGGAATGGGGAATTTTCCCCTCAGAGGGAGCGCTGCCCCCCGGCTCTCTCGAGGCAGCAGGCGGTCCCCAGGGCGCTGTCCCGGCCCGATTCCCCTGGGTGCTGGGCTTAGGGGACCGGGGCGGCGCTGGCATGGAGGAGCATCCCCGGGGATGGCCCTATTCTGTTTCCTGGGTTACTGCCTTCTACCTGGGATTTCTCCACCTGGGAAAGGAGCCTGGTCCCCACCTGGTCCCACCGGCCGGGGCTGGGGGGAACCAGCAGAGACCAGGCGGAGCGAGGCCGAGCTCATGGTAGGGCTGGAGAGAGGCTGGATTACCCCAGGGGGTGCGAGGTCGGAAGCCGAGGTCCCTCTGACACCCGGTGCCGGCCGAAACGCCCCCACCAGAGCTGGCCGGGCCGGTACCGTGAACCCAGGCGGTGCCATGTTACTGCCTAAGCGAGCAGCCTGGAGGAAAGAGAGGGAGAGAGAGAGGTGATGGAGACCTGTGGGCGAGGTCCGGCGTGGGTGTCCCCTCGGAAACATGTTTGAGCTGGCGGCAGGGAACTGACCACTTGTCTGTGCCACCCTGGCTGCACCGTGCTGGCAGGGGTTAACACCGGACTGTTCCACTCGGATGGTTCAGGCAGCGAAGGGAGGAGGAAGAGGAGGAGGAGGAGGAGGAGGAGGAGGAGGAGGGAAAGGAGGAGGAGGACGACGACGACGACGACAAGGAGGAGGGGGGAGGAGGACGAGGAAGATGTCACCCGTCGATCTGTCACTTCTCTTTTCCAGCCAGCATGGGAGACACTGCTAGCAGCAATCTGGGCTGGTGGTGAGAAAGGAGGGGTACGGAGGAAGAGGATGGAGAGGGGGGGCGAAGGTGAAGGCAGCCCCCCCTCCCAAAATATCCCCTACCCTATCGAGCCATCGCCATGGCGACGAATTTTAACGACATCATCAAGCAGGGCTATGTGAGGATGAAGAGCAAGAAGCTGGGGGTGAGTGGGGATCTTGTGGAATGGGGAGTTGGGGGGAGCACGCATGGATTTGGGGTGGTGGTTTCCCGTGAGGTGACGTGGACAGGTCCCTCTTGCGGCATGCTGTGCCTCTGTTTTGGGGTTGAATAAGCAGCCTTTAGGGGGCTGTGGTGGCAGAGGAGGGGGGGGATGTCACGGACAGACAGACCACTTGTTGGTACCCAAATCACCCAGCAGCCCCAGGGGTCCAGCTCCTGCAGCAGCCGAATCCTGCACGGAGTAACAGCCGTTCACCTGTCCCAGGTCACCCAGGGTGTGGGGGATGTCTGTGGACCTTCCCTACCCCACCCCCCCATGCCTCAGTTTCCTGCATACAGTTCGGCATCGGGGATAGCTCACACCGGGAGGGATTGGAGCTGCTGGGTGCAAATTAGGGTGGTGTGGGAGTGCAGCACCCATAGGTGAGGGGTCAGAGGCTTTGGTCGCCCATCTCCGTGGTTTGGAGCCGGCAGCAACGAGCATGCTGGGTAATTTCATGCTAATTAGGGAGAACAAAGAGGGAGCGGGCTCGGGGTGGAGGGGGACACGCCTGGGGACGGTGGCCCCACCACCCTCAGAGGCAGGGGATGCAGGAGAGGGACGGGCGAATGCCAGAACAGCGGTCCCCTTGGGAGCTTTGTCTGTGTTCATTAATTAAGCTCTGTAATTAGCACTGTGGGGGGTGGGGGCAGATGATGGCAGCCCCGGCATATCCCTATCCCGAGCATCCCCTCCTGTCCCCAGGCCAGCAGGGTCAGCAGAACCAGGCACGGGTGCTGGGATGGGGGCAGGGGGCCGTGGGGATGTGGTGGGGACAGGGAGCCCAGCTGCCCCAAGCGCTCTCTGTCCGGCAGATCTACCGGCGCTGCTGGCTGGTCTTCCGCAAATCCTCCAGCAAAGGGCCCCAGCGCCTGGAGAAGTACCCGGATGAGAAGTCGGCGTGCCTGCGGGGGTGCCCCAAGGTGAGGGGGTGCGCTGGAGGGGTGCTGGGGCCCGCTGCTTGGGGACCCATGCCAGAGCAGGTCTTTCCGCGCCTAAACTCGCTGGGTGGCTGTCACCCCTGCGCTCCGCATGCAGCTTGGTCTGGGTGCTACAGGTGATGGGGTCTGGGTACAGCAGCCTGGTCTGGGTGCAGCCCTCGTTGACCCCTCCAACTCCTCTACAGGTCACCGAGATCAGCAATGTCAAGTGCATCACGCGGCTGCCCAAGGAGACCAAGAGACAGGCGGTGGCCATCATTTTTTCCGACGACTCCGCCCGGACCTTCACCTGCGACTCAGGTACGGGGCAGCGCCCAGGGGAGCCGGGCTGGGGGTGCTGGGTGGGGCACCCCGGCGTGGCCGGGGTCGCCCAGGGGCTGCCGTGGTGCCTTGCAGAGCTGGAGGCGGAGGAGTGGTACAAGACGCTGTCGGTGGAGTGCCTGGGCGCCCGCCTGAACGACATCAGCCTGGGGGAGCCCGACCTGCTGGCGCCCGGCGTGCAGTGCGAGCAGACGGGTGAGCGCGGCGGCGGGTGCTCGCCCGGGGCTCCGCCTCGCTGCACCCCTCGCAGATTATTTTATTTTCTATTTTTTTCCTCTCTCCAGACCGGTTCAACGTGTTCCTCCTCCCCTGCCCCAACCTGGACGTTTATGGCGAGTGCAAGCTGCAGATCACCCACGAAAACATCTACCTCTGGGACACGCACAACCCCCGAGTGAAGCTGGTCTCCTGGCCCCTCTGCTCCCTGCGCCGCTACGGCCGCGACGCCACCCGCTTCACCTTCGAGGCCGGACGGTGAGGCCACTCTTGCCAGGACAGGAATCACGGCTGTGTGCCTTAGTCCAGCTGGGTGCTCCAGGCAGTGGCACTGCTGGCATCACCACCGGGCAGCCCTGAGGCTGGAGTGGTGGCCGTGGCCAGTGTGCCCAAGCAGGGGGGGCTTGGAACTGGTTCTGGTCCCAGCTCAACACCGTGGAGGGGACACAGGCACAGCTCTAACAGCGTGGGAAGCTGCACCACCTGCCATCTGGGGTGGGTTTTGTTTATCATCCCTTGGCTTGAAGACCTTGGTGACATCCAGTGCCCTGTCCCCACAGGATGTGTGATGCAGGAGAAGGTCTCTACACCTTCCAGACGCAGGAGGGCGAGCAGATCTACCAGCGCGTGCACAGCGCCACATTGGCCATCGCTGAGCAGCACAAGAGGGTCCTGCTGGAGATGGAGAAGAATGTCAGGGTGAGCTCCAGCCCATGCTGAGGGGGGACACAGCTGGGGGAGATTCTGGGGGCCCTGTGTCACCCTCCTCCCCCGCATCCACTGCAGCTGCTGAATAAGGGCACCGAGCACTTCTCCTACCCCTGCACCCCCACGACCATGCTGCCCCGCAGCGCCTACTGGCACCACATCACTGGCTCCCAGAACATGGCCGAGTCCTCCAGCTATGCTGGTGAGTGTCCCCACCACACCCCGAGGAGATGCTGCTCCTCCAGCTCCCAGAGCTTTCCCCACCAGGTGAGCCCACCCTCTCTTTTGTCCCCAGGGGAGGTGTATGCAGGTGCCCAGGCCAGCTCGGACACCGACCTCCTCAACAGGTTCATCTTGCTGAAGCCAAAGTCCTCCAAAAGTGACAAGCCTGAAAGCAGGGAGCCCACATCATCCCCATGAGCCGGCGTGGGGGGACTGTGGCAGGGGTCCCCATTTTCTTCTCCAAGGGGTGGCAAGGACACAGGCCACCTCAGAATCTTCAGGGGACTGAGGTGGGGCACCTTGTGCATGACCTTAGGAAGCAGGCACTGGCTCATGCCCTGGTCTGGCATTAGTGGAGGCAATGGCTGGCTCAGCCTCAACTGACTTCAAATATATATTGAATATCTGTATTGTAAGAGATATTTCCTTCTCACATGAATGCAAATGTGGTGGCTGCTGAAGAGCCCTTGGGCAGATGCCCAGAGGTTTTTGACTCTTGGGGATCCAACTGGGAGGTGAAAAGAGGGGGGGGGGTCAAGAAATTTGGAGTTTTCTGCGTGGCAGGAAGGCTGGAGCACCACTGCCATGGCCATGGAGCAGCGTTGGAGGATGCAGCTCTGCCAGGCTGATGGTGCAGGGTGCCACCCCTCCATGAAGAGCGGGGTGCTTCTGAGGACACCCTGCCATCCCTGAGCTGATTTTTGCACTTCAAGCTATTTAAATGCTCGCTGTAGAATTGAGATGTCTCAGGAGAAACTGGTTTTCCTTCCAGGGGATTGGCTGGGGTGAGTGGCCAGGCTGAGCTGAGCTCCCTGGCTTCTCCCTCCCCAACACCCCTCACTCCTCCCACAGCTGTGTCCCCCTGCTGTGCCCCTGGTTTATCTGCTGGTGGGCAACCATGGGACTGGTTTTGGCCAGTAGTATCTGTCTCTCAAGGGGCAGCTTTGTGGATATGAGAAGCCCCAGGGCAGAGAAACCCATGCTGATGGGGAGAGAGCCACATTCCTCTGTGCATTCCCATAGCCCTCACTCCCTCCTCACCCACTGGGGGTGGAACTGGGCTTTATGTGCTGAACTTAAAAGCAATTGATTTTTTCTAGTTCTCCTATTTATTGACCTCCTTTAGAAGGGCTATCTTTTTATTGCCGTGCAAACCTTGGTGTTTCTTTGGAGTCTTCTTTCTGTCTGGGTTGGATGCTTGGTGGTTTTATTTCTGCCCTTTAAAGCTCCAGGTCCACATGTTGGGCACAGGGAGTGTCGTGATGTGGGAATCTGTGGTCTGTAAATACTGTGTTTCAGGGTGGTGTAGTCTGTGGCTGAGGGGACATGGGGACAGAGAAAGGCTGCTCCTCGCAGCATGGCTGGGCACAGAGGGGCTCTGGACCCTAGCACTGCCCAGCAGTGTGTCCTCCCTGGGGTGAGAGGTGGAACTTGCTCTCTTTTCCTGGCTACACACCTCATCTGGAAAAGATTTAACATTTGTTACCAAAAATGTTTGGGTTTTCTGTTTTTTAAGGAGTTGCTCAATGAATAAACAACCCTTATCCACATCCACCCTTCCTGTTTGTCTGTTCCATCCAAGCGCGCTCGGGAAGCGCAAGTGGGAGTAGTGCCTGCCAGAGAGAAAAATGCTGATGGGGGAGATTTCCTGAGGTTCCTGGCAGCAAGCTTGGCTCAGGGCTTTGTTCTGCCTCCAGCCATGGCCAGGATGTTTCAAGCGAAGCCTTAAAACCGCTGGGATAGGAAGAAGGGTGGAGCAAATTGCCATTCTCCATCAAAGAACCCTGAGTGGAACAGGATGCCAGCACCCCACTGTCACCCTCACCTCCAGCTGCCCGTGGCTCTGGGGATGTGCCAGGCCCGTGGTGGCTCCAGGTCCCCAGATGAAGGAATTTCAAGGCACAGCATCTCCCAGGTAAGCTGGTGCCATGACTGCCTGGCAGCACTGGCCTCAAGGTAATACAGCCATGCCATCCAGCACAGTGATCCCTCCAGGGATGGGGACATGGGGAGCCATGCTGCAGCCAGCTCTGCCATGGCAAGGAAATGGAAGCAGCAGCCTGGCTGCAGCATGGAGGGGAAGGCAATGCTGACATGGGCTGCTCTCCCCAGCTCAGTCTGACCCTATCGCCACTCCCTGAACTGTCCCCATTCACACTGGGATGAGCACAGGGACACATAGGCCTTCCCCTCCCAACCCCAAGATACAGGAGCTGCAGGTGTCTCCAGGAAAGTGTCACCAAGAAGCTCATCCCAAGTCATGCTGGGCAGGGATGGAGAGGAAGAAGAGGAGTGACAAAGGCCATTGCCTTCAGCCACTGCCAGGGCGATCAGGCATGGGACCTGCACCAAACTCCAGCCCAGCACACACTGTGGGCACAAAGAAAGGCATCAACCAGCGGCCATTACTGACAGACCATGTGCTACCCAGCTCCTCAGAAACGTTTATAGAGCACAGGGGAGGAGTCTGTTCCAGAGGATTCTGTAAGTACAGCTTCACCTGCCTGGCCCAGCTGGGCTCCCCTGCAGTGCTGCCATCTGCAGCCTCTGGCCCACCCTGGCCTCAAACATCTGCCTGAAACACAGCCCTGATCGATGAACAGCAGGCTGCCTGCAGGAGGGGTGCTGCTCTCCTCAGGAGATAATGTCACAAGCAGCAATCAGCATCAGCAAGCAATGCTCCCTCCAAAGCACATCTCATTAACTTAATGTCTATTGGAGAGAAGTAAATGATGTGACATCTCCTCCAGCAGCCTCGGATGAGTTTTCAGGGATGACAGAAAAATTTGGGGGTGAAGCTTTATTCAGCACAGTAAAGAATGGACATGTAAATAAGGTAGGGTTGTGTAACAAAGGTATAATCCCAATCCTAAACACCACATGGCCAAAATCCACCACCAGAACCAAAACTCCAGGATCACAAAGCCTGTCCCAGCTAAGATGCTCACTGACTGATTCCCTTCCTGCTTTACCCTACACAGGGTAAAATGTGTACAATGCCTTTCCCTGGGAAGAAGGGACAGGAAAGAGCTGTCACCAACCAAGTGCTGGGCCAGGAAAGGCAGGAGATGATGGAGAGGTAAAAGCCTCTTCCCAGATCTCAGCCAGGCAACCCTCACAGCTCACAGTACTCTCTTGCAAGGGCCACCTCAGTTGATAGTGAGGACATCGCTCTGGATCTCGTGGCTCAGCTGTGTCTGGAGATCACTCAGTTTCTTCTTGAGGCCGGACAGTGCAGACAGGACGATGGTCTCAGGGCGCAGGGAGCCACAGGACTCCACGTTGTAATAAAATCTGAGGTTACAAGGCAGGGGGTTAAGTCACCATCACCTCTGTAAGGAGGTGCAAACCCAGACTGCTCATCATTCCAGCCCATCCACACCCACAGCGGGGAGATCTGCCTGGAATCCCAACCATCATCATCATCATTCACCTCCCAAGCAGGGAACAGCCAGTGCTGGCCCCCTACAACCATCACACCAGCACTCATGGGCTCCAAGAGCACTTCTGAAATTGATTTCTGTTCAGCACCATGACCTGCGAGCCAGCAGCCCCAAGCCAGGGATTAAGGCTGGCTGAGGCATTTTTGCAGTGCAAATAACACCAGCAATCAGAGCATGAGACACACAGGTGAATGAATACCTTTAGCGAGGGTATTTCCCCTGCAGGCCTCACACCTCACTGAGTATGCACTGCCCTACCTGGCAATATGAACTCAGGAGAACTGTCTAGTATCTCCCAGAGGGGAAAACCTGCCACATTTGAGTATATCATCACTTAACACCAACTCCTGCCTGCTTTTCAGGAAATGTCAGCTCCCTGGGCTGGCAATTTCAGCACAGAGTAGACACTCTTCTATTAATGAGAGCCCATGAGATGCACCCAGCCAGTCACCCCATTTTCCAGCTGCAGCACTGCATTCAGCTCCCTACCTCTCTGGCTTCCCGTTGGGGTCGTAGGGAGCCTGAGCATCCTCGTCATCGATCTCTGAGTACTCACTCTTGGGCCTGGAATCAGAGAGCAGGAGAGGTTACACAGAGCCCCTGCTCCAGCCCACAGAGCCCAGGCACTCAGTTTGGTCCCAGAGAGCAAGCACTGGGGCTCACCTCCAGCACACAACAGGGTGGTTATCAAACACCAAGTCACAGAAATAAGCTCAGTTGCACGCTGCACTTTCTGGCTCCTCATTAATGCCAGAGTCATTCAGCAGCACTGGAAGAAGGGGATCAGCCCTGCTCTGCCCAAAGTCAGCAAGCCTTGTATTGTGGCTCCATCCACCTACACTGCTACAATCTGGAAGGTGCTTAGAGTGAAGGAATGTTGATTCCTGAAGGGACTGTGTTTATGGAGCCTAGATGTTTTTAAGGACCTTGGGTTATCTTTTCTCTCTACTTCCCACTGGGCAAGGAAAGCACTGGAGTACTCCAGTATTCAAGTCTGTGAGGCACAGTTGGCTTGTACCCAGCAGGAAAAAAATCTGTACAACAGACACCAGATGCATCAGTGAGCTTCATCCTGATGTCCTGCACCTCCATTCCTCTCCCAAAATCACTGCAATACCTGTGCATCAGTTAGGCAAACACATCTACCTGCTGCATCCCTTGGTTTACAGAGCACCACACCAGAGAGACTGTGTGGAACCACTTAATCCATGTAAGAAAACCCAAAGCCTTGAGCTGTCTGAGAACAGCTGTACCCACCAAGGTCTCCTGCTGGCCTTCCTCTGCCCCAGCAATGCCCAGAAACACTGATCCCAGCACCCTGCAATCAGCTGCCTGAAACAAAACTGTATTTCTCAAACAAACCCTCTGCCTGTACAAACCACTAAAAGAGATGAAGTGTTAATAGAAGTGGGATTTCTTGTTACTTGCAGAACCACCCATAACCAAAACAGTGCAGAGGTTTCCATGACCCTGACAGCTGTTTGGAAAGTCCAGTGCTCTGCCAACAGCCTCAAAAAGCAACTAGCATGAAAAACTAAACAAAAAATCATAGCTAACCTTGGACAGCAGAAGCCTTTGGCTCTGTATTGTTTTCACAGGGAGTCAGATGAACTTGAAAAGACAGACTTATCATCAAGAACTGGCAGCTCCAATATCAATCCTCTTCAGGGATTTTCCAAGTTTTATATATATTTTGCCTAGCACTTCTCAAAAACTGTTTCCTGGTGCTCTGTCTGTTGTATGCCACACCAGGTTTGTGAGCCTGCCATTGATCAAAGTTTACAGCAGCACATCCACTACCCTGCCCAGTCCCTGCTCTCAGCCTGCCCTGCCTAAAGCATCTGGTTCCTCACTATGCTGCTGGCTCCAGCATGCTCAGTGACAGGAGGTCTGCTAGGTGATCACTGGGACACAGAGCCAGGAGCAGCTCAGGTACCCATTCATGAAAAGTGATGCTGGATAAAGTCCTCACCCAGGCCAAAGCAGGGTAGCAGCTTTCCAAAAGTAAAATCATGTCACTTTGGGATGAGATGCTGTGTGCAACTTGTGCAGAATATTATTTCAGAGCAGAGGAAAAGGCCAGACAGGGAAACCCTGCCAGAGCTCAGGCTCCAGGAGTGAGGAGATGTGTGAGTTAAATCACAAGCATACTGGACTTCCTCAAGCCAGGCTGAAAAATCAGTCTTGCAACCCAACCTTCCACTCTTTGCTCTCATAGAAAACTTTCATCTCACACGGATCTGTTCCTTCCTCAGACCTTACTCCAACCTACGAAATACTTGCACAGAGAAGAAAAAAAATCATCAAGTGGTGAAAAAGGGCATGAAAGTGAGGCAAACCAGCAGTGATGGCACGTGAAGGAGGACAAAAGATGACCACAAACCAGCCCACCTTTGTGTGCAGCTGCAAGAGAGTGGCCTTGCTACCCAACCCCAGGAGCAGAGTCTGCAAAAGGGGATGGGGCGGGCATGCTCCCCATCATTTACTGACCCAAATTATCCCCAGGGCTGCAGTGTAAGTTGTCACCTGCTGGAAAACCTTGCCCAGCCCCTGCAGACAGACACCAGGACATACCACTCCTCTGGTTTGGGGTACACTGTGTGCCTCAGCGCGTTGTCGGGGTCGTACTCGAAGGCCACGCCGGCCGTGGGGTTCCACTTGGCGTGCTCCTTGCCAAAGCCCTTCTTGGCATAGGCTCGCAGCCGCAGCTCCTGCCCCTTCCGCAGCTTCACGATCAGGATGTCTGCAAAAGTACCAGTTTGGGAAGGCTGCACAGGAGGAATGAGTGTGCAGGATCACACTGCAGCCAAGGCAGATTTTTGGTGCCCAGGAAGATGTCACCAGCATCCAGGGTTTGCTTGGATTCTTAGAGGGGCTCAGCTGTGTCCCCAGAACTGCTGAGTAAAAAGGAGCTGCACAGGCCCCCAGGAAGAGCAAACAACACACTGGTTCACCTCCTTGCTGCCTCTAAGCTCTCACAAGGAGTGACAGAAGCACCCTCTGACACAGAACTTCAGTTCTGGGACAATCTGAGTGGCATTAACACAAAATGCTACCGCACTCATGCAGTGACCAGCTGCTCAGAAGTGTCATATTTACAGCTGCCTTACAGTTGCACAGCTAGTAATCAAAGAATGGGCTCAAAGAATCTGACAGGAAAGTTAATTTCCTCCTACAGTTCTTATTCCCAGTGACCCAGCACTCACCATCCTGCTCCACGTAGTCATTGGGGTCGTTGTCTCTGCTCCGGGATGTCACCTGCAGCAGCGGAACAAAACCAAGCAAATTAGCAAGGATCAGCTTGGATGAGTGCTCCAGCACAGCACATCTGCTTGGTTCCCAAAGTCACTCCCACAACTGCTCAAGATGACACACAGCACTCAGAGCACCTCAGCCAAAGGCAAGTAACAGACAGCAGGCTCCAGCTGGGCTTTACCCCAGGCACACACTTGTCAGCAGGCAGCAGGAGCAGCCCAGATTGTGATGACATCTGGATCCACCTCAACAGTGTACTAGAACATTCTCTGTAAGTCCCTTTGCCTTTGTCCCACTTCAGCACCACCAACCCTCCCCAAGATGACTGCACAGGAGCTGTTTGGCAGCACTGCTCTGGCCCATCCTCCTCACACTCTGCTATGCTGAGAGCCAAGAACCAGCAAGCCAGAGGCCTCAGGGCAGTCAAGGAGTTTGGGACGAGGGGTGCAGGATGAGGCCACCTTGCTTTGCACTCCATCAGACAGCAGATGAAGGACAATGTGGCAGAGACCAGCAGGGCAGTGGCACACATGCTGCTTCTGCAGATACTCCTGCCTTGCTCTCCCACTGGTTTAACTGGAGCTTGAGGCAACATGAAACGTGCTCAGTGTCTCCATTCCATGTGTTTGCTGATGACTGTATCATGTATACTTAAGGGAATTACGAACATGACTGAGAATGGTGCAAAAAAGGTTTGGCTGGTTCAAGGAAAAGAAGGGGGAATTGCAGGGTCGTATTTATGGGAAAAGGACACATACTAACTGAACCAGCCTAACCTTCTAAAAGAATGAAGACATCTTTGTGTAAAAAAAGCTGATGTTGCAGGAAGCAGAGAAGTGCTGACATCCATAAGGGTGTCGACCCATGAAAAATGATGCTTATAGTACCAGCGAATTAGATCAAGGAAAAGAGTGTGTGCTTGCCTCGTGGACAAGACAGAGCTACCAATCAAGAGATGCGTGGACAACGCAGAGCAGCCAATCAAACAGTGCGTGATTTTGATAAGAAGTGAATATAAACAATATTCAGTAGCACAATAAATGGCTCGTTTGATTCACATTGAGTCGTGCAGAGGTCCTTTTTTCCCCTGCCAGTTTGTCACCCCTCCTGGGCAGGGCTGCAGATGGCACTGACCGGGATGACGCGGGGGTTGTTGGAGATCAGGTCGCGGGACGTCACGTGCCGAGTCTGGTCCTCGTTGCAGCGAACGTCCAGCGTGAACTCCACAGAGCACTCGGGGCAGAACTCATCACACGTGCAATCCTGGCACACACACGGGTTCTTTATGCAAGAAACTGCCAGAGCTTCCCATCAGATCAAACACCCACCACCCTCCAAATGATCCCCCAGAGCATTTTGCTTGACTCACTCTGGAATATTGCATCTTATCCACAATGTCATCACTGGTGAGCGGAATGAGGCCTGTGAAGAGCATGAAACCAGAGGAACGTCTGAGAGTAACCACAAGAGCCCCTAACCCTCCTGCCAAGACAGGCCAGGAGCACCTGGGAAAGGTGCTTTAGCATCTCTGCACTGATTTTGCACACAACACCCCTTCATCTTCCCCTCCACCGCAGCACTCACCCAGTCTGTGTGCAATGAACTCATCGTGGAGCACGGAGGAGTTGGCATCTATCTGGACCCAGTCAATGGCTGCAGAGGAGAGAAAGTCACAAGCTGAGAAATACTCATGTGGGGAAAAGCCAGCTTGCGGGGGCACAGAAAACGTTACAGAGACTGCAGAGATACACTGAGGCAGCACCTGCAGGTGCTGTACTGGCTGAACACGGGTAAGGAGAGCCAAAAGCAGCGGGGAAGTGATGGGAGGCCACACGGAGGCCAGCCCAAGAGACTGCGACCACAGGCAAGCGAAAGGCCTCACCTATGATGGGAACTTCTGCGATGAACACTCTTCGAATGGAATTTGCCACCCTGAGGGAGGGAAACACCCGTGTTTAGGCTGCGGACCTGCACAGACGAGGCTGCTGCGGGGCTTTGCCTCAGAGACCCTGCCCGGCCGCACCGGCGGCGCCCGCGAGGAGGCCGGGTCCATGGGGCCGCCCCCGGGGCCGCTTCACCGCCGGACCCGCCCGGCCCGGCCCCGCGGCGGTGCTCACGCCAGGTCCGTGTTCTCGATGATGAACTTGACGTTCTCGTCCGTCAGCTCGGTAATGCGCACGGTGGGCTGGTTGGCGTACGGCATGGCTGCCCCGCTCGCTCCCGGCCCCGCTCCCGCCGCCTGCTCCGCTCCGGTCCGGCCCCGCCCCGCCCCGCTTCCCCCGGCCCCGGTGCGCCCACAAAAAGAGTCCGTGCCAGGCTGAGTACGACTTTATTGGTGCCGGGGAAGGGCCGGGCGCGGCCGCTCCGGTGCCCGCCGCCGCTGCCGCCGCTGCCGCCGCTGCCGCCGCCTCACCGGCGCTGGTTCAGCCCCGCCAGGTTCTTGATCTGTGGGCACAGGAGAACGCGGTTTAGTGCCGAGGGGAGGCCCGTGTGCTGCGAGCAGAGATGCGGGGCCAGAGGCAGCTCTGTGGTTTGGGGACGGGCAAGAATCGAACAGGAGCCCCCTCCGGCCACCCCTCTGTCCGGGATCCTCTCTCCCGGTCAGCAGCTTTCAGCTTGGGTTTATTCCTGCGGCCACACAGACCTCGGCAGTGAATTTATGTTTTGGGGGCATTGCGCTGACTCGTCCATTTTGCAGAGACCTGCAGAATTCCTGTAAAGGAGTCGGGGCACCCTGGACATGGGAGGTTGGGAATGTGCTCCCGGTAACAGTCATGTATTGGGATGATTCTGCCCTAAAGCCATCTGACTACAACCCACCCCCCCTTCAGAATCCATCCAGGTCCTCCCGTTTATCTGTGCAGTGGATCTGCTGCAGGGACAGACCAAACATCGGCAATGGGAGACATCCCGGACCCCAGAGCATCCTGTGGATGTAAAACAGCCCGGGATTTCTCTAGTGGAGGATCTTTTTGGCATATGCGGGTATGAGAAAGAGAGGCTGAGAGACACTAAATTCCACCAAAAGTGCAGGGGGGAGGAGGTGGGAGAAATTCTTGAGAAGTGCTTAATCAGTAAAAGTAATATCTACTTTACATTCCAGCCTGTTTGCCTTGTCCTGATACAAGGTAAATGTATTTCTGATACCAAGGAAATCACTTCGTTGCTAAATGCAACGGCGGGGGTGGTGGTGTGGCTGATGGGGGAGTTTGTCCAAAAATAGAATCACAGGGAGGCCCCGAAGCCCTGCAAAAGTCCCTCCTGGGTACACAAAGGGTTATTCTGTATCCCAGAGGAAGTGCCGTTCCCTCTGCATGGACAGAAAGCAGGACACTACCAAGAGGTGAATGAATTCTTGGAAGGACACTGAGGTCAAACAAAACAGCTTGAGGACGTCACCCTGCTGTGGCTCAGGGACACGTGCCACCTCCCAAGTATCCATGGAGCCACTGCCCCTCTGTCAAGATTTCCAGCACAGGGCCTGGCACAGACAGAGATC
Source organism: Sitta carolinensis (assembly GCA_032173965.1). NCBI lineage: Eukaryota > Metazoa > Chordata > Aves > Passeriformes > Sittidae > Sitta > Sitta carolinensis. Next base: position 6,588,885 of record CM063292.1, read on the forward strand.
TTGTGACAAGCAATGGAGAACAGTTGTATTTATTCTGATCACCTGCCTCTCATCCCTAAAGCTCACCCTGCAGCTTCAGACTTAATTTCCTTATGTGCTATTCAAGTTCTTTCACCACAAAACAATGAACTAATCTCAAACTACCATGGAAATTACCCTTAAATAAATCTGAGTTATGAAAGATGACAGTTTTTCCATGTTGTCCTCTAGTTCTGTGAGGAAAATACATGCTGACATTCAGAAGCAATTCTGCTCTCACAGCCCTGCTGGTTTCAGCATTACTTACAGTAACTGCAGCTCCCATCAGGCCCTGGACAACGGCTTCTCCAGTGGATTGTACCTGAGAGACACAAGGAGAACAAGACCTTTTGCTTCCTGCAGCTGCACTCGTGGCATGCAAACACACAGAGGGAGTGCACAACAAACATGTATTTGCTACAGAAAGCTGCTCACAGCACTGCAGACAAGTGACGGCCACAGACAGGGCACCTACATGTCAGTTTACTAAAAAACACATAATCATTTATTGATTTTGAGCTGACAGCAACAATGGGGTCTCCCAGCAGATGTGGGATCTGCATGATGGAGAAGCCAGGTGTGCCTGCATACATCCTTGGGGAGAAGGGATTTGCTGCATGCACACCTGTCCCTAAGGTTACCTGACTGGCTGTGTTGCTCATGGTCATGGCGTCAGCCACTCTGTTTTCCAGGAAGCGCCAAGTATCCTCGAAGCCAGGGGACGAGTCCTGCATCATCACCAGCTCAGTGGTGTTGTAGATGCCAGTGAGCACAGCCCGGCGAGTGTACCAGCTAAACTGCAGGGAGAGGCACAGGAGGGGACACACAGCTGTGATCTGAAGGCACATCAAGAGAACAGCAGGGAAAATCCCACACCCACAGCACATTTCTTCCCGTACAGAGGAATTTACCATCTGCAGCTGGATCTCTCAGGGCCTGAGACAAAACTCCTTCTGTTCTCTTCCTGCTCCTAAAAACCCACCTGAAGGGGTCTCTGAGGCATGAGAATATTCTGCCTGGCTCCTGGTGCTGGGAAGAGGGATCTGCTATGAGCAACTTTAAACCCCATTACAGGGAAAGAGGGAGCAAGCTCAGCATCACAGCTTCCCCAGAAAGCTCATGTAACCAGTCAGGAGGTGCAAACAAAACACCAACTTTAGAACTCCTTCTAATCCCTGCATCAGTAAGACTTCAGGAACAGCTCAGTGCAGACACTGGCTCCAACACGTTGATTTGACTTGCATAACGCATAAAGGGACTTTCAGTTCCTGAAGCAATTGTGTTCTTTCAGTTGACTTCTGGTTTATTCCTTTAATTTTTCTGCTGTCTTATTTATTTTACACTGCAGTAGCTTCTCTTTTATACACAGATAAAAGAAGCTTATTAAAGTAGTTTGTTAAAATGGTTCATTTAGCTTTTTCCTTCTCTCCATACATCTGTAAGAATTAAAGTAATTTATTAATTGCTATAATTAAGGTTATAATTTTCTTTTATTTCCTGCCAGAAAGATGAAAGCTTTAATAAGCTACTGGTATTTTTAGGTAGGTTCTTTAAAGGTTTTCAAGTCAAGTCTGTAAATGCTATCGCTGGTAGAAGAGAGCTGTTTGACAGACCCACTGCTCACTCACTGAAAACTGGATCAACTTCTTAGTCTCAAAATCTCAGCAACTTTGTCTGTATCTTCAAAAGAGAAAAAAGAGCACTTAAGAGCCTAGGAAAGTAGGTCCTTTTAATTTGCACTAATCCCATTGGCAGTAATTTGCATTTAGTCGCAGTGGCTCTTAAGTCTCCTTAGAAATTAGGCTGTAGTTTATAAGGACCCTTGGGTGCCTTCCCTCAACAAATGGGCCACTTGCAAAGGGACTCAGCCCCCTCCTACTTGAACCCGTGATTTTGCCAAAGTGCTGAGGGGTAGAACCAGTTTGTCCCCAAAGCACAAGGACTCACATCTGTGGACTGGTCCCCAGCATAGTGCCAGATGTCATCAATCATGCTGGTGAGGAGGCTGAGGCTGGAAGGGATGTTACGTGGGAGCAACAGGACACTCAGGGCCTGCAAAGGAAACACAGATGGAAATGGGAGCCAAAGAGAGAAGGATGTAACTCTAAAGGAGACCAACAGCACTCTGCCCTGTTATCTTTACCCTGTTGTTGCTGACTTGCCTCCAGCTCCCAGTGACAAGTCCTCCCAGCTCTTTGCAGTCTCTACAAGCAGCAGGGTGTGCAGGAAACACACAGTGTGGCTCGTAAGTTCAGGCCTCAGCCTGTGCTGGAGCCCAAGATCCCTGCTCAGTTCAAACATCCCTGTGTTGTCTCTCCCGAGCTGCTTCTCTGGCATGGAAACATCAGAGGCTGAGCTGACTCACACTGTGCTGTGCCCCTGTGGGCAGGGAGTCACATCTCTCATTTCTCTGCATTTGACTTTGAACTCAGAGCAGCAACCAAGGGCAGAGCAGCACCAGCCATAATGGCCCTACTGGGATCCTGCAGCCTTTGAACGTAATCACACAGTGCCAGGAGAGACACAAACCACCCACATCCTTCACAAGGCAAATTATGCTAATCTGAAAGAAGAACATGAAGCCTGTACTCTCTCTCTGTGCATGGGGTGCAGGATTCAGCTGCCCAGAGGCCAGAAGTGGTTCTGGACAGAGGCTGACCTCACAGCAATCTTTGCAGATTAGGAATTCTTCGCTTGTCACTGTAGCCACAATTCAGTTCCCTTCCCACTGTGGGAAGAATGGCTTGAGAGTTAAATCTGAATTTAGAAGCATGGAGCCCTCTCAGTTCACAGCTCTACCCTCAGGCTGCCAGGGGTTTGTCAGTCACACACTCGAAGGACAGTTTCCTGCAGCAAAGCAGTTCTGCATTTCCAGGTGTGAGGTGATCCTGGTGCAGCCACAACAACAACACTGCATGGAGCCTGACTCGCAGTGACACTGAGCAGAGACACAGATAATCCCCTGGGCATGCCAGATGGGTGGAGTGAACAACAGAGAGCTTTGCCTTTCCAGAACTGCGAGAAATAGTTGCTCTAAGGTCACCTTTAACTGCCTCCTTCCAAGGCTGCTCTCCTCTTGAAGGCTACTAATCATTTGAAACCAGCCAGGGTTTTATTTACAACCTTGGACTAATCTGCTGGAGAGACTATGTTGAAAGTCACGGGGTGTTTAAAATACACACACAGGCAAAAGAGACAACATTGATATTACTTTTATACCTGGGGCCATTTCTCAATATATGGAATCAGCATCCTCAGTCTGGCTTCCACAGCATCTCTCAGGAATTCATCTATAGGCTTCTTCCTGAGTAAGGAAAAAAAAATTAGGAAGAATATCCAAGTTAAACTCAATTCTGATCTTGAAAGATCAATCTCTACCTGGCTGAGCAATAGATAAGCAAAGTATTATATATCCTTCATGCCTTTGGACCTAGTCTGTATCTGGGAAGACAATTTTATTTGGGTAAATTATACTTTTAACTTAAAGTATCTGTGTTCCAGGTGGCCTCTCTGTCTAGCCAGCTCCCAAAATTGCAAAGGGAGACATTTGTTCACTCCCAGTACTCACTCTGCTTCACCCAGCTGCACTAATTTCTGCTCCTTCTCCAGCAGCTTGGACAATTTGGTATTGCACTCAGACACGAAGTGCAGGATCAGTTCACTGCCATCACTGTGAAACATCCCTGCTGCAGCAACAGAGAGGCCCAGGGTCTGTAGGGAAGAAGACAAAAACAGACACTGGTAAGCAGGATCCAGCTAGAATAAAGTTGTCTTTATTTTGTGAAAGACGTTATGTGAATTTAAACAAACCAACGCTGCTTTTAAATGCACTTCCTAGACATGTTTTTCGCTCTTTAGGATTCAGTGCTCTACATTGTGCCTTAGTCTAGCTCTCAAGGGGTTATTCTGTAGCAGCTGGCTTTCATTCCTGCCCAGTAGCATTTGCTGACTAGGGTGCATCGCCCAAGAGTATGTGGGGGAAGCATGCAGGCCTGGCTGTCTCTGCACTTCAGCTCCATCCAGTTTTCAACTGGTTTGTTGCTTCTCTCCCCACATACCTTGGCTCCCTCTGCAATGGCCTCTGCAGTCCAGCCATGCTCAGGCACAAACTCCAGCGCCGCTGTGAGGATTCGGTGCTGCAGCTGCTCCTCGCTCTCATAGTCCTCAGACTCCTGGCCGCCCAGGCCAGTGTAACTATGAGAAGGTATTGTTACAGTGAGGAGAATGTCACCACCAAACATCAGCACCCTGGGCTCTGCCACTCCCTCGCTGACACCAGGCACATTTTGAGACCTGCCTAATATAAATCTGGCCTCCTCCAGTAAAATCCTTCCCTGTCCAGAAAAACGATTCTTAAGGAACCTCTGCTGTGAGAGAAGAGAAAATAAGGGAAGGAGGGCTCAATGGAGATGCCTATATGGACACCAATCAGCCCCACATTCCCTCTCCTTTACAGAAAACTAAACCATAACCTTCTCCAACATGGGCTTTATACTATAGGCATATGACCAACATATGGTCCTTCTTTTTTTAGATTTACACAAAAATCCAGAAGCAAAGACTTGCACTTTGCAGACAAGGGAGTTTCCTCTTGAAAGCAAGTCCCACACTGTTTCCGTGGTGGAATTTGCACTGTCACAGCAAACCAGCTCCCCAGCTGCTGCAGCCTGGGGCTCCTCAACTCTGGATCTCATGTTCAAGTGTGAGGATCAAGAAAGCAAAAGCCTTCCAATCCTCTGTCAGCAGGACAGTGCTAGAAGGAGCTGCTGAGTTACCTGGGGCGAGGGCCCTGAGGTTCTTGATCAGGCTGGTGACCAGCTGGAGGTGAATCGAAGTGCTGCTGAGAGGAAGATGTCAACGGCTCCTTGTGCTCATCAGAGGCTCTCCTCAGCGCGGCAGAGGCCTGGAGAGCACGGAGTGGTGGGCAGTGCTGGCACCTGACCACTGCAAGGAAAACCAAGAGTCAGCATCTCCTCCCAACACCAGGAAGCACAGAAAATTAAGGTGAAGAGAGTTGTGGATGCAGCTGAAAAGAACACAAATTCATAGTGTCTTTTTTTACGCTTCCGATGAGTGCTGCTCTCAGCTGAGCTCATGTCCATATGAATGAAGCAAAAACGTTTTGTGAGGGAAAGGACACTGCAAACGGCACATACTGCAGATAGTTTCTCAATCTCGGACTGGAAACCAAGCACCCAGAATGCCCTCTCGCCACTCTGGTCCCTGATTAAGGAGCTGGGAGGAAGGTGCTGACCTCCGAGCAGGGGATGTAAGGCGAGTCCGACCCGGCAGCCTTAGAGCCCTGACAGACACCGCACACTGACCACTCAGCGATTGCTCAGCGACACTCGGGGGGAACATTTAATTTAGCTGCTGGTGTTTGGGTTTGGCTTCTTTTTAATAAACTGAGTTTCACAGCCCACGCTTCTAACGAAAAACACCGCCGGACAGCCCCTCCTGAACTCCACCCGCCCCGGCTCCCTCACACCCCTCATGCCCTTCACCTCACCTTGCCCCGCCCCGCCCGCCGGGGGCGCGCACGGGGGCGCGCACGGGCACACGCCCCCACCCCCCACCTTCCCCTCCTGCGCGTCCCCGGCCCTGCCGCCCCCCCGCCCCTCACCCGCGCGGCCCCGCCACAGTCGCCAGCCCGCGCGCCGCAGCCCGCCCGCCGCCGCCATCTTGGAAGCGGGCAGAGCGCGATGACGTCACGGTGACGGCGTCAGGCCGGGACGAGCGAGCGGAGCCGAGCGGGCCGAGCCACGGGCGGTGAGCGGCGAGGTCGGGGATCCCCCTTTTTCCCCTTAGAAATCTTTTCTGAGACCTTGTCTGAAGCGCTGGGCGGAGGTTCTGTGTGCGTGTACAAGTGAGTGTGAGTGTGTGAGTGTGTGTGTTTAAGTAATTCCTTCCCGAAATTTCCTCACGTATCCTGTACTGGCTCTCTTTGAACCGTCCCTGCTCGGTGACCGAGAGGTTTATTGCGCCTGATATCCACGTGCTTAAAATGCACACCTCCTGTAGGGCCCGCAGCCGTGTGCCGGCCGCCGGGAGCCGGCTGGGCGATTGCTGGGAGCCGGGCATTCCCGGGAGTCCGAGCGTTGCGGGAGCCGGGGCATTCCCGGGAGCCCGAGCGTTGCCGGGAGCCGGGGCATTCCCGGGGCCCGAGCGTTGCTGGGAGCCGGGGCATTCCCGGAGCAGCTGCCGGGAGCCGTGGCATTGGCTGCGCGGGACTGCGCGTCGACGCTCAGTTTACAGCTCTGACGTGCTACAGAAGCGTGGAATGGTTTGAGTTGGAAGGGACGGTCAGGATCATCCCGTTCCAACACAGCATTTTCCTTATCTACTGAAGCGGAACCTGCGCTATTGTTTAACCCCTTCCCTTGCCCTGTTCCTCAGGGACTGTTGAATGTCTGTGACATGGAGATAAGGGCCTCTCCTCACACCACGCGGGATCCGCGGCCTCCTCCCTGCATCTCAGGGAGGCGGTGTTGCTGTTGATGCAATTTGAGCTCGGACTGATCTGCAAGTCATAACCTGCTGTTTGAGAGGAAGGCGTGACTTTGGGTTTATCTTTCCCACCTTAGCCTAGCAGGTTAGGTATCTTTCGAGATTTTCAGCCTTCTTGGGAAAGGCGACTTTTTAATGGGATTAATATGTGTGTTTACAAATGTTACTGTCTGTTGTAGCTGCTTAGCTTGTGTCACACATGCAAAACCAGCTGTGAGATGTTAGAGCCTGCAGTGTACATCCAAGGTGTACGTTCTGTACTGGGTTAGCATTGTGGTTGTTTTAGTGTGAATTCCTGCCACAGTAGCTCAGAAAAGGCACAGATTGTTCCATTCTGAACTTGTTTGCAGTTTCCAGGAGGGGGAGTCCACAGCACACAGAGCCTGAGGACCTGTGGGTCAAAATCTGCTCCCTACCTCACTGCAGTTAAATTTGGTATCGCAAATCCATGAACTGTGCTTTAGTGACAACGACGTGGTGGCAGTAAGGCGTCACTCAGGATGTGTGATGTAGTGATTCCTGGTAAAGACCTTGCTTACAACTGTCTCTCCAGAAATAGGTGTGTCATTTGCCGTTAATTGAAGATACACCGGACAACCGATCTGGTCACCAGTGCTTCTAGTTTTCTGTAGTCCTGTTAAATTGGGAAGAAAATAGGTTTGTGTTGGATAGAGGAAAGAGGGGAGGTCATCAGGTTCAGTAGCTGGTGCTGCTATGAGAACAGGTGATGATGGGCTACTATTGCCATACAAGGAATACAATCTCATATAAATTATCAGTGGAGACAGCTTTCTCAAAACTGTCACTGCTCGTTCTGTTCCACTCCTCCCTGTAATTTGCTCACCCTGTGCCACCAATCATAATGGTGTGAAGAGCCTCAATCTGGAATGCTGGGAATGGTGAAAGTTTCTTTTTTCTTCTCATGTACTACGTAAGCAAACTCTGCTAGGTCATGTTTGGAGTAGGAGAGACAAGGCAGTTTAATGTCAAATAGCTGTCACTGCTCAGGAAATCCAGAAATCCTGTGTTTGTCTTACTCAGATTTTTAAGGAAAGCAGGTAAGGGTTTTTTGTTATTTTGTTGGTTTCTTTAAAGCATGGCTTGCAGTCTCCCAGAAAAACTAGTGTGTGAACTGGAGAGAAACTGAATTGTGCCCTAAAGTGTAGCTCTTCCTTCACGTCCTGCTAAATGCTCAGTATGTGGGAACTTTGTGTTGCCCATTTCCAGAAAATTTTCCCTATTTATTAAAACAATTCAGCTGATTCAGTCACAGTCCCCAGAGGTTCATGCTGTGCTCGGCACTTACCCTTCCCCTCTCTCTCCTGCTCTGTTCCTCCCCCAGCACTGCCAGGTTTGCTGCTGCTGCCATGGGCGAGTTTGGAGTCGCTCCAGGCCAGCGCGTGGCCATCGTCTGGGACAGCTCCTCGCCGGTCGAAGCCCTGAAGGCTTTGGTGGATAAAGTCCAGGCACTGGTGGGAGCTGATCATCGTGTCTCTGTGGAAAATGTTAACCAGCTGCCTCAGTGTAAGAATGAGCTTGATTTTTCACTGTTTCCTTAAAAGGGAGAGGGTTCTGCTGCTGTGTGAACCAACACCTTTCTGCTTTAAGAGTCACCACTCAGAACATCGACAGCGCCTGCTGCTGACTCTTACCCTGGGCAGTACAGCAGGAGAGGTGATGCACCCTGGCTGTGCTTCTATGATTGGTGCCTTTACTCAGTTACTGCTGTTGTACTCAGGCATGAGGGATGAGACAGGTGGAAATGGTGTATTAAGTTGTGTGTACATGTAAAGTTGTACCATCGTCGTTTCTTCACAGCGGCTCACAGGGAGTCCAGTTTCGACGTAATCCTCTCTGGCATGGTACCAGGCAGTGCAGCACAGCACAGTGTGGAGCTCCTGGCAGAAGTGGCTCGGATACTTAAGCCAGGAGGCCGTGTCCTCCTGAAAGAACCAGTGGTTACAGAATCAGGTGAGAGAATCTTGCTTCCATGGCAGCATGGCATTTCTTGTGAGAATTAGGTAGGCTGAAATAGGAAGAACGGAACCCCGATTGACATTGATAGATTTTCATTCTCCTGACACACTAACCCAAATCATAAGGTTTTTATCCTGTGCTTAAACTGGTATCCATCAGAGATGTTGCAGTCGCTCTCCTATCAAAAATGCTGGAGTTTAGGCTTGTTCCTAAACTCCATTGAAAAGCTTCAGTGACTGCTGTTTTCTCCTCAGGATGCAGTGTTAAGTAGTTGCTGATCTTGTGTTTCTGAGGAACTCCCAAAGTGGTTTAAAAACAGATGACAGATGCTGAACAGATTGCCCAGAAGGGAGTTGAGAAATAGTTATTCAGAAAAAGTTAAAAGTGTTTGGACTGAGTTTTAGGAGAAAAGCCAGAGCACCTGCCATGGGGCAGCTGGAGGAGCCATGAGAAGGTGAGCACAGGATGATTTCTTAATGTAGTGTGTTCATTTAGGAGTCCATGTTTTGAAAACTTCATGAGTAGTTTACTTTAACAGGTAAAAATGTTTGGGAGGGAGTTTATTTGGGGTATTTGAAGGGTATTGATTGGATTGAGAAATGTTTTGGCATATACAGAACATATATGCAGCTAGAATGACTTTGTGACCCCACACTGTTTTTGTAATGAACAAGCTGCTGATGCTTTTTCTGGTTTGTTCTGCTGTTGACTAGAAAGGGCCCAATTTTGGTGCAGAAGTTTAGCTCAAGTACTTCCCTCTAAAGCTCTTGCTCTTTCAGGTTTCTCCATGAGTATTCTTGTTCTTGCCTACTCCTACTCTCTGCTTTTGTGTCTTGCAGGAGACAATGGCAAAGTCAAGACAGCAGCCAAGCTCCTTACAACTCTGACTCTCTCTGGGTTGGTGGAAGTGAAGGAGGTAGGGATGTGTTTACCATTTCCAGACATGCCCTGAGGCAGTTACCTGGGGATTTGCTGGGTGATGAGATTTTTAGCTACCATGCTTTGCTGTAAGTGTGCACAGCCACTGCCTGGCACAAACTTTAGTTACTGTTTTTTGTTAGGATTGAAAATACTAACTATCTGTTCACTGGAATGCTGGGCTTGGTGTTAAAAGAAGGGGTTCTGCATGAGGTTAACCTAAAATTTTACTTGGCAGCTGCAGAAGGAAGCGCTGACCCCGGAGGAGGCCCAGTCTGTCAGAGAACGTCTGGGTTACCAAGGCAATGACCTTCTCCTTATTCAGATAGAAGGCAGGAAGCCAAATTTCGAAGTGGGATCCTCAAGTCAGCTCAAACTTTCCTTTGCCAAGACACCTGGTCCTTCAGGTAAGGAGTGGTGCATGCTGAATATCTGGATTTCTGGCTCTCAGTGACAGGCATCACTTGCAGCAGGGAGACATTTCCTGAGTAGGGAGTGCTACAGTAAAAACCTTGAAGTGGGGCTTTCCAAAGTTGCTTGAACTCTGTTTGTTTGGAATAGATGGGGTAAAGGCTGGAATAACTGCTATTTCTTCCTTCATTTGGCTCTAGGAAAACCCTCTGTGGACCCAGCTGCTGCCAAGCTGTGGACACTGTCTGCCAAGGATATGAATGATGAAGAGATGGTAAGTGTTTTTCTTCGTGAGGCTTTGCTGTTCCTTTCTCTCCCTATTCTTTCCTACTCTAAATACTTTCAGTCATGTCTCTTGGGATGCTTTACAACTTCAGAGGTAGAAAAACCTCCCTAAGGCAAAAAAGCTCATCTCCTTCATGGGCTCTGGAGAGCTCAGTGATGTGGTGAGGGCAGAGAAGAGAGAGGGATAAGAGGGCAGAGCTGCAGCACTTCAATGCAGTGTACAGATAGCACCATTTATTTGAACATAACTCAGCAGTGTCATTCCCTACTGAAAAGTCCATTTTCTGCATTTTGTCTCCCATGGTGTGTTTTCAGGATCTTTTGGACTCTGATGAGCTGTTGGATTCAGAGGATTTGAAAAAGCCAGATCCATCATCCCTCAGAGCTCCATCCTGCAAAGAAATGGGCAAAAAGAAAGCCTGCAAGAACTGGTCAGTGCTGGAATTCATGTATCAATGAACCTTTCAACTGCAGCATTAAACTATTTAGAGTTGGAGGGATTTAAAAAAGATTGTAGGCAATTTCCTCTTCTTCAGAGCCTAACTCTCTCTGTTCATGTCCTTTCTTATCTTAATTATTGGAATGTAAATGCAAATACAGTGAGAATTGACCTGTGACTGCTGCACATTATCACAAAGGTGTATATTATCGACAGCCATCTCACTTGGAGGTGGCTGCATAGCTTGTGCAGCTTGCCTAAAGCCCTGGTTTCTCACATTCCAAGGAGAAACAGCACATGTAGCAAGTGCTTTAGTGTCATTTCCCACCCAGTTTAAACTTGAGGAGTGTTTCAACACTTGTTATACAAACCGTGGTGTTGAACAAAGTGAGGAGTGTGAGCCCCAGAGTTAGCTGTGTGTGTGACAGAGCGAGGGCTGTTGCATGTGAGTAGGGCTGGCACAAGTGTTGATGACTCATGACATTTCAGCAGAAAGATGCAGGTGACTTCTTTGTTTTTCTGCAGCACGTGTGGCCTGGCTGAAGAACTGGAACAGGGGAAGAAGAGCTCACAGCCCAAATCTGCCTGTGGAAATGTAATTAGTAATTTTTGTCTTTAAGCTGTGGTTTGCAGTGTATGATCTCTGTGTAAGAATTGTGTTCTCTAGTCACTGCTGCCTGATCTGGATCACTGCTTCCACACACTGCCTGTGCAGCTTCTGCAGAGCTTCAGCCTTTGCCCTGTGCCCTTGTGCTCTGTAACAGCACATGCTGTCTGTTCTGACTCCCTGGGGAATCAGAGTGAGCAGTGAGCCTTTCCCTCTCTGCTTATGCCTTACCAGGGATCTGCCCAGGGAGGATTGCCTTGTGGGAGCTCAGGGGCTGCCCCAGCCTGGGCACACCAAGTGGCCTCGGAGACTCATTTCTGTGTGAGCCCAATGCCTGCACAGCTCTGCCATCCACACTAACCAGATGTGTTGAGAAGGGGGTAGAAGGGAAGCAGTTTCTGTGCTCATAGATGCTGAGGAGCATGACATCTCTTGACCTGGAGAAACCATATCACAGGGGAAAAGACCTGAAAGTAGCACCTGATTACAGACAGTGTTCTTCTTTCCCTTGCCAGTGCTACCTGGGAGATGCATTCCGTTGTGCCAGCTGCCCTTACCTGGGGATGCCTGCCTTCAAGCCTGGGGAGAAGATTCTCCTGCAAGAGAACCAGCTGCATGATGCCTAACAAAGACATGTCCTGCCCAGGACTGCTGCTTTTCCATCACTCTGAGGTTCTTCCTGCAGTCCTCCTCATCCTCTCAAACTCATGCTCTCCAGCCGATATCCATGTGGGGAGGGACACTGCAGGCACTGACACTGCTGTGAGCTCATGACTTGTCATCAGCCTTGGGCTACCTGATCCTCTGGTGACAAGTCACGTATTAGACTTCATGTTACACCTTGTTTTGGCTGACCTGACCTGCTCCTGGACGCTGGCCGTCACAGCGTGTCCCACCAGCAGAGGGAAGTGCAGTCACGTGTCAGGTTGTCCTTGTGTGCCTGTGGCATTTCCCGTGCCCATGTCCTAGGGCTCTAATTAGTCCTAATTTTCCCTGGTGAATCAGCAGCTCTGGCTCAGCCCCTGGGGTGACTGGGCTCCTGCTGTCTTTGAAATTTGAACCTGCAACCCCTTATCAAGTGAAGGTGGCTCAGCAACTCCTGTGGCGAGCGGGAGTACACTTGTATGTACTCTTAGCAGTGTGCCTGAGAAAGGCTGGCAGGCACCATGACTTTCTAAGTGTATTGGGAGCCCTTACCCCAGCTGTTTTCAGCAAAATGACAAAGATTCATTCTAAGAATTCCTGCCTTTAAGGCAGGGAGCTGATGAAACAAGATCTGTCTTGTATTCCCACAGCTTTCTGTCCAAAAGGAACTGATAACACAAGGGCAATCTGAGACTGTCACCTCTCTTGGTAGTTACCCAAGTGAGTTACCTGCAGTGTCAAATACATAGCAATAACAATTTCTAGATGATCTGTGGTGGCCCTCTGCTCCCTCTCCATGAGATACTATTTATTTGTGTAGTTACTGCTAGTGAAGCATCCTGCAGGTGTAGGATGAGGGTGCTGTTCACAATTCGTTCTGAGCTTGCTTCTCACCCAGGGAGGGTGAGGAAGAAAGCCCACATCAGTGTCTCAATGGGGACTGCTTTGTTTGGAGCTCTTGTTCCACAGGAGTGACTTCTTGTTGTGTGCTACCTGAGTTACTAAACTCATGGAGGGGGCTGGGATGAAAGGCTGTTCTTGAAATAAAAGTGACCAATAGTAAAGCCTTTGTTTTAGGTCTGGTATTAGTGGTATTCTAAGTGTGTCTCCTTCTACTCAGCCTCTCAATGATTTCTTAAACTGTTCAAATGTTAGGTTGCATCTTGGAGTTCTCTATAAATTGTTCCTCAGAAAATATGACTTCAGTATGTGGTATGCACTGGAAACAACAGATGTTAAGGAAAGCTTAAGAAAACTCCTTTCTGGCTGCTCAGATGCTGCTGTAGAATCACACTTACACTGGCCCAGGCTGTCACTGGTGGGATTGAAGCCCCTTCCTTCTAGAGCACAGCTTTCCCAGACCTCTCACTCCTCCCCAGTGTCTGCCTCTGTCATCAGCAAGAACAGCTCCCAGGGAGACAGGATTTGTGTGATAAAGCATCTGTCAAACCAACTCGTTGCTCCTAGCTGGTGATGTAAGGAAATGGGCAAAAGCCTCTGCACACTTACAGCCTTTGGGGGTTTTATTGCCTTTTCTCAGCCTCACTGGCAGTAGAGGATCAGATCTCTTTATGAGGTCCTCGATAAAGGCAGCCCTTACCCTGAACTCCAATTTCATCTTGCCCAAACTGGGAGAAGCAGAACTTTTACTTTTGTTTCTCTGCATGAGTCACCCTTCCTTTTTATGGCCAGGAGAGCTTGGGGGGCAGCAAGGACACACTCCATGCTCCTGGCAGGAAAAACTGATGAGGATGTTTCACCCACCTGCCTTGGGTGCACACAGGGAGAAGGGGCCCTCTCCAAAGGGAGGAGTTTGGGGCAAGGAGGGCATTGTGTTTATTTTTGCTTTATCTTCACACACTTGCTTAACTGCTTGTGATAGCATCTTTCTGAGAAGTGAAATTTGGAGGCTGGGCTCTGGCCATAGTAATTGCTTCACCTTTTTAAAAATAGACAATGGGTAAAGGTTGTCCCCACCCTTCCTGCCTGCACTGGAGAGGTTGCCTCAGCTAGTTCCTCCAGCAGCCCTGGCTGCCTTTCCCTGCCTCTTGTTCACTGGTGTTATTGCTCCAAGGCTATTTCATGGCTTCTTGCCTTTCCCTGTTAAAAATGCTATCCCACTAACCATGGGCATAAAGGAAGATGTAAATGCAGCACTATGAATGTGCCAGCTTCCTCCATTTCATGGATCAGTAACCCTTCCCTGGTGAAGCAATGAGCTATGTTTTTCCCTCCACTTCTTTTTAAGGCAGTTCAGCAAATGCAGAGCCCTTGGCAGCCCTTGTTAGTCTTAATTTGATTTGTACCTCATCTTTCCAATTTTACCTCTTTGCAATTTAGTGAGCATGTCATTTGCTCATGTCCTTTGTGGTTTTCCTCACTGCCTTCTGTTTTGAACAGTGGGATTCTGAAAAGCTCTGCAGCTATATTTGCCTCCTCTGAAACTTCCCCCCTCCACTCAGCAAATAGTAAGTGGCTACCAAGGTTGTTAGTACAAGTCTCAGGTGTCTGACCCGGCTCTTCTTGAATTCATTAGCAGTCTGTCCCTCTTAGTTGAAGGTATTTTAAAACCCTTTTCTCTTTAAAATAACAACATAAGTCATTTCATGCTATAAACACAAGAGAAGGGCTGGTCCAGTCCATGGGCCACCCAGCCTGGCTGCAGAGAATCATGGGATTCTTCTGAGTCAGAAAAGAGATGTTTGAGTCCAACAGTTCCCCCAGCACTGCCAAGCTTGTGCAGGTATTGTGCCACTGGTGGCAGGAATGTTGATGGGGCATTGAATGGAACTTGGTCATGCAGGTGCTGATGGTGTCATGGGTGGCAGAGAAGCTGATGGGGTGGGTGTGACAACCTGGCCCATGACAGATACACTTCTCAGCAAACAGAATATCAGTACTTGTCTGTCCTACTGACCAGCAGGCCAATAGGACAGACAAATACTTATCAATATCATTACTAGGAAAAAAACAATTAGAGCTGTCCCTGAATTGCAGCTGCACATCAGTGACTCCCCTCTCAAGCTGGGAGGCCTCTTAAAATTAGAAATGCCTTACCTGAGATGAAGAGAACCCTTCCTTATCCAAGGCAGAGATATGACAGATGCTCAAGTAAGTCACTGAGAGCTTGCTGAGTATATATTATAAAACATTATTAATGCATATAGTTACTCCAAATTATAATTAACTTCATATGGATAATTCATTAGGCATAAAGCATTGTCCAAGTCTGAGATTAAGATTGGACTGAGCTGCACTGTGGTGCCAGAAAGGTTTGAAAAGCAGGAGGGTCCACTCAAACTTACAACTGAATTTGAGGGGTCCTCCTTATTCTGTCTACAATCCCCCTATGAATCATTCTAACTCAATTTTAGTGATCAATTTTCAATTCCAATTTGTTTAGCTAAGTGAACTCAAAAATCCAGTGGGTGCTCTTGTGAACCCTTACTGACATTTCCTCACTTTACTCTGATTTGTTTTCATTCTACTTGCCCCCAGGATTCTCAAAGTCCATCTCCACACCATCTCAAGGTGTTCCTCACTGCTTCTGTTCTATGATCCCACTCTGGGTCAGCCATTGCCCACAGCTTTCCCCCAACAGCTTCTTCCCCTTCTTTGGTTGCACTCCTGGATTTTATACACTTGTGTCAGGCAAACACCACGTGGTTGGTGTTTGTTTAATGGTTGGACATCTGCCCAAGTTGGTTCTTGTGCTCTGAGAACCCAGAATCTTTTTGGGGTCATCTCTGAACCTCAACATCAGTTTTGTCTGTAGCACTAAATCATTAGAGCTATGTGCTGGTTTCATAGTCAGTGGAAAATTAACTCCACTCAAGCTGCTCCTCTTCCCCCATCCTCTTCCAACAGGAGAGGAAACACCAGGCGAGACCACAAGTGGGAATCACAATTTTACTGAAAAACTCGCAATAAACATAGTATTATCAATAAAAGAAGGCACAAAAGAGAGTACTCTACCCACGAGAAGGGTATTCACCACAAAACCAGCAAAACCACCTAGTCCCTCAAGTACAAAGCAGATCCATGTGCATCACTGTAGCAGCACCTCTGTGAAGCAAGCAATGCTTTTCCATCCTTGCCCCTTCTGTTTCAAGTGAGTGAACAAGGTCAACCCACATCACAGCAGGTGCTTGTTCCAATGGAAATCCAGAAAACTGCTCCAGGACTTCTCATGGCTGTGCCACCCAGCAGGTGCAGGACCAAGCTCTTCCTGAACACCATGTTGGCCACACAGTGTACAGTGCCATTCCTGGACACAGAGCAAGTAGCTAGAGGAGCCTGTCAGTGATTGAAGACAGTGAAAAGAGCTGCTGAGACTTGGCAGTGCTTGGAGCTGCAGAAGGCAAGGGGACAACAGGCTCAAGAGCCCTGTTCTCACCGTGAGACATGGCTTCTTCCAGGGGAACATAAAGCAGGGCTCTGCAACCACTCGGGAATAATGGGTGCCTTTGTCACCATGACTGCACTGCTGTATGAGCTAACACCTAGCTTTTGAGGATGACAACCCCAAAAGGTGGACAACAAGCTGCTCACCTCCCTCACTTGCCCTCTTCCTTGGGGGAGACATCCACCTCTGTGGTGGTAGCACTGCCATCCCCACCACTCTGCTTCTGTTGTGATGGCTTGATCTCGGTGTAAATGACATTGGAGGAGACAGGTCCTGTCCCCTTCTTTTCAAATTTCAGGTTGGCATAGGTCAGGTCCTCAGTCCCTGTCACTGGGGCTGCCTGCAGGGAGAGAGCAATGAGTAGAGCCCTTGCTTTTCTTTCTGTGTCTCCCCTGCTAAAATATTTCCACTGGCACAACTCTGTGCTACCCAATCATTACCCAGATTGCTCAGAAGTGCCACCTACTCAAAAACTCATGAGCCCTTATTTAATAGGAATTAATAAGTGTTTAGGACCATGTTTTCAGAAAGCAAAGCTGATTTCACTATGAAATCCTTTAAGTGGGTATTCAAGAGACAATGCTTTTTTTGACAGGGAGGAGGAAGTGTTACGTGCAAAGCCCACCCTGGCTTACCATACTGACCTGATTCCCTTCTGCCACTCCCCCGCTGAGGAGCTCTCCTGAAAAAGGAAACCTAGTTTAAGTAGTAGTTAAAATAGTGACAATGATCACGATTTCAAATTAAGAAAATAATGAAAGAATGAAGCAAACATCTGCATTGCTCCTGCTTTTGTTGTGGGAAAGGATGAGACACTGTGGCTCTGTGGTTCTGAAGATGGCCAAGGGGCTGGAGGGGTTGGCAAGAGCTTAAAAGCCCTTGGAGGGGCTGGAGAAGAGCTCTGAGATGGACATTTCTGGATATGCAAGACCGGTTTCAATCACTCAACAGGTTGTGCCATAACCAGACTCCCACCAGCAGCTGGTCAGAAGGCAGGGAGGGGGTGAACCTTCTCACCACGCTGGGACAGCTTGTTCAGGAGGACAGACTTGTGAAGGGAACATGGAGCAAGCAAGAACAGTAGGATGTCAAAGATGGACATCTCCCAAGCCTGGCTTTGTCCAGACCAGCAGTTGAGGAAGAAGTGCCAACCTGTTCTGTTCCTTCTGCACTGCCACAGCAGGAAGCCAATTACCGGCATGTAAATGAGCGTCCCGACCGCTAAGCCAAGGAGGATGCACAGGAGGAGGTGGAGTCCTGCACACACAACATCACAGAGGCACTCGTGAGCCACCACCCCCGTGCAGGGACACATGCTGCCATTGCCTCCTTCAGGGCAGCATCAGTTTCTTCCCAGACTTGGGTTTCCAGACTCTGAACCACCTACAGCTTCAGGGTGCTGACAAAAGCCCCTGGGGAATGGTCTCCAAACTCATCTGGGGGTAGTTGGAGCATCAGAGCCCCCTCCCAGCAACACAGCCTGTGATCCACTGGTGCCTACACCAATTTGGTCCCACCCACTCATGGGAAAACATCTGGCTATTTTCTCCCTTACTGCTCCTCCCTCTTTTTCCCTGAGGACTCCTGCTCTCCACTCTTGCAGCCAGGGGAGGCCTGTGGGGACACACATGTCCAGATCTTACCTGTGACATCAGTCTGAGGTCCTGCAGAGCCACAGCCTGAAAGGCAGAAACATGAGTGAGAGACCGTCCAGAGGCAGTGAACACCCTGCTCTGCTTTGGAGGAGCCTTGACCCCACAGTCCTGGCTGTCCCTCTCCTGCCACCACAGCTCCAGCCATGTCAGTATCTGGCTGATGTGCAGCAGCTGGAGGTTATGGCAGGCCCTTGGAAGGAACCAATGGCCCAGCAGCTCCATGGTGGGATGAATCTGCCAAAAGCTGCTGTGCTGGGTTGGCTCCTCCAGTTCCCGGGATGCTTTCAGGGGAAACAATGTATGGAAGAACCAGAGGAGTGCTGAATGTAGCATCCTTCTCTGCTCACTCTTCTCCCCCCATGGAAACAGACCCACTGACACTTACTGAGGACTGCTGCTTGCGTGCTGTTTCCAGTGTCTGTCGAGTTTGGTCTTGTGATGAAGACCTTACACACACAGATTCCTTTGTGGGCTGTACACAGGCTTGAGCTGCTGAAATTCATACAATTTGCTTCCAGAACCACAGTGTTGGTTTGAATCTCCCCCTCTTGATGTTCAGGTTTGTACCACTTCGCTTGCACAGTGAGATTCTTCAAACAAATCTCGAACTGCACAGTGGTGACTGGCTCTACCTGCTCACAGACTGTTCCTGGAGGAAACAAAACCAGAAGTGATAGCTGAAATATATGTATGATCTTGCAGGGTCATGTCCCAAGTGTCACTCATGAAAGACACAGTGAAGTGACCGTCCTTTTCTGCAGCACCTGATGATCCTTTCCAAATCTGGCTGCTGAGCAGATTCTTCAGCACTAACCACTGAAATTCTGCCTGTTGACTCATGCCACCTTTGCAGTGTACAAACTTTTCCGTGCCTCAGAAAGGATTGAAAACATAGGGATTCTCCACCTGTGACACAGGCACCCAAGCAGGAAGTGCCTCAGGTTCCACCATTTCATGGAGCATGAAGTGGGACTGGGGGATTGGCAGTGGAGGATGGTCATCCCTAAGGAAGCAAAGAAAATACAGTAAACAGATCCCTACAGCTTGGCTTCATCCCACCCCCTGACTCTGGAGTATTTCAGAATCACTCCTGAACCTCTGAGCTGAAGTCACTTCACACGTTTTCAGCTGTGTCCTCCCTCTCTCACCTCTCTTCAGTCCTTTCTTTCTACTCTGCAGGATATTAGTGGATTCTGTCCCTTCCCACCCTTGCTTAGTTCAGAATATCTGTTCTTGGACATGCTCTTTGTGTTCCCCACCCTGCCTGTGTATGTTCCTGCATGTGCTTTGTTCACATTGGCAAAAATGAGCTGGGCCAGATTATTTTTTGTCTCCACACCACCTCCATTCTGCTGTTTTCCATTGTTTCAGCTGCCATTAAACCACTTCACCTTCCTGGCAGTGCTGCTCAAGCCTGCCTGGGGCAGACACTGCAAGATGACATCTAACCCTACCAACACATCAACTGTGGCTTAAATCTGGTAAGCAAGTCCTGCTGGAAAAAAACCTATAGGAGCTGGTTTTGTCTTAAGGAATATCCACATCTGTGATGTGAAGCTGACCCCCCTCTGCAGTAATCAGGCTTATAAGCATTTCTGTTTCCTACCCCCCAGTTGTTTTCTCTCCCTGCTGCTGAAGGCAAAGCTGGTTCAAAGGCCCTGGAGCTCACAGCCTGTGCACGCACAGTTGCAAGGGAGACTCCTCTGCAGGGCACGTGGCAAGGTGCTGCTGCAGAAGAGGGGCTAAATGATAGAAGAGGAGAGGAAAGAACAGCAGCAGGCACTTTCCACACCTTCTTCAGGCATAAGCAAAGGGGGAAGAGTTCAGAGCAGAGACAAGGGCACTAGGGACTCACCAAGTGGCAGCCAGGTGAGGAGCAGCAGGGGCAGAAAGGTGTTGGCCAGCCAGAGCTCCATGCTTCCCAACAGCCTCCTGGTGACCATGCTGGGTGCCTGGTGGGGTCAGCTGGGAGCCTCTGTCTCTCCCTGCAGTGTGGGGTCACTGCTCAGCTGAGGGGAGCTGAACACTGGCCGGGACCTCACCCTCCACCACTGGACCAGGCAGTTCCCTCTGTGCTCACAGGCTTCCTCCCTCTTCCCCTTCTCTTGCCTCAGCCCAATTCTTATCTCCTCTCCTCTGATTCCTCCTCTGATTTCATCCTGACCACATACTCTTGGCTCTAAGAGCCAAGTAATGCCCCCGGGAGCTGCTGATGGCCATTTCCCACTACTCTAGGGCCCAGCCCAGCAACACCCTGCCACTTCCCCAGTTTCCTACAGCACCACCTCCCCACGTCACCCCAGTCTGTTTTGTTTTACACCAGGGAATGGACCCTTTGGAGGAAGCAGTGCTGCCATCACAGCGGGGGACGGGGTCCCCACCCATCTGGTGATCGGGTGTGCTTGCTGAGCCCAGGTGGGGACACACACACACCCTGCCAGCCCCTAGGGACTTGTGGTTTGACATGGGGATGGGCTTGATCAGTGCTCTGGTTTGTGGGATGTACACAGCCCCGCAGAGCCCTGTCCCTACTCTAGCCATGAGTACCCAGATCCCAGCTCTTGCCCAGCCTGTATTCCTAAAACACCTCTGGCACGAGGGACACTAGGACTTGAACATCCACCAGACCAAACACAGCTTGTGTCACCCCTGCCACCAAAGGGACATGGGCAGCCAGCCAGCAGGCCCTTCTGTCTCTGTGGGTGCAATCTCTGCTGCTCCCCAGTGCCTGCCACCACTCTTCCTCTTCATGTGCAGAAAAAAACCTCCTCCCATCTGCCATTTCCTCCCCTTTAGTTTCTACCAGCACCCATAGTAACCACCCTCCACACCATTCTGGGCACACACAGCCCAGCCACACATGTCTCCAGAAGAAAGGGTGTTCACTGGAGTTCTGCTCCACCAGCCTGTGGAACTTCCCAGCTGAAGGTGAGGTCTCATCTGCAAACCAACCCACGTGAGGAAACAGCAATATCAGCATGATATTTGCTGATGAGGGTATAAGATCCACTATGACAAGTGAGGGGTTCTGTATCCCTCTTGCTCTCCACTCCAGACCTCTTTATCTCCTCCCATGCTCTTTCTGATGTTCAGTTCCTCCTCTGCATTCCAATTTCATCTTCTCTCATTCCATAACAGCACAATGATGTGTACTTGTTTGCTTCCTTCCTTTTCATTTCTATTCTGGTTATCACGTTTCCTGGCACTGATAAAGCCAAGACCTTCTCCAGCAGGAAGTGCCTTCCCCATCGTTCCCAGCTGTGGTGCTGGTGGAACTAAAGGGTAATGTCTCGCCTTCTGCTGCCTCCACAGAGCTGCTCTCCTGCTAGAGCCCCTTCCAGCTCCACAGCCACATTCCATGGTGCTCTGTGCCAAGGAGAAAAGAGAGCAGGAAACGACAATGCTGCTGTTAATAACAGGGTGCGCCGTGTCAGCAACAGCTACACCAGGCTCGATACAATGTCCACACCAATCGGGAGGCTGCGGAGCTCCTCAGGAGCTCCCCACTCCCTTGAAGTGATAGAGGGAAATACAGCACGTGCCACCAAGGCCCTCCTCTCCCAACTGCCGGCAGCCGGCGAGGAGCCTCCCGTGCCATGCTGGGGAGGATGAGGAGAGATGTGAGAAGTGCTGTCCTCAGTCGGCCCGTGGTGGCCTTACAGAGGCCCTTCCTTGGGTGGCGCGGTGCCCTGCCCTCCGCAGGGCCACCAGAAGCGCTCCTGCCCTCGGCCCGAACCTCACAGCACTGCGGGACTGACGGGACTCGGGGGCACATTGATGTGAGGCCCCTGACCTACGGAGCAAGCACAGCGCGTTAAGCCAGACATTAACCTGGTAACAGCGAGCAGGAGGCGCTGCAGCCACCGGCGGTGCCCCGAGCCCCCTGAGCCACAGCACCGTCAGGAGGAAGAGGCGGTGGCCGCCCCCGGGGCCACGCCCCGGGCACGCCTCGAGAGCCCAGAGCGCCTCACTTAGCGCCCATGGCTGGCATGACGCGGCCCGAATTTGCTCTTCCATTGGCTGCTCTCCCTGTCCGTCAGCACAAGCCCCGCCTTTCCGCCCAGGTCCGGCCGCTGGATTGGTCGCCCTCATGCGCCGCGTGAAGCCCCCCAGGGGCCGCCGTGTTCGGGCCGCTGCCCGGCGGAGGGGCGGGGCGGTGCTGGCGGTGCTGGGCGGTGCTGGGCTGTGGCGGGCTGGGCGGTGCTGGCTGGGCGGTGCTGGCTGCTGGGCTGCGGCGGTGCTGGGCTGGGCGTGCTGGCTGGGCGGTGCTGGGCTGGGCGGTGCTGGCGGTGCTGGGCCGGTGCGCTGGGCGTGTGGGCGGTGCTGGGCCTGGGCGGTGCTGGGCTGGGCGTGCTGGGCGGTGCTGGGCGTCTGGGCGGTGCTGGGCTGGGCGGTGCTGGGCTGGGCGGTGCTGGGCGGTGCTGGGCGGTACTGGGCGGTGCTGGGCGGGCGGTGCTGGGCGGTGCTGGGCGGTGCTGGGCTGGGCGGTGCTGGGCGTGCTGGGCGGTGCTGGGCCTGGGCGGTTCTGGGCGTGCTGGCCGTACTGGGCGGTGCTGGGCTGGGCGGTGCTGGGCTGGCCGTGCTGGGCGGTGCTGGGCGGTGCTGGCGGCGTGCTGGGCGGTGCTGGGCTGGGCGGTGCTGGGCGGTGCTGGGCGGTGCTGGGCGGTGCTGGGCGGTGCTGGGCGTGCTGGGCGGTGCTGGCGGGCGGTGCTGGGCGGTGCTGGGCGTGCTGGGCGGTGCTGGGCTGGCGGTGCTGGGCCGTGCTGGGCGGTGCTGGGCTGGGCGGTGCTGGGCTGGGCTGTCGCGCGTGCGCGGCCCGGGAAGGGGCGCCGCCCCGGGAGCGCGCGGCCGCCTCGGGAGCGCGCCCGGCCCGAGGATGCGCCAGGCGGGACAGCCCCGGTGGCCCGGCCGGGCACAGGTGAGGGCGGCTCGGACCCCTCGAGCCCCCCCGGGCTCCTTCGCTGTCCCGGGGCCGCTGGGCGGCGAGGGGGGCGCGGTCCTGCCAGAGGGCGCGGGGCCGGGAGCGGCTGGGAAGGGGCCGGGGGTACCAGCTCCGTGCGGGCCGGTGGGGTGAGGTGGGGCCTGAGCCGTCCAGACCCGTGAAGGGGGGAGGTCTGGCGAGGTGAGGCGAGGTGAGCCCTGCCCTGTTCCAGAGGTGAGGCGAGGTCAGGTGAGCCCTGTCCCGCCCAGCCCTGTGAGGAGCCCGCACACAGAGCCACTGCCCGAGCCCCCGGGCAGCACGGAGCATCGTGGGCCGTGCCGGAGACATCCCCGGGGCTTCCATGGCCATGCCGGGGGCTTTGCACGAAGGCCGGTTTGGTTTCCAGGCTTTGGCAGCTGCTGCTGTCTCCAGCACTGTCCTCATTGCCACCTTGGACTTCGGGCGGCACCTGCGGGAAGTGCCGTGCCTGGAACGGGGCCTCTGCTGCCGTACATGCAGACCAGGAAGGACTGAGTGCTGGGCTGGGCTGGTCTCCAGCTGTGGTGGGAGTTCCTTGAGGCTGTGGGCTCGTGGGTTATCCGACAACCCGCTGGCCCTGAATCAAAGGCACGTTTTGTAAAGAAAGCACGCCAGTATTGACATCAACACGTGAACCATTTCATACAGAGCCTCAAGTATATTCGTGCCAGAGGGCAGAAGTGCTTGCTGTTGTGCTTCTCCACCATGTGCCTCATCTTTCTTGGAACCCAAATGGAACTTTTTTTGGATAAGTTGGAGACATGTGAAAAGCTTTCTCTGTATGCGAGCTAGTGCTACCCTGGCCAGCACCTTTCTGAGCATGGGCTGTTATTCTGTAATGGTCTACATTATTCTGTATTCTGTAATGGTCTACGACAGTTTCTGGGCCCTGTGATCCTTAGGGACTGTGCTATTTAGTTTTTGAGACTTCTGCCTTTAGAGCTTCCAGACTGCTTCAATATTGAATTGAATGGGATCCTGTAGGAACCATTAGGTTTTTCATTGCACTGGGTCACAATCTTCTTGTTGCTGTGTGTGCCAAAAGAGTCAAAAAGCTCCTTTCTGTGACTGGGATGGGACTTCAAACTCACTGTGAAATTCAGCAAAAAAGAAGGTGTTTTGTGGCAACCAAAAAAAAGAAAGGCAGAGCTCTTAAGTACTTCTGTTGGAAAATTGAAGTCAGAATGATGTTGCAGGATTGATCATTTCTGTTAAAAAGAGACTGATTTTTATCTCTTGACATACAAGATACCTGCTGCAGTCTGGTTTCAGTTGCCCATAAAAGCTCTGCCTTTTGTGTTTTCTGGGGGAGGGTTCTCATTAATGTGTTCATTCCAGTGTTTGACTATTGGAGAGGTTGAAGCACTAGGATTTTAATTTTGGTAATAATTTGATGAGGCTTGTTTGAAGGTTTGAGGCTTGGTGGGTTCTGAAGTAAATATGTAGAAATTGTACCTTATTCTAAGCTGGTGTTGGTACCAGTTTCAGGCATTTCTTTCTCAGAGCCGTCCCCATGCTCTGCCAAAACCAGATTTCTCTAGTTTTCAGTTCAGTGCTAAATGTGATTTCCGTGCATTCAGTGATCCTCAGTGGACACACAAGAGTCTCTTTTCCCTCCGTGTAAATGACAAATGTCTTCACTGTCTCATGGCAAGGGCACTTCACACCTTAAAAAAGTCTGCTGCAAGGAACGACCTCCTTCAGATTGTTTTGCTCCTGCATCTCTGAGCTCAGTTTGATGTGCTCATGTGGTGAAGGGCAGGGAAAATTTCGGTTTTCTCCATCCTAAGCCACTCTTGACTTTATTACCTGTGATGGCTCTTCCCAGCTGAGGAATCTTTCCTTGCTTAGATCTTCCTTTTCGAAGATTTTGGTGCTTTTGATCAGCTCTGCAGCACTTCCAGTTCTGCTCCCCCCCTGCTTAGAGGCAGAGTACCAGATGTGCACATAGAGCTCCAGACAATGGTGCTTTGGGGACTTCTGTGGTGGCACAGTGCTGTTCTGAGATCCCTGCTCCTGCTTCCTATACTGTTAATTACAGCTGCCTCTCCTCAGCAGTGGCCTTTTTCTGACATAGAGGGTTTAGGCAGTTTCCTCAAGGTGGCCTAGGCTGGAATCCCTCTCCTGCCAGCGCTGGAGTGTGTGTGAAGGCTGCAGTACCCACATGTACCCCTTTTCAAAAGCTCCAATTACAGGTCTTTCAGCTTCTGCTCGTGTTCCATGTGCTCTGTGATTTGCCCTGTGTAAAAAGGATTGTCTTTCTGCTGCTCTTCAGCACCCACATCCATTCTGCTGTGCCTGCCCTGCCAATCCAGGACTTCCCACTTGGTGAAGCTCTGGTGGCGGAAGAGGAGGCTGCAGGTGGCTCTCCGGGCGGGGAAGAGAAGCTTGTCCTCTGCTCAGGGCCACTCTGCAGAGCCTGGTGGCTGCAACATTTGGGGCCTCGAGCCCTGTGGGGCCCTTTGACCATGCAAGCTGTGTCTCCATGCCCAGAGAGCTGGGGCTGCCCTGCTGGAGGGCATTGCTGAGGCCGGGCGGGCCACTTCTTGCTTTGTGGTGGTACTAGTGGTGAGCTGTAGCATCAGGAGCTGCGTGGTAGCTAATCACTAGATTTTGTAGGTTTGTGCCAATAGCTCCTAGTGATACCCATGCAGAGCCTGCTCTGTTTTGGGATAAGTGAATTTAAGATGGATTCCACCTGAGATTATTTTTGAGAGGCAGTTGGATGGAAAACAGGAAAGAGTAACTCTTAAACTGAGCGATTGTTACAGAAATCAGCTTATCTCAGTAGCAGGAG
The DNA here is from genome assembly GCA_032173965.1 of Sitta carolinensis. Taxonomy (NCBI): domain Eukaryota; kingdom Metazoa; phylum Chordata; class Aves; order Passeriformes; family Sittidae; genus Sitta; species Sitta carolinensis. The sequence goes on from CM063292.1 coordinate 6,614,509, forward strand.
TCTCCTGTTGCACATACTGTGGTGTTCTACAGCATTTTCAATGAATTCAGCCTTTCCTAAACCGTTGTGGTGTTGTGTAAGTTACACACATCTGTGTGATCTGGTGCAAGACCTGGTCTCTTCTCCACCTCAGTTTGTGTTCATTCAAATGAAGATGATGTTCTTTCTGCTGTAAGAATTTTTAATTCTTTCAGACCATAAGGTGCTAAACAGATTTGTGGGGACTTCAATAATTATGCCTGCTGTCCATCCACTTGCAAGGGTTTTTTGTTTTTTGTTTTTTTTTTTTTTTTTTTTTTTTTTTGTGTGATTTCTATAAAGCAAGCCTGGGTAGAAGCTATCCTCCTTGCCAGTATCCCAGGATCCCACCCTTTCATGTAGACTAGTAAATATTTTCAAGATCCTTTTGATCTTTGTCACTGCCTTATTTGAGTGTTCTGCTGAGTGTTGGATAAAAAGGAGTTTATGCCAATGAACTTTGTTCATCTTTACAAAGAATGACAGTGACAGTATCACTGCAAACGCTGCATCACACAGAATAAGGAAAAACATACCGAATTAATTAAGTAAATATTTCATAAGCTGTTTTATAGCATCTGTAAACATTTGTGCATTTTGCAAGATAAATATTCTCAAGCATTTCTGTTTTCTAGTTTAGAGTCTGTACTACTCAAATGCCTAGGAATTCAGTCAGGGTTCAGTTTTGTAACACATGCTGGGCAGTGTAGGCACCCCCAGACTAATGAGGTGCTGACTGCAAACAGAGCACTTGCACTGGGAGTAGTTTCACCTCTGTGCTGGTACTGCCCAGTGCTGTGTCAGGGCTTGCTTTCATGTATTGTAACTTAATGTGAGTATCTTGGGATGGGGAGATGAGTAGCACTGATTCTGAAACAGGCTGTGGTTCTTGCTGCTTATAGGTGTCTTTTCCAAAGGTGTTGATCTGGTGCTGCTACCAGTACTCTTTTTAAATATGGTCTTTGCTTTTTCATTGTGAGCTTCTAACAAAACCAGAATTTGTCGTGTTCTTCTCTCAAAATAAAATTCATAAAAGGTCAGGTGGGTGTAGCAGATGAGAATCGAAGGGCACAGAACAAAATCTGGATTGTAGGTTTCTGTGGTGTCAGAGATTGAGGAGACTTCTGACATCTCTTCTTGAAGTTGTTGCTAAAGCAAGTGCTAAAGGCAGTTTAGCCAGTTGTGGGCAGCAGCTGTGCTAAGACAGACTGGCAGGTAGGGATAGAAGGAATTGATTTACCAGGAAATATTTGGAAGAAAAAAAGGAGTGTGACTTGATCAAATGTTTGTGTGTAGGGAGTATAATAATTCTATGCAAACCCTGCATTCCTGGAGATTGTGGCATTGGCAGAAGGTGATATTTTTAACTGTCCTAAATGAAGCTTTTAACTACCCAGAGTGGACACAGAGGAGCGCCCTTTTCCTTTCAGAAGGCAGCTTTCTGTGTATTTAAACACTGCCATTCTCTCTAGTGATAGGCTTCTCCCCAGGCAAAATAAGCTCACTGGATCCAGGCTTTCCCCATAGGACATATTTTCTAAATCTTCTCTAGACTGACTTATCTATTTGCCATAAAATTGTTAAGGTCCAAGTAGTTGTTTTCAGTTTGTGTATTTAATTTGGAAGAAAGATTTATGTGTCCCAAAGCATATCTATTATTTCCAGCTCTTTCAATTGGTCTAGTAAGAGATATTACCTCATCTCAAAAACCTTTATCTCATTTAGGGACTTACATCATCACCAATAGAACAGCACTGCTTGTACGGCTGGTGATAGACTCCATGTCCTGTCCTCTTGGAGCTTCCTGTCACTCCCAGTTTGTGCCTCTCTGTGTCTGGTTTATCCTACATTCTTGTGTGTTTCTGTGCCCATGTGCTGAGTTTTGACGCTGAGGAGATAACTGTCAAGCTGCCATCTTACCATTCTTCTGCAATAGGTTTGTTAGAGTTGTCCCTTGATACTGTCCCTCTGTAGATCGCACCTTTTGGGGGTTTTGGTTTTTGTCATTAGGATGTTTAAGAATGTTGAAAGCCACACAAAGGACAGAAGGTGGCATTCAGGATAGGTGTGTTTGATTCCACAATGTGCCTTTTCCTGATAATGACTTGTAACTTTTCACATTTTAGAAACTGTGGATGGAACACCAAGCTGAGGAACCGAACATTTTATTGAAGGCCTCCGTATAGACCCTGTTGCTTGAATGAATGAATGAAGAATGAAAATGCTTCCTGGAGTGGGTGTGTTTGGAACTGGTAGTGCTGCACAGGTCCTGGTACCCTTGCTGAGGGCAGAAGGCTTCTCCATTGAAGCTCTGTGGGGGAAGACTGAAGAGGAAGCCAAGCAGCTGGCAGAGGAAATGAACATCTCCTTCTACACAAGTCGGACTGACGATGTCCTGCTGCATCAGGATGTGGATTTGGTTTGCATCAACATCCCTCCACCACTGACTCGGCAAATTGCTGTGAAGGCTCTAGGTACCTTTTTAGCCTTGGAGTAGGACCAAAAGTCCCTAGCTTGTTGGCAGATTGAAATTTGAAGCTGTTACCCCAGCATAGTTCTGATTGCACCAATGCGGTGCTAAAGGTTTTGTGTGGCATTTATGAGAAAGGTTACCTGTTGGTTTTTTTGTAAAAATGCTGTTAATAATTGCTTATAGCTCTGCTTGAACCAATTGGGCTAAAATAGCTTGCTTCATAACTTCAGACTGAAGTTATGATAAGGAGTTTTTAATAAAAATCAGCTGTATCAGAGATAATAGTGAGAGGGTAAATGCCTTTATGCCCATTAAAAAATATCGGAGCAACAGAAAAAAACCCAACCAAAAACCAACTTAAATTGTTTAATTCATTTTAGATTTTCCCATGTGCTATACTAGGAAACTGAGATTTGCCTGGAAGGGGAAGGTTGTTCAGCTCTGCTTTATGCTTTCCCCACAAGTAAAATCAAACTTGGAAGTTGAAAGCCTTTGAAAAAAATATTTGTATGCACTCAGTAGACTTGTGAATTAGGAGCTAAGAAATTCTGTTTTAGCTGTGACCTTGGCCACTACCTGGACCACTCTCAGCACATCCATGTCCCTAGCAGGCTGATGTGGTCCCAGATGGGGAAATCCTTCTACCTGACTCAGGAGGGCAGATGCTGGGGACAGCAGGAGGAATCCGGCTACATGAGAAAGAAGGGATGACACCCCAGACTGGTTGGGCAGGGAGACGGGAGCCAACTGTCCAGGCATCCTGACATTTCTTAATTCCCCAGTGTGTGACTTTGTAGTGTTAATGTCCCCTCCTGTAGTGCAGCGTGGGTGTCAGTTTGCATGTAATTCTGTAAATGACAAGGGTGATATTTTTACTGTGTTTACAGGAGATACACGAGTTAATTTTAGGACAGGTAATCTCAGACCATGTGAGCCAGGGTGGTTTGTTGTGCCTCTTTTCCCTACAGTAATTTCCTTTGGAAGTAAACAAGTCCCTGCACAAACATTTGTAATGTCACTTAGATATGCAAAGAGAGATTTCAGGCTTTTTTTTTTCCTTTTTCTTTTTTACATTGTTAGATTTGTTTGTTTACCTCGTTAGAGTACTGTCCTTTAAATTTTAATGTATTCTGATTTTTAAATATTTGAACTGTAAGTTAAATTTATATCTTCAAATGTGCTAAAATATCTTTAAAGCACTTGTTAGGTAATATGCATTTCACTAGGTCTTATGGCTCTTGATGATCAAGTGGGCTAAAAAGGAGAGAACTGAACCTTCTCTGGTGAATTATAAACTAAAAGGGATTGGGATTCCTTCATTGAAGGCTGGGAACCCATTAAATGGCATTATCCAGAGGAGGAAAGGGAGGTAAAGCTGGTGCAGAAATACAAAAGTTGTATGTATTTTTGAATGCAAGTTTAGGAAGTGGAAGGCTGAAAAAGCCAGGGAAATGGATGGATGTAACAGGCAAGGGTAACAGTCACTTCCTCTGTCCTGAGATGTTCTGATCTGCAGACTGATGCAGACATCTCAGACCAGTGTGATGCTGACCTTGCCTTTCAGCTCTCCAGGTTCATTGCAGTGGTATTTGCAGGCCTGCTGCCCAGTATATTGTGATTTATTTAAAGCCAGTGTTGGTTGGTTTCCTGTGCCTGAATGTTCTGAAGGAACACAGAACCAGGACAGGGCCAAAGATGGCAACGTTTTCTTTGGAAGTTGAGATTGATACAGTGATGGTTATAGTCAGAGAATTATTGGCAGTGAATTGTTTAGAACAGATTGGTGTTTGGTTGCCAAGAGACTGGACTTTAGGAAATGTCAGAAGTGGTGCAGTAATAATGGTCTTGTGTGTTGTGTTTTGTTGGGCTTCTTGGTTTGTTTGTTTTAAAGTGGTGACACTTTTATCACTTATTTTTGTACATTTTTCCACTATTTAAAAAAAATTGTGCTTCCATTTTTGTTCCTGGAAAGGAGAAAAAGCCCCAGTTTTTCTTGGTGGTGCAGTTTCCTTGCCTGTTTCTTACTGACAGGCATCCATGAACAAGCCTGGGGACAAAGCAGTGACACTGGTTTGAGTTCATGAACCAGACAGAACAGATCAAAGCCCAGGGGATAGTTCATATTAAAATCAGTGTAATCTTATGGTTTATCTCCACAGCAGGCAAAGCAAGAAGCTCTCTTTAAATCTGTGCTTCTTTTGATCTCAGAGGAACTAAATAAATTTCACCAAATGTCTGTGTTGTGGTTCACGTCCCACAGTTAAATGCACCCATGCTCTCATGTCTCCTGGCTGGTGAGGGCCTCAACTGGAAATTTTTCAGCTGTGGTTTAGGAAAACAATACGGTACAAAGTTCAGGTTATTCATTACCAAAACAATAGTAACAATCCCAGGGATGTAAGCTGCACTGCCTTGGAAAACAAAAGGCATGGCCATTATATTGGTAAGGGACCTTGTAGCCATCTCTGGCTTGGCCCTTGTCCTTGCTTCATGGCCATGTCTGTGAGCTGGGGGACAGCTGGAGGGGCGTCCCACTGAAGGCAGCAGCAGGATTGTCCCAGAGCTGCTGTGTGTCCGGGTCTGCAGCTGGCACTCGGCAGCGCACAGTGGGCAGTGCCGAGCTGTCAGTGCGCTGCACTGGCCGCCATCCCAAAAAAGGCATCGGCCAGTTTTAGCTGCTCGAGTGGCCAGGCTGGGCTGCCACGGCAGGCACAGCGCTGAGCGAGGGCGGGACTGCCCGGCGGGACAGGGCTGGGACAGGGCAAGGCCGTCTGCTCTGTCCCCGCTGCGGGGACCCGGGGCTGCAGGCAGGGGAGCAGCCCCAGCAGAGCACTGGCTGCAGAGCTCACGGGGTACATGGAGCGAGAGTCACTTTGGTTTTCTGCAAGCTTTGAGGATGCAGATCTGCTCCGGATGCTGCCAGCATCTCTTTGCTTTCTCTGGTGGTGCTTTACTGTAACCCGCCTGGAGATAAGCACCATTTAAACAAGGCAGATAAACTGGACTGAAGCAGCGCCAGGTGCCTGAAAACTATTGAACTGAGTGTTGTGCCTTGCCTTGGCAGCAGAACTGGGGACAGGGCTGTCAGAAATGGTCCCCGAAATGGGGGTGTTGCCAATGGACAGCCAGAGTCCACTGGGAGTTTGACCTGACCCTTTGTTCATTAAAGCTACTGTAGACTCGTATCAATATAGGGGATTTATCACGTGTAGTCTTCTCATTTTCTGTCTGCATTTCCCTTGTGTCTGTTAGGAGCAGAGGTTCTGAGTCTCCCGTAGCTGTCCCTGGCCGAGCTGTGTCACGGGAGCGCGCTGGCCCCGGGCCCGCTGGAGGGCTCCTGGAGGGCTCCCGGAGGGCTCCTGGGTGCAGCCGGGAGGGGGAGCACGGAGAGCAGGACCCTCGGCTGGGGATCTGCCTTCCCCTGGCGTGCCACTGACCGACTGAGCTGCCTGTGCTGGTCCCTTCTCACTGGGACTCAACCGAAGGCTGTTCTGAGCAGGAGCACAGTCTGCTCATGGCTAAGGAGGAGCTTTCAGAGAGGTGCAGTGATTCCTGCAGTTCTTGGGCAGAAACTGTGGTGTGCCATGACTGACCTTCAGGTCTGGCATCCCCAGTTAGTGTCTCTAATAACCATGTTAGGAATAACATGGCTATGACACTGAGAAATGGTTAGATAACTATTTGATCAGAGCAGATGAAAACCAGAAAAAAACAGTAGAAAGAAAAGCCCCTGCCATGAGAAGGGAAATACCAGAAAAGCTCCAAATGTAAGGATTGGTTTAAACTTGTACTGTCATGCTCTTTTGTGTTACTTTATTTCTGCTTTAAAGTTAAGGATGAAAAAGAGGTTTATTGGCTGTCCCCATGGATTTAGGCTGGGCATGATGTAAAGTGCATCAGTAGCAGTATCAGTGCAGTGGGTCAGCTTGGGGGTGCAGGTCTTGTCTGTATAACTCAGTCACCTTTTGTCTGATCGTACAAACAGGCTGTGTGTGCAGACCAAAATGATTTGCCTTCTACTTAGAAAGTGTTGTTTTAAAACAGTCCACTTACCAAACATTATTTCTAATTCATGTGTTCTGTACACCGAATCTGTATGTATGTCTTGTGTATATACACACTTTTGTATATAAATAAATTATATGTCCCATTTATATTAATTAATTTTAAAAAATAAAATCGTATAGTGATGGTGAAATACAAAGTGAATAGCAAATCTCCCCTTTCCCTGCAGGGCACATGGCTTTTTTTTTCCTCCTCTGGCTATACGGGTATTCAAATAATTTTTTAACTATAGCACTCGTATTGTGTCTCATTTTGATGCCATTTGGACATTTATCTTCATGATGTAAAAACCCTCTCTTTGGAACCTCCCTCTGTAAGAGTTTGTCAGCTCTGCAACTGGAGCATCTTGGAAACAGCACTAAGTCTCGCTGCACTTGGCATTCCCACTTTAGTTCCCAGACCTTTACCTTAGAAATTGCAGCAGGAAAGCCTGACTCTTAAAAACATCACTGCTTGACAACCTTTGGGGCATCTCAGCATGTTTTGCTCATGCATGCTAAATATTGTATTTTTTCATTTGTGCCGCAGGAATAGGGAAGAACGTGCTGTGTGAGAAAGCTGCTACCTCTGTGGATGCCTTCAGGATGGTGACAGCTGCCAGGTATTACCCCAAGCTGATGAGCATCGTGGGCAACGTCCTGCGTTTCCTGCCCACCTTCGTGAAGATGAAGCAGCTGATAGAGGAGGAGCACTACGTGGGCAACGTCATCATCTGCGACGTGCGAGTCTACGGGGGCAGCCTGCTCAGCCACAAGTACAACTGGATCTGTGACGAGCTCATGGGAGGGGGTGGGCTGCACACCATGGGCACCTACATCATCGACCTCCTGACCCACCTCACCAGCAGGAGAGCAGAAAAGGTCCACGGTTTGCTCAAGACTTTTGTGAAGCAGAACACGGCCATCAGCGGCATCCGCCACGTCACCAGCGACGACTTCTGCGTTTTCCAGATGCTCATGAGCGACGGTGTCTGTTGCACTGTGACTCTCAACTTCAACATGCCCGGCTCCTTCATCCATGAGGTCATGATCGTGGGCTCTGCAGGTCGCCTCATAGCTCGTGGGACAGACTTGTACGGGCAGAAGAACACTGCGCTCCAGGAAGAGCTGCTGTTTACAGACTCTCTGCCTGTCAACAAGGGCCTGTTGGATAAGGGCTTTAAGGACATCCCGCTGCTGTACCTGAAAGGAATGGTGTACATGGTGCAAGCCCTGCGGCAGTCCTTCCAAGACCAGGAAGACCGCCGGACGTGGGATCATAAGCCTGTGTTGATGGCAGCCTCTTTTGAAGATGGTCTGTACATGCAGAGTGTGGTAGAGGCCATCAAGAAATCGAGTAGGTCAGGTGAGTGGGAGACTGTGGAGGTGATGACTGAGGAACCAGATGCCAACCAAAACCTCTGTGAGGCACTTCAGAGAAATAACTTATGAACATTCCTACCTTGGAAAATAGGACAATTTAACACTTCTGGCTGTAATGTAAAAACCCCCGGTTTTTAAGATATGTAGATTCTTATTTAATAGTCTGAGTTTCTTGTTTTTTAAACATGTAAAATATGTTCTGATAGGAACAGTTCTGGTTTAAATTGTTTAAAGAGTTTTAAATGTTTTTGTTTTTTGCAAACATTTAATTTTTGTCTTGGAGACTGGTAGGAAAACTTGAATTGCCCTTTGCACTTGCAGTAGCTGAAGTGAAGCGTGGGTTCTCTGCCATTGCATGGCTTGGAAATGGGACACAACCCCTGTTGCACAGGTTGCTCATTTAACCATGAGAGCATGTAGAGCAAGATCAGGGAGTATCTGTTGTTCAGATGCCTTTTTCTTCTCTCTTGGAGACTGATTTATGTTTTAATCCTCAGTTTGCAAAATTTTAGAAGAGTTTAGTGATGTAGCAAGTCTCTAAACTCCTATAGGACAAAAAGTAAAAGGAATGGATTAAAGTTAGCTTTAACATAAGGACATAAGGATCAGCCTTTTGGCTTGTATGTGGTAAATGTCTTTCAAATTCATTCAAACTGATGTTTTATTTAAATGATACTTTAATTCTTTGTTGGTGGTATCTTGACAGGAAAATCTTCAGGAAGTCTGTGATGCATTGAGCTATTCTTCTATATCTGTAGACATTATTCCTTTTACTCAAGAGGGCTGCCTGCATCCAGCAGCTGTTTTTCCATAAGCTCTGTGCTTATGTCAGTTGTGTTTACTTCCTGGCAGCACTGGGGCCATGCCTGTGGGGCCACGTTCTCATTTCTGTGACTGTTAATAAATAAATGCCTCCCAGGGTCACAGGATTGCCACAGTGTCGTGGGTAACCAAGTTGTACAGCCTGAACCTTTCAGGGACCTGAAAGTGGAAGGAAGGAGGTATTTCCTACCTCTTGCAGCTCTCTTAATGTGCTGGCTGGGTAACTGTCACACTACACATATCCTGATTGTTGAGAGAATAGGGGCTGAACTGCCATGGGTAAATGTGCTTTTGATCTAAAACACTGGCTATTAACCCTCTAGTCCAGCCCATCCTCACCCTTTCTTGCAGCTGGTGTCCAGTGGAGAGATTTGTTGCCAGATGATGGGGTGGAAGTTCATTCCTTTTGAGAAGCGTTTCTCTCTGAGGCAGGTATGTGGAAAGGATAGTCTAATTTTACTACATTTGTTCGGTGTACTTGAAAGCTTTTTTAAAATGTATTTCCCACTAAATTGTAACCCTGTGTATTTATATATATTAACATGCACGCTGCTGTTTCATAAGCTGGACCTTCCTGAAAAGTATCATGTTTTCTACATAAATAAAAAGTTGTGTTTGTTGAGGGAATTCTCTGTGCAGCTGTGTGCTTGTGTTTGATTTGGTCAAGCTAAAACCATCCTAATAAAACTGAACAAGAGACTCAGAGTTGGGACTCAGTATCTGATGAGTCCTTCCCTGCTTATTGTAGGAGCTGCCAGAAGGCGCCAAGTGAGAAGCAAAATCCCTGCAGTATTGATGGGACCACTTTCTTTGCTTGGTGCATGAATTAGGTATTTACCATTGGATATTTACTTTCCAGACTGACAAACAAGTCTGCTGCTGTGCTGTTTTAAAGGGCAGGAACGTGTCTGCTCTTGTGCTCTGCACCATCTCATCTCTACTGTGAGCTGTGTGAAGGAAGTGCATGGTTAGATTGGATATTAGGAAAGTTTCCTTCACCCAGAAGGTGGTTGGGCACTGGAATAGTCTCCCCAGGCCCCAAGCTTGCCAGAGTTCACGGAGAATTTGGACAATGCTCTGGGAGGCACAGGGTGGGATTCTTGGGGTTGTCCTGTGCAGGGCCAGGAGTTGTACTCAATGATCCTACCATAGGTGTGAGAATCCAATGTCTGTGGAGTCTGCGTGCTTTGTAAAATGGATGAGATAAGGTGTCCTGAGCTCACCTGGCAGTCACCACCTTCATTCAGATAGAAGAGCCCTGACTGTTTTCATGCCAGTTTGGGGTCTATTTTGAAGCCATTCTTCTGGAACTGAGAACCTTCCTCTGTCCCTTTGTCACTAAGTTTGTATTGGGTGGAAAAAAAATCTAAAGTGCAGCTCCTTCTCTAGGAGAAGAAGGAAACACAAAACTTCTCCAGATGATCCCAGTGAAGGAAGGAGGCTGTCGCGACTCCTGGGTGAGAAAGACACATGACCGCAGAATTGTGCGGAGAGGTGCAAGGGGCTGGCTACAGCCTGAAGCTGCCGGGCACAGGCCAAGCGGGAGTGTGGACGAGGCGCATTCCAGCCCCGTGCAGTCCCTGTGCGTTTAACGCAGATGTCGTGCGTTAGGGTCGGGTCAGTGTCCCGCGGGCTGCGGGCACGGCCGGCGGCTCCGCGGGCCGGGCCCGCCCATCCCGGCGGAAGCGGGGGCGAGGGAGCGGCGGGCCGGGAGCGGTGGTTGCCGGGGAGCGGCGGGGCCGGGGACGGCGGGGGCCGGGAGCGGTGGTTGCCGGGAGCGGCGGGGCCGGGGAGCGGGGGCCGGGGAGCGGCGGGGCCGGGGAGCGGTGGTTGCCGGGGAGCGGCGGGCCGGGGCGGCGGGGCGGGGAGCGGTGGTTGCCGGGGAGCGGCGGGGCCGGGGAGCGGTGGTTGCCGGGGAGCGGCGGGCGGGAGCGGCGGGGCCGGAGCGGGGTGCCGGGGAGCGCGGGGCCGGGGAGCGGTGGTTGCCGGGGAGCGGCGGGGCCGGGAGCGGTGGTTGCCGGGGAGCGGCGGGGCCGGGGAGCGGTGGTTGCCGGGGAGCGCGGGGCGGGGAGCGGCGGGCCGGGGAGCGGTGGTTGCCGGGGAGCGGCGGGGCCGGAGCGGTGGTTGCCGGGAGCGGCGGGCCGGGTCGGGCCCTCGGCTGGCGGCGGCGGGCCCAGCCCAGCCCTGCCCGGCCCGGCCGGGAGCGCTTCTGGGTGAGTCCTCTCGGGGCAGGCCGCACGGGCCCCTGCCCGCCCAGCGGGGCTCGGGAGCGGCGGGGAGCCGCGCCGGGAAGCGCAGCGCCCGCGGGGGGAGGCTGCGGGCCTCGGGCAGCTCGGGACTGCGCTGCTGGCAGCGCCTCCCGAGCCAAGGCAGCCAGGAGGGTCCCGCAGGGGGGCCCGGGCCCGGCGGTGGCCGCTGTCTCTCAGCGCGGGGCCGGGGCTCAGCACGCGTCCCCCGGCAGGGCTGGCGTTGATATCCCGTGCCAGCCCGGCCGGAGGAGCTGCGGGCTGCCACACCAGCTCCAGCCTCGGCACGGGGCTCGTCCCTGCGTCCGAGAGGAATCCCGGCCGTTGAGGTGGGGCCTCCGTGTCGTCGCATGTGCTTGCCCTCCAGAGAGAGGACAGGGCTGCAGCTCTGCAACAGTCACATCAGTCTCTGCCTCCCTTCCAGTGCCGAGCACGGCCCTCGTTCAGCTCCTGCCCCAGCTGCTGCAGGGGATGTGTCTGACTCTGGGCAGACTGTCCAAGCCGGCTTTATTCCTAAAGAGCTGTTGGCAGACACCAGCTCCCAGAAATGCAAATGCCAGTATCGCACCTGGCTGTGCCTGTCCCTCTGTATTCAGAGAGACAAAAGGAAAAATACGTCTTTGAGACTGGCAGGTGGTGAAGAGCTGGCGAGACCTGGGGAAAGTCGTGTGAGGAATGGTATTAAAAGGACAATATTAATCTCTCCCATAGCAGTCAGCAAGGAGAAGGCTTAGGCACGACAAAAACCACTGGTAGGTTAACGGCACATTGACCTCTGGTCTCGACTCCCAGTTCTTCAGGAGGAATGGTCGCAGATCCATTGGTGCTGTTTTAGTGTAGCCCTTGGGCATGGAAGCTATCCTGATGTGACTTTCCAATTCATCTAAAACTGTTGAGGAAGGAATCAAACATGCAAGACCAGCTGCACGGAGATTAGCCCTTTGATTTGCTTCAGATGACTTGCTCTGCTTATCACAGCTTATCACAGCCGTGGGATGTTTTTTCCCATGCTTTTTGCAGAGATTGGCTCAGGAAGGCAAGAAGCTGGGCTGGCATCAACTCTGTGTGTGGTAGCAGCTTCCTGGCCAGGGACCCAGGCACAGTGAAAATGTCATCTGTGAAAAAGAGGGAATGCTTCAAAGTCAGATATCGAGGGTTCAAGGCTGTGAAATGCACCTGCCTGAGGCTTGTCTGTTCCCATGTTTTGCAGTTACCTTAACTACGATGCCAAAAACAAGCCACAAAAGGAAGCTGTGGTTCTTACAGGCTCTGAAAGGGCTCAGTTTACCAGGGGAATAAGTAACATTTTTACCACTTGGTCAGCTGCAGCATAGGGCACAGAGTTGAGTTAATGGTTCATAAACTTGCAGACATTCTGGGAGAGAGCTGGAGCCTGCATTGCTTGGCTCCTAGGCCAGCATCAATCCAGGGTTTTGGTGGAGAAGGGAGCAGCACACTGGGGTGAATGAGCAGTGTTGCAGTTGTTGGGTTACTCCAGCAACTGCTCTGTGCCTCCTGTGGCTGTGCAGGGTGGCTGGGAGCTGTGACTCTTCCCTAGGGGGTCCCCAGGCTGGCAGAGGGAGGAACAGAGAAGAATGGCACACATATATCTGTTTGCCTGGATTTACTCAGCCTGGTTCAGCAGAATGTGCCTGTTTCTCACAGCCTGTGAATGCATAAATGGTGTGTGTCTGGTGGCAGCAGGTCATGTTCTGCACTGTTGATGTTTGGGTTTCTGATGGTGGTAAAGCAGATGCTTTCCTGGGTGCAGGCAGTGGTCAGGTCGCTGCCCAAGAGGGCTGACCCTGTTCCCTCATAAATATGTGCTCATGGCTGTTTCCCTGGTGCTTGCTCCAGTGCTTCTCTGATCCTCCTGTGGATGTAAAAGCCATGTTCTTTTTGGACCAAAGGTTACATGGACAGAAAACAAACCCAGTGAAAGAAGTGATTTGTCCAATGCAGGGTCAGTGAATGGAATTAGCTCAGCACAAGTGAGTGTTGGTGCTGCAAAGCTGTCCCCTGAAATGAAGCAGGTGGGAATGGCAGCAGAGGTCACACATGGCAGGAGTGAGTCTCTCACTCGTGTCCCCCAAAGGGGCCCATGCTCAGCAGGAGCAGAGCAGCAGCTTGCGAGGTCTGTGCCAGAGGTTGGTAAGTGAGGCTTGGCAGCTGCTTCCCAGGGCTGGGACACTGCTGCTGGGGCTTGTGTCCCTCCTAGGTCCGACATAGGCAAGATGCTCCCTGTTGGAATGAGGTTGTCTGATCTTGCAAGATCCCAAGCCAAAGGTGATGTGACTTGCAAATCAGGGAGTGGGTGTCATTTGCAAATTCCCTGCAGCAGGGCAGGGTGCAGTTGGGATGTGAAGGTATAAAACAAGCCTTCCATCCCCCGCCTCCCATCAACTTGCCTTTCCTCCTTCAATCCCCCGCAATAATTGTCTGCTCTGTTACAGGTCTTGATTTCAGCCTGTCATTTTGCGTGTAAATCACTGGGTTGGGACTCGAGTTCAGATCGAGATCAGATGTGCATTTCAAAGCCAGTAGCTGTTCTGGAGTGATCTCATGGTGAATTGAATGCTTTTTTTTTTTTTTTTTTTTTTCCTCTCTCTAGAATAAGAGAGACTGTTCTGGCTTAGTTGGATCCATTATTGAGGAGATTAAATAATACTAAGCCAGCATCCTTTTATCTCTGGCTGAGAGTCTGTGCCTGCTTTTCAGAAATAGCTTTTCCAGAGCAGCTGGGTGCAGGCTGCACATGCATGCTGCTGTGCAGCAGCCAGCACTGCTTGCCTTGCCTCTGCCGTTGTGTCCGGGAGATGAATAACAGCGTTTTGCTAATGGGTCTCATGTCAACAGGGGTGATTTAGCAAGGAAGACTGCAGTGCATTAGTTGCTATGACTCAGACTCACTCAGCCTTGCAGTGATCGTTTATTGGTTTATAAATTAAACTGCAGATGCTGCGTCCCGTCAGTGCTGGCATGCCAAGGATCCTGAAAGGGGTTCTTCCTGTCGAGTTGTCTCAGAAATGTTTAAATTACTGCCTCAGGAGTCAGGGAGTGCAGGTTGTAGCCCCAGATCTTATAGCAGTGACTCCAGCCAAGCTGCCCTGGTGCCTGCCAAAGTCGTGGTGTGACTCTGATGAGGCTCTTGTGGCATCTGCTGGGAGCTCACCATCAGTCTGTGCCTGCTGGTGTGGCATCCTGCATGCTCCTGTTCTGAGCAGGTATTAAAATGCTATCCAGGAGACCTTGGTGAACAGGGAAATCGATACTGGCTCTCCTGTCTCTTCCTGGTAGAAGGGTCTGTGCTTCTGTCACGGAGGGAGGTGAAGCAACAGGGACCAGTGTGGACCAGGGCAGGGACTTGTGGATCTGTGCTGCTTTGAAAAGTACTTTAGCAATGAAAAACATGTTCTTGTAAGCAAGTAACTCTGTTCTCCCCAAGACCTGAGAAACCATCTGGGCTCTTCTGCAGAAATCCAGTCTCTGCACTGCATGGTCCTGGAGTGAAATGTTTTGTCTTTTTGTAAAGTGTTTGTCCTTCTGAGGGTCAGCCCCAGCCTGCTCAGGGGTTGTGACAGCCACAGGTGTGTTCTCAGGGAGGATATAACCATGTGGGGCAGGAGCTTCAGCTTCCTCTGGACAAATTGTGTTTGAACCACAGGAGCCATTTAGAGGGAGCCCAGGGTACAGGATAATTAAAATCTCAGGTTAAAACCTGTCAGGTGATTGCCAGCTACCTCATGTTTCCTGTTCACTCCTTCTGTGTCTGCATTAGATGTTTCCATATGGGAGAACAAAGCCAGGAAGAATTTTTTGTACTGAAGGTACCAATATTACAGCATCTGTGGACATTTTCAGCACTGGTAAAAACACTGATTAGACACACAGTAGAGACAGTGCTGTTGGACCCCTTGTTTCACCTGCATGAAGCCAAATTCGGGGTGGTTTCTACCTGCAGGACATGTCTGGAGATGGGGGTGAGGTGTCAAATGAAAGTCAGAAATTCCCATATATATATATATATATATATATATATATATATATATATATATATATAAAATGTAGCTTTTCAATGGCTCAATGAGCCCTGCTCATTTCTGTGGTGGCTGGTTTCTGTGGCAGAGGCAGAGCAACGTGTGGCAGGATGTGTGAAGGGCCATCCAGGATTTCTGGACCCATTCCTCCCGACCCAACACTCTTTCCAGAGTATTACAAATGCCCTTGCCAGGTGAGTCCTTGATGCTTGTTACAGCTTTGGGGGTTTGGGGGTTTGTGCTTTGGCATGACACAGCTTGATGTCCTGATCCCTTGGCGTCCTTGATAGTCTGCTCACACTGATGAAGGTGCTTCTGATGGTGATCCTAAAGTGGTTTGTACAGCTGGCTGAAAGATGGGAAAGCATAAGGCAGAGGTGAAGGGGGTCTACACGTTGCTTGTGAGCTGTGCATGCAGAAAACTGAGGTAAGATCATTTCCTGACAAGGTTCTCCTTTTTCTTTCTCTGCAGCTCAAGGGAGGCTGGAAGGAAATGCTCAGAAGCTGTGTTTAACCTCTGGCCCCCTGGCCCCAGTTCCCAACCCCTACCCTGTTGTGGGCAGTGCCCACCAGGCCCAGTCAGCCCCTCACATTCTCCCCAGTGGGAAGGACTTCCTGGAGAGGGGACAGAGAGGGACACTCAGCCTCCTGCTGCAGCTCGAAGGGATCTCCCTTGACAATGGGATGCGAGTTAAGAGTAAGTAAAGCCAAATCACTGCTGGCCTCAGCTGCCTTTGGGGCCAGGGATGAAGCAGTGAGAATTTGGGATGGATTCCCAGGATCTGCTGCCTGAGGAGAGCTTGAGCTTCGCCCCATCTGCAGCTTTTGGCCTGGCAGTGGAGTCTCTTGTGGTAGAGCCAGTGATGTTTTCCAGTCTCAGGTTTAGAATGGGAAGAGAGACTTGAAAAAAGGTGAAAAAATTTGGGCTTCTTTATAGTCAAACTTCTGTATGAATCAAACAAAACCTTGATGTATTGAGGATGTTTAGCATGGCAAGTTCCTAGCTGGTGAAGCCAGGCAGGCTTTGGGAAGAGTGTCTGTGTATATGAGAACATCTTTGCAAAAGATGTTCCCTTCTCCAGGCAGGGATGTCACCCAGAATACATTCAGAGGTCCAGGAAGGAGTTAAGGTTGAGTGCTGTATGTCATTTTAATTTACTTCATGTGCTGGCATTGTCCTGAGCTGGTGCCAGTGTGGTAGATGCCACAACTGCTGTGCCCAAGCAGGGGGGGAATGGATGAGCACCTGGTTATGTCAGCTGAGCTATTCCCTGACTTGGGGAGCCCAAGGAAGGATAATTTTTGATTCAAAACCAAAACAAACCCTTAATCCATAATCTTGGTTGTGTCCACTTAAACGTGGGACAATGGCTGACCCTGAAACCAAGAACAGTGGAAGGTCAAGGCTCTGCAGCCCTCTCTGGTTCAGAAACACCATGTGAGCTGAACTGGGAATTGACCTTGCTCTTGAGAGGAGGCTGGCATGGCTTGCCAGGCATAGTCCACACGGGGACAAGCGGAGAACAAGGAAGTCAGTGAACACCAGCAGTGTGCACAGACCTGTTCTGATGCTCACCTGGGCACAGTGGGATCCTCTGGCAGAAGAGTCAGTCTGGCAGTGTGCATTTAACAGGGGCAGGATGCAGAGATGGTCTAGTCTGAAGGAGAGGGAAGAACTTGGTGGCTCTGTGGGCTCTTGGGCCAGCTTTGGAAGGGATCTGTGGCTCTGGTGCCAGCACTCTGAGAGCCTGCATGCCATGGCAGTGTCTGGGAGTGAAGGTGTGTCTGCCCTTGCTGAGCAGGGAAGGAGGCCAAGGACTATGAGAGGGAGAATGTGAGGAGGATAAAGGAGATTCAGAAGAAGTACAAAGAGAAGGAGCGAGCCCAGGAGCACAGCCAGCCCAAGCCTGTGAAAGCTCTGTGGAAATCCCAGAAATACAAAAATGCGGAGTCAAAGGTGAAGGCCAAACTGCAGGTTGGTATCTGTGGAGGAGCTCTTGAACTCTCCAGGCTTGGGGCCTGGCTCAGCCATGAGGGATGGTGGGATGATGGAGACAGGGGAGTCCTGGAGCCTGCAGGATGTGGGGGCATCTCAGTGCTGAAGCACAATGGATGTGGCAGTGGGGCTGTGAGTGAGAGCATGTGATTTGTGTCCAGAGAGTGATTGCTGCAATAATCCCTGTCCTGCTTCCCTCTTGTTGCTGTATTTTCTGCCAAGGGATGTTCCCATCTGGCTTTCAGCTTCCCCACGTTTGGGGCAGCATTTCTCTGGGGTTTGTGCCAAAAGGCTGTGGTGTTTTGCCCCATGGATCGTGGTTCTCAGAGCTGGATCTGCAGGCTGCATTGAGCCTCAGTCCAACTATTCCCACCCTGTGGGTACTCAGTGGGCAGTGTGTATCCACACATTCTTCCCCAGGTAATTGTCCTGGAGAATAAGCACTGCTCAGGGGGCACACAGACATCTCCAGGCCGTCAGGGTTGAGGCCTCATAGATCAGCACAGCTGTGAGGGTGCTGAGTTGGAGCCTTTAAGTTCCTCCTCATCTCTGCATTGCTTTCCCTTTCTGTGGCCAGCTTTTGATGCTAAAATGACCTGTATCGATAACAACTGCAAAAATTGGCAAGATGACTCCCAAGCCAGTGGTTCTAGCTGCTGTGTCCCTTCTTCCTGGTGTGTCACCAACCTCTGATATCTGTGACCCTTCCACACATGGGAGCAAACCCACGAGTGCTTCAAGAACACAAGCCTACGTTCTCGTTTGACAAATCCTCTGGGTTAGAGGAAGATTGAGCTCATTTCTTCCTTTGTTTTGGGGAAAGGGGGTGGTCTCTGCGCAGGCAGTTTCTGCGTGGTGCATTACTTGTGCTCTGTGTATTCCTCCAGAGAGGCCCTGGCACTGACTCATGATGCTTTAACTGTTGCTGTGGCTCTCCTGGAGCTGAGGTGCTCCCTGTGAAGGATCTCCATCTTCTGTGGAGCTGCTGCTGCTGCTCAGAGTTTCAGTTGATTCTGCTGGATCTTGGTGACTGATGCAGAGTTTTTTCTCTGTCATCTGTCCCTGAGGCTGTTAACTGTAGCAGTTGTCTCAGAAAGGGTTTTGGCAGTCCCAGAGCTCCGTGGAGGGAGATTGGGCTGTGCTCTGTGCTCCTGAGGTCACAGACTCAAACAACTTCCAGCCAACTGTGTGCTAGGTAAAGGCAATTCTCATTAACTTACCAGAGAGATCTAGATCTCCTGTTGGAACAAGACTGATCATCTTTGGACTCTGGGCAGTGCTGAGGGCATCCCATTTCCTGCTCCTCACACCAAACCACCGTTGTGGCTGCCCAATCCCATCACTGATCTGCAGCTCTGCCCAGCTGAATGGGCCAGGCAAGAAGGAATCTTCCCCAGTGTGCAGTTCCCATCACTCCCAAGGGCAGAGCAGTGCCCCAGCTGCATTTTTCATAAGGTCACCCACTTGCCACAGTGTCAACTTCAAGTTTTCAGCATTTGTTTGCAACAAGACTGTCTGAGACAGTCCTAGACCACGTGCTAGACATCAAGGACTGTCACCCTGTGCCACAGCCTTTGAAGATGCACCTCAGATACAATTCCACCAGACTCCTTCACTCTGCTCCTTTTTCTTTCTAGAGTGGTATAACCAGAGGTTTGAGGTGCTGAGCAGAGCAGCACTTGAGAACAGCACCTCAGCAGGCAGCTTCATGCCTACCTGCTTGATCCAAATGTGCTTCTGCAGAGCTCCCCCCCTGCTTCTTAGCGATTCATTCAGTGTCCAGGCCTGGATCTGTTGCTCCTTGTTGGCCTTTGCTGGCTGACTGCAGATTATCTTCCCCCAAGAGCTTCTGCCAGGCCATGGCAGAAAGCCTGTGCTGTTGTGTGCCTGCTGGAAACTGTGGCTGAGCTCGTGGCTGACCACCCAAACTTGCTTGAGAGGGTTTTTCTTTCCTCCAGCCTCCCTCCACTGGTGGATCTTTTCTTGCCTTTCCCAGGAGATCTCCCCACCTCCAAATCCTGAGGCTGTGAATTTCCTGAGGGCATATTCTCGCTGTGGCTCTGGGATCAAGCCATGCAGACCACTGTCCCCAAGGCCTGTCAGAGCCAGAGCAGGAGCAGACACAGAGACTCCAGAGGCACAGGGTGCTGAAAACAAGGTGAATTACACACTAACTGCATCCATCCTGGGGATTTCTGGCACTGATCCATTGCTCCTGCTTTGAACTCTTCTTGTCTTCGTCTGAAGTGTTGGGTCAGATGTGCTGCATGAGTAGGGAGATCTGTAAATACTGTTCCTGGGTGAAGGGAGGGAACAGGGTCTTGGTCACTTGGGTGATGAGATGGATATTCAGGGGCTGTCAATTCTAGTTTCATCCTCACTCATAATTAAGGAGATCATGAAGTTCCCTGTGAAAATTCTACCTCATGCCAGCAATCTCAAATCTGCTGTTCCAAGGGCTTTGCAGGAGGTCTTGGGGATTTGGAGGCTGTTCCCACTGTAATCAAAGGAACTGTGGCTTCTGGATGTTAAAGTCCAGATAGATAAAAAGATAAAAACAAAAATATAAAAAATATTAAAATAAAATGAAGATAAATATTCAGGAAACGAGTGTGTGTTTTAGTAAGGAGAGTTAAATCAGCATTAGTAGTTAAATCTTTCAAGTAGTCTGTTTGGGAGGTCCTAAACAGCTCCATGACTCATGTCCTTTTCCCTTGGCAAGTGTGAGATTGTCAGTTTGTTGGCTCTTAAATGCCATGAATGACTTAATTAAACAGGACATCATCTACAAAGGAGGGAGACCAGGGAAATATTAAATGCAAACACAGACACCTTCTCCACTGTTTTGTCCAGCAGAGGAGCTGTGGTGGAGGTGCTGTCTCTGGGGAAGTTCCCCAAGGATCAGCAAAGTTCCTACTCTGCCAGAGGTTCTGTTGCATTTCTTGGCCTGGTGAGCACCCAACCTGTTTTTCCTCTGCCTTCAAAATGCACCAGCGAGAGCCATGGGGACTATGTCAAGCCTGGTTTTTTCTGTCCTTCTGACTTTTAAAGCATGCGGTCATCTTGGGGACCTTAAAGAGGCTAGGTTTAGGCTTGGCTTTTGGTGCCTGCCTTCCCAAACAGACAGGCCATAGCTCCTGCCTGTCTGTGGCTGCACATTGAGACAGGCTGTGCTGAGGGTCTGCCTGTCCTGCTCTCATGCAGCTCAGTAACCTCTGTAGTGCATTTTTGCTTTTTCCCTCGTGTGGACAGTGGCAGCTGGCTGCGTGCTAGTGCCCAGCCTGCCCTTGATGCCTCTCTCTCTTCCAGGTGCAGGTGGAGGGCAGGAGCATCGACTTCATTAGGCACAACGCCTGCACTGCCAAGCGGGCCCCGCCGCGCCGCTCGCAGTCCCTGCAGGCGCAGGCCGAGCTGCTGCAGCACAAGCACCGGCAGCAGGAGGAGTACAACACCAAGCAGAAGGGCCACGTGCCCCAGTAGTATGTGTGCCCCTCTCTGCTCCAGAGACTGTCACAGCCTTAGCTGCACCCCCCTTCTGCCTAGAGAGATGGGCTGGGCAGGAGGCGCACGCACAGTGTGCAGCAGTGCCGTTTTCGGGGACGTGGGGAGTAAATGCTGTCCCTCCTGCTTTCTTGACTTAACCAGCATCCCATGCCCAGAGTGACACGGCTCAAAGGGAGTTTTGTCTCCTCCTCCCTTGCTTGCTGTTGTACAATGATGCTGACACGGGGAAGCTCTGTGTGCCTTGAGAAATGTGCTCCTGCCCCTTTGTAAGCTTTGTTCCACCTGATGTAGCTTTGGCCTGAAAAGGTCTGGTTTTGGAGAAGCAGAGAGCTCGCTCTGCCTCACAAGTGTCCATCCTACCTTGGGCCTGGGTTCTGAGGAACTTCCAGCTAGTACTGCGCATTTTGGGGCTCTGCATGGAAAACAGACCCTGTCCTAGGACTGACTGGGGTGCCAGTCCTTTGGATGTGCTGCCAGCATCCTGGGCCATGAGCTGCTCTGTCCACTTAATTCTGCCACTGACCCACAGATGGTTTGGCAAGGGGTCCGTGAGCCAGAAGCGAGGAGCAGCAGCCCTTGTCCCCAAGGAGCATGTGCTGGCCTGAGTGCATCTCTCCCAGCAGCCCTTTGGTGCATGTGGAGCACATTTGCTGGTCCATGCATGTGGGTTAAGCCTGGTGTATCCCCCACCATGAGGGTGTGTGCCAGCACATGGGTCCCTGGGGTCCTCAGCCAGGTACACGGAACCTTGCGGGGTTTGAAGGGCACATTCCTGGCCTCTGCCTGTGCCAGATATGCTGACACCTGCTCTCCTTTGCCTCCAGCCTGCTGGAGAGGAAGGAGCTGTGGCGCAGGCAGATGGAGGAGCGGCTGCGGAACCTGCCAGACCCCGACACACCACCTGGGCACACCATGATGCCCGACAGCCAGAGGCTGGAGACCCTCAGCAACCTGAAACAGAGTAAGAGGAAAAGAAACAGGGATTCCAGCTCAGGAAAACAAACAATCCTAGAAAGGATAAGGGAGAAGAGAGACAGGGACACAGATTCCTGCCACTTGGAGAGTTACCTGGGTTAAGGCATGTGTAGGCAGGATGTGAGTTGGGTACATGGAAAGAGCAATTAATGTCCTGCAGGTCACAGGACTGGCTCTCTGGAGCAGACTTGTCCAGTGGACCTGATGTTAGGGTTGCTATTGCTTCTAAAATCTTAGAAAGATTTTGCTTGGAAGGGACGTTCAGAGATCTCTAGTCCAATCCTTGGTTCTCAAAGCTGGAGCAGGTCCCTCAGGTCCTCATCCAGCTGAGCTTCAAATAGAAGGATTCTAGGTCTTTATTCCAGTGCTGCTGTTGTGTTCATGGTCATAGCACTAGAAAAAGGATGGATTTCTTCACTCTTAAACTTACACAACTTTTTTTTCTCTCTCTTTGCAGGCCAGGAGCAGCTGATGAAAGATCTGGTTCTGCTGCCAATGCGTGGAGACAGCCTCAAGATGCAGAAGAGGCGGGTAGAGCTTGAGAGGAAGCTCTCCCAGGTAGACGAGGCCATCAAAATTTTCTCGAGGCCAAAAGTCTTCATCAAGTTGGACTCCTGAGCTGGTGGGGCCAGGGGTGCTGTGCTCTGCCTGAACACCCTTTGTTGCTGGGCAGGAATGGACATCACTTTTTGGGAGGGAAGGAGAGGAGCCAAATTCCAGACCCTGGGCCCGTGCAGGTGCCGATAACAGTGTCCAGTATGCAGCTGGCATCTCTTGCTCACCTTTCAGTGCTGTATCTTGTCCACAGGAAAGGGAGGGAGATGCCCTAATAAAGGCCCTCTGCTCAGTGGTCTGGAGAACAGTTGTCTCTGCTGCTTCACTTCTCACAAATCAGCCCTCTGCTCTGGATCTGTGGCATCACCTCTTACTTTCCCTTTTTTCCCTACTTATTGAAACTGGTAGGAGGTCTCTTGTGCTGCTGCCTGTGGTATTCCTTGTCACCCTCTTTCTCCTGAGCTGGACCGTGGTCATGGCTCATCCTGAGCACCTGAGGGCTCAGGGGACAGCTTGGGGATGAGGAAGAGGCACAGAGCTCCAGTGTTTTCTGCCCAGGGAAGGGCTGGGCTGACAGGAGAGTCTGGTCAGATGTCTGGAGAAACCTTTGTTGTCTGTGGAGCAGGAGATATTTGAATAAATCATAATTTCCATCTTGCAGTGTGTGTGCAGCTCTCAGTGAGCCCAGCAGGGCCTGAGGAATGGTGTGGGCAGCAGAAACCATCAGCACTGGCACAGTGCAGGCAGGGGATCAGCCATGGGTTTTACAGGGCTGGGTGCTGGGACAAGGTGATGGGACGTGGACTGGAAAATGTGCAAAATCCTGCCAGATCTCCATCCAGAGGCTGGCAGGACAGGGCTGGGAAGGTGCCATCATGTAGGTGAGCTCACTGCTGCCTTACCTTCAGATGCCGTGCAGGAACCTGTGCAGACCTTTGCAGGGATCTTGCTGCATGAAGCAAAGAAAATTTTAAGCTGTAAGGGATGGCTGGAGTGCTTGGTGTATCTCCTGCTTAGCAGAGACATGTTGCCACAGCTTGGAGCCATATCTAACTGAATTAGGAGAATTTCCAGGAATGGGGTTGCCCAATCACCTTGCTGGGGCTCTGTCTCCAGACAGTGCTGGCCTCAGGGGGAACACATTTTTCCCTGAAATCCCATCAAGTTTTCCCTTCTTGCAGCTTGTGCCGTTGCTCCGTCTCCTTGTGCTACACAGGGTGGGGATTCTGTGCGTGGATCTCCCAAGCAGCTGCCTGTTTGCAGGGGCTGCTCCATCCTGGGCAGGATTTTGTGGGGTGGGGATATTGTGGAGTATTCTAGCCCTGCCCATGCCACCTGGCACACTGCAGTGCCCTGGGCTGTCAGGGCTGGTGCTGCTGCCAAGGGTTGGGGAATATTTTGGCACTCAGCGAGGAGGTGAGAAGCCAACTGGAAAATCACCCCACGTGCCCCTGGGGCCACCTCAGGGCAAACCCCATGGCCAGGCTGAGCCGGCTGGGTGAGAGTCACTGGGGGCCATGGGCACAGCCCCTGGGCACCTCCCTGCCCAAAACAAGCCTGGGCTAACCAGCCCTGCTGTCAGATCTGCTCTCCGGTCTGTCTGGGCCCTGGCTGTGTGCCATGAGTGTCCTCAGCCCTTGCTGCACTCCCTGCCTGCCCTGGCCTGAGGCACTGAATGGAGAGTTGGTGCTGGCTTTTCAGAACCTGAGAGCTGCAGGTCTCCCTCCTTGCCAGTCCCACAAGCCCTTGGCAGCAGTGAGTGCCACCATCAGCTTGGCACTTTTGGGAGAGGGACTGAGGGTGCTGGGAGCCCCAGCAGGGGCAGGTGTGGACCCTCCCTTCCCTGAGCTTGGGGCTGAAGAAGGAGGTTGGGACTGCGCTATCCCCAGCAGTGTTTGCAGGGCTGAGTGACAGCCAAGGTGCTGCTGCAGACCAGGTGTCCTCTGCATTAGTGAGGGCCCTGCAGTGGGGACAAGGTGGGAATGGGGGGGCCAAGCAAGGCTGACTGCATCAGGTGATGAGGAGAGGTGGCTGCCCAAAACAGCCTGGACATGTGTCCTGGGACAGGCACGATGGGTCTCAGTGGCATCACCCAGCACAGCAACAAAGTCACAAGTTGTGCTAAGGTCAAGGCCACTGCCCCCAGGCACTGCCTTCTGTGCACAGGGCTGGGGTACCCACCCGCTGTCCCCCTCCTCCCTGCAGTGACATGAACCGGGGACAAGCATGGTGCTTTCTAGAAAAAGTTTTACTGTCCATTGCAATATATTAATGATGCATATTTCAATAAAACAATTAAAAACCCCTGCTTGCTTGGGAGGCAAGGGGGCTCAGAGGGGCAGTGCCCAGCTTGAGTGGGTGCCACAGTGGGGCTCCCGGGGTCACGGGGGGTGGGAGAGGGCAGTGGGCAGCCCCTCCCCACCCCTGCCCACTGGCCACATCATCACCCTGGTGTCCACATCCAGCCCGGATGTGCAGAAACCCGGCCGGCCACCGAGTGGCACAGCCCTGCAGCTATAGTGTGAGGAGGGTGCCATCCTCCCGTCCGCTGCCCCGGCCAGGGCTGCCATCGTGGCTGCCGAGGGACTGCAGGGAGCCCCGCGAGCTGTGCGGGGACAGGCTCCGCTGGAGGGGTCCGTCGGCGGGGCCGCCGTTGGGGCAGCCCCCAGGGATGTAGTGGGAGGCGCTGTCACTCTCGATGACCAGGTCACCCTCCTCGTCGCTCTCGGCCGTGCTGTAGTTGCTCAGGTACTGCGAGGCCGGGCTGGGGGTCTGCTGGCTGGGAGTGCTGTCCGTGGACATGCCAGAGCTGCCCGAGGCCTTGCTGCTGCGGATGACGTTGTTGCGCTGGTTGGCCGGCTTGACGGTGATGATGAGGTTGTGGCTGTTGGCCACCATCATGTCCGTCACTTGGTCCAGGGACTTGCCGGCCACATCGATGCCGTTCACCTCCAGGATCTCGTCGCTCACGGCCAGCAGCCCGGTGCTCTCGGCCAGGCCGCCCTTCACCAGGCGGGAGATGAAGATGCCGGGCACCTTCTCGACGCCCTGCGGTGCCACACGCACGCTGACGCCGTCGCGGATGTAGAAGCCCAGCGGTTTGTCGGAGCCGTGCTTGTGGAGCCGCACGCGCCGGTGCGTCTCGGGCAGGATGTCCACGTCGATGATGGAGGAGATCTGGCGGAAGTCCTGGGGCATCCCGATGAGGAGGTGAGGCTTGGCCCGGTAGTGTGCTGGGCGCAGCAGCCCCTTCTTCTTCCGCTGCAAGGAGTTGGAGGCGAAGACGCTGGCGTCAGACTCTGCTGTAGGGAGCGAGGGAGGACACAGGTCAGGCACTGCAGCTGCTGGGGCTGCGAGCGTGTGCCCTTGGCCCCAGGGGCTGGGGCAGCAGAAGGGCCCTGCTCACAGGTCTCACCGGCTTTTCCTCCCCAGATCAGCAGCCTGGCTTTCCCTGCAGCCTGTCTCCGCTGGGGCCCATCTCCTGGGATTACCCAGCGTACACAGGCACACAGGCCAGGATTAGTGGGATCGAGGCAGTGATTCAGCCTTAATCACACTTTAAGCCAAACTCTGCAGTTTAACACTAGAGCTGCCAGCCCTGATGGCCTGGGAGCTGCAGCCATGCCCCAGTTTGGGTTTGGGGAGAGAGAACACCCCACACAAGTGTGCTATGGTGGCAGCCATCTCCCTTAGGGTGAGTCCAACCCCAGGAGACAGCACCAGAGTCCTCTGCCCCACCAGAGCAGGGCTATCACTGGCATGGGTTGGTGATAGCCACCACAGTGCCCTGCAGAGCTCTACCATGCCCAAAGGCAGAGACTCCCCACCTCCTGGAAATTCATCCCGGGGCTGCACCATCCTCAGGGCCCCTGAATATCCCAGACTGATTTGTGTCCATGTCTCATATCTTACCATCAGCACCTTCATACAGGGTTTGACTCCCTCCTTCTGGACTGTGGCCTGGGGCTGCTCTGTGGCGCCCAGCTCCAACCCATCATCCTTGGCCTCATCCACCAGGTGATGGGGAGTATCCCCTGCTTCCTCCCTGGTTTATCCCCATCTCTTTCCATGAGGGAGCCCAGGTCTGGATGCTCCATACTCACTACATTCCCCACATGTACCCCACCAGCATCTGGACCCTGCTCCAGCTGCAGGGTTGCTAGGGATGTCCCTAAGCCCAGGGAACATGGGATTTCTCCCTAGCCAAGCCAGCCTGCCAGGGCTCCTGGCTTATAAATATCTCCCTGCACACACAGCCTTAGTATATTTTTAGCTCAGAGAAGGGTGGCGGAGGCTTTCCCACAGCTATTTCAGCACACAGCTCCTCTCCAAGGGGCGCAGAGTGGCTGGGCCAGGCAGGTCCAGCACACCAAGGATGAGCCTGATGGTGGCCCTGGCAATGTCCCTGCCCTTCCCATGAGCCTTGGCCCAGCCAAGGAGGGCCAGTGCCATTGTCCCAGCCAGGCTGCCCCACAGGGATGGCTTCACCCAAAGCATGATGGCACAGAGGGAAGCCCAGCTGCAGTCTTTGTCTTTTGCCCTGCTGTGGCAGGACTGGCTGCTGTGGAGCCCACCTGTGTGTGTGCACAGCTCCCTGCACCTGGTGGTGAGAGGCTCTGCAGCCACATTCCTCAGCGACCCAGACCGGTTCAACGACAGCCCAGCCTTGGGATGACCTGGATCCATTTTAAATTAGCTGTGATTCACCCAGGACTTGCTCCTGGCCTCTCTGCTCACCTCCCTGTGGTGCTGCTGGCCCACAGCCCCTCTCCTGAGGGCACATCTGGGTGCTGGGGCTTCCTGGTGCTGCCTGCTTGCCTTCCTTATCATGCTGCCCATAGAGCCAGGCTCTGCCTGCTCCCTCTCCACACTGTGCTGTTTTGCCACAGTCAGCCGTGGGCTCTCACAGGGTGGCTCTTGGGAGCAGGATGTGGATGAGCAGGATGCTCCCACAGCAGCCCTGGCACACCCACCCCTGCACTGGCTCTCCATGTCTCCATTGGGCCAGGAACAGGGGATGGTTCGGTGCTGGCAGTGACAGCCCCTGAGTGCACCATGGGCTCCAGCAGCCTGGATCACTGCTGCCAGCCCCCACACCATGTGGCCACAGAGGGGACACATGGCCAGGGCATCCCATACCACCCTGATGCAAAAGCCTAGGAAAACTGACACAGCAGCCAGGGCTGGCCACCAGTATCATCCCTCACCCAGAGACTTCATACCACTAACATGAGCTGGAAGCACAGACTCTGGATGCTGTGCAGGGAAAACTGTGGCTCTGGGTCAGGCTCTGGCTCTGTGAACTGCTGACCGATGGTGCTATGAAAGAGAAAACCTCGGTGCTACTAAACTGATTGGAAGGGACACTGAGTTTGCAGTGTTTTCCCTGCAAACAGAGGAAATACTTGTAGTGTTAGTCACTTGGAGGCTTTCATCCTCGCCAGGACACTGCTATCAGGATGCTATCAGGTGTACCTGTGCAAGGAAGTGGTTCCCTGGAAATATGCCACTAAGGTAAGGGCCAGGGAGGCAACAAGCCTCTTCCCAGCACCAAAAATCCAGCAGCACCTGGCATCCTGAGAGCTCTGCCAAAATGATGGCTGTTACCTCCTCAGGGCAGGGAGCTGAATGGGGCTGCTGGCACAGTGCTCACGGGAGTAACACAGGTGTTATCTGGGAGCCCACGCAAGCTTGGCTGGAAAACACAACTTCAGAGGGGTGAATTGCAAGGATCTACCTTTTCTCACCAGGTCGCACAGGGCTGGGCTGAGGCAGGTGCCCTTGCTGCCAGGGAGAGCCCATGTGGGTGCCACAGCCTGTGCAGGGTTTGCAAGCCTCCCAGTGCCACCATCTCCACATCCATCCACCAAAGCAGTGGCTGGAGGGTGTGTGACCAGCCATGGTCACAGTCCAAAGTTGGAACCAGCAGTACCACGGGATGTGGCTGATCTCTCCTTATAGGAGGATGTGTCCAGTGCCCCACTTACCCTTCTTCTGGATGATGACCCTGAGGAGGGGGTTGGCAGAGGACAGGGCTTTGTGATAGTTGTCGTCGTTGTTGATGGGCAGGAGGTCGCCGTGGATGTCAGTGTAGCCCAGGAGCACATCCACCCGCGGGATCTGGTGCACTGTCTGCAGCAGCTGGTAGAAGTCCTGGAAGCTGCCGGCGCTGGAGCGCTTCATGGCAAAGCGGCGAAATTCAGCATCGAACTGCAGAGGAGGATGAGGAAGAGGAGGAAGAGGAGGAAGAGGGTGACTCTGAGCTGGGTTGGTTCCAGCCGGCAGGACTGATGCAGGCAGGGCACCGCACAGCGCTGCCCCGGGGCAGGCAGAGCCTTGGTGCTGCACCAAGGCAGCAGCGCCAGTCAGGAGCACATCCCAAAAACAAAGTGAAAGGAGCGAAGCCGTTTTTCTGTCCAAACACTGAAGTGATGGGACAGAAAGATGGCCCCGCGGCAGAGGAAGGACCCTCTGGCCGTACCTCCAGCCGTGGCAGACTCCGTGCTGCCGGGAGGCCCTTCCCTGCGACACGGGCGCTGCTGTAGCACCTGGTGAGCAACAGCGCTAATTAATGCCTCCTTCCGTCACGACGAAAGGGAAGCCAATTAAGAACAGGCTGAGGAACACTGCGAGGATCGCGCTGCCCGCGGGGGTCACACCCCAGCTGTCGGGGCAGGCGGTGGCCACCACGTCCTGGGAAAGAGGGCACCCTGCACCCTGCCAGGGGTCCCGAGCAGGCATTGACACAGCTGGGCGAGTGCACAGATGGGTAAGGGTGCAGAAAGGGAGTGCACACATCTGGGTGAGCACAGGGATGGGTGGGTGGGCACAGGTGGATAATGGTGTATATCTGGGTGACGGCACACATCTGGGCAAGGGTGTGCCAGGTGAGCATGTATCTGCATAAGCAGACACGTCTGGGGGAGACCATAACTGGGCGAGCGCACAGTCATGCAGGTGTGCACATCTGGATGCACGACCGGGGCCGGTCCCTTGCTGGGGTGAACATCTGGGTGATGGCATAGCCGGGGATGAGCATGCCTTGGCGAGCACGCACATCTGGGCGAGTGCACATCTGGGCGAGGTATGTCCCCGGCGTGACCGCACAGCCGCACCGGCGGGGTCACCCCGCACACCGGGGCTGCCGGAACGGCGCCCCGGCGCCCTGCGCATCTGGCGAGCGCTCCGCCGCGGCGTTCCCACGGCCGCGCCGAGCGAGCCCGCGGCCCGGCAGAGCCCACGGTGGCGGGACGCCGCGGCCGCCGGGCCGGGCTGGGCTCGGGGAGGCTCCGGGCAGCGCCGCCGCAGCGCAGGGAGCGGAGCGCCCGCCCGGCCTGGGTCCCGCGCCGCTCCCTGGTGAGCGGTGCCACCCCACGTGTGCTGCCCGACGCGGGGGCGACGCGCTCGGTCGTGACCCGGCGGAACCGGCGCGGGCATCGGCATCGGCATCACCGGCCCCAGCCCCGGCGGGCGCTTACCTTGCTCTTGACCTCGATGACGGGCTCGGCGGAGCGCGCCGGCGTGCGGTGGTGCTTGGCCATGGTGCGGGCCGGGCCGGGCCGCGGGGCCGCGCCGCCACCGCCGCTCCCGCGGCCACGGGGGATTTTCACCGGCCATGACGTCACCGGCGGGCAGGCCGGGCGCCGCCGCGCCATTGGCCCATGCGGGGCGCGGGGCGTGGCCGGGCGGCTGCTGACAACGTCGCCGTGGTAACGGGGGTGGGGACGGGCGGGCGGCAGGACCCCCATCCCCATCCCTGTCCCCATCCCTGTCCTCATCCCCATCCCTGTCCCCATCCCCGTCCCCTCCGCGTCGGCCCCGTCTACCCGAGCACGGACGGCTCCGCTCCCCGTCGGGCCGCCGCCGCGCCGGGACGGCACCGAGCACCGCGCCGGTAATTGCGGGCATCCCATCACTGTCAGGAATCTCATTAGTGACACATTAAACCCAACAGCGGCCCCTCTCTGGGGACATCGAGCTCCGGCTCGCACGGCTCAGCATCCGCACGTGTCACCGGTGGAAGCCCCCGCTCCGCCCGGGATATCCCGGCGTTTTCCCGTGCTGGCGGGGGGCTTCCCATGCCACCGGTTTGGTGGCCTTTGGCAGAGGCAACCCTGGTAGCAGGGGATGTTTTGCAGCTGTACCCCTTGTTCCTCACCTCCTGGTGACACGCTCGTTCTGGTTTTTCTCCCCTGTCTGGCAGGGAAGTTTCGAGCTGCCCCAGAGCAATGCGGGCCGGGGAAGGTTCATTGTTTGGGGAATGATTTGCTTTACTGAGCAGTGGAACAGTCGAGCGAGTGGAGGGAAACTGACCAAGTTCACCGGCTGTGCGGCAAAGCCTCTCCGTGCCCGCCCCGGCACCAGGCTGCCAGATCTGCAGCCAGAGCACATCTCGGTGCTGCCAGGCTGTGCCCACAGGCGATGCCCGGGGGATGTGTCTGTGGCCGAACTGGCTCTGCTCACGCACAGAAATACACAGGGACAGCCAGAGAACCCCGTCCCTGCAGACCCCGCTGCACTGCAGCTCTGCCAGGGATGCCAGAGCATGCTGTGAGCTCCCTCCTGCTGGCACCAGGGTCACCAGCCCCAGACTGAACAAAATCAAACTCTTGTTCATGGACTCTGAGGAGTTTTGGGGCCAAAGCAGGAATTTTATCCGAGGAATTTTGGGGCCATGACAGCAGCACCATGAAATGTTTTTTAAAGCCAGACACCTAACAAGCACAGTGCTTCTGACAGAATAAACTCATCAAACCAAGCCCGGAGAATCGGCTTGGCTGGTCTGGATTCTGTTGCCCTTTGATCCTTGCCTTATCCTGGCCCAGGGAGCAACCTTTGGTCAGGACAAAATTGCATCACACCCCGGCATTCCCACAGCACCAGGCCTGTGTTAGCTGGTCTGTGGTGCCTGGCAGGCTCGTCCCCTGTGCCATTGTGCCTGGGTGAGCAAAGGAGGACACCAGGCTGCAAGACCGTGGGGCATCATCTCCTCATGTGCTGGCAAATTCTCCTCCGGCTGTTCCTGCTGTGCCAAGTGATTGCCAAGCCATGAAAACCAGCCTGACCACAAATAGAGCTGTAAACTCATCCCAACACACCACCACCACCCCCCCCCCCCCCCCCCCCCAGTTTTGGTGTTGTTTTTTTTTTTTTAAACAGAGTAATTGTGTTGAGGTCAGAGAGATAATCCTGATTTACACCGTGGTTAATATTTACGCAGGCAACAAAAGCAGCTTGCAGCCCTTCATCTCCAATTTTGGTAAATTGGAGTTAATTGTTCAGCAGGACAGAGGGGTGATGTGCTGGTCACACCTTCTGGTTTGTGCCGTGGCCCCTTATCTGCTGCCACAGAGTGAGCTAAGCTAAGCAGACAGTATCAGGGCAAGTGTTTGTTTAGCCTCCGTCCCAGGAGCTCTGAATCAGCCTCTGGAACTGGAGCATGTGCTACCCGATGTCCAGATGTGTCCACTGACTCCAGATCCACGAGTTCTTGGCTGCTGTGGGTGAGGGCAGAGAGGGTCTGGCTGTCTGGGGGGTCCAGCACCCCCAGACATGGGGGGAGGCTGCTGAGGTTTAGCACTCAGGTGCCTCAGGAGATTGTTCCTCCAGCCCCTGCTCCCAGCCAGGTCAGTGCTGGATTCAGGTAAGTTTGTCCAGTGAGCAGGCATTTTTCCCAGCAATGGCTCAGACAAGGAATGTGCAGAGAGCAGCTCAGTTGAGTTCTGCCCCTCTTGTCTGTGATGAAGGAGAAGCACAGGAGCCTGAGCTCGAGGCAGGATCAGCGCTGTGGCTACCGCTGTGCAGCTGGTCCATGGGCCGGCAACAGCACAGGGAGTCCCAGATAAAACACACAGAGTCCAAAGCCTGGTTTCACTCCAACACCTGCACAAACACCCTGTCCCTGCCACCCACAGGAACTCTCTTGGCACTCTGAACAACAGCTGCAACCAAGCGAGCAGCAAAGTCACCTTGACTGACAATGGCAAAGGTGGCCCTGGACACTGTGTTTGTCTTTCCCCACTGCCAGTAGCAGCTGAAGGACAGGGATCATGATCTGTGTTGACGGAGCAAGAGCAGCAAATAGCTTTGGCACTGTCTCCTTGGGTTGAGCAGAAGCTGGGGAGGCAAAGCTCACCTGGGCATCGAGCCCTCCCAGCAAGGACAGGGCAGGCAGGAGCGCAGCCCCAGTGCTCGCTGTGGGACGTCGATGTGAGAGAGGAATGGGCTCCGGGGGAGTTCTCCACCCTCACAAGGACGCACCCTGGCAGCCTTTCACCCGACCAGACCCAGGCTCAGCTCATTTCTTGGTGATTTTGTTTTGTCGGCTGCCCTTCGGCTCTCTCTGCCCCGGGAAGCCGCGGGCTGATACATCCCCGTGGCAGAGTCTCTTTCCTAGCTGCAAAATCTAGTCTTGGCTGCAGACTCATCCGTGCCTTTGGGCAACAGGTCTGGCTGCCAAGGAATATTGAGCAGCTCCTGAAACCCGCAGAGTAAATACCTGGTGCCGAGAGATAAACCCGACTTCTCACATTCCTACAGTTTTGTTTGAAGGACGTGAAAACCCCCTCCTGGTGTATCAGGATCATTACCACGGAGTTTTAGGTGCTGGATCGCATCTCCCAGGAAGGTGGGCGTGAGGAGGAGCACTCAGAAGCTGGTAGTCCACATTTTTATGGCTTGTGTTTTTTTTTGTTTTGTTTTGTTTTGGTTATTTTTAACGTAATGTATTATTAACTTTCCCCAGCATCTCTGCACACTTCTTTTGGCTCCACCCAGAAGTATGGTTTGTTCTGTATCCACAAAGCCCGCTGCAAAGCTGCTGAGGTAGCTACACACAGATCGGGTAAAATAACCACAGGGAAAAAGGGGACGTTTCACCTGAATCAGGCTGCGGATGCAGCACGTGCAGGGCTCCACAGAGCTGTGCTGCTCCAGGGGGCGGACGGGAGAGGGAAGGCGAAGCAAGGGACCCCCAGGAGCTGCGTCGATGCCGGAGGTGACGGGCGGAGGGAGGGAGGGAGGACACCGCTGCCGGCCCGGCCATGGCCTCCGCCCCTCAGGGCCTGGCGGGGCGGGTCACAGTCGCCGTGGTGACCGCATGGCCACGCCCCACCCGGCACTGCCCAATCAGCGCCTCCGCTTCCTCACGGCGCTGCACGCGAGTCTCCGTCCCATTGGCCCACGTGGCAGCCCCCGCCCTCATCGCGGCCAATCAGCCGCAGCCACCGCGGCCCTGCGGCGGGGCGGGCCCCTATAAAGGCCTCCGCGGGCCGGTTTTGCAATCGCCGCCCGCGTCGCGCCCGCCATGGAGGAGCCGCTGTCACTGCTGGTGCGGAGCCCCGCGCAGCGGCACCGCGACCTCCGCCTCAGCGCCGAGCCTGCCTGGACCGTGCGCCGGCTCAAGACCGAGCTGCGCCGGCTCCTGCCCGACGCGCCGGTGAGTGTGCGGTCCCTTCTCCCCGCAGCCCCGCCGGGCGGGTCCCTGCGCGCAGCCTCGCCGCTGGGTGGGTGGGTGGTGGGGGCTGGCTCCCCGTGGGGCTCTGGCGGGGCTCCGGGACTGGCGCCTGCCCCCCGGGGTGTCCTGCTCCCGGTTGCGTCAGCCGCGCTGGGGCTATTTAGGGACTCGCAGGTGGCCCGGCCGTGGTTAATCATTAACCGCCCTCCCGGCACGGCGCGTCCCGCAGGTGTGCGGGGCCCTCGGAGCGCGCTGTCAGCGGCCGGGGCCCCTCCCGGGGGCTTGGGGGCGCGTTCCCGTGCACCGGGAGCCTCGGCGCGGTGGCGGGGCTCCTTTGGGTGAAATGCAGAAGTGTGCCTTCCCCGAGCCGCGGCACACGCGGGCTGACGCGTGAGCGCCGCTGCCGCAGCCGCGCGTCCCGCTGCCCCCGCGGGCAGCGCTCCCCAGCAGGGTGCGTGGCCTTCGGGGACTCGATAAACGTGGAAACGGCCTCCAAGATCATCAAGCTCAACCTTCCGCCGAGTGCCACTATCCCTGCTAAACCACACTGTGAAGTGCCATATCTGTACTCATTTTTTGAAGAGTTCCAGGGATAGTGGCTCCGTTTCAAAGCTCAGCCATTCCTTCAGAGAAGAAACTTTTAATAATATCCGACTGGATACTGCCCTGCAAACTTCAGGCTGTTTCCCCTTGTCCTGTCACTATTTGCTTGGGAGAAGGCCTGATTCCTATGCTATGGCTATGCTTTCCCTGGGAGTGTGATTACCCAGAAACAGGCTCCATGAGCTCCACCAGCTGTGGGACAGCCCCCGATGAAAAACTGCAGAGTTCCGCTGGATGGGGCGTGACAGATTTACTTGACCTCACCTCTGGTGCTGATCAGAGTAGATCAAACTCCAAACTTCTGCTTTTAAGAAACACAAATGTGGGGGGTTTTTGACTGTAAAAGATACAGACTGTAACTGAATTCTTTGCCCAAGGGACTTTGGATTCTTATGCAGGTTTGCACCTTGATAATATCCCACTTGGGCATTCAGTTGTTGTCATAACTTCAGCTGAATTTGAGTTGTTCTCATAACTCAGCTGAATTTAGATGTGTGCAATTCCCTCTGCACCTTAATGAGTGGGATGCTCCAAGCCTCTCTCCATCAGCTGTAAGCTGTGTTGGTTAATGCTTGACAGAGCAAATAATCGTATTTTTTGTTTTCTTTCTTTAAAGCCTGAAGAGGACCAAAAGCTGATTTATTCTGGGAAACTGCTGCTTGATCACCACTGTCTGGGAGAATTGTTGCCAAAGGTATAAAAAAGTATCTTTTATGATGTGCTGAAATATATCCAAAGAAGGCATTTTTTTTTTAAACAGATCTTCCCTTATATTTCAGCATGGGGAGCTGCATGCTCTTCATTTGGTATACAACTTCAAGACTCCTGCAAATATGCGAGAAACCAAATCAGAGGTAATTAGACTTAAGTTAACTCTGAATCTTGGGCTTGTAGCTGAAAACAAGAAGCGTTGGATGACCATTTTAAAGTTCCCTGTTACTACAATTACTATATCAATTAGTATTAATAACTGATACCTAGTTATTAGGGAAAAAACTAAAAAGGTTTTCCCTATTAGTGCAACAGCAGTATTACTTTGTGATAATTCTTTTGTGAATATGACAATGTATTTGGATTAGGTCGAGTTAAAAAATTGCCTCTACAGTTCATCATTAAAGATTCTCATGGCATCTGTTAAGAAAGATCTAGTGACATGCTGCTTCAGGGGAGATTTCTGGTAGATTCAGTTTTATTAAATAAACTATGGCTTTGCTGTGTTCCAGGCACACTTGGACAGATTGAGGTTGTGCTCAGAAGAGGAGTGGAGGGGAGTGGTTCTGCTCTGTGTGGGGAGGGAAGAAGGCTGAGAACTGCAGACACTTTAACTGCTCCCATTAATGACTCATCTTTGGCTTCCTCTCTACAGCCTCAGTCTTAGTGCCTCAGCTCAGGATGTTCTGGTCACAAGTACAAATGGCCAAAACCCATTCTTTCTTTAAAGTGGCTGGGCAAAGGTTTCTAGAGGTGTGTTCCTGTTGCCCATTAAAGGCACTCTGAGCTAAGCCTACCCATGCCTGGTGGTTGCTAGATGTGAGCCAGCTTTGGCTGGGTGTTAGATGTATCACCACAGGACAGCTCTGGAACTCTGTACAGGAGTTTGTTCAAGCACTATAATTTGCTTTGGGAAAAAATCAAAGTGTCTTTTGATTTTTATATTTTTAGAACCAGATGGACACTGAATGTGCACATAAGAAGTAACAAATACAGTATTGATCTTGTTAAAGGGAAGAGTAGCATCAAATCAGTTTTGCATCCCAGTCATTTGGTTCCAGGAGCTTTAAAATACTGATAGAGGTGCTTGTGGTGTGGTGCCCGAGAGCAGAGGCAGCACTGAGAGGTGCTGTGCAGGAATAGGTGTTAAAACAAGGGCATATTTTGTGGGGTGCAGCCTTTTTGCATAAAGTGTGTGTGGTGTCCTGAGCAAACCTCACTGGCTGCACTGCTGTCTGTAGGTTAAAGCTGATCAGCCCAAGTTACTATCAGAAGCCAGGCAGGAATCAAATGTGGCTTCCTCAGATGGTGGAAGATTGAGTTCTTCAGGTGTCCACTCTTCAGCAGAGGCCAGTAATGGGTAAGTACAATTTTATATACATCTTTCAGATTTTTAAGATGGTATGTTTGTGTTGGATGCCAGCTCCTTATGCCATGTACACTGTCATAAGCCCATAGAATGTGGGTCAAATATGATGAGGCTTTATATAACAGCTTTAGTGGACATAAAATAATTTGAATTGGAAGGGACCTTTAAAGGCCTAGTCCAACCCTCTGCCATGAGGGACACCTTCCACTAGATCAGGTTGCTCTGTCCAACCTGGCCTTGAACACTTCCAAGGATGTGGCATCTAAAGGAAAATGTACTGCTCTGTTAATTAGGAAGAAAAGTCTTTTCTTTGTTCGTGTGGGTAAAGAGGTGTCTAGAAGGAAAAATTAATTTTGTATTTGGGTGCACAAAGTGGCAGAAGCTATTTACATTGTTCTGTAATAAATTGCTCTTGCTGTTAGTTCAGTGTTTGCTAATGAATGTGTTCAAATTTTAACCAAGGCTGGAGACAACTCAGCATCCCTTCCAGAGCGTGGCTCCTGGCTTCTCTGCTTACACAACCTACAGCATGTTTCAGATGTCCTGGTTCCAGCAGATTTATGCAAGACAGTATTACATGCAATAGTAAGTGATCTATTCCAAGCTGCCAGTAGGAAGTAGGAACTGTAATACAAGAAATCTGAGAGCTCCTGGCAGTTCTTCCTCTTTCGATGGTGCTTGGAGAGGTTTTCATCATAACTTGTGCTGAATGTTGTGGGAGTGTACCCCTGACTGAGCTGCTCTGTTGCTGTTCAGGCCACTGGTTCTGAATCTTGCCCACTGCCTGACTCTTCATTGGGAGAGCAGGTGTCTCTAGGGTAAATCTGGTCGTGCTGATGAGCCTTTACTCTTTTTTTTTTTTTGACTGCTCAAAGTGCACAGTGTTGACTGGACATCAGTGACTGGCCAAGCTGACATTTGCAGAAGGCTGTTAGACTCCCTGCAGATTGCTCTAAATTGTTTTTGTGAAGTATTGACATTACTGTAGATAAAGGGGAGGGTGCCTGGTTTGATTTGTTGAAGTCACTATACAGCTGTTATGGGTAGAACTAAAACTTGGTTTTAGTGCTTCTGTAGCCTCTAAACTTGATGCTTCCTACTTGTGTGTGATCTGACTCTGCTGTTAAAAATGGACAGATTTTCACACACAGGGCCTCTGAAGTGTTAAAGGATTTGACTAAGCTTCATTCTGTACTTTGCTCTCTGGTTCCAGCTTGGCTTCTACTGCTGCATCTGCTGACCCATCCCATGCACGGCATTCTCAGGAGATCCCAGTGGCACCAGTGACACCTCCAGCTCCTCTCCCAGACCCATTTCCTGCCCAAAACCAGCCTGGAAACCAGAATGTTGCTGCTCAGGTTAATGCAGTGGCTGACCAGAACTTGAGGATGAATGCCCAAGGGGGTCCCCTGGTGGAGGAAGATGAGGAGGGGGGCAATCGAGACTGGCTGGACTGGCTCTACTCAGCAACACTGCTATATGTTTTTGTCAACATGGTCTATTTCTACTCCAGTATCAGCAGACTCCTCCTTGTCATGGGTGGCACTGTTCTCATGTACCTGTAAGTGTGTGGTGTTAGTATTTGCTGTTCAGAAGGGTTTCTCTGAAGCACTGAGTTCTGTGCTGTGCTCAGGTTCCTGGTGGCTGAGCTTCTGAGGACTCTTGGATCTGAAAAGGGCAAACCACTCCTCTGTATCCTGGTATATAACTCAGTATTTAGAAAAAAGATAATTAAGCCTATGTTTGGATTAAATGAAGAATGTGGCTGATCTCACTGAGGTTTTGCAATTTCTGGTGTGGCTGTCTTTCTATTTGCAAAAACTACTTGAAACCAAAGTAGCCCCTGTTGTAAAGCTCCAGCAGCTCAGCAGGATAGAGCAAACAGACTTGTAGGTTCAGTACAGAAAATGACAGTTTCTTCTTGGGAAACAAGTGGTTCAAGTCTGAGAAGAGGGTCGTGTACTTGCTGTGAGAGCAGACCAGGCTGAACTGAATGGTGTGTCCTGAACTTCCTTTGAACCTCTCTGGGTGGGGGAATATAATTAGGATCAAAACACAGATGGTAATGGATCCTCAGTTGCTATGCTCGGGATGTCTTATCTGAGAAAGATAATCTGTCCTCCAAAATTCTTTGATCACCTGTGGAACAAGTGATGTAGGTGTCTGAATTGTAGGTCTAGGAGTGAAAAGTGGAGCAGCTTTTCCAACATCTTTGTAGACTTGGAGAGTTGAAGGTTAATTGTTCCACTGAAAGTCCTTAAATTGTCCTGTTGATAGTTGCCAGCAGCTCTGAGCAGTCAGATGTGCAGCTGTTGTGTAACAGGATGAGTAATGTTGAAACAGCATTAATTAATTAATGAATCTGTTGCTTCCCCAGGCACCATGCTGGACGGTTCCCATTTAGACGAAGACCAGTTCAGCCCTTCCCAGGCAATGTTCCTCCTCAAGCTGCTCCAAACCAGGACCAGAACAATAACTTTCAGGTATTGTCTTGCTAAGTTTTTAAACCATGAAACCCTGTGAAGTTTAGCTTTTTGGTTTATTAATTGTGTAGTAGAAAAAAAAAAAAACTTTTCTTGAAACTTCTCTAAGACATGGTCTTCATGGGAGAATAATTGCCACCTGAGTCTTGCATTGGTGTAGTAAATTCTTTAGTTAACCTTCATCCTGAAATATTTTGGTTATCTTTTAGCTGCTTCTGTCTCTTAGGAAGTTGTAATGGGAAGTACTCATTTCCCATTTCTTCAGGCTGAAACTGAGGGCAGGGTTCAGGCTATACCTCTGTAGGATTTGGGTCTATGAGCAGTTTGAGTCTTTCATTTCAAGTTGATGTCAGTTCTGATGTCAGTGAAAGTTAATTAGCTGTAAATACATAATTCACCTGACCTGATGCTTGATGGCTGTCCTGGACAGTGGTTCTGGACACCAGTGTGAGTTAACCAGTACTGCCAGTGTGGAGCTTAGGTTTTTGACTTTGCATCTGGGGCTACTTGAAAAATTTTATATTCAAACAGTGACATTTTGGCAGCAGAAACACAGTTTGATGCTTGAATTTTCTAAAGCATTTCTGAAATTCTCCTTTACCAAATATCCTTTATTTTGGCAGGGGGAAGATGGAGGCAGAACAAGTGACTCTGAGACACCTCCTGATGAGGGACAGGCTTTCCAAGAGCTGCAACAGGCCAACCCTTCACTCATGAGCACAGTGTGGATTTTTTTCAAGACTTTCTTTGCATCCCTCCTTCCAGAAGGGCCTGGACTGACCCGCAACTGATCTGTCACCAATCTGCTTGTCTGAAACTGCAGTGGACACCTGAGAGAACCAGATACCAGGTGTGGGAAGGGATGGCACTTCTCTGCTTTCACTGACCCAGCAAATAAAGCTGCAAGAAGCCTTACATCATTACAGCCCAGAGACTGAGATGCTTGTCCTCATTCCAAAGAACTTTGTTCCATAGCATTTTGTTAGGTACCTTTGTAGAGGCTTGGCATTGTGGACTTGTGCACTAAAGGCACAGGCTCTGAGCGGGTGTGCAAAAATGTTAGGGAAGCAAATTGCTTCTTCTGTGCTATGTGATTCCTGTTGGAATGTTTCAAATGCTGTTTTAATTACACTGAGTGTAGGATCTCAAATGAAAAATTGCTAGATATGCATTAGCAGATTTTTAGGAAAGATCTGTTGTTAAATTTCTTCAACAATATTTTAAATTTTCTTTGTAAATATTTCCCTGTGAAGAATGTGTTGTGCAATCTCCTTGTTGGACAGAGTGGAGGACTGCAAGATGGTGATGTGGATAAGCAATTACCTCAGTGGAGTTGCAGACTAAATTTCATGTTGCTGAATTCAGATAGTTTAAATTAAAGATTTAATTCCCCCCGCCCTTCCTCCTTCCCCTCTGTGCTGCTGCCAGATCATGGGGGAAGAGTAAGTGTGTTCAGGTCTAAATAGACTTAGCAAAAACTTAATGCAAAATGTAAAGTTCTTTACTGCTTTTGGGTGCAGAGTTAAAGCAGTCTAATTCCTGTATTCAACTTTGCGTTCTCACTCCAGTGCAACTCTTCTTGTACTACTTCATTGTGTTTCCTTTTGTTTCTGATATGGTTAAGGGCTGTTATTGCAATAAAAGTTGCAGGCATTTATATCCACGTTTCTAAATAACCTCTACAGCAATCAGAAGACTACCTGTGCAAAGCACAGGGTGTGTTCTTGCCTGGTTTTTATTGAAGAGTCGTGATGAGGGAGTTGCGATATGAGGGGAAAAAGTGCTTAACTCAGTTCCTTGCCCAGCTGTGTTCTTCAGCAGGTGAAGGGCCTTGAATAGCTTGGAGTTTGCTTAGGGAAAGCTGGGCATCTTGAAATGGGTAATTCTGTAGGTGTTTGGAAAGTTGGGTCCTTGAACCCTGCCTGAGACTCACAGTGGAGTTGCAACACACTGTCTTGGCTCAGGGTTTAATTGGCTTGAAAAGTGCTGTCTAGGAACAGCTGCCACTCCTGGAACTTGTCAGTCCTTCCCTCTGCTGCCTGCACTTGGCAGGACAGCTTGAGGAGTGTTGGCAGGGCCAACACACATCACTTGGGACAAGCACTTGTAGCAGGTAGTGCTTGATCTAGCTGTGTCAGATCAGACTAATGTTGGGATATGGTTTGTTGGTGTTACCTGTGGAAGCCACTTAATCCAGGAGCTGTTTTTGATTTGAACAAATTCTCTTCCAGGCTTGTTTTTCTGCCATATCTTCAGTTTGCTGGAGACTTGGAGGATGGGTAGGACAGTGGTAAAAATAATTTTAAAAATATTTAAAATGAAATAATTTGAGAGGAGGTCAGTTTTGTTACCCCAGATACATCCTGCATAAGCCTTTGAGGATTTTCCTGGAGGAGGTGACCCCTCTTTCTTGCTATGCGCATGGTCTGGTGCTGCTCTGGGAATTGCACTCCCTGAAAAATGGCATTCCCAGGCTTTTGCCTCCCTCAGTCTGTGTCCCTGTGGTAGGCACAGGGTGGGTGCCAGGTGACAGCCATTCCCCCACCCTGGACACAGCTGCTGCACTGGGAGTGTTCCACACCAAGGGTGCTTTGTGGATCGTGGATTTTTCTCCCTCAAGGTGTAGCAAACTATCACTTGGGTGCCTAAATTAATTGAGCTGTGCCTGTGCTCAGTTAGTTCTAGCAGGGCAGTTCCTGGCAGCCAGAAATCAACTGGTTTGCTATGGTTAAGACAATGAGCTCCTAGTGCTGGATTACTTGTGAAATCTCTAGTCTGAAAGTTTATCAGAGACAGCAAAACATCTGTTGTCTTGCAGCTTTTGCTGTTCCCAAGAGCAGGCAGATGGGTTTAAAACTGGTTGGAAAACTAATGAAGTGTAGCTAATGCCAGTGCAGAGCTGCAGTGAGAGTCCCGGACCTTTAGAGAACATTTCCTTAATGGTTTTGTGAAACGCATAACCTCTGCCATTGGGGTGGAGGGGAGCTGTGACAGCAGTAATGTGGAAGTAAATCCTGTGTAATCCTGCAGAGGCAGCTGCCAGTAGTGTGCACCCAGGCAGGAGCACTGGGATGTGAGGGAACAGTGCCGGGCTGGGGGCTCCAAGCACCTGTGACTGAGCCAGCCTGGTGTTATGTGGGGTTGGGAGTTTGGGGTGGCCCTAACCCTGTCACTGAGCCCCCAGTGGATGTCTCTGGTTGCCTGAGACCCTGGGAGCAAGCTGAGACAGCTCAGCTTGGAGGGATGTCAGTGTAAGGAGGGATGGCAAGGAATGGGACAGAGCCTGGATGCCAGGGAGCACAGCCCTGAAAATGAGGGAATCTAGGTTAGGTGTGAGGCAAACATACGAGCCTTGAAACTTCCAAAGCAATACTGTCCCCTCTGCTGGGATGGAAGTTGAGAGACTAGAAGGGGCCTTGAGGCTTGTGGGTTTAGGAGGCTGGGTTTGCCTTGGCTCACACTTCAAGCTCTGATTCTGATGCTGGTTTAGCTCCTCTGCATGCTTGTGAGCTGTAGCACCCAACCGTGTTGGTTGTGTGTGCTCCTGAGAGCAGGCAGGCTGTGGCAATGAAAGTCCTCTGAAGGTCCACAGGGTGGCAAAGTGAGCAGCAGGACAAAGCCAGTCCCTCTGCTGCTGTGTCCCCTGATATACTCTGGCAGCTGCTCCTAGTTGAAAACAGTTCTCTGTCCCCACTGAGAAGCCAGTCTGGAAAAATGTACAGTCTGTTTTTCTCAGACACCTTTGTTCTTGCTGTGGAAACTCCTAACAGGCTGCTTACTTGGGGAGCCACTCAAGTCCTTTTGTCACTGTGGATATGGTCCTGTCCTCCTGGAACATAAACCTCATGAGAACAAGATGTCCTGGTGGTGTGTTTGTGAGCATTTTTCTCTGAAGAGCTGTTTCATTTATGCACTGACTTGCCTGCTGACCCTGTTCTCAGCAGCCAGGGACATCCCAGCAGCTGTGCAAGCGTCCAAGCTGAGTGCTACAACCTCCCTCTGCCCTTTGTCCTGTGCTCCATTTCTAACTGTGTGCCTGGTGGGATTTGCAAAGCTGTGCATTCCAACTGAGCCTCCTCAGGGGCCATCCCAGCCACTCCCCAGTGTGTTACCAAACTGCCAACTGCATCTTCATCACCTCCCTCCAGCCCTTCTGCTGCATAAGAATAGCTCCTGAAATGCCTGCTGGTGTTTAATGTGGTGTGATTTTCAAATGGAATCATATCATGTGGGTGAGCCAGTTCTGGCGTGACAGCCCCTCACAAACTGCAGTGATGAGGGGCTTGAGGTCAGTTCATGTTCAGCTGTCTGCCTGGGAGGGTTGGACAAATCCTGGGAACTGTTGCTTCTGGGGCCGTGGCCTGTACTGCAGAACCTTCCCAGCTTCTTATAGTAGCACTGAAAATTGTATTTTCTGCTCTTGTAGTCCAGATTTGCCAGTCCAGGGTCAGTGCCTCAGAATTACAGCTGGCTGCACTTCCAGCTCCAGCCCAGCTGCCCTGGGCACCCTCATCTATGAAAAGCCTGGGCTGACTTAGGGCCACCTATGTGTGCCAGCTTATTTTTTCTTTTTAGGGTTGTTATAGATGATACTGGTATAGAAGAGAAGAAATTGAGTTGGTTTCAGGAGAATTTGGAGTTGCAGTGGGGGAAGCCTCCCCTGAGATCAGGACATTTTCTAAGGATACTCCTTGAGGCCAAGAGCCCTCACTCATGTGATGGTGGATTCCAGGTTACTCTTGCTTCCTAAAATTTTGAGAGTCAGGTAATACCAATTTCATTTTCCATCACAAATCTGTACTCAAATATTGCATCACTTTAATGGATTAAACTAGTTTATAAAAGAAATGTTATTTGAATGTTGTCTCAATTGTATAAACCTCTAGGTCAGATAGGAGCAGTGGTCTTTGTGCTGACCCCACTGCCATCCCAGGGCTGGGCTGCTGTGTGAATCCTGGCTGTGGTGCTGGAGCCCATCCTGCTGACGGGTGCAGCCAGCATACCTGGAAGGGACTCTCAGGAAGCATCTGCAGGGTAACACCAAATGTTTTGGTCAATGCAGCACAAAGATTAATGGCACTGTGATGTACCTCTGCCCTGGACAACGTGGGGAAAAACAACCCCAGTGACAGGATGGTCCTCAGCTAGGTGGTGAGTACATGTATGCGTGCATGGCCTTCACATAAAGCCTTACACAGCAAATACTTATCAAAACATCTTCCAGCATCCCCTTTGCAGCTTGGGTGTTTAACTTTTCTTTGGGATTTAAAGCCTGCCCTGTCTCCTGCTAGCCAAAATTAACCTTTCCTTAGGCTTTTAAATCTGACCTGATTTGTCCTAGCCTGACCTTGCACTGGGAGGGGGGGTGGGCTGTGGTGTCCCTGCTGCCCTGGCCTCTGCCTGGTTACTCCAGGACAAGGATGCTCACAGCATCTCTGTGTTCCACATGCTTTTGCTATTGTAGGCAGAAAGTCTCCAGCCTTCCTGTTCCCACTGGAGGTCAATGCCCGGCAGTTCCCTGTTCTCTTTTTCTCTGAGCTCTTTGCTGTCTGCTGACAGCAGTGCTGGGGCAGGGCAGCTGGCCCTTGAGGGGGCTGGGAATGCCCTGGATCTACCAGGACCAGCACAATGAGTCTGGAGTCTTGGGCTTTCTGCTTCTATCTGCCCTGGTGACCAACATCCCTGTATCAAAGTGCCAGCTTTCTCTTTCCTCCACGCTGATATGAGTTGCTGCCCTGGGCAGAGAAGTGATGGGGCCTCCTGGTGCCTGCAGGATTCCCTTTATACCAAACATTAGCCACTGTGCCCACACCCTTTGAACTGAGAGAGGAGAAAATAGAGCTGTTAGATGGTTAAATCCTCTTGAATCCCAATCCTTTTGTAACGTGCCCGTGCTCTGTGCAGCTGCCCTGGGAAGAGTTCTCCTGGCCAGGGCAGCGGGGATGCTGTGACAGCTGAGATGATGCCACGTGGGAGCTCTGCTGCTCAAGCACCTGCTGTCTTTGTACGTTGTGTTTCCAACAATTAACTGTTCATTTCTAGAGCACTTCGGGCAGGCAGCAGGCAGTCTGTCCACAGCCACCACGCTGCTCTCCTGGAGAAGCCTGGAGGAAGCTGCAGATGCTCGGCTTCCCTCGGGGTCAGTGACCGTGAGTGCCTCC
Organism: Sitta carolinensis; assembly: GCA_032173965.1. Taxonomy (NCBI): domain Eukaryota; kingdom Metazoa; phylum Chordata; class Aves; order Passeriformes; family Sittidae; genus Sitta; species Sitta carolinensis. Next base: position 6,659,343 of record CM063292.1, read on the forward strand.
TGCGGGGTACCAGAGGCCATTCACTTTCTCAACTCAGGAAGAAAACAGCACGGCAGGGTGGGGGCTGCTGCACAGCGCGGACCCCGCAGGAAGCGTGCTCACCCTGCACGGGGAGGAGGAGGCATCTGCCAGGGAGAGAGGGAGGCTGGCACCTCATCTCGCTCAGGGTGTTGGGGCTGCTCCTGCAGCACTGCCAGGTTCTTACCTGCCCTTCTCCCTCAGTCTCTTCTGGCAAAAGGGAGCTGTTGTGAGCCTCCTTGCTGAAATAATCCCACTCTGGTTTGTGCTGGAGGTGATTTTGGTGTTGGGATGGGCCCCAGAAGCTCAGCAGAGGTGCAGGACAGTGGCATACAGGGCAGGTGTGCACAAGGAGTGGATGTGAACTTGCCTCTGAGGTTCCCCAAATAGCAGCTGCAGGTCTGGGTGCGTGAAAAGCTCTGCCTTAGTGGATGGTGGCAAATCAGACTGTTCACAGACCCAGCCAAGAGGAGAAAAGCATCCCAGTCGTGTGGTCATGGAGCTTTCCAGGGATGTGGGAGATGTGAGTTCACCCAGTGGTAGCAAGAAGCACCCTCTTCCTGGGAGTGTGCCTCAGTTTCCCCCAGTGTGTATAAAATCAGTGGAAGGGGAAGCAGTGAATAATGCAGGTACCTTTCAAACAGGGCCTTGCTGGGGAATTACTGCAGGAATACAAAATAAGGAATATTTCTCCATGAAGAAAAAAATATCTAGTGGCTTGAGGCAGCAAGTGAAGCTGCTCCCTTGACTTTATCCTCTGGCACTCTCCATCCCCTCCAGCTTTTCCCACCCTCCCTGGTGTGTACACGTCCTGAGTTAAAGCAGTCTTGGCAGGAGAGGCAAGCCCTGCAGCCCAAACTCCTGCTGAGGGAGGAAGGCAGCATGCAACATGAATGGTGTTGAGGAAACTATAGGAAGATTAGGAAATGTGTGATGAGTTTTGATAAGTGGAGGAAGCAGGTCATGTCCTGCTTCGAGTGGGCTCTGCTGGGGGTATGAAAGCAGCCTCTGCCTCCATCAGGAATCACTTGGTCTCATCAGCGCTCTCTGCTCTGGCTGAGGATGTGCTGGGCTGGCAGGATGATGCTGAGGACCTTCAGCATCTTGCTGGTGCTTGTGCATGCAGCAGCAGCCACCTGTGAGTTTGGGCCCTTCCCCTACAGAGCCACAGGGATCGTCTGCAGGATGACCAAGCCCGCGGCGTTGCTGTGTAAGTGCTGCTCTCTGGGGCTCTGCCTGCCCCCTCTCTGCCAGAAGTTAGGGAGTGAGGGGGATTCTTGCTTCTCTGTCTCTTGTGCCAACACCTGCCTGGGAGCACAGGTTAAAGCACGAGAGATTGGAAATTGTCCCCAGTCCCTCTCCTTAGCCCAAGGATTCAGCGCTGTTCCTGTTGGGGATTGGCTTGACGAAAGAGCTTGAACAAATGTGTGTGTGATTTCTCTCTTCATTGCAATCTCATCTCTTGGGGTCGGTATGCAGAATGGGAGGAAACAGGTTCTCTCCTGCTGTGGGCTTATTTGCAAGGATTTGGGAGCTTTGCAGGTGGGGGAAGAACTTAATTCTTCTGTGGAGGGTGGGAATAGCTCTGTCCTGTCCCATCCAACAGTGGTACGTGCAGAGAAAGGTGCATTTGTGCTGGGCTGAATTAACAGAGAGTGTTTCTGGCAGGAAAAAGTCCTGGACAAGCATGTGCCTGAGGCTGTACTTTTTCCATTAGGAAAATGGGCACAGAAACGATTTCAGAATTTATTCTTTGTAGACCAAAGAGTGAATGCAATACAAGTGAGCAGTAACAAAGCAAAAGCACTGGGGTAAAGTCAACAGCTTGTGGGGTGTAAGGATGAGCACAGCTTGACATTTCCAAAATCTGCTCCTGAGGTGTGTTGAACGCTGGCCACGACTCCCTGGACACAGCTCCCACTGGTGGCTGTCGAGTCACACACACTGCTGTCCCTTGCTGCCATCAGCTGTTACAGTTAGGGATTTTTAATTTTTTAAATTTACTCTGAAACTACTTCTAGTGCTTCCTAATCTAATGCAAATGCCTCGGATAAAAGCCTTCTGTAGTGCTCTAATCCAGAGCATGGATCTGGCTTTGCAGCCAGGAGAGATTGCAGTTTGACATCTTTGCCCTTTTGTTCCACTGACAGTGAACCAGGAGACGGCCCAGGTGATTCAAGCAGCCTTCAGAAATGCCAAATTCCCCAACATCACTGGGGAGAGGTCCATGAGGCTCCTTGGCCGGGTGGCTTATGGGCTGAGCAAGTGAGTATCTCTGTGCTGGGGAGAGAGGGGACCAGAAACTGGCCTTGGAGGGAGCTTTGAGCCAGCAGTTCCTGGTGAAAGCAAAGGTCTGGACTGGGGCAGACACAGTTTTGGATTTAAGCCCACAGACAATTTGCATCTTAAGGTTTAGGCTGCTAATGTGTTATTTGAAAGTTATTTATTTTTCCAGCTGAGTGGGCAGCCAGCAAGGCAGCGTGTAGAGTTCATTTCTGATCATGGGGATGGGGAGTAATGTCCCTGCAGGCTGGGGCACCTGTGGCCACCCATGACAGAGGGGACCCACCCAGGGCTGCCAGAGCCACCCGTCAGCAGGATGTCACCTTTTGCTTTGTGGCAAACCACGCTGGGTGTTGCTGCACTACTCACATTTGTTTTGGGAGCACAAATTCAGTGGTGTACTCACAGAACAGACTTCCTGCCATGACCGCACTGCAATAAAGCAGGGTTGCATTGTTCCATGCTTCCCATTTAAAGCATTCCCCGACCTTGTGACCAAATATTGCACAGTGCACCAAGGCTGAGCAAAGGCATCACTGTCACTGTCCTTGTACCTGGCCCTGGGATTTGCAAAAGCTCTGGAATCTGGCACTGGCACAAGTCCCTCAGAGGTCCCATTCCTCAGGAATAAACCTGTCCTGCCCAACCACAGCAAACAGCTCTGGGCTGGGCACAAACTGTGTTTCTGTTGTTTCCAGCATCCAGGTCAATGGTTTGTCCATAGAGAGGAGTGAGGTGGAGCTCAAGGAGGACAATGCCATCCACATCTCCATTAAAAACGTGACAGCCTTGTTCAAAGGGACCCTGACCTATGGCTATGCCGGGGCCTGGTTGTAAGTACCCGGGGCTGGGGCTGCTGGCACCACTGCCAGCTCCTGCTGCTGCCCTGGGACTGGCCCCTGGCAAAGTGGGAGTGGGGGGGCTGCACTCCTCAGTCTCTTTGGTAGTGGCTGCATTGATTGCTGCCTGAGACAGGATTTTATACTCTAGCACTGCTTCTAAGCCCCGCCTTGCTTTCTGCCTTTCCGTTCTCACCTTGCATGACAAGCCCAGATGGCCAAAGCATAGGACTTGACTTCTTCTCTCCCCTTGGTTGCTCTGTAAACTCTGAGTGGATGAAAAGGGGGGTTCATGCTCCCTAAGTGCCACTAATGCAGCAGTTTGCAATGATTTAAAGCCAGAGTATCTGACATGGGCTGTGGTGTGCTGGAGTTGTCCCATTGCAGTGCAAGGACAGGTGTGAGAGGTGTTATAAAATCCACATCTGTCAGGGGGAAGCTGCTCCTGGCACAGGTTCCTAAATGTCCCCTCTTCTGTCATTACAGCTTGCAGCTTTTCCATTCAGTTGATTTTGAAATTGAGTCTTCCATTGACCTCCAGCTAAATATCAATCTGAGTAAGTATGCTGTGACACCCAAGCTTCTTGCAAAGATGACTTAGTTCCCTCCCCACTCTGGTTTGGGGGTTGCATGTGCTGCCCAGGTTCTCCTGGGTCATGTCAGGGCACAGCTGGGTCTCTGCTGGCAGGAGCTAGGGCAGCTGGCAGGTATCCAGATGAAGAAGGGTGCCTGGTGGACCAGCTCAGCTGGAGCTGTGAGCAGAAACCCTCCAGGCGCAAGGTAGCCCTACCTGCCCCGACTTGGCAGGGTCTGGAATCTTTTCAAACATCCTCTGGCAGATGTAGGGAGCCCTGGATGGCCCTCTGCAGTGATGCCCTGCTCCAGACCTGCAGTGTCTGCAAACTGCACTCTTCCTTCCCATCTCACTAACAAATTTGCTATTTTTTTTCTTTTTCCTTTCATCCCATGCAGTGTGCCAAAAGGACCAAGTGGCTCCTGATGCCTCAGACTGCTACCTGGCTTTCCACAAACTCACACTTCACCTCCAAGGAGACAAGCAGTGAGTCTGACCCCTTTCAAAATCGAGATTTATCGTCCCCCACTGGTCTCCAAGTGCCACCCACCCAAATGTGCAGACCACAGGTGGTCCTTGACTGTGCTCCCTGTCTTACACAGACCTGGCTGGCTGAAGCAGCTCTTCACAGATTTCATCTCCTTCACTCTGAAGCTTGTCCTCAAGAGGGAGGTAAGATCAGCCTGTGGACTGAGGAAAGCTCTGTGCAGCTTTGTATGCCACACACTTTTCTTGCCCATAGGACAGTAGCAGTGTAATGTTAAAGCTCATGAAAAATAAGACAAATAAATTGAATCCACAATAAAAAACCAGCTTGGGCAAAGTGAGAGGTGTTGCTGACCCTGAAGCTGCTGGACTCTGACCAAGCGTCCCTATATCTCAATGAGGTTCAGCTCTGCTCTACAATCTAAAATCCTACCCCTTCCCCTAATTTGCCCCCCTCTTTTCCTCATGTAGGTGTGCAAGGAAATAAATGCTGTCGCTCAGACGCTGACAAATTTTATACTTGATTTAGCAGGTAAATATTTTTGAGTTTTCTGCTTTCTATTTTTATTATGTGCAGCTTTAACGTTTGAGCCCCAGCAGAGTGGTAGCCAACATCCACCAAAAACGTCCTTCAACATGTCCATGGGATCCCAAGCTCTCATACAGAAGCAAAACAAACTTCAGTAACGTTACACTTGGATTTTTCTGCATCAGGTTGATCTTGTAGGGTTCTTACACAGATTCAAAGATGTTTCAATTCATAAAGAATTTCTCCTTCAGTCTGTACTGATCAGCCGTGCAGGATGCTGCAGGACCAGTGTTAGCTAGAACAGAAGCATGCACTGCTGGATTAGGGATGAGATTGTACAGCATCTGGAGATTTTCCCAGTCCCAAATATCAGGGAAAAGGAGTGGAATGTTAAACTGAGCATAATTATCCCAATTTCCCAGTGAAGGAACAGAGTCAGTGAGCTGTAGCAGGATCAGCACTAGCAGCCAAAGGGGTGGGAACTCTTGTCCCACCCTGTGCTGTTTCATGACATCCCTGTCACCACCTGTAGTACCAAGTCCTAAAAGTGACTGGCACAAGCTCTGCTTAAGGTCCTGTTTCTGGTGTGAGGTTTTTGTGTTTCCTTCCTTCAGCCGATTTTGTCCGGGATAAGGACATCATTGTTGACATCTCTGTTGCATCAGATCCTGTAATAAAACCAAGCTACATAGAATCCCATCACAAGGTACAGTAACCCAGGCTGCTGTGCCACCAGATGTTTTCTGGCCATGGTGTGCTCTGGAGGGCTTGGAGGGGCTGCTTCTGCAAGGCCATGGCACTGCAGCCTGGGCTGATGCTCCTGCTGTGTCCAGCCAGGCCTTTGCCTCACCATGGAAATGCAGGTGGTGACTTTTAGTGCAGTTTCCCTGCTGCTTGCTGTGGCCAACACCCTTGTGTTCCTTTGCAGGGCCTCGTGCTGTACAAGAACAGCTCCAGCGTGCTCAGTGACTCTGTTTTCTCGCCATCGCTGCTGACCGAGTCCCGAATGCTCTACTTCTGGCTGTCCGAGCACAGCCTCAGCTCCCTGGCTGCAGCAGCTTTCCTGGATGGGCGGCTGGTGCTCAACCTCAGAGGGGAGAAACTCCAGGTGACTCCCAGAGGGGTACCCTCCTTACCTCAAACATCATAATTTGTGGAGAAAGTGGAAAATGCACTAAACACTGTGTTTTGGTGAGAGCTGGTTTCTGTAGAAGATAGACGACTACAATCAGTCACTGCATGTGATCCTGGAATGGGTGCCCTCTTACCAAAAGTGTGCTCCCAGGCCGTGTTATTCCTGAGAGGGGTAACAGCAGCTGATAGAAAACTTCTCTGCTGAATTGTAAAGGGATGTGATTTTCTGGGGGATCACTGAGAGGGAAGAAAGGGTGGGAGCTGGGGGAGCTCAGCCATCACCTGCACTGGGCACAGCCCCCATCTCAGAGCTCTGGCTGGTCCAGACTGCACCAGGGACAGCCATAACCTTGTCTTTTGTTTTCTACAATCTGTTTCTGGTTTGTTTCTGAAGGAGCTGTTTGAGATGGAAGACACAGAAGTGCAGCAGAAGGCAGTGCAGAGGGTAACTTTTTTTGTCCTATTCAGAGCATTGCATGCCAAATGATTACATTTCAAATGGATTCTGTTGTGTTATAACAGCTTGGGTCCTTCCCTTGACAATCTGAGTCTTGGGTGGGCCAGATGGAGAAAAAGAGGGGCTGATGGAGAAGCAGTTGTGTTTTGCAAGGTGGATTTCCCCATCTTCCATGCTGGCACAGTCTCCCTGAAACCTGGCTGAGTTACTGGGCTTGTGTGAGCAGGAAGAGGAGCTGGGGGCTGCAAAAGGAATGCAGCTGTGTGACAATTTGGCATGAAATCGGTATGGAAAAAGCCTGACTCATCTGTTGCTCCTTACTCCATCAGATTTTTCAAGGCACCTCCTACAATGACTCTGTGGCCAAGGTGTGGAGTCTCACCCAGCCCCAGATTTCCCTTCAGCCTGAAGGGACAGTTGTGAGGTCCTTGGTAGCAGTGGAGGTCAGCATCCTCCTGGCAGGAGAAGCACCCCTGGTGTCTCTTTACATGGAGAAGGTCAGTTCTTGCACCTCCTGACTCTGAACACCTCGGGACAGGCTCTGCCCCAGGTCAGGACCATTCCTGGTGTGCAGGGACAGCAATGGCAGAGCCCTTGGGAAGGGTGGGTGGCTAAACCATGGGGAGTGGAGAAGGCAAATCAGTTTCTTCTCCCATTTCTCTTAGACATTTGAGGCTGGAAATGATGATAGAGACCAGGCTGGCTCAATGCCCCCTCAATTAGGCCAGCCCACTATCAGAGTGCAAGGTGGTCAAAGCAGCAGAAGGCTCTGATGAACCCCTGTTAGCATTTATCTGACACAGGGTAGTCCAATGAGATATTTTAGGAGAGAATGAAGGCACCATGGGAATGTATTTATTTTGATATCTTCTTGTACCCAAATTCCAGCTCAGGTCCCCACTAAGAGTATAGCTGTGTCAGAAATAGAGATACAGCTCCAAAGAACGTGAAGCTCAAAATGCTATCTTTTCCTCTATGTCCCTGCATGGAGGGTCCTGATTACACTGTTTCACCCCAAAATGCTTTATAGGGAATCTAACGAAGCAGAAAAAAGAAATGCCAAAATCTTTCTTGACATGTTAACATCACAGGAAAGCAGTGTGTTTGTCCAGTCTTGTAGCTGTGTCTGTCAGCTCTTGTGGGCTGAGACAGACACAAAACCAACCCAAATCCCTGCCTGAGGATAGGGCACACGATTTGAAAGGTCAAACTATGGAGGAGAATAATTCCCTCAGCAAGCATCCCATGTTAGCAGGGTGTTAAGGGAAATATGTATGGCTGTTTCTCATTCCCCAAGTGGTATCTTGAAATACATTTCAAGGATTGCAGAAGCACTGGACTAGAGGCCGTCCCCAAAATTGTGGCTCCTAGGATGAGATCTGCTCCTGGACAGCTGAAACCCTGGCTGTGATCTGGAACTGCATCACAAAATGTTTCTCTTAAATGAATGCTTACATGCAGACAACAGCAAGACAATGAGCCTAAATAGCCAGAATTCAGATTGCTTTCTTTTTTAATTTGGCTTATAATGGATTGACTACCTGGGGCAGCCCCGCCTACCCTGAGGCTGTTCTCTCTACAGCCAGTCAGATGTTGAGGTGGAGGTCATTGGGAAGCAACACTCTACATAGTCATTTCTGTGCTTATGCAGGGTTTACAAAATAGCAAAACCCCAGTGGATGAGCCAGCCTGGATGCCCAGAGACTGAGGGGCATGAGGAGGGGGGTTATTGCATGCAGGTGGGGAAGGAAAATGCTGTCCTATTCTAGCAATACCTGGAGGTAAAGCCAAAAGGATGTTGAACTCTGGCTCCCAGAAAACAACCCAAAATATCCAAATGCAGCTCCTTGCTATAAGGCTAGCCTGAACCTGCTGCTCCTCTCTGCAGGAAGTCACGGTCACTGTCCAAGCTACCTATGCAGAGAAGAAGCTCATTTTGCAGCCTGTGGACTCCAGGTTGGTACTGTGCTCTCTTGAGATTTGCCTCTTTTGTCCCATGTTTAAGAGCAGCACAAAAAGATCTCTGCAGCACTTAGTGAATTCTCTCCCCCTTTTTTCTCCCTTCCCTTCAGCGTAGAGATTAAAGTGTTTAAATGCACAGCTGATCCAAGTGGGGTAAGTCCTACAAAAAGAATGCTCTAGGCCATTTGAGGCTACACAATGTATTTAAAAACATTTTTGTATGATTTTTTTTTTGGTTTTCAGGAGGACCCATCCATACAGAGCTTCCTCCAGAATATGATCTTGGTTGCTGGCATTCCAGAAGTAACATCAAGTGAGTTTTCATTCGGGGAAGTGCCAACCTGCCCCATAAATTGTCAAACATCAGAGCTCCTAAACCTGAGCACTGAAAAAATACATCAATAACACTGGCAACTGGGAAGCAGGGGGAACCACACTAATGATTGAAATTCTGCTGGATACACTTAAGGAATGAGGAACCCTGTGTAAATGGCTGGGAGAAAGGAAAAGTGAGTTTTCTGTCAGGCTGAAGGTCATGGGACATTGAGGCACAATTAGCTTTTGGCAACTGGCAGCACATGATAAGCAGTAAGCCAGGGTAGACATCCCTGTAACTGGATTTCTTTGCTGATTCCACAGGTATTGGATCAGCTCTGACTTCACTGATGAACAACAAAAGGCTTCATCTCTTTGATATCATAAATCCTGAGATCATCACCGGAAAGGTAAGCAAAGCTCAGAACTACCTGGCTCTCAAAGCCCTCTTGGGATTGTGGTGTGAACTAATACAATATTTTCTGTTCTCTACCCACTTTTAGGGATATGTAATTGCACAGCTTGACTTTGGCTTCCCGAGTCATTTGCTTCTTCATTTTCTTGAGAAAAGTTTGTAGAGCTCATCCTTTCACAGAGGAGCATAGAAACTCGTGTACAACCAGAAAAAATGCATCTGAACCAATTAAAAAGTGAGCTGCTTTGAATCAGTTTTGACTGAAATTTATTTCCTTTTCCTGAAAAACGTTTGAGGCTCTCTGCAAACTGTGCTTCCATGGAGCCTTGCTTCTGAAAAGATTTTGAGGTCTGCACCTCAATCCATGCTACTTCTTCAGGATCTTTAAAAGGCTTGTGTTTTTAGAAGTCAGGAGTAGGGTCTAGAAGTGCACTGGCTTTGGGTTAGTAGTCTCAGGAGGCAGCAGAAATGGTTTTTGCCACATTTTGGCATGTCTGTTGTTACATTTTGGAAATACAGCACCTTTCATACTCATCCTGGGTTTCACTTCTGCCAAGAGCCTCCTGATTTTCACAGATTCCAGTAAGTCAGATGATATTACCAAACTCCAAGTAAGCTCAGAACCAGTAATGCTAAAAGACCTGGATATGGCTGAGAAAAGTAAATGGGATGTGAATTTCCAGTGCAGTACACTAACAGAGATCTTCTGGTGCCCAGGGTAATTTCTTTACAGGCCCTGATGGTTCAGTGTAGAGCTACAATGGCCATGCTGTTGAGACAGTGACAGCAAAGATCAGAAAAACAATGAAAATCATAAGGAAATCAAAGAGATTATAAGAGAAAGTTTAAGTGTCTAGTCAAGCAGCAAGTTCCTTTTCCTTCTTCCTACAGTGCAATACTTTATCTCAAGTTGCTCAGTTTTTTTCCTGTACCAGTTCATGCTGCTTCTCTTTTTTTTTTTTTTTTTTTTTGGTCTTTTCACTTGGAGGAGATCTTGGGTGACAAATCCAACACCTGTAATGGTGATCACATTGTCAAAGGGAGAGATGATGTTCTCCTCCAGCACAAAGCAGTATAAAAGTATTAAACTTGGCCCCAGAAGGAGGCTGGTAGCAGGATGGGCTCAGTTTCCTGAGCTCCTTGGGTATGGTGGTTTCTCCCTCTGCTCTGCCATGGATCTAAGCCAAGCCCCTCTGACCTGCTTCTCTCACCCACAACACCAGAGGCCCGTCCTTGTTCTGTGTGACTGCTGGGCTGAACATCCAGTGGTCCTGGAGCCCAGGCAGGTGGGGGAGGAGGCTGGAGGGGCCCCAGTGGCTCCAGGGCAGCCAGGGAAGCTCTGACCCAGCAGAGCAGGAGCCCAGCTAAATCATTCCGGGGGGAGCAGTGATATCTCCGCTGCCTCGCGGGGGTCCCGAGCTGCCTGTCCCGCATCCCGGGGGTCTGGTCTGCCTGTCCCGCATCCCGGGGGTCTGGTCTGCCTGTCCCGCATCCCGGGGTCTCCGAGCTGCCTGTCCCCATGCCGGGGTCTCCGAGCTGCCTGTCCCGCATCCCGGGGGTCTGGTCTGCCTGTCCCGCATCCCGGGGGTCTGGTCTGCCTGTCCCGCATCCCGGGGTCTCCGAGCTGCCTGTCCCCATGCCGGGGTCTCCGAGCTGCCTGTCCCGCATCCCGGGGATCTGATCTGCCTGTCCCCCATCCCGGGGGTCCGAGATACCCTGTCCCCCATCCCGGGGTCCCCGAGCTGCCTGTCCCCCATCCCGGGGTCCCCGAGCTGCCTGTCCCCCATGCCGGGGTCTCCGAGCTGCCTGTCCCCATGCCGGGGTCTCCGAGCTGCCTGTCCCCATGCCGGGGTCTCCGAGCTGCCTGTCCCCATCCCGGGGGTCTGGTCTGCCTGTCCCCCATCCCGGGGGTCCCGAGCTGCCTGTCCCGCATCCCGGGGATCTGATCTGCCTGTCCCCCATCCCGGGGGTCCGAGATACCCTGCCCTCCATCCCAGAGGTCTGGTCTGCCTGTCCCGCAACCTGGGTTTCCCGAGCTGCCTGTCCCCCATCCCGGGAGCTGCCTGCCCCACCCGGCTCCTAAGCCCCACGTGTTTTCCCGGCAGAGCTGCCTGGATCGCTCGTTTCGCTTTCGGCGCAGCCGCTGTCCCGGCTGCCCGGGCGCACGGAGCGGGGACAGGAGAGCGCAGAGCAGCGGGAACATCGCACTGGGCACCCGGGGAGGGCGAGGCGTCCTGCTGGGAACCCCACGAGAGTCTGGGAGCTGGAAGTCTGGCTATTGCACCCCAGCCCGTAGATGTTCGTGTCTTATGCGAAAAGCCGGGATAGAAAACGGAATCGGGAACGCTGGAAAACACCTCCGAGGTGAGCGAATCCAAACTTTGGGCTAACAGGTGACCTGTGCTCCCAGGCACAAGGTGGGCCAGAGCCGGGCCAGGAGGTGGCAAAAGTGGGACAGAGCCTGGCAGGTGTCCCCGTCGCCCCCTCCATCCACTCGCGGTGCTCCAGGGCTCTCCCCACTCGCTGCACCGTGCTCAAGGCAGGACAGCCAGAGTCAGTGTTTCTGGCCAGAGACACGGTTGTTGCTGGATCCGGATTCTTTTTTTCTTTGATAAGTGGGTGATGGCACAGTGCAATGTGCCATCTTGCCTTCTCTGGGACTCGGCTGCAGGCTCTGTCTGGTTTTCCAGTGCAACTTCCCTGGCCTTCAGAGAAATATTAGTAACATTTCATTGAATATTAATAACATTGCATTGTTTGTTGCAGCCCATCTGATTAGATATGGAGATCTCTGCACACACAGCTCTATCTAGACATGGGAAAGTTTATGTAATCATTCATATCTGCTACATTCTCACTTAAACCTTGTCCTTATTCCAAAGGAAAAGCAACTTGTTTTTTCTTCTTAGATATAGTGGAAGAAGTAATTAAATATTTCCCTGTGTGCCAAAATAATCAGATTTATTCACGTAAATAGAAATATTCCCTTTGCAAGTGTCTTAACCAAAACTAAGTCAGAGTTTGCTCCACGAAGAGTGTTTACCCTGGGTACCATTTCTTTGGACCACTTCTCAAATGTTTTACCTGAATTATCACCTAATCGTAGATTTTAGGCTAGGACGTTACCCGTCCTCTGTTCTGAGTGGAGGTTTTATTCATTTCTCTGTTTTTAATGCAGATGAATTTCAGTTGGGGAATTCCCAGCTGATTTTAGTTTCATTTTACACGGTCTTCTGTTCATTAGGTCCGGAAAGGCAAGGAAGGGCCTTGTGCCTTGGGACAGTGGTGGGTCAGCATGTGGGAAAATCAAGGCAGTGGATATTGTCCTCCAGCTTTGCTGTTTGGTGACCCCCACACTGGTTTTGGTGCTGGTACTCTGTGCCCTCAGAGCAGGCAAGAAGTCGGTAGATTTGCAACAGGGAATTTCGCATTTCAGTTTTGTTTTGCGTGGCTGGGAATGGTGCAAATGGCAATTTGGGGAGGTTAAGTTTTGCAAAGTGTATTAAAGATGGTTTTGCAATTGAAGGGCAAGGATCAAGGATCAAAAGATTTTTGGCTTTTTTTGTGAGGTTTTTGTACTTCATTTTGGGATCAGAAGTATTTTGCTGAAGATAACTGCCAGTCATTCCTGATGGTTTTATTGAGCAGAGCAGTAGTACAGGAATTGTGCAGTGTGGCTGAGCTTTCAGTCAACTTTTCAGTGTTGTTTTTTTTTTTTTTTTCTTGAATATGAGTCTTTCATTGATTTTTATGAGTCTACTCTTTGCCTGAATGGCTTTCATTCTTCATTGGCATAAAGGGCTGATTTTATTTGTTTATGTATGTATTTAGTATGGCTTTATTCAGTCTTGTTCTTGATCAGATGGAGTAAAGGTGATTGCATTCCTCTTCCCTCTCCCTGTGGTAGGGGTGGCCGGACACCAACTACTGCTGGGTGCAGAGCAGGGTGAAATTTCCCTTTGCCCTCTCTGCTGAGAGGTGGGGAGCTGGCACTGGGGACATTTTCAGCCTCCTACACTTGAAACTTTTCTGTGAGAGCTGTGTAGTCTCAGAGGAATGGCTTTTCACAGTCTTTCTGGTGTGACTGACTGCCTGACTTGAGCAAGATGCTGCTGCTTCTGCATCAGCTGCTGCAGAGGGGCTGAGAGCAGCAGAGTGGCACAGCCCAGCTCAAATCAGGCAGTGACACCAGGAAAGCTGTGATTCCCACAAAGCATTCCTCTAAAGCTGTCTTCACTTGCATCCTAGGGCTCAAGGCTCAGTCCTGCATTTTCATGAGACCAGGAGTGAATTCTCAAATATTGAAACTTTGTGGTCACTGCTGGTTTGAGTGAGAAGAGATGAAAAGCTTCACAGCTGACCCTTGGATCAAAGGCAGAGCTTCTAGATTTGTGACCCACGTAATTGCCACGGCCTGGCATGTCTACATCAAGCTCTGTTGATGTTACCTCCAGGTATCTGCACCAAGAGAGGCATGTCCCACATTTTGGGGTGTGTCTGTGTGCCAAGACTGTCTCTAGCACATCTAGAATGTGGAGCAGAAGCCACCTTTGCACTTGGCAACTGGAAGGAGACTGATTACACAACAATGCAGGTAGGAGTTCATGTGCATGGCTTTGTGGGAAGGAAATGGGAATGGAAGTGGTGTTGTCAGCAAAGCAGAAATGAGTTGCTCATCCCCACAAAATGAGCAGAAAAACAGTTGCCTGAGCCCTTCATGCAAGGGAGTCCTGCACAAACTTGTGAACTAAGATACAGCTGAACAAGTAAAGGAAAAGCTGCACACACAAGGAAAACAAGACAGGGAATTTATTCACAGCTTCTCATGGGCAAGCAGGTGTTCTGCCATCCTCAGGAAAACAGGGGTCCAGCACATGTAATGGTGATCTGAGAGACAAATATCATCAATCTGTGACAAACAAAGTTTACTTTCTTGGTAATTTGTAAAAGTTTAATAAAGGATAATAGGAGATAATAAATCAAAGGTTAGTGGCTGAGCACTTGGTATTTAGCCAAGAGCACACCTGTTATTTCTGAGACGTTTTTTACATCCTTTTTCTATTGTATCAGCTTATTGCATATTCATAAAAAATTATGCATATATAAGCTTTTCTCTAAACTAGTTTACATGTTCTAAGAACTGCTAAGCATGGCATCTCTTTGAGTTCACCTTTTTAGAGCATGCACATTTCTTTCACATCACTTCTAGCCTGGGTTTTGGTCCACATTTTCTACAGATGGTAAGTGCTGATCATTGGCATATCAGTAGCAGGGGTCATACATTCACTGGATGCTATCCTAACTAAGCAGGTAGTTTAATTACCATGAGCATAACTATATTAGCTATTTTACTACTATGTTTAAGTTTAGTTAATAACAAAAACAGAACGTATATTTTTATAGCCTTATACATATAGCATCTATTTTAATATTTGCAAAAATCCAATATTATAATGTGCATTTATAACAGCTCTAACTCCCTGCCTTCCTCCTTCTTACCCCAGCTTTACATTCTGAGCATGATGCCACGTGGCCAGTGGAAGTCAGCTGTCCTGGCTGTGCTCCCTCCCAACTCCTTCTGCATCCCCAACCCATTTGTTGGTAGAGTGTTAAGAGACGCAGAAAAGGCCTTGACTCTGTGTTAGCACTCTTGAACAATAACACAAACATCCCTGACCTCCCCAGAGGTCCTGGTATATGGGAGAGATGCCTGGGATGTTCTATTTGGCAGCTGGCTACTGCAACAATGCAGATGTCAACAGCTTCTCCTTGGCTGGTGCCAGAGACTCCCAGGGACTGCCCCTGTCCTTCACAGTCCTGCTGTCAGGCACTGTGCAGACAGGGGCTGCCATTCTTGCACCCTCACAGAACCACAGAATCACCAGGTTGGAAGAGACATCCAAGATCATCGAGTCCAACCCATGTCCTGACACCTCAACTAAACCATGGCACCACATGCCACATCCAGTCTTATTTTAGATACATCCAGGGAGGGTGACTCCACCACATCCTGGGCAGATGATTCCAGTACTTTATTACTCCTACTATGAAAAACATTTTCCTGATGTCCAGCCTTTATTTCCCTTGTTGCAGCTTGAGGCTGTGCCCTCCCAATCTATTAGCTGCTGCCTGGAGAAAGAGATGAGCCCTCACCTGACTACAGCCGCCTTTCAGGGAGTTGTAGGGAGTGCTAAGGTCACCCCTGAGTCTCCTTTTCTCCAGGCTGAACACCCCCAGCTCCCTCAGTCATTCCTCTCAGGGTTTGTGTTCCCAGCCCCTCTCCAGCCTCGGTGCCTCCTCTGGACACGCTCCAGCATCTCCACGTCATGAACTGAACTGAGGGGCCAGAACTGGACACAGCACTCGAGGTGTGACCCTACCAGTGCCGTGTACAGGGGCAGAATGACCTGCCTGCTCCTGCTGGCCACACTATTCCTGATACAGGCCAGGACTGCATGACTGGGCTCAGATCTCTGCTCTAAACTCGGGAGTAAGGGTAGAAAAGCAGATCAAGCCATGCAGGGCTGTGCGGGTGAACATCTCTTGCTCCTGTGTTCACAGCTACCCTTTGTGCTCATCCCTCCAGCCCCTGTTTCAGAGTGATGACCTAGACCTGCCAGCATGTGTAGCAAGAGCCCGTCCCCAGCTCGTGGAGTTCCTGGCTCGCTGTCCCGACTGGCTGCTCACCACTTCCCGGGGCTTCATCCCGAGGCAGCCCTGAGCAGCCTGGGGGACATCGCCGAACCCAGGGAAAAAATCTCTCTGCTCCTCGACCTGCTGGAGGAGGCTGGTGCTGCAGCCTGGATGCACTTTGCACAGTCTGTCTGCATGGAGCATGACCTGCCCCTGGATCTGGAGGTCCTGCTCATGAGCTCTGCAGGAGAAGGTAAGAGAGGTCAGGCCACTTTCCCCTGACCAAACACAGCCAACGCTTGGCCACTCATTGCCATCACCCAGTCTAGGCAGTGGGGCCACCAATGCCCTCACTTGCCTGGCCTTGTTTTTCTTGGAAGCACAGCTTCTGTCTTAGAAATATAATTTGAGGTAAAAAAACCCCTGACATTAACAGATGAAGCCAATAAAGCTGAGATGCAAATTTTGGATGGATTTATTTGAGGGAGAAAATACTCCAATCTCTTTGTTCTGTGGACTTTTAATTGTAAATTTTTAAATTTTCCCAATCCAGGAAGGCAAGGAATACAGAAGTCTTAGAATAACAACACAAAACCACTTCTCCATATTTCTCATTAGCAGAGGCAGTGGCTTTAAAGAAAATGAGGCAATTTGTAAGGACCGCCACCAGTTAGTGTGTGTTATCTTGCAAACTACACAGTGTGCCCACTCTCTGCTTTGTGAGGGCCTGTGGCACCAGCTAAGAGGTGCCTCTGCTTTACTGGGTTGCTTTATCTGGTGATTATTTCTTCTTTTCTGTAGGAAGTCTTACAGGATGAGTCCTTCTCAGTGGTACTGCCTTTCACATCCTGCTTGAGTAACTCTTATTAGTTTCATAGTTGGTGGATGCAACGTTTGCAGCCAAGTGCTGCAGCATCTATTTTGGCTGAGATGAAACAGGGCAAAGACCAGACAACCAACAGAGAATGTGGATGGGTGGGGGATTTCTCTCAGGACTGGAACAGTTTTCAGCCTTTCGATGCTGTGACATATAAAAGATGTCTCTTAAGGTGTCACAGCTGGCTTATACTGGTTTAACTGTTGTAGTAACAGCTGAGCATCACTAACCCATCTGAAGGTGAATTGCTTCTGGTTTTGATGAGGGGGTTTTGTGGCAACTTTGAGTTATGCAATGAGTCAGAAAAGGCCCTTGACTGGGCTGCTGACACAGCCAATGATTTATTCACAGAATGCCATTATTTACAGGGAAAGCAGAGCTTCTCTTTTGGGCAACAGTGTGGTTTGAGATCAGCTAAATCTGCCTATACTATGTTTGCCTATGTTTGTTTGTATCAGAGAGTAAAGTAGTTTTTCTCCTGCCTTGAAAGCAAAGGTAACTGCACTGTAATCTGGAAGAAGACCAGATGGGGACCAAGTAGCCTGGATGTCTGCATCCCTTATATTGAGGCTTGGTTTGTCCCACTGTCTGTGTTGCAGGATGCTTGCCCTTTGTCTCTGGCCAGCCACACTCCAAATTTCAAGAGCAGAAAACTCATATTAACCATAATTAATTTCCCATTCAACTCCTTTAGGTAACTTCAGCCAGACAGAAGAAGCAGGCAGAGGTACGACAGTCCAGTCATCTGTGCCAAAAGGTAAGGCTGGAACAGACCCTGGGCACTGTGCTCATGGAGTCTGTCTTCTCTGCTCGTGGCCTGGGCTCCAAATGTCCCAGGTATTCACCCTCAGCACTGGCAAGGTGTGGAGAAGCCACTGCAGCTTCACATTTCATTGTTCTGTTCTTGGTGTTTTGCATGTGAACCACCCCTTGTTTTGTTTTCTCTCCCTGAATTTCAGAAAAGGCCTTGCTGGCCACCTGCTAAGGAACTAACTCATTTTAGTTTCTCTGCAGTAATCTCCCACCCACTCTACAAAAGAAGTGTTTTTTGTACTTCTACTTTGTCAGCTCATTGGTAGGTGGAGGAAGTTGGTGTGGCTTTTAACGGAAGAGCAGAAAAACTATTCAGGCATTGATTGCGCAGGAACCACTCCAGAGTTGTCAGAATAGGAGCTTAAGAGAACAGATAGTAGGGTCTTCTTCGGGGGTGAATTTGGAACTCAGACCTTTCTAGTTGGTGTAGATCATGAAGAGCCACTTTTACCTCAGCTTTTTGCTCAGAGACTTCTGAGTCACAGCACTGCAAATGTCACGTGACACTGTCTTGTGTGTCACATGCGGGCTTAAGATCTTGAAAATAAGAAGAAAGAGGTGACCTTTGTTCTGCCCTCAGACTACTACCAGCTGCTGTGGTGTCCTAGTGAATCCATCTTGCCAGTTGCTGGTGGAATGGAAATTTGAAAATAGTGCTGGAATTTACTAAGACCAGTTAAGAAAGACATGTACCTCTCTCAACTCTGTCCATTCTTTCCATCTGACAGTGCATCATAAAAAAACAGGAAATTAACCATCATAGACAACCTTGGGAATCTGTGGGTCCTGCATTTCCCAGAAACAGATATTCCCTACAAAAAGACTCACCGGTGAGGTGCTTGTGGCCCATCTCAGAAAAAGCAATTCTGTAATCTCAGCCTGAGTTTACAAATAGTTGTGTCTGACCAATTTTTCCTCTTCAGCTCCCCGAATGCTTTGCTGGAGAGTCTGGCCCAGGTTTGATGTGCTGCCATTCAAAATGCTCTTTTGACCTGGTTCTGACCTTTCAATTTTCAGGGCCTGCTCGCCGTCGCCGTTGCAGCAGCTCTGGGAGTGATAAGGATGCCAAACAGCGACGACTGGGTATGTGCATATTCCAGGAGCTGTGCTGGGCTTCCCTCTCAGGAAAGGACCTTCTTAACATCTTTGCAGAAACATCCAAGAAAACTGATCCCAGCATTAAGGGGGAACTAGTGAACAGGGAATAATATGCATAATACTCAGATACCTAATTTTCATCTTGGAGATAGTAAGATTTAGTTTTCATATAAAGCTGTTTCATCTTTTTCCTGAATGTTGTTCTTCTTTGGCCCCTGTGAAAAATTAGGAAAAGTTACAGGTTATTTTCAGGAGTTCAAAATTTGTCATTTCTACACAGCAACCTCCGATCAGGGCCATTGTTTCTCTGTCTATAGGTGGTAGTATTTTGGATCTGCCATGACTCACAACTAACTTTTTCACCCTCATAATCCCTCTGTTGTCTTCTCTCTTAGAATCATCTGTGAAGTACCGGCATCTCCTCATCGATTCCATCCGCCAGAGGTACGGAAGCAGGAGAGGAGCAGGAGCAGAAGGACAGGAACAAACACAGCCACTGCCCTTCAACCAAACCTTTGTCAACGTTGTCATTCGCCAGAGCAAAGCCCCTCGCTCAAAAGAGAGAGCAGAGAAACCCGAGAGGACAAGGCAGGTGCTCCTGAGCCAGAGGAATGTGCAGATACAGCCGTGCAGGTGTCAGATCTGTTCTGTAGTGAGGGCCCATTGCACACCACAAAGGTGATCTTTTTGTTTGGTAAACCAGGTACAGGCAAGACCAGGCTAATGCACAGGATTTGTCAGAAATGGGCAGAGGGTGTCCTACCTCAGTTCCTCTTCACTTTCCTGTTTGAGTTTCGGCAGCTGAATTTGTTAAAAAGAAAATTGACCCTGAAGGAGCTTTTGTTTGACATGTTCCTTCAGCCAGAGGACAGCCCTGAGGCAGTGTTCCAGGGCCTCCTGGAGAATGCCCAGCAGACACTGATCATCTTTGATGGGCTGGATGAGTTTGCAGCCAGCATGGACGTATCATCCTCCTCTAAGAGAGACCCAGCTCTTACCTCTCCCATGTCCATATCCCAGCTCTTTGCAGACCTCTGTCATGGCAAGTTCCTGCCTGGCTGCACAGTGTTGGTCACCAGCCGACCTAAGAAGTTACCTGACTTCTTATTATACACAGTAAGTGTGTTGGCAGAAATTTGGGGATTTGACCAGGAGAAGGTTGAGGAGTATGTTAGCCGCTACTTTCGTCAGCATTCATTCAGAGAGCGAGCCATTGCTCATGTGAAGAACAACACCAAACTCCTCAGTATGTGCCTCACCCTGCTCTGTGTAACATTGTGTGCATCTGCTTGGAGTATTTGCTCCTTAAACACCAGATGAGTGTGGAGCTTCCTCAGACTATGACACAGTTTTATATCAAAATGTTTCTCATCTTCCTAAACAAGCAGCAAGGAGATTGTGTAGGTGATGAGGAACTGCTGAACTGTAACAAAAAGGCCATTTTGGGTCTGTTTGACCTTGCACTGAGAGGCCTGGAAGAGAAGAAACTTGTATTTTATGTGGGTGATATTCCTGAGGATGTGAAGGAATTTGCCTCCCTGCATGGATTGCTGACTGTCTTTGAGGTGAAGACGAGTGGCACTTGCCCAGAGGTTGGCTATGCCTTTGTGCACTTGAGCTTGCAGGAGTTTTTTGCAGCACTGGGTCTCATGGTGAGTAGGAGGGTGGACAAGAACTACTTGAAGAAGAAGTTCTTCTTGAAGTCAAAGTGGACTTTAAAGTATGAGACAAAGACCGAGTTTATGGAGAATTTTCACATATTTCTCTCGGGCTTGTCGTCAAGAGAGTGTAGGACATTTCTCATGCTGCTGGCAGAGCAAGATGAAGCTTGGGTGCAGGAAAAGCAGGAGGTGATCCTGCAATCTCTCAAGAAACTGGCAGCCACTCATCTGTCAGGGCCTAAAGTCCTGGAGCTCTGCCACTGCACCTTTGAAACACAAAACCATGAAGTAGCCCAGCACATTGGGAGCCTGCTGAATTTCAAGTATGAGTTTAAAAACTTCAGATTGACACCACTGGACATGTCAGCTTTGGTTTTCGTCATAAACTCGGGCCAGGATTTGATCTGTTTGGACTTTGCAGGGTGTCTTGTGGACACTGACTGTTTGGAGGTTCTGGCTGGCTGCAAAAACGTGGAACACTTGAGGTAAACACAGTGAGTGCTGTGAGCTGGTGGGTGGGGAGAAGGGCCAAGGGATTGGAAGGTCAAACTTCAAGTTTGTTCTAGAAGAGAGATGATGTGAGAAAATTTTATCAGAACAGCATAATTTCAGTACTGTAGAGATGTATGAACTAATGAATTTATGAGTGATTGAAGGATAATAAGGTGATAAATCCATTCTGTTTGTATTTTTGTTTGTTTTTCCATTTTGATTAAGGTGAACAACAGAGTAGTTAATGCAGTAGATAAGAGGGAAGATGATAGGCATTTCTTTTCATTATGAAGGAAGGGTGAATCCTGCAAGCAAATGAGAATATCAGCTTTTGGTGTGTTTGTCTTTTTCCCTTTTTCTTCACATTTTAGCTTTCGTAGCAGGAGATGTGGCGATGACTTTGCTGCTGCTCTTTCAAAGGGCTTACGTGGAATGGGGAGCCTGAAGAAACTGGAGTAAGTCTTTGCTTGTAACACCAGTGCCTTCTCCCTTCCTGACTGCTCTCTATAATTCAGTGACATTGGCTCAGCCAGGTTGCTCTGTTCTGTGCAGGGTATGAGGGTGACAGTGCTGCCCAGGGCAGCACACACGGGAGGCTCTTGTTTTGTGCTGGCATCAAGAGCAGTGTTGTGTTGCCCTGCTGGAAGAGGAGTGTGAAGTTGGTTGCAGGTGGCAGAGCCAGGCTGCTGCCTCTGTGTCTGTGTGCAGGCAGGGGCCTGAGACAGCCTTGCCATGTGCTGCAGGGGATTCTGCTCCTCCCTTTGCTTGGCCTGAGTGATCCTTGCTCCTTCCAGGTTGACAGGCGGGAGCATCACAGCTGAGGGGATGACTAACTTGGTCCAGGCTGCATCCCAGTGCCTCCAGCTTGAGGAAATAAAGTGAGTGTGTTGTGGCAATGACCATCAAATTGAACCATTCCTTCCTTGGGGTACTGATGAGAATGAATCTGTGTGCAGCTTGCAGGGCAATCGGATACGGCATCCAGATGTGAAGAGGGTGATGGACCTGTTTTCCAAAATGGAAAAGCTGAAGAAAGTAGAGTGAGTAGAAATGGCTTAAACCCTGGCTGCTGTGAAGTCAAGCATAGCACAGAGATGTGGGGCACCAAGCTGAGGCACAGACATTTAAGTGCAAGCAGGGCTGTGCTGGACTCAGTTTGAGACAGAGTCAGCCTCAGTTCTTATCTAGGTCTTTTAAAATCATCCCCAGGGAGTCCTGGCACCACTGACACCTCTCCAGGAATTACAGTGCATGTGCTCAGCTCAGTGCCCAGCTTGACTTTTCCTCTTCTCCTCCCCCTGGTGAGGTTCAGGCTGAGATATCTCACCTCTGATTAAGGGAGGATGGCTCCATCAGAGTCTTCCCAGCCTTTCCCCAGTCCTCTTCTCCTGTGCTGCTCCCTGCTACTCTCTTGTGGCCATCCAGAGCTGACTGAGAGGGACAGACTGTTACCCAAACTCCCAGCAGGGAACTGCAGCTTTTTAGGTGGAGACAACCAGCCTGGCTGAAGAGATTTAAAGCTGTGGAGAGCTGCCAGGGGCAGCTGAAGCAGCAGCAGAGCTGCTCTGAGTGCTGGAGCCTGAGTGTAGTTTGTGTGACAGGACAGGGACAGCCACAAAGGTGTGGAGTCAGAGCACTACCTGCCCACCCCAGCTGAAAGGGAGAGACTGTTTTTAAAGGGCTTCCACATACCTTCAGGTGCAAGCAGGCAAATCCAAAATACAAGAAAGTCACTGCTGGATCCCTTCCAGGAATTAATTACTGGCTTTGCAGTGTGGTTAGAAGTGTTTGAAAGCATAACAGAAGGAGGGAGGAAAGGAGGAACGTACCTGCTGCTCTTGCTTTCCTGGACACACTGGATAACAGCTTGTGGGGAATGCCAGCCTGCCCCAGGGAAGCAGCTTATCCTCCAGAAAAGGCAGGAAAACAGTGCCATTTGTAATCCTCACTCCTTTACCCATCTCTATCACACAGTGCTGTTCTCAGGGATGATTCCTTCCAGGCTCTCAGTGCCCTGTGGCCCTGAGAACAAGCAGAGGATTTGTAGAAGCAAGATCTTGTGTTTCTATCTAATGAAGTCCAACAAGTAATGAAACAGAACAAACACGCAATTAAAGAACAAATCCTCAGAGGCTGCAGAATTTTGTGTTCAGGCCTCCCTGCTTTAATAAGCCATATTTAAATTGGATTTGTTGTAGTGGGAGTTTAACTACACTGTGGGTCAGTGGTGCAATCATGAAGGAATGAGCTACCTTCACTAACCAACCCAAAACTGGATAATGATCCTTCTGTTGCACATAGAAGAGTTATCTCTGATTCTAAATTCATGGGAGCTGCAGCTTGCAAAGAAAGAACTATGATCTGATAATGGTTTTGTTGAGTCCTAAGTGGAAATTTCAGAAGTTTTTGAGAAATATCCTAATTAAAAGATCGTGTGCTTCAGGATGTTTGAGGAAGAGACATTAGGGCATTTGTGTAACAAACGAACACGCTCTGGGGTCCAGCAGCTGAAGTTTTATTTTTCCTCATGTTCACAGCCTGAGCAACAACCATCTTTCCTCGAATGCTGTTCTCAGTTTGGCAAAGGAAGGCATCGTGTGTCAAAATGTTACTGAACTGTGTGCTAGGTATGAGACCTCTTACAGAACCAAGTAGGTTATCTCTTTGTTATGTTAACTTTAAATGCACACTGTTTTTCAGCTCAATTGTTGGCTAATTGAAGTGAACAAAAATCTGTTTAACTTCTCTTACCTTTTCTACTGGAAACAAAATGTGAATTCATCATACCATGCACACCCTCTATGTATTTTTATTAGGTCATTTTATCCTTGGTCTATAAAACCATTTGCAGGGTGTGATATTTCTTCTTGTATAACAGAATTTAAACTTGCTTTTAAGCAATATGCAATATATATATGCAATATATCAGAAAGGAAATTCTTTACCAACTAGTATGAATTTGCTATCAGTCAGCTAAGTTTAGTGAAAACGTGTGAATTTAGCTCTGCACTCCCTTAAATTACAGGGCTTGGGGTTTTCATGTGCCCAGGATGACAAAAGGTAGATTTTTTTTTTAAATCATCCTGGCTCTTGAGGTTGTCTTATGTTCTGAGTTTAACAGGCCAAAGTAATCCCTGGTGTAACTCAAATTGCATACGGCTTTTTCTTATTTTTCTTGCTGGAAGAGAATTTCTACTGAATCTCTTTCCAACAAACTTCTGATCTTGCAAAAAACCAACAAAATCCTGGCCCAATCTTTCTCACTATGTGACTGTCTCATCTGCATTGCAGCCCCAGCTCAACACGTGGAGTGTCCTTTGCCCTCTGAGCACGTGGCTGCTCCTTGGCTGTGGCAATGAGCTGTGAGGCAGATGCCAAGGCCCTCTTCAGCATACAGGAAACAGCTTTGGTCTTTACCAAATACCTCTGCTAAACAAATCCTTCCACTTCTTCCCTCATATTGACCTGGATCTCTTTTTCAGGGTGGACTCCGTGATTATTTATTTTTCTGGCGCGGCTGGGAGCGTTGAAAGGTGAGGCTCTGCACTCGTGGTTCAGTTCTGCTGATTGGAGCCATCAGCTTGGTGTCTCCATGAGCCACAGTGACAGCAGAACTGGTGGCCACTGCCTCTGGCAGAGCTGGGGCTGCCTGAGCCCTGAGAAATGCAACCAGAATGCTGGGTTTGCACACACCTACAGCCAGTTCCACAAAAGCCTGGCTAAGCTTGAGGTGCCATGTTTCTGTTGCAAAACTGCTGAATGACACAGGATGCAGACCTTGTGTTTTCTGCTGCAAAAATATTAACCAGGACCCAGATATTTCATGAAGGCCTATTAAAAACCAAATATTTTGCTTGTTTGCAGATCTTCGGATATGAAGTTGGAAGAGAGTAAAGAGCACGTAATTCCAACTAGGGTGTGAATTTATGGTAAGAGTAGACATTGAAAGCCCTGCTGGTGCAGGTGATTTGCAGATGACAGGTACTATAGAAGGGCAAGAAAAGCAGATGTGTTCGTCCTTAAGGACAAGGATATTTCCACGTGTGGAAAAGTTGGAAGTAAACCTGAATCAGTAAATAAAAATGACAATAGGAATCCTATCTGGCCCAGCCAGGGGAACCCCCATCCCCTCACTCCTCACCAAGCCTTCCTGTTCACAGCTTGCAGGATCACAGGCTGTCTTCCCAAGATGCCAAGATGATTGTGACCATTCTCCAGAGCTGTCCCTGTCTCTCTGAAGTGGAGTGAGTGCCTCCTTTCCTTCCTGTTGAGTGGCTGTAGGCAGGTGGTGTGGGAGCATGGGATCATAGGAGCACAGACTGGTTTGGCTTGGAAAGGGCCTTAAAGATCATCAGTTTTCTAAAGCAAGATGGTTTGGGTCTAAAACATGAATCATGTTGCCCAAGGACTAAACCTTTTTGTCTGAGGTTGATTCATGAAGAAATAAGCAGGTAAGATAGATCTGAGACAGAAGAGCAGTCCAGGCAAAACAGCAATTGTAGGAAAGGGAAAGCAAGCAGGTTTTCAGGACTTTGTTTGTACTGTTCAAATCAGTCCCCACTAACTGGAAAATGCTTCAGTTTATCAGGGAACAAGCTTGGAGATGAAGGCTGCAGTTGCCTGCTGGAAAGCCTCCCCTATATATCGATTTCAAAGCAGCTGAAGTAAGTGTTGCCTTGAGCAAAACCAACCTGCCCTCTTCTGAAGGCAAATGGTTTCAAGCCTGCGTGACACTGCTAGCTGCTTCACTAGGATAGTCCTGTGGGATTTTCAGGGACAAGCTAATTGCCTTTGTCTCTCTCAGCCTCAGTCAAAACCTCCTCTCTGCCGCTGGCATTTGCAGCCTGCTGAAGTCAGTAAATACCTGCCAGAAGGTGATGGAGGTGCAGGCCAGGTATGTAGGTCTTGAATCATCCCTGGGGTTAATCCCAATATACAAGTCTGGGAGTTATATTCTGAGGTTTTTGTTGAGCCTGGTGGGTGAAGAACATGTTCCAAGGTGGGCACTAACACTTGGTGACACATTGCTGTAAGCTGAGTTTATTAGAGCCATCAACAAGAATCTGAGCTCTCAAAATCTGGCTGTCTTTTCATGCCTGGGGGAGTTTTAAAATGCTTCCCTGCTCTCCTCCTTGGGAAGTTTTGGAGACAGGATTTCTGCAGAGTTTGAGAACCGGTGACACCTCCTGGAGCAGAACTGGAAGTTCTCCTCTATTACTTTCACTGGAAAACACACTGGAATTCAAGTATAGCAATTTTGTCTGTGCTTTGTCTAGTGATTCAGAGAAACTGGATCATCAGATACTGCATAATTTGATCCAATCAGAATTTAAAACTTATGGAGATAATTTTTTCTTGTTTTGGCAGAGTTTTAAGTACAAGTGATTGGTGTTTTGCAGAACAAAATCAAATAAGAAGTCCTGTAAATAATCAAACCATGACATTGATTGATTGCTTCTCTTCTTCACAGCATTTGTCACGATACTGCAGTCCTGAGGTTTAGAGAAGACAGGGAATTTGCTTCCTTTCCTCCTAGGTAGGCTGTGTGTGCACAAATGGTGTTATCTCAGCTGTTTATTTCTTACTAAAGTGTTATCTTACCTGTTTAGTTCTTGCATCCTGTGTAGGTACCAAGGGTAACACTCTACTTCACAGCAGTGCCTGCCTCCCATGCCAGCCCCCCATCTAAACGTAGAACTGTCTCCTGGCTTTCTCAGCCACTCTGAAAGTTGTCACTGCCTTCTGTGGTGTTTTATGTCTCTAGAGCACATTTCATCCCACAGCATCCTAAGCAGAGCAGGCTGTTTAATGACACCTGTGCTATCTGATAACATTGAGGGTAAAAAAACAAGTGAATGCCACACTAAATTCTGTAAAGATTCACAGATCCCTGCAGTTCAGAACACTGCATTCTGGATCATGGTACTCCTAAATCATGAGATGTTTGGAGTTTAATTTTTCCCCTCAGAAAATTATGGTTGAAACAGTTCAACACAAAGGTTTTGCCCAAGAAATTGTTTTCTGTTTCTCCTGGAATTTTAGGTTCACAATTTATACCCTTGTTCTCTG
This sequence comes from Sitta carolinensis, assembly GCA_032173965.1. Classification (NCBI taxonomy): domain Eukaryota; kingdom Metazoa; phylum Chordata; class Aves; order Passeriformes; family Sittidae; genus Sitta; species Sitta carolinensis. The sequence goes on from CM063292.1 coordinate 6,685,998, forward strand.
TGGACTGAGCCCACTGTAAAATAGCATTTCCCACAGAATACCTGCATTCCACCTCTTAGAAAAGAGAAACAGCAGAGCTGCCATGGGGCACAACCCAGTGGCTGTGCTTGAAAGAGAGTGACAGCGTGAGATACATGTTCTGTAGCCTCCTTTAAGGCACCAGGTGGCATTTCAAACTCTGATATTTTAGGGTTTGCATGTTCCATTTAGTTATGAATAGTCAGATTTAGTTATAGTTTTACTGTTTATAGTTGGAGGGTTTGGTTACAGTGTTACAGTTTAGTTAGTCATAGTTCCATTTAATTATGAACAGTCAGATTTTTGTACAAGCTCCTCACAAAATTTAGGCTAAATTCAGCAAAATCCAGCTAAATTCAGCAAAAGTCGAATTCTCCATCAAACATGGATAGAAATATCTCTTTCCCTTTCTCCCCAGTTGCCTGCATACTCAAATATTTGGTTAGAAAAGGAGAGCTTGCAATTGGCAAGATACAGCAGTGGGCTGGAGCCAGTGTAGCCCCAGGGATCTGCCAAATTGCTAAAGCAGAAGAGTTTCACCTTTGTCTGGTTTTGTACTCACTTAGGGAAGAGCCTGTGTTCTCTGCTGATGACCAGCAACATGGGGAGGAAAACCAGACACCTACCACCCCCAAAAAATAAGGTACCTGGCCAAGTTCCATCGTGTCACATGCATGTCCTGTCTCTATGTCCAATCTCTGCACCTCCCAGTGGTGAATCACAAGGGAGCTGGGAATCCCTCCAGCACCAGCAGCTCAGAACTGCAGGTTCCTGGGTGGGGGGAATGGCTGGAGCCCCTGGCAAGGGGCTGAGACCTTACAAAGGACACAGGGACCTGCAGTGCCAGGCAGGGGTGGCCCATCACCTGGAGACTCTGTGGGAGCTGGTAAGCAGCAAGGTATTTCAAGGGGATTGCTTAATTTCATTATTATCTCTTCACTGATTCTCTGGTTTTCAGAGGAGTGAAGTTTACAGCCTTGTTTGAAATCCTGCAGACCTGGATGATTGATTTCATTCTTCCCCACAGACTGACAGACTGTAAATTTCAAGCCAGTGACCTGAAGAATCTGTGTGCAATCCTGGAGGAATGTGTCCACATCTCTGAGCTGGAGTGAGTCCTCCTTAGCTCCTGTGGTGTTTACCTGCAGTTATTTGGGATGCTGAGAAAATGCCACTTGTTTGTTCTGCACTGTTGTACAGAGAGTGTGGCCTGGGGGAAGGTGTGGCTGTACATACAGATTTTAGAGCTGATGGCCCCCATTGGGTTTTCTTACTGTGAAAATTAAATGCCTTTCTTTAAACCTTAGCCTATCACGTAACAGTCTGGGAGATGAGGGACTTCTGCAGCTGGTTCAGTGCCTCCCAAAACTGAAAATGTTACGTTCTTTCGAGTGAGTAGCTCCTGTTTTTCCTTATGCATGGATTGGGTTTTGTGAAGTATTGCTTGTGGAAGCACAGTGCACATTTGGGAAGGGCTCTCCACAATCAAGGGCAGGAATATTTTGTGCTGGGCAGATGCACTGTGCTGTCTGCTCTGCCCCCACCTCCAGAACAGATTGACTCACTTGAAGCTCGACTGAGTTCAGTGCCCAGGAGCCTCTGTGTTCGCTCCTCCATGAAGGGGACAGGTGGGCTCATGGCAGGGGTGGCACCTGGCTTCTGAAACAGTCTGAGGTCTTTAGCAACTCACTGAATTTCTCCTCTTCAAGTTCCTCACTGGGAGGGGGAGCAGTCCTTCCTCTCCTGCAGGGAACGGCTTTGAAGGAGGGAAGTGCTGGGGAGATGCAGCTTCAGTGGTGGAGTCTGGATTCATCTGCAGTGGTGGCTTGTGTTTACCGGGGTATTTCACCTGGCACTCCCCCTCCAAGTGCTCTGTACACAACTGTGGCTTAAGGAGTATGGCAGCATTCTGCACTATTGATAGAAATATTTCTTGTTCCTGTTTGATTAATTGAACTGTTCATGAGCCAAGACTGTTCCAGTTATAGACAATCTCACTAGAACAGATTGCCCTGAGAGACTGTGACTTCTCTGTGTTTGGAGGTGTCAAAACCCCAGCTGTACAATGTCCTGAGCAGTCTCCTCCATGCTAACCCTCCTCTGGGCAGGAGAGTTTGACTAGATCAGCTCCAAAGGTCCAGTCCAGCCTCGGTTATTCTGTGCTTCACTGAACACTGAAAGTGAGGGATGAATTTAAAATATACAGGGGTGAGTTGTGTCTGCAGAACTGTAGTTGGAAACACAGACAGAAGGTAGCAAAGAAGCAGCCTGGGAGTGCTGCACAAGGAGCACTGTTCTGTGGCATGGTGTTAGTTTTTATCAGTTTTGCTTGCAGCAGCTGATTTCTTTTCTTCCTATAGGTTTAATGACAACCAGATCTCCCTGAAATCTGTGTTTTTCCTATCTCAGTCATTAACTACACTGGAACACATTGAGACAATGAGCCTCAGGTATGACCAGGAGTATTTTTTGTATTCTTTTGCTATTTGAAACCTCAAGCTGTGGGTTTTGAGGAGTGATACAGGAGCTGGTGTTGTCACACTCCATGCTGATGATTTTATTTTCTGATTACAGCTTAGGACACACACAGATGGTTCATCTGACCTTTTGGAAAAGAGTCAGGTAAAATCATACACACTCATATAAGTATTTTAAACTTCTTGTGAAATTCCATGCAGAAGGTGACGTGTGGGTCCCTGAGGTGTGTCAGCTAAAGAGCCAAACTCCAGCCAGGGTGGGGGAAGCACAGGGAGCTGTTTCATGGCTGATGCATTGACAGCTTGAGGGCATGGAGCAGCCAGCAGCATCCAACAGCTGAGACAGGCTGCAGCCACGTCCCTGCTGGGCCAGGACACAGCAGCTGCCCCAGTGCTGAGTGGCTGCAGAACCCTCTGGAGGCTGGAAGAGGGCAAATAAAGCTCTTTTCCTTCTGGGGATGGGGTGATCCTCACTGTGGCAGGCGGTGAGGCAAGGCAGATTGGAACACGAGGCCACTGCCACCACCTCACCCCCTTCGTGGGGAGCTGCTTACACAGGGGGCAAGAGCACCAGCACAACTCATGGGCTAAATTCTTCTTTCCCCAGAAGTGCCTGCAGATGGAGAAGTGGTTCCCTGGCACATCCCAAGCAGGAGGCAAAAGGACGGAGCTTCGGGTAGGGCAGCCCCCGCTCCCCTTTGTCCCCAGGACTGGGGGAGAGGTGGTTGTGGGAGTCTGGGTCTTTAGGGCAGTGTGGTGTGTGGGACAGACCCATCCCTCCAGCTGTGTCTCTTCAGAGATGAGAATAAATAGTGCATCTCTTGTTTGTCTTGAGGGGATTATCTTGCTTTCCAACAGAGGAAGCTTCTACCCATAAATAATGAGAGACAGGTCCGTGTGACTACTACATTCATTCCATGGAGACCTGCCAGTTTGTCACCCAAAAAGGTTTCTATGATTTCCTCCTTGGAGAAGGACATAGGAGGCACCATTTCCAGCCTTCCTTTGGGAGAGCCGAGACAGTGCTGAGCAGGGAAAGATGCTGTTCAATCTCCTGAGACAACTGAATCTCCAGTGATGTGGCTCTAGGGAGGCAACACACAAAGTATTGCTGTTTTGGTGGACTGGCTCTCTCAGGGAGCTCAGGGATGTGCTTGTAACAGGTTTTGATTTCTTAGTCCTAGGCTGAGGGTAGAAAAATACAAGCAGTGGAGGTGAGGGGGTCGCTATGGGCCTTGTCCTGGGATGAGAGGCTCTGGGATTTGCAGGGAATGTTGGCATCCTCTGGCAATGTTCAGCTCCTGAGTACTTTGTCTGCTTCAGTCTCAGGGACTGCAGAGTGGGTCTGGAGGATGTGACCAGGCTGTGCCAGATACTGGCTCAATGTCCCCAGCTGACAGAAATCAAGTAAGTCAGCCTTGTCCATCTGTCTGTCTGTCTGTCTCCTTAACCCCAGACACAGAGTTGATGATCAGGGTGGCAGTTGGTGTACATCAGCTCTCCTCTCACCATATCCTCCCACACTCCCCACAGAACCTCACCCAGATACTTAACTAAACCCAGACTTTCTACTGTCCTGTTTCAAAGAGAACTTGGCCTCCCCTAAGTCTACCACATCAGTGTGTAAAGGCCCCAGAACACGTGTATGTTCTCAGTCCTGTGTCTAGAAACAGTTGTTGTCATCTCTTCCTCAAGACCTTGGCTTGTAGTACAGCCAGAGCAGGAGCTCCTGGCCCACTGAGCCATGAACTCTGCTCTTGAAGGACTGGTCGCTCCAGGCAGGAGCTCGGCACCAAGAAAATTGGAAGAATACTGGTCAGAACAAAAACTGAGTAATAGCAAATAAAAATAACATCATAACCCTACTGCCTGCGTGAAAGACATCTGTAGCATCATTTTTTAAATGTACAGTAATGGAAAAGTAAGACTCTTGAAACTGGGATGTTAATTTGCTCTAGGATGTAAAGGAACATAGAGATCAGGCTGTAAGGACTAAATATTGCCCAACTTTCATGGCATTTCTGGACATGTCCTTTTACTGAATTTGCCTGTAACACCATGTGTGTGCATGTCCATGTAAATGTTATAGAAGTAATTAGGGATTGAAACAGTCTCTCCTGGGTTTTGTTTCCTTCCATGTTTTACAGTCTGTCTGGAAATTCACTGAGTGACCAGAGCATTGAGAGATTACTGAGCTTTCTGCCATCCTTCTGTCATCTGACACTACTGAGGTAATGGTGGGGTTCCTGCTTTGACTGCTGCCATGAAACATTGGTTTGGAAAGTGTTAATACCACAGCAGATCTTAAGAGCATTAATCAGTAATTGTAGACTAACAACAAGGCAAAGAAAATGCAGAAATACTTTCACACCCATTCCTTTCCTGTTTCTAGAAGCAAAGCTGCACTTCAATGATATTTAGTAGAGAGCAAAAAAAGGACAGGAGGAAAGCTGCCTGCAAGGCAAAGCGTACCGTATAATCCTCACTTAGCAGGCCCCATGGAACATGAATCCAGCATCCATGACAAGTGTAGGAAATGAGGGCTGACACATGGTGACAACACACCACCTGTTCATGTGCTCAGTGTCTCACAGCTCTGCCCCTGCACAGGTCTGACATCCTGCCACCCTTGACACCACAAGGCTTTTCTGGCAGCACATCAGCCATTTAGGCTGGAATTCAGCACTGTCAGGGGTGAGGGCACTCCACTGTGTGGACAAAAGGCCCAGAGGGAGCTTGGCCAAGATGTTGTAGCATGGAGGAGCTGCAGGGTCTCATGAGACTGAGTTTTCCCAGTCAGGGGGTTGCTTTGGGGTATCTCTAGTCCAGTAGCCCCAAAGAGGAGTTGTTCGGTGTGAGCCCATGGTCTGTAATCCCATTTTAGTCAAGGGGGACTAAAGGAGACTCTCCATTAGGTGAAGGAATGCTGGGTGCCCATCTGCAAAACTTTAGGTCCTTACTCCCTCATCCTGAGTTAAATGGGATGTGTCCAAACTTTTGTGTCTCAAAATGAGCTACGGGAAAATTGGGCTGTGTGTATGGGAGCCTCTCTTCTTCGGAGCTGATTTCGGTGTTTCTTCTTTCCCCTCCCTTACAGTATTAGGAAAAACTCCTTGTCCCCACATTGTGCTGTTTTACTGCTCAACTCCATCAACCTCTGTGAGCGGATCAGAGTGGTGGAAGTCCGGTAAGACTCGGAGTGTTTGGAGCCCAGCAGCTCAGCCCTAAAGGGACCACAAAGCCTGTCACCTTTGGAGATCAGTGCTGAAGGACTGTGTTTTGTTTCTGCTTCAGGTCAAGTGAAAATGCCTTCTTGCATTTAGGAGCAAGCATGCAAAGCCAAAAGACATCCTGCAGGTACTGGCATAGAACAGTCACTGCAATTCACTTGTGGGTGGGTTTGAAGCACCAGTGCAGGGAGCCAGATTTCCTCTTGGATTGAGAATTCATGGGCTGGTGGCCAAGGAGTTTGGGCTAGTAGGTTAAGCTTTAGGGCTCAATTCATCTGTATAAGTGCAATTCAGAACCAGTTGGATGCATTGGGATGGCAGAGGCCTGTTATTTTCTTTATCTCTTTTTTTTTTTTTTTCCTGGCCTGCTTATGATCATCTTGAGCTGCACCAAATTCTGCTGAATTGAGCCCTCATCACTGCATTTTCCAAATGTGTGCCTCAGATTCTGGGTGATAATCTCCATGTGTGATGTGAGATGTGTCTGCAGCCTCTCTGGGAGCAATGGCTCCTGAGTGCCCCTGGGCAGGAGACTGTGACGTGTCTCTTCCAGCACCCAGGAGATGGCAAAAAATGTGAATGCTGCACAGAGACTGGTGTAAAGGTGCAGCTGCTGGTGGGCAGTTCCCAGTGCTCAGGCTGAGCTGTTTGCTGGCCATGATTTATCTCTCTTGCTGTCTCACACAGGCTGACAGGCTGTGCCATCGGGAAGGGCAGGTGCAGGAGCTCTGCAGCATCCTGGAGCAGCATGGGTGGCTGGCAGAAGTAGAGTAAGTGGGGCTTGAGGTGTTACCATGACCTCGAGCAGAGTCACTGAGGGAAAGCTGTGTTTGTGTGGTTCAGCATTGCCTGGAGTTCCCCAGCCTGCCTGCAAGGGTATGTGTGCTTGTTCAGGCTGCTGAGAAACACAATCAAATGGAATTTATACAGGTCCTTTTGAGCTGATGGGACTACTTCTCTGGGATTTTCATTCCTTTACTGTTTTGAGGCATTTGTTGCTTCACCTGAGCTCTTCATTTGAGATTGATCTGGAGCTCATGCATGATTTAAAACAAATCACTGCCTAACTTCATAAGGCAGTGATTTCTTTTAAACAGACCTTTATTGGCTAAGCTAGGATTTAAGTCCTGGAAATTTGATTTTTTTCTTCAAAGCTTCTCAGAGGAGCATTGATGTTTAAAAGAAATATCGAATTATAGAATTTTTCTTTTTAAAGGCTCTTTAAAGGCCATCTTGTCCAACTCCCTGTCATGAGCAGGGACATCTTCAACTAGATCAGGTTTCTCAGAACCCTGTCCAACCAGACCTTGAATATTTCCAGGCATGGGGAAACCTCCACCTCTCTGGGCAGCCTGTTCCAAAGGCTGAGTTTTGGTTGTCCACATTGCTCTTCTGCCTTTCAGTCTCTCCAGGAATCAGCTGGGAGATGAAGGCCTGAGGTGCCTCTTGGACCACTTGCATCGAGTGCCTGGTACCTGTTCCCTCAAGTAAGAGCATCCAGAGAATCCTTTTGTTTCTGTGCCTGAGGAGCCTGGGGACAACCCTGACTCCTGACACAGGAAAATCCTTCCTTCTGTGCAGTCTCAGCCATAATGGGATTTCTCAGGCTGGAGTCCTACATCTCATAAATGCCTTTGTCACCTCTGGAAAAACCACTGAAGTTCAAGTCAGGTGACTGTTTTTCTTCATTAATTTCTCTGTCTCCCCTGCTTGTTTTCCTCTTAATTATCGAAAGTTTGTGATCTTTAGGTAATAACGATGAGGACCACATTTTCAACTACCTTTATGTCCAGCTGCCTAAAGCTTTGGTTTATGTCCATTTCAAATGGCCAAGCATAGCTGCTAAGCAGAACCATTCCATAGGGCCAGGTTATTTTTGTGCACAGACACAGATATTCAGCTGTACCAATTATTGTCATGTATGTATCTGTTAATGAACCTCTTCAGGGCAGGAGCCAGCATTTGCTCTCTAAGGTTCTCTTCAGCATGTTGAGATTTCAGAGGCAATAGAAAGCAATTTCCCATGTTCTCTTACTTGGATTTGCACCTTTATCTCCTTTCCTCTCAGGCAAAAATATCTAATGGGCTCTGGGCCTGTTGCTGTGGCACAAAGTGCTTTTCTCACAGATTCCAGTCATGACACTGGGCTGTGCTCACATCTGTGGGACCTTATCAGTGTGTATGTTCATGGTTGGTCTGTCCTGAGCCAGCTGTAACCAGAGGCACTTCCATTCATTCCTGCACTTAGATGTGGGTGCTGAATCTTTGGGCTGCTTTAAAGTCTCCTGTTGTACTCTCCCCAGAGCTCAGCAGAGAGTGCAGAGGAGGCAGATAAAAGCAGGACAGGTCAGGATTGCTTCTCCAAACACCAGTGCTGCCTTTATGCCAATTCAGCATTAGTGAGACCTTATTGAAGCATTTCCCCAGGCTGGTTTATTTTAGGGAGGGGTGAGCTGGGCCAGGTACCTCTGTCACTGCTGTGCTGGGTTATTTTCTGGAGTTTGGTATCATTAAATTCTGACCACTGGGAAAAGTAGTAATTATCCATCTAAGTCATACAGTCATGTCTTCTCTGTGCAGTTTGTGCTCCAAAGCAACTTTAATCATCAAGCTGACAAGTGGAGATGACCCAAGAAAGATTTTGAGGTAATGTTACAGACTTCTCGTGGTGATTTCTTCGGCAAAGGTGGTGTCCTTTTTCAAGGGACAAAGCAGACAAAACCTCTTTTTGCCCTGGCTCCTGGCATGATGATATTTTACACTAATAGCTGATACATTTCTTTTGACTCATCTTCTGACAAGAGCTTTCTCACATCACAGAGAATCCCACATCCCTTTCTCTCTTTGCTTCCCCACTGTCTGTTCCTCACCTGGGCACATGTAGGTGTTCCTACAGCCCCTGTCACTGGACAGGGTCCTACAAAAAGCAATGCCATTATAGCACATAGGTATATTCTACCAGAATATCTCAACAGATGCTTTTGAAGTGTTGACACAATCCTTTTTTTTCTGTAAACTCTCACATGTGCTTAAGGTTTTAGTGCCATCCTTCTTTCTCTGTGGGGTTAGGCTGTGCTGCCTGATATTTCCAGCTCAGAAAGCCTAGTTTGTAATGAACTAAGGGTGTTCTCTTCCTCATCCTTTCAGACTGGCAGAGTGCAACTTTCAGCCAGAGCACTTGGAAAAGTTGTTCTTGCTCCTGGAAAAGTGCACTGGTCTGACAGAATACACGTGAGTTAATGGCACTTGGACCCATTTGGGTGGGACCATCTGGGAGCTGTTCATTACAGTGAGCTTTGGTTCTAGGTCCTCAAATAACAACATGACAGTCCAAGCTGCAGAAAGACTTTTGCATTCCCTGAGGAAAGATCTGGGGCTGCTGAAAATCAGGTACTGTGTCATTGTGCTTTTTTTAGATAGTGATCTGAGAGTGGTCTGATCTTCTAAGATCTTCTTCCATCAAAAACAAAAGTGAACTGTGCTTCTTCCAAAGGCGGGTAGCATTGGCCTGAGAAATTCCCGTGGCTGACTCTGTTATTGCAATTTGGCTTTAACTCTTTGATTCCCACTGAGCCTCGTGTGCAGCTCTGGCCATGAACTGTGCTGGCTCTGTAGATCACTGCCAGCCTTACAAGGAAGGGTGATAGCTCTGGTGGACACATTCCTATTCTGCTCCTGCAGAGCATCCTGCACTTGGCCTGGGTGGTGAATTCTCCCCTCTTCTGCAGGGAAGCTGGGCTACTTCTGCCTGTTCCAGGTTGCCCCCTGTATCCCATGCAGACACTACTCTGCTGAGCCAAGCAGCCTTTGCATGTGTTCAGGGTGTGGAACACTCAGCTGACACAGGCAGAGATGGATCCATGAGTGTGAGTTAAGCAGAGCTGCCTGTGTTCTGCTTTGCAGCATAGAAGAGCCATGGGTGTGCAAAGAGAGAGTCGTGAACCTTCTTGAGCTGGCAGCCCAGGCCTCTGGAAACATTACTGAGATCACGTAAGTGCCACCTCAGGTTCTGGTGTCTTTCACCATTTCACTGGTGTCTGCATTTTCTTTTAGCCTGATACTCTTAAGGAAATGATATTGAAGCCAGCACTGGTTCTTCTGTTGTCTATTCACTGTCTCCAGTGCATTTGTGATCTGTTTGCCCACTTAAACCAATTGTAACCCTGGTGGGTAGAAGTGCTTAGAAGGTTTGTGGTCACACAACTCAGAAGGTTTAATGGAAAGGAGACCATGTCCCTTGTCACCCTTGGGTGAAAGGGTGCCAAGTTTAGGCTGGTTTTGGAGCAAGTTTAAACATTACAAACCTCTTCAGAGATGGTGATTAGCTTTCATGTGCCAGCATCACCCTGTCCCATTCAGTCCTCCTGATTTTTCCTATGGAAAATAGTATTTTCTTCCCTCAGGAGTTCACAGGTTTATGCTGTTCTCTAACCTCTCCCTTTTCAGGATATGTAAAGATAAAAACCTCTTCCAATTAGTCATAAGATTCCCACACTGCCTAGAGAAGACAGAATCAGTCGTTAGCAGGTGAGAAAGCAACTGTTTATCATTATTTTCTGCTTGCTCTGAATTTCACTGTGGGATGAAAATCTTCAGAATGCCTAAGGCTCCATGGGTTCAGTCTCTGAGTGCCTCTGTGCCACACATGTGGGAGAAACCTTATGCATGTGCAGTGTCCTTTGGGCTGCTCCCCTTCAGGCCCATACCTGACCTAAATAAGGCAAAAAAATCCGTCTGCCTTCCTGGGAGCAAATAGGAAACAGGAGCACTTTGAAGACTCTTAGGACATGCTGGCTTCTGCATGAGCATGCAGAGAGAGCAGCAGCAGTGTCCTCTTCCTTTTGTGCAGCTGAAGGAAGAGCTCTTGTCCTGGGCAGTGGGGATGGGCTGTGTTGCTCTACACTGGACCATGACATAAATGGGACATGGCAGGAAAGCCTCAGGTGGGCTCTTGAAAGCCCTGATCTGTCCCTAATCGTGTCCCTGGGGGGCAGCAGCTGCTGCACTGGGCTCTGCTGATCCTCCCTGACAGTTGTGTTGTGTGTTTGTGTCCTGCAGACCGAGTCTGTACGAGCCAGGAATCAAGCACTCCTTCTGCCAAAGGCTTTATGAGAAATGTGCTCAGCTTCAGGAGCTGAGGTGAGTTGCCAGGCATTGTAAAGGATTTTTCGGGAGGGGAGCAGCTTGTCCTGGTGACTGCAGCACTCTGAACACACAGCAGGGCAGGAGAGAGGCCAGTGCAAGGTCCCAGTGCCTGCCCTTTGGGTCCCCTACTTGGAGAGTTTGAATGGAAAACAGGAAAGACCCATGGGCCTGGTGACTTCCTGGGGTGTCCTTTGAAATCCTCTAAATCTCCCAGTGCCCAGACAGGCTGTACTCACTGTGGCTGGGAGCTCCCATGGGCCTTGCCAGGTATCAGAGCTGTGTCACTCCTTTGATGTCCCACACTGCTGTGTCCCAGCTGTGGCACAGACCTTTGCCACCACAGGGCAAAGCCCAGACCTGTTGTTCCCTGTTGCAGATGGTCTCATGTGGAACTCCACGAGGATGAAGCAGAAATGCTAGTCAGGATTTTGCTACCCCTTCCAGAGTTGAAGATGTTCGGGTATGTCTCTGTGACCTTTTCCATATATTTATTATTTGCTTAGTCCTGTGCCTCAGGCCAATCCTCGTAGTCCTGCACACAAGAGTTGTTGAAATCTCTCCAAAATTACAGGTCCCTGACAGGTCTGTGCTGTCTGGGATTTGGAATGGGGCTGTTTGCCTGTCAGTGGAGTAAACTCCTTTCTCAGTGTGCTGGGACCTAATCTTCTCAATTGATTCTTGCTGTTTTGCAGGCTGACCTCTAGCAGTGTTGCACCAACTGGAATCGATTATTTGATCTCAGGCTTGCAGAATTGCCAGGCCATTGAAGAACTCAAGTGAGTGTGTTGTTTCCATGCTGTCCAGAGGCTTCCAGGTCTTTCTAGAAGCTTTAGCTTTCTAGAAGCTGCAGCCTCTCTTCTGCATGTGGAGAGATGTCCTTTTCCTGATGGCTTCCAACAGGGAAGAAGCAACAATTCTTTTTTATTTGCAATGAACAGTGAGTGAGAGACAGAGATCAGTAGCATGTGGCAGGGAATTCCAGTGGAGAATCAAATGTTTTGCTAGTGTTTTCTTGCATGGATTTGATTGTCTTATGGTCACAGTGGCACCTTGCTCCGTGAGGGGCTGGGCTCTTGCTCCAGAGGTTTGGTATTCTGTTGGTATTTTATCAGAATCCAGACAGGCCCATTAGAATTGCATTAGAGAACAGAACTGAAATTATTCACAGGGACTAGAATGCACTCCCCCATCTCTCCCACTCTTGTCCTGATCCCCTCTGAGCCGAGTGCTCACACGACTCTCCCTGGGTAGTTAATTGTCCCTTTGTTATTTCATCTTCCAGCCTGGGCTACATGGAACTCAGCAGTGCTGCCATCCCTGAGCTTGTGCTGGGGCTCTGTGAGATGCCATCCCTGAAAAGGCTTATGTAAGTATGTGACTGCAGCTCTCCCTGACCTGGCTTGGGATGCTGAGCAACAGGAGCTTAATGTCCATTTTCCTGGGGATGCTGTTTCCAGCTTGAACCACAACAGTATTGGCAATGATGGCTGCTCCAGACTCACAGAAGCCTTGAGGGAAATGCACAGCATGGAGGAAATCAAGTAAGTTTCTCCTTTCTTGCAGAGAGGTGACCACTAGTGCCAGCATTTGGAGAGAACCAGATGTGCTTGTACACAGTATTGTAACAACAGCAGGGAGGTTGCAAAATGCTCATGTATGAGGAACCTTGGACAGGAGGAAATCAGAACTTGATGTTCAGAGGAGAAGACTTGGGTCTTACCCCACTCTGCTGCAGTCATGTAGGAAATGGATTAAACAGATTTTAAATCTTCCCTGTGATCCAGAATAGGACTAGAGACTCCCTTCTGTCCTGGGAAAGCTTCAGACCCAGCATTTGTCTGAAAATATCTGTATCTGGAGCCAACCCCAGGCTTGCTCTGCTTTTTCACTCTCTCTCCTGCCAGACGCTGTCCATTCTCCACTGTAGCAATTTGGAAAATATTAACAATCTGTCTTCATCCTATCTTGGTATTCTGGCTGAAGTAATTTCCCACCTGTCAGCAGGATCCAGTGATTTTAATTGTTCTTTGCAATTTTTTAAATTCCTCATTAGCACCTATTAATTTTTTGTGAGGTAGTTGAGATAAACAGCTCTTTGATTCTGCTGGCAAGGCCCGGGGTGTCATGCAGCAAATGGGATACATCAAGTAAGACCTTGCACTTTGCCTGCCATTTTCCTTTACAACACAGCCTTCCATCTCTTCTTTAAAGTTTAAGCCACAACAAGATTGGAGATTCAGGCCTGATAAATCTTGCTGCTGTCCTGCTGGAAATGAGAAACCTGAAGAAAATCGAGTGAGTCCCTTTGTTTTGGCTCAGCTGTTTCTGTCATGGCCGTGGTTGGTGGGGAAGCCTATGTGGGAATTCCTGTGCAAGGCTCTCTGAGACATGGATTCAAACTGTTCCTTCTCCCAGGGAACAGGAATTAGAGCATCCAGGCTCTTTGTTTGGCTCAGCTCTTTTGGTAAGCCTTGTAACTTTTTGAAATTAAAAACCTGGAAATGACTTGAAGCAAGAAAAGGAAGTTCCCCGTTCTGTCTGTGAGAGGGAAAACTGCTCCTTCCCCACAGTACCTGCAGGGCCAGGAGTTACTCAGCACTTGACAAAAGAGCCTAAAAATCCCCAGACCATTTCCCAGAGACCTGAGTCTCCCATCACAGCAGGCAAACAGTGAAATATCTTATGCTGGTACATTCTGGTTCTCATTTAGTCACGGAGAGTCTCATGTTTATTTTAGCCTTTCAGGGAACTGTCCTAGTCCTGCTGGAGGGGAAAAGCTGATGGCAGCACTTGCCCATTGCAAGCACATCAAGGAGTTACTGTAAGTGTGTCATTTGAAATGTCCTTTTGGGAAGCTCAAGGCATGGAAATCTGATATGGCTCCAATAAACCAAGATCAGTTTTACCACTGATTCTTGTGACAGCAGGGTAAAAACTCTGCTATACACCACAGAAATGTGTGGTACTGGGTGTGGAAGATTTGGGGATTGGTTGCTGGGTTGTCTTGAAGATTTCCAAGAACTGTGTAGTCTGTATTAGTGGACTAATGGATTCAAGAGCTCAGTCTGCAGGTTTAAAGGCAGTGGCTCAAGTACAGGAGCTGTTCAATGCCTATGTTGCCCAAGAAATCACCATTAATCTATGTGGCTGCAAAAATGGAGGGAAGGGGACAGATACAGGCTTTACACAGTCAGATCTATTGATGTTCTATTCCAGACCAGTTTAAAGAATGCATGTGCCCGCCATATTAAATAAATAAAATTAAAAAATAACAAGTAAACATTACAGTTAAACTACTGTAACTGTCCTTGTAACCTTCAGATTATGGTGTGTGTACTAAAGGCACATATGAAAAAGTGCAATTTCAGCTCAATTCCAGCTCAGGTAACTCAGTCAGGAAGGGAGACAAGTGTGCTACTGGGAAGTGCAGCTCAGTTTTACTTCCCTGTTTAACTTCTGCTGCAGGATTTCAAAACCCCATTGTTTCTCCCTCCCACCCTCAGAGTCCTTTGAACAGGCACATTAGGTCCTTTCAGCACAGTCCCAGGCACATGTGGGTGAGGAATGGGGGTCACACAACAGTGTGGGTCACACACAGGGAGGAAGGAGGCTCTGGACTCCACTGCCAGTAACATTTCATTTCTGCTTCTTCCAGATTATCAAGGAATGATTTTGGAGACAGGACAGCAGTGACACTTGCCCTCTGCTTGCCTCACATGACCAACCTGAGGATCCTGCAGTAGGTGTCAGCCTCTGCCCCAGGCAGGCTGGATGTCTTAGGGATTATGAGCATTGTTGAAAGAAGGAATGGGAAAAGGCATGGGCACTGGTTATTTAGAGAGTAATTTCAGTGTCCCAGGATTGAGAAACCCTCCACAATTACTCTGCTGTAAGAGACACAGAAGCTCCTCTTGCTTAATCTCTTGCAGCTATAGAGATGAACCAGGAAGAGTATACAGTAAAATAAGCCTTAAAAGTGGTTTTGAATATGCTGGTTTCTGATGCCTCTGGTGGAATGTAAGCACAAAGATGAGCGTCTTTTATGGACCCTCACTTTTTTTGTGCAGGCACCTCTGAGTCATTTATTTTCCCTGAACTCAGTGTTACTGTATTTTAAAGACTTTTGTGGGAGTCTTTCCAGGACTCTAACATGTAGGACTTTCTTGTACTGTTTTATATTAACAAAGCAATAAATTGGTGAACTAGAAGTGCTCACTGGGTTCAGTTAGCCTAGAGGCATCTCTTCTAGCCTGTGTCTTAGAGGTCATCAAAAGATAACTTAGAAAAGGAATCACAGTGGTAGGAGACCACCTCTGGTTAGGTTCTTGGCAAGTTAAATATGAGCTTTTGTTACAGCTTTATTCCAAAATAATCCTCCAATGCTTATGTTTCCTTGTTAGCTTCCAGAACAATAACATCAGGCAGGCAGGAGGGCTGGAGCTGGCCAGAGCCCTGGTGGTGTGTGAGCTGCTGGAAGAGATAAGGTAGGTCAGGGCAGGTGCACTTGGGATGGTGCCAAACCCCCTGCCATGGGCTGGGACATTTTCCACTGGACCAGGTTTCTCCAAGCCCTGGCCAGCCTGGCCTTGGACAATTCCATGGATGGGATATTTACAGCTTCTCTGGGAAATCTGTGCCAGGGCCTCACCACCCTCACAGGGAAGAATTTCTGCTTCCTAATATCCAATTTAATCCTGCCCTCTGTCAGCTTGAAGCTATTGCCCCTTGTCCTGTCTCTCCATGCCCCTGTCAAAAGTCTCTCTCCAGCTCCCTTGTAGCCCCTTTAGATGTTGGAAGGTCTTCCCATTCTCAAGTTTCTGTCCACAAGCAATTCCCTGCTGCAAGGACTGAGGTTGTGGGTTACAGCAGGGCTGTCATTCCCATTGTACCAAGCAGTGAATTGACTTAAAATTGCTATGCACCAACCAGGCTCATCCCTGCTGTCTACAGAGTCCTCACTCAGTCTGGGTCATAGTTCCTAGTTCACGGATTGTGTTTTCATGGTGGCTTTTCTCTGACTGTACCTGCTTTGTCTGCACCACTCAAAGCCTTCCCATCACTCTTACAGTTTATCAGAAAATGCCCTGGGGGAGCAGAGTATCCATGCCCTGTCCAAGGGGCTGCCGTGCTTCAAACACCTCCGGAAGATCGAGTGAGTACCGGGGCGTGGCAGGACACGGTGCTTGCTCCCCACAGTTCTGACATCAGCACACCGTGCCAATGTTTGCTCTCTCCCTGCTGCTTCAGCTTGAAATTCTGTGGAATCACTGACAGTGCTTCAAAATCCCTCTCTCTCGGCTTGCGACAGTGCACGTCCATGGAGGAGATAATGTGAGTGTGGGGATGGATGGGGAGACCCTTCAGCACACATAGGTCACTCTCATTTCAATGTCTGCTCCTATTTGGAAAGGCAGGGCACTTCTGACCCTGCTGGATACTTGCTAATATTTGCCACCGAGTCCTTTTCAGTGGTAAATGTACCAGTAATTTACTAATTGATGAAATACACTGTTAAAAAATTCATGGGATAAAGCTGTGTGCTCAGCAGTCATTTCCATCTTTCACATCTCATTCCCTGGGCCTGCAGACCTCAGAGATAACCACAGCCCACAGACACTCCCTGGTGTCTTATCATATATGGAAATATGTGATAAAATGGAAGAAAATCATCAAAATTGAGCTTCTAATCCAGGGGAATGTTTACCTGTCATGACAAGAGTGTGATTAGCTCCTTCAAAAAGGCTAATCCATGAGGGGTAATGTTACAGTAGTGGCACTAGAATTTATCCAGACTCACAACTGGGATTTCTTGTCTGCCTCAGACTGTCTTGGAATGCCCTTGGAGACGGAGGAGCCCGAGGGCTGGCCATTGCTCTCCCAAAGATGAAAAATCTGAAGGTGTTAGAGTGAGTACAGCCCTGAGAAAAACCCTGGGAAGGCTCATTTTTTCTGTAATTGAGCCTCCAATTATGTAACTTCCAAAGAGAGGATGTACATTAGGAGCAACAGGCAGAGGCTTCTGCAGGTTGACTTCTTGCTGAGCCTGCTCCATGCACCAAGGGCCAGCCTTGCCTGGCTGATACACTTGAAGCAACACTTATTTTATTTAAGGTGATCACAGCATGGGACTGTTCAGCTGCTTTTCACTCTGGATTTGTTTTGGATTTCTAAATTCTCTTTTGTTTTTTAAAACAGCCTGGAGAGAAACCGCATTGGAGCCCGTGGGGCCACAAAGCTCGCGGGGGAACTTGCCAAGTGCCCAGAAATTCAGTTCATAAGGTGAGCAGCTATCACAGAGCTCTATGGCTGGGTCTTGGCTTGTGAGAAGTCAGGGGACTGATGTGACCCATGCCCCTGCTGCCCTGGGATAGCTGGCAGGGAATTGGGCATTGCTGGGAATGCAGACACAAGACAAGTAAGCTGATGGTTTTCTAGGACAACTTCACCTCCCCAGAAAGTCCATGGAAAAAGGGAAATTAAAAGCTTGCTGGCTTTAAATGAGGCAAGAATGAAGATCCAGTTGGGTAATATCCTCATTAGGAAGTTGTTGCATTTGTTCTTAAAAGTTTTATTTCTCTCATTCCTTCTGGTTTCACTTCTATGTACATTCCTGCCTGTCCCACTCTCTCCTGGGATCCGTATCTTCCAGACACTTGGGCACCACACCTGCTCCTGCAGTAACATGTTTCTGTCCTTGCAGGCTGTGGGACAATCCAGTGCCCAAGGGCCTCTCTGAGATTTTGACAAGCCAGGACCCAAGACTGTGCTTCTCCTTCAGCTAGAAAAGAAGACCCTTTGCCTAACTAAGAGCGGCTCTCCATCTCCCACTGCCCTCAAAACTGCACTGAAGGACCCAGAACTCCAAGTTCTTACAACTGAATACTGTAACTACTGGACTTTTTTTGCTTCACTGAATCAAGTGTGGAAACTAGGGGTTTTTTGTTTAGTTTGGGTTTTATTGGTTTGTTTTGTTAGTTTTTTATTGTTTATTTGGTTTGTTTCTTGTGACCTTTTATTGCACAGAACTGAAAATACTGTAAAGAACTGCTGCTGGGCAGACAATACAGTATTCTCTGTGTAAAAACACTGAAATTCTCTTCAAGAGAATAACTTTCCAGAAAGTTACTAGCAAATAGTGATAAGAATACTTATGTACATTATTTATTTATGTATTGCCCTACAATGAAAATTACACCATCACCTCCATCCAAGTTTCAACTGTGTTAAAAGTTAAATACTTAGTCTTTCTTTTGAGGGATGGACAGTGAGTGTCAGAAAGGATAGATGCCATAATTGAGTTCTCACACACACAAAAAAGCAGATATAAGGTTTCCTCAGAGCTGTGAGTCACCATCCCTGGAAGTGTTCAGAAAACGTGTGGATTTGGCACTTGGAGACGTGGTTTAGAGATGAACTGATGCTGGTTTAAGGGTTTGGCGTAATGATCTTAGAGGTCTTTGCCAACCTTAACAATTCTATGATTGCATTATTCTAGGATGAGATGCATCTTCTCAGGCATTCAGAAAGCCAGCAAACTATTTCATTATTCCTAATCAATATTATAACACCTACAGGGTGCTGCAGTAAAAGACTACACACCCTCCAGGAGAGAATGTAAAATTATTTACAAAATTGTACATTGTTGACATTGTTACAGATGAACTCCTACAGGCTGCTTGAAAATCATCTGTAACTGTGTGAAATTCCTCTATGATTTTTAGGAAAAAAAATCATAGAATAACAGATTGAGTTGGAAGGGATCTTAATCTATGTCCAACACCCCTGCCTTGGCCAGGGACACTTTACACTAAAGTTTCTCAAAGCCTTGAACACTTAGAGGGATGGGACAGCCACAGCTTTTCTTGGGAGAATTAAAAAACAAGAACAAAAGTAATATTTGGTTTTGTTTTCTTCATATCAGCCTCCTTTTCACACAGAATTGCCTCTGTTTTGTGGGAAAAAAACAACTTCAGGACATTTAAAATTTCAAGTCATTGCCCAAAAATGATCAATGCCTATACTGTGATAAAAAGGAAATGCTGCTATTACCATAAATTTCAATGAAAAACATTGAAGGGCTGAGGTTGTAAATCAACTATTAAGAAAACCAACTGCTCTGTGTGACAGGAAAGTGCTACTACTTACTATTTTCATGTGGGGTTTTGTAGAGCATTGTGGGGTTTTGGACTGGTTGCACTAACCTCTTCCAGGAGAAGTGAGGGGTCAGTTAGCTTGAATTGCCCACAAGAAAGATCCTTCAAGTCTCCACTATCCCCTGAACCCCAAAGCCTGTGTTTTGCTGGGCAGTGGATGTTGGACCTGTGGGAACTGCAGGGAGAAGATCCAAACACCAAGTTTGCTGCTCCTTAGAGGAGACAAACAACTGCCCTTGGACTCGTGGAATTCTGGCTTGTGCCATAGGAGTGCAGCCACACTGTTCTCATTTGTTACCTGCTGTTATAATGTTTTCCTTACACGTTTGTGCTGTAATTATTTAAGTCTCGTGGTGGATTTATTTCTGGAATTTTGTTTGCAGCAGCGTTTGCCTGGGGACATGTAACTGATCTGATTTAGGCAAGGCAGACATCTGGAATGAGACAGAAATGCTGGTCCAGCAAATCTTTGGGCAACTGGTTGTGAACAGGTGGTGCTGGTTATTCCTGGAGGAGCCACTGTCCCTATTTAAAGATCAGCATCATGCTTGGTGACATAATGACGTGGTGGTGTAAAAGCGGGACACATTTTGCAGAAACTACTCTGAAAAGGGTTTAAAAACAAAAACAAAGCAAGAAAGAGGCAGTCAAATTCCTCATCAGGCTGAATTCAATGGAATAAGCAAATATCTCAGATCTAAACACTGTCATTTATGAAAAGCTTCACCAAATCTGGTGAACTGATACGAGGAAGAAATTCTTCCCGGTGAGGTTTCCCAGAGCAGCTGTGGCTGCCCTATCCCTGGAAGTGTTCAAGGCCAGGTTGGACAGGGCTTGGAGCAGCCTGGTCTGGTGGAAGGTGTCCCTGCCCATGGCAGGGGGTTGGAACAAGATGATTTTTAAGCTCTCCTCCCAGCCAAGCTGTTCTATGATAAATGAGACCTGAGGTTCCCCTCTGCAGTTGCCCCGACTCCTGAAGGCAGGAAGTGTCCATCTGTGCCGTGAGGAGCGCAGTGACACATCATGTGAATACCCTTGCAGCACTGCTCTTGTCCGGAGATGTTAAAAGAGGCACTCTGAAATCCAGCTGCACATTTCTCAGAGTCTCCCCCAGATTCAGGACTCCAGGCTGACCTGAGAGAGTGGCCATCCCAACGGGAGCCAGCGGAGGGAACTTGCAGGAACACACAGCATCTTTTCCAGAACACCAGGTGTCAGCAAAACCCAAAAAATGGGGAGCAGTTGTCTGTAATCCAGCGGTTCAGGCTAAAAACGGGCTCTGTGCTGCATTTTATGTGCATGGGTTGCATTTTTTAAAAACCAGAGATTTGGACCAAGTCGTACATGGAACACAACAACACGATCACTCCGTGGTTCATTCCTTCATTGCCAAGGACTTCTGGGGTGTGCTTCCCATTTCCATTGTGCTTGCCATGTCCGTGTTCCAGCTTGTGCTCGTTTCTGAAAGTTTCTGAGGGGAACTTGGGGGCTTTGTCCAATTTTGAGGGGTTAAATGAATCTTCTGGAATGCAGGAAGACGTGAGGTCATTAGGGATTGTGTGTGATGGCCGAATAACAAACCAATTCCCAACCACCTAATTACCGTGGGCCATTTTTAGAACTGTTACTATTAGGTTTTGGATTTATCGTGGTCCAAAAATGGAAATGCATCAGGACTCTCTGCACACCCCTATTGTTTCAGGCTGCCTGCAGTCTCTGGAAGACAATGTCTGAGCTAGTCAGTACTGGTTTCATGCACAGAGGGCATTTTGCCCCCTGAGACCGGATCTTTAGAAAGAAACATTGTGCTGTAAATAAACACGCTGCTGGAGGGCGGGAGGGAGCCTGGATTTTGTGCTGGGGAGCAGCTGGAGCCAGGCTGGGCCGGGCTTCTGCACACGATGGCGGCAGCTCCAAAGGGCTGGAAACGCAGCCACTGTTTTCTCACTGCTAAAACCAGTTCCAGGTAGCCCTGAACCTGCTGTGACTTGGAGGCATTGTGCTGGCAGGAGAGAAAACACAGGAAAAACTGAAACTGGGAGAAAACAGGCGTATTGGCATTTGTGAAATACTGTCTGCCTCTCCTTTTTCCCCTCAAAGTGACATTTTAAGCCTCAGGCAAGGAGGTAGGAGGGTAGGTCTGGCACAGACCCCACTTCTCCCACTGAATTCCTCTTTCAGGAACAACCTCATCCCCTTCTGTGCTGGTTTCTTTACACAGAAAGAACAGGGTTGCTCCTAAACACTAGGCTCAGCTTTTAATTGGATGTTGACTGCTGCGCTGCCTGTGCTGAGCAGGAGCATTAGTGACCCCTGAGCCTGTCCTGTGTCCACTGCCCCACTCCTGGGCAGGAAGGGAGTGGGGCTGGCAGAGGGAACCCCTTGTGCAGGCTAAAAGCTTGGTGCCTTAAAATTCCTATGCCTCCCACTGAGCCCCAACTGAAGGAGAGAAAAGTATTCCAGCTGGCCAGGGGAATTCAGGACTTGCTTATTTGCCTGTGATTTCCAAAGCATGAGCCGAGCCCATAGTAAAGAGCTTTGAACAAATACAGATGGTTTGTTTAATCAGCAGCCTCAGAGGGAGGCTTTCAGCCTATCTCTATCTCCACATCAAAAATATCTCTATAAATATCCTGGACACCTGATGATGTGTCCACCAAGGGTCGGATGAGGCTGCTAATGGCACGTTGGGGTCAAACCCCAGTGGTACCAGCCTCGAAGGGAACACGTCCCAGCTCCTAGGGTGAGTGGGTGATGGGTTGGTGTGACACTGGCCAGCCCTGTGGCCAGCCCTTCAGGTCTGGGCCATGCATTTGGAACTTGTTTGCTTTCCTTCTTTAACCATCTTTTTCCCACGGGAAGTGGAATCAGTGGGACACAGTCCAGGCCTGAATGATTTCAGCACCAGGAGCGCCCACATTGGCTGGGCAGGGAAAACCCTGCTTACACCCAAACAGCACAAAACCCAGCGGTTTTGCTGAAAAGTGATGGGTGTTGATCCAACAAAGTTATATTTTTCTTCGGATCTGAGTGCACAACGTGGAAAATAATTTTCAAGATTTTTTTTTTTTTTTTCCCAAAAAAAGCCGCGAAGCAAAAGCAGCCAGGGAAGAAGTTTTGGGGCGGATCCTATTTTTTCAATCTGAAGCGGGTGATGCTCGTTCCGGGAGGGGGGAGCCCGAGCACGGCCGCGCCCGCCGCCCGCCCCTCGGTGGCGATGGCGAGGGGCGGGGGCGATGGCGAGGGGCGGGGGCGGCCGTGGGGAGGTTCTGAGCCCGCAGCCCCGCGGGAGCTGCTCGGCCCGGCCCGGCCCGGCGGTGAGTACCGGCAGCCCCCGAGGATGCCCTGGGGATAACGGAGCGGGGCTGCTCGGCGGGATGGTCCGCCGTGGCTCGGGTTGGTGCCGAGGTACCGGAGAGTCCGGTGGGAGGGTGGTGGCGCTGGCGCTGACAGCGTGACACCGGTGTCAGCCCCCGGATGGGGATCTGCAGGGTGGTGTCCCGCACTGGCTTGTGCCGAGGGCTGTGGTGGCGCTTCTGCCCTCTGTCCGTTTGGACCGACCTTCCGTCCCCTGGGACAGACCCTCTGTCCTCTTGGACAGACCCCCCATCCCCTGGGACAGACCCCCCCATCCTCTGGGACAGACCTTTCGTTCCTTGGCCGCCCCTCAGGACGGTCCCCCCGTCACTTTCTGCTCCCGGCCCAGGTCCCTTCATTCATGCACGGTGTGGAAGTTGTTCTGTTCCCACTCTCTGTGTCTCTGTATTCACTTCTAACGGTGTCAGCTGGGCATGCGGCCCCCAAGCAAATGCCAGGGCCTGCTGGCTTCACTCCCCAAGCCTGGGGATATTTGTAGGGTTTTTCCGGGCAGCTGCTGCAAGCCCCTCTCCTCATCCTCCGGCATTGAGTCACGGGGGGATCTGGCGAGTTGGAGGCTGAGGGATAAGAGTCGCTTCCTTAGGAGCTGTTTGCAGCCCAATGCTGCTCCAGCTGGCAGTGACATCCTTCATGCCATGCATTTTGGGGGGACTGGAAGGGTTTATGCTCGCAGATGTGCTGCCTCTCTCTCTCCTCTGTGCCCAGCAAGACGCTTTGTTCTCTGAGGAAGAGGCGAGCGGAGCGTTGCGCTCAGCAGCGTGAGTGTGCTTGGAGGATGGCAGGCAGGGAGGTGTTTTCCTGTCAGCTCTGCCAGCCTGAAGACCTGATGCAATAAGTCTTTGTGTGAGTAACCTTAATTTAGGCAAGTGGCTGTGCTAGAGCCAGTGAGGCTGGAGGACTTGGTGGGCAAACACACCCTTTGGAGCTGGTCACCACACGGAGGGTGGAACAGGAAATAGAGGTGAGTAGAGAGCTGGGCTTCGGTGGCAGAAACATCTCCGAAGGGCTGGGTCCTCGCTGCTGACTCCCGAGAGTTCGAGCTGCTTTGTGGAAAGGAATTGGGAGGATCCTTATGAACCTCGAGGACGAGGTTTGAACCTCCTGGCAATACACCTGAACCGCGCTGGAAAAGCTGGAGTTGCAAGCACAGCCCAGGTGTGCTCAGTTCTGATCCTGCTCCCCTATCACCTGCATCAGCCTCCTAGAGCCAGCCCAGGTACTGGGGTCTATGATACCACTGTGCTTTTCTGGAGTCAGAAAATTATTTATTATCAGCCAGAAATAGCCTTCCACCGAAGCCCGTTGGGGGCAGGGAAGGGAGAGATGGGAGGAGGAAGGCTGGGAACAAAAGCTCAGGGCATGTGGAAAGGAGTTGTTTTGAAGAACGCAGTCAGAGGAGGAGGTTTTCCTGTAGTTGCCTTGGGGAAATGCCGCATTTGCTTTGGTTGCAGCTGTGTGATAGCCTGGGACATACGTTTTCTGGTGATGTGTGTTTTTCTTTCCCTGCTTTTGCTGCTGGAGCATCCTGACTGGGATAAAGTGGAGAGAAGGAGTGAGAGAATCTAGTGAGGCTTCCAGGTGCCCCCACATTTCATCTTCATGTGGTGTAGGCAGCCCCTACCACCTGCCTTGGGTAGTCATGCAGTCCTAGACCTGCTCTCTAAGAGCCAACGCTGTCCTCAACCCTCTGGGGATGGAGTTTGCCGGCAGCCTGCCTCTGCTGGCGCTGTTGGCATGTGCCCTGCTGTTCCCAGGACCTGCCTGGTCAGGAGCACCGTTTGTATCTCTTGAAGGGGCTGCAGACATTGCCCTGGTGCATTGTGAGGGTGGGTGACTCTTCTCCCTCCCTGCTGCCCTTTGAGCTCCAGCTGAGGGGCGCTGAGATCCTGGGGATGTTGTGTCCTGGGGACATCCTTGTCTCCTGTGCTGGGGGACAGCGAGGGACTTCGTGCTATTTGCTGACAAGCTGTTTGTGAAGTCACTGCTCGTCAGGGTTAGACAACTCCGGAGCATGGCCAGTGTGTGCTGTAGGAGGGGGCCTGGGCCCAGGAAATGGGATTCCAGTGTGGAAAAATCCTTTTTCGCATTCAGCTGCTGGAGCTGAGTTGTGGATGAAGATGCTCTTTGCCCTGGGGGGATACATCAGCTGCACAGCCTTTGGTAGTCCTCGATTCTGCTCCTCTTCCAGCCATCCCCCTTCCCTCACCCCGAAACATCGGGATTTTGTGGTGCTGGAGCAGCCACTATCTACCCCACGATTCTTCAGTCTGCCCAGTTGTGGACTGGAGTTGCATCAGCTTTGTTTGCCTTTCAGCAGTCTCAGTGTGGTGCAGGAAGAGTCTGGGAGGAATAACTCCTGCTCCTGTTACACTTGGTGGAAAGAGTTTCCCCCAGCTTCAGTGGAAACCTCTGCTCGGGGGGAGCCGGAGCCGCTCGTGCGCCGTAAATCAGGGCTTGTTCTCCGGGAGCCGTCGGTGTGCTGGGAACATAATTTCAGGTTAATTGATGAAAAAGCAATGCTTGCAGCCTCCTGTCCGGGTTCAGGGCTGCCAGCTCTCATAAGGAACTCTTTATGTGAGAACCTTGGCTGGTGTTCAGAGGCAGGGTGGGGGGATAGAAGGAAAGGTAAATTTTCTGGTGCGGTGGAGTTGCCTGGCATTTGAAATAGTGCTCCCAAAACCCACAAAACGGTGTGAAAAAAAAAAAAATTGAACACTTCCCCACCCTTTCTGCCCCTGAAATCTTACAGTTTGTCTTTTAAACCTCTCCAAAATATTTGTTAAGGATCTGAGTCATCACTTTTTGCTGCTTTGGCTCAGTTTCCTGGCTGCTGGCTTTGCGAAGTTACATGTTTGGATCGTGGGAGCAGGGGAAAAACTAATTGCTAAGAAACTCAGGTGAGTTTGGAGATCATAACATTGTTAAAATGCCAGAAAAACAAATGAGTGTAGAATTCAGCAAGAAGGGCTCCAATTTTATTTGTCTGCTGCTTTTGCTAAGGCCTTGTGTTTGGGAGATGTCATATTTTCTGCCTGTAGCCAGCAGGAAGAATCTTGTGTCTAAAATAGTCGCCTTCCCCCCAGCCCTGGATTTTCCATCATCACGTGATTACAGAAGCTGAGGATTTAGAAAGAAACATCAGCTGTCATGAGGCTGATTTAAAAAATGATACAAGCTAGGAATGCAAGTTTTGCTATTAAACGAGTCCAGTGCTGTGCAACCATTTAAACCCAGTCTGATATTCCCTCGAGCAGTGTCTAAAGCTGCTGAGAAGGGGTCGAGAATTAGTCAGACGTCATTCTCACAAACCACAGCATTTTTGTGTCGCTGGCACACAGTTCTCTCTCAGGGTGAAGCTTCACACATCAAGTGGCAGCATCTCTCTGCTGCAAAGCAGGCCAAAAAAATTAAAATTCTGTGGGAAAATGTTGGATCTTAGTGATGAAAATCCCGTCTGTGAAGGGGAAGGGATATGGGGCTCCAAGTGGTGGGATGGGAGGGAGGGGGAAAGGAGGCTCCAGCCATCAGTGCTCTGCATGACTTGGTGTCCCAGTGCAAATGAGACACGAATTAATATTATTTATCTTATCAGCTCTGAAGCACTGGTTGCTTTAGGATGAAATGGTACATGGGATGGAAGGACTGCACAGCTTGCCTGCTGCTGGAGTGTTCTGGCTGACATCAGGTTAGGCTGACATGCAGTGAAGGTTCAGCCAAAAGCAGTTCGAGATATTTCTGATCACATAAATGATGTTTTGTTTTTTTTTTCTTCTCCTCTCACATGTGATAGATGGTGTTGGCTGGGAATAGAAATCCAATTACGATTCAGAAAGCCAGCCTTTTTGTTTTCAATAGCATAGAAAAGTGGTTAATAAGTTAAACAGCCTGTTATGGTGTATAGTTAGGATGTGGGAGGTTCCCTCTGCACCTGCAAGGGAGCCCTGCTGGCTGCGTGTCCTTTGCAGTCCAGCCACCCTCCCCACAGCCCGGATCCTTCACATTCCCTAGGGCCTGGCTTCAATTAAGTCCGCTTTTCCCTCCAAATCCAGTTTTGAAACAGATCTATCCCTTCTCTTTGTGACAATGTGCCCAGCTTTCATATGGCTGCTCTAGGATGGGGCAGGGAATTTTAAATACTGGAAGTTAAAATATGCCCCAAATCCTGAGAGTGCCTCGTCCTCCCTTCCTGCATCTCGTGGTTTGCTTGTTTGTCCCAGCCAGAGCAGGTGTCTGACGAGAGCATCGCTGCCCTGGGGCGGCAGGAGATTTGTGTTTGGAGTTTCCCTCTTTGGGACAGAGGCTCCCGCGGGACTGAGCCCCGCACTCCGCCTGGAACGGGCACCGTGGATTTCTGCCTGGGAGCCGACACACGAACCTTTCCCTTGGCTCCGCCTTGTAGGGCGGTTGTGTGCAGGGCTTGATGAGATCGCCACGATTCGCGGTGACATCACGATGTTTTCTGCCCTGAATCACAGATTTCCCTAAATCGAGCCCCAGAGGAAACTCGTAGTCAAGCGAAAATGTGCAACCCTTCTCGGCGTATCTGAGCCAAGTACGTGCGTGCCAGTGGAGACGGGAATGGGGTCTGTCTGTGCGGCTCGGCCGTGGCTGTGTGTCCCGACCAGGGCAGCTGCTAACGCTCTCACCTCGCCCTGCTCCTTATTTGCCCTTTCTCCTGCCTGAGCAGCGAGCCTGGGAGGCACACGTGAAGCTGGGACAGGGCACGGGGCAGCTGCGGGACGGGCGGGGCTGGTCCGGGCTGGGCTCTGCCTCCTGCACAGGCACCGCCGCTGCAGCCGTCAGAGCCCCTCTGTTTCCTCTCCGCTTTGGAGGGAGGGCTCTGTCCTGTGGGTTTTTGTTTGTTCTTTCACTCCGTGGCTCTCCGAGCACTCTCAGGAGGCGCCCGGCCCCTGCGGCTGCTCCCGGCCCGTGTCCCCGCGGCGCTGCCTCTCCGCGGGGTGTGCAGGAGCGGGTTTTGCTTTCGTTTGCGGGCCCGGAGCCCTCGGCTCTGCCACGGCGGCTGAGGATTGCGGAAACACCTTTGAGAGCTGCACCCCTCTCTTTGGAGCACTTGGCTCTCCTGCTTTGGCATCGTGGTTTCTCACCGGTAAGTGCGTTTAGATATTGAGGTACTTTGGGGGACGTTTTCAGACTTTA
Organism: Sitta carolinensis; assembly: GCA_032173965.1. NCBI lineage: Eukaryota > Metazoa > Chordata > Aves > Passeriformes > Sittidae > Sitta > Sitta carolinensis. Next base: position 6,713,556 of record CM063292.1, read on the forward strand.
TCTGTAGAGGGTTGGAGAAGAAATCTGCTCTTTGGTCCCCAGTGTCAGGGCAGGCTCTGCCTGAAGCCTCCATGCCAGAAGCACATAAAGGTGTCTGGTTTTCCTCTCACATCCCTGGATGGCTGAGAGTTCCAGTTTTGGTGTCTCTGTGGGTGTGAGCCCCTCTGTGAGAACCTGGGTCCATCCTCTGCTCCTAGAGCAGTGTCCAGGCTGTTGCAGAGACACCAGCTTTCACCCCACAGGGATGCTGGCACAGGGGCTTTTCCCTTTCTCACCTCAGCTACGGGATGGCTGCTCGGGACAGAGCAGCCCCAGGCCCTTCCTGTTCCTGCTCAGATGGAGGAAGCAGCCAGGGTGGCCAGTTTGGTGGTCACAGGGGGACAGTTGGTCAGGGCTGTGAGGTGGTACAGAGAGCAGGGATACAGGGCAGGAGGAGGCTGTGTGGAGGAGGCACTCCTACCCAGTGACACTTCAGTGTGCACCAGGCTCTTCACTAAAGCTGCTGCCTCCCGGAGTCCAGCAGCTGCTGTGCCACGTGTGGGGATGGCAGAGAGGCTGCTGGAGGTGGTGGATCCATGCTTGAGATCAGCTGTGGCTGTCTCGGCTCTGTACTGGGCATGGGAAATTGCTTTGGAGTTGCTTTTCAGGTGATATTTTCAAAATGAGATGAGCTGCTTTGGGAGTGTCCAGCTCTGGTGTCACAGGGTGTGCCTCAGAGTTTTCTTGTGATTTGTGACTCCCAGGTTACCTCAAGTGACTTCTCAGGGCTCTGCTGATTGTCACACCCTGGAGAAGCTTTGCTGGGTGCTGCCCATGTGCTGGTTGGTGCAGCTTGGGGTTTCTGCAAGGTGGCACTGCCCTCACTGGCACTAAGCCTGCACAGACATGGTGGGTGAGAGCATTTCTGGGGACAGCAGCAGTCTGAGAGGAGCTGCACTATGGGTGGGGATGGCCCAAGCATGAAACAGAGAAGCAGCCACTGTCACACCAGTGGCCACCAGCCCTTGAGAGGAAGTTTAGCAGTGCTGCTGTGAGAAGCTCAGCTGTCAGCACGTGCAGCGTTGTCTGTTGTAGCTCATTAGGGACACTTTCCATCAGGAAGGATGAAAAACCTTTATTAGGTTGTCCTGAAAGACTTTGTCCTTCTGTATGAGGTGCCAAAGTATCTCCGTACAGTCCCCTTGGCTTCCAGCAGGCAGGACTGTGGGACTCGTGTGTGAGGCTGGAAACAAGAGCCCTGCCTGGACATCTCTCTCTGCTGGATCTATCACAAATCTGTGAATTTGGAAGAATTTGAGCTCAGTCCCAGCTGTGCTGGGATGCTCAGAGGCAATTTTCAGCCTTTCTCTGCCCAGTGGGAGAGATGAATTCCTCTGATGGTAGCAGGTACCCAAAGAATGTCTACAGGGATGTACCACACATCGCTTTCCACCTCCCAGCCTGCTAACCTGTGGCAGAGGCATTTGCTGGGGGGCTGGCAGCAAGGTGCTCTGTACATGACTAATTGCACCAGTGTGCAGAAGGTACCAAGGCTGCTAAAAGCACCAGGTGCAAGCTGTGGGTCCACTGAACTGCCTGGGTGGGACTGAGAGGCAAATGCTTTTGCTTTGTGGAAGAATTCTGGAGATGACTGTCAGCAGGAGAGGGGAAAGTGACCACTGTGAGTCGTGGTGGTGTGGGGAGCTGCCTTGGGTGTCCATTGCAGTGCATCCTGGCTTTTCCTGGTGTCTCCAGCTCCATGTGTCCCGTGTTTCAGCTTTGCTGCTGCTCTGGGCAACCAGTTTCTGTATCCTCACACTCCTCTCCTGCTTCAATCTTCTGATAACCCATTTTCACCTGCCCTTAATCCTCCCTCAGGTACCACTGCTCTCCCTCTGTGTCACCACTGCCTGTGAGCTCAGATATGTGATTTATAATAACCCCAGTTTACCTGTTTGATACTTCTCTCTCATTTTTCCTTTCCTGAAAGGAATTTCACTTCCACAATTGCAGTAGGATGTAGTGGGACAGCCTTAGTAGGGAAACAGTCACAGATGACTTTTGTGGGCTCATACAGAAACTGTGGATCACCCCAAAGAAGGATCTCCTGTTCCCTTGGATGGACAAACCAGGATTTTGCACAGTATCACTGGTGGGTGTTGGTACTTCTGTGTCTGTTTCAAATATGCCTGGTATTGGCTATGAAAGGGAATTCTTTCTTTAATTCTTTCTTTCAAAGATCACTGAATTTAGGGCACCATTGAGATTGAACACCACCACCACCCCCCCGCCCCCCTCAAATGTTTCACCTAAAGCACAGCCTTTTTCTTTTCCCTCTGTTTTTTCTTGTTAATGCTTAAAATGGAGTTTTACCACAGCCTGGGGAACTGCTGCTCATGGGTCTGCTCTTCTGCAGAGGGAAGGGGGACCTCTTCAGTCACGAGTTATTTTGCAAAACAGATATCTCCTTCCCCTCTTTCCCTTTCAGATAGGAGAGGAAGTAAAGCTCCCAGGTTTTTCTGCTGACCTTTTACACTTTGTAAAAGTGGTTTGGCAATCTGCTGTAGAGATTAGTGTGCCATGGGATGAGGCTCTGCTCTGGGACTGCTAGATATTTTTACATATTCAGGGCAGCCCCAGGGCTTGTGTGTGCCCCCAGCCAACAAAACGTCTGTGGGATGTTGTGGGCATGGAGCAGCTTGGAAGTGACTGAGCCATGGAGGAAAAAGTACTTGAAAGTTGTAAGCACCAAGATGTTCAGTTCAGACAGTCCTGGCAGCTGGAGCCCCAAGAGGATTTGGTGACCGTGTCCCTGCATTCTGGCCCTGCTCCTGTGACCCCCCTTGGTAGCAGGTGGGACTGTGGGGGCAGTCAAACCTTCAGGCTTGTCCCTGAGACCCCTCATGGGTAACCTGGCCGTGTTTTGTTGGGAGGCCGTGTGTCTGTGTGCTCGGCTCAGGGTGGCAGCTGGGATTGCATCCCAGGAGAACATCTGAGTTCACAGGACTTTGTTCAGGGCAGCAAATGTGGGAAGAGACCAGAGTACAGATGATGGCACGCTGACTCTTTCGGTGCCAGCTCAAATACCCCCTGAATTTAAAGCTTAGAATGGTGCTGGCTCGCTGATGGTGCCTCAGATGAAGCCTCTGAGCTGGGGGCACCCATGGCTGGTGCTGAGGCAGCAGGGTCTGAACCCACAGCTGGCTCTGTGGAAGGTGCTGGGTCCGTGCCAGTGCAGTGGCAGGAGAGGTGGCTTTCCAGTGTTTGCTCTGGCTGGTGCTGGCCATCTCCTCATCCCAGTTCCTGTCCTGACTGTGCCTGCCCTGGGGAGCTGGACAGGCTGAGCTCAGGGGCTGGAGCACGGGTGATGTGCTGCGCATCAAGAGGATGTTTTGGTGTCTGCCAGCCCTGAGAAAAAAGGTTTTTCCACTGAGTCACTTGCTGCCTCTGTTTTTTATGAGAGACAACTGAGATCTGGGGGAAGGGGAGATGGAAAAAACCCAGCCCAGATCTCCCTGCTCTGGCAGGACCAGGTCAATGCCAGCACAGCTGCCCCATGTTTGCTTTTCAGAGGGAGTAGGAGACACACAGCAGCATAAATAGAACAGGCTTGGCTATTTTAAGATGTTGATTATATGATCTGTGCATTAAAGAAAAATAATTAAGTAAAATCTTCACTTTAGCTGCAGCTGGCAACGCAGGCTTGGGTGGGGCAGAGGCAGGGATGGGCACCTTGGAGCTGGTCCCCCAGCCATGGTGGGTGGACCATGAGGACTTTTACTTCTCATGTGTTCTTCCTTGAAGCTGCAGTAGGTGGAAGGCTGCCCACATGTGCCACCACTGTGGTGTGACAGTGCCACTGTCCTGGCATTGTGCTGCTGTGCACAGGGAGTGATGGCACAAGACAGGCTTGGTCTGGGCAAGGGGGAGCCACGCCTGGGAAAGGGACATGGATGTCTGCAGCCAGAGATGGGGTTTTCTTTCTTCTGGAGAAGTTTCTGAATTCTTACGGAGCTGGGATGGTTGTACCTCTCTTTCCTTGAGCAGCAGGCTGGGGTGAAGGGCTTGTGTTTACTGGTGGGGGTTAAAACCAGGCTTGTGTTTACTGGTGCCAAGCAAAGATCTTGGCAGGCAGGAGAGGAGGGCTCCAAGCCTTGGGAGCTGGAGGTGTCTTCTGCTCAGAATTCATTGCAGCAGGGCTGAGCACTCAGGACAGCCAGTGGTGAGCCCGGAGCTCCTTCTCCCACAGTCCTGCTGGGATCACTCTGTCCCCACCCTCCATCCCCATTCCAGTTTGGAAGCTGGGCTGCAAGGGAAAAGGGCAGCACCCAGCTCCCAGCAGCACAAGGGCTTGTAAATACTCATACCCAGGTAAAACAAATAGATAGTATTAATTGGGGTTTCAATGCCAAACAGAAGCAGATGGTTTATCAAGGTGGAGGAAGGCAATATTTGGGGGTTTCAGATAAAGTCGATGAGCCAGGAGCCACTCTTGAAAAAGAAGACAAAAGATATTGAAGCAGCTGCTGAGAAGAGTTCACCCTCCACTAGCAACCATAGCCACAAACGTTTGTTAGTATAAATTAATCTGAAAATGCTTTTTTTTTCACTTTTTTCTCCCCTTTATTCTCTGTTGAAGATCACAGGTGGTTCATGACAAGTGAAATGTACGTCCTGTGGGATAGGGTTTTGCACTAATAATGGTATAAAATGCATTAATCTCTGCAAAATGGCTGTGGTAGCAGACTTTTGATAAGATTTTAAATGGATTTTTAGTAAGAGCCCTGTAAATCATGCTCCAGGTCATGCAGTGCTTGTCACATTTACCTTCACTTCACTGAACAACTCTTGCCACTTTTTAACAGCTGCCAGAGCCAGGTCTCTGCTGGCCTCGGGAGCTGAGTGGAGATGGGGCTGATCGAGGGCTGGAGCTGCCCTGCCTCACACTCATCCTCACGGTCTTACCCCTTTCCCTATGATGATTTGCAGGGCAGAGCTCAACTTTGCCCCTCGTAGCTTAGGTCCGTGGTCTGTTGCCTGGGGACAGCCACACAACAATCAGGCTTGTGCTGAAAGATGCTGTGGAAATGTAGCTCCTCTGTAGAAACAAAAGCCCAGCATGCCGAAAGAAGAGTTCGGGGAGTTCCCTCTCCCTTGATGGGGTAAGATGTTACCTTTCCTTAAAAATCTGTTGTTTGTGGAGCAAACTCAGGTCATGGATGCTTTGCTGGGCTTCCACTCAGGGCATCTGGAGATGGAGCCAGGAAAGCCTCAATGGCTTAGATCACATGTGTAACTTCGAGCAGGAGGCTTTGCCTGTGGCCATGCCGTCTGTGCCCAGCTCAGCAGTGCTGACAGAATGTTTGCTGCCTCCCAGCACTGAGGTTTCTCCCTGTCCTGTCCCACAGACTGCCTGGAGCTGCTGCCCCCGGAGCCCATGGCGTACACCGTGCCTCCCACGCCGGCGGGGCCTGTCGGCTCCCAGTACTGTGTCTGCAAAGTCGAGTTGTCCATCTGTGGCCAAAACCTTCTGGACAGGGATGTCACTTCCAAATCCGACCCTTTCTGCGTCCTCTTCATGGAAGTCAACGGGAAGTGGATGGAGGTGAGTCCTGATGTTGCGTGGATTTACTCCTCCTGTGGTTTGCTCGTGCTGATGTCCCTCTCTCTGTGCTCGTTCCTCCCTGAGCACAGTGGGAGTTCTTCTGGTGCTCCTGAGGGTGCGTGTGGCACCAGTGTGTGAATTCTTCTGTGTCACAACTGGTCCTTCCCCCATCAGTGCTTTCTGCTTTGTGCTGGGCATTGGCTTTAACTGCCAATTCCATTTTATACCTGCAGCTGTAGATGGTTGGTCTGGGAGCAGGGTAGGCAGAGTAGGGATAAGTGATGGATACAGGCACCTGCATTGAGTGCAGCAGAAAATGAGCATTAAGGCATTTAAATCATGTAAACCAAACAAAAATTTTCCCAGTTCCTGGGAAATTAGGTGGTCTCATTCAGGTACTTGGCCAAGGAGCTGGTGAATCACCAGCACCACCTCAGGTGTCCAGCAGCTGATCTCACATTCAGCAGGGAGAGTGTAGGGGAAAACCTCACTTTGCCACAATCGGCAATTAATTTTTTCAACAGCCCGGATGTGTTTAATGAGCTTTCCAGCCTTGATAGGTGTCATCTCTGACCTCATTGTGCTTTTCAGGAATTTTTGTTTCTGTCAGTAATGTCTCAGTCCAGTGGTTTTGATCCCAGAGCTTTCTTTGCAATACAAATGTGTGGTTCTTTTAGGTTTTGTTTTTCCCTTTCTTCTCCTATTTTTAGCTTTGTTTTAATTGGCACGGTCAGCACTGGAGGTGAGCCTTGAGCCTTGCTCAGTGCTCTGCTGTGGTGGTGTCAGCAGAGGTGGAAAGGGCTGGCCCAGAGTGTGGTGTGCTGGTGCTCTGAGCTGGCCCTGGTCAGTGGCACCTTGGGGACACTGCTGGGGCCAAGATCTTCAGCACTCACACCTCTCAGGGGTGCTGTGTGGGTTTGGCTCGTGGCTGGGCCAGGAGAAGTGGGATTGCCCATGAGAACCTCGCTGGATGGGATGTTTGGTGGACTCTTGGTAACTGATGCCACATGGTTCAGAGCTACCCCCTTGTTCTGCATGGATTTTGGCCACACTGATGTGCCCCTTGCCCTGAGTGGAACCTTCCCTGTCTGAATGTGGGGGCCTTAATAACACAGCTGAAGGGTAGGGGACAGATGGGGAGAGAAATATCTCATTGTTGTGAACCCACCCCACTGCCCCTTTGTGCTCCACACCAGGTTAGGGCCATGTCCCAAGCCTTGGAGCTGGTTGTGGTGGTGGGTCCCCTCCTTTGGCACCAGCCCTGGAGCTGGTTCTGAGCTGGGCTGTGGCACCAGCCGATGCCAGCAGGAAGATTTCTGCTCACTGTTCTTTCTAGCTGTAACATTTGTTCCCAAATACAATTATTTTGTCTCACTCAGGAATTAAAAATCTTTGTGAATCAGCCTTGGAAGGGTGGGGGAGGGAGGGACAATAAACCACAGGCTGGGAAGTGAAGATGGGTGATGTTCAAATGTTCTGCCTGGTGATGTCATCTCGCAGAAGCCATGAAAGAGCTGACCTGTGGTACCAGGAACAGGGACAAGGGACACATGACTCAGCCCTGCAGCTGCCTTTGTGCCACTGAGTCATCCAGGCAGTCCTGCACCTTCAGCATGAACTTCCCTTGACACTTCAGACAGCATCTCCCCATGCTGAAGCATGAAGCACCTCCACATGCTGGGGGTGCTTGAAGGTCTCCAGCCAACCTCCCTTTGAAGAATGGGAGATTCTCCAGCTGCATTCACTGAACACAAGAGCTATTGCTGGAGGTGATTTCCTGGTTTGTGCTTGATTTGCAGAATTGTAGAATCATGGAATGGTTCCTGTTGGAAAGGACCTTAAAGATCACCTTGTTCCTACCCCGCAGCCATGGCCCTTGCTTGAAGCCACATCCAAGCCTCGAGCACTTCCAGGGATGGGGCAGCCACAGATTCTCTGTGCCAGGGCCTCTCTACTCTCAAAGGGAACAATTTTTTCCAAGTACCTAATCTAACCCTGCCTTCTGTCATTTTGAAATCATCCCCCCTTGCCCTGTCACTCCATGCCATTGTCTGAAGTCTCACTCCAGCTCTCTTGTAGATGTTCTAAGGTGTCCCCTGAACCTTCTGTCTTCTGAACAGTCCCAAGTCTCTCAGCCCTTTGTCACAGGAGAGGCACTCCATCCCTCTAATTGTCTTTGTGGCCCTTTGAGGCTCTTATGCAAATAGATTTCTTTAATTAGCCTGGCTGCCTCTTAAAAACCCTTGTGCTTTTCTGCTTTTTGGTGGCAAAGGCATCTCTGTTCTTTCCAGGGACTGCAGATCTGAAGGGGATGGCAGGAGCTGATGGCAGGTGAGGGATGGTGTGTGAAGAGGTCTCATATGTGATAGTCACCAGCAAGGTGATTCGTGCTCACCAAACCAAAGATCAAACTTTGTGCAGCTGTCAGCTGGGAATTGGGTTATTGTTGTGCTTCACACTGGCACGAGGCAGGAGATGAAACTGCTGAATCTGGGTTTTGAAGAAAGCCCCATCACTCCCAAAGTTATCTCAAGCTGGCTGGGATTTTCATACCTTTCCGTCAGCCACTTCTTCCAGAACAGAGCTGGAGATGGGACCTCAAGTTATCTCCTTCAGACTGGTGTCTGGGTGTGAAAGGACTGGTTTCCCTTGGTCCCTGGCTTCCCAGTCATTCAAAGAATGTAGAAGGACCTAAAATCCATCTCTGCTCCCTGTGCAGTCTCATCTCCTGGGCCTGAAGGGGGATCTGTGTGCCTTGTGCTGCTGAAATACAGCAGGGCTGTGGATGCCCTCTCCTCCTGGTCCAGCACACCCCTGAGCAGATGCTTGGCTCCTTTGCTACGGGATGGCAGCAGAGAGGGGAGGATCTGTGTGAGGCTGTGAGCCCTGGCCAGCTCACAGCCCACTGGTGTTGATGGATTTGATTCCCCGGGGTGCAGCAGGTGGCTATTCTGGGAACACAGCATTTACTTTCGTCGTTTCTTGGCAATTAAGACAGACTAAGCGAGCAATTTCAAAAAAACCCTGCGATCGTTGGGTGTATATATAGCAAACTCACCACATTTCCACTGAGCCCCTCCAAAACCTGCCTTCTGTGCTGAATGAGTTTCTTTGGGACTAAGGTATGTGGTTGCCTTTTTCCTTTTTTTTTTTTTTTTTTTTTTTTTTGATGCTTTTTTCTGCTCTGCTTATTCCTGGCTTGGCAGCTCTGGCAGGCATCCCACCGTCCCACAGCCTGGTGCTGCCCAGGGATGCCAGCTGCTTTCCAGAGAGGTCTTGCCCTGGATCTGGGATGCACAGGCAGCTCAGCCTTGCTCAGAACTGGTGTCCTGGCTGCAAGACAAGGTGGAATGCTGGCCAGGGCCACAGCATGGCCAGAGGCTTTGTGCTGTGCCACAGGGAGATGGGATGGTCTTTCCAGACACTGAGGGCAGCAGCTTTTGATGAAATCACACTGGGCAGTGACTGTGTTTCCTTCTCTTTCTATACTTTTCATATCCACGTTACCATATTCTGGGATAATGGGGCAATGTGGCCAAGTGCCAGTGCTCTCATAACACCTTCCACTAGACCAGGTCACTCAGAGCCACATCCAACCTGGCTTGAACACTTCCAGGGATGAGGCAACCACAGCTTCTCTGGACAACCTGTGCCAGTGACTCACCACCCTCACAGGCAGGAATTTCTTTGGAACATCTAATCTAAACCCGCTCTTTGTCAGTTTGAAGCCATTCCCCCTTGCTCTGTCACTCCAGACCTTTGTCCAAGGTCCCTCTCCGGCTCTCTTGGACCCCTTTACATGCTGGAAGGTGCTCTGAGGTCTCCCCAGAGCCTTATCTTCTCCAGGCTGAGCACTGATATCAACACAATACCAACTGCTGCTCTCTGACAAAGCTGCTGCTTGCTTTGCATGCTGGAGGATTCCCCTTGCCCAGTGTGGGTGTTTCTTGTTCAGCTCCCAGGCTCTGCTGCCCAGGCTCTTCCTGCCCCTTTCAGCTTCATTAGGGTATTTTGCATGCTGGGCTCTAACCTGCCTTGTCTCCTGCCTTTCAGCATATCTGGGGGGGAATATGGGTCCTGGCATTAGAGTTCAGACTCTCCTTGCCCATTGACTTCCAGAAGTAAATATACCAGCTTCTCTCAGTCTCCCAGTTTTCCCACTTTCTAACACTTTGGTCAAAATGGTGGGGGTTTGTCTGTGCAATCTCATGACAGGATCTCTGCTGGTGCTGCCACCCTTCCTGCTGTGTGAGCTGTGGGTCTGGGACCGAAGTCCCATTACTGGAAGGCAGCATTCCAGGATCTCCATCGTGACTGTCCTCAGGATTTTATTTTGGCTCACACAAGGCTTTCTGACCACCTGTGCCATGCAGTGTTGTAAACCCACACTTCCACCAGCTGCCTGCCAAGTCTCCTCTGCTCCTATCCCTGCTCTTGGCCGTGGGATGCTGCAGAGAGCCATGGTGCTTCCCCTCTGACAGTGGGTTCCCCACATGCCTTCCAGATTCCATCATCCTCTGTGTGCCTGCCCTTCCAATTCATCAGGGACATCCTTGCTTCCAGCCTGCTCACAATAGCTGGGGGTGACAATGTCTATTGAAGTTTTGTCTCTGGGCCCTTCCAGCCTCTTGTTGCTACTCATGCTTGATGGAATCTATGAGAAAGGGACTGTGGTGATGGTTTTTTTATCTTTTTATCTATGGAAGGCAAATAAAGAAGAATCCACGTGGATGTTTTGGTTTGAGTCCTAGAAGGAAATGTTGGAGTGTTGTGTTCCTGCTCGTGACACTTCTTGTTTTGCTTGTCCTTGTTGATGGCTGCACAACCTGGAAGAAACAGTTTTGGCACTACAGCTGTGAGGGTCTGGTTGAGGATCAGAGGTGTGTGAGAGCCTCAGCTCCTGGGAGAACAGGGCTTTGAACCAAATGAAGCAATTCTGGCTTCAGTGATCCTCAAGTCCATGCTGAGCCTTGGCTGGGTGGGGACTTCCATCCTGGCTGTTGGATGGGGTGGGTTGTCCAGCCTCTGGACCCCATCCTTGGGGAGGCAGCTCTGCATGATGTGCCACTGTGTGTTCAGATGGATCCCAGCTTGTGCACCAGGGTGTCACAGCCTGTGTTTAGGGACAGCTCTGCTGAGGGCCTGGTGTGCTCATTCTGATGGCCACCATGGGGTCTCTGGTGGCTCTGGCTGAATTCAGTTTCAGTGACAAAGCTGCAAGATGCACTTGCCTCTTTTTCTTTGCAGCTGGACAGGACAGAGACAGCCGTGAACAACCTCAACCCAGCTTTTGCCAAGAAGTTTGTCATTGACTACCACTTTGAAGAAGTGCAGAAGCTCAAGTTTGCCCTGTTTGACCAGGATAAGTCAAGCACCCAGCTCTATGAGCATGACTTCCTGGGCGAGTTCTCCTGCACGCTGGGCACGGTGAGTCTGAGGTCCCTGCAGCAAAGGGACCCCAAAACACAGCAGGCACAGGGATGTGGTGAGATTACAGCTGTTCTTACCTCCTGCAAAGTTTTCTAGCTCCTTCCTGGAAAGACAAATTTAATTTGTTTGTCACACTTCAGCTGTTGAGGTTGAACAGTTCCACGTTAGGGCTGTTGTCTACTTGCTCAAGTCTAAGCTAGTCATGGTGTGGGTTTCTGCTGGTGCTGACAAACAGACATCAGCTGGAGGCTTCTGGCTCTGTCTTCACCATGGGTTATAGTAAGGGCCCTGATGACCAGTTTGGGCTTGGGAAACTTCCAGATATTTAAAGCTAGGACGCATGCAGTCTGCCTTTCTTTCTCAGTTTGGGTTTTCTCTTTCGGAAAGTTTTGTCCATTGCTGTTGTGTAGCAAAACATTCCTCCTGATTGAGCATGTTGGTGCTGGAATGTGCCTTTTGCTCTTCCTGTGGAAAAGGAAGGCACATTCCCTTTTGGGACACAATACGATTTATAAGATCTTGGAAGTTCTTTTCATTCATGAGCCCAGACCCTGTTAGAAGCTGGAAGCTACATTCCCCAAATGTCTTTGTCCCCTGGCTCAGAAGCAGGGAATGAGGGGGATTTTTTCCATCTTTTTGCAGCATCCAGCAGCTGAGGGATGCTATGGTACCTGGCACAAATGTGGAGGCTGGGATTTCTCCTGCTTCTGTTGTGCTCAGTGCTGGGAATGGGGAAGAAGGAGGTACTGTCATAGGTGGGTCAGCATGGGGAGCCAGCCCGAGGTGCTCAGGGAGGCTCATGAACACAATGACTTTGTTACACAGCGTGCAGCATGGCACTGAGTGTGGCAGGCAGGACCAGGGACTTTACCACTGCCAGCTCCAGAGCTTGACGTGTTGGAGGAGCACTGACATTTACACAGTTTGAGGTTTAATGACTGGAATTTTGGAAGTGCTCTGTGATGACCTAATTCTGCTCCTGCAGAAGTTAAGAGACAATGCAGGCAGCAGCCATAGCCTGTGTTCAGTGCTTCAGCCCAAACCCATCCTTTACTGTTAGTTCTGCTGTTGCTGAAACACATCCAGCTCCAGTGTGGGGCAGCTCAGCAGGGGCTGCTTGTGAAGATCATGGTCTTGGTGGAAGCAGAGAATTCATGGACATAAGGACACAGCTGAAACCTTGCTGTTCCTGAATGTGGCTCTGCAGCAGCCCAGGGCTCTGCAGGCTCATGTTGGAGAAGAACATTATCCATATGCAGTGGGGAGGAAGTTGGAAGGGTCTGATCCATCTCCTCCTGCTTGTTGGGTCTCCCAGATGATCTTGACCTGAAGGTGATTATGTCAGAGACGAGCCTGGACAGACCCTCCTGGGCTGTGGTAATGCTGGAGATGGGCAGCTCTTGGCAGGTCTTGTGTCCAGGGCTCTCTCAGAACAGCTGATGATTTTGCCATGGTGGCATCACTGTCTGCTGTGTCTTTTAGCTCAGCTGGTGGGCTCAGTCTGTCAGGAAGAAGAGAGCTTGGAACTCTGTAAACTTAACACCAGTATTTTCACTCTGCAAAAGAGAACTTGACCTGTGCCGAATTTTTGCAGCAGTTCCCATGTCAGCTTCTTGGTGACATTTAGTCCACAAGAAGACACTGGCTTGGAATGGAGAAATCTATTAATTTCCCTTTTTTCCCTGAAATCCTGTTTGCCTCCTCCCTGTGGCCAGCATGGGCTGTCAGCACAGCCCAGTTGTGGAGCAGAGGTGGACTGGAGGGGTGGCACTCGTGCAAGGGTGAGGAGAGGGATGAAGCAAAGTGGATGGGGCCCTGTGGGTTCAGCCACCCTGCTGTGGGTTTCCTAGTGGCTGGAATTTGCCTGGTGAGATGTTTCCATAAGCTCTCGGAGGCAGAGAGCAGCTGTGGGCAGCAATAACTGGGCAGTAAGAATCTGACTTTTCAATTCTGAGTTTGCATCAGAGCTCTTGTCAGATTAGCCAGATTGCTTAGTGCAGCTAATGAGGCCTGTAGTAGGATTTAAAAGGACAGCTGGATCATTCCCAGGCCTGTAATGACCTCTGTGGCCAAAGGAAATGTAGCAGGGATCAGACTCCAGGCTGGAGGGTGTCCATGGTTTCTGTGCTAGCCAGGGTTGTGAGGTTTGTCCTGCCTGTACCCAGTGTGGCACAAAGATCTGGTTACACTGGCTGGTGATTCCTGTGCATCAAAAGCACTGGGACTTGGCTGACTCTTCACAAATGGAAAGGGTTTTGCTTTGAAATTGCAAGAATCATAGGATGACAGAATGGTTTGGGTTGAAAGGGACCTTTAAAGCTCATCTAGTCTCGAGGGGGACCCACTGGATGTGGGATCAGGGCACAGGTATTTCCAGCAGGTTGCTGGATCTCTGTGTGGGCATCTGTACCTCAAAAGGAAAAATTACAGGTTCTCCAGATCTGAAGGAGACTGAAACTCACTGAGCTGGGAAAACTCTCAAGGATCTAATTCTTCTCCTAGTTCATTCTGTCTGTCCTGTTGCAAACCAGAAGTGAAGGGGGGATCATGCCTTTGGGGGGCTGACCCTGTGCAGGGTGTCCAGAATGATGCTGGGGGAGAGCATCCAGCTTGCCATTGGGATCCACCCATGGAAACGTGTCCTGCATGCAAGGTGCTGACAGGGGACGTGGTAGAATTATGTAAAATGGGCTTTGAGAGATTGAGTGGTGGTTTTGATGGGAACAACGTGCAGTAGCTCTGTCTGTATGAGGACCCACTGATCTCCAGTGGCCCCTGGGTTCAGTGGGAAGTGATGCTTCAGCCACCTGTGCCATCACTTCTCTGCACCATGCACCCCAAGGCTGGGCTGTCAGTGGTGATATTCCCACTCTCACAGTCACCCCTGGATATTGGTGCCTTTCTTCTACTCTTGCAAATGTTTAATCTGAACTAACCAACATGAGCAATGATCAGTTGTTTATGAGTCTGCTTTTGATCACTTGTACAATCATGGCTTTATTGATTTTGGCTTCTCTAGATTGTCTCCAGCAAGAAAATAACCCGGACTCTCCTTCTGGGCAATGGCAAGCCGGCTGGGAAGGGGATGATCACGGTATGTTTGCTCCTTTATGTAAGTACAGGGTATGTAAAGGTGGATGGGGGCAGTGCAGGACACTCACATGGGGTCCAGGAGATTGGGATGTATTTCTTCAATATTGTTCCCTTTGTCTCTTGTTTTCATGGCCACTTTGGTCTGTTTGGAGGACATTTTATTTGGGGCAGGGACAATCTTGCTCAGTGTCTGTCTGGTGCTTAGCAATGTGAGTCTTCAACTATTGCTTCAGTCTCAGAAATAAAAAATGCCTCAGTCTGGAGAAGTACAAAGTAAATCTATGCTGCTGTTGTTTGTTATCTGGCACAAGATGCCTGCTCAGACCTCGCTGGTGCAGCGACAGGTAAGAGGGCTCGTTCCTTTTCCAGGGATGGGTGATTTTGTTTGTAGGATGAGGATGTGCCATGGCAACAACTCTCATAGCAACAGCCACTGATTCAGATGCAGACCCCTTCGGGCAGTGGCCTTCCTGCTGCGGATCTCTTTAGCAATGTTCTTTTTTAAAAAGAAGAAACTAAATTTAGGTGTGTTTCTGTTCTGCCACAGCTCCCATCATTTTTGGATCTCTGCTGTGTTATGGGTTTTGTGAGATGTACAGCTGGGCTGCAAAGTTGTGGAAGGAAAGGCCAGCAAGGAGTTAAACTTCTGTCAGATTTAAAGCACTGGAAAGGTTTAAAAGATTGGGACCTGGTGCATCTCTGTTGCTGTTTGCTTTAGGGGAAGATATTTTTCTCTCCTAATTGCTGCAGTTAGTCTTTAAATGTGAGAGGAAAAGCCGCAGTGAGTTTGGAAGTGGGGCCATTCCCAAGGCTCTCAATGTCCCAGCTGATGCCTGAGTGGGAAGAGCTGAAAAAGTTTCCAGTCAGGTTCTAAAGGTTCCGTGCTTCAGAAAAAGGAAGGTCCTTTTCTTCTGTCACTAATGTGTGATTAAACACCCAAGGGGCAGAGACATCTGCTTCATTTTGACTGATATGATTTCTTGGTCTGGGTTTTGTTGTCCTGGCCTGGGCTAGGTGATGACAACAGGGGCATGTGTGGTGGGCTCCTTTCCCTGCTGCTTGGTGCAGTGCTGGAGCACAGGCAATGATCACCACTGGAGGAGCAGGCTTCAGGGAATTTGGAGCCAAAGCTTGACTTCCTTGTCCTCATTCCCTTCAGTTTTTCCCAGATATCCATTTTGCTAACTGAGTTGCCACACAGGTGAACACAGCAGAAGAACCTTGGCTGAATAGACGTGACCATGTGGTTTGAAGAGAGAAGATCCCAAAGCAAACCTCTGTGTTTGTAGAAGTCAATTTTAAAATATCTTGCTGCACGCCTCTGCTGGACATAGTGGTAGGGATGTTGTTATTGTCTGTGCTGGCCAAGAGAAGATGCCACCAGCAACCTGTGGCAGGGTGGCACAAGGATGTTCTTGGCTTGTCTGCACAGCCTGGCTCTTACATAGTCTACAGTGAGCAGTAAAGTGCTGGATTCCAACTGGGCATGCTTTTGTGGGGCTCAGGAGAAGGCAAATTTCCTCCACTTCCTTCTGCTGGTTTTGGTGGCTGCTTACACCCACCAGGGACTAGGTGGGAGAGAAAAGTAATTCCATGGCATGGCATTAGGGAACTTCTGTATGGAGCAGAAGGGAAAACTGTGGTTCACATGCAGGGGATGGGTCCTCTGTTGTCCAGAGAGTTGTGTCCAGCATGGGAAGGCTGGGAGGTTGTCCAGGAGCTGTGGCACATCCCCTCACCCAGCTGCCCAGCCAGATGCAAAAGCTGCAACTCTGCCTCCTCATCTCTGCCAACTCCCCAGCTCTCCTAAGTGCCAATAACCCTCTGATTGCTCCTTCTGTAGAAAATTGTCCCCTGGAGTTCTGCAAGTTATTCTGAAAGCCTTGGTGTAATGACACTGCATGACTTCGGTGCAGGACAGCCCCTTGTGAGAGGCAGCAAACAGCCATGCCTGGGACACTGTGCACAAGGACAATGCCCATGCTGTGCTCCTGGCTGTTCTGGTGCTGGCTTCTGTCCTGGGAGAAGGAGGATGCAGCTGGGAATGCTGAGGAACAGCTCAGCCCACCTCAAGAGATCAGAGGAAGGAGAGGTGGGGGAGCAGATGCTTGGGCAGGAAAAAAAAGACAAGTGATTCAGAAAATGGCTTGTAATAAAAGTGAATAAATGTGGGCTTTTGTTATAAACATTCCTTTAAAATACCAAGAGACTGATTAGACCATATTCCAGACAAAACTGGTCCACTGGGGGTTGGCAGCCAAATCCCTTCTGGAGCATGTGTGAATAAAGTCTCTTAAACTGAAGTGGTCTGGGCTGTGCTCCTGCCTGCTGCAGCTCCCCAGGAGCAATCATGAAATCTTCATCCTTGAGGCTGCCTTTCCAGGTGGTCATGTGGAGACATAGCTCAAGTCCTGGGTTCCACCAGCATTTCCCCTTAGGGATGGGGTGACTGTTTTTGCCATGCCCAGCCCAGGACATGGAGGATGAGGTGGCACATTTTGCTGGCAAGGGTTTATGTGGCTTCTCCTTCCTCTTGGCTCAGTCTTTGGAGGCTTCTCCTCCTTGGAGGTCCTGAATGAATCCTGGTGCAGAAAAGCCATGAGACCAAGTCTGGCATACCACCTGAGAAAGGGGTTGTTTATTACCAGAAGCCTAATTTTTAATGCTGAAAATGAATACAGCCTTCCCTTGTCTTTCAGATAGCTGCCCAGGAGCTCTCGGATAACAGGGTGATTACTCTGAGCATGGCTGGCAGAAAACTGGATAAAAAGGTGAGTGGAGCTGTGTCTGGGAGATGCAATGTTAAACCTCTGCCCTTAGGATCTAAAGAAATCTCTGCTTTGGGTGTAGCAGTGACAGAAAGCAGTCTCACTGGAGAAAACTTCAGGGTGAAACTGGGTGAGATCCTCTGGCTGCTGGGTGTAGCTGTGCCTCAGTTTCCCTGTTGGCAGGGTATTTCTTCCTGCATCACACATGGAATGGAAGGATTCTGTGTGGCATGGGATCTGTGTATCAGCAAGTCTCAGAGAGCAGATTTAGTGCTTCAGTGGCAGCTGTTTGGAATTGCCTCCTGACAGAACTGCAAGTTTTGGTGACCCTTGACTCTGTATCTCAGATCTGCTGAGAGCTCCTGGCTTGTCACCTTCAGCCCCTCTGGAAATGGGGCAAAAATCTGCTTTTGTATCAAAGTGTAGGGCCTGTCTCCTCCAAGAAATTGTGGATCTTGCAGAGGCAGGTAACACATGAGGTTTGCCTTGGATGTGATGCACAGGAAAGAGTGAGTCTCTCTAAACAGCATCTTCTGACCTTATTTACCAGGCAACTAGAGCTATTCCTCTTGAACCAGTCCTGTTGCTAAGCAATCAATGGGAATATTTTTTTTTCCTTCTTCCTAGTCTCTCCAGAGCTTGTTTTATTGGCAGGATGGCCCTCAGTTTCTTTGAAAACTGGGTGAAGCAAACAGCCAGGCAGAAGGGTATTTGCTGGGGCAAAAGATGTGATTCATCCAGTCCCACTGTTAAAACTCAGTGAATATCTGGTTAATCCAAATGTTTTTCCCACCTGTTGGAAATGGCTGTTTTCTCACCCTTCTGCTTGCCTAGTGCAAGGAGCCAAATGTCCCAGTTGAGAAGTAACAAATAACAAACAACTCAATTTCATCTATAAGTGTCAGCAGAAAGATTGTTCTCAGTGACCCCCTGCTGTCACCAAGCGCTGACAAGGTTTCTTTGCCAATTCCCCTACTGCAGGACAGAGTTGCAGTGCTCAAGGTCCTGCTCATGAGCAAAGGATGCTCAGGTCACTTCATGCAAATTAAAATGGCCTTCAAACAAGGAAACTGGATGGAAAACAGTATTTTTTGGGCCATTTTCAGTTATGGTTGAAATGCAGCTATGGGAGCTGGGTAAAACTTGTTTAAGCTTAGGAAAGATAGTGAAAAATTGAATAAACAAAAGAAAACCAAAGTTGAGGTTGCAGCCTGGGGAGTTAGAGTGTCCTGTACCACACAGCATGGAGCTGGGGAGCACGGCTGCAGGCTCAGACTTTATAGGAAGGGAATGGATCTCACAGGATTTTGCAGTGGGATCATGGGATCATCTTTAATGCACACACCGAGCTGTGGTCATCCCTTACTGGCAGCTGTGCCGCAAACCCAGCCTGGAGCTGTGCTCAGCTCCAGGCAGCCTCTTCTGCCACGGCTGCCCTGAGGCTGGGAGCTCTCTGAGGCTGCAGGCAGGGCCTCCTCCCCATCACACGTCCATTCTCTCCCCCTGCAGCTCACTACCTTGATTTAAATGTTGAAGCTGCAAACTGGTAGCATGTCAGCAGCAAATTCAGCCTGGGGCTCTTATACCTTATGTCAGATCAGTTCTTGGGAGAGTTGTTGAAAGATAGAATATCTTGCAGAAGAGGAGGTATTTCCATCTGGGAGCAGCCACAAGAAGCCCAGAGCTGTCCGTGCCACCACCACGGTGGGGACAGCAGGAGGGCAGGGAGGCTTCAGCATGACTGGGTGACAGCAAGCACTGCGAGCCAGGACTGCTGCTGGAAGCTGTGATTTAGGGAGCTGTGTCTGCTGGAAGTGCCAGCTCCACCCTCCTCCTCCATGGTGTGTTAAAACCAGGTCGGATCAATTCAGTTCTTGGACCGATTTGCAGATCGATCAGGTCTGCTGAGCTTTTTGGGCTGCTCAGTTTCCATCTCCTCCAGGTTTGCAGGGGTGAGGTGTGGTTGGGTTTGATGTTTTAAAATAGCAGCCCACAATCTTGTGGCTTGGAGGCATCTCCCACCCTGCTTTGAACAGAACAAGGCCGACTGGACTCACAAGCCAGGCTGATCCACGTGGGATGGCAGCAGACATCCTTCAAAGCCTCCACCAGCCCACGCTGGGCTGCTGCTGCTGAAGCTGCCTTGGGTTGGAGGTCACACCAGCATAGGCAGGGTTGGGCACCCACCACTGGTTGTTTAATCCCTCTGTGGAGCCTGAAAGTGCCAAGTCCAGGTGGTGGGTGAGCAGGATCAGAGCTGTGCTATAGCCGTAATGCAGCAGAAGGAATGGCTTGTGTTTCTATCCTACAAATGTGTGAAAAAGGGTAGGAAAAAAATTGCCTCATCTCACCACAGAGCATCCCTTTATGGTCTGCTTCTCTGCAGAAGAATTTTGACTGAAGCAAAATGAGGGTTTTTTTCAGTTGTAGTTTCAGTTGTAGTTTCCCCAAGCCAAAACACTTTGCAGTGATTTACTTTTCTGGCTGGCTTCAGAAACAGGATTTAGATAGAAATGCTGATGGATTTTCTGCTGGGACATTGCTAGAGTCCACGTGCATTGCAGCTGCCATCTCCTGGGCTGGCTGTGGACAGGAGATCCTGGAGTGTCCATGTTTTCTCTTTCTCCATGCGCAGCCCCTCGCATCCCCATTCCCTCACTCAGAAGCACAAAAAGTTCCTGTTCAAACCATAAAAAGTTCCCCAGCTCTTTGAAGGATTCAGACACCCACCTCCCTCTAGGAGGAAAACCCAACCGAAATAACTTGAATTCTCGATAGATTGTCTGGAATATTTGGGACTTGGTTTCTTGTTAGCAGCTCCTTGTTTTTTTCTGAATGGGAATGAAGTTCTCCTAGAAAAGCTGGAGATTCCCTGTCGGTGCCACCAGCGCCTTCCGCCTCTCCGGGCTGCGGGTGCCGAAGCAGCCCCCGTGCTGGTTCCCAGCAGGGGTGTGTGTGTCTGTGTACATTTCCTCAGCAGCAGCCCTTTGTCGGGGGATAATCTGAGGAGATGCTGGCAGGAGAGGCAGCACACGCTGACTCAGGGATGCGTATCTCAGAGGGTGTTACATGATCTCTGTCAACACCAGGGCAGCTCGCTCCTTAAAGATTTCCTCTGCTTATGCTTCACTGCTGTGTGTAGGAGGGTAGACTTTCTTCCTTTCTCCCCAAGACATGCACTTCATAACTCTGTTTTTCCTTTGAGGCTTTGGATGTTTTTCCAAGTGCAGCTGCTTCCCAGCTGGGGTTGTTTTCCGTGGCATCTGTGTCCAGAGAGCTTGTTGGGTACAGGCGCTTGCTGGGGTGCCAACACACCCGCCTCTCCAAAATGTGCTGGGGAAACCAAGGATAGTCACACAACCAGGACAGGAGGGTGGGCAGGACGCTGCCTGTGGGTGCTGCAGTGTGCCTGGCCTGGCCCCATGAGGACAGGAGAGTGTCTGCAGGGCTGGCAGGGACACAGGAACATCTCTCTTGGACCTCTGCTGCTTGCGGAGCACCATGTAACCCATCCTGTTCTTCTCCCTCCAGGACCTTTTTGGGAAGTCAGATCCCTTCTTGGAGTTCTATAAACCAGGAGACGATGGGAAGTGGATGCTGGTTCACAGAACAGAGGTGAGCAAAACTCCATCCTGAGCTGCTGAGACACCCCCAACCTCCATCCTCACATCAGCTCTTCTTGCCCTTCATGGCATTATCTCATCCATTACCTGTAGTGCAGGGTGGGATCCAGAGATTTCAAAACCTTTCAGCTCTCTTCCTGGGGTCCAGTTCAGGCTGCTGGACTCCAGCAGATGAAGATCCACTGAGGCCAGCAAAGTCTTGAAATCTTTTCTGTACTACCCATTGCTATATCTAGCATGCAGAGAGGGAAATCTGATAATCTCTGGTCTCATCCTGGGTTTAGACTGAGCCCTGGACCACTCTCCTTCCACTTGCAGGAGCATCAGGATGAGCTGTGGCCTGGAGAGATGGTGGTGTGAGGTGGGGAAAGGTTCAAATGAGCTTTTGCCACACCTAAGCTGGGTGTTCAGGCACCTCCAGTTACAGTGCATGAGCACTCAGCCTCGTGTCCCTCATGAGCCAGAGCCACTGTCAGGGAGGCAGAGACCTGCACCAGGGTCTTGGTGGGTCTGATCAGGGCCAGCTGACCCCTCCTCTCCCTCATTTAGACCTGCTGTGGTGTTTTGATCTGAGCTCCCTCTGGTCACATTCTCCAGCTGCTAAGGCCAGTGATGTTAGGAATACCAGGCACGGCATGGGCAGGGAGAAAAAGGCTGGCTTTTGCTTCAACAATGGACTAATAAGTACTTTTCAACTGCTTTTTTTTCTTGTTCTCAGAGCTTGTTTCAAGGCTCTTTTTAGTTTGCACATAGTTCCTGGCAGCTGACAGAGAGAGGAGGGGGAATCACTGGAGAGGGGGGACTCACAGCAGCTTCCATGGCAGAGGAAGAGAACTCCATTTAACCCCTTCTTTTTCCATCTCTTTTCTTGTCCCTCAATGCCTAGTTCAGGAGCCTATTGTACCATCACAGGAAATTGCTGTAACAAAACACAGGGGGAGCTCAGGTGGAAGAGAAAGTGGAGTTTATTTACAAAGTCTCTCCATGTGTTCAGTTTTACCACTTCTGTGCAAAGTCCATGAGGATTTCCTTCACTCACCCTCCCACATGCACATGAGCACCAGGATTACAGTGTGGGTGACACCTTGTGTCTTGTGGTACCAGTACAGGCCATCCTTATAAGCTCAATTCTGCTGTTTATTTTTTGGT
The DNA here is from genome assembly GCA_032173965.1 of Sitta carolinensis. Classification (NCBI taxonomy): domain Eukaryota; kingdom Metazoa; phylum Chordata; class Aves; order Passeriformes; family Sittidae; genus Sitta; species Sitta carolinensis. The sequence continues at coordinate 6,735,203 of CM063292.1, forward strand.
GCTTTCCCACACACCTTTCCATGCATATTTAGTTCATATCAACCTTAGTATTTCACCTGTATTTCTGTGGGAGCTGGATGGGACATTACTTGGTTGTTTCCTCATGATTCAGTGTGTGTAGCTGGGCTTTGACTCAACAAGATGTGTTTCTCAGACGGGGAGGTTTGGAGTGGCCTCCAGGAAGAGGCCACTCCTGGAAGAGGCACGGGAAGGTGACTGTGCACCAGCCATTGCTGGGATCTCTGTAAGCATGTCAGGTGTGTGGGGAGCAGATGTCTGTGCTGGGGTTTCCTCTGAGTTGCTGCCCATTGTCCTGTCTCACTGGATCAAGGTCTAGACAAGTTTTCTTTCAACAAATGGATACTCCAACAGCCTCCACCTTACCAGCCCTAAATGCATGCAGCTGCCCTGAGAGGGATGCCACATTAGGTGACCCATTCCTGGAAGTGTTTCAAGGCCAGGTTGGAAGGGTCTTGAAGTAACCTGATCTAGTGGAAGGTGTCCCTGCCCAAGGTGGGGAATTGGAACTGGATGATCTTTAAGGCCCCTTCCAACCCAAACCATTCTGTGATTCTGTGACCATCTTTGTGTTTTGTGGCTGGATACAAAGAAGTAAAATTGGCCATTCTTGCAGCTTTCAGTGCAGGAATATAACCAGCTTTCAGTCTGGTGCTGGCATTTCTCCTGCCACAAGACAGGGACAGGGCAGTTCTGACAGGGCAGGATCAGTGTGCTATTGCAACTCGTTGACTAAGCACAATTGTGAATTCTCAGCAATTCAAATCAGCAAGGTGGGTCCTTCCCTTCCTACCCTGGTGGCCTGGCAGCCTGTGGGCAGCATCTTGGGATGTGTGGGCTCTCCCTGCTCTCCCAGGCTCCTGGAGGAGGTGTTTACAAATTCAGCTAAACTGTTCCTGCAGTGTCAGGGTTTCCCCCACTCTCAGTGAGAGCCTGGCTGTAAAGCAAGATGCCAGTTCCAGGTCCTGTGCAGCTGTTTGCCCCCAGCAGCAGCCATGGATTTCCTCCTCACTGCTCTGTGCAGTGACTGTCCTGGCTGCAAAGATCCAAGGTCCTCCACACCAGATATCCCCCGTGTTTGTCTTGCACAGAGAAGGGTTAATTTGCTGCCTGTGCCTGGCTTTCCTAATATCCATGTAAATCTCTCTTCAAGAGCACCACACCTTTGTGAAAAGGGATCTTTGCTTGCCCTGCAGGCACCTCCGATGTACACAGCATGTGCCTGGAGCCTGCTGGAGTTTGCTTAGGTTTCTGCTAAGCGATTGCATTCTCTCAGGAAATGTCAAAAAGCATCAATTAATATTTCTCCAGCTCAGGCAGCAGATGTTACACAGATGAGACAAGAGAGCTGAATGTGCCCAGGGCTGTTTTGGCTTTCCAGGGCTGGTTGCAGCATCTTGCTGCTCCATCTTCTCAGTGGTCAGGCCCCAGATGGATTCAGGCTGTGTTTGGGTGCTGGGGGGGGCTCTAAGCAAAGAGTAGGGGGCAAGCAGTGGGATGCAGAGGGCATAAATAGTAGCTGCTGGTGTGGGAGTTGTGGAGTGAGTGGCTGTGCCTGTGCTCAGGCATTACTGTGCCCGTGCTGCCCAGTGTGCCACAGCTGTTCTCTCAGGCAGTTTTTCCTAATTGCTCCCAGAGGTGGATAAATCACCCAATGAAATGAAAACAAACCTGTTTTAACTCACACTGCTGCAGCCTGAGAAGGGGAAGCTGATGTGTCTCAATTATGGAGGCAGGGGAAGGCTGAGACAGCTGGCCCACTGGGAGCCTGCTTCAGGGTCACTCTTGGATCTCCCTGCTTTGTCCTGATCTCTGCCTGTGGATGTACCTATTGTAACAGCATCCCTCTGCCCCCACTCCAGGTGATCAAATACACACTGGACCCTGTCTGGAAGCCATTCACTGTGCCTTTGGTGTCCCTTTGTGATGGAGATATGGAGAAGCTGATAAAGGTAACGGGGAGCCCTCTGGCTTGTATTGTAGGGATCAGCTTCTAGGATTGACAAACATCTGAACCCCCATGGCAGCTTAACGAAACCCAAAACAACAAAAAACTTCTTGTTTGGGGTCTCCAGCAGGAGAGGCTGGGGACTTCAGCAAGTCTTAGAGGAGGCAGTTCCTGTTTCTGAGGCTTTTTGTGCTCCTTCCACCCCAGGTGGTGTGTTACGACTACGACAGCGATGGGGGACATGACTTCATTGGGGAGCTTCAGACCTCAGTGGCCAGGCTGTGTGAAGCCCAGGATGCCTCTCCAGTGAGTGCTGACAGTTCCCTCTTTAGGGGAAGAATGAGGAAGGGGCTCCTCAGGGTTGGTGATAGACTTTGGTACTTGCACCCTCAATCTGTGCTAGAAGAAGCCAAGTCCAAATTCCTTTCTTCATCCACCCACACCATGAGTGACCCAGGCTATGCTTGTAGCTAAAACATCTGAGCTAAGGCAGACTTTAATGAAAATCAGGCTCTGCTGGGATGTCAGAAGCATCACCCTTGATTTGGGGTGCCCTGTGGTTTGGAGGGCCAGAAGGGGAGGTGGGACTTGCTGCTGGGGCTGCATCTGCAGCAGGGGCAGCCTGTAACCAGGAGTGCCAGCTCCCTTGCAGCTCAACATCAGTTTTGTGCCAAGGGTGTCCCCATTTTGCCCTGAAGTGCCAGCCAAGATCTGTGGCAGATGCCTCCTGATTGAAGGTATGTTGTGAAGACCTCTGGAGAGCAGGGCTTGGCGCTGCTGTCTACACCAGGACTGCAGGCTAGGAGATCTTGGCCGAGGCATGGAGGGGTGTAAAACACCATGTGTGGTGCACTGAGTTTCCTGTCTGGGGAAACTGAGGCACAAAGGCATGAAAGTGCCCTGTCTAGGACTGTACAGGGTGGAGGTGCCAGAGGCAGGCATTGAGCCCGTTTTCCCTCTGGATTTGCAACCTATAGCCTGGCAATACAATCTTCCTCTTCAGCACTGGAGGGAGGCTACCCCCAGGACATGCTGCTGGTGGCATCTGCAGCCACATGGCACAGTCCAGCACTGCTCTCACACCAGGGCCTGTCTCTGTTACAGCTCGAGCTAGAGTGCATTAACCCCAAAAAGCAAAAGAAGAAAAAGAATTATAAGAACTCTGGGATCATCATTGTCAAGTCCTGCAAAGTGAGTATGTTACTGAGATGTTTCCTTCAGTCCCTAACTGAGCTCAGGTCTTCTTGAGCTCCCCCCATCCCTTCTGCCTCTCTTGTTTTTCCAAGGACCTGCATACCTGAATAATGATGACAATGACGACAATTGCTGAAACACTGGGGGGTTTTGTTTTTTCTTTCAGATAACCAGAGATTTCTCCTTCCTGGACTACATCCTGGGAGGCTGCCAACTGATGTTTACTGTAAGGACTTTTGCTTCTCTTTGCCCAGTAATAGTAACCCCTATGTAATGGGCAGAACTGGGGAATGAGGTTCTGCATGAGATTTGGCACCAGCTTGGGGTGGCTTCTCATGACAGTGAGGAGCTGCTGTTCTGCTGTTAAACCATGTGGGTTTGGGGATTCTGGGGATGCTGAGGTACATCCAGTAGCATGGAGGGAGCTGGCTGGACTTTGGCTGAGGGCTAGACTTTCAGAAAGACCTTCTGAGCCTTCACAAAATGCCACCAACTTCTCTCCCATTTCTGGCTTCAACCACCCTCATTTTTTTATGAAAACTCTCCTTTTTCTGAACCCAGATGGGAGGCTTGATGTTATTTGAGACTTGATATTATAGGCTCAATGTTATAGAGATGGTTTTGTGTGTTTTTACTGACATTTCCACCTTCTTCCTAGCTGGACCACAGCTTGTCAGAAGTAAATAAGCAAGAACATGACAATCCTGAGTGAAACCACCATGATGCAGAAACGGGTTTCTCAATTCTGCAAACTTTCTGGTGCAGTACCCAGAGAGCTGCAGGCACTCTCAGTTAGATCAGTTTGTATTTTGTTGTTTTATCTGAAAACATGATGGGGGAAGAGTAGGAGGAGGAGGAAGAGTTGCCATAGGAACAGCAATGATGGGGAGAGCTTTTTGTGTGCTGTTCTGCCTCTGTGTGCTTTGGTCTTGCTGCTGGAGAGTGAATAGAAGAAAAAATCAGTGAATTTATTGGTAGTACAGAGCTCTTGCGTGAATTAGGTTTGAATGCTGAAATTCTCCCCCTGTCTAGAGATCTGCTGGTTATTGGAGGGCTCCTCCTCTTCCCAAGGCATCTCTGGTCCAAAGGGTGTGTTTCCACTGCAGAAACACCTGAGCTGGCAGGAGGGTTCTGCACACACCCCCTGCAACTTGGAAAGGAAGGGAGAGAGAGTGGCTCAGGAGAGAAAGGCTGAAGCCACAGAGAGGGTTTTAGGCCCAGTCATGCCTTGTGCTGGAAGCAGACCAGCTGTGTCTCTCTCAGACCCACTGAGTGCTGTCTTGATGACATTGCAAGCATTGCTTGCTTGCTTCCACCTCTGCCTGTCTGACTCCACTGAGCCCCCACCCTGTGCCTCAGTTTCCCTCTTGCACTCTGGCCATGGTGGCTTGGCCAGAGCTGGGCACAGGGTGTTACAGGGGTGGACCACCTGACCTTTGGTGAGGCCATGCAGTTGTTTGGTGAAGAAGTTAGGTCTTCATGGAACCACAGGATGGTTTGGGTTGGAAGGGACCTTCAAAGATTGTCTCATTCTGCCCCCCTGCCATGGACAGGGACAACTTCATTGGACCAGCTTGCCCAGGGCTTCGTCCAACCTGGCCTTAAACACTTCCAGGGATGGGGCACCCACAGCTGCTCTGCACAACTTGTGCCTCTCCACCTTCATTGTGCAACATTTCTCCCTTATGTCCAATCCAAACCCACACTCTTCCAGTTTAAAAGCATGTTCCCTTGTCCTGCCATGCCTGTTTTATCCAGGCACAAGGTGGTGGCACGTCCTGGGCCGTGGTATCTTCTTGCCCCAGCCAGGCCAAGGTCCCTTCTCAGGCAAACTGCCATTTGTCCTCTCCCATTATGGATATGGAGCAAAATCTCTCACAAAATCCCCGAGCTCAATTTAGCCAGTGGAGTTATTTTGGGTTTTGCCTCTTTGCTAAGCAAACAAGTCGAGTGCAGTCACGCTGCCTGTTTGTCTGTCCCAACTCTTCCTTCCCAGTCGTATCAAATTGGGTGGCTCAGCATCTCGCCTCTTCTGGCCAGATTTATCTGGGTCTGAGATAGGCATTTCTACAAATGCCTTTAAATAGAAAGCCTAATTTAGGAGGGAAGAAAATGAGTGTCTTCCTGACAGAGTCCCCTGAGATCTCAGCATATATTGGTCCTGGGGAAGCCTGGGGAAGAGCAGGTCCTCCTGCCTGCAGGAAAGATCTGCTCAGAGTTGTGATTCTTTGGTCAAGGACCTTGAGATCCAAAATGCCCAGATGGTCCTGGCTGCCTTGGTGCCCCTGGGGCTACTCAGTTCTTGTGCACCTGGGAGAAGGGCAGCAAGAGTCCTCAGCTGGAGGTGGTGGTGGCTTGCTCCAGGAGTAGGGGCTGCTTGGGGATGCCTTATGTGATACTCATTGATGAAAACTGGAGGGGTAAGACTGAATGACTTTGTCTAATGTAGTATTTAATCAGCTTTTTGCAGGGAAGGTGAAGAAATGGATTTTGTTAAACTTTTTCAAAAGTTTCATGTTTGGGATTTGAGGGAACTGTATGTGGGCCTCACAGCAACCAGGCTTGGTGGCCAGGTCTCTGGTGACATTTGCTAACAGAGGATGGATTTATGCATCTCTCTTGTCCTCCAGGTTGGGATCGACTTCACAGCTTCCAATGGGAACCCCCAAGAACCCTCCTCTTTGCACTACATCAACCCCCTGGGGACCAATGAGTACTTGTCGGCCATCTGGGCTGTCGGCCAGATCATCCAGGACTATGACTCGTGAGCACCGTGCCCTTCTGCCACCACCACTCATCTGCCTTGATCCAGGGCTAAGTAATACCTTAAGGATGTGATCTACCATAAACATCAGGATGCAGGAGGAGGGGGTTAGGACAGGCTCTCTCCTCTCCCCCCATTGCTGCTGTGGAGAGGAAGGAATGTTAAGAGAGGTGGAATATTCTCTGCTGGGGGCAGGTGCCCTCAGCTTGCTGTTGTTTACTGTCAGAGCTGTGACCCCAGATTGCCTCATTCCTCAGACATCCTGAGGAGTGGAGAAAATATTCAGAAAAATGTCATCTCAGACATTGATAGAGAAAACAAAACAGAAGTCTGTTGCTCTCACTTGATGGCTTTTGTGACCAAAATGGATTGTTCATTTTTTAAAATCTCCAGGGTTACATGCCTGCAAGAGACGCATGTGTTTGGGCAAAAGGATGCTCCTGGTCTCTATGGGAAACAGCAAAGCTGGACTCTTTTTTCTCTAAAGATCAGATTCAAGGGGGAATATCCATTCTCTCTGCTCATCTCCCATTTAAAATCACTGTATGCTTTGGGAGAAGCTGTGCAAGCCTGCTTTGTGTGTATGAGTGCACCATATATTTTCCTTCTTCTCTTTAGGGACAAGATGTTTCCTGCTCTGGGATTCGGTGCCCAACTCCCGCCAGACTGGAAGGTGAAGTGCTGTGGCCACCTGGATGTTTGAGATGGGTTTGTCCTGATATTGCCTGGGCAGGAGCAGAACTGCCAGGGCTTGGTCAGGGAAGAGCTGCTGAGGAGAGGGGGAATCTCAGCCAGTGAGATGTGTCAGTGTTGGTGGGCAACAAGGCAGGGATGGGGCATAAGAAACCCCTTCCTCGATTCTGCACTGGCATGAAAGCAGCAGCTCCCTGGCATTAATGGGCAGAGCCAGGCATTGATTCATTTTCCTGGCAGAAGGCAGGAACATTTCTGGGGAAGGGAAAGGGCCTCTGGATGAATGTGTCAGACGGCAGCTAAGTCTGGAAAGGGGTTGGGAGCTAGGGAGCCTTGATGTGGTGTTGCACAGGGAGAGCCTGCAAGGACTGAAGCAATGGAGCTTTCCCAAAAATCCACCTTGATCTTTGGTTAGGATTAGACTCTGGTCCTACAGGGGCTGAGCTGCACATCCTGCTCATCTGGAGGGCAGGGAATGGGCAGTTCCTGCAGCCTGGCTGGCAGATGGGGAGCATCATCTCATGGCTGAGACAATGTGCTGGGACACCACCACCATTAATTACTGGCTGGGTCTTTTGGCTGCTCTTTGCTCACGCCCTTCGTGTGCATTTTCTTTTTGCTCCCTGGCTTTGAGGCGTTCCCAGCTCCAGGCTGGGGTTGAATCTCAGCGAGCCCTTTGTGTTCTGTGGGAGGGGAGCTGTGCTCTGGGCTGAGCACAGCGGGGCATGTAAGTCATGAGCAGCTGGGAACTGGGCTGGGAAGCTCATCACTGCCAGCCCTCGTGGCTGGGAATGTCCTGCCCGCTCCAGCTTTGTGCTTTTCCCTGCTCTCCCAGCAGCCACAATTCATATGACTCAAGTGGGAGCTCTTGCTGTTTGCCAGCCACAGAAGGAGATCCCTCCATGTGCACTTTGGAGCTGATTCATCCTCCTTGGCCTGCAAATGTCTCTGGTCTGTCACTTTATCACTTTTGTTGGGAAAATCTAGGTAGGCAGCTTCCAAGGTCTAAGAGCCAGCTGCTGCCAGGGATTTTTACTTGGGGAGAAGAATGGGAATGGCAAATGTGGTAGGGATGGAAAGGGCACAGCAGCTTGGGATCACCATGGAGAGCATCCTGTTCTGCTGCCCATGTGTGTGTCAGTGCCCACAGGAAGGGCATTGCTGGGCTGGAAACAGCCCTTCTGGGAAGACTGGAGATGGGTACTGGATTGAGGGTGAGGACTGGGGGCTCTGCATGTGCCTCCTGCAGCCTCGTGTGGGCCTGGAGGTGCTCTGTAAAAGCTACCAGAAAATACACCTTGTTTTTTCCCAGAATGATTTCTAAGCCCAAATAAACCCAGTGGGGAGCAGCTTCTTCCTGCCCAGATGCTTGGCCCATGTCTACAGGTCACCCATGCCCATCAGTTGTCTCATGTTATCAGTGGGGCCATCCTTGGTGCATCTCCCTGAACCACTCCAGTTTGGGGCTTCATCTCTCCCCAGCTCTCTCTAAGCATCACTGGCTCCACTCAGTCCTTAAAGATTTTTTGGCTATCAAGGCTCACTGGGTAATTTCAAAGCCAAAGCAGCAGCTCTCCATGAAACCCTGTGCCCTGTGTGACGGTGGACAGAAAGCAGGGACCCACAGCCCCAAGTAAAGATTGCCAAGAGATACAAGAGGTATAAATGGTGCTTTGTGCTCCCGTTGCCATGGCTCCCCCAACACTTCTCAGGCGCCCGTCGGAGCAAGATGTTTTGCACACAAAAGTCGCGTTGGAAATGTCAAAGAACATCTTGCCGTGTAACAGCTCTGTCAAGAGCCTCGAGTGGTTTCCTGGTAGGGAACAGGAGAGGGGAGCAGATGGGTTGTGGTTTCTGGGGTATGAGCAAAGGCAGAGCAGCAGCAGAGAGGGGGATTCTTAATGTTGGAGCCACACAGGTCACCTGGATTTGGGAAATGGGATCAGCCAGAGGAAGCTGGCGGCCGGACTGATGTGCAACCTCCAGGGCTTTCCATCCTTTTGCCTTCTGTATAGAATCTATAGGGAAGCTGAGTCATGGCACGGGTGGGATTCCTTCTGAGGATGGCAGAGAACCCTTTGTGAGGTTCAAACCCTTTGGAGTGGTTCAAAAGTTTCTCCCTGTGAGTTACTGGGGAATGGGATACCTGTAGGTGCTCCATGTATGTTTAACTGGACTCAACGGAAACTGTTTTTAAAGCTGAATAGGGAATGTCGTCCTTTCTTTTAAATTTTTTGTTATTTCAAAGTCCTCCTGATGATTTTTTTTAGCAGATATGTTTATATATATACACATATATACATATATATGTAAAATTCATAAAAACTTCAGAGGAGGTTTTGCAACACTTCTGCCACGTAGGGGTTCTGTTCTGTAGATAGTGAGGAACACAACTTGAAACCATTTCATTGCTTCTTAAAAGAAAGAGAAACCTCTCTTTTGCAGAGCAAAACATAGAAATATTTCTGCCTGCCTTGTCTATAAATACTCGTGGCAGAATTTTGAACATATTAGAAAAAAAGAAAAGGCAAGTCGGTTACAACTGCAAGTCAGCTGAATTTGGGTATGTTGCCCAAAATCAAGGCTTCTTTGAGAAGGGGTGTATGCAAAACACGGTCATATTCCATAGCTTGTCTCTAACCTGGTGCTGTGAGTGTTCCTGGTTGTGCTCTGCTGGCCTGGAGACACCTGAGCAGGCTGTGGCCAGTCAGGCAGCCCATCAGCTTCGCAGCATGGGGAAGACTTTTGGGTGACTCTACTTTCGTTTGGTTGCTATTTCCCAGCCCACAGCCTCTTGTTAAAAACAGTTTCTGCTGCTTTCAACACAATGCCCAGCATAATTGGAAAGTCTGAATCAGGCGCGTGTTGCGTTTGCAGCCTCGGGAGGCTCTGGCTTCAGACAGCACTTTGGAGGACACTCGGTTTGCCAGCCTTGGGAATATGTGTGTCCTGAAGCAATTCCCTTGCTGAAAAGCTCAGCAAACCTCCACCCTTCTGAGAGGGAGACAGTGTCCTGGTTTTGAAACACTGGCACAAATAGGGTGGGAGCTTTTTGTTTCAGAGTCCTTGAGCTGGAGGCCTGAAAGCCCAAATCACCCCTTCAACTTTCAGAGATGCTGGAAGAGGCAGTTGCACATCCTTGATTCTCCTGAGAGTCTGCTTCTTAGAGTGCCTGAATTGCTAGGAGCAGAGTGAGGAGTGTCAAAGCTGTTGCACAAGCAGGCTGTTGACCCACACCAGCCCTGAAAAGGTTCATACTGGAAGCCAGGAGCCCCCTCTTGCTCAGCTGGGCTGCTGAGCTTTCTTTACTTGCAGAGACAGGTTCAAAACAACTGCTGTCCAGTGCATCAGCCAGGGATCAAGGTGTGAGGGCTGTCTGCTCTTGTCACAAGACCTTTTTGCAAGACCTCAGCTTGAAAGGAGGTGGTAGAAAAGCTAAAGGATCTTGGGTGTGCTGTGGTGGAAGGATGGGTTCATGGGCAATGAAACCCAGCCCAGATTGTGCTGGGACACACTGCCCATCACACCCAAGCTTTCACATCACCTCTCCCAGGCTGCCTTTCACCCTCATGCTGACCCAGATGATTAAGTTAATCAACTGCTGGTTTGCTGTTGTACCTGACATGCCACACCAGGTCTTAAACACAGCTCACCCTGTGCCTTCTTCCCTCCTGCTGCATCATCCTCATGCAGAGAGATGGGGAATGGAGATGAGGCCAGGACTGGGATTCCTGTGATGAGTTTGAGTTTTCTCCCTTTAAAACTTGCAACAGGATGAAGTCATTTCTCCTGGTGACTGGTGAGATGGCACAACTGGCTGAGAGCATCCCTTCCCTCTGGGCAGACATCAGGGAGCCATGTGGACAGAACTGCTTTGATAAATGTGGCATAATAGACGGTGTGATAATTTCAAGAGCCTCCATGATGGCAGGGGGGCACTCGGGAACTGGTTCATCCTCAAGTGCTGCTCAGTCCTCATCATGTTTGTGTTTGCTATTTGGGTGGCAGAGGGCTGGGCAGTGTCACTGACCCAGCAGGATGGACTGTAACTCTGTGACCACCTGGTTCTTCTCCAGGGGAGCATCACACCTAATCCAGCCATGCAGCTAAACTACTAGTGAGCTGCCCGCCCTGCACTGGCCCTCCAAATTAATTTGGGTCTTTTTTTCCTCCACAGGTATCCCATGAGTTTGCCATTAACTTCAATCCCAGGAATCCATTCTGTTCAGGTAAGCATCTACCAGGCCTTTAGTACTCCTTAGATACCTTCAGTGCCTTCTGTCCTCCCTCTGCATTTCTTCAATAACACCTTCATCCCTGGATGTGTTCAAGGCCAGGTTGAATGGGGCCCTGAGCAAGCTGATCTAGTGGGTGGCATCACCACCCATGACAGCGTGGCTGGCACTAGATGATCTCTAAGGTCCCTTCCAACCTCAATGATTCCACAATTCTATGATCATGGGGACTTTTCAAGGCATGTTCAGAGACAGACATGAACAGTGAAGCAGAGCACATGCTAAAGGCACACTCACAGGAAAGCACAGAAAATTTGGGGGTGTGTAGGAAGGCCCAGGGTAAGATGCAACTGGATTCAGACTGTGTAAAATCCGCCTTCGCTCTGCTGTCTGGTGTGTCCTACCAGCCGTCTGCTCTCCCAGCAAGGCTGCAAGAAACACAAGGCCTGTTTAGCAGATGGGGAATTCAGACTTAACGCTCCATTTAGCAGCTGATAGCTGCTCACAGTGATGGCTGAAGGACTGCTCAAATCCTAAGTGGTAAGGGCTACCATGGACCCTCTATCTGCTTTTTGGTTATGTTCAGAGGCCAGGAGTTGCTTTTCTTTTTGCTCTTCCTCCTTGGCTGATTCTGAAGTTGTTTCATAATCCCAAGGAATGCCTTCATTGACTGTGGGCACTACCAGGGCTTCCCAACCACAGAAGGCTGAGGACTCACTGCAAAGTGACTGAAGAGCGAATCTTGGATAATCAGAAATTTGTGGATCTGGAAGAGTTGGGCAGGAAGTGGGGGGAATAGATCTGACTTCAGCTCCCTGACAGCAGGAGCTAATGATTCCTAATTGGGCTTGCTGTGGTCCTGAGTTGTGACACTCTGTAATGTCTGGTTTCTCTGCTTTCCCTGAAGGTGTGGAGGGCATTGTCCAAGCATACTCTGCCTGCCTGCCCCACATCCGCTTCTATGGACCCACCAACTTCTCCCCCATCATCAACCACGTGGCCCGTTTTGCAGCTCAAGCCACCCAACAGGAAACTGCATCGGTAAGTCCCTAAGATTCCACGATGTGATGGCAATCCTGATGGCTTTGGGCAGGGCAACACAAAGCCTGAGTTGGGTTTCGTGTCTTTCCCTTCACTGTGGGTCCAGCCCTGCCAGTGGTGACCAAGGTGTCCTCTTAGGGCTGTGAAGAACATCTGAAGTCTGCAGGATAGAGCTCCCTTGGGTGCCTGTGGCAGCAGGCTGCCCATGGAGGATGGCAGATCTGGCCCCTAGCTTTTGCTGGCCAAAACAGCTCAGCTTGGGCAGCAGCAGTTGCATAGCAGGAGATGTTGGAGTAAAAACTTCCCTGATTCTTGCCTGGAGCAAAGCAAGATCACACCTAAAACCTATTCCCCACAAGGACCTTTTCCAGCCTTGCTGTGAGTGTTGTTGCTCTTCCCAGCTCCAGGCATAAGGAAATACTGAATTTGGTTTAATTCAGCACAGATCCAGGTCGCTCCTCATTTTTTCATTTTCTGTGTTGCTGTCAGTGGGGGAGGGAGAGCCCACGGGCTCGGCACTGAGCAGAGGCACTAATCGTATGCAAATTGCACCCCTCTGCTGGCACTAATAGTTTAATCAAGGGAGATTTTAAATAATGGGCACTAATAGTGCCGTCAGAGGCAAGCCTGGCTTGGCTCTCCTGTTTTTTTGGCAGCACAAAGCGTTATTGATGAGGGATCTCACTCCCCCGGGGTCTTCTCCTCTTCCATCCCATCTTCAGCTCATGCATCAAAGCCACCCCTGGTGCTGACAGCTTCAGCGGCTGCCTGGACCTGCCCTCCTCTTCCTCCCGCTCTCACTTGCTCCCAGCATTTCATATAGAACCAAGAAACCTCGTAGTTTTTGCATAGCAACATAGATCACAAACAGAGCCCTCAGCTCTTAAGGGATGGGAGACTAAAACATCCTGAGGCTGGGGAAAGGACAGAGGGATGTTATGCCATTTGACTCTTGGAGAAGGATTAATAAGCTTTGGGGAATTAAAACTCACCTTTCCAGCAGGGCCTCTGCATCCAAACCACCCCTTTTCTTACCTGATGCTGTTCAATGATGCCTAATCCCTCCAAGTCCAGCTCACCTGCCTGAACATAACTGCTGATATCACTAACAAATTGGATCAGGAATCATCCCAGGAGCCCACGTGGATGCAGAGATTGGTCATTTTAACAAGAGAAAGAGGAGAAAGGAGGCAGGTAGTGCTGGGTTGGTGTGCAGTGGACCCCCCAACTGGTGCCTGTGCACCAGCAGCTCTGACTGTGGCTTGGCAGAGGTGCCACCCTAGCTGGGTACTGCAGCTGGAGCCCGGAGGTGCCACCAGCACTCCTGTCCTGCTGTCATTTACTGACACCACCCAAACTGTCCCTGCTCCTTGGGAAAAATCCCACTGATGCTCCAGCAGTGCCCCCCCGGTCCCTTGCTTATAGTGATGCTCATCACCCTTACAAAGGCTCTGGTCTTTAAGGCTGATCCCCAGCATCAGCTCTTACTTCTTTTGACCTCTGAAATACATTGTGATAAACAATTTATAAGCTCTGCCTCCCCACCCCTTTTCCTGCATACTTTCCAGCATTTTTCTCAGATCCTGTTACAGATTTTACAGAAAAAAAGGAACAAAGGGAAATAACCCTTTCCATGTTTCCAGCAGAGAGGCCAGGCAGGGAAAGGGAGAAACAGCTTAAAGTCATTATCAGCTGCTCCCCTCAAGGTTTTATACTCTTCTTCCCATACTGTTTCCCAGATGGGATGAGGTCCAAGTCCTGCTTCCAGTTATGACCAGTGCAGGTCCTGTCCTGAAGTTTAGTCTTGTCCTCCAGATTCAGATGTTGTGATCCTGCTCTGCAGACTTACATGTCAGCATGACGTGCTCTCAAAAGTTCATATTTAGATAAAAACTAAACCCTGGACAGCGCTGTGCAGGCAGGGTTAATGCATCAAAAGGGGCTGGAGTGGGGAAGGGTCTGGCCTGGGAAAATCTCACCCCTGTCCTCAGGCTGTGTTTAAGCTCTACCCAGCCTTGTTAGTACTTGGAGTTTAGCACTGCAGATCATCAAGAGCGGATGAAGCTTAGGGGAGATTTTAGGAGATGTGCGCTGGAGGAATACCAGAAAAACAGGCTTGGGGCAGCACTGCTTCCTTTGCTTTTCCAGGGTGCTGCGCTAGCGGTTTTCAGAGGAAATGGAAAGAATGAGGAGAGGAACAAAGGGCTTTAATGCTCTTAAGTGCTTGTTTTCGTCATTTCTCCAGCACACACAAGCTCTGTAATGTGCCAAAATTGAGCCATTACTTTCCCTGGAGATGGAGGATATGGGATTTTGGGGGGTCCGCATGCTCCAGGTTTGCTGAGCTGAATCCAGCAGGACCATCTGTCCATCTCTTTGTTTGTCCATCCTTCCCCAGCTCTGCAGGACTAGCCCTGGTGCCCTCCTTTTCCCAAGGGAAGGGGAGCAGTTTCTAAGCTGGTGCTCTGTCATCCCCAGCCTACTGGTATCCTCTGCCTCCCCCCTCAGTGAATCCCATACCCACGGCTTTGTCCAGGAGATGGACAAGCCCCGCAGCCTGGCAGTGCAATACAGGAGATGCTCCCATCAGAGCAGGGAGATGTTGATGGGGAGCACCCCACTGTGTGCAGGCAGAGGGAGACTTCATCTCCCAGCTGGGCTCATGTCCCAACCCTGAATTCCTCCTGGCCCTGACAGAGATCCTGTACAGTTCAGAACTCGGGTTTCATGCGTGATTAAGTACAGTAAATCAGTAATTCAGAAGAATATTGTTGAGTGAGAGCTGGTTTGTTGTTTGTTTAAGATCTTTCAAAAACCAGGGGGAATAGGAACACCTGAATTTCTGGATTCTGCTAAAGGGCATGATGTCAGCTGTCCAGGGAAACAGTGAACCTCACCCCCAAGTCCCCAGGGGCCCTGCCTCCCCTCCACATGTGGAGCACCCTGGCCACTCACAGCCTGCTTAGCGAGCCCTGGCTGCAGTGTGAGGGTGTACTGGCATCCCACTGGGTCTGAGCCTGTGCCCTCCCCTCCGCAGCAATACTTCATCCTCCTCATCATCACGGACGGGGTGATCAGCGACATGGACGAGACGAGACACGCCGTGGTGCAGGCCTCCAAGCTGCCCATGTCCATCATCATCGTGGGCGTGGGCAACGCCGACTTTGCGGCCATGGAGTTCCTGGACGGGGACAGCCGGGTGCTGCACTCCCACACGGGCGAGGAGGCCGTGCGCGACATCGTCCAGTTCGTGCCCTTCCGCAACTTCCGCAACGTGAGCGTGGGCAGCGGGAGGGGATCCGGGGGGAAACGGGGTGTCAGACCTGGAACCCACCCTGGAAGTGGAACAAACACAGTAGAGGCAGACAGAGGCAAGAGGTACCTGTGTGCCTTGCTCTGTCTTACCCTCAGGGATGGTCTGGCATGGATCACATCAATCAGCACCACAGGATGGGGCAGGGAGGAGTAACTGTCCTCTGCAGCTCTCCAGTGGGCTCCACCTGAGCATGCCATGTTTCTCTACCCCCTGTCATTGTGACAAAAATGGGAGCAAAAACCTGTGACTTGGAGCAGGATCTGGGTTCCTTCAGCAGCGTGGGGCAGCACTGGGCTCGTGTCCCTCACCACAGTCCCGTGCTGGTTTTGGTGACTCCCACTCAGGCCTCATCCAGCACCCCTGATGTGCCACACACCCAGGGCTCCATGCTGAATTGTCCTGAGAAGGAGCCCCGTGCCCCCTGATCCCCTGTAGGAAGGGGCAATGGTGGCAGTGGCACATCCCGTCTGTGGGATGGATTCATTGCAATCATCCAGGAGACAGCTCTGGGACAGAGGCTGTTGCTGGCACAGGATTAATTGCCAAGGTTGAGGCTTGTGCTTATCTTCCCCTTTTTTGCAATTAATCAGTGTCTTTCTATTTCACCTCCTGCCACTCATACCTGTTTTTTCTGACCTACCCAGGCTCACAAGTGAATTCTCTCCTAGAGGGAAGGGTAGTATAGAATAAAATAATCCCAAGTGTATAAAATGCTGGCTAGCAATAGACTCTAGGGGGTATTAAATGAAATATACAGCCAAGATCTGGAGCTGGGGACAGCCCAGCCAGTCTTTGCACAGTTGGTCCCCCGTGGCTGTCCTAACACTGGTGTTGGTTCCCTTTGGTTAACAGGTCCCCAAGGAGACCCTGGCCAAAGCTGTGCTGGCAGAGCTGCCCCAGCAAGTCGTGCAGTACTTCAAGCACCAAAACCTGCCACCCATCAACTCGGAGCCGGCGTAGAGCTGTGCCAGGCTGCACCCTCTGCATGTTGCCGAAACCTGTTGGTCCTGCCAAAAGCACGTTCTACATACTTTTAAGAGAAGAATACCCTCCCTGAAAGACTTTGTACTTCTTAATTTAATTGCTAAGTTCTTAAGACTCATCCCAGCAAAGTGTCTGGATTCATTTTGTACAGTCTTGGCCCAAGGTAACACTAAGCAGCCAGGCCATGCCTTGGTCCTGCTCTGTTGAGTCACTTTTCAGTATTGAATGTACTTTGTATAATTTCAGTGGTACAGGATACAATTTTTATGATCAAAACTTGCTTTTTCCAAGCAATGAAATGCTTAATATATTATTATCATTCAATGAACTGGTCGTTGTATAGTTCATGTATTTGTGTTGTACCTGTACACCTGTCAGGTTCTGTGTTCATTTTTATACTGTGTACATGTTATATTTGTTATACTCAGGTTAATAAAGAAACTTGGACATTTAAAACAAGAGTCTCCTAGATGGGAATGTCTGGGAGCAGCAGTACTGGGTGGTTGGAGTCACCCTGACAGGGCCTGTCCTGGTCCCTCAGTTGCTCTGCTGGCTGTGCCTCAGGATCAGCCCCGCAATGGCAATGGCAGCATCCCAGAGGGAGATTTAGTGAAGGTGGATATGCTGGGGAAGGCAGCATGCCTGTAATGCCTGTCTGAACTGAGTCTGTGTGCTTGGGAAAACCCTGGTGACCCCACAACAAATCATCAAAAGCAGTTTCATGGTTCACTGCTGCTTGAACTCCAAAAAATTTTCTAAGTCTGAGTAACAAAAGCTCCCTGCTGTCTGGGAGAAGATGGGCTGGGTAATGAAATCCTGCTCTCCAGCAGCTCCTTTGAGCTGCTCATCAGCAATGTGCTAATTGCTGCTTTTTGCTCTTCCTAACTAGATTAAGGTCTTTTGAAGCTGAGTATGCTGTTGAATATCCGGCAGGGATCACCAGCCCTACTCCAAACTCAAGTAGACTTGACTTGAGTCTCCTCCCCATTAATGGAAGCTTGTGAGGTGGGAGGTTGCTGTCCCTATATAAAGCCTGCAGCCCTTTCTGCACAGGCGTGTGCTACTGGTTGTGCTCTCTGCCAGCGACCTTGTGGCTGTCACTGCTGCCAGCACACACACAGCCTCGAGCAGTCCCACAGTGACCCAGCTCCTAGCACAGCACTGGGTGAGACCCCATCCCTTGGGAGAGGTGGGACTGCTCCGAGAAACATTTGCCTTGCAAAACCTCCTGGAAGGGAAAATAAACAATCAACACCACCCTTTTCCAAAGGGAAAAGCAGCCTTTGAAGGGTGGTTTGTTTAAAACTAATGCTGTATCCAGCTCAGCTTCCAGACCGAAGTCTGCGGATTTGGAATTTTTTTTTTTATTTCCATAAGAGAACCTCACAGGCAGCTGCAGGAGCTTGTAAGCTCTTCTGCTAGTAGAGTGTTTGTGGGGGTTTGTTGGTTTTTTTTTTTTAACACCTCGCTGAAGCTTTAACAACTAGCACAGACAACAAGCGGTTTATTGAGCTGTCCCTGGGGAGGGGATGAAGCACACACTATGCAGTCATGGCTTTTTCTTAAAAATAACAAAGAAAATATATCTAAATCCACCAGTGAATGAGAGCTGCTGGAGCCAGCCAAAGCCAGCTCTTTGTCTCCAGCTTTGGGAGCCTGGGGCAAGGTTACTGCCACAGCTGCCCTTTTCAGGTCTGATTTATCCTCCATCCCATGCACTCTGCCCTTCCCAGCACATCTCCCAGTGTATATACTCCAATACTGGAGTATTTTAATGTCAGATGGTTTCTGATGTACAAAGGTAAATGGGACCAAGGGATGGAGTGAGGAGCTGGGACAGCCCTGCAGTTTGTTTACATGGGCCAGGCCCTGAGAACAGCAGAGCTGACTCAGACTCAAAGGCATTCCCTGGTGTCCTATTCCATTCTTCTAGGAACAGGAGAAAGGCAGAGGGCCCCCACATCTGCTTTTCCTGGATTATGTCTCCTCCTGGCCTCACACAGTCCCACACACACACCACAATATACACACCATCTCACCTGCAGCCCATCACTGCATTTGCCACAATTGGCTGGAAACTCCCACTATAAATTTCTGTCTAAATCAGGCCTTTTGACTGCAGCTGTTCAAGGTACCACTCAGGAAAATGGCCCCAGCATGCTGACAGCTGGGCCAGGCTGCTCTGACTCTACAGTCAGATTATTGATCTAGTTTAATGCCAGGGAAGAACACCAGCAGCTCCCATACCAACTCCTTGAGACTCTTGCCCATGCAACTTCAATGAAAAAACATGCTTTTTTTTTGTGCACCCCTTCCATTTCATTCCATAGCTCAGTAAGATGAAAGTCACCAAAAGCAAAGTATTAGGGAGGCTGCACAAGATCTACTTATTTTCCACCTGAAAGTGCCATAATTACAGTAGCTAGAGAAGAGGCAGGAGCAACTCTGAATCAAACAGTAGGTGCCAGGCAGCCCAGAAGAGGGGAGGAATTGCAGTATGTTTGTAAGGATCCGACTGTGGAACAGGGCTGTGCAAACAGGGTATTTGGCTAAGGATAGCTTCATTGTGAGCACAACTCTCCCCACTTCCTTTGGAAAATTCAACACTCAAGCTAAGGCATGAATCCACTACAGGCCTTTTTTTCTCGGCTTTTAGCCCAGCTGCTCCCTCACAAGTCCCCTGGTGTCACCCCCAGGTAACTGCCCTTTGGTACACCCTGACCAGCTGCTGTCTCACAAGGGTAGCACATAGAGCAGGACTGCATAAAGACACTTCCACCCCTGAGCAGCCAAGCTGAGCTGTTCTAACCCTCCAAACTGTCACCAGCACACTGAAATTAAAAGGATGGGCCCTCAGCCCGAATTCTGGAGTTTGGCTGAACAGGGGAGTCCCACCCACTCTGGATTCATGCCCTTCAGGACACTGCTGCTGAAAAGTTGCATGACTTGTCAAGCTCCAGTGCTGGAGCAACAGCCTTTGAGCAGAAAAGCCAACCGCAGTTCCTGTGAACTCACTCAGACCAAGTTTTCCATCACCACCTCTGCTTTTGTAGGAAACTGACCTACATCTCTTGTGGATGGTGGTTTGAGGGAAATGCTGGTTGGGTAGAGCAGAAATTGATTAATGGAATGAGAACAATTATGAATGGCACAGGCAGAGATAAAAAAATGCATTCAGAACGTCTTTAATCATGTAACACTAAAACTTCTTTACAGTGTCATGGCAATCTACACTTCACCATCTGCTCAAATTTGGTTCTGCCCCCATTTTTCAAATACAGAATAAAAATGACATTTTAAAACAGAACACATGGCTGCTTCTACAAGACTCCACTGCTTCAAGTGATTATTTTTTGCCTGTTAGTCTTGTATAAACTTCTTAAATCAATATAATTCTTTCCATAAGAATTGTAAAAGATAAAGCTCTCTCCTCCATACCCTCAGACCTTTGTGACATGGTTAGGTGTACCTTCTGCTTTAGGATGGCAGCTTTTCTTCCAGGCTCAGTATGCACCCCAGAAATGGAAAGCTGGGGATTGGGGGGGGGAAGGGGGAGAAATAATGAGTTACTTTAGGAGTATCTGAGTGTATTTAAGTTGAGAGGTTAGCTAGAAAGATTTTACTTGGGGCAGAAGGATGCAACAAGCATCCATCAGGGCTTTGGAAGATATTCTGCACTACGTTACTGTTACTCATGGAGGGATTTTGTTATGGACCATCAAAGAAACTGTTGCCACGAAAGACAGAAGAGACAATCTTGCCAGTGGAATTGATCGTGCCTTCGCTGTCGGAGCTGGACTCCGAATCGCTGCTCCCCGAGTAGGCGCCCAGGCCAGGCAGGATCCCGATGCACACGGCTGCTGAGGGACAATGCACTGTGGAGCCTCCCACTGAGCTGCTCCCCAAGGGAACACAGGAGGGCTTTTCTGGAAGAGAGGAAACTCTGTCATAAACTGGAGTGCAGGAAAGGGCTTTCAATCAGCCCAGGAACCGCCACGTGTCACTCACCTGCTTTTCCCTCATAAGCAGCAGATGATTTCAGGGTTTAATTAAAGCATAAGGCAGCTTTATGCTGTAATAAAGCCATTCTGACAGGAAGGACTTGCTACCTCAGGGGATTTTTTTTTTCTTCTCATCACTAGTTTAAGCTCAGCTCTATGCTGGCATTACAGATTTTTTTATTCTAAAGTTGTCAGTTTGATGCTTGTCAAGTACCAAATCCACTAAATAAGAATAAATGGCTCTGCTTTGAGTAATTGAGTATTTTTTTCTGCAATGTAACAGCATAGTTGAGAAAAAGTTTTATTCATTCTGCTAGTCAACATCTCCCATCTTCCATGGCTAATTAATTATTTCTGCTGTTCTCAAAGTTTACTGAACAGAAGGAGATTCAGGAAGCGCCTTGGGTTGTCGTTACACAACTGCAGCTCACCCGATTTGTGTCAGAGTATCTTGACAGCAAGTCAATTGCAGCTCTGACAGCTACAGCTGAAACACAACTTAATTTTTCTTCTAGTTCCCCACAATTTTCTGAAACAAATTGATTTCAGGATGCACTGAATTCAGAGCACAAAGCTGAAGTGGATGTAATGCATGCAATGCTGCTGTGAAGAGGAAGGGAATGATTTGTTCTCCATGACTCCTGCCCACAGAACAAGCATTAGGCTTGAAATGCACCTAAGGACAATTCCATTAGTTATCAGGTTAAACTCTTCCAGATTAATAAACTCTCAAAGGAAGGTGCACAGTCTCTGTCTGTGGAGACTTAAGAGCTCCTTACACAAACATCTGTCACGACTGGTTTGGGCAGGGGACATCTGATAACCTGCAGCGCTTCCCTGCAGCCCTATTTTCCATGAAGGCTGTCAGCACCCACACTTACCCTTTCTACTGCTTTAAAAGAGAACGTGCCAACCAAAGTCCGTGCTGTCTTGCTCAGTGAAGGAACAGAAAAGCAAAGCCTCTTTGAGATTTAAGCCCAACTCTGCTGCTGTTCAGTGACAGACACACAGCTTTACACATGCAGAAGCTGGGACATACCTTGATTCTTTTCGTCGTGGTCAGTGTCTAGTTTCAACCTCTTCACACTGTTACCACCATCTGAACTGTGGAAAAAATGAGAAAGTGTCTTGTTCTTCATAGGCAGCCACTTCATTACTGTGAAGTCATTGTTACATCTTTGCCTCAAATGCTACAGCAAATGCCAGCAGGGTCCCCTGATGACCATCACCACTTCCAACTGCCATTATCTGAGGCTCCTTGGGGAGCGTGCAGGATCCAAGAAGTGTCAACATCTACACTACAAGTATCACTTGTTAACCTGGGAAAGGAACACACCTCTTAGAGCTCAAGTCAAACCACTTGCACAGCAACTTAGAGCTGCCTATTCAGCAGGATGTGCCCCACAGGAGACTGGGAATGACTACCTGAGATTCAGACACCCACATGACCACAGCCTTGCATATGTGGATGACTACCACACTTGCTGGTGCCAACATCCACAACTTTTCCCTTGCAGGGCTTCCTATCCCTCCTTCAAGCACCTAGAGAGCCTGTTCTAAAACATCTGGAAATCTTGCACTCAGTAAGCCCAGACAGTCTTAGAGCAATTCACAGAGCTGCAGTGTCCAGAAAGGTCCTTTCTGGGTCCAAAGTGGCACTGGGAGAAAGCAGCCTGACTTGGACTTCTGACTCTTCAGAGCTTCTATAGCTCTCCCCTGTCACTGCTCAGATTCCACCCCCCCCCACTCCTGCATGTTCCCAGTTCTAAGGCATCCACATAAACAAATACTTCCCAGATTCAGCAGTGATGAACGGATGAAGCATGAGCATTATTATGCATTAACTCTTTTTGGTCCCTATCAGAACATGCAGTACAGATGAAAGGTTATTCTGTGCAGAGAGCTTTTAATAGTAATACATCCTTTACAGGAAATTACAGAGCTCAGGGAGCAGATGTTGAGCTTACACTACACTTGCTTTGGGCCACTTTGCAATAAAAGATAAGATGGCAAAAATAGAAGTCTGCAAACCAAGTCTGCAATGGCACTGACATGTCAGTTAAGATGCTCTCTTTAAACAGATGCCATCTGCAGACTTTAGAAGTACCATTAAGCACATGCCAGCTCCTTTTCTACATCCTACTGCGTTAAGTACTATTAGTTACAAGACAAAAACAACATTGTTGGCTGCTTGTTATCAGCTCAGGGTTTTTCTTTTCTGCCTTTCCAAAACCCAAACTATCACCCAACCCCACAGACATTAGGTGGTGGAACTGCTTACTTCAGTTTTCAGACATGCAATTAACTGCTGTACTGGGAGCTAAACATCACCCTACAAGATAAGCTTCTAAAACAATCTCGCATTCTCTGAGACAATTCGAACACACCGAATTTTGAGATGTCAGTAATCATCTTAAGTATTAGATGATTCATCTGTGGGAAATAAGCCTGGTTTCTCCATAACCTGTAACACATCAGCAACTGTATTTGCAGGCCAAGATCAAAGCAGCAAACACATCACAAACCCAGCTGTCACCTCCCTGGGATGATGGCAAAGGGTGTTGATGTAACAGTGCAAATCACTGAGGAACATGGGAAGTTTCTCTGATATCCTCAGGACCAAACTGATATACAAAGCTCTTCTTGTACCCTTGTTTCCCCCATGCTGTCTCCAGTAGCAATTCAAACAACCCATTTTAAACACAGGTAAAATTGGCTGATAAATTAGGCAACCTGAATGAAATTGCATTCGTGAGGTGACACTGATATCTACAAACAGAGATGCAAAATAGATTCCCTCGAACCCCAAGGAGGATTGCCCAAGCCTGGCACTCTAAAATGAAGATCCTACCCACTTGCTTTACACACACTTATCTATTTGATTTGCTTCATGTTTTTCCCCACAGTTTGTGAGAGCCTATAGAAACAAGACTGGTCTTTTCTTATACCTTCCCCCTTTTTTCTTTAGGGCTAAGGTTTACACCTCACTCTCTGGAGGCAGTTTTGGCCTGTCTCCCTTTACATTGCTAACTGGGTTCCGTTCCTCATGAATTTATAGAGGTGTGAAACTAACCTTCTGTGTTTCACAGCTCCTGCCAACAGCTTTGCCTGAGAAAATTTGTTCTTGTTTTCCACTGACTTCATGGGCAATTTCTTCTCAGTTTCCTTCTTTGGGTCCATACTGACTCCCACTTTAGTGAGAGTGCTGTGAATTAAGGGTTAAGGATCAGCTGGGAAGGAACGGGAAGAACAGACATTTCCTCCCTGATATATTTAGCCAGCTCTGCTGACAGCAGCGACCGAAGTTCATTCACATATTCTATCAAAATAAACTTATTTGTAATGACACTGAGCTGGTAGCTTCAGCCAAAAGAGAAAATACTTCACCCCCTGGGGCTGGATCTCTCTCGGGTATCAGGACCAGCTCTCCCTGTGCAGATGTGCAGGCAGCAGCCTGGGAGCAGCTGTTCTGAAGCCAGGAAGGTGTAACACAAAACACCCAGAATCCATATCCACCATCCTGCCTTTTCCTAAAGGCCTTAGAAAAGCAAAAAGGTGAGGGTGAACCAAAACAAACAAACAAACCAAACAGGCAATGCAGTACTTCCTCTTCTATGGGATCAACACATTTGTAATTCAAATCTGCTGCTCCACACTCTCATCCTTACCAGAAAAGCTAAGCAGCAATATATGCATTCACTTCCACTCCTTGGACCCTCTTTTTGCTGAGCCCAGCAGATTTCAGCCTTGCAAGATAGAACAGTTCAATTTTTTGGGTATGGTCTTTAGCACTCTACCTTTTCAGTTCATCTCTCTGTAAGGACCACAAGGCTTCTACTGCTGGTCTGAGCACCAATCCTGAGAGAAGGGAGACATTGATTAAGGGTAACTGTGGTCCAAGATTCACCAAAAAAAAGATTGCAACTGCTCAGAAAAGCTAAGTAGATTAAAACAGTGTTAGCAAGGTGGAATGCAGCTGAAATCTATAATGAAGTGGAGAAGCTTAAGCAGGTTCTCAGATGGGATAAGAAGGAGCTGGGTCTGTTTATTAGGGCACACTCTGTACACAATGAACACATCTCCTTGTGTGATGAAGGGAAATCTGTGAAAGACCCTGTTTGTAGACGAGGTGCCAGGAGAGTCACACAAAATCCCGCAAAAATTTTAACTGCACAAGCAAAGCAAATTAATCTCGCTTAAAAGCAGGTTTATAAACTCAAATCTTGTGTTTTAACAGTTTTTCCTCTGACTACAAATCCACAAGCTGGAGTTTCACAGGTGCCCCCAGTCACTGCAAACATATATTGGATAGTGAGTTTCACATTGATGGCCCATATACTTGAAGCCATAGCTTTTTCTCCCCACTGAACATCTGAAAATCAAAATCTGTTAGACTTTGCTTTGAAATGATACTCAGTCTCCAATCATTTTACAGACAGGAATGTTCAGATGCCATTTATTATTTGATTTTCCTAAGGATACAGCAGTAACCCGGACTTTTCCTTACTTCAACCAAGTCTTCTCAGCCCAAACCACTGCTGAATTTTATCTACTTTTGAGATGGCACAGGAGTGCCATCCTGTGGCTGTCTGAAGCCATCTGAAAGCTTGTGCCAAACACAATTTGATGCTACCACACAATTCTTCCACACACTGCAGCGTTCAACTGCCACATTTAGGTCCATTACCTTGTTATATTCTAAGCCTGGCTGAGGAACTCAAAGGCTTTTCTTTTAAAAGATACCGAATTACAGGCTTTTAGCTTCCATCCAGGATGGCATTCTCCTAAAACTCCTCAACTAGAAAGGCACAGAACATTTTTAGTAGGTATTTTATACATCCTGCTGTCATTAGC
This sequence comes from Sitta carolinensis, assembly GCA_032173965.1. Taxonomy (NCBI): domain Eukaryota; kingdom Metazoa; phylum Chordata; class Aves; order Passeriformes; family Sittidae; genus Sitta; species Sitta carolinensis. The sequence continues at coordinate 6,760,251 of CM063292.1, forward strand.
AAATGTAATGCTATATCCAGCCAAGAAGTGTTCCCTCTCAGGAAGACAACATTAGAAACAAACCTCTCAATCTTAAATATCAACTGCATTAAACAAGCTGTCCTTCAATAAAACCAGCTTCTTGGAGGGGGACTGTTCCTACATTTAGATAGCAGTGAAGACACGAAGATCTTGTTCTCAAATACTTCTTGGAAATGGCTTAAAAAATATTTGTAAATTTTTATCCGAACAAGGAGGTCTGGACAGGGTAAGGAACAAACAAACCTACTTGGTCACACAGGAGAAAGAAAAATTCCTATCCATCCATGCATATGAATTTCTTATGCTCAAGAGTACATTAAAATATTCCAAGGAATATTTATCCTAAAGATGTATAATTTTGTGATTGCTCAACCTGAAAAATTAAGGGGAAAAAAATCTCTGTACTTGAATATTGACACAGTTTTTACCATGAAATTAATGCCTCTGGGTACCTTAAATTAGATGCTATACTAGGAAAAAGAGCAAATAGTGAAATCCATTCGGTTGACATTCTTCTTATTAATTTGGAAGAGCACTTAAAAAATACCTATAGATGCAGCACAGTGGTTTTTGTCACTGCAGTGATAAATCATCAGTAACAACCTGCAGAACCAAAAAACACTTTTGCATTTCAGAACACCACCAAAAATTTCAAACACAAGTCATTTTGTTCTGAGGCTGCTTGAAATATTCTGGTTAAATAAAAAGAATTATAAAAAGGAAATTAAATGGGCAACACTTTTGATTTTCTCATGAGATGAGGGGACTGTAAAACATTCTCCCTTCCTCCACCCCATCAGCAACAAGCTCTACAGTTTAATTTTTACAGCAAGACTTCGGATTCAGAGCCACCAATATTAGTAAGAGTGCAAAGACTGAGGTAAGATGGCCTGTACATCTTGATCAGGCTGTTCAGGGATCTGTGTGTTATGTGGCTAATTCAAGGCAACTTCAGATTCCCTCAGGGCTGGTATGGTTCACCCCAGATGCACATGACATAACGAGAGCTGTCAGCTGCTCCCACAGCACAGCCCTGGATCAGCCAGCCCCGTGAGCAACCATCACCAAAACTAAATATATCCCATGAATAGCCCACCATGAGATCCAGCAAATCAAAAAAATACTCCAAAGCCATCAGCTAACTGCAGCCTGTTTCTGAAGGTGAAAAAATGCATCAGAATTGCTTTTTCATAAACACATTCCTGAGCTAATTGAGATGCTCTTCACAGGACACACGCTCCAAATTGTAAATAATTGACTAACACAAGGTAAGACCAATCTTTGTAGTATCAGCACTATCCAATTTTATTTGCTGACTGCTTTTGGTCACCTCCTCGTGTCCACAAGCTCTTTCATTTATACTAAAGCTTCCCTGAGAACTTGTGTTTTTGTTTGCCCATACCTCAAAGGCAATGGAGACAAGGAAATCATCAGATTCTGTATAGGTTCAGTAAATCTCAAAAATGCAGTATTTTGTTTAGCTCAGAAATTCTCAAATCACTCCAACTTCCCTTGATTAGCACTAATTAGAGAGGAAAAGCATATGATCTTCTAGGGTATCTACAAGAAAATTAGGCATTTAACAGCAAAGCCAAAGTGTCCTGCTCTTAGTCCTGCCTACAAGTGTGCATTACCCAAAGAAGCCAAGACTCCATGGACACTGACTTCCCAGAAGAAAGTCAGCACATCTGCACAGATTAATTTCTCATCCTACAGGTATCAGCAAGGAAGAAAGTATCTAATATTCCAAGAAAAGTAACAGAGAGAGCAACCCACACATTTTAAACAGATATGTTAAAATCAGGCAATATACAGTTAAAAAAAAAGCATGTAATTTTCCATAAGAAGACAAAAGCAAAAGATTAGAAATAATAGACTGGTTTTCCTTATGTTCTCCTTCTCTTTTTAGTGATTTCATGACCTCAGTAACAGAAAAAACCCAAACCATAACCAAACCCCAAAACAACGGAGTGCGGAGAAAGAAAAGTATCAAAGTGGGAGTTGAGGGGGAATATCAAACATTGCAGTGGTCTATTAAAGCTACGATGAAACCAATTAAACTTTGAAAGGGTATCATTAGACACATTTTGTAAAGCAGTTTTATAAAATGAATGTCAACTGACAGAACAAACCACAGCCCACTCTTACCCTCCTCTAGGTAACCACCAGCCATTTTAGTGCAAAGGATATTCTGTATTCATTTAGCTCTTTCAGCTCTTCTTCCCTTCGCTGCTTTTCTAGTAGCTCTTGCTGCCGAGAAACCTCATCAAGGAAATGTGTCTCATCTTCATCTAAGCCTCTTACCATATTTTCTGAATAAAGACAAAAGAAACTTGTTGGTTTCAAACATCAAGTCTAAGTCTGCCTCCTCCGAATGTTTTTAAACCAACCAATAACTAAAAAAACCCGCATTACTTCTGCCCTCAAAAATCTTGCCTCAAAAGAGGAAGTAGATTTTTTTTCTTAGAGCAAACAATTCCTACCTAATTAATTAACACCTGTTCAAAAATTTTTAAAAAGCAGAAGCAAGACAACTCCTAATTTCCAAATAAAATCCAATTATTTCTAAATATGCTACCCTACTTTAAGGAAAGTACATGCTAGTGCAGCAGAAAGGTCTTTTATTTCCTGTTCTGCAAATGTTCAACACCTCTTGAGCAAATGATTTAATTAAAATGACAATAAAACAGTATGTTTTAGAAAGACCAACTCTTGCTGTTTGTAATCATCAGAAATCTTAGCCCAAACATCACCTTTAGTCTTCATTAAAGCTTAATTACATAAGAAGATTTTTGGGCTTTTACATGAAGTCATCATATTTTTAATCTTCACCCACATAGACAAGCCCTGCTCACTTGGAGGACAAACTAGGAAATCCATTTATACTGATAATTGGCAAGTTCATGCCTGACAGAAAAGCACTGGAAATCAATTATTATTTGAGGTTACTTTATAAAAGCCAATCCCTGTCCTTCCAACTCATGCAGAGCTCATTCATAAATCTTTAAACAGTAACTTGTAGCTCTCACTTCTACTGCTGAGGGCCCCTTCAGAGAGCAAAAGTAGTGAAACTTGGGACATTTTTTAAGCAAGTGACATGAATTTATTTAATTTTCTGCCTGTCTCATCTGCAAATTAAAAGGAGCAGCCACTGAGGTCCTGTGAGCTGAGGTTTTATTGAGGTTCCCTCCCAGGCACTCTGCAGCAGGTTTTGTTCTCCAGGTTAGTTGCTTATGTGATATTCTCCTGTGATATTCTCCTTAAAAGCAGAAGCAAGTTTACTTCTCATGGCTAGTCCCCATTCCAGAACCTGGATTACCAAAGCAAAGGTGATGCAGATCTAATATAACTGGGCAAGAAAAACCATTTAGGCAGTTTTTAGAAGCCCCTCCCATTCAGGCTGACAGAAGTCAACTTTTGGGTGGCTCCTTGGGCAAGAATTGCTTAGTCCGGTTACCAAAAATGACTGGGATCACAAGTTTTCTGAAGTTCACTGGAAACTCTCTAGGTTTCTCTAGGAAAGAATCCTGTAGGACTTTAATGCATTAATAATAATGCTATCTGTACTTGCCACTTTTCAAAGGGCTTTTCTATAAAACCAGGAATTTAAACATCAATAGAAATTAAGTTCCCATTTCATTAGAAGAGTCAAACATCTACTCTCAAAGAGTCAAAACATGCAAATTTACTTCTTCCAAATCATAATCTTAATTCTCAAATCACTTTTAGTCAAATAATTATGGCTTGAAAATGTAATAGCCGCTCTAACAGGATTTCTTTAATTGATTCAAGCATGTGTTAAAGCATGAGCTCAAGAGTTACAAAACCACAATACATTTCCACTTTTTCATGGATTGCTATCAAGTTTGTTTTTTTTTTTTTTTATTTTATATGCAATATAAGATCAGTATTCTACACTTTACAGGCATGCAGCTTGATAACTGCCAACACCTTTTGAGTTTTGAATTCATGCAGTGCTGCCTCAGTGTCCAGAACATGTTCCTTTAGAAATCCAGGATTTCAATAATACTCTCCTGAAGCCTTTGTTTCCCTCTCAGAGAGGGAGATAAGACACACAGATATATCCTTCACTCAAGAGCTGTGCACAGCTGTTGCATACAACACATGCAGTTCACTGCTGGTGCTTACTGAATTTAAATTGCTCCTCAAACTCCTGCTGCTTCTTTTCCCTCTGTTCCTGGAGCCTTTCATACAACGACCGTGGGTCATATGCCTCCTCTGGGCATTCTGAAAGGAACGAATCAGGAAGGGAGACCAGATGTTAGAAACACCAACTGCCAACAGTTCGCAGTTCCTTCATGTACAAACCTTTTAAATTAGAGAATACAAAAAGCCTTTACTTTTTATTTCTATTTTCCACAAAAGTGAAAAATTCTCAGATCTTTTTTCCTGTAATTACTAAATGTTGCCCATACCTTTCGGGTCCTCAGGTTTTCGGACCTTCTCCCATTCCTCTTGCCTTCTCTTCCGCCGCTCCTCTAGCTCTGCTTCGACACGAACCTCTTGTTAATCACAAGGTCAGCAGAACCATCTCCCCCATCCATGGTGGAAGAGTGTCTCCTAAAAACACAACATGCAAAACATCAGGAGTCTGATTGTGCTTATCAGTGCGTGACTTTATTAAATGTCCTGAAAAACAGACCTGCTGCCCTTCCAATAACTTCAGTTCTCTAAAGAACACTGCATAGTAAGCACTGACTGAGACACAAACTCATAAGATGAATAAGCACCATCTATTACTCCTTCTTTATTCTTTATTCTTTTTTCATAATTATGTCTTTCCTGCTGGTTCTCTGCCTCAGGCTGTTTTTCTGAAAGTCATGTTTTAATGGATTTACTTTGCTTAAATAAATGTTTTTTTTAAAATAAAATTAAACAGCCTCACTACACTCTTGTACTTTTATTTCTGTTCCTCCACATCTGTTCCAAAGAGAGATAAAGTGATGGCAAAACATCAAATCCCAAGTTCTTTTTGCCCAACCTATGCAAATTTGAGAAAGCTTGCCTGTTTTCAGTTGTTGAATGCATGCATTTAGAAATGATTAACAGTGAGATTTCAGAAATTAGCAACTGCTCTGGTTTTGGCTGGGACAGAGCTAAACTTCTTAGTAGCTGGTACAGCTCTGTGGTTTGGGTTTGGTGTGATAATAAAATTGGTAACGCTCTTGCAATTTTAGCCTAAGCCAAGGACTCCTCAGTGCCTCTCCAGGAGCTACACAAGAAGCTGTGAGAGAGCACAGCCAGGACAGCTGTCCTGAGCTGGCCAAAGGCATGTCCCACAGAACACTGTGCCCAGGATAGAAACTGGGGGCACCTGGCTGGGAGGTCAACAGGTGAGCGAGAGAGAGGGAATTCCCCATGGCTAAAACAGAGCTAAGGTTAGAAAATGAGCAGCACTTCCCCTGGAGAGAGCACAGCCCCTTTCCACACAGTGCAGCCACCCTCTGCCTCAAGATCTCAGTTCCAGGTGCAGGGTGGAGATGCTCCAAGTAGTTGACCTAACAAGGAAACTCGGGGTCTTGACACCTGTAAGGCCAGGATGAAACAAACTGCTTCTGTAGGTGTCTCCTCCCAGATTTATTCTGCCACCTCCATGCTACACAACAAAGCCCTAGCGCCTGGTTTTGCTTCAAGCCTGTACATCAAAACTGTACACAGAGGACAACATAAACACAACACACAGTGCTGTTCATTTAAAGACATGCAAACATAACTTTTTTCTACTTTATTATCTCCCTCGTGTAACTGCAGCAAGTTAAGGACTGCAGATGACTGCCCACAGTTCTGCCAAGTACTATTCATTTGGAATCTCATCCTGTCTGCATTCCAGCATGGAAGAGATCCCAGAACAGTTACTCTTTCAAGGAGGAAGGGATCCAGTAACCCAAATAAGAGAAGAAACCTGTCCTTCCTTCAGACCACAAGGAATCAGTCCAGTAGGAAGTCCTGAAATCCTTACAAAAACTGATACTTTTGTGGGGTACTGCTTGTAACAAAAATGAAAAAAACAGAGGTCTCAGGAAAAATCCAGGTTAGAGCACTGGACAAATGTTTGTGACAGCAGGATGTATTCTTAAGGTTAATCTTACTAAAAGAAGTTAAGACAAAGAATTCTTTTAAGAGCTGGGGAGAGGAAGAACAGATCCGGGGCTGGTGATTTTAGCTTTTTTACATTTTTCTTTCTTTCTTTTTTAATATCTAACAAAAAATCCACCCTAAGACAAGTTCACTTTCTGGAAAGCACTGAACACTTGCTCTTTGAGTGTAATTTCTGAAGGTGGCCCAAGCTGGAAACCTACATCGAAGATAAAAATTGAATCTCACTGCTGAATACAGGTCCTGATCACAAGGCCAGCTTCCCTATCCAAGCGCTGCATAAACGACAAAATTTGCTTCTCCACTTGTGTCATCTCAACCTATATATTTAGAAAGGAAACGAGAGGCTCCAATACAGTGACAGAAAGTAATAAAAGCAAACAGAGAGAGGGATTCTGCAGGAACACAGTATCCTCTGGGGACTAAAGCCTTCAGCAGCAAACCACCTGGATCAGTCAGTTCACTCAGACAATATATTTTAAGACACATGAAGTGGGTTAAGGTTTAATTATGGGCTGAGATGCAGCAATGGTGTTTTCAATACCATCCTGAAAAGCAATGTCTGATACTGACAACCCCATCTTGGGGAAAAAAATGTGGGTGGGGGGAAAAAAACCATAAAGCAGCACCAGATTAAAGTTCACTTGCACTTAGAAAGTTCGTTCATCTTGCCATATTCTTCGCCCTTTCCCATCTGAAGTAAACACAAACCAGACCCGATAAAAAACATGCACTTGGCAACTTTTCCCTGTTTATCTACGTTTTCGTCTGGTAACTGTATTCTAGGGCTATGCTGTCACTGCAAATGACAAAAGTTTGTCACAGGTGTAGACCGCAGGTTTTTATAATACCAGATGGTAACACCCCCAGGATGAAAAACCCTCCCAATTTCACAACCCTTGCCACCACTTCGCTGAAACAGATGCAGAGCAGCGACGGCGTCTTGGGTGCCCGAACGCAGCTCCCAATACACTCAACCCTCATTAAATAACAAAGACCACTCACCCCCCCATTTCATCAAGCCACTAGCACGGAACCAAGCCGGGCAGCGCTCCCCGCAGCACATCAAGTAAGGCGCTGCGTGCCGAGCCCGGAACCGCAGGGGGTGAAGCGGTGAATCGCTCCCCAGCAGCCCGAACCCGCCCCCGGGCCCCGCTTCCTGCCGTGCGCCGGGGCCCGGTGCGGGGACCCCTCCCGGGCGTGCCGGGCTCGAGTGGTTCCGAGCGCTCACTGCGACCTCCTCTCGCCACCTTCCCTCCAGCCCCTCGCGCCGGGAGCGGCCCCCGGCCCGCCGCGAACGCGGGGCCCAGGCCCTGCCCCCTTCACCCCTGCAGCCGAAGGGCCCGGCGGCCCGGCCCCGGTCGCTATCCCCGCCCCCGAGCGCTTCCTCCGGCCCCGGCGCCCCGGGCGCGCCCCGGCACGTACCGCGACCCCTCACAGCGAGCGGCACCGCCGGGCCCGCAGCCTCGCCATTGACCCCGCTCCCCTCCGCCGGCCGCCCCGCCCCTTCCGCCCGCCGCAGCCAACCGAGACAGCGTTCCTTCGGCGGCCCCGCCCCCGCGGCGGCCAATCCGCGCCGCTCTTACGGCGGGCAGAGCGGTGCGCGGAGCGGCCGGCGATTGGCTGGAGGGAGGACGTCACGGCTGCTGCTCAAGGCGATTGGGCGAAGCGCCAGTTCCGGGGGCGGGGCCAGGGGCGGGGTGGGTCGCCCGGGAGACGGCGGGGGGCGCGGCCGCGGGCGGGGCGGGGCCTGTGCCGGGGCGGGGCCGCGCCGTGAGTCGCCTCCATCTTTCGGCACAAAGGAGCGGCGGCAGCGCCGGGCCGGGGCCGGCCAGGGGCGGAGGGCGCGGGGTCCGCAGTGGCCTCGCTGCGCTCCTGGTGGGGCTGCGCGGAGCTGAGCTGAGGTGAGGCAGGGCGGGTCGGCTGGCTGGCTCGGCTCGGCTCGGCTCGGTTGGCGGGCGTCGCGGAGCTGGGTGGAGCGGGGAGCGTATTGGTCTGAGGGGAAGGGACAGCGCCGGACTGGGCGCTGGTGGCCCCGTTGCTGGCCGTGCGTTAACGAATGAAGGCACTGTGCTCAGCCCACCCCGCCCTCCGCTCCCCCGGGGGCCGCCGGCGCAGGTCCCGGTTGGGGCGGGGGCCAGGCCAGTGCAGCCCCCGGCAGCGGCTCGGGGTCCCGCCGGCTCCGGTGGTTGATGCAGGTGTCCCCAGGGACTGTAGGGATCCCCGGCTGCCTCGCCGGGGCCACCAGTACCTCCTGCCCTGGGGAGTAGGGCAAGCAGGGGGAAGAGGCGGGTGGCCAAGGTGCAGCCCCCGGGCTCGCTGAGCTCCGGCGGAGGCCCCGAAGCTGGGCAGGGCTGGGCTGGCGTGCGGAGTTGGGAGCTCGCTGAGGAAAGCGGCGCAAGGTGAATGAACGGGGGGTTCGGCGAGCCGGGGCGCGCCGAGTCCGGCGTTGCTCGGGGCCGGGAGGGGTCGGAACTTCTAAGGGCGCCTGGCGGGTGCGGGGAGAGCCCCCGGTGCTCGTATGACTTGCAAAACAAGGGCTTGGCTACGGCGGGTTAGGAGTGCGAGGGGCAAAATGACCCCGAGTCGCGGAACCGCAGGCTCGGCGTGCTCCGCTGGCAGCTCGGGAACGCGGCAGCGTTGTTGAGCCCTTGAATATTGTTACCTGAGCGTGAGGAGTCAGAATCCTGAAAACCGTTTATTGCTCCCAATGTGAGAACGCTTCTCCACAGCAAATTTTCTGTCTTTACAGAGGAGATGTGGAGGTGTGGAGCGGGCCACCAAATGCACTCGTTTACCTGGATCTTTTGTTTTGCATTCTTGGGCGATAGATTAGGCAGCGGCACCTTTGCCGCGGCTGCGGTAACACCTCGGCTCCGCTCTGCTCTCCCTCTTCAGTGCTTACAAAGCAGGATTTTTCACTGCTTGTATTATGCCCACATCGAGCAGTAGTTTCTCTTTTAAGCCCTTTGGTTGTTCTGCTGATGGCTGTTCCTGTCTCGCAGGCCTTCATTGACCCCTCTTTTTAGGAGCTGCTGTAGTTTTATATGTTCTGCAGTGTAGCAGTAGGTGCACTGTCCCTTCTAGGTACAATCTCAATGTAGGTCCCAAGGATGACTATAGTCGCCTTACTTTTCATTTATTGTTTTGTTATTGCCAGCTCTCATCCCTGAGCCCAGAGTTCATTTTGGTGCTCAGCTGGTGTTATCAGTTTTTCTGACACAGTGAAACTTTGGTCCATGGAGAAACACAGACATAAGAGCTGCCTTTTCTCTCCTGAATTTATTCAGCCTGCTCTGTTTTCTGAATGCTGGTGTGTTTGATGGGTTGGTTTTTGTTTTTTTTTTTTCATTTTATGTCTGTGTCAGTGTTTGTTTTCTTCAATATAAGAGATTTTTTTTTTTTTCTATTTAGCACCAGCTTTGCCTCAGGATTTTAGGTTTTCTGTCCTTTGTCTTGCATTGAATGCTTGTATTTGTTTTGGTGTTGTTTTCCCATGCTGGTCCTCAGCTCAGTTCTGCTTTTCAACTAATTATCTGTCCATCCATCACTGACTGCTGTGAGTTTATTGTCATGTGGAAACCTACATCCACTTGTGTACTGTGACTTTCCCTTGTTTTCTTCCTGGTATTAAAATTTTTTGCTATTTTCTTGTTAAACTGTACAAATTTTTAAACAATGAATGTTCTCATCACCTTTGAGCCATCCGAAATATTCGCTTGCATCTTGTCTCTCTTGGACTCCAGTATTTGACTAGATTTCTGGAGGACTGTGCATTCTCAAAACTTGTCATATTATTTTAAGAGTCTGTTATGGTGTTAAATGTGTTTTTGGTTTGCATTTACCCAAATGCACAGAATTGATCTGTTCTTTGATCTAAATCTGGCCCATTCTTCTGTAAGCGCTTTTGCCTGGGTCTTTGTTCTCTACCGAAGTCCACTCAGCAAAAGAGGCCCTTTCTCCTCCTGGCACCCATTCCTCTGTCCCTCCTTTTAGGACACTGCTATTATTGCTTTGTGCCCCATTCTCTGTTGTTTGTTCCATTTATAGGTCTGCTTGAACAGATTGTGAATTTCCCATGGTATGTTCTTTTTCAGATGAGTGAAGCACAATTGTAGTTGCGTGATCACTTCATGTCTCTTCCCTTTTCATCCAGACACTCTCTTGAGGTTCTTGCTAACTGCAAGTTTTCAGTTTCCCCTGTCCATCACTTGAGCAGGAAGCTCCTCCGGGGTATTTCAGTGTTGTGTTTGGCATTCTGCATAACTCTTGCTGATGCTGATTGTTTATTAGCTTAGCCTTGGTTGTTTACCCACTCTTAGATTGCTGATAGACCTAATCCAGCTTGTCCACACACCTCCCTTATCATCAGCTGTGACACCAGTGTGTGTTTGCAGGAGGGTGGGCTTATTGGTTTCCCTGAGGTCTTTAACTTTCCTTTTTATTTGCTTTCAGCCTCCTATACATGGAGTTTCACTGCGATGCTTCTTGGTAGCCACTGTGGTATCCTAGTCTGTGGCCTCATAATTTGGGAATCGCTCAGTGGCTCTCTTGTTCTCTCACTTATTCCTTATTCTGTGCTTTTCTTAATGTTTTGGTTTTTTTTGTTTTTTGGGTTTTTTTTCCCTCTTAGAGGGACATGATGTTTTTCTGCTCAACCCTGCAGTGCTCTCTCCCTTGGTACATTATCATGTTTTCACATAGGAGGTTTTGGCTCGAAGTGCATTTCATTTGCTGTGAGTCTAATGGATAGGACTGAAATAGATCACTTACAGTGTTTTGATTCCCTCCTGTAAAGTAAGACATCCCTCATATTCTGCCCATCAGGTGGAATCAGAGTAAGTTCTCCTCAGCCTTTTTGCTTGTTTGTTAAAATTAAGGAATAACAGGAAGATATTTATTAGTGTAAGCAGTAAGTTAGTGATAAAAGCAGCAATTTGTCATAGAACACTTTCTGTCCTGTAACTCTTTAGATTCTTTATTCAAATTTCCTTTCATATCATTATCTCCCCTTCCTGGCAATGTGCTGTGTTTGGAACCTCTGTTGGTCATGTAGCTAGGTGGTGAATTTATTCATTGCTTTAAAGCAGTGTGGGCAGTGGTCTTACACTGAGATTCCTCATCTTTCACGTATCTTGTGTGCTTTGTATTGCCTTGTGTCCTGACAATATATTTTATTTTCCTGGTCTCTGTGTTGTAACTGTAAAGTTGGCATTGCAGGGCAGTGGCTGTGCCAGCATGATCTTTATTTCCTTTTCTATTCTTCATTATGTTGCTGAGGTCTAATAAAAGTCAAATGTTCACACATGACTCACGAGGTTGCGTGACTGACCAATGCATCACGATCTCTCTTCAGAAGTGCCTGCAGTTACCTGCCCTTGATCTGCCATTCCTGTGACCAGGCTTGTGCTTTGGGAGCACAGCTCTGCTGTGGGAGCTTTGTGTGCTTGGTGGGCTTTGCCCATGCAGCAGGGATACCTGGCAGTCCAAAGTCTCGGATGAAGTGCTGCTCCTCGGTTTTCAATGCATGTTTATTAGATGGAATTCAGTGAATTGCCATGATCAGTAACAGGAAATCTATCTTTTTCTAGTAAATCTCTCCCCTCAGAGAAATAGTGGTTTCTGAACACGTGAAACACAACTGTAATTATTTTTCTCACTTTCTAAGGTGGTTTTTTTTTTCCTGTAGAAAATGCTTTTCTTTTGCTCTAAGTATCTGAATATCTTGGTGTTTTGTTAGGTGTGAGAAGGATGAGTGTCGAGAACATTTTGATCTGAAGTGCTGGCATGGGTTTTTGGATTGCTGGCTTCAGTGCATGTGCACAAACTGGTAAAATTACAGCTTGAATCATAGGTTAGAGGGCAGCTGGTGAACTATAGGCCTGCACTGTTCATGTGTATCTTATACCTTCCTGCAGATAGTGGGACATGCTAGAAAGTCATACTGAAAAAAGAAAATCCAGCAACCTGCTGATGCTTTTTTTTATCTCTAAAGGCAAAGCTGTCTGGCTTGGAGCAGGCATAGAATTGTTCTCCCTGCTTTTAAAAACATTCAGCTAATGGTGAGTCAAAGAGTGGTGTGTCTGTTTGCACTCAAACTCTGGTTAATGTATCAATCCTGAAATAAAAGATTTTTAAAAGAAATTAACCATAGGTGAGTTATTCTCTCTTTAGAGCATTATCCCTTTGTAGCATTTAGTGAAGTGGTGTTTAAATGTAATTATTAAAACAATTTAATCTTAATTTTTCTGAAATTCCTCCATTATTTAGCAGAAGCCCCAGGTGGCTGAGACTTTGTGTTCCTGGTACTGTTAGAGGATTTTGAAAGCCTCTTAAATAGTTTTTGATCTTTCTGCCTTTTTTTGACTGACTGGGTGCACAGTCTTGTTTAAGCCGTATTCAGCCTCCTGTGCTGTGTATGTGCTCATCATCCTCCCACTTCCTGACCCCTCTGCACTTGTCCGAGCCATCTCTCAGACAGTCAGCCCCTTTCCCCTCCTTGGCCACGGCACATTGAGCAACTTCCTCTGGGTTTCTTCGTACTGCCAGAGGCCCTAAAACACTGTAAGGAAATACCCCAGCTCAGTGTGAATCCACACCAGGCTCTCTCCTGCAGCGGGCTTTGCTGGCAGACTTGTGGCAGGGCAGAAAGTCAAGGTCCTGAAGGCAGAACCTGAAGAGACAGATGGGGACAAATGAAGCTGAGTTCTTGTGTGGGTGGGCTTTTTGTTGTTCTAAGTAAGTTCTGTGATAAAGTACTGGAATGGTCTGCCCAGGATGTGGTGGAGTCACCCTCCCTGGAGGTCTTTAAAATAAGACTGGATGTGGCACTTGGTGCTGTGGTTTAGTTGAGGTGTTAGGGCATGGGTTGGACTCAATGAGCTTGAAAGTATCTTCCAACCTAGTGATTCTAGTGAAGTAGGTGAGATAAGGGGGTTCCAGTGACCTGCCCAGAGCTGTGTTTCAGGTTCTGTATTCTTCAGCTCTGGAATCCCCAGGTAGTTCAGGAATTGTGCTTTCCAGGAGTGCTTCGGAGGCAGGTTTGCTAACCTAGTGACCTACATGTATTGGACTCAGATGACAGTCTCTTAGCAGCTGTCACTGTATCCACTCACTGCAGGAAAGAGAATTAGAAGGGCATTCCTGCTCTATCAGTACAGTCCTGAACTTTGTCTAGCAAAGAGCAGCCAGCTTTCCATGGCTGGCAGGGAAGGCCACAAAGGTGGCTCTCAACTCTGGCCACTGAACCATCAGGCCATCCTCTGATGCTGCTTCAATTATCAAGACACGGAACTTTCTTCAGCCTATTTCTAGACATTGTCTGCTCCGTGCCTTGCTCACCAAGGCAGTTGTCAGACAGCTGATAATGCAGCCTTCCAACTGAGGCATTGCTGAGTTTTTCAGCAATGTTATCAACATTTGACACTGAGAAGAGTTTTTGGACATGTGAATTTTACACGTTCATAATAGCTTAGTCATGCCATGTAGCTGGGCTTAGTTCTGTGGTCTATAGCAGGAGACTGTTCTGCCTTCTGCAGAGTAGTTCTGCACCCAGTGTTCCTCTGAAAACAAGCCCAGCTCTGAGTTAGAAGAAAGAAAAGCACTAAGATTAGTTTAGATAAGAAACAGCCAAGCTCTGAGTTGCCACTCTTTTGGCTCAGTTACATGAAGCTGGTGGTTTGCTGGCAAGAATCTGCCCCTGCTTCCAGCAGTGCCTCCTTGAAGCGTCTTCCTGTTGCCCACAGTGCTGACTTGGATGCCCCTGTGCTAGCCCCAATTCTAGCTCCCAGGGCAGGGCTGCACTGTGACTGAGATGCTCAGTCTCTTGACTTGCCCCTCAAAATGCTTTCGTGGTTTAGATTTTGCTCATGCACAAGGTTCTTTAAGTACTGCAAGGAGTTGATCTCCATGTGACTGAAGAGAGTCTTTCATTGGTTTCTGGACACTGATATAGATAAATCCTCCCTGAGATGAACTGTTGTGAATTTCACTAGATAAAGCTCAAAAATGCCTTTTTTTGAGGTTATTTTTTGTGATTTCTTTGCCATTCTGCACCTCTGCTTCATATCCAAAGAGTCACTTTCCTCCCAGCATTGTCTATTCTGGAATTTCTTGTGAATTTTTTGGGAGAGCTTTGGCCTTGGTTTTTTTTTTTTTTTTTTTGTTTTGTTTTTTTATTTATATTGAATCCTGATATCATGAATGCTTTTGTTAAAATTGTAATGTTGATAACGCCTTTAACTTTCTGGGCAGCAAGGAAGATTAACTTGAATTAATTGGAAGACTTATTTATAAGCTTCCAAATGAATGTCTGTGCCAAAACTTAATAGGGTATAGCTAATCGATTTTATTTCATGTGCTTGTATCCCTGCAGTTTATAGGATTAGTGTTCCTTGCCATCTACAGGGCATTATCTTTATCTCCCTGCCACTTCTGAAGCAGTGCATTATACTCTGCTCCTTGGGCAACAGCTGAGCTTGTTCAGCTCTGCCAGGCCACGTCACCCTGCTGGAGGCTCCTCTTGTTCACTGGGCTGTCAGCTACCACTGTCTTTTTAAAGATCATTATCTGCAAAGTGCTTTCATCTGCCTCAAAGCATAGCTTAAGCTCAGTCTCTGATAAGGAGTCTAATGATCCAGTGTGGCTTAGGGAGCTGAGAGGCAGGAAGCGTGATCGATACCAGCATTGGTTTAGATGTGAAGCAAAGTTGAGGTTTTCTGTAGTACAAAGGACAGTTCCACCTAAATGACTGTGAGATGACAAATGATGACATGTGAGATGGGGAAGCTCAGAAGGTGGTAAATGCTTCAGTTTCCCTTTCAGAAAGAAAACTGAACAGTCTGATGCCTGGCATGTCCTGAGCACTAGTGTCTCTGTATCCAGAGGTAAGGGGAAAACTGTAGGGAGGAATCCCTACCAGGCCTGTTCTGGCAACACTCATTTAAGTGAGAAGGTGAAGTTCACTCTAAATCCATGTGGCAATTTTAGTGTTCCTGTACCAGCTTAAAAAAGGGGTTTAAAGGAAGTGAAAAGACAAAGTAGTGCAATGATGTAAGTGACTAAAAAATCTGACTTTCACAGTGAGTCTACAGAAGAAGAAACTACTGTGGTGGTAGTTACTGTCTGCTTCACATGAAGTCATGCAAGAGATCAGATCCTCCAGCTCAGAGTTTGTGGCAAAAGATGAATTAGCTAGAGAAGACATCAGGTTTAAAGCCTGATTGTGTAAACCTTGTTCAGCCCTGGGGGTTTTCACTGATGAGCACTTGTGCAGGAGCTGGAAGGCTTTGAGACCTGGAGAGTCTCCCTCTCTGTGAAACTGGCACGCTCAAGGTTGGTCTCCTTTTGGTTTAGGGTGCTCTTGCCTCAGTGAGAAAGCAACCAGCTGTGGCAATGGCTTTGTGAAATGCTGCTTCCCATCGTGTTTTGACACTAGTCTTAACTCTCCAAGGTATTTTTAAAGAAAATAGAACTAGATTAGGGGTTTGCTTCAGATTACACAATATGGTGGTTGGTTACCACATGTGAAAGAACCAGCAGGGTATTTAGTGCTCCTCCCAAAGCCTGTGGTCCCCTGACTGCGTGCACTGCGTGGTGCCATGCTGGACACCCAGCAGCTGCTTCTCTGTACATGTACAAGTCTCACAGGTGAGAGGTTGACCTTGCATATCAATGGAATCTCCTGAGAGAGTCTCCATTTCACATACTAGTTGTATGTACTTTACTGGAAATTCTTGGGTTTCAGTACTATCCCTGTAATTTCAAAGCTGAAAATTCTCCTTATTATAAAAGCTTGTTTTTCAAAGAGACTTCTTCCTCTTATTCCTGTATCAAAGTTGATTATCTTGCAGCGATTCATAGCTGTGTTTCCTTCTGGTTTGAACTTTAATCTGACAGGCATCACAAGTATTTCCATTTTTTCCTTTTTAGGAGCATCATTTCTTTGGGAAAGAAATGCTGAGGAAATATTTCTAATTATTTTATCTCCTTAATAGGAAACTGCTGGCCAAAACACTTACAGTTTTGCTTTTGAAAACCTATCAGCTTTACTGTGTGGTTTGTTGACTTAGCTCCTGTGTTACTCTGCTCAAGAGGGGAGATCACTGGTCTTACTCCTGTAGTGGTGGCAGAAACTGGAAAAGTATTTTTGGTAGCTGAAACCTTCCCCATTTATGTGCACGAGGGTTTTTTTTTTTTTGCTTGGCAGTGCACTCCATTTCATGGAAAGAAGAGGCATTTTCCATCATGAGGCAGTATTATGGTTGGCTGTAACCAAATATTTGAGGAGATGTAATCACTGACTCGGGCTGCAAATTGCAGAGGAATGATCCCAGTGCCCCTTGGAGCCAACTGCTCCACTGCTCAGTAGGATGATCCAGAGGAGGCCTCTCTGGGGCAGGCTGGGCACCTGCACTGCCAGGCAGGTGCAAATCCATGCCTAGAGCATCCCTTTCAATGGATGAGGACTTCATCTTCCCTGCTTGGATTTCCAGCAGTGGCAGGCTGGTCAGTCTGTAACTCCTTTGTGCATCCACACACATGCTTGAGCCTGCCAGGGGAGCAGCTGCTTTCTGTGATGGGGATGGTCCCAGTGGCAGTGGAGGTGTGTGGGGGCACAGGAGGCTGCAGCTGGCTGCTGCTGTTCTCCCCTGCAGGGAAGGTGTCCTGCTCCAGCAGTGTCTAATCCCAGGCTTTGTTGAGGGCAAGATGTGCTGGGGCAGCTGTTCAGTGAGTGTCCCACAGGGGCTCTCTGGTTTGGAGGAGGTGTTGGGCATTGGCATTTTGGGCTGTTTGGTGAGAGCTGGAGTACCAGTTACTTCTTGTAGAATAAAAACTTGTATTTTCGTTAGTTTCCTTTGCACTTCAGAATCTTTCTTCCTACATTCATGCTCTATCCAGACAAGCTGGTTTGTGAACAGATCTGTAGCAATCTCTCATACCTTGTGTTCCTAATTATTTAGCCTTTCAGTTTGTCTGAGGCTTGACAATGAGCTCCTTGTATGTGATGGTGAGCAAGAGCCAAGTGAATGCTGTCAAACCCAGCTCTTTACTAAATAAGGGGAGTTTATCCTGTCACTTCTCTCCTCCTGTTATCTAATCAACTTTTACAGTGTACTTTTATTTTCTGCTCTGTCTACTTGAGGGGGATCTGGGGCAGATATTATTGCTTTTCTTCCTCCTGTAGGGAGTAATTTGAGGTGAGGAGTTGGTCACTGCTCTGCATTTGGTGCTGTTGTCTGGAATACCATGGCTGTAGAAACAGGTTGGGTTTTCTGTATCTGTGTCTTGTCCTAAAGCTTTTAGATGACAAACTGGGTTTTGAAGCCTCGAGAGAATTCCGTCTGTAAAGGCTGGATATAGCTGAAAATAATAGTATGGCTTGATGTCATGGCAGGTGTAGGGAGGAGGTGGAGTACATCTACCTTAGATGCAGTTTCCAAGTGAATTCTCTTTTTTTTTTTTTTTTTGTTCCCATCTCTCCTCAGGGACTCCTCTGTTCCTAGAAGTGAAAGCAGAGTCAGAAATGACTCACTGCCCACCATAAAGGCTTACAGGGCGCTGCCTTTTCCAGATATGACTTGTGCCCTGGAGGAGAACAATTCACTTCTGCTGCAGCACTTTAGGAGCTCCCCCAGCCATTCCTGAACCAAGCAAACTTGCAGGTGAGTTGATCATAATTACTTGGTTTTAATCATGCTTTAAGTTGTCAGCCAGAAAAACTTAGAATGCAATAATCAGCTTTAATCTTGACATATGTCTGGTTTTGTTTCTTTAGCTAGGTTCTTACTCGCTTCTTATCTCTGAAATGCAGATTTTCCATTCTTGTTTTGATGACAAGATACATTCACTGTGTTAACATTTCCATAAGATAAAGAATAACTTTATTTGGTTTCTAAATCTGTAATAGTTTTACATTTTAGTATTATCTTGCTAAAATGTCCTTAAATGACACAGATTTGTAAATATGTACATATTCCCTAGAAAGATATGTTTTGCATTTAACGTAAGAGGTTTGTTTTTTTTTAAATCAAGAAAGTCATTTGAACTCAGACAATTCTGTTTGAGATCTTTGCAATCTGCACTGGCACCTCTCATCTGCTTGTGACTCGCTGATGGAGAAAGTGACAGCTGTGTTGGCTCAGATGGAAGGACTCTGAGCCTGATGGCCAAACTGCTCAGGGCATAAAGTAAGCATGAGGTGATGCTGAAACCCTTTCAATGATCTGTGGCTTAGGAATTTCTTGACCAAGAAGTCAAGATCTTGGTTTTTTTTTTTCAAATTAATATCCCTTGAGGAATTGACTGGTTTTTTTCTTAGTTAGCCTCCAGTTAATTTCTTAATACTGAACATTTCACTGTGCTAAAAGATGATGTGCTTCAAACTACAGGAGAGCCTGTGAGAGCTTGGTTGCAGTGCTTTTCCAGTGACAGCTGACATCCCAAGACTTGCTCATATGACCAGAGTCTGGCTTCCTGAATGTTGTTGTGATCTTGTCCCAAAGGGCAGCCAGCAATTGCAGAGTTGCCAGTTGGCTCTGATGATGGGGGCTTTCCATTTTTAAAATGTGTCAGCTCTCTTTAACTTTCTGTTGAATTTAGGGTGCTACATGTCTGCTGTTAATGAGATTTAATAATTGAAGAACAGTAATAACCTGTTATAGGATATTCACCATAACTTCTAGTATAAATGTTAAACTTAATTCTTGAAAGGATAAAAATTACTGATTCTGACATGCCAGAAGTGTGTAAGTAGTGAATTTATATCTTTTGTAGGGGTTTATTTTACCTGAGATTTTAAGTAATGTTTTATAGAAATATGCCCTATGGCTTGAAACATAACATGTTATGAAATGGGGCTTTGAATGCTTTTTTCTCTTGCATTTTCAAGTTAATGATTGGGAGAGACTGCCCTGTGGTCTCAGTTGCTACTGGGCCTGTGTGTGATCCAAATCATTTGAATGAAGAACAGACGAATGATTGAATTAGTCTTCATTCCCAAAAAGGGAAGACTGGTTTGACACTAGGTCCAAACAGGCACACAGCACCCATTTCAAAATCCCAGTTAGGTTTATAAGGCATTAAAATGGTGTCTATAATTCCTGTTTAATTCAGTGTTGGTGCTTCTTTGGTTTAGAATGCAGGAGATGTAGTCATGTTCCAAAAATACGTGTTTATGTGCAGGTGGACCAAATGGTTCTCTGTTAAATCTCTTGTTTCTTGGGATAAACCACCATAACTGTAAGATTAGTTCTTTACAATTTTGTCTATTTTGTAGTTTGGAAGTGTTCCTGATGTGAAATGAGAACCTTAAGTGTACAACCTTTATTGGGGTGGCATAAGCTGTATTTCTCTGTAAAGGGTAGATGAAACTGGTTTGTTGATACTTAATATTTAAAGGGTAGCAAGTGTGCGGGATTTACAGGCAAGCTTGTTCCTCTGCATCCAAAAACCATGAAGAAGCTGGGAAGTAACAGGTAGTGTAGAAAGGAAGGGTGTGTGGACGAGAGCTCCTTACCAAGGGAACTTCCTCCTCTTCCTTCCTTTCCCTTTCCCCACAATAGACTTCAGGTAAAGCCTTGTGTTTCTGAGCTACTTTATCCACCAAAACTGATGGCATTTGCTCAAATAGGAATTCTTCTGTTGTTTTCTAGCAGTGGTAACACTGATTCTTGTTCTGTGTTTGCTTTTTCAGACCTCCTTCTGGATGACCAATGTGTGTTTTAAGCGATTCTGTCGGCAACTAAGTCTGCAACTTCCCACTCATTCCAGCTGGTAGCAACGTCTAAAATGCAAAAAGATCACAATCCGGGATCACACAAACATTTCTCTTAAAACCTCCTAGATGATCGTAGTTGCTTTGGTTGTGTTCTATGCTAGCAGAAGCCTTTTCCGAGGTCTGCTGTTGACTCTAGAGCACCACATTCCCCGTTTCCTGGGAGCCTTGGGGGCTGGCAGCATGGGAAACTCATGCGTTTGCCGCGATGACAGCGGGGCCGAGGACAGCGGGGCCTCTCAGGGCCGGCAAACGGAGAACAGCAGAACACACATCCCTGAAGCAAGGAGCCACTCAAGGGACCCTGTCCGTCCACCCAGGAGGGGTCGAGGGCCTCATGAACCAAGAAGGAAAAAACAGAATGTGGATGGGCTGGTGCTTGACACACTGGCTGTAATTCGGACGTTGGTAGATAAGTAAGTACCTCCTCAAGGAATAATTCAACATGAATGAAAATGTTATTGTCTGCTCTCAAACTGTGGCTCCAGCCTCTCACCGATCTACACCTGACCCTCCCTGAAGCAGCTGCCTGTTTCCATCTGGAGGCTTAGGAGAGGAGCACCTTTCCTAGGTAATAGAAGTAGCTCCTGAGTGCCCAGGTACAGACTCTTCCAGGAGCTGAGGAGCTTTCTCACAGTTCCTGTATGGGCCTACACCCATGTGGGATGAGTGTGAGTGTGCTCAGAATTTCTTACCTGGCACAGATACACAGTTTAGGAAGCAATAAACTCTCCAGAGGCTGGCGACTTCTGTCCTAAAAATTGGTTGTTGTGCAATTTTCTGTATGCAGGCTAGATTTTACTTCTTTGGAAATGGTGAAGCAAAATAGGGAGCTTTGATCTTTGTTAGCCTGGATAAACAGACTGAGGTTTTCTTTCCAGTTCTAAGTCTGACTACTTTTTAAAGATCACATGTTGTGACTGCCCAACTCACAATCCCAGTATTGCATTCCTGGCATGCCCAAAGCATCCATTAAGGGTGTGGGGGATATTTATGGGCTCATCTGTTTTTTGGTCTTTTTTTGCTTTCTACAAAGCTTTAAAAGAACCTTAAAAATTACGGGTTAAGTTAGCTCTACACCTTTTGAGTTAGGTGCCGGCTAGGAATTGCAAGGACCAGAACTGAAGGGAAAACACTATTCCAGCCTGACAGCTGGGATTTGAGTTTAGGATGGATGAGGCTCAGAATAAGTGAGTCTTGATTCATATACCTGCATCAGCTCAGGAATGTGCCTGCAGAGAAGGAGTTTGCCTTCCTGCTGTCAAAGGCTTTAAGTGAAAATACCAGGACAGATGCTTTTCCATGAACATTTAAGTCTAAGGTGTGTGTTTGGTTCGTTTTTTAACAGGTTTTATTTTGTGCTCTGTCTACAAATTATGGCAAGCATTTTTTAAAGTCTCTGCCCAGTCTCAGATGCCATCCCCTTGCCCACAAGTTCAGCTTCTTAAGCTGTTTCACAATACTTCTGTGTGCTGGAATAGACCCTATTCCTGTGGATCTTGCAATCAGTTTTCTAATCTTGTAAGCACTTTCCTATGCTACTGAGAGACAATAAGCATGGTTATTTCACTGCCCATGGAGTCCTGTTTCTGATGAATTCCTGAAGCTACTGTATTTTATACAGACTATAGTAAAATGCACTGTGATAGGCAATGAATACTTGATTTCCCTGTTTGCTGTTTGTTGGGTTTTTTTCTTGGGGTTCATTTTTTTTTTTTTTTTTTGTTTTTGGTTTGTTTTTATCAAATCTCAAAGTTCTGACCTAAAGCATACCTGACAACTGATTTTTTTTTTTCTGTCCTATCTAGAGATAGCTGCTTCCTGGATATTTAATTTAATAAACTCAGAAGGATAAGTTCTATATGTTGGGGCTTATATGAAAGGCTTCCTTGCAAATTAAGAATCTACCAAAATGGCTGTTTTGTTTCAAAATGAGGAAGGTGTGTCCTGGAGGAGATGTTGGAAATTAAGTGGTTAAAATGGCAAATCAGTGGGACAGGATTGTCCTTTGCTCAGTGCCAGTACTGTGAAAACCTGCTGCTCGTGGCAAAATCAGAAATCTTGCAGATAACAATGTCATCCTTTTTTATCACAGCCTTTACTTGTACTTATGAGTGGGATTTTTGTTGGGGTTTCTTTCTCCTTTCTTTGAATCTTTCTATCCTTTCTCCTGATGTAATTCTGGCTGCAAAGCTGCACTTCCTTTTTCCATCTGGGCAGATTCCTTTCCAGAAGAAAGGTGAAGATGCCTCGAGTTAAAAAAACCGACTCAACTCTTTGTTTCAAATGTGTCAATATAAAAATGCATTAAACTTCACTTTGGCATTTCCTTGTGGAAATATTCAAGAATGTGTCACCTTTTTGTAAGAAAAAAGACTTGTATTTATGTCATATATATATTTCATCAAAGCTGAGATTTTTCTCTTCTTTATGAATAATCTCTCAAACTAGGTAGTTTTTTTATCTCCATAAGTAATGTCTGTTGAAATTTTCTAAAATTCTGCTGTATTTCACATTTCCAATGTCTTTTCAGAGCCGTGTGATAAAGACTGAGCATGGAACATAAAGTCTAAGCCTGGGGTTAGTTTACAGTGCCTAAGGAGCACTGAATAAAGTATTTTAGGACATGCTGCTGGATAAGCTTTTCTGGACCTAGAGGTGCTTACTGAAAAGGATTTTGGGGTCTTGCTTTAGGTACTTTCACTGGCAGTGCCTGTTCAGACACACAGATGTGTCCATAGTTTGTGTCCTTACTCCAGCAAGCTGAACTGAGGACCTGATCTACTGAACTTGCTATGGTTTTCATGTTGGAAAATGGGTTGGATCAAATATTTATTGTTAAACTGCCTTAACTATTTCTTTTAACAGCTCTTGTAGAAGACTGTGATGCTGTTAGTTAGCTTCCAATTTAAGTTTTCTGGTGGTTTTTTCATATTTATATATTTAGCAGAGAATTTCTGAGGAAAAAAATCCCGTTGAAGTGATGCCCCTTGTGCAGTGTTGTGGGTTCACTTTGTGACCTCTGACATGCAGTGCCTCGTTATGTACTACAGGGAACCTGCTAATGAACAGCACCCAGCCTAGGCATATGTTCAGCCTTCAGACATGCAGATGTGGATCACAGTTTCTCTCATCTGTTGCAGACATGCAGATGTTGAGCCAGAGAGGCTCAAATCCCATCTGTGTTTCAGATCTGAAAATGATATCAGCAATCTGCAGCCTGTGTAGCTTCCTCTCATTAAATGGTTACTGGATTTGTTTTCTGTCTGTGTATAATCATTTTATTCAGTGTATGACGTTGGCGATTGTGCGTAAATTTTGACCTGTGTAATATCTCTTTCAGTGACCAGGAGCCTCCTTATTCAATGATCACGTTGCATGAAATGGCAGAAACAGGTATCAAGGCATTGTGTTGGGCATTTCAGTTGTGACTCACAAGCAAAAAAAATGAAACAAACCCCAAACCCCTCTTTTCTTTGCAAAGAAAAATACA
This sequence comes from Sitta carolinensis, assembly GCA_032173965.1. Taxonomy (NCBI): domain Eukaryota; kingdom Metazoa; phylum Chordata; class Aves; order Passeriformes; family Sittidae; genus Sitta; species Sitta carolinensis. The sequence continues at coordinate 6,783,656 of CM063292.1, forward strand.
CCCCAGCTGGGTGTGTTGGGATGTGGGAGCCAGAACACAGTTCTGCCCTTCAGAGTTTCACTGAGTTTGTGCATTGGCCTGAGTTTTTTTTGGATTCAGTTAAACTTCACACGTGAAATCTCCAGAAGCAGCCAATGGATGGCCACAAACACACTTGTAGTGGCATTAAAGCATAAGGCCCAAAGAATGGCTGATTGCAGCTGGGCAGGACCATCCTGTACCTGCACACAGATGTGGGCTAGGCCCATGTGCCCTGCTGTCAGCAGATAGAACATTCCTTTGGGTTTGGGTCTTGCTGACCTTAGATCTCTGCTTTACTGATGTATTTGTCCCAACCCCAACCCTAAGTGCTCCTGCAAGACAAGCCACGCTTGTGCAAGGGCTGTTTCACCTTTGTTACAGTAGGAGAAATTCTCCCAGCTCAAGATTTCAACAAAACTTCTGGTTTAGTTGAATTTTTGTCTCTCTACTTAGTAGTATTTGTAATGGTCTTAGGAAATAGACTTCTGTATTAAAGTAAATTAATCAATCTGGTTAGGGATTACACCAGTTCATTAAAATGATTTTCAGGGGAATGTGCTAACATAACCCCTAATGTATTCCTGCTGTGGTGGTGTTGTAGGGAACGCCTCTTCTTCAACCTCACTCACCTGTATACAAATACAGACTGTCTTTATTTTCAGTTCTAAGGGAGCTATTTTCTTATAAATCCAAATCTGTTTACTTTATCAGTAGTTTAACATCTTAGTGGATGTTTGCTTGTAAGTAAAAGCTCTTGTCTACTCATTCAACAGTGAGAGCTGCTCCTTAGAAAAACAAACGTTCTTTAAACCAGCAGGCATAGGAAAAACCCACTGAGTTTCTCTGAACCTTGTGTTACTTTAGGGAACTCAAGAAGAGATCTGATTCTGGTTGAAAGAAATATTTCCTCAGTGTCATGGTGTTTGTAGCAGTTAACACTTAGGAGTTGACATTGGATGCTGAACTCTTGAGTATCAGACTAGAACAAAGTACTTATCCATACCACCATGAGCATTCCTTCCTAATAGTAGTAGGAACTAAAGGATATTCTGGTCTGGGCAAGACTCTTCTCCAAACCAAAGAGGTGTTGACTATTACCCAAGCTGCTGTAAACTTTCATTCTTTAATTCAAACTTCTAAACCACTGCAAACTAAGACAGTGGTGTAAAAAGCAAACTGTTTTTCCTGATATGTTAAAGCTCACTGGGTAATCTTGAGAATTTCTCAGTTTACATTTTGGGATGTATTTTGAACACTTCTGAATTGCACTGTTAAATTCTGAGTGTGACTTCTCTTTTGTGGTTGACAGATGAAGGCTGGTTGGAAGTTGTCCAGTCCTTAATTAGAGTTATTCCATTAGAAGATCCCCTGGGACCAGCTGTTATAACGCTACTACTTGATGAATGTCCACTGCCAACAAAGGTGAGTTGGAAGCAGATGCATTTGTCTGTGGCTGAGGGTCAGTTATTTGTGGTTGCTATTCCCATGATCTCTTCGAGTGGCTTTCACCAGTGGTGCAAGACTGATAGTGGTTCAGAAAATGGGTGTAACATTGGAGTGATTTGGAGGGTGAGTTGGTGTTTAAATGCTAACTAATGCTAGGAGCATTCCCCAAAAAAGATAAATTTTGTCCATGGGGAAGGCAAAAGAGACCCTTGGGTTTTGTCTGCTTTTCTTGCCATTCTCTCCTGCTGTGTGGTACTTACACTGTGCAGGGAAGATGTGCAGGTGCTGCAAAAGCTGCCCAAGTTCTTCCCTTTTGTTCTTTCATTTGCAAAGCTGCACATTTACAAGTCACTTTTGAATTTGTTCCTGCCCTGCTCATGAGGAATGCAATGCAAATGGATGTGTTAAGCTAGACAAAAGACATTTTTCAGCTATGAAATACCTATATATGGTTTTGGCAAGTGAGAATGCTTTTGTTTTACCGGCCACTAATCTGGATTTGGGAGGGAAGATGACCTGAGGTGTTCATGCTGTGTTGGTGCAGCTGTGTAACTGAAAGCCTCGGGTGCTCTAGGATGCTAAGCATAATGTTTGTAGATAACTTGTCTGTCTTCAGATGTTTGTCATTATCTCATTTCTTGAGAAATTGATGATCACATCATTGCGGGTTTCATTTCTCAAGCTCTTGATGCTGCCAGTTTTAGCCTTCCATTCTTGTTAGGGATATAAAGAGCTGGTTGCATGAGTGGCTGGAGAATTGGTCAAGCTCTCAAACTACCTGAAGTGGGTTTGTTTCCTCTAGGCTATTGATTAAAGTTATCTCAGACTTTTGATCAAGAGAAATGTATTATGTCACAGATACAGGTGAATTATTTTGAAAACAAAGCTATGACTAGAAACTTTGCCTTAAAGAAATCAGGAAATGGGGACCACTGCGAATGCACCATAGGGAGAGCGAATCTGGATTTTTTTGTTTGGCTCTGCAATGTCCTTGGCAATCAAATGATTTGTTTTTCAAAAGCCATGTGAGTTTTATTTGGGTACTTTTAAGGAGTTTGCTATAAAATAGTTGACCTTATCAAGACAAGGAATGAGGTGCATGTTTTTCTGGAGGGCACAGTGGTTTTCTATGTAGCTTCTTTGCAGCACAAGGAGCTGCAGCTGGGGTCTGCTGGCCCTATGCAGCCTCTTAAAATGTGTGCTGCTGATCTTTTTCTTTCTATACAGGGTAAGTTTTAAGTTTTTTGTCTAAAGGATTTTAAGCCAGTCACTTCCATGACAGCTGGAGAACAGCAGCAGGCTGTATTTCATTTTCTGGTTTTGCAGGCTATAAAGTTCATAAAGTTAAAAGGGCAGTGCAGTAAACTGTTTATTCTATAAAGTCTTTATTTAACTCAAAATACTTGATCTCTCTGACAGTTCTAATAATGGCTAAAAGCAGTATTAGTATGTCAAGTGTCTTATTTTAGTGAGTCCTTTCCATCCCAAGTCTGTAGCTCAGTCATTCTTTCTTCTTTCTCTGTTCTTTCCGCTTAGCTCAGTCCTGTCCTTCAGTTCTGTTTTTGTGGCTTTCCTTTTAAGAACATAACTACTTTTCAGTGTGATCTCTGTACAGACCTCAGACTCTAGCACAGTCAACTGATTCGAGTGTGGATCAGAGCACAGTTCAAAAAAAACACATCTATTCAACTTGAGCAGCGCTCATTTTTCCTCCAAATGGCTGCTGATGACTTCAATATGAGGAGTTCTTCTACTTTAATTAGATCCTTGCCTAAGATTATGCAGTTTCAATCTGAATCAGCTGAAACTTTCATGAAGTCTGGGAAGTTGAGGAAGATTTGGAACTTTTCAGGGTGGGGTTCTCCCTGTGGGATGACTTGTTCTGGCTCTAGATTAACCCCCAACTACCCTGAAAATGCAGAGTATGCTCTAGACCTATCTGGAATTTTATTCATACCATACTGCCTGAACAAAGCAAGTCAAAGCATGGTATTTTAGATTTGTTACCCTCATTGGTTACTTCCTAAATTTGTGTGACTACAGGAAACCTTTAGACTCTCGCGAATACAGTTGGGCATCCTGTAAAGCTGACAACATCCTAAATTTATGATGGGAATGTGGGCTTTTTGGGGAGGGGCTGTGTCTCTTTAGTCCTGAATTTTAAAATCTGAAACAGTCCTTTTCTTTTGAAAAGGGTGTGAGTTTTAGGACACTGGAAATAGATCAGAGGGCATTGGTGCCACATGTGCTAATTGGTTCCTGTTGCCACAGGGAGCTCACTTAGGGATGTCCAGAAGTGTCCTGAGCTGTTGATCACAACAACCAACAATCTGGTGGTAATTTTAAAGTTATAGCTCTTGGGTGTGTTGAACTTTCCATCTCCTGTGTCCTTCAGTATGTTATTTTGGAAGATAACCACCCCATGCTGTCTGTGATATGATGCTGCCTTTAACGCGTAAAACCAGTCAGTTTTTACTATACTAAATTAGGGTTAAACTGCATCTGTCAGTAACATTGAAGGGATTTCTGAATTTTCTTTTGCAGGATGCATTACAGAAGTTAACTGAAATATTGAACTTAAGTGGAGCTGCAGCTTGCCAGGATGCTTGTCACCCTGCCAAGCACAGGAACACAACTGCAGTGCTCGGCTGCTTGGCAGAGAAATTAGCAGGTAAAGCCCTGGGGTTCTCCTCACAGCTGGTTTTGGGCTCTCTGCAACACATTCTGCTTTAGCACCCACGATGCACACCAGGTCAGAGGTGTATTCTTAGAACTGGATAATGTTCTGCAGTGTAGAGGTAGCAGGTGTGACAGAATCTGGTTGATTCAAATGTGTGAGTGAGCCATTCACAAATCCTTCTGATGTGTGGTTAGTGATTGGGGATGACTGGTTGTTGTTTTACCTTAGCACTGATAATCAATCTTCTGCAGAACCACTCTGGCTGTGAATTGCTGAGGACACATTCTCTAGAGTGTAGGCAGGAATATCAAGTTAGTGGTCTTGGAGGCTGTGTAGAAATAAAAAAGAAATATGCTTTTTCTAGTAGACATGTCTTATTCTATTGTAGATAGCTGAAAAGATTCTCTTCTGTGTTGCTCTAAAGAAAATTGCTGAGATTCTATTTTAAGGTGACTTTCAGCATTTTTATTCCCTGTCATTCCTAACTAGTACACTGTTGGAAACTGATGATTAAGTTTCCTTCCTGCTGATGATCTTTTGTATCTAGTTTTTTTGCTTCTTTTCTGAAATTGGACAGGAAATAGAGGAAAAAAGTTATTGTCTGGTGTCATCTAATGGTTATTAAAACCCAATTACTGTATTTCTGTGAAAAAGAAAAGTAAAGAACAAGGTCTGGAAGCTTTTTTACTGTAATACTTCTACTCTATTATTCTAAGTCAAAATAAGATACTGTATCTACTTTCATCTTAGTGGACACAGATCTCATTGTGTCAGCTCAGGCAACAAATTTGTTAATGAAGTGTTGGAACCCACTTGCAATTTCTTAAGAGCTTGTAGATGCCAGAGTTTGATTCCCTCGTGTCTCTCTTGATTAAGTGGACACTATTTCAGGGCTTTTCCATTTTAAATTGGCTGCTTGCTCTGGTGCTACTTCAAGCTCTATAATTAACTATCAATTTGGCCATATCAGGTGCTCAGTTATGCTTATTTTGGCCTACTGATAGATGGAGCTGGTCTTTACACATTGACTCTGGAGGTAAAGGGAAGACAGTCTCTTTTCAAAAGTAAGGAGCATGAAAATGGTGAGTGGAGGCTTCTGGAGTCTTACTGCAAGATCTCAGAAGTGTGGCTAGAACTGTGTACCCACTTAGAGCAGTGAACTATACAGGACTGGAATGTGCCAGTAACTGTGTAATTATTAAATGTGCACCAAGTATTTTACTGGGAACAATGATAATTGTTTTATATTACAGTTTTGCATTGCTGTTTGTGCTGTTGTTTGGTGTTCTTTAATTTGTTACCTTGTGTTTAAAAGATCAATGATGATGGGTCTTTGGTACTTCCCATGGAGGGATTTCATTCCTGATGTTCTTGCAGGTCCTGCAAGCATAGGCTTACTCAGCCCAGGCATATTGGAATATTTACTTCACAGCTTGGTAAGTGTCTTTGTTCTTTTTGTACGTATCTGTACATAGCAATTAGAATGCAATTTTATTATTATTATTATTATTATTATTATTATTATTATTATTATTATTATTATTATTATTATTATTATTATTATTATTATTATTATTATTATTATTATTATTGTGAAAAGTTGGAGTTGTCTGCTAAATATTGTCAGTGTATGTAACAAAGCTGAGATTCCAAAGCCTCTGGGATCTCCATCTTTGGAAATAACTAGAAGTCAATGGAACAAAGGCTCTGGGTAGCCTGATCTGTTTGAACCAGCTCTCCACTGGAGGGTGGAACTTCGGAGGCTCCTTTGAACCTAAAACCTTCTGTGACAGACTTGCAACTCTTCTTGTCAGTCTGTACTGGGTATTTATTAATTAACTTCTTCTTACTGCCCATGTTTAGAACTTCCAGTCCCATCCAACAGTGATGCTTTTTGCACTAATAGCACTGGAGAAATTTGCACAAACAAGTGAGTATTGCTCTTTACGCCATGGCTTCTGCTGCATTGTCACTTGCTTTGCCTGATCACTTGTGAGCATGAGAGTCTGCTGTGGTATTTATTGCTGTACTGACATCCCTCTACCCTTCAAAACCCCTGAGATACTTGCTGGAACTTATTTTCCCTGTTAGAAGTTGCTGTAGAAGGATTTGTGACACAAGGCCTTTGCCACTAACATAAATCTGTATTAAGAGTTGGACAACAGTTAGGATTGGGAGTTTGTAGGCAGAAAAATATATTTTTTACTTTAATGACACCCTCACCCAAAAGCCCTTGAGAGATTTGCTAAAACTCAGTCCTTCTCATCTTAGGAATTACTACATAATGATTTATGACTTGAGACCTTTGTTACTTGAAAAGAAATCAATCAGTATTGGAGAGAAGGAGAGCAGCTGTGATCAGTCTCTTGATGCAGCTCTATGCTGAGAAGTGGTAAATCTGAATGAACAGAATTCCACTTCTGCTTGGGGAGACAGTTTCATGCTGCTTGTAATATTGAGGTTTAGATGTGTGTGTAGAGTTCTACTGCATTTGCAGGATATTATTATTTTTAACTAAACTTACCCCTAGCTGATAGCAATTATTCTTTTTCCTCTTAAATTGCAGGTGAAAATAAAATGACAGTTTCTGAATCGTGCATTAGTGACCAACTGATCTTGCTGGAGAAATGGACAGATAATCCAGACTACTTAAAACGCCAGGTTGGATTCTGTGCCCAGTGGAGTTTAGACAATCTGTGTAGGTATAACAAAGGGATGGATTAATTTAATAATAATCACTCCTCCAAAGAGATGGAGGACTTCTTTGTGTTCATTTTGTATAACTACTTAGTGTACCTGGCTGCATTTGTAATACCTCATTGAAAAAGAAAAGAAAACAAAACAAAAAAATCCACACCACCAAATATATCCAGTGTAATTGTATAGTAAGAAAATTTTGGCAAGGAAAATGTTTTTGAAAGGAAGTGGTTTGTACTCTGCACGTTGGAGCTGCAATGAAAATTCTTCTTCGCACCAATTTCCTGTAACCCACACTTCAGCAAATTTGCTGAGTGGCTCAAGAGTGCAGCTCTGTCTCTGGAACATCTGGATTGCTGACATGTCCTGGTGGCAGCCACTCCTGTGGCATTCCCCACTGGCACACTGGCTTAAAGAATTACTGAAGGCTTTCTAAAATAAATATACTTTCTGATTTTTGTGATCAAAAGTGAAAAGTGTTTGGCAAAGCACTTCTCTAGGTTGACCTTTTGGATTACTAAAAATCCCTGAATTTGCTTGGTTAATTGTGATTTCAAGGTGCAGCAACTCTAATGACCTTGTATTTTCTAATGCCTTCTAGATACATTTGGGTAAAAGGTCTGTTGGGCTTTAGGGGCTTTAGTCAGCTTATGGGAAGCCAGTGTCAGCTATGTTTAGTAAATGTCTGTGTAAGTGTTGTAGCAAGTTTGAGTTATATGAGGGGTCCCAAGATAAGATCTTTGACTTGTAAATTAACATGTACGTGTTAACAATTTTACACCTGGCAAGAGAAATGCTTCTGATCCTTCCACATAGACAGGGCAAGCAGGGAGAGAGAGAGCTGCTTTGGCTCAAGTTCATCACCTAAAAATGAGACAGTAGAAAGCTTTAAATCCTTGTTTTCCCCTTCTTCCTATCCCCAAATCTGTTTCCACTGTTATGAATCAGAAAAACTCTCCCCACTGAATATACAAATACAATGGTAAATCCTGAAACACTGGCCTCTTGGTGTGAACTTGGATGCCTTCCATTTGCCTGTGGGTTTCCTGCAAGTACTAATTAGATTGTGGGAGCTCCAGTCAGAGGCACAGGTCATGCTTTCATGTTTGGAGGGTATTTAACACACATTGTATTTGGAAGCTGTTTTCATGCAGGCAAAATCTCAGTGTTTCATTCAGTTATGCCAAAAACTACCTGGATTCTAGAGAGATTATCATTGCATGAAACATTAAAAATCAAGTTTTGCAGGAGCAGTGATTAACACTGAGATTTATTTTTTTTTCAGTTTTAAAAGAAGGCAGGCAGTTTACATATGAGAAGGTTGACTTGACCAACATTAGGGCTATGCTGAACAGTAATGATGTCAGCGAATACCTGAAGATCTCCCCACATGGATTAGAGGTAGGAAATTATTTTATGTTTTCAACCTGAAAAAGAGGCAGAGGAAAAAGGCAGGTTTTGCTCAGCACTAGCTCCTGTGATATTGTAGAATGAATCCATGCTTTCTGCCAGCTTTGTACAGAAAACTTGCTCTGTCATCAAAGGGTTGTAACATCCCTGCACTCATCACAGTTGTAGCAATGTTCACACTAAAGTAACACCTGTGCCCCAAAACTTCAGGGAAATGAGGAGGATTCTTAAAAGTCAGATGGTTTATTCACTTTGTGAACAGTTTTAGTCAAAATATCATTCTATTGTTTGTCCTGTTTCATCTTGAAAAGCTCACAGCAGTCAGATTTTTGTCTCAGCCAGGTGGGGTTTTTTCCCTCCTCTCCAACTCCTAAAGACTTGTTTGACTACTTAGAGATGAATTTTCATGAATTAACATTGAATGCCTCCTTGTCCTTCCTACAAGGAATCAGTGATTTAGGTTTTCCTGTCTTGGTTGTCTTAGTCTTCAAAATTTTAAATTGTTTCTGTCAACTTCTACTTTTTTCTTTAATTTTATTTTTTTTGTCTGTGGCTTAACCACTGAACAATTTTCAGTCTTGCCAACTCAGTAGTTTGTGTGACAACTCGTGCTATAAAGAAAGATTACTTGGTCTGAAACGCCTCTGAAATTATGTTGGTATATTCTTATATGCAAGAAACTTGATCCAGGGAAGAAAGGTGTTTGTTTGGATGCTAATTCTGTAGACCCTGAATTCCTGTTTGGTTTGGCAGGCGCGGTGTGACGCCTCGTCCTTTGAAAGTGTGAGATGCACGTTCTGTGTCGATTCTGGAGTCTGGTACTATGAAGTTACAGTCATTACTTCAGGAGTGATGCAGATAGGATGGGCAACCAAAGACAGCAAATTTCTCAACCATGTGAGTACCTGTAATGTCATCGAGCTGGTAATGTAACAGCAGTATTTTCCTTCTCACAACATCTGTGAAAATAGCTCTGGTTATTCTGTGGTCGTAACTGAGCACTTGCTTGTTTCCTTCAGTTTTTCTGTGTCCATGAAGAGCTGTTTATGCTGAATTTGGTGGTACAAGAGAAGTCAGTATTGTTATTGCTACAGACTCCAGTCTGTACTACAGTCGTATTGTATTGCTATTGTTCACCTAAGTCATGCAGAGCTGCAGCAGAGACAGCTTGTTATTCTCTGGCTGTTGTCTGGAACCTATAGGGAACTTTTTTCTTATTTCTTGCAGCATAATCTCTTGGAAATTCTTTAGACAACAGAAGAGACTGTCTGGTTTTGGAAGCAAACTATAAGTCACTAGGAACAGCAGTTTCTCATACACTGTCCTTTACACAGTCACCAAGCAGCCATTTCATCACCCTCTTTAACACATTTTCCTATTAAATTGACTTTCACAAGGGAAATAACTCAAATTCACTCTGGGATAGCCTGGTATCATTGACTTGCTGGTAGCAGCAATATGGGACAGTCTTGGAATTTGAAAGCTGCTTTTTAATTAAAAATAAGGATTACAAAGTTATTAAACCCTCTACCTTCTTGCCTCTTCCTGTGAGTACAGAACAAGTCTGCTGTGTTATTTTGTAGCTTGCTTTACTGTTCTTCTCATCCAGATAATTTTGTATCTTGTTCTTAGTTCTAAGTATTCTTCTTACTATTTACTTGTGAGATTATGTACTTGCTAGCATCAAAGCAAAATGTGCCACATGCACATGAAGTCCAAACATAGTCCATTGTGGTGATGTCACTAGGTCTTCTTTCCTCTTAAATATCAGTGGTAACTCTTCATGGCTGCTAGAAACTTGCTGCGAATTCAGAGGTCTTGATCCATTTCTTCTAATTATTCATGGAAATGACATTGTCTTCTCCTGGTGTATAACATTCACTTATCTCTGTGTCACATCCAAAGTTCAGTCCCACATTTTGAGCATGGAATTGAAGTGTAATTTAAGGAAAAAAATTATAAACCACACAAAATCAAAAAACACCAACCAAACAAAAATATCATGCAGACCTGTGCTGAGCACAGTCCTTGTAGACACTGAGTGTAACAGAAACTGTTTGAAATAAAAGGCCATGTGTCTGCCTTTAGACTGCTAAGAGGCTTAAAAGATTTTTTCCCCCCACTTACTGTTAAGGAGCTTGGTGTATGTGCATTTTTCTGTGTTTCCTGTACAAGGTACAAAATGGGAGATGTCACATCTCTGAGAAAGATGATTTTTTTCTGTTGCTGCAGCTGTTTTGCTGGTGGCCAAATGCTGCTGTTATTTAAGCTCATCAGGTGTGTGCCTGAAATACAAGGATATTATCCTCTGGGTATGTCACAAACACAAGCCTTGGAAGCCATATGCTCTTTATTTACAGCATCAGTAACAAAAAGACTAGTCCTAAATATGACATTAAACACCCATTAGCTGGGCTTAGCTTTAATTTGGAACATGGGAAGCTTGTGTAATCAGGTGCTGTCTGGTATTTGCACCCCTGACAAACCATGCTGAGCACAAGGAAGTTGCTCACCTTCCCTGATGCTTTTGGGTTTCATGGTTGGACTCTGCTATGTGACAGATTTTTGTTCCATTCTGAAGCTCTTCAGTTTTGTGCTTTCCTTGGACCTTAGGACTATCACTTCATAATGTTTTCGCAACTTGAGGGAGGCTGGCAGTGAAAGGGATACAATATGCAACAAACTAGGTGAAGGGGCTGTGTGTTTGTTCTCTGTGTGTGCTGTGGGTTCTGGTGGCACAGGGATATCTTGTGGGGAAGGCATTACAAGTTTGGTGCTGGCACTTCAAGATAATAGAGTGGTTGTTATTCTGTGGTGACTTTTTAAGATGCAAAAATTTAACCTGCTTGGGTACGAGCCTTCTGATTTCTAAATACTTTTAACAGACAGGAGTGATTTGAGGTCACAGAGAATGGAAGAACTTGGGAAACAATTTCCCCTTCTCCTGTCCTCACCCCAACAAATTCCCTTTTGATATGAAAATGGCACTAAAACTATTTTGAAGAAAAAGATTGTCTTTGTAGGGGGAGAGAGGAAGAAACCTTTCCTGCTCCTAGAAGAGTGGTTTAGGTGAATGAAAACAGACTTTAGCCCCTCTGTGTGGGGAGTGGCTGCAGGCTGCAATGCTCTGCTCTCTCTCTAAAGGAAGGTTACGGCATCGGGGACGATGAATACTCCTGTGCGTACGATGGCTGCCGGCAGCTGATCTGGTACAATGCCAGAAGTAAACCACATTCCCATCCCTGCTGGAAAGAAGGTATTCAGTCTCTCTCCTGCTCTTTATCCTAACTGGATTTCTGCACAGGATTTTTTCCCCTTGCAGGTGTCCATTCATAGGCATGAACAAAGCAGTTCCTGCCTGATTCTGATGATCATAAGGGTTTAATAATTACTGTGTCTTAAAGAGTGGTCGAAATGAGCACAGTGGGCACTACAGTCTTGTTCCCCAGTCTGTGTAAAGAGATTCTTGTTGGTTAAACACTTTTTCTTTTCAAATGCAGAGTGAAAATCATAGCACCAATTAACATTGGACATTTGATCATTAGACTTTTTTCCACTTGTTCGTAGTCATACCCAACAGGGCTGAAACCTTCCTTTCTGGATTGAAAGAATTGTTTTAGAGAAGGGGAAAAAACCTTGATCTCTGAATTAGACTTTTTTTTTTTTTTCTTTTTTAAGGCGGAGTTGCACTGTCTTGCTTACTTTAAATTCTTGGATAACTACTTGGACAGCCAAGTTCTGTTCTTGATCTCAGCTTTGAAATCTTGGTAGGATTCTGTGCATGCCATGCTTGTGTGAACTGTGCCACCTTCTCTTCTATTAAAATTTTCCCCCAAGGATGGCTAAATTAAAACACCTCTTTAAAAATAAATAGCACAAGCATATTGGAAATTTCTTCTCAGAACACCCACTTGGTAAAGTCTATTTTCAACAGGTGTAAAATAGCCAAGGAGTGACAGAGTGCAGTTTTCTTCTGGCTTTGGCAAATACTCTGCAATACTTCTACAGCTATGTAGTATTTATGCTCTGGCAGACTAAAATACTTAATTTTTTTTACTATTTTCTCCTGGGTTTTTTGGTTTTGGTATGGGTTTGTTTTTTTTTTTTTTTTTTTTAGTTACTGTCTGTATCAATGTTTCTTCTTTTGTGCTTTTGCAAACAGTTCATTTTAAGTAAGACAACTAAGTGACATATGTGATACTTGAAACAATAACTGTTTCAGCTGTTGGCATTTAACAGAGATTAAATCTTTAAATTATTTTTTGTTTTGCATGTAAGGAGACACAATAGGATTTCTACTAGACTTGCAAGAAAAGCAAATGATCTTCTATTTAAATGGAAACCAGCTTCCTGCTGAGAAGCAAGTATTTTCATCTGCTGTGTAAGTATCTGCTCATTTGGAAGGACATGACCTCTGTGGACAATTGTTTTAATTATATGAAGAGTTTTCAATTTGAGATGTAAACTCATATTTACTTACCTGAAGCTATCATTAAGCAAGTTTCCCCATTGAAAGTTGCTTAGAAATCAGTAAGAAGGATATAATTTTACAGGTGGATTTCAGGGTCCAAAATAAATATTTTAGACTTTCCAAAGGTATGTTCAGCTCAGTGCTTTATACTGTCAAATTAGCATAGCATCAAATTAGAAATGAGGCTGCAGCAAAGATGAACAGTTTTCTGGTGCCTGAGGAATTTCTCTTCTGAAAAATAAATCCTGTCTTGTAAATGTGGGAGAGGGCTTGTTAACTGACTGCTGTTCACTGGGGCCAGCTCCTGGAGCAGCACATTGAATATTCATCAGAGGATGTCTCTTGGTAGCAGTGCAGGCAGGTGTTTGGTTTATTTTGCCAACTGTTGTTAAAATTAACACATGGTGAACTCCTCTAACTCTCTTAGGGAAGTTCAACCTTTTACTTCAGAAAAGATAAGCTGGTGTAATGCTTGAGAAAGCAGTTTCCTATGCAGCTTAATTAAACATTACAGTACTTTGTAGTTATTCCTACCAGGCTAATAATTTCATCCATGTTTTCTCCTCAAAATAAAGTTCAGGATGCAGGCAAAGAGTAGTTCAGTTTAAAGAGTTGCTGAGTATCTTTTTATTCAGCTTTTAGTGCTCTGTTCTTTGAGTATGGAATTGATAAACTTGAGTACTTGTTAGAACTTGGGGTATTACTGAACTTTGGCTCTTTCAGTAAATTTGAGAGGTGATAGTTGTGGTTTGAAAAGTGTGATTAATCCTAGTTGTACAGTAGGCAGCCTTTATTGGCTGACTCAGTACAAAATTCAGATAAATCCCAACAGTAAATTCAGGAGCTGAGAACTAAACAAGGTAAATATGTGCAACCGCAACTTGATGCTCTCCCAGTTAGCTGCAAAACTCTGGCATTAGACTTGTCCCTGTCTCAGGCTGTATTTTCAAATGGTAATAGTAACATGTCTGAAAGCTCCACCATAATTTAAGTCATTCTAAAATGCCTGTTCATCATGTTGCAGGTCAGGGTTTTTTGCTGCAGCAAGTTTCATGTCCTATCAACAATGTGAGTTCAACTTTGGGGCAAAACCCTTCAAGTATCCACCACCAATGAAGTTTAGTACCTTCAATGATCATGCCTTTCTGACAGCAGAAGATAAAATAATTTTGCCCAGGTAATCCCCCTACCTTGTGTGTTTGCATGCAGAGAAATAAAATGTTTCACGTCTGAGTTGCAAAGTCTTGCCTTGTACTCAGCAAAATTAATTTCTTATGGGGTCATACTTCCATAGGTTCCCCTTCTAAAAGGATGAGACAATATGCTCCAGTGCAATTTCATCAGTAGGGCAGGAGATATGCAATCAAAATCCATTAAATTAAAATATATTTTGTGGTATTAAGCTAAATTAAAATGAACTAGTACCACACAGTAAGCTGTTTTAGTGGAAGTTCCTTCTGCCATCTAAGGATTATTAGGTTAATTGAGGAGGTATAGTGTTAATTAAAAAAAAATGTCCTGTTTAAAATTCTCCTAATTTGTGGTGTTGGCAGCATGGAGGTTGAATGATGGTAAGTCTTGAAATTGTCCTTTTCTGATTCTGACGAAAATTTCCCTGTTTTTGAATGATAGTACTGACAAAGGTTTTTCAAATTTAGAAATGGTTTCCCTGTAACTCAACCCAGATAGATACAGATCTGGATACATTCTTCTTTAGCTTCTACCTAACTTCTGGCAGGAATGAAAAACTAACAGCTCATCTGATTCAAGTTATTAGTAATAAAATAACTTACTGGAACACAAGCAGTAACAGTGTACAGTGTAATCCATATGGTGTACCCTGGATTTCCAGCTTTGTCTGAAGATGGCCCTCAGGCTGGTGCTGATACATGTGACTGAATTAGTCTTAAATTGCAACTAATTAAGTGGGGGCAAGGTTGTTGGAGGGAATACTCCTGGCTGTAATAAAATTCAGAGACTGGTTTTGAATTACCTAGCTTTGATCAAGTGTATTTGAGGTACTTAAATATCTTAGTGTTTAAAAAGAAAATTAAAATCCCTTACTTCTGGGTTGGAGATACATTGGCAAAGTTTGAGGCTCAGGGTATTGTATTTATGCAGAGAAAATCAAGTGTAACTTGTGAAATCGTTTTGTGCTTACCTATAGCCAGAGTAAATTATTTCTGCTTGTGACTGCAGGTCCTTTAAGGGAGAGTCTGATGTAGTCTTTAAGATGATCTGTTAGGTACAAATTTGTCACCCTCCCTTTTTGAATTAAGTGTTTTCTGTCTTGATAGTGTCCTACTCTGGATGAGAGGTTTGTAGTTTCTGCCTGATGCTCAGATGGGATTGATGTCGTTCTGACACTGCTCTTGCAATGTTCAGGCAATAGCTGTGAGAGCTGTTACATGTTTGTGCCAAAAGATGAGAGACAAACTGGGGGAAACTGGTTTCTTGTTGATGCCTGACTGGTGAAGCTTGGCCTCCTGTGTTAGAGACTCTTCATTTTACAATAGCACTGAAAGGCTCCATTCAAGGTTGGACACTATTGTTCTTTGTGCAAAGATCATTCCTGCCCTGCAGCCTGAACTGCTTGGAAGTGATAAGCCAATCCTCAATTAAAAGATAGCTTTGATCATCTTAAAAGTTATAGGAGATAAGGCAAAGGCCTGTATGAGTGGACCCTAATTATCCATCACAGGGTTTAGCATAAGCTTATGCAGAGTTGTGCTGAATTTAGTGCATCTGGTGTTGGGGCAAGACACATCACCCTGCCATTGAATAGTTGTGATGGTGGGGGATGTGTGTGTTCCAGGTGGGAAGTGTGTTATTTCATCAAATTAGGGGATTTTATCTATTTTTTCTATTTTGTGGGTGTTGTAATACTGGGATATTGATTTAATTTGCATTTTTTTATTCTTTTAAACTGTGTTAGAGCATTACAGGGTTTCTGTATATTGTTGATACGTGGGTTTGTGAAGTTTATTTGTTTGGGGTTTTTTTTCTTCACTCCTGAAAGTACACAGGTTCAAAAGAACAATTTCTTTAAGTGTTCAACTGTGGGAACTAGGGAAATTGTTATTTAATCCCCTTTGTCCCTTTCTGACAGACCAGAATAGGGAATCAGACTGTTTTGCACATCACTGGGCGTGCTAAGCCTTTTTTGTGGGCATTTGTGATCGATGTTTATCAGCAGTGTGGTGTAGCACTGCTACAAATGTTATGTTTGCCTTGATAAAATTCTCAGAATAGTTTTGAATCTATTGCTTGGAGTCAAACTAATGTTTGGGGGGGGGGTGTCTGTCTCTCTCTCCCTTCAGACACAGGCGCCTGGCTTTGCTGAAGCAAGTGAGCATCAGAGAGAACTGCTGCACACTTTGCTGTGATGAGGTAGCAGACACAGAACTCAGGCCATGTGGACACAGGTAAAACCTTAAAAAAACCCAAATCCAAAGAAATGGGGAAATGTGTATGATGTTCAACTTAGATGAGGCCATATCTGTAGTCCCTGCTCATCTTGATTGACTCCCCAGGATAAAGGAAATAACCTTCCTTCCTTTTAAAGACATGATGGGTAGAGGTTAAACACAGTGTTGCCACTATCCCACTCATCCTAGACCTGAACCACTAATTGTGTGTGTATTTAGGGAAGTACAGAGGCTGCATCTGTGTGCTGCCCTGGGCTGCTGAGTCTTACTTCCCTGATGTCAAAGGCTTTACTGATTACTACTTGATACTGGTGCTGTGAAATCCAGATATGTGAGGAGAGCAGAAAATTCATAATATACACACATACTCATTAAATGTTCAACAACAAATGGATTATCTCAAGTTGCAAATTCCTCTAAAAGCTAAAAATGAGACAGCAGTATGAGTTATACTATGATAGCACTTCCCTGCCTTTAAGCAGCCTATTAGGAAATGAATCCAGTTAAGCCAAATTCCTTAGAGTTTTATAGCATTCATGGAAGGAGTCTTGCCATGTGTCTAGATGCTGGAAAGTTAAAAAGAGATGTGCCTGGTGTGTGCCAACAAGTGGAGAAGCTGCTGCAGGGCACTGGGGCTGCTGCTCTCCAGACCAGAGTGACTGCCAGGATTAATGAGCACAGAGAAGTGGGATCCTGACCAACTGCAGGAGCAGCTGCAGGTCTGGGAGATGCTGAGCAGCAGGAGCTCCTCTCAAAGCCTGTAAATGGATCCACAACACCTGACTTGCAAGGCCTAATCTATCTCTACACCGAGGGACGTGACTGTGCCTCTGACAGGCTGACTAAACTGCTTAGTGTTTGTATTATTTTGTTGTTGTTGATTAGTTTTTCATACTGTAAAAGCAGGCTTTAACTGGTTTTTCTTCTCCTTCAGTGACCTGTGCATGGAGTGTGCCTTGCAACTGGAGACCTGCCCTTTGTGTCGACAGGAAATACAAACCCGAGTCAGACAGATCTCTCACATTTCATGACACACGTGGAGAAATACCACAGACTTGTTTTTAATGAACTCCAACCAATACTGAAAGGGGAAAGCATCTCTAACCAATCGTTATGCACACAGAACCATAGCCACGGCCAGATTTCATGCTAACCTGTAATCTGTTTATCTTAAAACCGAAATCTTTAATAAGCTCTTTCCAGCTGCCAGTGCTGGGAGCTGGTTTCAGCAGTCAGGAGCTATGGCTATTGGTTCCTCCGAGCAAGAGCAGAGGGAGTTGTCTCTTCTTCCCCTTTTCCTTCTCGCCTGTCGCAAGTGCTGAAAAAATTTGCACTGGAAGTACACATACAATGCATTTTAGAAAAGAGGAGAAAATAAGTATTTCCTAAAACAGGGCCGTGCTGTCTTGTGCTCAAAAGTCTCTATTTTTGGCAGAAGTCAGTACTAAAAAGAGAATGCCATGTTTTCCTGTTTAATGTAGCCTCCTGCTGGTCAGAGACTCTGTATTTTCTGATATTAAACTGCTCAAAGACTGAATCTGTACACAGACTGATTTGAAAAGACAGTGTGGAGACTGTAGAGAAACTCAAAGGTTTTACTAACTTGGTGATTCCAAAGAATGTTCTGATTTGTTTTTAAACGTTAAAAGATCAGTGGTATTTTCAAGTACATAATGTTTCTGATGCTTTTAACTTCAGTACCCACATTTTTTTGTGCGGTTATAATTTTCAGGAGGTATTCTTAACTAATTATAATGCTGGACTGGAATTAATTTGATATTCTGGGTATTTTTTAAGGTATCATTGAACATCTTTTTTAATCAGTGTTGTTTTTGAAAGTTAGCTCAATTTTTCCAAAGTGACTATATCTTAAAATATTAGAGGAGAATTCTGGACCAGTTTATTTAAAACAAGGTTATTTGGATAGCAATTTCAGTCTTATTCTTAACTCCTTAAAAATGCACCTTGCTTGCCACATGTCAGTCCTGCTCTGAGCAGGTTTGGGGCCACACTTCCTATTTTTGGTAGGGATCATACAGTGGGAATCTCTGCTCCACTTTAATTACAACATTTGTGATGTTTGTATGTTGAGGATGCACTTCAGTAGGCAGCTCTTGACTTTTACTAGGTTTCTACAAGGAATCAGGGTTCACAGCTGGTGTCAGTGAAGTAGCACAAAAATCAGTGGGGTTCTGCTTATTTTGCACCAACTGAGGATATGACTCGGTCTCTTCCAAGTCTTGCACCGGTTGATTTTTTTAAAAAAGTATCTGTCTGTTTAGTAGAACTTTACTAATTCACACACAACTTAAACCAAAACCATCCCACTTCTTGGCAGTGATTCAACAGCAGAGGCTGTTGTAGTGAATTCTCATGGTGTGATGTAGCTTATTTTTAAAATCATTTATTATCTTTATTGTACTATGAGGTACTAAAAAAGCAGAGCTGAGGCTGGCTTCCTACAGACCTCAGCAGGAGCTGAGAGTTCTGCACGCAGGTCCCAGAACCCAGCTCTCTAGCAACTCCTTTCACCTTCTGCCTTTGCTAACTCAAGGGTGCTCAACTTCATCCAGAGATGTGTGAATTAGAAAAGTTCTGTCCATCATTTTGACGTTGACTTTTGTCCAAATGTAGACTGAATCCAGCAGCAGAGTGCTGGTTAGTGTTTTTGCTAAAATGTGGATTCTCTTCCACCTTGGATGTCTGGTTTAATTAAAGTCAGACTGGCAAATCTGTGCCACAGGGATCTCGTTTCCTTGCTGACTGTACAATGTTTTGCTGTATCCATGTTTTCAGGCAGGGCCGAGTCCCTTCCAGCTCCGTGTTCAATAAGGAAACATGACTGCCATCACTGCCACAAGGGTGTTAGAAATTCAGAATCACTTGAAATTAAGTTTTAAGTGCTTCCAAATGCAACGATGAGGTTTTACCCCTAAGGTACAAAGTTACAAATCCTACTTTAGGGAAGAGGTGGGACAGAACCATTTTGAACTCTGCCTTAATAGAGTCTAGTAATTTCAGGGCTTTGGTTTCCCTGGCCAGGATTAACTGAGGTAAAATTTTCAGAAGTGCCTAGGACTCCTAATTCATATCAACTGCTGTATGAGATTAAGGTCTTCAGGCCCAAGTCCACAATGGCTTCCAGGCCTCTGCTGTCCACCTTGGAATGCAGGTGACCTCAGAGGCTTTGTGGACGTGGGACTAAGTGCCTGCGTTCTTTATGGAAAAGATGTGAATGCTTTGGAAAATTTTGCCCCAGACCGTCTTCCATGCAGCTGGTGCAGGGCAGAGGAAGCCAACGGTGGCGGAGGAGGGAGCTGTGTTGCAGAGAGAACTGTCCTGTTCGTTTCACAAGGGAGAGACTGTACACTTTGCCTGGCTTTCTGCCGCCAGCCCCGCCGGGGCCGCTTCTGTCAAGCTGGAACGCCCCTGAGCAGAGCGGTGTCACCCTGGCGGCCTGCACCCCACGGCTTTGGGGACAGGGATGGGAGCTGCTGACTCCACAGGCCCTCACAGGGGTTAACGAATTGTAGCGAAGTTGTCCATTCAACAATAAAAACATCCTGAAGGCTGGGTGCTGTTCTTTAATTCCTTCTCGGCTGAGGACGAGGTGCGTGTATGCGCTCGGGTGGGACACTGGGGGTGCCAGGTCACGGCGCTGCTCGCTGGGCTGCAGCAGCTCTGCTCTCTCTCTCACACCCCCACTTTCCCAACGCCGTTACAGTATAACCCCTGCCTGCCTGTCCTGCCCCCAGGCCGGCCCGCCATGGCCGCGCTCGGATTGGGCGGGCGGGCCGGGGGCGGGCCCGGCGGGCCGGAGCCGCGCTGTGATTGGCTGCGGGCGGGGCGGAAGAGCCCGTTCCCCAGGAGACGGCCCGCGGGGAGGGGATTGCGCGCCGGCCTGAGGGCGGTGGGTGCGGGCGGGGCCGGGGGTGAGGGCCCGTTCCCCTGGCTCCCGCTGGGCACAGGGAGGCACTGAGGCGAGCTGGGTGCCTGAGGAGGGACCGGGCTGGGGCGCTTTGTGCCCTCTCGGCGGTACTGAGGATGGGGAGGCGGGGGACGCGTTCGGCTCCGGCCGTGCTCGCGGTGCTGTCCCGGCACGGCTCCGAGGGCCGGCGGAGGGTGGAGCCCAGCGGGAGCAGTGGGGTCCCATCGCTAACGGCCCCGGGGTGCCGTGTGCCCTGTCCCGGGATACCGTGTGCTCTATCCCTTGGGTACCGTGTGCCCTGTCCCCGGCACCTTCTCACAGCCACGGCCCGAGCGTCCGGCCGGTTCACAGCCCCTGGGATCGCTTTCCAAAGCCCAGCCTGCTCTGGGCACTGGAGCAGGGTGGCACCTTTATCATATCTGGTTTTATTTCTGTAATAGTCAATCATAGATGTTTCAGGAGAAAAGATGTAGAGGTGACCCAAAACCCCTTTTTAGGGACTGGTTGCATTTTGCGCCTGTTCTCTGAATAGGCAGAGAAGGTTTCTAGGTTATTTGGGTTATTGCAGAAAAACAGTAGTAATAATTTTGAAAGAATGTGATGTTGAAATTCCTGTGTTTAAGAATTAAAATTAATCTCCTCATTTGCTCTTTGGAAAATGTATGACTGTTAAGCAATTGAATTTGTATTAACACTAAGTCATGTTATTCCTTAGCACTTTGGTCAAAAAGAAGAAATAACCACTAACAGCTGAAACATAGAGATTGTCTCTTCCATTCTGGCTAGGCAGGAACAATGGAGAGTTCTGATGAAGAAAGTTTGAGCGTAGCCGTGTGAGTATGTTGCATTCTCATGTGTCAGATTTTTAATAAGCTAACTGCTAATTAAAATATCTTGATAGGAGTGTGGTTACACGAATGAATTTACACCACACTGTTTAGCAGATGCTGCCTCTTAGGAGAATAAAGGTGCAGAATGCAAAGCTGCAAGAGGGAATAACATCAGTTGCAGAGTTTAGGTGAAGTCAAATTCAGTATCACTGTGGTCAGTGTAGCACTGGGTAGCTCTGCTGAAGGATCAGAGCAAGCCTTGTAAGGCTGGAAATTGCTTTTTCTGGTGTTCATTTCAAATTCAGAATTTCTCCTTTTCAAGAGTGTTTGCTGTCTTACCACACTGATCTTGAGAGGAGACTCTTCCTCTTGAAGTTGAGCGTTCTCCTAAACCTGAGCCCATTCACAGGTGACCTCAACCAGATTTCACACTGGCAGATGCCGAGATGCTGCTTCACCCCGCAGGTGTCTGCCGCGCTGCGCTCCCAGGAGCTGCGGCAGAAGGGGGTGTGTCACTGCCTCTGTCAGGCATGGATTTAGCCCTTTCGGACTCTGAGCAGCGGCCCGTGCCAGGGCTGCCTCAGCAGCACAGCGTGCTGGCCCAAACTGGGCATTACGAGGTGACAGGGAACTAAACCACGGGGCTGGTAGATGCACGGTAGATGCACGTGTGTTGTACAAAGAGATGGAACTGGGCTCTTTTGGAACAGTTAAAATTGCGTTACTTGCACAGACTTGAACCAGGGTTTAAATTAACATTTTTTCTGTTGCTGTTAGGATAAGCTATAAAGCTGGCAATGTCTGGAGGGGAAAAAGAGTGTGAATTAACCCTAGCAAAGTCAGTGCGTGCCGAGGGAAGCGCTGAGGCCGGCGAGCGGCCGGGGGCCAGCCCCGGCCCCGTGCCGCCCTCTCGCGTCTGTCTCGGCTCCCGGAGCAGGAATGCTCTTGCTAGGATATTGCTCCCTGAGCAGACGCCTTTTTAAATCTAAGATCTCTTTAATTTTTCCTGATCGGAGCGAGCCTGATTATAGTTAAACTGTCGGCTAAACTACTGTTGGATTAACTTCACAGGAGTATTCTCTAATAGCAGATTAACTTTAATGAGCTTTTCAAAACTTATTCTGAAGGGCTGTCCTACTCTGTGTACTGATGAGAACAAGACATTCGATTGAATTTAAATGGTGCTTTCACTGATCAAAGTGAACTTTTTACTTTAAGACAAATGTCCCTGGTTTTTTGAGACTTATTTCCCTCGTGTGTGAGAAAAGTTTGTCTTTCATCCCTTGGAGAAAATAGGAAGAGTTCATCTCCCACTAAAGATGAGCTGTGTGCAAAGACATCCTGTGGATTATTTACTGTGTCTGAACAAGTTGCACAATAATAGATCCAGACTCCTGATGCTGCCACCAAAGATTTCTTCCCTGGATAAATTCAGATCCACAATGGTTGCTCATGATAGAATAACCTTAAGACATTATCCCATTTATTTGGATCATATAAGGATGTTTCTTGCATAAGAAAAATAGTTAAATTTCTTCAGTTATGTAATACTAGTGTATACTTTCAGTTTCAGTTGTTCCACAAGACCAAATATTTCAAAATATTCTCTAGAGTGTCTACAGTTCTGTGATCACCATGTGCAGGAAAGAGCAGGGAAACTGGTAGCAGCTGGGATTTGTGGGTTGGAAAAGGTTTAATTTGCTGCTCTAATTACACTCTTTACATTCTTTTGCACCAGAACTAGAATTACCTTGACAATAATGCCAGTAAAACAACATTTATTCTTTCTTGCAATTAGGCACCTTATGGGAGGAAATAGAGTAGAGGCCTGATGAGAATCTCCATGGAGCAGTCTTCTCAGCAGTGCAATGGATTATTTTGTATGTTGAAACTAGGAAGTTTTTCAGTTATCTTGTAATTACCGGGTTTATTTGTACTTAGACTTTTGTTAACACTTTTAAAATTTATGTTTAATTTCTGCTGTGGTCAAAATATGTATTTATATAGTCCTGTCTTCCTCTGCTTTCAGCTCCAGCACTTCTGCTGAGTTTGATGCAGTTGTTGGTTATCTGGAGGATATCATAACGGGTAAGGTCTGCACGTAGGTACAGACAACAACAGGACCTCTAAACATGTTGCCATCTGCTCTTCTGTTAATTAGCTAACATACAGAACTCCTGCCTGTTTCATGGAAGCTTTCCTTCCTTTCGTGCCGTGAACCCCTAACCTGGTAGTATAGCAAAAATATATATAAAATTATTCTGTGTGCTTATGACTCTTGAAAATTGTTCTCCACACCACTGCAGTACACTGCTTCTTAGAAAGAGAGTACAGATACTTGTGCATCTCACAGAGAAATCAAAGCTTTCTGGGATTTTTATGGAAGAGACTGTGAAAGGCAGCCTTCCCTTCCCCAGCTCTGCCTAAACTTCTCCTGACATATCTGTCAGTATGTTCTCAGAAGCCACCATGGTTTGCTTGGGCAGTTTTCTGCAGTGCCCAGCTGCTGCAGGGAGCCTTTTGCACTCTGATATAAAATGCCTGAGCTGCAGACTGAGAGTTGGTTCTATTCCAGCACTGAAGGCTGCAAGAATTGGGAACCTTATTACTTTGTATTCAGCCCTAAAGCACAAAGATGGTCATAGAATCACAGAATGGTTTGGGTTGGAATGGACCTTAAAGATCACTCAACCCCCCTGCCATGGCAAGGACACCTTCCACTAGACCAGGCTGCTCACAATCCCATCCAGCCTGGCCACCTGGCACTAAAAGGTGCTCAGTTCTCAGGAATACGGGTTTAACTGAAAAGTCAGTGTGTGCAGAGAAGTTTTTTACAAGGTGCCAAGGCAGAATTCATGCTGATCAGCCATCAGCTGCTGTATAGGAACAGCACATAATTTTCTTGGTCACATCCTTCCCAGGGAGATGTAGATTCTGGAGTCTCAGTTGCCTGGTGATGTAGTTGAATCTCAGGAGAAATGCTAACTAAATTAATTTGGAACATGTCAGAGTTTGGAAGGCTGTGACCAGTGTCCTTTACCTGTGTTTGTAAATAAACTTTTTATTTAGACCTGTTCTGTTGAATTCCATAGTGACCTACCATGTTTATTTTTACTCTTCTTTTCTTCTACAACTGGAAAAAAATTCTTTGGCAATTGAAAATTTAATCTGGGAGTTTCACCAATATTTTTAAAGTCAAAGAAAAAAAATTACTTTGAGTTCATGTAGGGAAGAGGTATTCCCTTAACAAAAATACAGATGTTTTGCTGACTTTAGAGTCAGAACAAAAAGAGGTTCAGAATAAATAACTATTAATAAATGTAGAGAAGGAGGGCTGCTTTGGTAATATTTCACCAGCAGCCTCTGTCCTCTCACAGATGGGTCAGAAGTGGTGGTGTGACAGCAGCTGTGGCGCTGATGTGATGAACTCTGCACGTGTGCAGGGCTCCGTGGTTACAGCAGGGAAGCAGAGGAGCAGTGAATGTGGGGTTTGTGTTACAGAAAGAATGACTAAACTCTGAACTCTGTGCTGCATTTCTGTTATGGCCCAGATGATGATTTCCAGTTAATACAGAGGAATTTTTTGGAGAAGTACTACCAGGAGTTTGATGACTCAGAAGAAAACAAGCTGATCTATACGGACATTTTTAATGAATATGTAAGATACCTTTTCCTATTTTTCATATGTATTACTTTTTACTTTTTTTTTTTTTTTGTTAACAGTGCTCCCTTTATAAAATACTGGGCTTTCATGGAGCAGATCCCAATATGTTCCCATCTCCTTCAGAAGCACAGCTATGATCTGTGAGCAAGAAAAGGTTTTTCTGAAGCTTTAGGTTCCTTTCTCATTGTTTCACACAAAATTTTTTGAGATGTTTTGCAAGATGCATAGCTCTCTTGAATAGAAATTTAGCCAATTGCTGTAATAAATAATGTGTTTTGCATGTGTGCAAACAGAGTTTTTCTTTTCCAGTTGTATTATTTTTTCTATTGGATAATTCAATCACATTCTTCACACGAAGCATAATCAAGAAACTAGACAAGTCTACTGTTCAGTACCATTAAATGAGTTGGAAAAATATTTATTACTAAATACAAATAGTCAATGTTTGTTCTCCCCAAGATCCCCAGCAAAAAATGTGCAGCTCTGTGCCCCAGGGCTGGTGTGAGAATAGAACCAGCAACACCCACTGAGGAATCTGCAGTTGTGCCCAGTGAGGATCATGCAGAGTGTCAAGAAGGTGTCATTGTAAGGATGCTGTTTGGAATCTGCTCCTGAAATCTGTTATGATCTTACTGAGGTGGTTTGTCTGGGTTTTTTTCAGATCTCTTTAGTAGAGAAATACATTGAAGATAAGTTGATGGATCGGATTCGTGGGTTTGATATGGTTGCTTTCACAGAGTCATTGCAGTAAGTCTCTGCTTTGCTTTTGCTTGAGGAGTGGCTTATGTGCCTCTCAGTTCTTTTTATCTAGATTAAAGCTTAGGTTTGGATGTTCTCCCTTTAGATAATGGTTTCACTTTAACTTATAAAAAGAAGTGTTCGTGCAAGTAGTGGCTGACCACTTCTCTTGCCTTCAGCATGTCCTGCTGCTCTAAATTTCTGAATTGTCATGCTGAAATATATTGGGTTTAAGGGGTAGAAAGAAAAATCAGAATGAGAGCACTGGAGGATTTTGATATTTTTTATCACTTTGAAGCCAGACCCTTAAAAGGTTGGCTCTTGTTTATCTCTTCCAGGCACCTCAGTATCCTGGTGGTGTCTCAGTCATGTGGTTAAATTCCTTTATTGCAATTTTTGTATGGAGCATTCAGAGAAGAGTTTGGTTTGTATTCAGCTTTTGCATTGGGTCATTTTAGCTTAACCAACTTCCTGAAGAGCTTCTTTTTGAAAGCTCGCTGGTTTTCCCTGTGAATGAGAAAATCAAGTGTAATTGGGAACTAAGTATCTTAAAATATTTGAATCTGTTTAATTTTCAATATTTCTTAAATAAACAGGTCTGGTTTTCAAGAGCCGATACGATACTCATAGGTCTTGGATTTAGATAAATGTAATAATGTAGTTAGATTGGAAATGCAGCATGGTAATATTTGGCTGCAGTTTTGCTATATGATAACCTGCAATAACATTCTTGTTTAAATATTGATATTGTTCTACTTGTCCTTTTTGACCTTGTACCATTTTAAAATAATGACTTTTTCTCACACAGTTTTCTCATTCCCCAACTTCTTTTACTCTGTAGACAACACAAAGATGAAATGCCAGGTGACATATTTGACCTGCTGCTCACATTTACAGACTTTCTGGCCTTCAAAGAAATGTTCTTGGAATACAGAGCTGTGAGTATATCACATTGTTTATTTTCATTGGCACAGTGGCTCTTGGTTTTGTGTAGCTCCACCTGAGAGTGCCAAAGGAAAAGTTACTACAGTAGGTCACAGTATTTAAGCAAAGGCTGTAACAGAATCAAAAGAAAATTATATCACTGGGTGGCTTTTTAAACTCAAACTGCACATTTAATAATTTCTAGAAAACACGAAGGAAGCTGGCATATGGAGCAGCTCTTCCTGCTTTTGTGAACTTCCTGCATTTGTGAACATTGTTTTCCAAATGAACAGAAGGGAGCACTTCTTCACTATGGCAGTCTCTGAGTACTGTCACAGCCTCCTTGCCCAGAGAGGTTGTGGAGTCTCCATCCTTGGAGATATTCTGAAGTTGTCTGGACATGGCCCTGAGTGACCATGCTTGAGGGTGGGGTTTGGCCCAGATGACCTCCAGAGATCCCTTTCCACCTTGGCCATTCTGACTCTATGGTGTCTTCTTTTATTTTTCATTCCTAGTCTAACCAAAATTAGCTTTTTAAGCCTCTCATTTGTTTTCTCCTCCTCTCTGGGCCAGCTGGAGAAATAAACAAAAGTGCTTAGATTTTTGGGTGAGGTTTTTCCTAGCAAAATGAAAATCAGTGCTCTCCAGTGTCCAGTCCTGTTTGACAAGGAGCAAAAGAGTCACAGTTGAGGTTATGCTTCAGACTCTTCCCCATCCCTGTGAATTTTGTGGAAATGGGTTCAGGCTGAAGAGAACCGTGTGTCAGCAGCAGGAGGAGTTTCAGTTGGGATTTGCAGATCGGGGTCTCTGAGAGGCAAACGACAGGAGCCAGGTTTCAGTAGATCCCTGAGCCCCCTGGCCAGGTGTGAGCAGGACTCTGCTCTGCCGTGGGCAGACGCTGGCAGGGTGACAGCCTCCTCACCCCAGGGATTCCTGCAATCTTCTTGGGTTCACATTCAACCACAGGTGCTCAGGTAACATGTAATTTTATATTGCTTTGGTGCAGCAGAGAATGTGTTGTCTGTTTTATTTTTTGAAATGCTTATTCCAAACCATCGTGGAGTCACGGACTTCTTTCTTTTCCCCATGTTTCTAGGAAAAAGAAGGTCGAGGTCTGGATTTAAGCAGTGCTTTAGTGGTGACTTCATTAAACCATTAAACAAGTCATTGTGAAGGGAGTTCTGTTGTATTTTAAGCAAGGTCTATTGAAATGTCAGAGGTGGAAGGCAGCGATTCCTGAGAGACGGCCGGGGCAGAAGGGCGGGGACTCGGCCCGCGGCGGCTGTGAGGGAGGTGGTGGGTGTGCGGTGGGGCAGGGCCAGGACTGTGGGTCCCTCTCCAGGGGGTGAAATCAAAGCTTTCTGGAATTTTTGTACCCTTTTACAAAATGGATAGAAGAGACTGTGAGAGGCAGTCTTTCCCCAGCTCTACCCGAATTTCTCTTTATGGGTCTGCCAGGATCATCTTAGATGCTGCCGTGGTTTGGGCAGTTTTCTGCAGTGCCCAGCTGCTGCAGGGAGCCTTTTGCACTCTGATATAAAGTGCCCGAGCTGCAGTTTGAGCTCCTTGTTCTTTGTCCTGTCTCTGCTGTACACAGAGAACAGTTTATTCCTTCTGTTCCTACAGCACCATTGCTTAGCTGAAAATCATCCAGTTCCATCCCCCCCTGCCATGGCAGGGACACCTTCCACTAGACCAGGCTGCTCACAATCCCATCCAGCCTGGCCACCTGGCACTAAAAGGTGCTCAGTTCTCAGGAATACGGGTTTAACTGAAAAGTCAGTGTGTGCAGAGAAGTTTTTTACAAGGTGCCAAGGCAGAATTCATGCTGATCAGCCATCAGCTGCTGTATAGGAACAGCACATAATTTTCTTGGTCACATCCTTCCCAGGGAGATGTAGATTCTGGAGTCTCAGTTGCCTGGTGATGTAGTTGAATCTCAGGAGAAATGCTAACTAAATTAATTTGGAACATGTCAGAGTTTGGAAGGCTGAGACTGGTGTCCTTTATCCTTTATCAGTGTTAGATTGTGGAATCCATAGTGACCTCCCATGTTAATTTTTATTAATTTTATTGTTTTTCTTGCTGTTTCTGTTATATATATATATATATAATGTTTATATATATATATATGTGTGTGTGTGTGTGTGTGTGTGTGTGTGTGTGTGTGTATATATATCCATAATTGTGGAAATTCGACCCTTGATTTACTCACTGACAACCAAATAAAGGCAGATCTGTCATGGGCCAATTCCATGTGTCTAGTTCCTTTTCAGTTCTCCCCTTCCATCAATGCAGTTCCATTTTCTTATCTGCCTCTGCAGACTTTTTTACAGAAGTAAAACTTTTCCCATGCAGAGCAGTGAGATTTGCAGTGTAGCTCACCATGCACCTGCTTTTGAACTCACTGAGTCTACTTTTACTACCTCGTACAAGGAGGGTGTGAAAGGAAAAGCTGCTCTGCCTGGCTGGGCATCACTTCTCATTCTGACAAACACCCAAAAGGTGAATTTGTGGTCTGCAGCACAGGGGAGCAGGTTCTTCCCTCTCCCGAGGCACTGATCCTGCCTGTATTCCCAGGGCTTTTGCAGATTTGATTGTAATTTCTGAAAATGACCTGCAGCTAATGGGCTAAATTGACTTGCTGGTTAATTAGGTGAACTCAGGAGTGTGTGATGCTGAGCCAGGAAGAGGGAGTGATCAAAGCCTTGGCACCTCATTTGTGTTCTTGTGGTCTTGGATGCACACTCTGAGCGTGTGTGTGCATAAATGAGAGGTGAACCCTGTGGACTTGTTCCTTCCATAGCCCACCTGGGCTGAAACCCACCTGGAGTGGGAAGGAGCAGCCACCTCTGCAGGACATCTCTGCTGACCTCACCATGCTGTATGTGCTGCCTCCTCACAAGACAAGTTTTCTCATGACAGACTCCAGTGCTGGATTTAGGAATGTTTTTATTTAAAGCATAAAATTTATATTCAAATTGTTAGAAATCAATACAAGGGCAATTACATCTGCTTCCCTTGCTTTGCTTCCCATCTTCCAGCTCTGCCACTGTTTCTGCATCCCGTTAATTGCATTACTCACATTGTAGCTGTGAATGAGCAGAGAGGGGAGCCTGGGCTTGGGTTAGTGAATTTTAGTGTCGGACTGCGCCAAATTGGCTGAACCCCTCAGCGGAGCGGCTGCAGTGAGGATCGGATGAGCCCCGGGGATGAGGCAGAGCTGCAGCCCCAGCGAGTCCGTGGCCCCAGCGGCGCTGCCGGTGGGGCTGTGCTGTGCACGTCAGCTGGAAGCATCATCAGAAACCACAGGGCAGCATCCCCGTCACCCAGTGCACCACTGCTGCCAGCACAGGCTGGTCCCCAGACGAGCCCTGGTGGCACACGAGGCTCCACGCCGGGCACAAGCTGATGCAGGGCGGCCCTGGCTGGGCTTTGCTGTCCACTCCTTACGCGTGGTCAGTCACTTGGCTGGTGGCCGCGTTGCTGCCGAGCCCTTTCCAGGCGCGGAAGCTGAAAAAGGTGCTCACGCCGTAGGTGATCATCGTGACACAGGCGAAGAACTGGAAGAGGAGCACATGCCCCGTGTGACCACGGTGGCCGCCCCAGCCCCCGGCCCGCCCTGCCCGCCGATACTCACGGAGGCGGCAGCTCTGCGGTTGTAGTCCCACTGCCGCCAGGACGTCGGCTGCACGGCGGCCGCGCACGTCACGAAGGCGGTGAGGTACAGCACGGTGGCCACGGCGTTGTAGATCATCAGCTGGGGAAAGCAAGGAGGTCGTGAGGTCTGGGCTCAGGCTCGTGCATGCTGAGGCGATACAGGAGCAAAAGGCTCAGGTTCCTCCCCATTCCCCAGGAGAACACGTTAGGTGCTCCCCAGGTTGTGCTGGGAGGTTTTAGGATGACACCGCAACTGCAGCAATTGGTGGCTGTAACTTTCTGAATTGACACAGGACTTTCTGTTTTCAGCATTTCCTAAACAATTCAAGAGCAGAATGAAACAGTATCGCTGTGCAAACTGCAGGGAACTTGCATCTGCCCAGAAGAGACTGAAGCCTTCCCAGACTATCTTTCCAGGATGTTTCCCTCTTGGGATCTCCCCTCACTCCCTCTCAGCTACGCACCACAAGGGGCCAGGGGATCATGTAGAACTTCTGATGAAGCTGCAGGAGGTAAGTCACGAGGAAAAGGAGTGTTAGTATCCAGAAGAAGAGGGACACAAACATCACCCAGCCGTATGCCGCGTGGAGGTGGTACGTTGTGGCGGCGACGAGAGACCACACCAGTAAACCGAGCACCTGTGGGGTGAAACGGGGAACGTGATCAGGGGCTGGTTCCTGCCGGAGGAACACAGAACACAAGCCCAGACACACCAACACCTGAGTAGGTTCTCCTCACTCCAGGAAAGCAGCGGCACACTCGGCAGGAGACGGGCTCCTCCTAAGCCCCTGTGCGCCTGTGTAAGCCTGCACCAGTTATTGTCATGGAAGAAACACAACGGCCTTTGTCCTGCCCGCGTCCAACGCCCTGGTGCTCAGCCGCCCCGACAATGCCTCCTTGTCCATCACATCCATTTCTAACACTCGTGATCGCAAAATATGTGCTGGGCAGGAACATGTAGAGTGGGCTCAGGCAGGAGTGGGAGGCGGCATGTGTGAGCTGCCCCGCTCTGGCTACTGGCGGGGAGAGGCAGGAGCCTGTTCAACAGTCTGGCCTGAGCAAGGGGCTGCAGAGGGGGGTCCAGCTGCTGAGTTGAAAGGTCTCTGCTTCTGGTCTTGCTTTCATCTCTCTTTCCTGACGCTCCTGCAAGGCACCCCCAGCAGCATCCTTCCCGGCCCCTTCCCCGAGCATTTGTCACCACCAGCTCAGCTGTGGTCAGGGGCCGGAATCTGGAGCCCGGAGCCAGGTCTGTGCCAGCTGTTTCACAGTGGCTGCTCAGAGCACAACGGTGCCCCGAGGAGAGGGGACGAGCGAACAGGCTCCCACGCAGCGGGGCAGCACCGTGGGCAGGTCACAAGCGACCCAGTACGCAGCTGAGCACCCACCCCCGGGAATTCATGAGGCACCCGCGGGCCCGGGGACAGCATCGGCGGGACATGATTGCGGTTGCCTCCGATGCTGAAGCGATGGGGAGGAGATGCTGCTGCTCGATTTTACGGCACAAGGACCCCTTGGGCTCCTCTGAGAGCAGCTGCCATGGGCTGGGAGGACAACCTGGAGAGCTGAGAATGTTCCTGGGAGCGTGAGAGCCTCACAAGCAACCTCAAGGGGTCTTGAGGACAAGAATCCGACTCTTCCTCTGGCTTTACAGATGGAAGGAGGAGAGAGGGAGCTGCACTGTCTTAGGCTTGGGCATTAACTAGGGTTAGACATCGGAGATGGGGTCGGAGCGGCAGCCAAAGAGACCCCGGGCTCTTTCCAGCTGAAGAAAAGCACCACAGTGGGTGATGCCCTCCCCCTTCCGCCGCACCCCCTCCCCAGTACTCACGGCCTGGGCGCACATCAGCCCCCCGAGCGGCGAGAGCAAGAAGGAGCCGTCCAGGGCCGGGGGGGGTCCCGGGGAGGCGATCCGGGCGCGCGAGGCGCCGGGCAGCCCCGCCATACCGCGCACCGGCCCCGGCACGGCCCCGGCACGGCCCCTCCGCGGGCGGGGCGCGGGTGGCTCCGGGGCGGCCGGGCTGAGCCCCGCGGCTGCCCCCGCCCCGCCACCCCCGGGCAGGCGGCGGAGCCTCCGCCCGGCGCCGCGCTGCGCTCCCGGTGCGTCCCCGTGTCCCCGTACCGGGGTACCGCCGACAAAGGGCGGCCCCCGCCGTGACTGACCCCGCTCCCCGTATCCTGGCGATGCTGTGTCTGGAGCAGCCCGGGTCACCGCGGACCTTCAGTGCAGCCGCGTCCTGCTCCGTGCTCACCGGGGACATTTGGGGGCACCCGGCGCATCCTGGTGCCTGGCGTTGCTCCGCTGCGGGAGCCGGGCGACGCACGTCTCCTCGTTAAATCCTGGAATAATTTGGGTTGGAAGAGATCTTAAAGCACCTCGTTCCAACCTCCTGCCATGCAGGGACACGTTCCACTAGACCAGGTTGCTCCAAGCCCCCGGCCTTGATCCAGCCTGGCCTTGAACACTTCCAGGGACGGGGTAGCCACAGCTTCTCTGGGCAATCTGCGTAGTGCCTCATCTCCCTCCAGTCCAGGACACTCCTGTCAGCCCATGTCTCGAGCTGGTCCAGGTCCCTCTGCATGGCAGCAGGACCCTCTGGACTATCAGTCACTGCTCCCAGTCTGGTGTCATGTGCTCAGGGGCGCCCGGGCCCCTTCACGCAGGCCGTTGATGCAGACCCTGACACCGGGGTGTCCCCGGGGTGTCCCGGCAGTGACAGGACTCGACGGCTCGGCTGGGATCTGGGATGGGATGCGGATGCAAAGGCTTACGCGCCTGTACGTCATGATGGTCGAGCGGGCTAAGACGCTGCTTAGGCGCTGAGCTCCGGTCGGAATCTCCCCTGGGCGGCGTGGGTTCGAATCCCACTCGGGCTGCTCCTTTTTGCGCCGCCCGGCTGCCGCTTTTAGGTGGGGCAGGCGGACGGGAGCGAGAATGAAAAAAAACCCCAACCGACCGAGAGCGCGCAATTAAAACCAACTACAGGGCAGCGCAACGGAAAAACAGAGCTGTCAGAAGTGGGATTCGAACCCACGCCTCCAGGGGAGACTGCGACCTGAACGCAGCGCCTTAGACCGCTCGGCCATCCTGACACCGCTGGGCGGCGCTGCTGCCCGTGCTACACTTGAGGGCGTTGTAGAACCTTTCCCGAACACCCACCCTAACCTACCCTGGCACAGCTCCGGCCGTTCCCTCGGATACTATCACTGGTCACAGTGATCAGCGTTGCCCCTCTGCTGCCCCTCCTGAGGAAGCTGCACCCCACAATGAACTCCGCACTCATTATCCTCTTCTCCAGGGTGAACAAACCAAGTACCCCTAGCCACTCCTCACATGGCTTCCCCTCTAGACCCTTCACCATCCTCATGGTCTCCTTTGGATGCTTTGTTACAGCTTTAGATACTTGTACTGTGTTGCCCAAATCTGCTCCCAGAACTCAAGATGAGGCTGCACCAGCACAGAGCAGAGTGGGACAATCACCTCCCCATCCTGCAGCTGCATTTAACATTCCCAGTTAGACCCAAAAATGTGATGGTTGAGGTACAGCTGAAATTTTTTGCTGCATACATTTGCTTGAGACTAATAGCTCTAAACCAATCTGAAACAAGGAACTCTGGCAAGTGGAATGACAAGTTCTAAGAGTACATGCAAGCTCTTCCCTGCACTAGGCTGGTTCATGGGGGAAGCCCTGTGGGCAGCCTGGCTCCCTGCTCAAATCCCTCCTGGTTACACAGAGAGCACCCTGTGACTGCTCATCAAAATGGCTCCAACCTCTGTGCAGGGAGGTGTGTGGCACACTGAACTGACCTCAAACTCCTCTTCCTCACCCTGCATGAGCATAAAGATACTCCCATTGTTCCAGCTGTGGAGCTCACAGTGAATAAAAGGATGTTACAAAAGAGAAGACAAAGCTACAGCCACAAACCTTTCAGAAATAGATATATAAACCACAAGGAGAGGGGAAACGTAAGAAAACAAAATATACTTTATTAAAATTAAGCATGTTAGCACCTCAGTGTAACCTAGCTGGAGAAGTCAAACAGTCCAGCAGGTAACCAGTCCAGCAAGGCCAAATGGCTGAACATCCTGAAGTGCATCCCAATGGTAGAAAAAGTACCATGACTGTCACGACATGCACATTCTCAACAAGCTTAATGCACAACCAGCCTGGTTTGCAAGGAGGGATGCTGTGCTGCCTACTGTCTTTGATGGAAGCATCTAGAGCTGCTGGACCAACCACATATTTTAGATCCCATGGTGGAGCAGGTATCTGCTTGTCCTACAGAAAAACCCAAAAACAAACCCAAAACAACAAGCCAAACCAACCAAACAAAAAAATTGCTGCTAACTTGACTCACAAAAAAATCAGTATAGCACAGAACCAGAGAGCTACATATCAGATTGGAGAATAAATTAAACTGAATAACGGGAAGGACTTTGTACATGGATAAGACATGTAGTATCCTTACAGATGACCATCCACCTTGGCGCACACGTTAATAAAAAATGACCCATGCATCACATAGCAGGCTGTGACAACCTGGAGCTGAACTGGCTTCAGGATCTACAGAGAAACTTCCGGCTACAAA
The DNA here is from genome assembly GCA_032173965.1 of Sitta carolinensis. NCBI lineage: Eukaryota > Metazoa > Chordata > Aves > Passeriformes > Sittidae > Sitta > Sitta carolinensis. Next base: position 6,818,140 of record CM063292.1, read on the forward strand.
ACCCCACGGTGCCCTTTTGTTTGGTTGTATACAGTGTTGAAGCTGATGGCTGTAAAGCTACATTAGCCAGTGTTACAAAGATTACATAATTTCAAACCAAAGATACTTTTTACATTTAGAAAATACTTCTATAAAATTTAGTAAAAGTAATATCCCGATCTACTGAGTACAATGCACTCTGGTTCCAGAAGGATCTCACTGACCCAGGGAACATCTGGGAACTCTTCCCTTGAAGGGGAATATGAGCACACTGTAGTGAAGTGCCTTTTGTTCTCAACATCCATTGTCATTGCCCATTGCCACAGGGCCATGCTGGGTCACCAGACACTCCCCTTCTCCTTCTCCTCCAAACTGCTGAGGGATCTGTTTCACCAACCAGGCTGGAAGTGCATAACCACGCCAAATCCGTGTCTTTGCTACCCTCACTCTACCCTCTTTCTAGCCAACGCTGGTTTGGTTTCCTATTGCAGAAAGTGAAGGGACTGATGCTGGCTAGGAACAGAAACTACACACCCATTCCACATAGATTTGTTACAACACTCTTAAATCTTGGTTTAGAACACACAAGCAGGTTTTAGTATGGTCTTGCCTAATGTACAGATTATTAGTCATGCCAACTAGTTTAGGATTAGACAGGAAGGGTTTGCGACCACTGCAGGTAAAGTCACTTCTGCTTCATCCTGGTTCTATGAACGAAAGCCAAGGATTAGAATTCCTATGTGTTACAAAGCCTCCGTTTCATTAGAGGGAGTCTTAAGCCAATGAGATAAACTACAGCTGTTAAATGCCACCGTGCTCTTTGTACCAGACTGTAATCCTCACTGGTGTCGAGAGCATCGAGACACCTGTAACCAATACACACACACTGCAGAGAGAGCAGAAACTACACAGTACAAGAACACTTTAATTCACGCTAGGAAAAGCAGTCTTTTATGGCATCAGTAATTTACTGAAGAAACACATCACCCTGAGAGGGTTTCTAAAGCTTTCCTCCACTGAGTGAGGCTGAACGCGACATCACCGACCAGTCATTCCTACGACGGGTACACTGCCCACGGCAGTCGGACACGCCTTCTCCAGGGTAGTGTTGCTGTTACCTCACTTAACACAGAGCGAGTTTATTTGCTGAAAACTGATACCCTACATCCACTTAGTGGCGACTCGGGTCCCATCCACGCCACGAGCAGCGCCTTCTGACAGCACACATAGCGGCTTTGACGGGCCCGGTGCGAGGTGACACCGGAGATAACGTCGGGGCGATAACGGGGCTGTGCACCGAGCTGATCCAGTCCAGGCAGGGGAATCCGATGGCGAGGCCTTGCCCGGCGGGGGGCTGCTGTGGCGTGGGCTGAGCCGGGCACCGAGGGGCCGCGGTCCATCCCATCTCTGCTCTGCCCGGCACCGCACCAGCTGCTGAGTTGAAAGGTCTCTAAAACAAGCAACCATAACTTCTAGTGCAGAAACATCTGGTTTTGTTCTCCTTTCATGCTCCTAAGGCCTTGGAGGGCTCCAGGAGGAACCAAGGGAGCTGTCTGTGATTCTACACCCCCAAAACAATGCCAGATGTGGCATTGTCCCATCCCTAAATATGGAAAGGTAAATCCATGTTTCTTTAGTGAGGGGAAATAGATAACACTTGTTTTGAAGGTCCATCTAGTGTCCAATTTTGGCAAAAGGCCTCTTGTTGTGGCCTTAGTCAGGGCCCTTTGATCAGGGCTTAGTACTTCAATGCCCCATCCCTCGCAGTGCTCAGGGACAGTTTCTGAGCCAGGCTGTGTACACTGTGCACACCGGGACGGTGCAAGCCATCCTCCCTGCCCATGGTAGCGGGGGGCAGCTAAATGATCTCCGAGGTCCCAACCCAAAGGGTGCGATGGCTCACCCATCCCCCAGCTGGCCCCGTGCCACAGACCCCCGAGGGCCCAGCCCAGCAACCCCCCCTGTGTGACATCAGCGCCGGGCCCCAGGGCACCCGGGCAGCAGCGCGGCCGATGCGGGCACTGCGGCTGTGGCTGCGCTGCTGCCCGGAGCACTGCGAGCTCGCTGCTCACACTGGCACTGCCTCTGGCAGCCATGAACTGGCTCGGCCTCCTCGTCCTGCTGACCGTGGCCGGGCTGGCCCGCGGCACATGGGACAACTGCGGGTAGGTGTGCCCAGCCCTGGCAGGGAGCCACGGCAACACTCAGGGCCTTCCCTGGAGGGGACCCGCCTGTCCCCCATGGCCTGGCCACAGCTCCCCACCCGCCCTGGGGAAGGCTCAGCTCCTTGCCAGCAGCCAGGGGCTGGCACGGACACGCGCACACCCCGTGGGCTTGCCTGGCCTGCTGAGCGTGCCAGCCCTTGTGGGGAGGGCAGAGGGCTGAGCTGCAGCCTGAGCCGCAGCAGGCCATGCAGCAGCGTGCAAATGACTTTGTGCTTGCAGGGGGACTTGCGGCCTCCGACCTCTTGTGTCTGACTACGGCCTCGGGAATTATTACTACGGTGACATGGCTTATGACTACAGCTTGACACGAGTTGTGGGTGGCACAGGTGCCCTGCCAGGGGCCTGGCCATGGATGGTCAGCATCCAGCACCCCTGGGCACCACAACAGGGGCATTTGTGTGGAGGGTCCCTCATCGGCACACAGTGGGTCCTCACCGCGGCACACTGCTTCGACAAGTTTGAGTAAGGAGCAGCAGGGAATGGGGACATCCCCAAAATACCAGCAGGTTGCCCTGTTGGCAGCACCATCTGCTACTCCCCTCCCCTGTCCTCTCAGGCAGCCCAGCTGCCACACTGCTCAGGTGAAGAACTTGGGCTTGTGCCAAGGCTTCCTAGCAGCTTCCAGCTTGACATTCCCCCAGCCTAAGGCATGTGAGGGCACTCACACCTGCCAGAGCACTGCTCCTCTTGGCCTTGCCAAGCAGAGGTCTGGCAACTGCTGGGCTGCTGTGGCACACAGCTCTGCTCCCTCTAAGCCTTCTCTCCATCTCCTTTCCAGCAACACCGACATGCTGTATTCGTATGTATGATTGGGGCCACCCATTTGACTCAGCTGGGCCCTGGGGCACAACTGCGCGCTGTCAAGGAGCTGCTGATACACCCGTACTACAATCCTGCTGACACGAGCTTCGACATTGCCTTGCTGGAACTGGACCATCCCGTCGAGTGCAGCCCCTACATCCAGCTGGCCTGTGTGCCTGACATCACACTGCAAGTATCAAAGCTGGAGAACTGCTGGGTGGCTGGCTGGGGTGCCACTGCTGCAAGAGGTGAGTTCTCAAGAGTGACTCCTGAGATAGCACACCTGGGGAGAGGGCTTGGTCTTGCCCACAGCAGAGGCCAAAGCCAGGCTGCAGGACATCCACCTCTGCAGAGACGGGCCAGGCCCACTGCCTGAAGGCAGGCAGCAGGGACACAGCACTGCAGAGGCAAAGAGGCAGAGGCAAAGCTAAACCCTATAGAAGAGGATGCCCTTCCCAAGTCAGGAGAGGAGAATGGGCAGTGTGGTGCTCAGGGATTATTCCTTTCTCTGCTCACAGCTCAACATTCAAGTGATCATCTCCAGGAAGCCAAGGTCCAGCTCATCGATGTCCAGCTCTGCCACAGCAGTGACTGGTACAGAGGGGACATCCACAGCCACAACTTGTGTGCTGGTTACCCACAGGGCCTCATCGACACCTGCCAGGTAGGAGAGCATGCCAGGAGCCACCCAGCCCCCAGCAGCACCAGCAGCCCAGGCAGCACCACCCCAACACAGCCCAGGGCCTGCCTTGCCCGGCCACTCAGCCGCCCTCACAGCCCTGGCCCCCACCCGACTGCTCTGGGGGCTTCCTGCACACTCCCCATCCACACCTGCCTGCCCAGGGCTACCCTTGTGCCAGCAAGCCCAGCAAGCCCAGCTAGTGCTCTTGGCAGCCCAGAGGGCCAGGTGCCAAATGTCCATCCTCTGCACAGCCAGGAGCCCTGTGCAGAGAGGACAGATAGTGCTAATTTACAGGACCCTAAGCCATTCACAGCTGAGACTCTGGAGGCTGCAGCCCCTGAGCAGAGCCTTCCTCTGCCCAGGATACAGCTCTGGCAGGGGCTGTGAGAGAGGAGGAGACAGCCCCAGTGCTGCCAGGGGCCACCAACACCACCTTAATCCTCTCTGCTCTGCTGCAGGGTGACAGTGGTGGTCCTCTCATGTGCCAGGACAACAACGCTGGCTCTTGGTGGGTGGTAGGAGTGACCAGCTGGGGAAGAGGCTGTGCCAGAGCAAGGCAGCCTGGAGTCTACACCTCCACTCAGCACTTCTATGATTGGATCCAGGTCCACACAGGTGCAAACACACTTGGAAGTTCTCCAACATCAAAAACCTGGAGTCATTATGTGACACCCTACCAAATGACTCTCAAGCCATGGCCAACAAGACCCCCCACTTATAAGCCATGGCCAACACGACCCCCCACTCAGAAGCCATGGCCAACATGACCCCCCATTCATAAGCCATGGCCAACACCACCCCCTACTCAGAAACCATGGCCAACACGACCCCCCACTTATAAGCCATGGCCAACACGACCCCCCATTCATAAGCCAGGGCCAACACCACCCCCCACTCAGAAACCATGGCCAACACGACCCCCCACTCAGAAACCATGGCCAACACCACCCCCCACTCAGAAGCCATGGCCAACACCACCCCCACTCAGAAGCCTTGGCCAACACCATCCCAACTCAGAAGCCTTGGCCAGTGGGCGAGGTTAGCTCCTGTCCATTTCCAGTCAATAAGCTGATAGATTTTTTTACTAAGGTGAAGAAGCTCCTTCAACAGGTCCTTGGACAAAACACGACTTGAGCACCAGGCTTTGCAGCATCAATGGCAAGCTGCAGTGCACCACAACCAATTCCTGCTGGGGCAATGCCTGCTGATGCGTCAGTGCCAAAACCTTGCTTTGTCCTGCCCACACTCCTCTCCTCTGCAGTTGACTTAGTTGTTGAAATAAAGTTACCTTTGTTCACAAGGAACCATCTTTTCAGTTCAATTGTGACTCCTGGGCAAAGCAGGAAGTGCCAGGCTTGGCACCTGCAGAATGAGGCTGAGGGCACAAAGGTTCCCAGTGGCTCCAAAGAACTCCAGAGTGCCTGATCAGAGAGGAGAGTGCTCTGAGCCACCACGGACTGGAGGAACCTGGTACATCAAGCCTAGGAAGAGACTAGGAATAAAGCAGACACCTTGGGGGTTGGTGTTCAAATGCACATGGGCTGCTGCTTAGGACCTGTTGTGAGCCTGGGCTGAGGGAACAGACCTGGGAAACATCCAGTGAGCTGATGGGTGCCCCATTTCCTTCCCTAGCCCACACCACTCTCACCAAGTCAGAAGAGGTATCCGTACCCATTCAGCCTCGGGATTGCCCCAGCAGACTCACAGATGTCAGTTCCACAAAGAGCCCCCAGCTCCTGCTGCAGCCCTCAGGGTCCATTCAAATCCTTGGCCCGTGCCACAGCTCCCTGTGCCCTCTGTTATGCAAAGCAGGAGCAGTTCATGGCCTCTGGTCCTGGGGCTCCTGCCAGCCAGAGCTCAATCTGCAGCTGGCACTGCAGCTGCACACCCAGCTCCATGCCCCAAAGGGATTCCTCAGCAGCTCCCTGTCCTGGGGACTGCACGGCCTGGTCCTGCAAGAAGAGGGCTCTAAAGAAAGCAGCAAGAAAGCTGCCTGCTTACAAAGACAGCTCTGATAGGACAAGGGGCAGTGGCTTTACAGTGACACAGTGTAGCTTTAGATGAAGGGGCTGCAGGTTCCACAGGCTTCTCCTGGCACAGCTCCTTGTCTGGCAGTCATGGCCAGTGGGCTCCTGCCCACCTTGGTCCCAGGCTCTTTCCCCTTCCCAGTTCCTTGGCTGGCTCTGGGGCTTTCAATACAACCTTGGAGAGATATGTGTAGCAGCCAAGCTGGTTTAAAATGGCCTCTAAATCTGCACCCCCTCCCTCCCTTCCCCTCAGCCAAGGGACATCACACCATCCTCTTCAAGGCACCTAACACTGCCTCCTGGGGGGAGAAGGCTCCAGTGAAGATGTCCACAGGGACATGTCCCTGAGATATCCCTCCACTGATCGGCTCCTAAAGCTTGAGCTCCAAGGAGATGCTCTTGTCTAATGCTCTTGCTTGTTCCACAAAATCTGTGCAGCAGATCTCAAGTCCAGACTAAATCTCTCGAGCTTTTTAAAAACGTCACCATTTGCAGTGGAGTCCTGACCACTGTGAATGAGCTACTTGTTCAGCAGCAATGAGGGAACAAGGATTTCTGTTGGAAGCAGGGAGAGCTGCTGTTATGGTGATGGCAAGGAGGCAGGAAGGGCCTTTGTGTGGGTTCCATGGAGAGGTTTTATTCCAGCCATGTGCAGAGAGTGCAGGGGGAAAGGCAAGGCCTATGGGGAGGGTGCAGGTTCAAGTATAGGGGTGGTCAAGCTGAGAGAGCATCAGGGCCAATAGTCAGGGGGAAATAGGGGGGAGTGACTGAGGGACACAGGGATGGGGAGGGGGCTCACAGGGGTGACTGAGGGAACAGAACAGGAGTAACAGAACAGGGTATCCTGTGAGAGAAACCCCCTGTGTCTCCCAGCTTGGGGAATGGCTCCAGGCCTTCACAGATCTCCAGCACAAGGAACAGCTGACACTGCCAGGGTGCCTGGTCAGCACATACACATTTCTGTCCTCGTGAATCCTCACCTCCACTTTTCCTTCCTAAAGAAGACTCTTACCAGCAGCTGAGTGAGGTTTGGTAACAAGATGGTGAGGGACAAACTTCAGTCCTGTTGTCTGCATCCTAAGTTTACCATAGCCTACAGAATTGCCTTGTGAGAAATGTTAAATTGACCAAGATTCATTGCACATGTTAACCCACCTTCTTCCCTCCACAATCCCCAGCAAAACAAAACAAGATTGTGAAAGCACCTGAAACCTTTAGTATTTTTATTGTGTGTTCTGTAAGTGCTTAAAGATACCACTCAAGACTCTATGGATCACGCTGTCCACATCTGGCATGTGTAAGAGACAGAGAGATCCACAAAAGTTTTCAGAGGTTAACTCAAATAGACACAAATTATATCAAACAGTATTATCTCATTATAGGCAAGGCAAACCACAGAAAGAACCTCCAATCACACAGAACAAAGGCACTGAAACTGAGAAGGAACTGAAACAGACCTCTTAAAAAGCCTGTTTCACAAAAAATATTGTGTGCTTCTCATAACTCTTAAGAGATTAAAAATTACATTAATCTAGTTAGGGATTGTCAGCTTGAAGTTCCCAATTCAGAGGAAATTCAAGTGTAACTTTCAAAAAATAGGTACAAAGGAAATAAACAAATTTTCATCTTTTTCCTTTTTTAAAACAAATTAGTTTGTTTTAAATTATTAATTAGTTAGGACCAAGCTGTCACAGATTACTCTTCTTTCTTTCATATACAGATGCATACAATTTCATGAAGTTATCCTCGGAAGATGAAAATAAATTGTCAAGATCATAATCCACTTCAAAGGTAGGTCTCTCTCCAAAAATTATAAGAGCAAGATATACAGCAAAGTGTGCAGTCAGTCCCCAGATCTTGAATGACCTTTTTCGTTCCTGGTCATCATATATAAAGCAGTGTACCCGAGTTAAGTAACCTGAGGAGGTTTGGTAAGGGAAGCTCTTGTAATTTAAAGGCTTGACAAAGTACTCCAAAGGCACGACAAAAACCTCGCTCACTTCATCTGGATTAGGAGTGACCTGGAATGTATCCTCTATAAATCCTACAACTGGTGTCACCAAGTTATTCATCTAAAAAGAGAGAAAAAAACCCCAATAAATAAGTAATTTTTAAAAAAATCAACAAAACACTCAATGTTTGTACCAAGTAAAACTGTTCCTTATTAAAAAAAAAATTTCATTGTTACAAAATGAGTACAAGAAACTTATGAATTATTTTTAATTGCAATGCAATTTAGTCCCCCTAATGGCAAGCTATTTAATTTGACTTGAAGAATCTGAAATCATATTTTTGTATTTGTCAAAAATGATTTTACAAATACTCTGTTCATCCTGTGTAATAGAGCAGTTAAAAAGGCTTGTCAGTTTGCTACAGAAGTAAAAAAGCATGCATGTTTTCTCATGGGTCTTCCTTATTTACTTTTTTAAATTCTGATTTTAATCCAGATTTTCCATATCCTTCATCATATTTCTGTATTGTTTTCCTGGGATATAGGAATTTTCCAGAATATGGAAGTATTTTTCTATAGGCACATAAATACTATTTCAGTACATTTAGCCATAAAATGTAACACTTTTTGAAACATTTTATTTACAGGCATTTTAATTCTAAATGTAATCCCTTCTTCCATAGGAAGGCAAAATCTACTGAAATCCTAGTTTACATCAACAGAACACCAAAATTCTTTAGGTACATTGCTGGTTCTATCTATTCACACTAACAAATACCACTGTTCCGTGGAAAAGAGGAATAGCAAAGCCATGTTTGTGGTGTTTCATTCAACTCTGAAAAGACTGTCCAAGTCAGAAGCACATGGACTGTATATATTGAGGAGACACAGTATCATCTGACATGTACAATATTCCTGGCCCAAAACCTACCTCATCTCTCCTACTGACTGAGGTAATTAGCTGGAAAACAGGGAAAATTTGATCCTTTTTATAACACTGCCTCTGAACTATGTCGCTTTAAGTTTTTCTATACCGAAATTATAATTTAAGAAGTTAAATAAAGCTTTTTGCAATACAATTTCAAAAGTAGTTCTTTCCTTTTTCAATGGGGAGAGGACATTGCTAACAGATAGAAAAACAGGAGGCATAGTAATAGACTTACATGAAAAAAACCCACAGTCTTCAGAAACAGCAATCCCTCTGCTCTATGGGAAAACGGATCCTATGTAATACTGAACACTGATATTGAAATTGAGAACTTGTCAATTTACAAATGGTGACCTACAATACAAAGACACCTCTGGCAGTCTCCCTGCTAAAGGTCTCCACACACACCCTGTGCACATCCCCTCTGGTGGCCCCTCAGAGTCAGCAGAGCTGAAGGAGACACCTGTGAGGCTGCAGCCGCCTGCTGGGAGCCTGCCCGGGGGAGTGAGCTCTGCACAGCTCCAGGCATGGAGACTGCACAGCAACATCTGCTCCAGTTTTGGGATGGCCTCATGGGGAAGAGTATTTTTTCCTTGCATTTCATCAAATTGTCCATGTTGCTGCTGTGTCCATTGCCTCAAGGAGAGTTCTGGTATTGTCCTCTCTATGACCACCCAGGAGAAGAAATCCCAAATCCCCTGGTAGCTTTCAAGCTGAGCAAGCCCAGCTCTCTCAGCCTCTCTCCTTGTTATTCACTCGCTGTAGCCCTGTGACTTAGCTCTGCTAAGCTCTTGCCAGGGCAGCACTGTCTGTGTAGTACTCCTGGGCATCACTGATGCCCCAAAGCTGCTCTCACAAATACCAAACACTGAGCAAGAACCCTTTCCCTGGGCTCTGCTGGACACAGGGGCTGTGCCCGTGAAGAAGCGGCGCCTCTTGGCAGTTACAGGTTTGAAAAGATCACCGCCAACCCCACTAAAGAAAACCACCCAAACTTATTTTGTAATGATAAACTGACTCACTTTATCAATTCCAGGCATCAGCCTACAGATGACTTCCACCTTCTCTGGCTGAAGACCCACTTCTTCTTTAGCTTCTCGGAGAGCAGTGTCAATATCATCTTTATCAGTGGCTTCACTTTTACCTCCGGGAAAACACACTTCCCCTGGTGATCTTCTCAGCTAGAGTGGAAAGGAATAATGCTGTTAAATATAACAGGTTTACATTTCTTACTGGATCCATACAGATGCAGTTGGTACTGCAGCATCCCTTTATGTTTATCTGTCCAGACAAAGAAGCTGCAAATGGTGGTTAAGGTTTCTGCAGACCACAACAGAAAAAGGTAATTCCCGAGTACAGGCAATTGACGTAAGGCAGGGATGGAAAATAAGAGCTGTAAAAGGAAAAAAAATGCCGGCAGAAGAGTTCTGCGAGCCTTAGGTTGTTGCTTTTTATGTATTAAACGGATTAAAGGGAGAAAAGAGTAATATTAACTGCAGACTGCAAAATCTCATTTCATAGAGCTGCACTGCCTTGTCCATTTCCCTGTGTCAGTAAACCACCTCTGCGGCTGTGGAACGATCCTTTCCTGTCACGGGATCGCGGGCAGCCGGAACTGTGCGGGTGTTGCCGGCGCGCACGCCGGGGACACAGGCGCTGGGACAGCCGGCCGAGCCCCGCGGAGCCCTGCGGCACCCAGGGACGGTTCCCGGGAGGGATCGGCCCCCGGAGCCCCGGTACCTGCATGGAGCGCACGGTGAGCAGCAGGTGCGGCCGGCCGCCCCGCGCCAGCAGCGGCAGCAGCACGGCGGCTCTGGGCAGCGGCGAGCGGCAGAACTTGTCCCCGACATCGAACTCCCTCAGGCGGCGCCGGGCCCTGTCCATGGCCCCCGCCTGGGAGCGGGCAGAGCGGAGCTCCGGCCCCGGCCGTGCCCCGCTGGCCCCGGGCAGGGAGCGGGCCCGGGCCGCGGCTCCTCCTCCCGCTCCGCCCCGCCGGCACCGCCCAGCGCTCGGTGTCCTCCAGGCCGAGCTCCCCCAGCTTTCCCTCTCAGGGTTTGTGTCCCAGCCGCTCCGTGTCCTTCCTGAGCTGTGCCCTCAGCAGTGCCAGTGCCCCTCTGCTCCTGCTGGCCGCACCGTTCCTGATCGCAGCCAGGAGCCCTGGGCATTGCCTGGGCACTGCTGGCTCCCGCCCCGCTGGCTGCTGGCCCCCAGGGCCCTTGCCCCTGGGCACTGCCCACACTCTGGCCCCAGCCTGCAGCGCTGCAGGGCTCCTTGTGGCCCAAGGGCAGGACTGGACACTTGGCCTTGTTAAACCCTGTCCTGCTGGACCTCTGCCCATCCATCCAACCCACCCAGGGCTCCCTGCAGAGCCCTCCTCCCTTCCAGCAGATTGACTTACGCTCCCAGCATGGTGTGGTCTCCAAATTTACTAAGGGAAGACTCAATCCCCTCATCCATGTTATCAATAAAAATATTGCCCAGAGCTAGCCCCAGCACAGACCCCTGAGGGATGCCACTGGTGCCTGTCCCCAGCTGGATGCAGCACTGCTCACCACCTCTCTCTGGCCATCCAGCCAGTTCCCAGCCCGGCAGAGAGTGCTCCTGTGCAAGCCCTGGGCTGCAGCTTTCCAGGGAATGCTATGGGAGACAGTGGCAAAGGTCTTGCTGAAGTCCAGGTACACAACATCCACAGCCTTCCCTGCATCCACCGGGCGGGTCCAGGTTGGTCAAATATGACCTACCCCTCCTACACCCATGCTGGCTGGGTCTGATACCCTGGCCATCCTGTAAGTGCTGTGTGATGACACTCAGTATAAACTGCTCCATCACCTTAGTGGGTACTGAACTCGGGCTAACTGGCCGTTATTTATAATACAGAGCTAGTTTGCATAAAATTGCTTATCCCTGTGAAGAATAGAATGAGCTGTGAGGCAAGAAAAGCTAAACCAAAAGTTTGCATCGACTTTGAATAGCTTTCAGAGGCAGCTGCCTCTGTCTTTCCCTCAATTCAGCCTTGTTAATTTGCTTAGAGACTACTTATAAATATTTTAAATTATTTTCCCCAAGGAGCAAACCCATGAATTCAGTTTAAACTGAGGTCACCAGCTGATTTGGAAAGCTTGATAAACTGATCCACAGCACACCCACACTTCCGCAGGCACCTCAATCCCAGTTTCAAAGTCCATCTCTCAGTGAATATTTTCCAATCGTGGCATTCTACTTCATTTGTATCACCAGCAATGACAAATCTCAATATTCAGTGCACTTCTCAATACAAATGACTACAAAGTACAAGAAGGTCAGGCCCCACCAGTGCTCAGGGACCAACTGGTGGCAGCCCTACAAGTGACAGAGGTGAATAAAGGCAGAATCACCATATACACTGCGGGGTTTGTGGTTTCCATCAGGGTTAATTTTGTTGTGACCTAATCAAACCTGACATCTTACAGCCCTGTATCCTCCTTGTGTGCCAGAGACATCCTCAATATGGGAGGCTCCACCCGTAAATCTAAGTGTGCGAATTTCAGTTCCTGTGGTAGCTGTTTCTAACGAGCATGCACTGCCAAAACCTGCCGAGCTCAAAACGCCCTCAGGCTGGCTGTCATATTTGATTGTCCTAGCTCTTTGTATAAAAACACATTTTATGGGCAAGTAGATCGATGTGTATTTATCTACACTCTCCTGTAAATAGAGCAGAGCTAGCACCAGTTCCTGAAAGGTGACCCCAAGGGGAGAATAGGGAGGAGTGGGAGGAAGAGGAAGGTGACAAGGAGTTGATGGGGATTCCTGCCCTGCCAGAAGCAGCTAAACACGTGCCAGATCCCAGGGGAGAGTGAGCGAGAATGACCGGTCCACCCTCGATCCGCCTTGGTCCCCTCTTTCCCCGCCTGTCCCATCCTCGTTCCACCCTCTTTCCCCGCCTGTCCCATCCTCGTTCCCCCGGTCGGCGGGAGGAATCCGCCCCGGGTCCCGGGATGTGATGGGCACGGCGTTAGCGCTCGATATCGCCAGACCCGCGCTCCAGCTCCCTGCTGCTCCTTCACACGGAAAACCCGGGGTCTCCACAGTTCGTGTTCAGCGCACAGTACGCGTGGGAATCAGCGAGCGGCAGGTCCTGGGTACTAACACTTCTCCTAGTAGCAGAAGTAATTTCCCCGTGTAGTGGTTTGTCACCTAATCAGCAGCCAGGAATTACTGCTCCAGAAGACTGACATTATCACATCCTGTATTTCTCTTTGGCATTCTCTTTCAGAATACAGATGTGCTAAAAGGAAAAAATAAAAGTAAATTATCAACCTCTATCTTCGAATGAAACACAAGACTGATTTTCAGTTTATATTCCCAGCATTGTGATTAAAACACACTAGAACTATAATTGTTTCAAGTTTCCTACTTGCAGTGAACTCGAGATTTTAATATTGTTTCCAAGTTTCTGTAGTACATAGGTTTATATATCCTAAAGAACTTAGGTTTGTTAAATTACTACATACTCCTCACTGAGCAGTAGCACAGATTGTTTGTGTCTTCAGCAGAACTGGTTTGTCTTAGTAAGAAGACTTTGAAGTGAAAAACTTTCTGAGTTAACCAGAATTAAGAAAGTACTTTTGAAAACAAAGGAGGAGAAAAAAGATCAACCCTGTTAGTTTATGATGTTTCCAAGTCTACTAGTCTGTGCAGCCTAAGGAAATTGTGATGCAATGAGAGCAGAGAGATCTTACAGACACATTATCCATGGACAAACCTTCACACGGAGTCCCTGCACAGCCACTTTAAAGACTTAGTGACAGAAGAGCAGCATAGGATTGAACTAAGAAAATATCCAATTAAAGTCAAATTACAAGTTATTTTATTTTCAGATGGGGCTGCAGATTGTATGCTGCTCACCATCCTGGGGGTTCAGAATGTCCTGCAGCATGGCTGAGCCATGAGACTTGTGGAGCAGAATTATAAAAAGGTGAAGCACAAACATTTCTTATGCACCTACATTGCATTACCAACTCAGCACCTCAAAAATGGTTTTGCTCTTTTAATGGAAGTTTCTAGCTGGAATTGAAGGTTTTTTAATTGTTGAGAAGCTCTGAGTAGAAGCAAACATTCTTGTTGGGTACCTGATACCTGGCAGTGGAGGAATGTGCATGTACTTACATTGAGATCTCTGAAGTATTCATTATAGTCAAGAGCATATCCAACCACAAATTTATCTGGAATTTCAAAGCCTGTATCTGTAAGAAAATACAGTTCTTTTTATACTTCAGTGGTGTAAGTAGCTTTTAAGTGCACAATTTGTATTTAGCACATAATCTAAGAGTAATAGGCATCATCTCTTTCAGGGTGCTTCCATAAGAATCTGAGCTGTAATTTGATGACAGAGGTTAGAATCTAAACCGTTCCCTTGGGACAGTAATATAATTAAGGTGTTAAGAGAATGATTTTTATTAACGAAATAATTGTTTGAAACCTAGTTATGAGCTGGTCCTGGGAGAGGAGACAAGGAGCAAGATTTTACTTGAGCAAAGGTAGATGAACTGTGATTCAGCAGGACTTTTCAGTTTAATAATGTTTAATAATGCCAGATGTCAAAACAAATGCCCTCTAGAGGCAAAGCAAAGCAAAACACAGTTAAGGTTTGATTCTGTTTCTGCTATCTGAATACTTAAGTTTGTATATCAAAGAGCTAAACCTGCACTCAGGATAAGCAGGGAAAAAAAAAGAAGGTGGTTATGAGGTCTCAGGATAGCACAGCTGGTCATTAGTTCACTAGTTTTTATGTAGTTTCTCCCATTTCTCTTGGCCTTCATTAAACTTATGTGCCAGTTGTCAAATGTGCTGCCTGAAGTGAAATTGTAAGACTATGTTTTGGAAAATACAGAGAAAAAATACTAGAAAAACACTTTACTTACAGTCTGGTCTGTAACCTGGACTCTGACATGTCCTTTTAACGAGCAGGCTGTAAGGCAGAGCAGAGAAGTTTGGTTTTTAAAATATGTCTTGCTCCAAGCTGTAGCCTTCCCTTATGCCACACTGCCCCTTAAGCTTCTAAAATCATGCACTTAAATGAAAACAGTGAGATTATTGCACAGCAAGGAGTAGTGTTCAGCCTTGAAATGGAGGGAGAGGCAAAGGTTCTGCTCTAGGTTCATTCTTTATGTCCAAGTGGCTCTACCTTGAATTCAGTTCCCTTCAATCCTGTCTCAGGTCGTTGCCCTCCCAGGAGCAATGCCCCAGGACACTAGAATAGCACAGAGGGGAAGCATGTCCGAGGGGCTGATAATGATTTTAATGGGGAGGGAGGGAGAAAAGCACAATTTCTTCTGCAAAATCATATCTATTCTTGGTTTGCCTGTGAACTTCAGAAGAAACTGAGAACCTCCTCAGTCTGAATAACAGGTGCATAAAGCAACTGGTTTTATAAAGCATTGTGATTACTTGACAGACACAGGGATATTCCACAAAACTTCCTTTTAGAGATCTACTAAAAGCAGATCTAGAATGCTACTTGAAGTCATCTTCCAACTGCTGACAGACTCCGAGATTCTGGAAACTTCTACAATTAAGAATATTCAGAAAAATTCTCAGTGTTGTCATTCTAGTGTCGAGGCAACTGAGGTGGTGCTAGAAAACCTACGGAAAGAGATTAATTTCCTTCAAACATAAAGTAAGAAACAGGGAATCCATCAGATTGTATGGACTACACAGAAAGAGCCATAAACCCTTTTTTAAATTAATTTGAGTAAGTTTAAGAAACACTTAATTTTTCAACAGCTGGATAAGGACTGCTTCCTGAATTTGCTTCCTCTCCCCCAAACTTCAAGCCAAACAATCCCCTGTCAGTGTACACTGACTGTTCACCCAAAGGATTGGAATTTGCTGTATCCTTCTACCTTACAACTTTTACCATCCTTGGTTTCTTGTCTCTTATTTTTGAAAGTAGTGCTTTCATTGTTCTACCAGTCTCTATAATGTCCTGAAAGAGATAAAAAAATAAATTATCCTACAAGTTTGAAAGGAAAACCAGACTGTCAGTGGATTCTATTAGAGCATACCAACCTGGAAGCCCAGTAACATAATAAATTGTTATTTTATATGTAATATGTATTAATTTGAAAAGAAAGAAGAAAAAAATCCATGCCATTCCACCCCTCCTTTAGTCATTACTTACCTCTACTACTAACACATTCTGGAAGAGATTACATTGGGAAAGAAGGGAAAGGAAAGAAAAGAAAAGAATATACTTAAATGGCAATTTTCAACAAATTATCCAGCCAAGAAAAGCTCACTAAAACCCTCAGTTACAAGGAAATTGCATTGATTTTCAAAGGAGATGGTCGCTTAAGCTACTGACTTTACTTTGGTGCTTTCTGAAGAGTCTTTCTGTAAGCATTTATGAAAGTTTAAAATACGGTGATAAAGGCACCTATGTCACGCCTGTATATTGCTCTATGTATGGCACAAGTATTCTGGAGCTTCACTGAATGAGTCAGTTTAGTGTGGTTCATTTCTGGGGGTTCTGGGATAAAATGGGGAATAGGATCTTTGGGAACACTCATTGCTGATCACTTCAAGTTTCCACTGAGATCAGTGGGAATTATTCACTATTTCAAAGCCCAGCATTTTAAATCAGTGTTAAGTGGCTGGAAATATGCAGTATCAAAATCTTAATAAAGATGGATTTCCTGGAAAATACACAAAAACAGCTGTTTCCCTTTAAAAGGTGAAGTTGCTAATTCATACCTTCCCACTTAGTGTAGACAATTCCTCTCCAACAAAACTGATTTTTTCTGCAGGCTCATTCTAGAAGGAGAAAGAAGAAATGGAAGTCACATAAAGCATTCCCAAGAGTGTTATCCTGTATTTGTTTGAAAGGTGTGCTGCTCTTGCTTTTTGCAAGAGGAAGGAGCTTGAGATCTGCCCCCTGGCTTTGTCATGTTGAGTGTTCTGCTATATGTTTATTCCAGTGAATGCATAATTTCTACCCTTTGGGGAAGAGCAGTAAATTGGTTCCTTTTTAGTATGTAATTTGAACAGAATGTATGCATAAACTAAATTTTTGTGGGGTTTTCATGCAAACTACAAGTATTTAGAATGCCAGTCTATGGAGAGAGTCAATTTTCCAAAGGAAAGAAAGTTGCTTACACAGTAGCTTTTTATTCTGACAAAATCCACGGTAACAGGCACGGATTTATCACCATTTTGATTTAGTGCTTTTATATGGTCCAGCAAATCAGCAAAGAATTTATAGCCTCCTTTAAGGACACAGAGTGCAACGATATGATGACTTCCCATGTCTTGCATGATATCTCTAGCCAAACGTTCTGTCCTGGGAGAAAAAAAAAAAAAAAAAAAAAAAAGGAAATTCTGGAAAGCATTCTGTATATCATAGTTGTTCATCCATATATATCAAGCAATCTTCAAGTAAAAATTCTGATCTTGCTGTTAGGTTTTTATAACTAACAAATTGTGACCACAGCAAGTCATAGGAAAGTTAGTTGCATATCTGCACAAGCTGATTTAATCCTGATTTAAACCTGAATATTGCAGGACAGGTGGGCTTAAAGATATTTGAGGGAACATGGAAGCTTAACTGGGCCTGTAGAGGAACCCTGTCCATAAACCTCCTCTTGTACTAGACTTTAGGACAGAAGTGTTAGGGCTGCAGGGTTTCCATGTTCCTCTTGGGCTGCACAGGGCAGGACCTCAGTCTTTACATTTGGAGGGACAAAAATGGACATCACTGTCCCTATTGTTTCTGTTTATCCTTATACCTGTCCAGGATGAGTCCATGAGGAATGAAGACTCTTTCTAAATCTTCTTCATAATGCTTGGGAATGCAAAACAGATTTTTGTTGTAGCCACTTTCCTCATCTCTTATCTGCAAGAAAAAGGGAAGTAGGTCTAAAACTAGCAACAAAGCCATACAAGAAGCAGCTTCTACTTTCTGATAGTGTGAAAAAAAAAATCATCCTCCCCAATAATGTGTCAAAATTAAAATATTTCTGAGAGTTTTTGATCTTTCTGCTAGAACAATTCACAATCTCATAACTCAGGAGCTGGTGGCTGAGTTGTGAATGGATAGCAAGTACTTTGCCCCAGTCATTATGAGATAAATTCTTGGCCATCATCGACTCATTAAAAAAGCCACCCAAACCAATAACAACCTCCCCTCTTGTTCCATTTGCCCTCTGCAGAGCTCAGTAGCTTGCTGGTGTGGTATACAAGTGAAAATTAAAATGTAAGGGTCTTTGGGTTACAGGTCAGCATGTGATTTTGGGGTGCTGGTCTACCTTGACCATCATTTTCCACTGTGGAAAGAGAAAACTCTGCCTCCTAAGCGTGAATTCACAGCTGAACTTTTGCCATTCCAGCCATTAGCTGTCCCAGAGGTCGGGGGGGTGGCTCACCCCAAAGGAGAAGCTTTGGGACGGCAGTGGGAAGAGGGGAAGCTGCAGAGGGTGCCCACAGGTGGGAAGGAATTTGCTGTTTGCCCGTGGAGCAGAGTGCCCCTCACCTTGGCTGGGGACTGGCCATGGCTGCATCCCACAGATCTGCACCTTAACCCTTTGGCCTCCAGGATTTAGGATTACAATGCTTTATTCAACGTGCTGGTTTCAGGCTGTTGCACCCAGAGGTGTCTGCATGCCTAGATGCTCTATAATCTCCATTTGGGTTTCTCTTCTGGCCCCAAGCAGATCGGTGTCTTTGCATTCTACCTCCCCTCAAGACCTTGCTTTGTTCATTTATAAAGCTGTGGTACAAAACCAGGCAAGGAAAAATAAAAGGAAGTAGAAAGAATTGTGAATAAGATTAATATATAAGTTTTCCAAATAAATTAAGAAAAACCCCTCAAATCTGTGAGATTTTGTCATGCCTGATATTGCTCTGCTGTTGTTAAAATACAGAACTAACCGAAAGTAAAATTCAGAGCTGGATCAAAGTTTCACTAGTGAAAAATAGGTTCTCTCCATACCAGTTATATTCCACAGAACTCAGTAATGCATCTTGCTAAAAGCACAGAGCTCTGGATTCAGCAGAATAGCACAAAGCATTGCTAACAACAAGTTAACACCTGCAAACTGTTTAGACAGATGAATTGTTTTTAATTCTCCTTTTCTTTGGCATAGGAGAGAGGAGTGCATAGGAAGGAAAGAAAAATTGGACTGTAGGAAACAGTTGTAGGTTATTACTTGCAAAACTCATGGCAGCCAAAAATGAAATAACCAGTTACTGCCATTTATTTTAAATTGGCCACAAATAGCTTCCTGCATTTAAACATAAAACTTGAGACAGGTGTTAAAGGAAATTTCAGAGAACAGATCCTAGTAACGCTAGGCAATGGATATAGAAGCTCATTCTGGCTGGACTAAGCATATTCTGCAAGTACTCAAAATTGATCAGCCCTAATGATCCAAGAACTTGCAGAATCACCTTGCAGCTGAGCCCTGGGTGGGTGGCAGCAGTGCTGTTCTACCTGGATGTCCTGGGTTAATGCTGAATTGTATCCCCATTTGTCTGTTTAGCTCAGAAAAAAGTTTTGCACCTTTAAAATTGTATCTGAGAGTGAGGGGGGGGGGAGAAGAAGAAGTGGTAATATATCTGAGGCTGTTGTTTTCAAAATATAAAGATAAGAGTTTTCAGTTTTCCTTCACATACTGCCTGTGTTGGCTGCAGTGCAGATGGCAGGAAAGAGCTCTCCTTGGCTTTTTATTAGTTTTTAGCTAGATAATGCAGAAAAGTTCTCCAGACTTTTTTTGTTGTTGTTTTTTTTTGTTTGGTCTTTTGTTTGTTTGTTTTGGGTTTTTTTTGTTTCTTTTTCTTGGAACTGTGAACCTGCTCTGGACTAGGGGCCCAAAAGAACGCCAGGAGCTCACACCTATAACCCTGGGCCTGGCATTTCCCAGTGCCTGAGGGATTAACAACAGACTGAGTGAGCCAAGCTACAACTCGCAAAAGAAACTTTCTAAATTCTCCATCTCTTCAGAGCAGCAAGAGGTTTTATTATTTAGTATTTAGTTCATTTGTTGTACTGGGGAGTACTTTACCTATTAAATAAACTATTTTTTCCACTTCTCTCCAAGAAAATATTTTCCCAAACCAGTTTAAAGAAAAGCCACTTGAGTTCGTTTTCTAAAAGGACTCCTTTAAAGGTTTTCTCCCAAATTTACCCTAAACTAAGACACTGGTTTAGTTACTATTTTCTTCGTGGCTGAAGTCAGTGAAGTAAAAGCTTAAGTACAGGGCTGGTTTTAGGTCAGGTTTGTTTGTGCCTTGCTGATCAGAGAGATGCTGGCAGTGCCCCTGGGATCAGCTGTGGTTCAGGCTGGTCCCCCAGCACTGAGAGCAGCTTTAGTGAGTGCAGAGCTGCTCATGGCTTGATGATCAATTGACCCAGCTGGAGAGCTCGAAACTGGCCCATTTCTGCCTCTGGCAGGCTGCTAGTGCTGAATGCACAGGCAGGGTATGAGATTCTGACTTAATTAAAAGCATTGGTCAAGGACAGTGATTATTTGAGACTACCAGAACACATAAGCATCATTATCACTTGAAGTATTTAAAAAAACCCCAAAACACAACAAAACAAACAAACAAAAAAACCCACACACACACACAAAAAAAAAAATCCCCAAAAAAACCCAACAGCAACAAAAACACCCCGCCTTTAAGGATAGTCACAGACACCAGTATAAAAAGTGCTGTTTGTTTCGTAGTTGGGTTTTGGTTTGTTTTGTCTCCAAGATTCCCATGTCTATTGCATTCCACTTAACTGCAGCTTAAATGCAGTGATAATGCTCCCTGCAATTTGAGCGGGTTCTTTTGCCTAATTATGATACTGATGGCAGTATTTAAAGGACTTCACCTTTACAATCTGCTTTTGCATATATAAATGCACAGCGTTTCTTCTGCACAGCAAGTTAAAGGTCAGCCTTATTTCCAAAGCTGAGCTTCCTGCTGCACAGCTGCTTCAGCTCAGGTGATGGATGATCTTTGTAACTGGAATAAAGGTAACCTGGAGGCATACAGGTGTGAATCGCCTTTACAGCCTAGAGCTACTCCAGCAGCTTGGTAGCTGCTACTTGGTTTTAACAGTTCTGCTCATTGAGTCTTGGCTACAAACAGTGTTTGCTACAACGGTATCCTCTGTGTGAAGCATTTTTTAAAGCCTAATGAAAGGCTCAAAAGCAGAACTTTAAGGGTTGCATCAGTTTGAGCACCGCATCACCCTGCCTTACAGGCTCATTAAAGCCTTTGCATTGTGGCATAGGCTGAATAATACAGTGACAGCCCATAAAAATAAAGCAATCTACTACACTATCACACAAAATCATTAAATTTTTAAATCATGATTTTGTAATTTAAGAATTAGTTGTTTAATTTAGTTTCTGTCTCATCTGTTAGGTTTCTAAGTGGAAAAAACAACAAAGTGAACTACAGCTATTTTTTACAGTAGAGAAATTCATAACTATTTTTTCATCGGCACAGAATGAAAGAATATAAATATAGGTATTTCAAAGTCAAATAATGCTATGCATTTGTAGAAAAGTGAGTCTATCAAGATGCCTCTGCTCTGAAAGCTATCTTTTCTGCTGAGTAAATATAAGAACCAAAGCCTTTTCTTAGTCACTGTTTCTAATGTTCTGCTATTTTTGCTGAAGCTGACCTTTTCCCCCCCAGCCAAAGCTCCCTTCAGGCAAATAACCAAACACAAGGACATTATGCTTTCTTACCTGCAGGCCATGAGCCATAATCCCTCTTTGAATTATGCTCTTGCAGAATGAGTCGGTGTTACTACTGCAGTTTGGTTTGCTCGGATTTAATCTCCCACTCACATCATGACTTGCTTCTAAAAGGTCAAAACTGCTATCTTTCCTGCAGAAAGCATTACTTCCTTCTACTAATGCACTGACATCACAATCCCAGGTTCTTACCTAATCAGATTAACCAGAAATAAAATGGGCTTGAGCCCTGCTGTAACCAATGAGAGTAAGATGTGGAGAATGAGGGAGATGTGAAAGGAAAGCTCATGAGCCAAATTACTGGGAAGGACTAGGTAGAATAGAGGGGTTTTTAACTGAAAACACATGTGAGATATTTGGTTGTAACAGATGGTAAATCAGTGGTGTATGTGTAAAAGGTAAGTTTGTATACTATTTTCTTTCAGTGTTTGTTTACACAATCCATTGTTGTGACAAAGTCCATGTCTTTTTAAAATTCATGCTATTACTTGCTGTCAGAAAATGTCACTCAGAGATAAAGCAGAATAAACAAAGCATATTTTTAAAAGGATCTTGAAGGAGAGGTCTGGTGAGATGTGGTGAACCCTGTCATTCTTCCACATCATCCTTTCATAAAACAAGAGGGTAATAGTTCTAGTAAAATGCTTCATATAATTTAAAATCAAATCATGCTGACATTCTCTGTAATCTGATTAGTCTACCAAACTGCACTATTATCTGGATTAACATGAAAGTCTGAAATTTCCAAAAATTAATCCTACTTGCAAAATGAGCTAAAACCAGTCTGCATGCAACATATTATAGGATGTTCTTGCTAGATGGGGTACATTTTATTAATACAACTAGTTTAGTATTCTCTTGGTGAGGGAGTATAGTAGCTAATGAAAGATTTTTCTTGTTTCCCTGTAGTCTCACAGTTGCTGTTCAGCTTGTGGCTGGTGACACATGGGATAATGTAGAAAATCTGTTCGAATGTATTAATCCACAACCTGAAGTGATACAATCAAATCGTAGTTCTGTTTGGGGGCTGTTAGTGCCTGCAGGCTCCCTGGCCCCTAGCTGATGAAGTAGCAGGACCTTCCTTCTGTGAATTCCCTACTGTATTTCCTACCACCCCTGAGCTCCATATCCTGAGAAAAGCCATGCTTTCCTAATTCCCAGTATAAGGTGGCCCTTTCTAGCTGACACATTTGTTGGTCGATTCTCATGTAGTTTTCCACATTTAATCAGAATTTAGCCTAGTTTTGCTAAAATCAACAGCATGAATGCAACTGGTTGTTTGAGGCCCCTTTCTAATCCATTACTGGCACTACTCTCAGTTTACCATTTCCAGCAGTCAAACTGAGCACAGTGTCTGAAATTATAGTGAAGAAATAAATACTGTATGCAGATCTGATATGATCTGTAGCTCCCAGCTTAGCTGTGTCCTGTTTCAGAATGCCCTGTTCTTCTCTGTATTATGGAATTTTTTTGTCTGTAATCTCTGTATAGGGAAACCTTGACTACAAATTACTCCTCCTTGGCAGTCTGCTCCCTGAAGAGGCCACTTGAAAATATTCTCACATATAATATATTTGCATTGGTTCTGGATATTACATAGCCACCTTTGCTGAGTAATTTTTATAACCCCCTGAAATCTTTACTTGAGGCAAGTTTGAGTCCATATTACTCATATTTCCATAAACTGTACTTTGGAGCTGGCAAATCTTTGTGTCTCCTCAAGGCACTCTTAGATCTGACCTGAACTGGGCCCAGTTCTAAAGTCCTGTTTAATTCTGTTTCAGAAAAGGGTTGTAGAAAACCCCTCTCACTAACTTACTTTTGTGTTTTGGCTGCATGGGGAGTATCAGCTGAGTGACAAATGAGCAGTGACTTTATTGATTAGAGCTCATGTTTACTCTTTCATTAAACTTTAAGCTAGTTCAAGAAGTCTCTGCCTAGTCTATTTGAAAACTACTTCCCAGATTGTTTAGATTTCTCAGTGAATTCCACAGAACCCAATCACCTGGCAAGTACTTGAAACCACAGTAAATGTGTTAGTTGTATCAATTAATAATTTGCATTATGAAAGTTATTGCTACAGTGAATGATTTTATTGACACATTCTGAAGAGAAAAGTACTCACAGGTAAAATATTCATGGTAAGACAGCTGTTTGTCATTACTGAATAATGAAAGTAGAATGTAGCCAGCTGGCATCCTTGGATGGCTTCTCTGTTGTAGATTATACAATCATACTCCCAAAGGAAAGAACAAAAAAGTTTAGGTGTATATGTATTTATTCCACATGGGAACCCCAAGTGCATCTTTTTAAAATTAAAGTGTTCTGAGGAAACCAAATCGGGTTTCAATCTCTTGCCCTGCTCTAGATAATAGGATGCTGAAAGAGCCAATAAGTGTAGCCCACACAAAGACTGGAAATTAATTAGATCAGCACTGATAACTCGGTAAACAGCAGACAGTCAATGCAAACCAACACTGCTCTTGGCCTTGCATCTATTCCCAGAACTATTGAATCGGTAGCTGCTTTTCTCAGAACATGATTTTGCTGTTTCCACACCTGAGTCTGTTGGACAGGTTGACAGCTCGGAGTGACCAGCCTTGAGGGTGCTGCCATCATTTTAAAGCTCTTCTAGAGACACTGTACAAGCACTAATAAAGCCCTGACCACTCTCTATGAGGTTGGGGACACGAGGGACGATCCCTATGGGGTGGAGGTGACCCTGTGTGGTGGAGGGTGACACTGTGGGGCTGGGGACACCCCGCGGGCTGCAGGGGACCCGGGCATTTCGTGTTCTTCGCGTTGCGGAGCGGCGGGCGTGCTGCGGAGCGAGCGGGGCCGAGCCGCGAGAGGGCAGCGCCGGCCCAGGCAGCGCGGAGAGGATGGGGAGGGATCCCTGTGCCGGCAGGGAATCCAGCAGAATACAGGGAATCCAGCCCCATACAGGGAATCCAGCAGAATACAGGGAATACAGCAGAATACAGGGAATCCAGCAGAATACAGGGAATCCAGCCCCATACAGGGAATCCAGCAGAATACAGGGAATACAGCAGAATACAGGGAATATAGCCCCATACAGGGAATACAGCCTGATACAGGGAATACAGCCCCATACAGGGAATCCAGCCTGATACAGGGAATCCAGCCCCATACAGGGAATCCAGCCCCATACAGGGAATACAGCAGAATACAGGGAATACAGCCCCATACAGGGAATACAGCCCCATACAGGGAATACAGCCCCATACAGGGAATACAGCAGAATACAGGGAATACAGCAGAATACAGGGAATATAGCCCCATACAGGGAATACAGCCCTATACAGGGAATCCAGCCTGATACAGGGAATACAGCAGAATACAGGGATTCCAGCCTGATACAGGGAATACAGCCCCATACAGGGAATACAGCCTGATACAGGGAATACAGCAGAATACAGGGTAGGGAATACAGCCCAATATAGGTTCTGCTCCCCCAGGGTTCTGGCACTGCCCAGGGATGGGCACAGCCCCGAGGCTGCTCCAGGAGTGCTGGGACAGCACTGGAGGGATGCACAGGGGGATGGCTGGGGCTGTGCAGGGACTGGGCTGGGCTGGGTAATCACAGGGGGAAGGATGGAGAGGGGCAATTTCCAAGGAGGGCATGTAGTGGCAGGACATAAGCTCCGCTGGTTGGATCATGGTGTTAATAATGCCAGGGTTTGGACCCTGTTTCATTTCAATTTAGGAATTTACTCTACTCCCCCTTCGGTTCATCCAAAGTTGATTTTATTGTATGATGTGTTCTTTCAACAATTGCTTGACCTGTGGGGGAGTGAGGGATACCAAAGGTATGATGAACACCCCAATCCATTAAAAACATGACTAGTTTTTGAGAGATATGTGTGGGACCATTGTTTTGGCCTCCTGGGACACAGCCAATGAAGCGAATGCTTGTAAGAAATGTTGACAGGCATGATTACCAGTTTCACCTGTGTGGACAGAAGTGAAAACTGCACCTGAGAACGTATCAACTGACACATGACTATTTTTAAATTTACCAAAGGGAGGGTACTTAGGCCAAAAGGACCCTGCCATTCATTTCAGACCTGGATCCTTGCTGGTCCCTTCCAACTCAGAAGGGAGTTATTCTGTGATCCTGTGACATGGGGGAATGTATTCCTACTGACAGATCGTAGGTTTGGATGAGATATTGGGAAGAAATTCTTGACAATGAAGGTTGGTGAGACTCTGCCATAGGGTACCCAGAGAAGTTGTGGCTGCCCCTGGGTCCCTGGAAGTGCCCAAGTTTGGACACTGGGGCTGGGAGCCCCTGGCACAGTGGAAGGTGTCCCGTGGCAGGGGTGGAATGGGATGAGCTTTAAGGCCCCTTCCAACTTAAACCATTCCATAATTCTGTGATTCTCTCATCCCTGTGGGTCCCTTCCAGCTCTGAACATTCTGTGATTCTGTGAAATATTTACACCAGTGCCAAACTTGTATAATTGTGGATCACAGGAAAACTGCTCTGATCTGCACCACTGAAGACCTGACCCATGGCTCTGAGTTCCAAGTGGCTGCTAAAACATTAAATTAAAACTTAGCACTTTTTTTTCAGTGGCTGATGGGTTATTAGGCAAACTGATCAATACATTTTGCAATGTCTGACTTCAGTAAACCCATGCCCATCCTAAATCTGGGTATTTTTTTTTTGTTTTTTTTTTTTGTTTGGCTCTTTGAATTTTTAGAAAAACCACACTGCACATTCCATGGTAGACAATTAAAGACTGGAAGCAGTTGCACAAAATTCAATCTCCTTATGTAGTCCTTTAGATTGTGTAGCTTTTTCATGTAGAAAATTTCATGAATATGAACCTTCATACTTTCCTACAGTATTTTCTGACTGGCCTAAACTTTTATTATTTTTACTGAAATAATAATAGAAAAGTGATATAAATCTCATTCAGTATTGGATATTTATATATGTTGTGCATAAAAATATTTTGGTTTTACAACTCATCTGATAATCCCAACAAAGCATGAATAACCCTAGGAGACACAGACTGGTGGATGTCAGAACTGTGGAAGATTACCTAGATTTTAAATTTGAATAATTCTTGAAAATATCCTGATGCCAGCTTATAAGTAGATGAATAATAAATTCTGCAAGCTCAGAAATTCTGATGGCCAATGTGGAGGAAAAGTGCCAGTATTTATTAACAAAGTCTTTGGTGCCCTAACAGAAATGGTGGAGTGAGTGTTTGAAGGAAACCTTAATACAGCTTTTGCTACGTTTGGTTTGTAGATAGGAGAAATGTTTCAGTCTTCTGGACTGTCTATGTTAGAAGGTCATTTTGAGGGAGGATCTGATTAGGACTGGGGCAACAGAGCAGAGACAAGGATCCAGGACTTGCAGATTTTATTCCCAGCTCAGACACACAGTTTATTTAGTGTATGCCCGTGGCCAGTTTATTTCCTGACTGCTCCTTTTGTACCTCTGACCTCCCTCTGGGCAGACTTTCCCCCTGTGCCTCTGGTGTTTGTCTCCTCTGTCCTGGGCTGCGCAGGTCCTGTCAGTTTTGGGGACGTGCCTTCCAAGGATGTCATCCCTGGTGGTCAGAATCACGATTTGATAAAGGACTCTGACCTGTTTCCTTGAATGAGCAGCTCCAGTTATTGCAGTTTTGTGTGTCTGGGAGCAAACAGGAGCTGCTCCATGCCTGCCTTGGTGTGCAGTGTGTCTGATCCTGTCCCCCACCCCCCAGCAGCTGGATGGGCTGTTTCACCTCGGCAGCAATGGGTGGTCCAGGAAGCAGCCTGCTCTGCTCTGGGGGAGCTGGACTCATCTCCACGGCAGAGATGGTTAATAAAAATATTTGTTAAACAATGGCTTTATCTGAGTTTGTGATCACAGCTGTTTTATTTTAGCAACGTAACAGCAATAACAATTAAATCCATATTTCTCCTTGGATATTTATTTTCCTGAATTCATTCTCAGTGTGGTGAAAGAATTCCGTGTGAATTGCTGAGTTAAAATAGAACTGCTTTGCAGTGGATTTCAGATTGCTTGTATTACCTTAGTATGATTCTTTTATTATTTGAGACATTAAACAAAGATAAAAATACGTTCCACAGAGAGTCCATGTTTTGAAATATCCTAGAACTCCTCTTCATAATCACTATTTTTAATTGTTAACTTTGTTCTATTCTGCAAAGCCATGTTTGACTCTTAGGAGAGCTAAGTGCATCTTCCCATAACAGCATGTAAGAAAAATGGGGACTATGCCTTTTAGTAAGATTAAAAAAAAAAAAAAATTCCTTTTACAATACCATGCAACTACTGCATTCAACATCTCTAAATCTCAGTTCTATGAATCCATCTATTTCAGTGTTGCCAATGCCTTCTGTTGAGATGTTCAGTATTGAAACTTTTGTAGGAACTGGCTTAGAAAGATTTTACTGCTGCTGTTTATGTTCTTTACAGGCCCTGGCTGTGGAACCCACCTCCAGTGCCATTGGCTGGGCAGGCTTGCCTACAATGTGACAATTCAGTACAATTTCCAAAGACAGTGGAGGGAACAAAGAGAAAGTTTCTGTTACTGATTCTTAAATTTTCAATCCCTTTGTCAGACACAAAAGATCTACTTTCAACATAGATCACTTTTATCCCCATTAGAGATAATAAAAAGTCCTTCCTTAACTGAAATGAAGGGATTATGCCCTGAATGAATGTTTCTATCGGAGTCCTCTGCAGCAAAATGTCCAGAAATTCAGAGCAGTTCACCACATTTTTATCCTGCATATATACCCAAATTCAGGTAATTGCTTTTCTTCAGTCTTACACAGCCTATATCTCAGATTGGCAGATTTTATATCTTCTTAACACATGTATTTTGCTGACTTTAAACTAAACATGGCTGCTTCATGGCAGTTGACAGCTGTCACTGAAACAGGACAGGAAACTGGAAAGATGATGGAATTTTCTTGTTTGTCTTTGGATTACTCTCAAGTCAATCCTCCAATGTTAATAAATAATATAGATTTCCCATGAAGCCTTGTTAGGCAGATTTTTAAAAAAGCAGTAATTTTGAAAAAGAGTAAGTTCTCAGCACTGATATTTCTGAAACTCACTTACTTTTCCTTTCAAAGATATTTTGTTAGTGTTTAGAAAAGGTGCAAACCCCAGTCATCATTGCATCAAGTGTCTTTGTCTCTGCTTTCCTTCTGAAGCCATTATTTTAATCTGGTGTAGGGGCAAGTGTTGTTTTTGTAAAATATATAAAGGGGTGCAATTTCAATTTCCTCTCACACACAGTCATATGGGAAATACAGATTTATCCTATGAAGAACCATAATCTAACATGGGACTACATATGAAATATTTCATAGAAGCCATCTCATTGATGTCAGTTAGGTTTTTAAGGGATTTAAGCAAATTTGAGGACACCTCTCAGCATTTCTGAATTCATTAGCCTTCCACTGACAGCAGCTCCTATTCTCCAGTCAGTATGCCCCTGGTTTTCAGGCCTAAGTATTGGAATTACTTGTATATCACCTTTACTCAGACCACAATTTGAAAAATGAGTGCATAATTTTGTGATTATGCAGAAAGAAGTAGGTTATATAAAAGATTCTTAATGAAACACATTGTTTCATGCTTCCCTTATGTCATATAATGGTCTTGATCTGTGGGAAAAGTAATAAAACCCAAATCTGAATGGTTGAAAATTAATGTAGTTCTACTGTAGTTCATCTACATCTACTTTAAGATGTGTATTCACTGATAGTTAAACTTATGCAACAGTCTGTTTAAAGAGTCGAATTAATGTTATCTAAATTTTAACCCTCAAATGATACTAATATTTAAAATCTGATAGTCAAGGCTTGTGCTTATTTATGTCAAATTGTTTTGCTTGAAAGAGATTTATAAAATCCACGTTGTAAATTTATAAACAGTCTTGTTTCATCTAAAAATGTTTATCCCCTTTTTCCAGTGTGAGACACTGCTGTACTTGCACTGCTCCTGTGTGCCCCGAACTCAGCAAAATGAATTCCCTATTCACTCTCATGATGGCAGGGGGGGTGTTATTCAATGAGAACAAGTTAGGTTTGTTCCCAGCTCTCCTTGAGGCACCTTGGCTCAGAGCAGGGGCCTTGTATGTCACCAAAAGGCTCTTCCAGGCCCATTGAGCAGAGCCACGTAAGCTGTCACGGCATGCTGGGCACAGCCACTGGCTTTCGCTCTCTCCAGCCCTTCACAAGGGTAGGTCATAATGAAGCTAAAACCCGTGGTTGAATATTAATGAAGGCAATTCATTCTTCACTCCTTGTCTAGTCTTTTCCACATTTCACTTGAGTGTAAGCCAGAACTGACATAAAACTAATAACTCAGAGGGAGCCCCCTTACACAACGCTGCGCGCTGCCCTCGTGTGACTTGGCCATTTGCTGCTCTGGGGCGTTGCTGCTGCTGTGAACGTGCATTTCAGAAAGGGCCATGCAGCCCTGGCTGGAAAAATCTGACTTTGTAGAAGATGTGATGAGCAGTAATGAAGATAAACCAGCGTGGGAGGCCATGGGTTCAGATGCTGGCTGAAGATCACTCAGTCTGTCCACAAATCTAA
Source organism: Sitta carolinensis (assembly GCA_032173965.1). NCBI lineage: Eukaryota > Metazoa > Chordata > Aves > Passeriformes > Sittidae > Sitta > Sitta carolinensis. The sequence goes on from CM063292.1 coordinate 6,848,062, forward strand.
AAATGCAGCACTGTGTGGTAAAGCTGGGAAACCTTAATATCTTGGCTTTTAAGAAAAGAAGAAACTTAAAGTCATGGAAGGCAGCTGTGATAATTTTGGTCATTTTTAGACATGTTAAATTTTCATTGTAGCAGTTATTCTTTTAATTATCTTTTAAAACAGCTTCCATTGTAAAACATCATCCACCATGAACTGGCTTTTCAAAAATGCCTTTTGATCGGTAGGGGTCCAATTTGGGAAAGCACAGAACTCTGAATTAAGGACTATCCCTCTTGAAGGCAGCTGGGACTTTAGGCCCATGCTAAGGTTTCAGTCCACCTTCACTGATGGAAGCTCAAAGGATTGAGGCACAGAGGAAGCTGGACCTGAAGGCCTCTCATGCAGCTTTGTTGCCTCTCATGCCCTAATGGGATGTGTGTGGGACTGGCAGAAGGGAGACGTGTCCAGGTGTCACAGCCAGAAACTGGGACACTGAGAACTTCCCTTTCCCAGTTCAAAAGACTCCACAGACAGTAAGAGGCTGCAACAGCAGAGTTTTTGTACAGATAGCATGGTGCCCATGGTGAGTGTGCTCAGGAAAAACAAGACAAGCTCTTAAAAGAAAAATAAGTTTTGGACAGCTAGGGGGTATAATAGTGCTGTCACAGCTGTGTCACTGGGCTCAAAGCAAAGGCTTTGTGACTTAAAACACACAGTAGGTTGCTATGTTTATGTGTATTAAAAAAAGAGACAAAAATCCATCATCTCAAGCTGTGTTTTCTACCTGGAAGCTAGAAAAGGTTGAGGAATAGGCTGCCAGGGAGCAGCAGGGGACAACTGCTGCCTCAAGGAGCCAGGCAGGGTAACATGTGGGCTGAGGTGAGCAGAACAGGTCTGGGGAGGGGACTGGGATCAGCCAGGAGTCCAGATCACCAGGAAGGGCCATGGTGATGCCACAGGCCCAAGCTCAGGCTGGGAAGTCAATGCACAGATCAGGTCCAGTGCTCAGCAGGCCAGTCCACAGCAACAAGACAGAATCCTCTGAGCTGGGCACAGGTGCCCATGGACAGGGCTCTGACAAGGGTGGGAGCCTGGTCCTGAGCTGGAAAGGAGCCACTGCACCCCAGGGGAGACCAGCCATGGCCAGCAAGGCTGATGGGGCACACAGGGGACCCAACCACAGCAGGTCTTCTCTTTAAAGAAGCCCTGAAGAGTCAGGTTTAGAGTCAATCAGAAGAGAAAATCACAAATAAAGCTTTGATAGTTTCAAAACATAATAGTTGTGTGTGTCTGAAAGACTGAAAAAAAAATAGCAAAAAGTTTTATTTGCCAGGAGAGTTACGAGCTCATACAAGATCTGTTCAAACCATAGAGGAAATAATAATCCCCAAAGACTGACATCTGACATTGACCATTCAGGTTTAGCACTGAGGCAGTGGGGTAATGAACAATCTCAATTTGTTTCCATCAAATACTTCCCCAGCTGTGGACCTTTGAGGGAGTGAGGAGATGAATGCCATGATGTAGCACAGGGCAGCTGGTTTGGATCCTTGTCCCCATACATGCTGGCAGAGCACTAGAGCAATTATTCCTGTGTAAGCATGTTCAGACAGCCCATCATCATAAAGGGAACAGAAAGCAGATAGAGCTCTCAGACAGGTGGAACTGCATCCCTCCCAAGCATTGTCAGAGAGGTCATTTATATTTGTATGTGGACTTTTTGTCCAGAAATTAATTAGAAAGATCAACTTAATCTTTCATTTTCACATTTTTCCCTGCTAACTTGGATTACGACAGGTCTTTTATGTGTACTTTTGCATCCTGCACCTGCATACGACAACCTTTGAGAAGAGAGGGGGCAAGTTTCCCATAGCTCCCAGAGCTTACTGGAATGGTGAACACTTCAAAACTGAAATTGTCCTGTAAGAGAAACTTCATGTAAGCACCTCCCTGAGAAATGTGAGATCATATCTGCAAAAGGGAATTTCAAAACCAGTATCTAAGACACAGGAGTAACAATTGATATCCAACAAATAATTTATGTGGTGACCAATTTTTCTGTCAGTTCTAAATGTACCTTGTATGTTGTATGAAATTGTATGTATTGTCATATATTGTATGATTTTTTTATTCCCTTTCTGTGGTTTTCTTCAGTGAGTGCTATTTGAAGGTAAATAAAAAGTGTTTTTTTTTTCTTTTTGAATAATATATCTGATTCTCAGGTTCGCTGCAGGTAGTAATGTGTGTGCTTTATTGAACACCTCCAGATAAACTCTCTTGCCATCCAAAGGGAGGACAAACCCATCTGACAAACCTGAACTGTGATACAAGGATTGACCAAACCCCTCTTAGTCCTGGCTAGGGATAACTTGTGACCCTTGCTGTAAGTGACACTACAGTTCCATTAACATGTCTCATTTAATAAGGAGTTCCTCTGCCTGTGTAACAGTATGTGTGCATGGACTCAGTGCTGGGCTTACAGGACACACTGGAAATCCCCTCTGAGGAACAATCTGTGATTATTAACAGAGACATGACTGTGGCAAAGGCAGATCGAATTCCTTTTATTTCCAAAAGCAAAAAGAAGCAAATATTTTTGGATGTTTGCTCTGTCTTAATTTTTTTATAGGAAGCCTCTTTTTCCTCCTCTCAGATGATAGTGAGCTTCTCAAGATGGAGATTGTCTTTGGCTGGTGAGCAGATGATCTTAATGTAAGGTGATTGATCTTCTGCCATAATGATTAAACTGTTGATAAAAGTGCTGCAATGGGTACCATTCAAAGGAAGAAACTAATTGTCAAAGTATCAGGAAAAAAATATGGAAGCTACTTTGTGCATAGACTTTTTGTTGTTGTTTCAGTGCATGTAGAAGAAGAAAATAAAGCAATGTAAATTTAACAGTATCCTATAGTGATGTAACTGTGAATTCAGTTAATTAGCACAGGGGAAATATGATCCTAAAAATAATGCTGGAAATAGAGCCTGGTTAGATAGATGATAATGCTTTTGCTGGCTGTATGACAAGCCCCAGTAGGAGATGTCTAGTCTGTAGATTCCACCACTGAGTAACTCACTGCCATGATTCATGTAAAAAAATACAATTTTATCATTCTCCTAATAAAATTAGGTACCAAATGGGTTTGTAGTGCAGCATTTATGCTGTCCTCTCTGCCCCAAAGGTCAGTGTATTGTCTGCATTAAAGTTTGAGTCATATTTGAAGGGAGAGTAACTGGATAAAAATGTCTTTGTTGGAAGTGTTTGCTTCCCAGGAGTGTAGGAGCTCAAGTGCTTAACCATAGTTCTGAAGCAGATGGTGAGCAGCCAAGCCACTGGGATGGGATGAGAATCTCTAATGTCAACTTTGGCTTCAGGGATGAAAAGCACTATTTTTTATAGGGAGGGGTCTTTCATCTGCAGTACATGTTCAGCTGCATTTTAACTAAATGGTTTTACTTCCTTCAGCATATGAAGTGTCTGTTTTGGGATAATAAGAACTACCATTTTTATGCATTGAAGTCTGGTTCTGCTGAAATCAGTGGCAAGATTATTTGATTTCAGTGGAATCAAGGCTTAGTCAGTCCATTTAAACGTCAAATCACAATAGCAGGCATTTGTGCTTTGAGCAATGTAGACAGTGTTCCATGCTGAATTATCAGCAGTGTTCTGTATTTTTATAGCAAAATCACATCTTGCCTTAGTTTCTGAGGTGGTGGGAAAAGGAATTCTGCTGGCTGGATGAAATCTGGGAGTCACAGGCCTGGAATGACAGGGTCAGGAGAGCAGAAACCATCCTGGTTTGGCATGAAAGGGGAGAGACAGAGAGGAGGTACATGGAAAACATCAAGATGTCTGAATAAACAAATGAGCTAGACTTTAGCTGGAGTAAATCTGAGAAGATGCAGCAAACTCAGTTAAACCTACTCTGGTTTACTCCAGAGCCACAGACTTTCCAGGCTTTGACCGATCTCTATCATAGAGTGGTTCTTTTAAAGTTTATCCCATCACTAATTATTTGTTCTATCTTAGGGTCTGACATGCACTTTTTGAGGCCTTTTAAGAACTGATTTTACCAAGAAACCACAGGATTCAGGATAATATATTTTAGACTGTTTGGTATCAGTGGTGGTTTTGTCTCTTTGAGGTTTACTTTGTTCCAAAGCTGTGGGTTTAGTGGGAAAAGTCTTCATGTAGCATCTGGTTTTTCATTGCCTGTTCCTGGTGATGTTTGCTGAAAAAAACCATAGCATTTCCAAGTTGCAAGTGAAAAGCCTGTGCCTGTCAGGAACCTTCCCCCATCCTTGTTAGAGTGCAGGTATGCTACCCAAATCCCACTCAGAGCTCTCATTTTATAAATAGTGGCCAAAGTACAAAAGGCAAAACCTAAACAAAACTGAACATAAGTCTAAAAGCTATAAACCCCAACAGTCCATAAATCAAATGATAAGATACCACAAGATGAAGAATTCATGAATAACAAGTGTATAAGTTCACTTGGTAGCATGTTGGAAATGTGCCACCTCCTGCAATTGATAATCAAATCCACCTGAGCTAGTGGTTGATGACTTAAATAATGTGAAATATTTCCCATCTAATGCATTAGAAGCTAGATTAGAAAAATCAAGAAGAAAGATTTAACGACTCAAGAAAATAAGAAGAGAAGGTTGTGTTTTCACAGACATTTCCTTTGCAGTAAATCAGCAATTGCCTCCTTTCTGTGTCCTCTTCACTTATGGAGGAGGAGGTTACCTTTCATTTTCTAGAGGCAGCAGGATATTTCTGCTCTTGGAAATGGTGCCATAGACCAGATACATCTGAAATGGAGTCTAATTTCTCATTACCTTTCCAACTTTCAGCCTTTGCTGATTCCAGAAGGAGGAATTTTGAAAGGTAAGTGCAAAGGCAAACTGCATCTTTTCAGCAGCCCTCTCTTGTTTAGTCAGATAAGAACATCTGTGAAATTTAAGAGCAACCTTCAAAAGTGTTCACGATCCACTGATTTATTTTTTAGTTGGAAATTGAGATAAATAAACCCAGGTCTGGATTCAAAGACATGTTTTCTTGATACTTCATTTCTTTCTTTAGTTTTTGCTTGTTGGTGAGAGGTAAAAGCCTTTCTGTAAACATGGCTCAGCTTTATCATCATGTCAAACTAGATGAAGTGCCCTTAACAGAGAGGAGCTGCTGAGCACAAGTGATTCATGAAAGTTGTGTCTTCAAGAGAAGGCTGCAGTGCTATTCTTAAAATTCATTGCTTTTTCAAGTCTATTAATAAGATAACCATAAGGAAATGTGGTATGGCAGCAATTGTGTATTGCTGACTTTTTGCTTGCAGCTAGCACATTTTACTTAACTATTTATGTAAATAGTTTAAGTAAACCCTTTAGTTAGATTCAAGTCTGAATGAGTTTTAATGGCTGCATGTTTCCAGATGTTGCTTTTTCAGTGAACTGAACAGAAATACTAAATGGTATGGCTTGAATAAAACCAAGGCACAGGGTAGAAGTTTGCTCAGGATCCTTCAAAACTCCTCCATTTTACAGAGTGAGAGGAAAAAGCATTATTCCCAATATGTAAAGAACTGACTACAGATTTTGTTCTTTACAGAATGTATTTTCTTCAAAAATGTGAGGAGAATAATAAAAAATTTCCTCTTGCAAATTTTCCAAATATGGAAAAGTAGTAACATGCCACAGTCTGTTATAAATGTTGCTTGGTGTTTTCTTAGACCTCTTAAAAGATTCTTTAGGGGAGATGAGAAAGGGTAAGTTGTCTAAAAACAGTAACTCCAGGTCTGAAATAATACTGAAATTGAGCAAAAAATCTGAAACACACTGGCTTTTTTTAGCATTATATGGATCATCGACTATCAGTGTTTTTGGAAAGGGATGTGATCTAAAGGATGATGTAATTCAAAGTACATTTGTCTAAGTTACTTTCTAGTAAAAAAGCCTACATCAAAGTCGACTTCTTAGCAAAAAAATTAATACAATCTCTGCCATACCAAACATTCAATCCAAACCCAAACTATTGCTTTACTTTGTTGGGTTCTGGGAACATATTTCCCAACCATTAATTTATATCATTAAGCACTGGATGCCATATAATGACAGTACCTAAATGTGTACTATTTAACAGAGACATGGTATCAGTTTCCCCTGCAATTTTTGATTTGAATTTCATGTCTTTTTCATGGGTTACTAGAAAAGTGCTGCTGGGAGAACAACAAAGAAATGGAATAAATAAGACTCTCCCTGTATTCCTGTAATTACAAATAACAGTTTTAAAATGAAATAAAATAAATAAAACATAAGGAAACCAAGCTCCTTTGTGTGGTGACTTGATGGGCTCAGACCAGGTCACACCACAAATCCACTGGGCCTTATTTGCTTGTCTCCTGTAGCACTAAATGTCTTTCTTCTGCTTTTTATACAAAGAAGTCCAGACCTGTTGACTTCATTTCCAGGCCATTATACTGGGAGTGGCTAGGCCAGGTAGCATCTATTGGCATCTATTGAACTTAGAATGATCATCTCCTGAGACCTCCAGGAACTAGAGACCCAGAAATGCCCTTGAGCTGAAAAAAGCTGTCAGCTCTTCTCTGGACCAAACCCTTAATGACTGTCCTGCTCTTTTAGTCTGTTTCACAATGAACTGAGAGTTTTCTTTTTCCTTTTTACAAAGTCTCTTTAGTGAGAAGATCCCAGATACAATCATAATTTTCACTTCTAAATCTTTTTTAGGAAGAAACCCACCAACACCCAAAGGTAGTTGCTTCTGGCAGATACTTAAGAACAGGACAAACACAGTGATACGTTCCCAGAATAATCAACTTCCCAGATTATTTTTTATTCAGGGATTTCCTGAGATGGAGGATCACCTTTATTAGATTTCTTCAATGAATTTGTTGAATCCCTTGCAAGCATTTGTGAGTTTCCAACACCACCAACATCCTTGGGCAAGAAATTCCCTGAGGCAGTCTGTTGGTCTGATAGTTGTGCTGCTGTTGTGGGAATTAGCAGCTCTCTTGTACCTTCCTGCCCATTATCCCAGCCCAGCAACTCACTCAGATGCTGCTCAAGCACTGAACAAGGTTCTTGACTGATGCAAATGGAAATCAGTGGAATTAGAATGAATCATGAAATAGTGTGATGCTATTGCTGCACAAAAGCAGTCTTGAGGGGAAGATTTAGGTCAAATTTTTCCATCTATGCACCCAGTTTTCCTACAGAAGTTCCTATAAGATTGGCTTTGTGGCAACTCTGGTGTTAAGTCCCAGAAGCGAATAACTGGGTAAATCCACTATTGTGGAGACCTGTGGTCAGGGCTGTGCCTTGCCTGGTGATCTAATCTATCCTGCCTGAATTTGCAGTGTTCTCTCATGGCAGATATACAGGACAAAAAGTGACACAAAATCTTTCTTAAAAAGACCCTGAATTTTTCACCCTGAGGACTGACACCTGTAGAAAGTCTGATTTCTAGTTGCTTGACAGTGGAGTAAAGAACATGCAGAACTGAGTTTTGAGAGCTCTTCAGGGTAAAGTAGTCTTGATATCTCACAGGTAAGTAGGGAGATGCATCCCATTGCATGGAAATCCTCCTTCCTGCTCTGCTTTCCTTAGGATGAGACTTCTATTTCATCCTCATTGCATAAATTCGGAATGTAACTTTTTGGGCAGGAATCTTAAAACCTTTAGAAGGTATTTGGTTGGAGTAGATTCTGGAGAAGCTTCTGGATGGCTGCTTTAGGAAGAATTTGTTCAGACAACCTTTCTAGATGGAGTTAGAAGTGGGAAGAGTATTTAAGAGTGGATAAAGCCCATACTTGCAGGAGCTCATGCAGAACTGCATCATTTATCCACTGCCAGTAATACTTTGTCTGCAGCAGCAAAATGCTGAATGCTTTCTTTCTTGGCAAATTTTGCAGCCTGCATCCATGTCATGCAGCCATGCTCCTGACCTGGATCTTGGCTGACTGAAAACTAAACTCAGCATGTACCCTTTATTCTGGAAGTTCTATCGTCCAGAAACTCAGCACATATGTCCCACCTAGCTTGCTTCCTCCCAGTTTTAATTGCTTTTAATTCTGAGTATCAGATCATCTTTTCCACTTATTTTTGCAGCAGACAGTTATTAATGGGAAAAAATATTCCTGGTATCTGGCTGTGGGGTGGATCATGTTCCAAATACAAAGAATGACCTACTTTTGGTATGTGATGTGGCAGTTTTCCTCAGCTCCAAGAGTATTTCAGTAGCACTTAGCACCTTCACCTAGCTCTTGCCACAGACTATTTCCCCCTACAGGAGTGTTCATTTTCAGTACAAAAATATCCCATACCAAATGACAGATTACCCACATTGCTACTTTTTAATGAGGCAGACTCTCTAATGTAAAATAGTCACCGTGGGTTTCAGTTTGGCTCAGAGGTGGCTTGCAATAAAATACTGAGCAGTAAAATGCTGGGTTAGAGTAATGTTAGAGTAATACCCAATTGTACATGCCTATCACATTTTATTCCTGCCCCTGAAGGGTTGCTCTGTTTTTACTTAGAGCAGGGGCTGTTTGTCCCATTGAAAAATGTCCCTGTCAGGTTCTATGTGTGCTGACTTTTGGAGGACTGGAGTGATCACTTGGCTCTCATTTGTGGTCATAACTTGTGCTTTTATTTAAACAGGTCATAGGTTCAGCTGCAGACACCTCTGGTGATGCCTCCTGGGGCAGGCAGGGTGAGGCTTTGGGTGCCCTTCCTCACGGAGTGCTCAGTGACATCCTGTGTGTGTTGGAATGCCAGTCATGGCTTACCTGTGCATGGCACAGCCAGCTAAGGGAGTGTCAGGGAGGTTATCCTGCTGCACCATCACAAAACATCCTTCTAGAACTCACCAAAATGCTCTTAAATGTCCTGGCCAACTCTCCCATCCATTTCTGACTTAAAAATGTGCTCTGCTTCAAAAAGGGCTGGGTCAGACCTGAGAGCTGAATGCTTCTGATTAATGTCCAGGATCTCCTCAGTCTCTGCATGCTCATGCAGGTCAGGCTGCTCAGACACACACAGGAGCAAGGCTGAGGCTGGAGCTCCCCTCATCAATGAGTGCCCACGGGCAGCACCTTCAGGGTGAGTGTCATCTTTGGTAGACAGCACTTGTTAAGGTCCTCATAAATCCTTGATTGGTTCCACTGCTGGAAGTGTCCCCTTTTTGGAGCAACAAGAAGTGGGACTCTCTCCCTTCACAAATCCATTAACAGGGATTCTGTTACTGCCAATAGTTTTACCTGTTCTAACTTCACTGACCTGGCCTGGATTAGTTGTGATGGTAAGGAGAAGCACACGTTTTGAAGATTATCTTGTTTATTATGAGCTAATAAATCAGCTATTATTCAATTGGCACAGAGCTGCAAGAGTAATTACTTGGATATATTGAATGATTATGTCGAATGAAGGTGGATTTCTAATGATGGTTTAAGTTGTTCAAACTGTAGCTAGCCTTAGTCAGCTGTCATATTTGCCATTTCTGTGCTGATTTATCTTCATTTTCTAAAACCTGAAAGGTTCCACACTGTCTGTCCCTGCTATCAGTTTATTGTGACACTTACATCCATAGCTGCTCTAGCACTGACCATTTGGACAGTAAAAATGGGTGTGTAATTCTGTAGGTTTTGTGATTGTGTTTTACTGGGCATAGTAGACACTTATTTTCCCTTTACACAAGGCAAAAATACATTTCCTATATAAATGTTCGTGTTTGCAGAGATGTATCACTTTAAAAATAAGGATTAATAGGTTTTGTTTGAAGATTTTGGTACACATCCAATCTATATGCTAATAAAGCACAGCAAACCATGATGGCTGCAGTGTACTTCTGTCTCTGTGGATGATGATTTTTAGAGACAGCATATTTCAAAAAGCCATTAAAATGCTTTGTTTGTAACTTGACGAGTATATACCATGAAGTCATTAAAACCTCTTTCATCATTGTTCTTATTAAATTATCTTTAAAGGTCAGGCCCTGTTATCTGATACAGTGACGTCAAGGAGAGCATTACGTGGCTGAGCAAGCAGCACTTGGCTCTCAATCATCCCCACTAATGGGACAGATTGGTGTGAGAGCTGTGGAAAAAACCTTCTTCCACGTTTATTGCCCTGTGAGTTCAAGCCTGTGTTACTTGACTTGAGCTGCTGCTCACACAAAGTCCAGTGAATTTAATGATGAGGCTTCCAGTTGGGGCTCTTGGGCAGTTGTGGATTCCAAATACTGGAGAGAATTCAGTGGCTTAAGTGAGCTCCTAGTATGCAAAGTGTGTATGTTGTAACCTATATTTACCTACAGTTTTATTTCACCAGATTTCATGCCTTTGCAAATTGCAGACAGTAGATTCCCTTTCTCAGTCAAAAGCTTTTAAGAGAATTCTGACTCCAAGTTCCTTTTCCTTGCAACAACAGCGTGTTTGTTGTGTGAGAGACGACAGTGCACATGTTCTGAGAGGTGAATAGTGTACATTCAATGGGAAAGATTAGGCAGTTGCTCTGTAGAGAACATTTTCTGTGGATTCAGCCTAATGAAACATATGCTTCTTATTATTTCAAATACATTTTTTTACAATAACCATTTCAACATTATGAAAACGTTTAGATGTTTGCTCTACAATTTATATCCTTCTTCAAATGTCACCTCTTTAAACTCATAATCATTTTATGAAAAAATATTTCAGCTCTTTTAACAATTATTGCACTCAGAAAACAAAGCAAAGCCAGTCATGTGTATTCCATCCCAAACCAGGCTTGACCTCATTCAGAACTAATAGGATATTTTTATAAGATTTAAAAAAAAATAAAAATTAATAACATTAATCTACCACTCAATTCCATTAGTCTTCCTTAATTGTCTTGTGCACTGCTCTGTCTCTTCTGGGTTTCTGTCCCTGTAGAATACTCTGGGAGCTCTAGAGCAGGGGAAGGAAGCTCCTGGAGCCTGCAGGGTTTTCTCTTCCAGGGTGTGCAGGGCAGGAGGCAGGCACAGGATGGAGTTTTGTGCTGGACTCCTTGCTTTGCTCTCAGGAACACCAACATAGAGATAGTGTGCTTTAGGAATTAGGAGTTTCTCTTTGTTGGAATGCATCCTATGGATTTCTGATGGGAGGTTCAGCAATACACATTTTGGACTTTATTTCTTTAGTGTTATAGGGCCTAGTTCCCATTTCCTCAAAGGGCAATGAGTCAGGACTTCACAATTTCCTGTCTACTTTGATTTCTATGTTCACTACAGTTGACTGCAAAACAGTTTTGAAGGGGAAGATTTTTTTAATGAACAAGTTTAAAATAAAATCAGTGATATTTTGTAAGTTATGCAGTGTTTTCCTGACACCTTAACATCTTCCTATCAATAAAGCATGTATTTTTCATTTACTTTCTTACTTTATCAAACTACACAGGCTTTGGAAAAGACACAAACTACTGAAACAAATTGCTGTATTGTGGGTGTGCATTGCCTGTGGGTAATGTGATGAGAAAGAACAGTGAGCAGCAGTTCTGTGATGGAATGAGATGATTCCCAGAGGGCCCTTCCATGCTGGGGTTCCCCCCAGCCCTTCTAGGGTTCTGTGCAGACGGCTGGGACTTGCCTTTAGAGTGTACTAGGGAGAGGGGAGGAACAGGATCATTCTCTTGTTAAGTAATATTGCTTCACAGCCAAATTGATCACTATGGATCTACTCCTCTGTTAGTATTCCTTGTGTCAAAGCCTAGTTCTAACTTTGCAGAGTAAAACAATTGCCTTTATACTTCTGCTTTCCTTGAGATCCTTCTGGTTTCCTTGAGATCCCTCTGATTTCCTTGAGGTAGAGTAACACATAAATGAAAGATGCAGGATGAAGGGCAGCACAGTGTAGGTGGGCAAGCAAGCTGAGAGAGAAGGTAAATTTAAGCTCTCTGAGCAGTAAATCTCACCTGCATGAACAAAGGTGCAATAACTGCAGGCCTGTTTGGCAATACTGAACCAGTGAAGTGGGAAAGAAATAACTTGGTTTGCAAATAGAGGATTCAGCAGGACTGCTTACATCATCTGGGCAGAGATGAACATTTACATCTGGGCAGAGAGTTCAGGAGACAGTACTTTAATTTTTCCTTTGTCAAGTAAATGAAACAGGAGCTTACCTGAAATTAATTTTAGCTCAGTTCTCTGTTGCTACCCAGGCTTTCTATGCTTGACTGTACACTGCCTGCAACTGGTGTGCATTTTGTGTGTGTCCAGCACTGAGACAGCTTCTCACTAGAAGATGCTCCTGGTGTGTGGTTGATACTCAGCTCTGCTCTTACTCTACCCTTACTCACTGTGATTTGTACAGCTAGATGGAACTAACACTTTTCATTTAGATTAGGAGCCTGTGTCCATTTGGAGGCAGCTACAGACATGGGAATATGGGCATGGTTATATTTTTATGAGCGTGCTTATGCCTGATTTTAATTACACCTGCTCTCTGCTTACCTGCATTTGAAAATCAAATTTTTCCTTGAGAGGCTGTTGAAACTGTTGAAAATTGTCTGCAGGACATTCTTGAAATGAAGACCTAGACTGCATAAGGATGTTGATGATCAATGGAGTTACCAAATCCAATGGGTCTGGAAGCTGGATGGTTTAAGCCATAAAGTAGGGTGACCAGGTGTGCACAGTGTGTGTTTGTAAGACTCAGTGGATGATCAGAGGCACATCCCAAACTCCTGCAGCCATCAGTGCACAACTCAACAGTGGTATTTCAAGGTCATGTACATGCTGGAACAGACTTACATCTAGAACACAGGATTTTTTCACCACTGGAATTGCAACCAAATGATGACAAAATAGAAAAAAAAAAAAAAAAAAAACCCCAAACAACCCAACCCTTTCAGCTTCTAGTCAAAGTTGAAAAAAAAAAAAAAAAAAAAAAAAAAAAAAGACCAAACCCCTGAATTGTGACCTTTTGTGGTTAGAAGACATTATCACAGGATTAGTGCCTTTCTCAGTTTGCTATGTATGAAAATTGAGAATGTGATCTTACCCAGTTTTCACATCCATAACTATTGATTGAAGAACAAAGAATTTTAATCTCCAGGTACCTTGTTACGATTATATTTGGAATATAATCACTTCAGTAATTTTCCTGCCTCAGGCAAAGGTAAACCCTGGCTATCCTACACCCTTTCTAAATATGACATGTGATGCTAAGATGTATTCCAGATTTTCAGAGTCTTTGAAGGCCAAAGCCCATATGTATTTGCCTTCCTTCTCTCCTTTTAATTCCCAGATTTCAAAGGAATTGTCAGATTTTTTTATTTACTTCTCAAAATCTGTATTTGGTTGGTACTGCTGCAACCACTGTGGTTCTCTCATGGGATGTTGGTGTGCACAGTGTAGGTGACTTGCTGTTAGGGACACAGGGATATTTATTTGGTATGATATATCTTTAATTGTGCCATATCTGAAGAGTTTCCTTTTCCTTTGCCACCTCAGTTTCATCAAAAATCCTAGAAATCCTGTTGATAATGGCAGAACTTGCATCTGTCTAATCAAAAAACTCCCAGACTATCTGCCATTTAGTCAGAATTACTTAGATTCATAAGCAAAGTGCTGTTTAAATGAATCTTGTAAATCAGTAAAAGAAACTGGCCTTCAATCCCTTCATTAGAAAGTGTTTGATTCACCTTGCAGAAAGATGTTTGTGTTTTTAACCATTCAGCAGATAGGTATGCACATAATAACAGGCTCAAAAATCACATAAAGAAAGATTGTCCCTTGAGATTTAATTTAAAATTTGTAAAACGACTACAAAAATACAAAGGTCTGCATAGGTAGGTGCTGTTATGAGCTGTTCATAATTATTATATCATTGTTTCTGTGACTTTACCAGTTGTTTTAACAATTTAATACAGGTGGAACCCATTCTGTTATAACCATTTCTCACTGGTGTGACTGTTAAATTAGTGTGAAACTTGACAAGCATGGAATTTATCTGCTGAAAAAATGGTAAATCAGACTCTGGGTAAACCAGTGCATTCCGTGCCTTATGTATTCTGTGTGAAAGTTGGTATGAAAAGTAATCAAGAATAATATGAGGTTTTATTCCACCTCTCACTGAAAGACTGTGACATGTTTGGCAGATATTAAGAATGGCTCCCAAGACTTTGTGAAAGAGGTGGCAGCCACAGCTACCCATTATCCTGTTCCACATCATAAGCAAATATAAGTAAAAAGAACTTGGGACATTGCCAGACTAGCACAAAGCATGAACTGGAATCTTGAGACCAGATTTATCCTCCATTTGAATTACATCAGAATAAATTTGGCTTTCAGTTTGTTCTCGGTTTTGACTGGAGACTCTGAAAATGTTGAATTGCTGGAAATGTTTTCAGGTCCCAGACGAAGTAATCAGCTTTTCTAATGGACACAATTGAGAGAGTTCTATAGAAAGTCAGTTAAAGTTCTTGCATGGATTAAATTTACGTAGATTCAGTCCCAAACTAAACAAGCTGTTAACTTATCAGCTAATTATGATAATGTCAATTCCCCTGCATAGACAATATACTTAGTAATGTCTGTTCTAATGGGCATTGATGGGTCTTGTCCTTTGGTTGAACAAAGACTGGAAAATCAATCCACATAAAGGCATTTCCTTCAACAATCTGTTCCTAACATGATCTTCATTTGTGAAAGAAATTCAATAACAGCACAAGAAAACAAGTCTGATATTTCCTTATATACATCCTATGGGCAGGGATTTATTGCTCTAGAGGGTAAAACTTGTACCAACAGACAATGTCATGCAGCCAAACTGTTCATTATTTATCTGTGGCCTAATATCTAACATTTGATGAATGAATTTACAGCAAAATAAGGTTGCTGGAGCTTGTTCAATTGTTTCATGTGGTTAGGACAGCTGTAGGCAATCTGTATAGGCTCTTTGCTGTTAGAAACCTATACATGTTTAGGCAGTATGTATTTCATTTATGATCTGCCAGAAAGCATATTAAAACTGAAGATCACTCTATGAATATTCCTCTATGAATGCTTACAGCAGAAGAGGAATTTCCCAAGACTAAAAGTAACCACAGTAATTTCATTTGAACATCTCCTGTAAATGGAGTCCGTCTGTGTCTCCTACATGTGCTCTGTACGACAAGAGAGGTCACTTGATAAATATTGTGTCACTTGGCCTGACTTGCTCTTAAATTCAAAAAAAATGTCTTTACATGTCTTGTGTCCACATATGTAAAACCTCTGGTTTTCTTAAAGCATTGATTCCAGGCTTTGAATTTGAACCTTTTAACATTCAGGGTTATTCAACCAGAACCAAATATCACAGCTCCAGCACTCCACATGATGTTAAGTGGAAATAAAACTAGTCTGAGGTTGAGTCATGTAACAATCAAATACATGTGAATTTCAGTCCCAGGAAAGAAACTCTGTCTATTTTGCCCATCCTCCTCCAATCCCCATTAGACATTTTCCAGACATTCACTGATTCCTTCAGTTCTGCCTCTCTTTAACTTTCATCTGTGCTCAATTATTTTGTCTTTGTCAGCTGTTCAAACAGAATCTAAAAATACACTAAAACATCCACTTGCAAGCCTTTCTGCCCAGAAGGAACCAGGAGGGTTTTGACAATGGTTAGCTCATCATTTATTCCAAACCAAGGAATGAACCTCCATCTTTTTTTCCTGTCCAGGAATCCTTATAAATTACCAAATTAAGTGACAGGCAGCCTCCAAGGTTTGAAGTGCATGAGAGCACAGAAAGTCCTGACTTACATGGATATACACAGACAGAACAAATTTCCTCACAGATAAAGATTACGATTAGCCAAGCTGAACTTTCTTGGAATTTTAACGATTTTCTAAGGATAGAAAAAGTTACTTGGGCCTAATTTTGATGAGCTTCTAACTGAAGGAGAGCATCATACTTGAGTGCCTGTTGCATTTCCACACGTCTCTGAGTTTTGTGCTGACAACTAAACAAGTGTTGTGTTTGTTTTTATTTAGCTCTTAGTGGTATATGAGTTTCTATAAGGTAGTAATTAGAAAATCATCCTGCTGCTGTTGTGCACTCACATAAAAATGTCGTGATTACTCCTTCTGTTGTGCAAAGTGATTGTACTGTATTCTCACCTCCTTCTCTGCCAGTGGATCCAGGATTCACCTGACCAAGGAAGCCTCAGTGCAGCACACATTTAGGCTTTTGGCAGCCACAAAACCACTCGTTTGTTTGCAATTAAATGCACTCAAATACAGTGAGGCCTTTGCAATGACTTCATAACATCCCGATCCACACAATGGCTGGGCTGTGCACAGCCCTGGGTAATTCCCTGTGCTTGGTGGTGCAGCACAAGTTTTCAACTGGAATACTCTTGAAACAAATAAACAGCATTCTTGTGGCATTTTCATATAACTGGAAGGAATGTCACACACACTGTAAGGTTAAAGGTATTTATTTTTGTAAGTTTGAAATGTGAGGCAATTCCAGCAGCATCTCAAGGTAAAACTTCCATCTTCATGGGTGGTACTAGTTTGTGATAACTGAACCAGCAGCAAAAGGGGAAGGTAAGATACCAGAGTATAGAGCAGAACAAGGATATATATTATAATATATAATAAATTAATATAATATATAAATATAATAAAAACTAAGTTATATTTTTATCCACGCTTGTATTCTTATTCTATTATTTCTGAAGTCAGCTGCATGCTTTGGAAAACAAAGAAATTGATTGTCATTATCACCTTCTCTTTTTATTAAAAAAAAAAATCCACATTGCCCTACAGGTAGCTAGGGCAGCATTTGTTGTGACCATTCACCTTTCCAGCTTTGCACATATGAAAAGTTTACATGGTTTGCTTCAAGAATTTCTTGCTTTGCAGGTTTGCACAAAACACCAGAAATGGCTCACTTAAAATATACATCAAAAGGAAAGTGGTGGTAATGGATGAATGCTTTCATAAAAGTAGCTGGGGACTAATTCAGCCATCAGCAGCTCACAGCAGCCCCCATGGGAGTGGAGTTCATGGATTATATCTTTGGAGAGTAAGCACAGTTTTGAAGGCCCAGTTTTTAAAGTCACCTAAAATTGATGTTACAGGCTTACCAGGATTTTCAAAATCCACCTAAGGTACTCCATTTATAGTGAAAATTAAGAACTTGGGCAATTTTGAGAATCTTAATTCTTAAATTCCTTAATTATCTCTCCTTAGGTGAACTGGAAACTAAAATGATACTGGCTTTCCCGAGAGTTTAAACTCCAAGATCACTTTAAAAATGCCAGATGACAGTAAAAAGGGTCAAAACCAAAAGGGTTTTAGCAGAACATATTAAGAAGCCCCAAAAGCATGTAACTGTATTTATACTGAGCTACTGTTTGGGGAAAAACTTGGATGATGCATGCAATTTGGATTATCTGTATTTTCTGTTTGCTGCCTTTTGCCCTTTTTTTTTTTTTTTTTTTTTTTTGTTCTGTTTTGTTCTTTTTTTGTTGATTTGTTTTGGTTTATTTTACCTTCACTCTTTTGTTTTACTTTGAAATTAATTTATGTACAATATTTATGCATTTTCAGTAGATTTCATCTTGAAATGGATGTTCACTTATCATATCTCTCAGATCATATGTTTCAAGACAGAGTTGGGAGAGTCAAGTGTTCTTTAGATCAGAGCTATGATCTTATCTAAACCTGAGTCTGGTGCAAATCAAGCAGAAACCAACATAAAGCTGAACTCCCTAATGGTACCAGTTCTTAGAGACGAATTCAATCCTGCTAAGTTGAAAAAACCCTTTCGGTTGGTACAAGAGTTCAACCCAAATACAAGCTGTTATCGTTTGCAGTCATCTGGAAAGGAAAATGCTCTTAATGCAATGCCAGTAAAGGACATTCCCTTGAGTTTTCTTGCTCTGAGCTGCTGTGGCTTGTTTACGTTCCCCAGAGAAACTGTGTGAAATCTTTCACACACTAAGTCAAGCCTTCAGAGAAGTTTAAGGTAGGACTTAGAATACTGTCTGATTCATAAAACTTATAATTTTCACTGTAAGAACTCCTGGACCCTGCTCCCTTTTCTTCTTCCATGTGCTGATCACTGCGGGAAGCATTAGACTTCTCAGGCATTTGTAGTGGGAAAGCCAAAAGAAAACTATCCAGCAGGTCAAGGCATGGAATATAGTAACAAACACCTGCTGCTTCTACATATGGATAGATTTTTCACTTAAGTGGAAATCACTTAACTGAAAATCAAGGCACTGGTGGAGATCGTATGAAAGCAGTTAAAGCCAGAGAAGCTTGCAGGAGTGTTTTATGAGAAAGCATGTAGCTCCAAGTGTTAACTTCCCCAGATAAATGTGCAGAATTAGTTAGCTATTTTGTCTCTTTCGTTTGCTAATCAATTTTCCCCACTACCAGCCTATGACAACCAGTAGGCCTGCACATTTGTTTCATATGGTTAAAGAATGTTTAACCCCCTAGTGACCCTCTAGTGTTTGCTCTCCTTCCCTCAAGGCACGGAAGACTTTAAAGTAGAACCCGATGAATGAAAAGAATTAATCCCTGGGGGGCTTTTGTCATGAAAGCTTGAAAGGGGATCAGAACATGATATGCTGACAGCTGAAGTCAAGAGGAAAATTATGATATAATACAGCAAGTCAAAAATGTTACATGCCATCGTATCCAAAAGGCAAACAAAGTATACATATTGCCCTGGTTCTCTTTTGGCTGCTCTTGCTACTGGCAACAGTAAAATCTATATGGAACCCCTTGAAAAGACAAAGGGTGTCCATGGCTGCTCTTTGAGAATAAAGTTGTTGAGCTTCTCAAAAATGGGTGTAACATGTAATGAGCTTCTTCTGACCCCTGGGTTTTATACCTTTTACAAGTCTATGATGGATCTCTGGTTGCTGTTACTGCCCTGGACAGTTTTGTTCAAGCTTTGTTTCCTAAGTAGTTTAGTTTATCTGGACATTCTGAGGCTTGGCTTTGATAGTTTTGAATTTTCCTGTTGTCTTCATTCTAAGCTCTTGAAGTGGCCATTACATCAAACAGGACGGTAAGAATAAATTGCAGCAAAAATAACATATTTTCAGTCCTTCTGTGCTTGTTCCTCTTCACTCTGCTTGTCATAGACAGCCACAGCCACAGCTATGCTCAATAGCTACTGGATGGTGAGCCCAAACCCAGACATATTTTCACAAGTGGTATTTTAAATCTGTGGCTGACTTTCTGGTTAGAATAATTTTAGGAGTCTCCGAGCTCCTGGCGAGCTTTGCCAGCCAGGACAGACGAAGAGGCAAGCTCCGAGTTTCCAAATTATATTACAATGAGCCAACGAGAATTTATTTTGCTTGCAATTCCGCAGTTCTAATGAGAGAATTATCTATTAGGAGATGAGAGAATTGTATTGTGATCCCGGCAGGAGGGTCCGGCTGCAGAGTGAGGGCGGGCACTGACAGCAGGACACGCCTGGGAGGGGCCGGGGGGCTGAGGGATGGGTGACCCTTAGGGAGGTGACCCTTGGGGAGAGTGACCCTTAGGGATGAGTGACCCTTGGGGAGAGTGACCCTTAGGGGTGAGTGACCCTTAAGGACAGGTGACCCTTAGGAGCGAGTGACCCTTAGGGGTGAGTGACCCCCCCTTAGGGACGAGTAACCCTTAGGGATGGGTGACCGCCCCCGTCACATCTGCATGGGAGGGGACACCCTGTCCTTTCCTGCTGGAATGCACGGGACTTCTCCCTTCCCTTCTCCCTTCCCTTCTCCTTCTCCCTTCCCTTCTCCCTTCCCTTCTCCCTTTCCTTCTCCCATTCCTTTTCCCTTTCCTTTTCTCTTTTCTTTTCCTTTTCCCTTCCCTTCTCCCTCTCCCTTTCCCGGCCGTGTCCGCAGCGGGGCCGTTCTCCGGTGGCCACCAGGGGGCGGCCTTGGCCCAGGCAAAGCGCTCGGGTCGCCCGCTCCGTACCCGGGAGTGTAACCCGGGATGGGACCGGGATGGAGTGTAACCCGGGATGGGACCGGGACGGGCCCGCGTCCCGGAGTGTAACCCGGGATGGGACCGGGACGGGCCCGCGTGCCGGGAGTGTAACCCGGGATGGGACCGGGATGGAGTGTAACCCGGGATGGGACCGGGACGGGCCCGCGTGCCGGGAGTGTAACCCGGGATGGGACCGGGACGGGCCCGCGTCCCGGGAGTGTAACCCGGGATGGGACCGGGATGGAGTGTAACCCGGGATGGGACCGGGACGGGCCCGCGTGCCGGGAGTGTAACCCGGGATGGACCGGGATGGAGTGTAATCCGGGATGGGACCGGGATGGAGTGTAACCCGGGAGGGGTAATGGTGGACCGGGATGGAGTGTAACCCGGGATGGGACCGGGATGGGCCCGCGTCCCGGGAGTGTAACCCGCGATGGGACCGGGATGGAGCGATGCAGAGCGAGGATGAACCTCCTAAGCTCACGCCGGGCTGGACTGGGAGACTGGAAAAGCCTTGGATGTGTATCCAGGGTCACCCTGCATGGAAAATCCAACAAAAATCGAGCAAAACAGGACAAGATTTTCAGTTTTCATTTCTCGTGCAAAAAGAATCCAGGGTTTATCAGGACTTTGAAATCTGACCTTTGAGTTTTCTGGGTGGAAATGGAAAAGAAATTACACTCCCCAAACTATTGAAGAGATGGTCGGTATCTTGTTTAGAAGTAGAATTTAGCTATAGTTTTCTGATTTTAGTTTTTGAGAAGCAAAGTGTGTAGCCCAGGATTGAAAGCAATCCTCGGGAAGGGACAGCCAAGCCCGTGTTACCCAGAGGTTCAGCTCACCCCGACCTCTCAGTGTAGAGATGAATTAATTACCTCCCCTAATCACAGTGTGCAGCGATGGAGGCAGCTCGTGTTGTGCTGATTAAAACTGGTTTATAACCTCAGTTTTCAATGTGTGCTGAGAATGCTTTCAACTGAGGTGTTAAACGTTTACCAACAAAATTAACAAAAGTTTTAGGAGCTATAAAAGTGAAATCCTGTTTTCTCCAGTGTTTCTAAGAGAAATATTCCCAGAAATGGTGCAGATGATATTAGCAAATTTGAGTTTGCTAAAATGAATCCTGAAAGTACAGAACTTTTGTGAGTTTCAGCATTCTGTGCTAAAAATGTCAAGGTTGTGGATTCAGTCCTTGCATGGACCATTCACTCAAGAGCTGGACTTGATGATCCTTGTGAGGCACTTCCCACTCAGGGTATTCTGTGATTGTGTGGTTTTGGGATTCCTGACAAATGTGATATTCCCATATTTGAGATTGTGGCAGGTAAACGTGAATGAATCATAAAATACTGGCCTGTAAAACAAAAAACCCCCCAAACAAACAATCAGAATTTTGCAGTGTGTGGAAGACTAAGAGAGGGAACTCAATATGATACTGTTTGAAGGAGTAGCAGAAATGTCCCTGCTAGCTGCTAACTGTGTGAGGGCTCCTCAGATGTGGGGGAATTTGTACAAGCTCCAGGGTACCAGACAGCATTTGCAGAAATTGCAGCAGAATTGTTCCCAGAGCTGTGTGGGACGAGCCATGGGAACATCTGGCCCTTCCTGAGTGAGCCTGAAAGAGTGCCCAGAAGTCCTGACCCCAAAGCTGGTTCTGAGTGAGCCATCAGTGCCTTCTTCCTTCTGGGAATGGTTCTGTGTGCTCAGCATGCCCAAGGGCACCTGCTCTCTGACCTGCAGGGTCCAGCCATGGTCTGCAGGCAGCTCCAGACTGGCACGTTTAAAGGCAAAGTGAGCAGAACTCCAGCTCAGCCCATCCCGGGAAGGCTGGCTGATTAAATGCAGTTCTTAATCCGCTAAGAGAGCAGTTTTAAGCTGAGAAGTGGAAGTGTTACAAAACAAACAAACAAACAAACAAACAAACAAAAAAAACCACATAAAGATTAATCAGTCATTCTTGACTCAAATGCCTCCTTGCTCCATGTCCGTGGCAGCCATGTGACTCCTTTTCTTTCGGCTAAGAGCTGAGTTGTTCTCAGCAAGAGGATGACATCTTTTGGCTTCTTTTTACCCATTTTTTGGAGCACAACTGAATGCTCAGTTGGGTCATATCCTATCTGTGGAATTCCACTGAGCTCAGTGAAAATAGCTCCCAAGGAGTGGCAGGAGGAGAAGAGCCTGAAATTTGGATTGAACTGAAGCTGATAAATTGAAAACTTAATATCCACAAACTGTTGGCGGGTTCTGTTTGTGTATCCATAGTTACCCACCACGTATCATCCCAGTATCTGCATTTTAAGTGCAACAAGCAGTAAGAGGAAAAAAAGTTGCTTTATCCGAGTTGTTGTTGCTTTAGGATAGAAAATTCTTTTGAAAAAGTCCCAAGTGGCTAATATAGGGTTTTATATTAGTGCAAGAATTTTGTTCAGATCCCAGCTGTTTAAGAAGATGCTTCAGGAGATCTTTACAATGACAGGGCCTGAAGTTAGAAGGGTGTAGATAGGATACAAAGAGCCAAATTCTGTTCTGTTCTGCTGCTTTTAGCTTTGTCTAAGTCTTATAACTATTCCAAGTTTTATCTGGGCTATAACACTGCCTGAAATAATTTTGAAACAAGCATTCAACAGTGAAAAACATCTACTCTGTGGAAAATAAGAGAAATGGGTACAATCATATGATTAAAGTTGTTCCTTTGGACACATCCAACTCTTACCTTAATTAGTATCAATCTTCCACTAAATGGGAGCTGTGGAGTGTGTGCAATGTTGAGTTCTCATATACTGGCTATAAAGAAAATATAATCTTGTGTTTTTTTAACATTTCCTTCAAATACATTTTAAAATTGACTCTAGATATGCTGACTTCAGATTCTGAAGAGAGTTTCTTCCCTTTGTCATGCATTTCTTCTGTGGATTTGCAGATTCATAGTTTTTGCTGAGTTGTTGTCAAGGAAATAAATTTTAGCAGAATTGTTTTAAAGATCCTTGTTAACAATTAACAATTTCGTCTGCCATTCAGAGGTCAAGGGCAGAATTTTTGACAAAATGAAAAATTATACTCTGAGTAGGTAACATGCTTAACATAAACATTTGTCATGATGAAAGATCCCTAAAAACCTGAAGATTCAGTGAAGTTCTTGGGGCTCACTGGAGCATAAATTTGTCTTCTAAAATGACAGGACTTTACATGATTTTAAGTTTCCTTAATGTCTTAAAGTGGTTCAGCTGTAGCTCAGATTTGATCACGTGTAAAGATAAAAATCATAGAAATGCACAGATACTAATATTTACATTTTTATGTGCAAAGTTCATATAGTTGCAACTGGGAGAGAATGTTGGCATTTACCCAAATTTCAGGTAAAAACTGTGAGCAAACTGGAGTTAATGGGATCCAATAATGGTCAATAATATTTGATCTTCAATATTCATTGACAAGATTAAAATATAAATGTATTTATATTAGCTACAGCTGAGCCAGCTGGTTAAATATGAATTGAGTTGACATTTACTGATATGTTGGGATAGTTGGAGCATAATTGAATCATAACCAAATGCTAAAAATATCTACCATTTTCTGGTCATGTTGCTGAAAAAGTGCATCTAACTGCCTGAAAGGTATATCACACAAATTATGGCACAGTTGTTTTAAGCTATGGGTTTCTTGTATTAACTCTAAAATGATCCTGACAAGTGCTGCTTTCCTTCCAGAATTACTTAATATGTCTCTCCTTAACTAGTTGCAGTGTGTATGAATCACATACTTTGGTCTGTAACTTCTGCAGTGGAGGCCATCATCTGTTACATTATCCTTCCTGTGAGTGTATTTGGCAAAGGAAAGGAGCACTCTGAGGAAGAAAGTGATCCATTTGGGTTTCCACTGCTCTGGCTGCTCCTTCAATTGTATCATTCCCCTTCTGTCAGGTGAGATCATTATTACACGTCCTGGACAGTAATTCCCATTCGGGTGGGGTAGGTTTTGAAGCAATCAGTCAGAGGTCAGATTTGGTCAGGGTGGGACCCTTTCCAAATTACTCCTGGAAAAGGTGGGACCAGTTCCTGAAGCAACATTCTGTGAGTGGAAAAAATTATTTGGTGAAAAAGTTGTAACATTTCACGGATCTTTTATAAGGCAATATATAGGAAAGCCTGAGAGCAGAATGACTGAAAGTGAGCAAATGTATTAATGAGAATTCATCAAAGTTAGCTCTTCATCTGGAATATTAAGTTGAAGTACATCTGACTTGCTTCTAAATGCTATGATTTTCTGGTGTTGTAATCAGAATTATGATTACACTGTGGAGACTTTTAAATTATTCTTCACCAAATGAACTAAATCACTGTCCCCAGTCCCTCATTGTGGAACTGTGACATCAACTCAGCTCTGGATCTGCCTTTTGCTCCCGAAAATCCATCTTGATCAGTAGCTCAAAGGTTAGTTAAAGTAAATATGAAATAACTGGAGGCCAACTTAAAGCAATTCATCTTGTTTTGTCTCTATTATTTGCAGGCCAAACTGCTGTACATAACCAGCAAACACCACTGTGGATAATAAATGAGAGATGCTTACGTTTAGAACAAGTGCAGAACTATAAATTGTGGAGGACACACTTGCCTGTGTGGAAGCCCATTTGAAAGGCTGAAGTTTTGTGAAAGAGGAGAATTACTGAAATCATACCTAAAGTGAGTGTTCTTTCAGCAGAGGCTGGTTGTTCCTAGTAATTGTGTTTATGTACACTTTAGACATTGACCTCATGGCTCAGACATTCACCGTGCCCAGAGCTTGGTTGCTTAGCACTGAATGCTAAGTGACATATTAAGTTCAACCAAATGTCAGTCATTGCAATGATGTCATGTTGTCCAAAACCCATTAATTACTTTGAAAATTCCCACAGGAACTGAAAATCTCAGATTATCTGCCTGAATTAATGGGAGCCCTGTAATTGAGTGATGGATCCCATGCTGTTATTTTGTATCTTATGCACTTTACATTTTGAATGAAATATACAAATACAGGTTTTGGTCACCTCTGCTGATCTTAGAATCGCTGCCAATTTTAATATTGTCATTGAGAACAGTCCCACTAATAATTCATTAAGAACAATCCCACTAATAATAACAAATGTGAAAGGCTGTATTCCCCACAGTACACCTTAGAAACTGGTATCTCTTAGGAGTTATCTGCAGTTTGGTTACATGGCTGGGAGTTGGAGAGTCTGGCCCAAAACCCTCATTCCTGTTTTAGCAATGTTCAAGGGTTCTTTCAAGGGGAAAAAAAAGGAGTTAATTTTATTTTTTTTTTTTTAATATCACCTACTAACTGTAGTGTAATTGTTCTTTTTCTCTCTTCAGATGGGAATGTATAAAGAAAGATGGTTTTGAAGGGTGTTGGTGCACCAAGTTACCAGGCTGCAGGCAAATTCCAGAGCAGTGCAGGCTCCATGCTTTTTTGGGCCAGGGCTGGGAGGTTACAGGATGCTGTGCTCATGGCAGACCCACTTCAGGCTCCTGTCTGATGACCCCATCCAAGCTCCCCTTCTCCACTTTCTCGTAAGTTATCAGCAGTTACTCTATTTTATGTGATCTGGCTTCAGTGCTGCTGTATTTTATAAGCTAACACCTAAAGGAGAACAAAAATCCCTCCAAATAAATATTATGAGACTTGAAGAAATGTTTTCTGGTGGGTAATATTCCAGATGAAGCCTGTCTCTTTACAAACACTTTGCAGTCTTCTTGATTTTTCTATAAGGAGGCCTTGGTGAGATTTTCCTTTCATTTTAATGGATTCATTGGGAGCAAGTTGCCACTGTGAGCCAATATTCAATATTCAGGATTAGGTTATGTTAGTTAAAGTTCTTCCCAATGCGGCTCGACATATTTTATTTGTAGGATGCAGGTATGAGAAAGAAGGAAAGAAAGATTAATTAAATTCTTTTTATGATTAATTAAAGACTTTTTAAAGTCATTAATTAAAGACTTTTTCTGATTAATGATCAGGCCAACTTTCTGCAGGTAGAACATTATGGAATTGTCTGGTCTCCCCCAGATTGCACTGAAGAAAGGTGTCTGAAGCTGCTGGAAAGGGAATCATGATTCACAGGATGGTGAAATTAAACATACCTGTACTTTCTCTTTAATAAAAAGATGCAGAGTCATAAAAGCAATTTTCTTGCTTTGCTGTTCTATATAGTGGCAGCAAAAGATGGCTTGATGCTTCTTTGGTTCTGTTTTTAATTTGCTTTTGTTTCATTCTTTTATTCTTCACATATGTACGAGGCATGTTCAAATAGAAAGCTCAGAAAGTGGCTAACTTCTGATGCAGTCAGCGGGCTTTGGAAGCAAATTTCCAGATACCTTATTCCTCATGGTACCCCTCAGTAGGAATGTAGGACCAGATGGGGAAGATGTACAGAGTATTTTTTTATTTATACCATCAACTTTTATCTTACAAAAAATGATGAATTCAGCATTTTCCAGGATGTCTTTATATATCTTCAAATACCATGATTGTGTATGGTGGGGAATGTTAGATCTCAATTCAATCTCAATTTAAAATATAACGACTTTTTTCCAGTCTTTCCTTTGAGAAAGAGTGTGAGTCCTTAAAAAACCCCACAAAACCCAAAAAGATGGATGGAGTCAGTCTGTCTTAAATAGCTTATATTGAACTTAAACAAAATAATATATTGATCTAAAACAAGTAACATAATCAATATGAAAAAGAACTCTAAGTGCCAGAAGATACTGAATAAAAATTCAAGTGGTTGGCTGTCTAGAAAGTGGGACTACTGAACGTGCTGTGAAGTTCCTGAGGCATCATAAGACCCAAATTCAGTTTACCAAAGCTGAACTAAATCTTTTGGGATCTGTGGGGTGATTTTGGCTTTATTCCAGCCAGGGAGTGGTCAGCAGGGTCTATTTTGGGGACGAGGAATGCCCCACAGTGCTGGATGGAGGAGCTGGGGTGTATCCTGATCCGTGGCATGCTGCAGAAGGGCCTGGCTGTGGAATTGCCCTCCTAGGCTGGGGGAGCAGCCCTGCAGAGTCCTGGCTGGCCAGGCCATCTCCTGCTTTTAGCCAGCTCATTTATTTGTAGTGTTCTGCTAACGTTGCCGTTTAAGCTGCCTGAGAACCAAAGCCCTTGTGGCTTGCCCCTCCCCAATGGGATATCTCCTTTCCTAGTATGCTAACTCTGGAAATGCATTAGAAGAATGCAATATCCTTGAAATTGCACTTCTCTGCCAGGAAAATCAGATTTCAGACCTGAATCTAAGAGTATCTCTTATTAATAGCTAACACCTATGTAGCAACTGTGTTTGCATTGCACTTTACCAAAAGGAACAAGACCCTCTCTTTGCCCTGATTAATGTGCAGGCTGAATAAACCAAATGGGGCATAGCAAATTTATCTATTTTAAAGTATATTTAGCTTCCATTACCACAAATAGTTGACAGTTTTATATTCTCAGTGTTCGTTTTCTAAAAAATAGGCTTGTGAGACAGGGTAGTGCTGTTATTCCTATGGGCAACTAAAGCACAAGAAGCTGCTTAGTTGGAGTTCACACAACAACATATATGGCAGATGAGGGATCTAAACTGACATATTCTGGCAACAGGTTCTGTTCTGACACGTTCTGTTGTCCTGGCTGATGTATTTCTCTTGAAATCAGACAAAAGAAAGCAACGAGGAAAGAAACAGCTTTTACTTTAAATGGCTTATCTTGTTGGACATCCTGCAAGCAGAGCCTGGGGGTTCTTTGCTGGCTTTTAGACCCTCAGGAAACACCTGCACTCAGGAGAAACCCCTCCAAAGGCACAGCTCTCAGCCGGATAGATCCGATTGTCAGCCTGCTCCTCATGGAGTGGGTCTATGTAGAAAGATAATGTTATCACTAAGCACAGAAAGTAAAGGAAGTGAGCATTGCTTAAGGCACATTTTAGAATGTTTTAGATGCTTGTTGGTATTTATTATTCGAGCTCAGTGAATTCATTCCTCCACATCTTGGTAAATGGATTTTTCAGGTTCATTTTCCTGAATACTGGCATGTTCTACGCCACCACATAAGGGTTCAAAGTTACAGAACTTACTACCACTAAAAACAGTTGCTGCTGGGAGACACTTTTACTAACTTTCCAGAAGCAAAGCAGAAAATAAAAAATCCAGTAAAAGCCTGCCTTTCCTTTTGAATTACTGAGCACACAGACTCTTGCTCTGTCCAAGCCTCTCCTACACTGACATCAGTGACATCGTGGAGATGCAGGAACTTCTTGTCACCAACTGCTGCATCAAAGATCATTTTTTCAGGTCCAGCTCTGTGGTATTGCAATAAAAAGCACGTGAAACATTGCCAATTAATTTAACAAATAATATTTTTGACATCCTAACTTATCTGAATAAAGGAAAGCCAGACCGTTTTAAACATATCTAGGGGAAAGTGAGTGTCTCTAGAAAGTGCATATCAGGAAGATAAGGCTGCTTTTTGATGGTAGGAAATGTGCTGAACTGTAGTCAACACAGACTTTTCTTCCTCATGATGTGGATATCTTAAGGCAAAAATGCAACCAATAATCCTTGTTCTTTTTCTGTGGATTTTCCTTTATCTGAATTAACACAAAGCATTTATTTTGGCTTGCAATTGTGAAGGCCTGTTAAGTCATTGATTGCCATGGGGCACTTCAAATATGTTTCTGCTTCCTTCCACTACTGGTTTGGTTGTGGTTTAGCCTGTGATTGCTTTCAAATGTGTCTCATAAGCAGACATTCTTTTGAAAAGCGTTATTTTAAAAGGCTGGATTAATTTAAAAGAAAGTCTCCTTTCCCAAAATGAGCATATATTTTGGATGGGACAAAGTCATACTGCATGGAAGAATAATGCAATACTAGATTACTGCCTTAAATTAAAAGTCAAATAGAGCCAGTGGAATTCTCATTTCTAATAAATTCCAGATATTCTGGATTGCTGAGTCTATATTGTGATTGCAAAGTCCCTAAATAGTGGCTAATTAGAAGAAAGACGTTGACAAATTGCACAGAATGAAGACAAGACAGAGAAGGTAGATTTGGGAAAGAAATAGTATTGAACGAGCCTTAAAATGTTCTCCTTGGTGAACTTCTATAAGTAGCTTACATTATCCACTGCATTTTTTAAGTGATTAAATACTTCTATCACTGTAAAAAGAGCCAAGGGGTGATGGGTTAAATGAAACTAATGGTAAGAACATCAGTCTTGTTGCTGAATAACTCTATTCCACGTTTAACAGCCTTTGCACATGGTTTAATCCAGGCTTTTTCACTAAGAGTGTAAGGTTAGCTTTTATTTAACCTGATGATGTTTCAAATTTGGATTATATGGTTTAAAATATATTTTATCACAGGACTGAACATAAGCAAATTTTTTCTTGGCATTTACTGGAATGCTACATTTTTTTTTTTTTAATTGAGGTTTCCTGAAATGTGGTTTATTTTGCAAATTAAAAAAGTGTAGAAAGCCACATTCTTGATCTTCTTTTTAAGAACCAGATCCTATCAAGTGTTTTTCTACCACATATTCCCATGGGTATAGAAAAGTGTTTTATTTCATTAAAATATTTGTACTAAGCATTTTTAAAAAATACTTTAATGTAGACAGATTTTTGTGCATTTATTTAGTATTTCTAATAGATCTTGTCAGACAGAAGAAATCAATAAATATCATGTATTACACAAGCTGGTTTTAGCTTCTGAATAGCTCTGACTCAGCATAGATTATAAAAAGCCAATGGCTGTTGAAAATGGGTTGGTTCTGTTTGGTTGACTGAGATGGTAAAATATGCCAAAATAAGCACAAACTCTACTGGCACTACTAAATAGTTTTCTGTTTCTATTTGTCTCAAAAGTAACTAAGCACTTCTCAGTTTTGAATCAAGAATTATTTGGATTGACTTCTGCTTCTTCAACTAGAAATACTTCCATGTTCATGTTTTGATGTAAAATTGGGTTTTTTTTGGTGTGTCTTTTTAATATCACTTTATGTGTAATGAGATTTATGTAGAATTCAAGGAAAAAATTGCGCCCCCCCCCCCCCCCAGATGTTTCAGTGGAAAAGACTCTAAACCTTATGACAATATAAGGAAAAAACTGAGATGGTGTTCTTAACTTGGGTGGTGCCTGATGTTCACCAACTCTTACTATCACACTATTTTTATTTAATTCCACAAATGTAGACCAAGTGTGTCTTGTCCTTTTCTGGAAGTGGGAGGTGGGAGAGGGCTGTGTGACCTCTCTTTTTCTTAGGCTGAGTTTCCACATGTGTAGGATGCAAAGAGAGGAGGTCTCATGGCCATCTCGTGGTCTGTGGCCACAGGGAGGATAGCTGAGGCACTGTTTGATGTGTTTGATGTCAGCTCATTTTCCCCATCCTACACAGCTGGATCGATTGTGTTTTATCAATCATCCTGAAATAGCTGTTTGCAAGATTATAACACCCTTGGCTGGAGCAGTGAATAATGCTGACTCCCACTTCTTGATTCCCTCCCTGCTCTCTGCAGGTTAAAAGTCATGTGTTGGTCTGCACTGTACACACCCTTTGTGTGTTGAGGCAAGAGGGAACAGCTTTGTGCTCACAACTTCCCTGGCATTTAGAGAAGCTGTAAAGTGCAGGGCAAGTTCCTCAGCTCCCTGCACTGAAGTGAGCAGGTACAGTGACAGCTCAGGCTGAATCCATCAAGATGGGCAGCAGGGCTGGCTTTCAGCAAGTTTTCCCAAAGCTTTCCAAACTCAAGATGTTCAGAAGGCTGCTGCCTTTGCTGGAGATTATCTGTGATCCTAAGGTAGATCATTGCCACAACAATTCCAGATGCACAGCCAGGCTCCTGATGGCTTCTCACTCCCTGAGCTGTCAGTAAAGCTGCTGCAGGATATTCCTGCTTTACTGTGCTCTGTGCTTCCGAATCCCACATCTCTGTGCTGCCCCAGTTCAGTTCTTTTCAGACAAAACCAGAAGGGAGGATTGTTTAGAGAGTTTTCATGAAGAACAAGCTGCAGATTCTCCTCCAGTCCTAAGGCAGCTGCAGTTGTGTGGGGAGAAGGGTTTTTAAGCAGAGCACAGACCCACAGAATCATTTTGGGTTGGAAAAGCCTTCCAAGGTCATCGAGTCTGATCTGTGCCCGATGCCCACCCTGTCACCCAGCCCAGAGCACTGGGTGCCACCTCCAGCTGTTCCTTGGACACATTACTGGCACTTGCAGGCAATCCATCCCAGGGACTCAGTGGTGGCACGACTGGAGTCTGCTCTGAGCTGCTCCTCCCAGAACCAGGGCACTTCAGATCTGCACCATTGTTCTTCTTCCTGCAAGCTGATGAGTTTCTGACCAAAACTGTAGGATGTGTTGCTTACAATAGCAGAGGAGTTGACTCAGAGATGTAGGAGGTCTGCTCCAGTTCTTTGCTTGTACCAAACCCCAACTGCTGAGTTCAGGAATTGGCTCAGTTTCTGTTAAGGGAATGCTGGAGGCCCCTGTGAGGGTGCAGCACCCTTGGGGAGGCTTGGTGACATCTGTAGCTGTTAGTGCCCCCCAGAAGGCATTGAGGAGTCATCTCTGCTCAAGGGTGAGTGTCCTGGGAAGGGCCTACTCTGAAATCTGTGTAAAAGCAACAGAGAGGAAAAAAATCTGTTGGAAACAGCCAGTTAGCAATTATCTGTAAAATCAACATCTGTGAAATCACAACTGTTTGTGGTGTTTAGGTGCTGATGGTCATGCGTCCTTTAGGAAGATGTTTCACCACCTTTGGTCTGAAAAATATTAAAAAATGGAATTGTGTTATGCACATGAGCAAAAAATAATTGAGGCTGGTTGCAGGAAAGAGGGTTATACTGAAGTTCTATATTTCACATCTGCACCTCTCAAGTCAGTTTCAGAAAATGGTATTGGAAGTGACAGAAAATGTAAGATTATTCAGAATTCAAAGCATACTGATTTAATCTTTAATGTGGTATGTAATAAAGGGGGAACCATACTTCTGTAGATTTTGAGTATTTGTGGCAACATATATGTTAATTATTGTCAGTTTGTACAACTGGAGAAGGTAAAAAAAATCTATATTTCAAGTAGTTTTAAAGTTTCGCAGAAGTCTGGTTTTAACCAATTTTATTTGACTTTCCATTAATGACTAAGAGGAAGGCACATGCAAAACTTGTAAGCTGTAGTTAACTGGGAGTGTTTGCAAATATTCTGGAGGACAGGATGAGAAAAGCTGTCAGAGGCAGGTGTGGCCCTGGGGTCCAACAGCCAGAACACAGAGCCTCTGACAGTCCCACGACAATTCTGGGAACCCTGGGGGGCTCCCACCTGTTCCCAGGGGGAACAAAGGTGGCTTTCAGGACTTTTGGCCCTTTCTTTCCTGCCAGAGGGGGTGTGGGTAGCTCAGTGTCTGTAGCTGGTTATGAAGCATGGCAGATTTTGGACACATCCAACTAAGCTGTTTATCTCCATGAGGAATTTACAAAAAAAAAAAACCCAAAAAACAACAGGAAAACAGGTAGAGAATTTGTTGATCTAAGTTGTACCTTGATGAATCTAGGAGAAAAAAATTGATGAATAGAGATAATTTGGAAATCCTTTGTAATTCAATAATCCTTCAGAGCTGTCATGTTTATATAATCACACTCAGAGAAAATGGCCAGAAGAAGGCATCACAAGAAGTTATAGTTTTTCAAAATTTTTGTCAATGTGTACATGTTCTATTCAGTTTACTTTAGAAGCTGATGAACTCCAAATTTTTTGTATCCCTTGTTAGCATGATCCAGTCAGCTGTAGTAAATGAAAATCCTTGCTCTTAATCTGGAGAGACATATATTTGGAATTGAAAGAACAGAATTTCAGTATCTGTGGTTTGGTGAGACATGAAATATAATCCAAATCTTCTTATTCAATTTACCTGGCTTACTTTAAAACAGATTTCTTTTTTTGTCTTCAGTCAGTTTTTCTGTGGAAAAAATATTTACTTGACGTAAGGTTGGTATTGATCTGAAAGCTGTTGTGTGGTTATCCTCACACTCAGGGCAACAAACTGTAGATGAAGAGCTTCAGTGGACAGTGGGCAGTGCACTATTATATCTCATAGATAATGCTTTCATAATGCTCCTGAAGGACTAAGAAATGTAGCTCCTCCAGATTGCTTGTGAGGACTTGCAATGCATTAGGGACACAACTCATCTGAACCCTCCCAGGCTCCTTGCCACCATACCAATAAAAAATTATCTAAGCAGAATTTTCTTTATACTTCCTTTGCTCTTTTACAGTTTTGTACTTACATTTTATCTGAGACAGAGCTCAACACCTTTTCTGAGTCCTCTCAGCTGTCTAAATGCAATTATTTTGAGCCTCACTTTTCTTGATCTGCTCTCAGATAATGAACATTCTGATGCCAACACGAGTTGCTCATCCCTTCCTGCAGCTGTACTGAAATCTCTCTCCCTGCTGTTAATTGTGAGACATGGTGTGCACATTGTGTTGTCTCTGTGCCTTCTCATATCTCTGTTTGCATTGGACTCTGTCTTTATTTCACTAATTATCTCTGTCAGATTCCATCCAAGAGCTCCTAACACAGGAGGCAGCTACTGCAGCTGGTGAATGCCAACACTGCCTTGCATCTCAATTTCCAGACATTGGAAATTCCACCTGGAGCAGCACAGGCCACCTCTCCCTTTTGGAACTGCCTGCAACTGGAGGCCTGAAAAGATACCTCAATTCTGCTCAGAGCAAGATTTGTTTGTGGGGAGTGGCAAAGGCATCAGAGGGAATCATGGTGGCTGCTTGTGGCAGAAATGGCTTTAGCAGTGGCAGGAGGGTTGACAGGATCAATTCTGCCTGGCAGAGTGTGGGCAGCAGAAGGGATGTGTGCAAGTGGCCTGGGGCAGTGCCTGAAAACAAGTCCATTTTAAAAAGGTCAAATGTATTTGGCACAGGGGGTACTGAAGTATTTTCCCTCCAGATGAACTTTTTTTATTAAAAAGCAAGACATTCTCAGAATTCAGGTATTTTATGGAGGCAGGAAAATTGTGGGATGATGGTCTGAGGGATGCTGAGAACTACACAACGTAGTTTTGATTTGAGAGCAAGCCTTTATTTTTCTGAAGTCTTTTGTTTCAAATTTTTCCTGTAGCCCTCAGCAGCTGAACATGATCCCCCAGGAGTGACACATCACCTGGGAGGTTGGACTGCACTGTACAAACCAAACACCCTTACAGCATCAGGTGCACTAATTTTGCAAGGCACTTATCTCTAGGCGATGCTTTGCTGTCCTATTGGAAAATAGCTATTAAACATTGGCTCTAAGACCTTTAAGCTGCAAAGAAATCAGTTCTTGCACATGCTGTTCCCATGTAGCATGCAGCAGGTCTGAAGATGGGTGGGTCCAGTCTGTGTGTTGCTCTGCCACCATGGGTATCTGTGGCGGATCCCAAATCTTGCAGTTAGGAAACCTGTGCCTTCAGAGAAAGTAGTTCAGTGCTCATTTAGCTGACTCAGGCTCATGGAACTAACTAAATTACCTAAATTAAACCCTAAGTTTGCAGGTGAAGCAGTTATTGAGGTACCACCCCTGGGACTCAGCAGCTTCTGGATTATTTCAAGACGTTGGGTAGAAGGAGGCAAATTCCCTGACAGTATAAGATGTCTCTTGGGAACATGCACAAAATGGGAGCATATCCAGATGTTGGGCTCCCAGATGTTTGTCTCTCATTGTGGAGCAAGAATCCCATCAGTTTGTGTAAGAGCAGGAGTGAAAAGGCAAAGCAGATACAAATGTGAGTTGGCCATTGAGATCCAGTGTGCTGCAGGGCACAGAGAGGGTCCTGCCCGAGCAGGGGACTGGCTGGGCCAAGGCTGGGGAGCTCTGGGTGAGGGAGTCAGAACTGCCAGGCAGGGAAGGCAAGGCAAAATTCAGCTGCTCACTTGTGTGCTGATGTGTAACAACAGTAAACAGAAATGAGATGTGCACCACATGAATAGCCAGCTTGCTGAAAATCAGATCCTTTCATTGTTTACAAACTGTGGCAGAATCACCATAGATTAATGACATTTAGAAATCACCACTTCTACTCTGTATTTTCATAATTGCCTTTTTTTCCCCCTAATTTGTGTTTTCTTAACCCCTTACAGTCAATTCAATATGATACAAATACAAATACTAGCAGTTTAAAGGATTTATAAACAAAAATGAATGAGGGAAAAACACTATGGTACTTTCCTTGACCCAACATTTACACAGAAAGTTTTTTTTTTATTTTGACATGACTAGACAGATACCAAATGCCAAATGGTTTTAACTAACATCAATACACAATTAGCAGTCTTTGTAATTAATCAGGGCAGAAAATTGGAGACAAGGGCCTAACACAGGCTTCTCTCAGTCTTCATGTCCACTCTGCAGAAGTATAAACTTTTCCCTGCTCTTTGGACAATGTTCAAAATGGCTCCTGCACAATCCTGAGATGACAATGAGCATTGTCACCGTTCATTCAGAGACCTGTCAGTCTTTGAAACCCTGTCATTAGTCATGTTCAAAGGCAGGAAATACTAATGAGCTTTGATTTCACCAGTCTCCCTGAGGCTCCTTGCATATAATTCCCCTCAGAAGATAAACTCGCATTTTGTGTTTATTTTGCGAAATATAAACTTAGATGTTAAACATGAGAGAACAGTAGCTGAGAGATGTTATCCTTAAACAGTCCTAAAACCGTGGTAAAGGTGCTCCAATGAAATCGTCTGCCCAGCCATATCATTGCAGCCTGATTCTGTATTTCTGTGATTTTAGCTCTCCAATGTGCCTGTTAAAAACACATTCTGTTTAAGAAACACTGGAGTCCTGGTATGATTGTATTTCAGTTTAAGTATTTTATATTTCTTCTGGTACAAAGTATAAAACATTTTATTTGTATATATTATATATATATATATATATATATATATATATATATATATATATAATTTTTTATATATTTATATTTTAATTTTCTTGCCATTCATGGAATTAATTAAAAGACACAAGAGTTCAGTAACCAAATTCTAAGATCTTTACAACTGTAAAATTGATATTTTACAAAAAATATTTGCAGAAACTTGCTGTATTCACAGCTGATCTATTTGTCTGTGCAGTTTTTTGTGTGAATCAGAAGGTTTTCAGAGTTCAAGTTTTTTACTGTTTTTCCACTGATATTTCTACTGATCTTTCAGAATGACTTATCACTCACCAGTGTGATTAAGCATTTAACATTATGACTGCTAATGTTTCCTAGTCCAATCAAAAAGGTCATAGAACAAAACAGTACTAAAAAGGACAGTGTAATTAGGTTACTTGCCATGTAAATTATAGCTGCTTGAGTTGAAATGAACTTCTGTACTTAGACTGTTGTTCATGCAGTAGTCATTACATGTTTCTGAATTTCATCTTTTACAATGTGGATTTAGTATATTTTTAGTTGAATAGCTGAGGGATTTTTCATGTGGCTGGTCCTATTGCACAGATTTGGCTTTAAGCTGGGATCAGAAGAAAAAACACAATCATGTATAAGAATTAATTACAGCTTTAGTGGATAAGCTAACTTTAAAAGATACAGGCAAATCTGTACTCATCAAATAGTGACTTTTTTCCAGCTTCTTTGTTGATTGTCTTTGTTGTGGGAAAGTATGAGAGATATTTCAGGAATGACAACCTGATTGCAAAGATAAGTACCAGAAAAGATTTGATCATGTCACTGATATTGATGGGAAAATATAACTTGGGTTTTCATGGGGATTGACTTGATGGGCAAGCTAAAGTGCATGTGCAAGGATTAGGCTTGTCAGTGGGAAACACTAAGTCTGGTCATTACACTTAGCTCATTTATGGTACTAAGAGGCAAGACAACATTTGTAAGTCCTTGCTGAATAAAACTGAATTATTTCAGTCAAGCTGCCACCTCAGCTGTAAAATATCAGAGCCATTAGATGGGAGCAGTGATTAGAGACTGCAGAATGACACAAATCCATCTGTGCCTTGGGTGCCAAAGAACCATGGGGATACTCTGTCCCAAGTCATGAGGCTGCCCTAGAAATTATAATAATGAATAACATGGTTCCTTTTTTCAAAGTTGTTGAGGAAGTTAATGGTTGGTTTATAACACTACACAGAAATAAAAATAACTCACTGGGGAAAATTCATGAGTAAATTGTTTTTCTTCTTTGCTCAAAAAACTGAAGAAAATTATTCTAACTGACCACTGGTCTGAGAGGTGAAGCAGAGCCTGCACAGTCCTTGGTGAAAGGTTTCATTGCTTTTAAACCCTCATTGACACCTTCCCTCCATGGTCACTCCCAAAAAGCCTGGAGGAAGCTTCTCCAGAGTTCACCAACCCCCCTTTCCTGAGAACTCCTTCTGCCTGCCCAGCCAGTGCTTCCAGCTGATGCTCAGAGTCTGAAATCATCACTCCTAGCTTTTTTCCCTCTGGAAGGGAGACATCTGATCGTTTTATTCTTAGTTGTCATAGAGTCTACATTAAGGCAGTCTTCAACTTTCACATCTCAGGCCCTCAAAGAGTTCTTTTTGCCCTTAGGCAGCTCAAACGAAGGAAAGTTAGAAAAGGAATCTGAGTCTTCAGCCATCTCTTAACATTCAGATTTAGAGTCGTGCCACCCCAAGGTGCAGCCCCATTTTGTTTACACCAGACTTTCAATGCAATTCTCTCTGCTTCATCAATGGCAGTCATATTTCTGTACTTCACATGGTGTATTATTACTGATTTTATTATAGCTGAGAAACGTGTGATTATTCATGCTATTAATATGGCCCTGATGGGATGGGTATTCTGTACTGCTTGGTGTGTGTTGTAAAACCTGTAATGCCCACTGAATGCTCCTTTGTTAGCAGCAATTATTCAGTAATGACTGAACAACAGCACTGTCTTGATGTTCAAAACACAGAAGTATTTAAAATATTTTCCAACATGATAAAACTCTCTGATATAAGCAGAGTTCCTCAGTTCCATGCAAAGTTAGGTCTTCAGGACTGTCAGGAACTTCCAGAGCCTGTGGATATAGAGAGGATTTGAAAACAAAGCTTCAGAATATGAACCTCAGTTTTCTGCTTGGGCCTGTAGTTCCTTCTTCAGCCATAACTGTAATTCAACGTGTGAAATATATACTTGAATTATTTCCCTAGTCGGGACAAGGAAATCACCACAGTACTAGTGATTTCTCTGGCACAAACAGCTCATTTTTAAACCATGCACAGAACCCAGCCTTGGTTAGGCAGGCTGTTCACGGTCACCTGCACAGGGTGACAGGGTATTCCTGAGGATCTTACCACCTCTGTACTCCTGAAAGGGCAGTTGTGCTCCTGATTACGAAGAGTAATGTCTAAAGATCAAAGTAAAAGGGTAATTTTTAACCCTGTGGTAGCCTACAGTGGAGTTAATTACATGAATAATTCAATGTACACAAACACACATTGTAAAACCCAGGCAGAGGAAGTGCCCGTGTCTCTTTGCCCAAAGTGCATCGGGACTGAGAGCTTTAGCTTTCTTGGTTCTGTTTTTTTTTTTTTTTTTTTTTTTTTAATCAGTGTTCTTTTTGAAGTTTTCAACCAGTTTTATCCCACAGATAAGAGGAACAATGGCACCTGTGTTGCACTGCAGTACAGCAGCACTTTGAACGGGTAAGCAAACAGCTAAGGAGGGCTGTTCCAAGGAGCCATCAAAATCAGACTGCATATGACAGTCCACAGCCACCCCATCCTCCCCAAGGTTTCCTTGTGCTCCTTCACCCTCCCTGAAAACCAAGCAAAATGTAAATCGTGGAGCTGTTCCTTTCTTTTCCTTATCCTGACTTTAGAGGTCTTGGCACGGCACTGTCAGGCAGGAAGAATCTGCAGCTGGATGTACCTTCTCTTCAAGAGCAGGGCAATGAGCAGTCACTTCACTTAAAGAAAAGGCCCAGAAAACATATATATATATTATTATATTATTATTATTATTATATTATTATTATTATTATTATTATTATAATATAATATTAATATTAATATTATAATAATAATAATAATAATAAATAATAATAATAATAGTAATAATATCCTCCTCATAAGCAAGGAATCATTTTTTTCTCCATAAGGATAAATTAATTTAAAACATGTTATAGGGTGTGTCTCACATGCTTTGATGGGTATGTCAGACACATGACATTATTTAACATTACACAGCACAAGGCATCATCTTTAAATCAAAGTGTTGGCCCATATTTTTCCTTGACATGTAGCAGATGCCATTTGCTTACATAAATCTTCAGATGAGCTTGTTAAGTTACAAGAATAGGCACAGTACCGAGCACAGAGCATTGGAGTCCTCTGCAACAAAATCTCTTCACACCCAGGAGAAGAAGAGCCTGAACTGTACCAATTCCAGTTCTAGTTGTAGGCAACTCCATCAAGCAGTGCTCTCAAGGTATCATCCTGGTCTTTAAAGGGAACCAAGGCAGGTGATGACATTTACTCAAAATGCTGGTTTACCTCCCTGGTCAGAATAAAAATGCAGAGGTAAAGGCTTTTCTCTCCATCCTCACAACCAGCTGGATGTTTATAAAGCTACCCACAGCCTTTGAACATAACCTTCCTCCTTGTTCCTCTGGCACACTCAAGAAAACTCCAGTTGCTCACACTCAGGATCCAAATCGTCCAGTGTAAGTGCAGGAGCAATGCAGAGGATCAGCCCTTCAAACCAGAGGCACATGCCAAGGCAGGAGCAGAGCCTCAGCCCTGCACAGGCTGGGAGATCTGCTGCTCTGCACTGAAACCCTGGGCAAGAGCTGCTGCTAACAAAGCCGAGGGGACAGCAGGGCTCTAGCAGAGGAATTAAATGCTTCTCTTGAGAAACAGAAAGTGACTGGTGATTTGAACAGTATCAGTACAATGCTAGATGAGAGGACATGTGAAGCAAAGCTGTGGACAAAGGAGATCAGTGCTGGTGTTTGTGGGGCTGAAGAGATTGATCAAAAGTCTTTTAAGCCTAACTTTTGTGAGGCCACTGTTGGCTGCAGCTGGGCAGTGGCAGTGACTGAAGCAAAAATTCATTGCTGCTTGTCTTTGGAACTGTTTCTCTGAGAGTCATCCCTGAAACAATAAAGGTCAGTTCATTAATCAACTTTCATTAATGACATTTCTTCCCCTTTCTGTCCCCTCTTTTTTCTCCCTTCTCCCTCTGCCTCTTTTCACCCATACACACATTGCCTCGAGCATTTGCATATTCACTAAACTTTTCACTGTTCATAAAGAAAAAGTAATACATAACCTGTGGGGAAATATATTCCCATGCATTTTTTTCAAGGTGAAGTACAGATTTTTTCTGAAATGATGAGGAAGCTTTGTCCTGGACTAATGGCTGTGCACATGTCTTGGACATGCAGGTGTCCTCGGGGTTAGAGTGTGCTCCCTGTCACTTTGCCAGGCACAGACTGGAGCCTGATACTGAAGAGAGAAGGAGCACAGAAGATCTGTATGATGTTCTTTAAGATGGAAAAGACAGGAGAACCAAAGATAATGAAGCAAAAAATTAAGAAAGAACGAAGAGAAGAAAATGTTAACAGAAAACACGAACACCAATGAGCATGTAGAATTTGTTTGTACACATCCTTTTGAAAGAAACTGCTAAGTATCCTTCAGAAAGAGCAGGAACACAGCACTGTGTACTGCACACGTCATACAGGGAGCCTTTAGAAGTCCATTTCAAGTCCTTGCTAAAATAAGTTTAGCAGTCTACAAACAAGAATGCTTTCAACGTTGCAACACCCACAGCATTTTATAGGTCTTGTGGCTTGGATCTCATTCTTGGTGGGGGTTGCTCTTTATTTC
This sequence comes from Sitta carolinensis, assembly GCA_032173965.1. Classification (NCBI taxonomy): domain Eukaryota; kingdom Metazoa; phylum Chordata; class Aves; order Passeriformes; family Sittidae; genus Sitta; species Sitta carolinensis. The sequence continues at coordinate 6,888,862 of CM063292.1, forward strand.
TTATCCAGAGTGTTTACATCTTTGTGGTGTCGGCAATACAGACCCATCTTTATAAGAGCAGCAAGAAAAAAACAGCAATAAATCTCTGCAATGTGTTTTCAGTATGTCTATAAATCTGAAATATTTAAATGTAAACCAGTCCCTTTCTTTGAAAACTGTGGATTGAAAGTCACAAAAGGATTGATTACAATATTTTTATTCAAGATGATCTGAATAAAGATGAGACTAATATCTTTCCTTGAGTGTACCCTTTAAATTAAGAGGCACTGAGAAAAAAAACCAAAAACCCACAGTATTTTATTAAAGGTATTGTTGGTGGTTTATCACAATGAGAGTGAAGACAAAACTCTTCTTACAGGAAGAAATACAGTCCACTGATAAAATTGTATAACCTGTGTGTTATAAAGAGATGGTAAAAAGTTCAGCTTTTTAGGTGAAAAAGCAAAATAGGCACAGATGGATCTCTCTTCTATGTCTGTATTAATCATCTTAAATGTAGTGTTATTCAGACAGGTGAATACAAGTTCCCATAAGTAATCTGTAAGAAAATGGGGAGATTTTGTATACCCAGACATCTGTGCTGCTTTTTTTTTTTTTTTTTTTTTTTTTTTTTTTTTTTTTAATGAAATAGAAGTTTCAATCTCCTCTTTTGACAAATGATAATATTTTCATAACAATGCTATCCCCAAAGGATCAAAGATTGACTTTGTTAAGTGCCTTTAGAGTATTCAGCACTTTCTAGAGTCAAAAATAGTTTCTACCCAACAGAGACTGAATGCCTGGGACCTGAGACAGAGTGATAAATAGATAACTGAGGTTTCAAAGGCAGGAGAGAGACAGACCCAGACAAAGAAAGCTACACAGCCAGGTAGATTTGAATAAATCAACAGGTTCTGTCTTCAACAATGTAGAGTGACCAGAGAAGAGGTAGAATTACATGGGCTGTCATTCTCTTATCAACAAAGTGCTGAACCTAACAAAGCTGGAAGAGACTTAATAAGGAGATTGGAGGAAATAAAAGAGATTTTGATAAAAACAGAGTCCTTCAAAAGACTCAAGGTCAAAATGTGTGTTTGGGGAGACTCACCACACAGCAAAGCCATTCTAAAACAGCTCTGCTTCATATCATCCTCTCAGGAATGAGAAATACATTACCTCAGCCCTTCCCCAAGGCATGCACCTCAGTGTGTGTGCCCACCTTCCAGAGGATAGTTATATGACAAGGTTCTAGTAAGAAACCACTCTGTATTCAGCCATATCCAGCATTTTTTACCTCATCTACTTAACACACTTACCATTCTGTCAACATACAGTCCTTGGCCCTGGTCCTGAGAGCACCTGGAAGGATTTTGGCTACAAAAGAGGGCTCAGAGCATTGAACCCGATGCAGCCAGGTCAGGGGCAGGAGCTGGGTCTCAGCATGTCCATGGGCTGCCCACAGGGATAATGCACAGTGTTTGCAGAGGTCAAGTCAGCCCTCTGGAGCTCTGGACTCTGGCCACCTTGGGCGTTCCAGTTTTCAAGAATTTTTACAGCAACAGCCTCAAAATCTCAGCGCAGAATTTATAAGCTGCACATAGACAGATTCCACAAATAGTCACACAAGGCCAACCCACACACCCAAAAGGATATTTCCCAGCTGCTGGAGCCAGTGGGGTTCCCTGCTGGGATCTCAGTCCATCTGAGCAGCTGGGAGGGAGATTCCTGCTGCTCCAGGGGCACGTGGCCCTTCCCTCCACTTTTGGGATGGAAGGAATGGAAGACTCCTGGAACGATCTCTGTGTCTGGGAAGGATCCTTCACCACCAATACTGCAAGAAGGGAGCACGTCTTGCTTTTGGGGGAAGAACCTTTGTGTTATATTGTGCTGCTTTAATTTGATTTAATGGGGACAAGGAAAGAAAGACAGAAGGGGAAAAGAGTTAATATTGAGCATAAGCACTGATGGTATAGAAGAGGAGCTAGCACTGAAATTCAAGCATTCTAATAAATGGAGTGAGTTGAATAAACAATTTTAGTGACTATCATGGGTCAAGTCCTGGAAAAACATTAGCAGATATGTTTATGCCAGCATAAACATTTAAGTAAATCACTGTGTATTATTACAATAACATTGCATTTGAACTGAAGTTGTTAGAAATCCCCTACAGAAATTAACCCAGTTATTCTAAATAGAAATTATGGTTTTTTACAACCATATTTGTGTTCATAATCTTAGAAAATGAAATATTTCTAATTAGCAAAATGGCAACAAAATGAAAAGAGTTTGTGTAATAGGTTAGTGGCTGGAAGTGTGTTTTTCTCTCAGCTCTGAGCCGTGTTGCTCCATTAGCTTTCAGAATGATTGCACATAGTAGTTTGCCAGGAGATATGCTCTATGTAAAGTTGTACAAGTGCTTCTGTACTCTAGAAAACAAGAAATGACAGGAATATGTTGTAAAAATGTATCCTCTCTGTTGGGAGGTTTTTTATTACACATGCATTTAGTCCAAATAATTTTAAACTTACATTTCCACCAAGGCTCATCTTTGCTTTAACAAGTGTTTTTTATTAACTGGAATGATGGGTTTTTCATTTTGAACTGAAATCTCCTTTTTGTGTTTTCAGAAGGGCATATATCTGAAGGCTTATTTTTAAAGCTGAAATGCAATATGTTGAAAAAGCATTTGTGAACTCTTTTTCTGTAATTGAAAAAATACATGAGTTAGACTTTAAAGTGTGAAGAATGATACAGCTACTATCTGTGCTGACTCAGGCCAACTTGCTTCCATGCTGGTATGACCTTCAAAAGGAGTTAGAAAAATCTCTTGAGAAGAAGAGAATTTCTGTCTAAAAATGTGAATCAAAACTTTTCATCACTGCATGCAAAATATCAAGTGTTATACATGTTATAATTTTGATCTTAACATAGCTTTATTTCATTATATTGGCAATATGGTCTGGCTAGATCAGGATCCTAAAAGAACACTGTTATTTTATAGTTGGAAATGATGCAGTAATAAATTTTGTTTCTCAAAAATGCAATGAGAAGCAAGTGTCATCACAGCCATGTTTCTGTAGCACTGCATTTTTTATTGCATCTGGCTCAACGTTATTAATACCCAGATCCAAATGTTTTGGTTTGATTTTTTTTTTTCATATATTCTCTAATTAGTACTTAGGGATCAGAAAGGCCATAATGATCTGAATGATCATAAGAATAAATAAAACATTTTCCTTGGTCAGGCAAGAACTTTGTTCAGTTTTTAAAGGTACATAATCCACACTGATTATGTTCAAAGAATTAATATGGCTTCATGGTCCAGAACTGTCCCTGCAGGTCCCCATATCAGCCAAGAATAATATCTAGACAGATTTACCAGTCTGAAAAGGCTTTAAGTGAACTTCATACCCATGCTCAAGGCAGCTTGATTTAACTTGGTCAAAGCCAAGCCCTTCACTACCGGGCAGTTTGCAGAAGGAATGTGCCTCACAGCATGGGGGGCTTTCCTGCCCCACCTCACCCTGAGGGGCCTGGGCATGCAGTAGAAGTTGGCAGGAGACAGAACCAGGCCAGCTGACCTCAGCTGACCAAATGTTATACGTTGCTTCACATTTCACCTAAGGTTTAAAGTGACTATTCTTTTTCACTGAGCACCCTTCATGTATTTCCTTGCACCACTGGCCCCATGTGCTACCACCCAATTAATACAATTCACCTCTGCCATGTCTGTCTGTACCTGGTGTTTCTTTAGGGAGTCAAGAAAGCCCCAGAAGGTCTGGACTAGCACTGTAATTATCCCACTTGCCCTTTGCAGTCTACTAGTTTTCATTATTATTATTTTTCACAGGTATCTTATCTTTATGTGTTGGGAAAAGGAGTTATTGAAATTCCTTCCCAGGCACTTCACTACCAGTGTCCATGGTTGAACCTTACCAGTTCCAAAGGAGGAAAACCAAAAATGGTCACATTACATGTGTAGCCCAGAAACCACACCAACTCAGACACTTCTGTGACCAGGACCCCAGTCTGTTCCTCAAGTAGCAATTATGTCAATACCATCATCATCATCATCATCATCATCATCATCATCATGCTGGAGCCAGACCACTCAATTGTTTCCTCAGATTCATACATCATAATCTAATGATCAAGATCAATGTACATTTCGATTGTGCTGTATTGTTAGCACACCTGAGGGAGTGGCACAATGCATCCCTGCCAAATTCCTTTCCTGAAGTCAGACAATTTTGGTTTGTAGCACTTTTTATTATTTTAGACTGCTGTTTTCTGCTTATAATAGAGAATTGACAAAGTGGTGCTGTTGTGTTTCATAACTGGACTTCTGCAAACAGTATAAACTTAATTTTGTGAAAATGAGCACAAATAATTTTTTCCCCGTAGCTCATTCCTGTTAAAATATTCCTGCAACTCTCTTATATCTAACCAATTGATTCAGCCTGGTGTCCCTCTCATCTATCACACTTCTTCCCTTGGGCTTCTTCTTCCCCATGGGAGGAGCATTATAAAAACTGCCAGGGGCAGGTTGGAAGCAGAGCACTCCATAATCCAGTAATGTGGGCTGTCCAGGGTTACCTGATGCTGCTGGTCAGTGAGCATCTGCAGGAGGTGGCTCTGTAGCTCCCACGCTGAAGGACTGCATTGTTCCAGTGTTGTTTCTCCATGGGGGTCAGAGGCCCAGAGGATGTTAAGGCTTGCCTTGGTTGTGCCTTGCAACCTCCCAGGAGACCCTGGGATTTAAGCCAACACGTTCAGTACACTTGATCAAAAAGAAAAGCAATTCTTGAACGTTCTCTTTTTGACCTAACCATCCTTGTCCATAATTCAGGCTGGGGCACTGCTTGACAGCAAACTGTGCAGACCATACAGGTGTGTTTGCTTTCCTCAGCTCAGGTGAACAGTCTGGAACTGACTGAAGTTGGGAGCACAGAAGCCACAGGGCAAACTTTGGGGTTGCACATGACTCTGATGGCTGCTTACATAAACAGAGTGTCTCCAGGACCTGTGTAGTTTCAGATCAGAACTGGTTTTATTAGTAAGTGCTGGCTTGCCAGACAAGAAAAGGTGATTCACTTGGATGGGGGGAGAACTACAGCCCTTCTGTAATGAATTCATTATTAACACAGTGAGAGACAGAACCAGGCAGTTTCAAATTCACAAATCATCTGTCTTTTTACTAATATCTGTGTTTTTTGGCACCCCAAGAGCAGTCTCTGTTCCCCTGGAGAGACTCTTTCATAATGCTCAATAATGTATCTGTTATTATGAGAAGGATGTTGAGAGTTTAGAACACAGCAGCTCAGCTGAAGCAGCTGTTGCTTCAGAGACAGCAAAAGCAGAAAAAAAAGACATTTAAAATTTTTAAATGTATGCTCTCATGTGGTCTATTTCTCAGCCCAAAAAGGGGCCTTTGCATTGCAGCTGCCACCTGTCTGCAAAGGGGGAAGCTTTAGAGAGGATTTTCCTGGAGCTGCTCTTGGCGGCCCATTCCAGGCCACAGCCAAAGCCAACTTTTAAGAACCATTGTAAAGAGTGAATTCAGCTATTCCTCTCTGCTTAGATTTCTCATGACCCTGATCTTCCACCGGGGCCTGCAGTTGTGGAGGGTGACATGGTAAATCTTGGCCAATGAACAGCCCAGCAATGTCCAGAAACAAATATGATTACCTGGCTGGCTATCTGCAAGGGGATCCAAAGTGCCACAGGAAGCAGCAATTACAATTTCCTAGGGAAATGAAGTGTTGGCAGGCACAGCAGAGGTCTGTGCATCAGGCAGGCAAAGACCCTCAGAGCAGAGAGCAGCTGTGGGCATCCCTCAGGGCTCTGGCCAAGCCTGGGGAAGAGGAGGATGCCAGGAGTGAATCCTGTGGATAGGCTGTGCATGCCTTCCAAAGGCTGCACCTTTTTGTACACAAGCAAGCTGCCCCACTGTGTGCCCACCACAGCTTTTTGGTCCTGAATGGCAGAGATTTGCTGTGGCTGAGGCTCTGCCTCGCCCTTGGACCCACTTTCTCACACGGAGTAACCCCACACTCCTTGGTGAATACAGCTCACTCAGCTGTGGCTGCTAAAGAGCGGGGAAAATCAGCCCTGGAGGAAGCCTTGTTTTTAAAGCTGTTTCACATAAGGTTTTATATCTACCTTCTTTAAGTGTGGAGTGGAAAAACTGAACTGTAATTCATGCAGCAGTTCCCTTTCTCTGTGTTTTGAAAGTGTTAAATCAAAAGTAAGATTTATACAAATAAAAACCAGCAAGTGCCCGTTAACGCAGAGAGCGTTGGAATTCTGGATTTGCCACACTGATGTGTAGAGACCAATGGGAGTCATATATATTTTAATGCATTTCTAGTCGTTTCTAGAATTCAAGAAGTATCCTGTCCCTATTGCATATTATTTTGTTTATCTTCCTTGACTTCGCCAATTAACACGCATGGCCGTGCTTGAAGTTATGGCTTTTACAGACCCTTGTGGCTTTATGCTGACACAAATTGCTGCTCAAAAGAAAAGTAAGGGAAAGGAAAATTTATAGTTCAGCCCAACACCGTATGCCAAAATCTAAAAATGGTTTAAGACAGCTTCTTAAATAATCATACTTCAAACAGCATGCTCTAGTTCTTAGGCCAGAAATGTCAGGCATTTTTGTACTTCCCCAAACTCTGTGGAAATAAATTAGTTGGGGTTTTTTTGGTGGTTTTTTTTTGTTGTTTTTTTTTTTTTTTTTGTTTTTTTTTTTTTTTTTTTTAATTATACAATTATTGAAGGAAGTGCTGGACAATTTTTATCCAGACTCAGAGCTGCCAGTTCTCACAATAGTGGGATTTAAAAAAATAATTCCAGTTCCTACAGCATGAATTACAATAGCTAGTTCTTGTTTTATTTTTTAAAGGTACCTTCCTTGTTCTTCTAACCCTGGAAACAAAAACATAACTGTCAACCCTGAAGGCTAAACTAAGTTTCATAGTGCTATTCTAAAATTATGATGGCTAAAGTTCACTTTGGAGACCTATCTGATGCTGATGACACTACAGCTGTGCCAATACTGTTAATTTAAGATAATAGGTACTCTTCTGGCATCAGCACAGCTTAATAGAATACTGTAATGTTCATGTTTTATACAAAAATAATGCCCAAAGTTAAGTGTTTTTACTGCAGATTTTAATGTCATATATGAGCAGAAAACTGAATCTGTATAATTCTTTATGACATACATAAAATGTCCCGTGATTGCCTCAAAATACTAATTTTAAAAATCTCTAAGCAGCTCAGATAATTATTGTTCCAGAACATATTGGGGGGGGGGGGGGGGAAAGAAAATCTATGGTGGTTTGAGCCCTTGTGCCCATTGAAAGGGCTGGAATTAGATTTCTGATCCAACTCCCATTGGATCAAATAATGTAGTGTTAAAGGACGTGGTCAGTTTGTGTCTCAGGTGAGCTATAGATTATAATTAGAGTAGCAGGAGGAATCTCATCTAGAGACCTTCTGTAGATTATTTCACTGCCATTACTAGTTTAGACCAGCTAAGCAAATTTTCAGCATTATTAACTATGGGAGAAATGTATTAGCTGTGAAAGAGATGTATACTTGGAATTTTTCTGGAGTCAGCGGAGTTGCCCAGGCTGTGTTCCAGGCACACTGGTAGCTTCCAGAGCAAAGTGGTGTCTGAAAGATCACATAAATACCCAGGATAGAATTTGGGCATCTCTATGCTCAGGTGTGGCACAAGCACGGTGACAGTGACAGAGTTTGTTTGAACAATGCAGAGGAGGATGGCCCCGGGTTTGGGGCTGCCCTTTGTGTGGGTGTCTCTGGGGGAGCAGGGGATGTGTTCCCTGCACAGCTGATCCCAGCCTGCTCTGGGCAAAACCCTGGGCCAGGTGGGAGAACACTCTGTGCCTGCTTTGTGGAACAGCTGGAATGCTGCATTGTTGCCTCTCTGTGGTGTGTAGTGACTGTGTCGGTGTCTGCTGGTCAGGAAGGAGAAGGTGCCTGTGGTACCACAAAGGCAGGAGGAAGAAGGGAAGCATGAAGTGCAAATCAGTGCATATAACAAATAGATTATCCTGCAAAAACGAAATACTGGCTGATGGTTACTGATGACAACATTTGTACATGAATTTCTTACAGTCATTGACACAGAGAAGAGAGTGGGGCTGAGTCGAACCCGATAATTGCTGGGGAAGTGTTCCAATTTTTAGCTATTTATTAATCATTGCTAATCTCAAAGCTTTCATGATAATCCACTGTTTCTTTTTATTCCTAATCCCTTCTAATATTAATCTATGTTAATACCATGTATTTATGCATTTGAAGAATGGATTCTAGGGTGTTGCACAGCTCTGGCTCTCCACTTACTCTGCTTCTTATTACATTTATTTTTATGCATGTGCATGCATACATGTATACACACAGACATACATCTAAATATTTATGATGCATAAATGTGTAAGTCTCTCTAGATGTATAAATATGTGTGTATGTAAGCATTTAATTTCTGTATGGCTAAGTCAGAAGTATGTAGATACATACCTATATAGTTTTTGCCTTTTGCATACACATTTTCCCTTAAAAATGTGTTATGTAGTGATAGATGCAGAAACACCAAGAATTGCACAAAATGAAGCAGCATCAGTGTAAAAATAAAGTTTAGACATGTCAGTGCTGTCCTAAAAAATTTTGTGTAGCCTACAAATACATTTGTGCAAGAATCTATTGTTCCATTTCTGTAGAGATTTATGCACGGGCTTAAGCAAATAAACTGTGGATAATCTCATTACGATCAGTGGATTGCTACCAGGGTTTAGTTAAATATGAACATAATTCTTTCTAGAATTATGAATATATAAATTAAATTATAAAGAACAGACATTTATATGGATGGTTGCACATCATGCTGAGAACATTTGATCACAGTGTAGCAAATGTTGATCCTTTTTCTTGATGGCATTTAAATCCATTGGAAAACTTCCTTATAGTTGAAACCCTGATGTAACTCTGTTGTATTGTTAAATCTGAGGGCTGGGAGGGTTGTTTTGTTTTTCTTTTTGCCTTAAGGATTGTCAGGGACTTAATCAGACTTGCTGGTTTATTTCCATATCAAAGTTAAGTAGGAAATATTTTATTAACAGATGTCTGCATCAAACCCCTCCCTTTGGATGTGAGCCCTCAGTAGCAGGGCTGCCTGCAGAATCAAACAGTTCCTGCTCTGCAATTAGAGTTGTCATTGTTCTCACACAGGAACCCACCAGTGCCCCACTAATGAATGTCCTTAACATATTTCCTCCAAGGAATAATTGCAAAAAAATCAGAGCATATCTAAATGGGGCTCAGAGCTGAAAACTTAACAATCACTTTAGTGAACATTTTCCATCAGTGCAATAATTTCACAGGGATACTGAGTTGAAACCATCCCTTAGTAGAACTGATACTCAAAATTATGGAAAAGAAACAAGCACTTTCAGATGAGTTGATTAAATGTGCTGAAGGACAATATATGAAAGATAATCCCTCAGATATTGCAGAATAGGATTTTACAAACCCACACGTGCAAGAGCTGTTCTTGTTTCAGGGAAATCTGAAGTTGAGGTAGGAATTCAGTTACATGATATTAATAATATGGGTTTTATAGTGATCATTTTGGTGGGGAGTAGAGGATCCAGCAGACCTGTGATACTTGGGATAGTTTATTTTACTTTATTTTATTTCAACCTTACTGCACCACAGAATGTATATACACAGGAGCACAGCACTGATTTGGGGACTGTCTAAACTAGGATTGCAGATCCATTCCTTTTGTAAGTGTTTTTCCTCTCTGAAAGCAAACAGAGTGAAGCAGCATCCCCCTAAGCGAGGAAAACCCATGGAGTCACCTCAGTCAGAGACTACAATGGCCAGTTAAGTAATTTACTTCATGCTCCTGAATAGAGCTGATTCCATTCTCTGTAAATGGAGATGGACTCAATATAATTATCCTCTCTAGAGCTTTAAACAAACCAGCTTTAAATATTTTAAGTGATGTGGCTTTTATCACTTCCTTTGGACAATATTTTCATTGTCTAATAGATCTCACTTTGAATTTTCTTCTGATATCCTGCCTAAATAGCTTAACCACGTAATTATCTCTTATTCTACTTAGCTAAAATTCCTTACAAGCCCTGTCAATTACTGTTTCCAGAAGCTGCTGCTCATAATGCTTTAGTAGTGATCATATAGATAAAATCCTTCATCAAAGAAGGCATTCTTATCAGTATTAAAGCATTTGGCATTAAAAACTATATATATTTCATAGATAATTTCAGTTTCTGAGCCTATAAATTAATCTTTAATTCAGTTATGAGAACCCTATCCTTTATAATTCATGCACAGATTGATCTCATGCTAGGGAAGTCATGCCCCTCTGGCACCCTGTGGGTTGGGATGGATGGTGGGAAACCCTCCAGTGGGGTATTGGAGCATTTGGCACAAGAGCTGTGATTTGCCTACAAACACTGCCCCTCCTGCAGCTGGGGGCAGGAACAGGGCTCCCCCTGCTCTGCAGGGCACCGAGGCTCAGGGCTGCTCTGCCTGATGGCCCTGGGCTGTTAGAAAAGCAATCCTGCTCTCCTGGTGCCAGGGCAGCCTGGCTGGTGGGGACAGGAGGGAGCTGGGAAAGGGCCAGGCTGGGTTCAGGCACATCCCAGGTGGGAGGTGGTTGGGCCTTGTTAATCCTGGGAACATTGGGATTGCAATAGGGGATGCTGATGAGAGCTCAGTGGCAGTGGCTACTGAGCTTTTCCAGGCCAGTTCTGGTATCCAGGGCTGCTGATTAACTCGGGGCAGCCTGGCCAAAGCCATGGATATGATGGGCATATCCACCCTTTCAGCTCTGGTTGCAGGTGGACACACCACAGTCTGAGTCTACCAAACCTCAGCAACCACAGTTTTGCATTTTTGTCCAGTTCAGCTTGCAGTAAATGCTGGCATCTGCTCATCCCCTTCAATCTTCACCCAGTGTACGAGGGCATCAGCCCAGTGTTTGTTCTCAGCAGAAGATGCTGTGCAGACCCAGCTGGTGCCAGGCACAGAGGTGTTCCACACCCCGTCACCATGTGCTGGGCACTTGCATTAACCCTTCACATTTCCTTCCCTGTACACGTTTATTGGCTTACAGTGCTGCTCTCAGGATATGCTCTGGGAAATCCTGCAGGGCAGAGCAATCTGTTGGCAGCTACAGACACAGGGATTGCAGTGAAGGCTGGGTGTTGTCCCTGAAAATCAGCCTTCTGATTTATTTTAGTATAGTGGAGTCAGTTCTCATGAATTGTAAGATAAACAAGAATCATGTTTCCATTCCTTTGTAAAAGATCTCACCTGATGGACTTCTCAAGTGACCAGTGAAGATGGAGAGGTGGGAACTTCTCTGTCCAATCTCTGATCACTGTCCCGAAACTTATATATACGAGGTCAACAATAAACTAGAATCTTCTTCCTTTCTTCTTCTCTACCTGAACACCTGTTGTGTGTGTTGCTGTGTGTATCTATCTGTGTCACAGTAACAGCTGGGCAGCCTGGCAGGACCTCTCTGCTGTTGTGTGTTTGGCACAACTAATGCAGTGTGCCCTCAAGTTAGGGTTGACATGCATTTAGAAGCTTATCCCAAAATCATATGAGATGGGGAAAGAAATCCTGACATGCTTTGCTTCCCATGGGATGGCAACATCTGCAGTAGAAAGACTTTTCAAGTGGGTTTCAGTTATGATTTCTACAAACTCTTCCTTTACAGAAAAAAAAAATTAATTGTCCAAAATATAACATGATTTTTATTTATTTCTGTCCTCTCTCAACCTAGTACGATATTGCAAAGAAGAAATTAAAATTACCTGAGTTAAAGTCTGGTTTAAAGACAAAGTCCTATCAGATCTGTCCTGCCATGTGCTGAAGTGATGAAAAGTGGAAAATAGCAGAACCCTGAGTGTGGTCTGGGAAAAGGATCTAATTTGAGACATTCTCTATAGATACAGAATAGGCTGAACTAAATCACTCAGCTACATATATATGAGCAGACTTGCATTTATTCCTTTTATTTGGCTCTGACAACTCCTGCTGAGTACTTCCTTATGAACACTTTACTTTAAACTAAATCAGTTGCATGCGCTGTTCAACAGATTATCTTGAGGACATGTGACTAAAATGGTTACATTGCTCACTGTAAGAAACGACAGATTTTCCAAGGACTGAACAGTCCACAGAGTCCAGAGGGCAGGAGCCATATGGCTGATGAGATCTGTGTGAGAAAATACACTTCTAGGGCAGGGCTTAAGGAGCCAAGACAGAGGAGCAGCCCCTTTTTTTTTGGGCAATTAATAGGAATGAATTAGGGTCCACCCTTTTTTATTCCATTAAACATAATACAAATAAGAATGTGAATAGCTTCAAATAAAAGGCAATAATAAAAATAATATTTTGAAGATATTTGTTAGCTGCTGAGAAAATAAGGGACCACACTAAATTTTAAGGCTTAGATTCCTAATTTGATAAAATATGTACCATCATTGCAATTCATCTGATTTATCACATGTTCCTTGAAACTCAATGTTCTTCAGCTTAAAGATCTATTTCTAGGTCTTACTGTCTTTTAATTAAACCAAAGAATCTGCGTTTGCCTTGAAAAAAGCTTTTCTGATAGTGCGACTGAAGAATCTGCAGAAGGTCTGAAAAGAATAGCAGAACATCGCTGATCTGTGTTTCTACCTTCCGCAGCTGGCAAAATGGTAGAGATCAGAAGTCAGAGGACAGAGGGAGCTCCAGGGATCATCTCTAGAAGCCCGCTCTGATGATGCTGTGTTTGGCTCAGCTTTAGCAGCTGGGGCTGGCAGAGACCCCAGCGTGGGCACTGAGCCCCTCGGTGCCAGCTCCTGCTGACACCTCCTCGCTGGGCAGGAGCTCCTGTAGCTGCTGCAGCCACTGCAGACACCCAGGCTGCCTCACTCAGGGCACTGGGAAGTGTAAAACCAGCTCCAGATGCTCCCATTCTGTATATTCCAGGGTGGAGAACATAAACCAAGGAACACTTCTGTGTCCTGGAGCATCCAGGGAGAGGAGAGAGGCAGCCTGAGCACATGCTGTGCTGCTGTCCCAAGCAACAGGCGAGTCAGCTGGGGCAGGGCACACACAAAGCCTCTTTCCTCAGTTGTTTGGGAGCTCTTTCATTGCAATACGCCCCAAAAGCTGTCCCAGACCTGTGCTCCTGTCCAACAGAATAGACCAGCTCTATATTAGCAATTTAAACTAGATAGGCAGAGCAAGCAGTTTAGAATAGATAAAAGACTGCTGAAAGAAATGTCAAAATGATACAGTCCTCATGCAGAAACTGCTGACTTTGTGGGCCAGGTCTAAGATCCCATAACAATAAATAGAATAAACAACAGAACTGTAAATAACTGACTGAAAGGACAAAGCTGACTGCACATAAAATTGCAACAATAAAAGGGAGACTACAATAATTCTTCCTCTGACTGTTTTTCAACCTGCTGTGCCTCATGGAAGGAGAATTAATGTATGCTCACCCTCCACATTGCTCCAGCACTGCACTCCCATACACAAAGCAGCTGAACAGAAGGTCGTATATATTTTGCTTCTGCTGACAGCTCCTCCCATCCCATCAAAGGCTAATAAGGCATTTTGGATGCTTCATCTCATTTGTTATCTTCCTGATGGCATTAGCATTCCAGTCAGAAAAGCCCTGAGACCCCCCATCCCTTATAGCCACGCCAGCAGGGAAAGCACATCCAGAATCATGGTCCTCCTGCAAGTTCTTCCTCCTGTTACTGTCCCCACAGACATGCACACCCTTAGTCTGTGTCCGCTGTGCTTTTACTGAAAGAATCCACAAAAGCTGACAGGGCAGCTCTTTTTGGTGCCCAGCCCTTGCTGTTAGGGTGACCCTAGCCCAGTGCAGAGCACTCACTGGTTATTTACATGCTACACACACAGCCCTTGCTAGGCTGGCTTCAGCTGGCAGCATGAAAACACTCAGATTTACACTTTGCTAATGCTCCACTGCAGTACATGAGCCTCCTCCTCTGGTAACTTCTGCAGAGAGTGCCCTGGAAGAGCACAGTGTGACCACTCAAAGGCTGAAGCTGCTCCCTGGGGGTTGGCCATGCCAAGATTCAGGCTGTTCTTTTGCAGCGCTGGCATCCAGCCTAACTGCACAGCAGGCTTCAAAAGGGTGTAGAAATCGGTACCAGTCTTCCTAAGATGCCATACTCTTGAGATTATTTATTAAAAGATTTATATCTTCTTAATAATGATCTCAGAACCACCCACGGGTGTTTTGCTTTAAAATCTGTTTTTGTAAATTGATGATTAAAAAGTAACACCCAAGGGATTTCTTCCAGTGGAGCATCCTGGAGTGGAGTTTCTCCTTAATTAATACAGGAATTTCAGGGAAGACATTCTTATCTCTGTCTCTTTAAAGGGAGAGAGAACCTTCATCCCAACATCAGTAAATCTTAAAACATAAGCCCTGCTGGATTTGTATGCAGTGGGTACTCCCAAGTAGCTGGTGACTGGGATATTTGCTCCTTGTCCCCAAAGGGGGCAGTGAGCTTCACAGATTTGGATAAAATAGAGCTTAAGGGTGAAAAAAATGGTCTGAGAAAAGGAAAGGAAAAAAAAAGGTTTGTGATGGTGAGACTCTGTAGTGAACCAGCTCAGTGCTACACTGTTGGCCAGGGAACTGTCAGTTAGATCTCAAGGCTGGTCAGAGAACAACAGGAGGAGATCATTGCTCTGGGGATCTTTCTGTAAGATGAGGACATGATCATTAAGCACCATTCACAGCACGAAACAGGAGCATGGCAGGGAGGCAAATGCAGGTCAAAGAAGTCAACTATACAAGAAAAGTCCCAGATCAATGGTGATTTAGGAGAGATCTGCCTCTGGTGACCAAAGGGAACTGATGTGCATTTTGGCTGGTAGATACTTATAATAAATCAATTTCCTTGGGTGCTGCAGTGAATATTGTTTCTGAGGCTGTACATGCACCCTGCCACAGGTATGTGACATAACATGCCCTAGAGTCATGATTTTCCAAACTGTTTGGATTAGGAACCTGGCAGGATCACACAGGGACTCCTTTTGAAGACCTTGGGCAAAACAGAAATGTGTGCCAAATTCTCTTTCCAGATAGAAATCTATTGGGAAATCTATGGAGAGCTATACCTATCTCCAGTTTACACAGGCTAAAATAAGCTTTAGTCCTGAGGAGAAGTTGCTAAGTAAGTGCCAGCTCAAAGTGATCTCCGAGGAGAAGTGTTGTGGCTGCAGTGAAAGGGGCAGAGGACTCGAGTATTGAGACAAATCAGTGTTTGTGCAGTGTAATCCATGACTGAACGATGTCTTTGGCACACATTCTGTGCAGTCAGAAAAGGCAGGGATTGAAACCAAGGGTTTTGAGGTGGAAATGCTGTCTTCTTCATTTTCTGGGGATCCAGCTTGAGACATCTAAGCTGATGTTTCTGGTTTGCAGATGTGGCAGGGCCTCTGCTGCACTGACATCTGTTCTGCCTAGAAATGTGCTATACATTTGATTGCTTTACAAACTCGAGCCCTGTGCTCCTTAAAGCAGGAGACCAAAACATGACAGCACATTTGGCAATCATGGAAGACTCACGAGCCCAATGAGGTGCAGCAGGGAATGCAGGGGACAAATAAACACCTCACTGGTGGCAGTGAGCACTGCCTGTTTCTGTACAGAGAATTTGGCTGTGCAATGAGAGTCTGCACCATGACACTATAGGCATGCATGTCACCACTGCAGGCACCTTCATTCTGGTACCTGCTGGTACCTTACTTCACAAATCCTTACTTCACAGGCTTAATGTCCATTTGTAAATAGGGTTTGGGAGACTTGATGGCATTAATTTGTACTGCAGAACTCCCCAAAGGTAGGAGTTGTTGCATTAGGCACTGTTCAAACCTATAAAAAGGGTTTGGTCCTAAACCAAAGGGCTTGTAATTTGCATTTAACAAAATACTTGATGAGTGGGTATGAAAGGCATGTAAGAGGTATTGAAAGAAAAGTGTGTCTCTGGGATATATTATAGTGATCTCTCCAGTCCCATATCGAACCTGAAGTGTAGCAGTTAATTCATAGTTGTAGCAGATGTTCATATATTGCTGAGCCCCAGTTTTGTACTGACACTGAACAAGTTAAAGACCCTTTAATCATCACAAGACATCTTCCCTTTCTACAGTCCTATTTTCTTTAATAAAAACTATTTGTATCATTAAAGAACCAAATCACCTCCTACTAGTTCACTGGAAACAGGCAATAATGTACCATAGGGTGCCTACTACAGGAGGGCTCTGAGCCTGGAGCCACCCAAAAATTCAATAGAACTGTCCCAGTAATAGCTTTGAAACCAAAGATTCTTGAGACCTTCTTAAGTTTCCTTATGAAATCCTGTCGTGCTTTTCCTGACCAACCAAAACAACAAAGTACAAGTCCACACAAGTCAAAGAGCTGCAGGAAAACCTGGTGCAAGTTGAAAAACAGAAATTCCAATGTTGGTGGGCTTCAGGGCTGGAGGATTGTGAACTCTGTGAAAATCTAACAAAGCAACCCCCTAATGTTCTCATGGAGATGTAAACAGAGAGCCATGTCTGTAGCTCTTGGACTGGGTTTTTTTCTGTGGGGCTGTTACTGCTTTAGCCAGACCACATGCACAACAAAGTAAAATGTGTCTTGGTCTTTCCTTGGCCTTACTTCTTTCAGAATTGAGTGCAACACGAACAGCTTTGGTGAGGTGATGGGCAGAAATACACTCAGGCTGCTTTCTTCTGTGTCCTCCCTCACCTTTGCTAGCAACAGAAGAAATAAAAATTAATGTGCTATTACCCCTTTCCCCTAATCCTCCTCACCCCAGCTTTATGTCTCTTCAGCAAAAGGTCAGTCTTTTCAAGCATGATTTAAAATGTGCACTCATGAAAAGAGAAGAGCCAAACCACACAAATCCTGGATGTTAAAAATATACTCCTCTGTAAAGTGTGCATTCCTCTTGTGTCAAATCCACACTCCCTTGCTGAGGTCTGGCTGTTTTGTGGTGTGGTGAGACATGTTTGCATGGAAAGAGCTGATACAAGGGATACCAGGGGAGCCAGTGAAGGAGCTGGGATCCTGAGCATGCTCTGCTGTGAGACACTCAGAAAAATGGAGCCTCAATAAAGATCCTTGGGAGAAGAGCCACACTCCAAGAGCATGACTTGGGAGGGGACAGGTGGAATATCTCCAGATTCTCATGGATTTGCTAGGGAAGGTCCACATGCTTTGCAGCTGCTTCCCTGATAGCCCAGGACGACTGAGGGCTCATGCAGTGCTCTCCTGCTGCTCTCAAAGTGCTCCTTTTAGCATTGCCCAGTGCCATGGTGAAGGGAGTCCTGCTGGGTCACAGCAGTGTGTCCCACGAGCCTGGGAGGCTCTGAGCAGAGTGGGGGCACTGCAGGAGAAATCCCTGGAAAAGAGGAGGGGGGAAAGAGCACTGTGGGAAGGGAACGGTGGGGATGGGGGGGGAGGGGATGGGGGATTGGGGATTCGGGGATTGGGGGATGAGGGGATGGGGGATTGAGGGTGAGGGGTGTGGGAATGTGGGGATGTGGGGATTTGGGGGATGTGGTGATTTGGAGGTGAGGGGATTTGGGGATGTGGGGATATGGGGATTTGGAGACGTGGGGATGTGAGGATGTGGGGGTAAGGGGATAAGGGGTGCAGGAATGTGGGGATGTGAGGATTTGGGAATTGGGGGATGAGGGGATTTGGGGATGTGGGAATGAGGGGATGCAGAATGTGGGAAGCAAACCTGCCCTGCAGCTCTGGCTAGCAGGCAAGGAACTGACCCCTGTGCTTGGGCTGGAGTTCCCCAGGTTTACTGACAGTGTGTAATCCACTTAGTGTAGCAGTAAAACACTCCAGTTTTCCAACTTTGCATCCACCGAGGCTTTTAAAAATCCTTTGAATTTATCTCTAGTCATTTGCAGAGACGTTTTAATGGAGAAAGAGACATCATTATAGATTTCTTTACCTCAAACAACAGGGAAGCAGGGTACCCACTGGCAAAAACCAGAGCCAGAAACAAGAAAATAAATCTCTAGGGGACCAGGAAAATACAGTTCTGCCTGGAGATAGCATTTTTTATTTAAAGCTTTTATTGTCTAGATTTTCCAACAGGCCTCTGCTGTGAGAGGATGGGCTGTGTATTGTGTGTGTTTGGGTTTTTGCTGTTGTTTTCCCAGGGATGTTTGGCATCCTAAAGGAATCTGTGAACTACAGATGGTGCCCAAAGCAAGGAAATGTGGAATGTGGAGTGGAACACAAATGGAGCATCTGAAGGGCTCCTGGTCTTCTCCTGCAGACCAGGGCAGCAAAGCTGAGGAGACTCTTTGCTCCTTTTCTCTAATATCAAAGTGATTGCTGCAGGACTGTTCATTTTCCTTTCCTTTCTCTCCATCATCACCCAAAAAACCTAAACATTTTAAAGCCCAGTTTGAGCAGTGGAATGTGTGGTACATTCTTGTTTTGTCTGATGGGACAATGTCAGTGCCATGGGGGGTTGCTGAGGTAATTCTTTATTGACCATTAGTAATTCTGCGAGCTGATTGTATGAAATTCCAATGAACTGTATCATGTCAAACCCACGCTTAATTTAATATCTAATTTAATTAGCTTTTGTATTCCCTGTGCTGAAGAATGCTGATATGGGAAAACATCTCCCAGGTATGGCCTGAGCATTTCATGAGCTGTTTTTCAATTATTATTTTGGGTTTGGATTTAAGAATTTTTACATCCAAACAGAGGTCACTTTTAAGCAGCAAAAGCAAATTTAAAAGCCCCAGTGGTTTCTTAAATTGCTAAAGAAAATTAAGAGTTACTGTATCATTTTTAGGATTTATTTTTCTTTTACTTTTGCATTAAATTGTCAAAAAAGTATGCTGTTTAAATGAAGATATATTTATAGTAAGTGAGCTTGCTCTTTTGTCTGCAATCCCAGAGTGAGGCATCTGCCCTCTTTTCTGGGCTAAGATCAGTCACACCATGGCTGCACCAACCAAACACAGCTGATTGGAACAGAAATGCCCACTCTTCTAAAAATATCGAGATTGAGTAGAAAACAAACATTTTTCCTCAAGATATAATCCCAGGCTGTTAATTATTTTGAAGGCACTAAATTCTGAAAAAGTTGTTCCAAAATTTTAAATAAAATCAGATTTTTCTTAGGTGAGGCATATCTAGATGGAACATTCAGACTTTCAATTGTATCTATTTTATTAAGGAGTTTGTTGGAATGGACAAAATAATCACCTGGGTATCACAAACCCTCCCTTTCAGAACCATTCTCCCCAACACTATCCAGCCTGGATAGTGCAAGATGCCAGGATTTATTTCCTTTATCAGCTGCAGGGGCAGCAGTTGTGGCTCAAAAAAGGTCAAACAAGTCATGAAGTATGATCCAAGCAGAAATATATTTTTTTTTTAAATCTGTGTATTCACCTTTAGAGAAAGTGGAGGCTGTATAGTGTTGCTTGTAACTGATTTAACCCCTCTATGGTGCACTGGAAAAGAATGGAGTGATTTAAGTGCAGTCAGAACATGAGGTTGCTGATGTAGCAATGACATTCACATATCTTGAAGATGTACAACTTCTGGAATACAAGTAATCAAATTTACTAGATAATTTAATTCAGATGTTTTGTGGTTACTGGAAAACAAAGACCACAAACTGAGAGAGAGGCCTAAATATCCTCTAATGATTTATTAGGAAGACTTTCAGCCTACATAAGTGTTCCTATAAAATTGACTTAATAACTGAGATACAGAACACAGTAAGACCAGACATTTTTGTCTTACAGTTCAGTGTAACCATATCTTACAGCAACATTCTGAAAACTCAAGCAGATGTTGTTTAAATAAATTGTTTCATGAAATGTGCTGCTCTTTTCTTAAGAACAAATGTCCTTTTGGCCGGGCTTTAATGGAGATACTTTACTGACTTCAGACAACAGCAGAGAGAAAACTATAACCATATTGATTAAAACAGACGTTTTTAGTTCAAAAGCAATAATAACAAAAGAATTGAAGACCTTAGTGAGATGGAGATTCATTCCTTGGTAAAGCTCCATGGCCCTGCCTGCAGGAATGGTAAAATGTTTGGTATTTTGGGGCAATGCAGTGCCCTGATCCCAAACCCCAGTCAGTAGGGATGGCCCCACTGCAGGGGGTGCTCCCAGGGCTCATCCTGCTGCTCTCACACAGGGGATTTGCTGGCAGAGAGCTCAGGAGGCTTCTCCTGGTACCCCACAGGCAGAGAGATGCTCTAGGCAATGCCAGCACACCGTGTTCCAGCACAGGAACAGGGACAAGCCTCCTCTAACAGGACTGTGAGAGAATGGAAAAGACCCCTCCTGATTTCAGTGCCCTCTGCTCAGTTACTGAAGGATCAATGACCTTTCCACCTACAGGAAACTGTAGCTGGGGTGATGGCAATAATGAAGGGAGCTTTTTTTTCCATGCCCATTAAAGCCAGTTCTATTTTACAGTAAGGGCTTCATGAACAGCCTGTTGAAATATTTTATATGCTTGTAGATTGCAGCAATAGATCCACTCAACAGCATCTCTTGCTTCCAGTATTTTTTGAAAATCCTTTGCGAGTAGATATATTTCAGGCTGTGTCAGTCAACTGAGTAGGAAGGCAATTTCCAAAAGCCCGTTCTATTTTTTTTTTTCTCAAAAAATGAAATTTTCAAAAGCTTTATGCAAAACCCAAGGCTGCAAAGTATCCTGGGCAAAGCTTCTGGATTTTGTTTTAAGAATCAGCTCTTCAGATCCTGAAAGATTGTACCATGCTGAGATGACCAACTGTTTAGGCAATCCACCTTCTCTTAACTGATTTGTTTGCTACCCTTATGTCCAGTGCTTCAGAAAGACTTTTCTGTGCCAAGTCCTTTGGGAATGGACTGTCCCTGGATCCTTCAGCATGTGCAGCATTGTGATCAGACAGTGCAATAGATGGCAATATCAATATTAGTAAAGGATCTTCTGCTAGGCAGGAAATATGGGGAACACTCGATTTACTCATCAAAAGATGACATTTGTGATTATTATCAAGCAGACTGTAAATATGAATTATTCAGTGTCAGGTTCTCTGTAAAACACAGGTGAGATTTATCACTAAGGAAACTCACCATGTTGATGTATATCTGGAAGTGTCAGATAAGAGCTATGGTATCAGAAATAGGCTTTCTGCAGAGAAACAATAACTTAATCAGTGTTTCAAACATTCAGGACATCTCTCATCTTTCAGTGTGTGCTGCTGTTTATAATGGCTGCGTGCACATGCCCTCAGATAAACTTCTATATCCTCCCCATATCTTAGTCCTTTCAGCTGACAGTTCTTGCTGAAAATCCCCTTTGATCTTTAGACTGTTTTTCTCTGTAAGAGTCCAGATTTCCATTTGATTTGGGAAACATTCTGCATTTCTGTGACTGAAGCGCAGTACTGCAGTGGCAGAGCAGCAGCCACAGCACGTGGAAATTATTTTGCTGCTGCCAGTTTTCAAAGCAGGTGAGGTCCACTGTGATCCAGCAGGCCAGGAAACTCCTGATCCTCTGCATGAAGCAGTTCTGGGTGGAGAGGATGGCAGCTGGTCAGTGGATTATTCTAGTGTGGCACAGTAAAGGGGCTCACAGCACCAGCATCAGCAATGTGGCTGGGCTGGACAACACATGAAAGGTGAGTGAAAACACAGGTTAATGAAAACACAGATTAATTGACCTTAAAATAGCGTGCAAGTGGCACAAAAGGGGTTGTGCCAGCATTCCCAGAGGGCTGCCACACACAAAGCATCCCAGTTTCTCCTTCCATGTCCAACCTCCAGCTTTCTCATGCTTGATATAACTGTGATAGGATTTTCCTCTGTATTCCTGCATGGGTGGAAACAGCTAAAACCTTTTGCCACTTAGCAAAATACCAGTGATTTACGTTCTCTTTGTCATTTATTGACATCTCTTGCTGCCTCAGGGGAATTTTATATTTGGGCAACTGATAGATCTGGTGTTCAGCTCCAGGAATCCCGATCCTGGGATGTAGGGGCATAAACAGAGCATGAGCACGAAAACAGAGAATTGACTGGACACAGCTGTGACTGTAGGTGCAAAGGAGGTCAGTAAATTGCCATCAGACACTAGGGCTGCAAGCTGCTGGAAATATGGTAAGAAAGGAGCATCTATCCAGCTCTGAACCCTTACAATGAAGGTGCTTCACAACAGCACTGGTATTTCCTTTTCACTTCAGAGCTGAATAGAAATTACTTGCTCGAGTTCATCAGGAATGCATGTTATAAATGATGCACCAAGCACCTGCGTCTGTGCTCGGTTTTGTAGTCAGAGATATTTTGGTGGAGCTATTCATAAATGGGGCCTTTTCTAGAAGAAAAAATTCCACAGAGGCTTTTTTCTCTCTCTTTTTTTTTTTTTTTTTTTTTTTTTTTTTTTTTTTTTAAGTAGATGCAGAAATTCAAGTGAAGAGAATTTCAAGGACACACACAATTCTTATATGTACTATGATTGATAAATGGCAAATTTGTATTTGATCTTTTCAAAAAAACTTACAAGAAGGAGTTCAGAAAGCTCAAAAGCCCCTAAAATTCTTTCCTGTAGAAAAAAATTCAGACTGTTTGGAGGAGTTGTTTTTTCAGTCGTCAGCATTAGACATCTCTTTTATGTGTTTGGCAAATTGTTACCTTTTTTTTTTTTTTTTTTCTTTCATTTTGATTTGATTAATTAGACCACAATGAAGACACTGGAATAAAATGGACTAGTTACTTCTTTTTGTTTGAAAAATAAACATTTGGTTTGAGATCACATTTTTCCACTTGAGTGCATGAGAATATTCTTTCACGGGGCTTGATTTTTGAAGATATATTCAAAAAATATCAAATGTTTCTGTTTAGCTTGCTTTAATTGCAGTTGCAATTTTTTAAATTCATCAATATTATTTGACCCATGTTCATGTTTTTTTTGAATATACAGAGCAACTTTTGGCTACTGAGCCCTCTGGTAAAAAGATGATGAGAAACTCATCAAATTCATGAGGAAAAAAGAAAGAAAAAGCTTACCATTTTTTCCCTCAGCAGTTTTAAATCTTTCTACCTCATGAGACACAACTTGTACAATCATTAAAGAGTTCTATGACATAACCACGTGAAATTATGAAAATATATGGGGTGAGAGTATTACAAAGTGACAACAGCTGATTCCTAATTTCATCATCCATTATAATTCTTGTCTTTCTGAGCAGCTTGAGATAAGCTGATTTTTGTGGTTGGTATATTCATATGTTGCTATGTTTCTTGAGACATGTGTACTCTGTAAAATATGTTAACCAGTGAAAGTGCCTGTCTGAGCTAAGTAAAATAAGGATAATTTAGGACATGCTGAACCCATGTAGAATTCCTCCTGCATAAGGAATGAGCCCTGAGTCAGACCAGGAAAACAAGTCTGACAGAGCTCCCCTTGCAGCCCACTGAATAACATGGAGAAAGATGGAGTGAAACAAGGGAAAAGCCCAGCTGCAGACAAAAGTTTAGATGGTGTACCTGTTTGTCTGTGAGTCAGGCTAATTCAACATCAGCACTTAAAGAGCCAGGGGGGAAGAAAAGGAAAAACCTCACCTGTGCCCCCTGACAGGATATTTTCCCTCCTCATTACAGTAATTTCTGTATTTGCTGGGCATCAGAGTAAGGTGGCTCTCCAAAGCTTCATTTCAAAGTGCTATCTGCTTGCTACATTAAAGCTAATTATTGAATGATAACCCAAACTCTGAAATAACAGGTGAGAAGGAGCCTGAAGTAATTTCTCCACTGTAAGCATGTTCTTCTATTTTAAGATTTTTTATGCATTTTATGGTATGCAGCAAGTGCTTCCACATTAACATTTAAATACTTAACTTTCTATCTCTGCACTTTAATCTTATTCTTACATCCTTCAGCCTTTCATTACATTACCATTATCTGATAAATGTACAGTTCTCTGTGTCCTTTGAAGTAGTGAATTATTATACAGTATGGACTAGATTATCCATAGATTATTTTCCATGCTACACAGTCAGAAGATTCTTGAGAGCCTGGGCAAACACTCTGCATCAGGCTGCAAGGTCTGGCTTTGTACTTGCTCCAGGATTAGGGAATTGAATTTTCCTTGTCTGGCTTTAAGAAGCATCTGTAGCCACAGGCACCTGAAGACAGTGTGTGAGCTAGAATCTTCACAACAAGCAGCACTTAATTTATTTTCTCTGAAGCGTGATTTCAGCATCTAAAAGCAAAAATTGTGCCTGCTTTAAGCATAGTTGGTCAGTACTTGAAGGAAGTTCCAAAATACTGATTTTTCAATGTCCAGTGTTTGATGCTTATTATCAACTTTAGTGATGATATTAAGGAGGAGGTAAATGTCCCAACATCCCTGAAACCATGGATCATTTAAAGACCTTTAACCTTTAATCTAAAAAAAGAAGTTTCCATCTTGTGATTGTAAAAAAGACTAAAGTCTACAGCCAACTAAAGCTACTAACCAGAGGAGTGTTGATTTCTGCTGCATAAATCCTCCTGCAAAGAGCAGTGCAGGATAATTTATTGGCTTGTACTTTTCCCTCATGATTCTTAAGACAGCTCTGGTGCATCTGGTTTGACTCGAGGAGCAGAGCTGGGACTGGAAGGCTGCCTTGGTCCCTGCACTGGTGACATGGGCACCTGGGAGGGAGAGGTGCTCTGAATCTGTGCCTGACAGCTCAGGATGCACACAAGTGAAGGGTCCTTGCATTGCTGCTCAGGCCTACAACACCCAAACAGTGTGAAAAGGTTTCCTATAACATCTCAGACCCAAATATTCTAAAATAAAGGAACAAGAAGAGGGAAGATGTTTTGTCAGCCAGAGGTCTAAATGAAGAAAGGTGTCTGAAGCTTCATGAGCTCTGTAACTCTGTGTATGGCTCCCATAGCTCATTTCCTCACCAGGCATCATCAAACTCTGTGATATTCATAGGAATTGCAGTGAAAATAGTTTGGAATCAAATGGCAATACCTCCACTGCACTCCTCAGTTTCTGTTTGGAGAAAATATTCATCTGCACATAATTATCTGGGTTTCCTAAGTGGATAACTCCAGCAGACTGAGCTGTTCTTTGTGCTGGACAATTGTTTAGAAGCTTATGGTCCATGCCCAGTTCCTAATAACTTTTTCCACTCTGAAGAAAGTCAAGTGGTGCCCTTAGGAAATGTGTGATTCAGTCATTCCAATTCTCTTTTAATTATTAATTTCTAGTCTTCATTTATATTTCATTGTACTGTAGAAAATCTCCAGTCACCACAGTGCCACTTCCATCTCTTAACAGCCTGAAATATTTATTAAACTCATTAAGCTCCAGTCTTGGTAGCTAATTACAACAAACCCATGTTTGTGGAAGCAAATCTAGCTGTGAAGATTAAATTTAAATGAGTGCTAAAAACTCCTTGCCTTTGGAGATTTTTTGTTTTTCCTCTTTTTAATTTGTCATGCTGATTTGTAAAGCTTCCTAGTTATTCTGGTAACATTAGCACTGCTGATAACAACAGACACTGTTTGTCTTGGTGAAGTGCCAGTGTTCTAAGTACATATCTAATTTGTCCAGACAGTTTTAAAGTCTCTTGAATTAAAATTCTAAGTTTATTCTGAAAAGTTACAACAGAAAATTACAGATGAAAATTTGAAATGGGAAATTTTTAAACAAAATGAATTACCAGAATTCTTTGAAGTTAAAGGCAGTGAAAAAATTCAACCCCTTTAGTACAATGAATGTCACCAAGCCATGTTTTGAGCAGGACTCCTAGAGGGTTCAGCATGTGGACTTGGTGCTATTTAAAGGTTTCAACAGATCATGTGTAGCTGATTTTGAGGCCACTGCTAGATTTATACCTCTGTGTGTGCATTTACTGGCACAGACAAAGCGAGTTTTTGGCTCTTTCTGAAATGCTGTCCAAGTTAGACGTTCTTTGAAGGTCCATCCTCCTCTCCAGAATTATGGATGGCTATTGGAATGAAGACTTCAGCTTTTGATAGGAGGCATTCCAGAGTAGTCTTCAATTTAGGGGGTGTTCCAGAGTAGTGCTCCATCTAGAAGTCTTCCACAACAAAATCATGGAATGCTGATGATTGGAAGGGACTTTAAAGATCATCTAGTCCCAATGAACCTCATTATTTTTTCAGCAAAGTCCTCCTGTGGAGTTAGAAAAGTTTAGGCAGCTAGAGCAGGTGTAACTACTTGAATATTAATTCTTCCTAAGAGTAATTGCCTTCACTTCTACTCGTGAGCCTTTCTGGAAGCTGTCCCCAAAAGTATCACTGTACTCACACAGTGACTCCCCAAGAACCACTGAAATCATTCTGTGAATATCAGGTGACCAAAGGTTTCTGTGACAGCATTCTCTCCAACAGAAAGGGAGCAAGCTGAAATTGTAGTTTTTGAATAGGATCTATCAGTTTGAGAGTCAAAAGGTGAAAGTCAGAGATTTAAAAAAAGGCAAAAGGCCTCTCACATAATCACCCCTGCAAAGGAAATATTCACTGATCTTTTTAACACAAAACTATATTTCCTTCTTGATTCATATGTCATTGACTTTGTCTTCACTTTTTTTGTATACACTGAATTCAGTAAATGCCCTGAAAGGAACAACAGCTGAGTGTGTAACCCGAGGATGGGTGCCTGAGTCTTGCTGCTGGCATCTGCTGAGTGGAATTTCAGGTTTACTGGCAAAGGTAATTTTGTCCTGACTTGCTCCTTGGCTGCAGAGGAGTCAGGATGTAAAGTGTTATGGTGGTGTAGAACAGAGAAATTCCTTTCTGCACACAGCAGGTCTAGCATAACCTTCGGATGCGCTGGGTCCCACCATTCCCACACCGACTGCTTTTCAGGCTGGACCATGCACAGGGACTGGATGGAAAAGTGCTCCTGGGTTTGTCACTGCCTGCTTCTTACCCTATGGATTCAGAAAAAAATGCTTAGCATTATTTTCATACTGTTTTAAAGAATACTTGTGGGTATTCTTTGAGTTAGCTTACTAGATAAGCTTCAAGTTGAACAGGTCTGTCCCTCTGGCATTGCATGTTGTAATGAGGCAGATTTTTAGGGAAAAGTGGTCTTTTTTTTAATCCAGAGAAATAGGAGTCAGATAAGATACTGTAGCTTTGTGGCCATCAGTGTACATTGGAAATGAAATTAGATCATGTCTTAGAGTGTTTCTGAGGCTGGCAGTTGGGTCCTGGTCCAAGGAAGAGGTGACACTGTGTCTGGCTGGGCTGTGCTCAGCCACACTGGAGTGTGCTGCACCAGCTGCTCCTCATCCTGGTCTTGTCTTTACTCTACTGAAATATTAATGGTTCATTGCTGAGGATATAATTACTCCCTCACTCACCTTTCCAGTTTTATCCTCCAAGATGGAGAATCTGGGGATGCACAGCAAGTGCACATTGTGGAGTTCCAAAAATTCCTGAATATGAAGGACTGTTCCTTCCTGAGGACTGCAGAGGCTCTTCAAAATACAAATACATTGAAGTGCATTTCCCAAAGTGCTGAAAGTCCTTAAAATCGGTGGTTAAGATCAGGATTTTTAGTGTATAATAACAATACACATATACTAGGTTGGGAAGAAAATGGCTTATTAGACTTTTAATGTTTCAAGGAGGATCTCTCTCTCTCGAACAGCAGCACTTATTTCTGTCCCTTTGTAACAAGAGTGGACAATGACATATTTTTCTAATCTCACTCCATGGACACTCAGGACAATAAAGTTTCCAGGACCTGTGGAATACTGCTCTTAAAAATAAAAAATTCTGATAGTTATGATACCTTCAGATGTTTCTCTAAAGATACCATTAAACACATTAAATGAAACTTCTACTTATGCAGTTTACCTAAGACTGCATCTGACTTTTTGCAGGAACATTGTCTTTTCCTTCCTAGATATTTTGTCTAAGAAAATAGTTTTCCCCTGATGAGCGAGATTTTTGTCAGAAAACAGTTGCCTGATGAGCAGAGATATTTTGTCTAGGAAAAGTCCAGGTTTAGTCACCTGATGAGCAGAGATATTTTGTCTAGGAAAAGCCAGGTTTAGTCACCTGATGAGCAGAGATATTTTGACTAGGAAAAGCCAGGTTTAGTCACCTGATGAGCAGATCAAGGCCATTTGCAGACACCTCCATGGCCCAGGGTCAGAGCGCTCTGTGGCACTTGGACAAGGGATCTCGAGCATTTGGGATGCAGTGGGATCTGACATGTGTGCACTGAGTAGGTGATCTGTGTGAGCACAGTAAATCCAATCCACTCTGAGCTTACTGTATGGGTATAAATCAAGGATGCATCCCAGACACATTAGTCTCACTGCATTTCATTTTGTCTGGGAAAACCTGGACAGAAATATGGTAGCCCTAAGCTTCCCACATTCCACACTCCACACACACACATAATAGGTTCATGTCTTGAACCCTTGGTCTCTCTCGGGCTTTCCAGTACTGTTGATACAACACATAAATCTCAGGTTAAGTGTTCTCCTGACTTTGCAGTTATTTGCCTTTTTCCTATAGGCCCAACAGTCTTTAAATCCTTCTGATTTGCTTATTAGAGTTTTAGGTGGGAAATAACAGATGACCCTTGGTTTAGCTCTCAGGCTGATTCAGGAGAAATCTCTTCTCTGTGTAATGCCCTGGTCTCTAACAAACCACTCCAAGTGATTTTCGCAGACGTAGGCATTGTTCTCTTTGTTTCATGTTCTCTGTTGTTTTCTTAGCCAAGTTGCTTTGGTATTTATTAATTGAGAGTTGTAAGTAATTCACTTAATCTAACACTTGATCAGCAATTTCAAATCAACGTTTGAGAGGGAACGTGCCCTCAGGCAGTTGTTATTTATTCTGGTCAGGTAATTCCTTTCTGGGCTGTTTAAACAGCAACATGTTTTTTGTTCCAGTGAGACTGCCTAACTTGGGAAAAGAGTTTGCAAAAGTCTGCCTTTCTGTTTCTTTCAAAGTTTAACTAAGTAGACTGCTTAGTGTGGTAATGATAACCAAGTTCTGAGGTGGGCAGATAGCAGCATAATTAAAATATGCAACACTGCAGTATAAAGTCCAGGCATCTGGTAAGGATTAGATTTGCTGGTTATACAAAATCATGAAGATACAAACCATTCTGACAGTTCTGATAGAAAGAAGAAAGATGAATACATTACCATCTAAGCTGCCCTTGTAGCAGTGAGAAATCCTGTAGTGCTGTCCACTTAAAATATTTCAACATCAAAAGCTAAACATTTGAGAGAAGTTGTATCACCCATTGCTAAATTTTCCCCTTAAGTATTTTAAGTATTTTACTGCTCTGTGGAGGAAATAGTGACTATACAACTCACATTTGGGTTTTGGGAGATTTTTTTCTCCTTTTGGAGTTTTGGGGTGGGAGTAAGCCTGACTTAGTATTCCAGACAAGTCCAATAGTTATGAAGCTCCATAGCAGAGTTCCTCCTGGCAGCCTATAGGGAAGAAGTCAGAAAAATCTCACTGAAATATGGAAGACTGAACTTTAATAAGAGCACTGTGATAATTCAGGGGCTAGCATCTACCAGCCACATTCTTAGCAGACAACCAAGCTTTAATCACTGCAAGGAGATGGATCCATTTACACCTATTAAAAAGTGCTTTGAAAGTTACCCAGGCACTCAGTGACAACCCTGGCATTACAAAAGTTATACCTCGTCATAGTTCTCAGCAAGGGAAAGCCATAACACAAGCCTCCATTCCCCCTTCCCTTCCTCCTCCAAAAACAACAGCCAGCAGCTACCAAAGCATTAAGTTCTATTTAGGGAATCCTTAGAGCAGGTTTGTCCTGGACCCAATAAGGCAAGTGTCTGCAGCTCCAGAATAAAGTGGGAAACTGAAGAAAGCTTTGAATTTCAAACATCTTTCAGTGAGGAATTAGTTTTAAAAGACATACAACAATAAGCCATGAAATAAGTCCAGACACCATAATTCAGGGATAGAATCTGCTATGAACCTGGCAGGCATCCAGGCCAGAGCCAGGTGCCTGTTTTGGATTAGATTCAAGTGGCCTTAGGCCACCTACGGAGCTTTCAGGTAGAATCTGGAAGGTGCTCACCTCAATATGCCCTACCTTGCTTCTATTTCAGGTGCTTGTGAAGGATTCCCAGATGGCTGGCACTCATCCAGACCCACCTGCCTTCAGCTCTCCTGTCTCTACACTGTCATGAGACAGGCAGGCTGCAGGAAAAAATGTATCTGGAAAACAGAAACTTAATTATTAACTGCCCATTTTCCTCAGTTTGCAGTGAGAAAATTTGACTCTTGAGAGCTGCATTTATGTCTTGCTGCTCTTGACACCCTGAGTGTGGGATTACAGATGAACAAGGCACAAGTGTATGTATATAATCAAGGGGAAACAAAAGGTAGATACTGGAAAAAAAAAAAAATCAAACAAACCCTTGAAGCTTAGACTATTATAGGCCATATAAAATAAAACTTCTTTGTCAATCTAATGAATATTTTACCTGTCACATTATTCTGTTCACTTTTAATTCTATTTTATACTGGATCATGAAAATAGGCCAAGACAACTGAAGTCCTGAATGTCAGGTGCAGAATTGTGACTGTAAATGGCTTTTGCCTACCGTGGCTGTGCCTTTGATGTGCTGCCTTCCATATTCCCCTGGAAGATCCTGTGCATGTCCTGCCATGGGACTCCACTTTCCTCCAGGAGGGTGGCTGGCTGGAAGGGCAGAGCTGGAGCCAGAGAGGTTCTTCCTGCTAGATTCAGTACAATTATCCTGGAAGCATGGGGAAAAACTAATCAAGCTACCCTCAAACAGACTAATCAGTTTGAGTTTCTATCATGAAGCTCTAGCACAATGTTGCTGTGTCTGCCCTGACAAGGAGGTTTAAATCTCATTTAAATTCAAGCTAAAAAACTCATGCTCTTATTAAAAGTAAAATGATTGAAACAACCATGAAATCACTTTTATTAATGTCACAGTCTTAGAGAGTTCATCCATGGAGCAAAACAACAGCACTGTCACAGTATCTGGTGTTCCTTACAGGGGAGGAAGGGAAGGATTTTGATTATAAGGAACCTCCCAGCAAACATAAACATACCTGGAATCGTACGTGAGGGTTTGCCGAGGAAAGCCTCAACCTTCAGGACTCCAGTTTTCATTAATATTCTATTCCACATTTCTCTTGCTTTAATAGGACCAGAAATCACCCTCCCAGCTACCTTTCATCATCCATGCTCCACTGCAGCACTTTTCCTAATATGCCATCATAAAGGCCCAACTCTTGCCTTACTAAATTCAGTTTAAGAAGAGCTGTTGATTTCGGTGTTACAGGATACAACATAAAATGGTCTGATTCCTTTTTCTTCCTGACATCCTGCTCTATTGAAAACAGGCAAGAATCAAACACTTTCCACTCAATGCACACACACACAGAGTAAGATATTAAACGTTGTCCCAGCAACTGGTGCAACACTGAGTTTGTAAAACAGCTGTTTGATTCCTCAACATGCTGAAATCACTTTGGAAAGCAACACGACAGTCGGGGAATAGTTTTGTTTGCAAATTAGGAATGCAAAGAAGGCTGTGGTAAATTAAAAACTGAAAGCTGAGCTCTTGGGATAGCGACCAGTTTTCTGTTCTGCATGTGTTCAGCACCTAGCTCAAGGAGTCCTCTACAGCTACTGCTACCATATTCTGTTCTCATCATCTTTTGGCATGAAAATTAGTGGTAAAAAATAAATCTCTTTGCAGAAAAATAAAAGGCAGATCACGAAGGCCTTGTTTTCCTGATTAAAGACTGTAAAGAAATTTGAAGGGAGTTAATGCCCTTATCCAAAGCTGTGATTGCTCACTGCCATGGTGGTGCTGTGTAGTCCTCAAGTAATGAGCTCTGGTCCTCAAAAGACACCACGTTCCAGTGTCTGACACAAATCCCACTCTTGTTATGGAACAAGAGCTCAGAGTCTTTCAGTGCACAGCAAACAGAGTATCTGTGCAGATCTTTTAGACAACACCTTCTTTGTACAGTACTGCATGGTGCTGCAAGCCCTTTCTTATAGGAACAAATATGGAACAGCTCCATAATTCTGTGGGAGACCTTTTCCTGTTTGTTTGCCAAGCTGTAGTTAAAATTCCCCCCGAGAGGTCCAGTTTGGGTAAGAAGGACAGGAAGGTGGTGGGTCAGACACCTACCAAGGGAAGATGAACACACACTGTACCAGCAGTAAAACCACCTCATTTTCATAGGAAATGGGTGATACTTAATTGAGAATGGTAAAACAAGGGATTTGTGAGTACACTTCCACAGAAGGGACTGAAAAGGCTCCTGAGCTCCTTTGCAATCTGTGCTCCCAGCAAGAAGGCTGAAGTAACAAAGGCTCATTGATGTGAGAAGGGAGGGAAGTTTTTAATAGAGGAATCCCAGGAGCCAGCCAAAGGAGCATTATCTTGTATTAAAAAAATCTGCAAATAATGAAATTCAGAGAAAAGAGAAGCCAATTTTCTTTGCCTGGCCCATGAAATGAGTAGCAAATAAAAGAAGAAACACGTTTACAAAGGACTTGAGACTAAAGCTTCCCAGCAACACTCTTCTTGGGGTATGTTGCTCAAAAGCATACAGGGATCCATGTTCAGAAATGCTTGGGAGGTTCAGTTCCTCTTGATCCCATCTGGAGCTGTGAATTCTTGGTACTGTGGAAAATTAAGACCCAAAATTTTCATCTCAGAACTCAGACTCCTACCTCGAAACTAACTGGATACAAGCAGGAGAATTTTTATCAGAGATCTTATCTTCTAACTGATGCCAGCACTTGTGGGAACTAGTCACAGCAGTAGAAGTCACCTTTCCAGTCCACTAATAAAATGAAAAAGCAAGATAATATTTCAGGCTTGGGTGTGATGAAGCAACACTACCAGGAATGGGGGAGGAAAGCACAATTTTAGTCTCTGTTGGATGAAACAAATCTGGGACATGAAAAGAAGAACCAATAAGGAATGAATGAGGAATCATTTCATCCCAATGCCATTTGTTTTGGGGGATGGAATAATGTCATACATTCCTAACGTGGAAGACAGAGGTTGAAACTTGCATATGGATTTTGTTTCTTGGCCTGGTTTGTCCTTTTCTGGGGTGCAGATGCTGGCTGACTGTAACAGGGACTGAGCTTTCCTTCCTGCACGTGATGCCAGAGTGTGTCTGAAACCAATCCTGATGTCGTAGAAGTAATTTGCAGGAGTTTTAACTGTGTCTTTGTGACTCTGTAGGCTGCCCAGCCTTCCGGGTAGAGTGCAAATCACTATTTATGAAAAGTATTTTCAAAGTGGATCTTTGAACCTGCTGGACTGCACAGTTTCTCCTGTGCCATTTTTGATCCATTGTACAAATACAAATTTTGGCACGTGCACAACATTATAAACTGCATAATTGTTTTTATTAGAGTTCTGTGAGTTTGGAGGTACCTGTGCTTTAATTACCCTTGGCACGTTTCCAGGAAAACTCTTCTAAAATGTAGTGCTCGCAAAGCCTTCGTCGGGCCACCACAATGACAGCTTTTATTTTCCCTCTATTAGTGATGGACGTTTTCATTTAATTTCGGTCTGGGTGTGTGACAGAGCCCCCATGTACTGAGCTGCAGCTTCCCCGTTCCCTTTCCAGGCACAGAGTGGTCGGGACACCGTGGCAGCAACTTGTGACGTTTGGAGCCGAGCCAAGCAAACGCTGCTTGCAAAGATTTTAGGTTGCTTGTCTTGCTTCCTTGGTCTCCCCTCCCCTTTCAAAAATTGCTGGTGACACTAGAAATGCAAGTCAGTTAATCTGTTCTAAAATCTAAGCACCAGCCTACAGCAGAGAGGGCTGGAGAAATGCAGAACATTGCTTGGAAGGTGGGTTTAGTTCCGCTCCTGAGCCCAAATCTCTTGTGTCGCAGGACAGAGCGAGGACAATGGTAACAAGTCAGCAGGAGAGCTGGAACCTCATTCTCCATGCCAGAAAACGGGATGTCCAGCTAGCACAAATAAATGTGTAGAACTAATCAAATTAGGATGGACATGCTGTGCAATACAGAGAAATGCATGTAAGCAGAAAATTGTGTTTAATATTTGTAATCAAAAGCATTTATTTGGGACTATAACATCCCAGTGCTATGTGCAAATTGGGAGAGGAAAAAATGTAAACATTGTTCCTTTGATTTCACGGAGTTAGGGTGCAGCAGGAATGCTGGATGGAGCTCCTTTTCTGGGGGCTGTGATTAAAAAGTTATGTGAAATTAATTTAGGGGCTTATTGACAGAAAATATTACTGTAAATGGTGGTGGAAACCTATTCCACAACGATTACTCTTTATTGCAAGGAGTTTGCCAGAATTTGTAGGATGCAAACTGAAAACTGTGGGTTTAGAAACAAGCTGAGGATATGACTTCTGTCCTAACACCATGTTTTAAGGCTTCTGCAGAAAGCAGAATTTAATAGAGAAACTGGTGAGACAGTGGAATTTTATTCTGTGAACATTTAGGTCCTTAAGGATCAGGAATTAGTGGAGAAACTACACTAAGTCAACCAGTATGTGTTTTTGAACTTATGAGTTTTCATGTCAGCTGAAATATAGTTACCCATAAACAGAATAACCAGTGACATGGTATAGCCATGTGTCACTAAAAAATGCAGTTAACCATCATGCAAGAACAACTCTATTCCAGTAGCTCATATGGTAAACTGAACACTGGTTAGAAATGCAGAAACATGCTTTTGGGAACATGCTAGACTAGCATTTTCCATTCCTCAGAACACTGTAGTCAGCTTCAGATTTTGTGGAAGTAGGCAAAGGAGTCCTCGGAGTTTCTATTTATGAGAGCAGCCTTTTAAAATTTGGGGTGGCAGGGGGAAGAGGAAGGTGCAGGAGTGGATCTGCTGTCAGCTGCCATTCCAGAGCTCTCTGGTACTTCATAGCCCTGCTCTGTGGAAGTCAGAGAAGCGCAGGAGGTGCTGTGAGGAGTGAGCAGTGTCCTCAGACCGTCGGTGTGTCAGGATGTGCCCTCATCCCAAACCAGAGGGCACCAGCTCCCTCTGTTCACAGCCTCCTCTGCACAAAGGATCTTTCTGGCAGGGAGGACACAAAGATTATCTTCTCAGGTTCTCTAACCCAACCAGAGAAAGGAGCTGTGGTCAGTCATGCCAGCTGAAAGGATTTGGCTACAGTCCTGGTTTAGATAATGTACAGATAGATGTGCCACTGGGGTTTGATACCAGCTGAGCACATCCCTGCAACTCCACTGAATCTAGAGGAACCCTTCCCCAAGGTCTGCTTTAAGTTGTTCATATTTTGTTCAACCAGCAGTCTAGTCCTGTTAAAAATGAGTAACAGTTGCTGAACTCTTTAAACAAATTATATGAATTCTCAAAATGCCTTGAGGTTTTTTGAATGAAAAATGTAATGAGAAATAAAAGACACCTTACCAGTTGTGCTGTGTATGGAGCACAACCAACTTTGGAGCAAAATTTCACTTTGAGGTCTCTTCAACTTGTGACAAAAGATGAACCTGATGGGTTTTAAAAAACTCATTCTAAAGAAGGTAATTTGTAAAGGGGTTTCTAAGAAGACTTCTCTGCAAAGGGTTTCACCCAGTATGTGGATAATCATCCCTCACTAGAAATGAAGGCAAAGGGCTTCTGTGCCTCACGAGAGGGAAACTTCTTGGTGAACATAGAGAGTGTAAAGGCTGAGCTGGAAGAATCCTATGGAGTGCTTACATGTATCCTGAGTAACCCAACAGGTATGTAATTTGGCAAGAAATGGTCAAGCAGGAATGGACAGTTGCAGAAACTGAGTGTTGTGTTAGCAAAGGAAAATTCTGTTCTGATTCTACACTGCATATTCACTGAATATCAACTGAAATGAGCCCTCCCTGTGCCATTTCCCATTGGAAGTACTCTGCCTCCAGCCATCGAACCATATGTGGTTTAAGTGTGGTATAAATGATACAAATTCATTTTAAACACAAATAAATCTGGAAGGTAATCTAGATTGACAGCTCTCTGTCTTCTGTGAATTGTTTGCTTATCTCGGTGGCCACAAATGGTCCACATGATGAAGAGTTTGCTCTGACAAAGATGGCAAAACAAACATGGTGGCATTTTAGTCCAAGGGCTTGTTTCTCCTGCATGTCTGTCAGCCATGTAACAGCAAGCACAGAATCATAGAACCATAGAATGTTTTGGATTGGCAGGAGCCTCTCCTTCCTACACCCCTGCCATGGGCAGGGACACCTTCCTTTAGACACGTTGATTCAAGCCCCATCCAACCTGGCTTTGGGTAAATCCAGAGATGGGGCAGCCACAACCATGGGAGTTCTGTGGGCAGCATGACTCTACCATGATGGACAAGTATAGTTCTTGGGGGAAAATTATCTAGGAAAGTTTACTAGAAAAGAAGGATTCAGAACTAGAAAGAATAGACTCCTGAAAAATAGTAATCAATTTTCTATGATACGCTCACTAGTCTAAACAAGAACATCCAACATCTTTGGATGCAGACATCAGGACAGTGGACTCACACTTTGCATGCAGGTATGGTCTGTCTAGAGAGGGGGCTGAGACATGCTGGTGAAACTTGGGCTAAGACATCCTGGTGAAACTTGGGCTCTGCTCGTGGGACCTTGGTGTGGGGAAAGCGAAGCAGTAGCTCACTGCTGGTGTGGAGCAGCAGCCTCCTACTCTGCCCTGCAGCTCTGAGAGAAATCCTGACCTCCAGAGTCGGGGTCTGTAGCTGATCTCTTTAGGCTGGAGATCCCTCCCCAGGATGGTTATTGCTACCTGCAGGGCCATGCTGCTCCAGGGTGACAACCTTTACTGGGTCTGCACAGTTCCTTGTGTTCCAAGGTAATAAAGCAGTTTCTCATGTGGGTAGAACACAGTTAGAACAGGTGGATACAAACTAGTAGGGGAAAATAATTAAGAACCTGACAACACTAACCAGCATAAAAAAAATGGGTAGGAGCATCCAGCCTGAGAGCTTAGGGAGGATGAGACTGCAGTGGGATAATGGCTGTCTCTGAGGAAATCTGTGCTTGTGGTCATCTGAGGTGGGACTTGCTAGGGAGAGGGGGGAGGAAAGCCCCCCTCTGACTGCATTGTTTACTCCACTGCTGGCTGTGGAGCTTTAGTTTTCTCTGATGTTTTGCATGGTGTGTTTGCACATGAAACGAGCTGCCTTGCAGGGTTCTCTGATGTTTATGACCATCACGGCTGGGATCTTGATTGACTTGGGGAGCAAAGGATGATGTTGTCTGAGCATGTTAACTGATCGATGTTGCTGCCTACAGGCCAGGAAAGGTTGGGGTCCCCTGCCTAATGCCAACTCAAATTCAGATGCATGTCATTTATAGTCATGCAAAGCAGTGTCACTTTTTTTTTCCTTCTTCTTTGATCGTACCCAGAAACTATAAATCCCCAGGGTGAAATCTTAACTCTACAGAAACCCAGAGCAAACCTCCTTTCGGTGATGCAAGGTTCATGGTGAAAGTTGTGTTTTTATTTCTTAAACAATTCTTGTTATTGCTAGAGAGTTGTATTTATTTCTCTCCCCTCATAGCATTCATGGTGAGGTAGTCTACTGAAAAGAGTCAGGTCTGTCTTTTCAGGGTGTTGAGGGCTGATAATAAAAGTACAGCTCAGTAATTTTATATTTTTCTCCTATTATCTGCCATGCACAGCATGTTTTATGTGTTCTGCTCCACTGGGACCATCGTAAACCTGTGGCCAGCTCTTTCATTTGAATATACTCGGTGGGAGCTGGCAGGTGCACAGTTACAAAAAGAGCTTGAAACTTTATCATAATATATTCAGCAAGGTGATAATGTAAAACCTGCTGGAAAATGGAGAGAGGTGGAGGAGAAATTCCACGCCTGGAAACTTACCTAATGTTTAAAGGTAGGAAATACTTTGGAAGCAAAAATATCTCAGATCTGTCTAATCCACTGCCCAGACTAGTTACCACGATACCCCTGGTGAAGGGGGCAGGTAGAGGAGATGACCTCCATCTCACCTCAGCTTCCATCATGCTCTCCAGCTCCTGTGCCAACCAGAGCAAAGAGGCACCTTCAGCTGACACAGTTACTGTTTATTTTCACAGTGTGACTGTGGGACAAGGGAGATTTTGAGTCAGATTGGACCAAGACACATACTGGAAAACTCTCTGTCACAAAAGGGAGACCATGAGGTGAGGGACACTTCTCCCAAATGCAGCCAAAATCATCAGAAACAAGTTCTGTGTTGATTTCCAGCCTGGACCAGTCCCATCCACTCCAGCACTTGTTTGCTTTTGGATTATTTAGATCTTTTATCCTTTCCTGAAGCTTTCTGTAGAAAGGAGTGTGTAATAGCACAACTACATGGGTTGGGACCAGAACCAGGTGCTGTGTTTGGCTCAATTTGTGTGAGCCACTGTGTGAAAATGGACATCAATGTTCAGTATCCAGTACCTGTCACAGCTGTGTTTGCTTCCTAGGCACCTTAATCTTTGTGTGATTTGTTTCTTTGTTTTCCAATTATTTGACTTTTAAAAATAATACAAAATATCAGCACATTGTCCCCAAGGAGTGGTGGAAGCTGCACAGCTTGACCTGGACTGTGCTCCTCCCAGCATCATCCCAGAATTCTGCACTTTGTGAAGACAGGGGATCTCATCAATGTATGAAGGTGTAATGCCAAATATCTGAAGCATCAGGAGGGGTGCCAAGGGGATGGAGCCTGGTGCAACTTTGATGTGCCCAGCAATGGGACAGGAGGCCATGAGCAGAAACTTTTCCCCAGGAGGTTCCTGAACATGAAGGACTTTTTCCCTGTGCAGTGGCAGAGTACAGAAAGAGATTGTCCAGAGAGTGTGCGGAGTCTCCCTGACTGGGGACATCCCAGAACTGTCTGGAGACAACCCTGTGCCTGGCGCTCTGGGTTGCCCTTGGCTGGGCCAGCTGATCTGCTGCGATCCCTTCCAGCCTGACCATGCTGTGCCCAGCCCTGGCAAGCCAGGCCCCCGTTCTGCGGGTCCCCCGCTGTGTGCGCATCCCCCAGGAGTGCCCTGCCCTGACTGCCCTGCCCTGCCTGCCCTGCCAGGCTCTGCCCTGCCTGCCCTCCTGCCCTGCCAGGCTCTGCCCTGCCTGCCTGCCCTGCCCTGCCAGCTCTGCCCTCCAGGCTTGCCTGCCTGCCTGCCTGCCCTCCCGCCCTGCCAGGCTCTGCCTGCCCTGCTGCCCTGCCCGGCTCTGCCCTGCCAGCTCTGCCCTGCCTGCCTCCTGCCCTCTGCCTGCCAGCTCTGCCTGCTGCCTGTCCCTGCCGCCTACTTGTCCTGCCAGCTCTGCCCTGCCTGCCCACTCCCACTCCCTGCCCTGCCCTCCTGTCCCGCTCTCCCTGCCCGCGCAGTCGCTGCGCTGTCCCTGCCCGGCGTCCCGCCGTGCCGGACCCAGGTGCCTCCCGCCCGCTCCGCCCTCCGCCGCCCCGCCGCCCGCTGGCCCGGGGGCGGCGCCTAGACGCGGCGCCGGAGGCAGCGCTGCCCCGCGGCGCGGCGGCGGCGGAGGCGCTTAAAGCGCGCTCAGGCGGCCGGGCCGCTCACCTGGGGCCGCTCCCCGCGCTCCGCCGGCCGGGCCCGCTCACCTGGGGCCGCTCCCCGCGCTCCGCCGGCCGCCGCAGCGGCTGCGGGGCAGCGCCCAGGTGACCATGCGGGGCGGGCGGGCGCGCCCGCCGCACGCTTCGGGGAGCAGGTAGCATCCGCCAGGTGCGCGGCGGAACATGGACTGTCTGCTGCTGGCCGTCTGGACTTTACCTGCCGCCATCCTCGGCGGCAGCTCCATGCAATTCCAGACCCTCCCGTGGCTCGGAAGCGCTGTAAAGGCAGGTCGAGAGCACTTTCTTTTGCAGTCGCCTAGTGTGCTTTCATACCAGGTTACTGCAGTTTCTGGTGCCTTGTGTTTCTGCCTTGCCTTGTCAAGGGAATCTCGCCCAATACTCCTTCTCTCTCTCTCTCTCTTTCATTTTTTTTTTTCTCTTGCAGACCCTTCAGCTGTGTTGCCTCTGTTGCGTGTCTCATGCAGCAACTTTCACCGGTGACAGCCTCAGCGAATTGACTCATGGTTTGTACAGTTCTTTCTGTGTCTGTGTATGTGATCGTTTGCATGGATGCTTTTTTAATTTTGTTTTTCGTCTAGTGAATATTTAGAGGGAAGAAGTCACAGTGTTTGGGGAGCGTTAAGTGCAAGCAGGCTGGCTACTGCGGGATGGTGAACCATGGGCAGGGATTAACTCGTTAAGCCCTGTGTGCTAAAGCTGAAAGGAACAATATGTAGCAGCAAAGCGAATGAATGAGATGGTAAATACATCCACGTTTCCATGTGTGATTAGAAAGATGAATGCCTGTGTAGCCACAACAGCAAAACCTCATGTGTCTGTTGTGGAAGCAGTGAGACAAAAGTAATGAAAAGATTTGTGTGGGGAGAGCAGGAGGAGCTGTGCAATGCAGGCTGAGGGGAAAAAAAACCTGCAGAGAAAAGGCTTGTGAGAGTGGGAGCTCAGGGGCCGTTTGTTCCCAGGTTGGAGGGACTAACACGTAGATGCTGATGACTTTGGGACTTTTGAAGTGCAGTATATGCTTTGTATTGTGTGTGAGTAGAAACAAAGTACCACAGAGAACCACACCAGGGTGTAGAAAGGAAAACCCTCCTGCACCCTGTGCTCTGCTCACTGGGGGATTCCCTCTCTCCAGCAGCTGCTTGCATTTTTTGGCCACCAGCCTGCTTTGCGTCCTCAACTTCTGCCGTTAATTAACACCACTCGAGGAAAGTGAAAG
The DNA here is from genome assembly GCA_032173965.1 of Sitta carolinensis. Classification (NCBI taxonomy): domain Eukaryota; kingdom Metazoa; phylum Chordata; class Aves; order Passeriformes; family Sittidae; genus Sitta; species Sitta carolinensis. The sequence goes on from CM063292.1 coordinate 6,929,800, forward strand.
CTCTTGATGTATTGTTTCCACTGTCTAAGGAAAAGCAACCTATCAGTGATTACATTTTCAGCCTAATGTCTGTCCAATAAAGTCTGTTCAGGCAAAGAGATTGATTGAGACTATTTGCAACATCTGTTACAACACAAGAAGGAGGGGGGGTTTCTTCTTTTTTAATGGTGTTATTTCAAGTTAGGAAGAGAAATTAATTGTTTGTCAAGTGCATGGACATCTCTAAGTATCCACAGAGAAACACAGCTCACAAATTAAATGAGGCTGGGAAGCAGTTTTTTCAGCATAATTACTTCGGGTACCCAGAAGAGGTACAAAGATCCTGGTTCAGGAATCAGCTAAAACTGAGACCCTGTTTCCAGGACCTGGGTAATCCCTGCGTGGCCAGGTCAGCACCAGTGGTGATGTACTGCAAGTGAGGCACCTGCTTGTACAGCCAGCTGAATTATGGCTTCTTTCCCCCCCTTTTTTTTTAGGTGGTTCTGAGTAGATCTGAGTGTTCTCCTCAAAAAGAGTTTTACGATTTTTTGCATATTTTATCCAAAACAATAAGCTCCTTTGACATGCAATTAGCAATGGCTGACTAAAGGTTATTAGGTAGGCTGTAATCTCTTTCTGCCAGAGGTCAGTTACATTTTGAAACCCAGTCTAATCAAGTCACTACAAAGAGATGAGGTCTCACTCAGTTAAGGCATTAATAAATTAATCCTTTAATCCATTTGAACAAGTGGTACAGTTCTGCAGGGCCTCAGTCGTGGCCACCCCTCCAGTGATACAATATTTGCTGCATTCTTAGGGAAGGGAAAAGCCTCTCAAACCGGAGTGCCTTCACATTTGACAGCAATTAATACAGGGGGAGGGGAAAAATCTACAGATCTGCTGGTGATGACAAATGTCTGCAGAGGAGCAGTTGTGGGAATGTTCACAGCTATGCTAGTTAGTCTGTGCCTCTCAGTGGGGCACAAAGGAAACAAACACAGGCTTCGAGCCTGCGGAACTCGGGGGGTGAATTTCTGCAGGCGAGACAGCACACAGAGCCTGCAGGGCAGCCCCGAAATGAGGGGCTGCTCCGTGCCACGGGCAGTGCCTGACACCGTGTCAGCGTGCTTCGACTGTGGGATGCCAGAGCTGATGGCCAACTCTTTATCGTTACAGATTATGTGTTCGTGACACCTGTCAGAGTGGATGCCAGCGGATCGTACATTTCACATGATGTTTTGCACAGTACTAGGAGAAAGAGATCAACTCAGAGTTCAAAGAGTTCCTTGCACTACAAATTTTCAGCATTTGGACAGGAACTTCACTTAGAGCTTAAACCTTCGACCATTTTAAGCAACAGTTTTATTGTCCAGGTACTCGGGAAAGATGGAGTGTCAAATTCTCAGGAACATGAAATTGAGCAGTGTTTCTACCAGGGATTTATAAGGAATGATAGCACCTCTTCGGTAGCAATATCTACGTGTGTAGGCTTGGTAAGTGTCTATTTAAAACAAATCAGCATTACAAGTATTTTCTTATGTGGAATAGTAGCTGAAGGTGTGTAGTTCGTCTAATAGTCAGGACACCATACACCCTTTCCTGATCTTTCTAGTATCACTAGTTGCTGTTGTATTTAACAGAAAATACTTTGCTATAGCCAATGAACTGCATCAGAACCTTTGTATTTTTTGATGACAGTCTTTCAGGAAAAAAACCCAGAAGACTGGCTGGTAGTCCTAGTAATTATCCCGTAGCAATTTGTTACAGTTTATGATAGTTTATACATTTCTTCTCACTCTTAAGTAAAAGTTCTTCCTGCCTTTGTGAACTGTGATGAATAAAGGAAAAAAGATCAGTCCCAAAGCTTGCAAAAAAACAATATTATATTTAGGTTCCTCGACTACTTTAAGGAAGGGTGAATTTCCTAGCTTGGCAGGAGTTATGAACAAATTTCCCTTTGTTTCCTTTGATAATTCAAGCCTTATTTGGGTTTACAAGTCTTGATGGGTTGATTTCTTATGAATGTGTTAAATATTGTAATTGTGTATTTTCCATTTATGGCTGTCAGCCAAGTTAATGAAAAATCATTTTTCACAGGTGATTTTTTCAAAATATGTTTGACAGTGCTCACTGCCTGCAGAGAAGGCTTTCCTGATGTAATTTAGGAGAATCATCTACAGAATTCATAGTTAAGGATGTTTTTTAGGCTTAATCCCTTGCACTTGCAAAGCAGTCTGCTATGGGTCAGAGGAAGCAGCATTGAGAGGGAAGTAAATGAAGTCATCTGTGTGCTTTGTGGTTGACTAAAGGTCCAGGGGATATGTTGGGTCACCCTCTAGAAATCTGTTTTGCAAAGGTACTTGTCTCTGAGGGCTATTAAACTGTGTGAGGGGACTGAAGAAGGAGCACTTGAGACAGCCAGTGTTTCCTTTGAAACTGGAATCAGTGACTTGAGAAGCCTGTTCATTAGGAAGGGCTGTTGATAACTGGTTGAAGTGGTCTGGGTTATATTTTGAATGCTGTATTATTATTTTTTTTTTCAATGTTTTACTTCGTCAAGTTAGAGGAATCTTAACAGTTCATTTGAACAGTTGCAAATGTGAGTTTGGAGCAGGTGCCAGGAACTGGGTTGGAGCTTTCTTTTGCTTTTAAAGTTGTATTTGTGATGCTGAACCGTTAATATCAATGTGCTCAGTTGTTTTCATGGAAGCCTCATGTTCACAACTCCTCCCTTTTATCAGATTTACTCAGAAGAATACCCTGTTTTCAGTCATTGCAGTGTTTTGTCTTTTTGTCTTTTTGCAATGGGAAGTGCTCTCCCTGCACACAGCAGGGTACAGTTTGGGAGATCTCCCCTCTTTGGCCACATTTTGGTTTTTAACATGCTTTCTGAGCTAAGTGAAGCTGGGCTTGTCAAGTCTTGTCTGGAGAAGGAAGGTTCAAGCCTGCCTCAGGTCACAGAGGAACAGAATGTGGTGATCTTAACTGAGAATGAAATGGATCTTTTACCACTGTCTCGACACAGAGGTTGTTATGACTGGTAAGCTTCACTTAGAAAAGATCCAGAAACTGATCAAAAGAGAATAAATATTGTGGTATGAACAAGCTTATTACAGAAGTACCTAGATTATCAACAAATAGAATCTCCGTTTAAAATTAATTTCAAGGTTCAATACATTTTGCCATAAATTGCTGTTCTAAACTGGCAAATAAAGTAAACCTTTACTTACAATAATCTCCTGTCGGGTAGGTATCCCAAAGTATAACTGTTCCTTCCTCTCCCTATCCATCTGTTAATTTCAGAGCAGCTAATGAATCCCAGGCAAATTACCAGCAGGACTCTGAGTCTCTCAGTTTACAAGGCTGCCCTCTTAAAGATGTCGTCAGCTGTCTGTAATGACACCCACGTCACTTTGCACTGGGATCCAAATTCAGTAATCATATGTTAAGTCTGGACGCTGTGCTCTGATCAAGAGAACCTTGTGAATAGCTTCTATATCCTTTTTCACCAACTACTTTTGTCACTTGGTTGCCCTTCTTTCCTATTTGCTTTGTTCGCTGCAATTAAACCGAAAGTGGTGTTTCTTCTATATGGTTGGTAGCACTAATCTTTCCATTGTTCCTTTCATTAGCAATAGCTTCTCTACAATAAAGCTGCAGTGACCCATTCTTTCAAGCCTGGAACACCACAATGTGATTTGGAAGCAATTGCATTTCAATAGACTATGGGGACTCTTTGATCTAATTTTTTGGATGACCTAGAGTATTCAGTCATTCAGCTGTCTGTTATCTGCCAGTGCCTGCAGAGGAGACTTTGGGGAGAGTCTATATGAAATGGTTTGTTAGGCAGGATGACCTTAACTTAACACTGGAAGGGAGCAAGAATTTGTTGCTTTGGTCTAGATCTGTTAAGAGATGTGTGTATATTACATTTTAATGGCTTAGTTGACAGGAAGGCCCCATGTTTTTATGCTGATTTGTTGATTTGAGACCAAATGTTTCCATCAGTCAACACAATTTTCTTGATGTGTCAGAAGGCAGAACTGGATCTTTATCTGAATGAGTCTCTAGTATAGTAAGTGAGCATTTCAGGAGAATATGCACAAGTTTACTGTGAGTACTGCCTCTTTTCATCAAGTGCTTCAACTTTCCACTGGAAACTTGCCTTTTTCTGTCTTCTGCCCTTTTCTGCTTCAGTCAGCATCCTTTGCTTGCTGGAGCAGCTGTTATACAGCAAAAACCCAGTGCTTTTACTTGTTTTGTAAATGAAAATGCTGTTCTGGACCTTCTGTGGAGAACACGATATATTCCTTCTACAGAAGTTCTGATAATTTTTTCACATATTTTTTTAATGCATTCTCACTCCCAGGGTTCATTTTTTTACTCTTACAACTTTTGGACAATGAGTTTGCTTATGTTAGTAAATGCAAAGCTAGTTCCTCTCTTTAGCATCATCTTCATGTGTCCCAAGTAGAAAGTAATGCAAATATTTTTACTTTTCTTCACTGATTTTAATTATTGATTTAATAAACCTCTTGTGTTATTCCAGCATGACTCTTTGGAGTTTCCTTCAGTGCCTTGTGCTCTCCCAGTTGGTATATTCAGGCTACTGGTTTGTCTTGCTGCTTCATCCCTGTTTACATTCTCCAATTCAAACCATATGTTCTTTCCACATTCAACATTTTTTTCCAAAATCCTCATTTGAGCTAATTTTTACTTATTCTAATTGTATTTTATTGCTATTATTATTTAGCAATTTATCATTACTTATAATTACCTTTAGCTAGCTTCTTGGGAGACTATACCAAATCAACAGCCTACCATGGTTTTTCAGGTTTTTCTGAATGAGATGATGCTGGCCACTCTTAGAATAAGAAATTGTTTTTTTAGGACCTACTCAGTATGGTTGTGTATATTCTTTCCTCTTTCCCTCTTTCCCATTCTCACCCACTTTGTGCTGTTTAATCTGCATTAAAAATGAGATCTGTTATAGGTTCACCACCTTTAACTCCACTTCCATGATGCCATCTAAAAGATTTACTGCTGCCTTCCTAGCCTGTATCAGTGTGTTGTTTGCCTCTCTTTGCAGACCAGTTTTTGTCTCCTTACCTTAGGTTTATGTGTGCAGAATCTCCTGTATAAAGTGAGTTGTTTGCAGTCAGGCAGTAAATCAGGGCAGAATACAAGAGAACCTCAGAGGTCTGGTTGTATTGTAGAGACAGTCTCAAAAGTAATTTATAACTGTGCTTTTGGGAGCAGGAGTCGTGTTCCCCTTGGGAACATGAACTGGGGCAAAGTCAAACAAGTTTATAATCCAGTACACAACAGAGGAATTGGTGGCCCTGATGAAGGAGGGGTTTGTTGTACAGCATTTGTGGGGTACAGGACACAGGTGAGGGTCTAGAGCAAGTACAAAAGGTGTGCCCAGAGGAAGGAACTGATTCTACATGGAACTCTCCTGCCACCCATCACAGAGAGGATGTGTGTGTATTTTGGGTCAGAAAAAGCGAGTTCAGTTCAGTGGAGCAGTCCAGGCCCTGTAAAACCCTGTGATGCACAGTGCTATCACAGAGTTCAGCCCTGGCAGGGAGGCCTGAGAGGCTGCACCTGCTCCCACCAGAGGTGGGTTTGGGCTGGTCTCCCCCTTTGATTAATGTGCCTCGTTAGAAGTAGCAGTGCCCTCCTCTGGTTTTGCTGACATGTGGTTGAATCTGTCATTGTAAGGAGCCTCTTGTCTCAAGTTGTGTTATGTTTATTAGTGTCTAGTCAAAGGAGGAGAAAGAGGAGGGAGGGATGAATCATGTTACACTCGTTGAGCTGTCAGAGGATTCTAGACAAGATGGGTTATAGCACTGAGAGATAAACAGATGTATTAATTCAGTGGAGGGTGTGTGTGTGTCTGAGGGCAGGGCTTTGCTCAAAGTATCAAAGAAGCCACAAAATTAAAGCTTCTTGATACAGTCTGACCACCTAAGAGGCAGGCAGGCCAGGCAGCTCATGTACCCCCTCTTTGTAGTCGTTTAATTGCACCTGCTGTTAGCATTATTTAAGTCGATGCTAACAGCAGCCTCCTATTCTTAGGGCTCACACTTTTAAGTCCAGTTAAGTATGTTGAGACAAGTCCCAAGGTTCTTATGCAGACAACCTGCCATCAAACTCCATGAGCCAGACTGCTGGGGAAAGTACACAATAATTGCTGTTTCCAGTGAGGGTCCTTTAGAAATTGGCAGCTGTAAAAATACAACAAAATGTGGCCCCGTGGGACCTTGAGGAGAAGCTAAGTACAGAGCTGGTGATTTTTCTCATTCCTAAAGCTGGTTTTAGTCCACCCAGAAACCAATACACTAACCCTGTATTTTCTGCTGTTGTACCAGCACAACATGAACAGCATCTTGCATGGGAATACCAGGATTTTCTTTGTATTCACACACCATTGCATCTCCATCCTTTATAAAACACAAACTGTGTTTTACAGGATCATCCTTTTGCCCACTGTTTTGGTGAACGTTTTTCCATTATTATTCCATTTCTCCATAATATGGTAAACATGAAAATAAGAAAAAATCTCCACAGGAAAATGAGATGACAATGGGAAATAGTCATATTCTTGAGGATATTTTAGGTTATACTAGAAAAATACAAGGCAGTGTTTCTGGTCTCAGCACTGACCTGACTGGTGATGAATTGTGCAATTAGGTTATTGATCAACCTTCTCCATATCTGTCTGATAAGCTTTCTATTTAACTCTGCCTTTAGGCTCTACAAAACAAAGGCAGTGTTATCTCAGGTGTTTTGGCACTACCGATTTCTGATAGGTAAGAAATGGAATTAAAGAGGATTAATGATGAGAAAGAATCTGCTTCTGCTTGACAGAAATAGTCACAGAAGTTGCATTTCTTCCTGGTTTTATGTTAAACCCCCTGGAATTTACATAGAGGAACCAGAGCACAGTGGAAATGGAACCCTTGGAGAGGTGTTGCAGAAACAGGGAGTGTCCATTTGTACAGAGACAGTTCATCCTGGCAAGAGCAGCGTTTTCATCCCTTCCAGAAGGATCAGTAGTCTCTAGCTATGATTGAAACATCAGCACTCTTCCTGCTGCACCAAAGCCTTCCCACCAGACCTGGTTCCCACACTTTGCCTAGTCCGTTAGAGAGAAATTACAGACAAATGCCCTTGTGAGGGTCAGGAGTGGCTGACCTGCCTGCACAGACGTGACCCCTTCATAACAGGATGCCTTTGATGTCGTGAGGATTTTTATTTTCAGCGCCACTATTTTCATGTGGGCTGTACCATCTCTGCTGCTGAGAGGCAGTGTATTCTCTTCTGCACAGCTGGGAACTTCTGGACATCACAAACAGCTCTCTTTTTAGAGGCAGATTTCGATAACTAATAGCAGCTTTTAGTCACTAATTAACCTAAACAGGGTTTCATTTCTGTCTTTCCCCTTTTCTTCCTCCACTTCAGAAGTGTTTGAGGAGGGTACCAGGTTGGCAGACCTGGTGTGTAAAGGTTTTTGTTTACCCTCAGCACAATGGCAGTCTGTGAAACTGGAGCTCAAGTCCAGCTCAAGCAGCCCACTTCTGGAGATCTGTACCTGACATATGGCACAGGAGGGGGAAGCACAGAGGTGTCTTGGTCATGCCCTGGCCCCCACACAATTCACTTAATTTGGGCAAATGGTGCTATCAAAACTGTTCTTAAGCATTCCTTTTTTTTCCCAGGCTTGTTCTCTCCTTACCCTGTGCTCAGAGCCCTGATCATGGTGACAGCTCTGTGAGATGCCTGCACTCAGCTGGGAGCTTGGTTTTGGGGCTGTGTGGGCTGCTCAGTCATAACGACTCTGGATGGTCACTGGGAATTCTATCACCAGCTCCAGAAGTCCCTCAAATGTTTGGCTCCTCAAATTTTTGTTTGTTACGGCATTTTGTTTAAGTCCACAAGATATTTGTGATAATGTTTTCTAATCTGCAGCTTCTTAGGGATGGGTTGTCTTCCTGATGTACAGCAGGTTCTTTACTCTTTGAAAGAGAGGATCACTGGGACTACTGTGCAGTACTGCAGCAGGAGGGAAGGCTGGAGGTACAGAGCTGTGGTTTGGAAATTTGCAGTGCATGGATCGAGGTAAAAGCTGTAGCTGTGTTAGACACAGGTATCCAGGGTGGTGATGTCCATAATGTATCAGCCAGTTCCTCAAGATAATTTCAGAGCTATTTGAATCTGATTTCATTTTCTCCTGAGCATTAGCACTGTTGTCGACTCACAGACACAGAGTTTGCTAGGGATTTTCTAGAAAATACCTGCTTTCCAGTTGCTCTGTGTGCCTTTTTCATGGTCTTCTCCCAGTGAGCTTGCAGGAGAGGGGTTAAACTTAATTATCTCTGCAGGGAGAGCTGGCAGTACACCTACAGCAAGTTTTAGCAGCTGAAACCCAGACTTCAATATTTTTTTTTCTAAAACCCACCCATTTTGTGTTAGGAAGGCTCTGACTAGCCCTTAAGTGGTATCTGAATTGAATTTTAATGGATAATTCCATTGCAAACAAGGTTTTCTTCTGTCTTTTTGATCATGTCACTGGGAGCAGAAATGTTGGTTCTTTCTTGCCTTTTCTTATCCCATTTTAATCCCAATTCTGTTGCTGCAGGTCTACCATAAATTACTGTATGCTAAAGGAATTTCTTATTGATTTGCTCTGACAGTGATTTGACCAGCTATGTTGAATAGCTGATGGAAGCAGAACTTATCTTGGGTTCAGACAGTGGAGCATTGACTAAAGCTCTGAGGTAAACATTTGCAGAAGAAACCTGAAATCATAAAGCCTTGGAGTTCAGCACAATTTACAAACATGTATTAATTAAGCTTCAGTGCTGGCTCTGCTCTTTGTTAGATGAGAACAACATCCTGGCATACAATGGGTTGACACCAGTAACCTTCTATTGTTTATCGTGCTCGGAAGTCACCAAGAATGGGGGTGAAGAAATGTCAAATAATCAGGTCAGATGCATGTGAATGAGTCTTGATGCTTGAAACTTGGTACCGTGGGAACCATTATTGCCCAGAGTAATTTCTGGAACATGCAAGTTAATTTCTTTTTTTACAATGTTAGTTCATAAGCTGGGGAAATCTGCAAACAACTTATAGAGTCAGATGAAAACCCTTTTCCTGAATCTCATATGTAGCTGCCCAGCTAGTGACTGCCAAAAAATGGTAAAAGACAAAAGTTGGGTAACAAAGATAATAGGTCTTGAAGTTATTCCTACTGCAATAACAAGGCCCAGCACAAACCTGCTTAATAGAAGAGGAAGCTGAGGCAATAAAGTGATATTTGCTTGCAGAGACAATGGGGTGATGCCTTTTCACTCCCCTGGGCATTCCCATTTCAGGCTGCCCCACTCTGTACACAGCACACTCGGGGCTTTATTCTTTGAGGGCTGGATTCTTGCTGTTCACAGTGGGATCACTCGAATGCTTGTGCCTGCCTGCCTAATATATGTTAATTGAAGGACTTTTGTGTCTCAACATCTTTATTAATATTAATGGAATGAGATTTTTAATGGACCTATACAAAATATGCTTGACCTAGCTTGAGACCTCACTTTTGTTTTTATACTCTGCAGCACAGTGTGGCTTCTGACTAATTTAAGAACGTAATATTATATTCTGTGGCAGAGTACACAAACTAATGAAACATGGATTACTCTGCAGACCTGCAGTTTCCTTGCCATGAGATATAGAATTTATATAACATCAGAACATAATTAGTTCTTTTTAAATCATGAAATTAAAAGCAGGTTTTCTTTTTCTTTGTGCGAATTATTGCATTTCAGTGAAAAGAGTTTTAAAATGTTTCTTGACCAGGCCTGTCTTATGCAAATGCACTTTTTTCTTTTTTTAGGAAGAAGTCATCAAAACAGTAGGTCTTAAAATTAGGCTAGACTAAACCTCAGGAAGTATTTCAGATTAATATTGCTGTTAAAGTATAAGCTGGTCATGGTGAGGGATAGGTATAAATGCTGTGATGCAGCCTCAAGCAAGAAAGTTTAAGCTTGTCTAAAAATGTGGCTACCCAGTGTAATTTCTTGTTAACACTTGACAGAAAGTTATGTCACTTGTTTTGTTAGATGCAAATATAAATTAAATGTTAAAGTAACAGTCTTGGGCTGGGGCAGAGATGATTTTTGTTTTGCAGTCCTCTGTGGATGATTATGGCACATACAAGAAAAATGCTTCTGTCACGTTTGCACTTTTTTGTTATTTTTTTCTGATAAAGAATAATTCCTTGTAGTTTGCTCTACATTTTGTTGTTTGTAATAAACATCTCTACAACCACTGTGGAGAACAGTCTGCTACAACAGGAGCTCCAAGCTCACTGTCAGCTGGTTCTCTTCATGCTGGAGGCCACATGGATGTTTTTTTACAGCACTGACATCACATACAGGTGGTGGGATTGTTATCGTACCCCAAGCAGCAAAAGCTTGAGCAAAGGGGCAGAAAAAAAGCATTTCCAGGCTAATGTCTGCTGATTCCTGCAGCCCAGTGTCTTCCACTCTCACTGACAGGTGTTTGCTGGTTGATGGGCTTCATCTAAAGCTTCTTGTGGTGAGTAAAAGGTTTTCTGCTGACTGCTTTGGATCTGAACCTGGCCTTGGGAAGTGTCTTTTATTCCTTCCTACATCAGCTTGGCCCTTGAGTCAGTAGGCACTCCACTTTTTTGGGATGCACCACTGAAATTGCTGTTTGGTTTAGAAAGATATTTTGAAAAGGGGAGGCACCACTGGCCCATGGAGAAAGTGAAACCTGTCTGTTGCTCCTGGCGGACCCCAACATGCATGTTGGACATCATCCAGGGTGGTGCTGTATAATCAGATTTCACTGAATCAGAAGTCAGATGGAGGCAAACAGCTGAAGGGCAAACCCCATCTGCAGGCTGAGCCTCGCTGCTCTCCTGGACTGCTCCGACCAGGACTGCCAGGAGTGAGACGTGGCAGGAGCTCAGGCAGTGTCCAGAGAGTCAGCTGCTCCTACTACTGATAGAAAATGCACCCAAGTGCTTGGCATGTAGTACCTGCAGTTGCCAGATTTCAGTGCCCTGGTGCCAAGTGTTGTCATTCCACTCTGCTGCCAGAGCATCCTGACAAGGAAGGAGTAAAGGGAGCAATGGCCACCAAAAAGTGCAAAGCCACAAGTAAACGTAAAGAGGTTATTTGGCCTAACCCAAATCCAGTCCTGATAAAGTCCAGTCTGGTGATGGGAATAAAAGAGGATGGTACCCTTTGAGGCCTGTTGTCCTTGTTAGACAGGAGATGGACCTGGCAGGTTTTGAGCTGTGAAAATGTGCAGGAATATTATCAGATGTCATCACAGAACCCCTGTAGGGGACAAGACCTCATTCATCTCCTGCTCATGGTAGGAGAGCTGAGTAATTGCAGAGAGGGGAGCATGTTACAGAAATAGTTAATTGATTCCTGTGTTTGCCAGAGAGAGCTGGGTGGTCATTTGAGCTGCCTGAGGCACAGAGCCCTGCAGGTCTCCTGTAATGCAGACCATGCGTGATCCCAGGGACAGAACTGGGTGCAGGTGGTGCCATGAGCATCAGGAGAATGCTGTGCTGGCAAAGGCCTGTGCTTTCCATCAGTAGGACAGATGAAATGCCAAGGAAAGGACAATTTGGACCAGCAGCTGAATCAGAGAGGGCTGATATATTACCATACATTATCAGTTAAAGCTGGGAACAAACATGTGCCAGACTGTGGTCTTGGTCTCTGAGTACTCCACTGGTTCTGTTTACAGGTTGTCAGCTTTTGGGTTATAGTGCCATCAGAAGTTTATTTTTGTTGTAATTTTCCAAGCATTTCTTGAAAATTACCTTTCTGATGCACAGAACAGCACCACAACACTAAATTAGTTGCAAATAGCTCGAGGACTAAGGGAATAGTATGTTCTTTTTTGTTGTGGTTGTTCCCATGATTTATTTAGTCATTTGTCAGACTACAGTTTGGGAAAGTCAGGAACCCACTCTAATGTGAGAAACAAAACAGAAGGAAATGTAATTAATGCAGAGTGAAGGTCTGTCTTCTGCAGACCAGCATTTGTGCATAGCCAAGGTTGTGCTGCCTCCCCAGCCCTACTCCTGTGTTAGGACTAGCAGAAGATGGGGAGTGCTTCCCATTGGGAATGTCTCCTGCCCACCATCAGCCTGCTCAGAATGTCTCCATGGATATTCCACACATCCTTTAGTGACAGCTTAGCCTTTGGACCTAATTGCCAATAAAGAGGAACAGGAATTTATATATTGATGCATACTTTTCTATACCAATGCACTAAATTGGTGCTTATTCTTTATTAAATCTTTATTTTGCAAAGGACAGTGCAATTTAGTGTCCATTGTATCTGAAATATGAATATATTTGTTTTTCTGTAAAGGTGCACACAGCAGTGCTGTTTATGGCTGTAGTCTCTTCTGCTGTTCAATAGCTTATTCAGTCATTGTTATTATCATTTAAAGCAACACTGCTTTTTTTTCAGGAAAGTAATTGCATTTTAAAGAAAGGATTGTTGTAGTTTGCCTTTAATTTTTGTAGGAAGTGGAGGGTATAGGTTTATTGCAAAAATTTATAACATGGAGAATGTATATGAATGAGTCTTCCTTTATTATTTGTTAAAATATGTTAAAGGAGTAAGTCACTGTAAAGCTGTAAAGTATCTTATAAAATTCATCTGCTATTTAAAACAAAACAAATTTTATTTCAGATTGGTGACTATTGTAAGAATTAGTATAAATTACCTGAAAAACTATGATCAGTGTCTTATTTTAGTCCTTTTGAAGTGCTCGTTGGAGGTGAATAAAGAGAAGCCCTGGAGAGGGGTGATCAAATGGGAAATCTTGGGCTGAAACTATTCCGACAGGATGGGGAGTGTAGCTTAAACCCTCTCTTATCTTGCCAGCGTTCTTGTGTGTGCTACCTCTCCCCAGCAAGATGCCTGACTGATTCCCAGCAACTGATGGGGCAGTTTAAAATTACAAAGCTTTCGGTTTCCTTGTTCCTAACAGATAAAGAGGGTGGGCATTTCCTGATTATATGGTATACACTCAAAATATTTAAGTTCCCCATGGTGCTATTTGTGCCTAATTTACTTCCCTAGCACATTAACACTGCTGGTTTTCTGCAGTGGGAGGAGTGTGTGGTGTAACATGCTGTGAAGAGAGGAAATGTTTCACAAGAGCTCCTTCTGGCTTTTCCTCTGTTTGCCTTACCACCTGGAAAGAAGAAAAGGTGGAAGGACTGACTGATGATCCAGATGGATTGCAGGAACAGTCAGGGCTGTGGTCAGATGTGTTAAGCTGGGCAATTTCACACTGGGAAGAGGCAGGATTGCACTTCAGCTCCTGAAGCACGTGGAACCTCTCTAGGAAAGTGTGCAGGCACGAAGAGTGCAGAAGTACCATCAGCCAGTCACCTTGGGGCAGGCTGTGCCCCTTCTGAGGCCACTGGGCAGCCTGATGGTTTTGGGGAAAGTTTGGGATACGCCAGTGGGGGTTGAGGACAGGCTCTGGCAGAGCAGATCCCATCTGAGTATAATAAATCAGAGGCTGTGCAGGTCACACGGAGCTACAGAGAGACCTGGAGTGCGAGGACCACATCTGTCGCTTTCCATGTTCACTTTTCTAGTCTTGCCTGTGAAAGGAGACAAATTATCTCCTGTTTATGGGAGCTGGGTGCTTTGATGTACTAATTATTCCACTCGTGGTACTTCTCAGCAGACTGAGTGTGTCTTGGTTCCTGGGTTCGGCTCAAGATGCAGGAGCAGCTGAGCCGTGCGGCACTGCGGCACTGCTGGCTGAGCCGTGCGGCACTGCTGGCACTGCCGGCACTGCTGGCTGAGCGTGCGGCACTGCTGGCACTGCCGGCACTGCTGGCTGAGCCGTGCGGCACTGCCGGCACTGCCGGCACTGCTGGCTGAGCCGTGCGGCACTGCCGGCACTGCCGGCACTGCTGGCTGAGCCGTGCGGCACTGCCGCACTGCCGGCACTGCTGGCTGAGCCGTGCGGCACTGCCGGCACTGCCGGCACTGCTGGCACTGCCGGCTGAGCCGTGCGGCACTGCCGGCACTGCCGGCACTGCTGGCTGAGCCGTGCGGCACTGCGGCACTGCTGGCACTGCCGGCACTGCCGGCACTGCTGGCTGAGCCGTGCGGCACTGCCGGCACTGCTGGCTGAGCCGTGCGGCACTGCCGGCACTGCCGGCACTGTGGCACTGCCGGCTGAGCCGTGCGGCACTGCCGGCACTGCTGGCACTGCCGGCTGAGCCGTGCGGCACTGCCGGCACTGCTGGCTGAGCCGTGCGGCACTGCCGGCACTGCTGGCACTGCCGGCACTGCCGGCACTGCTGGCTGAGCCGTGCGGCACTGCCGGCACTGCTGGCTGAGCCGTGCGGCACTGCTGGCACTGCTGGCTGAGCCGTGCGGCACTGCCGGCACTGCTGGCTGAGCCGTGCGGCACTGCCGGCACTGCTGGCTGAGCCGTGCGGCACTGCCGGCACTGCAGGCACTGCTGGCTGAGCCGTGCGGCACTGCCGGCACTGCTGGCACTGCTGGCTGAGCCGTGCGGCACTGCTGGCACTGCTGGCTGAGCTGTGCAGTCAGCTCAGGTCCCGTGGTGCCAGGATGGAGCAGAGAGCACTCTCAGCCCTAGAGTAGGAGCTGCATTGGGGGCTGGAGTGTCTGTGACTCTCACACACTCCCCTGATGTCCCAGAGCCTCTGTGACCCTGGCAGCACATTCCTCTTCTAGGAGCTTTTTTCTTAACCTGTGCTTAACCTGACCTTTGCTTAACCTACTGTTCAGTAGATTCATTGCAGAAACAAGGTCAGGCTGCTTAGGAAATTTTGCCTCCTAAATCTTCTGCTGATACAATTTTTTTTACCATCCCTTTATAACTCTGCAGCATGCTGAGCTGTCAACAAATATCTCCCTTGTCTTCACTGCATCTTCATTTCAGTCAGAAGGCCTGTAGTGTTTAACATAGTGGCAACATCTGTTCAATAGATACCTGGTTATCTTGGACCAATTTAATATAAAGAATATCTCACAGAATAAAAAGTTGATTTCAGGGACTACCTTCCCTTTGCCACTTAAATTTTCCCGTTTGCTGAGATGTCAGAGAACATCACAGCGTTACTTTGAGCTTTGATCCACAGTATTTGAGAGCCTGATATGTAAGGTATTGTGCTGAAAACACTCTACTGTACAGATGCTTTTGTGAAGAAATGCTGTTAACTTGCATGAAAACCCTGGCAAATGGTGTTTGCTGGCATAAAGCTTAACTGAATGGATTTCTTCAATGAAAAGACTCAAGTAAATGCTCCCTCTCTTTTCCCACTGTTTTCTTAACACTCATCCCTGCTAAACAGTTGCATAATTCAGATGCTCGTGCTAAAGTCTGGTGATGGCAAAATCAGTGTAACCTTTCATGGCCAGTTTAGTTCTGCCGGCCTATTCAGGGGTACGTCAAACACGGGGCTGAATACCTGGAATTCATTGGTTCCCACTCCAAATGCTGCTTTAGACCCGTGTGCTGGGCTCTGACCTTGCCACAGAGGTCCTTGTCAGGAGCTGTAAATTGATGCATTGGGTTGGAAAATGGATTTCCCTCACCACACCACAACCTGGACTAGTACTAAGGGGGTAATTTCTGTACCCATTTTAAGACAGTTGTGGCATTATGCTGTATTTTATACCAAACCAGGACCTCTTTGTGATGGGTTTTGCATGTCATCACAGTTATTTCTACAACAGAGATTTAGAAAATAATACCAAAAATTATTCTCATTGAACTATCATTTATAATATTATGAAAAGTAGGAAATCTGGCTGGATTTGTCACAGACTACCAAAGTTTTTCATTTACTCCAGCAGAGCAGTTATAGCATCTTCACCCTTGGGCATCAATCCCTTTAAGCAGAAGCTGAGGCTGATTTGTGGGAGGGGAGTGAATGAGTGCACAGCTTTAAAGCAGGCCAAGGGTGGGTGTAGAATGGCTGAACAGTGCAGATTGGTGGCATTTGGCTACAAGGAGGAAAACAGAGACTGTCTGGACTCAGGGTACACTTGGCAGTATAATATGGTGAAGGCAGCTTTTGTGACTCTAAACAGGGCCTGCAAATATCAGGCTCTTTCATGCCATGGAATGTAGATGTAAGTTATTACATTTATCTTGGTAAATAACTATTGAAATGCCCATGTAAAGTAAGCTCTGGCTGCTGAGGGTGTTTGTATGGTCATGGAAGTGTTATGTGGAGTTGCCATTGTGCAGGTTTTTAATGTTATGGAAAACTGAGAAAAGCATGAGGTCTTATTTCAACTCCTTGGGTACCTGGGATGCTGCTGCCTCATATTTTGGATTTAAGTGTGTGAATCACAGTGAAGGTTTTACTGTTTTGCCTTTTCTTGGTGGTGAGAGGAGATTTAGACACAGCTAGGCTGCTGTTCTTCCAAGAGGTGACTCCAGCAAAAGAGCAGAGGGTGCCACTGCTTGTGCCCTGCTCTGCCTTTTCCCAGGAGCTGAGGGGTAGCTGGGGAGAGGCTGTGTGGTGTTTCCCCCCCCCAGCTGGGTTTAACACCCCCACACCAAGGAACAGCCTTCCTCCAGAAGCCTCCTGGCACAGGGATTGCTGGTGATGGGCAGAGCCCCAGCCCTCCCAGCTGGGTGCAGTGTCTGGGTCAGTGAGAGGGGCCAGCTGCCCCAGCCTGCCCAGGACATGCTGAGGGACAGGGACAGGGCTGGGGATGGTGTCTTTGAGCAGGGCAGTGGCCAGCTGGGAGCCCTGCCAGGTGGCACAGCCCTGCCTGTGCTCTGAGTCTCTGCTCCTGATCACAGCTCTGCCCTCCTGAAGGCTGGGGCTGCAGCTTAGAGTAGAGAAGGTGGAAACACTTTAACAGAGCAACCCAACCAGGGTCAAATGTAAGCCTTCAAGAGTCTCTCATGAGCATTTTCTGCATTGATTACAAAATCCTGCGTATTAAACTGATAAATAAGGAACAGAGAAGCTGAAATGGTGAAGAGCAGAGAGTTTATTCCAGATAACCCAGGCGCCAGCCTGATATTCTCACTCTTGGGCCATCTTTGCTTCTTGTTTTCCATTCTCTTAATAGCCTAAGCTCTTTTGTTCCACTCCCTTTCTCCTTCCCACGTAGATATTTCAACATATGGATATATCTGTGTATGTGGAATATCAGCAAAGCTGATACTTTGCTCCCTACAGAGTTCCTTGTGACCACTCTCTCATGTAACTAATCCATAGCAATGTATACTCCAACAAGGAAAATTAAAAGGTTGGGAACCACTGACCTAACTTCTTAGTAAGCAATACAGCTGGCAATCAGATGTAACCCGAGCTCCTCGTTATTGGAGCTGCCTGAGCTATTCATAGCAAAGCCAAATTGCTATGGGAATTGAGCTGGATTTATTTTGTTTGAATGCAAATTATCCCAGGTCAGACAGGCTCAGATCTTCTGCCCCCTCAAATTCATTTGCATCAGCTCTGGCAGGGCGAAGCTCGTATCTGGAGGATCTGCACTGGGGAGATGTGGGTATGGCTGGGGAACCACCAGATGTGGAGAGCATTTGCTTGGGGCTTTGGTGCAGTTGGGTGTAACTGATTGCAGCCCAGAGTCCTGAGCAGAGTGAAGGCTCTGCCACCAGGTAGCTCCAAGTGGTGTCCCATGCTTGGGCAAGTGTCTCTCTATTGTCTGCAACCTCAACAGGCTCTCCTGTAAGGGAGAGGGAGTGTATTAAGCCTCGCCTAATTCTCACTTAGAATATGAAATGTTCTGAAGGGTCCAGCTGCCAAAGTCCCATCATCACAGGAAAAGCTGTGTTTTCACTAAAAAAAAAAAAAAAACCCAACCCCACTCAACTTTGATTCTAGTATACATGATTATAAAGGGTAAAAAAAGCCTCTTAAAAACTCAGCTGAAAATGGTTCATGAAATCAGAAGGAAAATAAAACACTGAAGCCCTTTGGCATTATTTTTAAAAATCTCATAATTTATAGTGTTGTTTTCTGCAAGGCCTGATTCATGACTTTTAATGTTCGGAGTTGCCTGTCTGATAGGGAGGAATGTTGCTGATCAGAAACACTCAAGCAAGCATCTGTTAATGCTAAGTACCTATGGAAAAGGAATTTCCAAGTACTGATTTTAGTTATATATCATCAGTTTTTTAGTTTTGGATTTATTTATTTTATTTTTTAACGTTCATTTTCTGTGTCACTCTGCCTTAATCTTATTGGTTTTGCCTTTACTACCACTCTAGGAGCAGCAGCTTCATTAAGAAGGCATGCACTCACTTTCCCTAGAATACTGGTACATCTGAACTCCAGCCCCATAAAATTGATTAGCTGCACACAAAGGGGGAGGAGAATCTGGCCAGAACATTTTCATTTCACCTAATCCTTTGAGCAGCATAAATATTTCATAGCAAACCCACCTTAGGGTGAAACGCTGCCCTATCTGAAGATCTTGAAGGCACGTTTCAGATATTTGAGGGATGTAAGTGGTGCTTTTTTTTTTTGTGCTGTTACAGAGGATGGCAGGACAGAGAGAGCTGCACTTGCTGTGCTTTTCTGGTTTCTGAAGGTGAGCCTGCTCTCACCTGGAGTGTTCTCTGAAGCTGTGCACCTAGTTTCATGGGATGTTAGATCAGGGGACACACTAAGCTACCCTCTGGAGTCAGTTCTTCTGTTATTCTTGAGGTACCCTAATCAACTGTCAGCACATGACAAATAGTGGGCTGCCTCTTTTCAGGAAAAGTGAAGCATAAATGCACTCATTAAATAATCCTGCTGTTTCCTGTTTACTTTGTGATGGATTTCAGAACTGTCATAACTAATAGAAGCTCTAGATTTTATCTTACAGTTGCAGGGATTTGCTTAAACAGGCCATACCCAAGTGCTTGTACAGCTACCAAGGCTAAATTTGAGCTGTTGGTTTTAGCTAATTGCCTTCCAAAACCTTTATAGGGAGCCAAAGAGCCCTACTGATGGAATTGTAAATGAAGTGATCCTGAGTGTAACTTGGTAAACCTCTGGCACTTCACTTAAATATTATTGGTGTATAGTTAGTGTGGTTATGCTGAAATTTGCATTAGTATTTTTCTTCTATTCATTTATCATGCCTGCTTCTGGGGTGGGTTTTTTTTTTTTTTTGGTTTTTGGCTTTTTTTAAAAACCAAAACATGAGAAATGAGCGAGCTCACGTACTGACAAGCAAGTATTTAATCTGTGGCAAAGCAATCAACTTTATGTTAGTTCTAGAATATCTCATTACCCTGCAATAAATACCAATTTAATATATTTAAATACCAATGTGACTGCTTCAATTACCCTAAGTGGAGGAACAAATAGGAATATTTCCTTATTTGCCATATGCTGACAGGGGGTTGCATAAAGATGTTTGAAACAAGCTCAGTCAACTGCAGAAATACAAAGGCACTATTCAGAGATAACGCTGGCTTTGTTCATATAGGAATAATTAAAGACATGCAATTTTGCTACCTTGTTTTAATTGCTGACTGTTCTGCATAGCACTTCTTTTAAGCAACCAAACAGAGTAGTCTTTCATGGGTAACCCAGACTGGCAATTTAAACCTTGTACTCTCCTTCTGTCAGATCGTCGGTAATAAAATGCTATATTGTTAAGAACCCTTAATATTTTACATTTGCAAGAAGTTTATATTATGTTAGAAAACAGCATAATTGAGTTATTTTTCTGAGTCAGAATCTAAGGGAAAATGCCATCTGCTGACAATTCTCAAGTCAGTAAAGGCAACCAATGATTCTAGTGCTTCTTTCAAGATAAAAAATATTTTAGTGTGTATAAGGGCCATTAACTTAACCTAAACATTTGCTGTGGTACAGAGCCAGGTATTCCAGTCTGGTGAAAATAAGTAAAGGTCTGCTGAGGTTATTCTTGTCAGCCAAGCACCCAGTCCCATAAAACATCACTTTATACTTCCCTGACTCTGGGGCTGGCATCAGGCACTGCCCGTTTACAGGCTTGATACTTTTCTAGAGGATGGGTGACATTTTTGGCAAACATAAAAGCTGGGGAAAAGTTTAGTTAACTTAAATTATCTCTTCCCTTCAGTGTGTTCACATGCCTTTGTGCTGCCTGGCTTGGGATAGGATCAAAAATGAACATGCTCTGAGTTTTACTCGTGGGATTTCTGACTTCAATAATACATGTGTATTATTGGAAACCTCATGAGAGTCCATTCTCACTAGTTTCCCAGAACATTTTCTTTCCCAAATTGGTATAAAAGCACTCTGGAAATGCTTGCACAGACAACGTTCAGCTCAATGGGAGCTCCTGGGTGCTTAACACTCTGTAAAAGTTTGTCATTAATTTAACAATCTGTGTATGGATTTAGGGTCCAGACTTTTCACTTTTTGTTGGTGGATCATGGCTCGTGTCCCTGTCACGGTGTCCCAGAAGCTTGTTCCATTTACTCAGTGCCTCAGTAACGTGGCTGCAGTTGTGTAAGTGCCCTTCTCAGGGGGACAGAGAGAGGCAAAGTGCCCCTCAGCCTTGTGGCTGGCTGCTGCTGTCCTCTCTGCAGCTACCTCCCAGAAAAGGGGCTGTGGGTCAGAGTGGAGAGGGAAGGAACTCCCTTAATTACCATGATTTACTGCCATTGGCTTGGCTGTTTGCTCCTGATGCTTCCCGAGGGTAAAAATATCTTTCACCTCAGCAACACTTTCTGCAATTCAGCCCCTTTCTCCTTTCCAGATATGCTGCTTGTCATTTTTTTCTCCCTAATTTCACATCTTAATTTGCTCATTTTGATTATATTTTCCAGAGCATCGACATTGTGACCCTAACTTGAGAGGGGCTCAATAAGCCATCTCTCAAAAAGTCAGTCAGTGCTATCGGGTATCTGCAGTTCCAGGTCAGGCTGTTCTATCCTGCTGGCTATAATTCTTGGAAGTAGTTTTGCTTATGACTGTAGTAAGGTTATAGTCTCACATATTTTTCAGACTACCAACTTAACCCATCCCAAGAGGTGAATCTACTTCATTACACATTCCCTAAAGAAACAATCATTTATTTAAACTGCTTACATGATGCAGGATTGCTTTGAACCGCCTCGTGATGGTATCGGTTGAATACCCTTGGTTTGGAGGAAGGAGGAATTTGGAGGAATAAGATGAATGTTGGCAAACTTAACAGGACTTTATTCTTCCAGGGATTCCATGGCATGAGTGAGGAAATGATACATTTACCGCATTTTCAAGGCTTAACCTAAACCTGTTCTAAGCAGCTGGCACTTTCCCTGCTGCCTTGGCAGGGTTTGCTCTCTGCTGGTGCACAGGGACTGCCACCTCCTCATGGGGTTCATTTGAAATGTTTCTGAAATTGCTACTCCTGTGAGCTCACAGTTTTGAAATGCTGTGTCCATGCATGGACCTTGTGCTGTGCTTCAGTCCATAACCAGCTCTGAGCAGACCTCTGCCTCCTGGGCTGGGCGGGCTTGCTCTGCCAAGCCTGTGCTCCAGGCCGGAATGGAGGGATGGTGGCAAACGTGAAGGTGGTTTCTGTACTTGGTGGGGGCACTGCCAGGATCTGCTCATAAAACCTGAGGGAAAAGCCTCCCTCATCTCTCCTCGGTCTGGAGTCTGAGCAGAGGTGCAGGAGTACTGGGGAGACCCCCTCCCCTACTAGCTCATGTTCCTGTGTAAAAATTGACATCTCCCCAATTCCAGAGGCCAGTCTGGGCCAAAAGGCAGCTTCTAGCTGTGTTCAGGGAGCTCTAGGCTGTGTGAACAGCTTTGTGTTCTCTGGGTCTCTTCTGGCTTCCAAGCTGCCCTTGGTGCCATGTGGGAAGCGGTCTGGCAGGCAGAACCCTTGGCTGGGACAGCTGAGTGAGGGCAGTCTCCCCTCCAGCAAGGAAAAACTTTGGTGACAGAGCTGGGCCTTTTGTGCTTCCTTTCTGGTGCCAAAGCACGGAAGACTTAACAGAGCATCAGGGTGGGAAACAAGAGTTTGATGAAAATGAACTGTAGGTAAGGTAATTTCATGAGTTTTCTCTCTGCAAAGTGAATGAGAAAGGACTCCAGTATGCTGTAACATGAGATGGCCCCAACCACACTGTGATGTGCATATTAGATTTCTAGGAATCTTTGGCCTCAGATGGTTTTAAATAACCAGCAAGCATAGTTCATAGGTCATCTGCTCTCCTTACTCTTTGTTTTTCAGGGAAGTTCTTAGTTTACATTTTTATGTGCTTTAAGTAGAACTAAAAACTGTACTTTATGTCTCTGTACTTCACGTTCCGTAATTCTTGTTGAGATATGTTTGAATCAATGATTTGGGTTGTTTTAGTTGCTGGACAGTTGGGAAATAACAGAAGTCTTGGATCAATGTCCACTGAAGTCTGTGGAAAGCTTTATGCCAATTTCAGTTGGCCTTTTGTCAAGTCTTTTAAAACTTTTCACGAATATTTGGAACTATTTTAATGGGTGTGAAATGACATTTAACTCTTCCTTTTTAGTGATTTTTCATCTTGAGCACACTCACACCCACATAATGGTATAGATTTCATTGATTTCTTTGGCCATTGTTTTAGTTAAGACACAGCGGGTTTTTAACACATTATTTTATGTATATGCTCCTAACACTGAATAAGGCATTCTGGGCATGAGTAGTATTCCTTAGGAAATATGTGCATGCTTTTTAGTACTTCATTTAGTTGAGATACTCTTGCTCTTGTGCACACTGTAATTTAACTTTACATCAGTCAGTGTTACGTTTAGCAGAGACTCTGCAGTTCAATTATTGGTCTGTTTTAATTCTCAGTTTCATTTTGTTAGGCTTTTACCTCATTATTTGCATCTGGTTTCTGAAACTCCTCTAACTTTAGCATACATAAAGCTGTTGCCTTCAGTTTAATTAGCATGTAAGGAAGGTGCCTTGCATGCAAACAGAGAACCCACAGCCGCGAGGCTTTTCTAGTCTGGAGTGAGGATTTGTCTGCTCCCTCAGCACTCAGCTTTGTTAAAATATGGGAGAGAAGTAGAAGTTCTGCAAATCCTTCACTCACTGTCACTGCTCTGCTTTTTATGGAGGGTCTGGTTTTTCTGGAGATGCTGAAACCCCAAAGTGAATTAGGTTTACAGGCTGGTAAGCTGCCAAAGGCTCCACTCCAAGGTTAAGAACACAGGGGAGCAAATGGGAGCAGCCTCTGCTGTTCCAGCAAGAGGCCAGTGAGATCTCTTAGGGACAGATGTGTTAGTGTGTGACTCTGAAAATTCTTCCATGTGGATTGAAAATCAGTGGAAGATCTACCTGATTTTGCATAGCTAAGATGATTTTTTCAAGTGGTTTATAAAAATTCTCCTTATTTTTCAATTGATAGTCTATGTTCAATTAAAAACATCTTGAAGCAGATACCATGTTGTCATTGCCCTTGCCCAAACCTCATTTTGAAATTATTCTTCCTTTTGAAACACACTAAGAAAACAGAACAAGTTCCTTACCTTGGTGATTACACCCAGATACTGAGGAATTTCACAGAGGTGTATTGGATCTGAAAATTCCGTTAGCCCAGAGCTAAGCAAATGTTTCATAACAAATAATGAAGGGGGAGGAGTATTGCCTTTTTATCTCTTCTCAGCTTTTCTGCAAGTTCCTCTAAATTACAGATTGAAAATTATTTGCAGGTCAACCTGTGTCTTTCCATGTTCTTTCCAATGGCATGGAATATCCCTTCCAGAAGGACAGCAAATATGTGTTGTGAGGGAAGAAGAAAACAGTGAATTCCAACTGAGCAATCTCTTGGGTGTTCCTTCCCACCATATTCTCACAATTATTGCTATTATTAGTGATAACCACAGTGGGATCCAGAAGGAATAGACAGGAGTCCCTGGCCTTTTTCATGCTGTGTTGTCTAGACTTACAAGAATGTTAGATTTTGTCATCCTGCTTCCTCTCGCAGTATTATAATTGCAGAGAATCTGAAATAAAAATGGAATTTTGACCTATCTGACCCTCTCCTCATTGTGTCCTAAACCCATCAAGGTCAAGGGAAAGTCATCCTTGATTCAGGGAAAATCACATGTAATGCATAAAGCTATGCTGAAAGTAGAAAACCCAGTGCATAAATTTCCATGACAGTTTTGACAGTATTTGTTCTGAAGAATTTGAGCTGGATGAATACATTGGATCTAACTCACAATTATGGAGATGTTTCATGTATTCCTAGAAAAAATTCCCAGGACACCCAGCCAAAATCTGACCTTCCAAAACTGGAATTCCTTCATGGTGTAAAGCTAGAAAAGATGAATCTGTGCCAGTCTCTTGCCTCTGTGCCATGGCATTTCTCAGCTGGCATGTTTGCCAGCCAGCACAGTGAGCCTTAGGCCACTTTGCTTTGCCCAGCACTACAATTTAAGAACCTGCAGGAAAAGTACCTGGCAGTTGTCCCGTTGCCCCCTTTGCAGTGCTTCGAGGACTGCAGCCCTGTCTGAAGCCAGGTCAGCATTCTCTGCATTGCTTTGGAATTCCCAAAGTGATTAATTCAAGACAAATCCTTGAAACCATCCCCATGCCTGGAAGAAATGGCAAATGGTGTGTGATTCAAGGAGTGTCCAGACTGCTCTGTGGCACTTCCCCTTTCTTCTTGACAACTTCACAACTTGATAAAACTGGATGTTATCAAAAAGACAGTATCTTTCATTCACACAGCATTTCTCAACTTGGAGGATGAGTTGATATAAAACCCAAAGGAAAAATGTCTTATTGGATATTTAGGGTCATTCCTGTTGGAAAAAAGTGACTACATTTGTGAGGCACTCAGTCAGCTACAGCCTCTGTAAAGGTGCAGCAAAATACAAGCAGGGCCCAGAATTCAGTCACTTCTTCTCCCCCACCATGAATTCTCAATCCACCCTTATAATGTTAAATATAGAAATGATGTTTGGGGCTGAGACTTCATGTGCATAAGGGACAGTTTCTTACAGGAAAATGTAGAACCCCTTTTTTTTTTCCATATGGTTTGAATCATTTACAAAATGAATCCTACAGGAATAATTTCAGATGTGGAAACCTTTCAAATGTGGAAATAAGAACCAGATTCACTACATTTCTGTTTTTCAGCTGAAAAAAACCATCACTTAGCAGTGCCCAATTATCAGTGCATTCTAGATAAAGATTGCCTCTCAGAACCACTTGTAAATTGTGTGATGACACACATCATTAAGGATTAAAACATTAGTCATCTTCCCTACTGGAAAGTACTTTGTCATGACCAAATGTGATCTGACATTTGAAATATGCCAATTTATTGCAGTGAGTAGGCGAGTTAAATTCCTGTCAATTATTTAAAACCCGTCTTTTATTGATGGAGGCAATTTTAACCTTCTTTTAGAATGTTAAGTAGACACAGGCTGAGATACATAATTATGAATTCATGTTGAAGAGAAGAGAAAATTGTGGATCAGAATGTAAACTGTGTGTTTTGTTATTATTATTATTAATAACATTATTACTATAATTCAGAGGGCAATTAGACCCTCTCAGTTGATAATATGGAACTTCTTCTGTTGCCAAAATTGAGATCAAAGTGACTTTGTGAGCACTGTCATTGGGCCCCTGTGAAAGGTGCTCATATTGGGGAGCACTGCAAAGCTGCCTTTGATTTGGATCACCAGAAGAGAATTTCTGTGAAAAGAGTGCAGTGGATGACTGGTAGTCTGTTGAGGACCTGTAGATCTTTGATAAATCTTTCCATCTGGAATAGACTTAAAATAAATTTCAGCATTAGTTTAGTTAACAGTTAAAGCTCTGAAGATTCATAAGTAGCTTTCAATTTTCACTTGCTTTCACTGTGTTGAGTTTTCCTCATGGGAAATAGTTCTTAAAGCACAGAAAATTCCACAGATCCTTAAAAAATACAGTGCCTGCCTTAGGTATTCAAATTGCTCTTCTTGTGATACCCATGGCATTTGGGCCCTGGGAGGTTGTGCTGAAGAAGAACATCCATTTCAGAAGGGGAGAGATGATGGATGTGACATGTCTGCCTTTTCAAAGACTTTTTTGAGGAAGGAGGTGGAATCATGGTCTTGGAGGGCTCAAGATGTGGGGCAAGATGGTTTGCAATTGACATTTGTTTGTCTGCACATATTTTTCTGAAGCCTAAGAGATATGTAGTCCTCGTGGGATGTCAGTTTTGGCAGGAGGGTGTTGGCACATGGTAGAGCCTCACTGATCCAAACCAAAAATCTGTATCTAGTATTACGTATATAATGTAATAGAATTACCTGATGAAACTTTTTTTGGTTTTTGACTTGGTAAAAAGGGGTGTTTATTACAACATGTTTTACAAAACCAAGAAATGAAATAAAATCATAACTGATTAATGAGCTGCATGGAAATACTTCCTCAGTGCCACCCACATTTCCCTGGCCCTGATCCTGGAAACACTTCATCACATGTGCAGTTTTATGCACAGATCCTATGTGAAAACTGCAGTGCACTTTTCCCATACTTGTGTCTTTCAGAGATCCAAGGAGGAAAACAATCAAATACTTGCCTTTAGTGATTAGCTTTCCCTTTTAGGAGGGTATAAATTTTACATTGTGTTTAAATTATGGTTAAATTGCAGGGAGTTGATTACTGAATGACGGTGCTTAAATGTTCAGATGCTTCAGCTTTGTGCTGCTGACCTGTAATGCAATTTTCTACTTGGGGTGCCCTTAAGTCTGGGATTCCTGTTTGGTAATACCTTGTAAAAAAGCCATGAACCTTAATTGAAACATTTTCTTCTATGATGTGTGCACTTAGGAGAAGTTGTATTTCCCAAAAGCATTTCCTTTTTATGTATATCCTGTACACAAACAAACCTCAACTGTGAAGAATGGGTTAATATTGCATATGAAACTATCCAC
This sequence comes from Sitta carolinensis, assembly GCA_032173965.1. Classification (NCBI taxonomy): domain Eukaryota; kingdom Metazoa; phylum Chordata; class Aves; order Passeriformes; family Sittidae; genus Sitta; species Sitta carolinensis. Next base: position 6,956,721 of record CM063292.1, read on the forward strand.
GTTGTTGCGTGAAGGTGCCGTGTTGCCTGTCTTACAACATTCCTGGTGTGAAAAACGAGGTTCACTTTCCTGGTAAAATTTTAAAATGTTTAATAGAGACAATAAGAGAAATAAAATAAAGCAAAGAAATACGGCCGGCTGGGTGTCTTGGTGCTCTGCCAAGAGCACACCGGTGCCTTGGAACCCCCGCTGTTTATCCTGTTCTTCATTCATGGCCTTATGCACATTCACTTTTCTAGGAACTGCTCTGCATGGTCACTCCTTGGGTCTGTCAAGCGCAATCTCACTTTTATTCGGTTCTTATCATCTTTTGATTTGGGCTTTGGTCTCTTTTTCACAAGCGGTGAATGCTGAGAGTATAACATTCATTCTAACGTTTGTGAAAAGCCAATACCAAAATATGCATTTATAACACTGGTTTGTGCTTTTCCAAACGGGAAACCTGGTCATCTTCTAAACGCAACGATGCGTATTTACATGGGAATGTTATAAGTGCACATTTTGGTATTGGCTTTTCTCAAATGTTAAAATGAATGTTATAAATATGTTTATTTCTGTAGTTTTTAGTGTGTTTGCCTGAATGGATGTTAAAGTTTTTTCTTTGCTCTAGTTTGGAATTTAGGTGTAGTGTGTTTCAGCTGCCCGAACAGATAACTTCTGAAAGAGGCCCAAGTGACTCTCAGCATTCATCGCTTGTGCAAAAAAAGGACCAAAGCCCAAATCAAAAGATGATAAGAACCGAATAAAAGTGAGATTGCGCTTGACAGACCCAAGGAGTGACCACGCAGAGCAGTTCCTGGAAAAGTGAATGTACATAAATCCACACATGAAGAACAGGATAAACAGGGGGGGTTCCAAGACACCAGTGTGCTCTTGGCAGAGCACCAAGACACCCAGCCGGCTGTATTTCTTTGCTTTATTTTATTTCTCTTATTGTCTCTATTAAAAATTTTAAAATTTTACCAGGAAAGTGAATCTCTTTTTTCACAGGAAGAATATCCGCATGGTAACTTGAACAATCTCTACCTGGACTAGCTAAGCGTGTGCTCAACCTACAATTCGAGTAGCGCAGCATGGCGGTGTGCGCTGTGTCGGGCCTGGCTTGGCCGGCAGGCCGCGGGCGGGCCGGGCCTGCTGCAGCCCGCTCCGCTCTCTAACCTGCGGCGTTTCCCTCCCCAGTCAGGGCTGATCCGGACGCGGCGGATGGAGTTCCTGATCTCCCCGTTACCCCAGCAGCTGGCCCGCCAGCACAACTACACATCGCCGGCCGGGCACCAGCCGCACGTGCTGTACCGGCGGGCGGCCGAGCTGCGCCGGGCCCCGTACGGGCCGCGTGCCTGGGCCGCCGGCCGCCGCCCCCCGAGCGCTCACAAGCAGCACTTTTGTGGACGTCGCAAGAAATGTATGTAAGGAAACTTTCTCTCCTTTCTTGAGCTAGTGGCTGTTTCAGGCTCTCTGGTGGTCCCGAGGCGTGCTTCGCGTCCCCTTGGGATGGAGACGTAATACGTTTAAATGATGTATTTCTAACTCGAGTTTTCCTCTAAGTTCATAGGATCGTCTCTTTTATTAAGCTGTGAGCATCGCTGTTTAGTTTTCTTGTACTTTGCCTGGATTAGAAGATCCCAGTGGTGATTTTTTTTTACATTGACATAGTTTTCAGTAAGCAGTTCTGTGCAGCGATGGATGCCAAGTCCCTGAACTTCTCTCCGTTAGACTGGGGATAGAAAAATTAATTAGCCTTGAAGATGAAGGAAAAAAAGCTTCAAAATCCTTAATTTCTGAGAGAATAAAATCTTTCAGATCTCACCATTTGATAATGAAATTTTCAGCAAATGAGATCTTCAAACAGAGCCACCCATGTAAATTGTTTAAATAAGATTTTGGAGCCACGTCTTAAAAAATATATTGAAATATATTATCCTGCCAAGATCCATTCTGAGTCCTTCATTAGGCCCTCAAATTGCAGAACATTTTAGAGCCCCCTTGGACCCTGTATCTGTACTTTTAGCATTCAGCTGAGTCTTTTTGAAAGCTGATCAGCTTCTGAGCTGAGTTTCTTAATGAGGGTCTCAAGGACTGCAAACTGTATTGAAAACAGTGCCTCAGTCCACTTACATTCTTCCAACTTCCTATTGAAGTTGTGAGAAAATGAGCAGCTTCCTTTTCCAAAGGTGTGTTAGGAAGAAGGAGAAAATAAATAGAAGGGAAGGAATGAGAAAGGAGTTAGTGGGAAAGGCTGGCTGAGACTGAGGCCTGAAAACAAATGGCTTGTTAAAATTTCAGAAATCCTTCCCCCAGGTTTAAAGGCTAACCCTCAAATGCCAGATGCACAAGCCTTTGGTTCAACCTGTAAACATTTGCCTTCAAATGCAATCCCAAAGTGCCTCAGTCCATGCTCCCTTTGCCTCCTGTCTGGTTTTCCTGCTGCAGAGCAGGGCTGATGGTGCTTTCTTCTCCTCTGCTCTGCACTGGCCTGTTTGGTTTGGATGTCCACTGTGAGTTTCTGCTTTATTTACAGTTCCTCCTGTGACTGCTTGTCCAAAATGCGAATTATCCGTGTCCTCTTGAGCTTTGACACAGTGCTTATCCCTACAATGTATGAGAGCCTTTTGAACACTGTGTTTGTATGACCTCCTGGGATGTCAGAAGATATTATTGTTATTCCTGTCTCATAAATGGGACCCACAACACAAGAGAGGTCAGAAGTAACCAGTGATTCTGGGAACTGAATTGAGAAACTGAATTTTTCTCTAAAATACTTTGTGCTTTTGTAAGTCTACATGTATATCTATTTATTCAATAATTTCACTTACAGCTATGAGCTCTTGGCTGCATATTCAAGCAGGTTTTATGTTAAATGAAGAACATGCAATTAGTACCCAACTGTGATGAGTTTAGTAAAAGTGATTTATCCATCATTGTTTAGGAACTTGATGTCAGACACACTCTTAGGATCTGATTTAGCAAGATAGCATTTAAGTACCTTACTCACAAAACTGTTTCTTTTCACACCCCGTGGTCTTTCACTTTGTGCAGTTCATACCTGTAACCTTATGAGAGAAAGGAAAGAGTTCTAAAAAATAGCAACTTATTTCTAGACCCAGCCCTGGTTAATTTACAGAACAAATCAATATTGTATTCACTGAATGTAATGCAGAAGATGCAGAAGAAATTACCCCAGTAAAGGGAACCCTTTTTAAATGAGTATTTGGTACTTTTTTTGTGGCTTTTTTTTTTTTGTTTGTTTTTTTTTGTTTTTTTTTTTTTTGTTTCAAGTTTTGACGTTGTTTTCGTTGGTCTTATTCTGAGTTCTGGAGTCATATAAAGTTGAAATTTTCAGCAAAATCCAATCTGGTCACCTGAAATAGAGTTTCAGCTCTAATGAACAAAGGGATGGAGAATTCAGGCTGACAAAAAGTGGTCCTCTGCTGTTAACCCTGCCTAGTCAGGGTTAATTTCTCCTAACCTAAGAATGAAATCCAAGTTACTGAGCAGTAACACATTGCCACTGGGGTGTCCTAAAAATAACTTGTCTTGCACACCATCTTTTAAAATCTCATGTGCAGGCAGTTTGTAAGCACTAGAAAAGCCAGTCAGTCATCTTCCAAACTCTTTGTCACAACCTAAATGCTTTTAGATTGTGAGAATTAACTGGCCTATAGTTAGTAAAACATGCATGAAACTTCTCCTGCTTAGGTTTTATGAGTAGCAGTGAAGTAAATTCAGGAGCAAAACTTCTCTGCTCGTGGGTATATGTGTCCAAAGCATTGGAGCTGTATTGCCTTCAAAATACTACCTTGATGTGCCTTGAACTGAGCACTTCCCTCTTGGGTGAGGCCTGCCCTTGTGTCTTGATGTGCTTCCAGAAAAGAAAAGTTCTTTCAGCTTGTAAAGGGTGGTTGTGTATAGTGAGTAATACATTTGAAAGACACCATAACCTGGTCCTTTGTATGTTAAATACACGTCAGAGTTCTTGAAAGCACACCACTGTTGTGCATGCTGTGGTGTTCTTGATTTCCCCATTTGGCTTGGAAGAAAGTAGGGTCTGTTTTAGCTCTTTGGAATAACTTTCTGATGAGGCACAAGCAGGATTTTTTTCATTACCTGATGCTCCATCACTTGTGTTGTTACATGTTGTGTCAAAAAAACTCCATTGTTATCCAAAGAATTAGCTAAAATGGTCTTTGAGTTAATTCTTGAGGCAAAGGCAACATAGGTTTATGCAGAAGAACCTGTGAATAGCAGCAGCACTGTAGGATATGGGGGATGGATTTCCCTTCCCAATTTCTGGTTCCCTGAAGAACTGGAGTAGAAACCATTCTCCAGCTGTGCCACTACCTGTGCTGCACCAGCACGGAGGAGAAAATGCACCCTGTAGCTGGGATATGCATTGCCTGTTGTCAAGCCCTCCTTGGTGTTGCCAGACATTTCCCTGTACTCAATAAATACATTCCCAGCAGGAATAACCTCACTGGCAGTTTGGCATGGGAGGCCAATGTCAGTCCCAATATCAGGCTGGCAGGAATTTACTTGTGGTGTGTATCTGATTTCTGTACTGCCCGTGGACATCTGTTGTGGAAAGGACTTTTTTGCCAACTCCTATGTAAGTAGCACATGCCAAACACCTCAGGAAGTTATCAAAAGGACAGAAAAAATGCAGATACTCTGTTTAAAATTCTGTTGTATTTTTTTGCACAGATGCTACCATTTTATGAGATTAATTCCTTATTTTAAACTGCTTATTGAATACGAATGTGGTTCTCCCATTTCCTTCTCTCCCTGTAGCAGTCCTTCCCTCAGGAATGAATCAGGTCTTTTTAATAAATATGGAAGAACTTAGCCAGAAGTATTAAATCACAAGCTATAAAAATAATCTATGGCTTTAAACCTGTGATACTTCATTTTCTGATGAAACTGTTCATGGGTGATCTGAACTCTTTCCAAAACAGTTTTATTTCCTTTTAGATGCACCCAAGCCACCCACAGAAGAGACCTACATTCGCTCAGATGAGTATGGGACTTCTGCAAGGTTCAAAAGATCATCTGCTAAAATTCAGAAAAATGGAAGTCTAAATGTTGAAACCCTTGTTGTGGCGGATAAAAAAATGCTGGAGAAACATGGCAAGGAAAATGTAACAACATATATCTTAACAGTCATGAACATGGTAAGGTGTGGTGTCGCTGGAGTGGATTTTCTCTGGGGATTATTGTGTCAGAGTAGGATCTTTCATTAGACAAATACTGATAACAAAAAGAGCAGAGGCACCTTATGCAGGCCATTCTTCAAGCCTCATCTAATGTAGTACTTATATCAAAAAGCCTTTAAATACACATCTTTAGAATGTCACAGCTCTGGCAACAGTACTGTACAGTAAAAAAAAATAAAATTAGAAAGTATTTAAAATGTTAAATTTTAAAATACTTCCTGTGTAGCACAAAAAAGGCAGATACTCTGAAACTGCAACTTTCATTTAATATCATGAAGCTTTATCTGTTTCATCTCACGTCTCCTAGAAACGCTTATTTAAGAAAGCACAAATACATTTCCGTAAAATTGATATAATTTGACTAGAAATATGTTTTCCTGCATGGCCTTGCTCTTTACTTTTGTACTGCCAAGCTTGAGCTTGAACTTTGCCCTTAATTACACTTGATCCAGGAGAGCAAGGACAGATGAAAGCCCATTCAAGTCAATAGAAGTTTTTCAAGTTTTTGACTAAGTGTAGTTTGGGGCACAATTCTTCTGGTTTGAGCTCTTGTGGGTTAATCCTACAAGGTATATAACTCCATTCGTTAGTACTGAAAATTGAAGTCCAAGGCAATAACACAGTACATATGTTTAATCTATTAAAAAGGGATTATGCATGTAGGTGATATTTCCTCTCCAATAATCATTGTAGGTCTCTAGTCTGTTTAAGGATGGAACAATTGGAAGTGATATAAACATTATTGTTGTGAGCCTGCTTCTTTTGGAACAAGAGCCTGTAAGTTGTGTCAGAATTTTTGTCTGAGCTACTTCATTTACTGCTGTTCATTGGGATCATTGGGTGCTCCCATGTTATGTGCAGGGAGGTTTCTTAAGACATAAAGAAAAAGACTAAAACTGCCAAAATCTCCAAAATGACACTTTCTGCTTTTCACTGCTTCTTGGGTTTTGATCTTAAATTCTTCGCTTCATATAAATATTCTTTAGAAAAATTGAAATGCTTCCAGTAAGATAAAACCTACCATTTTGCAGCATTTCCTTGAGGAGAAATGGCTGGAGTGAGAAATCTACTTAATAAGTATTTAAATAAATAGAATGATTTCGAACCGGGCTTTCCAAGGTGTGATGATCAGAAGTGGTAAGGTGTTAGAAGCCCCAAACTGAAGAAAACATGTAACAAAAGGTGGGAGTGGAGCCAATTCTTGTGTCAAGGGTGCTGAGACAGAAAGAAGACAAAAATCTCTTGCTGAAGAGAAATTCATGATCTACTTGGATAATGCTTTTCCTGCCCAGCAATTGCAATAGATAATAATCACAATATTGAATATGGCTTGCTGTTCAGCATTCTTAGGAATCAAATATATTTGTACACTGTAATTCCAACCACCACCTTTGGAAATATCTATGTGTCTGGGGAGAGGCCCAGTTTTATTTTACAGTTGTAAGAGAGTCACTCATCAGCTGACTCAGCCATCACAGACAGTTAACATGGGAATCCATAAGCTGATGTAGAACAAATACGAAATATTAACTCCCCTTTCCCTAAGCAACTCTTGCTCTGTCAGTCTCCTCTCTCATGTGCTGCTGGAATCACCTTGTCTATGTGTCTGTGCCCCCCCCTGCAGGGCGGGTTATTGATCAACCACCATGCTGACCAGTCCCTGAACAGCTTCTGCCAGTGGCAGTCTGCCCTGGTTGGGAAGAACGGGAAGCGCCATGACCATGCCATCCTTCTGACGGGCTTGGACATCTGCTCTTGGAAGAACGAGCCCTGTGACACTTTAGGTGTGACACCAAAACATGGGCTGAGGAATTGGGGATGCCCATAGCAGGAGCTGAGCTGGTTTCAAATAAGAGTCCAGTTTTGCACATGCTGCTAGTCTTGTTGAAGAGGACAGGACGGTGTTATTTTTGGATTGTCACCTCTTCAAGGAATATTTTTTATTTTGAGAATATTTCTAAGCCACTCTATTTTCTTTTTGTGACTGCATGCCTTTTTAGAATGGGATTCCTTCCTAATTTGAGAGCAGTAAAGGCATGGGGGGGGATGGGCAGGGGGAAAAATAATCTTTGCAAATAAAGTGTAGTTGGAGAGGTTAGGTTTGATTTATACTTTTTATATAGGCGTTCCTTTATTGTCAAATAAAAGTCTGCTGTAATTCCTCCATGATAAACCTGACGAAGTAGACAAGTGTCTCCATGTGCCAAAATAAACTGGCTTATTAGGACCAGTGCAGATGATATGTGTATTTGGAATTCTGTAGAGGAACAAGCTATTTTACTGCTTCCTTCCTTCAGGATTTGCACCCATCAGTGGCATGTGCAGCAAATACCGCAGTTGCACCATTAATGAAGACACAGGCCTGGGACTGGCTTTTACAATTGCTCATGAATCTGGACACAAGTAAGTTTCTTCTTCTATAAACCAATATGTAAGTGAAGGGAAACATAGCCTGCTTCATATAAATCAGTTAAATATAGATCATTTGGGTTGGCACATTCTAAATATAAATCATTTGGAAGTCCAAGGAGTGGTGGTGAACGGGGTCACTGGTCACCAGTGGTGTTCTGCTGCACTCAGAACTGCCTCTTAAACACCTTTGAGCTTCCCACACTGCTCCCATATTCTGATAGGCAAATCCCTTCTGGTATCCATGTGTTTGCTCCAAAAAGAGAGGGGTTGCTGCAGGTTACTGCAGCTTCACTGGAGAGGTGATCTATCTCACTGAGTCTCTTGGAGGTCTCCTTTTCCCAGAAGACCCAGTGTTTCATAGAAAGTTTGAACCTGTCCTGTGTTCTCTCTACCTGTTTAATGAAGGATTTGGGTAAAGCCCACCTTTGTAATGATCTCTGCCTTTCTGTATTTATGTCCATTGGACTTATAATTGATTTCTATTGAAGAAAGACTGTAATTTTCTTAGAAACTGGTGTCTCTCATACAAAACCAGAAATACTCTTTTGTGGAGCTTCAGCTATTCTTCAGAATGTTGAATTAAATCTAAAGAAGATGATCAGGTTTTGTTCTGCTGTTTTTCCTCCAATAATTTTGAATTATTTTCCCACAGCTTAGTGCATGGTTTTGATTTCCAGTTTAGCACAGTTCAGGATGGAGTCTGTCTCACCACTGACAGTAGAGAAGCAGAGTTTCTCTGTGTGGTACAAACCTAGCATCAAGGCTTGGTTAAAAGGCCTTTATTTTTCAGCAACATTAATGGACAGAAGACCTTTGGAAAGCAGTGGTACTGTATTGTGCTGATTGCTCAAGGCATGAAGCCTTCCCATTCTGCCTGACTGCATCAGGACTATTCAGTTTTCATTGCTGATAGGCTCTGCAGTACACACGATGACCTAATGTCTACACGACTGACCCTTTCACAGGTTTCTGTACATCTGAAGGGAAGCAAGGAATTAAAGAGTAATCCAGCTGCCAGTGAGGCCCGTGGGAATTGTGCCAAAGCATTCAAAGGCCAGATATGTAATATGAATGTTGTTTGATCCTCCTGTCAAACTAATGCTGACTCACTGACCTCAGTACATTTTTAATGCCCTCCGATCAGTATTAGGAGAGAATCAGGCCCATAGCTTATTTTTTCAATAATTATCCCATTTAGTCTCTTAATGTTCTCCATTTTTATTTTCTTATTTGCTTTGAGAAATTCAACTTGGAATTTTTTTTTCCTCTTTTTCACCACTGCCTTTGATTCACTGTTATTCAGCCTTTCTTTGGTATACTTCCATGCTCCTAATAAAATGCTTCTTACCTGCTGGGAAAAGCCTGTGCCAGACACAAAACATCTTTATGATTATTTGTAGTGTTCATCGTCCTGAGACTACCTAATATGTGTAGTAAGACAACAGAACTTGGTTTCTGTGATACAGAGATTCTTGGAAGAATAAAAAACCTGTGACAGCTTTGGAGGTGCTGAAGTCCACTGAGTGTATTAACCAAAGGTTTCACAGGAGGGGAATATCACCCTCTGTGATCCACTGAAAGCTTCAGTGGTTAGACATTTTAGTGTTTGTTAGACATTTTAATGATTTTCTCAAGTTTGTGTTTTACCTGAAGCCTTAATGGTTCCTCTGGGTGTTCAGAGCCCATTGTGTCAGTGGGATATAAACTGGGGATTCTCTGGCTGCAGTGCAGGGAAACACAGCATTTTATGAAGGGCTCTAAAACACTGGCTCAATTGGTACTTTTTTGTCCATTTATAGGAGAGCCATATATTTTAGGAAGTTTGGAGCCCCAGCTGGTGGCAACATATGCAGTAACTCTGATGAGCCTATAATGATTTATAGCAGTAGAGGCTTGAGTCCAGTAAATGAGATATTCCCTGCACATGCACAGATTACTTTTATAAAGTCACCAGTGTTCTACAATATTGAAGTAACAGATGATGAAATTTCTATCCCAAACACATTGAAATTCACAGATGTCCCATACAGTCAGTAAATACAGAACAGCGAGAGGAAAACCTGTAAAAATTAGCTTTATTATATCAATAAAATCTCCATAACAAGTAATTATAATGTGATTTTTATTATTGCTTATTATTCTTTATATCATCCTAACACCTCTCCTAGTGAAAACAGGGCCTCCTGATGCTCAGACTCAGAAAAACACTCCGTAAGAGGAAGTTTTCCCAGTAAGAGGCACTATTCTCATTAAACAGCTACAGTCTAGACAAAGTGACACTGTATAACAAAGGTGAGGAAACCAATGTGATTTGCCTAAGATAATATAGCAAGTTAGTGGCCAAAATTAGAAAAAGAATAATATTTTTATATTCCTGCTTCTGTATTCTATTAATTCACACCCATTTCCTTTGCTACAAAAAGCTCTGTAGCTCTTCCCTCTGATTAGGAAGGCACTTATGGAGTGTAGGGTACATTCCTCTGGGTGGGATTTCCCTGCATTCTGGTCTCCACAACTTTCATGCTGACAGGCATTGTCCCTGGGCAGAGACAGGCTCACACTGCTTGCAGCTTGGCAATTCATAGGAAAGGACAAGTGTGGCTGAACATAATGGTCCCTGAGCATCCAGCTCACCATGGAGCCGTTCTCCTCTGGGAGTGAGAAATGGCTAAACTGGGAAACTTTGGGCACAGTCTGCAGCTCCAGTGCCTCTGTGCAGAGTCCTGTCACTGGCTCCCTGGGCAGCACCAGTTTGGCTCCTCCTTGGACCTGACCATCCTTTCCCATCAGACAAGTGTGTGATGACAAAAATTGCTGTTAATTGGAACTTGACTCATACCGATACTAATTTGTATGGTGTGTAAGTTTTCATCCCTTTGGAATGGAAGGGATGAATCCCACCTTCCCTGTGGAGTTCAAGCATAGAAAGTGTTTCTTTTCCCCAAATTTTGTCTTGCTTCTGTTTAATCTAGACTTTCGTTCTCCCACCTGCTTTCTCTTTTCAGCTTTGGGATGATTCATGATGGAGAAGGAAATGCTTGTAGAAAAGCTGAGGGAAATATTATGTCTCCCACACTCACTGGAAACAATGGAGTGTTTTCTTGGTCTGTGTGCAGCAGGCAGTATCTCAACAAATTTCTCAGGTAGGTCAGATGTAAATCTGGGCCAGTGCCAGGGAATGCGGCTTTAGTAACTGGGCTTGAATTCTTGAACAGCATAAAAATTACTGAAGTGTGAAATTCTCCTCTTTTAAAATGTGCTCCAACCCTTGCAGTGTGTGAGCCCACACACTCGGGCTGCTGGAGCATTGAGGTGGCCTGGAAGGGCTCTTGGCCTGCCTTGTTTCAAAAGCATGAGTTTCACCCTCCAGGAATACCCTGCAGTAATGACTGGCATCACATTCTTTCCTGGCCATTCCTGTCAGCAGCTGGGTTTATTAGAGAGCAAGCAGGAAGTGTACACAAAAGAGGGCAGACACACTGGTACCAAAGTCATTACAAAATGTAAATTAGCATCAGTGGCCTTTCTCACTGGAGTCTCCCTCTTGATCTAGCTCATGTCATGATTAAAGGACATTTTACATTTTTTGCATTCTGTTTCTAGGAGAAAGAAAAAAAGGAGAAAGGGAACGGTGTCAGGTTTTTTTCCAGCGGGTTGTCATTACTCAGTGATGCCTTTAGAGGAACTGTTTTTCAGTCATTGTTTAATTCATTATTACGTTAATCTTCCCCTCATTTTTTTGTCATCCATGGGTAGACTATACAGAAATACTAAAAAATGTGTAGGAGGTATTTTGAGCAGGAGCAACACAGGCATTTTAGATGTGATTCCTTAAAGTGAGAAGCAGGCACCTTGGCAGTAATGTGGATCTGGTCACTGAATTCCCAGTCAATATCTCTGAGTAGCAGCCTGAAAAGGTTATGGAGTTCTGGGGTTTTTTTTAATGCTGCAGTGATGCAGCATTAAAAACATATTGATGTTTTGTGTACAGAAGCAAACTGCAAGCTCAAAAGTCACATGAGCCCTCCAACCTGCCATCTGGTCCCAGACACTGACCCTTGGAAGGCAAATGCAGCATGGAGTGACCTTCTGCATACAGGGCTCTTCAGGCAGAGACAAAGGGGGAAAGGTGGAGCTGGGAGCTGTGCTCTGGACACAGCCAGCCCAAAGCACACAGCCTGCAACAGCCTCCTGACAGCTCCACACTGGGCAAATGCTGGAATAGGGCCCTCTGCCTGCTGCTTCTGCTGGTTCCTGATTTGGGGAATCCACTGAAGGGAAAGAAGCAGCTGAGGTCACCTCGCTCTTGGTTACCCAGGAATACAGGGAGGAAAAAAATTGGATGTCATTCTTTCTTGTTGACAGTCCCAAAGCCTGGAAATTCCTGCTTCCTTAAAACTTCGCAGGTCAGGCTACCAACAAGATGGCAAGAACTTCTGGTTCCTGCACACAGATATTCTTGTTTCAGAGCATACCTCTAAAATTAGTTAAAGGTACTGTATACCATATTATGTATTTGTGCTGGTCTGTAGCAAATTAAAATATTTTGATGTAAAGATCATAGTCATGATTAATTTACCTTCTCATTATAGTACAGCTCAAGCTGCCTGCCTGATTGATGAACCTAAGCAAACAGGACAGTATAAATACCCTGACAAACTGCCAGGGCAGATCTATGATGCTGATACCCAGTGCAAATGGCAATTTGGAATGAAAGCAAAACTATGCAACCTCAGCTTTGTAAAGGTACCTATTGATGCACTTTTGAGAAGTTACAATGGTGTGAGAGAACTGCAGTACACTGAATAAGACCAAGTAATACGGGGTTCTTCAGAGGCCTGGGCTGTTTCTCTGCCTTCCCTTGCTTGGCAATTTGCTTTGAAGGTACTGGCCTCTTTTGAGGAATATCCCAGTCCTGGGGAGTTCCAGAAGGAAATGTGTTCCTTCCAGGAGTCAGAAGGGGGGCACTTGAATCCACATGAGCCAGGAGCCCTTGCCTGCTATGCTAAGGGAAATTAGCAGACAGTGGAGTTTTGATCAAAGCTTGTGTGGGGTGTGGGGTAAGAAGGACTCAGTTTCTTGTGTTTTATGACAGCAAGAAGTCTGGGAGAGATCTATAGGGTTATTTTAGAGCAATGAAATGTAACTTATACTCTTGACTTCATGATGAATGATTAATTTAGATTAACCTATTGTTTTAATGACTGTTAAACTCCTTACTGGTCTCTTCAGAGAAGGAATTTAAAAAAATAATCTGGAGTGCTCATTCTGAAGAAAACGTATGGTAATTTCTTTTACTCCTGTTATTATCCTGGAGTATTTTGATTTATTGTATACTAACCACATTACTCAAGTGGTGGCAGCTGTGTTTCTTCCACAGCTAATAGACAAGGAAGGAGATGAACAGCACTGTGCACAGACTGCCTTTCCAGATATCTTCTGTGGTTTAGAAAAAAATCATGTCTCTTCACAGTATTATAGTCCCTGCAGACATGATGAAATTTTAGCCATGAAGTTTTTAATACTGTTTGTGTTCTATTATAATCTCACACTCAATATAATTTTAAGAAATATATAGTGAAATGGTGCATAAACAAGAAGGTAATATACATGATATGGCTGTGCTAAGAAACTTTAACCCAGGCTTTTCTAAATTCAGAAAAGGGTTTATTTATACATCTTTTAAGGTAGAAAAAGCATGTTTCATTGGTTACTCTTTTTAAACACCAGGAAATAATGGAAATTATGAGCACTGTAGCGAGTACTGTTTCCTTTTCAGGATATCTGTAAATCTCTCTGGTGTCACAAAGTGGGTCACAGGTGTGAGACAAAGTTCATGCCTGCAGCAGAAGGAACAGCTTGTGGTATAAGTATGGTAAGTTGTTCTATAAATAAAATATTATCAAGCTAACTTGAGTTTAGACTGTGTTTGGTCAAATACAAGCTCCCATCAAAAGCAGTTTTAGCCAGATCCCTCCAGATTTGCCATCCTGGACTTTGAGATTGCTTTGTAAATGATTCCACTGGGATGCATATTCAGGATGTGGCCTCCCAGTTGTACCTGTCTGATGGCAGGGCCTGGTGCCTCTCCCAACAAGCTGTGGGATCAGATATCTCTGGAAAATCTAAATCAGTAAGAAAATACATGAAGTATAACAGGAGTTAGATCAATGCTTCAAATGCTTCAAGTTCCACTCTGGAATATGGGCATACCTTAAGCCATAATATTTGCTATGCAGACTAAGGCCATATTTTCATCAGAGGTCACCACTAAAGTGTTTATTGTTTGATTCAAACCTTCTAATTTACACTTGTCTTATTTGTTTGTATTTGCCCTCTTTTGTTTGTGTTTATTTGAGTTGAACCTTCTAATTTGCTCTCTTTAGTTATGCAAAATAATTTCTTTTCCTATAAGCTTTCTTCCAGCAGAACATTGTTTTGATTTTCAAGTTACTGACAAATGTTCTATTTTGCTTTTTCTCTTTGTGCAGTATTTCCCAATTGAATCTTAAAAGGGAGACATGTTAGCAGAATTCCATCAGGCTGTTTGTAAATTACATGGGAATTGTTGAGGCAACACAGGGCCATAAAGTAACATGGATTTTTTGGGGGGAAGAGTAAGGCAAAAAAAGCACTCTTCAAGAAGAAAACAGTTTTGAAAATTTGTCCCCTCAGGGATCTTCAACTCAGAACTTGGACAAATATTAAACATTACTTAACTATGCCACTGTGTGGATGGATGTCCCACTCCAGAGTCCTTGTCCTGCTGCGAGCCGTTCATTGAGTTCAGTGGGCGACCTTCTATTTGTTAGGATCAAGCACTGGAGCTTTCAAATGTGTTTTTTTTTTTTTCCTTTTTGCATCTCCTGGTGCCGCTGACTGTGTTGTGTCTCTGTTTTGCAGTGGTGTCGCAGAGGGCAGTGTGTCCAGTACGGTGACCACGGGCCCAAGCCGGTCCACGGCCAGTGGTCAGCCTGGTCCCAGTGGTCAGAGTGCACTCGCACCTGCGGAGGGGGGGTCACCTACCAAGAGAGGCACTGCAATAATCCAAAGTAAGGCACAGATATGGAAAGGTGGGGGTTTTATACTGTTCCTGTTCACTAGAACAGAAACTGAGCACAGTCCATTTCTGCAGGGAAATAATGTGTGTGGAAATGTTTGTAAGACCCTCCCGAGTCCAGAAGGAGCAGTCAGGGGGGGGAAGGCAGAGCTCTGTCCTGGCACTGAAAGCAGAGGCTGGCTCCAGACTGCTGGAGAACCTCAACACCCCCAGCCCAACTTGCTCCATTTATTTTGGGATGCTGCAGTTTATCAAATACCTGCAGAAGTAAGGAAGCATCATACAGACATTTTTACATTTTACATTTTTAAATTTTACATTTAAGGAAGCACCACACAGACATTTTCACATTTTACATTTAAGGAAGCATCACACAGACATCTATACACCTAACAGTCTAAGAGCAGGAGAAAAAGATCTTAAAAGCTATTAAGATTTCTACTAAGATCATTATTTGGGATGACTAGGACGGATGTCTTTGCATGTCTGTCATGTTTTTTGCATTCTTTTATATTTCACGAGTCAAACGAAAGTTGCTGAAGCCTAGAATAGGCTAACTCATGAAACATTTTTTTTTATTTGCCTCTGATTAATATCTTATCTCTGTAAATACTATTCATTATAGTAAGTTCTTCAAAGTAGATTAAAAGTGCTAACTGACCAGCATCTTTCCCAAGTACTCAAGTCACTGCAACTTACAAGAAAGAAATGATTTCCCTGTTTTATTTCATACACAAATTCAGCAGGCATAGACACATGTATTCCTCATTGCACACAATAAAAGCAGCATTTAAACTGCAGTAATAAAAAACAGAGAAAATATGACACAGTTTTTATGAGGCTGTAAAGAAGCTTCTCATCTACTATACAGTGCTGCAGTAATAATAGCCACGCTTCATATACTAGGTTATAGGAGAATGTGAGTTAGTTAAAATAGTCTTTATTGCCCTCAGTCAAGCCAATTTTTGCAGATCCATAGAAGAGTGTTTTGTCAACCTTTTCTGTTGTTTCTCCACTCATTTTCATAAATAACATTACTTGTATATTTTCCTTTGTTAAACAGTTTAGCAAAAGAATGCAGGGTCTCAGTTAGAGGCCATATGTATATATTTTGGTCTTCCTGCTTTGGTCTCTGTTTTTCTTGCTGAATTTGTATGGCTGCACATTGTTCTTTGCATTTATGCAGAAGCTCCCCCCTTGCTCTCCCTGTGTGACAGGAGAATGTCCAGTAGTGGAAATGGTTCAGTTTGGTGCACTGGTGTGATTGATAAAGGTTTCTGCGGTCTTCAAACAACAGCTCTTCAGCATGAAGTGTGTCAGCTGCTGTAGCATTTTGAGAGTGAACTGTCTGTTCTAATAAAGTAGGATTTGATGTAACCAAGTCATACTTGGTACCAGAGCTGGATCATATTTATGCTAGATTTAATTCCATTGCGTTAATGGCAGTCCAGTTAGGACAAAGAGGAGATGGTATAATTCACTCTCAGAGTTACATTGCTGTGTTGACAGGAGTATAAATAAGCCACACAACAGTGCACAAATGTCCATGTAGCTGTATTTGCCATCACAACATTTGGTGTGAATGTGGCATCAGGAGAAAATTAATGTCATCTATTTTCAATGCTACACCACAGAGACTGATTTAAGGACTAGTCCCTGTTCGTTGTTCACCTCTAAAAACACACAGCAACTCAGAATAATGATTCCTTTCTTTCTGAATTTCTGAAACATATTTCAGATGTCTATATATTTTGGTACATATATGTATGTTATTTTATATGTGATATATTCATTTCACTTTTCCTAATCCAGATTTGTGTATGAGCTAATGTTTGTTTTGTTCAAAAGCTTGATAGATGATTTTGGATAGAAAAATTTTGAAAATGACAAGGAATGACATTTCTGTGAGAGATTAGAACAAAGGGCATGGATCTCTGAAGAACTGACTGGACTCTAAAATGAAGTAAAAATGATTGACTTCTTAGGAACATTGAAGGAAATGTCTCAGTTTCTGGTGATATTAAAGGTGACCTGCCTTTAAAGGTGACCCACCTTATCAGAAATTTAAGGGCTAGGGAAGAATACAGCCTCAGGCTGCTGTGTGTGAAAATCTTGTCACCTGTGTGAGTTTGTGAAATCCCCCTCTTGCACATAATGTCCAACCAATTCAATTCCCTTCCTCTTGCCAATTTTCAGGCTGCCCTTGTGACCACACCCAAACAGCTCTGGGAATGGCCTTGGAATTCCCCCTGGAGCTGTGCACAGATTCTCACTTGGGGATCACCTGTAGTCCATAGAGCTGGGCAGATTTGCGAAAATCATTATGTTCCTGTAAATTGTCACAGTGTAATTTCATGGATCTGGTTTTCATACACCACAGCACTTTACAGTTGAGGTACTTTTCCAAGATAGAAATTGATCGCATAATTTAATAGTTTAGCTGGGAAAGAACCTGAAGAGTGCCCAAGAGATTTAAATTAATACCTAAATCATATCTGTGGGACTTCATCCTACACTTCACAATAGTGCATTGTTCAGCAGAGCAGAATGGAGTTGTAGGCATGTGTGCAGTCAAAAGACTGAATCAAAACTGCTTGAACACACTGTTTAAAAGCTTTTGTGTACAGTATCTGTAACAGTGATTACAGAAAATGCGAGATGGAAACTGATGCAAGTTAATGATGCCATTTAAAATACTTCTAAAAAACAAAGACTGTGAAAGTCATTGTAGACCTTTCAGATTCATGCAGAATCATAAAGCTTTATGATACTACCATAATATGGCCACAAGATGAGCAGAGGTGTTCTTACATGAAATTAAATGATTACAAAAAGTGAAAAATAGAAGTCCAGAATTTCAGAGTCTTAATTCATTTGGTATGGCATTAAATACTTTTCTTGACCACATGAATTCCAGAATTTCTCACTCTCTGTGTTGTGTTGCAGTGAATATCATGGCTCAGGAAGTCTAACCTTAAAAGGATACTCCAGGATTAATTTAAGCTACTCTAGTAGCACTTTAATATTTGAGTCTTATATGGAGTGGAGTACTTACCTTTTGGCACTCAGACTCTTTTCCAAATCCATCTTTGGAGAGTTTTTTTCACTGGCCTTTCTCACCAAATTTCTCCATTTCCCAGTTATCCTCAGTTAGACCTCATGCAGGTCAACCTAATTGTGTCAGTGCTGGGAGCTCACAGAGGGATGAAAGCTTTAGGATGAAAGTTGTACTGGGGGAACTGTACCACTGCAGAAATACTGGAATCCCCTTCGTGCAGGGCATTCCACTGGAACTGTGGATACCCCAACAGCTTCTGGAGGCACTCAGCCCACAGTCTACTGGTGTTACAAACATCCTCAAGAAAAGCATGATCTTCTCAGTGTGGGTAATAGTATTTCCACAGAAATTTGCATTTGTAGATCTCCATCTCTTGTGAATCCATTAACTCCTACTGACATCTTGTTGATAAAAATGAAGGCGGAGAAGTTTCCATCACTCTCTAGCCAACAGTTTCAGTAATGGGAATGTACTGTAATATTAAAATGCTGTAATGGAGCTGGGAAACAGAATGCCTCTTTCAGAGTTCCGTTAGTTTGGAGGAATTTTATCCCATCCTCAAATGCAAGAGTGTGGCTGGAAATCACGATCTAGCCATAAATAATTCTATTATATTGCTTATTTGGTGGCATTTACTTGGAAGGAGGTTGGTTCTTTTCCTTACACTAAAGCAGATTTGTTCTCTGGGGTTGAAGGAGGTCAAAAATCCTCCATGTGCTGAAGCTGTAAAGAAAGTCTGTAGGGAATTGAGTCAGCACCCAACAGTTTGGCTGCCTTAACTCAGAGCCCTCACCAATTGTACAAAGTCAACATAAACACTCCCTGATTTTGCTGATGTTCCACATCCTCCCTGCCCTTCACAGGCTGGATTGCCACCAGCTAGAAAATTTGACTTTAAGACCTTCTCCATTATAGCTAGTATCAGTGTAGCTGGCAGGTGACCTCAGGAAAAGTCAGTGGATGTTGTTGTGGCTTTTTCCACAGCTCATTTTGCTGGTGATTTAACCCAGTTTTAAATACAGTAACAGGTGGGTTTCCAGCTATTTCTCTGAAAGACTTTAGCAGCCCAGAATTCTGGAAAAGGCAGATATTGTGTAAGTAAAACATAAAAAAGGCAAGTCCCAGCTTGATTAGAGGGTTAGACATATGGGAGTTCAAATTTGTACCAGAGCAAACAGAAGCACCTGGATTTTCTCCTCCATGTTGCATGGAGCTGTCTCCATATAACTCCAGGCATGAGCAAGTCAGGAGTTGCATGGGATCCTTGGATGTGGGGCATAGTTACAGCACAGTGTTTAGGGATTTCAACAAACAATATGTTTCACTTGCATATTCTATAGTATTATAATTTTAAATTTTTGCTGTTAATATATTACTGTTATTCAGTATTTTTTATATTATTCTGGGTTTTTTGCCTTAATGTGTGTGTGTAATGTGGCCAAAGCTCTCCACTCAGAGTTTATATCTTGACCTTCAAGTATGTAAGTTCCCTAATTTAAAAAAACATTATTACTATAAATGAGTGCAAGTGTAGCATTGGTACATTTCTTTTTGCTTGATGCAAGAAATGTATAATACAACAAAGAGTTCTTAGAATTTGATATTTTGAAGACTTGGCTCAGTGCTTGCCCATGTGTATCTGAGCATTATGAAACTGCACAAATTACATCAGTGAATCGCTAAGTTAAAAAGAGCAACTCTTGCACTCTACATTGTTTTACAATGTCAGTGAAGAGACCAAATGGTTAAAAAAAATAATATCCTGATAATATGAGGTATGAGCAAAATCATAGAATCTGCTCTTTCCATTCTGGCCAAGATGAAGGGCAATGCCCAGGTGAGGTTTGCTGAAGTGGATGTGACATGTTTAAAATTACCCCTGAATTCCAGCTTTTTCCTAAAGCAGGACAACTATGCACAGTCCCTGTTTCCTCTGACTATTTAAAAGCACATTTTTTTCAAAATGCTTTACAAAAGAAATGAACAAGCAAATGCAATTATTCATTCTCTTTTTGTTTGATCAGTGTTATGTTATCCTTTATTAACTCTAATTGTGATAGGTAATTCTTTGCACATGTTCATTCCATGGTTACAGCAGAGTAAAAATAGCTGTATAACAAGGTTGAACCCGGCCAGTACCAAATAGCCCTATAAATTTAAATTAGTGCAAACATGACTCACCTCAAGATGGTTGCATCTTTGCTGAGTCTGCAGTGATCCAAGTAGATAATTCATGTCAACTGCTTTGCTTGGTTTTAGGAACCATGAAAATTAATGGCTCGTATAAGAAACCCTGATCTCTGTGGACAGAACGTCCTCTCCTGTTCCCTGTATCCTCACACACGTGGAACATGCCAATCACACAAAAGGGAGATTTTACAAAGCCCTCTTTTTCTCTCGTGTGCAGGCCGCAGTATGGTGGGAAGTTCTGCCAGGGCTCCAGCCGTGTTTATCAGCTCTGCAGTCAGCAGCCCTGCCCAGCAGACAGCCTGGACTTCCGAGCCCTGCAGTGTGCAGAGTACAACAGCAAACCCTTCCGGGGCTGGTTCTACAAGTGGAAGCCCTACACCAAGGTGGAAGGTGAGAGTGGCCCTGCTCCCAGGACAGGGGAGTGAGCTCTGAGCACTGGTCACCCGGGGGCTCTGGGCAGATATCCCCCCATGTAAGCAGCTGCAGGCTCACGGGGTCTGGGTGGGATGTGTTTGCTCTCTGGCAGACTTGGAGCCAGCCTCCTGTGAGATCCTGCCTGCATGGACATGCAGGATTGATTTGGGTTGGGAATTGGAGTCCTTGTCCTCACCGTGACTCCCCGGCTCTTGCCGCCCCTCTCTCTCTCATTTTATATTCCATATTGCTTAGTCTGAAACCCAAGCAAAACAATTTCCATGGAATTTTCAGCATGGGAAATGTAAGCTTCCACAATAACACTACCAGAATCTTCCTTCTTTTGGAATGTTCTCAGATTTCGAAATATAACAGTAAATCAACCTTTTGACTTTTCTGCTGGTATGGTCCCTTGAGAAGTGGAAATGCAAACAATGTACTGGCATACATTTTTTAAAGTCATCTTTGACTAAGAGATCTTTATCAAGTTCAGGTCTCAATAACTATTTCTGTTATTTTGCACAAGCGAGTTTATTTTTCCTTTATGCATCTTAGTTTTGCAAATATTTTGAATCAGTATTCACTTTTATCAGCTAAAACAAATATTCTCTCCAGTTTGAAAGCACTGCTTGAATAAAAGTGTTCGATTTTCTCACATTGTAGCTGCTTTGTTTAGCACATGTACAAATTTGCTTTTGATGATAATGTGTATAATTAAATACATATATGCACATACACGTAACTTTCATTTGTAGCATGGTTATATTGTCTTCAAGAGTCTTTGTGGACATTTTTACGGGTATTTAAAAATGTCCTAACAGGCCAGTGTGAACAGAGAAAAGAAGTAATATGGTTTCACAGCATGTAGCAGTGGATGTTGTATAATAGGGCAAAAAGACATCTTGTTTAATAGAAATTAAGGTGGCCTACATTGGTTTTAAAGAGAGGGGCTGTGTTTAGTAAAGGAGGCTTAAAATTAGGGACAAGGGGTGTAATTTTCAAAAGCAAGACATCCCAAAGTGATTCTGAAGTTGAAAATGCCCATCCTTCCTCTCAGCTGCTTTGTGAAAGCTCCCCAAGATCTACATTTATAGTCCTGAAAACATGAGCTGGTTTTCAAAATAGCTACAGATGCTCTGCCTCTGTAGAAGGGACTACTGGAAATCTAGCTGCTGATTTAACAATAAAAGGATACTCTTCTGAATCCAATTTCATGTTCTTAAAAACTGTTTTATTTATTGTAATTAAATTTGTATTCAAACTCTGCATTTCAGCAGTTGTGGTAATATTTACAATTTCATGATTGGTTTTGTCTATGCAGAATTAATCAGCCCTTTATAAGCATAACACACCACCTGTGTGTAAGGAGAAGTTTGATAATGGTTGGGATTTGTTGGAGAAAAAACACTTTTGTTAGGGGGAAGTCTGGATGCAGTTCTAGCTTTCAGCTGAACTGGTCATTTGTGCCATGCTATCCCTTTCCCAAATTGAAAATAAACTTCAAATAAAATTATTGCAGTCTCCCATTTTTCTTAATAAAAATAAAATTTGAGCCTGTGAAGCAATGGAACTGAAGGCAGGGTGCAGCAGCAGAGCTAAGGCAGCGCTTCTACACTGAGTTTGAGTTCTTCTTTGTGTGGACAAGCAAACCCATGTGTGCCCTTAAAAAAGCATAATAGAAACTCTATTTAGCTACATTCAGGTGTCCCAAGGTGTCACATCCTTGACATCCTTACAAGGTGTTCATCCTTGTAGCTTATCTCTTAGAATACAGGAAGAAACAACAGCCAAGATGCTTTTTATCTCTTTCACACTGCAGGTCTGCTAATGCGTCCTTGTCTTTGTTTGTTTGTTTGTTTTCTCCCCAGAGGAAGACAGATGTAAATTGTACTGCACAGCTGAAGACTTTGACTTTTTCTTTGCAATGTCCAGCAAAGTGAAGGATGGAACTCTGTGTTCTCCAAATAATTATGATGTTTGTATTGATGGAATATGTGAAGTAAGATAAAATTAAGTTTCTTACAATCCTAATGTCTATCTTTTTTTTTTTTATTAGTGGGAAATTGACTCCTTTAGGGAAAATGCAGCTGTTTCTTCAAGTTCCCTTTTGTCTGAGTCCTTCACTTGTGCCTTTTGGTTGCAGCAAGTAGGGTGTGATCATGGACTTGGTTCCAAAGCTGTGTTGGATGCTTGTGGAGTTTGTAAAGGAGATAATTCAACATGCAAGTTCTTTAAAGGCCAATATTTGACCCAGCACAAAGCTAATGGTAAGGAAAACTGTTCCCTATGATCATCAACTCACTGCTCTGCTGTGTCCTTGTGTAATATGTATGACTCCTTGCTCATTCAGGCAGTGGCTGAGGGTCCAGATGTGAGCTGAAAATCACAGGGAGAGTGAGAGGAGAGTTCACATTTCTCTTGTTTCTTGGTAACAAGAAGGCTGTGAGCATAAGTCTTGGTCAGTTAAACAATCCTCTAGTTTCTTAAGCCACATTTTCCCTTGACGTGTGAATTTCCTCTTGATAGAGATTTTAGGATTCAGGCAAGTGAAAAAATAGCTGTCAGCAGCTCTGATTGGGATGGGACTGTGGAACATATAAAAAGCAACACACAGCATAATGCCAAACATGACAGTATTTCCATGTCCATTTTCAAATTAAGTTGTCTGGAAGCTGTCCAGCTGTTTCAGTGGAAGATCCAGGCACTGGGAGGTGGTCTTTTCCTTAGTGGACTGTCACAGGCTTCTTGAGAAATAATCTCACCGTGCTGCGGTTTTTCAGGCGTAAAATGCAGATAAGATTTGAGTACCCACAGGGGTATTTTGAGGTTTGAGGTTTGCTGTCGGTCACAGGACATGTCCTTACTGCAGTAATATTGTCCAGGATGTGGTAATGCAGCCCTGGCTGGCAGCAGGGAGATCCTCTGGTGTCCAGGGCTTTGTGAAGACCTTGTATCCCAGTGCACCTCCCCTCAAAGCCCTTGTGGCTGGCACTAGTACCTTCCAACTACTGCAGGGAGCTACAGGCAAAGCTACAGGGGAGCAACCAGTAGTGTGTTCTGCATTTTCCTAAGGTGAACTTGCTTTTTCTTGCCTTTAACCACTAGGAAAAATTCAGGAATTGAAACATCTCAGATTTACCCTGATTATGGGCATGTGAAAAATGAGGTTCACTCTCTTGGTAAAATTTAAAAAGGTTTAATAGAGACAATAAGAGACATAGAAAATAAAGCAAAGGTTAAATGGCCAGGTGCCTTGGTGCTCTGCCAAGAGCACAGAGAGGTGTCTTTTTATATCGTTCTTCATGCATGGACCTTATGCATTTTCAAACTTTTCCAGGAACTGTTCTGCATGGCCACTCCTTGAGTCCGCCTTTTTAGAGCATGCGTTCTTCAGTTTTAATTCCTTTCTTATCATCCTTTGATTTGGGCTTTGGTCTCTGTTTCACAGGTGGAGAATGCTGATAGTCGCTTGGGCCTCTTTTTGGAAGTTACCTATTCAGGCAGTTAAAACACTGCTCCTAAATTCTAAAACTATAACAAAAAGCCATTGCACATATAACATTCATCTTAACACCTGCAAAAAGCCAACGTTAAACTACGCATTTATAACAGCATGGGGAGGTGGGGAGGGAATGTTAAAATCAGAATTGCTTTTCCCTGGTGAAAATGGACTAACTTGGTGGGTCAGAAGAGCGTTCCCAAAGTGGCTGAGGAAGGTGAGCCAGCTGTGTGTGTGCCCAACGTGCTGCTGCTCCTCTCCTCACAGACTACTACGCGGTGGTGACGGTGCCGGCGGGCGCGCGCAGCATCGTGCTGCAGGAGCTGCACGTGTCCCCCAGCTACCTGGCCGTGCGCAGCCTGGCCAGCAGGTACTACCTCACCGGGGACTGGACCATCGACTGGCCCGGCAAGTTCCCCTTCGCCGGCACGGTTTTCCATTACCAGCGCGCCTTCAACCAGCCCGAGAGTCTCTCTGCGGCAGGACCCACTAATGAGACGCTGGTCTTTGAAGTAAGCCCGCCTTCTGTTTGTTCTTGCCCTGATGTCCATTACAGGATTGGTAACGACAGCTTCGGCTCTGCGCTGGGGCTCTCAGAGAGATTAAAGAATAGTGTTGAGTCACGATAGCATTCAGACTTAATTGTGGGATTGAAGGGCTTTTTTCACTGCTTTGTCGAGGTCTGAAGTTTAGTAAACTGTTGCGAATTCAGTGAAAAGGAAGGTGCATAAAACAGCCTATAGCAGAATTTCTGAGTGGCACAGTGGTGATGGAGGTTATAAATGGTCCCATACATGGCATGCAATAAAATCCAGTAATGCAAAAATTGAAGGTACCGTTATATGTCAATGCTCAATGGTTACAGGTTCTGATAATGCTTCTGAAACTGCAGGTGAGTGGAGCCGTTTTCACATCCACCTTGGAATGCAGTCAAAATACCACACACAGGTTACTGCAAAATGAATTTCTGTTGGTTCAGTTATTCTATTATGCTGTTATAGTTATACTGTTCTACTTCTGGCAAACAAAGTCGGTGACACAAATTTGATTGTGTTTATCTCACAATCTGATTTGTGTCACCTGCTTTGCCAGATGTCCTGTGCTGAAACTATTGTAAGCAGAAAGGAAACTTGGTACTTACATGGTTAGTTCAAGTTTTGCAATTTTGAAATGGCCTCTGCTACTGTTGTTCTAAGAAAAATCTCCTTCTGCATTAGGTTTCTTAGCTAGATTTTCTTTTAAAATGCATCAAAACAACTGAGGGGCCATTTCTGGCTGAATCATCGAGGGCTCTGCTTCCTGTTAGCTTCATTAGTTTGCCTTTTTTAGCTCTAGCAGGTCTTTGTCTTGGTAACTCAGCTGTTAAGTCTGTTTTGATGAATCCTCCCTTCCCTGTGAGAAGGAAGGATCCCTCCCCAGCAGGCATTCAGCTCCTTCCCACACCTTCCAGCAGCCTGGGGAGCCTGGCAGCGAGGGCTGTGTCCCCTATCCGAGGCAGCATCCTGCTGTCCCTGATCCATCCCATATCCTGGTCTCTGAATCCACTCCCTTGCCCAGCCTGGGCCTGTTAAACCAAGAAAGAGCAAGCACAGACTGGGACATGAAGTATATTCTTTTGGGTTTTTAAAGCTTTCACAAGTGTCCAGTGAAGTGTGTATTTGGAATACTGAAGAGCCTTGCTGCTCTTCCTGCTGCCTGGGTAATGGGCTGAAACGTGACCTTAGGAACTGCTGAAGGCCCTGGACCATGGGCCTGTTAAAGTTCTTTAGGGTGAACACAAGTTTTAGAGCAGGCAGTTGACATGGAAAGACATTCTGTCTTTCCAAAAATTGCCATCACAATTCACAATCCTTCTACAGCATCCTTCGCCATTGAAGAATTTTCATTTTGGGTATGTGGCTTCATAGGGATCTTCCTTTAGGCCATTCAGTGTGGTCTGCAAGCTACCAGACACACTCCCCTCTCTGCAAATCATCTGCCTTACACCAAAACGACCACACTTACAAATACTATGAAATGTTAAGCTGAACTCCCAGGGATCTTATTTGCCATAACCCAAAGTAGATTTGAGCTGTATCATTTATTATTATTATGGAGCTGAAGTATGAATAATAAATTGCCTGCAGGGAGGCTTGGCTGCATATTGTGCACATACTTCGCAGAATAAAGATTAAAGAAGAGAAATTAATGCCAAATAACATTCTATTTTCATCCTTTCAAATTATGCTAAACAGTTTTATTAAGATGTAACATTTAACTGGAAGCTGTTGCTCCTTTCAGAGCTTATTTAAGTTCCCCTTGTATTTTTATTGAAATACCTACACCACTGGCACTGGTAGCTGGGGATTCTAATGACTGAAAATGTTATGTGTTCCCCAATTACTCAATCTATGAACTGGATTTAAGACTTTTTTTTTTTCCCTTTAATAATTTAAGCAACATTTGAGAAGCTGAATTAAAAAAAAAAAAAAAAAAAAAAAAAAAAAGCAGAATTTTCTGTTCAGAAGTCTGCATTACTTATAATTTACCAGTAACTGTAAGAAGGAAAAATGCCAGAAAACTGAAGAAATATGTTTTGAGAAACACATTGCTGATGTCTGCTTGCAGCCATAGTAGTGAAACAAATCCTGCTTCAGCTGTAAATACCAGAAACTGATAGCAGGCTGAAAAAAAGGAGTGTTAAAGCATACTACAGTGTAGCTTCATTTTCATTTTTATCTCACCTATAATTTTCAAAGAAGCACACAAAACTGTTCTGATGCAAATTTTTATTCAACTAAATTAATTTTATATAAGATAAGGTTTACCGGACCTCAGCTTCTTCCTGTAATCTTTAGATTTTTTAATTATTAATTTTTTTAATTAGCTGTATTCAAAAGATATGTAATACTTCTTTTCTAGATTAGGGCTGTTACTTTTCTTCCAGAGTAGTTTGGTGTGAGCCCTTGTAAAATGGTGCACTGCAGGTATTGAGGACATGGATAAATTGTATGTAT
Organism: Sitta carolinensis; assembly: GCA_032173965.1. Taxonomy (NCBI): domain Eukaryota; kingdom Metazoa; phylum Chordata; class Aves; order Passeriformes; family Sittidae; genus Sitta; species Sitta carolinensis. The sequence goes on from CM063292.1 coordinate 6,983,557, forward strand.
AATACAGGAGCTTTTATTATTCAGGTGGGCAGAAAATAAAAGGTTTTGCAGCTGTATTTATTGCCATTCACCTATGACTGAATGCCAGAATAACACAGCTTGTGCCCGTTTGATTCTGCAGTTATAATTTTGGTGGATTTGTGTGGTGACTGGAATGGTGCAGGTTTTTGCCTTTGTTTCTGCATGCAGAGCAGGCTGCAGGTACCCCGGGAGCTCAGGCTGTGCACGTCCTCTGAGCAGCGTTCCCAGAGAGGATGGGACCAGACAGGTCTGGCAAGTCTGTGCTCAAGGCAATCACTTCCTTTGAAATGCAGTTATCCTCCAAAATATTTCCTTGAAAGAGACATCTGAAGCATGTATTGAGAGAGCAGAAGGAGATGCAAATAAGAAAAAAAATCTTTAAATTTCCCATTGGCTTACACACCGCAAGTTCAGCCTTGCAGTTCTATGAGATGGGTTGTATTTATATTTTATTGTACAGTGTGTTCCTATGATCTGCTTTTCTGTCAGGCTTTTCAGCAGTTCAGCTGAGCACGTACCATTTCATCAGACATTGCAGTCCTCAATTCAAAAATGGGTCAGAGACCAGAAAAAGACATAAAGTGCTTTTCTTATTTACCCTAGAATGTCACCAAACCCTCCCCTCCATATCTATACTTCTGTATATTATAGAGATGTAATTATGGGAATGAATCATACTAAAAAACACAAGGAGTAGTGAGTGATTCTGTCATTTAACTGGGATGTGGGAGAAAAAGCACAAACTATAGTGGCCAGATTATTTTCTGAAGAGGAGAACATTGTGAGATGAATGTGGAATTAATAAGTATGACTAGTATTTCCTGAGCACAATGCTGGAAGGGGAATACATGGTGAGGTTTTAGGATTCATCAGGATCCCTTCTGGATTGTTCAGGAACTGGTTTCACAGAAGGGGAGAAGGCAAAGCCCAATAAACTGATGTCCTTCAGAATTTGTGTATCAGTGTCCTTCTTAAGTTAGCATTACTGATATTTTTTCTGATTATAGGTTTTCAAAACCCAGTGAAAGCTGAAGCTAAAAATATTCATTGATTCGGAAGACAGTTGCTGAAATGGCCCAATTTAGATTACATGAAATAATGGTCAATGGTCAGAGGGGTAGAAATATGATAGATGCTAATCTAGGATGAGGAATTGGTACCAGCTTTTTAAAATATAGTTTTCATAGCATATTTGTCTCATCTTAAATAGAAACCTGAATACCTTCAACTCATTTGTCTGTTTTTTGGACCTAGGTAATCCAAGGTCAGTTCTTCCAGTGTAAAGACCTTTTCAGTGTTTTTCTTTTAACTGAAAGATATTTAACTTGAGGAGAACCAGTCAGTATATTTATCATTAATTATCTAGCTTTACAAACAAGGGCTGCCAGTGGGCACCACAAGCTGCTGAAAATCCTTTGGAGGAGGAGAACCCTCACATGACTCTGTCACATGTGGGGCTCACTGGGGACATTCATTTGGTGAAATATTCAGTCACCCTCCACAGCTCACTCAAATGGGAAAGATTCTGAAAGGCACAAGAAACAAAACTTGATGTGGGCATGAAAAAGGCTGCATGGCCAGGGATTGAGGAGCTAGTTTAAAAACACGAGAGTTTTGTAATTTTGTGTTCCATTCTATCAATAAGCAGATGAAGGAAGAATTGACTGATTTGAGAGTCAAATATAACTGGAGAAAGCAAAGTTTTCCAGGATGATATAGGATCCTCACTGAAGTTTACCTCAAACTTGGTGAAACATTAAATCAATAAATCACGTCTTTGTGAAATAAAGAGTTTATTTTAACATCAATAAGTAACAGATGGGAAGGATGCTTTGTAAAGAGGCAGACATCCACAGGAAGAGAAGGTGAATGGAGCTTCAAGGCAGGAATACATCTAATTAAATCCAGTAAATCTCTTCCTCTTTATCAATAGGAGAAAACAGGAGAAGGGAGGCCAGGTGGAATGGCTTTACTGATGATGTAGCTGCCACTGGGAGAAAGCCAAGTTGCAGTTATAAAGGATTACATTTATTATTAGCTACTAGATGATAAATTTGTACTGATTTCCCCTGAAGAGAAAGTAGGCTAAAGAGACCTAAGATGTACTTATAAGATACAGATGTTCACTCAATACAATGGATAAAAGGGTTCTCCTGTAGTGAGGAGAGATTAGCTGGACAGCATCCCTGAAGGTTGTACATTTAGCATGTGAACAGTGAAAAAAATGGAGCACAATAACAATGGAAGATAAATTTGAAACAGCTGAAGTAGAAATGAGATCATATAGGACCCTTTCAAGGGTACTTTTTTCTTTTTTTTTTTTTTTTTTTTTAATGACCTTCGTGGACTTGAAAAACAGTAGTTTGTCATAAGCTTTTAGTTAGAACTGTGTTTAAAGTTATTTTAGAAGTACTGAAGAGATAAACCCCCTTTTGTTTTAAGCTTTGGCTTAAGTACCCAGTGGGTAATTCTTCCTTTACTGCTTTCCAAACAGGTGTTCTCCCACTTTCATTTGAAGCCTTGGTGCTGCCACTGTCAAGAATCCCATCCAATAACTGCTCATTCAAGACAACAGATTAGTTTTGAAACTTGTTTCAAACATTTTTTCACCAGAACCATATGCTACTTAGATATACCAGAATAAATTCATAGAAATCCATGGAATTAACCTTGATCGAATGGGGAAATCAGAATGTGTCTTAGGATATTGGATGTTACAGTATTTTTTGAACAGCATGTACATCCTCCTGGATGAGAACTGCAGGTCTCAAGCAGGGCACAGTCAGGCTCTTGCCTTCACAGAGACTTCCCTGGCTGCCCTCTCTGCAGATTGGTACATCCCTCTAAAGAAATTATCAGACTTTCAAAGCATGGAATGACCCAGGAAGTGGAGATGATGTTTGCAATGTAGATGCAGCTTGAGGATGCAGATCAAAGGCACAGTGGATGTTGGGACGTGGATGCTGGGGTTCAGAGTTTGGGCTCATGCCCATTTGGTGAACTGGAGACATGCAGATTGTGTGCAGATGAAAATAGTCCTTGTAATCTGGATTTTTAGCTCTGTGCTCAGCTTCACTCTGTAAGTGATTTGTAAATGTCTGTGTAGTCCTCCACAGAGATAATGAGTCTTTTTTTTTAGCATGCCACAAGCCAGGCATTGGTATTCTTTCCTATACATTGAACAAAACATTGTGGAAGGAATAGGAACTTAACATGTATCAATCAATCTCTCTTAATTTAATGTGCTGCAAGTAACTTGACATGACATCTTACAATAAAAAAATACTGGAAAGCATCGAGTCAGTCATAACAAGCAATGTTAGTAGACTCTTTAAAAATTTGACCTGCAAAATAGAGTATTGTATTGGAAACTTAGGATGGCCGTGAGAAAAAAAAAAATCTCAAACAAAGGAGCAGATGCATAGCTAGTTTAGAGAATTTATTGTTTAGCTTTCACATCAAAATTAGCAGCAAAAGAAAAAGGTTCTTTACTCAGGAGGGTTCAATTTGTCCATTGTTTTACCATTTTGTGCCGTGAGCTAAAGCCCCAGCTCTTTCCCATCGGAACAGATCCAGAGATTCCAGTGGAGAGCCTGTGGCTTTCGAGCTCAAGAAGCTGTAAATTTTATAACTCTGCGCCCCGCGGTCAGAGCTGCTGAGTGTTGTGTCTGAAGTCAGGTGGTTGGTGTGTTAAAGGTAGACATTAAACAGTTCTGTTGAGGAACTGGAAATGTTTAAGGAGGTTGTTTGCCAGCTGTAAATTTGGGAGCAAATGCCAGTTGGCTGAAAAGATGCTGGAATGTGTCCAGGTAAGTAGACTAGAGCTGGAGGTCTTTCCAAATTTGTAGGTCTGATAACTTGGCTGAATATGCAGACTTCAGTTATTGGGTTGTTAAGCAGGGGCTTCATAATGAATGTTTGAAAATATGATAGAAAACTTTTTATATGCTCGTTACTTTGGCAAAATTGCAACTTTGCAATAGTATTGCATTCCTGATGAATACTGTCTCGGACATTATACATCATGTACTGTTTTTCAGCTGAGCACCACGGACTTCAAAGCACAGGGGTTTTTGTGCCCTGCAATATTTTTTTGTTCTCCAATACTGTTCCATAGTTTGATTTTGTCCTTTTTCTGCATAACTGGGATAATACAGAAGGAGAGACACCTGACAGTGCTGCAGCTCCTGCTTGGTAAACGTTCCCTCTGGTAGCCTGCTGGGTGGGAAGGGGCTCTGGCTTTGGCTGCTGGTCAGGAAATGGAGAGGAAGTTCCCTTCTCCTGCCTGTTAGAATTGTGGCTGCTTCCCAATGAGCAAGGAGGGGGTGTAGCCCAAGGTTTAAAACTGTATGGCCAGGTTGCCTGGTGTGCAGGATTTACCCCCAAGCACCCACCTGGCTGCCAGCTCCTTGCACCATTGTGTGGCTGTTCTCTGAAGGGATGCATTCTCCTGGGTCTTGTTCTGACTTGTCCCAGATCATTCCCTTCCCTCTGCTGAAGCACCAACAGAATACTGCTCTAACAGGAATAAAACTGCCACTCTTACCTTCTCATCCTCCCCCTTTCCTGTCCTGAGCTCTGTGCTCAGAATGCATTCCATCTGTTCCTTCCCCCACTGTCACAAAGAGCACTTTCAGAAGACAAATGTTCCGTCTAATACTTCAAGATATTTTTATTAGAAAAGTCTTAAACTTTGCTGCTTTTTGGCCACTGGCACAGCACAGTTTTATGACAGTTGTCAGAATCAAATTAGATGAGGACTAACCCTTACACGAGGTTTTGTGGTATGGACAAAACCTTCTCCTCTTTTGACACAACTTATTAAAAGGCCAGACAGAATTTCAGCCTCTGTGCTTGAAGGAACACAGAGCACCTACTGAAATGGGAGAAAGTGTTTCTGGCTGCCTAGGATGCTGAGAGCTGTGTTAATACCTTAGACTTGGAGGATGAGTAAATGTAAATTAAAATATTTTGAGGTCTGGTCTGTAAGAAGAACCAGGGAAGGCATTGTTTTAAATGAAGAATAGTATTAGAGGGCTCAGTTCTTATTACAGTTAACACACTGCATTTTTTTTTCTGAAGCACATGTTCTGAAACTTTATGCTTCAAATATTTGTCTCAATTCGTCCTTGAGAGAAGAGTGAGCACGTTATTGCAACCTGTTTTATCTGTAATGCCAGTGGACTTGGGGTGCAATATTCAAACTCCAGAACAGCTGTTTTAACAGTTGGACTTTTTGCTGTCAGCAGTCTGATAGATTTGTATAAATAAAAATGTTTCTTTGGCAAAATTGCAACTTTGCAATAGTATTGCATTCCTGAGGAAAACTCGGTTGGACATTACATCCTGTACTATTTTTCAGAAGAGCTCTTTCCCTTCATCTGAAGGGGCTGTTAAATCTTATCACATTTACATCAGATAATGATGATGAATAACTGAGGGAAAAAGAAAAGTCCTGAAAAAAGTTGCATTGGCAATGGTTTGAATAGAGTACAGCAAATAGGGCACAGAAGCACACACTGAGGAAGGAGCCTGAAGGGAAATACAGAAGCCTTGTGAGCCCCATGAGTGGGAGCACTGGACACTGGAGCTTTCCTGGGGAGCCAGTAAGAGATCCTGAGATCTGGGGGTGCATCTGTGCAGGGCACAGAGGAGTCACACAGCAGTCTCAATTCTCATGTTTTCCAATGGCAGAGTGTTCCATTTTAATCCTGTTCTTGTAAAATAGTTGTACTATATGCTTGCATCTGTGACTCACCCCTAAAGCAGATCTGGTAATCCTATTTCTACCAAGAATTTTCATTCAAAATAGAGGTCAGTAGTCATTCTCGGATCTATTTCTTCCATAAACTCATAGATATTCTAAGGTGCTCATGAATTAAGCTTGGATGGCTGAAAAAATTCACATGAAATACTGGATTTACTTGTGCTTGAAGGAGCTTCTAATCTAAATCCTCCCAGGAGAAGGCACATACCCTACAATTCCTTTGGAAATATTTGCCTTTTGCAGCCCTAGTTGCTGTATTCTCAGTTTGGATCATTATTGAGGTTCCCTGACTGAAATAAAATCTTTGGCTACTAAGAATGGAAATTATAGCATCCGTTTTTCTTTCTTCTAGAAAAGTAAACACTGTAAGTCCAGATCCTTCATGTGTTCAACATTATTGAGCTGCAGGTCATGTAAATTTGGTCTGAATTTTCACTGTCACGGGAAATTTCTGTTTTTCAATAGGTATATTTTCAGAATACCCTAAAACCCTTGGCTGCATTTCAAAATGTTATTATATTCCTCAGTCTTAAACAACATAAATGTGAGTTTTTTGCTATTTTATGAAACCAGTCTCTACAGAGATCAATTCTACTTGTATGGATTGCTTAAGTGCTCAGATCAGACATTATGTAAACTTCCCTGATAAGTTATTAAGATTTTGAATGGCAGTTATTAACATGGACTTGAATTGTACTTGAAATGCTAATGCTTATCAAAAAGCATATTTAGGAACTGAGGTTAACTGCGCCTGCTCTTCGTGTTACTGTGACAAGATCCATATTGGTGAAGAGTTAAAACTCATTAGAGCTCTGTAACTGTAAACTCCCTCACTGTTTCTACTAAGTGTGGATATAAATGCACTTTGCTGCCAAAAGTTTCTAAAATAAATGTTGTTAAGTAGAAATTTCTCCCCAAATTTAGGTACGTGTCAAATGTTCGTGCATCTTGCAGTGATTATAATTCAGTCTTGAAATGAATACAATGAATGAAAACTGCAATATAATTCACCACTAAAATAGTACACCCTCGAGAGCTGGGCTCCCTGAATTAAATGACAGAGATTGTTATTATAGTCAGTAATCACACTTTCTATAAATTTTGTAACACATTATGCTGAAATAGTGAATAAAAGATATTTCCAATCCCTTTTTCCTCTGTAGACACCAAGGACAGGTTCTCCCCTGCACTGGAGCTTTATCAGCTTCAATCACCATGAGAAAAATTCCAGCTGAGGGTCTTACAGACAAAATTTATCACCAGTCTGCATAGAAAAGAGTTTTTTACAAGAAAGAGGCTTGTGTTTCATACCCTCAACCCCAAGAACTGAGGAAGCCATCTCCAGCCCCACAGCTGTGCTGCTGTTTTGCTAAAGCTTCTGCCAGGAAAGCATTTGAGTCCTGCTTGGTGGATTAAATTATTATTTAGCACAGGCTCCCTCCATGCTAAATGTTGCACATGGATGAAACCTTGCAAAGGGAAGGCCTTGTAAAACCATGGCTCAGGTCTGCTACTTTGGCTAAGCACAAAAGGGCAATGGGAAAGTGACTCAGCTGGATTAGGGGAATTAGAACAAGTTCTGTCACCATGGCCTGTTCACATTGTGGTGGATGGTGGTGGGTTGGGTTATGTTTGTTGTGATTTAGAATCATGTAACTGATAAAGGCCTGACTGCTTACAAAGGCCTGGCTTTGCAATGAAGGGGATCTCTTTGCACTGCCTGGGGACTCCATGGACCCTCACCCACAGCTGGAAGGATCAGCCTGGACTTTGTTTACTAAAGAGGGGAGATGCCTCCCATGCCCAGCTCCCAAATCCATGCCCTGCAGTGCCAGGCAGAGTCCAGCCCCTGCCAGTGGGTGCAGGGACCCTCTGGGGCAGGTGCAGAGGCTCTGGGGGGGATGTTCCTCCTCTCCTGGAGGCAGTGCTGCTTCTCTGACCCAGTCAGGTGCCCCTGAGATTCAAGAGGGCATTGTGTCTGCACCCTCTCTTACAGACTTGCAGGTGTTTGCTGTTTTAAGAATTGCTTTGATGGTCTTTCCTTTGGGTCTCCTGAAAATCCTCTCACAAGCATGCTGTGTGTCCATATATTTTGTGTGTATCATGTTTAGTTCCTCTTCCTTCAGGCTGACAGAATAATTTTTTTTACCTCCTCCCCACCTCTTTTTTTTTAAAAAAAAAACAAACCCCAAATATCCCTCTACAGATCCTGTTACAAGGCAAAAACCCTGGGATTTCTTGGGAATATACATTTGCCAAAACCAGCACTGAAAACAGGACATCTGTCAAAAAACACAGCTATTCCTGGGTGACAGTGCAGTCTGAGTGCTCAGCGACCTGTGGTGGTGGTAGGTGACTTTCCCATTTCCAAACCTCATCTTTTTATTATTTTTTTTTTTTAAAGCATCTCAAATCTTTTCAGCTGCCTTTAATTTCACAAATATATATTGATACATACAGGGGGTTATGCTGAACACCTGGTCCTTATTTTTTTTATCTGATAACTTAAACACAGAGGAAATAACTTTGTATTGCCTTTAGAGTAAAAAATATTCATGCCAACGAGTCAGTTTTTTTTGTTTAGGTCAACTGATATGCGTATCATCTTCCTGTTGAAGTAATGTGGAAATAAAAGGTGCACTTTGATTTCCTCTTTTCTTGCACAGATACCTATTTGTTTTTATAAATCTTCATGTTTTGTCAGTGCAAGTAAATCTGGGATGTAATGAAAGCAAAAAGCTGGCATGTGGGAAATCTGTAATACCAAAGGATACAAATGGGCACTGAAGGAAATGCTCCTGTACTGGCAAAAAGTTCAGGTGAAATTCAGGAATACCTTGCTGGTGCATTGTCAGAACTTCACAGCATGTCAATAAATGGTTTCTAGAAGAAAGATCCACCAGGAGCACTGTAGTCATAAAATATGACAGCTGTATTTTCTTCCTTCCCTTTAAAAGGCTGCAGCACGGATAAAAAATGATGCAAACAGTCTCGTTTCCAAATTTGACTCACTGTGCCCAATGAACCATGTGTAGGGTGAATGATAGATCTCAGTTAAAAGATAAATCTATAAAATCACTTAAGGCATTTTTTAATGTGCTTCTGACACTTGACTGAGTCCAGGGTACCAGCAGAACTGTGGAGTCTGTAGAGATTCACTGTAAAAAGTTTACAGAGTGTTTATTTGTAGTTTTCAAGTGTGTGAGGAGGCCTCTAAGCAAGTATTGCCAATGTCTGCAGGGAATTAGGATTTGAATAATTATTAATTTTTGCTGAGGGGAACAGTCTGCAAATATATTGTTTACAGCTGAAATGTTTTATCTGACTTTAGTAGTATCTGTGCTACGTAGAGGGAAATCAATGGTAAAAACATGTCACCACATAAACCCATATTTTATTTAGTTCAAGTCAGTGGATTTGTAGCAAGGATGAGTTTAGACTTGTTAAGTTAAAATTGTTCCCTACCCCTTTTTCCTCTTACATTTCGAATACAGGTTGATTACAGCGTACTCTTTTCTAATACTTCCCCAGGACACATTACAGCAAAAGCAATTTGTTTGGAAGATCACCGTGCACGAGTCAACACCTCCTTTTGTGGCCCACGGACGAAGCCTTTAACTGAAACAAAGCTGTGCAACACAAACCCCTGCCCAGCCTAGTAAGTTCTGTGTGTTCTGTGCCTGTGGCTGTGCCCTGTGCCTGGCTGTGCCATGGAGGGAATCCTCTCAGGCGAGTTGTTTGCCTGCTGGATGAACCCCTCTTGCTCTGTAAACGGGAAGCAGGAATTGTTTAACATGCTCTGCCCAAGGCTCCCACTGGGGTTTTGGGTCTGATGCCTGAAGCAGGGGCTCCTGAGGGCTCTGTCTGGGGTGACACAGGGCAAACCCAGCTTTCTCAGGGGCTCCTTCTGCCACCTCTCCTCAGCTTGAATCACTAAGCCCATTTCCTGAGTAAAGTGCTACTCCCTGTGTGCAAGCTCGGCCCCATGACTCGCATTCCACACATTAGATTAGGTTAAAAGAGTCTTGTGAAATGTTATTAATGACTTTTGGACAAAATGTCCCAGAGGGTACTGTGATGCCACGAAGAGGACTATCTGAACCAAATAAGCTGTCAGCAAAGACAACAATTTTGTGGTCCCCACATAAATATATATGTGGGCATTGCCTTTGTGAACAATCTTATTTTCTAAAAGATGCAAGAAAGGCGAGATGCAAAGGAAGACATTGACGTATAGATAAGCACTTAGAACCCAGCTGGTCTAAATCAATTTGAAAACCAAGGGAGTTACACTGATTTATAGTAGCTGAAGTAGGGGTCCTTTGGAAAAAAAAGTTGTGTGCTCACATAATTAAACACAGTATTATGTGGCTTAGGATATAAATGGATAGATTAAAGAACACAGTGGCCATCTTTCTTCCACTGGTTATTTCACTTTTGGATTCCCAACTTTGCAACCTCAGCATTATTTTAATTTTATGTTAAAGATCAGAAAAGCTGTATTATGTTGGACAAGATATTTAAACCTCTGGAACAGGAGATTTTCTGAAGGAATATGTTGAAAAAGTTAAGAGTGTTTCAGTCAGTGGGAAGTAAATACACTTGAAGGTGCAATGAAGCAGAAGAAATGGAGGAAGGGTCCAGACCTGGCGTCATCTGCTGGTTTTACTCTGGGGTGATAAAAAAAACAGTAAAAGCAGTTGGCTAAGCTTGCTCCCAGACTTCATAAAATATCCCATTTAATGGTGTTTAATAGGAAGCATTCCTCATCCCCTCAGTCTAGGAGAAGATGGTGGGGCAAAGCAAAAAGATGCATATGTTCTGCAGAGACTTTGGTTTTACTTAAAAATCCATGCTTTGCAATATGTTGAACATACTGAAAAATAGTCCAGTAATAGTTTGGAATTTCCTGCAAATTGAAAGAGTACAGCAGAGTACACAAAACCCAAATTCCAAATTACACACTATGACCACAAAACGATAGAGATAAGGTTTAAATAATGGTACCTTGTGACATGAGAGCCCCATGTTACTGCTTCAGCAGTTTCTTTAGGTTGTGTTTAGCCACATGATTTCCGCAAAACCAATTTTAAGTAATCTTTGTAGCCAAACACAATCTTTTCATGTGCAACTTATCTTCTGCCAGGACTATTTTTATCCAATAAAATAGAAACATATTGTCTGTGATGTCTCCAGGAGTCTATATAAGCTCTTTCTGCTTACCTTTGTTTTGATGTGGCGTCATTGTGCTATAAAGCTCCACCCAAATCAGATTTATTTATATTGACCACAAACAAAATTTCTATTTCTGATAACCTGAGATCCTGATGTATTTTGAACACCCAGTGATATATATTTACTGTGAGAATGCTGAATGTCTATTTTGACACACAGTGCAATGTTTTCATGCTGAAGTCACAGCTATTCTATGATTTACTACTTTAAAACAAAATTAATTATTTGAACCCTAAAAAGAGTATGGAAAGATGTAAATACCCTAAACACCTCTAGGGAAAAACAGTTCAACTCACTATTTAATTATTCTCAAAATCCTTAGGATATATTAATGCATGGAGGATCTACATGTAGGACCATGCCTTAAATTAACAGGTTGCCATTCAGCTGAGTGAAACTGTGCCAGGATATCTCTGCTGAGGAATCTGCCCAGAAACTCACAGCATGTAATATTTCCCATAAACCCAAGTCTGCCAACAGAAAAAAAAAAAAAAAAAAAAAAAAGTAGGATTAATAAATACCATGGAGGAAACAAAAGAATGTTTAATAGCCAGCAAATAAAGCAAACCCAAATACACCAGGCAGAACAGGCAGGGGAAGGAGGTGACAGATGAGATACAAGTGTGTCAGTTTGGGGGCATAAAAGAGGCTCCAGACTTGTAAAGGTCAGTGAGGAATAATTGCTGTATAAGGACAAAGGCTGATTAGTCTGAGTGGGACCAAACTCCTGTCCCACACAGAAGGGCACCAGCACTTAACACTGCTGTTGTTGCATTTCAGAGCTGCCAAATCTGGTCATAATTATTTAGTTATTTGAACTAATGAAAGATACTCTTGGATCACAGCCCAGATAATCTTGGAAAATGGAAGTTTACTAGAGGACATTAAAGTAGGTTTACTGCCCTCTCCTCTGTGAACAGGGGAACTTTCTGGGCAGTTATGGTGAATAAACTCTTAAAATGAACACTTTTGGTCACTCTACCAATGACCATTGTCAGAAACATCAAGGCAAACTAATTAAAAGTTGTAAAATGGATTAAAACTCTTTCTCACAGAAGTTTATAGTTCAATGGCACAAATATTTATAAATCAGACTAAAAGGAAACTTCTGACGAGTTCTGGAATTACATAATGACTGACTTTTCACATTAATATTTCTTTGTCCTTAAATTAGTGCCTTTTACATTTCCCACTACTTTTGGCAGTTCCTGAAGTTGCTAGACACTGAGAGCTGGGATTTCTTCTATTCCCAAAGACAATTTTCAAAAATAGGCTTTTCATGAATTTTAAAATGTTTTTAAATTAAAATTAGCTTTGTTTTCAGACAGCTGTGAATAGACAGGCAAATGAGATGCTGCCCATCTTTCACACAGGACAAAAAAGCTGTCTTGTCATTAAAACTGTACGAAAGCAGCTCTTCCAGTGGTCACAGGATTGATGCAGGGAGAAACTGTGGAAGTAGGATAGGCCAAGTGGTCAGATGTGAGACAAGAACCTTTTCCATGACATAAATTACTTAAAATTTGTCAAACCGTTTAAAAATCTTCAGTTTAATTTCAGTGCTGGGTCTTTTAATGAGAGTCCTCAGTGAGTAATCATTTAGCCATTCATAATTTCTTCTGCTTTTCCACTTCTGTTTTCCTATCTGGCTGTGATTATGGTCTTACACTGGACAAAGACACTTGGCTGCACGTTTGCAAAGTGTCCCACAAAGCCTGGGGACCCACTCAGAGCATCAAGAATAGAAACAGTGAGCAGCTCCTGGCATTTCAGAACTGAGCTTAGCCCAAGCAATTGGCAATAACCCCTCAGACTTTGTGTCACTTGAGGGACATGACGTGTGAACTGCAGCGTCCCTGTGCCTGAGCACACATTGCCCAACAGCTTGTGCTGGTTAAACTGCCTCTGTTTTATTTAGGTTCTGTATCAACTGTCTGCCAGATTTGTTAGTCTGAGGATATGTAAATCATTGAGTCAGAGAATCATAAAGTCACAGCATGCTTTGGGTTGGAAGGGACATTAAAGCTCATCCCATTCCACCTCAGCCGTGTCAGGGCCCCCTCCCCTGTCCCAGGCTGCTCCAGCCCCAGTGTCCAGCCTGGCCTTGGGCACTGCCAGGGATCCAGGGGCAGCCCCAGCTGCTCTGGGCACCCTGTGCCTTCCCCACCCTCTCAGGGAACAATTTCTTCCCTTATATCTAATCTAAACCTGTCCTCCTCCAGCTTAAAGCCGTTCCCCCTTTTCCTTGTGCATTCTCTTGTGAAAAGTCCCCCTCCAGCTCTCTTCCAGGTTTCCCTCAGGTACTGGCAGGCTGCACTTAGGTCACCCTGGAGCCTTTTTTTTCCCAAGCAGAACAGCCCCAGCTTTCCCAGCCTTTCAGAGCCTTTTCATTTCCTCAAGATGCCAGTGACAGGACTTTAAGCAAGGAAGTTCTCTTTGATGAATTGGGGCCAGTAGAGTTTGACAGAAATGCCAACATTTGTCACCCTGTGTGAGTGAAGTGTATCTCAGCACAAACACAGTTGCCACGTACTTGGCTAAATTCTGTCTTAGCTTATTATATCTCCTAATTATATCTTCTAAACACTCCACCAGCCTCAAGGGCAGCATCTCTTTCAGTCCCTGTGGAATTCTGGATTCCAGATTCCAGGAACATAGGCAAGCTGGTTCCAGTGGATAAAAGGTATAAATAAACAATACTTGTTTTTCTAGTTGAGTGACTTATATTTCATCCCTAGCAGAAATATTTTGAAAATAGGTTATGCAACTGCAGTTTTTTAATTGCTTGAACGGATACCAGTACACCAGGACATAGGCTGAGCAGGATCCCTGGATAATTCAGATTTGATAGGTGGCTGGTTTTATTGATTTTCTAAAGCTAATTGCACTCCTGTGTTTCTAACACACGTTTCCTCCTTTAAGCTGGTCAGCAGGTGAATGGAGCACGTGCAGCAAGTCCTGTGGAGGGGGACAGCAAAGTCGTGTCATTCAGTGTGTCCAGAAAAGGGCTTTCCAAAGGGAGGAGGTGGTGGCCCATTCCCTGTGTCCTGTCAGCACCCCAGCACAGGTGCAGCTGTGCAGTAGTCAGGACTGCCCACCCGAATGGAGCCCTGGCCCGTGGTCTCAGGTAATTTGGAGAAAAACTTAATGGTTTTGCCTGCTGGCATAATGAAAATACTGCAAAAAAATTCTCCTCGAAAGGAACTTTGTGGAGATCAGTGCTTTGCAAGTGGCTTTTTTCTTGAAGATCATACGTAAACCGTGTTTGTATAAACATATAAACTAAATGTGCATTGTAACCAGCCTTCAGAAGAGCTGGCACACGAGGGCTTACCAGAAGTGGTGTTCTTTTAGGTACTACAAACATGGATAATTCTTTCTGGACTCATAATTTAAGGCTCTATGAATTCTTCAGACCAACAACCCTCTATGAGATTACTTCCCAAGCAGTATTAACTTCTCTCAGAGATGGAGGCAGTCAAGGAATGAAGAAATATTTGGGGTTAGAGTTGCATATTAATGCACACGTGTATAGGGATTGTGGGTTGATAAATTTGTGATTTACACACTCACTGCTCACTTCTTTGCTTTTGCCTTTGTTAGAGTAACTCTCCTGCAAGCAATGCTGCTGCAGGTATTGCCATGAGGGCAAATTCCTGTGTGCACACCCTGCTTTACACACCTGACACTGCAACACCTGAGCTAAAACCTCACAAAACTCATCTTTGCTCCATCTTCCACTGCTATTGATGCTGTTCATGTAAGGATAAATGAAGTACTGACACTTCTGGGGTTTAAGAGACAGCTGGAATTGCCCTTGTAAAAGGATCTGCATTCATTTTATTTTTCCATCTTCATTTAGTGAGATTCAAGAGGGATTTCAATTAGCTGAAAAATGTATTTTTTTTTTTTGTATTCTATTCTTGGTCCTGTTACTCTTTAGGTGTTCAAGAACATCTTGACCTCAGCAGTCCCAGCTGAGCACAAACTGCCCCTACAGGGAGTGCCCTGTAAAGTGCTGTAACAGATGAGTAACTATTCAATAGTCCTGCACAACACTCAAAAAGAACTTTTTCTTCCAGTGTATCTGAAGGAAACCTGAGCATGGCAGAAGATTATATAAACCAGGTCTTCAAATGCATTCACACTTTCAAACTTTCTTTCCTCTAAGACAAATAAATAAATAAATAAATAAATAAATAAATAAGACAATTATGAAAAATCAGTTTTCCTCCTCTTTAAGAGGTGTAAAATTCAAGTTGGGACTTTTAAATAAGCCCATGAAAATTAAGTTCACCAGTCTATCTGAAATGTAGTGAACAGGCCTATTGAACAAGTTAGTAAGGATTTTAAGATTCAGGTGAAAACTGTTATATTACCGACTTAAAGGTGTTAAGAGGACAAAAAAAAAAAAAGTCAAATTGTAGAATCACAGAATGGTTTAGGTTGGAAGGGACCTTAAAGCTCATCCAATTCTGCCCTCTGCATGGCAGGGCCCCCTCCCACCGTGCCAGGGGCTCCCAGCCCCAGTGTCCAGCCTGGCCTTGGGCACTGCCAGGGATCCAGGGGCTGCCCACCCTGCCAAGAAGGAATTCCTTCCTGACATCTAATCTAAACCCAGCCTCTCTGCACAAACCAGGGTTGTTTTAAATGAGAAGATAAATTTCTTTGTTTGGGGGAGGATTAAACCCACAGATTTTCAGCATGCAGCTATTTCTGTTACATCCGCAGCACAACGGTGCTTTCATGAAACCTTTTTGAAGACATTTGTAATTTGACACATGGAGTGATTCTGCCTTGGAACATGCCCCATAGTTATTAGTAGAAAGAACAGAAGAGGATGCAAGAAGGTAGGGAGCTGGCAGCATTATTTCAGGGCTCTTTGCTTCATTTCATCACAAATGGCTCATTCAGGCATTTTGTTATATGTAAGGCAGTGCAAACCACAGCATGCCTGTTCCACTGAACCACGGCTCAGCAATGCATCTTGATTCTGGTGACTTGTCCTAAGCTGCAGTTGGCAACTAAAATATCTCCTTAACCATTGTCTGTATCAGAGTCTGTCTTGTGGCAGGATTCCTTTGGTTCCTTTGGAGTTACGTATCCATTCCCTGGGCAGTTTTCTCTGCCTCGATCTTGTCCCTCTAGGCCAAGGTGAGGACAAAATGACAAATAGCTGAGAGCATCTTGCCATGGGAGATTCTGTTTTGGGAGCTTAGGACCAGTTTTCAAATATGCTGAGCAGGGAAAAAACACATTTTGCTCACAAAAGCATTTTGCTCACAAGTCCAACTTGCCTCATCTACGGAAAAGAGATATTACTTGTCTGTTCTACATGGGGGCTGAGAGAGTTCACAGCTTACATTAAGAAAGCACTTAGGACAATGTTTTAGAAGTGACACACAGATGTTACTGTTACTTATTTACCAATAGAATTTCAAGTTTACTTATATCACGCTGGCAGCTGTACAGCACATTAGCCATGCTTTCTGTGCTCTGCTGGAAAATGCAAATAATGCCCATTTTTCTTTCCTCCAGTTCAAAGAAGTGTTTCTTTCCATCACAGTGCTCCAAGACTTGTGGGAGAGGTATGAAGAAGCGGGATGTCTACTGCAGGAGTACTGGTTCTCCCAAGGTGAAAATCTTGCCTGAGAGCATGTGCAACACAGACCCTAAGCCTGAGTCCCAGCAGACCTGTGTGCTCGGACGCTGTCCCAAAAATGACCGGCTCCAGTGGGTGATTTCTTCCTGGAGTGAGGTAAAGTGGTGCAGTTTCATGGCTCACTGCCTGCCCTGGCTGCTCTTGGAAATGCTGGCTCAGGGACTCACACAAACCATGGGGAGGAAAGAAAGCTGAGCTGTCGTTTGTAAATCAGGTATTCTAGGTGAGGTGCTGTAAACCCCAGATGTAGGTAGATGTACCCCGGTGTCTTGGTTTCAATTTACACTTTATGGAGCATGAGCTTTGTGGGATTAGTGCTGTGATGCTTTTATAGTGCCCGGTGTGGCACATCACACCTTGCCCTTTATGTGTGCCTGTGAGGCTGCAGAAGCTGTGCTTTGCCTCTGCAGTGCTCAGCCTCCTGCGGGCCCGGCCTGCGGCAGCGAGAGCTCAAATGCGGCGAGAAAAGCGTCCACGGGAAATTGGTCACCTTCCCCCAGAGGAGATGCAGGAACATCAAGAAACCCAACACCAACCTGGAGGAGGCTTGTAACAAGGGAGCCTGTCCATCACAGACGTTGTACAGCATGGTGTCTGGCTGGTATTCCTCGCCCTGGCAGCAGGTAGGAATGGGAAACCAGAGGTGGCAGGGCACAGAGGAGCTGCCTCCAGGGCTAACAGGAGCCTCCTGCATGGAGCCATTCCCTAAGCAGGACCACAGCACTCAGCCACTGAGATGGGATGCAGCTGGTCCACATCCATCATGTACTTCGGTGCAGCTCAGTTCTCTGTCCTGAAACTGAAGAATGTCACCTGAAAATGTTATTCGTGCTTGAGAGGCACTACATTCCCCACTCATTTTCCAACACTTTCTTCTCAGTCTTCTTCAAAGTGCACTGTGGTTGAACTACTGCATATCTCTATGCACAATGTATTTGAGCATCTGCACAGATTGCCTGGAATTCCCTAAATACTATGATTAATTGTGGGATCAGTCTGTATTTGTTTCTACATTATTGCAAACAAGCTTCTGTATTTCTGGAACTTATCTACTTTATGAGTCATATATCAATGAGACATGTACTCATTTAATAATATTTACGTGAAACAATGTATGCCTGACAATTGCAATCAGATGAAAATGATCACATTTATCTTAAAGACAACTTTTCATGAAACACATACAAGTAAAAGGCTTATTAATTTTAAAATACTTCATAGCTCTTCCTGCAAACTCATAGTGGTTTTCCCCAGATACCGCCGTAATTATGGTTCTGATGGGAGTTTTATCTGTGTTCAGGCAGCAGGGTTGGGCCCAGAGGCTTAGAGATCAAAGGAAATCCCTGCAGACAATCAGGAACAGGTTTCTGAAATGTTCAGTTTCTGTCTCAGTGCCTAAGTAAGGAGCCAGATTTTCAGCTGAGTCCTTAACCAAAAGACACACACGTCTTTGAAAAGTTGGTCCTGATGGGGACTGGTGAACAGCAGCACACCTGATCCTGACCTCCCTTGCTTTGAAAGTCTCTCCCAAGGCCCTCGAAAGCTCCCCCTTTGGCTTGCAGGGGCTCTGGAGTCTGTGCAGTGCCAGACCAGGTTTTGTTTTCCCTGCTCAGTGCACGGTGACCTGCGGCGGGGGAGTGCAGACCCGGAGCGTGCAGTGCCTGCGCCAGGGCAGGCCGGCTGCTGGCTGCCTGCCCCAGCACAAACCAGCTGTCCTCAGAGCCTGCAACACCAACTTCTGCCCAGGCCCCGGGAAAAGAGGTAAAAACCCAGCTCGAGGTGCTGCAGCAGGCTTGCTGCTTAGGGTCCTATACCCAGCAAACATCACCTTTTTGTTACACCATTGCACTGGCCCGTTCCTTCATAAATGTTTTTTTCCCAGACTTCCAAATTTACATTAATTCTCTGATATTAGCAGCATCTCTTCTTCGCCAAGTGAGCCCTCTTAAAACAGACTTGGGAGTACACCTGGCACTGGAGATTTTAAAACCAGGCATATGTTAAAAGAATTATGTGAAAAAGTCATGCTGTTTGGTTCTAAACTACACCTTTATAGTCTACTGTGGAAAAGCACAAGCATTCTATGCTGGTACTGCATTCGATAAATAATAGCAACTTTAGAACTAGGCAATAAGAATTTGTCATATACTTTTAGTCTTCCAGACTGCACCCAGCTCCTGGGATTCCAGAACTGCTTTACCTAGAATGTTCTTCTTACTGCTTCTGACCAGTGCTTGACATGCAGTCAGGGAACATGAAATTAGGGTCTCTCTCCACTTTCAGGTCTAGTCTTATCCTTCCACTTCTTCAGTGTGAGAAGGGAGGGGTGAGCAAGAGCTTTTGTGCCACCTGAAATGACAGAAGGGGAAGTCTCTCAGCACCACCACAGACAGAGGGGTGCATTATCTTGTTCCAGAGATTTGCTTACAGGATTGTTTCTGTTTGTGACTCCTTCCTAACTGCATGAAAAAAGCCTTGGAGGTCCATGTTTGTCCCACATAATCTGGTTATCTAGGTATGCTAAAGCACTTCAGACAGTGACTTTCAAAATGCTGCACATTAATTGACTTGTTACTTTTTTAAAACTGGGAGATGGAAGCAACCTCTATAAAATCTAGGCTGGATTGCATGAGGAACGTGGTAATGGAGCTGGGAGCAGAGGTCAAGCTCTGGCCCTGCATCTTGTAAACTGACATTAGCAAACCAGCCCACGTCTGCCCCAGTTCCTGGCATTCCCTGTGCACAAAACCCCTGTGAAACCCAGAGAGATCCTATCAGACCATTCTGCTGCATCAGCTGGAGACATGCAGGTATCAGCCTCATCTGTCAGGGGACCTGAATCCAAACAAGGATATGGAGATGAAATGCTCCTAAAAGGGATAAGTAAATAGTTCTGCTGTTTTTATCAGTAAATGTTGCTAACACTTCAAATTAACATTCCTAAAAGTTTCTGCTGTACTTCGGAGTTTCTGTATAACTTCATTTTCTGTTAGGATATAGCAAGGACTTTTCTTTCACCCCTGTTTTCCCCTGCTATATTTCATGTCCGAAGTACTGTCTGTTATTAATTTTGGCCTTGGCCTGTTTCTCTCTCCCCTCACATCTGCAGGAGCCCTTTCCCCTTTATTACACCTGGGTCATCAGGCTCTAGAGATCAATTATCTCCTCGCTGCTCTCTAGCTTTCTGTCTAAAGCAGCAAAAAGAGAGGAAACCAGCTGTGCTGGAATCACACTGAAGCAAATCAGTCTCTATTATCAGCCATCCAGCTCAGTGATCACAGGCAAGAAATTAATGTTTCAGGGAGAGTTTGCACACTTTCCTAACAAACTGGGTCATTTCCATCTCTCTCTAGATGCAGTTACGGTCACTGTAACTCGTAGTAAATCCAGCTGCTCCAAATGAATGAAAATCTAAGCAACTGATAAATACTTGGGTAAATAGAAATAAGGACCTGACTGCCCAATCCCCATCCACTGAATTTTGTGGGACTCTTTGTGTTCCTTCCAATAGTCCTTGGATTAGGTCCCAATTTCAGCCATACCGCTGCAATATTAGCATTGCCCTCTGATCTTCAAAGGGGGCATAAAGATTTATTAACCTGGCTTCCTCAGTGCCTATATTTTTTTTTAAGCAGCAATTTCTATTTTTTTTTTTTTTTTAATTTACCCTTTCATGGCAGGAAAGCACCCTTCTGTCTTCATCAGAACAGCTTTCCTTCCTTTGTGTGGTGTGTGCTTTTCATCTCTTGGCTGCTTTGGGTCCTCCCAGGTTCTGTCTGGTGGCAGCAGGTGAAGGAATGGGAAGGCTGGTGCTGAACTCCCAGCTGGCTCCCTCCTGACACTCCATGCAGAACAGAAAGGCAGTGCTATGGAGTGGGAAGGATGAAGTTCAGTCCTGAGCTCTCCAGTTCCTGTTCAAGAACAGTATTTTCTTTCTGTATCATTAATATTTAAAGACATGTTTTTAAAACATGAAGAAAAAATGGCATATTTTAAAAGAACTAATATTATTAAATTATTTCATTTTCATTCCAATAAATCTGAGGGTGATAAAGGCATAAAAAATCCCCTTTGCCATCATATAAAAGGGAATAAAGAAAGAGCAGTGGTGATTAAGCCAAAGAAGTTGCTTTAGAGAGATGGAGATGCCTCCTGGCCCACAGAACATGCAGAAATTTTCTGTGCTCTGTGAGGGAACCTTTATCTGCTGTGACTCAGTAACTGATCTGAGAATGCAGACAGTGGTGGCTAGATTTTTGTTCAGTCTCCTTGTAAATTCCTTTTATTGACCATGTAAACAGTAGTTCTGAGAGTTGAACGAAATCTTTTCCCATGCTTGCAGGAGATTTCAGTGTAGCTATAAATTTTGCTAAACCCCATTGAGTCTAACTGCTCTCTCAGACATGGTGAATTTGTTTATATATCACCCATATGAATCATCACTCTCCTCTTTTAAAGAAACATAGAGCATCCACTGCAAAACTGGAGAGAGGAGCTGTGTGTATAAATACCTGTATATAAATTGAAGAGTAATAGGATTTTAATTGCAAAATATAATTTGGCTGTATTTGTAGTTAAACACTGGGCTTTTGAGAATTAACCATGGTTAGCAAGCATGTCCTGCCATTGCAGTTAACTAAGATTTCACCAATGTAGCATAGTCCAAGTCCTAAAAGCCTGACTCATGACACCTAACTGAAATGTCTGAGAAAAGAGGTTTCTGAGGTTCCCTGCAGGGTGGAAGGGAGAGCAGGAAGTCTCTGCAGAAAGTGCTGGAATGCAAGCACAGAGCAGAGCACTGTGCAGGGCCTGGGCAATCCGAGTTCCCTGAGGTCTGTGTGCAGGTAAACTCCACGTGATGATGATGATGGCAGCCAGCAACCTGTACCAAATCTGGACTGGGTTCATTTGTATGAGTACCTGGCTTTGGAACAACATTTGTAATCAGAGATGTAAACACAGAGTGCTTTTTTTACCCTCTAATGTGGAACTTCCTCTAGTCTTTCTGATCTACAAAGGGTGCTCCAAATTTTTTAGTTCCTTCATCTTTTGACCCCCCTATAATATTAGCTCTACCTCAATCAAGTTAACAAATCTCTTAACAAAAATTTAGTGGCTCTTGAGATAAAGCAAGAAACAAGAAAAAAGAGATGAAAGCTCATTCATGTTTCTTCTCCTTTGAATTGAGTTACTCATCATGTTTTTAATATTACCAAAGGCATACAAGGGTGTGGGACTATTGCCTGAATTGCAGGCTTTCTAAAACACAGTCTTACCATATTGCTTGGGTTTCTGTCCTTCAGATGATCCTTCTTGTGTGGATTTCTTCACTTGGTGTCATCTGGTGCCCCAGCATGGTGTCTGTAACCACAAATTTTATGGCAAGCAATGTTGTAAATCATGTACGAAGAAGAACTGATAGCAGCGTGTTATCTGAACCCTTCAGTGACAGGATTTTCTTCTTCAATTTATGTTGGAATTATCTCTGCTTTGAGGCAAGACATGGTGCCACATAAACCACTGATGGAAGAGACATTTTTTTCTAAGGGAATGTCTGAGGTACAGTAATTGTTGGATATATGTTGAAAAAGGAATGTTTCTTTCTTATTTTTTTCTTAATTTGCTGACCTCACTAAAGCACAGGGTACTATGGATCACTTGAACACTGAGACTCGAGGGGAAGTTCTTCTTTCTTTAAAAGTGTCATTTTGCACTGTCACATGTTTCAAGGAAGAAACTGAGGCAAGGGAGCCTTTTCAGGCTGATTTTCCAGAGTACAGAGCGGGCGAGCTTGGCAGCTGGAGGAGGAAGGCACAGCGTGGCAGCAGGACAGCTCACAGCATCAGGAGCTGTCCTTTCCTGTTTTTGACTGTTGTCCCAGGGTGAGGAAGCTGTTTGCTGCCCTGGAGGGACACCCATGGCTGCGGGCTGGAGAAGGCAGAGTCACACGTGTGGCCACCAGAAGTAAATAGTGCACTACAAAGATATTATGGTGCTTCTCTACCAGACTTGCTGCTGGAAAAGCAAGTTGTGCATCATGCTAATGTTTTTATAATTTTTGAAGAATTCATTTTTCTGCTTCGTGTAGAAACTCAGAGGTGGTTAACTAGTAACTTGAAATGTATTCCTAGAAATATGCAGCGTTAGGATATTTGGACTTTTAATATTGCTGTGTTACAAATAAAATAGAATTTCATATTTCAACTAACTCAAGGAACTTGGATTGATTGAGCTCAATGGTTATGTTTTCAACTTTCTAAGCTCATTAGATATGTAATTTTAAAATTTAAACTTGATATTTTTGAGTAGTTTTGTTTCAGAAGCTAGATTGTTCGAATGCCAAGATACTGAAGAATGTCTTCCTTCTAATCTCAAATCTCTCTGCAAATTTTGTTTCATCCATTACCCAAAGGAACTAACAAGAATATTGCAGTCCATTAATTCATGCTGAGCTTCTCTAGACAGTTATTTATTCACATGTTACACAAAAACAAGCATGAAAAGATAAATGGATTATTTACTCTTACCAAATAAAAGTCAATTCTATTTTTGTACACTCTCCTAACACTTGTACTTAGCTCAGAATCCACCAGCAAACAGAATTGTGAACATGCTGATATTTGTGGCCGTTCAGCATCGAGATGTTCGATGGCACCATGTATCAAATGGTTTATGCATTGAAAAACCCCAACCTATTTGCCAAACCCATTCCGAGACAGAGCTGGGTCCGACTGTAATTTTCTGGGGAGTGCCCATGAGGGATGTATTTATCTAATTCCACCCAATCCCACAACTTTGTTTGATGAATGTAGTTCAGTCAGAGTGTTTTTTTTAAAGTATGGTTTCAGTGCAGGATTAGCCAGCTCAGCACTAATGCCAGACAGTGGTCACTTAAAATTAGCAGTTCCTTCTGAAACAATTTAAATTAAAAACATGTATTCTGTGATACTTTAGGAAATGATTGGAAACATATCTCAACCTACACCGCTCTGTCTTGATATTGGACATTGTGTAATTATAACCTTTTTTCTAGGAAAACTACAAAAGTTGTTTTTGTTTTGTTTTTTTATAATTGTGTCCTTTTTATTATTTGATGTAAAATAATTAATTTATTAATGCATAGCTTTTCCTTTATATTTCTTTGCTCACTTCCTTAAGTGAGAACTGAGGAAAGAAAATGGTAGTGTCACAAAGTATGAATTATGGTGTAAAAAAAGCAAAAACTATAAGTGTAATATTTAATTATTTTATAAGCTTTGTAATAAAATACTCTAACTGTTTCATTATATTTGGAATTGTAAAATTCATGAATAAAATATGGAGGTTATAAGTAAATATCAAGTGTTATAAAGGCTGTGTGCATTTCCTTGCATATTTTATCACATAAAGAGAAGGTTATCCTGTTTTTCTGCTGCTGTGTAACTGGGAAATTGGGCTAAAAAGGCAAAACAGGGCAAAAATCCATGGTTTGATTTGCATGACAACACAAATGCTGAAATACACAGCAGTACATGTGCAAGACAACCCTGAGCTGTCCCTCAGCAGAGGCAGTGGGAGCTGCGTGCCCCAGGACCAGCAGGATTCTGCCCTGCCCTTACCTGCAAGGAGTGTTCAAGGGCAGGAGCCTCCCTCAGCACAGCAGGAGCTTTTACAGCCTCTCCCTTCTGCCTGGGGATACTGGATTTTTCTAAACCTGGCTAAGAACTTCCCGAGCCAGTCCCTAGGAGGGAGGGTATCATTCCACTGATCATTTCAGATCTATTCTCCAGCATATCTTGGTGCTTTTCCCTTCATTCACAGTCACTCATTGCTCTCATAAGAGCCAGATATCCAGAGGGCTGTTGATAGAAATACTGAGGTGCCTCTGACACACAGTACAACCCAGTAAGCAATAACAGATCAGTCTGCTCCTGAAGGGCTCCCAGCAAGAGCTCTTTGGAATGGGATTTGGACTTGTGATATAAATAATTAATATGCCCACACAGGAGTTCAGACTACAAACTGCTAAGTGTTTGGGGCTAGAATTTTGGAATTAAAATGAACCGATGGCTGTCAGTGAATTACAGTGTTGTAGGGGGCTGTTGAAAGAGGAAATATTGCATAAAGATGTGCTATTGTGTGCTTGGATCCCCCCCAAGTCCACAACTGTTTTATTGCTGAGCCCTTACAACGGTATTTGGTACACAAAGCTTGGCAGTTTGCTGGAAGTGTATTGCTGCAAGGCTCGCTTTATAAAGCAGAATGGGGTCTTTTCACAAAGGAATAGCTCAATTTCCTGTAGTCAGATTTCATCACTCAGGTAAAGGATGCATCTGCCCAAAACTCAAACAGATATTTAATGAATAGCTTGTTGTGTAAATCAAACTCAACTCGCTCAGATGCCCAGAAGACATGAAATGCTGGAGACAGATGAATGTTTCACTGCATGTGGTTTTATGGTAACATGATCCATATCCCATATTTCCTTTATTTTTTAGCAAATCCTATTCAAAAGCATCAAGAAAATAAATTAACATTATTATTTCTATTGTGATTGAAGTGCAGCCTTACAGAGTCACTGGGATGCCATTGTGTTCATGTGTGCACAGGTCACGAGGGGCTCAGAGTCCTGAGAGTGCCACAAGAAGCTGAGGAAAAAGCACATTATTAGGGAGCTCATGGTGAATAGGAGGAAGAGTGCTGCTGGTGGTTGACTGTCTGTGGACAGTGCAGGACATCTCCAGGGCAGCTCTGTGCAGGTGAGATCTGAAGGAGCAATACTGAGGAACTTTATCCTGACGCTGCTTTGAAAGCAGAAATGAGGTGTGTTCAGTGCTGAGTCCTAACCAAGACAGGGAGTGTCCCAAGAGGAGGGAAATCCATCTGGATCCCTCACCTGCCAGTTACTGGGGACTGGAAGTGAGGATTTGGCAAAGCAGTAAGCCTCCTTCTTGTCAAAAGAGTCCTGAAATAAGGGGATGCATCTTCCAGGAGAGGCTTTAAATTCCTCCCCAGGCACTACTGTAGGAACCTCAGCCAAATCAAGCTGAGCTCCCTGCACCACCACGCTGGGTATTCTCCATCCCCTGCTCCTCAGCACAAATGTGGGCCCAGGCTGGGCTGGAATGTGTCCCCTGGTGTGGCTCCCACTCTGCATCTCCCCCTGGAGCTGCCCACGAGCACAGACCATGGCAGAGCTGATCCTCAGGTTCCTGCCAGCATCACAGTGCTCAGGGAAGCCACAGCCTCTGCCTGCAGCACAGGCCATCAGAAACACCCTCTGGCCTCCCAGCACACACCAGGCAGGGCTCGGGGAAGGGGACCAAACATCTGCCAGCTGGGCTGAGCCACAGACGAAATCTGAATTCCTCAATTCACAATATGGGGTAGTAACATCAAAAGCATTTTCCTTATGTTCCCTGAAGAAAAACATCTATTATGGGGCCTATGTTTCAAGCTACTAAATATGTTATGTGCTTTCTGTTCGATAATAAGAATTATTCAGTCATGAACAGAACCAGTTTTAATTTCTGGATTCTGCCAACATAGGCAGGAGCCTTCAGCTAAGTTCTAACTTCCAGGCTTAATTTGTAAGCATTGAATCAAGCTCTTGCCACCATCCATGTCAGCCTCAACACTGCTGTGTGCCTACTGCAAACAATGACAGATCTTCAGTATCCCTTGGGCTGCCAGACTCATTATGTTCTGCTGTGATAATGTTCACTAATCCTTTCATAATAACATAGCAAAGCTGAAAAAAAAAAAATCTCGTTCAAGAGGACTATGAATGGATTTTATGGGGAATGTTTACTTGAGAAGCTCTTACCTGTGGAGACCGAAGAGATTTTAAAGGAGAGCATACACAAGAATTTCATTTTTTGGGATCTCCTTTGGCACCTTCTCATTATCACCACAACATCTGAATCTGGTCTGTCTGATAGGACAAACTGAAGGCATTCTCCCCAAAGCAGGAATGCCCCACCAACACTCTGCTTCCATGGAAATAATGGTCCTCTACTGTCTCTCTCTAGACTAGTTGAAGAGAGTCAGGATATCTATTAAAGGAATTTTCACTTTTGAAGACTTTAACTGTACAGCTCTCTCCAGTGATATTTTAAGTGGGTCAGAACATTTCACTCTTAGAGAGATATTGCCTGTCAGCAGAAAGCTCACCAGCTCAGGTTTTGTAAAAATAAACCACAGATGCCAAGTTGCCCAGAACTTCCATGAACCTGGACTTTGCTGGTGTGTGGGGAGAAATCAACCAACACAGACAATAACAGGCTGAAAGCACAGCTCTCTGCCATTAAATATAAGATATACTTCTTCAAACTGTATCATTTCCCACAGCTTCATTCAGAGGGGTTTGGTGCCCACTTCCAAAATACTAGTGGCAAACCCCAAATTGTGAATAAACAAACTGGACCATCTCATGTGAAAAGCATCCAGCTATTGATTGAGGCTGCCAGGCATTATAAGGGGCTGTGATATCCACTGACCATGTTACACAACCCTGAGCTGGCCTCATGTCCTGTGGCCACTCAACGGCTAATGCTGACATTTTATTTTGTTGGTTTTCAGTTGCAACTTTTAATGAAAATCATGAATTTGGTATAAAGTTATTGTTCAGGTAAAATCAAGTGTCAGGATTAGCCTGCTGATCTCCATCTCCAGCAGAGCTGTGTGACATTTGGCACACGGGCTGGGGAGCAGAGCAGTAGGGACCAGCCCCGAGCTCTCTGGGGCACGCTGGACCTCTGTCCCACCCATCTGCCATTCCATTTCTCCTGGGCACAGTGGCTCTGCCCTAGAACCTGCACATGCTTGGGAATCCTGCCCACTTTCACCAGCCTTGCTACTAAAGAGTAAGGCAGGGTAAGGTGCTGGTAAGGTAGTGGTATGACCAGCACGGCAGAGCTGTAGCTCCTGTGCCCTTGTTCCTCAGGGCAGCTGGGGAGAGCTCTGGGGAGGAACCTTCATCTGAGGATGCAGGAGCTCACAGAACTGCTGTCCCTGCCCCTGGCAGTGGGCAGCCATTCCCCTGTGTCCTCTCACTCCAGGCCTTTGTCCAAAGTCCCCTTCTAGCTCTCGTGGAGTTCTTTAGGCACTGGAAAACCTCAATAGGGTCACCCTGGAGAGATTCCAGGTATTCGTGCACGTATTTTAACCTCTCCTACAATCTCCTGTGAATTTGAATCTTTGACCTGCTGTATTGACTCTACTGTGAGGTGGCAGATGGTGTTTTTGCAAGTTCTTTGCTTGTGCTGAGGAAGGAAAAGGAGAAGTGGAACAGAAAAGTGGATTCTGTTTGGATTCTTTCTTGATTCTACACCTGTGACATAGCAGCCTGCTGTGGTCAGAGGCTGGATTTACTAAAACCAGCAATCACTTTCAGCCCTTTAACCCCCTCTCTCTAGATCACTATATCCATATCCCCTTTGGTTAAATGGTTCATTTTATTTAGGGCAGGAACAACTCACACCTCATGTCTGTATAAGGGCAATGCTGTGGGGTCCTGGTGTTCAGGTATCATTGTCCTGTAACAGCCCTGATCTGCTGAGAGCGTGACTTAGGGAGACTAAAACTCCTTTTTTAGTTCAGAGATTCCTCTGATCAGGCCGGTTTTACAAACTGCTACCCAGACTCTTCTTATCCACACACACACACACAATATATATATACACACACAAGACAGATTGTATATTTGCAGACTGTTTATCTAGATCTTGTTTTATGTAAGGAACATAATTAAGGTGAAAAAAAGCATCCAAACTATTCTGTATGTGCTATGTCTTCTTATCAGGGAACAGCCAGACTGAAGTAGCTCCCCAGCTTCCAAGATTGCACAATCCCACTCTGCCCAATAAGAGAGTGCTGCAGGAACTGGGCTGTTCTTGGTGCTGGCTTTTGTAAATGCACTTCCCTGAACTTCTCATTAACCTTCTGAACCTCATGCCTACTGGATGGATCCCAGCCAGCATCCTCCACTACCAAAGGACTCTTTAAAAGGAGAGTTTACACCTCAGGTTCCAAACTGATTTACTGTGGCACACTAACTACACAGAAGAGGAAGGCAAACAGTGGATTTGCCTTTCTAAAAACAGCAGTTGATTAAAAAATAAAGTACCAATAATGCGAGAATCATACTGTCCTGAAACCTTCAGACGTTTTGGCACATAGCTCTGTCTCTCTCGGACAATTGCATCCCCTTTTTCACTGCTTCCCTCCTCTTGTTCCAGAGCTCCCCCCTGAAGCCATCGGGGGGTGGGAGCAGAGTGGGTTGTGAAGTGTCCTGGGATAATCCACTCTGACAGGGAACTGTGCTGATTAAAAGTTATGGCTTTGGAACAGCAAAGCTCCCACTGCTGTCCACGTAAAAGTTGCTGCTTTCTATTTAAACCTTAACAGTCAGATCTAATCAAGAGAAAATAAGGACGTTTTTATGAATTTCATGAGAAAAATTCCCCTCAGGTGTAGGGTGCACGGTTTGATCAGCTCCGGTTCATGCTTTAGCGTTTCATATTAACCCGGCCGACGCCGAGCCAAGAATTTAACATTCAAACTTGCCTGACGGCCAGGCAAAAACATTTTGGCAATTTGTTATTATTTCAGCTAAACTTGCAATATGCAAATTAGGATTTATGGCAAATGAGGGCTTAAAACTATGCATTTATCTCCACATGGAAAAGGTATCGTGTGGCTGCAAGGTGCCAAAAAATACCAGAGCTGGGCAGAGAACAAACGAATTACAACTCCCAGAAGGCACTGGAGAGTTGTACATCAGCATTTGGTGTCCTGATGACAGGAAACAAACTATTTCACAGTCTGAGATTTTCTGGAAGATATGGAGTTGACCCAGCCCTCTGACTAAGTATCTCATGTCACCATTTCCAACTGAAAACTGTTAAAGTGTCAGGTAAATCTGTTTTTTTCAACAAGGCTGAACTAAAAGAAAAATTATTGTTTCATGGAATGTAAGTATCCTGTTGAAAACACAGTGATGGGAAAGCACTGATTAAGTACAGATAACATTTATACTCCTTTCTATTCTCCCATCCTCTCCATGCATAAGCAATTAAGATCATTCCCATGTGCCAATTCAGCTTTGCTGCAATCCCAGTAAGGCAAAGAGGCAAGACACTGCCAATTCCCTGCCTCCTCCTCCTGGGGTAGTCCAGAGGAGCACAGACCATGCAAGTCAGATCCAGAGGTGCTCTGGAGAGATGCATTCGTTGCTGTGTGGTCTCATCCCCTGCTCTATATTCTGCAGAACTGAAGACAATAGGATGACACATGGACTGGAGATAGATCCCTGCATACTTTCCTTCCTAAGTCAGGGTTTCCAATGAAAAGCATTGGAAAACTGAGAAAAGTTCAGCTCAGCCTGAGCCTCGGGGTCCAATTTTCATCCTAATCAGAAATAATTTCCCTTAGGTTAAAGGATTCATAACCACACAGCAGCAGTACACACAGGCCAGACTCAAGCCACATCTGGCAACAAGGGCTTGAGCATGAAGAATGTTCAGTGAAGAGCACAGACTTTTTTCTCAGTCTGTCCCCTCACATGCAAACCAGAATTTCCAGATTCTGGACGTTGATTTGCCTCACTGCCCTAGTTTACTGGAAGAAAAAAAGCAACCTTCATTATGCACCTTATTCCCTACTTTTACCTAACTCCTCGGAATACCTCATGAAATTTGAAAAATTGTGAGGACCCTCATTCAAGCAAGGCTTGGGCTTTGTTGCTATAAACACATAATTCTGCCTTGGAGAACGAAAGTGGTCCAAGCCAAGGGCTTGGCTTCCCGGCTGGCAGAGGATGCTCCCGGAGCCCAGGCGGGCGCGGCAGCGGGAGCGCAGCGCACAGACCGTGCGTGTTCCGAGACAGCCACCTAGTGAGGGCAGCGAGGAACCGGCACCTCCGGGGAGCCGGGAATTCCAGCACTTACACCGCAGCTGCAGCGCTCAGACTGTGCCGGGAGGGCAGGGGCTCTGCCTCGGCAGGGCAGCAGCAGAGCAAAGGGGGCATCAGTACTGAGCTGCGGGATAAGATTTATTTATCATCCCTGCGTGGCTCTGGAAGGCAATGCTGGGGGAGGGCTCAAGTGCTGACAAAGGTGTCTGAGGCTTAAGTGAATTTCAGAATTTTGTTCAGGGACAAGTATATGTGTATGATTTTATTTATATGCATACTTACATACATGTATGTGCACGTATACACATATACACATATACATATATACACGTATGTACCTATATACACATATATACACATAAATACATGTATACACATATACATATATACACATGTATACACACACACACACACACACACACCCCACACACCACACACACTATATATATATACACATCACCTTTTTCTTACATACCCATTGCTAAATCAAAATATTTCTGTTGACTGGAAACAGGGCATCATGGACATCATGCAATGTGAAAAGGGGGCAAAGTCTGTAGGGATAGAGAGACTCATGGAGTCATTAATGTTGGAAAAGGCCTCTAAGAACACCAAATGCTTCTGTCAGCCCAGCCCCATCATCATGGTCACCATTAAACCGTGTCCCCCCGTGATGCATCCACAAGTTTTTGAACCCTTCCAGGGATAGTGACTCCACCATGTCCCTGGGACTGGCACAGAGAAAAAAACCAAATAATTTTACTGGAAAGGTTTATACTTGGGAATTATTCAACTTTCATGCAGAATCATATCTATTTATCCTGTGAGGTGGTGTAAGGAAGTGCTCTACTACTTCAAATATTAGAAAATAATGTGACAATTTATAAGCTCCTTGTGTGCAGTGGGTGCATACCCAATAAGAAGTGATAGATGACTCTGCCCATGGCACGTGGGACAGACTATCTTTAAAAGTCCATTTCAGCTCAGACCATTCCATGATTCTGTGATCTGCCTTCTGGCCATGCAGAAGTTTTCTCTGACTTGGGAGGACACAGAGAGGAAGGGCCAACTTGAAATTTTCACTGCTTTCTTGTTCCACAGAAGGACAGTCCTGAAATGACTCAAGAATCATGATTAGATCTTCTCTTCCAAGAGATAGAAGGTGTAAGCTACAAAGTGGGTATATCATGAGTTCTGTGAATTATATGCCTATATAAGGAATTTAAATTTAATAATAATAATCAGTCTAACTAAGAACACATTAAGAGAGCCTGCTTCTCTGCTGAGGTGTGTTAGACCATTTCTGCTAAGCCAAATTTGTCTGTGGGTGTGAAATTAGCAGGAAGTCTTTCGAGAAAGAAAAGAGAACCTGTGATCCCAGTTCACCTCAAAACCAGCACTTTTATTTGCTAGTTGTGTGTGCTGAATTTCAGCTCTATGAAAAAAAGGGGGAAAAAAAGCCCTCAGCCATAAGGGTCTGCAGAAAAAAACATTCAGGTATGATTTTTGGAGTTTGTTTTTTGTAAAGCCACCCCAGGGAGATATCTGACAAAGCCACACACTTACTGTCTCATGCTCTGGGCACTCACAGAGCCACAACATGCAACTTTATCCCTGTGCTAGAAGGACACAGAATGTGTGCAATTATAATGGAGCAGCCAGAGTCAGCACCTCATCAGTCCATTGGTTACCTATTAACCACTGCTAGCTAAATTGCCTTTTGCTATGAAGTTCCCAGATGGTCTCTAGTTATAAATGGGATCACTGAAAGGAAAATTAAAAAAAAAAATCTGAAACAAAAAATTAAGTGGAAAACCTTATCAAAACCGTGGTTCTCCAAAGTTCCATCCAGTTTCAACAAGCCACAGATTGGCTGCAGGGGGGTGAGTAGGTCACAGAAGAGACAATTAAACCCTGATGATGACACTCTGTTTGGGATGCTGTAGAATTTCTACTTTGGTATTTATTGCCTCCCAAAACTCTACCAAAGCAGAGAACTGCCTGGCCTGCAGATCATGTCAGTCCTGATCCACTGCTGTAGGCTTGGCCATATAGTTTCTTTGTTTGCATGGACTTGCAGTGTTTAAAATTCCCAAGTCTAGCAATGTAATAACATATTAAAAATAGCTATGAATGTGCTTTGAATTCCTCTTAGAAACATCAGCTCTACATGCCTAATTAAATATCCTTGACACACACAAAAAATAATTGCAAGGAAAAGAAACCTCTCTCGTGAGGGCCAGATGATTTTAATTAGGTCTCACTCGGAATCTTCCTGGGCTCACATGGCTCAGCTCTCAACAAAACACTGAGATGCCATGCTGTGCTCCCCTCCTTTCCCTTTCACACTGCTTGCTGCTCCTGTGTCCCAGGTTCTCCCTCTTCCTTAAGAATTTGCTGTCCTCCAGCCCTCAGGGCTCCTGTTCTGGTTGCCCCAGGCATGTGGGGCTGGGGCCATTTACTGATTTCTTTCTTTCCATACCCCTGGAGAGCCACCCTGCACATATGGGGTGATTCTGTGTGGAAGCTGAACATATGCACAGAGCTTCCTCACCAAACCTGTGGAGGAGCACAAAGAGCATTTATTCATCCATTCCAGAGGAGAGTTACAGACCCTTTCTGCCCCCACAGCCAGCAGGGGTCTGCTACCAGCCCGGATGATCTGAGGTGAACTCAGACCTCTCTGCCTTCCTTGGAGGGCAAAAGGGGCTGAACCCTGATGGCAGCTCAGCAGAGCCTGAGGGCATTCCCAGAGGGAAGCTGAGATCCTGACAAATTCAGGCTGCTGCCTCCACAAACCCCCTTCTTCCTCTCTCCTGTACCCAGGGAGGGATTTGCTGCCGTGGGGTTCTGTGACAGTGCCCAGACAAGAGAGATGGGCACTTTTCAGTGTCTCAGTTACAGCTCAGATAATGAAGGTGTTGGCACTAAAGAATTGGGTCTTCCATCTCCCCATTCCCCAGCCACAGGTATTAATAGTTACCAGTAAAAGCTAAACACCTTGGGAATCGAAATGCAATGGACACCCAGTTTGCTCTGAGGAGTTATTTACAAATAATAGAATTATTTAATCCACCTCAGCATAGCAGATGTTGGTTGTCATAGTTAGCAAAGTCCTGTAGTTCTTTCTTGAGGGATTTCTCCTTTCCTGACCCTGAGCATTTTTAAGCCTGGGCTCTTGATTTGATATTTTTCTTGTGTGTGCAATGGGTTTAAGCAGCGTTAAGTGTCACAAGCCTCAACCTGGCCCTGAGTGGCTTGTGTTCACTGCAGTGTTTTATCAGACATCTCAAGGGGTCATTCTAGATCTTGCAATGACTTCTGAATGGTTTTTGTTTGTTGGTTGGTTTCTACATGCCAGAGCAGGGAGTCTGGGAAATCGTAACTTGCAATGTTAAGTTCCAGCTGTTGGACAGACTTACAACACAGCCCACAGGCCTTCTGAAATATCTCCACTTCAGTGTCAACCTTCTCCTCCACCGAGGTCACCCACGAGTGTCCCCCAAATGGCCACTGCTTCCCAGCACTTCCCTGCTGCTGGAATTCAGCACTTGCAGGTGCTGCCTGTGGCATTTGGGCCTGAACTTCTGCCACTCACTTCCACATCCTCGGAGGTTTCCAGCTCTGTGCTGGGAGTTCTCTTCCCCCATGTTGGGTGTTTTGCTTATTTTTCAATCTTACTGCTAGTATAGCAAGGAATTTTATGCAGCAATCTGCATCCAGCTATTGTTTAATTACACACAAAGTCCTTTAAATGCAGTCTCCACAACCTCCATAATTCCTCCAGTTCAGTACAGATATCCACACAGAACATATTAGCAAAATTCATCAGACTTTCTCTTCATTTATGAGAAAAGCAATGACATTAGAGTAAGAGTTGTATTTAATTTGTCCAAAGAGGGAGAGCTGCTCAGTGCTGTTGTATTAAGGCAGTGTCACACAAGTGATCACAGGTATCAAAGCTCTCTGACCTGCAGGAGTTCCTCTGGCTCTGAAGCCATGGCTGGACTGAGATTCCTGCCTGCATGGATAAATCTTGTTGTTATTCACCTGAAGCACAAGTAAAATTCATCCCTGTCAGACCACGAAGAAGATATTGCCTCTTGAGGATGTATAAAATATATTTTCTTTATGTTAAATGTGCAAATATGTATTTCTCTCAGGTAATACCTGTATGACACTAATTTCTACACTGTGTATTTAAAATCTTTTCTGTGATTATCCCTAGAAAAGTCTTGCCAAGCACCTGACCCCTGGAGCAGTGTGTCTGTGTGTTCTAGTGTGTCAGAGGTGCCCTGGGGTGGTGTGGGAGCCCTTCTCCTGTTTACAGGCACCTGCTCTGGTAGAACACCTCTGTGATTCAGAGCTTGTTGGGTTTTCCCCTCCATGGCTTTCTCTTCTGACCAACCTTGTCACCACAATCACCCCATGGAGTGCCCCTTAATGGCCATAATACATGTCAGAGTTACAATAATTTAAGACTATTTGAAAGATTTTGCAGAATTGAAGCTTGTGGAAACAATGGTGATAGGTTGAGGCATAGCTGCAGTTCTGTTCTAGGGCTTGATGCATTTGGCAATTTCAATTCAATGCCATTGCTCTGCTGTATGAAGTGAAAGATCTTGTCAGGGAGGGAAAGGATCCAAGGATCTGAAAGCCAACTTGCTTTCTGCACCCCTGGAAAAATAGCAGAATTCTCACATGAATAACCATTAAGCTGCATCCATCTTTCTGTGGTTTGAAAATAAGGGCAGGACTTGATTGAATATCCTTGTGATTATGGGTTTAACCTTTAATGATTCAGAGCAAAAATATCTCTCCAGGGTCTTCTAATTTAGAAAGAAATGCTCCATCATCTCCTGTGAACAACCCCTGTAAAGTGAAATTTGGTATTCCCCAAAGCTTCTGGAAAAGTCCCTAAGCAGACTGGCAAAACTACAGCCATGAATTCTCTTGCAAAGGACAGTTTAGTGGATTTTATTGCTTCCCAGATCTTGAACTACAGAACATTCCTTTTTAAGTATTCCTTGACCTTTCATAACTCCAAGTTTGGATTATATTATTGTTTCTATCCCTGATTAACTAACTGCAGGTTTATTCTTTAATTTTAAGGGCAGAACATGGAAATACAGCTGGAGCTGCTGGGAACTTGTAGCATGGAAATACTAGAAATTCACCTCTGATGTCAGAATAAAGCCATTTACAGGAGCCACATTGTGCATTGACAGAACACTCCCAGACCTATGAAATGCAACATTTATTGGAAATTCTTTTATTAAGGTTTAATTTTTCAAATCTGACATGCTGACAGCATGTGGCAGAGTAACCAATGGTAGCAGGAAAGCATATGTTTGTGTTTTTTATGTTTGTGTTGTCCTGTGAACACAAGATACACAAGAACACAAATTGAATTAAGATTTGCCTGAGTATTTTGGCAAATCCAGCTGAGCTGCACCAACCACACCAATGCAGCAAGAGGTGCTCTGCAGGCAGGACATGCCTGAGGGGCAAAGCCATATCAAGAACACAAGAAACAAACCCTTACATTTGCTGGATAGCTTGCTGGAAAACACCTGATTTGTTCCATTTTCCTGAAAATAACCTCGAGACATGAAGCTGTCACAGTTTTTGCAAAGCAGGAGGAAGGCTGCCCCACCTGAGGAGCTGCTGTTCACTCCCACTGCCTGCAGGAATGGGGTGCTGGCATTGATAAAAATTCAGTGCTCACAGGACAGAGCCAGTGGACCCCACTACTGAGCCTGCAGAAAGCTTTTCTCTCTGTCAGTGTTGCTCAATGCTGAGCCTATCTAGTTTTGAAGAAATACTTGTATTTTGGTTTAAGGTTAAAAAAAGGCCCAACCTCTCTTGTTTTCACAGATTTAGGAGATTTAAATTCAGGCCTGTCTGTAAAACTTCACAGGAGAAGTAAAGCTTCCCACAGCTCATCTAGAACTTAAAAGAGGTATTTGCTCATTCCATTGATGTTTTGCACTCTCATGTGAGACAATTCCCTCCACTGATCTCCCCCAGTGGTCCTAATTTCATCAGTGAATTGTTGTAGCACAGAAGCCAGCTGCCTCTGTGGGGAGATGTAGACTAACTTCTGGGGAAGGTCTTATGTCATATGGAAAATCTTTGAAAGCAAGTGACAGGTGTTTAGGTTATTACAGAAGGAATGATAAATCCTTCCTTCGTATGTTTTTTGGACACTGTTAGAAGAAATGCTCTAAACAACCACCCTCAGAGGTGTGCTGTACTTGCTGCTCAGTAGCAGTTACCTGGAGAGCTTTTACCTTTTTTCCCCTTGTTGCTATAATTGCACATCGGGAGGACTGTGGAGCAGAGCTGCAAAAGGCTGCCACCAGCAGGCCCTGAAAATAAGGAACAAAGACCTTGTTGGGGTGCTGTGTAAGAGGAGCTGGGGAAAGGTGGGGCTGGAAAAGCACATCAGGGGACACGAGGGAGGTGTGGAGCCCCCAGACACTGCTCAGGTAGATCTGAGTGCCATGAGCTGCCTGCTGGATTTAAATGTGCCAGGGAAAACCCCAGCAGAGCAGGGTCCATGCCAGGCACGCCAGGAGGGCTGGCTTTGGTTCTGGTCTGGGGAGGAGATGCTCTGGCTGCAGTCAGACACTCGTGGGTTCTCTTTGCTGAAGGGCAAGCACACACCAGAAGTGCCTTTGGCTTAATT
Source organism: Sitta carolinensis (assembly GCA_032173965.1). NCBI lineage: Eukaryota > Metazoa > Chordata > Aves > Passeriformes > Sittidae > Sitta > Sitta carolinensis. Next base: position 7,020,827 of record CM063292.1, read on the forward strand.
CAGGTCATGGTGGAATGATCAGGGTGAGCCATAGGGGAAACTTTGCAGGAAGGATGGCACAATTCTTCAATTAATGACTTTCTATTTCTGCCTGTGAGATCTCTGTAGCTCTCCCTCAGCCTCTGAAAACACTGCAGGTGCACATTCAGCAGCTGCACTGCTCTGAGGAGCAGGATCCTTGTCTCGTCCCATGAGCAAAGTCTCCACAAACACACTTCAAATGCTTCCAGCAGGTGATAAAACCCAACAAGGAGCCCTTAACTCTGCTTTCATGTTATCCCTGTGTGTCTGTGAGCTGCTTTCACCAGCAGCATCCTCTCAGAGTTAATAAAAACCGAAGTTTATAAGTGCTATCAGCTCCAAAAGGTGTTTAATGAGGGTGCCTTTCCTAGCCTGTGACCAATCCCAATAATCCTACTGCTTCCCTGACCAGGCCCTGCACAAGGCATAAATGAGCAATTGCCTTCATGCTGCTTGCCTGAAGGTTTTCAGCATGTGTGGATCTACTCCTGTGCCTTGAGAAAAAATATTCCAGCAAGTAAAAACATGAATGTGTCCTTAAAATTGCCCTTCTGGAATTAGCTCAGCCTATTTGTAAGAATTCTTGCAACTTAGCACATGCTTCATCTTCAGCTCAGAGTGTTAGCCAAGTAATAATCAGCACTCAGCAAGAATTAGAAAGCCAGTTTGTCACAGTGAGGTCATGGGGAAGATTATTCCTGCTTTATGACTCCATTTATAATAAATATTCCATAGCCTGTCATGGAAAGGATGTAGAACATATTTATACTTCCAACCTCCCTTTTCACATAAAATTTATCAACTTGTCTGGTAAATTCAATAGAAGCCTGTTCCCTTTTGTCACTTTACACATGCCTCCTGGCTCACGAGAACCAATAATCTACCTCAGACTGCAACAGAGATCTTGTCTGCCTTTGAAAGTTAATGTGGCACAGATCTAGATTAGCAAAGGTATTTAGGTATTTCCTATTCAGGTAGAATATAACTGCATAAATCTTCTTCTCAGAGTCAAGTCAAACATCTGATGCACTCACCTCATATTTAGACTGCTTATTACCATCTGTTGAGGTATCAAGATTCAATTTCACAACATTGTCTTGCTCCTATCCAAGTATTTATTGCCAGATAAGCGTGGGACTTGGGAAGTCAGCCTACATGACAGTGTAATGCCTTTGTCCTCCTCTTTCAGAAACACTTGAAGGAAAATCCATTGCGTTTCTGAGAACAGAAACATTCCCTTCCCTGAAAAAGGCAGCAGGACACAAGAGCTGAGCCTCACTACGTGGCAATGAGACATTTGAGCACCCGGTGGAACCCAGAGATCTCCAGCAGCACACATGGCCAGAGTGCAGCAGAACTGAGACAAAATTTCCCTCTGACCTCAGATTCCCTAGGGGAATAGTCAAAGGAGCTGGTTGTGGCATTTTTACACAGACCAGGGACTCCTCACACGGGGCATACCTTGGAGGGCAGCACGTGCCAATGCCAGTCTCCTGCCTGGTGTTACCTGGAACACAGGTTGAAGAAAAGCTCCAGGTCCCTTTCCTTTTTACTCTGCACATATTAGCAGCACTGAGGTGATGATACAATTTTAAAAATAAAATAAAATAAATCGGACTGAGGAGTTTGTTATAATTCAGGTCCCAGATCTCTGAAATATTATAAAAAGGCAGGAAAGAAAACTAAGCTAAGATCTCGACAGGATGGTATCACAGAAAAGCTTGGAGCATGGAATTGGACAGAAAACAGGAAAAGCATTTATTTACAAGACATGAAGATACATGTTGTACCTGTGTCCACTCTAAATATATAATGAATATTTAAATGCACATTGTTGAAACAAATTGAGTACAGACAGCTATTTCTTTTTAAAAAACATATGGGAGCGATCACGGTGGAATGACTCTTTCCAGAAAGAAGTGTTGAGGAACTTCCTGTTGTAGTCCAATAAAATAATTGCTTAGAGAGGGAAAAAAACTGAAACAACAAACCCAGCAAGTTTTTTTTCTAGTAAGAAAGTTTCTAATCCTACATTTTTTTCTACCATAATTCTTAAACAAATGGCTTCACTGAAGTCTGCTGCATAAAGAAGCTTTCTTAAGTGAGTGAAAAATGATAATAAAAAAGCTAGTAACATAATTTTAGCTTCACAAAGAAATAGATTTGTCTTGAGATAGTAAATGAGAGGTTTGTCTTGAGAAATAACTTGCATATGAATTTTTTTTTCCTCACCAGCACAGCAGTTGCTGCAAGGGTTGTGTGGCACATCACAGGTGAGCTGTTTCAATGCCTGGAGCCTTCAACTGTTTCACAAAAGAGCTAACAGAGGAAATGAGTGCACCTGCCCTTGAGGGGAGAGAGGACAAGGATGATGGAAATAGAGAGGAAGAAGGATTCCACCCCCCAAGGCTGAGAATCTGTTAAAATCTCATATAGCTTCCAGGAGCCAATTCACACAATTGTTATATCAGGACAATAAATCAGAGAAAGGCTGAATGAATGGATGAACAGTTAAAAAAGAACCACACTGAGAGCAAACCAATAACCCCATCTAGGTGTTGAAAGATGTCAGGATTTGTATTTTAAACCTTTAAAATGACCATCTTGCCCTGACCACGGGGAGATAAGCACCCTTATCTCCATCTCCCGATCTTTTGTCCAAACACACGTCCCCTCTCAGTTGCAGAGCTGACCTGGGTCATTTTCCACAGCCTCTCCTAAAAGCTCCTGGCAGCAGCTCCTGGTCATCACCTCTGGCTGCCTCTTGCCTTTGCAGCAGTCACACGTCATTTTCCATATGCAGGAATTGCTACCATCACACCCCTGGATATTTCCATCAGTATTCTAAGAAGGATTCTACATTTTAGTGGTTTTGCTTTGGGCCATTTCAGTCCTTTGACCTAAGGCTGGCAGTAAACTCAACAACAGACTTTGCATTCTGATTTATATACCCCCATACCGATTTTCCCCTTACGTGGAAAATACAGGTGTTTATGTGAAAAAAAAAAAAAAAAAAAAAAAAAGTCAAGTGAGCTTAAACCCACCAGTTTTATATGCCTTTCTGAGGCTGCAGCACTTTACAACTCTCAGCATGGTGTGTAAAGCAGGCAGCAGCTCTTGCTGTTTAATTGTCCTTTTCCCAGGCACTTGCAGTCAGGAAGGGAGCACTGCCACAGCTGGGCAGACAGAGGCAAGAAGTTTATGTCCCTCCTGAAGTAACATCTGCTTTAGGATGAGATGAGCTTAGCACTCGGGAAAGTCACCCTAAAACCTGTCTACAATCCTATTAAGGAAAACAGTGAAAAAATAGCAAGAGGCAAGCAAGCTGAAAAGTGAGAATAAGGATTAAAGACTTGCAAAATGTTAAAGATATGAGCACTGAAGGAAAAACCCTCTGAAGCAGGCAGTAGTAACTTCTTTGGTTAAGATGGACTACACAGTAAACCTGTCATAAAAGCTTTCTACAGACCCATGAACAACTGTATTTTAAAAATAATCCAGTAAGAAACACTGAACAGGAGTCCAATCCAGTATAACTAAATACTATTTCTTGTTGATGTAAGCTCTGTAGGCAACTGAGTGTGGTGCTCAGTTAAATCTCTGGCACTTAGCAGCAGTGAGAGAAGTACACAATGCAATCTCGGAGGCAGGCTAAGACAGATGGAAAGGGACAATAAATGAGCCAGTGACTAGACAGACAGAAAATCTCACCCAGCATTTTATGTTCCATCTGCTTTTCCTTACAACTGTACCTTTGCAAAACCAGATCTCCTTTCCTCACACTGGAAATGGCACGAGGAGTGTTTATGACAAGGGAAAAATGTTTAAACACACAAAAAACCCAAAACAACAAAATGAAAATCCAGAGGTATGCATTTGAGAGCAGACACTCTTGAGAAGGATTTCTTTAAAATAAAACATTCTTGTGTTTCCTTTGTTTTCCCATGTTGTTCTTTAATCTGCCCCTTGAAGGAGGGTCTGAAGAACATTGAGAGATAAGCAGAGAACAGATGAAAGAAGGAAAGATGCAGCTTTGAAACAGTAAAATGTGTTTCTTTTGGTCCCACTCTCCAGCATCCCCGGCAGCAATAGCCGGGAGCAGTAGGGAATGTGCTGGGGAGGGAGTTTGGCTGCAAGTCTCTGCTCCAAACAGGACATTTTTGCATGGCACAGAGCACGGGCTTTATCATCCTTCCCACCAGGTCTAGTGATATTTGACACTTACAAGTTTACATGTAATACATTATCTTGAAACCTTGTAAATCATCTTTCATTTAAATTTAAATTTAAATTTAAATTTAAATTTAAATTGCTCCCATGGGGCCAAAGGGAGGACAAAACACCCCAAGTAGTGAAAACTTGGTAGTTAGTGAATGAGTTTCCAGGCTCAATAGACTGCAAGAGTCAGTGAAATTCTGTTATAGGTTTTCTATGTGCCACATCACCACAGATACTGGAAATACACAGAAGGTAAATGTTTGCTTCTGTTATCAAACGTGCAGAGATAGCATGAGAGCAAAGCTTTATCTTCCTCTGCATTGCAAGAAATACTTTGCTACCTAATATAAAGTAAGTTCCTCAAGAGATGAGTGATAGACAAAGCATCCTTAGGGCTGAAGGGACATTTAAAATGCAGGCCTGGATTGCTTCTGCCAAACCAGATCCCCAACAGGCTGCACGTGGGGAGCTCTGCCTCTCCAGCCACATCACCCTGCACCAACTGTAGCTCTCATCTTCCTCCCCATTTACCCGACTCGGGGAGGGGATGAGAAAACCGTTTCCAACAGGATTAGCAAATTTTCAATCAATGGGTTTTATTGATGCAGAGGACAGGGGGATTTCTGGTAGCAAAAGAAAGCACACACCTCCACTTCAGGCTCCCTCTAATTTCGATTTCTTTCTTAAAAGCAGCAAAACACCTCTGAGTTGTCCCTGGTGACAGCTCTTAATGAGAATGGAGTTGGCATGGAGCACTAAATCAGTGCAACAAAGGACACTATTCCCTGGCACTGACATAGAGGTTTTTTATGGCAAAACTGTACTGATTTCCAGAGCATTCTGTACTCAAGCATTTCAGACTTTGCAAGGATTGCAGCACTGAATTTTATCAGCTATGTCAGTTTGATTGGGTTGTATTCCAGCTCCAGAGGTGCCAGCTATACAGTAATATTTTATTGCTTGTATTGCTGACAAAGACTGTGTCATCCAGCTCTGGAATGTACTTAGAGGGCTGTAAATAAAAAGGAAATTTTGCAGAACTAATATTACAGGTTGTGAATGGCAAGGGGGCACATTTACAGTAGAACACTGATAGCACTTTCTGGCTATTTTAGCAATTGGATAATGATGGATGGAGCTACAGCAACTTTGCCTTGGGTCTCCAGGGAGATCAGTGCATATCCTAGGGAACATCCTGCTCAGTAACTATAAAATAAAGGCCTTTGATTTAATATCGAAATTAAATATTGAAGACACTAATTCTGCTGAGCAGGAGCTTTGCACAGAGCACCTTGTAGCACCTCTGCAGCACAGGATGGTGTTTCTGAAGGGATGGCCTGACCTGCATCCATGGCCACCCTTTAGGACATGGCAGGATCCAAACCAGGACCAACCCAGCCGGGGCTTATCCAGCTGACAGTGAAGGGCTCCTCTGAGAGCCAGGGCTGCAGTGTTTGCATTTCTGTGCTGAGCCTGATCCAGCCCTGTTCCAGCTGGTGGGAGGGCTCCTGCTGACCTCAGCATGTGCTGCATCTGGCCCTTGGTGCAGTGAGGGGCAGTGACTGTGTTTGAACGCTCAAGTTCTTGAACAATGTGGATATTTCACAGCTTAAGGAACACATAAAAGACAGAGATATTTTCCCTCCCTTTCAGTGCTCTTGTTACAGTCTGTGACAAAAAAACCCTGCCAGGTTCTCCAAGCCATTGAGCAACCTTCCTTGCTTTTACATTCTTTTGTTCCCGGAAAAAAAGTCAGACAAAAATATCAGCTGCATGGTCGCAATATTATAAAGCTACTTCAGACAAGGACTGCCTTATTTTTTTCCAATACTTACCGCTTCAGAAGTGGATTTTGTTGAGAGATGAAAAGAATCAACTATTTCATTTAGCGAATGACAAAATCCTAGTTAAAACCTGTTCCTGTTTTGAAATATCAATGCTTGACCCTGTATCACACGAGGCCATGCTCTGCCTTGATCATGGACCAAGGCAGCAGTCTCTCCAGAGATACAGCTGAAACTGTCCCAAATACCACCTCATTTTAAATACCTTTAAACTTGTTAAATGCTGAATGCTGTAAAAGCAGTTTCAACTGATTTCCCACCACGAAGACACGCGTCTAAAATTTTTATTGCTTCTAAACCAGGCATGATACAAGTAGGACTGATTCCTTTTGTGACTGCAGTTTTGTGATCTGGTGTTTTGTCCCACCAGCTCTGTGATTAAATACATTAGTTCTGAGCAGGAACTCTGACTGAGAGATCATTGAGCACTGGGTGTGCTCAGGGACCAAGAGGCTCTATGTACAAACAGGATTTGCCATGTCTTTGGCTTTTTTTGTTGTTCATAAGTCCCTCCATAATACAGCATGAGAAATTTAAGTTACACTGCATTCCTTGTCCCTTCCAGCAGCCAGCCTTTTCCCTTTATTGTTTAGCAGAGCAGTGCCTACATTTGATAGCAGGGCTGCAACCAAAGCTTGCCACATTGTGAGCCAGCTTTGAAATGAAGAGGAATTCTATGGCTATAAGAACATATTTTATTTTGGGCTTTGGTTTCCTTAGTGTCTTTTTTTTTTTAATTTTCTTTTTAATTTAAGATGGCATCCTGAAAACAGTGACATATCCTGGAAGATTGTTTCAAAAGAACGAGGGTTACAGGCTACCCATGGAAACAATCTACTTGAGGTATTTCCTGGAGATCTTATCACTGTCATAGCAGAATTTCAATGTGTGAGGCAGATAAATATGGATGGCAACTGAGCTGCAAATTGACCTTGTAGGCTTGGGATAGATTTAGTCACTGCTGCCAAAAAAATTTTCAGGTACATCAGAGATTTGTGCCCAGGGGTCCTCTTCTTACCCAACTAACTTGTAATCACAACTGTCAGCTTCAGAACATTTCTATGACCCTGTGGAGTGTAATGTGACTCAACCATCTGAATGTGAAATTCGTTAGACAACTGCAGCATGCTCAGTGGGAGCAGGCTGTGAGACAACAGGGATGGGTAAGAGAGGATGAGAGAACAGGTTAAAGGGCTCCTGCAGTGGTTTTGCAGGTTTGGGAATAGGTGTGCACGAATTAAGAGCCAATGTGCCTCTCACACACCTCCAAGGAGATGGTTTGGGTGCTGTGAAAACTTCAGCAGTAACAGAACCTGACACCTATCTCTTCCAGTAGCAGGGTATAACAGTGATTGGCCTGCACTTTAATGAGCCTTGCCATTCCTCGTTTATCAAGGACATTGCTTTGAAAGAACAACTTGCCTGATTATAGTCTGGCAGTGAGAGGTGTGAGCAGCCCTCCTCGAAGCACTTTACCCATTACCCACAGCACCTCTCAGCCCATGCCAGTCACTCCTGTGAGAATCATTCTAAGTGTGTAAAGGGGTTTGGACACTGCTAACTTGTGTCTGCTACAAGCAGGGGTGATTTATTAGCCCTCTCCCATGTATTCTTGTTTTAACCTCCAGTAGTCCAAAAGGAATCTATTGATCTATGAAGGGCTCACTGAACCCTTAGGAATGAGACTCCTTGGCAGGCTCTCACTGAGTTATCAGTTACACTTTTTTTTTTTTTTTTTTTTTTTTTTTTTTTTTTTTTAATTTAGGTCTAATTTTACTTCCCCTGTCCATTTTGCCCCATAATTTCTTCTTGCTGAGGTGGGCACTTACAGAGAAAGGCAGTGCTGCAATTGAGAGAATCAATATTTCCATTGCAGGGTACTTACAGTGCTTCATTCTCTTTGCATCCTGTGCCCTTCACATGTCAGGGATAGGGATCAATTATGAAGATCTGTCGGGTTTGTTATTACATGAGAACATTTATTCTGTTAAGAGGATAAAGCAAAGTCAGCAAGCCAAGAACATTTCAACTACAGTTTCCAAGCCTACAGTTACAGCCTGTTAGAAAGACAAGAATATTCCCTTTATTCTAAACTCACAGAACAAAGAGACAATTCTGTTCAGCTTGACCACTGAAAAAAATGTAACTGAGAATCACAACACAGAGCTTGAGAATATCTGGAAAAATTTTTCTAATGGTGTTTTTTCCTAAAGGCTTTCCCCCAAAGCCTCTCCTACATCACAAAAAGAGTCAACTAGAACAGCACTTATCAGATCCCTTTTTGTACTGGACCAAGAGCATTACTTCATTTGCATGGCTGGCCCAGTTCAGGCTCTCAGGAATTACCAGCAGGGCATGCAGCTGTGCTCTTCTCTTGCCCCTCTAAGACAGCATGAACTCAAATTTGGCAAAACTAGCAGATGTCCAAGTACACTGCATGAGATAGAAAGAAAAGCAGCAAGTGTGAGCAGAACCTGGCTCCCAGACCTCTACGAGCTTGTTATTAGTGTGATTAGCTGTAGTACTGTAATTGAATAGGCTGGACTCATTAAACTTGCAAACACATTCAGCTGCTGACTAACAGAACTCTTGTTCCACACGTGTACCCCTGATCCAGGTGAGGGCAAGGTCAGAGAGTGGCTTTGTTCCTTAAGGTTTTATGGTTTTGCTTTTCTTCACAAGATAAAAGGCAAAGACAGGAGCAGAATTTCTTATAGTGATTTTCAGCTAATACTTTGAAGGTGAATTCTGAATATTTAAACTGTTCCTCACAGTGGGAATTCTGATATTTGTAGCCACTGCCAAGGAAGGATCTTTTACTATTAAAGTGGTCGAAAATGAAAGTGAACATACTGCAGAGTCTGGGAGAGATGCCAGAACTGCACGTTCTCTGCATAGCTAAGAACAGGTACAGTGCAAGTGCTGCATGGTGGAGATGTTCTCTACCATCAGCAAACATCTCTGCCTAATTTGGAAAGGATCATGTTGAAGGGAAAATGGGTTTTTATTCTGCACTTTCATTCAGCAGTGATTTAAGGAGCTAATTAGTGCCAACATTTGAGGTCCAGATCCTAAATCAGCTTGAGTGCTTGTTAGCTACTGCATCCCCTGCCAGCCACGAGTGTGTCCTCAGAGGATGTGAGCCCTGACTGTGCTCTGAGAGGGACAGCCCTACCCATGGAGCCTTCCCTTGCTGCCCAGTGAGAGGAAACCCAGTGCCTGGAGATCAGGTCACACGTGTGCTCAGCTCTTGCAGGCAGCAAGAATGGACTCTGAGAACAAGAAGAGGAATTTGACTCTGTGTTCCAAACTCAGAAAGGTTTTATTTCAAAGCCCTATATTGGTTATCACTTAACATTTACAGTTCTGAATCAAATTGTTTCCATTGAAATGAATTGGGTGCTAAGGATCTGCTTGGAGTTACACATAATCCCACCACCATGCTTACATTAGCTCCTGAGCTATGTAATGACACTTAAAATAGGCTTTCCTTTGTCATTGTGCTTTACAGGACCCAAGGCACAAAAATATCATCTGAGACCACACAGACCCAATATTTCTAGCTCAGCATGCTCCTGGCTCGACCTACACACTGCTCTGTGCTGTTTCTAGGGCCAAATTTTCTTCTCAGTACAGATTCAAACTCCACAAAATGCAGCACACAGTGGTCAGAATGCATTTACAGTTGAATGTTTCTTCTTCTCTTGTTTCTTGTTATTCTCCCACATGTCTCACGTACAGCTTTCTTTTCAAATGTGAACAGTCTTTAAGTATGTGTTTGCATATATGAAACCAGAGTTTGCACCCTGCTCTGACCCTGTGACACCGGTGGTGCTGAGCCTGCTGCTGCTGCATTGCACAAGTAAGGACAAGCTGCAGGGAAACAATTTAGGAGGAAAGAAATGCAATTCTAAATCTTTTATGCTTATCTACGTTTGTAATTCCAGTCATGGATCCTATCTGTTTGTAAATTCCAAAGCAAAATACCTTTGAACTTGCTATGTCAGTGTGGATATGCTCATCTTTTCCTTGCTATATAAAATTAGACACATACCAGGCAACGGTGGGCTGATTAAGAGTCCCTCCAGCAAAATAAAAGGAGATAGGTCTTGTTATCAAGTTGGCTGCTGACTCTTGACAGAGGCAGGAGTGTAAGGTGCATTGAGATGCTTATGAGATTCCTACCCTCTATTATGAGAACTTTCAGCAGTGGTTTTATGATGAAAACTGACTCTGAATAAATAGCATTGTGAAGTTCTAAATTTATTTCTCTCAAACTCTTGCAGAATAAATTTGCCCACTTTACAGGATTTTCTCTTCCTGACATCCCTGCAAACTCTCAAAGTCATAGCTGTGTTCTCCTTTCATTGCTGCTCTCCTGAAATGGTGTCTTAGTTAAAACTCTATTGTTAATGTAACAGAGAAATAATTTCAATACCTTCACAAAGAAGTCCATTAAAAGGCCTTGAATATAAAAAACAACCAATGCATATCCTAAGATTATTATAAAGCTATATCCATATCTAAGGGGAGGGGGAGTGGATACAAATCACTCTTGGATTTGAATTCTCTGAATCATAAAGATTCATCATAAAAATCTAGTTATGAGGATCGTTAAAAAAATGAGCTTCAGAGAATGAAATGTTACAGACATTTACAATCTTCTAGAAAAATAGTGTCTCGTTCAAGATCAGATTTTAAATCATCCTCTCCAAGTTGTCTGAATGCCAGCTTTCTGCAGGCAGGTCAAGTAGATGTGAAGCAATGTTGGCAAATGTGTTTCAAAAGTGTGATGTCACACAGCCAGCACTGGCATATCTTGGTCTTCTCTCAGAAGGGGATTAGGGTCGCACTTTGATAGACCTTCCACTTTTAAAGATGCAGATAAATACATAAGACTTTATTATCTTACTCTTGTCAAAGTCCTTTAAAACCCAGAAGCATCTCAGCTGTTTTGAAAATACCAGGAGTTACTGAGCATGGCAAATGCCAAAATGATTTTAAAAGTCTAATCTTCAGTGCCTGTAAATGGCTGGCAAAAGAACATGTAGAAAGGACAGACCCCTTACAGATTTAAAGCAATAGATAAATAGATCACACAGTGTAATGGGATATTTTGCACTTCTCTGACTCTGCTCCTTTTATTAGAATAGATCACATTATATGATCAAAGCTGACTGGAGGACACAGCTGTGAAATCAGGATGAGACAAAAATCAGGCCCAACATAAATCTGTAAAAGCCACAGTAGTAACATTTCTTGCTTGTAAACTTGCTGGGATGTCATGATCCACCTTTTCTTGGGCCTTTCAGGGTTTTGAATAAGGAATGAACAGAGCCATATACTGGCTTTCACCAGCATGTTCCCAGCAAAGTCGTTGCCAGAGGTGCACATGAGCTCCTGCCTGGGAGCAGGATGGAAGGACCTGTGCCAGAGCAGACTGGATGTTGCACTTTCCACTTCAGGACTCTCCATTTGAGTTCTCTGGATTTTTCCTTCCAACCACTGCCTAAATGGCAGTGCAATGAATGTGGTGCATGGTTTGTGGAAAGTGCATTTGCCTTGCTTTTATAGGTTGTAGACTTTCAAGAAGTTTAGAGAACTTTCTGAACAGCTATTGTGAGATTGGAGAGGATTAAAAAAACCCTATTAATTTATCCTATTGTAACAGGTCACATTCCAGTTTGTTCAGCCATTCTATAGCAATGTTGTTTTGAACTCACACTGCCATGTGTTTATTTTTATTGGTTCATTGCTAAACCAAATGTTTTAAACTCCCTGAGAAACTTTCAGCCACAGAAGAACTGGGATTTGATAAAAATATCCATATGGCATCAGGAGCATCCTCGTTGGAATACAAATAGAGATGTGGAGAGCAAAGATCCCTTTGCTCCCCCACTCCCTTTGTATGAAAATGAAAATTCCCAACACTGGTTCTCAGTAAAGCTGAGATAAATCAAGGGACTGCCAAATGCCTCTTTTCATGGATGTATGGCCACTTCTTCTCAGGGTCAGCTCTGGCCCTGTCTCTTTGGAACGTGCATTTGTTGTTCAGTTTTACAGAACAATCTTCTCCATAGATTCTGAAGTAACACTAGAGGGCAATAATGCATGAGATATTCAGGATTTCTGAGCCTGAGAATATCTGACATGGGTGGTCTCCATTTGTTAATTCAACATTTTCTTCATGTGTTTGCTTTAGTTAAGGAAGGACTTGTGCTGGTGTAGAAAAAGAAGAAGAAAAAGCTTCACAAACCCCCAAAATTTAACAATCACTTGCTTTTACAGTGTTGTGTTATTGTTAAAAGAAAGTGAGGAACACTTTAGGGAAGGAGATCTACATACAGGGGAGGAGTGTCCCTTCCGAAAAAAATATTAAAAGACGTTTTAAAAGCCCTGAATTTGTTTACAATTTTGCTGAATGACTGACAGCAAAAAATCTCTTGAAAAGGACAGAAGATGAAGAAGGCAAAACAGAAAAAAAAAAATTAGAAAGAAAGGGAGAAGATAAGGAAAAAAATTATAGACTTAGGTAGCATCAAAAAATAACTCTCCATTAGAGGTATCTTACCTGCACAACAAAAAGACTGTACTTTCACTTACTGTGGAGTCTCCCCATAAGTTTTTTTTTCTTTAGAGACAGCTGATCTGTAAAGTGACAGCTTGGCAAGGGAGGGGAGGAAGGGTTTGGTTTGGTTTCCAGTCTGATCTGTCACACTTTCAGTGTCTTGGGTCACATACTATTTTAACAACTGCTCTTCCTTTGATTGCTGCGAGAAAAGGTAAAGAAAAGTGTGTGTCTAAAGTTTGGACACTGCATGGTGCTGGAAAACAAACCAAAAAAATCTTTGCATGCTGCTGCTTCAAGTCTCAATAAATCCAAGGAACCTGGATGGCTTTTTGTCTTGAGTGTAGCCTGGTGATTAACATCTTCAGGGTGCACTCAGACATCAAGAGAAGGTTTTGCTTCCAAAAAAAAAAAAAAAAAAAAAAAAAAAAAAAAAAAAAAAAAAAAAAAAAAGTTTTCTTTTAGGAATGCCAAGTGCAAAATTAATGATTCAGGATTGAATCTGGAAGAAAGAGATGTAAGTGTGAAGTGAACCTTTAATGGTCTGTGAGAGGGAGTGACTGCTTAGAAGAGTTTTTATAGCACTGCACTTCCTGCTACTTGGGTAATAATAACAGCAGTAACAGTAATAATGCCTGCCTCTGATAGCTCACTTCCCATCAGCAGAACACAAGTAATTATGTTCATTTCTTATCTTAAAGCAAGTGCTACCAAAGAGAGGAATGTGATAATGTGGTGCTTGCTGCTCTCTGTGTTTTTAAGCAAAGTATCAGGACCAGGACTGATTTCTTCTGCTGTGCTGAGGCAGGGAAGGACCAAATATCAGAAAAAGCTGTGCCTGAGCACCCACATTTTCCACAGATCACCTCTTTAAAGGTGAGGAGGGGGTCATGTCATGGCCACAGAGGGTGTTTGGTCCTTTGAGCAGAGAAAGAGTGTGTTTGTGACATTTAAAGCTTCACTTTTTCTGCTTTCCACCCTGCAGTGCTGGAGCTGCACCTCAGTACAGCACGTTCTTGATGGGTGATGACACCTACCAGCTCAAGCCAGGCACTTTAAAAACAGAAGGTGATATTGTTTTCAAGAAAAGGAATTAAAGAGAAGTCTTAAAATGCTCATCAACCTGAGCAGGTTTCATTTTTTTTCCTCTTACAGCCAAGAAGAAATGATCATGCCATAACAAATTAATTCAGGTCATGATAGTGCCATGGTAAAGCTAGAGGCCAATTCATGGAGATTGCTCAGGACAGCCTCTCTGTTTTCATGTTGCATTTAATGAGCATTTTGGTTGAAAAATTTATTATGCTGCACTTCGATTCCAGCACAGTATGAACATGGCTCTGTGTTTTTGAGCCTCTCCAGGGTAATGACTGTGATTCCATGGCTCCTCCTTGAGATCCCTGTGCTCGTGGGGCTGCACTACCTCTGTCACTGGCAGGGCATGAAAGGGAGCACCAAGGATATTCACACGGGTCAGGTTTCCCTGAAGAGATCTTGCCTCTCATACCTGTGCTCTTCCTGCTAATCCAAACGTAAAAATGAATAGTAACAATTCATTTCAGCCATGTATTATTAATTTTAAGCAGTCTAGTTTTTCTATCAGCCACTTTCTATTACCCACGTGTAATGACCCTTGCCCACATAAATCAGCCAGGAAGATTTAATTCGCTTACTGATGAACCCAGTTCTGTTCATTTCCAGCCTCTTCCTGCAAAACTCAGAACAGAACACAGTTCTCAGTTTTTTTCTTGAAGTAGGAATGCACAACTAAACCCTTCAGTAAAACTTGGAATATTGCCCTCCAGTGCCTAAATGCTGACTATTAACTGCAGGAATTTTAAGTGTTTTTCTCGATTGTATTTAGCCCTGCTCTGCTAGATTATCCTTGATTTTTGCACTGTCCATTTTTGTTGAATGAGGTGATAATTAAACACATGCAGTCTATAGAACAGAAAGTGCCGTTCGAAACTAACCAGCAAAGGTCATGGAATAAATACATTGACAACTTGCTAAGAAAGGAGATTACCCAAAGTCTTGACTTGGTGTTATTTCAAATCCCAAGACACAAGAGAGTTTTTATTCCCTCTCAATTCCTTTGTTGTTTGGGGATTTCTGTGTACTGCTTAGCTTAAATTTCTCTCAAAGCCATCCAATCAACTCTGTTGACTGTTTGGTAAAATTCCCTTCTACACTTGGGTCGGTGTGTACTGAAGAAGGTTATCTGCACTATTAAACCTTTGACTCCTTGTCTTTTGAAGAGATCATTTTGCATTTTGCTATGGCAGAGCTGTAATTAGATCTGTTAATTAAGGACAGAATGAACTTTTTAAAAACTCTAAACCCCTTTGCATTTTTGATAAGTTTGCTTAGGTTGCTACTGACCTTCGTACAGGGTTTGTCACTGCTTATTAATTGTTAAATTTTAATTAGACATGCTGATGAATGTGCTAGCCTTTGCAATAAATAAAAGGTAGCTTCATTTATAATCGGATATTTACCAGTCTACAGAGAAATTATCTGCTTTCCTAGAACACAGTTAATTTAACATATTTTGATAACAGTAATTGGTGGTCTGTAAAAACCAAATGCAAACAGATAAATATAATGACTCCCTGGTTCAAAGATTGAGTTAGCAGTCCTAATAAACTGAGCTAGGACACGGGGTCTTAAAAACATTCCACAGACACTTGAACTAAACTACTTCAACAGCTGGTCGGATATTCATGGTAATTTTACTGAAATTCCTTGAAAATATGTTTTCCAGGGAAAAATCAATACTTATAGGTCAAACAGGGGAGATAAAGGAGTAGGAGGATGAAGAAGGGGATCATCTTTCATGCCTAAGGAAGTGAAATTTTGCAACAGTAGTAAACAGCCTGCTTTTTCCTTTCCTTAAACTGTGTGATGAATTCCAGTGCCTGTGGGACCCACTCAGGGACTCCACAGACCAACCCACCAAGGCTGTAAAACAAAATATCAGGAAATCAAAGGGTACTGAGAATCAAAATAATCCTTTCAGATTGACCAATATCCCCATAACTGAAAGAAATATCAATTATCTATTCTGTTTGATTGCACTGGTAGAATAGGTAACTGCACCTTTTAAACTGGATCTCCTGCCACATTCACCTCTTGCCTCTGTGGAAGATATCACAGGATCTGAGGAATGATATATTTAATTATCTACATCCATTGCCATGAACCAGAGTTAACAATCAGCAGCTCTGCCACAGCACACTGGGCTGTAAATGTAAATTTAGCCCTGATTTCAGTGCCATGACTGAACAGCAAACACTGAAAATGCTGGAGACAGTGACTCAAGTCCTGGTCCACATAGAGGCAGAAGTCACCCTTAATTCCCACTCAGGCCCTGCCTGTCAGAAACCAAGGGCCACATACTTTGCTCTTATCCCTACCCACCACCTCCACAAGGAAATACTGCTGCTTTTTAAAGAAAGTAAATCAATTTTGGAAGTTGAAGGAATGGGGCTCCATTCATTTACTTTCCATCCAGCGCTGATTCTCCAGTAGTTTCACTGTTTTGCCTTCAAGAAGGAGCATGTATGATTCAATTTTGCTGGGAACTTTAGCACCTATCTCTTCTCAAGGGCTGAATAATTAGATAATTACCACGTTCCCTGTATTATCAGTGCTGCAATTGTACCTACATTTGGTTAGGGGTGTTCCAGCAGGTTTAGCAGGCTGCTGGAGTGCACTGCTCAGAGCTGTGTGAGCAGTGCCAGGGGTTGCTGTCCCCTGACCATCTCAAAGCGTGTGGTCACTGCTGGCTGGTTTGATGCCAGTTCTTCAAGAGCTGAGTGCTGCTTTCAAGATTCCCACTGCAAGGAGCAGGGCTGGTGATTGACTTGCCAGGGTGATTTTGGGCACTGATGAAAGCAGGACTTTTCAAAGGCTGGTGCTTTGGGAGCATTCTGCCAGACTGAGGGAATATTTTGCTAGTGGCACACCTAACTGGGCTTAGAGGGAGAATTCAGAGGCAGGTAAATTAATTTTCTAGGTTCTAATTGTTGCAGTAGAGATGGACAAGACACCTTTTCTTCATGCACAATAGCCAATCTTTATTTTTCACAGCTGATATTTATATGGTTTTCTAAAGGCATTGAATGTAATTCTAATTGGTTAGTAACCCACTGCAACTCAGTGCAATGGTTGGTAGATGTTAGTTACCCCTTCATCAAAGACTTTCTTCTCCAAAGGTGTTTGCATTCTTGTCTCAAGGGTAAATAACAATTTCTCCTGGGCAGAAGTCTGTCTTCTCACAGGTGCAAATTCCTTTCTCGAAGGAACTTGACATGCCAGCTGTTAGCTGTACTTAGCTGAAGTAGCTTGAGCCAGGATTTTACAAGGGTAACAAGGCTCTTCTTTTATAAGGTTTTACCTATATGCAACCCCAATAAGTATATCTTCCCAGAAAATGAGTTTCAGCAGAATCCTGACGTGGGACTCAGTGATATGTGTCTGAATATCTCCTGACACTGAAAAAGCCAGTTTTCAGAGAGGCTTTGAGCAACCTGTCAGCTGTTAACCCTGGTTTATCCACAGATGTTCTGCAACCCTACTGAGAATCAGCTCCTTTCCTTTTGAAATCACGTATGACTGCATGCCTGGCTTCACTTTTATCTGCAATGGAAAAGCAAGGGAAACATCTGAAAGCTTTCCCCCTTAGGGACATAAAAATGACATTACATGCTCAGCACAGGGTGGGGATGCTTCACCTGCTCCTTCCAGACACAGCCTGGCACGTTTCACCTGTGCTGTTGATGTAAGAGAGGACCAGCACTCTGGAAATACAGTTGTTACTGCAATAGAAAATGGGGCATGAAATAGGGGCTGCAGATCAGTCTCTTTAATAATGATCTCCTCAGAGCTGTATTAACGAGCTGGAAGTGAGGAGAGCAGAATTTCTTCCCCTTGAACTTAGACTAGCAGCAGGACATGAAGGAGCTGTAATAGAATGTTATTTTACAAGAAGTAAATAATGTAATAGAGTCTATAAGGATGTCAGCAGGAGAGTTAGAACTGTCATAGCATAATCCTGACTTGAGCAGCAATGTGTGAAAAAGTAGCCCGCAGCAGTTTTTCCAGTACTTCAATAATTTCTGCTTTCTCACTGATCTTTGTTTACTCTACTTACCTTGTCAAAAAAATGTTTTACCTTATGTTAAAATGCTAGCTAAAAGAGGAAAATGTATTCCCAGAAATCCCAACTTTTCAAGCATACACATTTTATTTTCTTTTCTGCTGTTGTTGTTGTGGAAAAGATGGAAGAATTGTATTCCCTTCACTTTAAAAATATGAAGAGTAGTAAAACCATAAATAAAAAGAAGCTGCCTGTGTCTTCGTTGCTTCTGTTTCCTTCAGACTAATGAATAATTCACAAAATTGGCAGTATTAGACTTCATATCCTTGTGATATGATGGCAGATTTTCCAATGAGGCCTCAAATGTAAGCTCAGGAGGGTCATGAAACTACATGGTTATCATTATTGGAATGCAGCAGCATCTCCCAAGGTTCTGCACCACCTTTATATCATCACTGAAGCAAGGCAGAGAGGACAAGTTTGCAACTAAAGAAAATGCTAAGTATTAAACTGAAGCTTAAAAAAAAGGGGAGGGGGCCAAGTCTCTGTTTTGTCATTTCTCTTTTCATATGACACCTATTTAATTTTTCTTAAATCATAATTGCAGCAATGCTGTAAAGACAAGTGGGACAAACTACCCCAAATTTTCAGGATGTTTTCTCTGTGTCTTGACACTGCACAAAGGATTCAGAGTATGTACCCCCAGAAGAATACTCTCACAAGCCTTCCCTGGAACAAATCCTATCTGACTTTCCACAGGATCCAGGCTCTTCTACTTTCCTTTAAAAATGTTACTCCTGTTGTTACATTGCCGCTGGTGCTCTTGAAGGCCCTGAGCTCCTCTGCAATTCTCTCACCCCATCCCAGCCACAGCCTTGGGAATACTGTGCTGTGTTTTGAATTCAAAATGTATTGGCTTCTCTAAGTTTGAGACAGACCTTTAACATCAGCCTGGTGTAATGTATTTGTATGGTATATTTGTCTTGGCTTTAAGGAAATGCATTAAAACCCTTTCACTGAGAATATGAGATATTGCATTGTCCTTGAAATTGTGTTTGGACCTTCAAAGCCATTTAATCTCAATTAAAGCAGAGCATACAAGATAAGGTGCTCTGAAGATGCATTAAAGCGTGTTGCAGAGCCAAGGCTGCCTGCACTCTGACACATCCTGAAAGCTGTGGCACTGCTGGGAAGGTGGGTTCAGAACTCTCCCCGTGCCCCATTATCCATGGATCATTAGCATAACTCCGAGCTCTGCCCAGCACTGTGCCAGGGCTGCTAACAAGTGTTGCTAATGTATGAAGCCTTGCCGTGATGGATGGGAGTGCCTCTGGCTCTGTCCTGTCACAGGCAGTGTGTGCATTAACTAAAACACCCCAGGGGATTACAGAGCTCAGGGATTGGACACCATTGGGAAGCCTTTGGATTCAGCATGGCCAGCTGGGATCAGTGCAGCCTGCAGGCTGACCTCAGGTGAGTGCCAGGAATCAGTCTGGGTGCTCAGGGCAGCTCACCCAGCTGGCACTGCAGCCTTGTCCTGCAGGCTGACCTCAGGTGGGTGCCAGGGCTGGGCTGGAATGAGTCTGGGTGCTCAGGGCAGCACATCCAGCTGGAACTGCAGCCTTGTCCTGCAGGCTGACCTCAGGTGGGTGCCAGGGCTGGCTGGAATGAGTCTGGGTGCTCAGGGCAGCACATCCAGCTGGAACTGCAGCCTTGTCCTGCAGGCTGACCTCAGGTGGGTGCCAGGGCTGGCTGGAATGAGTCTGGGTGATCAGGGCACTGCAGCCTTGCAGTCCCTCCTGCCCCCATGCCCAGCCAGCCCCACAGCTCAGGGCACAGGAGCCGGCTCGTGCTGCCATTGATTTTACTGCACTAATTCAGAGGATAAACAGAGGACTCAATCCTCCAGAGTTATCAATCTGGCATCTTTCAAGCACATTTAGATTGGCATGGGCTTTTGTTTTCTGTTTTCTTTTTTTCCCCCTTCCCAATTACATGTTAAGTGTAGCAGTGTTAACAGATGTCACTAGAATATAATCTCCAAGGATTTCAAGAGCAAATAACACTAGGAAAAAATTGATTCACAAAGAAATGTTTAGCTATCATGATCATTGAGAATAAACCACATTATTTTCTTAAATGCCTAGTTTGAATACTGTTTTTACAGTTATTTTGACAGTAGATTTTGTAAAAGGTGCCAGCAAACCATGTGGAATGACAATCACACAGGAAGAAGATGCCACAGTCTGAATTCACCAGTGACAAAGATGAAAGGCATTGGATCATGGTTTTTGCAGGAATCTGACCTCCACGCCTACAATATGGTTCATATAGCAGAGTCCTACTGTGCCAGAAAATACATTTATATTTGTAACATGCTAAAAAAACTGTGAGTACCATGATATCCTTGTTCTTTTTCTTACTTTCTTTTTGGGCTTAGAAAACAATTTCTTTTCATTCTGTCCTTACTTTTTTAACTTTTTTTTTTTTTTAAAGCAACTCGCTTCCCAGATTAATCGTTGTTAATAAATTTATGGCTGATAATTTTTTTAAAAGAGCATTATGTAGGAATGTGAAGTAATGAATACACCAGAACGATTATTTAGAGTCCTGGACAATAATGATCACAGAAGCATAGAACCCCTACAGCTTCCAAAGAAGAAGTGAGAGCTCTGAAATCAGAGCTGTTTTAATACCTCTACCCACACATGGACATGCATGTTAAAACTGATGCCCACAAAGTTTATAACCTCTGTCATGGTAACTGATTGGTAGTTAAGCGTTTTTTGGGGTTCATTGCCATTGCCCCTTTATCTTAGACTAGTAGACAACATTAATTTTTAAAATGTCTGTTTTGTACAGGGCAAAGCAGGCCACAAACAGCTGAGCACACTGACACAGAACAGACTGCCTTTGCAGCTCATGCACAAGGACTTTATGCTTGTTTACTGCTACCCAGGTCTATTGCCACAAGTAAGACCAGCAGAAACAGAAGAATAATCAGTGAAAATTGATTTCTCTGTAAGGTGGGAACATCCCCGACCCTTTTCAGACCCCTTGTTGTTCATCCTCCACTGGACCCCAGTGCCTGGAGCTGTATCAGTGCCTCAAGCTCAGACAAGTGCCTCCAGTGTATGCTGAGCTGGCTGGTGTGAAGGAGGGCTTGCCAGAGAGAGACCAGCTTGTCTGTCCCTCAGGGCATGGGAAAGCAGATGTATATCTGTCTGCAGCTGGGCAGAGCTTCTTTCCCCACTTTTTTCCCCTCCAGCTTTGCCCCTGGTCTCTGGGATGAAATCTTGCCCATCCTGAGCAGGTCCCAGGGAGTTCATATCCCCCTGGAGAAAGCCAATAGCACCTTCCCACTGGGCTGAAGGCCCTGAAGTCTCCAAAACCAAACCAGGCTGCCCCACACCCATCGTGGGGCAGCTCCAGCCATGGGAACAGCTCCTGCACAGTGCCACTGAAAAGCAGTTTCAGCAAACACACCAAAACTGGGCACTTCTACCCTCACACTGGTGCCTTCTCCTCACTGCCCATTGCATAAAATGTGAACAGAATCTGGGTTTTATCTTATTAGTGACCTGCTTCAAGCTCATATTCCCCGTACTTCTGGAACTATTTCTGTGATGAACTGTAGATGGAGTTATTAACCCACCAGAAGCATCTGACAGAGGAAAAGGAAGAGGCCCTCAGCACGTTCTTCTCCAAAAAATTTCCAGTCTTTGAGATTGTTTGTTCATTTACTAAAAATAGTATATTTAAAAGCATGGAAAGGCAGAAGGCTGGAGTTATTGAGGCATGTGACAGATATGACAGATGCCTGGCTTGGAAATGCCACAGGACTTCTTCTCCATGTACCATTATTCACCTCTGGACACTTAACAAATTCTGCACCTGCAGAAAAAAAAGAACAGAAGACATAAATGCAACAGGAAAAGGAAAGATTTTAGGATCAAAAAAGTTACAACCAACCTACCCCTCAACTTGCAACATTCTTAGAAACGAATAGCCAAATTTACTTGATTCCATTTCATTTAAGGAGTAGCAGTAGCTCCTCACTGTTCTGCAGTTACCTGTTCACATCACAGCTCTCTCTCATATTTCAGCCTTGTTTTCAGCTTATCCTCAATGGTTTTTGAAGTTGAGCAAAACTTTTTGAAGCCCCCTGTTCGGTAGCATCAGTATTGGGCTAATGCAAACAAAACCAGGTACACTTTCCAAGACATGCCAACTGTCTGCTGAAAAGATCTGGATAACATTCCCTTTGTAATAGAGGATCTCTCTATTGTTACAAAACTTGCACATTTCTAAGGAAGCAGAACACCCAGTATGTAGTGGGTTAAGAAAATCCCCTGGAACTGCATCATAAGCAAATTTTATCCCTGTTCAGTGATTTATTTAAATGCAGTTATCTCTGAAGGATAAGAAACAAATCCTCAGGGTGTTCACAGAAGCAGAGAGTTGGGGCACAAGGGGATTTTTCACCTTCAGATCGAATTAACTGACTCTCTTCTGAAATGAGGATGGTCAACTGGAATGGTCAACCAAGCATTTGTCCAAACTACAGAACATGACTGGCAGAGGAACTCTGCTGACCCAAAGGGGGGTTGAGTAATCTGGAAACTCAGCTGTGGGAGCAAGTGAATTAACAGAGACTGCTGGGGCTGAAAACCAACAGCCAGTCCTACAGAGGATCCTGCAGAGCTGTTTGATTTAGAGACTCTCCTCACCTCCCTCATTGGTTCTCCAAGGGTTTTGGTATGCATTTTCCTATCACCCTCAGCAATGTGAAGATATCAAGACAAGTTAGGAAAGTTAGGAAAGCTGGTCTGCTCTCTTCTAGGCAGCTGTTCCCAGAACTGCATGCTGAGGCAATCGTGGAGTGTGTTCTCACCCCCAGAGGTCCACACTAGACCCTGGGTCAGGCCACTAATTTACACCAGGCCATTGCAGGGGGTGGACTAATTCTGGGGAGTGCTAACACATGCACTCATTATTGTCAGTCTGAGCAAGGTGGTATGGCAAGCCCATATAATGTTAAATATTCAAGTTTTCTTGTGCAGATAATGCTACAAGATAAACCTCAGACAGAAAA
Source organism: Sitta carolinensis (assembly GCA_032173965.1). Classification (NCBI taxonomy): domain Eukaryota; kingdom Metazoa; phylum Chordata; class Aves; order Passeriformes; family Sittidae; genus Sitta; species Sitta carolinensis. Next base: position 7,043,674 of record CM063292.1, read on the forward strand.
TTGTTCACATTTACAGGGAGTATAAAGATTATGCCTTTTAGCCAGCCTAAAAGTATGCAAAATTACCATTTAAAAATAAAATGCCTTGATAAATTTTTGTTACAATCCATATGATACTGCAATTATTTGAACTTCTAACAGGGCAGTAATTTGATGTTGTGCTGGAAGAAACAAAACATAATAATGCGTTCATGTTAAGATCCCACATTAAATGGAGGAATCACCCTTGAAAGGATGGATATCTGATTCTCTGTCACCCTGGCATTTCTTCAGGGCTCTCTGATGACAGAGCCTCAGCCCACTAGTGCTGTTCATGTGGGAGAGCAGAAATGAGAGTTTGGGCTGATAATTGAATAATAGAGAATGCATGGCTGGTTTGCTGCATTGTACTGGAGCCAGCGTGGAGGCAGGTGGTGCCAGAGGGGTCCCAGGCTGTGGCTCTGGCTGTGGCTGTGGCTCTGGCTGTGGCAGTGGCTGTGGCTCTGGCTGTGGCTGTGGCTCTGGCTGTGGCTGTGGCTGTGGCTCTGGCTGTGGCTGTGGCTCTGGCTGTGGCTGTGGCTGTGGCTCTGGCTGTGGCTGTGGCTGTGGCTCTGGCTGTGGCTGTGGCTGTGGCTGTAGCTGTGGCTGTGGCTGTAGCTGTGGCTGTGGCTGTGGCTCTGGCTGAGTCTGTGGCTGTGGCTCTGGCTGTGGCTGTGGCTGTGGCTGTGGCTGTGGCTCTGGCTCTGGCTGTGGCTGTGGCTGTGGCTCTGGCTGTGGCTGTAGCTGTGGCTGTGGCTGTGGCTCTGGCTGTGGCTGTGGCTGTGGCTCTGGCTGTGGCTGTGGCTGGCTGTGGCTGTGGCTGTGGCTGTGGCGCTGTGGCTGTGGCTCTGGCTGTGGCTGTGGCTGTGGCTCTGGCTGTGGCTGTGGCTGTGGCTGTGGCTCTGGCTGTGGCTGTAGCTGTGGCTGTGGCTATGGCTATGGCTGTGGCCCGCTGGCTGTGCTGGCTCTGTGGCTGTGGCTGCTGTGGCTGTGGCTGTGGCTGTAGCTGTGCTGTGGCTGTGGCTGTGGTGCTCTGGCTGTGGCTCTGGCTGTGGCTGTGGGCTTGGCTGTGGCTGTGGCTGTGGCTGTGGCTGTGGCTCTGGCTGTGGCTGTGGCTGTGGTAGCTGTGGCTGTGGCTGTGGCTCTGGCTGTGGCTGTGGCTCTGGCTGGCTGTGGCTGTGGCTTGGCTGTGGCGTCTGGCTGTGCTGTGGCTGTGGCTGTGGCTGTGCTGTGGCTGTGTGGCTGTGGCTCTGGCTTGTGGCTCTGGCTGAGTCTGTGGTTGGCTGTGGCTCTTGGCTGTGGCTGTAGCTGTGACTGTGGCTGTGGCTGTGGCTGTAGCTGTGCTGTGGCTTGGCTGTGGCTGTAGCTCTGGCTGTGGCTGTGGCTCTGGCTGTGGCTGTGGCTCTGGCTGTGGCTGTGGCTTGGCTGTGGCTGTGGCTGTAGCTGTGACTGTGGCTGTGGCTCTGGCTGAGTCTGTGGCTGTGGCTGTGGCTGTAGCTGTGGCTCTGGCTGTGGCTGTGGCTGTGGCTTGGCTGTGGCTCTGGCTGAGTCTGTGGCTGTGGCTCTGGCTGTGGCTGTAGCTGTGACTGTGGCTGTGGCTGTGGCTGTGCTGTGCTGTGGCTGTGGCTGTGGCTGTGGCTGTGGCTGTAGCTGTGGCTGTGGCTCTCGGGCTGTAGCTGTGGCTCTGGCTGTGGCTGTGGCTCTGGCTTGGCTGTGGCTGTGGCTTGGTAGCTGTGACTGTGGCTGTGGCTCTGGCTGAGTCTGTGGCTGTGGCTCTGGCTGTGGCTGTAGCTGTGACTGTGGCTGTGGCTGTGGCTATGGCTATGGCTGTGGCTCTGGCTGAGTCTGTGGCTGTGGCTGTGGCTCTGGCTCTGCAGAGCAGCACTGGCACACTGCTGCCAGGGCACCACTAGATGTCTGTCTCTGCCTGTGCTCGCCTTGCACCTCCTGCTCAGGAGGGCCTGGCCACCAACTCTCCTTCTGGATGGACCCCAGCTTCTGCTGGTGCTCGAGTCTGTTTGCCTCACATAACCTGAGTGCTGTGGAGAACACCCACTCATTGAACTAACTGCTTATCAGACCAGTTAACTGCAGCTACTCCTCTCCATGAGTGCACAGATGAGATCGTTCTCTTGCCCTCCACAATTGCATGGAAAAGTTAGAGCAGACTGGGGAGAGCAATGCACCCAGGGTGACCCAAGAATTAGTGCAGGGAGTGGGACTTTTGCTGTTGTCTCCAATTGTGTCAGGATTTTCAGGAATCCCCTTTCCCACAGCAGAGATGTCCAGTTTGCTGTGTGATTTTAACAGACTCATGTATGGCTCGACTCACTAATGCAGAGTTTACCTCTCAGGCTGTGATTGTTGGCTCTCTCTCAGATTTTGTACTTCTTCCCAGCTGACTCAGCTGGTTGCTTTGTTGAGGACTTTTCCCACTCCTCACACATTAAGTAAACCTGACTTGCATGCTCAGTTTGCACTCCCCAGGCAGTGCCAGAGCTGAGATCCTGAGGAAATGCTTCCAGCAGCCACACTCAGGGCTGCATCTGCTCAGCCAGGCACAGCAGTTCCACACCCAGTGAGTCTGAGTCTCTGGCTGGCTCCTACAGCAAACCTGCTCAGAGATCCACCTCAGCAGCACAGCCATCTCTAAATTAACCCGTGGCAAGCAAGGCAGCTACAGCTTCCAGCCATTTGTGCCTCTTTGCAGGAATTCACTGCCTCACGGCAGGACTAGGAGGGCCAGCTCAGATGTTGAGGTTTGCATGTGGACAGGGTAACAAAGGGCTCTCCCCTCAGCTCTGTCTCCCTCTTCTATTCCCCTACTCTCCAGTCTTCCAGAAAGAAGTGGAGAATTTTTTAGGATAAGATGCCCAATTTTAAATCTGACTTCAGATCCATTGTCATCCAATTTGGCTGTACTAAATGGATCAGGGAGCACATCCCTTGCATATGTTAAAGTCCCTCAAAGAGTCATGCAGTTATCTAGCTTATTTTCCCTCCTATTAAATAAGCAATTCTTTCTTTTGAGTGGGTATCTACAATTACCTCTATTTCCATTTGAGAAACTGAGCTAGAGTGAGTCTCAGTGGTTTGCTAAAGGACCACTCACAACACTTCTGGCAGACTGGAGAGAAAGCCAGGAATGGAAAAGACAGCTAAAGGCTTGGATACTCAGTGTTTTACCAAGCTGGCAGCCGGTTCTTGAACAAAATAAAAGTACTCTTCCACAAAATGTTCAATTACACTTTGGAGTTCAGTATCATTTAATATTATGGAGAATAAAAGTGTAAATGGGTTCGAGGAAAGAATTAGAAAAGTTGGTCCCAATGATGACAGAGCTGTTTACCTGTTTCACTAACAGACAGACTCTTGTATTGGACTGAGTACAAAAGCCCTCTTGTAACAGAAACCAGTCCAATCCATGGGATGAGGGAGAAAGGTTCCCTGTTCCATACCTATTGCTTGAACACTACCCCCATCTTCCACCCTGCTCACTGGGGAGATGGGATGTTTCACTCCAGAGGATTTGTGTTGAGGTCACCCCTCCAGCCAGAGGAGACAGCAAAGCTCTATTTCATGAGGGAGATCCAGCAAGCAAGAGCAGCTATGGTTCTATAATGCAAACAGGATTTGCAGGGAAGGAAGAGATATTTTTGTGATTTTCCTCCAAGATTCAGAGACTTTGTTCCCGTAAAGTATCATGTCTTAATTCAGGGTGGCTGGTTCAGGACACGCCATGGAACAAGCAATAATGGAACAGTTTGCATCGTGGTCAGAAGACTGAGCTGGTTAAGTCAATCTGAGTGGTTTTCTCCTTCCACAGACAGGAAATTAGGCTTTTCTGCCCTGATCCAGGCACCTACTGCACACCAGGCTGCCAGGTGTGGAAATCAATGTGAATAAGAGAAGAATCAATAAGAATAAGAGAAGACAAAATTTCAAAAAGGAGCCTTTCCACCTTTTGCAACCCAAGCTTGGTGCAGTGGATGTAAGGGTAATTTTGAAACTAAGGGCACTGCAATGCTGTTTTTGCTTTGCAAAGCAAATGCCAGCTCTCCTAGTGCAGTGGCAACTGATGGCAGCTCAAGGCTATATCCATTTTTATTCCATGAGTGTACCAGGAACTAGTAGTGCTGGGAGGTGGTTGTGGAAAATGAGGGTATCTAAACAATTACTTGTTTACATAAATATTGTAAATATGCCTTTAGTAAAGCACTGGGGTTATAGAACTAATTACTCTGCTCATCTCTTACTGACTTCCATGGTTCTACCTATTCCCTTTTAGGGTGGATATTTCATTCTTCATCTGGATTTGTATATGCCTTGGGTTTTATTGATCGTTATGTGAAGGTCAAACCAGATATGTGTTTTTCTCTCCTCAGGATCCTGTTTCCAATGCTACAATTATTAAGCAAGTACATTATTAGCAAATGCAGAAAAAAAAATAAAGCAAATTGAAATAAAACCAAACACCATCTATTTACATACTTATTTAATGATACACTTCAGTGCATGGTTAGTCACATACACTGCCTTGCAGTTAGAGAAGACTGTACTCCACTCACACCTTTCCCTTTCTTAGCTCAGAGAGTTCCTAGCAGCAACCCCAGTGAAGATTTCCCACACCTTGGCTTTGCCTTTCACAGGAAGCTGGACTCCTCCCCCAAAAGATCCTTATCTTAGTTTTCCTCTCATTTTCACACTGCTCAGTTGTGCAGTTGTGTTCTTATACAGTCTTCTTTTTTTTTTTTTTTTTTTTTTTTTTTTTTTTTTTTTTTTTTTTTTTTTTTTTTTTTTCCACACCATTAAATTTTAAAGCTGGCAAAATTCTAGCCAAATAGAAATATCCTGGTGTGGGGCTTTTTTCTCAAAATGAGAAAATCCTCATTTATCAATTGAAACATTTTGTTCATTTCAAACCACTAATATTTCAGGTTTTAATTTTCAGGATTTTTTTTTTCCTCATAAGCTTCTAAGTTACATTTAAGGAAATTTATCCATACATAGGATTCTTTTGTTATTGTTTGCCATCTTGGAGGCTAAACTGATCCTGCGCTTGCTAAAAGATCTGTAGAAAGAATATCTTTGATAACCCACTTGTGACATGGAATTAAATCCATTCTGGAGCAGCACTGTGAGAGCCCCACCGCAGCCACTCTGCTCCTGAATAAACAGACAGACCAACACTGTCAGCAGCCTCTCCTCTGCTGCTCTGAGCTCTGTAACTTGCCTTTAAATGGGCTATTGTTTGGCTCTGAATATTTTCATTTAGGGCCTTAGCATTAGACTCCCTGACACATTGTTAGCAACACCAAACCTTTCAGATACATCAAGGAGACAAAATTGAAAAGCCAGTGAGATAAATCTATGCTCCCAAACAGATGCTGAACAATCACATGCAGCTTGAGATGCCAGTTCCTAACATCTTATTTCAGCAAGTCTTACTGATAAGAAATTTAATACAATCTCACCAAACACAAGCTGAATCAGCCTATGGGATTCATGGATTTTAAAGTAAGCAAGGAGAGCTGTGACTATCCAGTTTGATTTGCATTGCACAGGCCAAAGAATTTCGTCCAGTAAATCCACTATCAAATGAGTTATTGCTTCCTTCCATGTAAGCAATCCTTAGATCCAGTAAGTTGTGGCTGAATTATGGCACATCTTCCAGGAGGGCATCCAGCTTCCTTCCATTCTATAATACTTACAAGGCTAGGCACAGAGCCCAACAAGCCATCTCCTTCCCCATTTCCTAGTGCTGGAACTTAACCCAGCCATGATGTGAAGGTAAACTTATGTTGTGAAAATTGCTTCCGTATACCACTGGCCTTATCCCGTGCCAGAATTATACCTTTACTCAGGGAAATACGTGTTTCTTCAGAAATGATGGCTGGGATAGTGGGAAGAAATCAGTCAACAAGAGGATTGCAATCTACAAAAGTTCTTCTTGTTTGGATCTTATCCCGATTTCTTTCTCAAGCTTGGAGAAATTCAAAAAGTAAAGCAGAAAATGGAAGGAGGAGTGAAGACAAAAGGACACAGGGTGAGAACATGAAAATATCTCAGATTTATCTTGTGCCCCTCACTGGAAATTCTGGAAAATAAAACCTTAGACATTAGGAGTGTGGTGGTTTAAAGCACACAGTCCTGTTGGGCTCACTGTCCCCAGCAGGATGAGGGAAAGAGTCAGAAGAGAGAAAGTGAGAAAACTCGTGGGTTGAGATGAAGACAGTTTAATAGCAAAGCAAAAGCTGTGCACACAAGCACAGCAAAGCAAGGAATTAATTCCCTGTTTCCCAGGGGCAGGCAGGTGTTCAGCCATCCCCAGGAGAGCAGGGTCACATCCCATGGAACGTTCCTCAGCAGCACAGACACTGTCACTCCAGACAGCAGAACTCACTCCAACAGGCTCTGACTCATCTTTGGGTGCCTCTGTGTCTACCACCAAACAGCAGCATGTAAAGAGCATTAACTCCTTACCTGGTGCTGGTTTTGTGGGGTAAATCTGAACATTAACCTAGCTATGTCTGGATGAATGCAGACTGAAAATGGTCCTATTTATTCTACCGACAGGTATCTGAAATCAATTTGCAGCTGATTTTGTGTATCTATTACATAATTGCAACAAAGAATATGTTTAATAAGCAGAATCCCAACAAGCGCAGGGTGGAGGAGATATTTTTGTTGTTGTAGGTGTTTGCCATTGGTGACATAAGCAAATACAAGATGTCCCAGCTGCAGCCCATTCTCCCGCCTGACTCAAGATTTTAATGTGAAAATGGCTATTTTTAGGCTGGAGCTCATTTGAGGTTGTTCTGTGTCCCCAGCATGTAGCTGATTGCTGATAACCTATTTGGGGGAGTGGGGGTGAACCAGTGCAATCTGCAAACATTATGAATCAGATTGACTGAAAAGCAGAGCAAATGCTGCAGGGACCTTCCTGAGATTCAAGTCCGATCTCTGGTACTCTGCCTTCTCTTGAAGATCCACTCTTTAGCTATAAGTGACACTTCTTTCACATTTTAAATAGCTGGCAGAAAATAAAAAGGAAAAGACCCTAAAATGCTTTTGCCAGACTAGTCAATGCATTTAAGATTAAGCTGAACATTTCTATACATCAGTGACCTTTAAAATCTGTTAGGAAGGTGAGATGTTAGGATTTAGTCTCAGCCAGGTGATTGATGTTTTTTTTTCAACTGCAAAGCAAAGCTATAGCCTGTAGTCTAAAGCTTATTTATAATCCTCTTTAACAGCACTTGGTATAAAGATACAACTCATTTCTTTGTGAAAATAGCCTGGCTCTGCAATAGTGTGATATATTGAAAGAAAACAAAGTAAGAACCTGGAGCTTGCCTCCAAGATATATATTAAAGAAGTGTCAATAATTGCCCTGCATTTGAAGGAATTTTGTTAATATGAAAACCTGGTAGCATTCCTACAGAGTAAGTGTCAATAAGGGTGCTCATTCATCCACTTACCCTCTGAAAGGGATTGGCAATGACAATAAACTGCAACAGAAGCAGCTTTGTGGGTGGGGTGTTCGTTTCTCAGGATGCTCCGAGGGATGGGATGTAATCCCAAGGATGTCATTCCATCCCACCTGCAGGTGCCAGTGCAGGAGGAGCAGTCCGAGGGCCAGTGGTCCTTGACAGGAATGTTTAATGAGCCTTTCTCCCTCCTCGGCCCGCTCTGCCCTGCCCCTCCTGTGCCCCAGGAAAGGTGCACCCAGCTGGAAATGGACCTGCCCTTCCATGAGCTCTAACCATGCAGCTTTTTCTTCCTGTCCTTAGTGAGGACATGGGAAGAGGCAGAGAAGTCCCCTTGCCTTCACTGAAGGAAAAGTTCAAATTCAATCCCTTGGCACTCGGATGTCAAGAGGAAGGCAGGACCTTGCTGTCCTTTACCACGACCCTGTTGTCTGCATTTTGCCACCTCATTATCTGACCCTGGATTGCACCTCCCACAGTAAACCACTGATAAACCCACTTTATACCACCACCAGACATTTGCCTTCCTTCTGGAAGACCATGTCAACTTCTTTTTTTATTCCCTCCTTCATTATGATTTTTCAATACACAAGTCTGTAAATAGCACATCAGAAAAAACATCAAAAATGGAAAGCAAAATCTATTTGTTTTACTTAAAGGGATATACCTCAAAGCCTGTCCTAATGCACTTCCAGAGCATGTCTGCTTGGGGATTGAAGTATTAAACACGCATTATGGCAGGTTTCAACCCTGCCATCACTGAATTGCTTGATTGCAGCTGAGCTGCAGTAAAAATTCACGAGGAAACACATCCCTGGTACCTCAGGGCAACTTCTGTTGGAATCTTCCAGTGAGGGAAGAGGTGGGAGTCCAGCCTGAGGGGTTGCAGTGCACGAAGACCCTCCTGGGCAGTCAGTCCCAAGGGATGCCCTGCCTGCTCCCTGCTCCCACTGCCTCTGTCCTCAGCCTGGTGGGGCTCCTGCTCCCTCCACAGCTGAACACACACCTCGATCTGGTTATAAATATGTATTATAAGAGTGGATTTCGCAAATATTAAGATGAGTGCTCTATGTATGAGGTTAAAGTAATTTTGCTATAAAGATACAGCTTTTATTTTTTCTGTTAACTGAACTTAGACATAAGAGTGGAATAGCTGATGTAGTTATGGAGCTGCTTGCTTGGGGTAACATCCACTGAACATAGGATGAGGACCCCTGCTACTGATATTCCAACTATTGTCTGAAAAAGGTGTGGGGTGAAGCCCAAGTTGGAAGGGATAAGAAAACCACAACCAAGCCATGCACATGCTCTAAAAAGGTGGACCCAAGGAGGGGCCATGCTAAACAGTACCTAGAAATTGTCAAATAGTTTTGTGGGAAATTTGAATATGCATACTGATTTAGGAATATGCAATAAGCTGATGCAACAGAAAAGGTATTTACAGAAAAAATACCTGCTCCAAGCACCATAGGTATGCTCTTGGTTGAATGTCAAGCACCCAGCCATAAAAACTTTGCTTCATTTTCTTTGTCTCTTACTGTCATTTTTAAAACTTCTAAATTTTAACAGGAGAGTGAAGCTCCTTTTTCACAATCTTTACCCAGGCAGCAGCTCCCCACACTCCACAGCTACCAGTCCCCATCACTGCATGCAAACCTTTTCCCTATTTAGTAACTAGGGGAGTTAATTCCGAGATTTCATTTAGGGGAGTTTTAACGTAAAAGGGTTGCTGTTGAATTTAAACAGCATCATCTTCCTTTTTTGAGGAATCAGCATATTTGTACAGTGGCAGAGTAAAGTATTCCTGCAATCACAGGCAAGGAGCTTTCTACACTGTGCATGTCCCAAGAACTAGGTGCAAATGAGCTAGACAGATTTAAAACCACATCAAGCTTCAGGTTCTGGAATGGAACCTCCGTTTCTCTGACTGAATACCACTGGGACTTAACTGCAGTGCAGACCCTGGAAAAAGCCCAAACAAATATGCTTGGAAAGGGTCAAAAACCAATGGCAATGTGATCAAACCCAGGGTTTCTGTGAGCAAGGAGAAGGAAATGCTGACCAATCTCTCAAAGGAAAGACTGAGTCAACATGTAGGAAAAAAATATCAGTTTAAACATTTCTGTATAACTTTAGTCAAGGGGTTTGGTTTGCCTTTGTCCCAGGGAAAAAGAATTTTAAGTTTCTTTCCAGGGCATTGTTCCACCAGGTGGGGTGTGATGAACTCAACACATCAAGGGCCTGGGAGCAGCCCAAAAGATCAAGGGCCAGCAGTGGCCAATAATGGAACATCAGTGGCCACCTAGGAACCTCTACCCCAGACTCTGCTTCTGGCAGAGCTGGAGACATCTGGTCTGGAAAGGCCTGATAAGAAAATCAAAGAATGAAGATTAATTAACATCGGAAGTGGGGAGATTCAGATCCAGTGGGAAACTGAATACTGGCTCAACTCTGGACCAATGAACTTTAAAACAGTGCATCTCTATGTATAAAGTTTGGGAGAAAATCCTGCAGAAACATATATTATGGAATGATTCTCTCTGCACACCTATGTGTGGGTGAGTTGATTTCTGTGGTACATCCTGGCCAGAACGACATTCTGGCCAGAGAAAAAAGTAATGCCTTGACTCTGTAACATTAAAAATGTTGTTGGAGGGTTTTTGTTTTTCAACAAACATAGTGAAAGGACTGATTTTATTCTGTGTAGTCAGTCTGGAATGTCCCACTTCCTCTGAAAACATCGTTGGAGAAACATGATGTATATATTTATTTTACCTGAAAGCAATACAGGAACGTTTGCTGTTACATCTTGATATGAAAATGTTAACTGTTAGTGCTGCACTTCTCAGAGAAAGAAGCAGAAAGGAAAGAAAAAAGCTCGAGTAGCAGGTAAACATCCCTGCTACTGCATCTTTCTCTGCATGTCCAGCCTTTCTATTTTGGTTCTTTGCTGAGAGGAAGTACAGGACCATACCTAAGAAACATGACTGTCAGCATTCATTAAGACCAATGCTTAATCTCAGCTGACAACATCAATGTCAGAACCGTAGCTGGGAGCTGGCAGCATTTCAATAGAGGATTCTTCTGAGCTCTTACACACTACTTCAATAAATAATCCTACCGGGAAATATGGAGAGGAGCATTTAAAGTGATTTTAGCTGGCACGTCACTACAAGGTTGAACCACCATGTAGTGATGTGCCCATTGCCTAATTCCACTTGAAATGTTGAAATACAGCTTTTAGCTCCACAGAAGCATGTAGGCCTCTATTTACATGCAAATTAATGCTATTCATGTGTGAACTACAGCAGGTACTGATTCTGCCAGATGGAATAATTTGGGGATGGGCCCATTCTCTTCACTGAGGGCTGCATGTATTCTCACATGCTGTAGATAATTGTTGGAGTTTCTATGTCACCAGAAGTCCCAATTAAATAACTATTTAAATAATTTGTTTTTTTTTTTTTCCAAGTGAAACATGGTCATGCATGCAGTTGTGTAGACTAAAAATAATGGTGACAGTAATCACAGTCCTAATGCCACCATTAGTAATAACACCATTAGCACTGAGGCAGAAGCAGGTGGCTTGGGGCAGAGTAGCTGGAAACCTGGACTTGTCTCTGTCCAGTGATTTTGGACATGCCATTTCATCCCAGAACCAGAGACTGTAACAAATTGGAAAGGACCCATCAGGACCAGGGAGTCGTTGTCTCTGTCTTCCTTTTGTTTTTCTCTGTAACTTATTCACAGAAGGTATGATACTTTACTCAGTTCCTGAACTGAAGTAGGCAAAAACCCCCATAAATGTTACTGTGACATTTATATGCGATTTGCTGCATTAGCCCCCACTTGACCTTCACTAGCAGAGAGGGTCACTTGATTTTAATCAATGGCAGCCCCTAATTCCACAGAATTAGGATATTGAAAAGCAGTAGGTGGCTAAACTGACTGATGCAAACAGGCCTGGTTTGGCTGATGGTACTTTATTTGAAGCACTGATATGCTTAATATTTGTTCAATTATCATCAGCAGAGAAATCAAGATATCTGTGTGAACCTCCTCAACATGCAGTGGCCAACTTTATATGAGGCAGCAACAAAACAAGACCTGAGAGGAATCAACAATAGGATCTGCTGATCTATTTACAATTGGAAGCTACAAAGGATTTTTTAGCCCGTGATTTTCATTCTCTTGAAGCTGGAGATGCAGAGACAGATTTTGACAGTTCCACAAAGAAAAGGATTTAATTAAACTGAAGAAAATGAGATAAACTTTGCATAACAAAAGAAAGGAGGAAAATTCACCTAACTTGCATAAAGAGGCTGTGAGGGGCTGTCCCCACCTCCTGCTCTCCTTGGAGCCCAGTTCCCATGGTGTGACCTCCCAGGCACTGACGGGGCTGTGCCCTCCCTGAGCCTGCCCAACCCCGGTGGCTGCAGAGTAGCCATGGACAGCAGGGTTTGGAAAAGAGAGCACAATCAGCTGCACATTCACGAACCCACAAATGCAAATGACTGGAAAGATCATAATAAAAAAAAACCCCAAACCAAAACAAAAAGCCACAAACAAATAAACAAACAAACCCACATCAGAAAATCTCTAAATTCAGGCTAGATATGCAGCCATTGGGAAGGTCAGCAGAGCCCTTTCCTTTTCCAGCTTTTGTTTTTCCAGAGCCATGTCAGGAGCACTCAGCTTCACTGCTCCTACCTGCTGGAACACTCCCAAATGCCTTTCCATGTCAGGGGCCAGGGGATGGGTTTGCTTCACCTGTCAGTGATGGGGAGCCCTGCAAAGCACAGACTTACCATGGGATCCTTGCAGTGGGAAATACAGCAACATCCAACCATGGAATAATCCCCTCATGCTAATCCTTAATTCACAGTCAAAGATATTTCTCCTTAAATATAAATGGCCTTTCTGAAAGGCCATTTAAAAATAACAGCAGTCTCATATTCCTGTAGAAGGGAAAAGAAAAACCTCAGTTGTGAGAATCACAGGTGAATGGCACACATTCTGATATTATTGCCTGAATCTCTTTTGTTTTACCAGTGATAAAAACAAAATAGAACCAAACAGGCAAATTCCATTCTGGACTTTTGATTTTTTTTTTCCCCATATACTTGATTTTAGGACACTAATTTTATTTTGTCTTTTAAATTTAATCTCTCTTGGTCAAGTCTATGGGATAACAATAATCTCAGGAAGTAAACAAAGGGCACTCCCCTGTAGCTGGTGTCCATATCTGAGATTGCTGTGTTTTCAGCTGGTGGCACAAGTTTGTGGATGGAAAAGCTGGATTTTGCTCACTTGCTAACCAGCACCCCCTGACAGAGACATGGACTCAGCCCCTGCCTGGTTCATTGTCCTTGTTTTGTATAACACACAACACGGACTTTTGTGAATTTTTTTCAAGGTTGTGAAGAATTATTTTTTTTATTAGTGATTGTTTCCTCTTATACACAAATTTACACAGATTAATGTGATTAGTGAAAGAAAGATAAACTTTTTCATCCACATAGGTCACACTAGAGGGACAATAGGAGAGATCTTTCTTCTTAGAACAATATATAACATAGATGTTACAAAAACATTTTTTGTTTATTTCATTTTTTTTGAAAGAATATTAGAACTTTAAAATATTAGGCCTGAAACCAGACTACAAGATGTGGAAAGGGAGCACAAGCAAGGGGAATGCACAGGGAGATGCTTTCCCTGCTGTGCTCAGTAAGTCAGTCTCTGTGACGAAAGATTTGAACAGACTTGCTTTTAGCAGCCACTAATATGCTTCTCCTTAAAGAGTTTAATCACATTTTGAATCCACGTTTAATTTTATTTTCCAAAAACCTTGTAGTGATGAGTTTCACAAATTAATTTTACAGTCTGTGAAAAAGAACTCCCTCTTATTTCTGTTAAGTGTATCACCAGTAAGATTGCTGGTTATGTTCCTGCACACCCATCTTGGAAAAGAGTAAAGTAATAATTCCTGATGCTTTTTCTTTATATTGTTTATGAGGTTATCTGCTTCCATCATGTGCATCCCTTTCATTTATTTTCTAAGCCAAAGACTCCAAATCTGTGATCTTTCCTCCTATTTTGAGCATTCTTGTTGCCTTTCTCCTGTTTTAATATTCTGCCCTGAGCATTACTTTGGACTCCTCAGTACCAAATTTTATCTGCTATTTCATTAGTTCTCTGAGTTTATGGTCTTAGCCTTTCAGTTTGCAGTTTGACTATCCTGATAATTTTTTTTATTGCCACTACACATGAACCTCCAGGATCTCTGATAATGTGCTGATTAGTACAAATCCCAGCTGAAAGCCTTGGAGTGTTTCCCTTCAATAGAAAAGCAGTCCATGTATTCCTACCCTTTATTTCTTATCTTTTCAACCAGTTTTTAATGCTTTAGAGGACCTTTCCTCTTATGCTTTGACAGCTTAGTTTCCATGAGGGTGTCTCATGAGAAATGCTGTCAGGAGTGTTGAATGGAAACCACTTGGATGAAATGTTTGTTATCAGGAATTAGAATATTCATTCACCTGTGGAATGGACTGTTTGATTTCTGGAGAAAAGGAAAAGGAATTGTGAATCATTTACAGGATGTTTCCTGACATCACATCTCAAAGTAGATGCAGCAGATGACATTAAATATCATTATTTCAGTAACTTAGCTGATGTTTTAGTACTGTCTGGTGAATAATGTAACTGTTATTTTTCTCTAAATTCTATATAATCCCACTTTCGCTAATCTTTTTAATTACTTTTTTATTTTATTTTTAAACCGAAAACTAAAATAAAAACAGGGATGACCTGACATTAAACAGAACAAGCTGGACTTGCCTTCCAGCACACTTTGGTGAGGCTGAAGAGAAACAAGAGCTGATACTCAGTGCTGGAGCCCCTTGGCAGCTGCTGCCAACCCTGGCTTAGAACACCAGCCCTGCTGAAGGTGCAGGCAAGGCAGACAGAGAGCAGCAGCCTCTGCCCTCTGCTGCTGTCTGCTGGCTCTGGCAGCAGCACCAGGAGCTGCCTGCAGTGCCCAGCCTAGCACTCCTCCTTTCCAAGAGCCCAAGAAACACTCCAAACCCACAGGGCTCCGAGCTGGGGCTGCCTCCTTAACACCCGGGGAGGCAGAGAAGGGACACAAAGCAGAGAGCAGGGGGCACTGAGAGCCCTCGCTGGGCAGAGCCTTCCTGCTGAGCTCAGCCCTGATCCTGCCTGCTCCCTGCACCCCAGAGCCTTTGCTGTCATTCCCTGCACATCCCAGGGCTCTGCTCCCTACACCCCAGAGCCTCTGCTGCCATTCCCTGCAGATCCTGCACATCCGAGGCTCTGCTCCCTGCACCCCAGAGCCTCTGCTGCCATTCCCTGCAGATCCTGCACATCCCAGGCTCTGCTCCCTGCACCCCAGAGCCTCTGCTGCCAATCCCTGCACATCCCAGGGCTCTGCTCCTGCACCCCAGAGCCTCTGCTGCCAATCCCTGCACATCCCAGGGCTCTGCTCCTGCCTGCTCCCTGCACCCCAGAACCTCTGCTGCCATTCCCTGCAGATCCTGCACATCCAGGCTCTGCTCCCTGCAACCCAGAGCCTCTGCTGCGAATCCCTGCACATCCCAGGCTCTGCTCCCTGCACCCCAGAGCCTCTGCTGCCATTCCCTGCACATCCGAGGCTCTGCCTCCTGCACCCCAGAGCCTCTGCTGCCATTCCCTGCAGATCCTGCACATCCCAGGCTCTGCTCCCTGCAACCCAGAGCCTCTGCTGCCAATCCCTGCACATCCCAGGGCTCTGCTCCTGCCTGCTCCCTGCACCCCAGAGCCTCTGCTGCCATTCCCTGCAGATCCTGCACATCCCAGGCTCTGCTCCCTGAACCCCAGAGCCTCTGCTGCCATTCCCTGCAGATCCTGCACATCCCAGGCTCTGCTCCCTGCACCCCAGAGCCTCTGCTGCCATTCCCTGCAGATCCTGCACATCCCAGGCTCTGCTCCCTGCACCCCAGAGCCTCTGCTGCCAATCCCTGCACATCCCAGGGCTCTGCTCCTGCCTGCTCCCTGCACCCCAGAGCCTCTGCTGCCATTCCCTGCAGATCCTGCACATCCGAGCTCGCTCCTGCACCGAGCCTCTGCTGCCATTCCTGCAGATCCTGACATCCAGGCTCTGCTCCTGCAACCAAGCCTCTGCTGCAATCCTGCACATCCCAGGCTCTGCTCCCTGCAACCCAGAGCCTCTGCTGCCGTTCCCTGCAGATCCTGCACATCCCAGGCTCTGCTCCCTGCAACCCAGAGCCTCTGCTGCGAATCCCTGCACATCCAGGCTCTGCTCCCTGCACCCCAGAGCCTCTGCTGCCATTCCCTGCAGATCCTGCACATCCCAGGCTCTGCTCCCTGAACCCCAGAGCCTCTGCTGGCAGAGGAGCTGCAGGACAGGACAGAGTCAGTGGAAATCAAGGCTGCTGACACTGAGCAGGGCCCTGTCTGCCTGAAATAGAAGTTATCCTGATAATTTGGAGACCTAAGTGAAGTGAGCAGAGAATCTGTATGAGCAGGCTTTCACATCCTATTTCCTTCTGGTCAGGGCATGGAGAAAAATAATTTACCAAGGAAATGAGCTCACAAAGACATAACGTAAGAATTAGTAATGTCTAAAATGAAAACCAAAACCTCTCTGGATGTTATATTTTCTTATAATTTCATTAAAAGAATCATTTTTCATCTCGAAAAATACAAGTTGGATTTTATTTTATTTTATTTTATTTTATTTTATTTTATTTTATTTTATTTTATTTTATTTTATTTTATTTTATTTTATTTCTTGCTTGTGTTACTTCCTGATGAATAATCACATAGAGATAAAATTCAGATTCATGTGCACCAAGCATTTCAGGATACAAAATGTCATTGATAATTCCCTAAGACATACATTGCAAGATTCCCAACATTAAGATTACACTTAGGACATCTGCGAAAACTAGAATGGTAAAAGACATTAAATAAAATTAACCTTTCCCTGTACTTCAAGTAGAATAAAGAGTTTGAATTCCTGCTGCATGTGTCAATCCCACTCTGTTTTGCCTCTCCAGTCATGACCAATTTCATATGGAAAGTTATCTAAATCAGGGGAGCTTCCTACAAGGTTTATCTGGAGCTACACAACAATTTTAGAAAAAAAACTAAACAGGAAATGTTAAAAGACAACCTCCACCCTGCCAATAATCTAGAAACATTTAATGAGGGAGAATTACTGCTCCTTAACAAAATGGAGAAAGGTTAGAATGCTTGATGGGAACATTGTTGAAATTTTTCCTTTCTAAGGTGCTCTGTGCTGGCTGGGAGCCATTCACTCCTGCACTACAACTGAAGAGAACATTTGCCTCCTTGGTTTTCACTCTAATATCTCACAGCACAAGCAGAGCTTTTGTTATGCATCAGCAGCTGCCAATATTTTAATGAAAGGCTCCAACAAAACCGGTTGTCCTTTTCTTTTCATTTCTTTTAGCTGGCAGCTCTTCAGAGTTTCACTCCCCAGTTCAAACCCAGTCTGCTGTGATCTCCATCCCAGCCCTCCAGGATCTCCCAGGATTGTCCCATTACAAACTGATTGACTGCACTGTCAGAACCTCTCAACAAACTTCCCAGCTTCATTTAGTCTGCAGACTTTGCTCTTCAGCAAAGCAAATTCCCAATTCTACCCTTATCTCATATTGAACTGGAAGGAATATTTCACATCAGATGGGTTCCTGCTGAATCCAGATATATTTAACACAATCTTTAAGTCTGTCTCTTCATCCTGTGATCTGCATTTGTTTCTCAACATGTAAGGCCTTTCTTTGCCTATTTATATAAGATTTTAAGTTTTTATATATATATAATTCCTGTCCAAGTGTATATTTCTCCAGCACTCTTGGATACTGTGATAGGCACAAGAAAATTGTCAGGCACCTTAGAAAGCCTGTGCTTAAGACACATAAATCTGCAGAAGTTAAATACAGGGCTACACACTCCCTTGAGCTCACTTGAGTGACAAAAAGGTCTGTGGGCTTTTTGCACTGGACTCTGCTGATGTCTCTGTTTTGTACTGTTGGTAACAACAGCACTTAACCAGCTTCCTTTCTGGTATGATATTCCAAGGACCTTTCAGTAAATCAGTTGCAATCAGGGGGAAAAAAAAGAAACCCTTGAAAGATAATAAATGTCAATTCATTTGTACAACAAGAATAATGAAGCTGATTGCAAAACACAGGTTAGAAAAAACCAGTGGAGACAGTATGAATTATATTCCTATTCATGACACAGAATTTAAAAGCACAGAATTTGCCAAGTTTTAAAGAATTCCAGCAAGCTGATATTTTTTACCCGTTTCTCCTGGCTTTGCTGATTTCTCTGGCAGTGATATGTCTGTGGAGATATAACACTGCTTGGCGTGCTAAATAGTGTCACTTTCTTCTGATTCTGTCGAGTTTTCATGTTGACTAGCACAAGGAAATGTTAACCTCTCCTGTTCTCACTCCTTCAGCATGATTTCTAATACTTCTGACACAACCCCTTGCATGTCCTCATTTCTCTGTAATTACATTAGCACGATGATGTGCCTTCATCTGGGACTTCATCAGGATTTCATCTTGTAAAGAAGAAAAAAAAAAAGACCCAGATGACTGAAGTACCTTTTTTTCTTATGGAATCACCTTCAAAGCCTTAACCTCAATGTTTCTAGAGATCTGTCAGCTTAGAAGTAACACCTGACACCGTCAAATTATTGCAATTATCACATCCAGGGCAACCACTTCTGCCTCCCCTGCCATCCCAAGGTTTTCTGAAAACAAAAAGCAGGGTGTCTTTCAACTTTGAGAGCTGTTAGCCACAGGTGTGACTTAGACTTACCCACTAATTCTAATGTAGGGTCCCAGGAAGATTTGACAGAGATTGATTCCAGCCACACCAAGCATGTCACACATCAAACTCCTTCACAGATGCTTATTCACCCATCAGATTATATAAGGCTGACCCTGGAATTGCTGAGAACTGGAAGGAGTAAAGACGGGGTTGGATGTGTGTGCCAGGTCATTAAGGCTATTCTGGTAAGACAAAACAGAAGGGTATGATGCAGACTTTCTACCTCAGGCTATGAACTTGTCATTTTACAAGAGAAGTGAAGCCAGTCTGCCTAACTGCCTGAGCAATAAATAGATCTTCCTTCCTAGCACATATAAAAGCAATGGACACCTTCTACTTCAGTTTTTCTTCTTCATTCTCTCATCTAACATTGCCCTGAGCTCTTCTGGAGTGCTTGTTTGAGAGTGCTCACTGTTGATTCCCACAAGCAATTAGTCGTAGTAATGGGGCTATGTTTTATGCCACGACTGTCATTTTATGTTTACAAACACAACACCAGAACCTCATGAAGTAGGGGGATGCCACTTATTTTTTGCAACCTGAAAAAATGCCTAAAATGGGAAAGAAAAATACTGCAGCTATTTCCTAAAAATTTCCCACAGCATGTCATTAAGTAAACTGTAATGTGGGCAAGCACAGGACCCGGGCCATTTTTGTAGAGCTGAGATTTTCTCCACTGACACAATTTAATACTAAATAGGGGTTTGATCAGATATTCCAGTTTAAGATGGTTTCTTCCCTATGGCAGAAACCTGCCTATGCCACAGGGGTCTGACAAGAGGAAACTCAGCAAGGGTTCAATTTTGAATCCTTATTATTAATACAACATGGTTCACACTGGACTACTGAGAAAGTGTTGTGTGGGTGCACAAAAAACATATTTAGGGTTTATTAAAACAGCTGAAGGATAGATATTGCACTGACTGACCTCTCCCCCTCAGCCCTTGATATTCACAGAATTTAGGGCAGCTGAGCCAATTTGGTCTCCTCTATCTGGCAGGACATTAATTTCAGTTATGTTAATGTCCAGCCCAATACCCTGGTCTGCAGTGGGGTATTTTGAGCCTTGACAAACCTGTGGGGAGCAGTGTCAAAACCATGCTTCAAACCCCAGTGCTGACTGGAGATGAACTGAAAGAAGTGGTTTGCATTGGCTCTTTTCCTGTGGAAATACAGAAAGCCACGCGTCAAGGGAACTGGCTGTGCTCCTCCTCTGGCTGCTGCTTTTGAGTTCCTTAGCTCTGCAGTAATAACGAGTTGCTTTTCTTGCCAGATAGTAAAAACTTCATTCCTGGCCATCGTGTCATGAAAAGCACTGAGTTTCTTTGGAGACAACATTTGTTAAAGGCTAATATATGATCTTTGGTCCTCTGAGGAGTGTGCTTTCCTTTCTATGAACGCCTTCACCCTGCCCTAAATGAAAGCATGGCTTGTCCCCAGTGCCCTGGCACAGTTTGTGCACTCAGCTCCAGTCTCATTTCCTCAGGTCTTTAGGTTTTGGGTTGGCAGAACTTGTGTCTTCAGTTATTGCAACAAAATTATGCTTACAAACGAGGGAGATAATCAGGTCCCTTTAAAAATCAGGTTTATGGGAACTAATCTAAATGTGAAGTTAACTCATTTTTAAAGCAGCAGCTTAAACTGTCACTAAAGCAACAAAATATAGGCCTTTAGAGAGAAGGGAACATTAAGAGGAAGGAACAGAGACATCAGGTTACAGATAAAGTTGTTTCCTGCCCAGCAAACAAGTAGTAGAGCTAACCACTTCATCTTCCACCTCACATAAACAAGTAGTTGATGATACAATAAACGCAGCAAAAGTGAATCTCGGTACTGCAAATGGCTTTATGCCAAAGCACAACAAAAACCAGGCGCTGAGGCTGGATGAGCTCTTTACAAACAGGCAAGTTAAGACTGTAATACTGCACAAGATCATTTAAAGCCTCTAAAAACCCTTAAAATTTCTCTCCCTCTTTCACTGGCACTTTAACAAGGCAATTCCCAGTATTTGACTTGTGGAATAGCCTGGAGTCTAGCAGTTGGACCAGCAGCCTGTAGCGAGGCTGTGCCTTGCTGGCCCCATGTGCACGTTTGAAACCCCTCTGTACCACGATGAAAGCTGTACCTATTTCAGGGCTTATTTGCACAGAGGGAGTAGCTAAAGTTTTGATTACTGGGGCTGCAGATGGTGGGGCTGATTCTGAGAGTAGCAGGCTCTTCTCCCAGTCCCCAGCATCTGGAGACCACTGGCACCCATTTTTTTCTCGACGAAATCCTTTTCATCTGATAACAAATCTGTGACTCACATTGTTCACTTCAGCAAGCCAGCACAGTGTCACATCAGCTTTGTCCCCATCTTTAAATATATTCATGCCATCTGTCTCTTGGTCTCAACTGGTGAAACAATTGCAATGTGGGTTACGTACAATCAATTCCCAGTTGTTCTGAACAGCTTGAGATGTCTCACATCTAACTCAGTGGCTTGTGGAAGAGACTGGTAAATGACTTTTTATAGGAAGATGATCGCTTTAGGATTCCCTTTGCAGACATTTCAGATGGCAAGAAGTTCAGATTTTAGCTTGATATCTTTGCACTTTTTCTCCATATGGTTTCGGTTCTTCTTGCAAAGAAATGTGTTTGTCTCCATATGTCTCTTATCTTAGGTTTTTGTGTCATCTTTAATTAGAAATTGAAGATCACTTGGTTTGATTTATATCAGTATTTGTCATTGCTGCTATTGTCGTTCAGGCAATCATATTCAGATGTTAATGTCAGATTAAAATTATTCTTTATAGGGTCATAAATATGAAATATGCAATTAAAACATTGCCATTTTGGAACAACAGCGTGTGTGACAGACCCCTGCTCGTGGCACCTCAGCCAGCACTGTCCTTGTGAGAGAGCCCTGTGAATCTCTGCCACTCAGACCTGCCCCAGCCAAACACAGATTAAATCTGTGACTGCAGGTGGGACACGGTTCAAATTCAGACACTAGGGGAGTTAAATTTGCTCTCAGCTCCTGTGATCATGATGAAATTGTCAAAGGGAAGGATGGGGCATCACCCAAGCGGAGAATGCGGGTGGTCTCCTTGCTGGAAGCTGGGGATCAGGAGCCTCTGGGTGCCCTTGTACCCTTGGGAAGGAACCCAGGGGGAGCAGAGTGCTGGTCCCCATCAGGATACAGCTGCTCCTTCTGGGGTGGAAGCCAAACCATCCTCAGAGAGCAAAGTGGAGACTGTGGAGAAGCACAGGACTCAACAGGCAGGCCAGCACTTGTTACACAGCTTTGTAAGCAAAACCACTCTCACCCAAAGTCCATTTCTGAAAGTACATCATATTCCTAATTTATTTATTTTTTTTTTACTTAAAAAACTTTCAGCTTCCTTATGAGGTTACTCCACACTAACCTGTGGATTCTGGTGACAATAGGTAGGTCCTGCCTTGAAGCCTCTGGGATTTGTCTCTTTCTTTAAATGAAAGGAGCCTGAACAAATGTATAACTTCATTTTGGTAGGTCCTTTTTTCATGCTGTGCCTGTAACCAGCATTTCTCTTTCATGGGGAACCCTCTACAGTAACTGAGGTGACCCTTTTGTTCTGTTCCACACAAGCACAGGTAGCGTGAGGATCTCCAGCATCCCCTCATTACCTGTCCCAGAGGTGGTAATGTGCTCTCAGATAATCCATAAATAGTGCTAAGAACTGTGTGTGAAGAGCTGTACACAAAAGAAGCCTTTCACAATGAAACATAAACCAAGGTATTTGATTTATCCTGCAAATCACAGGAGCAAATGCTGCATACAAGTTACTGACACGCTGTCTTCCAGCTGGTTGTTGGAGCTGCTTATTTCCATTATTTCCACATTCCCAGGGGTCATTTTGCCATCAGGGATGGCTGCAGTCTGAGTGGTCAGAGCTGCCTCCAGCAGGGAGCAAATCCCTGTCCCTACAGCCCCTCACAGCACGAGGCAGGGAAAGGGGAATTCCAGGGCTCCTGGAGCAGCAGACCAAAGCAAGAATTTGTCAGGACTGATGGCATGGACACAGGCAGGTCCTTACATGTCAGGGAGCAGGTCAAATACTCATTTTAGCAAACTTCTAGAATGTTCTTAGATGCAGAGGAAGGGACACAAATTCAAGCACAAACTGCCCTCCTATCTGCTCCATCTATGATCAACACTGTCTGGAGAGATGATAAATAATACCTTTGAGAAATAGCCAGGCTCTATTCTGTGGGAATTTCATTTCTGTGTAACGTTTTTGATCATTCAGTCCAGTTTAAAGGGGAATTTCTTCTGCTCCCAGCCACTCTGGGAAACCCTGTTTTTGAGAGAGGATGTCTTGGAAATTGTTGTGCTACCTGAGATGCTTCATCTCTGTGCAGGGCTATGGGGATGCTGACAATAAAATAATAATAGTAACAATAGTAATAAGTAGTAATAGTAATAGTAGTAATAATAATAATAGTAATAATATTACTATTAATAATATTATAGTTATAATATATAATCTGAAGCACTGCTTTTGGACATTGACCTGAGTAAAATCAGTAACATTTTTGGAAGGCACCCAAGTTGTTTTAGCCTCCATATTTTCTTCTCTCCTAGTAGGTAAACTGAGAATAAATCAGGGCTTTTACTGCGGTACAAGAGAAACAACCTGTTACACTGGGCTTCGTGGGTCAGTGCTTTGATGTCTGTGCCAGTATAAATCTGAACTAAAATGTATTTCCGAACTCCTCAGGGAGAACAATAAAGAATGTGAAGGGAGCTCAGAGGATAAGTAGGCTCAAACATGAATAATGAGAGAGGCTTTCAGTGGACATTGCATTCATCTCATGAATAAAACAGGTCTGCTTTGGGTCTGCCTCCATCCCAGCCAGGGCAGCACTGTCCTAGGAGGAGCGGGACCCCTCAGGCTGTCACCTGCTGTGCAGATTTCTGCTGGGACAAACCTGTGCAGATACAGGTGAGAGTGGGAGGGATCCCCCCGCTCCCCCTTCCCAGCAGCCCCTCTGACAGCCAGGCAAGCCCTGCCCACCCCTGAGGGGCATCTCAGCTCCTTCCTGGGGCTCCCCTGGAACACCCTGGTGGAGCAAGAGGGAGAGAGGGTGACAAGGCATTCAAGAATTTGTCCAGTGAACCGTAAGAAGGGTCAGTGAGATGGTGGAGGCATAAAGTTTATTGAGAAGCAAATTAAAATGCAAAATATGGTGGACTCATATTGCAATGTCTCCAGTGAGAAGTCCAGTGAATATCAGTCTAAATTAATTTTGCCCTCTTTAATCAATCATGTCTTTATGAAATACAAATAAAGCCACATCAGTTTGACATGTTATTAAGGAAGAAAAGACAGTTGCCCTAAACGTCTGGTGACAATTTACATAAATGTCGTTTGAGGCAGCAAGGTTAAGACCTCCGGCAGAGCATTATAATATTCTAAAGATCATCAGCAACTTCAGACTGTATACAAACCAAGAAACAAAGAGGATTCATGCCCTGGAACCAGGGGGTGCTGGAGGAGTGAGAGAGGAGGAATTTAATTTGGCATCTCTGCAAATCTTAGAGAGTTTTTTAAGCATAAAAGGAATGTAAACAAGTCACCAAAATAAAATGGCCTGAAAGAAGAATATTTAGTGTGGTTTTCTTCAAGAACTATGATCCTCAGCTCATCCAAAAAGATCTGTTTTTGTAAAAGATCTGTGCAGCTAAGGTCCATGGTTGGTGTATTTATTACATTATAGTGTTACTGTGGCAGGATTTGTATTACTGCAACTCCCAAGTCACCAGATGGAAGTGAGACCCTGTTATGTCACACATGTTTGCTATAGAAGAATTTCACATGGGGAATTTTATTTTCTAAAGAGTGGATAGATGGAAGGAGTCTGACTTCCTAGGGATAAGCTGAGCATGACTGGTTAAACCCTGATTAAAGCTCAGGAATTGCCATTCACAGCCAGTGCCCAGCCCAGCTCTTGCCCCTCTCTGTCTCTCATATTCACCACTGGTTCTCTTCACAGAAAGGTCATCGGATCACACCAAAGTCTCACTCGTGGCCAATTTCTCTCATCAGGTCTCTAATGTGTGTTTTGCTTCCCTTCCCTCCAGCCTGTTTATCATTTATTCCCATTCTCCTGTACGAAAAAATGAACAAAGACACTTTCTAAAGGCCATTTCACAGCTTTAGGGAGCTGTATTCAGGAGGGTAATGTGTGATCTAAGGCAAGCTGAGGAGCATTATTTTCCTATCACCACCCCACAGATGATGGGGAGTGACAGATTACATGCCAGTCACAGCACACTAGGCAAGGGGCCAGGCTGCCAGGAGTTCTGTCCTTTCTGGCTCCAGCCAAAGCATTGTTGAGAATGAAAGAATGATTTATAAATAGCTCCCACTGAAGTCAGTCTATCATAGAAGCTGCAGATCAGTCTGGTCTTTATTCAGGCTGTTCAAGATGAGGTCTGTATGCCCTGTACGTGCAGGTGTTGCAGACAGAGCCTGCAAGGATCATGTCCCAGAGCTGTTCCCTTCCTAGCTGTCACCTCTCTTTGCAAGAAAAAGAAAACCTACTGCAAGCACATTTAGCTTCACTCCCTTCATTCCCTTTTAGCTTCTCTCTCATTTGATAGATTCCACACTAATTTGTACTCTCTTAGAAAGACTTCTTTTTTAAAAAATATAAATTCAAGTATCTGTCCTTTCTCTGAAGAACTGACAAAGGAAAAAGAACAATATCTTATTAGCAATCATGTTACCTGATCTCCCACAGAAAGTGTAATATGAAGAGTTAGGATTCAGTGACAGAAGTGAGCAGAACTTTCTGCCAAAACTGAACAGAGTCAGTCTGGAGCCATCACAAATGAGTCATTATTCTCTAACCTTTCCCTGCATGTTCACACACAAAAACTACATGTTTTTTTTCAAGACTTTCTGCTTATTCTGTGAAATGAAATCGATCTAAATCAATGTATGAGTTCCTCAGTCTGATGATAGGATTTGTTAGCACTCCTAGTGGGCCATGACACCTTTATACAGACCTCCTACAACCTAAGGTGTGGGCAGGTCCCAGAAGACAACCCCAGCCCACCCAGCCCTGGGATGGCCCCAGCCTGGCTGTCCTGCTGCTGAACACAGCTACCAAGAGGTGAGTGACAGGGACACCGGTGTGGAGCCAGCTGGGAGAGACCTGCAGCAGCATCCCCTGCTTGGAGGTGACCCCTGAAATGCTATGGGGTGGTGTTTTTACATGAAAGGACCTGAAATGGGACTGGGTTTCTATTGCATATCTTCACCTGGTGTATTTTCAAGTAACTTCTCTGAAATTAACTTTCTGCATTATCCATTAAACATATTCTTGGCACTGCCAAAAGGAAGGAAGATGAATAAAGGCTATTTCTTTCAGAAGAGAACTCCTATGCTACAATAAAATTTTATTGCCAAAAGCAAAACCAGAACAGATTGGAAGAGAATCTGTGCCCACTGAAGATTTTTTTTTAAATTATCACTAAATATCATTTATCCTGTTTTAATCTTATGCACAGAACATCATTGCTCCTGATATATTGACCAAGAATAAAACCTGACAAGTTACTCAGGAGCTGAAGGTGTAAGATGAAGCCTAATGAATTATACATATGTTTTGGGCATAGCTGAAATCAAGACAGTATGGGTCTAAATGGGTACTTACAGCTACCAAAATCATATAATCTGAAATTTTCAGCTGTGTACCTTGTCTGTTCTGCATGTGTGAGCAGTGACTGCCCAGCATATCGATCATGGTAAAAAAGAGAATTACACTGCAGCTCATCACATTGTTTGTGAACGTATTCCTCTGGGCTGGGAGAGGAAAACAGACAGAGAGACAGTCAGACAGATGGGGTGCAGCATTCTTGTCCTACCATCTACACCCATAAATCCCTGAGGCAGATTTCTCTTGCCCCTTGCCAGTGGAAGGGTGTGACTGAAACCCTGGCTGCCATGGATCAGAGAGATCCCCATGTTAGCCTCCTAATTTACCCTAAAAACCTCCCTACAGTCAAAGGCTGCTTCTGATACCTGTCACAAAGGTTTATATTTGTCTGTGCCTCTTAATGCCACAGTCCTGAACCTTAAATCTATCCCAAGTGGAAAATGGATCCAGCTCTTTTCCATCACTGCAGGATTCACGTTGCAGTGTTTGTGGTGTTTTTCCACTGAGTGTGGGTCTGGTTCTGTCAGTGCTTGCTCCCAGGAGCAGAGCAGGGGCAGGAACAGGACAGTTCTGTGCTTCCACTGCCTGCCCTGTTTGCTGGTTTGTGCCTGCACGGGGTGATGCTGAGCTGGCAAACACCAGGAAGATGGTGACAAGCAGCTCTTTGTGCAACAGCTGAAAATAGAGCTGTCTTAAAAGAGAGCCTAAGTGCTATTCATTGATCATGTCTGTTATTGTCTACATAAATAGAAGCAGCTGATTGCAGAAGTCCTCCACTTTGGGAAAATGAGGATCAGGCTGCCAGTGTAAGGCCAGATTGCACATGGCTGATCAGCAGACTGGAGGCAGAGGAATGGGAAGGGCTCTGCCCCGAGGTGGTGGGATGTTACACAAGTTTTGGGGCTGACCCTCTCCCTTGAAGAACCCTTAGGTTCTTCAAAGCAAATAAAAGTCTAGGGAAGCTTTTATTTATTAAGAATCTGCATAGTTCATGAACTTGAACCCTGAGATGATTTACATGGGTGAGTAGACATTTTACATTGAAGTCATTGACAGGAAAAACAGAAACTGTTAGCAAGGATAACTAAGTCTCAGAAACCTGGGTATGAACTTAACCAGCAGCAGAATTCTAAAGCTGGGTGTTTATATGATGTGCAGTGGGAGTGGCAGTGTCCAAAGCCAGGTTGGAGGGGGTTTGGAGCAACCAGGGGGGATACTGGAAGGTGTCCCTGTCCATGGCAGGGGTGAATGCGATGAGCTTTAAGGTCCCTTTCCACCCAAACCATTCCATGAGTTTGTGATCCTATGAATACTATTGCAATAACCAGTTACAATTAAAATTATTTGATTAGGTTATTTACCACTCCTGAGGTCATTTTTCTCCTGCTGCTCCCCTGACCAGAGGAGGCACTTACAAAGTTTGGCAGTGATCCTTCTTGTGAAGACTGAAAATTTAATTAAAATTCTACCTGTTTTTTTTCGTTAGCCAGTAACCTTATTATTGGTTCCTCTCAGACAATAGGCCTGTGATTTTCCCTGGCTCTTGACACAAGATGAATTCTAAAGGTTGTTAAGTGCCCCTAAAATCACAGCAGGCATTTCTTGCAATGAATCCTAAAATAATTATGTTTTACTCTGCTCCTTCAGCCTTTTCAGTAGCGGGAGGTCAGGACCTGAAGTTGCAGAGGAGGAACTTGGCTTGCAGAAGGAGAAATGTAGAAAACATTGGGTCAGGCATCTCAGCACTTCCGAGAAGCCCACCAGAGGCCAGGCAACATCATTTGGAGGCAAAGCACTTTTCAAAATCCTCCTTCAATGTTTTAGACTCCTTTAAACCTACAGCATAGAGGACCATATTGTCAAAGATTAAAACAAATATCTTTTGTCTTAGTGTCTTCTGAGTCAAGCAATTCTTAGAGGAAGCATAAAAAATGGAAAATAGAAGAAATAAAAGCTGTACCACTTATCTCTTTAGTGTATAGAAATAGCTAGGCTAATCCAAATATTACTTAGCCAGATCCTGGTTTGATATTCCAACGGTGCCGATGGTTCTAAAACAATATTTTAATATTGAATTCCCTAAATAATTATTCACTGTAAAATATATTCGGTCTGTTGAATTTTTCCTTTTCTTTTCAGGGATTGAATCTGGAAGTCCTTATTAAAGTAAGATGCTGCAGAAACCCACAGGGTTTACCTAAGTTAAGAGCTTAGGAACTGGTCCTGCATATGCACATAAATTGCTTTGGGAGCTAGAAGACTGTAATGTAACAAAAGAAGAGTCCATAATGCATGCAGGCTCCTGACAGTTTTTGCAAACATCAAGGAATATGACACCTACCCTTAATATGTTTCTGCTCTGATTATGAAACCCAAACTGAGGGAGTCCATCTTTGCATATGCCAGATAAATCAGCTTTCCAACTTGAGCTGTCTGGCATTTCTTTGAGTGGATGACGAACTTGTTAAAAATGAAATAGAGAGTAATGGGTACTTATAATTTAAATGAACCACTGCATGCAAAGTAATTTCTTTAAACTATCTGCCAGGTAAATCTTGAACCACCATCATGACACATTTGAAAATTTAAAAATGTGAATATATATTATTTAAATACAGGTTCCATTAATTGAGATTCAAGAGAGCACAATTCATTGTTTAAGGGAAAATCTCAAGATACCTGTGCAACAAAACCTTCCAAAGTCAAGAGAAGTTGCACCTGCAGATGGAGAACAGATTTCAAAGGTCCCAGTCTTCTCTGCCAGACAGGCCAACCTAATGTTTACCTTTACCAAACTGCAAGGAAGAGATTTCAGATGTTGTGTGATGGGGAAAATGTTCCCCACCTCGTTATCTAGTGAGCTGCCAGGAGGCAGGCTGTGAGGGGCCCGGGCAGGTGAGCTGTGCTGTGCTCAGGTGTGATTCTGGGAGCTGCTGGCAGCAGCCAGAGCTGGGGCAATGCAAAGTGAGTCTGAAACACCTGGCTCTAAATGCAGCCTGACAGGTCTGGAACTGGCCAAAATTGTTTATTTTCACCATAGACAGTTTAGATTGGAATGGAAAAGTTTTTCCTTGAAGAGCAGCACATCCTTTTAAGAAGATCTGGGTAAGGGCACAAGGGTAAGGAGGGTTGGCTGGAAGGGATTTGAGGGGTAAAGTTTGTGTTCAGGGGGATTTTCTGCAATGTTGTTTTACAATCAAATTTCCCTCAGCCCCAGCAGTAAAATGCAGGCATGTTTTCTCCATAGCTGAGTGGAGCAGCCAAAGCATTATGATGAGCAGCTGTGCAGATTCATCAATCTCTGCAAGATCTGTTCAGGCCCGAAGTGAGGATGGGCGAGTGGGGGATGAGTGGGTTTTTGGCTTGCAGGTATAAATATCCTTCCCTCTGAAATTGTGAGGCAGGGCTCTGCAGCACCTCAGGGACACTCCTGAGCTCGTGTGACACGGACTCAGGACACTGTGGGATGCAGTTCCAGCACAAAAGCAGGGTCAGGGCTGATATACCACAAATTTATCCTGGTGTGATTGTTAATTATGTCTAATATTTCATCACATCTTTCCAATACAATAAAATGCTAAAAAGCCAGATTGCTGATAGGTGGGTTAAACCAAAATCTTCTTTCTAAGAAGCTTTTTTCTCCATGGGCATTCCTTCTTCTGAAAGGCTGAGAGGTTGAGAGCTATCATGGGTTTAGCTCAGGAGCATTGCTGAGACTGAAAATAGCAATGAGGAAAAAAGGAAAATGCAGTGTGTTCAACATAGCATGTTTAGAGATTTAAAAACTCTGAATTTCCCTTGACCAGACCTAAAGCAAAACAATGTTCTGTCCTGCTAAGCCTTCATCACTGGGAAATAGGAGTGGATTTTTGAAGTGAATTAAGCCATAGGATAGGCTCACATGAGGACTGAGGCTAAATTGAAGAAAAATGAGAAATCTCTTCTTTAACTGCTGTTTTGTGTTACATTTGAACTTATTCTTCCCATGGTGATTTTGAAAGCCTTGCCTCACACTAAAAATAATTAACCTAACACTCAGTAATGCTTTTGAAATCAATGAAGTTAAACAGGTATACAACTGGTGTAACGAGTTTCACCTATTAGTACAAATTCTGAAAGTATTTGGGTTGCTTTATGTCAAGGGGTAGTCTCTCATTGACTTCAATGAGCTTGGAATAAAGCTTTAATATTCTCTGTCTTACTAGATTTTGGATTTGTTTAATGAGAACAAAACAAGATGGTTCCACTTAAATAAATGGAGCTACACTTGTGGAAAATTAACGTAGAATCAGAACTGGGTTTACTGAAATTATGTTTTTGGCAATTACAGTATAAGGGTTCAAAATCAATTTACTATTATGGCCATTATGGAATAGCATTTTCCTTCTGGGTTTTTTTTTGTAAATATTTTTAATAAAACAAAAGTATTTTACAGGCATCCCTCATATTACCAAAACCAGCTGGGTTTACAGTTTCTTTTTACTACAACTAAAAGCACACTAATTCAAGTTTTAGATGCAGTGTAAGGCCATGGAACAACAATAATCTTATTTTTATAATCCAAAACATGTAGAACAGCTTAGGCTTTCTTGTATTAAATACAGCCAAGGTATTGCACTTGGTAAAGGCAGAAGTTGACTTGCTCTTGCCTTCATGGTTCTAAAACCAAAAGAGATTAGGCCAATGCTTCAGGTTGTACAAACCCTCTACACTTTCAATGCATTTCAGAACAAAGCTGTGGCTGCTGGATTCAGCTTTCTCAGGCCCAATTACAATTCTCAGAAATTCTGCAAACATGACAGGTGGAATCACCCTAACAGAGAATGCTTCAATGATATTTAGAAGCTTGCCCAGTTCACTTCTTGGCTTTGTTTATACTCAATACCCATCTTTCTGTTGACTTCAGTGGCCTTTAAATCATCTCTTTGAAGAATCCACTAACTCCAGCCCTGTGGGAAAAGCCAGCTAAGTCAGGTCAGCTAAGACCCTTTGCTCAATTAAGTTTTTTTCTTGGGAAATAATATTCTCAGTATAAATAACTCACTGCAAACCCAACATTATTGGAACAAAAGAAGACAAACTAACAAATCAGTAAATGCCAGACTGGAGGCTGGATTGCAGGTTGAGCAGGCAGAACCCTCTGTCTTGTCCCAGAGGATGAGAAATATGTTTGGAATTGAAAGCTGCTGGAGGAGTTTCCACCCTGGGTGCAGGAAATCAGGATGTGGGTGTGCACAGAGCCTGAGCAGCCCCAGAGTGACACAGGTGTCACCTGGGCAAGAAGGTTTGGGAATCCATCTGGACTGCCATCCACCCTCCCTAACATTTTCATCTCCAAAGCACAGAATATTTTGCAGCTTTGACAGGATGATTGGCATGAGGAAGAGGACATAAGCAAATCAGAGTGAGCTCCTAAGGTCACCTGCTGGGGAGGTGTCATCAGGGAAATTGCCACACTGAAGCTGCTGCTGGGCAGTTCAGGGCTTGCTGTCCCTTTGCAAAGGATTGTTAGGCTTGATTGTGCCTTTCCAGGTGATTTCACAATGGAGGGATGGCACTGATGAGCAGGGAAGGGGATAAATGCAGGGCAGCTGATGAGAGTGGGACCTGATGAAGATGATATTTCTACCAGTCCCTGTATTTGACACGTTTGTTCAAATAGAATTACAGGAGAGAGTTCTACTCTTTTGTAAGCTCTGTTTGATTGGTACAATTTGTGTTTAACATCTGCCTTTGATTTCCTGGCTTTATAAAGTGACTCCCATGGCTCCTATTATCCAGCCCAGGCACACCACTAAGTTAAAACTGGCAAGGTGGGAAGGGTGAGATTGAGGCTAGCAGCAGAAAGCCCTGCCAAGCACAAACTACCTGATCTTTAAACAAAGAAAGCAACTGACAGTCTTTTACACACAGGTTTGCATGTACATTTTGCCATTAAACTTGACAAAAAGTTTGTCACAGAAAGCAAAAAGTGCCATTGCTGTATTTAGAAGTGTGTGCTTGGGGGAAGTTGCTGGAAGAGAGTAGGGGAATGTCACCGTTGAGAAATGGTTGGCTTTGTTCACAGCTGTGTAATTTCCAAGCTGATTGATAGTCTACACACAGACAGAGCAAATATGCATTGTCCTGAAACCCTGAACTTTCTTTTTGTTTCCTTTTATAATATTTTTTTCAGTGTAGAAACCCCAGAGTGCAAATGTAATCTCGTGCTGCTAAAGTAGAGCCCCCATAACTCACTCATGTCCATCATTCTTACCCAGGAAATTGTTTCTTCAATGGTATTAACAAAATTGACAACTCAAACATTTCCCCAAGTGGCAAAGGGGGATATTTTTTGATTTAACTTTTATTCATTATGTTATCGTGCTACAGTTTAGCCAGTTCAAGAATCAAATGAAATTAAGGCACCAATCATCTACTACACTGAAGTTCTACACATGGGCCATGGACTCAACTAGTTCTTGGCTACATGTAAGAGAGACACAAGTCCTGGTGCTTTTAGGATGAGCCCCATCATTCTCAGGGATGTCTTGTAGAGTCCCCTGAATGCTTCAGCTTGTGCTAGTGAGAGGTGTGAGATGGTGGCTGAAACCAGGGTCAGAGGGACAGAATGTGGAAATGTAAAATTTAGAAAATGATACGATGGGAAAGTGCAGCAGAAAGAGCAATGAAGGCCTGGAGACCACTTCAAAGTGTTCCCCCTGCCCAAGATATTTATGTCTCTAACAACAGTTCCTGATATCAGTAAAATCACAAGCATTGGCCTCAGAGATAAAACTGAGAGCCAGTGACTGAAGTGATCTATTGGCCAGATGCCACGCCTGCACATCTGTGCTCATCACTGTGCTCCACTAGAGTGACTAAATCCAGAACAACTCCACTGGCCCTATGTTTGATTAAACATTTATTAATAGAAAGTTGTGGATGTTACTGATATATGATGAAAGCAGGGATGGTCCATTGTGCATCATTTTCCACACAGCTGGTTCATTGTGTATCATTTTGATGATCTATAAAATGTTCTTTGCAGTTTTTGTTCTGAGGTAATTTATAACACAGAATAAATCAGTGCTATACCATAATTGTTTATGTCCACTATGTTGGTTGCTTAATCTTCCAGAACTTCTTAAGCAGGCACATAGCTAGTAAAGTTTTAAACTTATAGAATTATAGACTCATGGAATGATTTGGGCTGGAAAGGACCTTAGAGCCCATCCAGTCCCACCCATCCCTGTCAGGGCCCCTGCCCTGTGCCAGGGGCTCCCAGCCCCAGTGTCCAGCCTGGCCTTGGGCACTGCCAGGGATCCAGGGGCAGCCCCAGCTGCTCTGGGCACCCTGTGCCAGGGCTGCCCACCCTGCCAGGGAAGAATTTCTTCCTAATATCCAACCTAGACCTACTCTCTCTGTCTTTAAAGCCATGCGTGTTGCACATTCCTAGTGGGGAAAATGCTGATTTACTCAAGACTTGATGCCAGTCAGTCTGGGATTTTCTAATTAACAGTAAACTAAATATACCCAAAGGTAAAGACTCTACAAATATTGTCTAGTTTCCATCTCCCTTCATTCATCAGAATCCTGGCCTTGAATAAGAAAATAAGGATTTCAAGAAATTCTGTTCCTTTGTGCTTAATAATATTGTCTCTTTCTTTTTAGGAAAAGATATTTGTGAAAAAAATACCTCATGTATAAGACATTGTACTTTGTTATTCCAGAAGGATTTCCAGTAAGAATGTATGGTTTGTGTTTGCTTTTACATTTTGTTTTTCTAAGAAGGGCTGAGTTGCTAGCACTGTACTAATAAAGCCCATTGTTTTAATATTCAGCTGTGTTTCAGTGTGCCTTTGATCAAGGGAAGGATTTGGCCAGCCATCACTATGGCTAAAAGAAAAAGCCATAGAACCTTATCTGTCTAGTGGAGAATCAAAAATAAAGAAACATGTTGTCCTTGCTGATTGAGCAAGGATTTTGAGTTACATGGAGGATTTTTGGCAAACAACCCAAGGGATGCCTCATGTTGCTGGTGCCCTAAAACCACATATCCCAGAAGATACTCCCCAAGTTTCTTCAGGACATCTGGCTGTGCATGAGACTCACGAAATAGGGCTACATCATTTGTTTAAATCACAAGAAGAAAGGATAATATCCTGGAAACCTGATTATCCTATCCTTGCTAGGATTTGGACACATTTGAGGGTATACACTGCACTAATAAAGCCCATTGTTTTAATACTCAGCTGTGTTTCAGTGTGCCTTTTGATCAAGGAAAGGATTTGGCCAGCCATTGCTAGGTTAACAAATTAATATGCACAAAGCCACCACCACGACAGCAGGCACTCACCCTCAGCTGTAATTTTCCCTGTTGTGATATAATATTGTCTGTGTCCTGATTGCAGACGTCGGGGGTGTGGCAGGGCAGATTCTCCCAGGAGGATAAATTGGTGCCATGGGATATGGGGCACTCCTGGAACAGCTGGGAGTGCAGTCCTGTGCAGCAGAGCTGGTGGCTCTGGCAGGGCTGCTCCCTCCTCCAGCCTTGTCCTGCCCCTCCAGCCAAGGGCTCAGCTCTGCCTCCAGCACTGGCTCCAGCCTGAGACATGGAGAAGACAAATTCCTGGGCTGTTCACCAGGACTTCCTTCCCAAAAACCCCTCAAGCCAAAGCAGGGAAATGCTTCCTCACACGCTCCGCATCATTTGTATGCTACCAAAGTAAGGTGTGGAGCACTGACTCTCCTTCCTGCCTTGAGACACTTCTGCTAAAAATAGTGTAAGTTTTCTGTCCCCAGTGCAGAAAGGATGGCCAGGTCACAGGACTGAATAATCCTTACTCAGATTGTAAAAAAAAACCTTTTTCAGAGAAAACTCTGGGACAAATTCTCTCTGTGAAGCCACATATTTCCATCTTGTCCTTACTGTGTAAAGGATAAAGGTGTGCAATCTGCTCCTCACTACCACTCCCCAAGGCTAATGCAGATGAAGGGAGAGCTTGGAGCAGATTGTGGGAATGAGGAATGATGTAAAATCAAAAGAGACAAATCAGATGGGACAAAACACAGGAATGAATGAGGGATAAAGGATGAGGGGCGATATGCATGAGGATAATATTTATAGTATATTCCTCTGAAAAGGACTTCATAGTGCTCAGTGCCTCCTAAAAAGTATTAAGAGGTTTTTGGCAACACCCAATTGTGCCATAGATTGGGAAATAACTGGAGGATAAATGCCATTTTGCTGCCTTTCTTAGGTAGTTAAATTATTCATATTGGCAATGTAACTAATGAAATGAGAAATGAGAGACAGTGTTGGCTACAGCACAATTCCAGTGCTGATTGATTGGTCATTCTTAAGAAGGGATTGATTCATTTTATCCCAGAGTGATACCACCATTTCATTCCCCTGAAAATGGAGGTGTGAAGGTCTAAATATCACCTATGAGGAAGAAAGCAATTTGCATCTCCAACACAGAACTCTATTAATCTCATGGCTACAATATTCAAGCCCCAAACAATTTACTAAGATGATGTATCTCTATCTAAATCTAAAACCAGAATAACTCTATATCAATCTGGCAACTTATAAGGGTGTGGTTAATAAGAAATACACATATTTATGGGGAGCACTTGGCTTTTATATAGCAAAATGCCCAAGGATGATATTGCCTCCTGATAATCACATCCCACGCTGGGTTTTATTGCTTATAATTCTCACTTTCTTATTAGAAAAAACATCTTCCATTAAGTTTTTTAAATTATCAACCAGCATAGACAGTAACTGAACCTTATCTCCTTTCTTCAAAGTAATTATTAGGAGAGTTCAGTTGTTGGTTTAGAAATCAATTATTTAGAAAACTCTCTCATTTTAGTGCTTCTCTAAAAGGGCTGGGCTTTATGGTGTGCTTGCATTTTGCTTGCACAGCAAAGAGAACTCCCCAAATCCATCTGTCAAATTTGTGTGCTGTGCAAATACATTTGTGGAAGTAAACTGGAACGTGTCTGAAAAATGATTGTTATAGCCAAAACCTAATAGTTGAAACTATACAAAGAATTTGTAAAATGCTTTCTTGCTGTGGCATGCATTGTGGAACAAGGTTTAGGTTCTTGCCCTAATTCCCTGGTTTATGTAGTCTGATTTTGTCATGGGAAAAATGAATCTCAGCCCTTATCCCCATCCCCAGTGGCAAAATGCAGGGGCACTGTGACTGTGACAAGTCAGGGTCTGCTGAAAGGCTGGCTCCCAAACTTGGCTGTCACTGAGTGATGGAATTGTCCTGTATTCCCACAGTGCAGAATTCTGCAGGAGGCAGAAGTGAAAACGTTTTCATCCTTTGTTACTTGTTCTATTTTAAGGCACTCCTTACTTTTTAGTATTGGTCTGGAAATATTTTTCCTGAACTTGATATAACTGACGTATTCATGACTACTTCTGACCTGATACGAGAGAGAGAAAATCATAGCAAGGGTATTTTAGCACTGCAACAGGAGTCAAATAAAGCATTCTCCAAAGAGTGGAAGTTCTCAAGACAGGCCTAGTCTGATTCCCTCCCAGCCAGACCTCTCCCATGGTTCTGTGAAATGTTGATGAGGCAACACAAATTCACTCCAGAAAGGAATTCCCAGCTCTCTGGGCCATGGGACTTTTGCTGATGACTCTGCCATCAGCATTTCTCAGAAAAAAGGATACAAACCAAATAAGTAATAACTTATCTATCCCTAAAGCAGAAGAAGCTGACAAAGAATAAATAAATGAATAGCAAAGCTCCAGGGTTACCATCCTGAGAGATGTACTGTTTGAACTGCACTCACTTATCTGTGAGCCCAACACTGAGAGAACTTGATAAAACTGTAGGGTTTTAGTATGTTTAGAGGGTTTTTTCCTATGCCAAAGAACCTGTTCAATGCCTTGGGCAAATTCCAACTGGTATTTTGCACAACCCCTGCAGAAAATAGTTTTCATTGCATGGCTTGCTGGTTCAATCTGTCCTTGCCGAGGAGTCATTTTTGAGGCATGGGTGTGAATGCTGCAGTACAAATATTCTATGACATTCTATAACAATCTATTCCAGCTGCAGTGCTACCAGCCTGTGTTGGACAGGTGGGAGCAGCTCACAGGGCTGGTACCTGGTTTGGAAACCTGCTCTGAGAGGTTATGGTTCTGCCAAAGCAGCAACTGTGGAAGCAGCTCATTTTGCAGGCTGCAATATCAAAATCTCAAATCTAAATCCAAAGCTGGGCTTTCTTTTTCAGTCATCCCTGGTTCTACCACATCTCCTGCTGCTGACACAGTGATCCTCTGCTCTTCCTCTAAAGCCACCAGGAGACAGAGAATAATACCTTCAGCTGGTGACATGTGTTCCAAGGAGGGGCTGAGGCAAGAACCCATATTCAAATGTCTGAAACAACCCACAACCCAATATCTGACCTGTTAGATGTGTTAAGATGACCAAAAAAAGGTGGGGTTGTGTTGTTTTTTTGTTTTTTTTTTTTTTTTTTTCCCTTCAGGCTCTTAACTGCTCCAAGCCAATTATGCCAGTCCTGACTGCTGATGGGGATGCTGGTGCCCAGATTTACATGCTGCAGATTAACTCAGCCAGTCCAGATCAGGGTGCAATATTAATTGAAGCAGAACTGCATGAGGAAAATCTGCTCTGCTTACGTTTAGCGCTTACTTGTGGCAAATGTTCTCAACATCCTATTTTTATCACAGGGCAAGTGAACAGGGAACAACTTAAAAAGCACCAGAGCTGTGACAAGAATGGCATTTTCATTTTTCTAAAGAATTTGTAATTTCAAAACCGGTTTCATGCCCATCAGGAAGCAAATCCTATCACTTCAAAATTCACCATGAAAGAAGATTCCAACCGTAACAAACCAAAATACTGTCTCAGGCCAGCTCCTGACAGATTTTATTTTGACAAAAATCAAAATGCTTCATTTGGTTGCAACTGCACTTTAGTATAGAATACAGAATGGAAAGGAAGGTCTCGTTTGAAGGGAAAAATAAAAATATTGTTAGAAAATATAACAGCTGAGCAAATAAAAAAGTTCTTCATTGACCCATGTCTCTATTTTTCCCCAAAATAAAAATTCAACAGAATTAACAATCTGTCAAACCATTGAGGTATGAGAAAAGTGGTCTTCCCAATAAAATTTAAGAAATATATTTTCAATAAACACAGCAAACCTCAGGTATTTTTGGATCCATCAGTACCTGGTATGCCATGTCTGAGACACCAGAGCCAAAATACCCTTTGTGGGACACAGGCTGCAGGTGCTGTGCTGCCACAGTTGGTTGCTCTCTAAGTGCCTTCCAGCAGAACCATGGATGAGATTCCAAGAGGTAAAACAGATGATCAGAGCCAGCCTTGACAACAGCCCTGAGACTCACAAGTTTACCAAGCACCTGCTACTGTGAAAGTCTTCTGAGTAACACCCTGACACAAACACCCTTGGGAAAACCAGTGATTTTGTTATTAAATGTGTAATTACCTGAATTCAGCTTCTGCTTGAATAACCTCTTGAGTACAGCATTGCTTTTTAGTCGAGCTGTTGGACTGTAACAAAAAATAACCACCAGCCTCTTGTCCTTCTGTCCCTTGAAATAGGATCCCTCTGTTCTAAATGCAAGGAAAGATATTTGAAAAGGAATATGTTGCCATTTAGCAGGTCAGGTTTTAACACAGTCTCCAATGTAAATTGGGAAATGCTCCAATGAGCTGCACGAGTTTACACAAGTAATCTGCTCATACCTTGCATTCCTAATCAGTGCACAGGACCACAAAGGGGAGACTCTTAAAGGTTAATAACAGTCATTTATTTGTACAAGGATGCAGCAGGACTGTATCCATATTTCACAGGCTGCTGCAAGCAGAGGTAAGTCAAGGAAAATATTACAGGCAAAGAAAATATGCTCCTACACAGTAAAAACTGCTGGAATTTTACAGACATTTCTGGAGTGCACTCTCAGAAAACATAGTATTCATCAAGCTACTTATTATTCTTTACATTTAACAACCACACTGGAACTGTTTTTGTCTTATTTAAGAAGTGCAATTTCCCATTGACCTTAGATTTGTGAAAATTAGGTAGAATTAGGTATAGTATGTCAAACTGGAACACCTGTTTAGTAACATAAACATATTTAAATATCAACCTTTCCCTCTGATTGGTTTTTGTGGGAGCAAATACTGATTAGAAACAGAAATTTCAAACCATGACCTTCCATGGCAGGAGCTAACACATCGTGCCATTAAGTTCTGATATTGAATTATCTTATTAACTTGAAAGGGCAGTTTTCTTGTTTTGTTTTGTTTTTTTTTTTTCCTAATTTTAATTTTTCCAAGCACTATGATTTGCAGTGTTGTAAAGAAATCTGGAAAGCAAAATTTATGGTCTTTCTCCATGGTTGCCTAAGGCACCATGGTCAACACATCTCTTACAAACAGAAATAAACCACACCAAAGGCCTCTCTCATAATTAAAATATTTTTTTTTTCTTTTAGAGATGTTTTCAATGAGCAGTGTTTTCTTTTTTGTCGTGGCACAATTCTCTCCACTGCACTGGAAGAGATAGAGTTCAGAATATAGGTAAGATTGTTGGTCTAACTAGCACCTGATAAAAGGAAATCTATTTTTTGTTGAACATTTATTGCAACAAACATATGCACCAACGCCAACTGTTCAAATCCTTGTATTTGCTATTAAAGACTTTGTTGGTGTTAAAGTTCAAATTTGTAGCTAATGTGGATGCAAAGGGATGACATATTTTGGGATTTTTTTGGAAGCATAATCTTGTCAGAACAGATTATCAAATGATCAAAGCAGTAACAGAATGAATTGGGGTTTAAACTTTTATGAAAAAGCAGTTATATTGTAGGATCACACTTTTTAATAGACCAAAGGCATTAAACAGACCTTGTATTAGGCTTTGAAATTAATGGGTCACTGTATTACATTCCAGTCTTCATAGATTGATAAGATTAATGCTTGCTTATATAGAAAATTCAATGGCACATTTAATTTCATATGAATGTTTAAAGTTAAATTGCTTTTGGATTAAGTCTAAACTCATTATTAATTTTAGCGTCTGAAAGAAGTTCCATTTTTCTTTCACTTTATTTAATCAAGTGCATCATCATTAAGTAAAGGCTATGAACTTAGTGGAGAAATAAGGAAGTTTATTAATTTAGTTTTTGAAAGATCTATTTGTTAAAGTTTAATTCAGTGGCCATTTTAGGTTCCATAAGAAGTTAAGAAAAATAGTGACTGCAGCCTATTCAGTTTTCCTGCAATAATTTAGAGGGAGAGGTTGCATTTGGGCAATGTGTTTGCAGCACGTGAATCCCACTGAGAATTTCAAAGGTAAATTTTGTATTCACATCTCTTTGGTGCCTGGAAAGGCTGAGCCCCCTTCTCTGTAGCTCAGTACGACTTTTGCCCACACCTGGCTCACAAGTTAATAGATTTCAGTGAACACCCCCAGTTTACACCAGGTGAGACCCTGGCTCTGTATTTCCCACTGATGTGCTGGCTGAGAAAGGATTTTTCCTTAATTCTGCATTAAAAGTTCAAAAGTCTGAGTTCCAAGTGAGGCCTAGAGCAGATTTTGCAGTGAAGGAGGAGACAGTAAGTCACTTATCAAGAGCAGCCACACTCAGGTTTGTGCTGCCACTCAGTGCACTCCCTCCCTCACCACACACAGGCACAATTAGGCACTGAGCACTAATTACAACTTCCAGAACAAATATCTCTTTAAAAACACTCACACATCCTCTTATTATGTAAAACTTAATGCATTTGATGAGGAGCATGGCTGAGGGACCACAAAACCCCTCTCTGGGATTTACCTGGGACTATCAGAGTTTAAGAGTGTTAGCTAATGAATTATTCAAAATGAATTAATAGCTTGGGAGAGTCCTTCACCTGTTTGACACGACTTCATTTTCCCTAGATAAGGTTTCTCTGCAGAGTCAGACACTGGCAAACAACTTTGTTTTCCCTTTCTAAAGTGTGTGAAAATGTGCACTGTAGACAATGAAAAAAAGAATATTTCCTTGCATCAAAATAATAATTTAACCAAGCCGCAAGGTAATTTAAGGATGTGCCTTTGAAAGCTTTGCAGTGGAGACAAAATCACCAGCTGATACCCGACCGTGTCCAAAACTCAAGAGACACCAAACCCAGGGCAGAAGCCAGGCTGCTGTCCAGCTGAGCACCCTGTTCTCTAGGCAGCATTGCTCATCTCCTCAGAAAGCAACCACAGCT
Source organism: Sitta carolinensis (assembly GCA_032173965.1). Taxonomy (NCBI): domain Eukaryota; kingdom Metazoa; phylum Chordata; class Aves; order Passeriformes; family Sittidae; genus Sitta; species Sitta carolinensis. The sequence goes on from CM063292.1 coordinate 7,085,015, forward strand.
CTCCAGAAAGTATGAGACATTAACATTTTACGTTACTTTTTCTTGTCCATTGTATACAAAATGCATTTTTTAATGAGAAGAGATATTATACTTGCCTCATATTTGTCAGTTCTTTCCCACTGAATGTCTCACTCAGGATGCTGAAGAACAATTTGCCTTTTGTAGTACTGCTGTCTCCTGTTTATTTATGGGTTTATTTAATTAAGAAGAGGAACCTACTTTTCTTTGTAATTGACTTTGCACGGTGTGCCTACTGCCAGTATCTCATTGTTTGCAAGTGGTGAGGATCTGTGTGCACAGACACACATACCTATGAAGAATTGTGCTTTAGTTTGTGATTTACTGTAAATTGTTAAGCACTTCTAAATCAAAACACTTTATTATAATGCTATTTACAATGTTTGAAATAGTGCTAATCACACAGTAACAGAATAAATTCAAACGAGGTCTCTGTTCTCTTGCTGGATGCTCCTTTATTTAAGAAAACAGAAAACAATTCCCAGAGCTTGTCACCAAAATCGGGCATTTCTACCTCGGTAATGACTTTGACTCCATGCTGAGTCAGGGACAAAGAAAATTAAGATTCCTCCCCCCTTCACCTCAAATGTCATCCGTGTGGAACATCGGGATGGAGGTGGGTGAGTTTTATGGTGTCTCCTCCTCCTGAGAAGCCACAGGAGTTATTGCTGTGCTTTCTCTCCCGTCTCTCGTGACGGGCAGACGAGCTGACCCTCTGTCAGGATGTGCTATTTGTTGCTGCCTCTGCTTTACAGCAAATTACTGCTGCCCTGAAGCAGAGGAGAAGCACGGAAGGAACATGTCTCTGAGGCACATCTCCTTTGAGGTTATTCCAGGGGGGATGCAGCTTATGCTTCTTCTTTTTTCATTTTATTTTGATCAACAGCTATCTTTGAAAATAAATCTGCACAAGAGTCCCAGGAGGTTTGTTCCAGCCCTCAGTCACTCTCAGCTCTCTGGGGATCCTGCTGCAGCACTGCCAATCCTCTCCCTGCTCCAGGCAAGGCTGGGGTCAAAGCACACAAGTTGGGAAAGGAATATCAGCTCTGGGCTGGAATAATGAAAACAGTAATGGAACATGGCATCAGTAGTGACATGGAGGCTGGAAGAGCAGAAATGCTGTGCAGATCAAAGCGGTTGGGAGCAGTCCTTTGTACTGTTAATATCTCCCATATTTTGAAAGTGGAGAAGAAATGTAAAACAGGCTGTGTCCGGCTCCCCCTCGGGTGGCCTGGCCAGCAGCTAACATGACAGATCCAAGGCAGGCAGGGGCTCCATTTGGGCTATCAGGAAAAGAAAGAGAACCAGGAGCAGAATCTCTAGTGACAGCTGGCTGAGGAGCAGGCTCTGCAGGGTCTGGGGGCAGAGCCCGGAGCCAGCAGAGCGCCTGCGCCTGTGGCAGGCAGGACAGACCCAGCCAGGAGCAGCCTGGGGGAGCACAGACCTTCCCCATAGTTTCTGCTTTCCTTCCTCCTTATTCTTGATGCATAACTCTTCAAGGCATTTGTGTTTTATTTCTAGCCAGACCAAAAAGGAACTGCATCCTTCCTACTCTGCTGCCCTTCACCGAGACCCTGAAGGGTGACACGAGGTGGGACCAGGCTTCACCTGCTTCTTGCTAAGCAGGTTGTGTCTTTTCTTCCACAGGGTTGGGCTGTAGATCTTTCTAAACCATGCAGAAAGTACTTTTCTTGCCGAGCAATTCACAAAAATGGATTCAGAGAGAACCATGGATTCGTAGAATCATGGATGCCTAGAAATGGCAAAAAAGGTGTGTCCTGTTGTTTGGTTTACCCTGGCTGTCCTCATTTCCCTTACTCTCCTTTCCTGTATTTCCCTCTCTGGAGCCAGAAGTGTCTCTCCCATAACTCATCAGGGCTGCAGGAGAAGGGGGTTTGATCATGGCTGTATCCATGGGTAACATCAGGGCATAAATAATAATTTTAGCAGCAGGATTACTGAGCAAAACATTTGCCAAAGAAGACAGTGGATATTGTAATAGCAATTCTCTGCCTGTTTGACACAGATTGAATATAAATGTATCCTGAGACTATAAGTGAAAGAATTGGTTTAATGTATTTCCAACAAAATAAGCTTCTCTTGGAAAATATCAGTGAAATGGAGCTTTGCTTATTTTTGCTTCTTATTAAACATTTCTCATTGAAACTTCTTACAAAAAAACCTTGAACTGGTTTTATCAAAATTGTATATTTATTTCGACATTAAAATTTAATTTATAATATTCTGGGGTTTTATTCACATTATTTCATGATCTGTCAGTAGCAAAAAAGTGAAGCTTTATCCCACATAAGTATATAGGAAACAGCTCCTTCTCTATTGCACTGATAAAAAAATCAGCAGTCTCTGATGATGCTTTTGTTCTCAGCAAATTCTCCCATACACTGACATTTCTTTAACCAAACTATGACATCGAAATAATAAAAAATAAAAAGACAATTTTAAATCTAAACTTTTGAGTTTGAAATGCACATTACTTTTTGAAGCAGCTGTTTAGAATTTTCCTTTTGTAGGAAAGATATTTGTTCCATTTCTGAACAAAATTGAACTTCAAGATGTCCACATTTCCCAAATAGAAATTCTATATTCTGTTCTGCTCTGTTTAAAAATTCAGCTTGTTACGTGGTGCTCTCATTGCTCAGAATAGTGCCATTTAGGATTGTGCTATTTGTGGAATATTTGACAATTATTAACAAAATATCATTTCAGCCTAGCTTATAACTTCAGTTCAAATTCTTCTTGATAGTGTTTATGTGCAGGCTGAAGTGCTTTTCATGTGTTACAATGACATCTTCAGATGTCTTGCACTATCTCACGATTTTCAAATGAGGCAGCTCAAACGGGACTCTTTTTAGTGGCAATTTCATGAAAATCATCTAAAGAAAAAGATTATTTAGAAGTAAATGGAAGGGGGGAGAGCACGAAAAGTAAACGAGGCAATGCATTTCCAGCTAGGTTAAATGTCAGATTAAAATTCAAAGAAGCAATACCAGTAGGCAGCTGCTGTCAGATTGGAATGACTGAGAAGTGATGGGTCTGATTCTGTAGATGCTGTGGAAGCTGCTGTGTTTGGGCATCTCAAAGGGCGAATGGGACAGATTCTCTGTGGGGGTAAAACTTTAAAGGTCCTCTAAGATGCCAAAGGGAAGATGACAATTGATATCGGCTGAAGATGTGATGCTGTATTACTCATATCAGAATAACAGGATCACAGATGAGTTTGGGGTGGAAGGGACCTTACAGCTCATCTCATTCCATCCCCATGGCCACAGACAGGGCCACCTTCCACTAGAACATACAGTGTATAGGCAATAGAAAACACACCTCAACAGACACATTTAATATTTCATTACTTATATGGCCTTCCCTTAGTGTGAAAAGATGGCCCTATCTTAACACCATCAAAAAACAGTATTTTTTTTTTTTTTAGGCTAAGTGATATAGCTGTGCAAAAGCCTCTGTGCAAAATAAAATGCAGGCTGTGTGTTTGTCTGGAGCTATGCATGTACCTGTGCTTGCCCAGGCACGCTCAGAGGCACACCCTGCTTCACAAAGAACTTGCTGGAGCTCAGAAATGTTTTTTGCTTGCCTTTTTCCTTTCCCAGGCAGGGATTTTGGTAGTGCAAGATCATCCCCTGAGTAGCAGCAAGTAAAAACATCATACAACAAATTGCCAGATTGGTGGTGGAGAGGCACTGACCTCACGTGTGCCTTCCTCCCTGTGGTGCTTTGGCTTTTAGGAACAAACATGCTCATTTCCCTGGTGGTCTCTAGCAAAATACACAAAGAATTTTTTTTTTCCTTTCCTTTCCCCATCCTTTGTGAATTATGGAGTAGTAAGCACATTTTTAAACAAAGCTCTGCAGACAGTGAGATACAGTTCCACTCTGTGTAAGACGAATTGAAGCTCATTTATGAAAGTACATCTAAAAATGCCAAGGGAGTAGACTTATCAAAGAGATGACATCAAGTTGTCACTCATTCGTCGTACACGCACCTGTGATTGAGAAAAGTGTTTTCTTTAATATAACTTGATATTTGAAGAGAACATGACAAAATGAAGTCCCATCCCTTCATCATTTACATTATGCCTTAGGGGTACAAGCTGATCTAAGGCATTTTGATTTATGCCTATTAGTGAAGCTGTACCTACAGATGATCAAAAGGCTCATTTTGATTCCTATAAAATAGTCAATATCACAATTATGGAAACATATTAGGTATAATTAAATTACAGCTATAAATGACATAGAACTGAGATATTTTATGATAAATATCATTTGATATACCAGCCTTTTTAAAGAATTCATCCCATCCATCCTCCTTCTAAAGACACATCCTAACTACAAGACTGAAAAATTATGCACATGAAAAAGAGCATTAGGACTAACCCAGCAACCTCTTGTGCTTTCCCATCTGGCAATGGAACAAGTTTTGCTATGAAAGGACAGGTATAAGGAAAGCACTTTTGTCTTTATTTTAACCATAAATATCCTTTGTAAGCCAAGATGTGGTAGAGGAGAGCAAAGAGGGAGCACAGTGCAATCCATGCCATAGGAATCCAGCACAGCTCAGCATACATTTTACATGAGTCAGGGGTAGTTGTGTGCAAAAAAATGCTTGGGATGGCCCAGAGGCAGGGAAAGAAAACACATTGCAAGAAGCTCATCCCTCATATTCAACATGCCAAAGACATATGTGATTTGAAATATCCATGTGCAATGAACTCAGGGACACTCAGGTCAGAAAGTTGGCCAGGAACACAGCAAACCCAGCTGCAAAATCCTGAGTGTGTCTGTTTGCAGTGATTAGGTTACCTGTGGAATACATACATCATTTCAGTTTCTTTCAGGAGCTAAAATGTAGAAATTATTTCCACATGGAGAAAATCCTACTTAACCAGTGACATGAGGACATGAGATCAAGCATGAGAACTGCAATTATGTTTGACCTGTGCTCTGCCTACTCTGTTGTACTCCCTGGATGCTGCAAGCACCACATCCTTGAGCTAGGTGTGAGAAGCTCCCAGTGAAATAAAAACCTAAAATTCTGCTAAATCCCATGACTGAAGGGTTCTTGCTACCCTCACCCTTGATAGGCAGATCACTGTAAATACACATTGTATAATCCTTGCTCCTCAGGACTTTTCCCCTTCCCAAAGCCTGTGGAATGTGACTGGAGGCAGGTTGCAATGCTCTGGGCCAGCTGCCTGCCATGTTGGGAAGCATAATTTCCAATACTGTTCTCTTTCAGCAGTCAGCATCCTTCTGTCAGCTCTCATGTCATTTTTAGACTGCAGCTTTCCTAGGAATAAAAATCATCTTTTTGTTCCTGCAGGAGAAGACAAGTGCTGGGCACCTGACTTCTTTAGGGCTTTTGGCTTCTTATCCAAGAACTGGATGGGTCAGATCAGTCACAGGGAATACCTGAGTGAAAATTGAGTGGAAATCAATTCATACACAGATAGGAGTGTGAAAGAATGATCCAAGAGAAGTCCAGAGCCAGCTTGGAGTGCCTGGGTGGAAAAGGACAGTCTGCAGTGTGGCCAAGCCTTTGAGAACCATCTGAAACAGGCTGCCTCACTCAGGCTGCAGTTGAGCAAGTGTGAACGGTTCATTGTAATTGTTTTGACTTCAGTGAAAGTACTCATCTGTTCAGCATCAGACATCTGCTTAATTTCCTGAATGTATTGAGTCCTACAGAGCTAAACATCCAGGAGTGACAAATGCTGGTTCAGGTGTGGGATTATGCCACTCTGAGACAGATGTTCCTAAACCACCGCATGCATCAAAGTCAATGGCACTAAAAGAGGGTTGAATTTAGCCTTGCTCCTATGTTTATCCGTCCTGCAGCATTATGTGTTTTCCTTTCCTTCATTTTTGCATTCTGCTGTCTCACTTCAGTACAAACTGTATGAGACAGAGGCTCCTGGGGGAGCAGCTGGAGATTTGAAATTCACATCACTGCTCCCCTTAAGCCTGTCAGATGATCAGATAGCCGAGGAAGTGCTAATAGCTTATGCTCTGGTGAAATATGTTTTTCTGTACATGATTACCTTTGTATTTTGTTCCCCTTATCCCTGATTGTCAGCATTTTAATTAAAAGTAGAGGTGTGAGAACATGGGAAAACCTGTCTGCAGAACAAGGCTGACTTTGATTTAAGTTAGTGTACTAAGTTTGTAAATGTGGAACCCAATTTTCTGCTGCTGTCATCTGTCTGGAGAGAGAGTGTGGAGCTGGATGCCTTTCACTTTGCTTCCTGAGGCCCCTCTATCTCTCCTGTAGGGCAGAGGGGGGTACATAGCAAGTAATCCTTCATGGAATTTCCCAAAGGTGCTTTGAGCTGCTATTGTTGCTCTGACTAAAAGTTTCTGTCCCTACTACAGCACTGGGAGATCCCCTGATATCAAATCAGCTCCTCAGCATCTCTACAGCCACAGTTCCAGTGCTCAAAGGCTCTGTCTCATCAGCTTCATGGATGGCTTCAGGAGATTAATGTCCACAGATTTTGTGTTTAAGGGAATACTGACCTTGTAGACAACACAATGGGCAATGTCCTAATTTCTCCACTGCTCTAGTTCAGCCCTCCATCTTTTGGTGCAAATTAATCCAGTGGTTGGTGTGGAGCACATTCGTGTGAATTCAGTCACCTCTGCCAAATGCAGAGGGAGATCAAGGGCAGGAGCAGCCAGGAGCTCTCTGAGGAGCACAGCTTGAGTGTCTGTGAGAGCCCTGGCTGCAGTGGGCACAGCCTGCCCTCCTCTGCAGGGAAGGCACAGCTGAAGAAAGAGAGCAGAGGGCAGAAAGTGCAACCTCTCCATCACCACGATATTTGCTGGTGTGCTGCCAGCTTGGCTGGCTCCTTACACAGAGATCCCCATCACCCAACCTGGTGGCAGCAGCCCTGGCCCTGGCAGGGTTGGCCTGGGCAAAACTAAAGCTTGGACACAAAGCTGTGCCCAGGAGTCACACCTCTTCATGTGCCTGGAAACCCAACTGGTAGGAGCCACAGTTCTGTGCTGGATTCAGCTTTGTGTAACTCACCTGTAGTCTGGTTTTCTAGGCCTGAGGTTTCTGAGTTTCTGAACTCAGTTTCTTCGTGGTGTTTGGGTTTCAGAAGACCTTGTTCCCACAGACTTGACATAAACATCCCAAGTGTTACTGTAACGAGAGTGATGTTTTGCATTCTTTTCTGTGGGATGGACTTGTCTCTATCCATTGCTTTAGGCCAATGGTTAGAAGAGTTCTGGCACTCTTCTAACCAATGAGAGTGGCCTGTTCCAAAAGGTATATAAGGAGGGCAAGTGTTTTAATAAAGTGGAGTCAGATGCAGTTTTTTATAACAAGGTCTTGTGTCGTTTGTTCATCGCCCACAGCGACACTCACACACTTCTGGAGGGGAAAATTTTCCTCCTGAGTTACAGTGATTTTTTTTTTTTTTTGTAGTAGCCAATCTCTATTGGGGTCTATAAAATAGAAATTGTGAAAGAAAGAGAAATGCTTATGTTTTTTCCTTGTGGTACAGTACTTGGGATTGTTAATTTATTTTTCTCAGGATTTTTATGATAAAAAATACCTTTTTGGTGTTAAAACTAAAAATTAGCACTTCATCACAAGAAGAAAATATACTGTTTTATCATAAATCAGTGTGAAGATTACATTTTGGTGGATTTTTTAGGTGGAAATGCTGCGAACCAATGTGCCAGGGCACATATCTGATTGTTGAGGTGACACAATCATTTGACAGAAAAAATTACAAGATGAAAGGAAGTAAAACAATATGATAAAGATGAAAGATGATGCAACAAAAATACCATGAGGAAAGAAGTGAACATGAAATAATAGCATTAGGACACAAGAAAATTCAACATGATGGAAAAGAATTAGCCTGATCTGGTTCCTGATGCTGCAGCATAGGAAGAACTGTTATGAAGATATATTGCAGAGACAAAAAGCAATGTTGGATTACTCAGAATATGACACAGAAATGGACAAAGCAAAAAAAAAAAAAAGCTGCCATACACTGCAAAGAAGACAAAGGGGTTTGATATTTATATTTTAATGATCTCATTCTGGTTCTGTGGAGCTCACATCAATAGCAGCATTCATATGGACACTTGTTGATTGAAATATTCATTTAATATAAACAAACTTAAGGTCTCCTCAGGGACAGAGGGGGGCATCAGAAATTCCCTGTGAGTGCTGAAGCCCTGCTCCCTGGGCTGAGTGTGCAGGACTGGTGCCTGGCTAGGATTTGGGGTCATCAGGAGGGGCCACTCCTGACCCCCCCATTGCATGGGCAAAGACAAGGTGTGCTTTGTTTCCCTGTCAGCATCCACTCTGCTGGGGCCCTAACAGCAAGCCCAGCAGCTCTGCTGTGCTTATATATTGCCATGTTTAAGCTGAGGTGAAATCACTGCAGTTTGGCCAAATCTCTGTTTCAGATTGTCCCTGTGACTTTTAGGGGGCTGTGTTTCTTTCTGTGGCAGGAAAGTGGGCTGCTGATATTCTTGGTTCATCTTTGCTCACAGAGGTAAAATTAGAGGCCTTGAGATTCCTGCTGGTAGAAAAAACCTCTCAATTTCTCACTGTCGAAATTCAATCTGATTTCTATCTTTTTCACTAAAAAACTGTCAACAGAAAATAAGCAATTCCCATCAAAGAGCTATATTAGTTTCTGAGGTATATACATTTGGCTGGTGGATGAAGAAAGCCTCAAAGTAATTTAAATTGTTTTCTTTTATTTTCATTTGCATTTCCTAGCAGACTAAACAAAAATATTAATGCAGGACATGACTACAACTCATTCAAAAGAAAAGAAAAGAATCAAAAAGAGAGAGGTCGATTCTCTGCTAGATAACTAATAACTTATTTTCTTACTGTGGCCCTGATTTTCTCCTCCTCATGCTGGTGTAACTCTGCCATCCTGTTTATCCTTTATCTACTCTGGTGGAGGCAGGAAGGCAGCACATATTTGCAATGAAGAACATATAATTAAAATCAAACCCAGAAGCTCTCTTTCAGTGTGGAATAATATGAGAGCTATCACGAGCCAATGGGACTGTCTTGATATGCCAACAGTATAACCCCACTTTCCATATGTGGAAAAGCAGCTTTCAAACACAGACACTATACAAATTAGATTTCAGGTATGTTTTTGCTTTTGCAAGTCACATCTTGTAACCTGATTTACGTTTTATTTATAAAGAAATGTTGAAAAATATGTAATATTTTCCAATTTTTAAAATCACAAAAGAATGGTGGAATTTTAAGTTCAGTTTCTGCATTATTCAGTTAATTAAGGGAATCTTAACAGTGGACGATTTTTAGCTTGGAGTTAAATCCTCACTGTGAAGTCCCCTTCTCAGACCTTTGAGAATAACACCTGAGCTACGTACTTCTTCTTTTTTGGCAGATATTTAAGCAAAAATGTTGTTCAAATTAGAGTTCTGTGGTCAGGTAAGATTTTCTGTTTCTTTGTTACACTAATTTATTTACAGCTATTTTTACTGTGGCAGCTGAGCCTTCAACTGCCCTTCTGATAGATTTGCCATAGGGTTGAGAACCTCCTTACAGAGAGCCCAGGGAGAGCCCAGCCCATCCCTAAAACCCAAAGGAGCCAAGAAACCCAGCCCTGACCTTTAAGGGTTGTCTGTTTATTGTTTTCTCACAATCTCTGTTCTTGCTCATTTTTTGCCCCTCTTGGATTCTTCATAAGAACTTCAGTCACATTTCTTCCTTCCTTAGCTTTCACTGCTCACAATTATCAGGACAGCCTAATTAACTTCCATTCCATTGGTTTTGCTTGCAATATAAAAGATGAATGAAAGAGAATGGTAGCGTTGCAGCTAAATATAAAAGTCCAGCTGCAGCAGAGAGTGTGAAATCCTTAAGAAAACCTGCCATGAGAATTCCAATGCTGCAGAGCATTTCCCTGTGCAAGCCCTGGATCCCACCATCTACGCAGAGCAGCCTAAAATAAACCCACCTAAGAGCAAGTGAACAAATAAATGAAATAAATTAAAAATAGAGAGGAAATGAATGTGGTACTTGATGAGAGGAAGGCAAAAAACAAGCACAAACTTGGAGCTTGTTCTCCACACCTTCCTTAATGGGAGCTGCTGAGATCCTCAGAGCAGAGCTTAGTCTGAGGGGAAGCAAAGAGAACAGGGAGCAAATAAAGATCCCAGTATTAAACCCAGTGCCTTATCCCATGGGCTACACTGGATGCTTGCAATGCACTGGGGATATTTACTGTGCAGCATTTAATGACACTTAAAATCCTGCTTTCTCTCATGGTGTGTTGGGAAGTGCCCACGATATAATGGAAAACCCCTAGGAGAAGGAGATTTATCCACAGCTGCTAATGGCTTTCTTTTCTCTCCCTGAGATTCTTTATTCATCCAAATATATTGCTTTCTACCTGGAAAATATTTATCAGAATGGAAAGACACACTAGGAAGCTTCTTCCCAGGAGGGTTTAAATGACCACAAATCTTACAACTTTCAGGAAAAAATGTAAAACTCTGTAATTTGTCCTAGCTTTTTTTTTTTTTTTTTTTTTTTTTAATAAGTAAATCAACAAGAAAAGAAAGAAAAGATCTGAGAAAGGAAACAGAAATCCTTGACATTTATCACACAAATGTTTAAGGCATTTACTGATTTAACAGCTTATAACTACAGAGACAAATAAGCTGAAGGGCTACATACAGAAAAGTTTAAGTGAATTGAGATAATTCAATGAGAAATTGAAAACAATTTCGTTTTTCAAGAGAACAGGTCCTGTGTTAAGATTCAGGACAAGAAAGTATGAGATCTGAAATCAAGTTTGTGCTCTGCCCCAGAATGTCTGTGTGGCTCCAGGCAAGTCCCTTTGAAGCAGATTTCAAAGCTGCTTAGTCACCTACAGAAACAAATCGAGGTGTGAGCCCTTCAGGTAGGAGATGGACATTTTCATGCATTTGAAAATCCCACTTGGCACCACAGCAGCCGTTTGACTCTATAAGTCTCCAATGGTCTGGAAAAATTCAATCCTTAATCCCTCTTCACCTCAGTAGTAAAACAGGAGCAGCAGCATTTTCTTTCCCATCCAGTCTATTTAATTTGCAGCTTAAATTACCTCAAATCAGCTTAAAGCAGGGGTTCTCTCAGTAACTACAGCTATGTCTTCCAGCCTTCTCCATAAACAGCAGTGAATAATCACCTGCATTCTCAGTCACAATATTCCAACATCCTGGGGCTGCCATCCAAGACTGGGGCTCTGGTGAGGAGACAGTGAGGGATGTAGGAGGACAAGCAGCTCCAGCTGTGTTCTCATGCAAAGAAAGGGCTTTGGTTCCTGATGCCACCAGAAAGTTGAAGGACAGAGAGGGATGAGAGTGTGTAAAGGTGGAGTGGTGGCAGGAAGAAAATTAGCTTCTTTTTAAAACTTCGGAAGCCAATCATTTCAGGTGTGCAGTGAAATCAAAGTTTGCTGTGGAAACCTTGCAGAAAATCCAGGGAAAAATGCAAACATGCAATAACTTATTACAACTGTCCCTGCTAACACAACTCTCTTTTTGTGCCTGAGCATTGTGTGCTGCTGGGGATGGGCTGGGAGAGGGGAGGCAGAGCAGAGCAGCTGTCCAGCTGTGGGATGGGACCCTGGGGGTGGCAGGGCAGTAAAACTGCCCTTGGCACCAGCACTGCCCTCCCACACACAGCCTGGCACAGGAATTCACACCTGGGACCAACAGGATCCGAGCTGTGAGGAACCCTGAGCCCAGAAGAAAGAAAACTCAGAGAACTCAGAAAGTGATAGCCCTGAAAATGCGTAGAAACGGCTATAGAAAACAAGATGCTGTGGCAAACAAACTTAAAACATGAACAAAAACTCAGAAAAGCAAGGGATAGGAGGCTCTAAACTTACAAAGCATTAGCAGTTGGGAATGCTGAACAGCTGCACTTATCAATACTCTGCTCAGTTCTAGACATCTGAAAAGCAAGATTGTCCTTCGCCCAGGACACAAAGCACCACACTGATATTGTTTGCTGTAATATTTTTGTGCTCAATTGCTGCAGCTGACCTCAACCCTTTCTAGTCTTAGTGATAAGACTCCAATCTCCCAGCTGGATGTCCCACATGCTGGGACTGCCATCTTCCCATTACATTGTCCAGACAGCCAAAGCTCCACCTGCAAATTCCTTTACTTTTGAATATAGAGAGCTGTCTGCTTCCTTAAACAAGAGAAGGGTTGAAAGAGCCTTTTTTTAGGGTACCCTCGTGAGTTTGATGAATATTCCAACAGGCCAGTGCTTCTATTCTCATAGCAACAAGGTGAGGCTGAGGCACACTCACGTTCCTTCAGCATTTACAGACCAAGCCCACAGCACAGACAGACCTGGGAATTTGTCTGCATGATGAGGGTGAATATTCCTGAGCCCTGAACTGCCATAAGGAGAGCCAGTTCTGGTCTCAAAGCCACGAAGTTGTGTTATTCTGGGACTCCCAGATCAAGACAGGCTGGTGCAGGGCCCAGGGGGACCCGAGGCTCTGAGCTGTCTGTTCTGACTCCACTGACAGATCTTAATCAGCCTGCTCAAGGTCAGCAAGAACCTGTGGCAGGAATTCCTCCTAGAAATCAAGCTTTTTGTTTCCCCCTCAGGGAGCTGTAAAAATACAAACAGCTATAAAAGATACTTTCATTTCATACAAATATTTTACATTGTCTTCCTTACTCCTCAATTCTTCCTGATATACTACTGCAAGTAACAATTAATGAGAAATTTGTGCCATCATTTCACAGAGTTTCAGCTGCCTGGATCTCTGCATTAAATTCCATTGCCCCAGTCACTGTCATGTCTCTTGTCATCCTACTTTCAGCTACTTGAAAAGAAACAAACAAAACATCCTTTTTTTTTTTTTTTTTTTCAGATTAAAAAAAAGGGTGTTTGTGGAACTAAAATAAAAAACTGTAGCCAGTTGGTTGTTTTGATTAGTTTAGAAAGAGCAGATTTGGCCACAATCAAACAGCAAATAAGGCAGAACTCTGCAGGACAGAAGCCAAATGAAGAAACAGTGGTGTGTTAAATGAAGAGATGTCATTCAATGCAAACTGTTTAAAATAGTAAATAGACATTCTCAGAAAACTTTAGAAAGAATTGATTGGACACATTAAGAGATGAAAATAATTGAATTTATTTTGATTAAATTACTCAAACCCCTTAATTCTTTGCTAATTGATGATTATTTTTCAGACTGTTTTAAAATACATGTAGCCTGAAGAAGGAAAAAAAAAAATAATAATAGCCTCAGCTGCGGTGTGGTGTTAAATAGGCCACAAATGAAACAGAGCTCACTTTAACAGTCCAGAGCACAGATTTACACTCAGTGTTGCAAAGGGAAAAAAATTCCAATCAAGTGGATTTCAGAAAAGAGAACAGTTCCAAACCTTATTAGGGTCTGTGTTTTAAAAGCTTTTTCAGCAGCACCCACCATCAGAGGCTGCTAGCAGCTTAAAAGGACTGAAAATTGTATTTTTTCCCTGAAACTAATGCTGGAACTTTTCATCTTTCCTAACTTACACAGAATTTATTGGAGACACATAGATCCCTCAGTGAAGTTCCCATATCAGCTTCCAGTTGGGCTCTGTGAACAGTGCATTATTAGTGCAATATTAACAATAATCCACTGATGTAGAAAAAATATTACACCACAGATGGACAATGGACTGCAATACATTTCAGGAATCATTACTTTTATCACCAGTGTTCATATTTGGGGATTCCAGCTCCAAAATAGGAATTATGATGGCAATTTGAGCCAGGACAGAGAAAACATTGTTTGTGATTAAGAAATGGATATTTTTTGGAAGCAAGGCATGGCTTGTTTTTAATCAGGCTGTCCCATATTCCCCTTTCTTAAGAAAAACAAGATACTACATTAGGAAACTTAAAAATGAGTGCACAAATGCTGGAAAACCCACACTGAGTGTGTAGGAATCAGTAAGAATGTGTCCTGCTCTGAAGACACACCACCAGTGATCCCACAGGGATTTGCTCCAGCTCTTGACACAATTCAATGTATTTTTTGACACACTGGTGCAAAATAAACTGCATATTGTGGGTGCTGGGAAGCACTTTGGACAACAGGCTCAGAATTCATAATGATTTTGACCTTACTAAATTGGAGAGACAGCCTGGAGTCAGTAAGATGAAATTCAGTAAAGACAAGTACAAAGTATTCTACTGAGGAAAGCAAAATAAACTTGTAATTACAAAACTGGGGATTAAGTAGCTGAGGCTGGAACATGCCTCAAACTGTTTCTGGCTGACCGAAATAACACTTTGGGTGAAAAAAGGAAGGAAAATCTAAATGAGAGATGTAATTAATAGACACTCCTTCAGAACACCAGTGAGATAATTATTGCACTTTGTAGGCTGGAGGAATTCTTGTCTAGAAGAGCTGGTCTTCACACCAGGAGACATGAAGCCAAATTAAAGAGACTCCTGAGGATAATAACAAAAATTAGTAGGATCTCAGAAAATATTGCTTATCTTAAAAGGTTAAAATAATTGGATTTATCTGAACCACGAAAGATGGAGGAGCACATGATAAATGTCTTCAAAAGTCAGGTTATTATAAAGGACATGGTGATCAGTTGCTCTCTAGTTAAACTGAACTTTAGATGAGAAGAAATAGGTTTAATTTTCATCCCAGCAAATCCAAGTTGGACATTGGGAGAATTCTGGTAACTGTTAAGAGCAGGTAAGCATTATCTGAGAGTCCAGAAAATCCTCTTCATGGAAATATTTCTTTAAAAAACCTAAGGAGTATTCTTTTGCAAAGATCTAGATTTACAAGATTTTCATTAGACTGGAGACAGAATGAGACAAATTAAATTACTTTTGTTTCTGAACTCCTACAGCTCTTTCATGGGTGAGAATTCCGTTGTATTTAAAGAGACTGGAAGCAATGCCAGTGATGCTGACAGGATCAACAGAACTGCATTATTTTGCTACAGGTCTGGCCCTTTTTCCTAACCTATACACTATTTTAATAGCTTTTTCAAAAAAAGATGCCAGATTCATTTCCCATACTTCATAATGAAAAATCCTTGGCATTAACACTAATGAAAAACTGGTGTAAGTGAAAGAAAACTGAGATCCATTCCATCTCCAAACAAACACTACAGATACTCCTTCAAAATTCACAAACCTCCCAATCTTGTCTTAAAACATGAATGTGTGAACAGCTCAGAAACAGTGCTGCTGATCACAAATGCATCACCCAATACTCTCCCAGCAGAACAGAAGGCATTTCTTAGTCAAGACAATTGAAAAAGATGCAACCTGTGAATAAAATCTTAGAAAATGATTCTTAGGAAAAGACATGTCTGTCTTCCCTCTTCTTGACCTCCCTGCAGCTGTATCTGCTGCCTCATTAATTCCACTGGGTCTGTTGTACTGAGTGATAAATTCAGTCAATAAGGTCAATAAGGTCAACATCTTTGTGTGGCAAAGACACAGACCAGACTTCCATCTCCATTGTAGCTGATGACAATATTTCCAATGATTTCAAAAAGCTTCTCTGACAATCTTCTACATCTGCAAGGCTGGGCCTAAAATTTGAATTTTTGATCATGCATTGATCTAAATGTATTGCATTGTTTGCCTGGGTGAAGTAAAATCCCCTTCCTAGCAACACTTATGTCAAGAGTCTCCTGTGCAATTTATTTTAGATTATTTAGAGAGCTTGTGAGTATCCCAAAGGACAAAACATAAATATCTTCCTTTCTGGGGCTGAGGTGCTCCACACTGACCTGTCACACTGATTCTTTCCTTTCCTTCTTGTCAAACACTGACTGAAAAGCTTTTTCATCTGTTTATGTTGCATAAGGGAAGGAGATGAAGAGGATGATTCTGAAAAGATTTCTATATTTGTCTAGCATGACAGTTTTGCTCTTTGTAGACTACAGATTGATATAAGCAAAGGAATAAAATGTTGTGACGTTAATTGTTTGTGAAGTCTATCATAAACAGTACAGCTGAGTAAAAGATGGATGCCACCAATCATGCTTCCCAATATTGGAAAAGACATTTAATGCAAAGTATATGAAGAGAAACCAAAATAAATAAATTCCCTACAAATTGGAGTCATTATTTTCCAGTGATCTCGATCCAGGATGCTCTCAGATAGATCTACTGAAACTGTTTTAAAAGGAAAGTAAATCACACTCGCTCTGAATGTGACAGCCATTAATATGAACTTGCAGTGTTACTATTTGAGAAAAAAACAACTTGTTTCATAATCTCTGTGACCTTTCCCTACTAACATTAGTATTCTTGATAAAGTCTAAATACTAGCTGCTACACAGAAATACTGTGATATTTCTTCACTGTTATGATAGACACTTTCCCAGTCGAGCATCCAGAGGTGAACAGGCTGGTACATGTTTTATGCATAGGATTATACCTAGAAAACTTAAGAACTCCATGGGATATCTGAAAGAGAGAATAAAGACTAAGTGTTGCATTGTCTTGGCTTTCTTTCCTCTTTTACAAAAGCTCAGAATGTGGTATTAAGAATGACTTATTTCTTGCAGACCCATGAAATATGAAACCATGAATATTTGAAAAACCTTCAAAAAAAAAAAAAAAAACAAACCAAAAAACCTAAACCCAACCCCCCCCCCCCCCCCCCAAAACAACAACAACAACAAAAACCCCCAACTATCACCATCATGACAACTGAGGTGCAAGGGCAGGCAAGGGGATGGGGGTGGTGACATTGCACATTCTTTGTGATGCTTCAGAAAAAAACACCAAATTGGAGTGGATCTGGTCAAAAAAAAGGAGGCCAACTAAGAGCTCGTGTACCTGGGAGCTGCCACAGACAAGTGTTTTCCCATCTTTTAACAGTGTCACTCAGTCAGGCCACAGCAGCAGCAGGCTGGGGGGTGTGTCCAGGGCTGGCAGAGGCTCTCCAAGGTGGAGTTGGACGTTGGCTGCTCAGGGAAGCTCCCAACAAGCATCAGTTTGGCTGCAGAGCAGGGCTAGGCCACCCCCACAGCAGACAGGAAACATGCCAGGGATTGTGGTGTATTATTATCAGGGAAGAAATGTTCAGGTGCTCCCATGAGAATAGCCGCAGAACCCGTGGCAGCTGTCTTTGCAGATTTAAACAGATCCAGCATCCCATCCCAAACACTGAGCTGAAGCAGCACAGGGAAAGTTCACCAACAGGGCACAAGGAAAACACAGAAATACAAGGGAAAATATGCCAAAACTCTCAGTGAAGAAGCAAACTCACCAACAGAATGCAAAAGAAGACCTATTGATACTGCAGAGGGAAAATATGATAATGGAAAATGCCCTGCGTAAGAGGTCATAAGCAATAATTGTAGCAAGAGAAAACATCGTGTCAAAGGTTGTAGATGAAAAAAAAAAAGTACAAAGGCATCATATCAAGGAAGCAGGCAGTGACTCAGGGGTGAGATTTTGCATGTCCAACATAAAAGCAGCACAAAAATAAATAAATGGCTTATAAAGCTCGGGCTGGCATAAGATTCAAGGGCAGGTACAGAAACAGCCAGAAAACTGAATGCCAATGAGGAAGGAGAGCATCAGAGACTCTGCTGGCCTGTAAAGTCTTGCTTACCCTCAAATAAGGAAAAAAACCACAAACAAATAGCCAGGGCAAAACTGCATTCACCTGCTCCAAATTAAAATTTGACTGGTGCAGAGATGTAATGCACAGGGTAATGTAAGTTATAATCAGAATACAAAAGTATGGTACATAGAGCAAGGTGTGGACTGTAAAAATGAGACACATCTACACGCTGAAAAAAGTGAACTTAGGAACCCAAAGAAAATATTAATAAAGTACAAGAAAGCTCAAAACACAAATAACTCAGAGCAAGCAATTCTCTGTGGTATTCCTATAGCAAAGCTGCTAAAAATTACCAAGCTGTATTTGAAAGACTGGGACTCTTTCCAAGGATGTTACACCTGGAAATAAATAAAACAATTCAGTCTGTACAACATCTGTCTTGCAGAACACCCATTGCATTAAAACAAATAAACAAAATAGTGGGAGTGATAAAGAAAATGAGGGAAAAAACCCTTAAGTACCCCATCCATCATTGCTAAACAAATAATGAGGCAGTCACTGAGGAGCTGGGCAAGCTGGGAATTCACAAAGGTCCAAGGAACTTAAACAAAGTGCTGAGAGGAGATAATTACCAAATATATCTGCAAATCACTGCTTGATTTAATAAAGCCCATTATACTTTGAAGGTAGGTGCTGTCTGCATCAGGAGCACAGGGACCTCTCCACACACCTGCAGAGACAGTTTTTCTGGGGTAGGTAACAAAACACTCACTCTCCAAATTATGGAAGAAAGACTTGAGGATGGAGCAGAGAACCCACACAGGCAACAGGTTCTCAATGCAACCTCCTTGTGTCTTTGTAAGAATGAGTCAAGAATAAGGCCTAAATAAGGTAAAAAGAAATTTTCAAGGAAACAGAATATAATTCGTAGCTTTGCAAGGGTTCTTAATACATCCCTAAAAAAAAAAAAAACAAAAAAACCCAACAACAACAAAAAAAACAAAACAAAAAAAACCCACCAAGAATTGAGGGAACATACTCAAGATTTCAGGTCAGTTTGAGGATTACAGAAATTCATCAATCACATGCAAAACACTATTTCCACCTGTTTGTGTTTTGGGCCATTTCCTGGTCAAAAATTCAAGTCATATTAGTGTTCACTTTGTACAGTAACAACTTACCGAGATACAGACTGAAGACAGGGAACCAATATATGGGATACCTGAAAAAGAGAGGCAGCAGCAGTTGTTTGTAACTAAGATCAGTATTTCCCACAGATTTCCACTTGAAAACTTCAGTCTGCAAGCTAAGAACAGAGACTCTTTGGGCAGAAAATGATGTAATTTTTGGTGCCTTGAGCACATTCCTCCATTTTGCTCCCCTGAGGGCCTGGCTGCCTGGGCTCAAGGCCAGCTGAAATAATGCAGCTGTGTGACCTGGAAAAGCAAAGCAGAAAGTCTCAGTTCACGTAGGAGCTGCTTGGAAGCTCAGTCTCTGCTCCTTGGCCACTGCATGGGCTGCTCTGCAGGCACTCACTGAGCCCAGCATGACTTACCAGGACTCTGCAGGCTTGTGTGATGGTCTGGACTCTTGGCAGAGCTGTCCCTGTCCCTGCCCAGGCACCGTGGGATTCTCCATGGCAGTGCCACCCCTGTCCCTGCTGGCACTCACTGCTCACTGGTAACAGCCCCAGGAGAATGCTTTTGTGACCACACATGAGGATTCCCAAAAGCTCCAGTTTAATCTATTAAAATCTCATGAATTATAGAAATAGGCATTCCCAGGAAGGATTCAATTTCTATTTGGCTGCCTGCTTGTCCTGAGCAGAACAGCACCGCAAGATCAACAAACAGACAAACCTCTGGAAGCATTGTCCAAGTCAATTGTACACCAGGCTCAAGACAGGGCTTCGAAAGAATCCAGGAATCCACCACAGACAAAGATTTACATGTGCTGTGATCCATCATCCTGCTCAAACTGCCAAGCACTGCGAGAGCAGCTCCACCTGCCACCAGACAGCATCAGAATCAGAGGGATTATTTGGACATATAAATTGCTTCAAATAAATGGGCAGAAGAAATTCACAATACTGCTTTCATGTAGCCAAGTACATGGTTGCTCTCAGGAACACGGGGATCTAGAACAAAATGTTGTATCCAGAAGGCCAGACATGTTGGACTAACATAAATAACAGTGTGTGAGGTCTGGCTGATGGATGTGGCACTTAGGAAAAAATGCAATCCAAGTGACTCAAAGAAATAAAATACTTTTGCAGCACAAGGACCCAGACTTTAACAGGAATATTGTTTTTCCCTCTGAACTAACCAAATGCAAATATCTCATTATTATAGACAAGTCAGAATTTTAAAAAGTAAGTGAAGTAGACATGATTGTAATGATAGTCACTGGCAAAGCAATACAGCATGCCAGTAGTTTGATGAAAGTTTCCTTGCAGTCAGTGACCTTCTGCAATCTCCCCATAAACAAATACTTGGATTCATCATATTATCACCACTTCCATAATCACCCAGTCAAAAGCAAAGCTGGACCAGTATTACAGTCTCAGATCTCCTGATAAGGAGGTGTGCTAAAAACCTTACCCTGGGCCTGAACAAAGGGGACAGGACAGTGCCACAGGAGGCCAGAGAATGTCCTGGTGGTGAGATGCACATGCAGGAGAACACACCTGGTGCCCCTAGAGCCCCTGAGAGCTGGAGGGTTACACACCAAAAGGAGGAAGAGACATGCTAACAGCAAATTCTACACAAGAAACCAAAGACGGCTGAAACCACGGACCTGATACCAGGTTTGGATCCAACTGCTCCTTATTTCCCCAGTGCTGTGGTGGGTTAACACCACCAGCTTCCCCCAAACCAGACAGGTGGACTCAGCAGTGACACAGGCAAGAGAGGGAGGCCCCTGAGGTCTACAGATGTTTTCTGCTTGTGAAATCCTTCAAAGTCAGAAGTTTCACACTGAGTTCTCCACGGGAATTGTTAGGGGGTTTTGCAGTCTGCTTGCATTTTTAACTTAGAGAGGTAGGAGTAAAGCACCTTAAAATGAAATAATTAAAGGAGGCACTGAAATGCACAAGAGATAAAGATAAAGCCACCAGGACTGTGAGAGATAATAGTTATCTGCAGTAATAAACATTAAGTGAGAACAATTCATGATTTGTGATAACATTTAATATGAGGATATAAATCAGATGAAAAGAGCACAGTTGAAAGATGGAAAACACATGCAGAGCTAGGCAGAAATAAAGAAAATATAAAGAGTCTTTTGTTATCTTCACCTTGTAATTGAGATAATGCTTGTCTTTAATGATACACCCTTAGAGCAGCTCCTGCACTCAGCTGCAAGGCTGGAACAAAGAATAGCAGGGAGCTTTATGGATATTCCTGGTGAGCACAGGCCTGTGCTAGGCACTGCTGAGCTGTTGCTTGCTGAGTCACACTGAACTCCTCACTGTGTGCCTGCACTTTGGAACATTCAGCTGAGAATCTAACATCAGCCGGGGTTCCAGGTTTATTGGCCTAATAATGTATTTCTTGAGATTGTTGAAGTCTGATGTGTAAAGCAATTAATGTTTGCAGGGCCTGAGCTGCACCTGCACAGGTGCAGGGAGAGCAGGGAGGGCTGGGGTGTCCCATGAGCAAGGGGCAGAACCCTTGTGATGAGCCTGACTGTTACAGGAGGAGCTGCAGAAGCACTTGGGAAGCAAAAAGTGCCTTTTCTACCTCAGAGGAATAATATTTAAAAGAAAAAAGAAATTGAAAGTGCCAATATAGCAGAACTATAAAGAAGACAACATGTTCGTACTGGTTCCCTTGCAGCTGCTGACATTGCTTCACACACATTTTCTAAACCTGTAGAAGCATCTTACAGATGAAAGAATTACAAGGGGAGGAAAAACAGAATGAAAACTTTAGCTTGAGATTAGTTATGAATATTTCATGGCCTTACTGAAAGGATATTTCAGGTGAGTCTCCATAGCAATCTGCTTTGTATCCGGTATCGTTAAATAATTTCAAATTAATGGCTTGGTTAATGGAGCAGACATTAAATTTGCACTGAAGACTGGGGTGGGAGGGACTGCTAATTTGCTGGAGCAATAAAAATGGCAACACCAAACTGGAGAAATGCTCCAAACAAGGTGCAATTTTTTTGGATGAGAACAAAGCTCTGCACACAAGCAGGAGGAAGAGTAAGGCAGGAACCTGCCAGCAGACAAAAAGCTCTGTGAAAATCCAGGTGTGTTAACTGGCTCAGAATGTGCACAGGGTTGTGAGATATTACACAGTGATTCGTGTCATTCTGGAAGTAAATAAAACTGACATTAAAGTAAAGCATAAGACAAAGGAATATAATGATTTCCTTATTTTGCTTTATAATGATTTCCTTATCTTGTATTAAATCTCTCTTGTTGTGTATTAGTAGCTTTGCCATTATGAATTGGACTTTTTTTTTTTTTATAAAGAAAACTGAGGGCTTCTACAAACATGTAAAGTCTTGTGACTGCTGTTACCTGTTTGCTAAGGATCTAACCTGGTGACAGGTCTGAATCTCTGAATCTCATTCAAACCTGGGGGGACTTGTGACTACCAATATTTGTTTACAAAATCATACGTTAACTAACATGTATTCAGCACAGGAAGCATGACACAGCACAAAATAAAAGAAGCAGTAAATCGCAGGTTGAGTGGAGGTGTTGGTGGAGACTCCCCGTGTCTGTGCTTGCTCGTTCATTATCACCGAATTGATAAATTGCCTTATTGATCGACCAACCTGCTTGTAGTGAGTAATCTATAACAGGTCAGTAATGGCTTGTGTTGTGGAAAGGGGGCGGCAGGAGGGCGGCAGGAGATGCCAGCGCTCCCGGGGCTCTTCGGCGGGAGCTCTGCCCTGGGCACTGGGTGGCAGCGCGGCCAGCCCTGCAGCAGCACCGGGGACCGGCGAAAATACACAGATCCCGGGAAAACGGGGCTCCTGGGATGGGAAGGGCGAGGAGAAACAGCGGCAGGTTCCCTGTGGGAGGGGCTGCGAGGCAGGAGCAGAGAGCGGCCGGGGAGCGCACCTGGGAGAGATGAGAGAGGGCAGAGCGCACCTGGGAGAGATGAGAGATGGCAGAGCGCACCTGGGAGAGATGGAGAGAGGGCAGAGCGCACCTGGGAGAGATGAGAGAGGGCAGAGCGCACCTGGGAGAGATGAAGGGCAGAGCACGGAGAGATGAAGGCAAGTGCACCTGGGAGAGATGGAGAGAGGAGAGCTGCACCTGGGAGGATGGAGAGAGGCAGAGCGCACCTGGGAGAGATGAGAGAGGGTAGAGCGCACCTGGGAGAGATGGAGAGAGGGCAGAGGCACCTGGGAGGGATGGAGAGAGGGAGAGCGCACCTGGGAGAGATGGAGAGAGGGCAGAGCGCACCTGGGAGGATGGAGAGAGGGAGAGTGCACCTGGGAGGGATGGAGAGAGGGCAGAGCGCACCTGGGAGAGATGAGAGATGGAGGGGTAGAGGCACCTGGGAGGGATGGAGAGAGGGCAGAGCGCACCTGGGAGGGAAGAGGTGGGCACAGAGCGCACTGTGAGGGATGAGAGAGGGCAGAGTGCACCTGGGAGGGATGAGAGAGTCAGAGCGCACCTGGGAGAGAAGAGGTGGGCACAGAGGCACCTGGGAGGGATGAGCGGGGCAGAGGGCACCTGTGAGAGAAGGGGTTGGCACAGAGCGCACCTGTGAGAGATGAGAGAGGGCAGAGCGCACCTGGGAGGGATGGAGAGAGGGCAGAGCGCATCTGTGAGGGATGAGAGAGGGCATAGGAGGAGGCGACGCATCTAGGATGGGATGGAGAGATGAGAGAGGGCAGAGCGCACCTGGGAGAGATGGAGAGAGAGCAGAGCGCACCTGTGAGGGATAGAGAGAGAGCAGAGTGCACCTGGGAGAGAAGGGGTGGGCACAGAGCCCTTGGCGTGCCCGGGCTCGGGCTGGACCCTGCGAGCCAGCGGCGGGATACAGAAATCACCGGGCAGAGAGTGCGGCACTCCGCCCTCAGGGTGCATAAAAGGCGACCGGCGAGCATTCACCAAGGATGCCAAAAAAAGAAACTGGCTTCCTGAGCTGTTTCTAGCCCTCATTTCCCATTTCTTTACACCTCTCAGCAACTAAGTTTCCGTGACTCAAAAATCGTAGTTCTCCAGGGCTCTCTTCTCCCACTTAAGCCTTTCTCTTCATATTCAAAACTGCTGTGACTTTCCGTGACACTGACTGCGCGCAGAGAACTTGTCATGAATATATATGGGCAGGGAATTTTCTTATGAGTAGCACTGAAACATTACAACTCATTCTTAGAAAATGCGAGTGTCCCTACCACTACTGATTTCTTGAGAAATCAAAGGGCAAAATTTAATTTCTCTTCACAGTACTTTTTAAGTGTCATTTTTACAGCAGGGAGTAGAAGGCCATCATTTTTCTTTAGGAAAAAACCCCAATAACAAACCCTTAACATGGATTTTTAAATTCAGATTGGTGAAGGAAAAGAGTCAGGAGAAATGTCTTAGTATGGACAATGCTCTATAGGGCCATGAAAGGAATAAAATCACATGCAAACGCAAGATATAAATTATTTGGAAATTATTTCTTCTGCCTTGAGATTAAATAATTTAACTGAGAACAAGACACTTTGGAACCACTCATCTTTAGATCCCTAAATATTTTTTTAAATGTAATCACATATAATACTAATACTGTCAAAATTTTCTGAGGCACACAAAATTTAATGAGACTTTTTTCCATTTTTATTGGCCAAAGAATATAAATTTTCTGACTGTTCATATACAAGTATCAACTTCAGTTGTGGGAGCTCTTCTATTACTCACCTTTATAAAATGGAATAGTTATTTCCATTAATTTTTCACATGCCTTCCATGCATGATTTTTAACAATTCAGTTTTTTTTAAGAAATAGAACAGCAGAACTCAGGATCCTTTTCTATTTCAAGAATATTCCAAAGAGCCCATGGAAGTAAATGCCTTTGAAAACCCCTATTTGTTTATTTGCTCTCTGGATAACAATTTCGTATTGTGAAAATATCTGTATCATCCTTTATTCACTGGTAAAATGTTACTAACACTTTAATTTAGTGTCTCCAGCAAGCATTTAATTCCAATTTAGCAAGGCAGATACTGCTTTTTAATTAAATATAAGATGATTGTTAAAAGAGAACTTACTGAGTATTTAGAAGATAAATCTAATAGTCTTATAATTAGCTCAAAATTACATAAGCAAGAAATGCCTAATCTCATTCTTAGTAGCACATGGACTTTGTAAGGAATTTGTAGATACTTAATTAACAGTTATCAAAATGGCCTACAGCAAGACAGGTTTCTATTAATTGTTAAAATAGTGATATTTAATAAGCTTGTTAAATGATAATACACTTGGGACAACAGCCTCATTTAGTTTTTGCAGTATTCCATTGTTATTCCCTAATGTCTTTATCAATATTTCACATTGCAGTTTTGTTTCGTGTGATTTTCCCCTGGGAAGAGTGCAAGGAGCTGCCCCCCTCAGCAGCAGCTGTCCAGTTCCCTCCAGTATTGCAGTTCCTGTTCACTTTGGCTGGTTCTGCTCACAACAGGTTCAGATTCAGCTTTTGGCCAGGGGGCAAAGGCTCTCCAGCTCTTTTTTGTGTGCAAACCTGGGCTGTTCATCTTCCGTGAGCAAGGTGAAGACAGCAGGTAACTCTGCTGGAAATCCTCCCCCTCCCTTCCCCATGCCTTTCATTTCCTCCTCCTTCCTCCTATAAACAAAGTGGGGTTTGGGTGAAACATCTTTTTAGCATGAGGAAATCTCTAAGTAGTCTAGAGAGGCTATACTGGCACTGAGCACTTCAGGAAGGCTTCATTCTCCTGGGGTAGTATTATCTAGAACACTTCCTCCTGCTGGAATTTTCTGCAGGATAATAACAAGCTCTAAAATTTTTCTAGAAGTGTAGATGAAATAATAAAGGCTGAGCTTATTACCAAATAAAGAAAAATATATATTATGATGATATGATGTGATATGATGTGATTGCATGACCAGATTTCTGAACCAGTGAATGAAAAGACCACTGTAAATCCCACAGTTCCCAGGCTAAACTGTCCACCAAGGACCCCTAAATGCTGTTCACAAATAGGAGAAGTTTTGTTACTGCAAGAAACGGGAGCAGTATTTTTATGAAGTTAAACCAAAGAACACCATTTGTTTAAAATTCAAAAGTGTAGAAGTAACAACTCCACCACAAGATTCTTAGAAGGACTTGGAAAAGAATATTTATAGGTGCTTTTTTCCATTTACTCGAAAAAGAAGGGATTTCTGCAGCTTCTCTTCAGCCCACAAATGAAAGGAATCATATCCATATGAAAGAGATTTGGAGGAAAACAATTGACCTATATAATCTTTTACAGTGAGGACTGGCTTCCAAATATATTTTCTTCAGAACGTCCTTGAGGATCAAACAGTGAGAAATTACTTTAACCCAAGTAACTCAGCGGAAAAGTAATTTTCTGCTTCTTTTTGGTTTGTGGATTCTTTTTGTTTGCTTGTTTATTAAAGAGCTGGCAGCCTGGAGAGCGGGCACTGCCCCATGGCCCCTGGCCACGGGAGGTTAAATTAATTAGAGGAGTCAGAACCCTGAGCATTACACATTGCAGTGTGGGCCATACATTGCTCTCAGCAGGTTTGATTCTGAGGAGCTCAGGCTGCAGTTGCTGTTGTTAACTCCATGGTGATGGCTGCCCAAAGGGCCCTGACCTCTGCAGGGGCAGCAGGAGAACGTTCCCTCCTCTGCAAAAGGAATCAGCTTTCCAGGAGCCTTCATGGCACCTGATAGACTCCAAAGGAACAGTCTCCAGTCTGACAAATCCCAGCAGCAGCAACTGGACATCCTGCAGGTTAAAGGAGAGACTGGCAGGCTCAGGAGCTGGCACTGCTCAGGGCAGCTGGAACTGGAGCTCTGGAGAGGCATTCCCTCTGTTCCCTCTGCTGTGCCAGCAGTGCCCCGTGGCTCACAGAGAACAATGCCTACTCACATTGCATATTGATGTGTACACACCACTTTAAATGGCATTTATTATCTCACGAGGAGCATGGGAGTCAGTATGTGGTGATTCATTTAATTTGTTGAACCTGCTTAATATACTGAAGACACTGTGCAAGTACTTGTCAGTCCATTAGCTGCTACAGTTCTAGGGGCTCTTTCATCTACATTTAAGCCTATTGCTACCTTAAAATGTTGGACAGAAGTCCAACATTCTGGACAGAAATCTTCTTCAGGCAACACTTATAAAGAAAAAAAATATATATCCAGAAGCATCTGTGATGAATGCAGTTGCAGCAAAGATAAAATGCATGTTCGGGGCAAGGGGAAGGGGGAGGCAAGGAATAAAGCCTGTCTTAAGTTTTTATTTCCTGGCTTTGGAAGTTGAACATCAGGAAAAATATAGGCAGAAGCTTAAATGTTTAATTTAATAATATTTTTGAGAATTAGTTTTATAGCTTTTAATAAATGCTTTAATGTTTATGATAGCCTATGTCAATAGGATCAAGAGCTTTGTGAAATAGCTTCTGAAGTTTTGCCCCAGAGGGGCAACTTCTGAGAGAGAAAATTAAATCTGAGTGGAAAGTATAGTTGCTGATGGAGAAGATTTTACCTGCAGAGGAGCACTGATACTGCCAAAGCAGATTGTATCTGCTTGCTAACAGAAAAGATTTTACCTGGCAGTGAAATGCAACTATTGACAAGGAAGATTCCACTCAGCAGCAGCTGAACTTCTGTGGCACATAAAACTTTTCCTGTCTGACACTGCACATAAATTTTTTGTCTCCATTTTAGGATAAAATCTAGGGGAAAAAAAATAGGAAGCTGCTGATAAAGCTTGTGTAAATATGTGATTGGAAAGAGTTCAGTGGCTGTGGCATAAATTTTCAGCAGGTGAGAACCTGGCCCAGTTAACTATGACAGACATAGATAAAGCATTGATTCTTGGGACAGGAGCCAAAACACTCCTAAACTCCAGAGAAGTAACTTTCTTATGCAAAATATAATATCAACAGTGTAATGACTTCAAGTGACTTCATGTTTTAGAGCAGTGGTGGAAAGAAGGATGCTCAGCTGTTATTGCTGCAGAACCAGGATGACCTGACACACAAAGAGGGAAACCAAGAGCCCCAAAGCAGCCTTAACTCAGGTGTATCTGTGTTTGTCCGTTTTTCAGCTTTGGGTTCTTAAGCCAGCCATACCTTTTGCTTCTCCAGCATTTTTTTGCGAGGTGAATGTGTGAGTGAAGCCTGTTTGTGTGGGCACAAAGACTCTGTGCATCCAGGAATCCCCTTGGAAGGCACAAAGGTGCCCTCAGCCACACATGGATGTGCAGGCAGCTGGCAGAGCAGAGAGTGGTGGAGTCTGAAAAGTGTCATGTTATTTGAGGGAAAGGAATTGACTGGTATTAAAGACCTTTGTCTTTCTAAATACACAAATCTCATGGGTGTCAGGCAGCTTTCTACTTCCCTACAACTCCTAAGCCAATTGCTCCAGTGCCTTATTTTTCAGAAAAATGCAGAACTGCAAGATAACCACATATCTCCCAGAATGCAAAATGTACATAGAAAAGGCATTCCCCAGTATTTTGGGTTTCAGATTCTCTCCACGTAGGCTATTGAAAGAGATGAAAATGGATAAATGTGTAGCCACCAATGGTGTCTGCCTCTCACTTTATAGAGAGCTACCATTTCATTAAGTTTGAAGTTTTTGAAATAATATAATCATAATGAAAGAAAGGAAATAAAATCCTCAGAAAGTTCTCAAAGGAGTATTAAAAGATGAGATTTGAATAAGACTGATCAAATGTTGGAATGGAAGATGCAGATAGGTCATAAGCCTTTGCTTTTTTGATTGCCCATATTGTCTCGAAACTGTTCAGCAGAACAAAGAGTTTTGTGGATGAAAGACTGGTGTGAAGAAACATGAATGTCAACTTGAGTTCTGAAAGACAGTCTGCTAATGAAATATTCTAAAAGTCATTTTCAAGGTGGTAGAAAGTTCTCACTGATGTGCATCAATGCTTCTGATAAAAAGCATCAAATAGTTATGCAAGTATTGGCTTTTAGGTCTGAGAAAATAAAGCAATGCTTCTATGATTCCAAATGTTGCAGCAACGTGTTTAGTTTTTATACTTTCTGGGGATTAAAATAATAATTAAGATGTTTAGTTTCTAGGTTAGGCATACAAAACAATTCTGGATCAGTTAATTTTCAATATAACAAAATTAGATAATATATAGTGAAAATGAGTACAACGAAAATAAAGACAGATCCTAAATGCATTTTTAGCTCAAGGAAAAATAAAACCACACTATTTGTTTGTGCAATAAATAAAATAAATATAATTTGAGACAAATAGTAAATAATACATTTGGCTGCTCCTAGTAGGATAGACTTCTGAATCTGACACTGTGTGATATTTAATAGCTTCCTCATAATAGGAATTCATAAGACAGAAAGATCTAAAAGAAGTAAACATATTTCCAACAGTTCTAGGTGAGCAGATCTAATTAAATTTTGGAATATGAAAGCCTCTGAAGTAGTGCTGCCAATTCCTATCTTCTACAGGGATTTTCTTGCACGCTTGAACTAGCTTCTAAAAAACTTCCTTTATCTCTGATTTCTTGCAGGGCCAAATTTTACCAGCAATGAAGTTCACAAAGGGGAGCTTCTGAACCTCGTGCGGCTGCTGCTCTCTGTTAGAGTCTGTGCTGAGGTGTGAGGGCAGCTGGCACACACCAGGGCAGACCCAGGCAAGGGCTCAGACACCCAAAGGGAAATTTAAAGCCATTATTTTTGCTTTAAGAGCATGCCATGGGAGCAAGAAGCAGAGCTGCCTGAGTTACCCAAAGCCATCAGGGCTGTTCTCTCAGGGACAGGACACCCTGCCTGAGACACCTCTGCTCTCCTGCCAACAGCCAGGAGCCACAAACCCTCCCAGAAACCAGAGCCTGGTGGCAGATTGGGAATATGCGGCCCATGAACCAGCAGGGGATGGAATGTTACAGAATTAACTTGCAATAATCACTTATTTGTCAAATACGGTCAAAGGAGAAGTGGTTCAAACTCAGCCCAGTAATTAATGAACTGCAAGGAGTGAGAGAGCTCCTGTCAGAACCTTGCCTCCAGTACCTTCCAGAAACCCCTAGTGACTAAGCTAAGGCTGCTGAAAAACAGGCCAGGGTCCTCCAGACCCCATCTAACTTAAGCTATTTCACAGTACAGGGAAGAAGTCAAGTTTAAGTAAGTCAGAAAGGAGGTACAAGAAACCTGGTTCAGTGATCCCTGTGGGTCCCCTCCAACTCAAGAGTATCCTGTGAATATTCTGTTATTTTCAGCAAGTGAAAGTAAACAGGGTGGTGAGATGCCTAACTCTGCAGTTACCCTCAAAGGCTGCCTCTGAAGACCTGCCAAGTCAAGACCTTTCCTACTTTAAATCTCAAGTGAAGGCCCTTAGCTTTTGCTGTCACAGTCTGGGGACCTGGGCACGTAAGAAAGAGCTCTGAGCTCTCCACACAGGCAGCCTCATTTTAGCGATGCCAATCTTACAGAAATTTGGCTTTAAATCTTCAAAACACAGCCCTTTCCTTTTGTTCTATTTTGAGACTGTCATAAATATATATCTCATGTGAGTTACAACTCCAGCTTTTCTTGCTGGGGTCACTCTTCTCCTTTGGATTGCAGCAGGGCGTGGGCTCTTTGTTCCCAAACAATTCAACCAGGTTTCAAAGAGATAATACACATTGTATGCTAAGTCTGTGCTGGCTTTTATCACGCATCCCCTTGGAAACAGGAAATGCCCGGCTGTTTTTGGCTGCCCTCCCTCGTGATTTAGAAGAGGGACCGTAGGAAGGCTTTGCTGAGTGTCCTTTGATTTTCTGTCAATGAGGTTTTGCCAAAATTTTAACCGAGGTCCCAAAAGTAGAAATAAAACATTAATCTGCTCCATCAGCTAGTCCCTGGACAAGCCTTAGAAACTGAAAATCTGTTTACAACAAAGATATCATAACCCTCTGAATGCTTAATAAGAATTATAACAAAGCAAGTAACTCTTTGTTTAAAACTAGTTATAGAGCAACACTCCTGTTTTGATTCTAGATGAACAAATAAAAGCCAAAGGTAGGTTACAGTTTATATTTTAAAGTTACTTGGCCTTTTTCTTAAAACCAGCCCTAAATGAAATGTTTAACTCTCTCTTCAAATGTTTGACACCATCCATCACAATTTTATAGTTAGACACATAATAATGTATAATCTCAGCTGGCTGTCCACTTGTAAAAATGGGAATAGACTTCAAGAAATAAGCAATTTCCCAACAGAAAATTGGAAATTCTGCCAACCAATTCCAGGTGACCTGCCATCAATCAGTGTTAAATTCTCCCCAGCTATTGCTGAAGGGTATTGCCATTACTGACAGGCTTCACCTGGTGAATAATGGTATATAACAAACACATTCAAGAACTATAGAAATCCTAAGAATCTGTAATTGTCAGTTAACTTCCAGCAAAGACCTTCTCAGGCAATTCAGAAAGAGTGAGATTTCTATAACCTCAAGACTACTCATTTTTATTATAATGTGTTTGTATTTGTGTTGTTTTTTTAAATCAGAATGACTTGATGCCATGAAACTAAATTAATTCAGACCTCAAAACACTTATTTGTTGCAGAATAATTTCATATAACTACTTTGCTGTATGCACTGAGTACGTGCTAACATGACAATTACTATAGGCCTGGACTTATATTCAAGTTTCTCAAAAAACTTTGTGCAATTAACAGTTATGACTAATGTTTGAAGTGTGCTGTTCCAGGGTAGTAGTTTCCTTCATTTGCCAGAGTATACATTTAGAATTAAGTATTCAAGTGTTCTGGTTACTCATGTCAAGCCCTTGTAGCTATGATTTTCTTTACAGGTGAGAAACATGTTGCAAACAAGAAATCCTGACTCTGTTCAACCAGTACCAGAGAGGCAGAGGGAAATGATGATGGATTTGTTACATGGAATCTCCAAGATAGGGAAATAGGGTTTTCACAGTTGTCAAAAACAGAATCTGTCAAGGTTTAAAGCTCTTCGTGAAGCATGGAAACTTGAATTTGCACTGAACTTTCAGATTAAAAAAAAAATAAAATTGAAAAAAGCAGTTGGAAGTACTGCTGGGCTCACCCTGGAATTGGATCAGGTCAGGAAGTCTCCTGTCCCTAACCACCTGTTCAAAGTCCATAATCCTGAGTGCAAAGGGCTACAGGATTATACAGAGATCCATTGCATCATTCTGCCCACCTGATTTCCATGGGGCACTCACAGGGGTGGAGAAAAGGATGTGATATTAACATGACTTTATTATACAACCTGCAACAAGATGGGTAATTAATCATGTGTCAGAGGGGCAAGAGATAGCAGTACCAGAATAATTTAATTTTTTTTTTTTAACTAAATCTGCTTCATGCTGTGGTATATTCGGACAATAATGATGGGGTTCTAAGAGAGAGAATGTAACTTTTTAATTCATGGTAAAATGCTGGGATATTAGGATAATAATGATGGGGTTCTAAGAGAGACAATGCAACATTTTAGTTCATGGTAAAATGCTGGATTGTTCATAGTTCTAATGTCCATGGGATGCTGGGCCACTCCTCAAAATAATGCAAATCAACAATATAAAATGGTAATGAAAATATTTTATATTCATTCAGCATCTCTTTGTCCAAATAGGTGGAAGAAAATGAAGACAGGGTAAGAGATGTGGGCAGAAAAGAAACAGTTTTTAAATCCTGATAATGTTCAAAGTAAGAGGCTTGCTCACTCCCTTTACCATAGCTCAGATAAAATGTAGACAGAAGAAGATATCTCTGTGTAAAGAGAGCCATCTGGATTTTTTCTGTGTGTGTGCAACAGTGGAGATTTCATCCTCTGGGATGCCCGTGGCTCAGGAGTGCTGCTTTTGTTCCTAACCCATTCTGAGCAGCCCTCTCATGCCTTGCCCAGCCAGCAGCCCCTGGCTCTCCAGAGTCGCTGCTGGCAGCAGAAATCTTCCCTCCAGCACAGCCTGAGCCTTTTGCTTTTGGGTGATGTCACCTGATTCACTTGGTCAGGGTTTGCTTCTTGGTGAGCAGATTAAATGCAGAAAAGTCAATTTTCGGAAGAGCAGCCAGCTTCTCAGTAAGTGCAGGGCTATGATGGGCTGCACAGTCACCATGTGCATTCTTTTCTGTTAAAAACCCACATCCTGGGGTGTTGGCACTCCCAGGCCAGTGCCAGGCAGGGCAATACTGACAGGAGGTGCTGGTTATGAATATTGGTCTGCAGTAAAGCTGAGTTCTAACTCCTAAATGTGGGAGTTGCTCAGCATTTCATAATATTCTGTGAATAATCAGGTCATCTTTGCAGCTTTCCCACTGCATCCCTCCATCAGAGAGGTGTTACTTAAAGGCATTGTAGAGATGAAGCATAAAATGGAGATGTGCTGTGAAAGAAGAATTAGTATCAGGAGTGGGTTTCAGTCCCTTTGACATGCTCAGAAATAACATGTCCTGTTCTCTCCATAGCTCCTGTGCTCTCTCTGGGTGCTTAACATAATTTATAAAAGAAATCATCTTAGATTTTCAAAGCAGAGTCTTAAAATAGCCTTAAATACTTAATGGCAGATTGAAAGATTGGGGAATAAAAGCAGAAATATATTGAACAAAATAGCATCTAAGATACTAATTTAATTACCAAGTCTCCTCTAAGGGTTGGGTAACTGATCTGTGGTAGCATGGACCTAATTTTTCCCCTCAAGTTGAGAACAGAGAGAAAGCAAATGACATGATCTTCTATTATTCTCCAGATATATATCAGTGAACACTGTATTGCTGTATTTCACAGAACAATGGCCCTTCAAGTTTAGTATCTTGTCTCAAGACATGTTTTCTGAAAGTACAGTCACTAATGAAACTTATTGAGAGACTTCAAATGGAACATATAGTAGATTTAAAATTAGATTTGCTTTTGAAATCACATTTTCTGGTATAATTGCTCCTTTTAAAAATATTGAAGGCAGTTTAAAAACTATATCAGTTTTCTGAGCAAGACCCTTTCTTGTTAGATACTGGAAGACTCCCTGTCATGAGCAGCCTTAAATATTTCCAATCAGTTCAGTAACTCATAAAAATACTGATATTAAATTCCAAATGACTTCTTGTAAAACATGGACTTTGTTTTTTTGGATTACTGTAAAACAAATGAAATGTTATCTTTCCTCTCATTACTGTGAAACCCTCAAGAGCATTAACACATTTCAACACACTGAAGTTTTCAAAACTCTCAAATTCTGACCATGAAAATTCTGTGAGCCAAGGATGAATTCTCAGTCACTCCTGGGTACGTCCTGCTGATTACACAGGAATAGCAGGAGTGTAAACCAGGTGACTTAGAGACAGTTCCAAAGAGATTCAGATCTGAAACAGAGCCACGTATGTCATGATATATTCAAGAGATAACCCTAAGAAAGACCTTTTTCTTATGAATACTTGTGCCAAATTCACAGCAGCAGCTCAGGAAGAAGTGTTCTAGTGAGCAGGAAGAAAAGCAGGCTTGTGTATGCTGACATCTGAAAGCAGAAATGAGCAGGGGTTTTCATGGGACATTTTTCCTGCATTAGACAAGAGTTGCCTCAGACATGCAAAGAAGTAGTATTGGTTGTGACAAATACTAATTAAAACCTCTCAAGCCTGGAGGTGTGTGTTCCCTTCCAGCTTTTCTGAAGCTCTCACAAAGCCCACCAGGCTTGGCAGGCCTGTCCCAAACTGTTCACACATCGTGCCCCAGCAGTGCCAGCTCTGCTGCTCCTGAGCTGTGGCACACAGGAAAGACATCCCGAGGAAATATGGACTGTGGATTGCTGGCAAAAGTCAGCATAGACCAAAAATCTACAGGAAACAGGGCTCCTTGCACCTCCAGGTCAGAGCTTTCTGTCTGACAAGTCTCACAGTAAATGGTTATGGGAACCATAGGAAAACTTAGCAGTTTATCACTATGAAGAATTCTGCCTTGTCTGTAACACCAGAAAAATTGCTGATAAACCTTAGGATATGATAAAGAGTTTAACTCAAGTATTTCTCTCAGAGAGTATCTAGATTTCCTACAGGGGTAAATTCTGACAACTGTATCCATGCTTAGTAGAACCTCACTTCATGATTTTTCTCACTGGTTTTATGACTTACACATTGAAAGGTTTCTTAGAGGTGTCTGTAGGCCCCATAAACAAGCCCTCACTTTTTAATACACAAAGATTGCTTTCCAAATCCTTCCTCAGTTGACAATTTCCTCATCAAAGGCAAAACAGCATTAAAAGAAAAACCTGTAGCATTGCCAAGCTGGAAATAAATGGTTTTGTTGTTTTAAATACAAATAATGATCCGTCGTTATGCACTTTGCGAGGAAGGCATTACCCTGCCTTGAAAAACACAGAAGAGAAACAACACTGAAGTAGTTTTGATAAATGCTGTCATTCTCTAAGGAAATTTAGGAATTAGAATGCTGTTAAATGAAGCTGCTTTATGTCCTCTCTGAGTTTTCATTCCTTCAACAACGGAAACTGCCTTTGGGAAGACAACAGATGCAGGTCCCGTGAGGATGTGAGTGGCTGCATCTTGTCCTTGTGAGCAGACAGGCAGTGAAAGCCAGAGACACTGCAGCCCCCTGGCCAACTGCTGCTGGTAAGCTTCTCCCAGCCTTTAAAAGGAACATGAAACAACTCTAACATTCTTCACACATACAGAGAAATTTCTGTCCTCAGTAAAATTTCAGAACATGAGAGTTTATGCTCTAACCACAGATATGCTTTTTGTGAACTTCTGTGTTTGGGCATAATAGTAAATTTGGCCCAACCTTCTTCTCACATCACCTCTGTGAGTGGCACTGCAGCTCCTTTTCAACCTGACAGAGCCAGGCAATATGAACTTGCCTCATTTTTTCCAGCTGTGCCCTCCCAGCATGGGGATCCCACCAGTCTGTGTGCTGGGCACGGGGCACCTCTGAGATTCTGGATAAGGAGCTGCAATTACCAGCAGGCAGGAGTAACAAGCTCAATGTGTGGTCTGAAATATCACTAATAATGCCCTTTAACGGGGACAAGCCAATTTGGGAACACTTAACAGCCAAAGGACACCTAGTCCTGATGGGAGACAAAATAGATGAGAAAGTCAAGATAGTGCAGCATGACAGCACTGCTTTGAGATTTCAATATCAGAGGTTTTAGGGGCTATTCATCCCAGAAATGAAGGCAATGGAAGTTTGAAGAATGGAGAGGTGTTCTCTAACCCAGAACAGTGTGGCTCTCCTCATAATGGCCTTCACTGCAGTCTGTCACTGAGCCACTTTCTATTCCCCCGAGTAGGAGCTGTAGAATATTTTGTAAAGTTGCATCTTTTAAAGTTCAGAAAATAAGCAGTGAAGCAAGATGCATCTCCTTTAGAAAGAGGAATTGAACTCACCCCATGCTCCATGAAGCCATCAAGCTCATGGCTGAGCAACACATTGTTGAGTTGAATATAATGAGTCTGCTGTATAATGTCACATTATAAAAAAAACTGTGCAACACTATAAAAAAAACCCCTACTGCATTTTGATAACACAGCTCCCTTTTCCCCTACTGAAAAAGATTCAGAAGCAAACTAGGAAATGGATTCAGGCATAGCAATCTCAATTAGCCAGTTTTCAGTCAAAATATATGCATTGAACACAACTGAGATTCTGTAGAGATTATCAGAAATTAAGTATATGTATTGCCCATGCTGTTCTAAACAGCTCTTTCTTCACTATAAATTAACACAACTAGGGAGAGCAAAATCATGGTCATTTGATCATTAAAATATTATTTATATGAAGTTAAATCTATTAACGCTTCATTAGCAATTTCACTAGTTGACTGCAACTCTTTAGTCTTGAAAACTATTAGAAGAGGAATTCAACCTAAATTCTAAGTGGTTAACCTCTAAGATGGATGTTGAGCTTAATTATTAATTCATAATCCTGAATTTGGGGCATCCTTGATTATCCCTAACTTAAATAAGTGTGATGAAGAATCAAGCCTTAGACTTTTTCCTGTTCTTATATGTCTGAAATTTGGAGGCTTACCTCAAGAATAACCATTCAAGGCCGTAACCATTTGCTTGGTACAGTGCAAAATGAAGTAAGGAAGAATAAAGAAGAGAAATCCTCCTTGTCTCCTAAGAGATGTGCCTGATAGACCAGTGCAGTTTTCCCATGCAGAAATTCCTTCCTTGTTTACAGTTTGTGTTTAGCTGCTTTTTTTATCTTGTTTATTTGAAAATTGTAAATTGATAATCTTTGATATCTTGCCTTTTTAGGGGGAGATAAAAAAAAAAAAAAACCTGCAACAGCCAGCATATTCTCCACAGCCCTGAAAGGAGCAGCTGAGCCATGCACACTGCAGGAGGATCATGCAGTTCTTTCCCAGGGCCATGCCTTGGATTTCTCCTCTTCAATGGGGCTTCCTGGCACATGGCAGACACAGGACAGAACTGATCTCTGCCCCATTCCATGTCAGACAAGCAGATTTAGTTTGTTCTGTACCTTAATAGGCACCAGGCTGTGGACTGTGAAAGGCAAGTGTTGATATGAAATTTTTAAGAGACTCCTCATAATGAAGCGGTACTGGTGACACAGATCTTCTAATCAGGCATTTAGTAATTTTGCTTTGCAGCTTGGAAAATGTATTTCATTTAAATTCACCTCCTAGGAGCCATGTGTCAGGCAATTACTCTCTACCAGAAGATTTCAAAGTCCAAGCAAATTAAATGGGCTCTGTTCTTAGAGTAATATTGCCCTCAAAGCATCATTACTGTTGTTAAGAAATAGCAAACCTGAAGGCAAAATTTCTGTTCTCTCCTATGAATACAGGTGCAGTTCCCATTAATGTTATTGGCAATCAGCTGTGCATATTTACAGATTTAAAGCAGAATCTCTCTGAGCGAGGAGCACACCTGAACACTCACAGTTCTGAAACAGCACTACTGAAAAGGGGAGCTGAGTTCAGTTCATAGAACGCTGAGACTTCTGAATTAAATTCAAAATGTGATGGCCTGTAATGATGTTCATTCCAAATACACCCCAATATTAGGTAAGCAGAATCAGGTTTTCTTCAGGAATAGAGTCCTGAGGAAGAAAGACAATCTTGCAAGGCATGGCACCAGGGAGCATTGACTTCCTTCAACTTACTACTGAGTGAGTATTATAAAGTGCAGTAAGCTTCTCCATGTTGCTGAATTTTAATATTGGACTGCCTCCTCACTGGAATAGAAAGTAAGTTCTTGATTTTGTGACATTTAAACAAACTTGTGGTCATTTACAATCAGTTGGAACCACTGTCACAAATACAGACCAGCTGGGAGCCTGCAGATGGGTTTGATACCAACCCACCTGCCCAGGCAGTGGTGGAGCCATCATCCCTAGAAGTGATTAAAAATGTGTGGCTATGGCTCTTGAGGATGTGGTTTGATGGTGAACATGGTCCTGGATTAATCATTGCACTCAATGATCTCAAAATTGTTGTCTAGCCTAAATTATTCTGTGTTCCTATGATTCTGTTTTCTATTGTGTTACTATTTCCCAGTCTTAGTTTCAGAGCTCTAGATTCCCAAAGATCCGGAGGCATATGTAGAGCAGGATAATGGAAAGGGGGTCAGTTGGCACTTTAGAGATTTTTCCTTTTTACTTATCTTTATTTACTGCCACTTAAAAGCTTTCAGAACAATGCAGGAGTGTTCAGACTCCTTTTTAAACCCTGGATTCCTGTCAGCTATGTGGCACTGAAAATTTTATTCAAAGTGGCTGCTCCAAGTACACACAAAAAGCATCTGATGATGGTCCTTGGCCACTGTCCTAGCTATAGGAGAGGTCAAAGTGAGCTGAATAGAACTCTTCATGTTACTGGAGTTAACAGTAAGAGAAACACTTCCCTAAATGGGGATCATTTTGCCAGAATTGCATCCACAATGCAAGGAACTCCAGCCTTGAATACTGATACCCTGTTTTTCTGCCTCCCATGCTTTCAAACCAGCAGCATAAGACACACATAAATATAGACAAACAGATGTAAATAATGTGTCCAAATATCCCTGCAAAACACCTTCTTTGTGCAGCATGCTGAAATCACCTCCCAAGCATAGGTTTTGTAAAGGCTATTCCCCCTCATTAGTTTAAGTTAACTACTGTTAGAGACTAGAATGGGAATTCTGCAGGGCAGGTTATCTGTCTGTCACTTTCAGAGCAGCTACTGTCAGAGACTGGGTACTGGAGCAGCAAAAATTTGGGCCAGATGCCAATTTTTATGCTCCTACAGTAGTTTTGCCTTGTAAAGATCATTACATTTGCTCATGATATTCAGTGAAGTTCATCTGTTTCAAGCCAGCACAATATCAAATACTCAGTCACTGACTCCAATTAAATCTCTGCTTAAAACCAACTCTTTCCACTCACTTTTCATTCTTCTTGCTCCTTGATTGTTTCACTTGCAAACAGAAAATAAACAGTTCATTGTTACTGAAGCAAACTCTTGTAAGCTCAGTGACAGAGCAGCAGTCTCTGTCAACTATTTAAAAAGATAGTTAATAAATTTTATTGTGTATAATGCAATGGGGCCTTGACATTTAGCCATTAGTGTAATGCAAATAACAAATAATAATACATAACTGTGATTAAAATTGAAACACTGAGCAAATGTAAAAAAGAAAAGAAAGGGTGGTTTAAGTAGTAAACAAGGACATAGGAAAATCCATCAGCAGTCAAAGATAAGTATACTTGGAGCCATAAAATTACCTTGTGTCAAAACTAATTGAGGGAAGCAGCTCGTCACTAATGCAATTGTGCTTTAATAATGGAGATGGCATCTCCATGAGCCTGGGAGAGAGGCAGCTCTGAGAGCCAGAAACTTTGCAGGGATGGGCGCATTCCCTCAGCCCTCTGTGTTGGCACCAGGCTGAAATAGTTGGAGGCCTGGTTTCAAAGCCCAGAGTTTCTGCCCGAGTGGGCAGCAGGAGCTGCTGCAGCTCAGGGCAGCCCCAGCTGCTTTGGGGACCTGCAAAATTCACCCCTGAGGAGCAGCCCAGGTCAGCCCATGTCCCAGCTCCTCTCTGCTCCACACCTAGAGCCTGTCCAAGCTGTCAAA
Organism: Sitta carolinensis; assembly: GCA_032173965.1. Lineage (NCBI taxonomy): Eukaryota > Metazoa > Chordata > Aves > Passeriformes > Sittidae > Sitta > Sitta carolinensis. The sequence goes on from CM063292.1 coordinate 7,124,887, forward strand.
GTGAAGCCATTTAGATGTTGTCTTGTTTTGCATTTCTCACTCTAAAATGTTCCAGAAATGAATCTGCTGTCTTTGAATAGAGAATTGGTCCAGGAATTGGCAAGGACTTCATTCTTACTTTTATTAAGGGCTTATCGAGTAAAAAGGAGTGGAACAAAGAAGAATAAAATCTTTGATTTCCCCACCCTCCACCTAGTCTGAATGACAGTCCTTTTGAGGTCAGTATTGCTTAAGTCTGTAAAATGAAAATGCTGCGAATCACAATCAAATAACTGTCAGGCTCCTTATTAAATTTCATTCAACTCCATACAAAATCTTAAGGGACCATTGCTATCTTCCAATTTAGACAAAGATTAAATAAAAGCTGATCAAAGATTTATAGAATTCTAAAGTGATACTAAACACAATGTGCTGTGCTTGGAAAGCTTTCCCTGGTACAATGGAGTTGTAAGCAGCCTGCTTGAGGGGTTTCTTTTAAGCACCACATTCCATTGGAGGAAAAACCCAGCAGTTTACAACCACCTCATCTAATTAAAATCTCATAATTCACAGTCTAAATCAAGTTTAAATTGATACTAGGGTTCATATTGTTGGCCAGACAGAATAAAAAATCAGTAAAAAATTCAACAAAAGAGGTGGCTTTTTTTTTTTTTTTTTTTTTTTTTTTAAATTCAAAAAAAGAGCGAAACCATCACTTTTGGTGGTTGTCCTGAGTAGCAATTTTCAACCTATCTGCCATTCTGCCATAAAAGAAATGTACAGGTAAGATAAAGAGATCTCCTGAATGCAGGTAGTAGCAGTAGTTAGTAGAATGTCTGTTTTCAGCAGTAAAACCAACCTCTGTTTTGTCCATCAGTGGTAAAGTATGGCAAGGAAAGAGTACCCTGCTACATTAGGAACATTAACAGAAAATATAGGGAAGAAAAAGAAAAGAAGCAACAAGAAGAGAAAGGTGCTTTAAAGGAGAGAATTTGTTTCATATTTTCATTTCTTGCTGCTGATAGAGAGAACTAAATAAGAGGAGTCACAACCAGGGGACAGTCTGCCTTACATGTTTAGAGAAAAAGCTCTTAAAAATGTGTTTATTTCTTTTCAGGGCAAGCAGGTTCATTACAAAATAAGTTTTTTATAGTGTTGCAGTGTTCATCTACAACAGAAATCATATTTCTGTAAGAAAAATTTCTGCCTAAGGCTTAGCAAGGAATTTATGATGCTGAACATAAAATCTGAATTCTGTGGTCAAACCTCTTGTGAGAGAATATACAATTACAGCAGACATACTGATTTCTGAGAAGCTTTAATGATATGTAACCTGGAGAATATTTTCACCATTTTGTGTACCTGATCTACTTTCTTCTACTGGGGCCTGTCTGAGTGCCCACAGAACACTTTTTTAGCGAGGTGATGCTGAATATTGCCCCACAGTGACTGCCTGGGCCCCAGGAATGTGGATCTATAGCTCCTGAACAACTAAACATGGGATAAAGATGCAAAACTCAGCTCCTGCCATCCCTTCTGGGCAGTGGTGCATCCTCAGTGCCCTCGAGGAGATGTGAAAGCAAAGGCATATTTGCAGCAGAAATGCCAAACACCCCCCTTGTGACTCCTGCAAGCCATGGTATTTCCAAGTCCCTTTCAGATCCTAAAAGGAACATGAAGCAAGAGATCAGCTGGGCCATCATCTTTCTGGAGGTAGGTTTCCATATTTTGGCACGAGATCCTAGGGAGCACAACAATGGCAGTGTTTATGTTTGTAGTTCATATTTAAGGTTATTCTGTTATCCATGCTTGATAAAACCAACCCAGGCTCCTGCAGAGGCAATTCCTAAATGTCAGCCAGAAGGGAGAAGAAAATGAAGTGGTTTACAATAAATACGTTTGCTTTTTATTAGCAAGTTCAAACTAGAACCTTTCCCCTCCAGTCAGGAACATCACAGGTAATTAAGCCAATGTCCTTTTGTCATACACTAAAAAAGGAAGATGTAAACTGAAACATAACAAGAATCACTGCCTGCTGGTCATAACTTCAGTGGGAGGGGGGGGTTACTAATTCCTTTTGATACTCCTTAAAATATATGATTTAGGATGAATTTTGGAGGGGCAAGGTAGCTGTATAAAGAGATGGACTAAATAAAAGATAACAGACTTTGCTGTATCATTTCAAATAATCACTTTGGCCATTTTTTTTTTTTTTTTAGGATTAGCAGAGATCAAGATTCAGGATTATCAGAGATCAAGATTCAGGATTAACAGATTAAAAAGTAAGAGCAGCAAAAATGAGCTGAAGAGAAAACATTGTGTGTCACTCATATATCTGCCAAAGATTTTCTGTCTGTTCTTCCCTCCATGCAGGATCTTCTCCCCAGTGCTAAGCATGGGAATTGTAAATACTTCTGAAACATGGTAATTTCCAACTGTCAGTGCCAGAGAAGCCTCTCCGTGAGTGCCTCCGATGGGACTCGTGTCTGAGGAAGGAGCTCCATCTGAATTCAGTGCACTGGGGTTGTTTAATATTTCTTTTTTGGAACATCTCCAAGGAAACAGAGATGAATAGAAATGAGACAAAAATTGGGAAATCCCATCTTCCAACTTCTGCTATTAGGAGCCGTCTTACAAGCCAGAAGGAAAACAAACACAACAACCAAACTGTCCCAAACCCCAGGACATATCTATGGTGGGAATTTGGGTTAAAAATGTGCATGCCATGATTTTCCTTCTTGTGGGGAGTGAGGGATGAAGTTCTGTTATCTGGGCCTGACACAGGCAGTGCTTTGTCTCATCATCCGTTCTTGTCACTGAGAAAAGAATTAGGAGAGCAGACTCCTAAATTTTCCCTTCTACTGTCTCTTGACCTTGGTGATATGAAGCCTTCTCCAAACCAAACCCAGGAAAATACAGACAGAAATTGCCATTTATGTGACAGAGAAAGAAGCTTTAATCCAGCACTTGATGGCCACAGAGATTGATATTCAGAGAAAAAAACCAGTTTTTTTAGTTTTTTTCCAACCATCCCCTTCCCCGAGGACGTTTCCTCTCCTACCCCACAGTTTCACCCAGCACATTCCTTATATATTACTTTGAAACACCTTTGCATGGGTCAGCTGGCAGAGGAAGGTCCAGGGACAGCAGCAAAGGCAGGTGAATTCTATTTTGGCTTAATTCAGGGGCAAAATGTAAATTAATTTGCTCTCAGCTCAATCACTGGTTGTGAACCCCCCGTTCCCTCACTGTTCTTGATGCTGCCCCTTGCACAGAAATGCTATTTTACCATGATTGCCCAGTTCCTACCTCAGTTCCAGAAGCAGCCTTCAGCAAAACCCCACCTGGAAACCTTTACCCATTTTTGCAGCTTAACCCTGTTACACAGAACAAAATGTGAATTTGTGCCACGTCCAGAGGGCAATGCTGAGAATCTACTGGAGAGGGCCAAAGCAGTTTGAAAATGGGGTTTTGGGCTAATAGGTGGACAGGCAGGATTAATCACAGCTAAACATGAGGGGTCAAACTCTGATGGAGCAATCTTTCTTTGTTTCATCAACAATGCCCACTATTAGGTGGGCATATACCTTGAAATTAAGCCAATGGAACCTGGATGGAAAACTTGGTATTAACTCTTTAGACAAATTAAAAGGCAAGCACCCAATGAAATTACCTGTGCTCTCAACCAGTGCTCTTTCACAGCCACTAAATTTCTAGCTCATGTAAAAAACTCCTTTTTTTCTTCACTTTGGAATAAAAAAGAAAATTAAAATAAATATTTGACATTTTACTGTAGAATTTGTGTTTAGAACTAAGAACTGACAAAACAAATCTGAAATTAATGTGCAAAACCAACACTTTCAAATTAATTTAGTCATTAAACCTTTAAAGGACAATGCATTTGATAAAAGGCTTATACAAAAAGGAAATATTTTGGGGTGTTTTTGTCCAGAACTACTTGAAGGCTGAAAACTCCAGTGTAAATAGTATGTAATGCATTTCTAAGTAATTTTTGACAAAACAGCTATGAACTGCTTCAAAACAATCAGTATGGAAGTAGAAAGCCTTAGTTGGGCTTAAACATGCAGAGATAGTGTTTTTTAATTTTCTTTTTCTTGAATGGAAAGTCAAATAACGTATTTGTTCATTTAATTATTTATTGCCTGTAAAACCAGTTGTAGAAACACACTCTGTAAAACCCAAGTACCCTAACTTTGAAAGTGCTCTTAAATTTTCTAGAAACCAGCCTGAGACCCATTCAGGGACCTGATTTTCAGCAGAGCACTAGACATGATTGAGCTCTTCTATTTGTTTCCTGTTCATGAAACATAACTTCAGATGACAGATAAGCAATTATTTTCAAATTGAACTTACACTCCCGAAATATTTTGCTTTATGCAAATCAGCTCGCACCAACATTTTGCCAAGCTCCAAGCCCTTCCTTCCACGTGACAATGATACTTTTGAATTCCCCTTAGCTGACAAACTAAGAGCTTATGCACAACATGAAAAATTGCAAAGAACCAAAGAATGTTTGCTGGCAAATGGCCTCTCTAAGGACAGGGAAGCCAAGGCAGCCTCTTGGTAGCTGAAACATGTGACAGAGCCATGGGCAGCTTCAAAGCTGCTCTGCTGCTGCAGCTGCCAAGCAGCAGCTGCTCCTGCTAGACAATCTTTGTGACTTGGCACCCAGGCCTTGTGCTTGCCATTCAAAAGCAGCAGAAAGAGTCACGGGATGCAGGATGGCAGCTACCCCTCCATAAATCAAACAATATCCGCAAAAATCCCTGTGGAGACAGTGGGTGCCCTGGGGAGTTGCAGTCCTGCTCTGAAATGCTGATGCAGTCAGTCACAGGCTGGAAGTGCAAACTGAAAAATAAATTTATTGTTAGGGCTCCTCTGTATTCCTGATAAAGTATCTCAGGACTCAGAAAAGCTCCTGCAGCATAGAGAAGTAATATTTTCATTATTCTGAAGAGAAGGAAGGTACCAAAGATTAGCTGGCTCAGGAAAGGTCACAGAGGGGGTTTGAGAGAGGAAGGGCTCGAGGATGTCTCCCCAGAAACAAGGCTGACATGGTCCTGAATACATCATCCCTCCTTCCCCATGAAGAACAGATAATTTCTGCACACAGCAAGATATTTGCCATCTAGCAACTGTTGGGAATGAAACCAGCCCAACTAAGGGAACTCACAGTTGCACGGCCTCCTCCAAGCAGCCTTTCCCACTGTTAATGAAGGATCATGCCTTTCCTGCATATTCTACTTTATGCCATTCTACACAATGTTAAAGCAAATCCATAAATCATATCACTTTCTCTAATATGATTCTGAGAAGTTAGCCTCTTCTCTCAAACCTTAAAGAATTTTATATTAAGAGCAGGCCTGATTTGATTACTTCAGGCTTATATATGAATTCTTATTTTTATGGCTCCCTGGAAATAAATAGATTGCTGTTCAATCCTCTGTAAACTTAAAAGCAGCAACATGATGGAAAAATTTGGTGTTGGTGCTGCAGCTTCAGTGGCCAGATTTAGAAGCTCACAGAGCAGTGATTTGAAAGCCTCAGATTCATTTCCAGGCTCATCCCCTGGCAAGAAGGGCTGGGGTGAGCAGGACTGCACCCGCTCCCTCCTGCAGCTGTTTGTCTCTGAGCACTCACTGCACACACATTCACTGAGCCAGTTTCTGTGTCTAGAGGGCAGCCTGGCATCAGCTTCTCTGAAACATTCATCTATTAGATCATATCCAGGGATCCAGCAACATTGAAACAAGACAGACGATTAAAACATAGTGGGAGCTATGCATTATGGATTAAAGCACAGAGTGAGAAGTTTTCGGAACATTAGTGTTCCAGAAATATGAACTATAAACCCATGTGAGACATTGAAAACCATCACATTTAGAGATATTCTATGTTTTTTTCAGTGGAAAATTGAAAATAAAAGTAGGAAAGAAACATATCCCAATCGTATGAACAAATTATGTATCTATAATTCTTTATTAGGATTTTTGGAAAAACGCTGTTCTCAAAATCACACAGTGGCAATGGAGAAGTTATAAAAGACAATATTTGGCCTTAATAGAGTGTTGTTTTTATTGCACTAGTTTGTATGAGCAACAATCAAGGATCTTCAGCTTATTAAAGCTCCAGAGCTAAAGAAAACATGAGTGGAGAGATATGCCCAAAAATATACCAACGTGTTCATTCTCTTTGTTGTGTCACCTGTGGATTCCATCAAAAGAGGAAAGCAAACTGAAAATTACTTGGCTTCTGAAATATATGTACAGGAAGTTATTTCTTCTGATATATAACTGGTCAGGTATTTCAGCAGTCTTGGAAATACTGAGGTTTCCACTGGAAAACACACGAGACATCCTTTGGGAGGCCAACCATCCTGCCCAGCTGGGCTCTCCAGGTTTCTTGGCCCTTAAGTGGCCAAATGCCACAGAGAAGGTGAATCCTACTGAGCTTTTCCTTCAGCCACTGCAGCTGAACCAAGGCTCAAAGCAAGTCCTACTCTGACAGATTCCTGATCCCCTCTTAGGGCTGGCAGTGGGAAAGATGTGTCTGAGATGGGACACGTGCTGTGTCCCAAGCTGGGGTGACCCCACTGCCATAAACTGGATCTCTCTGGGACACCCCAGTGCAGAGAGATGCACAAACCCTTCTGAGAGATTCACCTGTCAAAAGTACACTCTGGTGTTCTGTAAAAGGGAGATGCAACAGATTAAGATAAGAAAAGGACACAACTGAAGCATGATCTGCAGTATGAGAAGAGGGAACAAATCAAATAAAGAGGGGAACAAGGCTGGAGGAAGGACCAAAAGGCATCCCAGCTTGTATTTTACCATTTTCCACTTTTTGGGAGTTCTGCTCTAGGGTGTGAATGATGACACAGACCAATAGCCAAGGCTCTGTGCATTCCAGCCATGGGCAGGATGCTGCAGGAATGAGGATGTCTGGTGAATCTTCCTGCTCTGAGGCCAGAATTTATGGGAAGTTGTTCCATTTGTTAAAATAATGGGTGGGAAGCCGTACTAGAAAATGCTACAACTGCAACAAAAAGCTCACAAAAGGGCAAATAAACCCCCTTGGATGTTACTTAGGCTAATGTGCTCACATTTGGGGGAGTAGATGCTTGGTAGCAAATAAAAGATTATTATTATGCTCGTGCTGGTTTGTTGCTCTGTTTGGTAATTTTCCTGATCTCTCCTGACTTTCAGTTCTGAAAGACACATTGTCAGGAACTAAAATGATTAAACTGTTTAATCTGTTTATTCAGATCACATGCTGAAAAGTATCTTATTTCACGTCTCTACTGTAGAGTGTTTCCTACAAAGACACCAAACAAAAGATGAGCTCTCAAATGAGGGAAGACAGTCTTTACCTTCTCTTGACAGCTGCCTGCAGCCTCAACTCTCCATTGATATACTGCCACAAAAAAATTTACCTATTAAATTATTTTTGGCATTTAAATCATATCTATCACAAAGGGAGCTGAATTCTTAAAAGCACTGCATTTTAACATGTGCATCCTTTGGATTATGTTTCAAGAAATGCTGCAGCTGAACAGGACTGTGATATACTCTGCACAGGTGAATAAAAGAGATTTTACCAGACACTTTTTAGCCTCAGCCTCTGATTTCTCCATAATCTGCTTCCTGAGACATTCCATCAGTATAATTAAATATGTCTGTGCTATTTCATGGTGCTAAGTCCACTTATACCAGCTAAAACCCCTCATTTGTTTGATTTGTCCATGCAGCTACCTCACATTCTCTCCATCTTTGGGATACGTGACAAATACTGATGCCTTGCCTGAGAAAAAGTTTGTACAGCCCAATCCACCAACATTGTCAATATTGGCTCCAGCTTACTAATTAACTTGAGAAAAGTGAACGAGCTAATTAGCAGGGCAAACTAAATAGAATATCATTAGTTAGTCAATCAGTGCTGGTTTCCACTAAGTGAATGAGTAATTTCCACACATTCTGGGTCACTGTCAACCTCTCAATTTCCCACTGGACTTCCCTGTCCTGCAGCGAATCTTCAACGGGAAATACTCAACAGGATGACCTGGTTCAACTTGCTGCTTGTTCTGCCACAGATCACCAGTGGTTACACTCTGGAAAACACTGAAACTGCCTCAGTAGCTTCAGGCTGGTTTCTGCTTCCTTCACTGAGAACAGAAAATGAGGCCAGAATTCTTCCAGGTCCCAGGAAACCTTAATTTTTTTTTTTTTTTAAATCCTCACCTAGCAAATTATTTATTGAGGTACAAAACTTGCAGCCATACAGAGAACCTGCCAGAGGGACAAGTGACCTAAGGAACCAGCTTTGAGCGGTCACAGAATCCCAGAATGGGTTGGATAGAAAAGAACCTTAAAGATCACTTAGTTCCAGACCCCATCCCTGTTAGGGCCCCTGCCCCTGTGCCAGGTGCTCCCAGCCCCAGTGTCCAGCCTGGCCTTGGGCACTGCCAGGGATCCAGGGGCAGCCCCAGCTGCTCTGGGCACCCTGTGCCAGGGCTGCCCACCCTGCCAGGGAACAATTCCTGCCCAGGATCCCCCCAGTCCTGCCCTGGGCCACTGCCAGCCCCTCCCTGGTTCCTGCCCCTCCATCCTTGTCCCAGGTCCCTCCCCAGCTCTCCTGGAGCCCCTTTAAGTGTTAGAATGGCCTCTAAGCTCACCCTGGAGCCTTCTCTTCCCCAGGTGAACCCCAGCTCTGCCAGCCTGTCCCCGGAGCAGAGGGGCTCCAGCCCTGGGAGCATCCTCATGGATGGGCTGGGCTCCCAGCAGATCCTCCTCATGTTGGACACCCCAGAGCTGGGACAGCTCTGCAGGTGGGGTCTCACCTGAGGGGCAGAGGGGCAGAATCCCCCTGCCCTGCTGCCCATGCTGGGCTTAGCCCATGGGCTTGTCTGGGGTCTCACATTAAACACCTTTGCCTGCCTGTGCCCTTTCTCCAAGTGGGGCCATTGCCTGGCAATGTTTGGGTGCTGCATCCATCAAACCCAGGTCTCTCCAGCTCAGAGACCAGGATGTTATCTGGAGAGTATGGAGTGCTTTGCACAGATCCAGGTAGATTACATGATCTGCTAACTGGCAGTTCCCCAAGACATTTAGTGTGACAAAGTAAATTTAAGATTATTGGCATCAGGTTTGCTCTTCCTGCTTCCCTTTCCTGTCTGCTGACCCCCACCACACTGCCAGGCCTGCAGACCCTTCTGCAGACAGGGAACTCAAGAAATAATAGCACAACACAATATAATACAACAGGCAGCCCCCAAAGAATGTGCTCAAATATGCTCTCACTGCAAGGTCCACTGCCCAAACTCGAGTTCATTTACTTTAGTGCTTAAAGCCTTACAGGAATGGCTCAGCTCTCTAAAGGCTCTGATAGCTGCAAGTGTAAACACTGAGTTTCAGTCATGGCCCTTATCCTTTCACTGATAGCATGTAATTGTTTGTGGCACCCTCTTAATACTCAAATAACAACAAATACTCAGCTGGAGACAAGGAAAATGATAATGCACCAAATGCTCATGGTGCTTATGAGTCTTGTCATTCCTGATTTCAGAGCTTTTCTTACACAAGTTGTTTATTTTGACTAATATCCATCTTTAATGTCTGTGCCATGCAAAAATCTTGTGCTACATGTGCATTCAGACACCACAAGCAGTGTTTTGGAAATGAAGCATTTCCATTAGTTTAGATAACATCATCAGATTCAGTGGGAGAGAATGACTGATCCATATAAATACTGGTTGGAACAAGTGTGCATGATGAAGCATCTCTTATTGATTAGCAGATTTGCTCTTGTATGTGGTATTTCCCAACATTCTTAATCAAGCCTTCTCTGCATGATTCAAAGAAATTCTTCATTTTGATAAATAGGCTGTCAGACAAGGTTAGACTTGTGATGTTTTTAACCACTGGTTGGACCTTACACCCTCCTTTCAGACCTAAGTCCTACTGTGTAACACAACCACCCCCAAACCCCACATATAATCCCAGAGAAATGCTGTGTTTTGCTGAGAATCCCAGAGAAATTTGTATTTTGCATTGTACTTCGAAAAAAACTGCCACCAGCACGTGAGGGGATTGCATTGTGAGAGGGTACATGCTCCCTGTAGCCTGCTCTTCCCAAATACATGACTTTGTGTGGTCCAGCAGAGCAGTTTGTAGCTCTGCAGTAAATCCAGGCATTGGAAGTTGTCTGCAATGCACTTTCCAACAATATTGCCTGGTTTTGGCTGCCATTTCAGAATTTCCACTAATACAAAAATGCATTGAATCACTGGGAAAGCCAAAGGGAAAGCTTGAGATGTGGGAACCGTTGTCCACCAAGCCCAATGAAGTAAGGGGAATGACAGTGTCAGTCAGTGGAGGTGAGGAGGAAGCAGAAGAACATCCTTCTGTGCATTCTGCACAAAAAAGAAATGAAACTTCGTTCAAGCATTCCTGTTTCCCAAAACTATTCCATTTGCAGGACATACATCAAGAGCATTTTCTCCATAATGTTGTTTATTACAGCAAACACCACTTTAGAGACACAAGAATTCTTGGTTGCATTATACATAGGGAGTCAGTTGCTAATGATGATTAGAATTTGTATAAATAATCAATTAGTAGTATAGAAATGGCAAATGTTTGACAGAACTTGGAATCAGATCCTTAAAAATTTAATTTGTTGCTTTACACTGCAAGTTATCTCCATCACAGAGGAGATAACTGCATAAATGCTGACATATAAATTTCAAAACCTTTAAATATGCATCTTTAATTAATAATTTAATTAAATGCAGATTTATTTTTTCAAATGCTTACGTGAAAAAAAGACTATCTTCAAATACATCACTGCCATTCTTCAAGGACAATTTTTTACTTTTGCAAATAATATTTGGATTCCTTGGAGGCAAGCAAGGCTCCAGTACAGAAGGCAAATATTAAGGCAATAAAATCCCATCACCTCTTTTGTCCATAAGAGACCTTTCATGTGGAACACCAAAAATGGGCATTATCTCCTAATACCTACTGGAGGATTTGAGCTAGCCTAAGTGAAAAGACTAAGCACTGCATCATTGCTATATTACATTTTTAAAGTATTAATCTCCTTTTGATTTAGAGCTGATACCACTTCATACTCTCTCCACTCTTCCTGCAGGTGTATGCTGAGCACGGAGCATATAGGCTCCAAAGAGCTCTGAAATGAAGCAGGGCTCAAAATAATGGGAATGCTTCTCCTGAAGTTACAAACTTGATTTATTAGAAATGGTTCAAACATTTTTCCTAATTAGTGTAAGCAAAGTGCCTAACAAAACTAGAGTAATGTCTCCAGCTTGGACTCCACTGAGACTAATACTCATCCTTCACACTTCGAGGGGCAAAGTTGGGTAGGAGAGAAGAGGGAGCACTGGTTTCAGTCCCAGTGACAACACTTAAAAGGGCCATTTAATGTTGGTATGTGAGCCATGGTGGGGAAACAAGCTCTGTGTTTTAACACTTAAATTGTAAATAAATCTTGAAATTGAGTTGAAAAATCTCACTATTATCTCATACCCATATTTCCCTTCACCTCCTAAGAGTCAGACACTTTTAAAAATACATGCAAATGTTTTCCATAGCACTGCAAGGAAGTTGTGCTTCTATTTTCTGACACATAAAATGATGTGTGGGTTCAAGACTCATCTCTGGAAGTGAATCTTGGTTAGGTGTCTTAACAGTGGGAGTTACCCACCTTCAGCTTCCTAAAGTGTTCACATCTGAGGAGACAGGAGAGGTAGATTGACTTCACAGACAGCAATCACAGGATGTGTCTAAGCAGAACACACATCTGACAGTTTTTACTTCTCTTGTTTTAGCCTTTTTTTGCCACTTTAAGCAACATCCCCATTCAGTGCACTGCCTCTGCCAAAGCCCATTCTGGGCTCACTCACTGTACATTTGTCAGCATTGTGCATTTTATTCCAGCAGCCAACAAAACACCAAAGTCCCTCTAGAGGTCTGGCTCAGAATGATTTGCCAACAGATGTGACCCATGTCATTGTCAGTGCCAGAATTAGGGTTTCAGGAGACCTGGCTTCCAGTCCAAAAGCACAAAAATTACTCTTGGGAGAGATATCTAATGCTCAGAGAGATGTAGAATCCTTCCCTCAATTTGTTTGTGCAGTAATTGTGGAGCCATATGTAAAAATCAGTCAACCACTCACTCAGCAACTCCAAATGCTGAATGTGGGCCTGCATAGAAAGCAGAGGGGGACAAGACAGTGCCTTCTTCCCCACTGTTTGCCATCTGACTTCCACAGAAAACTTCCCATGTAGAGGGACAACTGCCAAATGCCATGAAGTCAGCCCTTTATACATTCCCTGTGTGAGACATTAACTCGACTGCTTATCAATGCCACTCATCCTGTCAGATGCAGATTGATGTACTGAAAGCTGTGCACATCAGTTTCCTCTTGCCTAGGATGAAGCCCTGTCCCCAAAAGTAGATTTCTTTCCAAATGTCTAAATCAACTTAGGTTAAATTATGAGAAACTTTGCCAAAGCACTTTTGCTAGCGAAGGAAAAGAACAGTTACTCCAAAACAGGTCTTCTGGCTTGGCCTTGGATGGCACAAACAGTATGGTAAATATTGGAATTTTGGGGATTGCTAGAAAGAATGCCTCAAAACTGTGAAGCTGTTTTTGTCATCCTGCCAGTGAGATGTGAGGAAAACACCTTTTCTGAAAGCAAGCAGGGAAGCGTTTGCAAGTGCAGACAACAAGGCTGAGGTATGTTTGTTGTGTGTGTCACACTGGCAGGTCACTGGCAGAGTTTGACACTCCTCTCCCCTTGGATGGAAAGCCTCCACATTTTCAGATTTTACCCAAAGAACAGCAGTATTGCCAATGCTAAGGCAGACACCAAAGATCTTGCTCTCTTTTGACATCTAGTTCAGTAAATATGATTTGGTCAGGCTGGCACCATTGGCAATAATTTACCAAAGTCTACTGATTCACCTTTTAACCTCCTTATATGCACAAGCACATTAAGAAAAAAAAAATGTTAAAATCAGTTAAACCGAATGTATTCATATGGTATTTTTCTTTTTCCTTGGTTCTAGTTAAAAGCAAATATAACTCTTAATGGCAGATATTCGTAACAAAGCCACAAGAAGTCAGGTAGAAAATGATTGACTTACAAGGAAGGCAAATGACACCAATAGCAGTAAAATGTATAATAAACTAAGGAATTATTATTTGATAGAGCCTTGCACTCATACAGACATTCTTCTTCCAGTCACTCTTAGGGATGTTAGCTGTCATTAGGGTAAAGTGTTAAAATGCTGTGTAAAACTTCCTTAAACAATGTGACTGCACTTTGCAGTTCTGAAGGTACTGCAGGAGTAGTTGAAAGTTTTGGCAGGTAAGTACATTAAATGTAGGTCTGAAGGCCATCTTTACTGAAAACAATTAGATTGTTACTTCTACTTCTGGGGAAGAAAAATACCAGCTTTAAAATATGATCTTTTCTGCATAAGGATTGAGATTTCATTTAAGATTTTTTACACTTCTATTAAAGGTGTAAATAAGACTACAACCCCCACCCCAAAACCTAAAAAGCCAAGCCCCCTTTATTCCAGGTAGACTGAGCTTACTTATTGAAGAATGTTTGACAAATTCCTCCCTTTTTGGTAGTGAATGAGCAGTGGATAGGTTTCAATTCTTACAGACATCTTCATTTGTTACAATATATGTCTGCCTACAGCTTGTTCATGAGTGAGTACCTGGGTTGTTTTTAAAGCGATCAACTTTTCATTATTCCCTCTGTCTTGTGACTGAAATTGTCAAAGTTAAAAAAATAATTTCCAATTCTTATTTGCTACCAATCCAGTCAAAACTGTATTTGTACTGACACAAATTAGATTTGCATCCACTCCTCTTTTGAGAAATTTATCTCTGGGTTCAAGTAGTAGGTCCTGGCTCTGGAATTATAAAATGGGGTTCGATCACACACTAAATGAACTTCCCAAGGTCTGTGCAAAGAAAGTCCAAGGTTAAACTTAAATGTTTATGTGAATTCATGTCTGAAAGCCCTGTTTCCTGCTATTAGTATTGCAAGCACAAATTTGTGAGTAGAATCATTCTCAGAAAGTTCATAGGAAGACTTTAAAGACAGAGTGCTTTAAGACATAACTCCCTACACTGGGGCTTCAGGTGTGATTTATCTTGCACAGTATTAAACCACAAAGTAACAGCTAGTTAATTTCTGGGTTGACCTAATCCTAGAATTCCCCTTGTGTCAAAGTCATCACAGTTACCAATCTTAAAATATTGGTTTTTTCCTCCCAGAATTAACCAAAGACTCATCCAAGACAATGATTAGCCCACAGCTCTTTAATGTAAAATCTCACCAAAATTCAGATGTGTATGTATCAAACACACATGTGGTAATCTTTTATGATATTGACATGAGAATTGACTCAAATGGGTAATTGAAAAAGGTAATTTACAGTCTGGCATCTTGATATTAAAGCTTTATTTTATTAACATCCACCAAGAGAGTAATCAATTTAGTGGTGAGGCAGAGCTAATAATTCTACAGAAGTTTTATAACGTCTCCATGCTTCAGCATGGAGTTTCGTCCTTGCTTTGTGTAATGGGGGATATTTATTCCATCCACACATTTTTTTTCAATGCTTGATTCATTGAAACACAAAAGAAATATAAAGTGGATCAACAAGCAAGAGAGTAATTGTAAACCACTAGGTTACTTTCTGATGCTTATTGCAGCCTCCTTTTAGACATGTTTCTGAATCTGATGAACAAATTCCTTCCCTGTATGGTATTTTCTTCCCTTATGTGCCTTAATGTGTCAAGAGCCTCTTTTTCAGTCATATAATTACAATGATTAGGCTTTCCCCGACCCATTCTCACTCAGGAACAGGGTGCTGTGTGCAAGCCTTCCTGAAAACAAAGGCAGTTGATATGTTTTGTGAGGCAAATTACAAAGGAAAGAACGCAGTGTACTGCTGGCACCAGCTCAGGTGTTCTTTATTCCAGAGTGCAGGAGGATGTTTAGGTGCCACGTTTGGAATGCAGGGTGGGAAAGGCACTGAGCACGTCCAGGGCTCACTCTCATACAAAGGCAAGTTGCCATGGGTTGTTTACAAATATCCTCATGCTCTTGACCTTACCTTGAATTTGCTTTGAAAGCCCAAGAGCATCCGTGTATATTTTGCTTCTCCCCAGTCTGTGCAATGTGAACCAATAATATGAGGGAAAATATTTTCAAATTACGAAATACAAAAGAAAAAACCCATTTGCCTGTGCCAGTGAGCGGGGAGGCCCACATTTATTGTTCTCTTTACACATTTGCAGAAGGAGATAATATAAATGCTGGGCAAGAATGAGGAGAGCTTTAAGGGTAGTTCAGAATGTGCCTAGGTCTGTTCATACACAGGGCCACTTGCAAAAATAAAACAAAAATGAACTAAGATGGCTGGAACAAGGTTGTGTTCATGACCTGCTTTAAAAATGAGTCACTTACTACTTTCACAGCTGTTTGCTGCTGTGAGCTGGGCAGAATATTCCAGTGTGCAACCTCTATTTCTTTCTAATTATAATTTTAATTCTTATTTTGATACTACTACTACCACCACCATAAAAGTGAAGCATTAATTTGTGAAGAAATTTGGTTTGATTTTAAATTTAATCTTTGTAAAATGGAAACATGAAATCAAAAGTATTTCAAAATGGAAGGTTTTACTCTTCCATTTTTGACAAGCAACAAAATAAAACATTCACGTCGTTTGGTTGGAAAGTGCTGCTCGAAGTAAATAAATCATCATTAAAATATGTCTCTCAAAATGTTTGTATTTGACAAACTACACTTTCCTCCAACCAGAGAAGACTTTCCCTGAAATAACTCCCAGTCAGGCAATCACAATCAACATCATTATTTCATTACAGGCCTAAAATTCAGCAACAAACAACTTTATAACAAAGTCAGAGCTGAAAAGGACTCGTGAGGGATTTCAGTTCTCATCCTCTTGGACCCCTTGGGTCTAAGGAAGCCTCAAATTATTCAGCAGATAACATCAACCAACTTTTGGAAAGATTTTATACACACCAAAGTATGAGAGACTCTTCTAAGTTGTAGATATGTTGCTTGAGATTTTGACAGAGTGGTTTAGGTAGGGCTTTTTAAAAAGGGAGTGGATAAGTAAAGAAAATCAAACATTTTTAGAAACTTGATTTTCTTGATGTTTCACAGCATGCTATACTTCAGCTACTGACAGAACATCTTGTGGCAACTGTTTCCTTTGTAAATGAGGGGAATAAAGAGATCACCCTTGACATTTATATTTTTCATTTATTTACTGGCAAAGAAAACTATTAAATGCTTTATAATCAGGAAATAATAAAGGCTGGACAAAGCTTTCATGTTGGGGCTTTCCCACCACCATCTGGCACAGTAGTGGTCTTTCTTGAGGTGCTTTTATTTTCACTACAGCCAGTGAAAATTTATCACTTGCACACGCACTGTGGCTGATATATGAGAATAACAAATGGCAGCTCAGAGGTTTCTCTGCAGTCTAAGAAAAGAAGCTCTTCTGGCTTATGAAGTATTACAGTTCCAGTCAAAGGAGCTGTACTTTGCCACTGCCATTTGTTACATTAAAATACATCTTATGTGCATGAAGAAACAGAAAGTTTCTTTGCTCTTTTCCAAACCATTGTACTCCTGTGAAACTTCAAATCCCAAAAGCTTTGCCTCAAATTACTGTCTGAACAGAAACTTTCAGCTTCTGCTTTCTCTAGGAGAGTTTATTCTTGTTCTCCTGATTATTATTTCAGCAATTTAATCCTTCTTACCAACAGCAGCAGTGAATGTAAGGCTTCTGTGTGCCCCTAAAATTATATTACCTTCCTCCTCTGTGCTTGTCTCTATATCCAAGTCACCTTTATTAAGTCAGTCCCCATTGCAAGCTCTACAATGCATCAGGAAACAGATGCTTTGAGTGTCTGTACAATAGTTATTGGGGTATTCTGTTTATTTTAATGGGACCCTGGATCCCTGTAACTGCAAGGAACATTCACACATTTACAAAAGATTTTATAATGCATTCCAATGAGAAACCATAAGCAGATTCAGCTCTTCTGCGCTCATGCAGTAAAGAAATGTTTAAGGCCAGAACCTGGAGACACAATTGAATGATTCAGCCCCATGAGAAGAGGTTTCATTTCTCAGGAGAGCCTGAGATTTGACACAGGCTTAAAACAAACTTTAACTATTAAAGAGTTTCTTGTCAGAAAATGCTCACCTCATCCCCTTCAGAAGGGAAAGATAAAAATCGTTGACCATTCCTATTTTCCTGAAATGGTCCCCACGCTCTCATTTTTGTATTTACTTTCATTCCCTCAGCCTGAGAAGAGCGACACATACATACTGAGCTAACAAGATAAAGGGAAAACTTTTAGCAGTAGAAGAGATAAATGCAGTGGGTAAAATACTCAAAGGTATGATGCTAGAAGAAAATATGACTCAGCAGGCACTGCACACAAAGTTCTTTTTCAGCCCTACTGAAATAAACTCTGGTTGAGCTGAGTGGGAAGTAGATGTAGATGCAGAGAGCAGGAACTTTCAAAGGTGTGTGCAAGAGCTCCCTGCCATGATTCTCCCAGGCTGTGCTGGTCCTAAGGCAGCCTTTGCTCTTGCTGCTGGCAGTGCCCTCTGTCCTCCTCCACTGGGGTAACCCTGCTGCTCAGCTGTGCCTTGGCAGGGCAGGGCCCTTCAGGAGCCCAGCTCCTCATCTCTGACTTGAAAGGGTAATTTTCCATCAAAAACACAGTTCTGCTCCTTCCCCTGGCTGCTCCCTCCCCTCAGTCCTGTCATGGAAGGGCTCATGCAGACCTGGACTGGGCCATTATAAGGAGCTGATCTTTCTGAGTATAAAAGAGATCTTTGCTTTGAGTAATAAACGGGCTGCTACTTCCAGCAGCAGTAATGCCCTGGGAATGAGCAAGCAGAGAAAGGAGAGATGCTGGGGCTGCCTCTCTGCAGTGACATGGATTTTGGCTGCGCTGGGCAACTACAGACTCAAGTGTGGGTGAAAAAACAGCCATTGGAACGAGTGACTCCTTGGGGAATTATTTGGACCTTCACAGGATGGCTGTAACAAGAGGGGCTCACCTGAATAACAGCTTTCAGCTCCCTTTGGTGAAAAAAAAATAATGTAATATCTGAGGGGGAGGCAAATAACAGTTATTTCACCTCCCAATTGCTAATCAGCACCTACATTATTGACCTCCCCCAGTGACATATAAATAAAATAATTTTCCTCCTTACCTTCTTCTATCCTCCCCTCTTGCAGGCAGCACAGAGCCCCTCCTACCACAATATCACATATTTAACACCTCCTCATTTACACGAACAATAAACATAATCAAATTTATTCTCCTGGGCTGCCCCTCCTCTTATTTAGGAGTAAGGACGTCAATGTTTCTTGACACCTTTGCCAAACAAGCAGCACTTTGCAAACTTGAGAGAGAAAACTTTGAACTCCTGAACATTATTTTTTGATGGAAAGTGTTAACAACCACAGCAGACCACGGAGAGCAACACCACAGAAAATAAACATGAGCGGCAGGAAAGAGGAGGAAAAAAACCCTCCTGTGTGATTCCTTCATTGGTTTTGCAAAAACTTGCACTTGATACGTGAAGAGCTCTGTCTGAAACCATTAATAACAAAAACAATCACTAAATGAAAGAGCAGCCTTGCAAGCAGCCATCCATAAAAAGAAAGCCAGTTAATTAAACAAACCACAAGCTATCTATGGACTGTCTCTCTCACTTTAAAGTCCTCAGTGCAGAAAAGAGAAGAAAAAAATCTCATCAAATGATATAATCATAGCAGCCTCAAAATAACTCACACATATTTCCAGATAAATCACTTCTGAAATACTAAGTGCCTGGAAAAGCTAGGAGGGAAATTGCACCTCAGCTGCAATTCCTGTTTCTTGGAGGAGCTTTGGAGAACACTGGATCTTCTATCTGTTCACTAAATGTTTGTTCCTATTCCTTAAATTGTCCATTTTTAATATAAAACTTTAATTAATCTCTGGATTCATTTCAGTTAATGTTGCAAGGCCATTTCACTATGTCTCAGAAGGCACTTAATTGGAATTGAAGGCTCAGGGTTAGAAACACAACATTTTTCCCTTGCCAAAACTTTGCAGAGCTTTCTGGGAAGGCCAGGAGCCCCCCATGAACGGGGGAATTGCTGTGTGAGGATGGCTAAAGGCTCTGCTGACCCCGGGCACATTATGGCCCTGATGGAACAGACAGAGTGAGCTAATGGAACTGGATGTGCATTAATTTTTCTGGGATTATCCCCAGCACTGAGACACTTTCATCAGCTTCTGTGGGTCACAGCAGCTGGTAGGAGCCTTAACAGTGTCATTCCATTATAAGGCTATTATTGATCCAGAATCTAATTTGGAGATCAATTTGGATTGGAATCAGAACCCAATATGACAATGATTTCAGAGAGGATAAAAGATAATTTACTCCTCCGGGTGCCAGAAATCAATTTTTGTTTTTCTGTACTGTCCCAACGGCCAGAAATGAAAAGGGGGGAAAAAAACCAAACCAAAAAACCCCTCAGGATAAGGTGCAAATAAAGGATTACAGTAATCCAATCTGGAGGTGATAAAAGTATAAACCTGGCTGCAAACTCATCTGAGGTAAACAAACATTTAATCCCAGCTAAATATCTCTGATAATGGCAAAAAGGCTTCATGTCGTTTTTGATGCATTTGGCTAATACAAAATACAGCTTTGAATTCAAAGCAACTCCTCGAATTTCTCACATATTTCTTTGTGGCAGTCAACACCTGAGGAGTTTATGTGGGGCTCTGGAGAGCCAGCACTGCTGTTTGTGTTCCAGCTGTGCTGGACACATGCACATCTGCATTAAAGGGCTGAGATCACACTCACCTGGGCTCTCAAGAACCAGATGCCTTCACTGGGAGGTGCCCACAATGGTTTTGTCCTTGGTGCCTGGAAAGGCTGACCTGGAACAGAGACTGGCCAGAGCAAAAGGGATAAAACAGGTATTTATTGAAAGGCCCAAAAGGATACATCCTGGGCACTGCAAGAGCCTGGCTGGGCTTCAACACCCAGGTTGAATCCAAGATGGATCTGGGTCATGAGATTTTGCATTTTATGGGTTCTGGTTCATCTACATATTGGGGTCCATTGCCCAACCACAGCTTCAGGTTAAATGTCTCAAGCCCCTGACTTGCCCCATTGGCTTGTCCCCATCCCTTCACTGTTGTTTGTGCTTTTTGGGAGAGGGCTGTCCTTGATTCTCCAGCTGGGAAGGGATCCTTTTGTCCCTTGAAGAGAACTTACCAACACCTAACATGAAATTTCAGAGTTAACGCACCAAGAGGCAGAGATTCTGTAAAATAGAAAAGCTAAAACCCAAGGCATCCTCCTCGTGCCAACTCCTCCAGCCTCTTCCCAGGGAAAGGGAGGTTGCCCAGCTGGCTGACAGCCCCACCTTGCTTTGCTGTGTGCATCTCAGTGCCTGGGCTCCAGGAGCAAGGTCCTCCAGGTGTGCCCCTCGAGGAGAGAGGTGCTGAACCGAGCAGGGACCCAGAGCAGACAGCCTGCACAGGCAGGCACTGCCCAGCCCTGCTGTGCCACCCCAGCACAGCACCCCGGGCCTGGGGCCGCTCCTGCCCCACGGAGGGCACCACAAACAGGCGAGAGGGGCCACGGAAAACTGCAGAGATTTTTCCTCAAAGTTGCTGGCAGAGCTGAGAATTCTCTGCTCTCTCCAGGGTTGGCCCTTAAACCCTTTTCACTTTTATTAAGTGCAGATGTACTGCAGAGATGTGAGACTGAGTTATCTACAGTGAAACTGGAAAGGGTTTTTTCTTCTTCTTTTTTTTTTTTTTTTTTTTTCCTCCAGACAACTGTGGTAGAATCAGTTTTATTCAGATTTGGCTGTAATTGGAGTGAGGCTCTCACTGAATCTAATTTCAACTGGAGCTAATTATAGGGGGAAAAGGTCATAAATGTAAGATGGCTGCATAACTATGTTGGAAGAATATTGACATCATATAGTATTAACTCTGCTCCTGTTAGGGCCATAAATACTTAGGCTAAAAACAGCCATTAAAAGACAGAACAAAATGTACCTATTTCTTCTTATTAGAGGGGGAAAATAAGGGAGGGAAAAATCTCAAAAGGGAAATTTAATAGCATACATTCTAGAAGTGCTGCACATACACAAATAAATCAAGAAATAGAGATTGACTCTCTCAGCTGAAATCCTGAGCCATGCTAGAAACAACCATCACTGCTACATCTGGACTGAGCCCTTTCAGGAAAAATACAATAACAGAAACAGCCATGTGGAGTTGCCAAGGCTGATAACCAAGCTAGAACAGGCAGCACTGATTCCCCAAGATCACAATATATGTGGGTGCTTCCCTTGCCTCCTGTCCCCACCAGAGAATGAAACCAGCACGAGTGACAGGGAGGGACAAGCCCAGAGCTCATGGAACTGTCCTGATTCACCTCTTACCTGGGCCCCAGAGGCTTCAGGACATTACCTGTGAGCAAAGTCACAGGCAGACCGAGCCAGGGCCCCTCACTGAGAACCTTACATATCTCATGGGCTTTCCTGGTTTATTAAATGAAGTTCAGAATGAATTTTCTCTCTACAGATGTTTCCTTGTAATCAACACATCACCAGTACAAGCAGAATAACCGACGGAAAAGAGTAAATTATGCACGCAGCTTAAATTTTGTCTGCTGGGGTGCTCAGATGACAGTTTAAAACCTAAACTGGTTATCTGGCCTGCTTTAGACCCCAGGCTGTAACTGCAGGGATGACCCGAGTCAAATTAATAAACACAGAAACCCACCAGACATCTCGTGATGAGTGCACTGCAATGAGCTCTGGAAGCAGCTGGAAGGCATTGCTGAACCATCAGCTGAAACAAGTCAGTAATTCAGGTTTTTTTCTCTGTCTCTCAGCAAGCCCCCAGGTTGGTCTGAAGCAGCACTGTGCAGTCAGTGGCTCTGCAGGGTCCCACCAAAGCTGTGTCACAGCAGCAAAGCTCAGCCTCAGCCACACTCTGCTTTGTGTGACTTTATTCTCCCTTCCTTGCAGCCCAGAGCAAATTCCTACTAAGATGACAGAGGTTCATGAAGAGATGAAGAAATCAGCCTGCCCTTGGCACAGCAGTGTCTTTTTAATGGGGTTTATTGCTCCAGCTGCACCGGTGAAGGGTCCTGGTCCCTCCTGGGTCACTTCCCAGCACTGCATTCCCACGCTGATCTCTGATCTGCTGCCTCTCGAGCCAGCACTTCCCAGTCACCACCTATTGCCATCAGCTGAGCCCACCTTCGTTTGGCTCTACTGCAGCCACAAGGAATAGAAGAACTCATCCTTCCCCCAGAACGTGTAATACAAAGAAAGGGGACAATGAACAGCTTTTCAAAAGTACTACAGCAGACTCAGAACCGGGTCATCATAAAATAAACTCTAGAAGAAATGGAAAGTCAAGACCAAACCCTTCATCTGGGAAGGAAGAAAGCATTTTTATCCATACTTTGATTTTTAGTCATTATTCTTCTTGCTGAAACATTAATTCTTCAAATTGTTTTTAATTACATGGCCTAGAAATAAATATGCACCCCTATTAGCATGCTCTCAGGGTGAATACAAAGGGAGCTCACTTCCATTCCAGTCAAGGCACCATTCCAAGGTGATTTATACTCTCATGATAGGCTGTTGCCTTTCCTATGTAAATCTGTAATCAAATATTCTAAACAGTTGATGATAAATACCTTTGGTAACTACTGCTCAGAGTCCTTCCCACAGCCCCAGGGCCACAGGAGTTGGGCAGGAGCACTCACACACACAGGTGGAAATGCACAGAAACAGCCCCCACAGCTGCTCTGCCATGCTATTAAATCTTCTAACAACTTTGGGTACATGAACCCACCCTATGTCAAACTGCTGACAACATTTTTTTTTGCCATGCTTAATTTAGCGAACTCCCTCTCATTATTTAAGCTATTAGGACAAAAGGAGCATTAATTAACTTACTGAATTTTTGATCAGATGTTGCAATGATATTTTATCATTTTACTAATCTGTTCCAGAGTGGATTTTTTAGAAATGTTTCAGAGTGAACCAACAAGTTAATACAATAATTATAATCCTTCACATGATTCCAATATTTTGCATCACTCTGTGTTGTTTAAATATCCTTTCAGGGCAACTCTCCAAGGGAGAAGCATTTTTCCTACACACAAGAAATCCTTGATTGATACACTTTCAAATACTTCATGTATTAAGATTTTGCTAAGATTTTGTTTTCATTTAATTTCTGAACAAGTCACTTGGTTGAGATTCCAGGCTTGGACATCCACAGACTGTTTGGAATGTGATAAGTACTGTTATAAACTTTACTTTGATGGGAAAACTGAAGAGAATCAGGTGGGTTAACCTGTTCTCTTGCAGCTGGGCCTGTTTTCTGCACCAATCTAGTCTTAGGGTAGGACAGAATCCAGGAATACTACGATGCCAGACCCTGGAAAATTTAGACTGAGCACATCTGGGCATTACAGAGTTCCACAGAAACAAAAAAAGGAAGAAAGAGATTGCCTTTTTTAATGGCACAATACAACTTGTACAGAACTTTGCTGTCCAGGTTTGACACTTCTCACTCTTGACTCTCTGCCTCTGCATGCAATTGCCAGTCTTTTAAAATTCCAGCCTTAATGAAACAGGTAAGCCTCAGAAAAGATTAAGCTGAAAAATACAGCAGGAATACAGAATGAGGACAGGTGATTGATCTTTGAGTGGGTATCCAACAGTGCAGTGAAATTCTCAGGCTGGTTCTTCTTTATTTCAAAATGGTTTTGATTCAGAGGGATTTTATAGCAGCTAAATCATGCAGTTGGCACAGACTGTGCAAGCTTTCCAGCATGTTATACTCTGAAAGATGTCACATTTGGCAGAGGCAGCAAAGCTCCATGAATTTATTGTTGTTTTCCATTGAACACCAAAATCCAGGGCATCAAAAGCTGATACAGCACACATTGTGTGGAGTCCTCTGCCAGCCTGACCAGCACAAACCTCTGGGGGGATGCTGTGCAATATTTTGGGGCAAAAAAGCCAAATGGGACACGCCTTGAGGCCAAAGCAGTGGAGCTGTGTGGAGCAGGGCACCCCAGCAGCACAAGTGATTCACAAACCCAGCAGCTGAAGGGAGGCACCCCAGGCTGCTCCCAGAATCACAACCAGTGAAAGCAACACAAGCAGTGCTTTCCGAGCTTGTAGGACTGCTCAGAAATGCAGACATGTTCAAGCATTCCCAGAATCAGAACCATGTATTGGGTGTTTAATTACTGCACCTATTTATTATGGACAGTTGCTTTTCTCAGGGTGACCAAGATGCAGTTTTATTGAAATTTCAACTCGAACACACTGCTAATTAGCTTTGTACAAAGGTGTCTAAAAGCACATGAAGATCAAAATATTACCTTGATATTTTCTTTTTCTGTCCTAAATTCTCAATAAACCACACAAACTGAAAATTCACTACAGCTTTTTAATCTCTACTAAATTCCAAGTGAATGACAGTCCATTTTTAGTCAAAAGAAGAGCAAAAAAAATTGTCACTAGAAAAAAATTAGAATGGTGTTAAGAAGCCATTTTTCTTTTCCACTCAACTTGAGCTAATAGAAAATATTGCAGACAATGCTTGAAAACTATATAATGATATATTCAAAAACCAAAATAACCCCCCACTTTTTATAGACCAAAATGTTCTATGTAAACAATCAACAGGAAAAACACTTGGAAAATTTACCCGGAATCCTCTGAAATGGATATGGCACAGCTGCCCCTCTCCTTATTTCTGATGAATATACAATATCTTTTCAGGAAAGAAAAAAAAAAAAAAAAAAAAAAAAAAAAAAAAGCTGTCTTTTAAAATTCTGGAAGCCTCTTCCTTTAATAATTAATGTTGGAAGCTTGGAAGCTATGAGAGATGTTTAAGAAGCTTTTGCTTCTGTTTTCCAATTCTAAATATCTAGTCAGGAATTCAGTATCTCAGCAAGTACATGGCCACCACTTAAGCAGCTGCACTGTGAGAAACTACTGCAAGAAAGTTCAAAAGAGTGCTCTGACCCTCAGTTTAACCTTGCAAAGAGTCTCTTCTCCCTGCTGCTGGATATACAAAAGCAGCATTAATAGAGTTCGGGGTGTGCAATTTCTCTGTGCATCAAGAGCATTAGGAAGGTTTTACTATGTACATCACAAATAGGTAAAGCATATCCCACATCCCAGGTTCTCATTATGGGAGGTATTATATTAGATTGTTATTCACCACAGGAGAATGTCACACTTTTCTGTGTACTCTAGTTCAGCACTTTTCTAATTTCACGGACCTCAATTTACATTTGTCAGTGTCTGAAGTTGGATGATATTGGTCTACTCAGGAAATGAGTTAAAGGGGAGAGAGTTCTTTCACCTTTTGGGCAGTACCATACTTTGATGATGCATAAATAAAGCACAGCACGAGTGTGTCAGCAAAAAATGGATGTCCCAAAGCCCTTTGATGCAAAGGATGAAGTTTGCTAGAAACAGAAGGTTAAATATGTAGAAACTGTGAGGCTGAAGAGTTGATGTGAAGAAAATCTGGCTGATGTCTTAGCAGAAATCCACCTTGAGTGTGCAGACATGGAGCTTTCAATAGATTACCAATGCTGATTAGTGGATGTATATGGAAATTTTATTTACAAGTTCAGTGATATGAATCCCAAAGAACTGGCATTCCCAGTTGCCCTGATCCAAAGACCTGTCAGGTGTTTTTTATTACTTCAATGGGATTCAGATGAGCCCCCCAGGACTTAACCTCCCATAAGGGCCAGCTGTGTTACCTCCACTTCCAGAGCAGCTACACTTTGACACCTCTTAATTCAGACTAGGAGAATTTACCAAATATTTTGTTCCAAGCATTCAGAAACATTTTCTAAATCTGAGTAACAGAGTTAAGATAAAAATCCTTGGTTGTTTAATGAAATTCATCGATGAACTTCAAAGGGTTTCAAAACTCTTTGCTGATTTCTGATGCAGCTTCATTGACATTTGTGGCTGCAATTTAGACTCAGCTGAGGTTAAACACCATCTTCCCCAGGCATCTCTACAAACTCATTCTTATTTGTCCTTAGGGCTTTGCCAGTGGTTTGAATGAACCCCAAAGTCCAACATCCGAGCTGACATGCCCAAAAAATCAGTTACATGTCAAGGGTGAGCTGTCCAATGGTACAGGGAGCCCAATCTCCAAGTTGTGAACTTCACACTTGAGCTTTTTTAAAATCTAACAAAAATATTTTTTTTTACTTACATACCACATTTTCCATCTTTTGCACAGCAATATAGACTTTGCAAAAGGAAACAAAATTTTAAACCAGACTCAAAAGTCAGGGCAATAGTGAAGCTTTGAGGGAGAGCAATTCATTCAATAAACCCAACCCACCAAACAAACCCCTAAAGTGTTAAAACAAGGCATTTGAATAGAAACAACTGTTAAAATGAGCTCTGAAATCTCCATGCAACATGAGATTTTTATTGGCAAACAATTAAATCTCTCTTTAAGTGCATTTTCTCTGTAAAACCTAATTTATAATCTTATCAGGCACGTCTCTCAGAAGAATTTGCTACTAGTCTGTGTCTTTATCTGCACAATGCAGAATGCTAACAATTGTCGTGTATGTTTGTTTCCAATGTCAAAGACTGAAATTCCAATTTAAGGTTCTGACTGCTTTCAGAATTTGATATTATTTTAAAAGCACTGTCACTTTTGTTCACTTGGTGTGTCAGACAAACAAAATGCAAGCCTGAGAAAGCCTGTGTGGCTGCTAAGGAAGGAGGAGAAGGGTGGTGTTTGCTGTAGCTCACTTGCTGTTCTGTCATTTTCCTGGCACTCTCCAGGGCCCTATCTTGTTTCAGCCCAGCTCGTTAGGCTTTAACTTTTGCAGTGAGCACTGGGGCAGAGGGAACGGGAGCGGGGTGGATCTGGCAGTGTGCACTCTGTGCTGCACCCAGCCAGCTCTGCAGCACCAACGCCTCTCTCTGCTCCCTCTGCCCTGGCAATCAGCAGCAGCTGAGCCTTTCCTACCCACACACCAACACCGGGCTGTGCATTTCGAACTGGGATAACGACAATTTCAATCAAACCCTTTTAATTCTAACAACTGCTAACCTACCTCTTTTTTCACTTTAGCGGAATTCAAAAGAGAACAAAGAAGGTTGGGTTTTTATTTCAGCAAGCAAATCATACCACTCTACATTATTATTTCCTTCCACTCCCCCCAGTCCAAGTTCTTTAAGAAATGGAACCACAGCAGTCACACACAGTACTAGCCTAGAGAGTATTTGTTTCATTTAATGTTTTTTTTTTTAATCCCACACAAAATCCTGCTAATTCTTTCAACATAAATAGGACACATTGCTATTCCAAGTTTTCCCTCCCCTTTTATTTAACTCAGAACACCTGATGGTTAATTCCCAGTTGAGATAATTAGTCCTTGGTTATCACCAGTTATTGTCACCTGTTCAACTTGCAAATGTCTACAAATTTGAGTTTTCCAATTAGCAGCATAAGATCCCTATAGCATAGAGCTAGAATGTACTTTTTTTTCCACAAGGCAAATCACTTTTCACTTACACACTTGGTCTATTGAGTCTCATTTGGTAATAGTGCTTTAAAAATTATAGTGTTTTTCACAGGATAGACTTGCCATTGCCCTACCTCCTATCAAGCCCAGATGGCTGCTTCTATAAAGGAGACAAAAACAGAAAAGGGAATTAAATGAAACCCTCTCCCTAATAAGTATCCAAGTCAATTTAAATAGTTTCATTTTATTTTTACATCAGAGTCCTGCCCTAATATTAAGGCATGAAGAACATTCTCAGTGTGCTAATAAGCCCCATGACATGTTGAACTGCCTTTTCAGCAAGTGGAATAAGCTGTAGTTTATTTTTAACTTTTATGGTAGGTAAACTGCATTAGAGGTAGCAGCCCAGTGCATTAGATCTGGGTTGACTTCCAGCAGAACATAATAAGGTGGCCCTCTGATTAAACCAACACAGAATAATGGCTGGAATAGGGAGGAGGCCCTTCTGGAAGCACCATTTTCCATCCCACATGGTACAAGATCATATCTCGGTGGTTTCTTGGCTTTGTTTCCTGTAGGGCCTGCAGGGGATTTGTGGTGCTTCCAGGGAGGTGCTCAGTCACCTCCTGGGAGAAGTTCCTTGGCAACACCCAGCTCCAGCACCGTTTTGTGGGAATGAATCATAGAAACCCCGATCACATCCCTCACCTTTGCACAGTTCCTCTGCAAATCTGAGAGGGCTTCCCAGGTACAGAGCGTGCAAACTGCCAGCCTGGAGAGGTGAAAAGGGCTGTGCCATTTGGGAGCCAAATTCCTCCACTTCACAGAAAGCCTTGGGGTAGGAAGGGACTTTTAAAGGCCACTAGACCAATCTCTTTGTAATGAAAAGGGACATCTGCAGCCAGATCAGGCTGCTCAGAGCCCCATCCTACCTGGCCTTGAATGTTTCCAGGCATGGAGCAGCCACAGCTTACCTGAGCAGCCTGTGCCAGGGCCTCTCACCCTCACAATAAAGGAGTATCTTCGTTATTTCTGCCTCTGGATGTGCTGAGAAGGGCCCAATGCAATCGATGAATCCCAAGCAGAAGTGGCAAGAAAGAATATCCCTTCAGAGCCCTGTGCAGTTTGTTACTAAGAATGAAACCTTTTCTGTAGCTCACCTGTTCTGACTGGCTCATCACTTTATGTTTGCACATATTCCCCCTCCATGGGCATGTCTGTGAGGACATTCTTGTGCTGTTGGCTGTAGCTTTGAGACAGGTTTGGTGACAATGACACCAGAAATACTGACTATCTAAAAACACTGTTGCCTCTAAGCAGAATCATTTTCAAGACAGACATAACCTTACCTAGCTGTGTGAGGTTTAGAATGCACAGAATAGCATTTACATTATAGACAGCTATTGAAAGGTAAAAAATGCTCTGTTCTGAGCCTAAAACTAAACAACCCAATGAAAGACTTTCTGAAGAATACTCGAAATCAAGTTGTGGAGTACTAGGAAAAAAATAGTTTCTTCCAAGCCTATACTAATGACAAGTCATAATGCTGCTGGCTGGAACAGGTGTTAACAAACTCACCTGCACTTTTCTCTTGTCCCTGGTTCTCTGTCTTGGGGCAGGGACCAGAGCTCAGACTCTCAGACACATTTGGGCATCAAATTCCTTTGAAATTGAGTTGTTAGATTCTGAACTGTTTTTGAGAACCTGGGTTTAAATGAGGATACAGTGTCTGCTTATTGCTTTGTGTCTGGAGCCTATGAATCAGCCAGACTCACACACAGTGGAATCGGATTATTGCTTCATGGCATGGGCAGGCAGGAGCAGTCACAACCAAGCCCTTGGAGATCCAGGCAGCAAAAAATTCATGAAGATTTAAAGTAGTTAAAGGAGTTTATTTTCCAGGTGGGAAATCCAGGTGTCAGAAGGAAAGCAACTATAAATTTTCAACCTAGCTTTGCACATAAAATGTAAAGCCATTTGGAGCACACAGAAAGCTCAGTATGAGCTATGGCTGATAGCTGGTGCAAGGTATGGTCAGTGGTTTTAAATGATTGATAGAGCTATCTCTACACTAAAGTACTAAGGATGGAATAGAAGAAAAAAATTGAGACCTGCTATAATGGTACTTTATACCTCTTTTCTTCCTCTGATGGTCAAATAGAGTTCAGTTGTACCAAATGACTGTTCCTTTTACCAGTGATACCTATGGTAGCTAGAGCATTTTTTTTCCAAGAAACACAACAATATGACATCTGGAGATGGTTTTAAAAACATCTAATTTATTATTGTCTCTCTAGAAAGTAAAAGAGGTAGAGCATATGCAAAGTAGCTTAGTTATTTCAAGAAGAAATGCATATGTGAATAAATATTTAATGTTGTGCTTTATTCCCATTTAAATACTCAAAAGGGCTTTATAGTATGTCAATGAGTCATCTTAGCTCAATGGATCTGGGGTTTTTTCACTCGTAACACCTTGGGGTTTCTCCCCACAATATCCAGTGAAGCAGTGTGGTGTGGAGGGAGCTCCAAGCCCTTCTCAGAGAGCAGCACCCCACAGGCACTCCAGGAGCAGGGGCAGTCACTCCTCCCCTGCTTTCCAAATACCAGAACCATGGCGTTCTCACCCAACAGCAGAGCATTTCACTGTCATTTCCCTGAAAGCAGCGTCTTCTCAGGGACTCTTCTGCATGACAAAGCCATGGACAAGTGCTGAGGGACACTCACAACCAGCTGAGGGACAGAGTCACAGCTGAGGGACAGACTGACAGCTGAGGGACAGACTGACAGCCTGTGAGGGACAGACTGACAGCTGAGGGACAGACTGACAGCCTGTGAGGGACAGACTGACATCTGAGGGACAGACTCACAGCTGAGGGACAGACAGACAGCCTGTGAGGGACAGACTGACAGCCTGTGAGGGACAGACTGACAGCTGAGGGACAGACAGCCTGTGAGGGACAGACTGACAGCCTGTGAGGGACAGACTGACAGCTGAGGGACAGACTGACAGCTGAGGGACAGACAGCCTGTGAGGGACAGACTGACAGCCTGTGAGGGACAGACTGACAGCTGAGGGACAGACTGACAGCTGAGGGACAGACCGACAGCCTGTGAGGGACAGACTCCCAGGCAGCCTCTGAGGAGGACTCTGAGCTGCTGACTCTATTTATACTCAGCTCTCAGATCAGTGCATTAGCTGACTGGCGTTTCTCTCACTGAGAAAAGATCAATGAAGAAAAGATCAGCTGAAGAAAGATCGATGGTGACCAGACAAACCATTAATTCATAAGAAAAGAGATTTTGCTTGGAGAAATAGGACATTACCCTGAGGCTCAAGCTCAGACTTATGGTTGTCATGTCTTACAGGCTGACCTGAATTCTCCCTGCAATAAACTGCCAGGACAATAAACCCTGCAAGGACAGGGTGAGAATGAGCCCCTTGCTGGACAGAGCTGCACACAGACAGAGCAGCAGGGAGAGTAAAATCACAGACAGTCATGCCATGTGCGCAAAGGGAGCCCTGTATTTTCACAGGTGGGGATTCCTCACATGCTTCTGTAACACAATCTTGCTGTTCCTCACAACCCAGAATGTGGTATTCCTTCTGTTCTGAGGTCTGCAGGCCCTTCTGCAGCTGTAAAATCCAAAGGATGTCTGGTTTCTCTTTAGACACAGTCATGAGCATCTCACTCCTTTTCGTGGGGAGTGGATGGAGTTGCACTGCTGGAAAAAGCTGTGGGTAAGCATTGTTCTGTGCAGCTATCTCCCACTGGCACTCCTCAGACTCTAGAGGGTCATGATTCTGAGATTGCCTTGAAAAGAAAAACGACAAAAAACCAGCTCTTTCAATGATAAACTTTTTCAACCCCCAAAAGATAGGGTATAACTCAGGTAAATAGACTACACGCCACAGTGTGTATGTGTATATTCACAACAGAATTCTGTGGTGATACAGACATGAGGTGCTCAAAGAACAGTTCCAGGGGCTGAGAAAAGAGCTTTGATGCTGTTGAGACATTAAAGGAGTTGTTAAAGAGCAGTTCACCTGTGGATATTGCCAAGGAGAGGTAGCACTGCTGCACTGATCCTGTTTTAAAGTGCTGCTCCGTGTGAAGTATAAACAGCACAGCAGCTGCAACTGGAGTGTCCTGCTGCTCCCACAGGAGGAAATAGCTGGAGATGAGAGGAAAACTTCAGATGGAGCAAGGCTCCAGCTTTTCCAGAATAAAGGCAGAGTTTTTATTCTACTGTGTTTGTGCCTACAGTTACCCCATCCTGTCTTGGAAGGTGCTCAGTATCAGACACTGTTAGTGTCCCTGACTGGCACGGGGGGGGAGCAGCAGAGGGTACCTTGGGAGGAGCCCACAAAGTTGAAGCTGTATTTTGGTGAAAAAAAAAAAAAAAGATTTTGAAAGCAAAACAAGCAAAAAAAAACCCCACTGAAGAAGCAAAGAACCCCCATTGAAGTGGTAGTAAGTAAAGATGTACACTTAGCAATTAGAATTTTCCAGAGCAAAAGGGTAGTTTCAAAATAGTGCCTGGCTATTTCCAGGATGACAAACATCAGCTCAAGTTCTGGAACACTGTGAGTTCTCCCTGATGGATTTAATGAAAAAAAAACCCCAAAACAGAACATATGGTACAAGGCATGACCCCATGTTAAGCCACTATCCTTTGCTGTTTGTGCTGGGTGCCAGATCCAAAATCCTAGCCCAGTATTTATTTAGGATGGCAGGCTGCTGATTATTATAAAGGAATCTTTGGATACATCTTAATATCTACCTGGAGCCAATGCACACTGCCTTAATGGACTGCCACATGTACCCAATGAAACTATTAATTAAATGAAGCCTTAGTGACTTCTGTGGTTAAAAGGAAAGTAACCTGGTTTATAAATCTAACCTCAAATCACTAGGTAATGGCTTTCCCTTGCTTATTAGATTTTTGCTACTGTCATCAAAAGAATAAAAAAATGAGATTAAATTTGAAGCATTGCTTTAACAATATGTTTCAAAAATGCTTTTAGAATATCTAAACCTTCCCCATTGTTTCCTTCTATTATGAAGTTTCACAGGAAGAATGGAGAGAAAATAATTCAGTATTATATGAAGACAATTCAAAAAGCATATAAATGTGTCTTCCCCAATTCTCTTCCTATTGCTACCTTTTCCCTTAGAAATGTGGGGTGAAAAATCTTGATATATGACGACTTTCCTAAACAAAAGATAATTTAAAAATACACAGATTCTTATGTGACATACATTTGAACACATACCACAAGTGCCTTCCCCAGGAGACAATGAAGAATTAGGCAAAGTTAAGTGAGACCCATTTTTGCTAAAAAGCCAAGATGTGTGTTTTTCCTCCCCAAGCCCTGCTGACACTCTGCAGCCCTGTGCTCTGCTGGCTTCCATGAGCCTGGTGCCAGGGGTGCCCTGGGCTCTGGGGGTTCTGTCCTTTGGGGAGAGCAGCAGTGCCCCAGGTACCCCTGGGAATCATAATGGGCTGGGAGATGTGACTGCTTCAGCTAACTGTGTGCACTGCTGACAGCTCCAGATTGCTTTAAAATGTGTTTTTTGCATTTTGGAGGAACTGTTCCCACTCTGGGAATGGGTCTTGCTGGTGAATCTGAAGGGGGAGAATACACAGCTTCACTTTCCGTGAGCTGTCAGAATATTTTTTGCTTTTGTTCAGATTTCAGCACAACTTTATGGGTGAAATCCAAACCTCTTTCAAGCCAGTGGGGGTTTTCTCAAGGATTCAAAGAGGCAGACCTGCTTTGTGAGGATAAGTTGGAGCTCCATTTTGCCAAACTCCACATGACCAAAATACATTGTTCATTTACAGCTGCCTTTATCATAAATATGCCTCATTTTACTTTATTCTGAGTCACTCCCCTGAGGCTTTAACTTACATATTTATTATTGATTCAGAAATATCTGGCTAACAACGACAGCCTGACTTAATGGCCAATGCAATTTAGACATCTGTCATTTTTAAGCAGATCACTAGAGATAAAGCCATTTAATAATGTTCCTATGCTTCCTGGGTAAAACTCCACACTATCTAATCAACAGGCCTATGGCTTTGTATTTATTGCAATAATTTGTTTCCATGCTCTGGGCCACGAGGGTGGGGAACAGTCTGGAGGGGCAGCACAGGGAGGGTTAGGCTGGAAATGAGGGAAAGGTTCTGCTCCCCCAGGGAAAGGTTCTTCTCCCCCAGGAAAGCTTCTGCTCCCCAGGGTGCTGGCACTGCCCAGGCTGCCCAGGGATGGGACAGCACTGCCAGGGATGCCCAGGTGGATTGCTGGGGAGTCTGGGCAGGGACAGGGCTGGATCCATGACCCTTGATGTCAGGAAAATTAATCCACAAACACCAGAGGTTTATGTGCAAAAAGGAGACAGAGGAGTCCTGTAACTTTATTCGAATAAAGGGAGAGGCCATGGGGCATTTACCCTGGGGTCTCTCCAATTTTTGGAGGACACAGCCTCCTTTTTATCCCAATTTCCCAGACCCATTTCCCTCTCTCTTCCCCACTGGCTGAGAGACATACAGCCTTCTGGGATTGCCCGATTCCTGATATTCCCCTCTAATGTATAACCCTCCCTTTAAATTTTTAATTCTTATGGAATTTATGGTTTCTCCCCATTGTTTCTTTCATCTTTCAATACCCAGTTTCATTTATCAGCAAACCTAGAGTTTGTTTGTAAAGGCAAATATCTTTTTTTCCATCCATCAATCAGTGGAATCCTTCCCATTGTTTCTTTTCTCTCTCAGTGCTGGTTTTATCTACCAGCAGCCCCACAGCTGGTTTGGAAAGACAAATCCCTCATTCCTCTCGGCGGGTCCCTTCCAGCTCAGGATATTCCGTGTTCCCGGCTCTCGCAGAGGTTTCCCAGCCCAGGGAAGATCCCAGGGGAGTCCCCACCAGGGAACCGCAGCCCATCCCCGTCCGGGAGCTCCGGCTGGAATCGCAGGAAAGCTCCAAACCCGAATTTGTGGCAGTGCATTTCAGCACAACACTCAGTCTAATTAGCACTCGGGCGATTCCTTTTGTTGTCGGTAAACAACAGGAAGGTTTGACAAGGTAGAGAAGAGAGTGCATTTGTTGCTTTCATATGTCACTCAAACTAGACCATCACCATTCCCAGACTAATACTTCTTTACACGAACTTGTGCTAAATAGTGTTAGATTTCTATGCCTAAACCTGGCAGGTTTTCCCAGGGTTGCATCTGATATCAAAATCAAGGTTTATTAACATTACAAAGAGCACCGCTGTCCTGTAGTGCCCCTTTTATCATTCTAAGCAGCTGCCTTGAGGCAATGCGTTTAACCTTGGGAAATGGGAGAGGAATTCTGGGAAGACAGAAATCTTTGACAGCTCAAGCCTTTTACCTCTGCCAAAATCTGCCCTCCTTTAGCTCCCACACGGGAAAAAAAGAGGAGACCCTTATTTGATGTTTATCTATTCCTTTCACTGCACTTAGAATCGAAAGAGAGGGTGGCATTTCCTTGCAGTGATCTCCCATTTGTGCTTCAAGCACACTAGGGATGAAAATTTTCCTTTTTTCTACTAGGACTCATATTAGAAAGACAGAGCTGGTGAATGGGGGGACACCAAAAGAAACCCCAAACCATTTAGCAGAGTGCAAATTTAAAAAAAATACTAGTCGTGCAGGTTATCATATTCCTACATTTTATGTCTTATGATAAATTTCACATTCCATTCACTATTTCATCACCTGTTGCAGTTGCAAAGGAGCTGTCACTGGTTCAGTTATAAGCCCTTATTTGTCAGGGTTTAGGGCTTAGCTGTAAAAATAGAATTAATTTTGATGTTTCACATATCAATTCTCACTTTATACACATCTTTTTCTTTCAGAAGCTCCCAAATTATTTCCTAAGCTCTACATGAATATAACCTTTGAAATGAAGCTAATTCCACGGTTTCTGGCTGGCCCTTGGCATATTGCAAGACACCAAAGCAGTGTGGATACAAATTAACCATTAGATATTAAATGAACTTCTTCAGGTTTAAATGTTGGAATCACACCTCTCAAGCAAAAAAAAAAAAAAAAACAAAAAACAAAAACCCAAACAAACAAACAAACAAACAAACCCAAAACCAGAAAAAAACCCCAAAAACAAACAAACAAAAAAAACCAACCCAAAAACCCAAAGCAAAACCAACCCAACCCAAACCAAACCTAGAAGTCCTCTTATTGCCTCAAGTTTCTGACAAAAATGTATATAATAAGCTGTACTATTTGGGGCCAAATTCAGGAGGGATAATGTGCACATCATCTAAGGGATTTAATTACACCTCTCTGTTTTCCTGGGGTGTATTTACATGGCAGGTACAGTGCTTTTCCTCCTCAGCCAAGGCAGAAGCCAATGTTGGCTTTTGCAGGCAGCTGGAGCAGTCAGGTGTCCTAGTGCAGAGCAAGACTGATCAAACTTGGCATTTGAGCCCTCTAAGCTCAGGGGACGTGCTCCCTCTCTTCACAGCCATCTCCATCTAATGAGATTTTGCTCTCATTCAGGTGAATTGCTCAGTGTTGTATTACACTAAATAGTTTTGTTGATGTAACTTTCCCATGAACCTCTGTGCCCCTTTACCCTTTACCTGTCCTGGAGTCTGCTCCTATTGGTCAGCAGCCCCTCCTTTCCCCTCCCTTTTTCCAAGGGGACACAAAACCACCTGGCCAGTGCGCTCTTTCCCACCAGGTTTTTCATGGAGTAGGTTCTGAAATAAAGCGATAGGACTGTACCTGGAGAGAAGGAGCGCCTTTTAGTCTTTTATCTTTGTCCTCGACACATTGTTTCCCCTCTGAGGGACTAGAGCTAGCCTGGCTGGGACCTTTAGAGGGGAATGAACTGTGGCAGTTGTTGACTCTTTTGGGGCATCATTGTTTAGGATTTCATTTACAGCTCTAGCTATGTGGCCTGGATTTTATTTAACTTTCATTTTGGGCACATACTGAAATTTTTTATGATGGAGATTTTTCCATCTGAAGTCTAGGTTTGTTACCAGAGTGTAAGGAGTGAGTGACACTTCCTGGCCTTCTTCAGCTTTAAACTTAGAAATTTTTAATGATGACCTCCTGTTGCAGCTCCTTCATCCAAGCTTCCTGTTACATTTTTGCCATGCACTTGGTTTTTTTCAATTTGGAAGAAGGGAATACTTCGGATTAAGAAATGGAGCAGAAAAAGCAATTCCCTTTCTGAAAGAGGGCCTTTTTGAGATAATTCATGTATGGTGTTTTTGGCCACAGACTTGACGTGTGGAGAAAACACTTGATTTAGAAGTTGCTATGGAAAACTAAAATGTCACTACTCTGTTTCAAAAGCTATTTATGATTTATTTCCAAGATAGCAGTATAGATCATCAGACCCTTGTTTTTGAGAACACAATGACAGTTCTGCTCACAGTCACAACTGATTTAATCAGCTTGAGTGTATGCAGAGTTTGGCTCCTTTGTAATCTGGAGAGTTCAGATTATTTTCTGTTAAAAGAGGGACACTTTCTCAGAAATACTTCTCTACATTATAAAATCGTTGCCATCTAAGAACATATACATGCAAATAGAAATACGTAAATTCCTGTGAGAATAGATAAACCTAGTCTTTTTTTTCTAGCTCCTATCTGATAAATATTTATTTTATGTATCTAAATACATAATACTTTCATGAGAACAACCACCACAGCCTAGAGTCTTGTAAGCATGATGAGCTGTGAACCACACCACAAACACCTTTTCCTGCAAAATAGCTCTTTGCAGTCCTGTTCTGCGACCGTCTCACAGGGGAAAGGCAGGAAACACAAGCACCAGGGTGCTGTGGAGAAGCAGCAGTGTGAGCCCCGTTCCTGCCCTGATCCTTGTGTTGGGGCAGGAGGCAGGATGTGTTTGTGGCCAGTGCACCTTTCAGCTGTACATAACATATATTTTGACCATGGCCTCTGAGAATTGCAGACGGACTTTAAGGTTAGGTTGAATTGTGAATATGACCTGATCAACTGAGGACAACGGTTCCTTAATTTCTAGTCTGTCAGGTTTAAATTCACCCTTGGGGCAGATGATAACCACATTTGAGACACCTGCATGATGTGCTAAGACCCAGCATTGTGGCTAGCTTGCTTTTGAGGTTTTTCTTTTATGCATGTGCTTTTTAAAAACGGATCATTTTCAAAAGTTAATATTTTGAAAGACAGAGGAAATCCTGTTAAATATTGACTTTCTCTTTAAATGCCAGAGGTTGTGAGCTTTCCATCTGCTGATCACTTCCTAGACAGATGCCTGAAATATGATTTTAGCTCTTACTATCTCTAAGAGTTCTGCTTCTCTCCTCCTTCAGCCTTTCTTCCTATTCCTCACACCAAACTCTGAACTTCTGTACTCTGACAAGCATAGGAAAATATATGATTTATTTCTACTCTTTCTATTGTTTTAGTCTTGCATTTTATTTAGTCCTTACCAGTCTTCTCAGGCATAGAAATTACATTTTTGGGATATTAACAAAGAGAAACTACTTGCCACAAAAGAACTAATAGATGTGGAAGAGCCTGTGAAACTGTGGTTCAGGCATCACTTTTTTAACTCTGATCTATTAGTTTTAGTGGTTCCATTGTGATCTCTGAACAGCTGGAATTCAGCTGCAAACCGAATGTTTGTAGAGTACTGAGAGCAGCTTTCCAGAGCCTAAGAAGCCTCAGAAATGTAAGGAAGTATGGATATCAGGTGTAGTTATTCATCTCCTGGCTGCTCTAGATTTGTCCTAGGGAGTGAAGTCTAGGGAGGGTTTGCTTATACAGTTAGGAATAAAAAGGAGAACCTTGGGATCACGACAGAGGACCATGTTGTGATCTGCAGTCACATTAGGGCTGGTGGAGAGTGAGGTGTTTTCCAAGGTGTTTTGGTCTCACTTTTGTCCATCTGGTAGAGCAGGAGGCAGAAGCACGCATGGGACTAAGGGAACGATTATGATTGCAATGCTCGAAAATACTTACGTCTCACTTTAGACTGACCTGGCAAATGGCTGGTTTAGGTAATTTTATTCTCCCTCAGCAGTGTGTCAAGATGGACCTAGTTCGGAAGGCATGCAGACCTGTTAATAATGCCTGAGCAGGAAAGTTGCCCAAAGAGAGAGAACAGGGAGTTGAGCTACTGCCTTGTCCCCAGAAATCCCAAACTGAAGATTGCTGTCCCTCGCACCACTGTGCCTCCACTGCTGGACACACTCCCTCCCCGTCAGCCTTCAGGGTGAGAGGGACAGGGACTCCCCAAGCATCCCCCTAAGTGAGAGGGACAGAGCCTTCTCAAGCACGCCCCTCACCAACTGGGACAAACAAACAAAATAAAATAAAATAAAACAAAATAAAAAATGATCCCCAGCAAAATAAAAGTGGAAAAATAAAATAAGAAATCCAGCGGAACAGCACATCAGAGCCTTTGACTGATATTTTGTCTCCCAATGGGTCAATTGTAAAAAGAATGCAAAGCCCCGGCCCTCTCCAAGGGAGAAGGGGGTGGAGACAACCCCGGGCAGCCCACAGGCAGTGGAGGACCTCCTCGCTCCCATTTCAGGGGAAGGAAGAGGAAGAGTTTGGTCAGGGCTCAACCTGAAATGAACTTGTGCCACTTCAAAGGGTTCTTTCAGCTTTGGAGAGTGTAGCAGTAGGAACAAAGCAACATGGACCCCCTTTTGTGCATCCAAAGGAAATGGTTTATTATAGAAAGAGCACCCAATTTATATCTGAAATTTATACATGACATAGCTGGAACCAAACCGAGATTTAGCAGCAGAAGGTCACCCAGTGGCTCGCCAGCTGCAGCGCTGCTGCCCACACGTTCCTCCGGCCCATCACAGCCTCACTCCCAGCTGTCACACGAGTGACCCTCTCCTCACTCACAATTGCCTCTCACCCCTCAGCCGACTTCCAACCGTCCCGCCTGCAGCTCTGCCTTTCCCACAGGGCCTCCTGGAGAGCATAAACCCTGAGAAGTTTAATAATTAGAACCCCATAGCCTACAGGAGAGGAGCAACGTCCCTGTTCCTGCCACCTGGGGGCCCTTGGAATGCACACCCGGGCTCCTGTGTCACCTCAGGTGACCCCATCACCGTTGCCCTCCTCATCCCTGTGTCCTAGACAAGAACCTCCCAGCCACTCTGCTCCAGAAGGGCCCTCAAGGGCCTCAAGGGATTCCATTCCTCTGTCCTGTGGTGCTGGTGCTGAGCGCTGCTGTGAGGCAGGGCTGTGATGTCACACAGCTGTCCTGGCAACAGCACTGGTGACATCACCGTGCCTATATAAGTTGGGCCAGCCCCCACGGTTGCCAGTGCAGCTGCGATGGGACGCGCTGTAGCCATGTGTGACAGTGGCGTCCCAATGGCTGTGCTTGTCGTGCTGCTGGCCGCTGTGGCTATCTGGTGGGCTCTTGGCCACTGGCTACCATGGCGGCGGCAGACACAGACGCCAAGGAGGTGCAAGCACCCCAGGGTCTGGCCCAGAGGCTCACGGAGGAACCGAGGAGCCCCTGTGGCTCCCAGGTCTTCCAGGCCTCAGGTGACCCCCCGCAAGCGGCCAGGTGCTCCCATGAGTGCCCTGCACAGCTCCAGCAGCTGCGGGCCCTGCGTGGCAGTGGCCCAAGAGCTGCTGAAGCTGATGCTCTCACACTGGGCTCGCAACCGAACATCAGTGCCGCT
The DNA here is from genome assembly GCA_032173965.1 of Sitta carolinensis. Classification (NCBI taxonomy): domain Eukaryota; kingdom Metazoa; phylum Chordata; class Aves; order Passeriformes; family Sittidae; genus Sitta; species Sitta carolinensis. Next base: position 7,165,279 of record CM063292.1, read on the forward strand.
CTACTTGGGGATGTGGCAGGCACTGTGGAATGAACTGGAGGAGCTGGTGAAGCAAGGCCATCTGCCTGCTGTGGCTCATCCAGCTCCTCCAGGAGCCTCCATCCCCCCAAAAGGCTGCTCCCACAAAGATCCTCCATCCGTGGGAGAGCCTCAACCCTTGCAAGGATGGCACACCAGCAGGCATCCACCGTCCATGCAAACGGCTCAGGCTGTCAGAGAACACCTATCTTGTCAGGAGCCTCCACTCTCTCTGACAGCCTCCATCCCTCGCAGAGGCTCCATGAGACCTGTCAGGCTGCTGAAGGTGCAGAGCCTGTGGACAGGTCTCACAGCTCCCTTGGACTCGCGGAGCGCAACCACACGGGCGCTGCCCTGACTGCTGACGTGGCCAGGGATAGCCTGCTTGTCCAAGTGGGAGCCCAGCCCGACCGAGGAGAGCCACCTCAGGAGCAGCTGGAGGAGCAGCAAGTGCCCGGGAGCCAGCTGTTGCTGGTCCACAGCTCCCAGGACGCTGTGCCGGCCAGTGTGCACCTGGTGGTGGAGACGAACCTCGAGAGACCCAGGAGGTTCCTCCATCTCCAGAAAGCTGCTGCAAGTTGGCCACTGACTACAGGTGAAATCCTCTGAGGAGCTGTCTGAGGCTCCCCTGGGGCTCTTGAGGGGCATTCCCGGGCCAGGCCAGGGCTTCTGAGAGCAGCCTAGTCTCTGGCTATTTTCAGAGCTGCTGATGCCACAGCTTCTAAAAACCCCTGTCTGATTTGCAGATGCTGCTGGGACCCCCCTGTGCGCAGCCTCGGGCTGTAGCCCCGGCCGTCAAGGAGAGCAGGGCGCAGCCACCGACGCCGGGGCCAGCGGCGGTGCCGCCCCGGGCCGCCGCCCTGGGGCTCCTGCAGCCGCCGGTGCGCGCCGCCGTGCCCTGACTGCGCCGCCGGCCGGCCCGATGGCTGCGGGGCGGCGGCCGCTGCCCGGTGCACAGCAGGGAGCGGCTCAGACGGGCACTCAGGGCGTTCCCGGGGGCAAGGCTGACGGCTCGGTCTTGTCCGCGGGGCAAAGAAAGGACTTCCAGGAGCTGTACCAGCTGGGCCCGAAGCTGAGCAGCGGCGGCTTTGGCACCGTTTTCTCAGGGACCCGCCTGTCGGACGGTAGCCCGGTAAGTTGCCTGCAGGCCGGGCATGGCAGGAGGGCCGGGGCTGGGCCAAGGCAAGGCTGGAGCTCAGCCGCCCTCTCTCCATGGCTTGCAGGTGGCCATCAAATGCGTGTCCCGGGAGAACGTGCTGCAGTGGGCCGAGCGGGTGAGCGAGCGGGGCCGGCGGGACAGAGCGGGCCGAGGCGGGCAGGGCTGAGCCCGGGGCCTTGGCAGTGGGAGGCGGCGGATGGCGGGGGCAGCGGGCGTGGGCTCAGCGTGCGAGGCCGAGCATGGCGGGCATGGCGGGGAAGCCAAACGCCGGGATGGGGGGGATACAGGCGGGGGAGCACCTGCCGAGCATGCCCTGGGCGGCAGGAAACCCAAGCACCAGGGACGGTGCCCAAGGGGGCACTAGGGCATCCCAGGCAGCGCCCAGAGCAGCCCCAGGGCAGCATCGGGTCTGCTGAAGGCGCGGTCTCCTCCTCACAGCCCGACGGCACCTGTGTTCCGATGGAGGTTGCGCTGATGGAGAAGGTGGGCTCTGGCTGCCGCAGCATCATCCAGCTTCTTGACTGGTTTGAGCTGCCTGCGGGCTTTTTGCTGGTCATGGAGCGTCCGGAGCCATCGCAGGATCTCTCCAAATTTCTGGAGGAGAAAAACGTCCTGTGCGAGGAGTTGGCGCGCTGGTTTTTCTGCCACGTGCTGGAGGCTGTGCAGCACTGCACCGCCTGCGGCGTCATGCACCGGGACATCAAGCCGGAGAACATCCTCGTGAACCTGGAGAGCATGGAGCTGAAGCTCATTGACTTTGGTTGCGGCACCTTCCTCCAGAAACAGGCCTATACAGAATTTGCAGGTGAGCCCACAGCACAGCCCTGCTCCCAGCGCCGGGCACTGCAGGGCCCCATTCCCTGCTGGGCTGTGGGCAGCGGCGTTCAGCCGGCTGCCCTGTGGCACGGGGCAGGTGCTGTGCCCCAGGAGCGGCTGCCAGCCCTGCCCACAGCAAGGGGCTGCCAAAGCCAGGTCCCGGCCCCTCGGCCTGGCAGGCCTGCGAGGGCTTGGGCTGCTCTGCGGGCCTTCTCTGCCTTGCAGAAGGGTGTCTTGGCTTTGGCCACTTGGCCTGGACATGCAAGGTGGCCTTGGGGGAAGTTGTGGCCACCTCAACAGCAGCCCCTGCTTCTGGAAGGCGCCAGGCTCTGGAAGGCAGCAGCCTGCGCCTGGACAGCACCGCCTGTCTCCCCTAGGAACATGGCTGTACTCCTCACCCGAGTCGATCGGCCTTGGCTGCTACCAGGGCCCGTCAGCGACCGTCTGGTCCCTCGGCGTGCTGCTGTTCGAAATGGTCTGCGGGTTCCTGCCCTTCTACTCGAAGATCGACATCGTTTCGGGCCCGCTCCTCTTCGAGCCGTGGGTCTCTCCAGGTTGGTGTGCAGCCTCCCGAGGCAGGCTTGGGCCGCTGGCCGCATGCAGCCCAGCACGGACCCCGGGCAGCTCCATGGAGGTCAAGCTGCCCTCCAGGGCTGGCTGCAGGAGGTGGCCCATGCTGGGCTCAGGGTGGCACGCCGGGCACAAGGCGGTGGCGCTTGCCCTGCCGTGCCGCTCTCCCGCACAGGGCAGCTCTGGGCACACGCAGCGTGGCCGGGATGCTGCAGGTGCTGGGAGCAGCTGGGCAGGAGCCTTCTGCAAGTGACCAGTGCTTCTTGGCTTCTCTCCCCAGAGTGCCAACATCTGATCCGCTGGTGTTTGTCCAAGCACCCGGCAGACCGGCCGCAGCTGGGGGAGATCTTGCGCCACCCCTGGATGCATGGCAGGCATTTCTGATGCCTTGCAGGAGCCTCTGCAACTCCCAGAAACCCTCGGTCCCACGCAGCACTGCGAGTTTGAAAAATAAAAGAACTTTAAATATATTTTGGGCTGTCAAGTCTGCTCCTCGTTAGCAACTTCAGCTAAAGAAACCTCGTGCGAAGAGGAGTAACCCGAGTGGTCCCTTCAGCCTTTGTCAGGCTTTTGATGCCTTTCCTCCGGATAGGGAGATTTGTGTCTTCCAGTGCAGGCTGTAGTACAGGTAGGAGGGGCTTCAGCAAGCCAAGAAATGCAACAGTGAAAGCACAGCTGCCCTTTCAAAGTGAGGCGGCCACTTGGGCTCACCTGAGGTGACACAGGAGCCCGGGTGTGCATTCCAAGGGCCCCCAGGTGGCAGGAACAGGGACGTTGCTCCTCTCCTGCAGGCTATGGGGTTCTAATTATTAAACTTCTCAGGGTTTATGCTCGCCAGGAGGCCTGTGGGAAAGGCAGAGCTGCAGGCGGGACGGTTGGAAGTCGGCTGAGGGGTGAGAGGCAGTTGTGAGTGAGGAGAGGGTCACTCGTGTGACAGCTGGGAGTGAGGCTGTGATGGGCCGGAGGAACGTGTGGGCAGCAGCTGGCCGGCCACAGCACTAGGACATCAATGATCAGGCCCCTTTTGGTCATTAGCTTGGAGTTCTTTAAACCACCTCTGTTTAAATGGTTACTCTTTTTTATGAGTAATTAAATATTTGGTGGAGTAAGAACAGGACACTTTAAATCAAACCAATGTACTTGAAGGGGATGAGTAATCTGAAAGATGGCATTTTCCTACCAACTGCAGTGCACATCAAGATCCTTTGTGCTTTTTTAGCAGTGGAATTTAATTCTTTTTTCAGCCAATTTTATTTTTTAATATTTCCATCATAATATTGAATGTATTTTTAAATGCGTATTTTTAGCTTTGTTTCCTCTCTGAAACCGAATCTTAACTGCATCTCTGAGCACTATATAAATGTAGAGTTAGCTATGTGGTGGTAGAGTTAAGATGAAAAACATGTTTAGCTCTTAATTTCTGATTGTAGATCTAGTTCTGAATCAATCAGACCTATATTCAAAAGGCGATTAGGAGTTTTAAAGATTTTAGGAACTTAAAGACCATTTCAAACTGTGGTTTCAGATTGCTTGAAAATGTTAGCATGCAGGTAGATTGGGAAAGAAATAGTATTTACAAAACCTTAAGATAGCATTGCAAAAGACCAAGTAGCCTGGAAACAAAACACATACAGGCTATAGTTTGAATAGCAATTTCATATTTTTTTTCTCAAAATGTTGCAATGTGTTTAAATTTTATGTTGGGCTTTTGGCCCATGAACAGCAGGTCCTTCTGGGAATGTGTCTGGCTGGGGCTAGAGACAGGAATGCTTTGAGCTTTTTAAATAAGGGAGCTGTGTGGATGAGTTTCAGCACAGCCCACAGTGACCCTATTAGGAAGGAGTTAATGTTTGCTCAGCCAGACCAGGCTGCAGAGGCTGGCCAGAGTTACAGCTTACTGTAGCTACATACATGTAGTTCAACACTGAACTTTGAATGAAGTCAGACAATGTCTGTGATTCTGTCAGCAGCTGCTCAAACTGGGGCTGGGCTGGGGCTGTGCTCATCCTCTGCTCAGGGGCAGCTGTGCCAAAGCAGCTGGGGCAGTTTTCTTTCTCTCTGCCAGCACCCATCCTCCCTGCAGGAGCTCTCTCTGCTCCTGGGCCACTGAGTGTCCCTGCAGGGCTGATAAACTGAGCCCAGCCCCTGGCAGAGGCTGCAGCCAGGCCAGGAGCCAAGCATTCCTGCCTGCAGCCCCTCTGCCCCTGGCCACACTGCACTCAGCCTTGCCACTGCATTCCCAGAGGGAGAGCAGGCCCAGCCACAGCTCCACTGGCCCTGCCCAGGCAATGTGCCCCTTGCTGCAGGATCCCTGCTCCAGCAGAGCCACAGCTGCCCCTGCAGGAGGCTGCAGCCCCTGGAATGGCTCTGCTGCCAACACCCTGACCCACAGGGGCAGGGGGGATTCGGACTCTGCCACTGGCCTTGCTGCTGCTATTGCTGCACTCTTACTGGAGTTCTCCTCATAAAGAACTGCTATTGCTATCCCCATAGCTGTGCCTGAGAGCCCCTGAAATTCAGAATTACAATAATTTGGAGGGAGGGGGTTTCCATTCTCCATTCCAAGGGAGGCTCCTGCCTTCATCAGCACACACCTGTCCTTCAAACCAAGACACTACCACAAACCAGAAGTGAGTGCCCTGTGCATGCAGTGCTCACCTTCTTTTGCCATGGAAAGGTCCAGCTGTTAAGGAAACTTCTCATTCTGACCATCCAGGGTTCCCTCTGTCAGTCCCACTGCAGCCCCTGACCTGCGCCCATGCCCTTGGCAGTTGCCCCCCACTCTCACACCAGGTTTCATCACCAGCTCGGCCCCAGCTTTCCCATGGCACAGTCTCAAACATCCTGATCCTTAAAATAATTTAATCCTGTGAAATTCCAAACCTGTGAAACTGTGGTTCAGGCATCACTTTTTTAACTCTGATCTATTAGTTTTAGTGGTTCATTGTGATCTCTGAACAGCTGGAATTCAGCTGCAAACCGAATGTTTGTAGAGTACTGAGAGCAGCTTTCCAGAGCCTAAGAAGCCTCAGAAATGTAAGGAAGTATGGATATCAGGTGTCTATATCTAGATTTGTCCTAGGGAGTGAAGTCTAGGGAGGGTTTGCTTATACAGTTAGGAATAAAAAGGAGAACCTTGGGATCACGACAGAGGACCATGTTGTGATCTGCAGTCACATTAGGGCTGGTGGAGAGTGAGGTGTTTTCCAAGGTGTTTTGGTCTCACTTTTGTCCATCTGGTAGAGCAGGAGGCAGAAGCACGCATGGGACTAAGGGAACGATTATGATTGTAATGCTCGAAAATACTTACGTCTCACTTTAGACTGACCTGGCAAATGGCTGGTTTAGGTAATTTTATTCTCCCTCAGCAGTGTGTCAAGATGGACCTAGTTCGGAAGGCATGCAGACCTGTTAATAATGCCTGAGCAGGAAAGTTGCCCAAAGAGAGAGAACAGGGAGTTGAGCTACTGCCTTGTCCCCAGAAATCCCAAACTGAAGATTGCTGTCCCTCGCACCACTGTGCCTCCACTGCTGGACACACTCCCTCCCCGTCAGCCTTCAGGGTGAGAGGGACAGGGACTCCCCAAGCATCCCCCTAAGTGAGAGGGACAGAGCCTTCTCAAGCACGCCCCTCACCAACTGGGACAAACAAACAAAATAAAATAAAATAAAACAAAATAAAAAATGATCCCCAGCAAAATAAAAGTGGAAAAATAAAATAAGAAATCCAGCGGAACAGCACATCAGAGCCTTTGACTGATATTTTGTCTCCCAATGGGTCAATTGTAAAAAGAATGCAAAGCCCCGGCCCTCTCCAAGGGAGAAGGGGGTGGAGACAACCCCGGGCAGCCCACAGGCAGTGGAGGACCTCCTCGCTCCCATTTCAGGGGAAGGAAGAGGAAGAGTTTGGTCAGGGCTCAACCTGAAATGAACTTGTGCCACTTCAAAGGGTTCTTTCAGCTTTGGAGAGTGTAGCAGTAGGAACAAAGCAACATGGACCCCCTTTTGTGCATCCAAAGGAAATGGTTTATTATAGAAAGAGCACCCAATTTATATCTGAAATTTATACATGACATAGCTGGAACCAAACCGAGATTTAGCAGCAGAAGGTCACCCAGTGGCTCGCCAGCTGCAGCGCTGCTGCCCACACGTTCCTCCGGCCCATCACAGCCTCACTCCCAGCTGTCACACGAGTGACCCTCTCCTCACTCACAACTGCCTCTCACCCCTCAGCCGACTTCCAACCGTCCCGCCTGCAGCTCTGCCTTTCCCACAGGGCCTCCTGGAGAGCATAAACCCTGAGAAGTTTAATAATTAGAACCCCATAGCCTACAGGAGAGGAGCAACGTCCCTGTTCCTGCCACCTGGGGGCCCTTGGAATGCACACCCGGGCTCCTGTGTCACCTCAGGTGACCCCATCACCGTTGCCCTCCTCATCCCTGTGTCCTAGACAAGAACCTCCCAGCCACTCTGCTCCAGAAGGGCCCTCAAGGGCCTCAAGGGATTCCATTCCTCTGTCCTGTGGTGCTGGTGCTGAGCGCTGCTGTGAGGCAGGGCTGTGATGTCACACAGCTGTCCTGGCAACAGCACTGGTGACATCACCGTGCCTATATAAGTTGGGCCAGCCCCCACGGTTGCCAGTGCAGCTGCGATGGGACGCGCTGTAGCCATGTGTGACAGTGGCGTCCCAATGGCTGTGCTTGTCGTGCTGCTGGCCGCTGTGGCTATCTGGTGGGCTCTTGGCCACTGGCTACCATGGCGGAGGCAGACACAGACGCCAAGGAGGCGCAAGCACCCCAGGGTCTGGCCCAGAGGCTCACGGAGGAACCGAGGAGCCCCTGTGGCTCCCAGGTCTTCCAGGCCTCAGGTGACCCCCCGCAAGCGGCCAGGTGCTCCCATGAGTGCCCTGCACAGCTCCAGCAGCTGCGGGCCCTGCGTGGCAGTGGCCCAAGAGCTGCTGAAGCTGATGCTCTCACACTGGGCTCGCAACCGAACATCAGTGCCGCTCTACTTGGGGATGTGGCAGGCACTGTGGAATGAACTGGAGGAGCTGGTGAAGCAAGGCCATCTGCCCTGCTGTGGCTCGTCCAGCTCCTCCAGGAGCCTCCATCCCCCCAAAAGGCTGCTCCCACAAAGATCCTCCATCCGTGGGAGAGCCTCAACCCTTGCAAGGATGGCACACCAGCAGACATCCACCATCCATGCAAACGGCTCAGGCTGTCAGAGAACACCTATCTTGTCAGGAGCCTCCACTCTCTCTGACAGCCTCCATCCCTCGCAGAGGCTCCGTGAGACCTGTCAGGCTGCTGAAGGTGCAGAGCCTGTGGACAGGTCTCACAGCTCCCTTGGACTCGCGGAGCGCAACCACACGGGCGCTGCCCTGACTGCTGACGTGGCCAGGGATAGCCTGCTTGTCCAAGTGGGAGCCCAGCCCGACCGAGGAGAGCCACCTCAGGAGCAGCTGGAGGAGCAGCAAGTGCCCGGGAGCCAGCTGTTGCTGGTCCACAGCTCCCAGGACGCTGTGCCGGCCAGTGTGCACCTGGTGGTGGAGACGAACCTCGAGAGACCCAGGAGGTTCCTCCATCTCCAGAAAGCTGCTGCAAGTTGGCCACTGACTACAGGTGAAATCCTCTGAGGAGCTGTCTGAGGCTCCCCTGGGGCTCTTGAGGGGCATTCCCGGGCCAGGCCAGGGCTTCTGAGAGCAGCCTAGTCTCTGGCTATTTTCAGAGCTGCTGATGCCACAGCTTCTAAAAACCCCTGTCTGATTTGCAGATGCTGCTGGGACCCCCCTGTGCGCAGCCTCGGGCTGTAGCCCCGGCCGTCAAGGAGAGCAGGGCGCAGCCACCGACGCCGGGGCCAGCGGCGGTGCCGCCCCGGGCCGCCGCCCTGGGGCTCCTGCAGCCGCCGGTGCGCGCCGCCGTGCCCTGACTGCGCCGCCGGCCGGCCCGATGGCTGCGGGGCGGCGGCCGCTGCCCGGCGCACAGCAGGGAGCGGCTCAGACGGGCACTCGGGGCGTTCCCGGGGGCAAGGCTGACGGCTCGGTCTTGTCCGCGGGGCAAAGAAAGGACTTCCAGGAGCTGTACCAGCTGGGCCCGAAGCTGAGCAGCGGCGGCTTTGGCACCGTTTTCTCAGGGACCCGCCTGTCGGACGGTAGCCCGGTAAGTTGCCTGCAGGCCGGGCATGGCAGGAGGGCCGGGGCTGGGCCAAGGCAGGGCTGGAGCTCAGCCGCCCTCTCTCCATGGCTTGCAGGTGGCCATCAAATGCGTGTCCCGGGAGAACGTGCTGCAGTGGGCCGAGCGGGTGAGCGAGCGGGGCCGGCGGGACAGAGCGGGCCGAGGCGGGCAGGGCTGAGCCCGGGGCCTTGGCAGTGGGAGGCGGCGGATGGCGGGGGCAGCGGGCGTGGGCTCAGCGTGCGAGGCCGAGCATGGCGGGCATGGCGGGGAAGCCAAACGCCGGGATGGGGGGGATACAGGCGGGGGAGCACCTGCCGAGCATGCCCTGGGCGGCAGGAAACCCAAGCACCAGGGAGGCTGCCCAAGGGGGCACTAGGGCATCCCAGGCAGCGCCCAGAGCAGCCCCAGGGCAGCATCGGGTCTGCTGAAGGCGCGGTCTCCTCCTCACAGCCCGACGGCACCTGTGTTCCGATGGAGGTTGCTCTGATGGAGAAGGTGGGCTCTGGCTGCCGCAGCATCATCCAGCTTCTTGACTGGTTTGAGCTGCCTGCGGGCTTTTTGCTGGTCATGGAGCGTCCGGAGCCATCGCAGGATCTCTCCAAATTTCTGGAGGAGAAAAACGTCCTGTGCGAGGAGTTGGCGCGCTGGTTTTTCTGCCACGTGCTGGAGGCTGTGCAGCACTGCACCGCCTGCGGCGTCATGCACCGGGACATCAAGCCGGAGAACATCCTCGTGAACCTGGAGAGCATGGAGCTGAAGCTCATTGACTTCGGTTGCGGCACCTTCCTCCAGAAACAGGCCTATACAGAATTTGCAGGTGAGCCCACAGCACAGCCCTGCTCCCAGCGCCGGGCACTGCAGGGCCCCATTCCCTGCTGGGCTGTGGGCAGCGGCGTTCAGCCGGCTGCCCTGTGGCACGGGGCAGGTGCTGTGCCCCAGGAGCGGCTGCCGGCCCTGCCCACAGCAAGGGGCTGCCAAAGCCAGGTCCCGGCCCCTCGGCCTGGCAGGCCTGCGAGGGCTTGGGCTGCTCTGCGGGCCTTCTCTGCCTTGCAGAAGGGTTTCTTGGCTTTGGCCACTTGGCCTGGACATGCAAGGTGGCCTTGGGGGAAGTTGTGGCCACCTCAACAGCAGCCCCTGCTTCTGGAAGGCGCCAGGCTCTGGAAGGCAGCAGCCTGCGCCTGGACAGCACCGCCTGTCTCCCCTAGGAACATGGCTGTACTCCTCACCCGAGTCGATCGGCCTTGGCTGCTACCAGGGCCCGTCAGCGACCGTCTGGTCCCTCGGCGTGCTGCTGTTCGAAATGGTCTGCGGGTTCCTGCCCTTCTACTCGAAGATCGACATCGTTTCGGGCCCGCTCCTCTTCGAGCCGTGGGTCTCTCCAGGTTGGTGTGCAGCCTCCCGGGGCAGGCTTGGGCCGCTGGCCGCATGCAGCCCAGCACGGACCCCGGGCAGCTCCATGGAGGTCAAGCTGCCCTCCAGGGCTGGCTGCAGGAGGTGGCCCATGCTGGGCTCAGGGTGGCACGCCGGGCACAAGGCGGTGGCGCTTGCCCTGCCGTGCCGCTCTCCCGCACAGGGCAGCTCTGGGCACACGCAGCGTGGCCGGGATGCTGCAGGTGCTGGGAGCAGCTGGGCAGGAGCCTTCTGCAAGTGACCAGTGCTTCTTGGCTTCTCTCCCCAGAGTGCCAACATCTGATCCGCTGGTGTTTGTCCAAGCACCCGGCAGACCGGCCGCAGCTGGGGGAGATCTTGCGCCACCCCTGGATGCATGGCAGGCATTTCTGATGCCTTGCAGGAGCCTCTGCAACTCCCAGAAACCCTCGGTCCCACGCAGCACTGCGAGTTTGAAAAATAAAAGAACTTTAAATATATTTTGGGCTGTCAAGTCTGCTCCTCGTTAGCAACTTCAGCTAAAGAAACCTCGTGCGAAGAGGAGTAACCCGAGTGGTCCCTTCAGCCTTTGTCAGGCTTTTGATGCCTTTCCTCCGGATAGGGAGATTTGTGTCTTCCAGTGCAGGCTGTAGTACAGGTAGGAGGGGCTTCAGCAAGCCAAGAAATGCAACAGTGAAAGCACAGCTGCCCTTTCAAAGTGAGGCGGCCACTTGGGCTCACCTGAGGTGACACAGGAGCCCGGGTGTGCATTCCAAGGGCCCCCAGGTGGCAGGAACAGGGACGTTGCTCCTCTCCTGCAGGCTATGGGGTTCTAATTATTAAACTTCTCAGGGTTTATGCTCGCCAGGAGGCCTGTGGGAAAGGCAGAGCTGCAGGCGGGACGGTTGGAAGTCGGCTGAGGGGTGAGAGGCAGTTGTGAGTGAGGAGAGGGTCACTCGTGTGACAGCTGGGAGTGAGGCTGTGATGGGCCGGAGGAACGTGTGGGCAGCAGCTGGCCGGCCACAGCACTAGGACATCAATGATCAGGCCCCTTTTGGTCATTAGCTTGGAGTTCTTTAAACCACCTCTGTTTAAATGGTTACTCTTTTTTATGAGTAATTAAATATTTGGTGGAGTAAGAACAGGACACTTTAAATCAAACCAATGTACTTGAAGGGGATGAGTAATCTGAAAGATGGCATTTTCCTACCAACTGCAGTGCACATCAAGATCCTTTGTGCTTTTTTAGCAGTGGAATTTAATTCTTTTTTCAGCCAATTTTATTTTTTAATATTTCCATCATAATATTGAATGTATTTTTAAATGCGTATTTTCTAGCTTTGTTTCCTCTCTGAAACCGAATCTTAACTGCATCTCTGAGCACTATATAAATGTAGAGTTAGCTATGTGGTGGTAGAGTTAAGATGAAAAACATGTTTAGCTCTTAATTTCTGATTGTAGATCTAGTTCTGAATCAATCAGACCTATATTCAAAAGGCGATTAGGAGTTTTAAAGATTTTAGGAACTTAAAGACCATTTCAAACTGTGGTTTCAGATTGCTTGAAAATGTTAGCATGCAGGTAGATTGGGAAAGAAATAGTATTTACAAAACCTTAAGATAGCATTGCAAAAGACCAAGTAGCCTGGAAACAAAACACATACAGGCTATAGTTTGAATAGCAATTTCATATTTTTTTTCTCAAAATGTTGCAATGTGTTTAAATTTTATGTTGGGCTTTTGGCCCATGAACAGCAGGTCCTTCTGGGAATGTGTCTGGCTGGGGCTAGAGACAGGAATGCTTTGAGCTTTTTAAATAAGGGAGCTGTGTGGATGAGTTTCAGCACAGCCCACAGTGACCCTATTAGGAAGGAGTTAATGTTTGCTCAGCCAGACCAGGCTGCAGAGGCTGGCCAGAGTTACAGCTTACTGTAGCTACATACATGTAGTTCAACACTGAACTTTGAATGAAGTCAGACAATGTCTGTGATTCTGTCAGCAGCTGCTCAAACTGGGGCTGGGCTGGGGCTGTGCTCATCCTCTGCTCAGGGGCAGCTGTGCCAAAGCAGCTGGGGCAGTTTTCTTTCTCTCTGCCAGCACCCATCCTCCCTGCAGGAGCTCTCTCTGCTCCTGGGCCACTGAGTGTCCCTGCAGGGCTGATAAACTGAGCCCAGCCCCTGGCAGAGGCTGCAGCCAGGCCAGGAGCCAAGCATTCCTGCCTGCAGCCCCTCTGCCCCTGGCCACACTGCACTCAGCCTTGCCACTGCATTCCCAGAGGGAGAGCAGGCCCAGCCACAGCTCCACTGGCCCTGCCCAGGCAATGTGCCCCTTGCTGCAGGATCCCTGCTCCAGCAGAGCCACAGCTGCCCCTGCAGGAGGCTGCAGCCCCTGGAATGGCTCTGCTGCCAACACCCTGACCCACAGGGGCAGGGGGGATTCGGACTCTGCCACTGGCCTTGCTGCTGCTATTGCTGCACTCTTACTGGAGTTCTCCTCATAAAGAACTGCTATTGCTATCCCCATAGCTGTGCCTGAGAGCCCCTGAAATTCAGAATTACAATAATTTGGAGGGAGGGGGTTTCCATTCTCCATTCCAAGGGAGGCTCCTGCCTTCATCAGCACACACCTGTCCTTCAAACCAAGACACTACCACAAACCAGAAGTGAGTGCCCTGTGCATGCAGTGCTCACCTTCTTTTGCCATGGAAAGGTCCAGCTGTTAAGGAAACTTCTCATTCTGACCATCCAGGGTTCCCTCTGTCAGTCCCACTGCAGCCCCTGACCTGCGCCCATGCCCTTGGCAGTTGCCCCCCACTCTCACACCAGGTTTCATCACCAGCTCGGCCCCAGCTTTCCCATGGCACAGTCTCAAACATCCTGATCCTTAAAATAATTTAATCCTGTGAAATTCCAAACCTGTGAAACTGTGGTTCAGGCATCACTTTTTTAACTCTGATCTATTAGTTTTAGTGGTTCCATTGTGATCTCTGAACAGCTGGAATTCAGCTGCAAACCGAATGTTTGTAGAGTACTGAGAGCAGCTTTCCAGAGCCTAAGAAGCCTCAGAAATGTAAGGAAGTATGGATATCAGGTGTAGTTATTCATCTCCTGGCTGCTCTAGATTTGTCCTAGGGAGTGAAGTCTAGGGAGGGTTTGCTTATACAGTTAGGAATAAAAAGGAGAACCTTGGGATCACGACAGAGGACCATGTTGTGATCTGCAGTCACATTAGGGCTGGTGGAGAGTGAGGTGTTTTCCAAGGTGTTTTGGTCTCACTTTTGTCCATCTGGTAGAGCAGGAGGCAGAAGCACGCATGGGACTAAGGGAACGATTATGATTGCAATGCTCGAAAATACTTACGTCTCACTTTAGACTGACCTGGCAAATGGCTGGTTTAGGTAATTTTATTCTCCCTCAGCAGTGTGTCAAGATGGACCTAGTTCGGAAGGCATGCAGACCTGTTAATAATGCCTGAGCAGGAAAGTTGCCCAAAGAGAGAGAACAGGGAGTTGAGCTACTGCCTTGTCCCCAGAAATCCCAAACTGAAGATTGCTGTCCCTCGCACCACTGTGCCTCCACTGCTGGACACACTCCCTCCCCGTCAGCCTTCAGGGTGAGAGGGACAGGGACTCCCCAAGCATCCCCCTAAGTGAGAGGGACAGAGCCTTCTCAAGCACGCCCCTCACCAACTGGGACAAACAAACAAAATAAAATAAAATAAAACAAAATAAAAAATGATCCCCAGCAAAATAAAAGTGGAAAAATAAAATAAGAAATCCAGCGGAACAGCACATCAGAGCCTTTGACTGATATTTTGTCTCCCAATGGGTCAATTGTAAAAAGAATGCAAAGCCCCGGCCCTCTCCAAGGGAGAAGGGGGTGGAGACAACCCCGGGCAGCCCACAGGCAGTGGAGGACCTCCTCGCTCCCATTTCAGGGGAAGGAAGAGGAAGAGTTTGGTCAGGGCTCAACCTGAAATGAACTTGTGCCACTTCAAAGGGTTCTTTCAGCTTTGGAGAGTGTAGCAGTAGGAACAAAGCAACATGGACCCCCTTTTGTGCATCCAAAGGAAATGGTTTATTATAGAAAGAGCACCCAATTTATATCTGAAATTTATACATGACATAGCTGGAACCAAACCGAGATTTAGCAGCAGAAGGTCACCCAGTGGCTCGCCAGCTGCAGCGCTGCTGCCCACACGTTCCTCCGGCCCATCACAGCCTCACTCCCAGCTGTCACACGAGTGACCCTCTCCTCACTCACAACTGCCTCTCACCCCTCAGCCGACTTCCAACCGTCCCGCCTGCAGCTCTGCCTTTCCCACAGGGCCTCCTGGAGAGCATAAACCCTGAGAAGTTTAATAATTAGAACCCCATAGCCTACAGGAGAGGAGCAACGTCCCTGTTCCTGCCACCTGGGGGCCCTTGGAATGCACACCCGGGCTCCTGTGTCACCTCAGGTGACCCCATCACCGTTGCCCTCCTCATCCCTGTGTCCTAGACAAGAACCTCCCAGCCACTCTGCTCCAGAAGGGCCCTCAAGGGCCTCAAGGGATTCCATTCCTCTGTCCTGTGGTGCTGGTGCTGAGCGCTGCTGTGAGGCAGGGCTGTGATGTCACACAGCTGTCCTGGCAACAGCACTGGTGACATCACCGTGCCTATATAAGTTGGGCCAGCCCCCACGGTTGCCAGTGCAGCTGCGATGGGACGCGCTGTAGCCATGTGTGACAGTGGCGTCCCAATGGCTGTGCTTGTCGTGCTGCTGGCCGCTGTGGCTATCTGGTGGGCTCTTGGCCACTGGCTACCATGGCGGAGGCAGACACAGACGCCAAGGAGGCGCAAGCACCCCAGGGTCTGGCCCAGAGGCTCACGGAGGAACCGAGGAGCCCCTGTGGCTCCCAGGTCTTCCAGGCCTCAGGTGACCCCCCGCAAGCGGCCAGGTGCTCCCATGAGTGCCCTGCACAGCTCCAGCAGCTGCGGGCCCTGCGTGGCAGTGGCCCAAGAGCTGCTGAAGCTGATGCTCTCACACTGGGCTCGCAACCGAACATCAGTGCCGCTCTACTTGGGGATGTGGCAGGCACTGTGGAATGAACTGGAGGAGCTGGTGAAGCAAGGCCATCTGCCCTGCTGTGGCTCGTCCAGCTCCTCCAGGAGCCTCCATCCCCCCAAAAGGCTGCTCCCACAAAGATCCTCCATCCGTGGGAGAGCCTCAACCCTTGCAAGGATGGCACACCAGCAGACATCCACCATCCATGCAACGGCTCAGGCTGTCAGAGAACACCTATCTTGTCAGGAGCCTCCACTCTCTCTGACAGCCTCCATCCCTCGCAGAGGCTCCGTGAGACCTGTCAGGCTGCTGAAGGTGCAGAGCCTGTGGACAGGTCTCACAGCTCCCTTGGACTCGCGGAGCGCAACCACACGGGCGCTGCCCTGACTGCTGACGTGGCCAGGGATAGCCTGCTTGTCCAAGTGGGAGCCCAGCCCGACCGAGGAGAGCCACCTCAGGAGCAGCTGGAGGAGCAGCAAGTGCCCGGGAGCCAGCTGTTGCTGGTCCACAGCTCCCAGGACGCTGTGCCGGCCAGTGTGCACCTGGTGGTGGAGACGAACCTCGAGAGACCCAGGAGGTTCCTCCATCTCCAGAAAGCTGCTGCAAGTTGGCCACTGACTACAGGTGAAATCCTCTGAGGAGCTGTCTGAGGCTCCCCTGGGGCTCTTGAGGGGCATTCCCGGGCCAGGCCAGGGCTTCTGAGAGCAGCCTAGTCTCTGGCTATTTTCAGAGCTGCTGATGCCACAGCTTCTAAAAACCCCTGTCTGATTTGCAGATGCTGCTGGGACCCCCCTGTGCGCAGCCTCGGGCTGTAGCCCCGGCCGTCAAGGAGAGCAGGGCGCAGCCACCGACGCCGGGGCCAGCGGCGGTGCCGCCCCGGGCCGCCGCCCTGGGGCTCCTGCAGCCGCCGGTGCGCGCCGCCGTGCCCTGACTGCGCCGCCGGCCGGCCCGATGGCTGCGGGGCGGCGGCCGCTGCCCGGTGCACAGCAGGGAGCGGCTCAGACGGGCACTCAGGGCGTTCCCGGGGGCAAGGCTGACGGCTCGGTCTTGTCCGCGGGGCAAAGAAAGGACTTCCAGGAGCTGTACCAGCTGGGCCCGAAGCTGAGCAGCGGCGGCTTTGGCACCGTTTTCTCAGGGACCCGCCTGTCGGACGGTAGCCCGGTAAGTTGCCTGCAGGCCGGGCATGGCAGGAGGGCCGGGGCTGGGCCAAGGCAAGGCTGGAGCTCAGCCGCCCTCTCTCCATGGCTTGCAGGTGGCCATCAAATGCGTGTCCCGGGAGAACGTGCTGCAGTGGGCCGAGCGGTGTGAGCGAGCGGGGCCGGCGGGACAGAGCGGGCCGAGGCGGGCAGGGCTGAGCCCGGGGCCTTGGCAGTGGGAGGCGGCGGATGGCGGGGGCAGCGGGCGTGGGCTCAGCGTGCGAGGCCGAGCATGGCGGGCATGGCGGGGAAGCCAAACGCCGGGATGGGGGGGATACAGGCGGGGGAGCACCTGCCGAGCATGCCCTGGGCGGCAGGAAACCCAAGCACCAGGGAGGCTGCCCAAGGGGGCACTAGGGCATCCCAGGCAGCGCCCAGAGCAGCCCCAGGGCAGCATCGGGTCTGCTGAAGGCGCGGTCTCCTCCTCACAGCCCGACGGCACCTGTGTTCCGATGGAGGTTGCTCTGATGGAGAAGGTGGGCTCTGGCTGCCGCAGCATCATCCAGCTTCTTGACTGGTTTGAGCTGCCTGCGGGCTTTTTGCTGGTCATGGAGCGTCCGGAGCCATCGCAGGATCTCTCCAAATTTCTGGAGGAGAAAAACGTCCTGTGCGAGGAGTTGGCGCGCTGGTTTTTCTGCCACGTGCTGGAGGCTGTGCAGCACTGCACCGCCTGCGGCGTCATGCACCGGGACATCAAGCCGGAGAACATCCTCGTGAACCTGGAGAGCATGGAGCTGAAGCTCATTGACTTTGGTTGCGGCACCTTCCTCCAGAAACAGGCCTATACAGAATTTGCAGGTGAGCCCACAGCACAGCCCTGCTCCCAGCGCCGGGCACTGCAGGGCCCCATTCCCTGCTGGGCTGTGGGCAGCGGCGTTCAGCCGGCTGCCCTGTGGCACGGGGCAGGTGCTGTGCCCCAGGAGCGGCTGCCGGCCCTGCCCACAGCAAGGGGCTGCCAAAGCCAGGTCCCGGCCCCTCGGCCTGGAAGGCCTGCGAGGGCTTGGGCTGCTCTGCGGGCCTTCTCTGCCTTGCAGAAGGATTTCTTGGCTTTGGCCACTTGGCCTGGACATGCAAGGTGGCCTTGGGGGAAGTTGTGGCCACCTCAACAGCAGCCCCTGCTTCTGGAAGGCGCCAGGCTCTGGAAGGCAGCAGCCTGCGCCTGGACAGCACCGCCTGTCTCCCCTAGGAACATGGCTGTACTCCTCACCCGAGTCGATCGGCCTTGGCTGCTACCAGGGCCCGTCAGCGACCGTCTGGTCCCTCGGCGTGCTGCTGTTCGAAATGGTCTGCGGGTTCCTGCCCTTCTACTCGAAGATCGACATCGTTTCGGGCCCGCTTCTCTTCGAGCCGTGGGTCTCTCCAGGTTGGTGTGCAGCCTCCCGAGGCAGGCTTGGGCCGCTGGCCGCATGCAGCCCAGCACGGACCCCGGGCAGCTCCATGGAGGTCAAGCTGCCCTCCAGGGCTGGCTGCAGGAGGTGGCCCATGCTGGGCTCAGGGTGGCACGCCGGGCACAAGGCGGTGGCGCTTGCCCTGCCGTGCCGCTCTCCCGCACAGGGCAGCTCTGGGCACACGCAGCGTGGCCGGGATGCTGCAGGTGCTGGGAGCAGCTGGGCAGGAGCCTTCTGCAAGTGACCAGTGCTTCTTGGCTTCTCTCCCCAGAGTGCCAACATCTGATCCGCTGGTGTTTGTCCAAGCACCCGGCAGACCGGCCGCAGCTGGGGGAGATCTTGCGCCACCCCTGGATGCATGGCAGGCATTTCTGATGCCTTGCAGGAGCCTCTGCAACTCCCAGAAACCCTCGGTCCCACGCAGCACTGCGAGTTTGAAAAATAAAAGAACTTTAAATATATTTTGGGCTGTCAAGTCTGCTCCTCGTTAGCAACTTCAGCTAAAGAAACCTCGTGCGAAGAGGAGTAACCCGAGTGGTCCCTTCAGCCTTTGTCAGGCTTTTGATGCCTTTCCTCCGGATAGGGAGATTTGTGTCTTCCAGTGCAGGCTGTAGTACAGCTAGGAGGGGCTTCAGCAAGCCAAGAAATGCAACAGTGAAAGCACAGCTGCCCTTTCAAAGTGAGGCGGCCACTTGGGCTCACCTGAGGTGACACAGGAGCCCGGGTGTGCATTCCAAGGGCCCCCAGGTGGCAGGAACAGGGACGTTGCTCCTCTCCTGCAGGCTATGGGGTTCTAATTATTAAACTTCTCAGGGTTTATGCTCGCCAGGAGGCCTGTGGGAAAGGCAGAGCTGCAGGCGGGACGGTTGGAAGTCGGCTGAGGGGTGAGAGGCAGTTGTGAGTGAGGAGAGGGTCACTCGTGTGACAGCTGGGAGTGAGGCTGTGATGGGCCGGAGGAACGTGTGGGCAGCAGCTGGCCGGCCACAGCACTAGGACATCAATGATCAGGCCCCTTTTGGTCATTAGCTTGGAGTTCTTTAAACCACCTCTGTTTAAATGGTTACTCTTTTTTATGAGTAATTAAATATTTGGTGGAGTAAGAACAGGACACTTTAAATCAAACCAATGTACTTGAAGGGGATGAGTAATCTGAAAGATGGCATTTTCCTACCAACTGCAGTGCACATCAAGATCCTTTGTGCTTTTTTAGCAGTGGAATTTAATTCTTTTTTCAGCCAATTTTATTTTTTAATATTTCCATCATAATATTGAATGTATTTTTAAATGCGTATTTTCTAGCTTTGTTTCCTCTCTGAAACCGAATCTTAACTGCATCTCTGAGCACTATATAAATGTAGAGTTAGCTATGTGGTGGTAGAGTTAAGATGAAAAAACATGTTTAGCTCTTAATTTCTGATTGTAGATCTAGTTCTGAATCAATCAGACCTATATTCAAAAGGCGATTAGGAGTTTTAAAGATTTTAGGAACTTAAAGACCATTTCAAACTGTGGTTTCAGATTGCTTGAAAATGTTAGCATGCAGGTAGATTGGGAAAGAAATAGTATTTACAAAACCTTAAGATAGCATTGCAAAAGACCAAGTAGCCTGGAAACAAAACACATACAAGCTATAGTTTGAATAGCAATTTCATATTTTTTTTCTCAAAATGTTGCAATGTGTTTAAATTTTATGTTGGGCTTTTGGCCCATGAACAGCATGTCCTTCTGGGAATGTGTCTGGCTGGGGCTAGAGACAGGAATGCTTTGAGCTTTTTAAATAAGGGAGCTGTGTGGATGAGTTTCAGCACAGCCCACAGTGACCCTATTAGGAAGGAGTTAATGTTTGCTCAGCCAGACCAGGCTGCAGAGGCTGGCCAGAGTTACAGCTTACTGTAGCTACATACATGTAGTTCAACACTGAACTTTGAATGAAGTCAGACAATGTCTGTGATTCTGTCAGCAGCTGCTCAAACTGGGGCTGGGCTGGGGCTGTGCTCATCCTCTGCTCAGGGGCAGCTGTGCCAAAGCAGCTGGGGCAGTTTTCTTTCTCTCTGCCAGCACCCATCCTCCCTGCAGGAGCTCTCTCTGCTCCTGGGCCACTGAGTGTCCCTGCAGGGCTGATAAACTGAGCCCAGCCCCTGGCAGAGGCTGCAGCCAGGCCAGGAGCCAAGCATTCCTGCCTGCAGCCCCTCTGCCCCTGGCCACACTGCACTCAGCCTTGCCACTGCATTCCCAGAGGGAGAGCAGGCCCAGCCACAGCTCCACTGGCCCTGCCCAGGCAATGTGCCCCTTGCTGCAGGATCCCTGCTCCAGCAGAGCCACAGCTGCCCCTGCAGGAGGCTGCAGCCCCTGGAATGGCTCTGCTGCCAACACCCTGACCCACAGGGGCAGGGGGGATTCGGACTCTGCCACTGGCCTTGCTGCTGCTATTGCTGCACTCTTACTGGAGTTCTCCTCATAAAGAACTGCTATTGCTATCCCCATAGCTGTGCCTGAGAGCCCCTGAAATTCAGAATTACAATAATTTGGAGGGAGGGGGTTTCCATTCTCCATTCCAAGGGAGGCTCCTGCCTTCATCAGCAACACCTGTCCTTCAAACCAAGACACTACCACAAACCAGAAGTGAGTGCCCTGTGCATGCAGTGCTCACCTTCTTTTGCTATGGAAAGGTCCAGCTGTTAAGGAAACTTCTCATTCTGACCATCCAGGGTTCCCTCTGTCAGTCCCACTGCAGCCCCTGACCTGCGCCCATGCCCTTGGCAGTTGCCCCCCACTCTCACACCAGGTTTCATCACCAGCTCGGCCCCAGCTTTCCCATGGCACAGTCTCAAACGATCCTGATCCCTAAAATAATTAAATCCTGGTGCAATAACTAAATAAAATTTCATCTCAAGCTGGTGCCTGAGAGGACGACCCCCTTTTATCCCTTCATGCTTTTACCGTGGGGAAATCTGGTCTCTCTGACCAGCTCACATTTCTATGGACTATTAACAAGCCCTGACTGACTAGCAAGGAAATGTTTCTGGTAAATCTGAAGTCCCAACAGCTCTAGAGTGTTAAATGTTAGTTCAATATTTTTGCAAGTAGCAGATTACATTCCAGCATCCTGCTAAATCATTCCATACTCCTGTGTCTGTAGTTCCAACCAGTGAAGTTATGGCTTTTTCATTACCCCTCTTAAAATCAGGTCTGCTCTGAATTTGTACATCAAAAGTGATGTGTATGTGCATAAACACTCAATGTCTATAAGGATAACTTGTTGTCACTGTTGTAAAAATGTATCACTGATTTATAAACCAGCAGTGCATTATTATAAATATTTTACTATTTTATATACATACTCATATAGCATATAAACAAAATACACTTAAGGAAAGCTGAGGCTATGAAATTATGCATTTGCAAGTTGTTATTCTGCTTTCCTTTCAGTTGTCCTGTTGGCCTTACTCCAGCCCTTTTCATGTATAACACATCTTCTACTTACATTGTTTTACAGTTCTGGTGCCTCATTCCCAGGGTCTGAGGCACTCCTTCAGAACCCAGGTTTGTTCTCCAGCAGCCACTTCAGGCACAGCTATCCCTGCACAGGGGACAATGGCAGCCCCAAGAAGCAGGGCCAGTTTTACATCCATTACCTTGATAAACACAAGGATCACCTTGTTTCTTGCCGCATGAACCTCAGGGGCCTCAGGCTGGCTTTTGGAGCTCCATGGAACCTGCTGCTTCCCCTCAGTTCCAGGCACTTTGCTCTGCACTGCTGGGACAAAGATCAGTAATGTGGTTGCCCGTGACAGCAACTTTCACTTCAGCATTTTCTGAGAAAGAAAATGACTGTGAGAGCCTCAGTTAGGGATGTCCTGTGACTTTCATGGATTTAACTTTGGTAATGCTGATGTGCTCCTGCTTGTCAGGTTTTACTGTTTTGTGTTGTTGACCTGAATTTGTGAAAGTGTCTGTTTTCCCCCAGCCCTTTGTCCGAAGAACAACCCGAGATCGTCTGTTCTCTTGTCCAAGGATTGTTTATTGTTCTGGTTGTTTTGTACATTCGTGCTCTGGCCTGCTGAGATCTTTCTTGCAGGACAGGTTGTGGCAAACTCCCCACTGCTTTGGGACGGTCCTATCTTTTATACTTAAAATTACGTATGCTTTATTTACAATAACTCTCCAATACCTATCAACTATGTTAAACAGTGTGCCTTTACTCTAAACCAATTAAAAAGTGCCACCACCACAGCAGAAGATGGAGGCTAAAAGACCAAGAAGGGCTCGGATACACTATGAATCCTCCATCTTTGTCCCCTAAACTCCATTATAAAAACCCTAAAATTCTGCTTTTTCACCCCATGATACGTTAACTACCATTCTACTTAAATTCTAAATGTGACTTATAAATTTTCCAGGACAGTCAGAGAGATGTCCTGGGTTCCCACACCTGCTCAGCCCTCCCTGCCTGCTCAGGAATGCTCCTCACATTCCTCCTCCATCGGTGGCACTTGTCTGCCTGGTCAGACACGGAGCTGTACTGCTCAACGAGGAGCAGGGCTCTCAGCCTGACATTTGACACATTATCAGGATATCTTATTACCACTTCAGGAATGTGACCAGACTAAAATGTGTGCTCTCACATGCATATGTCAGAATCCGTGTTCCTGCTGTCATTATGTCCAGACTGGAGTAGTGCAATTCACGTTTCTCTTTTGTAAGGAACAAAGCGTTTGTGTCACATCCTTCCTAACTTGACTTTTACAGAGATTTATGGCCAGACCCTGCTTGATGCCCCATACGTTCCAGAAATATTGAATATTTGAATACTGTGAAAGACTTGAATGTGTAACATGTACAGGCAAACTTTTTTTTTTCATTTTTCTTTTTTTTGTGATTTTATATCTGTCATACACACACAAATGGCCAAACTTAATTTGAAATCAGTTGTCTCAATGGAATTTTACTAAGACCAGGAATGAAATTGTTGTATTTATTATATAGGCATTTCATATATACTTTAAATGCTTTAGTGATGGAAACAGTCTCTTAGGATTAAGCATTTCATTATTGTAGCCTCTTATCAAGAAAAGAAATTGAAAATTTTAGAAATAAATTAAACTTTCCTATTCCTCCCTACATTCTAGGCCCAACTTGCAGATGCGGTTTTTGAATTTAGAGAAAAGTTTCAATTTTGGGAAAATTGATTTTGTTGCCTCTAACCTTGCTGTCTTCTGATGGAAGAGTTAAGATACCACTGTTTTAATTCCTTGGCAAAGCATTCCTTAGACTAATCTCTTACTTGGAAGATATCGAGCTTACATTTTCCTTTGTTAAATCTCACCTCATTAATGCCACTTCTATACCTTGTGACAGTGTGAAACAATGGCTTTCCTTCTTTGAAGTTTGCAGCCCTGTAATACAGGGAGATAATTAGTATATCCTCCTTCATCATTCCTTGACCAAGCAGTGCATTTTTAGTACTCATAATCTCCCCTTATTAATCCCCTTTCAGCTTCTGTTACTCATCCTCCAAACCCCTCTACTCTGAGCAGCCTCCAGTACTGTAGATTGAAGCCAGTATTCCAAAGGCAGGATTTACAAATGCTGTGGACACAGGGGCTGTTTCCCTTCAGCTGGACACAATTGCAACTCACTAAACTGGACCTGAGTGTCTCTGCTCCCAGAAAAGGGTCCCAACATTACACAACTCTGTGAAATGCTTTTGAGACTTGGTCCAGTTAAAACTTCCTCTCTACTGTCAACTCAGCCAAAAGCTGTTCCCCCCCCAGGAGAGCCTTATCTTTGGGAAGTTCAGTCAAGAGCACTGTGACAAAGTGAAAAAAACATTTTCCTGAATAAGGGCAGATTTTCACAGAAAAGAGAAATCCTGGATAGAAAACAAAGTTAGTATTTGTGGTTTCAGGAGTAATGGGGAAGAAAGAAAATTACTAATTTGTCTTTATTGTTTAAGTAACATTAGCAAAATAGGAGTCATACATATACTAATTATTGAGCACTAGTTTGGATACAAGGAAGGTATGCTTAAAAGCTGCCAATAGAATATTGGACTGTGCTGCCATGTTCTGTTATTCCAAAGGATTAATTTAGTATTGTTTGTGTTTTGGTATGGACTGGACTAATCAACATCAGGTTGATTGAAAGCTGGCTGCACTGCTGGACTCAAAAGTTAATTAGCAGCCAGTTATAGATGATGCTAAATTGGAGGAGCTGGGTAGCATTCAAACCCCAACCTACACAGTGACCCAGACAAAAATGACAATGAAGCCAACAGGAGCCCCAGTGAACCTCCATGAGTGCAGGGTCCTGCACCTGTGGAAACATCTGCTGCTGCACCTGCTTCTTGAGAGGCTGGGAACCCACTGGCTGGGGCAGAGCCTTGCTGAAGGGCCCGGGGTGGCAATGCCAGCTGGATGCCAGCAGCAGAGAGAGGGGTCTCCTGGCAGAGGGGACACCCCAAATTCAGGGTGTGGGAGCAGCAGCATGGCCAGCAGAACGAGGCATGTCATTATTCCCTGCTGGCTGGCACTGGCAAGGCCACACCTGGAACAGAGTCCAGCTGGGAGGGACACACCTTGGAAGGCTGCCCAGGATAAGAGGGATATGAGAAACTGGGGAGAAACAGGTGAAAAATTACCAGAATTTTGTGACCTCCAAGGAGAGACTCAGGCTCGCTGAATTTGGTGAAGAGGATGCTAAAGGACAACTTAAAGGCAGCCTAAAACTGTTTTGAAGGAAATTGCAAGGCAATGGAAACAAACCTCTGTGATGCCAGATGGTAGAATGAGTCAACAGCTACAAACTACAGCTCATGGGGCTCCTTCTGGGGATTAGGAGAAATTTCTTATCTTTGAGGGTACTGCAGCACTGGGACAAGTAATCCAGAGATAATGGAGACATAATTGTGGAGGTTTCAAGGCTTGGCCAGGAAAACCTGAAACTCACCTGACCTGTATAAGCATCAGCCCTGCTCCAAGCAGGAGGCTGGAACAAATAACCTCCAGAGATCTCTATCAACACATATTTTTCTGATTCTCTGTATCTACATTAGACTTACTGAGAAGGGTCTTTAAAATTGCCTTTCATGGTTTTCTACAAAAGAAAGATCAAAATCACAACAAAAGAATTCTGCCCCAGGAAACTGAACACTGTGGCAGTTCAGGCCATGGCCAGATGTGCCTGACTCAGCTAGAGCTTACCCCAGTCATCATCTCCTGCTGCTGATCATCCTCATCTATCACTTGGATTCTTCACTCTCTCTTGGAAAATGGCACCATTCCTATTGGATAATTTAAATACAAAAGCAGTTTCCCTAACCCGCTTGTGTGGGAATGAGCCAGGTTAAATCCCCTCGTTATTAGGCATGG
The DNA here is from genome assembly GCA_032173965.1 of Sitta carolinensis. Lineage (NCBI taxonomy): Eukaryota > Metazoa > Chordata > Aves > Passeriformes > Sittidae > Sitta > Sitta carolinensis. The sequence continues at coordinate 7,190,381 of CM063292.1, forward strand.
TTAATTAGCCTAGATCATTTGAACAAAATGGGCAAGTGAGCAAGCACACATGCAGTGATGTCATCAGTGCCAAGGGAGTGCAGCCTCTGGAGGAAAGGGGAGAGCAGGAGTGAGCTGGAGGCAGAAACTGCTTAACTACACTGAGCTTAACTACACTACAGTGAGAGCAGCAGGCAGACATCCCTACCAAGGAATCCATGGGCAGGACAGAAGGCTCACTGTAAAAAACATGAGGTGGTTGTGAAGCAGCACAAACAGCTTTTTGTACCTCCCATAACCTCTCTATATGTACATAATTATATAGTCAATATATAATTATTAATATATTATTATTTATATGTGCAGAATTTCAAATGCATAAGGTGCAAAATGAATAAAAGAGGTAATATGTATAATTCATAAGACATGTAAATTATTTCTGCTCATTTTCCAATTAAAAAGTGGTGGGAGGGTGTTGTGTATGTCAGGAGGGAAATTCTGGACCATCCTGAAGAGAGGTAAGAATGGGATCTAAACCAGAGAATAGGTTATAAAGAAGGGATGGGGATAATTGTTGCAACAAACTGAACTGGTCCTGCTCAGACATCTTTCCTTCTATGCAGAATGGGAACTTTGAACCTTACTGGGAAGATAAGTTCTCTGTTGGGTCTTAAATTTTATGCTCTGCATTTGTACTTCAAGAGAAAATTCCTGAAACAAGGCATGATTCCAAAAGGAAGACCTACCCAGAAGATTTTATTGCCCATTTATTTAGACTTATTTATATGTGCAGTTTGGGGCTATCTGAAGGTGCTTGTTTTGGTTTGCACAGAAAAGGCTGTGGTGTGAGCACGGCATAAACAAAGAGGTAACATGCCCACTGTGTAGATTTGCCCTTTTATTGATGATGACACCATGTTTTCATAGTTTGACAGCAAACAGGATGATCATGTGGATCCTGTTTGGGGTGAAAACAAAATGGTGCAAGAGGGAGAGGTGAGCATAGCAACAAGCACTGCAGATACAGCATCCTCCCAGGAGAGGAGTCCAAGCTTCCCAAAGACACCCAGCACAAGGCAGGGACTGGGAACATGGCACTTGTGAAGGGAATGTTAGTCATAAATCAAACCAGAATTCTGAATTGAGTCCTGGCCAGCAAAGCAGCACGATAAAGAAAGGAGCCATGGCTCACTAGACAAGGAGATGTCTGTTTTGGCAATAAAATATCTGGGAGGCAGGAACATTCTAGGTCTGCTCCCAGCTGGGTTCTGTTGGAACAGGAAAGCTGACATGTTTCCTGGACCTGTTTCCTCCTACCCATTGCAGTACAGACTCTTTGAAGATGATGAAAACCAGCATCACAGGAGCAGCTAGACTGGATTATTTGGGGATTTTCTGGCATATGTGTGGGGTGGCTACGAGAAGTATATTCTGATGGATTACTGAGAGCAGAAAGAAATCCATGCCGTTTATAAGCCTCTTTCCAGTTCAAAAAACCTCAGTGATTATGGATGAGTGCTCCCTTCATGAGAATTTCCCACTGCAATGAGTAGCATTACCAAGGCTTCTGGTCCACTGCCAATGAGGATATAGCCAGGGTGTCTCTTTTTTTTTTTTTTTTTTTTTTTTTTTTTCCCTTTTCTCTCTGCTAGAAGGAGCTGTAGCACAGCCAATTCAGTCTCTTATACCACTGGGGTTACAACATGGGTACTACATGTTCAATTCTTGTAGATCTCTCAGGAGATGGTAAAATTTCAGAGATAAATTTCTGGAACTAGGAAGAAATTCAGGCTTTGAGGAGACAGTAAGGGATTAAAAGACTCCAGAGAAGTGTATTGCTGGAGAGTGTTTCCAGAAAGGATCCAAGATGCAAAGATATTAAATTAAGCATGTTGTCTCAGAATTGTGATGTTTAGACATATGCCATGAAAAGTCATTTCAGGTTGAGACAGAGAGGCTCTGACTGGGTTAAGGCAAGGGTAGCAGCAGGTAAAAATATCCCTGTTTACTTTTGGCCACAGGACAGGTTTCAAAATGCTGTTGACCCAATATAGATTGAATATAAAGAGAGAAAATTGAGATTTTTATTTTTATAAGAATGATATCACACTTTCAAGCATATTTTCAGTTTCCAAGCACTTTCTCAGATTCACATTTTTATCATCTATCAGGAGCTCAATACATTCTTTATTAACTTAGATAAAGACTTATATCGTCCAGAACATGTGCATTTGCAAGATTTTAATTTTACTAATTGGCCCAACTGATTTTGTTCCACTTTTTCAATGGCACTGATTCTTTAAGTTAGATGTCTGGATCTATCATAGTACAGCAATTGCCATTTCCCCTTCTTTCTTTAACCCCCAAATCTGAGTCTATGCTTCTGCTGCTTTGCCACTGCTCTGTACCTTTCCCTCTGTTCTCTCCACATCTTCCCTATTCCACTGCCAGTTTTCCCTGTTCCAAAACCACAGCCAGGTGCCACTCCAGCATGATCACCCTGGCATCACTCATCATTCCCCTCATTATACCTGGGGTGCTACATTTCCTCATTTTTCCCCTTTCAGGTTCAGAAGCAGAGTCCTGATAAAGACTCAGCCTTCCCGTGCTGCTCTGTGCTGTGTTTAGGAACAGAAGGCCATCCCTGTGCTCTGCCAGCTCTCCTTAGAATCCATGATACATGCTATTTCCTTTAGTATCTCATTATATGTGTCATCGATGTCTTGTTTGGCCTGGAGCCACATGGCAGCCTGACAGGCCTGTGCTGCAGTTTGGCAGCTCCCGTGCAGGGCACAGCTGTCAGCAGCTCTTATCCTCCATTTCAGAAAATCAGCTGGTGCTGGCAAGGGATCATAAGCTGAGACTAGGCAGTAACTGTGCCTCCTTTGGAGCAAAGCAGAAATGGGAAAACCATTTGGGGGTTCATTTTCTGCCCTAGCCTTTTTGGCAGCCCTTTCTTACTGATGGCAAATCTGATAAGCTCCTTCTTTTGTGCTCAGCACTTCATACAGAATGGGCTTTCCTCCTCCTGCCACTTGTTGCAGATGCAGAGCTCAGTGCTGAGGAGCACGAGGGAGGAAGGCTCTCAGGACATGTGTGAGCATATGCTCTGCCTGCTCAGAACACACACCCAGCTGCTCCTGCCGCTCAGGGACATGAGGGATCAGCCCTCTGCAGGAGCAGTGGAGGGCTGTCTGTCCTGCTGGCTGTCTGTCCCATTGTACTGCTTCATGCCTGAAACTGTGAGCATCAGCTGATGGGAATATATTATCGAAGGGCAGAGGACAAGAAGCAAGAAGGGAACAGCAGAGAAAGCAAACAAAAAAACCCCAAAACCATCAGCGGAGCAAAAGACATGAAAATCATGAAGAAATTATTTACAGAGAATGCTGAACAGCACCACACCTAGTTCCTTCCGTAACACCATGTTGATTTTAGGGATGATTTCTTTACCTCTGTTTTTTTATATGCTGGTACTTTGAGAACCGAGCTGGCAACACAGGGAAACAGGAAATATGACTGTCATGCAAAAGAAGAAGATAATGAAGGATGAGGATGAATTCAAGAAAGGGGAAGTGAAGAAAAGTGGGAGTTCTAAGTGCCTATAGCTGAGACTACCACTGCACTTTCCCTAGAGAAGCGGGCACCCTGAAAAAGGCTCCTCAAAGATAAGTCTGTGTGCAAGTGATGTTAGTGAAGATAGGGGGGTGTTGAGGGAGCCTGGGGCAGGGTGACCATGCAGAAAGGCCCTGGATCCCTGAAGGCACAGAGCAAGCCCCAGGTGGTGGGTGCCAGACTCAGAGATGTTATGTGGGTACAATGAGTACCCTTAGACAAATCAGTGTCTCATCACTTAGACTCATCAGTGCCAGCCAGGGAACTGCACTCTGGCCCATCACTGTGGGGCACAGGGGGAACTTCTGAGAGCCTCTCCCTCTGCTGGGGAGCACATGGCCTTCTCCAGGGAAACCTACACAGGGAAATGCCCCTGGAACATCCATTGCTGTACTTCAAGTGCATTCTGAGACCCATACCCAAAGGCAGGTATATGTTTATATACCTGATAAACAGCCTGCAGAAAGCAGGTGAGAGTGTGGCCTTTAAAAGAGAAAACTGGTGCTCCTCCACCAAGGCAAGAGGAGCTGTATAATCTGTCCTGCTGCTGGCCTCTTGGAGCTCTCCCTGCAGCCCACTCAAAGCACAGGGTTAACAACTCCTACATGGGGAGGAGCAGGGAACAGTCCCACAGAGTCTGGAAATGGAAGCCCACCTCTGCTGGGGTTGCAAGGCAAATTTCCAGTTTTGGAAGGGGCTTGTTAAATATTAATCCCTTTTAGAAAAGTAGTGATGTGGGATATGTTTCTCACCTTGATTATTTCCTGCTGGAATTGATCCACATTGCTAGAGGGATACACCTGAATCCCTACAGTGTCACCCTGCAGAGAGAGCAGTGGTCAAAAGGAAGACTTGAATAGGTACCTTTTTCATCCTGTAAGTTTTAGACACACATGAACTGCTACAAATACTTGTTTTCTCCAATATAGATTTGTGTTCTGTCCTTGCCTTCCTTTCTGGTGCTTTTCACCCCATGTTTTGTTCAGAAGCCTCATCTGCAAATGACAGGGTCACCTGTGTAAGGAAAGGGAAACAAGGACTGGATCCAGGGCAGAGTAACGAATCCCCATGGTGTTTGGTCTGCTCTAAAGCCTGGCAGGGGCACTGCAGATCATCAGTGTGAAGACTGAGCTGGTAGAGGTGATGCTGAAGCCATGAAAAACATGGATTCATGGCCATATTCCTTTAGTGCAACATGGGAACTGATTGCTTCACAACATTACACCTCACAGAAATCAAGGTGTTGCTTCTTGAGAGTTGCTGTTAGAACCTCCTGGTAAGTTTTTTCCATGAGGGAAATTAAAGCAGAAGTTATATCTGGGTAATGCTCAGGAGTTCTATTGGTCCTTTAAGTTATTATAACAAAGAGTCACAAAAGAAGAGAGTTAAGAACTTAGTTAAAAGGTGTTTTAGCTGGCCAGGTTTTTAATTCAGCCTGACCCCTCAAATCCACTGACACTTTTACACTAACTTTTATTATTAACTTACTGTTAACAGCCTGGTGTAGATGCACACACACAGACACACACACACACACACACACACACATAATACTGTCAAGCCATGCTCTCCAAAGATGTGCAAACGCCCAGGGTCTCTCAGCCTTTATTTTGTGAAAAGCTGTGCCAAAAGGTGACAACTACAAAGATGTTAAAACAAAACAGCCCCTGTAAGCGTAGCATTCATTTAATCTCAGAAGGAAAAGATGACAAGACCTGAAATTTTTCTCTGCCTCAGTGAAAACCAAGTGCCACAGGGAAAACCCAAGAGCAGAGTTGGTATGAACCAGCAATATCTTGTGGGAGCCAGGGGTATCAAGTGGAAGCAGCAAGATTATACATTCCATCTACAACTCCAAAGGTCTGTGTATACCTAGATCTCTTTCAAAAAGATGTATTTTTATCACTTTGATATTTCACTTGCAATGAGGGGGAAAAAACCCTTCAAAATTGTTATAGATCTAGTTGGATTTGGGAAGGAACATTAAAGTCTGAGATCATAACTGAGCTTTTCTAACGCAACAGAACTCTCTTGAAACCTTAATTTTGCAAGATACTTAAGCATGTGCTTAATGGTAATCACCAGCTGAAAGCAGTGGGACTACTTTCATGCTTACAATTAGTGGGAATGCTTAAGCACCTTGCATAAATTGAGACCTATTATTCTCAATAGGTATTGGGAGCCCGTTGGGAGATGAGTTTCTTGTGGCATTCTGCAATTCCTACTTCCCAACTGTTATAATATATATTTGCAAGCTCACAGATTCTGAAATACATTACTGTTATGTCTGTAGCTGCAATGAAAACTGAGTTGGAGCTTTAGAGTCTGTTATTTGTCAGACTGATTTTTGTCTGCCTTAGCAGACAGTTGTCTCTGAATTTTTTAAGTATTTCCACATCTCATAATGAAAGTAGGGCTTATCACATTATCCCACAAGAATTAAATATTTACTTGTGTTTTGGGTGGAAGATGCAGTCAACAATATAGGACTTTAACTCTTCAATCAATGGCAAGACCTAGGGATTGTTCACTGCCTTTATGAAGATCTCAGCAGTGTGATCAGGACATTGTCCATCATTTCCATCACTCCAAAGCACACAATCTGCCCTGACAAGCAGAACTGCCATGGCTCAATCCTGCCACTACTCTTCCCTGACATTTCCAGGGAATCATCAAGGGATACTCTGAGAGTAGCTGCCAACAAGGCTCTGACAGGCTACTCATGTTTTTTGGATTTCTTTCGAATTCAGCTCTGCCTGTGCCACTTCAACGGACTCCAGACATCACTCTGAGTCGTAAATAAATAAAGTGAACAACATCAGGAAACTCTAAAGGACTCAGAGCCTGATAGAAATAAGGTGTTTTAAGGAACCTGTGCATAGTGTCCCAATTCACCCATCTGGGGTGTTGCAGACAAAGCAGCAGTTTGTTCGTGGTGAGCATCACCCTGCCTCTGTGCTGTCAAAATCATCAGGAGAAGATTCTTCATTCTCCAGCCAGCAGAAAGGCTCTTCTTAATCTTCTCAGATGATGGCCTGGCTTGTCTTTGTTCCAGGCTGATACACTCTAATTCAGTCTGTTTGGGTCTAGTCCAAAGTTCTTAGGAAAGCTGCAGCTAAATCAGAGTTCAGTGGGCTATTTCTGATGAGGCAAGAGTGAAAGACAGTACAACATTCCAGATCTTCCCATCTGCCACTGTCTCCCATTCTCTGTTCAAAGTTCTGCCCTTTCGCTGAAGTAGGCAGCACTTGGAAAGGATGGCACTTTTTAGAAGTTTGGGATTTTTTGTCATGGACTGTGTGATTGGGGGAACATGGCCACAAATGTGCAGAGCTGAGGGAGCAGGCTCAGTCTCTCAAACTAAAAGAAAGCAGGCAATGTGTTGCTAAACACAGACCTAGGGCAGAAAAAAGTGGGTTTTTTTCTGCCCCTCACAGCTATTCTCTACAGGGAGTGATGACATGACTGCAGATGACTCAAAGTCGTTTTTTTTCCATCCATCCTGGATAACAAAGAGTGACGAATTCTGGACTGAAAGTTCACATTCACATTAATTTATACTAAGTAGACCAGCATACCTGGAGATATTACTCCACCCCAGCCAGCTCATGACACTTGCATTCCATGGTAGTCCCTGATCCTTGGAGTGGGTAAGGTTGCTTTGGGTTTTACAAGAGAAGTCATGTGGAGGTTGCTGTAATATCTTCAGGCAGTGAGGCATTCCATCACCAGTGCATGGTGAGGCACCAGAAGCTTGCTGGGCTCGTTGATGTGAGTCCTGTGTGTCTCCTGAGGGGGCCAGGATGTGACCAGCAACAGGAAAATTGCACAGGCAACTCTGATGGCTCATCTGTGCAGGAGAATTCTTACCTAGGGGCTAAACAGCAGCACAGGGAACAGAGCAGGACTGAAAGTCTGTCCCTTGTTCTAAAGTTAACAAAGCCTAGGCGAGGAAAAAGTTGCATTTCATACTGTGCTGGCTTATGTTACAGCAGAGCAGTCAAATCCATTGTGAATTTAAATGATTGGTATACCCTCTATCTCCAGGTATCTCCAGCAAATCTTAGAATGGGAAAGAATATCCAACTGTTTCTGCTCTGCCAAAGTTAACTATTATTACAGCATGAGATATAATATTAATTTTGTTCCAGTGAAATTGGCTGGCATATGTGTTTCTGTGAGCCAGGCAGCAGGTCATTACTGAAATAGCAAAACAAACCTGTTCACCATTCTTGGTCCAGCACATTGCATTTAGATTTTAAGATCATAACTGTTGGATGCCTCTCCTGCAGTGATGTCCAAGATCCACTCTGCCAGAAGCTATACTCTTTCATAAAATGACTTTACTGTGTCTTCCTCTTCCAGACCCATCTCAATATAACAAAATTTAACAGTCCTGCAGACAATGCCAAGTATCTTTCATTCATAATTAAGGTGAAGGCAAGTGGTACAAATCTCTAATTATCTTTTATGTCCTATTTATTCTCTAGTGAATTATTAAGTAATGATTTATAGCCCAAATTCCACATGTGTACCTGCTAATTCAGGGGGAACAATATCAGCCCTTCATGCTCATTCAGCTAATGGGCATCCTAATTGAAAAAATGTTCTTTGCACATATCACTAACTTTCCAATCATTTACTTGTAGAGAAGTTTGAAAACTAAAATATAATAAAAAAAAAACCACAGAGAGAGAGAGATTCAGTGAAACTTTGAATGCTGGGTATGGTGCTATGCTAAATTCTCTCTCCCCTGTGCAGGCAGCAGGCAGAAATCAGTGACTGAAATATTCTGTCACCTCATATTAGTTTCTGCCAAAGTAGGAGTTGTCAGGAACAACTGAAGTTTGAAAACAGAGGTTCTATCCCATGTACTGCAGTGCTCGCTGTGCTTCCTGCAGGCAGGAGGTGTTCTGCAGTGGCGTGTCTTGATCACTCACACAGATTTTTTTTTTTTCTTTCTTTCTCTCTCTTCCTTTTTCTTTCTTTCTCTCTCTTTGTCTTTCTTTTTCTCTCTCTTTCTTTTTCTCTTTTTTTTTTTTTTTTTTTTTTTCTTTTCTCTTCTCCTCCCCTTTCCCCCCATCCTTTTCTTTCTCTCTTTCACATAATTGAAGTTTTTCCTGCAAAAGAGGTTTCCCTCTCAGAACTAAGGCTGCCTCCTGTGCTGGATAAAAGTCCTTGGAAGAGTTCCTGCACCATCCTGAGCCACTGCTTTTGTACAAGGAGTGGTCCTTTGATAGTAACAAAGAAAATACCTGAGCACTACAGAGCCAGAAAAAGCAGAGTCAGAGACAACCTGCTGCAAGAGCTGCGCTATCAAACCCTTTCTTCCCTGCTGTTATTTTTTTAATTTCTGTTGTTTTCTTCCAAGGTTGTTGTTGTGATTTAACCCCAGCCAGCCCCAGCCCCTCAGAACTGCTCACTCACTCCCTACCAGTGGGAACAGGGAGAGAACCATGAGGGTAAAAGCTGGAAACCCTCTGGGTTGAGATAAAGCCATTTTCATAGGGAAAGCCAAAGCCATGCAGAGAAGCACAGCAAACCATGGGATGAATTCCCCTGCAGGCAGTGTTCAGTTATCTCCAGAGGGCAGGGCCACATCCCATGGCATGGTTCCCTGGGATGACAAACACCTCTCTCCAAACACCTCCCCTTCCTCCCCCTTCCCCTCACTGCCTATGCTGAGCATGATCCCCAGGGTCTGGAGCAGCCCTGGGCTCAGCTGGGGTCACTGTCCTGCCTGTGTCCCTTCCAAGCCTCCCAGGCAGCCCCAGCCAGAAGCAGGAAAGGCCTTGGCTCTGTGTGCCTGCTCAACAGTGACAGGAACATCTCCATGTTACCAACCCTGTGTCCAGCACAGACCAAACACAGCCCCACACCAGCCCTGGGAGGAGAACCTCAGCCCAAACCAGCACACAGGCTCAAATAACTTTTCTTCCCACTGCAGATTCTGCTCTGTGGTCTGTGAAGTCAGGAAGCTTGGCTCTCTCTGAGATGCACTTTTCTATCCTTTTTGTACACTCTAAAAATCAATTGTTTGGGTTGAAACTACCACATATTTTTATGTGCTGACAAAGCAGAGAGGAGCCTGAAAATCTAAAATCATTCTGCCTTTCTTTCTTAAATCTCACAGTCTAAATTCTCACAGGAGAATTGATTTATAATTTTTGACCTGTCTTAGATGGCAATATTGCAAATCAGTCCTAAGGACCCTGCCCACCCTTTTCACCATTCCCTAGAGCATCTGTGCAGAATCCTGGGGCAGAATAGCTGCTTTGCATACTTGCACCCCTCTGTACCTACCCTGAATATTAATTAGCATCTCATAACTGTTGTGTGAGCTGACACAGGCAGGTAATTGGAGCAGCCACAAACTCATGGCTAGAAAAGCAAAGAGTGAATTGATTTCTGTTACCTCAAGAGCTGGGGGATCCCCAAGGCAGCCCCGGGCAGTGGAGACAGAGGCACCTGGAACCCAGTCCCTGCCAGAGGATCACTGGCTGCTGCTCACATGGGCTGTCACCACTCCTCCACCTCTAACCATCTCCTCCCAGCACAGGTGCTCTCCACAAAGCAGCTGTGAAACTCCACAACCATTGCTGCTCTGGTTTGATTTGTGCTCAGGCAGCCCCTGCAGCTGATATGATGCCAATCCATCCACCTCTAGAGCAGAGCAGCAAGAAGTTTGTCCCATATACCTTTGTATAGCATGACTCCAAAGCTGTTAGCCACATGCTAGATCTTGTTCTGATGTATTTGGCTGCCATATCCACGTGCCCAGCCCTGGCCTCACAGCCACCATGGATTTTGTACTGTATGATGTGATTATGACCAAAATAAAGCCTGAAAAACTGCTCTGGAGTGAGAAGAAAAAAACAGAGGAGCACATATTGCTTTGCCAACACCTTTATTAAGAGTAGAAAGACAGACTATTAAATATGTAATATTTTTCTGACCCTAAACTTTATAATAATTTAACTTATCATTGCTAACACTTGGCATAAATTTCAGAGAGGAAAGAAAAAGAACTAAAGTTTTTAATTTAATTTAAAGGAGGGAATTGCTCTGTTCATAAAGTACCATACATTAACCTCGTTGTCTGCTCCAGGAATGTAACCTCTAAAGCTGCTGTGAAGGAAACCTGAATCCCCCTGTGAGGACTGTTCACAGCCATTAATTGTTGCAATGCAAGGCACTGGAGGCTCGAGAAGTGGTTGCCAGTTCTTCAGCATCTGAAACTTACTCTCAGCAGAGTGGAGGACAGCACTGGGACTCATTTAACTCTGACTTTCACATTAATTTTGCTGTGCTGTGAAGAGCAAAGACAAAATCAATGTCCATCAGTGATTATGCAAGGTAAAATATCTAGTGATATTGAATACCAATGGCAGTGGTGAGCATTAAACTTACTTAAGGATTGTGCAGTTGACAAAGCCGTTTGTTCCAGTTTCACTTAATTTTCAGTGAAGCGTGGAAGTTTAGAAAAATATAACAATTACAATGAAAATACTGGATTGCAGTTCCCAGCAAGCTAGACTTTAAATCAACAAAATTTATTGCATATATATATATATATATATATATATATATATATATATATATATATATATATATATATATATATATATATATAAAATTTTGCAATGCACAGGCCAGGGGAGGTTTGAATCATGCAAGGATTGAATCTCTGCAAGGAACATTTTGTGACCAAGAAACTGGCCTCTGTCACAGCTGCATTATTTCTGGCATTGGATCACTTCTTTGTGGCCTCTGTGCTCAGAGTATGGGCAAAAAAAATGCAACTAATGTGACAGCTCTCCCACACCAGCACTCTTCTCTCATTTCCCCCAATTAATCAGATTGCATCATATAACTTAAAACTTTGAAATTATAGCAACAATGAACTGAATCAGCACAGGAGTTTCTGTTGAGAGTTGTTATGAACACTATCGAGATTTTCCTCTGAGTTTCTCATAAAATCATTTTTCTTTCTTTTCTGAAATTTCCCTATTATTGTTCCAATACTATTGCTTATGTCCCACATTCATCAGAGCTTTTAACTCACAGTATTTATCCTGGTAAAAAGAAAACTGATAGCCCAGTCCACCTCTCATGTAAACCAGTCATCTAATCAGATATGCTTAATAGTGTCATTAATATTAAATATCAATGGAAATTATTTTCTTTTATCTCTCCCAATGAAATTTTAAGATAATAAATACCAACTCAATGGAAACAATATTTTGAAAAGCAAACCTTGATGACTATTTAGTCTTGTTTTACCAATAGAAAATAAAGGAAGGAGGGCAACTTTCAGACATGAAGTGGTGTGAAAATCAAATATGTTGTTTTAGGAAAATGTTTAACCAACCCTTCTTAGTAAAGCACAGGTTTTAGAAGAACCTCAAGACAGGAGAACCACAGCAGCCAGTTTTGGTTGTCCCCAGGCAAACCCCAGCAGAGGTGCTGAGAACCATCTTGCCAAACTGTTTTTTTACTGTGTTTTTCCAGCAGCATCCAGGAGCTAACTGGTACCCAACAAGCGGGGAAATACTTATCAATTAGGCCAATTCAGAGCTGGAACAGCTTTGTAAAGATGGTGTTTTGGGATGCTCTTGATTTGCAGGCTGCAAAGGGTAAAGCAAACACAATAGCTGGTCAAGTTGTAGTTTCTTTAAGAGAAAGTGCGCAGAGTGACCAAGAGTTTGTTTGGTTTTATTTTGCTGTAAAGAATCCCAGTGCAATCAAAAGGCACAAAGGAGCCCTGAGGAAGGAAGGGAGTCCTTCTCAAAGCAAAGGCTAAGCTCCCAACAGTGGTGAATGCATGAAGAACCAACAGCCAAATGAGAAATGCCACTAAAAGGCTCTAATAAATGACTGTGTCTTTCATTTTCTTGTTTCTCAAGCTGTAAGCAATATTCACTGGCTTTGACCTATAACAGTTCATAAGACACAGAGGAAAATGAAATGAGACGCAAACAAAATCTTTTTAAAGACATAAGCCACAGGGGGGGACAGAATTTCTCTCCTATCTTCATTTTACAGTTTGTCATTTTATTCTGGCTGCAAAATTTTTAACTAATTGTATTCTTTCTTTGATGGAAAGTTCCCACTGAATATTTATTTCTGTTCCAATGATGCTATTATTTTTTTAAATTTTGCATCTAGCCCTAGAAGACCAGCAGTATTTGGTCACATTAATCTCTGCAGTTAAGCAGACAATAAACACCTCAGAGCCTTTTTTTGTCCCACAACTGTTTCATTGTTTGAGGGAGCATCATTTTCCAATGCCCTGTGTGTGCTGCAGCAAGGGTGCCCCTAATCCTGGGCTGTGATCAGCCCTGGCAGAAAATGCACATGGCCAAGCCCAGAATGTCTTTAAAATGTTACAAGGTTTACTATACAGATGCACTTAAAAATTGAGTTTAACAGGAGCTGAGTCAGAACCTCCAAGTACAGCTAGAAAATGACAACGCCAATGACAGTAAAGAGGGAATGAGGCAAAGGCTGACACTGGGATAATAATTATCTGTATTCAGGGAATGGTACATCTACATTGAAATTGCTGGCCACAGTTATTTGATGTTAATACTTTTTAATTGCTCATTTATTGGTAAAGCACACTGATATTACTGCTTCTGGTTCAGAAACTCAGACCCAACACGAATTTCCTGAAGTGACAGTCAGTCCCAGAATCAGAACTAGGACCAGCTCTCCTGCCTCCAGATGCCATGCCCAATTAACTGCACCACAGCTCCCCACAGGAGCAGAATCTGTGCTCATACAGGATAATCTGTGTGCATGCTACTCAAGGAAATTAAAGTGCAGCTATAAATCTCAGCTAGTAGCTGCTGTCTGGCCAGCTGCCCAAATTAAGGCCAGAGGTGTCCTCACTATGAAAGAAAATATTTGCTGCTTGTAAATTGATTTTTGTTTCTTCTTCCAAAGGAAAAAAAAAAAAAAAACCCAAAAAAAACCCACAACAGCCACACATATCCAGCCTTCTCAATTTAAAATGTCACACAATACAGCCTCACGATCATTCAGGTGACACTCTGAGTTTATCTCATGTGATGCATTGTGAGTCCAAGGGACACACCAAGGACAGTTCACTGACATGTTAATTATATCTCCAGCAAAAAAATCCAGTTTAAAAATATGCTCTGTAGGGATGTGTATCCCTTTAGAAGGACAAGAGACCAAGGAGACTGTTCTTTTGTTCTTCTCTGAGAAGAACCATTACACACCTCTCTGTAACCAAAGAGGTAACAACCTTGGCAAAACACACTCAGCTCAAATCCGCTTGCTGAAAAAAACCTGGAGAGTGTCAATAGAAATATATATACAATAATTACACTGATGGTCCTGTGCTGCTCAGCTCGGGGCCTTTGAAATGGAGATTAGTGGCTGAAGATGATAATGTTCAGGTTCAGGATGTGGCTTTTCAAAAAGTGGCTTTGAAAATGAATGCAATGTGAAGCAGGTTCATTGGTTCAGATAATTTTGAATTATATCTCTTCTGTGAAGGGAGCAATTGGACTCAACTTATGTTATTATTACTCAGAGCGCTTATGCCCCTGCTGCTGAAGAAAAGTTCATAAACTCAGGTTTGCTCAAGATGGATGAGCCATAATATGCTTATCAGAAGTTACCTACTGTTTTATCTTTCATTACACATTTGCAGAGTTTCATTTTTCTGTTGCCCTACTAGGCTGTTAATGAAGATGGCCAAATGGATCATGTCAAATTGTGTCCCCATTCATATAAAAAATGCAATATGTCACCATCTAAGGAAAAAAATTCTCGTGCCAGCTTATCATCACTGTTACTATCATCTGCATGGGTTTCTGCAAGTGTTTTTATTAAAAAAATAAGTTTAAAATGGTTCTTCCGGCATCATCTGGAGAACTATATTCTATAAGAAGCATATTTCTGTCCCTTCCAAACTGATGACAGATTTTTAACTACTAGCAGCAATAAAACAAATTTATTTCTGGCACATGATTTCCACTGAAGAAACCTTCCAAGCATGTAGTTTCCCTAATGTTTGACAGTCATTCCTGCAGCATAATGCAGAGGGAAATGTACTGTATCATAATATATACATACCTGAGAGGATGGCTTTAAGCTGCTGGGTCTGGGGGTCAATCACAGTTTAGCAGTGGCAGCAGGGAATTTGGTTTGCACTGGGAGACCTGTGGGAGGATTTAGGTTCAGACTTGAGTGGTTTTCCTGTCCTGAGCTCTGAGTTGCTCCTCAGGTCAGCTACAGGGATCCCAGCCCTAAGAGAAACAGGCTCAGTAGCTCCAGCAACATCTGCTGTACACTCCAAATGTGAGATGAAGAGAGAATGCTGCCCTGAGCCCCAGTGCTAAACCTTGTATCACATTAGGAAGGTATTCAAGAGACAGCATCTGATGCAATTATTGGCATTATTAATTTAATAACCTGCCCTCCATTTCAGGCTTCCCCACCAATACTACTCTGTTCTTTGTAATGCATGTCTTTAAAAATCCATTTGTTTCATTACAGTGTCCCCCCAGTGAACAGAGCAATAATGCTAAAAGGGTTTGTATATTGGTACTTACCTTAAACTACTGCAGGTTTTGCTGAATGAATGGGGAGAGATTTGGATGTGACTTTGGAAATTAGCTTTAATAAATTGCCAGTCCCTCATTTCAGTGAAATGTTTGCCAGAGATGAATATTTGCTATCATCAGTACTTGCACCACATCTCAAGGGCAGAACTAAGACACACTTCTAACTCAAACTGACATAAATTGCAGGAAGAATCCTTTCAAAAATAAAGGGCTGAAGGCCATGCCATAAAATGCCTCTCCTACTTCCTGCACTCTGTTTTTCATCTTCCTGGCAAGGTGAGCTTTCTGACAATCCCCCTGTGAGTGTAGCCAGGAATGCAGAAGAGGAAGAAGATGTGGGAGTCGCTGACATTCCTGCTCCAAGCTGGTGCAGTTTTGCTGGGGAGGTGTCCAGCCACCCACTGGGTTTGAAAATAACACAGAGCCCAGGGCTCTTGGACCTTTTCTTAGCACAAGAATGGAGTAGCCAATGTTCTGAAACACCAGCTCAGAGGAAGTTACCAAATGGTGCCACATGCCTGGCTTTTCTCTGGTGCTTGAGAGCTCAGGGGCAGCCAGGTGTCAGTGAATTACAGAGGCAGCCAGGGTCCACACACACATCTCTGTCCTTGAAGGAAACAACTGGATGCCCATCACTTGTGAGGCTCCACAAAGTGCAGCCTCTGGACAGCTAACATTCATTTTACTTTATCCACTGATATTTGCACATGGATGCTACAGCCCAGATCACTCACTTTGCTAAGAGTTGGCTCCTCAAGGGTATTGGTTTTGGAGACCCTTAAATACTCCCAGTATCCATTTTCTGATGTAATATTCCCCCTCACTTCCTGCTTTCATCCCAGTAATTTTAATCCTGCCAGACAGTGTTCCAGCACAGCTGATCCCATTTTAACACTTCACACTGACAGTTTTCTTCACACAACTGGAACACACCAAAAAATATATGGATTTATTTTTCCATGTGCTACAATGCCTAGAACACTTTTGTTCAATGAAGATCTTGGATATACCTTTGCAGGCCAGTCATGGGATCTTCCTCTCCCCTGATTGTCAGGTGAAGTCTCCCCAGGACAGGGCTCCCAGCACATGTACAGCCCCTCAAGAAATTTTTCACCTCATGTATAACATAAGTTGAGGCATAAATAAAAATCAACTTGGTCCCTCAGAAGATATATTTAGTTTTTAACTTTGCAACTTCAATGGTGACTGTATTAATATGCATAACCACGGATGTAACTAGTTATTCACAGAAAGGAGTGTTATTTTCATAGAATATCTGGAGTTGGAAGGGACCCACAAGGATCATCCAGTCCGACTCTGCACAGACAATCCCACCCTGTGCCTCAGAGCATTGTCCAAATGTTTCTGGAGCTCTAGCAGGCTCTTAAAGATTGAAACCAAGCCTAAAATTATTACAATTCAAATTAAATAAATGTGGCAGTCTTTTTCTGCTAATCTGGTGTGCTGTGACCTTAGCACCAGGGAGCAGCTGTGGAAAGGAAGCAGTGGAAGTAGGTCCTCAAAGCAGGGCAGAGCAATGCCTCTTCTTCACAGGAATATCAAAAATTATATCCAAATGCTCGAGCATTTGAGTGTTATTTGGCCAATGCTTTCACTCCTTTACAGCAGGAATGGAGTCTGTGCTGGAGGCAGGTCTGTGGTGGTGTGGGCAGAAGGAGATGTCCCTGCACAGCTCCAAGGGCACTCATCCCAGTGGGCAGGGGCTCCCAGCAGGGCTCAGGGCATCTGGGCAGCTCTGGGGCTGTCAGATTTGCATTTTGCCCTCTGAGATCTCAGTCCATGCTGTTCTCAAACTTCACATCCCCACCATGAAGTGCTGTGCTTGTGAGCTTTCCTTTAGGCATGTATCAGAGATTGGGTTTGTTTTTATAACCGCCACAGGTTCCAGGTTGCATTTTCTCTCAGGGTACTCTCCTCTTCCCATTTTGGGAGCGTCTCTGTCTATCACCCTTTGTGGAGAGGCAGCTCAGACTCTGGATGGTTTATAAGAACACTGAATACCTCACAAGGTGTACTGACCTTGAACTAGCCTTTTACACAAATACAAACCCCACAAAGGTGTCATCCAGGCAGTTACAGTGGGTCAGAAGTGATAGAAGAAGTAAGTTCTTATCTTATTTTACATGAAAATAAGATATGGCCAAATATATTATTTATTTATTGAATCAGCTGTAAAATGTACAGTTCTTGTTTGTGCTTCGCATTATGAACCACCAATTTCTTTTCATTACTGACAGAGTATTTACTTTTGCAGAAAAAGTACTTGGTACAAAAAGAAATAAGCAAATGGCTTCTGATGCTGTATTATTGTTTGTGAAGCTCCGAAACACAAAGCAACAAGAAGGAACTGTTTTAATTTGCAAAGAATTCCTTGAGTGATTACTTTGTTTTCCTGCAATTTAGATCTGCCAGCTTGGAAATGGCTATTTAAAGGTTTGTGAGGGTTGTCAGCATCATTTAAGAACTGCATAGCTTTACATTAGTGGTAGGTGCTTTCACAGTCAGCTTGTATCTCGACTGTTTAAATCTCCTACTTTTACTAGGCAACACAGATACCTTGGGATAGATTTTCCACTTGGCTGAGGCTTGAAATTCTTTTCTGGTGGCGTAAGTTGCCCGGTAAAATGTGTGCCTATTAAATAAATTGCACCCACAGTTCAATGAATGGTGCAAAAATGTATATCCCGCAAGGTTTTAATAATTAAAAACCCCTTTAAACACCAAGCCAGCTTATTGCTTTTGAAATTCGTTCACTTTCCCTCATGGATCACATTTTGACAAAATGGACTTTTTCATGCGTAATTTTAATTTCATTTTGTTGAAGTCACATTTTCAGCTGAAAAGGTTTAAAGGGAAAAGGTTCAAACGAGCTCCAGCCAGAAATTTGCAGTCTCAGTGATAAGGCCATCAGTCTGTTAGCATCACCTTCAAGGGCTGGATTTATTCGTGCTGCTGAGGAGGGCGGAATTCAGCACTCAGAACAACACAAGTCAGCGTGATGAATATCTGTGGAGAAAGGACATTTCTCCTAAAGGCAGGAGGCCACACCTTTCCGGGTGGGCCCCGGGGGGTTCTGGAGACTTGGAGGGGTTTTTAAATGGTCCCTGTGGGTATTCTTGCTTCATCTGGTTTCAGTGTGTGGTGAGACAGCTCAGAAATACTTCCATGCAATTTCACCTTATAAAGGGAGTGGCACCTTTTGTGTACTTACAGAGCATCTGAGTGTGTCTGAGGATGCCCAAAATGCAGATTTTGCTGCATTTAAACCTGCAGGATTCTTTAAAACTATCAATTCTTGGACAGTCACCACAGGCTTTGATACTGCCTGTCACTAATGCTTCTCCTGCCTTCTTCAAACACTGAAACAATCATTTTTTTGTTTTTTTGTTTTACATAATAGACGTTTTCAACAGGATGTAGCTGACATGAACTTACCATCTACATTAAAAAAAAAAAAAAAAAAAAGGAAATTTTTTCCATATTACCTGATAATTTTTTCACAGACTTCAGCAGAAGGAACAGAACCGAAAACACCCGTGGGAGCTGGTAGCAGCTCAGTGTCCTGGGGCAGTCTGAGATACCAGCTATTCCTCAAATGGACATAAAAAAAATCCTTTTTGATCCTCAGAGTTTTCTGATTTAATTATTGTGCCAGCCATCCCCCAAAGCACAAACAAGAGCATTTTGTTATTTTTCTGTTTGTTTTCTTAGGAAGTTACAGCTCCCCCTTTTTTTTATAAATAATGTTATGGAGCCATTTAATGGGGAACGAGAATGTGTACGTAATACCATACTTACCTAGAATACAATAAATTGAATGTCTTTGTACAGGAAAACACTGATTTTCTCTTTAAGCTTCAGTCAAGAGGATTTGCCAGACCACGTCTCATTTTGTCTAAATTGAGTTACAAGGGGCAATGCTTTGTGATGTGGCTGCACATTGTGTGTGTGTGAGGCTGAGGTTGGACAGTGCTGGTGGCACAGGAACACACTTGAGGTGTTTGAGAAGCCTCCAGGGATGATCTCCTGCCTCAGGATGCAGCTGAGGAGAGATTTTCAGGTACCTTGTGTTAGCTGTAAGCAGTTAACAAAATTGGATGGAGCTTGTTCTAAGAGGCCGCACAAAGCTTAAAAAGAAAGATGGAAAAAAAAAATCATGAAAGAAGATGGAGTGGGCAGGGCTGTTCTTTCCAGGAGTGCCTTTTATCAACAGGAGGCTGGAGCAGAGGCTGCCCCAGCTCAGTCCAAGGCACAGCAGGCACCTGCTGGGGTTCAGCTCGTCTGATGGAGAGGACATTTTGGCCAGCACTGTTTCCCAGCACTTCACTCTTTGACCTTTTCCTTGGCATTTTCATGTGCTCCCTAATGCTCTACAACACACAAGAACAGGGATCTCATTTCCCAC
Source organism: Sitta carolinensis (assembly GCA_032173965.1). Classification (NCBI taxonomy): domain Eukaryota; kingdom Metazoa; phylum Chordata; class Aves; order Passeriformes; family Sittidae; genus Sitta; species Sitta carolinensis. The sequence continues at coordinate 7,210,001 of CM063292.1, forward strand.
TTGTGCTATAACAACAAGTTGGTTGTTCCTATTAGATCAATTCATAATGTAAAATGTAACTTATCTGTAAAATTTGGCGTGCATTGCTTTTTGGGAACCAGGCTTACCTGGACTGGATTTGGGTGCAGATACAAGCTCAACACCCAGTACAAAGGTTCCTCTGCCTGGAAGATCTGTACCATGTTTTACTGTAGCTTCTGTACACGTCTTGTCTAAAAGGAAAATCAAAATATTTTACTCCACTGGTTGGCAAAAGTGGAATATTCTAAACAAAAAGAGACAAAGAAATAAAATAATGATAATATAATAATAATAATAATAATAATAATAATAATAATAATAGGAGCTGACCAATGGACAGCAATAGTTTAAAAGGCTTGACACTGGTCACCATTGATGTGTGGCATACAGTGAGTCAGGAATATTGAGTGTCAGCTTGCCCAGCAATGCCCAGCACTGGTCTGGTCATAATAACAAAACACCAGAAATGCCAAAATAAATCCAGGCCAGTTTGGCTTTGAAACAAAAGAGACCAGGCATTTTTCTTTGCTTCTTGGCAGCAGATTACTGTGCTGCCTTCATGTCACTGCCTGCTCCAGTGGACACAGCAGCAGAACAAGGGGAGCAGGGCATGGCAGGGCCTCCCATGTCCCTGCACAGGGCTCAATTTTGTGTCTGCTACACCACCAGCCTCAAAGAAAGGGTGAGCTTCTACAGTTCCTGGGGGCACACCTGTGGAATAAAAAGGAAATGGACAGACCATGTCCATTAACTCTGATTAAAGCAAGAAACATCCCCTGGGTCTCGTTCAATTTTAAGTCCAGGTGTGGAGCACTTTCCCTTATCAGTCTTTCCTTCAAACCATTAGGAGGAGTCTATATCTTTCCTTCCCCAAAAACAGAGATTCTACACAAATGTGGTCCCACAGCAGGAAACTATACAGTATGGTATAAAGGAACCTTTTAGCAAACTTAAAAAGGATTAATGCATTTCTTTCAGCAAAAGCTCTGCATGTCTCCCAACTCAAGTAGTTTATAAAAAGAGAAGGATTTTTGTTTAAAATACAGGTAAAGCCTAATTATCCAACGTGAAATCTCAAGCTGTTTGTTTGGGATCAAAATTGAATGAAGCAGCTCCCCCAGTACCATGTCCTAGAATGTCAGGGCATGGATTTTGTGGACAAGGAAGCCACTGGAAAAAGAGAAAGGTTTTGGTGTTTAACATCTCAAGCCAGCACTGTTTGCAACTTCTTGGGCCAGGGTAGCTGAAGTGCAACAAAGGACCATGCCCAGCAGAGCCTGGCACCATTTCAATGTGCATAACGAAGGATGGGAGCAGCTCTTTTCAGAAATCTTTAACAGCTGTTTGTTACTGGGCTTTTCAGAGCAGTAAAATTGAGATTGGAATTGATTTCTTGCCATTGTTCCAGGACCAGAGACCAGGGAAGTGCTGGCTGTGGCCCTGCAGAGCCCACGGTGGAGGGGCAGCTCTGTCACACCCTGCTCCAGGAGCTGCTGCCCCTCTGCCCCATCTGCAGCTCCACAGCAGAAGGAAAAGCTCAGCCTTCAGCCACTGCAGTTCAGAGCTTGATGCTTTGACACAAACCTCCCGTTTTGGCTGTGCAGATCAGGTGTTCTGACCCAGGGGCCTTGGTGATGGTTTAACATCAGTGTTTGCTTCACCTTCCCATCCTGAAGGTGCTCCCAACAGCAGAGGCTGATAGACTTTCTCCTCAGAAAAGCAGCTCCCAGGCCATGATACTCACTCAAATTGCCAGTGTAGGTAATATTCTGAATAACACACTGCTGCCTTTTAACTCGACTCCTAATAAAATTGAGGATTATATCACAATTACATTAGAGAATTATATGCATAAAGAGCTGTAACCAGAGAGTTAAAAATCTTGCACTGACTTTGAATCTAAAATTTAAAACAAACAAGACAAATTGCAGCCTGGACGGACTCCTACATAATTTGGAATTTCAATGCATTGCTTTGCTGTTAATCAAAGTCCCCTTTCCCTTAACCTGGAGTGCTGGAATGTCTCTCCTGCCTGACTGTCCCCACGAGGCAGCACTGAAGGTCGTGCTGCACCCAGCCCTGCACAGCATGTCCTTTATCAACCTGTGCCACTTGTGCTTTCCAGGCAAAGGCAGCACTCGGCACAACTCACCTCCTTGGAACCACAAGATTTGCTTTTAATGCATTCCAATCAAATCTGGAGGGGCTGACAGGCTCCATGACCTCACCTTGGGGAGTGCAGTGGGGCTGTGGAGCTGTGGAATGTTCCTGGGATGGGTAAGGGTGACACGTGGAAAGCAGGACCCCATTTTGGGGCTAGAATAAAGGATATTCGTCCTCCAGAGGCCTTTTGTTGATAAACAGTCAGTATTTTAAATTAAATGTCAAATACGCCCAGAGGATTCTGTTGCCAGCATTACCAGGGCTGAGTATTGCATTTCCCCTGGTGTCTCTGAGACTGATGGTGCTCAGCAGGAGTGAATATCAGCTCCCCCTCTGAATCCCAGACACAGTGCTTCACAAGGAAGAGAGCAAGAGGTGGCTCAGCTACCCCTGCCCTGGCCTTGCCATGCATGTGAGAGCAACAGACGTGCTTCCAGAACCAGCTGTTAAACTGCTGGAGTTATTTCAAATACTCCACCAGTAGCTTTGTCTGGTTTTCAGGCAAGGAAAGCAACCCTCATGTCAGGAGATTTGAGAGGACACAGGAAAAAATGCATGACAGAGGGGGATACACCATCACAGGAGGAAAACTGGGGGTAATATATAAGGATGAAAAATGTAAATAGTTTGTGCATGTCCTGATCCCAACATATTTCAAACTGCTCTTTTCTGTCCCCCAAGCAGCATGTTAATCAACCCTCTTGTTCTGTTACCTCTGCAGTCATTATTTGAGTGTCACCTCAGTTATTGTGAGTATTCATTAACCCCAAATCTTCTAGAACCTTGTGTGCCTCATCACGTGCTGTTCCTCTCAGTGTTCAGTCAGGCAACCTCATTACTCACCACTGAAATGCTTTATGCCCTGGCAGATTCCTGATTCCAGAGATGAGGGATGGGGAGGGCAAGCCAAGGAAAGGATCTCACTCAGGTCGCATGCTACCTTGCTTTGCCTTGGCCTCTTGGTGCAGGAAATGCACAAGCAACTTTTTTCCCCCCTTTAAATTAATATTTATTTATTTTGTTAGTTATTTTAATTAATTTAATTACTTATTTTTTAACATTTACAGTACTGTACAATGCAACATGTATATGTAAAAAGAGACTGTCCCTATGGTAAAGTTTCTTTTGAGCTTTTAATGGCATCCCTCAGACATCACTGTTTACAATGTGCTCATAACTACATTAAACATGACAGGGAATTATGGGGAGCTCAGATATTAGGGGTTTCTACTGAGGAGTGGCTATGGCACATCCAAGCAAGCTGAAGACATCAGGTGTTTTTCTGAGAGGCATTCAGAGCCTGGCATTACTGTGCCCAAGACCAAATTTGGATGTTCTCCTAGGAATTCAGAAGTGGTTAAAGAGAGTGAGTCACTCCCCACCTCCTTGTGCCTTTTAAAAATCATGGATTTTGTAAGTAACAGAACCATAAAACCAATTTAAAAAATCCTACCAGACAATCCAGCAGAACGAGGCAGAATTGGGAAATATTTGTTTGTCAGCGTTTTATACATTTGTCTTAAAAGTTTTTCCAGATCTACGGTGAAAATCTATGATGGATGTTCAGTTTTCCTGTCATTTTGCCATCTGCCATGACCATAGAAGGGAAAAGTAGATACTCAAATCTGTGAAAAATATTAATTATGGCACCTAGATTTGCTCCCTGTGTAAGCCATACAAACAGAACAAGCTCACTCAGGTCTGAAACCCTTGTCTGCAGTGAAGGCTTTTATGCAGTGAGATGCCATTATAATTAAAGTAACCTCCTTTCATTCTGCACAGTCTGCATTCAGGGCCTCCTGGAAGGAGCATTTAGTCAATTAACTATTTTATTAACCAATTGATTTTTCCTGTTAGTCCTCAACCTCTTTGTACCTGTTAGGAATGGTTATGAAAGCCGAATAAATTGGCTTCTTTCACCTCTAAAAGGCAACAATAAATAATAAAACAGGTTGAACAAGGTTTCAGTGGGGAACCCAAATACGAATAAAAACACCTGCTGTGTATCATACAATATAAAATACTAACTGCTAGGAGCAGCACAGTATTTCAATAAATCACATTGTCACACTGACCTTTATTGATATACTGTTTCTCAACTTAAAGGATTGGTCCTGGTGCTTTAGGAGATCTTTTGTTGTGAAGGACCTGCAGATTCATCACATAACAAAAAGATTATTTGCCCACCATGGGCTGAGTAAGTCCATATTCTAAGCAGAAGAAACCCCCCCAAATATTTGAGGGGCTGTTAATATTTGGGGATTTATTTAGCATTGCAGGAGGACAAACATGCATTCCTGAAATAAGTAAAAAATGTGATTTATATTAGCACTTAATACAAAGTGGAGAAAAGGAAAGGAGAATAAAGAAAAGCAAAGCTCTTTCATTTCTGCTAGATAATAAACAGCTTGATTTTATGGAACGTTACAGTACCTTGAAACTCTGCAATGACAGTCCAGTGTTGGAAAATTAAATTCACCACACTGGCTGAGACCCAGCAGAGTTATTGGTTCCTCTGTACCAGTGGCTGGAATGAAAGACTAAGAGGGTGTGCAAAGAACACATTTTTGAAGTGACAGGAAAAACCTCACAGTAAAAAAACATATGTGCTCCTCTAAAGAACATTCCCTGCTCCAACAAGCCCAGCAGAAACAACCTGATTCACATCCAGAACATAACAACCGAACTTGCACTGCCTATCTAAAAAGTCCAAGTTATAGTCTAGAGATTCTTCCAACACAGAGCCAAGAGCTGTAGAATATTCTGTCATATCTACGAGATTTTGTGCAAATTGTGAAACTTAATGTTCTTCTTGAGGTTCCTTCTGCCTTAAAATACATGGATGTCCTGGGGACATTTGTTCCTGCTGCTTTCAATGTAGACTCATGCTGGTTTGAATAAAATTCAAACTCCAGGTGCAGTTGTCCAATGGGGTGAGAAGTTGTATTATTTTGAAAAATATGAACAACAACAAAAATTATTTGTGTGTCTCTTACTGAAGAAGTAGCTTTTAGTTTCTCTGTTTTTATGTGGCTGAGTAATGAAAAAGAGGTTGAAGGCTAAAAAAGAATACATTTAAAGGACAGCCCACTGGTGTAATTTAGTCACTGAGGAGAGATCTGTGAAGAGAGGTGAGGAAACTGCCCCCTGAGTGAGCCCTGTGCTCTGACTCCTTTCCTTCCCTGGCTCCTGGTGGTTCTGCCCACCACAGTTCCCTGAGAGCTCTGACTGCTGCTCCTGTGTCCAGTGCCAGCAGAATGGCCCCACTCCTGGCTGTCACATCTCTACAAATAAATCCAGGGATGGCTCTTCAAATCATTACCCAGCTTTGAGGAGCCCCTCTAATGCTGCCTTTTCTCCCCCTCTTCCTTTAAAGGGAGGTTTTGCTGAACTCCCCAGAGCAGTGTCCAAGGCTGAGCTGACCCTCAGGCGATGCCCGGCTGCATTTCCTGCCCTGTTTTCCCCTGACAGCTCCCAGCCCTCACAGCCTCAGCACTGAGCACAAAGGCTTCCTCCCACTGCCCCTTCTTCAGTCACTTTTGGTGTCCCAGGATCCCAGCCTTCCACCTTTCCCCACTCTGCTTATCTCCACCTGTTTCTCTAGGAAAAATTCTGCCTCTTGGTGCTTTCTTTGCATCCTCCACCTGAGCCTTCCTACTGCTGTTCTTCTTCCCATCCAACTGCCAAACCTATCACCCCCCTTCTTCCCCACGTCCAGCCTCCCCCTCACCAGCCATCCATCCATCTCACAAGGGGGTCTGGATGAAGGGGCAGGGACAGCAAACGTTGCATTTAAATACAGAATTAAAATGCTACCACCATATGGCCCACTCAGATGCAAATGAAGGGAGCTGTGCCAGGGCAGTGCCTTTGCTCTCCCCAACGTGCCACCAATGATGCAGACAGGCTATTCCTGTGCTGGCAGTGCCTGGGCTGGGTGGGAACACACAGCAGAGATGAAGGCAGGAGATTTGTTGACACTTTTGGATATACCTGTCATGCACCCTGCCTTCCTGGCCCCAGGATTCCACAGGAGAAACAGGGCGTAATAAACCTGATTGATTTGTGTTTGTCACTCATCCAAGTGGCTTTCACTTTGGTGTCCCTCAATCTTGCTTTTTCATTTTCCTTTGGAGCCACTGAAATCTCACCTTCTAGAGAATCCAAGCTGTTGGACTTGTCATCTGGTTCAAAATGTCTGCACAGCATGAACAAAATTTACTGTCCTCTGTGCAACCTGCTTTGGTGGCTCTAATAGAAAACACAGCAATCCCTCTTTTATGCTCTGCTAGGAAACAATCTGCCTCTTTTTTTTTTTTTTTTTTTTCAGGAAAAGAAAAGTTTTTGATAGAATTTTTGTTAGCTTTTTATAAACCAGAAAATCCTCAAAATCCAGCATGCAGCCAACAGTACTCACAGTGAATTTAAATCTTTGAATGTCTCTTCTGTAGTTTCTCCTTAGATTCAAAATCTTACTTAAAGCTAAACTTTAATCTTTTAAATTGCCAGGGCTAAAATGTGGCAGAGCAATCACATGACTCGTGGAGCACTGTGTTCAGTTGAAGTGTTAATGTCATCAGCACTAATTTGTTTTTTGTATTTTCTCACTCTAAAATTCCTTGCAGTTGAAATGCATCACTAGTTTATCATATTGTGTCCCTTAATCTGCAAAACAATTCATTCCTTAATAAAATTTTTCAAATGTGACATGTTTTTCAGTAATTTTAAGGCCCCTGACTTTTACAGGAACAAATAGATTTCTTACCCTCTTTGGGTTGTTTATTGTTTTTTGGGTTTTTTTTTTTTTTTTTTTTTTTTTTTGGTTACTCTTTGCCTATAAACTCTGAGTCTTGCTGCTGCCAGCCAGAAAAGCCCCAGTGAGAGACCCAAGGTCACTGGTAGCTGAAGACAGGCACTGCACAAGTAGTTAGGATGAAAGAATATCCCACTGGGCTTTGGACTTACAGTTTCTTGGCTCTGGTGACTTGAAATAAATGTCTCCCCTCTGTCTGGAGCCACCAGTCACATTCTCTCCCTTGTGAAGCACATTGCAGCCAGACTTACACAGGTGAAGAGGATGAAACCCTTCCTCATTTGCTTTATCTCTAATGATACATTGACTTCCCTCTGTTAGGGACAGGGAATATTTTATTGAATATTTTTACTGGCTTCTGCAGAGCCTGGAATTTCACACAAATATTTTAGGGAATTTCACCTCAAAATTTGTTGTAGAGATTTAGGGATATGCAAGGTGTTATTCAGAATGTGCTTTAGGTTTTAAAATACTTCAGATAGGATTTGGCATCGTTCTGGGATTTCCCACCTCATAATTACAGAGAAGATCTTGTGCTTGGAGTCTTTAGACTGAAGTCTAGGTTACCTTTCAGGTTTTAGTTCTGATTTCCCTTGTGATCTTCTGCATGTTGATTAAACCTTTCAGTCCCTATCCTTACAAGTGGGATTAAAACACATCTGTGCTTTATTTGGATGTTACAAAAACCTCACTGATGAGTGGCTACTGTGCTAGCTTATAAAAATCAGAACAAAAATACAAACTTATCAGCAAAATGAACCATCCTGAATCTCTGCCACATGAGACACTTGCAACCATCTGGGAACAGACCACAAAACTTTATTCTTTCAGAGTAATTTTCTGAACTGCCTACTCAGCTCAGTCTCCTATGGTTGGGAAGAAATAAGCAAAAACTCTTCATGAAAGTCTTCACAAAAATACATCATGCTTCTAGCTCAAAGCCATCTCTGACCTCCTACACTGCCCATCTGTGGCTTGTATCTTCACACTATAAAGTGCATAACCAAGCTTGGCTTATGCACTTTATAGTCTGAAGATATAGAAAAAGAAAGGAAAAGGGACTGCAGATAACCTGCTTAATTCTCTCACTTACAAAATGAAAATGTCCTCTGCACCTTGCTTTAACCTTCTATCTTTAACACACATTCAGCAGGGAACACACTCAATTCAGTTTGACTTTAGCTATTATTAATGCTATCTTGGATAAAATCATTCACCAAGCAACCAAAGAGTAACTGGATTTTGGCTCTCCTAAGTAATAAAGTAGAAAGCCATCATGGAGATCTGCTGCTGGAACAGGAATGGACAGATTGTCTGATGTTCCTCTGAGCTGACAGGGCTTGAGCAGGGGTACAATCCTGTGTGATGATCCAGCTGGACAGGAGATATCACAAGCCACAAGGGCAATAGCAGTATGAAGTTTTTTCCATGGCATGAGCGAGGGTGGTAAGAAGCCAGCTGTCAACACAGAAAACTGCAAAAGGTTTCTCAACACGAATATTTAATATTTAGGAATCAGCAGTCACACAAGAAATTCATTTCTGTTCACTCACTGGATCTGAAAGAAGGAATAAGTAAAAAAAACCCAACCTGTCTCTGTCTTTTGGGCCCTGATGAAAAGTGTGCTTTCTTAACAAAAGCCTAAAACTCTATCTGCTTCAAACAGAAATCTCAGATTGTCTGAAACATCAAGGCAGCAGTCAAAATGAGATCCCTGGGAGAGAAAATGCACGAGGTCAGAATGCTGCAGCCTCACAATTTCCACAGTGGAAATAAACAGAGCATCAGGCTTGTACTACACCAAAAGAGGCAGAATTAGGCTGTATTAGTCCCTGGCCTTCAGAATCATTCACAATTCACCTGAAATTAAATAGATTGCATATAAATAGGGAGAGGATAGAGACACATGCCTTGAAGGTCTGAATGAAACGACAAAAAGCAGGTTTAAGCCTCTTACTCAATCACCAAGTGCATCTGCTTTTAGAATGTGCAGGGACACCTCTGGTCCTGAAAATCATGCTGCAGTTTTTCCCCATTGGTTTCCTAAAAATCTCAGAGGAGTTGACTTTTGTCATTTTTGTTCTTCCTTTAAAACACAAAGGACTGAAACAGTAGATTCAGACTTTTGTGAATTTGTTACTGATTTTGCTTCAGTTACAGGGCTCCTCTCTCTTCTTGGCAGTTGCTGTCCTTGCCTTGCTACCCATCCACCTCACTAACTAGACAAAAACTGCAAATACACAGACCTTTGATCTTCCCTCTGTTCCAAGCAGCAGCAACACACTCTTCACTATTTAGATCATTATAGAAGATCACTGGGAAGAACAGGAGAAAATGAGCTATTGCAAAGAAAGCATTCCTTACTGCTATAAACTCCACTCTGGGAATGCCCCAGGAGGGATGCAGCCCCAGGAGAGCAGCAACAAAAAGTAAACTGTGCCCTCTCTGGAGAGAAACTCCTTCTTCAAGCGCTCTGTTGAAGAGAGTGGCTGTGCTGGTAGATCACCTCACTGAGAAGGACAGCTGACAGTCTGAGGAGATGCTGAGACACCCTGGAGGTCAGGCTGGGCTGGAGGTCCTGCCACACTCCTGTGTCCTGGATGTGAGCATCCCCTGGAGAGGGGCACAGCTGGTGCTGCCCCTGGGCTTGTGCTGTTCCATGCTGGGAAGCATTCCTCATGGGGGGATGTGGGACAGGAGGGCAGGCTGCACGCTCTTTGGAACATGTGTTATGGAAATACACCCACAGGTGAAATTTCCAAGTGAAATTCTGCTGCTGCTGCTGCCAGAGCTCCTGCTTGTCCTGCAGGCAGTCCCTGGCAGGACCCAATGGTTTCTGTAGTCTGGTTTTCAGGCCTGAAGTTTCTGGGTTTCTAAAGCTCTGGTTTTCTGATGTTTTGGTTTGCTGAAATTCTTTTCTCAGGAAGAGAACATAACAGAATTGTTTTTGTAACGGTATTCATGTTGTGAATTCTTTCTGTGGGAGGGATTTCTTTTGATGTCTCTCTGGTTTGACCAATGTGGGTGAAGAGGTTTGTCATTATTTCACCAATCGCAGTGGTCTGTGGAAAACTGTATAAAAGGGGAATGATCTCTAAAAATAAATTCATTCTTCAGGCAGCCTTTGAGAGAAAAGAAATCACAAGGAGTCTGTGTGTGTGTGTTATCTCTACAGAGACAGGTTCTCAGGGGTCCAGCCCTGGGAGGGGCTGGTCTCTGCCTCTCGGTACAACCCTTGTTAGAATTGATCCTCACGGTGAAAAACCTGAGCTCTGGGAAAGAGCTTTGTGCAAACTACAGATACACAGTGATCAGAGGTAAGTGGAACATGGGACCTGCTAAAGCTGTGGCAGAAATGGCACCTGATGCTCGTCCAGTGTGCCACCAATGCTAACATTGGATCCCTGGAAACCTTAGTTCAGGCACAGATGCTGCATTCCATAAAACCGTAAAGGAGTGGAGGCTGGCAGGCACTTCCAGCAACATCATAGTCCAGCCCTCCTTGCTCTGAGCAGCAGCATCCAAGCCCTGTTGTTCAGGGCTGTGTCCAGCACAGCCTGAGTTCCTCCAAGGATGGAGATTCTCTGGGCAGCATGTGCTCAATAACAATTTCATCACAGCCTACAAAGTTCAGAACAACTACCCTCCTCACTTCATTTTCTGTCCTTACCTTTGATTTCATGTTCTGCCAGATCAATATAAACCTCATTTGGGTCCTCCTCGTTCACCTTCTGTTCCTGGAAGTCAAGGAACTGGTTTCCTGTGATTTCCCTCTGTTTTTAAGAGAACACCCTTTGGCAAACACTGCTTGGGCCAATACATAGAGGTAATACAGTGTAACCTTCACCTTAAAACAGAAATGTCTGAGGAGTATGCTCTGAAATAAAGTACTGAGAGTCTGTGGTGAATTAATTCCAGTTAAAAATACAAAAATACACATACATGCAGGTAAACTATATGGGAAATAGAAAGAATAAGAATAACATAAGAAAAATACTTAATACACACATTAATCTTACATGTATTAAACTTCATTTGCAAAAGTGGTTCCCAGAAGCCCAGTGGATTATTTTGACTTGTAAAGTTACACGTCAAAGTATTTCCAAGACTGAATTCATAGCTTTGCCATTATAAAGTCAGACCATCACTCCAAGTTATTTTATGCTTTGTTGTGAGGAAAGTTTTTCTTTCTTTCTTGCCACAATGGCCAAAAGTATAAAGAATTGTTCTGACCCTCTAAGCCAGCTTTTATCCACATCTGGCTTTTATTGTTCCTTTCCAAGTTTGCTAAACTGTTGCAAATCTTTTGAAAAATGCATACAAATTGACAGCAGACAATTACATCTGACAAATCAAAAAAACATCTTTGTCATCTCTGGACTCCACTGTACCGCTCTGTATGTGTCTGTCCAAATCCTTCTAATGAGATTTTGGGGCTGTGGGTATTCTGTGTCCACTGATTCAGTTCACTTCAATAGCCATCAGATGGCTGTGAGTGTCCTCTGTTCTGTGCTGATCCTGGCTAAAATTCGAGATGATGAATAAGGGCTATAAATCCCTGCACTTTCCTTGAACATTATATTCATTAAAAGACAAAAAATCAGTTGAGCAATGATGTATGTTGCCAATGTACCCAATCCATCAGGCATTTGACTCAGCTCTCGACTGTAAAGATAGACTGAGATCAATTTTCTTCCTGTCAGCAGCTCAAGTAGATGATTCTCATGCCTTCAGTTCCATTCAGAGAACTCTGTGCTGGGTTTGTTAATTCTGATAAAATCTGCTCTAATTTTGTGAATTCTGATATGCTTAATCTTTGTGAAATATCCCTGAAGGATTGCAGAGAACCACAATTTGACTGAGATCAAAGCTCCGGCAGACATCCAAGTTCAGTTTGATTTGAAGTGACAAACTGTAGACCCTAAGACTTGATTGTGGCTACAGCCCTTTGGGATGCTGCACAGGCTTCAGATCCAAATCCTCTTCATGCTTTGATCACGCTGCGAACTGTTACATGAAAATAAATAAACTGCTTCCCATAAAGGTCGTACTAAACTTGCATTTTGTAAAATTATAAACAATAGTACTTTTCTGCCAGATGCCATCACAGGAAGCTGCTTTCTTCTCTCTGAGCACTCACCATGGGCACAAATCTCACTTGTGAGTTGCACTTTACCCTTTGGTAAAGCCCTGGACACTCCAAAATGTGTCAGCAAGGAAAACCGTGTGAAATTTATCTGTGTGCCTTCTCTGGAGGATAAACAGATCCTGAGCTACTGGAACTATGACCACTGTCTCTAATTCAGCTGAAGAGTACTAGTTTACTCCTGCTAAGGCTGTGGCCTTGTGTAAACTGTTACAGGGCACAAATCAAACCCCTAAGAGCATCAATATGTTCTTCCAGGCAATCCGGATCATCTTAGGCTGCACAATTAAATAGGTCAACCTCAGCAGCTTGATAAAAGACTTCAAAAAGATTGTGTCATTATGGCTTTGATGTTTTGCAGACCTGAACTGCATTTGTAAGTGAATGCACTGGAAGCATTAGCTGAAGAGTGCCTATAATAGCAAGTAGGAAAAACAGAAAGAGAGTCCATAATAATACCCCCTTGCCTTCAAATGGAAATGCTTTCTCATTTAGATAGGAAATTGCACTCATAAACCTGAGCTAAGTATGACCTTATTCTTCTTAGTGTCTACCACTGTGGATAACTATTATATAGAAAAGGATTTTAGATCTGCAGGTCTTTAGAGTCAGAAGTGAAGCTTATTATTGTATCCATTGCTCATAAACTAGCATATAGGTTTTGTGCTGTAAAAAAAGCTAAGTCAGTGCTCTTTGAGTGGCAAAAATATATGTTAGAAGGAAAATAATCTTTCACATGCTGACATATAATGTAATAATTCTATCATAATCAGAGAAAACACGCAGATGCCTCATGGAACTAGTTTAAGTTAAGGTTAAGTTAAGAATCTTAGCAAAGATTTAAATATGAAAGCTGAGAGAGGACGTTTTACAAGGGGGTGCAGTCCCAGGACAAGGGGGAGTGGCTGGCAGTGCCCCAGGGCAGGGCTGGGGGGGATCCTGGGCAGGAATTGTTCCCTGGCAGGGTGGGCAGCCCTGGCACAGGGTGCCCAGAGCAGCTGGGGCTGCCCCTGGATCCCTGGCAGTGCCCAAGGCCAGGCTGGACACTGGGGCTGGGAGCCCCTGGCACAGGGCAGGGGCCCTGACAGGGATGGTGGGAAATGTGATCTTTAGGGTCCCATCCAACTCCAACCACTCTGTGAATGTATCATTCTGTGATTTAAGCATTTCTGTAAGGGGCCCTTGGTTCCTGCAATTTACCATTTCAGCAGACTGTGCAAATAATTTAGTGCCTCTCATTTCACTGTGATTGGCAATTAAAGAGATATAGGACATTTCCATGGTGAAAATTATGTTACGGAAAGATGTATCACTCCTACAGTCATGAGCAGTCACAAATCAGTATTTGGTATTCCCTTTGTAAGTAAAAAAGATAATCATCCACCGTCTTCCTCAAAATACCTTTGAGATTTGATTTCTGGTTCCAAAATGAGACTGAAGTTAAGAAACAAATTCTTTTAGCCAATACACACAGAATCTTTGTAGCCCAGCACCATCCCCCCATTTCCATGACAAGGGGACACTTTTGACACCTGGGACCATTTGGGGTGGGTCAGGTCTCTCCCTCTTCATGGAGGAGCAAGGAGCTGGGCTTAATTTAGTGAGTTTAAAAAAGCAGATAGGGAACCTTGGGAAATGTGAAGACTCTTTATTTTGTCTATCTGTCCTGTTCCTGAGGCTTGCCACAGTGAAATTGTTGCTCGAAATTGCCTTGAAATCCTTTTGCCCTTCTGTATTTGCACATGGTTAGGCAAAGGCAGGTTAAGTGCAACGACTGCTGGATTCACCCTGGTAATTCATCCCGGATCCTTCCATTTGGGAGCTTTCCTTTCCTGGAATCCAGCTCATCACACAATAAAAATCAAACAACTTTTTTTGCTTAGCCATAAACCAGATCCCAGATCTTCAGTACAATGAGCCCTGCAGTGATATTTCCACCCTAAAAGCAACATGAGCAACTGCAGAATTCCAAATTAGAAATGATTAGCCTCTAGGGGAGGTTTAGAATCCTACTTCAGTGACACAAGCTTGCTTTGTAAGCCTCACATGCTTATTTATACAATTATAGATAAAATCCTCCACTAGGACACGGCATCCTACCATGGAAATATATTTCTTTCCCAATTTTACTATAAATAAATATATATATATATATATACATACATCTCCTAACCAGCTGTCCCCTTATTGTCAGCAATTTATAGAAGTATAAACAAAAAAAAAAAAAAAAAAAAAAAAAAACAAACAAAGCAGAGTTTTTAGCCCGTACATAACTTAGAAAGAAATTTGGATCAATAAGGAAGTATGGAAAGCACTTGAATATTCAGATTATGAATTGCATGTATTGGAAATGTGGAGCTGCAAGGCTCCAGAGTTATCAATTTCAATATGAAGCAGTTTATGCCCTTTTCCAAGCAATTTTAGACAAATAACAAAACTAGCAGCAATTGGTCTTAAGTAGCATAAAACTTATTTTAAAGGCAGTTACACCCATCAGCATGGTGTCCCCAAAAATCATCTGTGACCTCCCTGAGACTTGGTGGTTGCTAAAATGGTTCCTCCCACTGCAAACAGATACACTCATTTCTCTCTGTCCTTTGTGGCCTTGTTTACTTCAGGAATATTTGCCGAATTTATAATGGTGCTGACTTACTCCCACCATATTGATAGCATCAATTTTTGCAAAATCAATAGCAAGTTATTTAAAACGTGTAGCTCTCATCCACTACTACCTACTTCTTTATATTATTTTAATGGTGACTTAGAGCTTCCTTAATTGGACCTCATCTTCCTGCCCAACAGACAGGGATAAATCATGGGAATCACTGCACCAGACTTGTTCAGCCCCACTTATAAATGTCTGTGGTAGCTGCCACACTTTCCATCACTGACAAACTTCCAGGGGCTGACCCTTCACAGAAGCCATTGCTCTGGCCTCTGACCAGGTTTTACTGAGAAGTTTTGACAGGGATGTGCTTCAAAATGTGCCAATTCCAGCTCCCCCTGGAGAGCCTTGCCCTTCCCCAGGCTCCAGCCTGGTGGGGATAGTGACAGGAGATGGGGCAGATTTGCACTGTGAAAGAACATATCCAGCACAAACAGGCCTGGGAGACACAGAATCATCATAGTTTCAACTCAAGACTTTTTATAAAATAAATAAACATTCTGCAGTTCTTTATTCATTTGAAGTGCTTCATTAAGTACACAGAAGAAAAAAACACTTCTGTTTTGAGACTCAAAATGGCTCACCTGGAGAAAGATCTGTGTAGGACCTCCCTCGTATGGTCCTGCCAAAGAACAGAGACAAGTTTTAGTCAAAGAAAAGGTCAGAATTTATTAAGATACAGATATTAAGAAGAAAGAGCAGAAATCAATGCTTGTAAGTAACTCTTAGTTAATTCTGTCTCTACAGGTGCATCCTTGCCTCCCAGATTTCAGATTGACCGATGGCTTATCAATTGTGGAACTCCAACCCCTTAACCCTCTGTAAGTTTTTGTCTGTCCTTTCTGTGACCTGGTACCTACTGTCTGCTCTTTTCAGTCTCTCTGCCTGCTCTAGAAGCTCACAAATCCTTGTTGTGACCCTCCCCATATCTCCTCCTGCCTTCCTTCCAATGGAGTCTCTGGAATTCTCTCTGCTTTGGATATTCGGTTGCCAACAGCAAACAAAACATCTCCTTGTTCTTCCAGAGGGCTCATCCCAGTCACTGAGGAACAGAGCACAAAGGAAGAACAAATGAATATAACATGCTCTATCCAGCATATCCCTAAGTACACAATCAGTTCAAATATGAACCCTTGCTCAAAGCAACACCACCAGAATCCTCCCTGATTTAGAAGGGAAGGTGAAACAGCAGCAATAACCCCTCTGTGCATCCCAGAGCCCTTCACAGCAGCAGATGGATGATATCTCCATTTCATTCAGACATGGACTAACAAAGTTTACTGAGACACTGCTAAAATAACCCCCTTGTGTCACACAGGCTGAGTGTTCCAAAGGGGAAGCAGAAGGGATTTCCATAAAAAAGTCTCAAAAGGAAGGTTCAAGAGCAAGTCCTTAATGTGATGTGGTGCAGACACCAAGATATGTCAAAGAATTTCAATTTACATGGCCAAGGAAGCCCATACATAAAATTTTGGTGCTAAATATAATACATTAAAATCTTATTATTACATCATTCTGCTTCTAGTTTTCCATGCTCGTGATGAACTTAGTTAATTATGTTACAAATAGCATTGAGAAATATTCTGAATAGCAAGTAAAAAATGTAGTAATTTGGGATTCTAGTCATTAAGGAATCTCTACACTTAGTGATTGCTGTCATCATGGATGATCTAACAGCCATTTGAGCTCTGTATTTGCTGAGAATAATCATAACTCTTCAGGGAGAATTTATACACTGTCTAGCAACTCTGGACCTTTTGACTCTGCCCAGAGGCAATTAAGCTCTTTATAATGGCATCAGGAGAATCCCAGGAAGATTTTTTTTCCCTGTGTCTCTCTATGCCATCTCTCCCTGCATCTCCTTTTTCATTTAAGTATATTCTAAAGAGAGAAGGTATAATCACATTATGACTGTGAAACTAGAAATTATTCTCCTAAATGGTAGACCACCCATCTCTTCCAATAATGTGACAGGAGCAGAGGGGCATGGATAGTCTGTGGCTATCCTGGAAGCCAGGATAAAGCAACTTTTGCTCCTGTATAAGCTACCAATGTTCTCCAGGACTCCTGAATTCACACACACACACACACACACACACACACACACACACACACACCCCCAACAATAAGCAGAGTACAAATGTATTTGCTTCTCTTCCCTAATGCTACATCATTATCATGAAAAATCCAACATGTTATTTTATATAAAGCCATAAACATGATTAACTGGAGCACTAATTCTCCTGCAGACAATAAGCAAGCTTTCAGCTTCACAATCAGTCCCACTGACATAGAGATTGTGGAAGAAATGAGATTTCCATAGACAGACTGAGAATTTTATTCCTGTGTTACTTTGTGGTTATATCTGCCCCCAAATCAAGGGCCTGGTTCATGCAGTACTAACCCAGGATGAAATCCTGCTGGATTTCAAAGTCGTTTTGCTGGTGCTCAGACTTCAGGAGTGTCAGGGTAACTAAATGTACTCTGACATGTGAAATGAAAGGCTTCTGAGTCTCTTACAAATGCATTTTCCCGTCAGAGTAAGAAGGAAATGTCAGGAGCACTTTATTAGATGCCACACACTTAAGCAATTTGGGGTTGGTTTTCAGAATCTCTACGTTTGCTGTGTCCAGGTGGGCAAGGAGTTTCCCTGGACCTCTGTACTGCCACTGCTTCCCTCCCTCTGCTGCTGCAATTGCTCTCTTCGGAGACAAAACTTTGTGTCAAGACACAGATGT
This sequence comes from Sitta carolinensis, assembly GCA_032173965.1. Classification (NCBI taxonomy): domain Eukaryota; kingdom Metazoa; phylum Chordata; class Aves; order Passeriformes; family Sittidae; genus Sitta; species Sitta carolinensis. Next base: position 7,227,547 of record CM063292.1, read on the forward strand.
TTTATAGCATCCCCTGTTTCTTACTACAGAACAAGAGCTGAAGTTCTGGAGACATTCTAAGAACATAATAATGCTCACTTTATTCACCGGGATATTGTGCTTTTTACATACTTTGAAGGAAGTTTATTTTTAATACTAACACTAATTTAGCTTGTTTGCATCTTTCGATTTCAAACAACTTTTTCCACTTTTTTTCTTCATCATGTCTTCTATATATAAATGATCTGTAGAGTACAAATGAACATTAACATCATGAGCTAGCATTATTTTAAAATCAATATGGGAAAATATAGCATCAAGCAGACACTTTTAAAGACTGAATCCTCTGGTATAATTAGCACAGCCCTGCATTAGCCCTGGGCAAGTAAAACGAGATAGATGACCTAGAGAGAGGGGGAATTTTTTTTTTAAGTGTGCACTGGAATGTATTAGTGCCAGATTAGTCTTGCCAAGAACCTCTCCTGCATCTTTGAGGAAAAGACGCAACGGAGAGAAAACTCTTTGGAAATAATTACAATACCATATAGAACAGGTATTAAAGAAAAAACCCATAGATTTGAATTAAAGCCCTGCAGGATTATTGTGATAATTTGGACACCTGAATAGCAATGACTTCAACCACTGCATCATTATCACTTATCCCTGGCTTCAGAGACCACAGGGGACAAAAGCAGGAGCTGCAAGTCTCTTCAGCCTTGCATGTTTCTAGTTCTGAGCAGTCTGGGAACAACTGGAAAGATTGGGATAGACATGGATATAGATATAGATATATTCTGTCCTTATGTTCTGCTAGCTATATTCTTATTTGGTGGATGGTTTTAAAACTATTTTGCCACATCTGAATTGTTGTTAAAACTCGCAAGGACAGAGCTCACCTGGGACACTGCTTAGTTTAACAGAGCCATATTTACAGTTACAGGATAAAGCAGTGGCATAGCTGATGGAAGAATTAAAAGATGAAAAATTGCTCTATCCAGTTTAAATGCCTCCTCTGTTGTGATGGTTAATATATATATTTAATTGTTTTACCTGTGGTTTGACCTACAAACTCACAAACTGTTTTTTTTCGAGACATGTGTAGAGAGGTGTCTTTTTAAGGTGAGCAGAGTTTAATTTGAGGAAATGACAAAGATATCTAAATATAAAGTCCTTCTGGTAGCTTGGCATTGACCCCAGTGAAACTTTTCAGATAAAGCATGCTGGAAGTGACAAGTACACGAGCAGGACTTTTTGTTTACCTCCAGGGCAGCACAGTCATTCACAGCCTGAAGAAGTTTCTCCGATGATAACGTTACAACTTTGTGTTGTATTTAATCCCCACATTAATAAGGCTCTGAAAAAAATCCTGAATAAAGACCTTGCTGGGGAAGACAGCCAATAACACATCATTCAAAGGGTAGCCAAGAAGGAAAGTGGGCAGTGATGGTGAAGAGACAGTAATTGGTTTCCCCTGTACCTGTCAGAAAGCTGCTCAGTTGCTATATATTTAAAACCCTCTTCAGGTATAAACCAGATCACAGGGGACATCCACCCCTGAATGTTATCCACAGCTTTGTATAGAACAAAGAATACAAGTATTAATTTCACAAAGCTGGCAGGGAATGGAATTACCAAGGAAGTCCCATCCAATCTAGGTTATTAAATTAGCATATCTAGGAACTTCAGGAAGGAAAATGTATTTTACAAAGTGACACAGAGGCTGGGGAAGTGACTCCCTCTGTCCTTTCCTGTCTCTCTTATCTCCATTTGCAGTACCATTAACAGAGAGGTTTTACCCTGCTAACAGTGTTTGATATTTAGGGCCAGGAGTGCACAATTGCTGCAATATGGCAGCACCAGTGCAGCACTGCAATGCTGCCTTGCCAACGGCTGAGCTCCTACAGGCACTGGCAATCTCACCCACACATGTGAACATTCCAGAATTCATCTCCCTTTGAACTAAGGGAAGTTGGACCAAATATTATAATTTGGTTTTGATTCCTCTCTCAACAACAAACTGATAAAACCCACAAGGACCCACCAAGCCTAAGGAGTTACATTCCCAGTATCGTTTGTTTTTTAGCATACTAATTTTTATTTATCTTTTCCTCTGGATCCCTGCAGAAACGAAATTAACATTTTTAACTGCATGTTTTACCTTTGCCACAATAAAATAAAAGAGTTATGGCTAAGCTTTTGAGCATCAAAATCAAATGCAGTATTGGTAAAGCAATTTCTGTGGAATTTGTAAACCATATATTGCCTGGAAGAGTCTGCTGTTGATAGTCATTTTGGACCAAGTCCTTTATAGCTGCTTATTCTAACTTGGCGTTTCCAGCCTGTTAAAATGTCATATGGATAAAGAAGTAAATTTTGACAGCTGTGACAGGATTAGCATTGCCAAGGAAATCCTGGTACTCATATGTTTCAGTACATCTATTTTGCTTTGTCTCTGGCCTTGCCTGAACTAAAAATTACCTTCAGGGACAAGAAGAGAAACATAACAAAAGAAAGAACTGAAATATTGTTATTCTTTTGATGCTTGAAATTATAGGAATAAGAAGAAATCTTTTAAGGTCGTTATTTAAAGCATTGTTCAGATTTTGAGGGAACACTGGCTGCTCTCTTCAAGGACGTGGCCAATGTGGATTTTGTGTGGGCACACTGAGTTACAGGGGGGGTTTGCTCATGTGTGTATTAGAGGAGAAGCACTGGAGGGTTCCTGTGGCATCAGCCACTCAATCTGTTCAGCCATGTGCAAAAGGCACAAGGCAAACCCCAGATGGTACCTGCAGCATCCAGAGCTTTTGGACCAGAGGAATTGCCATGATGGATCCAGCCAATTCCAGTATCCTATCTCTGATGAGCACCAGTATCCAAACCCACAGAAACCACGAGGAGACGGTGGACAAAGGCAACTCAAAAGTAACACTGATTCTCCTCCCCTTCCAACAATACAAAACTCAAATAGCAGGAAAGACAAGGAGTGGCAATAACTGTTATTTGTACTGCCATTCACATTCTGCCTCCCAAGGTTCACTCCTGAAGATTTCCAGACATAAAGAGCATGCAAGTTACAGCAATTGAAATGCTGATTTATAGGGCTGAAATACCATCCCCAGAAACACAATCTCCCAGCAAGTACCAGGTCTAGTAGCTGTGGTAGTTCTGATGTAATTCCTCTGAGCAACTGGAAAAGGGGATATAGAGGCAGTAAAGTGGTAATAAATATTTGATTCAAGGTTACCAAATGCTTAGCTTTAGTCTTAATTCATGACAAGGCTGTGTTTAGAAATATGCAACATCTTAGGAATGTTCTTTCCTACGCAGCTATTTCATTGCATGCAGCCATATATTTGTGGAACTAGAAAGATGGCTGTGGATTTGCCACTACAACTTTCTGTGCTGTGTTTATACTGACACAACTAAACGGACTCTTCTTTTGATCTCTGACTTTTCAAAACTACCACATTCAGGTATCTGCAAGGTCTCCACATCTTGATTCACATCTCAGATTTTGTCTTCAGAATTTCACTAATTTGCCTGTTCTTAAGCTGCTGAAATTTATACAGTAACAGTGTGGGGTACAGCTCAGTACCCACCATCAAGACTTATCTTTATACAGAATAGTAAAAAGACCTTCCTTTCCAAAACCAGTCACTGTGTGCCCATCTGTTTATTCTGACTGAAAGATACACATAGCAGCAACAATTTTGTGAGACATGCACATCTCCAACCGTGTTCTAATGGTATGAAAATAGCCATTGACCACTGTGTTCCCTTTGGGCAATCACATAAAACACCACAGAGGATATTCTGCTGCCTTCTGGTTCTTTGAAAAGCTCTTGCAGGTGAGGCTTGCGTTTCAATGTATAATTTACAAGCACTGAAATGCTAATGTTAACACCACTTTGCAGCACACTCCCTGGAGGGATGTGCTGTTTCATCGGAGATGCCTTTCCTGAGGGTTTACAGAGCCACTCCACAGCCTGTTCTTGCCTTCACCCTTTCCCTCTTCCCCCTCTTTCCTACAGCAGATCAGAACAAACACGATGCTCATCACACCCTGCCAGTTCACAAGCACAGCCCCAAGAGCAGCCAGCAGCCACAAAAAAGCCACCAGCACTTGGCCACTGGTGAAATACGTGCCCTTCTCAAGGAAAAGCAGTGTTTGCCCATTCTTTTGTTAGAACAGCCTCTTTGTTGCCTAGCTAATGAAAATGCTACAGCTGACAGTCAGAACTTATTAAAAAAAAAAAAAAAAACAAAAAAAAACAAAAAAACAACAAAAAAAAAAAAACAGAGAAAGGCCTTAAGGGAAGGGTGGCTCCAGGAGTTCTTTATGTGTGAGCTGATTGAGGGTCAAAGATACCAAGGGATTTAGGTACCCAAAGCTGGATGGTGTGTTAGACGTTCAAAATACTTGAGGGCTTCTCTAAAATTCTAAACCCAGCAATCCTAGTGTGCCAAATTCCTAAATGCATGAAAAATCTGGCCCCCAAAATGCCAAGAGCCTCATGTAACAAAAGTTGCTGTATTGTGACATACATTATCTGTCTCCCTTTAATTGCACACTGGAAGCCTTGCCACTGCTTTCAGCACCCATTTCACACTTGCAGGCTTTCCTTCACACTCGTGCTGCTGGTGGGGATGTCAGGCTCAGTCAATTTGCATTTGTGAATGTGGGGTTTTGCACGGGCACGCAGGTGCACTCGACACCAGTTATGTTTTTTATGCCAAATGCTAATGGATTTAGCTTTGGAAGAACTCAACCAAGCTCCTGCACTTTTCCGTTTCACCTGTCCTGTGTAGAAATGCAGAGTGCAGTACTGCAGTGAGCCACAAGTACCAGTGGGCTTGGAGCACCTCCAGGGATGGCAGCTCTGCTCAGGACTGTTTTCTCTCTCTCTTCAGTATTTGATCCTTTTGATTTTTGACATTGTTTGCATCATGTAAAAATGATATTCGCTGAATAGTGAAACTAGCGTGTGCTACACAAAATGCCTCAGGCTGTTTGAAAGATTTTGTAGCTGAAACATTGACAGTATTCTGCCAATGGTCCTTTAAATACTTGAGTAAAATACAAACACAGATTAAAATTGTTGAGAATGCTATATTTATACATTTATAGACAATTTCTCTCTTTGAAGATTTTATTACCCACACACCTCCACTTAATCCCGCTGTTATTACAACAGCCAAGTTCATGATACTGCAGCTAAGGTTTTGTCAGCACTTTAATTATTGACTTGTTTGTACCATGACTACAAAGCATCTTCCTTGTCTGAACTTGCTGCTGAGGCTTCAGGTCTTTTAGTGGTTCCTCAGATAAACCCCTGCCTGTACCTTGTGAACTCCCAGCTCTGCCAGGAATAACCTCAACACCTAAAGACCACTTTGAAACCCCTCTAAACCTGGCGATGGAGACAGCTCATCAAGAATCAACAGTAAAATCTTTTAGAATGCTCATTACAGCCAAAAATAACCAGCCACTGACTTCATTTCCATAGACACAAGAAAAGTTTTTGCTTTGATAGCAGACACAATATTTTCAGTGGTCACATCTAAACAAGTTTTGCCACTAATTTTTGAGTGTTTTGTACTCTTTTAGTCATACTTTTCTATTGTGTGTTTATAAAACATTATTTTAAAATATATATAATTAATATCTAGAAAGACTGGAGGGATTCAGAAATTCTTCTAGTTGATTAGATTAATTACTGCAAAGTTTTAAGTCAAGTGTAATTAATTAGTAGCTGTTCCGATGAAATTTTAAGAGAGGTAAGGGTCAAGCTACTTCTCCTGTTAGTCAAAATGCTTCCTGCATTGCAGCTTGAAGAGGTTTCTGAATCTTAGAAAGGATCTTTGACATCTTACACGAGCAGCACCACAGCACCCAGGGATCCGAAGAGTGAGAGGAAAGGTGGGAGCAGCAAGAGCTCCTCAAGGCCCCTCCTGAGTGCCCCTGCAGCAGCCCCTGGAGCCATGCTGAGACACCTGCCAGGTTAACAGTTCTTTCCATTTGCATCAAAGTGCCTGAGCTGGAGGGAGCTGATCCCAGTTTGTTTTTCATTGTTTCTGCTAGAATTATCAGTCATACATAGGTTAGACAATGGACTTTACATATTTTGAATTTCTGTTCAGTTTTGTTGTCTCTTGCAGTGTGACACAGCTTTTACAGGGTTTGGGCAGTTAATGGGGGATCAGATTTACAAATGTGAGTCAGCCTCAAAACACAGGGAAAGTTCTCTCAGAACTGAAAAACGTCTAAGTGAATGTGTTGCTCTTCAGATGGAGCTGAGGAGCTTTTCTACATTTTTTTTTTACCTTAACACCTTATTTTGCATAAAAACCTCAGCAAGTCAGTATTGCCTAGCCCTCCTTTCCATGTTTTGTTAGAAAACAGGGAAAATATACTGCTGTGGTATTTTAACTTCTTTTTCTTCTCCTCTCTTGTTGGCTAATTATTTCTTTGAGGTTAAACAGCTAATTATGTCTATATCAGAGCTCTTTGAGAAGCAAGAATCACTTTTTGTTGTTGATAATTAAATGAATTGAGCTTGATTCTTGATTTGGGATACAGTTCTAGGCATTTTTCTTCCTTGTGCACAGTATAAAGTAATAAAAATAATTGTAAGTTATGTTTTGTTGATGACAGAATAGAGACAGCTTTTCAACTGTGGAGTAAAAGGTTCTGTAAATTGATTTAAATTAATAAGGGTGAGAGGAAGGAGGAAAGAAGGGGAATTGTACCCCTTCTACTCATTCTTGAACAGCTTTAACAATCTGACAAGAGTTAGAGGATCCATCAGAAATTCACATGATATTTAGGAGAATATTATGCATTTCCTTTCACGACTGTCATGTGACTGTGCTGTAGATATTTTTCCCCTTTAATTTCCCTCATCAAGTCCTGTGCATGTTTTTTTCCCTGTCATAGTTGCCAGTGGAACTCCAAGGAGCTGCAAGCTCTTATGCAGAGGTCAGGTATGCTGCAGACAGCACCTATACTCCTCACTCTGGAAATAGTGCCCTCTTTGATCTGAGAGATATTGTCTGCCAGCATAAAAAGTGTTTCAGTCTTCATGCTAACTGTGCTCTGACTGTCTCCTGACCAGAGAATCTCACCTGTACCCAGATGCACAAATTATAAATAGCACAGAAAGGGAGAGGGGTCTACAGCAGGGCTTAAGCTCTAACCTCTAAATTTAGAAAGAGCTGAGAGTTGCAACAAAACATGCAGCTTTCATTCCAAGTGCTTCTCTGAGCTGGGATCCAGCAGCCAAATGCTGAAAGCTTTATTAAAGGTCTGTGTATAATTCCTCTCTCCTAGGTCACTTTAAAACACATCTTTATTTCAACCAGCCTTGTTGGCATTACCAATGCTGTGGAGGGTGAATGTCAATGTGGACATAATCTCACTGTGCACTGGTCACATCTGGAGAATTCCCTGTCTGTGTGTTTTGGTTTGAAGGACAGGTGTGTGCTGATGAAGGCAGGAGCCTCCTTTGGAATGGAGAATGCAAACCCCTCCCTCCAAATTATTGTAATTCTGAATTTCAGGGCTCTCAGGCACAGCTATGGGGATAGCAATAGCAGTTCTTTATGAGGAGAACTCCAGTAAGAGTGCAGCAATAGCAGCAGCAAGGCCAGTGGCAGAGTCCGAATCCCCCCTGCCCCTGTGGGTCAGGGTGTTGGCAGCAGAGCCATTCCAGGGGCTGCAGCCTCCTGCAGGGGCAGCTGTGGCTCTGCTGGAGCAGGGATCCTGCAGCAAGGGGCACATTGCCTGGGCAGGGCCAGTGGAGCTGTGGCTGGGCCTGCTCTCCCTCTGGGAATGCAGTGGCAAGGCTGAGTGCAGTGTGGCCAGGGGCAGAGGGGCTGCAGGCAGGAATGCTTGGCTCCTGGCCTGGCTGCAGCCTCTGCCAGGGGCTGGGCTCAGTTTATCAGCCCTGCAGGGACACTCAGTGGCCCAGGAGCAGAGAGAGCTCCTGCAGGGAGGATGGGTGCTGGCAGAGAGAAAGAAAACTGCCCCAGCTGCTTTGGCACAGCTGCCCCATGAACATAGCATTAACAGCTGCCCTTCTCCCCCAGAGTTATTAGCGATGGGTCCTGGAAGAGATAAAAACCACTGCTCTACCTGGTTTCAACAGATGGTGACAGAATCCATACTGCAGCCCAAGGCAGTGTGTGAGGATGGAATCAAAGGCTGCAGACACTGCTGGGAATGGGGATACCCATGGACTGTGGCCTCAGGTGCAATTCAACTTTGCCTAAGGTGGGGAAACAAACCTGGAGCACAGCAGGGATAGGTCTTCACTGAGTGGAGGTGTTTGGGGAAATAAGAGCTCTGGGGGAGAAGCAGAATCTTGGGATAACCTTTCTGGCTGGTGACAGTAAGCAATCAATACTGGCTGGGCTGGAGGGCTCTGGCCTGGCTCTCTGGGTAACCCATGCTCAGCTTTGCTGGTTTGCCACACTCAACACTCCCACGCCTGCAGTGCAGAGACTCTGATTCACTGGTTTGTCTTTTTAGTATTTATGTCCTCCTGCAAGAGTTATTTAAATATTTCCAAGCCTAGTTTAAACCACTAAATCTCTCCTCTCCCCATCTCAACCCCAAATCTGAATATACAGAACCACACCCCTGACATATATGACTGACATTACCTAACTATGGGGATCACAAGTGGAAGTCTCTAGCAATAAACCTCTGTCACTTTGGGAACCCAACTTTTGTACAAATTTACTTTCTTTCTTTCCTCCAAAAAACTGAGAGCAAAGAAATTTTTCATTCTTACACTGCCAAGGAATTATTTAATATCCAGCTTGAATCTTCCAGGTGCCCCCACAATGCAGTATGTCTATGAACTGGCAAAGGTCACTTCAATCCAGGCTGGATTTTGACTCTCTCGAGCTGTTGTACAATTAGATCCATACTGTGTATTTTTAGTCTGGGTGGGAATATGTTCCTTTTTGACTTCTAAAATCCCTAAGATTCTCTTCAACATCTGACACCAACTTTAAGGCAGTTAATGCTTCATTTGCAGTTTCTTCTCCTGCATTTACATTTCTCAGCTGTAGAACTACAGAGAAATGTGCTTCACTAGGTTACAGCTCTGTCAGCCAGGACAGTTTCAAACAACAAAAAAATCCTGTGACCCTTTCACTGGGGTGTGCTGTCATGTTGGTGTTTGCTTCTCTTCAGGAAATAACACATGTGGAATACATAAATGTTTAGATTGGCAAAGGGCATTAGGAAAATAATAATTTAAAAAATAAGAACTGCAAAATGGTGGTTTTTATGGAAGTGTTCTTCAAAATCCTAACAGCAAAAGCTCATGGAATATAATAGAAAATAAATATTTCTTTTGTATGCTCAAATCTAGGTTTGCAGATAGACTCTTTATATAGTTACATTTCCACCTCTATTAAAAAAATCAAACTTATTTGCATGACAAAGATATTTTCCTTCTGCTAAATTATTCTAATGGGACTTGGTAGAGATAAAAGTAAACTGTTAAAATATTCTGCATGGCTAAGTCTGCTATCTGCAGGTAATATTCATTCACTAAGATAACATTTTTAGGGTTTGGAACCTAGCTTCTTGAGGGTAAAAATAAGCCTTTATCTGTCCTTCAGGATTATTAACAGTAAGTGATTTCCACATTAACATCAATAGCAATAATGAAGATGTCCTTTTCAATTCATCCCGGGCAACTTTGAGTGAGAACTGTTATTTGGCTAGGCTTCACTCTTAATAGAGTCCAAAGATAATTGGGTATTGAAAATTCCATCTAAATCAACCAAATAAATCTTTCGGTTACCAAATTAATAATTTCATTGATGCCATCAGCCTTCAATTTTCACTCCATTAAATTCCTAAATTCATCTGAGAATGGCACAGCAAACAAATTAAAATGAGTTTCTTATAAAAATGAGAATGATAAGATTATGCCTTCTAAAAAAGCAATTTAACTCCAATAAATTATTTTTAAATTATTAAATGAGGCATTGCATTAACTATAAAAGAGGAACATAAAAGGGCACCAGCCTACAGAAAATAAGACATCTATAGACCTCTATAACCTTGGACAATTATATCTGTAATAATTGGCTCATAAAACTTTATGGCAACTTGTACAATATTCCTTTTTCCTTAAGATAGCATTGTGATCAGCAGGATGATTAGACAGAGAGGAACAGAGCCTTTTTTTTCCTCAGGAGCACGTGGCTAAATGTTTCCAAATAGCCTCTCGTTGCTTTGGAACACAGAGCATTAGAGCAGAGTGTTACCTGCTCGGAGTGCAGTATTAACTCACATTTAAACTACATCAGGCTGCAGGAAGGCACCTTAGTGTCAGGAGGAATTCAGGGTCCAAGACAAGCAAATTCCATGACTGCTTTCTTTAGAATGTGTGCTCAGTGCATTGAAGGCTTGAACCTTTAAATGTCAGGTTCAATACATTGTCTCCCTTCTCAGTTCTTCTTCCATCAACTTCACAGGAGGCTGAAATTCTGAGGAATGAACAAAAACAAAACAGCAAGAGACTGCAGTAACATCTTGATAGCAAAGCAGTGTGGATAAGAGATGTATTTCATAATTATTCTGAAAAAAAGGGTAAACACTGCCTCCTGCTCGTGGGGGAAGTCCATCAGTAATGCACAAAAACCCAAACACGTGGAGCTGGAGAAGTGTTCCCTGTGTCCTTGACCTGGAGGTCTGTGGGGTAGCACTGGGGCTGTGGAGGGAAAGGCTCAGCTGTGGCTGCCCTGGCACTGACAGCTCACTCCCCTCCAGCAGCTCCTACATGCTCTCTCTGCCCTCAAAGGGACAGAGCCTCCTGTGGACCAGGTGGCTGTGTGAAGACACTGCCCTCTCTGCTGGACACCCCTCAGGGATGGGGGGCTGTGTTCACACAATGGACACTGCCCTCTCTCTGACATGTACAACACCCTGTGCCCCAGTGTGGGAAGGCAGGCCAGCTCCCTTTGATCCCAGCGAGGCACCACAGCTCAGAGGAGGGAACTGTGAGGAAGCCAGATGGACTCCTTGTTTTCAGGAGATAACAGCACAGAGAGCCACTCTAAACCACAACTCCTAATGAAAGCCTTGTGGGCACACATTAAACCCTTCCCAAAGATCCTCTCTTGCTTCCTCTCACTACAATGAACCAGCCTTCCCTCAATCCAGAGATGAACCCCTGCTGATTCCAGTAATTCTTGCTTCTATAAGCTAAATCCTTTTGTGGCTTTCCTTCATTCTCCATTCTGCACATTCTAGCTAAATTTAAAACGAAACAGGTACCAAACCAGGCAACATTAAAGAACCAGAGGCATGAACTCTATCCAACAATGTGAGTTCTGTTTGAATTAATGCACTACAGGGTTTAGATATCCCCGATTTCTTCACCTTTGATTTCCCAGTGATGTCCAGAATAAATAATTGCCTTATTAAAGGACTTCTGAAGCCAATAGAGCAAGGTAAAAAACACTGAAGTCACCAATTTGGCCTTTGATTCTGTCTGACAGAAAATTAAAAATGAATGAAAAAGAATTAATAATAAATGTATTCATGGCCTTATTGGGATTCATGACTCTCTTGCCAACATTAAATAGGTTCAACCAATTGTTCTCTTTAAAGTGAAACAGCATAAGAAAACCAACTGTTGAAGTAGTATCAGTATTTTCCTTTGGTAGAGTAAATTTGTAAAAAGACCCAAATAACATAGCATTGCTTCAATAACAAAATCCTTAAAGTTAAGATCCACTCCATCTGCCAAAGGACAGGGGGCATTTTATGTCTGAATCTGTACAATTAATACGATTAATAAACCCTTCTTAAGTAACAGCTTAAACACATGGGGTTTCACAGAGGTACAAAACTGTGGTGGAACAAAACAAAGTCTGGGCATGGAAGATGGCAGGAAATAACTGAAGGACACTTGTATGGGGTGCTGCCTTCACAAGCAGTTACAACAATGCAGATTTGTAGAGCAACGTGGGGATCCTCAGGAGCCACAGGAACGTTTGGGACAGAAGGGCACTTCTCCTCCTTAGGTTTGCAGTCAGCTTCAGGAGGGTCAGCTGAGATCTCAGCAGTTTGCTCTGGCTTTTATTCACTCAGGTCCTGAAAGCTCCCAGGGCAAAGGCCTTGTGTTGTGACCTGTAGCTGTCAGTCAGGTGGAAGGGTACCTCCATGGGTCAGCTCTGAGTTCTTGGTTCCATTTCTGTGCACTGTCCCTGTCCCCAGGAAGCACTGGGAACAGCCTGGTCTCATCACAGCTAAGCAGCAGAAGGATCTGAAACTCCTCTGAGCCCAGCCCCTCCTCCTGACTGTGACCAGCATCAGATCCTCAAGCAAGAGTGAGTGCAGCTTTGGCAGGAGCCCTTCAGCTTGTCCCAGCCTGCAGGCGGCTGAGCTGTTCAGTTCTACTGGCAGGGCTTTTCTCACCCCTTCTCTGATCAGTCTCCCACAATTACATACAATGATCCCCAAACAGTGAAAGTCTGACAATGAAAAAAATATCCTTTAAATTACCAAAATCTGAGAGGAGAAAGCTTTACCATTTTCAATGCATATCTGGGAAAATGAAGCAAAATGAGACTGAGGAACTTGTAAAGGATAGCAGACAATGGCAGGTCAGTGGCACTGGGTACAGTTGTGAATGATGTCAGTGTGACATTCATCAGGGAAGCACAAATTCCATCTAGCTCAGGGACTGAAGTAAGAGCTCGTTCACTAAAAGTCACCCTGCTGTGGGTCAGTGCAGTGAGGCAGCTCTCGAGCAGTCCTTGCCCTGCATGGGTGCAGGGAATGTTCTCAGCAGAGCTGTGGGATGTGGTGCCTGCCTGCTCGGAGCTGCACAGCTCTGCAGAGGCAGCAGGAGCTGGGGCACCAACCAGCTCTCCTGCAGCTCAGCTTGCCAGGGCCATTACTCCTGGCTCCAGCTGGAAGAGAGATAGTTTTCTTCCTGTGCTTTGGGTTTAGCAGGAAGATACTGTGTGTGACAGGAGGATGTTCCAGCTGTTGCTCTCCCTAGGTCAAGGGTCTCAGTTCCCCACTATCTGCAGTGAGGAGGGGCACAGGATCCAGGGGGAGCTCAGCCAGGACAGCTGAGGCACAGGGATATTGCAGACCACAGAGGGTCACACCCAGTGTACAAACTGGGAGATGGGTGGGAAGGGCTGGGGCAGGAGCTGGGCTTGGGCCAGGGGGTTGAGCAATTCCATCGTGCATGGCTTGGTTTTAATTGGCTTTTACTCCTCTCTCTCTTTCGCCCTTTTGCATTATTATCGTCATATTTCACTTCATGTCATTTATTAAATTATCTCAACCTGTGGTTTTACCTGCCTGATTCTCCCCATGCTGCCAGCCTGTGTGAGTGTGGGTGGCTGTGTGGGGCTGGGGTTAGACCACAACACAATTCCCAAATTCCATCCCTGCACGGGGCCCAGGAGACATTATCCAGCAGTTCTTCCCACAGTACTCAAGAGCAAAGCAATTTTGCTCCCTTAAAATGGGATGACAAGCTACACACCAGAAAAATACTGATTTATGGAGTTGAAATGAGTAAATTTAAATTAAGATCTGTAAATGATGGGCAAGAATGTCTAATATAACAAGCCCTTTAATGTCATGCATGTTCCCATGTTTTAATTAATAAATAACATTATCTACTATTATGCTTTCAATCCACTTGTTTGGTTAGGGTTGACATTTTATATCACTGTATTTACTGATTAGATCCAGAGTCAAAGGAAAAGGAATATAAATTAGTTTTTCTAATTACTGCAAGGCTATATCCACTGCCAGTCTATTTCCAAAGTAATTTCTGTGGCTCATTCCCTGGAAACCGACTTGCAAAAGACAAGACTAAAACAACTCTAGATCTTTGATTGGGGAAGAAAAAGAAAAAAGGCCAAAAATCCTGGCAAAGTCTGAAGCTGCACAGCTGGTGAGAAAACTGATTGTCCAGACTCCAGCACCAAAGCCTCAACTCCACAACACAGGGTACCCAGATCAAGTGTTCTATTAATTCGCAAGAGCCTGTTGTGGCCTTGCTCATTCAGGAAAATCAAGGAATATCTGCCCTGGTGTCAAAGAAAATTACAGTGCCAGAAATAAATGCAATGCTAAATTAGCAGACAAGAAATAAGGTAAAAAATGTACCTCTTAAAAAAACCCAAACCAAATGCTTTCTGCAGCTCAGAGTAACAATGAAGGAATATTTGTATACAAAAAATAAAGGAAATAATCTTTGCTGAGAGAAGTAAATTCCTTATCTTTATATACGTGCATTTTCTGCCTTTTTTATTTTGAAAATTGATTTAGTATTTGGCTGTTGGATCAAATTGATTAACAAGATAATTCCAATAACTTCAGTGGCTTATTCACCGGGATAAATTTAAAGCTCATGTAAATATATCTGTAGATTTCAATCGGTTTTGGAACAGGACTTGTATGCAAATTTGCAAAGTGATACAGAATGTATCTCATTGGGGCACATTAGCTTAAATATTCTTGTCAAAACCATACCCCATCTCCAATCCATAAAATTAAATAAGAGCTCATAAACTTATAAATATGTTTATTAGTCTTTCAGAGACAGGCACAGACTAGTAAACATTTCAAAGTCTGCATCCCTCTAGCCCCAAGGGTGCCTTCTTTAAAGAAGTCATTGATTTTTGTCATCAAAAAACAAGTATTCAAGTAACAGTCTCAAACACAAGCTGATGGTAAAGTACCCAGGATTCCCAAAGGTGCCATCTGTAAAAGGATCATTGATTTCGACCTTTTGGGTGGATTTGTCTTTTTTCCTAGTGTTTTATTATGTACATCAATAACAGGGAAGGCAAAGACAAAATGAGAGAGAGAAAATATAACTTTTTTAAGATGTATGCTTGGACTTCTGCCAAGAAAATATTTTTGTATTCAAGCATTCCACTGTTACCAGCTCCTAATCAAGAACAAAAACAAAACAAAACCTAAACCCAAAATAATCCTGAAAAATGTGATTGTTTAGACCAATAGCTGGCTAAAAAAATATTCTAATTATTTGTTTTTGTCAAATTCTTTAGGACTTAACATCGCTCATGTGTGGCTTTAGTAAACATATCCATATCCATTACCCTTTCCCCATATGAAAGCACATTTCTTGATTTAGGAGGGGGAAGCTGGGATCAGATCCAATTGTCAGCTATTATTAAAAAGAATCTCTAGAAGCAGCAGTAAAATCAGCCCACAACCCCACAGGAAGGGGACACCGAATTTGCCCTATGCATATTGTGTAAATATTTATTTTTCTGTTAATCCCAATTAGTGTGAATTAAAAATATGGAGTTGCCTGGCTCCCCTACATCTCAAGCAGGGTTAGGAAAAGCTGATATTCTGTCTGCGCACCAATGGAAACACTGTATGGTGTCTAGGCTGCAGGAAGAAGGGCAGCAATGTTAAAAAAATAAATCTGCCTAATCTGCAGCACTCCAGATGAACAAAGCAAGGGAAGCACATCATTTCAGTGCAAGTGGGCACAGGCCAGAATATTTGGAGAGTATTTCATATGCAAGACGTTGAAAATGGCAGGTCACATCCAGCAGAGCTGCTTATTTCAGCTCCAGACTGGCAAAATTCTGCAGGGAGCGTGACAGGACTGCCTTTATCTTCCCCAGCAAGGCAGTGGAGAGGCAGTGGGGGAGGAAGCAGAGCAAAGTCCTTCTGCTGGTGCCAGAGAGGGTCTGGCAGGAGCCCAGAGCAGCAGGTAGAGCCACGGCCTCCAGCCCTAGTCGATAATAACGGGGAGCACCTTCAGATGCCAAACCCTCCCTCTGCCTCGGCAGCCTGAGCCCAGTCAAAACACTCCAGGCTGCATTCCTGCTGCCACCTGTACTCCACATATTGCCTGTTTTAATGAGCTGCTCTCCGAAAGGCCAGGCAGCCTTCATCTCCAGGCTGCACCTCAGCCGTGCCAGTACTGCCACAGCCACGCACAGGGATCCAGAGCCCTGCTGAGCAAGGGTGCAGGGGGAGGGCACCCCAAAGGTGGCCTTATGGAAGGAAAAGGCATGTGGTTTGTCCCAGTAAAGGAGTTGCATCTGTTCCTCACTCTCCTGGCATATGCTGCGTGTGAGAAATGAGGAGTGTGAGCTGCAGCCACAGAGCTCTGTGCTCCAGCTGTGAAGGTTTATACTTGTATCCCTTTTCAGCTCCTACAATGCATTTAACTAAGGGCAATTTTGCACATTAGCAGGAATTCTTCGAAACCAAACAATCCTTTCAGCGAAAATGAAGAGGCTTTGAAAATGATTGCAAAGTGGATTAGGATCACTTATGGTAGATGGCTGTTGACAAGATATTGCTTGTGATTACCATGAGCATACATTGATAGGTGCCAGAAAGGAAGCTCATCACCGAAATGGTAGAGACATTTCAACATATGTTCTAAGAAAACATTTAATGTCAAAGAATTTCTGTCATTTCAACAAGAAACTTCCCCTTGGCTACATACCAGAGGATGTTCAAAACATCCCCAGTGCTGAGCTGAGAGCCAGTCACCCACAGGATTCCAATGCTCCTTGGGAAAGAAGCAATTGTACCCTCATGCTCAGTATTTGCACACAGTCCCTTCCCTGTGCAACAGATATTCAGTGATAAAACAGTTGTGGTGAATATGCTGAATATAAAGCATCTATTGCTTTTACTGTTTCATTCTGTGTAAATGGGTTTTATATTATGAGGTTCTCACCCTCCCCTGCGAATATTTAGCTAATGCTCATGGGATCTGCAACAAAGGCTGAAGAAAGTTTAATGCAACATTTGTTCCCACATCATTTACAAATTTTGAAAATTGTTCCTCTAGGAAGACAATTGCTCCACCGTCCTTCCTCACTGCTGTCTGCCCTCCAGTTTAAATGAACATAAAAAAATCAATTGTTTCTCAAGTCTCTTAGTTCCTCTGTATATTCAATTGAATATGTATTCTATATAATCAGGTGAACAGAAAAAAGGATTTACCTGTTTCTACATCTGCAGGAAAGTGTCCCTGCCACCACTGCACAGATAAAGGAATATAATAAAGCATCATATTTGTGGATGGGCATGGTTTGATATTGGCATTTTCAATTCCTTTATCTCACTTATTTTTAGCACTAGATGATCTGTCTTTGTCAGATAATTCCCACAGCTGCCTTCCACTGAAGAAGCCAACAGCAGGAAGTCAGAAAAGGATGAAAACAGTCTCAGAGGAGAAGCCTTTATGCAATCCACTGGCCCTCAGCATCCTTGTGCAGCCCCTCTCCAATTCCAGTGCTCGGCTTTGACCCTCTCCAAACCACGGGTATGGGCTAAGACCAGGAGTCTCAGAAATCACCCAGATGCAAAAATTCACAGGGGATAATTATTCCTTCAGCTTAACCCATCCTTCATGCTAGCTTAGGCTCTGGGGTTAGGTTATCCAGCTGCACTTTGCTGTCTGACTTTGGGTCTCTTTCTCTCCCTGCCCTCCTCCAGCTCCTTTCACTGAGCTCCCACCAGCCTGGCAGGTTGGCGTGCCCGGCACTGCCACTCCCTGTGCTCACTCATCCTTCTTTTTTCTGTCTCCATCTACTTGACCCTCACTCTTTTTATTCTTGTTTATTTTGAGGTTTTTTCCCCCTTTTGTTGCCCAGAGAGGCACAGCTGCTTAAGGGGATGATGAGGGCAGGACAGCAGGTTTTGCTGTCACTGTGGGCACTCACTGAACTTCAATCAGTGCTGCTGAAGGACATGCAGAGATGAGCCAGGCCTGGACAATACAGGAATTCTGAGGCTTTGTAGAGAGAAACATCCTATACATTGTCCTTACACACTTCTGTGGTGCACTAGCACAGCCTGCCAGGCTCTAATAACAAAACAACTGCCCCCAGACTGTGCCAGAGCCCAGAGCACAGCCGTGCTTTGAGAAGGGAACAACAGGGAAACACAGACCAGCAGCAGAGCTGGGCCCAGGACAGAATTATAGGGAGCTCAAATGGCTCTGCACAGCCTCAGGCCCACAACCCATGGATGTTTTGGGCAGCCCTGAGCCACAGCGCCAGCCAGGGTGAGCCTGAGGAGCCTCTTCCATTCCGGAACCCAGCTGGAACTGCCCCTGCAATGCTGTCAGGGGATGACCTTGCATATCCAGCACAGTTTGCAGAGCACTGAGCTAGAAACACAGAAGGAATAATGCTTCTCTTATCTACTTCAGTCCATCATTAGTAATAAAATTTGTTTGTCTGCCTTTTAGGGCAGGTTCAATAATATTGCACACTTAGAGTAAGCTATAACTGGAGCAATTATCTAAATTCAGCTTCCTGATGATGATAATAATAATAGTACAGAACTGGTTTGCAGAAAGTGAATTCAACACACAATTTAGTCTGATGAAACACTCTGATAACACAGTGGTGGTGCTAATAACAAGCTTATTTGTGAAAGGTGTGTGTTTTGAGATCTCAGGGGCAGCCTCTTATCTCCCTTATTGGTACCCCAGAAATTCAATAATACACTTGCTATCAATACATGCTTACAATGGTCTACATTTCAGAATTATAGCTGAAGGGATTCCACAGTGGACAAAAATATCAGACATAACACCACACTTTGGTTTTGACTCATTAGTTAGCAAAGAAGTTAGAAAGCAATGCACTTGTTAAAAGCTTATCAATGTATATCTCCATATATATATATATATATATATAATGTAGTGTTACATGTAGTGTTATATTTAATTGACTCTCATAGACAGACAATTTAACATTGCTTTTTTTTTCCATCTCTAGGAAAGCAAGACAGAGATGGAAATACTCCCTAAAGAAGCTTTTGGACAATTGACAAGTTGCTTAATAATAGAGGATAGTGATTGCAATAATGCTTGAAAATATCCTCTTATGTACTGTTTTCTGTTTCAGTGGTGACCAGGGATGTACTGTGTGTGGGCAGAACCTGCTCTTTCCAGAATACTCAGAGAGGGAAGTGGATAACTGAGAGCACAGTCAGCTCCAGCAGCAGCACTCCTGTTGGCACGGTCCTGGAAAAATCAATAGGATGCACAAAGCCCGTGTCTCTTTAGGAAGTCAAGGGCTACCATCACCGCCCATCCATGTAGTGTTCTGCTTGCTGCACTTGGAACACAAAAACTCCACTTTAATCTTCTTTCCCTGGAGTTTAAACTAATAATGTGTTTTGACTCTTGGCTGGGAGAGGATAAAAACAAGCATGTACACACTCGGTAGATAATGAAATACTCTCAGACACTCTGGTGGGTCACATTATTGATGTCATAGATTAAGAATTCATTCTCTCAAAATATTTCCAGTTGGTACACTTTTAATGGCCATAAGACAATAATATCTTGTTGAATATGCACGTCTAGTGAGTTTAAAATTAAAGAGTCAAGCCTTTGTTCCTTCTTCCAGGCACAGCCTGAACTGTACTGCCTCATCTTAGCTTTTTCCTGATGAAAAACTCCGTCTCCTGTCATTTTAAAAGACAACAATAGAAATGGGAGGCTAGAAAACAAAGGCAGACAAAATGCATTAACAAGAATGCCTGCAAAACAGTTGTTAAAATGAAAAGGTTTTTCCATAATTGAAGAGTCCTGGCTGGTATTTCCATTCGAGGAAATAAAAGAGAGGGCAAGTGCAGAGACAAAGGAAGAAGATCTTCATTAGGAGTATTGTCTAGCACATGGTTCCTCTAAACAAGAACTTTCTAAAGGATTGACATTTCCATTAAAAGGGCAGGCAGTTTGCTAAGCAATGACATTCAGTTTTAAAGGCTCTGCTTAGAAGCAATTTAGAGCATGAAAAACAGTTTCCAATGCCACCTTCTCAGTGCTTGGTTGACTCTTTATGTGATGTCACCACGTCCACAGGAACAATAAGGAAATGCCATTAACACCAATAAAAGCCCGGGGGAGAAACAGGGTTTGTTATTCCCCCCATCCCTTTACGGTGCTCAGCAGGTCGGGATGGAGTGCACGGCATTCAGACCCACATCAGGCTTCCACACTGCTGACAAAGAGTGGAAAATAGCCCTGCAAGCAGCAGACAGTGAAATATCTTTCATGTGGCCCTTGCCCTCCAGGAGATGTGCCCAGGCCCGGGCTGTAGAGGTGCCCAGTCCTGCCAACTTTGTGTTCCCTGCTCCCACCCCACGGCTACACTCAATCCACTCTGAATCCGTTAGCACCACTGAGAGTCTTTTAAGGGTTTTCATCATACTTAAAAGGCAGGACAGGGGAGCTCTAAATTAGCTCCCCAATCAACTTTTTAAGTAAGACTTAATAAGCCTACTGACTTTTCAGGAGTCATTTAGTGCCACTTCCCTTCCCTGTCTTGCTGTGACACTCAGCAGCACTTGAGAAGTGGCTGTGCTTGCTTAAATGCTGAACTGGAAGCTGATTTAGGTCTTCTTTTCTCCTTCCCACTCTAGCAATTCACACTCACAAGGCTAAAGAAAGTGGGGAAAAAAACCAACCCAGAACTAAATAAAATGAAGAATCACCTGAAGAGGGAGGAAAACCCCTTTTTTCTGAATTTAGGAAAAACCCCAGCTTTTTACCAACTGCACATAGTTCTTCTTTGTCTCACCTCACCTTTGAAACAATGGAATTTCTCAATATTGTTCAGGAAATAGTAATATAGAACTATCATCTTCCTTTTATATTTACTTTTATCTTAAGCCGAATGGGAAAATGGCTGGAGTTCTACAATCCTTTATAAGTTTCTTGAATTATCTTTTGAGAAGCTTGCTGCTGTTCTTTTTATTAACCTCCAGACCCTACTATTTAACCACAAATAGATTTAGGTCATGCATATTGAATTGTTTTGATAACAGTCTAGTGTTTAATAATAAACGCTTCTCCAGAAAATTAAACAGTTCCAAGGCTGTGCTCTACAAATGTGGTTTTGGAAAGAGCACCATATGACAACTCAGATGGGCAAAGAAACCACAGGACATTAGCAATGCTCTGTGCAGACTCTTTTGAGCTGAAAAATTACTTAGGGGTGATTATGACAGAGATAACAGAAAATAAAGAAATAATAAAATATCAAACAGCCAATGCCAGGCAGCTGGCTAATAAAAGGCGACCACCAAGTAAAATGAATTCTTGACTTACAAGTAGTTTAGGACCTGAGAGCCATCCTTTTCTATCTCTAGTAAGCCTTTCCCACAACTTTGATCATCTGATGTCCTTTGTGGAACTTTATTGTGTAAAGATGATGTAATATTTATTGTTTACAAATCAGCCCATCTCAGGTTTGGTTTTTTTTTTTTTTTTTTCCTTTCTATTTACCACAACATCTTTTTTTTTTTTTCTTTTTTTTTTTTTTTAAATTTATGTATCTATCCACTGAAATATTTATGCAAGTTGGGTCCAGAGGGAAGCAATCTTGTTTTTGCAGATTGTAGTTGGTGCTTTGAGACAACTCTGCAGAGTAAGTAAACACAGAGTAAGAGAATTGGTTTTGTGCGTGCTCTCCTCAGGCACAGGCTCCCCACTCTCTGGAATATTTGGAATTTGGTATTACAGAAGCGCTGCTGAAACCAACAGGAGTGAAACATTTGAAGTGTGCTGGAGATTTTTCCAGATATTTCTGTTTTTGTTCTTTATCAAAGTTGATAGAAACACTATTTTTCTCAAATGTAATAAATGGATGAAGTTATCTGCTGCACTAATCTGAAGGTCAAGCACTTCCTTTGATATGCAATTCACAGTACTTGATTAAAAATGTGCCGTGTTTAAATGTAAGAAGGAGGAAGGACTGGCAAAGATTAAAGCCCAAAGAGGGGTTCCTGCACAGTAAACACAGGCAGAAACCCAAGCGTGTTCACCAGGAGTGAATTTTACAGAACTGCAACACTCAGCTTTGCCAAACTTTGCCAGTGGGATCCTCTCTTGTCCATGCAAACCAGCAGTGCGGCATCCTGCCTGAAAAGAACTGATGGAGCTTTGTGCAGTCCTGGACCATCAGAAGCCCACTTCTCCCCCTCCAGACCCCTCTCTGTCCTCCCTGAGGGCAGCAGAGGCATCCCCAGATCGGTTCTGGGCACGGGTGGGGTTCCAGTGTGATCTGCAGGCAGCCTGCTCTGCCCCGTGGAGCTGCCCTGACCGACAGCACAGCCCGGGCACCGCTGCCAGCTGCTCACTGCCTGGACTGCTGAGAGGGGTGAAATAAACGTCTGACAGAGGAAGACATCGGGAAGAACAATGAGGTTGTTTTCCTCTTGCACAGACTTCCAATAACTAAAATTTGGGCTCTAAATTTGCGAGTATCAATTACAGTTTATGTGTTAACATAAATATCCTTGCTAATATGGACTGCTTTGATTGAAACCCTCACTAAACTGCATCTGTGGATTTTTCTTGACCTTGCAGAAACTGTAAGCTGTAAATAATAACATCCTCTCTAACTATTTTCAGCAGCAATATTAGTGCTTTTCTTGTTTTGTTTTGTTTTGTTTTTCAATCTCTTCCTCATCCCTTCTTGAGTATTTTCCTCTTGTTTCTTTCTCAAAACTGGCTTTACCCATCAACCATCTCTGCTGCTGGCTGGCTGGTTAATCCTCCCACACCTGATTCCACTTCTCTGCTTATGATCCACCAACAGCTCCTTTACCTTCCCATCTTTAGTCAAATGTCAAATTACTTCCATTCCAACAAAACAAAACAAAAAAACATTCCTTTGCTTTCTTTCTCCACTGCCCTGGGGATTTTTCACTCTCCTTCCCATCAATCAGATACTGTCCATTCACCTTTCTTCTAACATATGTAAAGTGCTATGAAATTTTGTCATTCGTTCATCCACAGATTTATAAATTATCCAGTACTTCTTTTTCATTCTGATAGCAAAAATACTGGAAAACACTTCACTTGTTTTCCATCTTCAGTAGCCTCCCTCTCTTCTCTCATTTTTATGATGTCCACACAATACCCTTTTAATTCACACAAATGGATGGATATGGCAGGCGTTCAAGCAGCCTCCCTGGGAGTTTCTAACTCTCTCCTATGGCCAGAAGAACAAAAGCAGGCAGCTGTTGAAAAGGTCATCAGGAAACAGAAGCTGCAAAAATAGCCCCATCATTTAACCCATGCTAGGCCTGCCTTCCAGCCCCCTCTCTACACCTTTGGCACACCTCATCCAGCCACAAGTTTATTACCTTCAGGATATGGACAAGTATTCTCTGACTCTAACACTCCTGTCTTGTGAGAACTTGCCTGACATTTACACCCTTACTCTCTAATTATTGGAAGAATTCCCACTGTGTGACTTTTTCCATTCACTTTTAGCCTTAATTGCCCCAACTGTAAAACCACTGACTCACAAATGCTTTTGTCCCTGTACTCAGATATGTTCCTTATGCTCATGCTTGGCAGAATTTGATAGAAAAAATCCCAATGGGTTCAGGTCTTTTGAGCATAATCATCTTTTTTTTATATCTGAGGATTTCATCTACAGCTTGGCCCAGCTCCTCAGATGGTATGAACTTGTTTCACACTTCAATCCACATACTGGGGCTTTCCCCCCAGTTTAGAACTATAATTAATAATAAAACCTTCCTCCAAACAAAAAAAAAACCTAGAGAAAAAATAAAGTCAACAGTACAGAGAAGCAGTAATGAATGTCAGTTTACATGCTACAATATTGTACCTTGCCATATGTTCAAGTAGCTTTCCTTGGAGAATTCCATCTCTCTCACACGGCCAGAAGAATGAGAACAACAAACTGTTGAAAAGGTCATCAAGAAATACAAACATCACAGATGGCATAGGTGAAAGCACTGCAAAAAAGCAGAGTACAGAAGGAATGTGTAGGAGGCTCTTTCTCTAATTGGCAGGACTTAGCTAGAAAGTGCACTTGTACACTACCTTTATTAATATTAAAATGGCTATTGCAGGGGTACCTTACCATGTACTTGCCAACTGGGCCTTTTTCTAACAGAGAGACGAAAGAACTCCTCCTGTCGCTGGCACTCCATGCTGAATGTTTCTCCTTTTCAGCAGGTTTTAAGGAAAACTGAGTAATAGAGTGATTGCAGAGGGGCACCCTGGTGTCCTGCAGAGTTCTGTCTTCACAGGAATTTGCCTTAGAATTCCAGGTTTTACAGTACACATCCTGTCCCAAGCAGGAAATAAACACATTTCTTGTCTCACTGTGTCCAGAGATCTTCCACTGCCTGCTGTCTTCAGGAAACTCATGATCTGTACCAAGAGTTTCCTCAGAGACTCTCTGGGATCAGGTGACTTTTCTTACATAATGCAAGGTCATGGTATCACATTTCATCACAGTCAAAAAGGCGTGTGGAGAAAAATAATCATGTGCTGTGACTAAAGTAAAGGGTGAGTACAGGCAAAGAGCAGCTGGCTGAAATTCCAACTTGGTAAAACCAACCCACAGAATGTTTTCTGTAAATCTCTCTCAACTATGTAAAGCAGTTTTTGGTTTTTTTTTCCAGAGAGCATTTAGCTTCAGAAAAATAAAATAAAATAAAATAAAAAAACCACAAAATTAAGCCCAAACTCCCCCAACCCCCTCAAAACAACTTCAAAACCCAAACAAAACCCCTGTAAGAACATATTGCTGTAACAGAGCAGGTACAGGGTACTATCAAAAATTCAGCAGTTCTCTGTGTTCCAATTGCATTGTTTTCTTGTACATAGAAAGGATTGTGATAGCTAAGACGACTCATAAAAAAGTAGACATAGAGACTCAGCACTAAGCAATTAAAAGCAACTTTCCCATTTACCAGCATAGTTAAAGGGTAGAGCAAGAGCATTTGGTAGCATGGACAGAGCAGCTACACAAGAACAATTCTCTACAATTTTTTTCCCCAAGTCTGACTTGACACAGACATTCCTTTCAGGTGGTTCCAGCATTAATGTTAGAACCCCAGAATTGGAGGGGTACCAGCACAGGTCTGGCATACTTACCTTCAAGTCCACAGAAGTTTTCCCAGGAAGAGAGCTGAACCAGGAGACACTGGAAAGCACTGTCCTAGCAAAGAGCTCAGAACACAGAGGGATGTGTTATAACCACTGGAAACTCATAGTGGAGATTTCAGCACTTCTCTGTGCAGGGCACTGCTGTGCAAGGAGAAGGAAACAATGTCCTTGGAAGAAAGAAAAGAATCACAGCATCACCTAAGGACAGACCAAGATCATTCAGGCTGCATAATCCAGAATTGGATGGCAATGACTCCTCATACTGGGAAAAAGAATTGCTTAGCCCAGAGATATTCATTATTTGCAGGAACTAATCACAACAAAATTGTGATAATTTAACCACCATTCTTTTAGGAAAGCTGTTTAATGCTAATGGGCTCCTCATCAGGATTGTTTTCTTTAAACTGAAAGCCTAAGAAAGGCATAGGCCGAAAGGAAAGCCATAAATAAGCTTAAAAATCAGCCTGATTATGCAGCAAACCAGGAAGCTTAAGATAAACCTTTCAAGACAGCATATGTAGTCTAACCTTAAGAGCTCGACTGCACAAGGGAATTACTGAGCATAAGTTATGACACGGCTGTAACACTCACTGGCATTCCCTCGCTGAATTCCTAGGTGGGAATACAGAGGGGTTTAGTACAGCCTGTGCAGTGAGTCAGGGCTGCTGACAGAGTCATCCTGTCCTGCCCTGTGCCCTGGGAAGGACTTGCCAGAGGCAGGGAGGGTGACAGGCTCGGGGTGGCAGTCCAGCCCCCGTGGCAGCAGGGTCGGGAAGCTCTGAGAGCCCCCGCACAGCCCCTGCATTTCTGGCTGTGCCCACCAACCATTTGCTAAGTGGATTAAGCAAAGGGTATTCTACCTGTGAAATCAGAACACCCCTGGAAGAGTTAAATAAGAGCATCCAGAAGCAAAGGTATTGCAGACGGGTATTTTAGGATATAAATTCTTTTTAGCTTAAAATATGCAGAATACCAGAGAGAAAAAGAGAGTTTTAAATGCCCATATCAAAAGAGAAAGTGGAACCAACAGAAATGACTTCCTAATGACTAAATCAAGTTTGCCATAACATTCATGTGACCTTTCTGGACAGATACTGTAGGTGAGGTTTGGGTCACTGCTCTGGAAGGCCAGAGCTTGCAGAAGTTAAAACAACAAAAAAAAAAAAAAAAAAACCAGAAAAAAAAAAAAAAAAAAAGTTTTTAATCTAAAAAAGTGGGGTCTCTCTAACTTCAGGCTCCCTGCCTGAACTTCTGGAACTTGAAAGAGAAAGAACATTTTCTCACATTCCCTTTCATTTCTTTCTCCCCTTTTATTATTAATGAGTGGTTTCAGAAATGTGATCACACTTTATGTACTTTTTCTGTCTTCACCTTTACACACTTTCACAGAAGCCTTCTATCAGAGCATGGCAATTCATTTAGCACCATCATTAATTGTTTACTGCCTCCCCTGGTTCTGACAGAGAGTTTTTCAAGGGACCACTACAGGTCCTTAGCTGCACCAGAACTGGAGAGCAAATCTAGGTTATAAATAGGACTGACCATCCTGGGGACCACAAGTCAGGCACCTCACAGACCAGAGCAGTGGGTTGGGCTGGGTTTGGGACAGTTTGTAATGGCCCAAGGGATGGAGCTTCTCCTGTGAGGAAAAGCTGGGAGAGTTGGGGTTGTTCAGCCTGAAGAAGACTCCAGGGAGATTTAACTGTGTCCTTTCAGTGCCTGAAGGGAGCTGGAGAGGGACTGGGGACAAGGCTGGAGGGGCAGGAGCCAGGGAGGGGCTGGCAGTGCCCCAGGGCAGGGCTGGGGGGATCCTGGGCAGGAATTGTTCCCTGGCAGGGTGGGCAGCCCTGGCACAGGGTGCCCAGAGCAGCTGGGGCTGCCCTGGATCCCTGGCAGTGCCCAAGGCCAGGCTGGACACTGGGGCTGGGAGCAGCGTGGGACAGGCCAGGGGGCCTGACAGGGGTGGGTGAGCTTTGATGTCCCTCCCAACCTAAACCATCCTGTGATTCTGTGATTCTTTGAACCACAAGTGAAAACATAAAGTGTCCTTTTCCTTGGAGGTTCAGGGGGAGTTAGGAGGGGAAGAGACAAGCAAAAAAAGCCACAGGGCTAACCTTGGCCACAGACATCCTCCCAGCACAGACAGACAGACAGACAGACAGCTGAGATCTGGGCCAGTGTAAAGATTTAGACTTTGTGTGGCAACTGCAGGGAGCCAAGCAGGGTTCTGAGGTGGTCACTTACATGATGTGAGACACAGATATTATTAACAGCCACAAACGCTCTGCTGGGCAGGATGGTCCTGTCCATATCCAGAGACCTGGCCTTCCTCTCAGTGTGCTGGAACTGCACCTAGAATTTAGGCTTCAAAAAAGGAAAGTTAATTTTTTTAGGATCAGCCCAGTCCATCTAGAAAGGGTAGACAGACCCCAGTACAGCTGGCAGAGAATAAACAGAGGCAGGGAAAGGATCGAGGTGAATGTTAATTTTTGCTGGGAAGAAGGTGGCAGGAATGACCAAATTTACATGGAAAGCAAAGGACAAAATTTAAAAAGTAATATGCTAATTTAAGACCCTTTGGCCCACCTACAAACCTCCACATTTGCCATTTATGTGTACTGCCTTGTTACTCTGATATTTTTTTCTGGGAAAAAAAGCTTATTTTCCTGGTTTATTTAGTCATTAGTCAGGCTGAGCTTTTCCCCTCTGGCCAATGCAAGAGGATGCCAGCCTTGGCTCTGCTGGCAGTGATACTCAGTGTGCTCCCCTTCCTGAGAGAAAAGCTGCTTCCACCCATTGCTTCCAATGAGCTTTTGACCTTTCACTGGGGCATTGCCTACGTGGTCCAGCACTAATTTATACAATACAGTTGCAATTACAGGAACCAAAACTGGGTTAAGGCTGAAGATTCTCATTATAAATCTGATTTCCAGCGTTCCTAGACACAGAGAGGAGATTTAATGAAAGCTTCCAGGCTCCAACTCAAGTGTTTTTTTTTGTTGTTTCCTGAAATGTTGAGAGTCTGATAAAATCTGAAAGGCAGTCAGGAAAATGCAGTGAAATGCTCAGCCTTGGTGACATGGGTGGGACTGGGCAATGGAAGCAGAGTGATAGAAGGTTTTAGAGAAGCACTGAAAATTCCCTGGGAATTCTGAGATTTACTAAAAAACCCCTCAAAACTCCACATAAACAATTCGGAGGTGAAAAAGAAGCTGAGAACTAGTTTTGTTTCTGTCAAAGGTTTGACGTTGGCACAAGGTCAGTGCCCTTATAACGATATACTGTCCCTGGTATCTTTTGTGAGATGTGACTAAAAACAGAGTAAAACAGTGTCTAATTTAGAAAGCAAAAGGAAAAAAACTTTATTACTTATAATAGGCAAAGAAGACACATACAGAAGAACATGGAAACTTTAAAAAAACACTCTTCCTCCCCCCCCCCCCACCAGTTCTCAACTTAACAAAACAAACTGAAAATTCCCCATCACGTTACCACCTTTTAGATAATTAATCTTCAGTCTATTATCACTTTTCCGATAATCAGTACTCAGCTCGTTGAGGAGAGATAGGAGTTTTTCTTGCACCACATCGTGGCCTCTTCTTCCATGTCCAGTGCTCTCACCACTGTGCATGGACCAGAGCTGCTTCTAGGGTTTTTCTTTTTAAAGATGCTTTGGTTAGTTCCAAGAAACGACAGCCTCTCAAATTTTGGGGACACTTCTCATCTCTGTTCACACTACTGTCCACTCTTGGCTCCAAGCCAATGCCTCTCCTCAGATACAGTTTCTATGTTATAGAAAAAAATGAGTCCGTTCATGGCTATACAAAAGAGTCCAGCCAAAGCCACTCCATCATCTCCTCCCACCTAGGATTCTTTTCAGTATTCGTACTCCATCATCTTTGCTTAATTCTTTCTATCTTTCTTCTTTAAATTCAGGAGGATTAGTATTTATAAAGTTTCCATCATTTACGAAAAGGGTTAAAATCTTGGGTTTTGTTTCCCCAGAACTCTCACGGTATCTTTGTTGTTGGGCACTCTTCTCACGCCACCCCCCCATACTCTTTCGGCCGTGCTGTTTAGTTGTTGATATCAAATTTTAAGGTGACGAAGATCACACACACAGTTTCTCAGTCTCCCTCCGGGGGGGGAAAGGGGGGAGGGAAAGGGAAAAGAAGGCTGTCTGCCACTCTTCCATCCTACAGGATTTTTTCCTCTCCCCCTCTGTGCCCGAGGTTCCGGCCCTACCTCACCCAGGCCGCATGGCTTCCCCTCCCCACCCAGCCAGCCGCTGGGTAGGGGAGATCCCTCCGTCCTCAGGGACCGGAACCAAGAGAGAGCTTTCCGGGGAGCCCTCTGCTTTTAACCCCTTGTGTTCTCAGAGGCGGACCCTTGTCCTCAGTGGCCACACCAGGTGCCAGTCTTTAAACCTGAGTACTCATTGGTTTGACCACTGAAGTTCAGAAAAAACTCATTTTTTTCCAAACTACAACAGTTTCTTTGGTTTGCACAAAGACTGCTATTTTGATAGTTATTATTTTGATATTGGTGTCTAGATAGAAAATCAAGGCAAATTCCTGGAAAATATGAAGTCAAGATGCATTAAATTGGAGGAGGGAAGTCACAGAGGGTTGTCTCACAAGCCTCAAATCTGGTACAGACCATTGCAGACTTTTAACTATTTCTAGATCTCTATCCCAACCCCACAAACTCTGCCATAACTGAAGATATCAAAACCAAATTTTTATAATGACCTTTAATTAACATGCACTTGCACTTTTACTTAATTCCCCTTAATTAATAGTGTGAACAAGCTTATATCCCACTGCAAGGCCCCGTTCCAAATAGGAACAGAAAAGGGTCCCCAGAGAGGTTGAACAGCCCAACAGTGATGGGGTGCTAACAAGATACAAGCATGTACATGCTGGGGGTAAATTTGTGTCCTTTGCTCTTCCTTCAGGTGTTGAAAATGTCCTGTACCTTCTATGGCTTCTTTAACATCACTCCAGTGACACTGAAAAGTTTTTTAAGCAAAACAGGCACCTCCAACCAAACTGTCTTGTGGTGCAGAAAAGATCTCTACAATTTATCAGGAAGCAAAAGAAAACAAAAAGAGATAGTGGAACAGAGAGTCCCCTGGTCTAAAAATGAGGGAAAAGGATGGCTGAGAACATGAGGAATAGAAAACAGTGAGACAGAGTGGGAAATCTACAGAGAGCCTCAAATCAAATACAAAATACATCGGAAGGATATCAAGAAATGAAATATTAACAAATCACGTGGCACTGTAAAATATACCAAAAATCATTTCCCAGGCTGGGCAGACAGCTGGGTTCATCCTGCTGCTCACTGTGCACCTGTGAAAAGCAGAGGCACAGCAGCAGAGCAGGGAGCACTGCAGGTTTGGGGGCACTGGGTGGGCTTGGCTTCAGCTCCAGCACAGCAGATGGCAAAGTAGGAGCAGGGGGCTCCTCCTGCTCTGCTCCCCCGGCTGTTTGGTGAGCTAACCATGGAACACTGAGCCAGTGCTGCTGAGCTGGGCAAGGACAGAGCCTGGCTCAGGTGGTCAGTGTCTCACACCTGCCTTTTCCCACTGTAAACCAGCACGAGGAGCAGTGTCAGGCTAGGTTTGGCCACCAAATCCCAATGCCCCCTGTGGTCTGGTTTTCAGGCCTGAAGTTTCTAAGTGCTGTTTTTTCTGATGTTTTGGTTTGTCGAAACTTGTTCCCAGAGAGGGAACATAAAGAACAGCACACGGTTTTTGTAAGTATCCATGTTGTGAATTCTTTCTGGGAGGAGGGATCTCTTGATGTCCCTCTGGTTTGACCAGTGTGGGTGAAGAGGTTTGTCTTTCTTTCACCAGTCACAGTGGTCTGTGGAAAATTGTATGTAAGGGAATGATCCCTAAAAATAAAGCCATTCTTTCTTCATGCAGCCTGAGAAAAATCACAGGAGTCTGTGTTGTGTGTGTTACTACAACAGTGACAGCCCCCACCCAAGCCGTGCCCTCTGCTCATCTCAACAAAGCTTCTGAACAGATTCCTTTGGCCAGTGGATTTTAGAAATACTTACACCAATTCTTCAGTTTAGGCATCAGAAAACAATGGGACTTAATCAGAGCCCTAAAAATAAGTCTGCTTATTTCAGTTTCCGCTGGTTGGAAGCAAGAGGCTGAAATGGGGACTCTGTGCACAAAAAGTCCTACAAGGCATGGCAGCTTTAACCAGCTGTGCTGCTCAGAATGGTCAAAACCCCCAAAACAGGAAGGTTGTGCTTGCCTGCCCTCTCCTCATATGGAGACAGGGGAAAGGCTTAGAATGGACAGATTATTGTAATAAAGTGCCCCTTTTTTCACTGAAAAGAGAGCCACAGGGGAAGGTTCAGAGTAGGATGGCAGGATGAGGCGGGAGGAGGGGAAAGCCTCTGTGACATAGAAAAATGGTGTTGCATTTCTCCAATGAAAAAATATTTATACTTCATTTCTAGCCATCTGAAAAACAGACACAGCAAAATGTATCCCCAGCAGTAAAAGACACTGCCCTATTACCCTCCCACTGTACACATTTAAACCAAAGGGCAAATAAATGTTGGCAAACAGAAATGTGATGACTTACAGTACTTTCTTTGCTACAGTAGCTGGGAGGAGAAAAAAATCCCCCAGAAAGATTAAGAAGCAAACATAAAACTGATCTTGAAATTCCTCTTTGTTGATGCCCCAGGGCAGGTACTTTTTCAACATTATACCTATTTTTGAAAAGTACCTGCCTGTTGGGGCACCTGTGCTCCTGAAAGTTCGTCTGTTTATAGACACAGAAACACTGACTCACTTGGCAAAAAATTATAAATTAACCAACACTCCCCTGATTATAACAAATATTAGACATACAGAAAGTCTTCTGGAAATCATCTGCTTAAAAATACTCTTTAATTTGCAGGCACCTGAATTTTAACCCCAGGAATGATTCCTCATTTTGTGGGCTGACTAAAGCTCAGATAGGAAAACAGGAGGAGAAGGATTATACTCTACCCATCTGCAAACTAGATTATTGCTTTGCCTTATAGGTTTCTTTTTTCTTTTTCCTCTATAATTTTGGCATTCACTTGGCAAATCTTTTTTCTTGTGTTGAATATGTGTGCTTGAATAATATTATTTTTAATGGAGATATGATGTTCTCACTGGCATAATTGTTAATTCTTAGGGAAACTTTCCTAAGATTACCTTACCTCCTACCTATTAATATTCTAGCCCCTAGAAGAAGGGTATATTTTATTTGAAGTTTACTAATTGTGTTTATTTCAAACACATTTGGTTCTTAGCAAAGCCACTGAGGTCCTGCTTGCACTTTAAATTTGCAGGTTTACTGTAAAATGCCAGGCACATTGAGATGAATCAAACTCATCTAAGCATGAATGAAATGCAGTGAGAAAGTCCCTTCTGGCATCATTTCTGGGATTAGTAATTTGTGAAATTGTGGTGATGCAAGGGAACAGCATGAGAAAGCCATTTCCTTCCCCTTTGTCCAGTCTAAATGCAAATCTGAACTTTCTTGGCAGTTCATTTGCATATTAATGCATATAGTATTCCACTCCAGAGATCACTTCAGATTTTCTAAATTAAGTTGGGTGGGTGGGCTGAAGGAAAGAGGTCATTTTTGTCACACTAGCACAAATATTCTTAGATACTTTACCAAAAAGGCAGAAAGCAGGCAATTATTTTACTTGCCTTATCTCTGCTTCAATTTTCCGACTGGACCACTGAGGAGATGCAGAGGATAAAAAGCAATGGTTGACCAGGAGGAAGGAAATGCTTCATGTCACTGAAGAACAAACATGATGAAATTAAGAAAGGGTAAGAGTGCAAACCAGTCTAATTAGCATTTCTTCCTAGTAGCTTGGGAAATGTCAGCCACCATTGGTGGCAAAATAAAGATGTAATGTGAGTAATAATGAATTAAATTGTGGCTATTTGCATTGAAATGTTAAGATAATGATCTGAAATTACTATTGTAAATATTCCCCTTGACAGTTGAAAATTGGACTTAAAGCTAATAGTACTTTGGATGAACTTTAAGCCATGAAATCACTTTTAATGCTTTACACTCCTTTTGGCTATGACAGCGAGCTTCAGAAAGTTAATTTACCTCTGTTTTGTTCAAGCTGTTTGGTAATTGATGCATACATCATGGAGGTTTTAATGACAACATACAGGGACTATTTACCCCTCTCACTAAGTACAAGTGAAACACTTGATTACAACTCCTGAACCAAATAAACCAACAGACTCCAGCACAGCAAACCCTTTTGGCTGGGGGACTGGAGGAGAGGAGACCAGTAAGGATATGTTTAAATGCAAAGGAAAAGGCAACATTTTCAGAAGCTGTTGGGACATTTCAGCCTCATCCTGCATTAGCTGCAATATATGGTTTTGCTGGTAGCATTAGGAGTCGCTTAGGGAGGATTTACGTCTGGGTGTCTACAACCAGAACTGTCAGGGTAAGGTTAGCTGGCAAAATGGAAATGCAGCAGATATCTTCAAACATCTGCTGTGCAAATAGCTTTCCAGTAATAGTGCCTTTAAAATGAGGGCTTATTTCCAGACTATAGAGTCTAATTACATTGTAATGTTATTTTTTGCCATAAGGCGTGCTTTTATTTAAAGGCAGATGATGTAAAAGCTTTAAGATCTCACAGAGTTACGTCATGCTCAGTAAAAGTGTGTTTTCACAATCAAAAGAATGTCTTTAGCATGACTTTTACACAGCAGCAAGGCCTCTGTGCATCTGCAGTGAGATCTGCATGGAACTCTTGGATGGCTCTTGTTTTCTGGGAGTAATCACTGGAGGGATCCAGCACTGGATGCACTCCAGTCCTGTGTTTTCTGATGAGATGCAGACTATTGTTTTCAGTATATCAATCCCCCAAATTTGGAATGAACAGCCAAAACCACCTTTTTGACTGCCCCAGGAGTCCCCTCCAGCCCAAGCCCTGTCCCTTCCCAGCTGCCACTACCACAGCTCGTCATGAACCTGCAGGAGATGGGGTCTGAGGGTCCCTGTCTTCCCAAATCAAACAGCTGGAGGTTTTCCTGCACTCACTTTGGAGTTAAACTTCCCCCCTTTCTTCATATGCAGCAGCCACTTGGTTGATCATCCTCCCTTAAGATATAAGAATTGCATGTTTTATAAATAAATGAAAAAAAAAATAGAAAAAAGAAAAATAGGGAGCTGGACACTGTTAGTACTTTGAATGGATTTGTAGGGAAGGCCCTGCAGTCTGACCATCTAACTCTTTTTCTGGTCTGTGCAGCTTCTGCACAGTGTTCCTAACTAGGTTACCAGAGACCAGATGAAAAATAAACTCTGTTGAGTCCTCTTGCATTTCATATATGCTCTGTTATATTTAGGGATGTAAATAAGCAGACGTACTGCCATTGTATTTGTTGTGAGTTATCCTACTGCAGAAACAGTTAGGAAACATTTTCTTTTCCAGGTCACATTAAGAGTCAAGTGAGTCACTACATTTCTAGTCCTTCCAATATCTCATGTTCTACTTTCTTATTTTAGTCCTTCTGTATTATTTTTTCTGGATAGATAAAAGATGCCAATCTCTACAGAAGAGCCATAATTCAGGCAGCACAAAGGCCTTATCAATGGACAAAGATCCCTTATTTGCTATGTATCCCCTATTTTCAACACTGTGCATCCAGTACTGGACAAATCTGCACAGGCTCCCACATTAAGGGAGTTAAGAAGAAATCCAAGCTATGCTGGAAAAGTACTGGAAGAATTCAATGATATTTCCACAGGTGGCAAACAGTAACCATCCCTGGGCACCTCTCTCAAAATTGTGAAAGCCTAATAATGACATACAACATACAGATCAGCATCAGGAAGCAAGAAATAATGGTATTGACAGTGTAAGAACCTGGAGCCCACTGTAACACACTGGGCCTTGGGTGCTCCTCAGCCTCAAGGTCCTGCATGGTGGGTACATTTTCTGTAATGCAAACCTGTGTAAAGAATGAATGAACCTGAGACTTCTGTAAGTGATCTGTCTTGGAGTTATTCAGTGATGGAACCCAAACCAGATATGCCTGGGGAATACAGGCAGCTGAAGGAGGGACTGGGATGAAGAATATTCTGCCCTGCTGGTCTCCTTTGCTTCTCCTAGATCTTCTCATCCCCTCTTACTGCTCTGGACTCATCCCCCTTATGCAGAGGCATGGAGAAGACAAGCCAAGGGGCTGCATATCTGCTTACAGCCCTGAGGTGGGAGTGAAATGCTGCTGTGGCAGACTTGCTGAAGATCTGAGTTCTGTCAGCTCTGTGCCTACAGTGACATATTTGATCAGAAAAGCAGAGATGGGAGATGCTATAGATGTGAACACAAGTTTGACCATACGCTCCCTAACGCTCCTGACTTTCCTATTTTGCCTCTTAACATTAACAGCTTTGGACATTGGGCTGCCTTGATTTTTAAGGGAGGGGAAGGAGGGGAGGCATAGGGGGAAAAGAAGGTTTCTTCTTGTTTACAGTGTTGCTATTTAAACAGTTCCAGTTAAGCTTTGAAAAGCACCTTCCTCTCAGGTCAATAAAGAGGCTGCAGGCCAAGTTCCCATCTGTGCTTAGCTTGTGCTTGCTGGCTGGAGACAATTTTCTTCTAGGCCTGTTTAAAAAGAAAGCAGTGTAGTGTCATAACTCTGTTAACATGAGCCTGCATGGAGGCTGGGAAACTCTGAAACCCAAAAGTTTCAATGTAATGCATCCTGTATTCTAATTGTGCCCACAGACATGAGGTAAGGACATAAAAATTGGGATACTCACGTTGCATTCTATTTACCAAATAAATCACAGATAGTAGAGTTCTGAGATCCCTAGATGAGACAAAGAAAACATTTTTCATAAAACTGAACATACTTTCTGCCCCCTTTGCTACTTCACTCACACTTACATGCTTCAGCTAAATGAATTGACTCCTGCTCTCTCTCTCTCTTCTCTTTGGGAAGGAATGCCAGATATTTCATCAAAACATCCTGAAATTCTGACATTACTATCTCACTAGACTGGGGCAAGTTCTTGCTGTACAAACAGACACTATTCCAGCACAGACCCCCACACTGGGGGTCCTGAGACAGGAGGTATTTTAATTTATGGGCAAAGTCTCAGCTCTCAGGCCTCTTGGCCCCAAGGCATAAAGTCCAGAGACTTGGGCAATGGAGCTGGACAAACCTGGCAGCTCCCTTGCTCTGTCCATAGCAGACAGGTTAGAGTGTCAGTGTGAATTTCCCAGCTCCACCTTCATTCCATCAGGCTATTCCTGCAGACATCCTACTCCAGTCAAAAATGAGCACACGAATTTCACCAAATCTCTGCTTGGTAAAGTAAGATTATCACCAAGGCAAACTAGAACTTTGAAGAAAATCCCAAAGGTTTCAGTCTGACAGTGAATAATGCCTCCTCTCTCCTCTTCCCTTCCTCACCCTCCACACTGCCCCAGACAAAGCAGCCAAGGGAAAGCTTGATCTTTGCCTGATCCAGAGGTCCCGTCCCTCCTCCCCAGAACAGACCTGCAGCCACTGCAGCATCAGTATTCCCACAGGAGGGGCCCAGCAGCTCCAAGAACAGGGAAGAGCCTTTTCCCTAACTGGTGGTGAAAGTGAAACCAGGAAAGGGAAAGAATTAGGGGTGACAGCACTGCACAGGAGACCTAAAAGGCAGAGAAAGGTGCCACAGGAGAGCACCTCAGCATGTCTGCAAAGCACAGAGCTACAGCAGCAGAAACAAGGCAGAGCAAGAGATGAAGAGGAGAGCTGATGGGACACTTTGGAAGGCTGAGGACAGGCTGCCTGAAACAGTGACCTATTGGATCTATAGGTCAGGCTGCCATATGTAAGCTGCTGCAGTGTGTTGTGAGACTGCTGCAAGAAACCACTGCTGGAGCTTCATCTCTTTCCTATTAGGAGAAAAGGTCAGGCACAAGCTCCTTCTGCTGCTCTTGGCTGTTCTGAGCAAAGGCCATGGAAGGAACCCATTACAGACTGAAAGGGAATTGCTCCAGGCTCCAGAGTGCACTGCCAGTGGGGAGGCACACTGCTAATAAAAATGGTCTGGTAGGAATTCATTTAATTTCTTGGCTGCTCCTACCCTCGTTTTCAGATGGAAGTTGATGCTTTAAGAGCTTTAGAATTCAGCTCTGATCAGGAAATGAATTTAGTTGTTTGAAAACCAGCTGTTTGAAATAGCTTTGTTCCTTCTTTAGTCTCAGTGGAGCTTGAAATCAGCTGCTGATAGAGAGATACAAGTGTACAATCCTCTGATTTTTGGCTGGGTTTTTTTCCTCTTTCATATAAATTTTAATCAAATGTCCTGTCTTGTTAGGGATCCATTTCATCAGCCTTGCTTGGGCTTGCTGCAGCAGCACTGCCCATGGCTCTGTCAGCCCAGGTAAGTGCCAGGGGGCTGGGCTCCACCTGCACTGCTCTGCTGGGTGCTTTAGGAAACCACTCCACCCCTCCTGCTCTTGGGACCAGCTCCCTTTTAGGCCACAGCTCTTCAGGGAAGAGACTGAGTTGATCTGCAACTTTACCTTTTTAATGTAAAATTCTGTAAAAATAAGCACATCTAATATCAGTACTGTTACTTCAGAATATTAATATAATGAAATAAAAAAGAATTCTTACATTTTGGTTCCCAAATAATATGTCATTTGAGGAGGAGGGCAGGGCTAAGATGCTGATAATTCATTAAGATCATTACAACTCCTGGGGATACTCAAACTTTAACTTTGCTTCCACCTTCCCTTAGAAACTTCCAGGCTTCCTTCTACCATATCCTGCCCCATCCCGCTCACAGGAGCACCTCAACCTCTCCCTGCCACTGGTCACTAATTTCCTGGATCAGGAATCTGAAAGTAGAATGCACATGTTAGCTGCCCTTGCTGTGTGTTTGTGAGAGCCAGGATTGCCAGTGCAAAGGAATGCCACTGCAATCAGGATGTTGCTTTCAAATCCAGATGGAACTGCATTAATTTTTTGTCTCATCCCATAGCTGAGATTGATAGATTTTAATGGGCCCCCTTATTGATCTTGTACTTTGCACCAACCTATTTTACTGACCAATTTAATTTAAAGGGGCTTATGTACTCTATAAGATTAAGGTAAATTAGAACATTCCTTGCACTTCATAAAACCTTCAGAGGCCAAACATTGCCACAAAAAGTGCTTACATTCTTCTGAGATTATTACTTTGTATATGAGAGGGTTTAGGGGATGTGTAAAGGTTTTAATGAGCTGCACATAATAGGACCATCGGCATCATAAAATAAAATTCTGAAAATCAGACTATATTAAGAAAAAGAAAGCTTAAGTGAGCATATAAAAATATTTAATGATATTTTCTTCATGGCACAGTTGAAGTTATTTGCTCCCAATTTTAGTACAAATAGATTTGTGGGACTAAAGCAGATCACTTAGGCACTTCAGTATAGGCATCCCACAGCTAACCTATTTTCCCAAAGTGACATAAAAAATCAGCAAAAGGAAATCAAGCAGTTTTGTGATATCATGCAGGGGAAGAAGTATTTCTGATATGTTTAACAAAATTAATTAGAATGGGACTGGAAAAAAATATCTGCTGCTTAAGAACGGATTCTTAGGTGTTCAAAGTAAATTGTGTTTTTCTTACTTTTCATGCTTAGCATAAGTACTTCCTGTCATCTTGCTTCCAAAAAACATTAATGTCTGCATCAACAGTGGGTGGCAGGAAGAGGAAGAATTTCATCTAAGTCATTTCAGACACATCTTTTACTTCATGTCTAACACTCCATTAAGTGTCAGAGCTAATACTTTAAATATAACAGCAAGAAGGTAGTTATTAATCCTGAAAAGTAGAGAATTGGGTCATTCTTTACTTTTGTTAAAAACAGAATGTGATTAAAAAAGCTTGTAGGCTTCTCTTAAAAATTGTTACATTTTTCAGAAAGGTCCAAATAGATAAAGTAAAAAGGAACAAAAGAAAAAGGATTAAGAAAAAATTTTATAGATATTTAAACTGCAAGTTATGAGACCAATGGAAAGCCATTTCATTTCCTACTTTGTCTTAGGCTTTGTTTTTTTTATGAAGGGATGTTTAAGTCCTTTCAGTACCTGACTTTGAATCAGAATTCTGAGATTCCATTTCCAGCCCTGCCATCACTTTGCTCTGCATTCTCAAACACAACATTCCATTTCCAGGAATGTTCCATTTCCATGCTTAGCTCTCCTGCCTGCTGTACCAATAATGCCAACTCTGCCAAAGCAAAGCACCTGAGGACAGGAAAAGGGGGGGAGCAGAGAGCAGAGCCCTGTGCTGCTGGGGCAGGGCTGGCCTGGAGATGCCCAGCTCTGCAGATCACGAGATGCGCAGCTGCTGCAGATCAGGAGATGCCCAGCTCTGCAGATCACGAGATGCACAGCTGCTGCAGATCAGGAGATGCGCAGCTGCTGCAGATCAGGAGATGCACAGCTCTGCAGATCACGAGATGCGCAGCTGCTGCAGATCACGAGATGCGCAGCTGCTGCAGATCAGGAGATGCCCAGCTCTGCAGATCACGAGATGCGCAGCTGCTGCAGATCAGGAGATGCACAGCTCTGCAGATCACGAGATGCACAGCTGCTGCAGATCAGGAGATGCCCAGCTCTGCAGATCACGAGATGCACAGCTGCTGCAGATCAGGAGATGCACAGCTGCTGCAGATCAGGAGATGCACAGCTCTGCAGATCACGAGATGCGCAGCTGCTGCAGATCAGGAGATGCACAGCTGCTGCAGATCAGGAGATGCCCAGCTCTGCAGATCACGAGATGCGCAGCTGCTGCAGATCAGGAGATGCACAGCTCTGCAGATCACGAGATGCGCAGCTGCTGCAGATCAGGAGATGCACAGCTGCTGCAGATCAGGAGATGCCCAGCTCTGCAGATCACGAGATGCGCAGCTGCTGCAGATCAGGAGATGCACAGCTCTGCAGATCACGAGATGCGCAGCTGCTGCAGATCAGGAGATGCACAGCTCTGCAGATCACGAGATGCGCAGCTGCTGCAGATCAGGAGATGCACAGCTCTGCAGAGAGTGCCTCAGTGTTTGACCGAGCAGAGCACAGGTCACCTCTGCTGTGACAGAGGATGGACAGTAAAGAGTGACAGACCCAGAATTCTAGCCTCAGAAAATGACAGCCTGCAGCCAGGCTCCAGCAAGCTGCTGATGGGTCTGTACAGTCTCCCAGTTCAGAACTGTGCCTGTAGGCTCTGTAATAACTGTTTTGGCTGATGTCATTCACATTTTACTTTAGAACACATTATTACACAAGAGCAAATAAAACACTAAATATTTTAGCAGCTCCTTCCCGGCACGTTAAACAATAAACATTTTTTCCATTTTGCAGGTGTATGTTGGCTTTTTGGGGTATACAATGTAAGTACACATGAACTTTGCTATTTACCACATCCTCATGATTATAGCTTCCAAGCAAATGGTTAAGTACAAATAGTACTACAAATAATACTAAGCATCTTTTGATTTCAAACAGCTGCTCAACAATACAACCCAGGTGCTTACTAAGTTGCAGAATCTTATTTTCTTTTCAGGTGATAAGCTCTGAACAGAGGAGTTTTTGAGACCTCTAGAAAAAAAAATAAAGTTGTAATTTTTTAAAATTAAATGTAGACTACCATTTATGAAGCAAGCCTTTCCCAAACATCTTTTCCAGTCCTCTTTCAATAAAGAGTCATAAAGGCAAGACAACCTCCACCAAGTCTAATACTGCATTTCTACTGTGTTCTTTCATTTACAGTTTCAGATCCTTTGAATTTCCCCCATTTCCATTATTTTCATGTCTCGCTGCCCTTCCCTACACAAACTGCTTTCAGTGTCTGGATCCCAGTTTTCTTCCTAAAGGCTGATCATTTTCCTTTCACTGCAGCTGAAACTTGAAGGAATTCAGTGAGGACTGGAAAGTGGGTTTCTGTCTTGGTTTAAGGCAAATTTGGGAAGGAACCTCTGAATAGGTCCCTCCAGAAAACCAATCCAATCGCCCCTTCCCCCAACTGGTTCAGGAAAGGAAAAGAGGAAAAAACAAAACAAAACAAAAAAATTCCTTAGAGGAAAGTGGAAAAAATGTGTTTATTTAACAGGCCAAGCACAACAAATGAAAACCAAGGAACAAAACCTCCTGCTTCTTCCCAGAGATGACCAATCCAGCCAGTCTGTGCCGGGGGTGCAGCTCGGCTCGCTCAGTCTGTGTCAGTCCCTGGCACTGGGAAATGCCAGGCCCAAGCCAGGCCCGGTGGGCCACAGGGATGAGCTCTTGGTGCTCTGCTGGGGGTTAGTCCAGAGTAGGTTTGAACAGTTCCAAGGAGAAAAAAGGAAAAGAAACTCACAGTCCGGAAAACTTCTCTGCTTCAGCTAGCCACGAACTAACAGAAAGCAAAGGAGAGCTCTCTCCCGCCGTCCGCACTGCAGCCAACACTCGCTGTGTGTCCTCCAAAACTGCAAACTCTTATCTTGATGTTTTGAAAACACCCGCCTCAGACATTCCACTGCTTCTTCTTCACTCTTAGATCCAGTCTTAAAGGTGCAGAACTCATTTTTGATTTAAACAGACCAATGGGGATACAATTCAGCAGTAACCCAGGACAGTTTCCAAAAGAGGACAAGCACAAAACAACTCTGTCTAGACATATCCTTCTAAAGCCTGATTCCGAGGCTTTACAGCCCTGATGGACTGTCCCTCTCTAAAATTAACCCTAATTTATCCTCCCTGCTTCCACAACAACCTGTGGCCATGAGCTCCACAATTTCAGTACTGCTGAGCAAATGTGCAGCTGATAACCACAGACTTATTACTCATGTAAGTGCCATTTCTGTGCTTGTCAGTTTAGGAATGTGTCCTTAAATGCTTATGGGATATGCACATTAGCCTGACTTTATAATCTAAGACATGCAAATTGGCCTTGATAACAGTGTAAAACCCATTAAGCCAATGGAGTTTCACATGGACGTATGGTCTGCCCACACAGATTGAATTACAGGTTGAGGGCTATAATTGCAGCAAACAGCACATAATTACTGGAATGACACTCTCTTTGTTACCTCTGAGCACTGAGAATATTTCCCATACTAAAAAGGTTATTCATAAAGATGGTACAGTTCCCTTGCAAAAACCAAAAAATAAAGCTAAGAGCTACCCACGAGATGTAGCCTATTTTTAATGCTTCCATTTGTGAGGAAATGACAGAGGAGCCAAAATTTCAAATTAGGAAAATAAGGTAAAAATGTATATGAAACTTCAGTAGTGTCTGGTAGCTGCATTGTGCAATTGTACTCATCAAAAGCTACCCTGACAGCTTTTTCATTCTAAGTTAAAGGAAAGTATAATGATTTGTTTATATTTGGAAGTTCTAAGAATTCTGTGTACATATTTCATTTGACTGTATCACAAAAGAATAATTTATTGCAACTACCTAACAAAAAGCTCCCAAACCTGGCTGTTTTAATACCTCACTCATTTCCTTCAGAATGTCTTTTTTATATTGTCACAAGATTTCCTGTCTGCATTCCTGCTTCTGCAAACCTCTCAGCTGGGAGAGACCTGAGCCTCAGAAATGTCAAAGGCAGTGGCAAAGGGAGAAGGGCAGGGGGGAGCTGGACCCGGGGCTCCTCTGCACCTCCTCTCTGGGTCACTGCCTCCACTCAATATCCACATTTCCCACCACAGCCTGCACTGCTGGGGACCCTCTGTGCTGTGACACTGAAGTTCACAGGAAAAAAAAAACAGCCTCCATCCACTTCTCCCCTTGGTCTCCTCTTCCTTAACAAGAACAAAGCCCAGGAGCTGTAAATGCATGGAAAGGGTTGCCTTTTGAAAGCTCATTTTTCTTAACCTCCACCATAAAATGCACTTGCTAAGGACTTCTGGGAAAAACAAGAGTTTTCAAGAATGTACCTGTGTGT
Organism: Sitta carolinensis; assembly: GCA_032173965.1. NCBI lineage: Eukaryota > Metazoa > Chordata > Aves > Passeriformes > Sittidae > Sitta > Sitta carolinensis. Next base: position 7,270,470 of record CM063292.1, read on the forward strand.
CAGAAAATGTCTACAGGGCTGATCTATCTAGAAATATATTATTTTCTTTTTTTTTTTTTTTTTTTTTTTTTTTTTTTTTTTTTTTTTTTTTAATTTAAGGATTACACTGACTATAAGCCAGGGAAAGGGAAGTTCAATGTCTTTACACTTGCTATGTTATGACATAAATACAGAATATGATGCATGCCTAATATTAGCTTTGATGATAAAGGAAAATTCTGAGAACTCTAAAGAAGCAGACTTGGTCTGCAGTGCTGGTTTTAGCAGGCAGGTGAACAGAGCTCTCCCTGCAGCCTCCTCAGAGCCTGGCTGGGCTGCCCATAAGGGCAGCAGAATATTTTCCTTTCTGACTAAGCTTCTTCCAGAAGAGGGAAGACAAGATTGTAAAGCAAGAGTTCAAAGGCAGCTTTCCAGGAGAGCCTCATGCCCTTCCCAGACCTGTGTGGCCTCAGTGCCTGTGCCAGCCCTGACGGGGCAGATGAAGACACGGAGGGAGCTGATGTGCTGGAGAAATCAAACTGAGACACAGACAAGATGATTGTTTCAAGCACTGAGATGTTACATCGAGCTATTGTCTAGTACACCTACCGGGAGTTTGATTTTAATTTCCACATTAGATTGTCTGATATTTTTTTTTTTGTTTAAATAAAGGCAACCTTAAGGCAAGCTCAAGTGTTGGAAATCAAGAAGCCAGACCCCCTTCTGAGTCTCTCAGAAGGAGAGAAGAATGTAGAATTTGAGATAAACCTTTAGAGAAATTAAGGTATATTAAACCACAGTGTATTAGAAGTAAGTCAAAGTAAGGATGTATTTCATGCTTAACTGCCTGAGCAGAAGCAGGATGCCCTAAACTCTAGTTAAAAATTTCAGTGCTTTATAGTTACACCTAAAGTACAGCAGAATATTGTTTAATATTTCTCGATAAAATATACATCATAAACAAGATAGAACATGTGCATAAATAATGTGTGTAAAAATACACAGAAGAGTGTAAGAATCGACACTGTCTTTTGCATGTTAAAGAATAATTTTAATAGGTCCAGAGAAAATTGTTTTAGATTTGTGTTTTTAGCTGATTGATCAGTTTAGGGTTAAAACCTTCAATGGAAACCTGCATTGCGTCTGCATCTATTCACCCTGCTGCAGGTTGCTTTTGCTACACACATCCACCCAGAAGAAAGAAGAAAAGAAGAAGGAAAAAGGTGGAGGAGTTGCTGTTTTTGCTGTTGCTGCTGTTTCCCTGCTCCAGACTCTACACCAGAGAAAGGCTTGGAAACTGCTGCTGCCTTGCTTGGAACTTTATGTCAAGGAAAGCTGCAAGAGCAGCTTAGTCTTGTTTGAGACAACCCAAAACTTAACAGGGACTGTAATTTTGGACTCTCACCTTCAGACCACTGTATTCATGTAATAAACAACTTTACACCAATCAACTACTGCTCTTGTCTCTCTGAAACCCAGACCCAAAGAAGCTTGGCACTCAAGTGCTTAGTTAGAGAAATGCCCCTTGAAACAGCCCAGCTCAATCAGCTGCTTTCAGGGAGGTGTTCTCCTGAGGAGCAGCTCAGGTGAGCCAGGGCTGCAGTGCAGTGAGGAGGGGGCTGAGTGAGCCCCCGGGTGGGCTCTGGGCACACGGGGACACAGACACAGGCAGGACACAGACAGGGTCACAGGACACACAGGGACACAGACAGGGACACAGACACAAACAGGGACACAGACCAGGACACAGGAGACACAGGGACACACGGACACAGGCAGGGACACAGGACACACACAGACACAGCAGGGACACAGACACAGGAGACCAGGCAGGTGGACACAGGGCACCCACACAGCACACGACAGGGACACAGAGGCACGGGCCCAGGGACGCAGGGCTCTGAGCTGCTGGACACAGGCAGGCACTGTCCTTGTCCTCTGGACACAGGCAGGGCACTGTCCTGTCCTCTGGACACAGGCAAGGCACTGTCCTGAACCCTGGACACAGGCAGGGCACTCTCCTGTCCTCTGGACACAGGCAGGGCACTGTCCCTGTTCTCTGGACACAGGCAGGGCACTGTCCTGTCCCTCTGGACACAGGCAGGGCACTGTCCCTGTCCTCTGGACACAGGCAGGGCACTGTCCTGTCCCTCTGGACACAGGCAGGGCACTGTCCTGAGCTCCTGGACACAGGCAGGACACTGTCCTGTCCTCTGGACACAGGCAGGGCACTGTCCCTGTCCTCTGGACACAGGCAGGGCACTGTCCTGTCCCTCTGGACACAGGCAGGGGCTGTTTGGCTGGCAGGGGGCTCCTCTGCCTGGGCACCCTGGGCTGGGCTGGGTCAGGGCAAGGCTTCCCAGGATCTGAGTGTGCACAGCTTCTGACAGAGGGGTCCTGCTGTACAGCATGGAGCTCTGTAACTCACAGTGACTCGCACAGCAACAATTAATTCTGACATGCAAGGTTTTCTCACAGTGTGTGGGCTCTTTTAAAGCACTGGTAGTGATTTGGAGAATACAGAGCCATGAAAAAAGAGTGCAGCTGTTTCAGTTGCTTTTTAATGGTTAAAAAAGACAAACAAATTATAAGTCTTAAGTGACAGTCTATGGAGATTAAAGGTAATTTACCTTCCTCAAACCTTAGGTTTTAAAAAATATTAAACAGCAGCTTTGATACCATTCTCTGAAATCAAAGAACAATGGAAGCACCTGGAACCCTGCTGATTAAGAATACTGATTTCCCCGAACAAAAATTAGAGGCTGTAATTTGCATCAGGCTGTGGGTTTAATAATGCTCACGTGTGATGGGGCTCTCACAGGCCAGGTTCAGCAACTCTGCAGAGCAGCTGAGGGTGCTGCACAGAGTGGGGAACACTGGGTGTGAGGCAGGCAGGAGAGTGCAGTGCAAACATGTGTCCGATCTGATACCACTCCTCTGATTAAAAACATTATAATATAAAACAATCATTGGGAGTTTACTTTTAATTTACTTTTTAATCAGCTTTATTTTAATCAGAAAATTGTATCTAGCACAGCTCATTAAATGACATCTATAAGGAAAAGAAAAAAAAAAACAAAACAACCCAACCCTTGCCACTGTGTGGGTAGTTTTTTTTGTGAAGTTTAGAGTGAGTTTATAGCCAATGAGAAATTTATAAGCAGAGAAGCCTCATGAAAAATTCCAGCTGTGACCCTGAGCTGGATGCAGCTCTGCTGGTGGATTAAGGCTGTGCACAGGATTAGCTCTGGCTGGCCTGTGAGCAATACCTTGCCCAGTTAGGTAATTGATCACTTCCAATCCTGTACAACCCCTGAAGGAGCCCAGGGAAGGATGCTGCCATGCCAATTGGTCTGCACCATCTGTTTACTGAGTACATATTTTTACTCCCTCCATTAGTAACCATCTGCAGGATGAGGCCAGTCAGATTCTAAAACACTATGTCAAAAAGCAAAGAGTGCAGGAGAGCCAGCTCATGGTCACTAACTTTGCAATGTTCAAAATAAAAGTCATGAAAGTCCTTCTATTATAGATACAAATCTACCAGGTCCCAAATCAAATCAGTTAATTTTATATAGAATTATAATTCTTCATTTAGTAATCTAGATGACCAAATTATAAAAATCAGATGTACCTTAAAGCATAGTTTAGTTTCACACTGGATTTCTATTATATGCTGTTGTAAGCAATGTTATTTACATATGTAAGTAATAACTTTGACAATCCAAAAGAAAAACCCAATGTGTTACACTACACAGAACTGCCAAATCATATTTGCTTTCCATTAACATGGCTAAAAAAATCAATCAATCAATCAATCAATCAATCAATGAGTTACATATAACCATATGTATTTCAGCAGGTTGATTCAGAAACTTCCCTTGAGAAGGTTAATTATCTGCATTATTGCTTACACTTTCAGCATGGGGTTTTTTCAGGATTTCTAAGCTAATCAGACATTTTTTCACTGATACTAGTTAAAGGCATGCTTACTTACGACTGAAATATTTTTACAATTAAAACATTCAACTGTTAATATTTTGGACATAAGAAAATTTACCATTTCCTTCAACCCAAACATATTCTATATTCAGTTTGGTAGGAAATACTGAGCTAGGAACACAAATTTAGCAATAATACAGCAGCACCAAAAGGAATGTTAGAGGACGTGGCATATAATGTCACACTGACAGAGTCTGTGAGTGCTAAAGGAGCACAAACCAGGTCTGGAACCACTGGCAGCAAGAAAAGACGTTTAATTGAGACACAGAACGTGGGGGTTTTGCAGCATTCAGGTGAAGAGTCTCAGTGATCAGCACTTGTGATGCTTCAGACAAAGACCTATAACCCCTCCTTGCATTTCATGCCCACAAATTAGATTACTGATCCTGGTTCATAAATATTTAGGGAATCTTGTCCTTCTTGTGGCTGCATGTCTATTTACCTGGTGACGTTTCTGAGGCACACAGGCAGCAGCAAGGCTGTAATCTCATAAAAATACCATCTACCTTTCTGTTTGCCCAGGCTGTTTCCCAAGAACTTTTTCCCTTTGCTCCCACCTGCTTCTCTGGCAGAGCAGAAAATGGGACAATCCTGAGTGTACATTCAATCCTTCCTTCTACAAAGTGCACACACAAATTGGACAAGTGCAACTAACACAGAGCTGTGACCCACAAGCTGAAATTCACCACTCCAACACTCGGCTCTGGATATTTAACCTCCTCTGTGTGTGTATGTATCTATATATGTATATATATCTATACATCTAGATATTTAGATATCCCTATATCTATATATCTAATCTATACCTATATCTATATAGATATATATCTAATCTATCTATCCTATCTATCTATCTATCTATCTATCTATCTATCTATCTATCTATCTATCTATCAATCAAAAATTTGTAGGAATGCACAGTTTTAAAGGAATCACAGATCCAAATAGACAACAGCTCAATATTGGTAGATAATGCAATTAACATAATTAATAAATGATTAATAGGAATTTTATTTACATTTTGGCCAAAGAATGAAGTGTATAAGACATATATTAAATGACTCCAAAGATCTTCATAATCAGCTCTGTAAAAAAAAAATAAAATTAAATAAAACCCTGTCACTGTGGGATAACACATGACATGGATTCTGTGATTTTTCTCTAGGCTGTATAAAAGATTCCCTCTATTAGAAATTGTTCCTCCTTATATACCATTTTCTACAGACCAGTGTGATTGGTGAGAGAAAGACAAATCTCTTCGCCCACATTGGCCCAACCAGGGGGACATCAAAAGAAATCCCTTCTCCCAGGAGGAATGTACAACACAGATATTGCAACAAAAACAGTTCTGTTGTTTATGTTCTTCCCATGAGAAAAGACTTTCAGTAAACCTAAACATCAGAAAAACAGAACTTTAGAAAACCAGAAACTTCAGGCCTGAAACTAGACTACAAAACCCTACTGTTAAATCCTTTAAAAGGCTGCAACCCTGGCATCCCAGAATGCTCTCTGGAACAGTTGCACCCATTTTAAAACCCAAGAGCAAGCAGACTTACATTTTTTAAAGGTCTAAAGTGCTTCTTGAAATCCATAGTCTGCTGTTTGCCACTGCTTGGCCCAGCTCTTACAAAACTGCAGGAGAAAAGTGACTGCTTTATGCTCTTGACATCTGGACTTAACTCTTCTTCAAGTGCACTTTAAATGGGAAAGGCGAAGCTTTGCGAGATGTGACAACGTACAGCAAATGTATATTGAAGAACAAAATATTCAAATTCCACTGGCCAAAGGGAAGAAACACTGCAATGATGAAGGGATATCCACATCTCATGGAGCTTCATTACCCAGACACTGGAGTGCTGGAAAGCTCTCACATTCTCTGCAGGTCATGGATTGAAAACTGATTGTATAATGAGGAAAGATGCAAAACAGAGTTAAAAGAAATAAGGAAAAATTGGACTTCAGAGGGACTGAGAAATAAATGTTCTGCAGTGGAAGGGAAAAAAGTGGCAGTTTAATCTACAGCAGCAATTAGTTTTGTTCATAATGAAGAAATACATCATATCTGAAATCTGGATCAAAAGATCACTTAGCACCTCTGTAAGTTCAAGTCTAAGTAAGGCTCACAATTTCATTGGGACTTTTTAACAAAAAATAAAACCATCATAAAACCCGAATCACAAAAGAACCTGAGTAAGCACATGAACTGATTTTGGAGGTTTTTTGCCCCTTTTTTACCTAGCTTTTTTCCACATAATACTGGAATGCATGGCTCTAACTTATTGCATTGAATTCTCCAATACTGCAGGTCTCTTGGAGCAGTATCATTCATCTTGAATATCACCTTCTTAAAGATGTCAAAACATATTTTCTTTTCTTATGAACAATTTCAGAGACAAAAATTAATTATAAACTGCTGTGTAAAAAAGGAAAATAAATAGAAGTCTTCTATACATGGCCACAGATGCACAGGATATTTCTACAGGTAAATCAATTCTGATGACTAAATGGTTACTAAATGGCCAACCCCACTCTTGCTGTTTCCTTCCAAATGCATGCACAAGGCTCTGGCCACTGCTGGCACTCTAATTAGCATGGACCATGAACAGAACAAGGCCAGAAGGAAAACAGACTGTGGTTTTAAAAGGTATCTAAATATATAGTTCCCCCCACCCCAGTTATATGTGTTAACTAGTTTCTCTTTAAGCTCATCAAATACCCATTTTATGACCAACTTTTTTTTCTAGAAAATGCTCATTAGTTAAGGGTTTTGACAATATCATACATGTAGAGTTCTCCTCTTCACAATTTCCTCTGCGAGTTCTTCATTTAGTAGAGAAACCAATTTTTAACAGCTTGTATTTTGCCATTACAGAATTCCTAAATTTCAACTTGCCTCATTGGAACACTCTGTCTGAAAATAATAGTTCAACTCACAAATAAACAACTCTTCAAATGAGTTTGCATTGGAGTGGAGGAGTGCTTTATTTTAACTGATTTCTACTTGTAATTGAAACCCTTTCTCCATAGTAAATCTACTTTTGAGATAATCGTATTGAGGAGGAATAGAGGACTGCAATAATGTTATTCTTCTGGCCTTGAAAGACTATTTAAATCTTTTCTACAACATGATATAGGCCAAATTGGATTGGATGGTGTGTAGGGGGATTACCACGTGGCACCCACACATCATCCCATTAATCACACTCTGACCTTTCAAGCTGTTCAGCACCCTCTCCTCACTCGTGCCTGCCAGATTTTGCAGCGAAGCGGAGCGTGAGGAACCAGATGGAACCTGGTGGTTTCTGCTTCTTCCCTACCCAGTGATTTTATCTCCTCAACTGTTCTTTAAGGTTTCAAAAATGGCAATTTCACCTTTTCAAAATTGTGCACAGGAAGCTTTTGGAAGGTTCAGTTTCTTAGGCTTGGAGCCATGCATCTCTTTGCCCTGAGATCTGAACTGAGAACCTGATATTAGATATTAGGTAGCCTCCAGTCTTGTTTGTGTTTGGCATAGAGAGAATTTGACAATTTGTTGTTTTATTAAAAGTGGCTCTGATGATGAGGAGAGGAGGGTGAGTGAAGCATCAAAAATGGAAATGCAGCAGGGAGGGGTGAGCAGAGGGGTTATGGGCTCGTGCCTGGGCAGCTCTGGCAATTGCTCAGCAGCTGTTTTGTGTAACGGAGCAGCCAGGCTCCTGTCTGAAGTGTCCTCCCAGTGTGTGTGGGCTGGGCCCTCCCTCTGCCTCCCCACACTGATGAGGAACTCAACTGGGCAGGTGCTCAGGGGCAGGCTGAGCTCTGGGCTCAGGCCAGCTCAAGCTGTACCTTCAAGTTTAAGATAAAGAGAGAGGAATTTTGGAATTTATTCTTCTCTAGCACCAGCTGCGCAAGTTCCCAACATCATGGTTTTGGACTCATGGGGAATTTGTGTATTTGAGTCCATTTACAAGTCTCCATCTTTCTTTGGATCTTCCCCCAAAGCCATTCAGTACAACAGAAGATTTACTATTCCTTGTGTGGATTGTTATTTTTGATCATAACCTCTGCTTGGAGAGACCAGAGAGTTAACAAAAAAAAAAAAAAAAAAAAAAAAAAACAAAACAATTTCCTCGTGGAAGAGAAATGGTAACGGTGAAACAAAATGGGCAGCCAGCTCTTTTTAATTTACACATAACTAATACTAAAATGCTACGTAGTGTCTGATTAGTAAGAAACAAATTCAACCAATTATAAGACATGGTGTAAATGTTCTTTCCCTGATTCCCTCGAGCTACTTGCTCCAAGTGATTAATTGCAATAGCATTCCACATGTAGACAGACTTAAACCCATGCATAATCTTATGAAAATTTGGGTTCTGAATTGTGAAGAGGTCAAATTACTGTTCAGACTAATGATTCGTTACGTATTTGCTCAACTCCAGTTTATTGTGCCATGGCACCCAATGGCAAGGGCCTAAATGTATAAGTTAACAGCAAAAGCAAAGATTTTGAACAGAAACCCGTAGGAAGTAGCATTTCTAGAGGTGCTGTGCACAGTCCTTTTTTTATTTAAATAGATGGGTCAGTGACCTCCATCATCATCGTGTCTGGCTCAGTGTTCCACTGTGCAGCACAATCCCTTGATTGAGAAGAGCTATTAGAAAATTCAGCTGGCTGAGAAATCTGACCTGCTGAACACTCTTAGGTACTTTATAATCAAATAAATGATCACATACATTCTCTGCTGACAGCTTATGGCTGTGATTGCAGATCTGCTGGATTTTGTTAATGTGCCCACAGCTCTTTAATGAATTGTTTCTTCACTTTCTGATTTGACTTCTTTAACAAATTTATCTTACTTTAATATTTTTCAGGACTGTAATCAAAGTCAGTACTCCAAATCTCAGTACCGCAAATTTCTCCCACAATGTGTTCCCAGAATTCCCTTCATAAGTTGGTGTTTTTTAACATTTATAACTCATATATTGTATTCGAACTTTTCTGGTTTGGTTTTGGTTTTGTATGTTTGTTTGGGACTTGATTCTCTTTTTAAAAGTTCTGGAAAGTCACAGATGAGTTCAGACTTCACCTTTCAATTCACTCAGGGTTTCTCAAGTATATATGAATGTAAATGAAGCAATATTAAAGTATCTTCTTCTGATCCTTACATATGGATTGCTTTTCTATCCCTTTATTTGCAAAAATATTTCAAAAAGCATATAATTATCAGAACTATGAACCATGAATTTATTTCAAGTTGCTGCACCCCGTTTTGTCAGGCAAACTCCCTTTAGCCTGACGCACAGATTTGCTGTTCCCCTGTTTGTGTCCTTACCCTCGCAGCATCAGAGCACACAAAAAATGACAAAAGCTTTGAGATTAAATGGCAGCGTTACCTTCTTCCCCAAAAAGTGCTGGAATTGTGAATGAAGCCGAACTGTACCTTTGAGCTTCATTTACCCTTTATCTTTGATGCAAGCAGGACAAGCAGAAAGTCTTGCTTTAAAAGACACACAGTGGGCTGCTATAGAGCAAACTGATCAAAGATATATTAAAAGCTCTATTCTATTCTTGTTAAACATTATGATTTACCACTGGAAGGAGCTAGAGTAATGATGTTGAATCACTGAAGAAACAAGCACAGGGCCAGCAAAACGGTTAAATAATCTGTGAGAAAAGGAAAAAAGAGAATCAGTATCTTACCTGAGAGAAAGGAGTCAGTTATTTTCTGGGATGCAGAGAGCTGTGGTTCTGATTTAGAAACTCTTATGTATGAAAAATGGGTCGTGTGAAAAGCAAGTCTGATAACTTTAAAATGGAAATTATTTTCTTCTGTTAAAAAATAAATTATGTGGGTGGAAACAGAGGGAAGTTAGCAGAAAGAGAGAACCACTCAGATAAAACAGATTGTCTGTCTCACTCGGTGACGCTACAAGGTCACACACGGGGACTGTTACCTTGGTGAGAGAGTGATTCACTTTATTAAGCACATTTTTAGGTTGTTTGCTTAAAACTCATAATTTTCATTGGTATGATGGAAATTGGTCAGTAACTTGACAGGAATAGAAAGTTTTTTCCCCTTCCCTTCCCTTCCCTTCCCTTCCCTTCCCTTCCCTTCCCTTCCCTTCCCTTCCCTTCCCTTCCCTTCCCTTCCCTTCCCTTCCCTTCCCTTCCCTTCCCTTCCCTTCCCTTCCCTTCCCTTCCCTTCCCTTCCCTTCCCTTCCCTTCCCTTCCCTTCCCTTCCCTTCCCTTCCCTTCCCTTCCCTTCCCTTCCCTTCCCTTCCCTTCCCTTCCCTTCCCTTCCCTTCCCTTCCCTTCCCTTCCCAAACCTTCCCTTCCCTTCCCTTCCCCATAAAGAAGTGGTTTTACTCTTCTAGTCCAGGGGAGGGGTAAACGAGGGTGTGCAAACATCAGGGGAAGCTGAATGCCCAGCAGGGTGTTTGATCTCTCTATTTTATTGAAGAGGGCAGAGGTAGGAGTTTGGTTTAGGCAGACTAGTTTTGACATACAAAATTTTAGATAGAGGATAGTCTTTACTAATGGCTTCAGCACAGAGCATGGATTTATTCTTACAAAACCTTCTCAAGTTCAGGCATTTTCCAAGAAGCAAGTGACAGCAGAAGGCAGAGCTGCCCTGGTCAAAGGTGGACTTTAGAGGAAGGCAGGAGTGGAATAGGTGATATTCCTGGGACACTGTGTGCCAGTTCCAACAACTTCTAAAACTGCTACCAGAACTCACATTAGCTATGCAATTAATCATTTTATGTATGTTTAAGATTGTTTATTTTGTGTTCATTGGCTTGTTTTGGTTTTTGTCTTGTTTTGTTTCCCCCAAAGAGTTGGTGTTGCCATAACCTGATATGCAGCTCTGGTTGCAAGAACTGTGTAAAGCCAAGAGCCAAGAAGAGCCAAGACCTGCACGTGCCTAATGAGCTCTTTCATATTTGCTTGTGTCTGCTGCTAGGATAGCACAGCTCCTGTCTCTGTTGTCTTACAGCATCCTTAGGCAAAAGCCTCTGACAAAGCATCAATCACCCAGACTGCTTAAAATCCTGCTGGTCTCATTCAAGAACCAGTGATGAGCAACATACCTTTATCCCATCTTAATGTTCATTATTGATATTGCTGTAAAAGCTGCTTCACACTGAATGATATGGAGGTGATGAAAAGAGTTTTATGCTTTGGTGAGGCAAACAGTTATTAAAAGAAGAGAAAAGCCTAGGTGATGCCTTATGATTTAATGAAAACAGCTTTCTTTTCTGAGGAATGGTGCAAGGGGTCTAACCCACACACTGCAGCAACAAATCATCTTTGGCTTGACAGGTCTGAAGCAAACCGTCTACAAAGAGCCAGCAAGCCATTCCCAGTTTCCTGCTCTGTACTGCTGCTTACTGCAGCCTCTGCTGCTCTCTGCACAGCTCTTGTGTCCTGCAGAGCAGTCACTCTAGACCTCCCCAGGGCAGTGGGAAGGCAGCCCTGGTGCTCCTCAGGCTCTGTCCCCACGCCAGCCTGGTGCCTCTGACACCAGTGTCCTCTGGTCCACTCCCAGTGCCTCTCTCTGGACAGCTGCCCAAACACAACATCTTGTTGGAGCTGCTCTTTTAAATCCAAGTGTTTGGGAGCTGGCACTGCTGCCTGCCATTTGTGCAGACATTCTTGCAATGGTTGGGATTGCAGTGCTATGGCTAAGGGAGGAACACTCTCACACCTTCTTTGGTGTTTCCTTTATTTATTTCTTTATTTTGTGTCAATCCCTTTTCTGTCTTTGCAATTTTGCTGGGGTAGCTCAAAACCTTTCCCTGGAAAGCTGTACCCAGCTTATTTCTGACTGGTCTGGGCATGGTGGGGAGCTGGGTGTTAAACAGGCTGCTTGTTGAGGTGGGGAGGCCAAGGATGTTTCTGTAAGCTCCTTTTCTGGTAATCCTCTGTAACATCAGTCCTTATTTAATGGAACAGAAACCCAAAAGCTTTTACTTGTAACAGCACAATAAAGAACGCCTGAGAACTGTTGATTCAAAAATGTATCCTTTTTGGATTATGGGATTCATCAAATGACCCATCAACCACCCTGGACTGACAACAATGTTGACCTCATTGCCTCTCCACAATTTACTCTTCCCTGAGCAGCAGTAGCCAGGTGAAAACCCTGTGAGCTCTCCTGGAACCAAATCCTGCTCACTGTATCACGGATAAAGGCTACAGAAATACAAAATCCTGTAGGAAGCTTCTCTGGGATACTGAGCTTCCTGAAGGACCATTAATAAGGCTGTAGCAAAAGCACATTATTCCTTGCTTGAAATTAAAAAAACCCAAAGAGACATTTTAGCTAGCCCCAAGGTCAAGATCTTAAATATCTTGAGGGGAAAAAAAATAAAAAATACAATCAGTTTGAAATTATTTGCAAAATTCGTGCTTTACTTATAATTAGTTGCTGGTCAGGATGGTGTTTCCCACAAAGAGCCCAGAAACTTAAAATTTATGCAGCCCCATCTATTAATGAATAAAAAATGCACCAGAGTTTTATTTATATGATAATACCTTTTGATGCAGAAGGAGCAATAATTCACCACTGCCTTTTTCAGACATTCACTGAAAGCAAAACAAGCAGTCCTTGGTAGACTGCAGCATTCGAGATAATTCTGCAGCACAGTTTCAGTTCTGGGTGTGAAGGTAAGAATTGAATGCCACTGCTGGAAGTGGCATTTTAAACGTGGATTTTTCCTCCTGCAAAGCTGCCTCAGAACCCCCAGCTGGTGTGAGCAGAGAGGGGTGCTGGTGGGAAGGCTGGCTGTGCTAACATCCTGATTCACCCCTGGCTGCCCTGGGCAGGGCCAGCAGTTGGACTGGGAGGATCCCTTCCAGCTCAGGAATTCTACAGATCCACGGCTCCCTGAACACCAAACTTCCTTCACTCATCCCACTGCTGCTGGAGAGTCGTGACTGATAGCCCGTTCTGTAGGTTTAATCTGAAAAATTAATCTGCAGAGAAACAGAGTGTGTGGGAGGAATTTTGGAAATCTCTAATTTCTATTCGAGTATCCCGGAAAAAGGAGGAACCCTCCCTGAGTTAAAGGAAATGAATTTTCCACCAAGCCAGGGTGCCCTGTGGTTGACTGGCTGCACTCTTGGCAAGAGAGTTAGGAATGGAATATGCCATTTCTCAAGGCAAAGAGAACCATTCCCCTTTCAGGTACATGTGGGAGAAAAGGGTATGAATAATGAATTTTCCATGATATATTTACCATGCATTATTGGAAATATTACAAATACCCACATGCTTTTTCCATTGCAGCATTGTGATGCACTTAACACATTCTGTTGACCTCATTAGTGTAAAGAAGTCATATTGGATGTGTTCTATAGCTTACAATCATTTTTTTGGAAACTTGAGATGACACACAAATATTTTAGGAGATGATTCATTGGAATATAAATTCTTTATATCAACATTCCAGTTTTGAGAGGGAGGTTGTTCCTCTGAAGGAACGAAGTAAAAATAAAGAGCATTTGCTAAATTGTATTTTCACAAATGCCTAAGTTTGTTAGCACAGCTCATTAGTTTTGTGACTCAGCTTTTATGGAGCGCTATTGGTGTTCAGTAATAGATATTATCATGCTAAGGCTCATCCTTGCTACACAGCTACAACAGGATGTAAATTCACAAGGAAGTTTCACAAATACGACACATATTTTACCTCATACCAGTGAGTGACCTATTTCTCACAAATTCAACCCATGCCTTCCCTTAAGAGCCAAATCCCAGTGCTGGTGACATCTGATAGGATCAACTCCAGTGCCAATTGGAATTTTGCTGTGTACTCCAGCAGATTTAGGATTTTGTCTTCTTAATTAAAAAAAAAAAAAAAAAAAAAGCCTGCTAAAGAAGTATTCCACAGTATGAGAAAGAACTAGCAAGTGGATTATTTATTCATTTACAAATAAAATTGTATCAAACTTCGATCAGCATATCAAATATTGGATTAATGCCTGATATAGGGATATTTAAAGTCAGGCTAAACCCAGAGATATGCAAATTTAGCAACTACTTGCAGGTGAGGTGAGCAGTGTCCTCGAGCTGTAAAGGGTTAGGGTACAGGCACCATGCACAGAACTCATAAGTGTGGAGAAATGTTTGTGATAAATTCCCCACTGCAGAGTTTTTAAGTGATGAGAAGTTATAATTCACTCCATTATAACTTGCCTCTGTGCTGCAAAAGGCATCTGAAAATTGACAATAATGTGAACCTACAGTTGGAAAATAAGCATGGCTGTGGCATCAGTGAGGTTTCTCATAGCCCTGGGACCCCACTGATCCTGGTTTATTGAAGACACTTGATAATTTCTGTGGAATCAGTAGGTTCATAAGTGTAGTTTGTGTTGAACAATAAATGAGGAATGCAACTGAATTTCATTATTGGACCCCATTAGATACAACACATTGATTAGTATTATCTTTTTGTCACAAGGCTTATTGCTTGAGAAACCCTTCTTTTATGAAAACAATCTTTCTTGCCTTTAATATGTCTAAAAATTTTTTTGACCTTGTGCCTCAGTGACCTCCTTTTATGATTTCATTGAAAATTGAAGCCCCCCCCCCCACGATCCTTCAGTTCCTCAGTCTGGATTCAGTATCCAGGGAGGTCAGTGATGGGACATCCATGCAAAACTAAGAATTAGATTCATAGGTTTCTTTTCCACTCAGATAAGTATTTCAAAACTAAATAAACCTACCATGGTAAGCAGTTTGGAAAATGAAATTTTAGTTTGCTGAAAAGAACTGATAACTTCCCTGACCTGTTTATTGCCACTAACATTTACCTTTTCGAAAAAAGAAACACAGTTATTATTGCTTTCATTATGTCCTCTGCATTCAGCCTTCATTGCTCCATTTGTGCTTCATTTAAAAATGGAGCAAAATAATTGTTTAAATCCAGGAATTCTTGAAATCAGAGAAGTCACAATTTCAGGTCAAACCCCTTGGTCATGTAACCTAAAACCTAACTCAGAGCTGAGCATCAGCCAAATGTTCTGATTTATGACCTAAAGTGGGAAAGTTGATTTTTTGGTTCTTAACAAAACAATACATTTTTCCTTTACTAGAGAATTATTGTTGGTGATTTGTCTATAATGAGAAGTATATTATAGATATCTGTTATTATCAGGCTTCACCTGTTCAAGTAAGTTTTTTATTCAAATCACAATTTCATCACTTTCAATCCTATTCTCTTAATAAAACTCACAAACAAACAAAACCCTCAAAACACCTCACAGCTGTAGTCTGTAAAAAAACATTTGGTAAAAAGAAAGTGAAAACATCTTGTGTTCTTAAACTTTTCCTGACCAAGTTTTAAGAGACTCTGAAGTACTTCACAGGTGCAAAGAAAAGCAGTTGCTGTTATAGAAGCTTGACAAGAGGGTGAAAAGATTTCAAGGAAGATTTTGCACCTTATTTTTCCTATTAAAAGCAATCAAGAGTTGTAGTGGTAGAAAATGAAGGAATGACCTTTGGGAAATATTGACAGTTGCTCTCTTAGGCATCAAATGTGCTCTTTACTGGTTGCAATAATCTTCATATTTTTGAAACCTCAGAGTCAAACTTGTTCATTTGAGTCAGCCATATGTGCTAGCTGTCATAATTAATCCTGCTCCAAGCAGGATGCAGTTGGATATTTAGGGATCGCCCAGATGATCCAGGATCAGCCACAAGAACACCATGAAGGAGGAGAGAAGGACTGCAGCTCTTCCATGTCTGCAGTTCCACTCTGCCACATCAGGGTGGGTTGTTGTAAATATTATTGAATGGATGTTCCCTTCCATAGATTTCCCTAACTGTAACAGTTTTTTCCCTCACTTGTGAGGAAAGGCCATGGACTGCCTCTGGACTGCCCTAAGGAGCTGTTTCAGGAGCATTTTCACCACAGTTCTACTTGAATTACAAGATCACTTCATGTAGAGAAAAAAACCCTGCTGTTGTTACCAGGCTTATTTAGTCATGGGAAATTTCTCTGGGAATATTTTTTTCCATTCCTGTACACACAATTGGCAAAGTCTGTCTGTGCAAGACTTCCAGCTCAATTTTGAAAACCCAAGAGGTTTGAATAATTCAGATAATCTGCGAATAAACATGCTGGCTTTGTGGCACTTATCTGAGTTGCCAAGCCTTTGGAGGCTTTGTCATCAAATTCTCATTTACCAGAGAGTTAGAAGATTTGTTAATGTTATATAATTTATCACTCCACTGTGCTGGATGGTGCTCTAAGAGCTCAGTTTGCTTTTCACAAAATTGCACTGATTTTAAGCCACAGCAATTTCTAACCTGAATGGCTCAGAGTGAAGAATCAGGCCCTTCGTGTTTCATGTGAATAAAATATCAGTGCTGTGGATCACAGCAGCAAACTGATGAGCAGGTCACATCCAAACCTGCAGTTCTGCTGGGCTGCTGTTCCTCCTACTCTTTGTTTTAAGATCTCTTTCCACTGCTAGAGCTCAGTGGTCAGAGCCTGCCTGCAAGTTCAAGTGAAGATTTTCATTGCTTTTACTCATTTGAAAACAAAGGCAGGAGACTGACACAGGTAGAATCACTTTCTTTTTTGTTTTTAGTTTTTATTTTTACTTGATCATATTTGGATAGTTGGTCACAACTCAATTTTAAAACATGTCTTTAGACATGTGATTGTGGGACTAATTTGTGACTACAATTACTTCCATTCTATGTGCCAGCTGGATAAGTAAACATTAAAATGCCAGTATAAGACACACAACTATCTCTATAATGACTTCTAGAATATCCGAAAGTATCTTCAACAGGAGCAAGAAAAACCAAACACACTTAAAACAATTTAACATTAAATTCTGAAAATACTGAAGTTTATTATATGTCAAAATACCTATTTTTGAACCAGGGCTCAGTTTCTTACATCCCTAAAATTCTGAAAGCTGGTGGTTTGATTGGTTTAAAATAACATTTTTTACATAGCCAATTAGCCAGCATAAATCCATTTCCTAGTACTTTACAGAAAGTACATTATTTTGTGAGGCAAGGTCATTCAGAGCAGAATCATGGTATTTTTAAAAGCTGCTTTAGTTTCAGCCCCAGTTACCTCATCCAGATAAACTGGATCTGCTCAGTTTTGCTGAGCAGCTTCCAGACAATTTTAAAGACTCTTAATTAAAGCCTTCACTGGCACAAAATCCCAGTCAGGGCTGTTCTGGTGCCTGGAGTCCAGCCCTGCTCTCTGCTTAAGGAGAGGAAAGGGAAATGCAGAAGCTTTTGAAGACAGGAGTCCTTAAGAAAGTGATTTCATTGGTTTCAAGAATCTGGAGTAGTACTGAGTGTCTGCCCAATTGTTTTTACTCAGATCTGCTAATAAAATTGCCCTCTTTATCCTGAGGTTTGGAGCTAGCTTTGTTAGAAATACTCAGTCTTCATTCATACGGATCTTTAAAAAATGTTGCTTTTCCTGAATCAAACTTGGGTTTGGCATTTGAGGACACCAAACTATCCTCTGACCCAGACCTGTGGCTCCTCTTCCACAGTGCTTTCCTTGCATGGCAAAGGGCAGGAACCCTGCAGGGAAGCAGATATGTGCACATTTATACACCTGTACTTCTGTTTTATGCAAGAATGAGCTTCAGCCCTCTTACCCCTCAAGTGGTGGAATGAACAATGACTAATCTGCATTGGACCATTCCTTCCCATCCTCTCAGACACACCTGGAAAGGTTGGAGTCAGGGGAAGGCAGGAGCCACCCAGGCTGCCCAGCCCCAGCTCTGCAACTCTTGCTGTAAGCCTGGCTGAGTGCACAAGTGTTCCATGAGCCAGCTGCTCACCCTTCCCCTCCCACACTCTGCATTCAGCCCCAGCACTTTGGGGAAAGCTCACTCCTTCCCTCCTGGCCTGCCTGCATTTTGCTTCATCTCTCTGCTTGGAGCATCCTTCCTTTGCTTCCACGTTGGGCAGGGAGGTTTTACAAATAGGAATGCTTAGCAGAAGGTTCTCTAGAAAAGAAAGCAAGTTTTGATCTAGAAGAACAAAAGATGTCTGAAAATAAAGATTGCTGAGCTGGTGGTCACTGGACAAAGGTGGAGATGAGTTGGAAAGAGATTTTTATGGGTAAGAGCAAAGGATAAGTTGACTACAAACAAAAGCTTGTTTTTACCAAGTAAAGATAAATCTCAAAAAAGCATAGGCAAACGGAAAACATGTTTTTACCAAGTAAGAAGAATTTTCCACTGCAGGAAAACAGGAAAACAAATTTTAAGCTTAAAATATAACATCCTAACTCATGTGATTGGTTAGTTGCTACCATAATCTGGTAATATTAGTAGTTGTGATAGGCTATAGGTAATGGTAAAGGTATTGTGTATGATGCTGATTGGTTGTTATTCATTAAGACACTCAGCAAAGAAAAGTATATCATGCACTGTAACCAGAACAGGGGGGGCTTCAGGCAGCCTTTAAGCTGCAGATGGAAGCTCACAGACGTGGCTCTGTATCCACGACCCAAGACTGCTGGAACTGCTTCTCTGCAATAAACACATTTTTGAAGAGTGACTGAAGTCCCACATCTCTCGTCTCAGGCCCTTACACTTCCCCATGCTTTTGCCTCTCCACCCAGCTGTTAGGAGTTAGCCTCAGTGCCCTTCACACATTTGCATTTCTTATATTAACCAAAGCATTTGCCTTTGATGCTGTAGGGTGCAAAAAGGACTGAGGGTTATCTACGAATATGGCATGGGGAACAGCATTTATGAAACGAAAAATATTAATGCTAGAGTTTATCATGTCTTGCTTCAGACACTGTCTTGCTTTGCCTTCAACTTCTGTTTAGCTTTTCTGTAGCTAAACACCTTTGGTAATATTCCCCTGACCTAGAAGCCTAAACCTCACAACCTTCCTAAACTGTAGCCCACATCTTCCAGGGCAACTTCAAGTTCTCCAAAATAATTCCCTGCATCAGAAACAATCCTTTCTAGATACCCATCTTTCTCCAAGGCCTCTCTTTAACCATACATCATACATTCATAATCTTCCCTTTTACAGCAGCATGCATTTCCTTCCCTGGAAGAGCAACAGCTGAAGGAAGCCTGAGCTGTAGCTCCTGCCCTTTCCAAAATATTATTCCTTTAACTAACTTTGGAAATCTCTGATTCAGGGAGCCAGCACCTTCACAGGGATGTCATATTGGGTTGCTTCACTTCCATTAGAAATCTTTGTTTGAGTGTGTTTGGAATTCCCTAATGAGTGTCTTTTCTTGCCAGAGTCCTGGCAGCAAGTGAAAGTTGAGAAAAGATTTTCAGACGTACAGGGGTTTAGATTCTCCTCTCCTGTTTATCAGTGTGAGTGGTCTCTGCACTGGAAAACATGAAAGGTTTGCTGCTGTGAGGTGGGACTGGGCACCTCCACCCTCTGTCAGCTCAGACCTTGCTCTGTGTCACCAGGTGTGGCTGAGGTTTGTGATATTTTGGGCTCAGTCTTTGTTCAGTACCATCCATGGGAAGTTGTAGGACACAATCACTGTGAGCAGTGGTAGCAGCAGTGCTGAAATGGGGTCTGAAGCAGCAGTGCAGGTTAGGCAGGTTCCACAGCTGGGCAGAAACTGAATTTTCCTGGGCCAAAACAAATCAGCATTTTCTCAGACAGATGGATATGGGCTAGGACCAATAGCTGTCTAAAAACTAAACATGAATCAAGGTTGGGGTGTCATTATTAAGCAGAATTTCATGAACAAGTAACAAATCCTGTCCTGAAACTGTAACACAGATTGATGGATTTTCTTCTTTTTAATTAGGTGCATGTTATTTATATTTCACAGGGAAAGTTTAGCAGGTGCCAAAAGCTGATCACAACTCCTTCATCTAGTCCATTCCTACACCTGCCCTCCTTGAAGTCTCTGGTTTTGTATCCTTGCAGTGTTTATTCAATACTCTCCTCTCTTTAACTCTTTGTCCTGTTTGACTTGTGCCAGGATTATCTTCTTGTCCCATCCCCTCCCTCACCACATTGTATCTTGGTTATAAACAAGAGAAGTAAGTTTTAAATATCTGCCAGTCTGTGTGTATTTTGTGGTGCTGAGTTTGCTGTTTGTCACATGTACAGTTTCCTTCACTGACTCCCAGAAAACATGAGTGGTTTCCAGCTAAATGAGTGTAATTTATTGTGCTTGGTGGATAGCTATCATCCTTTGAATTTTTTTTGACACCAGGCTCCTTACAGACAGGAACTGCTGCTAAAACAGTTAAATATATGTGCATGCTATCTTAGTGAGTAAGGGCTTGTGCTGCAAAAAAAGCAAACACAGTTTTTTTTTAAATAAATGTAACTGAGGAATAGGTACTTTTTCTTCTGCTGCTTTTGCAAGCAGAAGAAATGAACTTATATAAAGTGAAATCGGGGTTTTTTTTGCTCATCCAAACAGAGCAGGTATAGCAGAGGAGCAATGCACCTGGCAGGAGGATCCATGTAGCTCTCTCCACTTTTCTAGAGGCAGAACCAGGGTAATTCATGGTATCTGTTGAGCTACAGTAGAATGGCTCTTTGACACTATTTACTTTCCATTCCTAGAGAGGCAAATTTTTTGTCTGGTCCAGAACATAATTTTAAATACCATCCCATTTTCCTTAAACTACATCAAAGCTTCCACTGGGTGGCATTTCCAGCCATTTCAGCTTAAAAAGACTTTCTGATCTGACCAGTTTCTCTGTCTTTTCTGAAGCAGCTACTCACAAACCAGACACAGCCACAATTAAACCACAGAACCCTGCACACACAGCTCTCCCCAGAGAAGGCATAAAACAACAAATGGTGAATCAAGAAATATCAGTCGTGGTGCTGAACGTGCTGCTGGATGATGTGCTGCACAAACAGGCACTGACAGTTTGCAGAACTTTGTGGAACAGAATATAGGAGATGGATTTGGGGAAATGGCACTAGAGGCACCTCTTCTCAATCTGACACCATTATCCTGTGCAGGCAAACTGCAATTTTGGAATTTGTAAAAATGTAATTGCAGGTTACAGTGTTATAGGAGAAATGAAGAGAAAGCAATTCCTATTTTTTTCTCTAGTTAAATTCTGGGATTTCTTCCATTATAGAAAGTGCATGGGGCGACTAGATTTTTTCCCAGCAGCTCCTGAGAAACACTTTGTTGAGACTTGTTTGTTTTTTTACTTTAATTGGCTCTTTTTGAACTTTTTTCCAAACACATTTTTATATTAAGCTACTATTTTTTTTTTTTTAAAAAGGAGTTTAAAAAAAAAAACTTTTTAAAAGAACCCACTCTTTTTAAAAAAATTAATGCATTTCTATACCATGAAATTTTTTAGCATAGAAATGTGTTAGCAGGCATAAACACAACAATAACATACTGAAATCCTTTCAGTAAAGATAGGAATTTCAGAAGTGTTTTTTTGGTATCAGATCCTTATTTAAACACCCAAGTAGAAGCAAATCCTTCCTGACAGCCTGCTGCAATTACAGATGCAGTGCAATTGAGGAGCTCCTCTTGTGGAACTCGTTTGTGGAGGTGCTGATGGCCCGTGTGACAGCAGCCCCAGCACAGCTCCAGAGCTGAGTGCCCCTCTCCGAGGAGACTGAGACACGGCCACGAGCTCCATGCCGCCCTGGGACATAAACGAGAGCCCTGGCATGGCCCTGGCCATGGGATGGAGTTGCACTCAGGGCTCTGGAGGCAGGAGAGTGGCTCTTGGCTCCCCCCTCTGCTGCTCTGTGACCCAGGCAGGTCCCTGAGCATGGTGGGGATGAATGCTGGCTGATGGCAACCAGCCCACCCAGCCCTGCCTCCCTCCCCTCTCTCCTCCCATGGAAAACACCACCGTGTTCCCATCACTTTAGCCTCCTTTCATTGGCTCCTAATTGCTTCAGTGCAATCTTCAAAAAGTTATTCTCCTGTAAGTGAGGAGATATCTTTATTTGCAAACTCGGTCCTGTAAAAATATTAGTTGTGCAACTCCAGAGCCTATTTTTCACACATGAGTTTAATGTACCTACCCCAAATCAATTCTGACTCAGAAAAATACTCTAATTATATTTTACTGCCATGACTGAATGTATTGCTTTTACAGGTAACATCATTCACACAGGGCATGTACTTAAATGGAAGAAGAATGCCTCCTGGAATAATTGCTATGATATCTGTGGTAGAATACAGGTGGCCAGTCTGTAACTGAAGGAGAGTTTTAAAGCTCATTCTGCATCTTGATCCACCTCAGTCTTTTCTGTCTGAGGTAATAATGGCAAAGATGCAATAGTGATGCATCTCTTTATCTATCAGTCATGTTCTTTTTCCTTGTACCACAGTGTGTTTTCTGACAGCAGTATAGATGAATTGCAGTGTTTTGTCAGCCTCAAACAATAACAAGAAATGCATTTAAAATGTAAAAGCCATAAGATTTCTTAAACATCACCAAGCTTTGGAATAGGTGTGAAGATTGTTCCTCACAATCAGTTTAAGTTTTATAATCCAGATATTTCTATTCTGGACATTAAGTATTTTTCCCATGCCTTAAAAGTGATTCTTTAAAATAAATGACAGAGTTTAAGTGTGCCTAAGAAGCCAGGTTAGCTTGAAGGACAATGGTTCTCCCAGAAGATTTGATCAGTGCCAGCCAATAAAGGCAGACACAGAAAGCTACCGTATTTGTCTAATTTTCAAACTGGTCCAGTCCTTGGTGTCCTTTCTCTTTCTACACAGCAAGCACCTGACAGGAGCTGACGTGCACAAATAGGACTGCAGGTGCCTGCAGTTGTGCTGGGAGTCTGTGTGGGGCCATTCCTCCTTTCCTCAGGAAGCAGAGGGTTCTCAGTGCCACAGCTGTCTGCCCCAGCCCTCTGCTTCCCCGGCCAAAACCTGCCCAGAGGGCATCCCAGCCAGCACAAGGGGGTCCCAGCAGGCTATCTCCTCAGCTCCCAGGGATTTGCAAGGTTGGCACTGGTTGGCACTGCCAGGGACCAGGGATTTGCAAGGTTGGCACTCTGGATCTAAAATCTCTTTTGTCCTAAGATACAGGATTAATCTGCACCAACACATTGGCAGTAGGGACTGCCAGGGACCCTGACCAGGGCAACCAAGGCACTTCCCCTTAGGGCAAACTCTCTGTAACTTTGCAGGCTGCTTCTGAACTAGCAGAATAACTGCTGCACTCAGAGAAGTCCATGTCCCTTCCTCACAGCTTCATCTTCCCTGCTCTGGGAATCATCACCTGTATCCCTGAGCAGACAGTTCCTTGGGAGCCTGTCCTGTGCAAGCAGGGAGCCTTGACATTTTTCAGCATTCCAGAATTGTAATCATGGCAGGGGACAGAACTGTGCAGCCTGGACAAAGACAGGCTCTCACAAAGTCTGTAGGGAGGGTTCAAGGATTGATGCACGTGAGTAAAATCCTCCTTCTGTGGAGTGGAACTTCCCTTCTCATTCGCTGGGATGTGGCAAATGACCCTGTTGACACTTCCAGTCTCTTTCAATACAAATTAGAACATGTTAGCCTAAACTGAAAGCATCTCTTTAAGCCACTTCAACACAATCTGTAAGAATGTGCATGTCTGTGCCCTTTCTTGCTGTTCATGAAGCTTCAACTGTAAATATTACTGATACTGACACATATGTTCTGCAGCTTGTAGGCATCTCCATCCCTCCTCCCCTTTTAGGTTACTGCACTTGAATTCCTTCCATAACTGGTCCTTGCACCTCATTTATGTGTTTAATGAGGGATATTGATTCCCAGTGATATCTTCCCTTTGCCCATCAGTGAAACAGAGGGAAATGCCTGACTTTTTCCTCCTTGGATTCTCCCAGAGACAAAATCCTGGAGAAAAAGGAAGAGTGCTAATGTGTTACTTCTTTCACATTAGCCATGGCTAATGAACTAGTAACTAGGCAATATAAGCCATCTTATTGAAAATACACTTATAAATGTAGATCAGAAATATTTGGATATCCTTTCCATGGGATTATTGCCCACAGAAATAAAGGGGGCTTGCATCTACTTCAGCATAGAGTCATAGATAGAATCACTTAGGTTGGAAAAGACCCTCCAGACCTTTGAGTCCAGCTGTAAACCTGCCAGTGCCAAGTCCAGCACTCAGCCACGCTCCTGAACAGCACATCTACAAAACCAGGTATGTGCCAGGAGAGTGGACAGGGCTGCCAGAGAAAGGGGAGGAAAGGCCAGAGCACTGCCCTGCTTTCCACACTGCCCCCAAGCCTCCAAACACCCTGGTGAACTCTCCTGGGCTGAGGCAGTGTCCCTCTGCCACTGAATTTCTGCCTCTCCAGACATTGTAGCTGTTTTAGAAACCCCAAATTAATATATTCTGTGAAAGGCAGAGTGCCCTAAAGGCTTCTGCCAGTGCTATATCAAGTGACTCATCACCCAATAAAAAGAGAAAAAAAAATATGAAAGATGCATTTTAAACAACTAGTATTTCTTTTACCCACTTTCTTTGATATTTTCTTTAAGGAGGAAGAGGCAGAGGAATCCCATCATAGCTCTTTTTATTCCCACTGGAAGACCTCATAACTTGTAATAAGTTGGCTTGTGCATCCCAGGCAATTCATGGAAAAGGAATTCAGAGCTTTCATTTCCCTGGGGGAATATACAGAATATACCCCTGCTCAAGAACTCAGAGCGTGACTTTGAGGTGTGAACCCGAACCCCCTGTGAAGTCCTGACTTCCAGAGGGTTCCCTGTGTCCCTGCTTCACTTCTCTCCTTCCTGGCCCCTCAGGAATTGGATGAGGATCTGCATTATTCCTGCAGGATTTAATGAACTCGTTACAGAAGGGAAATAGAATGGCTCCTGTAGAACTGGTGTAAAGAACAAGAAGAGGAATAAACATCACAGCAGATGCTGCTTCTCTTCCAAGCAATATTCAGTTCCAAACAATCTTTGCCATTAATGAAGAAAAATACAAATGCGGAATGTGGCAGTGGAGAGGAAGAAACAAAGGAGTGCTGAGAGTGAATTGGTTTGTTTTGAAGGGACATTTCCATGGTTAGTGCCAGGGGGATTCACACTTCTCAGTTTTTGTGCCACAGCTGACTTTCTTTGCTAAAATATGTTCATATATGGTAGGTGTGGCTGTGAACTACCTGGCTCTGAGCACAAGATTTCTCATCTGCCACACAGAAAGTCACACTTTGATTTGCAGAATGAATCATAGAACAGCTTCTTGACTAGGAAGGAGATTCAATAGTCACAGAGAAAAGCCACAGCTGTTTGGGCTAAAAAAATCTTGATGTCTTCTGAATGTTTGTCTCTGCTCACTCACTCTTCTTGTGGTTTTGTTCTATTTTTAACCTTCTTTATGACAAGACAGCATTATTGAATACTGATGAGACAAAACTTCGTTCACTGCTAGGCAATACATTTTTCAGTCATTTTATGGGAGCCCTCCCTGTGTGACCTGCAATGTTTTGGATACTGTTCCAGGCAGCTTAGGCTGATGGATTTCATTCTGCTGCTGTTTGGGGTGTAGGGGAACAAGGTAAGAGAAGATTGGGAGCTGACAAAACCTGCCATGATCGGGTTTTGCAACTTTAGATGTCGAAGTTTTCCTCTGGCTGTAGATCTTATTTTTCAATATGTAAATAACATCTGTAAAATATTAGGGCAATGCCCTGCACCTAAGGAACTCTCCCTGGTGAAGCTGCTGGGATTTCCACAATGGCTGGGTCATTGCAGTGGTGTAACAGACACCATGCCATGGTGCCTCCAGGGAATCTGGGCTCTGCTTTAACCTGCAGCACTGTGAGCACAGAAATCCTCTGCTCCTTCTGATTGCAGCAACAGCTCCAAGCAGAGGAGCAGCCTGAAAACTGGGTCACTTGGATAGGTCCCTGCCTGGATTTAGGCGAGCACAGTAGCCTTAATAGTTAATAAAATTACTGAAGGGTGAATTGAGCTATTTGGAATACCTGAACCAGCCCTTCCTCCTGAGATGGGTGCCTGAAATAGAACGAGTGCCTGCCAAAGCCACAAGCCCAATAAGACAACCCTCCTGATTCCACAGGACTCTGCCCCAGGTCTGCAGGTTTCAAAGGAGAATTAAAATGACTGTGGTGCACAAAGCTTTCCTCAGCAACGTTGCTCATCCCACATGCAATTATTTATTTATGTATGTATGGTTTCCCCAGAATACTTCCCTTAGAACATTTGAGTTATCAGTTCTGCAAATCAATAAAACACATCTGGTAAGTAAAATTTGGATGGTCTCATGCTGTGATAGCTTTTGTAATACTTCCTGCATTCATTATTAATGGTTCATTATGGAATTAATAATTTAAAATTATGTCTGATAATTTTAACAGTCCCCAGTCTGTTATGGTTTTGCATATATATAATTATTATTATCTTATTTGGGTATAGCTTTGTGTTCTGGGACCAATACCCTTCATATATTTTCAAAGCTTCAGGGACTAATCAAAATCCAGTAAAGCTCAGGGAAAATGGATATATAAGTATTACTCAATATAAAGAAAATCTAAGTTGTGTGTGAATCTCATTTAACTTTTTTCTTTCTTTGAAGCCTTCTGCTTTTTTCTGTATCAGTAACTCACTTCTCATATTCACTTTACAGATATAAGGGGTCTATCCCTTCTGGGACCTGAATAAAGATGAGCTTGAGAATTTTACTGTTTGAATCCAATAAAGAATATCCAGCAGTTCCTGGAGCTGAAGGTGGTGGCAGTCCAAGCAGGAAAGGGTTGGGTTTTCACTACCAGTACCAGCCTATCACTGGAAAAACAGAAAGTTCATTCCTAGGTGAGTTCCACAACCAAATCCGTGGTACCAGTGTCTTTAAAAGAAAATATTTTGTCTATCATATATTAAATCCTTTAGACCCCGAGGTAAAAAAAGCAGTTATTGTGTACAAGTGTCTATTAGAACCATCTCAGAACACTTGTTCCAGAAAAATATTTTGTTCTCAAATCTCGAGGTAGCAGAGGCCACAAGAAAAGAAAGTTATCACTGTACAATAAATGTAGAAATTAACATAATTTGAGACAGAAATAGTTGTGCTAATAACCTCAGTAATGTCAGGTTTTCATTGCTAAGATTTCTTATATATCTCTTTTATCTACACACTTTCTTTCATGGAAAAAACTTGCAGAGCAAACATTCTGCATATTATAATGACATGTAGAACTACATCCATATTCCCTGATGAAAGAAATGTTTTTATCAGGAATAATTTTTTTTTTCATTTGCTTTTTATGCTTCTCATTTTTCAGTTGTGCTGCTTTTTGTACAATTTATATATATTTACCTAACTAAAATTGCATTGTACCAAGCAGAAAAAAATATTTAGATTTAAGAATAAGAAAATCTTTAATTGTTACATGTGCTAATACTTTATATTCTTTTTATAAGAGGGTGAAGAATAGAACAGAGTTCCAAAGCTGGTGCCCTCTAGAACCAGTAATGGGGGAGAACTGCTGGGAGTAAAACTATGCAGGATTGGAGGAAAGACAGATCTGATAATACCAAAATTTACAGTTTGGGAGGCAGATTTTCTGCCTGTAAAAGGAAAAATGATAATTTTGTTAAAGTCTGTGTATCAAAGACCATCCCTGAGAACAATGGAAATAAATTTGATTTCACTTTTGAAGCTCACACTGAGAAGAAATTTACTTTTCCTTTAGGTTTTTTTTAGGCAGTAACATTCCTGCTAAAGCAACTGAAGCCTCCTGAGGACAAAGAAGTCCTCCAGCTTTCTGAGCAGGAACTTTTTGTTGGCAATTGTACATTGTTCTATAAAACTCAGCTGGGCTGGGGATCCTTGTCAGGGTAATGCTGCTAGAAAGCCTCCAGTGAATTTGGAGGAGGAAACATTAGTCAATATAAAAGATTTTTTTTTTTAAATGTTCTCAAGTTTAGAAGATACTTCACATTAGAAGTATCTTCTTTTGAACAGTAAAGTTCTCCATCATTTTGGGCACCTGCTCCAGAAAGAACAAACATTGCAATGGAAGACGCTGAGAAGGAAGCAATAATTTGGTGTAAAAGCAGCTTTTATAAAATTCCAAGTGAATTACTTGGAATTCACTTGGAATTATGTAAAAATTATAAAAAATTCTAAGAGAAATTCGTACAATCCTTTAGTCTTGACTCCAATGTTGTACAGGGCACAAGTTTCCCAAGAATTAATTGTGGCTTTGAGCCCAATAACTGCTGAGTAATTAGAGCTTTTCTCTTAGATAGTGTTTTAATTATTTGTGCTGTCCTTCTGTGAAGTGTGTCTGACCCTTTTAATGTCTTTGTGCAGACACAAGAAATAGGCACAATATTCACAAACTGTTTTTTTAATTCGCAGGACTGAAAAAATATGGTCTTTGTCTTCCAGTCTGATGCTGTTCTGGATGCTATGTCCAAGGATCATGTAAATCAGTGTTCACTATTTTGCTACAAACTCACATTTTCACAGTTATTTACATTTTCTTAACAAGATCCTTGTTTCCTAGGACAGATAAATGTCCTCTCCTGTAAGCATGACCTATATTCCTTGTCACAGACCTGCAATTTTATGTCTGAAACACTTAATCTTACATATCTACCAAAAGATCCAAGTCTTTATTTCAGGGACCTCTCTTCATTATTTTCATTGCATTTCATTTGTATGGGTTATTGTCTCTCCAGATATGTAGGTTACCTCAGCAGCCACTATCTCCAGCTGGGTGTGTAAGTGCCTGCTTAGATCCACGTTGTCTCTGTTGCATGGAAATGTATTTATGACATTTTGTATTTTCCATTTTGTGCTTGTAAGACACAAGATTTTGCCTTCTGTTGGATTTCAAGGCATAAAAACAGGTGACAGACTGAGCAAGGCTGATAACACCCCTGTTACTACTCTTCAGCATTGGCCAGAAACCCCAAAGTGAGACATCTTTCATTGCACCTTTAAGGAATCACCTGGCTCAGTGAAAAAATCCCCTCATCTCTCACTCTGGTTTTCATCAAGCAGTGGATAGCTGCTATAATAACTCCAGCAGTTTGCTCAGCCTGGCCCCATCATGTGTACGGGATTAGTCCCATCAAACTGTGGTGTTGTTTTATGCATTCTGACAGACAATACCCAGCTCATTTAAACACAATGTTTGAGTAAATAAGTACAGAACATTTCCCTGCTTTCTTGTTAGTTGAATTTTAAGCCAAGAGTCTGCTTTATTATCTCACCATTGGATCTGTCAAGTTAGCAGATATCTGCATTTTACAATGACAAGTGTATGAGCAGGAGGTTATTTTGACCCTTACCATCTTTTCAGAGACATCAGTTTAACACTAACATGCACAAGGAATTTTATAGGTCCCACACTGTATATGTAGCAATGGGTTTTATATGATAAATTATGTTTCTTCTGTCCATTTATGCTGTTTGCAATTAAGGGCCTCATTAATGTCATAGCATATGTTGTTTAGGATGCATACTGAAATGTGTTAGAATCCAATTTAAGGCTCAGGGCTCCAAGCCTGAGGAATTTTCACCAACATTAATGGGAGTGACACATATGAAAGCATTCACTGAGTTTCAAAATTCATATTCCTTCCTCAGTGCTATCAGTAATTTTTAAGAAGTATCTCTAATTTCTAGAAAATTGTGTGGCCACAATGCACTAAACATAATCCCTTAGCACAGTGCAATAATTGTAGATAAAGTCTTTCTGAAAACAACGTGCTAATAAATCTTTTAAAGATTGAAAACCTTCCAAATATGTAACTTACAGTATTACAACCCAGCTGGTCCAAAGCTTTCCCTTGAAATAGCTTTTAGTCAGTTTGGGGTTGGTTTACATTTCTAGAGAAATGAAATTAATCACAAAAATTGGTTGCTCCTTTGGAAAGTGTCAATACCTTATGAAAAAGGAAACCATGTATTTCAGTCAGAGAAGAAACTCTACAGAGATTTGACATGGCAGTAAAGAATATCATGGAAATATTCTTGATTTTCTGACTGTCTGCCCTGACCTGGACACAGCTGGAGAAGGCAGGGGGTGCAGCATTGAGAGCAATGTTCTTGAAACACTTTTTTAAACTAAATGGGATTGTTTGATTTGATGGTTGGTGCTAAAACTTTACATGGAGACTCACAATTCTCTCTAGGATAAACCCCAGATTTATTTATGAACGGCTGTGAAGAGCAACCAGTTTCCTTTGTGAACCCTTCCAGCTCTGGACCCACTGGCTCAGCTGTGGCTCAGCTGCTGCTCCTGGCTCTTGGGAAACTCCAAGTGCTGCCAGAGGAGAGCAGCTGGAAGCTGGAATCCTCAGAGGGAGCTAAAAGCCAGCATCTGTGGAAAGGGCTCCTCTTCCAGACACGGATGATGTGAGGGGGATCACAGTTCTCTCTCTTAAAGAGTTAATTTAATTTGTTTTGTAGGAAACGTGAGAGGCATAGCCTGGGAAGGTAATTCCATACAGCTCAGGAAGCTTTGGGGATGTGATTTATACAAACATCTAAATTAAGAGCAGTGAAGGTCATAAGCATTATATTTGCTTTATATATATGTCATATTTGGTCTCAGACTCTGACATGGGACCTTAACCTTGGAGTAAATCAAGGTCTGAGTGTGGCTAAAAGCTGGTATAAACTGGAGAAGCCTCAAGGTCTATTTTGTTATTTGGGAATTGCCAAAATTTAGAGGTCCTGTGCTTCCTGGGAGCCATTTACCCCCAGGGTGCATCTCTGGAGTCCAAGTGGCTGGACAGGAGCTGAAGAGCAGCCTATTACATCTCTATTTTATCTGTCCCACACACGGCTAGGTGTATCAGATTATGTTATTTAAAATTATTTGCCTTTGACGATACTGCATTCTGAAAGTGTATTTATAGAAATGTTATTAAAGAAGTGAATCTTTCACTGCTCAAAGTATTCTGTGATGCTATTTCCCCCTAACAATATCAGAGTGGAGTGTTGGAACAGACAGCTTTATAATAAGAGAGAATGTAATTGATATTGCAGACTTGCTTGATAGTGAAAAATGAGACTGTCACCAGCCTCATGGAAAATCATTTTGGTAGAACAACCTTGCAACTGAAAGCAAAGAAATAACCCAAACCAGACAACTGGTGTCTATTAAAATTAGCTCACACACTGCTTTCACATTCCATGCTGGTTTAACACTCAGTTCTTGATTAGACCATCTTTGATCTCATTTGTCATTATCAAATCACTGGACATACTAATGTTTCTCTAAAAGACCAATAGTCTGAAATAATAAATAAACCAGACACTTCTCAGGACAGAATTCAGCCCATCTCCCTTGGTTTTAATAATACTTTATTCTGTACCTGCTCCTATTATTCTCTTTTTTGGCATCTCTGCTCACTTGCACTCTGAAGGGTTTTGAATAAATATTTTAGTCTGTTTTTATTAATTGATAAAGAATTAATTCAGTGAGAAAAATGTTATAATCACCTTCAAACATGTGAGGGTTACTAAAATCCAGAGGAGAGACATTACTTGCAGGAATATATCTTGGCTTCATACCCTGAGTAATGGTATAAATTAAACAAAATTGCATCGAAGGTGAAGAGATACAGCACAAAGTAACCTAAACCAGGAAATATATTCCAAAATGGCCAAAGCAAGTCCCCTGATATGAATGTTTCTGCAGCATCAAAGTTAATGCTTTAGTCATCTACATCCATTTTAAGATGGGCTTGAAAAACAAATGAGGAATAAGTGTGCTCCAGAGGAACTTCTGCATTAGTGGGACCCTTCCATGCACATTTGAAAATGGACCTGAGAAATAGATGAAGAATAAATATGCTCTAGAGAATTTCCTGCATTAGCAGACCTAAGTGGTGAACTAAGCCTCTTCCATCCCTAATTTCTGTGATTCCTTGATAGATCTGTAATTAAGCTGTGGATGCTTAAAGAGCTTTCTGATGAAATAAGATACAACATGACCATTAGTAAACCAGCCTCTCATAGGCTGCGGATTATTTCATAAAGACAAAAAGAAAATCCAAGTCCTGAAAGAATTTTCCTCTTTCTCTTTGAAGTAAATTCTGAAATTTTTAAGTGATATCCAAGACATCCGTTCAAAGGACGGAAGACTGGAACCTAGTAAAAATCAGCACCACACAGATTACAATTCCATTTTTTGTCAGCTCTTAAAATCCAGCTTTTCCCCAAAGCAAACAGCAGTAGCCAGAATTGCAGCCCAAGATCATAGTTTCCTGTGGGCAATGTTTTCAAATATCAGCATCTTTGATTAACACGTTCCTGTGGAGCTGCCTGACCAGATCTTCTTCCATGGCAGCTGATCTTGTAAAATCATCTGCCCACTTTTTAAATTCCTGTGAGTTAAGGGGAGCTCAGAATTGCTCCCATTCTGAATCCCAAACACAGCTCCTGAGAGGAAATGAGCCCTGCCTCTGCTGAAACCAGGACAAGCCTCTAGAGGAGATTGTAGCCAGTGAAAAACTCCCACCAAAATCCAAGTAAATATGCATGTATCACATTTTTCTGTATTTCTTTTCCATGCATTCTGTTTGGGCATGGCATTCTGGCTGTGATGGCATCCTGAACTGAGCAAATGTCATCCAACATGTCAGGTTCACCCTGATAAACCTACATCTGCATGCTTAATAATTCCTCAATAAGAACTGTTGCTGACATTCAGTGTGCTCCTTGACACGC
The DNA here is from genome assembly GCA_032173965.1 of Sitta carolinensis. NCBI lineage: Eukaryota > Metazoa > Chordata > Aves > Passeriformes > Sittidae > Sitta > Sitta carolinensis. Next base: position 7,303,092 of record CM063292.1, read on the forward strand.
TGACTGAAAGCTCATTTAACTTTAAAATGGAGCTAAATACCTAAATATTGACTGAAAAAAAGACAAAGGAGAATCACTGTCTTACTGATTTTTACACCAGCTTCATCTGATTTAAAAAGTAAATTTTGTGGGATTTAGTCAGTCATGCAGACAAGTATTATTTGCTGCATAAGGAGCTTTGACAGAATGAAGACATGAACTTTATAAAGCTGCTAAGCACAGAGTGGCAACTTTTCATTGTGTTTTTATTAACAATGAATGGTTTTGAAGCACTCATGACCTGGAATGGCATTGTAATCCTACTACAGGCTTTGCTGCAGCATGCACTGAAAAAAGGCAAATAAAGTCCTGTCTGGCTTTCTGTTCAAATGTGTGATGATTCTAACAAGTTTGTGGCTGGCTTGGCAAAGAATGGGGTGGTAGTGAGACAGAGGGGCTGAGCTGGTTTTATTTAAGTGCATTTGCTGGGGACTTGGTGCCAGCTGAGAATATGAAACACCAAAGCTGGGCTTGGAGCTTGGATGTCTGGCTCAGAACAGAGCCAGAGCTCTTTTGCTGGCCCCTACAGCCTCAGAGCAGCTCCCTGGGACAGATTTTGAAAGTGTTTTTAAGAGACACCAGCTGGAAGATATGTTGGCCACACAAAATCCACCTCTTTTCTACACGAGTGGTTTTATAGAACACAGCTTCTCTTATCCCAAGGATCCTCAAACCACTCTAAAGGGAAAGTGGAAGGAGGAGAGGGAACTCAACACCTGTTTATTGAAGATGTTCCACTCTGTGAAAAAGCACATCAAGAAATAAAACAGAAGAGGGGGGAAAAAGGCAGGGAATGCCTTTTGGCTCAACAGGTTGGATTCTAACCACTAAACCCCCCATTTTCCTGGATACTCTCACAAAACCAATGCTCTGTACTTTGTGCTGAACGCCTGTTGAATAACATCTTGAAAATACTGCTATTCCCAAGACAGAAAAGTTGATTTTTGAATGCTTTTGCTGTTTAATAATCTCTATTCAAATTATATGTTTGGTTCCTCCTCTGAGAAATTTTTCATTCCAGTCAGATTAAGATAAACTAGGCTACAGGGAGTTATGGTCATGGGAGAAGGCAATGCTTTGTCTACTTAGTGAAGACTGTAGAATGTTTCTCTCTTTCCAAGCCTCCTTATGGCAGGATGTAAAATTGAAAATTAACGACAAACCACTCATTTGGAATGAGTGGTCCTCCAGGACCATATAAATATATAAATGTATAATTTATAAATTATATTATAGCACAGGGATATTTTGGTTTGTTTTCTGCAGTTGTGAAAAAATGCTGTTTACCTGATGGTTATTAAAATATACCCTGCATTGAACTGATGAATTATAGAATTTTTCTCAGATTTAATCACCCCCGATGAGGACACTCAATTGGCTTCTATTCACAAAATCAATAGCTTATGGCATCCAACACATTTGGAGCTGATGTTTTGCTACTCAGTCTTTGTACCATCAAAGACTGGAACTCTTTTATTAGTATTTTTAGCCCTCCCAATTATTTACATAAAAAGCCATTATTTTGGTCTGCAGATACTCCTCAAGTACTCAGAGTCTTGTTGCAGTTGAAAAAAAGCCTGCTTAGCAACTCTTAAAACATTTGTTTTCTTCACTTTCTCAACTATTCCTTTTAATTTTGTACTTTAAGTGTTTAATTATCTGTGGTAGAATTACCACTTCTGTCACAACTTTCACATACTGACAACTCACATATCTTGGATACTGCCTGAATATATTCCTTGCTTTTACATATGTATATATTTTTAAGGTGTTTTTTTTTTTTTTTTTTTTTTTGAATTTAAAAGAAAAAAAAAACATTCTTTTTAAATGACTCACTTTCATTTTAACATTCAAATAAATAAATGTTGCTCCCACTAAGGCAATTCTGACAAGATCTAGGCAGTTTGGAATTCCCCTGCAATATAACAATGTTTCAGGTAGATTAAACCTTGACAAAAAGTTAAATTATATTCTCTATGCTCAATTTTCTTTGGGGAACAAAAACTCACTGAAGAGTAAAAGTCTAATTAATTATGTAATATGCTAATATTTTTTAAATTAAGAACACCTGTGATTTAACTCTAACATGTCATGAATGTGTTTGCAATTGACTATGACAAGAAGATTAAGAGCTAAAAAAAGCTTCCAAAAATTCATGCAATAGGGATGGACAGAAAATCCCCAGCCTGACTCAGGCCAAAGGCACATCTCTTACACCACTGAGGGGTAGCAAACACGTTCCTATGGCTGTTTTCCCAGATACAAGCTCCCACCTTCTGCACAAATACTCTTTAAAGGCATTCCGAGGCAAAAATTGCATCATGATCATGATATCAATGGCAATATTTAAACACATTATTACATGCCACCTGTACATCTATTCTTTGAACCTCTCTAAGTTTTTGCACCTGCTGGCACAGCTTGAATTCTGCATTGGAGAAAAAGGCATTATTTCCCTCTTTAAACCTCTTGCCTTATCAGTTTTTCTGTTGTAAGATCTGGTCTTTACTTGCCTTCTATTTTTGCAGTTTGTGATCTTTTCCATGGCTGAGAGCCCTGGTTCACTCAGCCTCCCTCACCAGAGTAGCTGTTTCAAGGGTTCCAACACTATTAATCATTCCTAGGTCTATTTTATGCTTTTCTGAGATATGAACTTTGCATGTAATGAGGAAGATGTGAACACAGCCCATGTACAGTGGTGCAATGCTGCTCACTTCCAGGTACCAGTTCCTTTATTCATTATTCCACCAGCCTACCTGGCTTTCCATGGCTCCTCCATGCAGAGCTGCTGTCTAATAAATCTGTCACATACCATTCTTAAACTGGCATCAAGTGCCCTCCTTGAACACACACCTCTTATGGAGGTGAAATCTTTACTTATTCTCTGGGAAATCACTCTGGGATGTGAACTTCCTCTTGGTTTAGCCTTTTATTAAGGTGAGATCTGGTCCATAACTGTGAAAGACAAGGGAGGAGCTGGCAGTGGCCGAGGGCAGGGCTGGGGGGGATCCTGGGCAGGAATTGTTCCCTGGCAGGGTGGGCAGCCCTGGCACAGGGTGCCCAGAGCAGCTGGGGCTGCCCCTGGATCCCTGGCAGTGCCCAAGGCCAGGCTGGACACTGGGGCTGGGAGCCCCTGGCACAGGGCAGGGGCCCTGACAGGGATGGAGTGGAACAAAATGAGCTTTAAGGTCCCTTTCAACTCAAATCATTCTGGGATTCCGTGATTCTCTCTGTGATTTTCCTTCAAGCTCCATCCCTGTTGCCTTGCTCCTCAATGGCAGAGTGAAATGTCGTGTGCTTTCACTCAAAACCTACCTGGAGTCAGGAACCCAATGTGAACAGAGGCTGTGAGGCATTTCTGTGCCCATGGAAGGGCTTGGAACAATCTGTGCTGTGCATAAACACGACGAGGCAAAAATAAAACAATCTTTTCTGTTCCTCATACAGATTCTGAGATGCAGATCCGAGTCGGGATGTGTAAACCACCCTGCAGCTGTGCATTACTGGCTCTGTCTGGAATGCGGTATCACAGGTTTCCATCTCACAGCAAGACATCCAGAATAAAAGTTTCATCCATAATGGCATGTGATAAAATAGTCCCTTCTGCTCGCCCACAGAAATGCATTAGGCATTTCCAGAAGATGAAGACTTTTCCTAGGATCTTATCTGGTAACTTTTGTTTGAGAGGGAATATATTGCTGTGTATCAAATTGAACTCTCACATTTGCCAGAGATACATAAAAAATAGAAACATAGGGCATTCTGTACCATCTGAAATGAATGTGCTGCAAGGGTAGCAAGAGAAAGCCCATAATAAGCTGAAACTCTATTTTTCAATATACTTGTGTCATATCATATAATATTTAACCAGAATCTCAAGAGTGAAGGAGGCTTTAATGCGGACTCATAAATCAGTTTCTTGCACCTCATAAGGAAGCCTTGTAAAAATTGAATTGAGCCACACAGTGGATGGTAACACATTACACAGTAAAAAAAAAAAAAAAAATCGGTTTTGCCTTTTGTTTCCAGTGGTGACATTTTGAGAAGGTTCACAATTTCATATCTGATAGGACAGAGAGGATAAAAATCTGCAATTGTGTCCCACATCTCTCAATGGCACAAACTATAAAAGATGGCAATATAGAGTCTTATCTGCATTGCTGATACTCCAACATGGAAAATCAGGCTCTCAGACACACTAAAGCTGAATTCTAAAGTACAGCTGTGGATAGGGTGCATTCGCTGTGTCTTTATATACTGGGAACTGCTCATGCCAAGTATGGTTTGGTATTTTGTAAATTTAAAGGAGTTAAAAATATGTTTCAGCAGTTTTAAGAGAAATGATATTGTGATAACAGCACTACCCACACTGTGTTGTTTTTCGCAAATGCTTAGAGACAAAGCTGACATGACCATACCCACTGGAGAGAAAAGGAAGCCCTGAGACAAACACATCCATCCCCAAACACATCCAGGAGAAAACTCCCACCCTGCCAGCCCCCAGAGCCAGGCACAGGTGTCAGAGCTGGTGCAGGGACAATGGACCCAATCCCACAAAGTGCTGGCTGACTCTGAAGGGAACTGAGCCATGCTTTCATCCTCTTCTCACAGAATTAAGTATAATCTCCATTAAGTAGAGCCCCAATTAAAAAGGTTTTTTTAAAGAATGCCAAAAATTAAAAAAAGGAAAAGAATCCATATGCTACGTAAAGAGAAAGGGTACTGCTATATATTTTAAACATTGGTATTTATGAGAAGCATGTTCCTATAAAAGTAATTTTACAATGCTTGGTTTTCTGTACTGGTTTTCTTTTTGTTTGTCTGTTTGGGGTTTTTTTGGTTTTGTTTTTTTGGGGTTTTTTTTGTGTTATTTTAACTTGTATCTGTTGAGAATATCCAGCTTGTGCATCAGGGTTCAGGCCCCTCTCTCGCTTCATCTGTCTCCCAAAGGAGCCCTACATACAAAAGAGCTCCAAGATACCAGCAGTAAATCACAGTTCCACAGGCACTCCTGCAGCCAGCACCTTGAGATTCTTCTTTATATGAAGAAGACACTGCTATAAATTCTGCTGCAAGAAAAGACATGGAGATGGAGAGAAATGCAATGAAAAACTCATTTTGAACTACTGGAGAGCTAAACTTTAATGTAATACAGATCAAAAACTAACTGCAGGAGCCTGCTTTTGATTTATTGAGCATTATGACTTGTTGCACAGCAAGCAATTAAGAATGATAACTGAAATTAGTTCAATGTAATAATATTTACAATGAAGATTTGGGATATTTTCCTGTAGTTCTTAAAAGTGGGCATCTTTCTCACACCATGGAGTTAAAACCATCATACAGCCAATTTCTTTAACAGTGCAATTTACAAACATATCTTTTCTTAAAGCTAATACTAAAAATAGTTCAGGAGGATGACATCCCTCTTAAAAAAAAAATCAAACAACCAAAAGAGAAGAAATGTTTCTACAATTTTGAAAGCTAGATAAACTCTGCTTCTTTCTTCAGAAAAGTTTGGAAATAAGGAGAAAACTGTCTGAAAAACAAGTGCATCCACTGTGAACCTAGAAGGGAAGCTTTCTGAAAATTTAAGAATTAATGAAACAACTTCCACCAAAAAAAAAAAAAAAAAAAAAAAAAAAAAAAAAAGTCCTATAAGATGGAATGCACCAAAAAACTCGGAACTCCTTGAAGTTTCCTCAGGGTAAAATGGAGCTCATGTAGCAAAGAAATCCTATTTGAAATAGCAGTACCCACGTGATGTCCAATAGCTAATGTATGGCAAAGCCTTTTCCAGGCAGAAAGATGGGACCAGAGCTCCAGGATCATTTCATCAAGAGCTGACTAACAGCTCCTTCCGCACAGGATAACAAACATGTCTTAGGCAGGGACCTCCTTGGTACCAAAATTAAAGCTCGTTAAGGTCAATGGAGTAGTTTCAGAGCAATTCAGCATTTCATAGCAGCTACCAGAGTGTGCTCTGGGAAGTCACAAATTTAAAACCTAATGGGACAAGATTCTAATTTACCAAAGTTGTCATTCCTAACTACTATACCTGGAGCTATTTTTTACTTCATTAGTTTTTCCCTAATTTATGAGTAATCTAATATATCAGAATATTCTGGTTGAGGTTTTTTGCAGGCTCTATAGAAAATCCTGGTCTGCCTCTTCATGCCCAAGCATTTACTTTGACTGGCTTATTCAGTATTATCCACATCTAAACTCTCTCAGAATGAAGTGATTTGCTGCCCTGAATGTTAATGTTGTATATTCTTGAAGCAGAAAATCTGCATTTAGTTGAGCAGTATCAATATGTAGGTACTGGAGCAGAAGGTAGAAGCAGCATGTGCACCCATGGAGAATAGAGAGCTTTTGCAAACAGTGTCACAGTTTTTTGAAAAATACATCTGTTTTGCTCAATTGACACTCCATGATACTGCAATTATGAGCCATATGTGAGTGCAGTAATTTGGGAAGATAAATTAACATTTTAAAATCGAGACTTGGTGATGTTTATATCATTGCGCAGCGGCTTCCATAAAGCTGAAAGGGGGTTCCCTCACCTTTAGGACAGGATCTGTCCCAACTAGTGTTGGATGCTGTCTTGGTTTGAAGGACAGGTGTGTGCTGATGAAGGCAGGAGCCTCCCTTGGAATGGAGAATGCAAACCCCTCCCTCCAAATTATTGTAATTCTGAATTTCAGGGGCTCTCAGGCACAGCTATGGGGATAGCAATAGCAGTTCTTTATGAGGAGAACTCCAGTAAGAGTGCAGCAATAGCAGCAGCAAGGCCAGTGGCAGAGTCCGAATCCCCCCTGCCCCTGTGGGTCAGGGTGTTGGCAGCAGAGCCATTCCAGGGGCTGCAGCCTCCTGCAGGGGCAGCTGTGGCTCTGCTGGAGCAGGGATCCTGCACAAGGGGCACATTGCCTGGGCAGGGCCAGTGGAGCTGTGGCTGGGCCTGCTCTCCCTCTGGGAATGCAGTGGCAAGGCTGAGTGCAGTGTGGCCAGGGGCAGAGGGGCTGCAGGCAGGAATGCTTGGCTCCTGGCCTGGCTGCAGCCTCTGCCAGGGGCTGGGCTCAGTTTATCAGCCCTGCAGGGACACTCAGTGGCCCAGGAGCAGAGAGAGCTCCTGCAGGGAGGATGGGTGCTGGCAGAGAGAAAGAAAACTGCCCCAGCTGCTTTGGCACAGCTGCCCCTGAGCAGAGGATGAGCACAGCCCCAGCCCAGCCCCAGTTTGAGCAGCTGCTGACACAATCCATGCTGCTGGGCACAGCTGGCACTGCAGCACAGGACAGGGGCAGGAAGGACGTGTCCAGGAGATCAAATCCCCCCAGAGGGTCTGGCAATACAGAGCCTGAGTCCGTGGCATGGCCTCTGCTGCTGGTGGAGCTGTGGACCAGGCACTCACAGGATTTTTTAGGCTTTAAGGCACAGTCTTGGCCCCAGGGATGTTAATGTCAAGATTATCCAATTTGTTCCCCTTAGGGCACCCACAGTGAACCCATGTTGGACCTGACAAGTATTAAACATTTCAAGTAAATGGCATTACATTAGGTGGATATTAGTCATTTCATAATTATTAAATCTGGGATTGGTAACTAGGGAGTTCTGGCTTCTCTAATGTAGTGGTGGAGTAATCCAAAAGTAGACTGCCATCAAAATTGTAATTTGAAAGTAAAAAGGAAGGAAGGCAGGAAGGCAGGAAGGCAGAAAGGCAGGAAGGCAGGCAGGAAGGAAGGAAGGAAGGAAGGAAATTAATTATATGTTGTAGGCAAAAAATTACCTCAAATTTGAAATACTAACATTTGGCAGATAATTGGGAGTATGTGCACACGTGGACAGATATTCTAAATTAAACTTCTGAACTTTCAAGAAGTCTTCTTGCTAACTGCATCCAACATGGACTGCCTGAAAATTTTAAAAACAATTAGACTAAACAAAAATGACACGTCCCAAATCTTCCAGTGACATGACACAGAACTGTCAAAAAGGAGGCTGAGCACACATTGTGCTTCTGCCCAGGAACTGTGGAAGTTGGGAAGATCAGGTTCTGGAAAGAAAAGTTTATGCAGAAAGAAGATTTGTAAGAGAAGTGGTCTTGGAAATAAGTCCAAGATCTCAGCTGGGGAAGGTCTTGGAGATCAGGGATGGGTGTGAGAGAAATGCCAGGGGTGGCAAGGGACCCTGGCCTTAAAACCTGAGACAGCTCCAGCCCTGGGGAGCTGCACAGCTCAGGGGGACAGAACTTTCTGCCCAGCCTGCCTGGCCTGAAATGATCACCTGGCTTTTATTAGGCTATCCTTAAAGGATGCAATTGGTTTGAAGTGGGAGATGCAGAAAAGTAGAGTCCTTTCTAATTGCCTTTCAAATTAGTGCCTAAATTTATGTCTGCACGTATCACAGGTGGAAAAGCTCTGCCTGTGTGTCTCAGCATAGGCAGAAAGGTTCCCTACAATCCATAAAAGATGAAATATTTGAGTAGAAGCAGGTACTTCATTATCCATCCTCTGTTGCAGTTTTATGACTCAGTATTTGCTTCAGATTTTGGAGTTGGAGCCATGGTAACAACATGTCCATTTCCAGAGAAATGGAAAACAGAGCATTTATCATGAGTAGGGGATTTAAATGCAAATTTTTTGAGAAATTCAAGAAAAGTTAAGAAATGGTTCCTTTTCAGCCATGAAATGTGATGTGTTAGAGCACTGTGTATTTTATTTTTACTAGGTAACTGTATTCTACCTTCAGTTTGATCTATAGGATTGAAGGGGGGATCTTTGTCTCTATGAAGGACAACTAGAACAGGTCAGAGAGAAATTGGACCTCATTCAGCATCACTGTTGCACTGTGGAAAAGCTTTAAGGATTCAGCTAAGAAAGTTTTGTCTGTTACTTTCCAAATAAGCCTCTTTTTGAACTCTAAATAAAGAATAAATCAGATATTCCAATCCTGTTGCCATACACAGAAAGAGAAATAATATACTCTGCAATATAGGTCATCAGCACAGATATTTTTATCCTAAGTTGCATTGTGTTTTAAATTCTTGGAAGGGGGAGTTGTGTGTGGATCTTTTTTCACAATAATGAGATGGTATAATAAGTCTGCATTATAGGGCAGGCAGGTAGAACATTTAAATTATCATAAATAAATGGAGAGAATAAAACCATCATTAGAGGAAAATGAGAATGAACCTAGAGTTTCTCATCAGTCATTTATTCAGCTGTCATTTATTTTCAAAGAATTGATTGGAACTAATGCCCAAATATGGGAGCCATGCAAGTAGTGGCATCATGGGTTAAATCTCTTTGCTCAAACTTTGCTAAAAAGATAGAAAACATCTTAACCTGGGGCTATATTTTCTGCCTTTTCCAACACATCTTTTTCCCAACAGGCAGCCATCTTCCTGTGTTTCTGGAATTCTTTCCCACTGTAGCTTTCTGCCAGCTGTAAAGGCAGCAAGTCCTTGATTCTGGATGTGACCAGGAGTCTGCTTGTGTTGTGTCCATTCCCTCAGTGAAGCCCCATCCTCAGGAGCTGCATCAATAGCAGAATTTAAACTGAAAGCGTTGACAGATGAGATTTCCCCAGGGTTAGGAATCCACAGCTGTGGCTCCAGTGCCTAACCTGGATGAAGCTCAAAGCCAGAGTGGTGGCTTTCCCTTACAGCCACGAATTTTCCAGTATGTAATTACAATTTACTGCCCAGCCATCCCGCTGTGCATCCCTCCAGTGCTGTCCCAGCCTCCTGGAGCAGCCTTGGGGCTGCGCCCATCCCTGGGGCAGCAGAGCCTTTCCCTGAGATCCAGCCTGAGCCTGCCCTGCCCAGCTCCAGCTGCTCCCTGGGTGCTGCCCCTGCCAGAGCAGAGCTGGGAGCTGCCCCTCTGGAAGGAGCTCTGCTCTGCTCAGGGCTCTCCCCTCGGTCTCCTCTGCTAAAAACTCGTTTAGAGGGAGGATAATCCAACTTCTCCTTTGCAATTTGTTTGTAGAAGCCACGGGGAAAACAAAGTGGGGAAATGATGCCTCTAAACCAGACGTGGGCTAGCTGGGACAGTTCCTAGCTGACAATAGGCTTTTGTCTATGTAATAAAGCAACAGTCCAGCAAATGCACCAGAACACCAACACCAGAGTCTGAAAAATGATTCTTTATCCCATTTGCTGTCTTTCTTGTCTTATTGGCCAGCACACACCTGCCTGCCAGGTGTCTATTCACAGCACAACAAGAGATTTTTCTCTCTGCTACTCCCCAGTCAAAGGAATTCTTTCATGAAATAATAACCTAATAGCTGTTTTACCTTCTGCACACCTTCCTTAACCCTTCGAGGCACAAATGGGAACTGCCTTCCAACTGGATATTTGATTTTGGATGGACTTGAGCCAAATGGCTGCTCTTGTAGTGATAGGCAGAGAATAGAGGGTTTTTGTCCTATTTTGTTGTGGACAGCCAGCTGGCAGTGCTTCACACATTGGAATTTCAGTGGACTCCTGGCAGCAGTTTCCCACTTATCCCTCAAAGGAGCGGCACACTGCCTTACCATGTCATTTTGTTATAGTTTATTTCTTGCATAATGAGCAACATTGACAGGGATATTTGCAAATTCTTAAATATTCTGGCATCCCACTGGTGAAATCAGTGGTTTACAATTTCAGCTAGAAAAAGCTTCAAACAAGGTATTAATTTTATACCATCCAGCTTCAGTATGTGGAAAACAAAAAAAAAACCCAAAACATGGTTATGTTGGTGATCTCCTTTTAGCTGTCAATATTTACCAGTAGCAAGTGGCCAGTGCAATCCCTCAGGCTGCAGTGACTAGTTCTCCTGAAGAGGATGTTTTCACCCAAACAATCAATAACTGCTTCTTAGGTATCCTAATCCATGGATAAGGATTAAGAGGGCATGTGCACATCACAGCACACATGCAGTAAATATATATTTGGTCATGTGCTTCTTATAGAAAAAAAAAAAATCAGCAATTCACCAATAGACCTGTTAAAAGTTCCAGATATTCAGAGGATCTTTTGACAACTTCAATAGAATCACTTATTTCTTTTCATATCTGGTTGTGTCATTTCTTCAGCTATGATTAAAACTATGAGAACAAAAGAAAGAAAGGAACATTCCTGTTTATCATGCTGGAGTATACATGATTTCCAGGCTTTAGACAGAACAAATAGGAGGTTTTTCATTGTCATGTTACTATGCACGTAGCCAACTAATTGTGCAGGGGTCTGTGGCAGGACCTGGGCTCTGAAATTGTGGCTTTTTCCTCATGGATTTGTGTGTGTGTGTGTTTACCTCACAGGTCAATACCAATTCACGTAGGCAGGGTCCTGTGGGACGATAAGGAAAGCAAGTGATGCATTTGTCTAATTCCTCACCTAGCAAGGCTTCCTACACAAGTTTATTAATATTTCATTGTTTCTTTAGCAGAGTTCTTTTCACACTTCTCTCTTCTCTCTTATTTACAACTGAAGAACATGGGCTCTTTCATGTTATTCATTAACAGACATTTATTTGACAAATGCTGGTGGTGTATTTTTTTTTTCATGCAGAACTTCTGTGCTGCAAAGACTCTGCTGGCTACTTTGCTGAAGGGTGTTAATGCAACAGGAGGAATTCTTAAAAGAGTAAATTTCCCATCTGCACCCAGGGCCAGTTGGTTCCATTCATTTTTGAGTACAAGCAAGCAAATCCCTTCATTGCAGGAAGAAAAGGACATGTTTTAGCCCAGGATCATGCCATTGCCTGGGGTCTTAAATACTTCCAATGGATTTGAACTCCTGTCACAAGGCAAAAGTGTAAGTTATCAGAATTCGAATTCAGGTGATATTACTGGGCCTGAAATGAGATTTCAGATTTTCCTGACTTTTGTTTATCAGTTCACACCAGTTTTGCATATGAGTTTTGTAATCTGTTGGTGTTAGACTTGTTTTATTTCAGCACTGGTGTAGACACTGTAATTTTTTAAGGAGTGTGGCCTTCCCATGGTACACAGGGCTACTCTTGGCTCCCTCTCAGCTTATCCAGGGTGACCAGAACTGACACAAGGGCTGTGTCCTGAGCACTCAGGTGGGACACACAGCCAGCAGTGTGCATGCAGCAGCAGGAAGCAAACACCTCCTAGCAAATACTTTTCACATTCTAATATTTTTTATTCTAATTTTTTTTCTAATTTTTCTCTTTTTTTCTCTTTTAATTTTTCCAAAGCCAGTGCTAGTAAAACGACTGTTTCATTTGTATGTTAATGTAAAAATGGCTACATGTACAGCCTTTTATACCTGTAATGTATACATTAAGCCATTTTTTCTCCATCATTCGTCTGATTGCATAGTGTTAATTCCATAGACATGTCATGAGTCTCACTTAATCAGAACAAAAGCTCCAACAGCCCTGAACTGTGCATTTCCTAATCGACCAGCAGAACTCTCCCGTACGTGTTCATCTCGTCTAAATGCTAAACTAAACGCAAAACTTCTGTTCCCTGACTTCCAGGAGCTCGGCTGAGCAGTGGGGGTTTCAATTAAAAACCACAGGAAAGGAAAGGAATATGTCAATAAAACCACACACTTGTAAGTACTGCATACTAGTTTGCAAACAAACCCAGCAAGCGTCCTCCGAGTATGAGTCTATTACTGTAAATTCAGAGCGAATGCACGAGGCTGAAGGTGACTGTCCCAGCGTGATCTTCCTGCAGCTCCTGGATGCTGAAATGCTCTCTGCCTCCACATTCAATAGCCTGAGCCACTCACTCTGCCACCAGACTCAAGGAGGAGAAAGCCACGAGGAGGAGAACGCTCCAGCTGAATTAGCAATGTTTTGTTCCATTTCAAAAGCAAATGAGAACTGCGAAGGAGAGAGGAGAAGGTGAAAAAGAAAAAGAGAAAGTAGTGAATTGATTCTAAGGCAATATCCTGTGCGAGGCTTTAAATGTAGACATCCCTTGAATAGAAATGTAAATGCCATGATTTGCATTATAAAGCTTTGTTAAAAAATAACTGTCACAGAAGATATTATGTTCATAATTAATTAGTTGCAGGCTGGGTGCAGTCACTTTTTAAAAAGGTTGCATTAGGGATCACATATTTTATTGTGAATTGCAAGAATAATGAAGGTGAAAAAATTTCTAAACAATTTATAACTCATAGAAAAATATATATTCAACTAAAATACAGTACACCCTATGGTGCTTTTAATGCTCTCATATTAAAGAGAGGAACCAGTAAGAGAAAAACAATGTAGTTTACCTAATTAAATGAGCAAAATACAGCTTAAATTTGCAGAAGGTTAATAACTAATATTAAATATATTGGCTTCACATTATGTTTGAACTGTTAACAAAGTGAACTCAGTGGCTGCTCAAGTATTACAATTGTTTTTCAACTAATAAAGAAATGAAAAGGGAAAACCTAGGAAAGTATACAAATATTAAAATGATTTCTTTTCCTCTTGAGCAGTAATTTCTTTATGCAACTCCTTCTTGAATAGGAAAAAAAGGCCACAAAGGACAGAAAGAGCATCAGCTTTGAAATTTGATGGTTCCTTGACTACACAGAGACTGAGCTGCTGATTTAAAGAGAGATCTGCAAAGGTGCTCAGCACCGACCTAATTGTGCTGCTTCTAAAAACTCCTGGTATTTATCAATGTTTCCAACAGGACTAGATTGACATGAAAGCTGAACGCTTTTGAATGGTCTGGGTTTCATTTAATTCACCAAAATGTAAAAGTCTAGGGTAATCCAGAATTACCTTTGCCTCCCATCTGAAAACCGCTGTGGGGACAGGCTGCAATGATTTTCCACATCCATAGTTTTTTAAATTGTGAGCTGTCCTGTCCAAATCAATGTGAAATTCTTTGCAGGACATCTGAAATGTCAACAGAGCCCATAAATACAAACAGGTGCCTGACAGTCACGGGGAATTGGAGTCCTGCAATGTATGTTGGGAGATTACACGGGCTCAGGAATGTGCTGCCATAATCCGAGGAGGAGCTGCTGTTTTATGACTGTGAAGCCTAACTATTTGAAGAAGTGATGTTGGTGATTCTGGGCTAAACCCTATTTAATCTGGCTCTGAGGGATGCTTGGTGCCAGGAGAAGAGAGCCCAGGCTGTCAGGATGGAGGAGGGAGCAGAGCACACGCCCGTGCAGCACGGGAGGCGTGCACAGGGCACAGCTGTGGCTGTGGCCACCTCTGTTCCCATGGCCAAGCCAGCCTGAGCTGAGAGCAGCCAGGTCATCATTTAGTCTGAGGGGTCAGAGAGAACCACCTGCCATGGGGCTGCACTGCTCTCCTGTGTCCTCTTGGTTAGAGGAAATTAATTTCCCCTTGTACTGGTTTACGGCAAATTTGAGAAGAAAGCTCCAAATGGCATCCCTCTAGAAAGCAAATCCAAACAGCCCTTTCCCCAGCTGGTTGGGGAAAAAAGATTTTCCTTGGAAGAAAGTGGAAAAAAATGTGTTTATTTAACAGGCAGAGCACTCCCCAGCACAACAAATGAACAATACTAAACAACCAAACCTCTCCTTGTCTGAGGAGATGATGAATTCAGGCAGTCTCTGACAAATTCAGCCAAATTCAGCTCACTCAGTCTGTGTCAGCCCCTGAGCTCTGGGAAATGCAGGGCCCAGGGTAGAGCTCCCAGTGCTCTGTTGGGTTTAGTACACAGCAGGGTCAAAGAGTTCCAAGAAAAAGGAAAAAAAAAACCCAACACAGTCCAGACTCTGCTTCAGTTGACCAAAAACTAACAAAAAGCCAAGGAGAGCTCTCTCCCACCATCCACTCTGCAGAGAGCACAGGCTGTGTGCAGGAAAGCTGAAAACTCTGATCTTTGTGTTTTGGAAACAAATCCCTCAGATATTGCACTGCTTCTGCTTCACTCTCAGATCCAGTTTTAAAGGTGCAAAGCTTAGTTCTGAGCTAAACAGGCAAATGGGGATCCAATTCAGCATCACCCCAGGACAATGGGTATAATGCAAACAGTCATCTTGATTCAGAGGGAGCAGGAAAGGAGCTGAAGAGCCTCAATTAATCCCCAGAATTTTGCCCTGAAAACTCATTCTCCACATGCCTTCCCAAAAAATTTTGTAGCAACTGCTACTTTATTAATTCTTCTTTTCAACCCCCCTCCTCACTTTTTTTTTTTTTTTTTCCATTGGAAAAATATAAAAAAAGAAGGACATGGGGAAGATCTGGGAGAGGAGATCAAGAAATGAAGGTCGGGGAAAGGAGATGAAACAGTGTTTTAAGGGGAAGACAGCAGAGATGAAGGAAAAAGGAAGAGGAGGTGGAATGTTCAGCATAAATGGGTGGTGATCTGAAGAATACATTAGTCTGATACTTAGGGAAAGTTTTTAAAGCCTGTTTAAAACAGGGAATGGTGATCCAGCCACAGTTTAATGAGTATTTTATAGAGTTTGGAAGTATATATATTTGGTTTCTGTACATGGAAAAATTTCTGATATGAAATAGTAATGGGAAAACTCATTTTATACAGATACTTCCAGTTTATACTTCCAGGTTTGGATCACCTCATCTGTTTCTGGCTCTGACCTCAGTGTGATCTGCTGCTGATACTCCCTGGTGGAGATGGGGGCTAAGAGATGCCTTTACTGCAGGGTGGTAATTGGAGTCCTCATTTGGCTGATTTTGGTAGGTGTGCCTGGGTACTTGTTTATATACACAATCCTTAAGGGTGTAAAATGTTAAGAGTTTTCCATTAAACCCATTGGAAGACCTCCTATTGACTTAGAAGAGAGTTGCATTAGGCCTTTTGAAATTAAATGCAAAAATAGCCAATTCCACTCTGTCACCCACTTTCCTGCTCACCTGACCACTGGTCCTGGAAGGAATTGGGTGTTCTGTGTCATTATTGACTGCTATGCTCCTCCAAGAATTTCCCATCTCTTTGCAGGTTTCCACCCTTGCTTTACCTGTTCCTCACTCTGAAAAGGCTAAATGTTAATCATGGACAAAATGAACAGGCCAAGTGTTAATAATGGACAAACAGAACAATAAGCAACAAGATAGGAAACATAAACTGAAGGATTTTCACCCAATGAAAGCTGAATGAATTGGCAGCAAACAGGAAGAAAAAATGGGAGATTAAAATAAATCCCATGTCATATTCTGAATTTTGCTTACCAAGGATAATATCCCTCATTTTCTTTGCATTTCAAAAAGAAATTTGAAAATTGCAAATACAGCCCTGCAGAAGACAACTGTAAAAGATCACACTAAACAAAGAACACAATGTCAACTAATTAATTTTAATTTGATCAGCTCATTTTTATGGGTGCTCTTTCGCTGTGATAATTCAACTGATTTCAGGATGACAGTTATGATGAGTGAATGACAATTAACGTGTCCTCTTCTGAATCCAAAGCACAAAGCATTTTAACATTCACTGTGCTTTGACTATGGGGAAGATACCTTGAGCATCCAAGAATTTAGAGTGCCTTGGAGTTATTGCCTTGTGCTGAGTTCTCTAATTGCACATGTATTCTATACCTTGGTCTAGCTGGTAAGTGCAGTTCTTTCCTTTTCCACATTGGAAATCCAAAACAAAACAGACTTTTAGGTCTTCTTTTTATTCTTTAAAACAGAATGCTGGGTTTTTAAAGTTGAATCTCTTAAAACTGATATCTATTCTCCTTGAATTCAGGATGGGTAAATTACTGAAAGATTTTTTTCCTCTCTGTGAAATCTCCATTCCCTTTTTCCTGAGTGCAATTACAGTGATGATTAGCAAGTACTATGGATAAGCAAATGTTTAACTCATATGAGTGTACCTGGTCAGAGACAGGGATTTCTCTTTCTCTCATTCTTCATAAATGAAACAGAGATTCTATCTTCTTGCTCTTCCTTATTTTACAAATGAAGCACTTAATTTAAATAATATCAAAATGACACATTAAATTTTGAAAACTTTCATTTTATCCTTTTGGCTGAAACTATTCTTTGAATAGTTTGTCATTTTTCTCTAAACACACTTTGCCACCACTTGGTAAAATTTCCCTGGATGTCTAACTCAGTGTTGTGTTTCCTTTGTAAAATATGTAAAATGCTCTGAAGCTGTAAAATGTACCACGAGGCCTCTCTTTTATTCCTTTGGTTTGGTTTCTGATCATTTCCCATTGCCTTCCACTGACTCTGAGTAAGATTTCAGCTTTTTCTGGCTGTTGTGCAGAATCCAAAGTAACAGGAACCAGCAGTGTTTGATGCCCAGGCCTACAGACAAATTATTATATTATTATTATTATTATTATTATTATTATTATTATTATTATTATTACTATTACTATTACTATTACTATTACTATTACTATTACTATTACTATTACTATTACTATTATTATTATACAATAATATTATTATTATATAATTATTATTAATAATTATATAATATATAACATTATATAATATAATAATAATAATAATAATAATAATATAATAATAATAATAATAATAATAATAATAATAATAATAATAATAATAATAATAGTAATCAGTCCCTTTTTAGGCTGTGCAGAAGACCCAAAACTCCTTTCTCTTCTCTGTCTGAGCAGTAGAGCTCCTTAGATTAATCCTGGATTGGAGAGTATATTAATTATACTGGTTAGTAGCAAGAAACCTTTTTTCCAGGCACTATATCTGGCATGTACTTTAGCAAAAGTTAAGGATACTTCTTGTAATTACATAACCTCATTTTGAAATCTCTCCAAAGTGTTCTGAGTTCCAAGGTTAAAGCACGTAGGAGTTCCTAATAACTCTAAAGTAAAAAACTGGGGGATGAAACTGCCTTGCACTGTTCATCTTCTACGTTTAACTGTTGAGGTGGATTCTTGGATGAGAGGTTTGCTGTGTAAATATTGCCTTAACCATCCATCAGAAACATACATATACATTTTTCTAATTTACAGAAAGGTCCAGACTCTTCTGCAATCAACAGAGCAAAGTCTCTGCTATGGAAAGCTTTCAATATTCCTTCCTTTCCCTGGGCTGGGGTAATTTAGCAGGAGCTCTGTGTTAACACAAGACATTTTCCTGTATTTTGGTTTCTCTTTGGCTCAAGCTCTGTCGCTGGGAGAGCCAGAATTCCAGTTCTCCTCCCCAGGAACAGGCTGGGTGTTGGGGTCAGAGAGAGTCCTTAAAATGAGCTGAAAGCGAAACTGAAAATACAGATATTGGCCAAAGACCCCCAAACTACAATGCATAAATTGTTCTATATTTCACTCTGAATTCTGTAGTAAAATAAGAAAACAAAAGTATTGTATGCATTTACATTTTAAATTATGTAATCATGTTATTATCTGAAACTAATACCATGCTGTTAAAATTTAGATAAAGTGTCCTGCAATGCATACAAAATGTTCATTTGTTGGAGGCCATTAAGTTAATTTCCTGGGAACAAGATTAAAAGCAAGGCATTTACATAATCATTAGTTGTGAGGTGTAGAATAGATAATTAAATATTCCACCACATTAATTTGTATTTAATTAACTGTGCTTCCATGATCCTTCCACCTGAATATTAATATTGTGTAAATAAACAATTAGGATGCATGCTCTGCAAAAGCTTTATTGTAAAAAATGTGATCAAAGAAATTCTATGAAATCTACTTAAGTTAATAAACACTTAAAGGTTCTGGAAAGCAGAGTTGTCAATCTTGAAAGTTTTGCTAAATAGCTCGAAGTGCTATGATTTTTAACACCTTAATTCTTCAAGTTTTCAGTGTGTCAGGTTGTCATAACAAATATTAATTATAATATTTCCTATTCTACATTTCCCAACTTCTCATTCAAACTGGTTAACATGCACAAAAGCTAGTAAAGTATGTGGAGGGAACTTTGCATCGTGTTTGGGAAAGACAGTAAAGCTGTAGGATATTAATGAATATTATATTTTCTAGTAAATAAACACAGTTTCAGAACTCCAATTTTCATACTAATGGGGTACAATTTGTAAATTCTCAGGCCATATGAGACAAAAACAGTAAAAAAATAAAACAAAATAAAAAACCCTCTTTTTTTTCTCCCTTCCTTTGAAAAATTTGTTCTCAGCAGAAGCATTTCCAGCTGTCTACATTGAACAACATGCAAAGGGTTGAACTGAAATTCTGAGCATGGTTTGTTTCCTGTAAATATCACTTTTTCATTGTTTTTGGCTTATAAAGATGCTTCTGCCACTGAATTCTGTTTCTAGCAGGAATAACTCTAGGAATCACCTGTACTCTAATGTGCCATTTATAGAGTACCCAGTGGAATTTGAACAAATGGAAAAGTGTTGCACAAAAATAGGGAGACAAAACCTGTGGAAGCCTCATCTGTCTGAAAGGGAAAAATGACAAAAAGGTAACTTCCCAAAAGACTTGAATTTTTGGGTACAACGTGTATGAGAGAAATTCTCAGCAGATCTATGATTTTTTGGGGACTGTTCTATGAAGGATGGAGAAAAGACTTGTCAGAAAGCTTACTTTTGTGACTGGAAAATCTAAGTGTTAATTGGCTTTGATTTGCAGGGTATATCTGAGATATCTGAAAGTCCAGCTGCAGTCAGTGCAAGTTGTGTAGTCCTCACCTTCAGGATACTTTACAGCAAGTGCTTTGGGGCAGTTTCTCTCCTTTCAGAGATTATTAAAAGCTTCACATGACTAAAAATAAAAATATTTACTCATGTGTATCATTAAATACGGACTTTTGACCCAGACACCTCACTCCCTCCCGCTGGCACAGAAATACATTCCAAGTGTCTTTAGCTGGGAATGTTAAGATTATTGATAAATTGTGGATGGGTGACAGGAAGTTTGACTAATGACAGAGCTAATCATGCACAGAAACAGTCAGTTAGTAATGCAAAATCACCAGCAGTGAAATGCAGACTAAGTGAACTCTTATTAAAAGCTCTGCAGGATAGTAATGTAATTATGTTACTGCCATTGCATTTAATTAGAGACTGACATTTTTTTAGTGGAAGGTCTTACTGGTTTGTGAAAAGCACAACCTGCTCCCTGCAAACACAGGTCTCAGTCTGAAACAACCAGAATAAGTAAGGATAATTCCATCTCATCCTTCAACTGGTCTTATCGAGGAGATCTCTCCTTCCCCAACCAATCACACCCTCCTGCCTCCACTGGGAAACAGAGCTAAGCTCCACAGGGCTCGAGGATATACAGGATCACAAAAACACCACAACTCAGAGCAAGCCAGTCCATTGTGGGAGTGACCCCGGGGGCACAGAGGATGCGTGGCTGGGAGTGCAATGGGAAGAGCCCCTCTGCAAGCAGCTGCTGCATCAGAACATTGGGACACTGCCTCCCAATCTTATTTTCTGTCCCTGTGAGATGGGCACTCTATGTTCTCCTCTTCCTCACAGTTTTTTTTCTAAAGCAAGGATGCAATACTATTTTTTGCAATATTTAAAACAGGTTACCCCTGCTTTGAAGGCAGTAGTTTTCCAAGGTTTTCCAGTAAGTGCAAAATATATTTAAGTATCCTTAACTTTCATTAATGCCTTTGAGGTTTGTGATTATGATTGCAACAGATGCAGATGGCATTATTTTTCTTCCCAGATTAATTTTGAAAGCAGTTTGGGGTGGACTACTATCCAGAATAAAAAATAGAAGTTTTGATTTAAGTTTATAACATTATAAAGGAGTGTACTGCATAATATAAGCCAATAAATGAAAACTGGTGAAATGTAGTGAAATAGTGTTTTCTCCATGGCAGGAGAAAGATGCACGAAACACAAAGTCAATACTGAAGGCTGAGGTTTTAAACAGTCTGAAAATACCAAGCTGAGGTGATTCATGGATGCTAGACAATCATCCTTCTTTTTGCAGTAGCACAAATAGGGTCATGGAGGTCAGGAGGAAAAGGAATAAAGAATATCTCCAAATAAATTGAAAGTAGGCAGCTGGCATGGAGCAGGCGCTGGCTGTGGTGGAAGTGGAGAACATCAATTAGTGAAGGCACACCATGACAATCGTGCTGCTGCCTGGCTGAAATAAAAGTTAGGGAACAGTAGAAACTGGTTAAAACAAAAAAAAAAAAAAAAAAAGGATAAGGGTGTTGCTCTACTCACCCATAAAAATCAATGTAAAGGAAGTGCAGCTGATATAAAGGGTTGCTAAATCTGAAAGTAGCAAACCAAGGCAGAGCTGGGCTCGGGGGTGGAGTGAAGGGGCAGGGGCAGTGCAGCACGTTCCTGCAGCACCAACCAGCTGCCAGGAGAGCAGCAGCTCATCTCTCACCTGGGGGATTATCACAGTGCTGGCAGGATCCCCATTCCTTTGGGCTGCTACTTGCAAAACTCACGCTGTGTAGCCTGAGGATGCAGCTTTTGAGTAGGATCATTTTGTTTAAATATAAATGAATATTGACATTTCTAACTTTGCTGTACTTGCTCCAGGCATTCCCTGCTGTTGACAGAGACATGTTGCCAAAGCAGGAAAGCAGCTGTCCTCAGTGCTTCTGGAAGCAATCCTTGATAACTGAACGGACACCAGCCTGTGGGATGAGTAGTGAGACAGCCGTGGGCAGCACCAGAGACAGGAAAGGATGCTGAAATAGCCTTGTGGGGCAAAAGGCAGGCTCCAGTGTGACTGCTAGTGCTGTGCTTTGGAATGGGGGAGACTGGGCACGGCTTTAGGATCAGGGTCCCTGAGTCCTAATTCCATCACTATTACTCTTTCAGTAATTGTGACAGTTTGACAGACTGATACAGGCATTGAAAATTGCCAGAACTTTGTTAACATCTGCCCTGGCTGCACTGTTTGTGGGAATTTTTTTACTGTGAGTGATAAGCAATGCTCTGGTTGAGTTCTAGTCCATCCCTAAAAATGAAGGACTCTCCAGTCTAACCTAAGAATGGTGGTGTGAGGCTTTCAGTTCTGTGCAATATTAACTCAGAAAATGCTGCTGCAAAGCAATGCCTCACCTAGGAGAAGCTTTTATTACAAAATATTAAAGCCTGAAATGACGGAACTAAAGACTATTTATCTGTAATATACTGTACTATCAAAATTGCTGTTCATTAGAGGCCTCTTTCATAAACATTTCTGTGCAGGATGTTTTTCAGAGACAAAGGAGTGCTCTACATTGATCTCTACATTGATTTCCACTGCTATGCTGACTCAAATTGTTTAATATGTCTTTTAAACTTAAGACTATATATTACTGCTTCTGAAAATTTACCATATTCTTGGGACGAACTGAAGCTCTTGAGTCTTGTAATGCAATTATCTTGAGACAAGATGATTCTGTGGTAAGATTATCCCCTAAAAAGATTATCTTCTGACACAGTCATCCTCTGACAAGATTATCTGCAGAGATGATGTTGATAATTAGCTGAGGATGTGGAAGACTGATCTAGGAAATACAACATGAGGGAAAACTAGTCTGAGCACTTTGCTGAGCCTCAGCTCTGTGTGAGAGTTGTTCATGGGCTAAGCTGCTGGTCTGAGCCTTCAGAACTTTCAGTTAACGGGAGAAAAATAATGAGCAGGGTTTTTGCAAAAGTTTTTTAGAACTGGACATTTCTTGTTTAAGCAGTCAGTCCAGCATTCATTGTAGGATCTAGATGAAAAAATGCCTGTACCTTCCCTGAAAAAATTTAGGAACTCTTGTATTCATTTCTTGGCAGGTGTGGATACTACATAGCTTAAAATACAGAGTATACATGTGGAACAGCAAAAAATGAATTACTTTTGTCTGGCAATTGCTATTCATCAAAATCATTTTCTAGTTGCACAAACAATGTCATGCTTGGTGTTTTCTCTTAGAGGAGGGCAAAGATCAATGATCTGAACTTCCCTTTGTATGTTTGCTTTCCAAGTGTATTGATTCTTGATATTCCTAAAGTATACTGACATGAGGATCCTAAGGCAGGATCCTCACAAAGTGAGAAAAGAGCACAGGATTTTAATCTTTCCAAGAAGAGAAAATATGAAAGCATAACCGGTACCCCTGCAGCCCCCTGCCCTCAGTACCCAAAACCTTGCCACACAAACCCCAAACAGATTATCTTCTGCTTTTGGAGTCTCTGCAAGGCTGAAGCAAATAGTGTCATTGCTGCCAAGAAGCTGTAAGCCTTAGATGAAAGTTAATATGTTGGAGAGTGTCCAAATCTGAAATGATCAAAGCAGCAGAGGTCTGGAGGTTTTAGCTACGCTGATGAGCTGAAGACTAAGAAGTTACAATGGCAAACTTTGAACTGACCTTAAAAGTTCACAGGCAACACTTGTGTAAACAATTTTTTTTTTTTATATTGTGATTTTTATATATCACATATTTTTTAAAATGAGAATTAAATACATTTTCTGTTTTGGGAATTTTTCTTTGAAATTTGTTTTTGGATTTATTATTTTTTTTTTCAATTAACCTGACTGTGGCTATTTCACTTGGGGATATTAAAAGGCTGTAAACATGAATGTAGTTTTGATTCCATCTACCAAAGTCACCCAAAATGAACAGTTATCCCCCCCAAGTTTGTAACCTCTTGCTTGAACAAAGGCCATGCAATAGTCTTGAAACCACTCCAGTGGGTAAGCCTGGCAGCCAGGATTGACCTCCAGCACAGGGAACAATGCAGCACCTTCAATAATTCTGTTTACACTACTTTTGGGCTGCCCTTCTCCATTTTTTTAACACATTCTTAATTTATTTAAAAAAAAAAATAATTAAATATTTTAAGTTATTTCTCCATCACTCATCCTTTTCTGAGAAAAGACTCAGTAAAATCATCACAATAAGAACGTGTTCTCCTTTTGTTCCAAGATGGGCTTATGTCTCTGCATTAATTTCTTTTCTTCTATTCCACAGATAATTAATAGAAGATACTGGGAAGTGCTTAACTTTACTTCAACCTATTTGAAGTTTATTACCCCTGTGACTCATACATCACAACCACCAAAAATGGATAAATTGTAAAATCTACAATATTAAATCTTCACTTCAAGGACTACTACTCCCAAATCTCCTAGCAGTACATTTTTAGACTGCCCTTTCTAATAACTTAGTTTCCCACTGAGTAAAAAGCTTTTAGTATGTTGAAAATGGAGCAGTGTTATTCTTAGCTACTTGATTCTCAAACTTCCAGTTCTGCTATGGTTCAAGTGGCAGCTCCTCCGTACCCTCATTCAGCAAATCATTTTTATGACATTAATATAAAACATTCCTTTGTGATATGCAGTAATTTCATCATATTTTCATTTGATTGATGTGATTAAAATATATTTGACTTCATCTGAATTCCTATACATCTTAAACATTGAACAAGACATTTTGAAAATGGCAAGGAATTCTTTGCTACTTCTTTACATTTAATAAGGAGTGCTAATATTTCCCTTCATTGCAGGAATACTTGAAATATCCACATGCAGTTTGCTTGTTTGAGTTTGAAGATGAAATAACATGGCATTTTCCATGAGTTCTGAAGAGCAAGCTGTCAGAAAGTACTGGGTAGGTAGAAATAAAACCAAATTTTAAAATTAAACCCCCAAAATTTACAGATAATTTTGAATAGAGAAAAATTTGTTCCTAGCACAAGATGAGAAAAACTTTGAATGTGAGAGGCCAAAGAGAGCTTTAGCAATGGCTGAGAGAAATTTAAATTCCAAAGTAGACAGAAGATTAACTCGTTTAGAGCAGCCTTTTCATCTGTTTATAGATTTTAAGGCCTGAAGAGATGACAGTGATCAATGGTGCTCAAATCTCAAATCGGTGCTTCCTACATGACTTCTGCATATGCACGTTCCCCAGCTGGCTGGGGAAAATGTATCTCTTAGAAAGGATTTTCAAATGAGCCAAATGCTTGGAAGTTTTAAGCAGATAATCATCAGAATATAGAGAGTGTTATGTGAGATCTAAGATAATAAAAATCTAAGTTTATAACTCAAATTTTTAATGCAAATTTTAATGTTGGTACTTCAGTACTGCACATAGGCACATAGTCAGTCCCTGCAAATATACAAGATGTGAGCAAATGACCCAAATATATTGTGGGTACTGAAATGTGGTGCTGTTTCTTACTCCATAATGCATTCACTCCAAAACACATCCATAGACTCAAATTATTGCTGGAAGTAGTTACAAAAAGCTCTTCAGCAACACCTCCACTTGCATGAGTTTCATTTAAAGGACATTTGTGATAAGGAAATCAAATGGGGAAATGGGGAAATGAAGAATCAGAAACTGAGTAATTTGATAGCATTCAAAGGCTTTTCTGTGTTTAGAGTGCAAATGACAGTAACTCCTGATCATCTTCAAGCTACACAATTTTATTAACAAGAGCAATTTTTGAACAAATATAAGAAAATATACGTCCAGTATCCTATATAAAGTGAAACAAACATTCAGAGTTAATGACTCTTGGTGCTAACTCACTATAAACAAAACAACTTGTGAAAAAATGTGGCCTCACTGTGAAATAAATTTAAAAAAAACCCCAAACCAACCAACCAAAGACCGACCAAAAAAACCCCAACAACAGCAAAACAACCAAACCAAACCAAACCTCTCCATTTAGCAGTGCTTTCCCACTAACCTTTGGCATCTCCTCAATAACATTTACATTTATATCACATTTAATCAAATTTATTTATTCCTTTGAGGTAAAGTTTGGGATTAAAAAGACACTGTTGTACAACGTCCCCAAGTTCCTTCTGGGCTGTATTGCAGTTATTCTAAAAGATGAGATGCACTTAGAGTCCTACACAGCCTTATCTCCCACTCTGAAAAACAGGAAATCCTTTTAGAAGTTAAAAAACTTTTCCTTGTGTGAATATTGCCAAGGGAATTAAAAAAAAAAAAAAAAAAAAAAAAAAAAAAGGATTGTGACACTAGTGTTCTGAGTCTCATTTTATTATTTTAGACCATATTTAATGGGTTTTGTGCTTATGGAGAGTTCAGGTTGAGTGGTTCTACTAAACCTATTCTCAATAATGCACAATTTACTAGAAATTATTTGCAGGACGTGATCCTTTTCGGATTAAACTGGCCCAAAGCCAAATGTCTTTAAAGCAAATGGCAAGATAAACAAAAAAAAGGAAAATGATTCTCCACAAAATTAGTTCATCACTTGCCTGTGATATTTTAACTCAGAAAATCAACTCTGTTGTTCTTCCCCTCCTTTTGTTTCATTGAAATTACCATTCCAACTCTGTTCTAACTCAAAACAGCTTGCCAGGAAAACAGCAAACGAGGCATGACTGCTGTCCCGAAGGAATACAAGTTTGTGGAAACAGTTTATGTCAAGATTTTACTTTTATAAACGTTGAGCCCTACCTTGCTGCACTAGTACTTTGGAGCGATTTTATTCCTGGATCAAAGAACTGCTCAGCATGAACAAATGTCCAGAGACTGTTTATAAGAAGATCAAAGCTATAAATAAGCAGGGCAAACGTATCAGGTTTAATTGCACCAGGGAGCCCAGCTTAGCAAGGCCTGGGAGGCAGCACTGGGAGGCAGGCTCAGCACGAGCCTTGCATCCCCTGCAGCAGCACCCAGCCCAGCTGGGCCCTTCCAGGACACGTGGGCAGAATCCCAGCAGAAAGCCTCTCCTCTGATGCCACTCTGATCAGGTACTTACACATAATCCCAGTATTCCCAGCATGCTGATATTCTGTACTGAAGAGGGTCTACATGCCTTGGAATTTACTTTGCGTTTTTGCTTTCTTAAGTTCTTGCCAGCCTTCCTCCGCTAGGATTTATTTTTGACAGGGAATAATTTCCCTTTGACTTGGAAATGTGCACTAAGAAGTTCTGATTACAATTCCAGGGAGAGGAGAACTCCTGTGGAACCTGCTCTGAAACGTGTGATGCCAGCAGAGAGCAGTGCTGGGAACAGGGAGGGCTGGGGGTTGCACGGGACACTGGTGAAATCTCACCAAATCCTGGTATTAGGAGCAAGGATCCTGGATGCAAGGGATACTTTCAAACAGGAAAATGTCATAGAATCATTTAGGTTGGAAAAGTTCTTTGGCATCATCGAGTCCAGCTGCTCCCCCAGCACTGACCCCTCTCCCCAAGGGCCACATCCACAGGGTTTTAAATCCCCCAGGGATGGGGACTCCAACACTGCCCTGGGCAGCTGTGCCAATGCTTGATAGCCCTTCCAGTGTAGAAATTTCTCCTAATATTTGAAGTAAAGCTCTTCTGGCACAACCTGAGGCCATTTCCTCCTGTCCTCTCACTGATTACCTAGGAACAGAGCCTGACCCCACCTGGCTCCAGCCTGCTTTCTAAAAGAAGATATCAGTATTTGAAACCAATTATTGCCACAGGTTCTGCTTGCTAGGATAGCAAGGGCAATGACACAGAGCCTAAAGGTGACCTTGGTTGATCCCTTTAGAGCACACTTAGTTCAGCCATGATAAAACCATAATGTTGGTATGAAGTAGACTTTGCACCCTGCAAAATTTATTTGAAATTTCAAGCATGTTCTTATTCTCCTTGAAGACAAACCCCAGGTCTGTTTAAAGATTTAATTAGAGGTATGATAAGAAGCACTCAGATAGTCTGGAGTTAGGACTGCCCTTAGAAACACAGAAGACCCAGACTTTGCTATTCCCTATTTTGAACAGTAATTTACTCCCATGTCTATACCCTTATTCACTGTCCTAATTCCCAGGCTGTTAGGAAGTCGATTTTTCCCTAACATCTCAATCTGTAATGGCATCTTTTGGCACAAGTAAGTAGAGATGTAGGGGAAAAATTAAGACAGATGCCATTCCCTGGTTTTACCTGAGAATATTCCCAGCCAGCTCTACCATGGCAGTTCAGTTGTTCTGAACCTGTCCCCTTGACTATTACAATGCAGCAACACCACAGCATGGGTTTCAAGTCTTTTTAAATGCCCTGTAGCTGTGGACTTCATTTGTAAAAAGAAAAAAGAACGCAGCAGAAAGCAGAGCAGCATTTGAAATGAAGCACTTCCTTTCCCCACCCAGCTGTGTTGGTAAAACTAAAACCAGGTGTGACAAAAGGTTGTGGACGAATTGGGAAAGCAAAGGTGGGTGGGTGTGGGTTGTCACTTTGTAGGAGTGAACCTGTGATTAAAGAATGTCGAGTAGAAAAAGTCCATACAGAGACACTGGAAGAGAAGTGATGGAGCAGGGGGAGGGATGGGGACAGGATGCAGTGCCAGGCTGGAGTTCCCTCTCTCTGGGCAGAAGGACGTGGGTATGAGCTTCCTGGGTTTCTCTCTTCAGTGTAATATGAAGTGATGGTCCTGGAGGCAAAAAAAAATAAGAACTAATGAACTCCAGAGTAGGCAGAAGCCTAAAGCTGGGTACGAGCTTTTAGAGAGTGAGATGGAGTTTCTGTTAGCCTGAGAGCAGCGAGTCTTTCTGTCAGACAGGAGAGGTCATGTGTGAGAAATTCTCAGCTGGATCAGACCTCATTTAAGAGCTATGATAGAGACTGAAATTCTTCTGACACACACGACATCCATGCTTA
Source organism: Sitta carolinensis (assembly GCA_032173965.1). Taxonomy (NCBI): domain Eukaryota; kingdom Metazoa; phylum Chordata; class Aves; order Passeriformes; family Sittidae; genus Sitta; species Sitta carolinensis. The sequence goes on from CM063292.1 coordinate 7,331,582, forward strand.
AGGAGAAACCAGACTCTCAAACCAACAGCCAACAAAATCTCATTTGTGAGGGCTTTTTATTACTATCTCTATACTTTTAATCCTCCCTGAGTACTAAGGGAAAACTGCAGCTCCTTACCACAGCTTGAAGCATGGTGGTTATATTTTCCTAGATGTGTCTTTTTTTCTTGTTACTTTTCTAAACTGCAGACATAAGTGTTGAATTATTGGAATGTGTAGGTGTTCTGTGTGGCTTTTCCTTCACCAGTCTACCTGCAGATGAAATTTGCTTCTGTGCTTTCTCTAAGAAGCAGAACAACATTCTGGGCTCTGCTCTGGCTGGGGTTAGGAGCAAACATGATGTGTTTGTAATCACAGATGTTCAAGACAGGAGTGAATTAGCCCCTGAGTTTTCAGGGTTGTTTGAGGTTTGTATTTGTGTGTTACTGATATAAAAGGTAGGAACAAAAAAACTACAAAATTAAATCTAGTCCTTCCTACCACAAATAATCATATATTTTACATGTGCAATTAGCAAACCAGCTGCATATCCTGTGTCTTTTTTGTACCTCTTCTGGTCCAGATTGGCATCCAGGACTGTGTTGGATCTCCAGAATCCTTTGCCTGTGCTGGTTGTGCTAAGATTTGAATCAGTAATCCATCTCATTAAATCAGTCCATTAAGCTTCATGATCTTTAGAGACAACTTTAGTTTGTAGCTGTCCACACTCCTTGATTTCTTAGTAGTAGTATAGGATGAAATGGTGCTGAGGATTTCTCTTTGTACATCATGGGAAAGACAATTGTTTTTACTGGATTAGTGTCTAATAATTGAAATTCTGATGGAAATGGCTTTATATTTAAACTCAAATAGTGTGTGGTAAGTTGGAAATTCGAGCATTCACATTGGAACTCTGACCTACATATGATGGGGAAAGCAGAGGTTTCCTAAACGAGGCAGCTGGACAACTGCAGGGGAATGGGGCCTCGTTCTTCCCAGGCTTCACATCTCACACTGTAAACTGGAAACAGAGGAGCTGGATTTAGAAACTTGGGAGAAATTTGTGGTGGGAAAAAAAGCCTATGGAAGTAGAAAACATTAATTTAATAGAAAGTTTATTGGTTTTGAGAAGATCATTATAATATATATCAATTTGGTGTATAATTAGAAAAAGTATTTTATTGGTTGTATAAAACAAACGTGTAGTAGAATCCATCTAGGTGTAATTCAAGCAGTAAGAAATGTACTGATAGGTAAAAATTTCCAGTTTATGAGGACGAAGGGAAAAAAAAAATGTAAGAATGTTCTTTTATATATTTCAGACTTCCTTTTGAAGATATGTCCCAGATAATACAAAATAAAGTGATATGGCCAGAGCTGGGAACCTAGAGTTTGAGTTTGGCTTCAAATCTGAATTTTTCAAAGTATAGGGAAAAGGGAAGGTTTGGGAAGGTTTGGGAAGGGAAGGTTTGGGAAGGGAATGTTTGGGAAGGGAAGGTTTGGGAAGGTTTGGGAAGGTTTGGGAAGGGAAGGCAAGGCAAGGCAAGGCCAGTTTTTTGCATTACTTACTCCAGACCAAAATTATTGAAGTAGTGATTTTTTTTAATGTTATGCCATAAATATGTCTGTTATGTTTCACCACCCTTACTTCCAAAGATGCTACAATGTTCTTAACAAAAACAACAACCCCAAAGAAGTGTAATTCTCCTTTAGAAATAAATATAAGGAAAAAACATGAAAGATATGTGATAGGGGATGGCATTTCTGAGGGCAATAAGATCATTACTCTAATATTAATTGGATGTATTGATTTTCAGTTTTTACTTAGCTGTTAAATTAATATTCATATTTAAAAAAAATAATGAAATGAGGTGACTTTAAAACTCCAGTTCAGCTGTTAAATTCAGGAAATTTTGGCAGCACATGGACATCTTTTTAAACATATTTTTATAATAATAAAAACCTGCTTAGGAGAAAACACATTATAGTTTCCCTTGGCAGAATTCAAACTGTCTACCTCAGGGTACAGTTTCATGGTCTGCTTAAGCTGATGTGGCTGCAGGGCCCCTGATGGAAAGGGCAATCCTGGTCTCCTGGCCTCCTTCTCTGCTGTTTGCCATCACCTGGGCAAAAACCAGCCCATGGAGAGGGTTGGGAGAACTTCCCCAGCAGCTCTGATTAGGGCTGACAGCAGAAGTGAGGGGAAAGCCTTCAGTCTCAACATTCCACAGACACAAAACTCTCTATTTGGACAAAAATAACTTCCACAAACATATTTTGGGAAGAAGTTGTGTTTATAATATTGAAGGCCAGACTCTGAGTGACCTTTCTACAGTGTAAAATGAGACTTTGACTCAGCTGATCTGTTTCCTTCCAGAAAATTATTCAGAGGGCTCCATGTGTGGATGTGTCTGTTGTTAATGAAGGGCAGCAGGAGATGCTTCCACCCTGCTCAGAGGGAACAGCCCCAGGCTGGACCACCTCTGCAGCCCTGGCAGGGCTGGAGTCCCCATCCCAGGAGGGATTTAAAACCCTGCACTTGTGGCACTTTGGGACAGTGCTGGGCTTGGCACTGCTGCGGGAATGGTTTGGCTCCATGATCTCAAAAATCTTCTCCAACCTAAACGATTTACCAGTGAATGGCTACAGAAGCCTGTCATAGCACAAAATCTTTTATAAGCTGAATGTCAGGACAAAGTGGCACCCCTTTAACCGAAACAAAAGGACAAAGGCATCATTGCTCTTCTGGGAGCAACACCTTCCATCCAGGATCACTCTGGCTTTTGCATACTGAAGCATATTCAAAGTATTTACTATTTTAATCTGAGTAATCAGCATAATTGTTGTTTTAATACGCTGGTCTTGGTTTCAGAATATTCTTTTCAATATTTACTTAGCCATATTTAATGGCCCTGTTCTACTGAATGGTCTTCCTTTGCTGAGTCCCATCCCAGGCAATGATAATTCTCTTAATGTACAAAGCTCATTCCTGTTTTATGTCCATGGAGCTGTGAGGAGATGTGGGGTTCCGTGGTGCCCTTCCATTTGACCAGTGGTTTTCTCAGCAATGGCTGGCCAGAGGACAGACTCTGATGCTCTTTGGACAAAATGTTGAGAGCATTAAAGAGGGTTCCTGGTGTCTGAGACTAATAAGTGAAGTCGTTTCCACAGGGCAGAGAATGTAAAATGCAATAGCAGACAAAGGATTTCACTGTAGTGTTTGATAAGGGGAACACCTAAATAATGATAATTTAGTTTGGAAACCCTTGAGACTCTGAAGAGGAGCAGCTGATTCTTGCTGAAGGATATAACTGTAGCATATCAAAATTTCCAATTCAGCATTATGTGTGAGGTTTTTAATTCCTATTAGAAGTCAACAGGTCTGTACTGTATTTATGCAGCATTTTCCATGAAGTATTTAACTCATCCAAGTATCAGTATCAAGAATTCAGAGACAAACTCTCCAAAGTAAATGTTTATCTACCTTTTGATTGCAGTCACAAATCTTGTGTCTTCCCATAATATTTGCTAATTATAGCAAAGTTTTTTGTCTGTTATCTGCTTATGGAATTTTGCTATGGAAATTCACATATAATCACAGTTCTATGATGACAAATATACACAATAGGTGGCAAGTGTAGTAAATAACAGGGAGAACTTTTGCTGTTGAAACTTACATATTCAGTGTAATTTTTGATGACATCCCCCTTTTACATTATCTTTAGGAATGACCAAAGTCCATATGAACAGAATGTAAGCACCATGTAACAGAAAATATTTACTTTATCCTAACAATTTTATTTTGCTTTGGAGCCCTGTTTTCTTTTCCTGAAGCCCAGATACCCTTTCCAATTAAGCTTCATGTGCACTCTAGTAATGCAAACTCTTGTTTTGTGTTACATAAAAGTAGATCAGGGAATGTGATACTGTTCCTTTGGCAACCATTAAGAGAAAATTAAAAAACAGGGTTTCATCCAGCGAAGTTCCCTACATGGGAAGCCACAGCCCGTGTGCAGTGCAGGTCTCCAGCTTAGGAACAAGTAGGGAGGTGTCTTGGTTTTTGTTGGGTTAGAGTTAATTTTCTTCCTTGTATCTGCCACAATGCTGTGGTGCTGGTTTAGAAAGAGAAGATGCTGATAACACACTGATGGCTTGGGTGATGCTGAGTGGCCAAGGACTCCTCAGTTTCCCCAAGCCTGCTAGCCAGGAGGGGCACAAGGAGAGGGAGGGAGCAAAGCCAAGACAGCTGATCTGAACTGGCCCCAGGATATGCCAGACCATCAGTCAGGGGGTGGTGAGCAGCTCTATCGTCAATAATTTGTATTTCTTGGGGTTTGCTTCTCTTTTTAAATTCTTTTTTTCTGTTGTCTCTCTTTCCATTAAAATTATTATTATATTTTACAGTAAAGACGATTATGCTTTATTTTATTTCAATTATTAAATTGTTCTTGTCTCAGCCCACAATCCCTACCTTTGTTTCCCTGCTCTGCTCCCATCCCATGGCAGGGGATGGTGTGACTGTGGTATTTAGCTGCCTGCTGGGGTTAAACCTCCACAGCAGGTGAGACATTTAACATATGTGAGTACTCCCTTTGAACTAAATCAGATTATTCACTTGTGTAAAATTGCTCAACTGCCTAAATGTCTGCAGGATCAGGGCCCCAGACTGCAAACAGGAGCACCAAAGCAATATCCTCTCGCTGTGCTGCTGAGCCCTGCTCTGCCATTCCCAGCAACTGAGGCACTGGATGGACCATTTTCCATGCCTCTCTTCCATTATCAGAGCCTTAGTGGGAGCACTGGGGTACATAAACACTTTTTTTTAATTATAAAACATAGTAGTTGGGAACAGTTCTATAGCAAGTAAGATCATAACGTTAAAAAAATAAAAGGAAAGAGGAAAATCACCATCCAAAGCTGCAGGGCAGCCTCTGGGAATCAGAGAAATCCTGATCATTCAATTCCTGCACAATTTCAAATGACAGGGTTTTTAAAGAGGTAACACCATGTAGACCAGGATCATATTTAAGTTTGTATGCAAAAAAAAAAAAAAATTGAACATGAAGTCGTCTCTTGAATTAATAAAAGAAAAGGAAATAGCTCTGCAAGCCAAATGAAATCCATATCTTCATTAGCTCCTCCTGCATAACCTTGTGATGTCAGCTGGGCTTTCAGCTGTTAGGAGGTGATTGATAATGCTTGTTAAGTCCTCGTTATCTTTCTGAGTGCATCTTTTGACATTCTAAATATCATCTAGATAAGATTTGCTGGGCAATTGAATTCAGCATTTTTGAGACATTCATGGCAGTAACTTAGAAACAAATAACCATGCTTTAGTTTTGAATTTTTAACCTCTGAGGTCTTTCCACGCTAGGATACCAAAGGCTGCTCAGATATATCTTCTAGCGCATACTAAATATTCTTCCATGATTAGTTTAAAACAAGTTCTTTGTTACAAAGAAGATCTCATCTCAGAAATGACATAAAGTTTATCACTGTTATTGCATTCTGCATTTTCCTCATGTAGCAGCCAGTAACTAATCTAATTCTTGCCTCGGAAAATAAGATATTATAAGTAGAGAACATCTCCTTAGGAGCATGCATTCTATAATCCTTTCAGGCTTAGTTATTTTTGAAGTTCATGCCTATATATCTTTGATTTCTATTTAGAAGGTCTGTGACTCTTTTATTATTAGAGTGAAATATGCAAAAAAAAAAAAAAAAAAAAAAAAAGATATTATTTTCTATTCTCAGAAGTACGGACTTTGAAAAAAAAAGATTTGCTAGGTGCATTAATTCATTTCAGTCAGTTCTCCACTCTGCCTAGAATGACTTTCAATGAACGCACGCATTTCCTAAATACACAAATCATCTTTTAACGCCAGAGTGTAAAAAGTCTGTCTTTGTGTAGGCAGGTTACTGGGGCTCCTGAAGAAATCTGTCAGTACGACCCTGTTCGGGGAGGGCACGCAGCTGAACGGGTGGTGCTGCTACTCCAGGCTGCTGCTCCTCGCGTTAAATCACCGAGCATCTCCGAGAGACAGGGCTGAGCCGCGACCTCCAGCACAGCACGGGATGTGCAGGCAGGGCGGCACAGAGCCCGTGCCGGGGCTGGGCCCGGCCGGGGCCCCGGGAGGCTCCGTGTACCCGGCAGGCTCCGTGTGCCCCGAGAGGCTCCGTGTGCCCCGGGAGGCTCCTGTGCCCGGATGCTCCGTGTGCCCCGGGATGCTCCGTGTGCCCGCTGAGAGGCTCCGTGTGCCCCGAGAGGCTCCGTGTGCCCGCTGGAGGCTCCGTGTGCCCCGGGATGCTCCGTGTGCCCGCTGAGAGGCTCCGTGTGCCCCGGAGGCTCCGTGTACCCCGGCAGGCTCCGTGTGCCCCGAGAGGCCGTGTGCCCGCTGAGGCTCCGTGTGCCCGGGATGCTCCGTGTGCCCGCTGAGAGGCCGTGTGCCCGGAGGTCCGTGACCCGCAGGCTCCGTGTGCCCCGAAGGCTCGTGTGCCCGTGAGAGGCTCCGTGTGCCCGGCAGGCTCCGTGTGCCCCGGCAGGCTCCGTGTGCCCGGGATGCTCCGTGTGCCCGCTGAGAGGCTCCGTGTGCCCGGCAGGCTCCGTGTGCCGGCAGCTCCGTGTGCCGCCGTTACATGGCTCTCTGGCCGCCACAGCCCTCCGGCACGGCGAGTCCCGGCGCGGCTGCCGCAGCAAGAGATGGAGCGCGGGCACGGCTGCCGGAGCGCGGAGCAGCCGGGCAGCGGCAGGCCGGCCCGGGCACGGAGCCGCTCAGTGCGGGCACGGAGCAGCTCAGGCCGCAGAAGGCCGGAAGGCAAGATCGCTCAGGGCACAGAGCCGCCAGGCACAGATCTGCTCAGGCACGGAGCCGCTCGGAGCCCGGAGCCGCTCGGAGCCGGGCCGGGCCCCGCCGGGAGGAGCGCAGGGGTGATGCTCAGTGTGAAAACGAGGTTCACTTTCCTGGTAAAATTTAAGAGGTTTAATAAAAAACAATAAGGACAAGAAAATAAAGCAAAAGTATACGGCCGGCCGGGTGTCTGGCCTTCAGCCAAGAGCACACCTGACAATCTCAGGAACACTTCTGGAAATGCACCAACATGTTGTATATTCATAAACCCTCTTGCATAATTAAAAAATTATATATATTAATATATTTTTAATTCCTGTGAGTCCCCCCAAACCTGCCCATCTTCATTCCATTTGTGGTCCCAGTCTGTCGCAGATTCTCTGTTAATGGATGATCAATAAATTCCTTCCCTGGGATTCTGGTGTCCCTGCCATCATCTTCATCAGACAGGAGAATCCAAGAATGTGAAGAATTTCCTGATTACCATTCTCTGAGTTAGTTACAAAAACTATTTCTTTTTTATAGTACCATGCTATAGTCCCAAAACAGTATTTATCACACTACTATTTCTAAGTTTTGTTAATAGAAGAAATAAACTATAATAATACAACAGAGTTTTTCAACATTATACATATAGCATTTATTTTAATATTTGCAAAAAGCCAATTTTATAATATGCATTTATAGCATCAGGGACAAGCAGCAAGGGAAATGATGCTTAAATGGAACTGGAGCTGATGGCTTTGAAGGGGACAAACATCACAGAGTTACAGAATTCCAGAATATTCTGAGCTGTGTTATAAATGCATATAAAATCTTATCAATTGCATGGTTTCAAAGTTGCAGTGACCATGGTGAGAGCAAAGCCCTGCAGCACACCGTGTCCCAATCCTCCTCTCAGAAGGAGTGTGCACACTGGCATCACTTAGTGCCTGTAACTCATGCATATCACAACCACTTTGGATTCCAAACCAAAAAAAATCAGGAGATTTGGCTCGATTTTCATATCATAACAGGAAAGAAGGGATATGCAGAGGTAGTCTGAATTGCACACCAGAGTACCAGAGCTCAGAGATTCTCTCCTGCTCTTGAATCAGCTCACTTCTCAAAATTATTCACCTTGGACAAGGGTAGAGGAAAAGGCCGGAGGACAGTCCACATCTCTAATCAAAATAATAACCAGCATACATCCTCTAGTTTTTTGTTTTTCTTTTCTTTTCTTTTTTCTTTTTTTTTTTTTTTTTTTTTTTTTTTTTTTTTTTTAATTCATCCAGCATGATTAATTGTCTCTTCAATTGTTTTGAACCTTGGAAATATATGTGAACAATAAGATTGGCATTTGTGCTTTTGCAGGCACTGAAGCTCTTGCAAAATGCAAATCATTGATGAACTTAAATTATTTTATAGGATTTATGGAAAAAAAGGCAGAGGTTGATTAAATGTTGAGTCTTGGGTGATATTTAATTGGTAACCATTACATTAGGAAATAGACTTGCCATAGTTTGTGCCATACAAATGGGATTCTGGATGCAAACAAAGAATGTTAATAAACTCAGCAAGCATCAATGTGTGAGCAACAGCAGCCTGCTTAGAGGGAAGGGGAAATATTGTTTCACTGGCATGGAGCTAAAAGTGAAAAGGAACCTTTCTCTGTAGGAGATGTTTCCATGTCTGTCCCTTTGCTATGAGCTGTGCAGTGTTCTCCTGTATAAGTTTTGTTGTATTTGTGCTAAATAAAAAAGGGGTCACATTAGCCTCCTTAAAACAGAAGTGAGGGAAGGTGTTCCCTGCAGTGAAAGCAGCTGGGACAATGCTGTGTCCTCAGGTCATGGTTAAAAGTGCCTGATTTAAGAGTTCATAACCTGCTCCCATGGTGCCGTGAGTAACTTTAGTTTGCCCTTAATTGTCTTCATTTAAATCTTTGTATAACTCTTCTCACAAATGAATCTTGAGGGGAAAAAAAATCAAAAATATCACATTAAAAAAGAGAAATATAAAGAAATGACTGAACTAAAGAAGTAAGAATAAAATAATCCTACAGAAAGCAGATTTCACTGAGATGAGTTGTTTTTAACGTCTGTGTTTGGCTTGGTTTGGTTTGGTTTTGTTTGGTTTGGTTTGGTTGGTTGGTTTGGTCTGGTCTGGTCTGGTTGGTTTGGTTTGGATTGGTTTAGTTTGGTTCGGTTTGGTTTGGTTTGCTCTGGTTTGGTTTGGTTTGGTTTGGTCTGGTTTGCTCTGGTCTGGTTTGCTCTGGTTTGCTCTGGTTTGCTCTGGTCTGGTTTGGTTTGGTCTGGTTTTGCCCACTCCAGTGATCAATTCCAGAAGGATTTGGGGCCGTGGGAAGCACAGCTGATCCAGGAGAGCAGTGTGGCCCTGGAGTCCTTGTCCCAGGTGAGCCCAGTGGTGCCAGCCTGTCCCACACCAGTGTGTGCCACTCCTTGGTCCCAGCTCGGGCTGGTGGCCAGGAGCCAAAGGAGGGCCTGGAGCTCCTCACACCTGGAAGCCGAAGTCACAGCACAGTTCCAGGAAAGACTCACACTCTGCTTATTAAGCAGAACTTCAGCCTGGTGGAAGCTGACAGGAGTGCTAGCCTAGCTATTAATGGAATTGAATTTCCATCCATTGTGCTGGGAGAATAGGGGAGGGTGAGTTCGAAACTGTGCTGTGGGTAACAGTGGGCATGCAAACTGTCCAGGTGAGCACAGGAGAAACTGCCTGGGAGAGGAGTGGTGAGGGACAGAGATTCTGACAGAAAAAAAAGCGGGACTTTTCAAGCTGCTGTCTCTTCATGTTGGAGAACAAACTGCTCTTTTGGATTCCTTCTTTTCTAAAACCATACAAGTTAATGCAGAGCCAGCAGTTGCTTCACAAAGAGTGAAAACTCTGCCTGTTGGGCTGCTCTTGTTGGTGGTATCAGCTCATGGGGTTCTCATGGCTCAGGGTTAGAGTGAAAACATGGAGAGATCCAGGCACCGAAACAGAGTTTAATAATGAGAATGGCAAAGGGCAGGAGAGAGAAGAGGAAGAGGGAAGGAACACATAGTATTTATCCAGAACAGTGACATTTCCAGGCTTTCCCTAGATAATTCATTTTTCCATTACTGCAAATGGTTATTCTGACTGGAAGAATAACTACAGATGGCTTTTTTAAGAGCTCAAAAATGTGAAATGAGCAAGTTACACTTTAATGGAATTGAATCACTTCAAAGTATACATTCAAAGCCTGCTGGCAAATTTCTCGGGTGGCTGACTACAAACAGCAAAAATCCCCCATTTGTGGAGGTGTGATTTCGCAGGCCACTTCTCTGTACCGACTGATATTTGTGTATTTGTCACTTCAAAGGTGATGAATTAGAAATATCAAGCGTCATTAAAATCAATGGGAGTTTGCTCTTGACCTGACTGAGGCCAGGATTTTACCCATTATCGCTGATCTCTTTGTTCTTCTATTTTGTCACTTTGCTCTGCAGCTGTGAAACTTTTTCTAACTTATGTTTTATCTCCTATGTAGAATTGTAATCAGTACAGGGTTGGCTTCCAGGGGAGCTAATCTGTACTTACCATGTTATTATCAGGCTAAATTACCCTTAATGCTGACTTTACACTACGTTGAGAAGTTCTGTCACTGAGCACTTCTCACGGTATAGCAGGTGTAGATGACAAGATCATGTTGATACACCTCTTACCTATCCTAAAATATAATTTTGATCCATTGTCATGTGCAGATTCCACAGGGTCTCTACAAGATGGGATCAGGATAAGCAAGCATTACACAGAGATGTCTGAATGCACCATGTGTTTTAGAGCAGCAGGAATCCTGGGGACAAGTAGCTATTTGCACAGAGCTGATGACAAGCAAGCCTAGGGCACCCAAAATATAAATGGGTGTTGGTTTTATTTAAAAAACCTCTTCCATTGTTGTGAATGAAATCAAGCTTTTTCTGGGAAGGTGTTGGTTCTTCAGAAAAAAGAACCAAACAAACCCCAAATCAAATCACAAGCAAAGTTTAGTTTCATCTCAGTGCTGCAGCTTAAGAGCTAAAAGAGAAAAAGCCAAATTTTTGTCTCTTTTAAGAAAAATTACCTTTCCTGGACAGTTCTAACCCCAAAAGCTTTTTTTTTTTTTAAGCTGCTGTTTCTTCTGGTCTCTCCAAAACCACATCCACTTGTAGTTTGGCTTTTTTCCTGGGAAGAAATCCATCAGTATGGCACATTGGAGGTGGAAAACATGATGCAGCAATTTGTGGAGAGTATATTTTCATTTTGTGAGAAAAATCACTGATGATGTGCAGTGGTAAAAGTTCAGGAACTTTTAAGCCTTCTTTCTGTGCAGTGTTCTTATTTCAGTAGGAACTGTAGTAGCTCAAAGTCTTTCCTGTTTAGCTCCATCCTGAACCAATGCAATCAAATGTGAAATGGAAAATGAGAAAACTAATTATTATTACCAATAGCATTTTTTAAATGTTGCTTTTCAAAAGCACTTTAATTACAATATGCTTTTCATGTTGGTTGAGTTCTTCTATATAGGGAATACAATCATTAATTATCATAATTAAGACACCTGAATTCAGCCTGACTGGCATTTCTTCCACCCGAGTTGTATCATTGTTTTATCTCTGACAGTTAAGTTTTCAATCGGATGTTATCTACTTTTTCCTAATCATTAAGAAATGCTTTACTAATTAGCACATGAAATTCATCCTACATCAGACTGAATTGAATCAAGGTCTATTATCTTGAACAGTAAGACACTTCAGAATTCACAGTAATAGGGCATGAATATGTGATACAGTTCATACACATTTCATGAACCTCCACGTTGCCGTTATTTTTTCAAGGCTCTGCAATTAGTTATGCCATTTTCAGGTCATTTAATTCCCTCTCACTGTTTAACAGTCTGGTAGATTACAATGCTCTAAAAGCCCAAATTAACTCCTCCCATGCCACGAGATTTTTCCAGTCCTCAAGGAAGATGCTCTTCTGAAACCTCCCCTCACATCCTGAGAAACCATCTGCCATGTACAAAACCTTCCCTGAATATTGTTTATTAAGAAAGGAAGACATATTTGCAACTGTTATGTCAGTTCTATTTTGAATTCCATGCATGTGAATGAGTTTTGCCTGATCCACAGCTATTGTGCCAAAATTTAGCCATTTTCATCACCTGATCTGCCACTGAAGATATTGTCATCATGGAAGGAACCAACCAGCTTGGGAGCAATCTAAACCTGATTAAAAGGTTTTAATCCTGTTTCTAGTAAACTGTTTTAAATGCAAGGGAGGACATGCTCTTGCCCTTCTCTGTTCTGCAAGGCACAGTTCCCTAGTTGTGATCAGTTTTAATTTGCTTTGATTAAGTAAGGGAAAGGATGTTGGGTTTTAGATTTACTTACAGGAAGTTATGAAGGCCAGGCTATCAAGCTGCACAGAGAGATTAAAATGATTAAGATTTCTCATTTATGTAATAAACCTCACGGTGTTACAGTCTTTATATTCAGATACTTGGCACGATTTTCAGACAAAGTCTCCTGCATGTCGATTTATTTTGAATATGAGAATTTGTATCAGCCTGCATATATCTACTCTTTCATAGTTCTAAAGGGTGAAAATTTCTCATTTAGGCAAGATAAAAACACAGAAACTTTTTAATCACTAAAAGGTAGAGTAATGTTGTATTATCCTGGATACTTAGACATTCTCACAAGGCCTCATTTAGGTACACAAAGCTAAGTGGAAACCCTGCCCTTGGCTGGAATTCCTGTGCAACCACATGCAAAGCACAATGGATTTAGGAGCTGATTTCTGTCCCAGTAGACCATGCCTGGGTTGTTATTCTAAGCCATACATAAATAAACATTCCACAATCTTGTATATGCTGTGAATGGGACACATTTTGGGATGGTGACAGCTTTTTGAAGTGGAATGGCCAAGTGCCTTTTAGCTGGATATTTCTGTAGTGATCTGCTCCAGTCCTGAGTATTCTACCATGGAAAGTCTGAGAACCTCCCAGCAATGCTGGGAAGCAAACCTGGCTGTGCAACACTGGAATAGGGCCTTTGGGAGGGTACAGCCCCTATTTTAGGAGATAGAGGTAAGAACAACTTCTCCAGGTTGTTAAGGGTTTGCAGCACAGAGCTACGAGTGCCTCTCAAGCCATGTGCCAAGGTCAGACTGCAGCTTCTGAGACATGAGTGCACTTTTGTGGTGTGTGCCTTAAAATCCGTCATCCCTACTTCATATCAGATCAATTATTTGATGATGTTTTTTCACAGCATGGGGTTTCTGACTCACAGGGTTACTGGAGAAAATTTTTCTCATTTTCTATGAATTGTACAGCTTTATGAATTAAAGGGCTTGAATTGGCAATCCCTGAGTTAAATGGGAAATAGCTGGTAGCAGAACACTTCCCCAAGGAGACTCATGAATTTAGGAGCCATTTCCTAGCCTGCTGCCTTAGAGTCTGAATTTCTTGACCTTAAGGATAGGCTGTAACAGGCTTCTGTTTCCCAGGAAAGAACTGTCAAGCTTTAGTGTTTTAAGAATTTAGTTAACAATTTCTTGTTTAAAAATTGAATTAGTGGCTGGAGTTTTGCAGTTGTTGACTCTTTACAACCCCATTATCTTCTAAGTAACTTTTGAATGAAATGCTCAGATTATCACAGAGCTTCTGAGTTTGTCAAAATAGAGCTTGTGTCAGCCTTGGTTGCATCTCTAAATATTTGAATATTTTGGGTTCAGTGAAATTGCACCTATTAGGCCCTGGGTTGGGCCCATGAAGATGAGTTTGGAGTATCATTTCCATAATTTTTGTCCTTTAATTTCAGATAAAGATGGTTTCTAAGAGTTTACTCTCTTTGGGTTTCCTTCTATAATAAATGATAGCTGATGCTATTTTTCCACACCAAATATTCTTTTAGAAGTGTGTCAGCTGTCCAGGCAAGGAATTAGCTCTTCCCTATTTTTCCTTTTTAACAGAGGGTTACTGAACCAGCTTATAGAAAGCACGTTCAGTGAGAAGCAGGAAAAAAATACCTCAATCAAAATAGCTGTACTGCTGAAAATGAATGATTGCTCCTAGGGGAAGGAAGTAGGGTGGGAGAAGAGCTGCATCATACAGTTCAATGGGAAGTAAGGTTGGTGTGGAAGCTGGAGAGCTGCATAAGATTTCCTTGCACATCCACACCATGCAAGTATATTTTTGTAGTGCATCATTTCTCTTTAGCTGGTGTGTTCAGCTACTGCTCATCTCCCTGAGGGATTTTTATTAGTATTGAAGGAGTCTTCACCTGGAAATGGAGTAGCCTGAAATTTGACAAGTTGGAAAAATACTTACATTTTTGTCTGAATGAAGAAATGTAGTATTGAAAAGAAAAGCAGGGGAGGGGGAAGTAAGCATGCATTTCAACAGTCTCAAATGGTTACTGTGCCATTTATGGAAAACAACGTAGTTATGACACATAATTAATTAGTTAATTACAGAAGTATTTATTATTTTCATAAGGGGAGTTGTACTGTAAATAGTCCATTAATCTATTTGCATCCATAGAATCTGAGAGCAAGTAAATAATGTTCTTTCAGCCTGTGCTTGTTTATACTGTGAGGGAAAGCATTGCCGAGGTGCTGCACTGCCCTAGAAATGGCTTTCCAAGAAGGCTGGGAGGCACCTGTGGGTCTGGAGACTTCAGGCTTTGAGGAGGAAGAGATGAAGTTTGAAGTGGGGTCTAAGGTATGTATGAAGTTGAGGCACAAAAATAGCTTCCAGCCAACTATGCTGTGCCTCACTGGTGTTTTCACAAAAGGGCTCTGTCTAACATGGATTTCAGCAATTCAGCAGCCATAAAGTCACTACCAGAAGCATCACTGGCCCCTGTGTTGACCCAGAAATGAGAACATTACTGGAGTTTATATTACTTTTGGAAAACAATGAATAAATTCTTTCTGTGGTGGTATGTGCTATTCCTTCCCCACATTTCTGTTTCATCTTCCTGTTGTCTGGTTTTTGTACTTAGCCTTTTGCTTTCCATTACTCACCTGCCTCCTATCTCTGACCAAAATTCTTGTTTTGCAGAAGACTACCTTATAAACTTGTGCATTTTGCCTTTAAAGCTAAAAGTTGGAAACAAACATGTTCTAAATGCCAACAAAGCAGAAGAATGTCTTCCAAAATGCTGTGAATTCCCACAGTGGGAGATGGAAGAGTGCATCACAGCACAGAGAGTGAAGAAACAGCATCCAGCTTCGGAACTGTGACACCATGATCCAACTGGCACTGATTCCAACTCAAAACTCTGGGTGTGAGGCCAAGGTCTCCTTATTTGTGCAATCTTTCCTGCAGAACAGCAGCTCCCCCCTGGCAGCATCGGGAGTTGGCAACATGCGGCAAAGGGTTTCATGGGGACTTGCTAAGCTAAGGGGAGTGAGAGGAGGGCAGAGTAAGCCCACTATCATTTTCCTTTAATATTCTTTTGTTTCTCTCCCTCTGAGGGGCCCAGGCAGCCCAGTTTGGGTTCAGGGGATTGTTGACCCTGAAAATCAGCCTTCTCATTTGTTTTAGTATAGTGGAGTCAGTTCTCATGAATTGTAAGATAAACAAGGATCATGTTTGCATTCCTTTGTAAAAGATATCACCTGATGGACTTCTCAAGTGACCAGTGAAGATGGAGAGGTGGGAACTTCTCTGTCCAATCTCTGATCACTGTCCAGAAACTTATAGATACGAGGTCAACAATAAACTAGAATCTTCTTCCTTTCTTCTTCTCTACCTGAACACCTGTTGTGTGTGTTGCTGTGTGTTTCTATCTGCGTCACACTAACAGGGGATGAGCTCACCTGCTGCTCCCATGGCTCGTGGCTGCAGGCAGAGCCGTGCCCTGCCTGGGCCCTGTGGCTGCCATGGTCAGGGACAGGGACTTGTAGCACTGGGCTGCTTACAGGTGGAACTCTGCTCACAGCAAAGGCAGTGGGAATTGAAAGCAAGCTGTTGGAACGCCACTCTCTCCCGAACGTGCTCTGTGACTGCAGCCTGTCCACAGGGAGCAGCTGGGACGGGAGCTGAGCTGGAATAGCAATCACGCCCTGCCCTTTCTGCAGGAGCTCCTCTGTGCTTGCTCACGGCTTGTGCTGCTTCCCATTGCTCACCATCCCCCGGGACAGGTGTCTCAGCCCGTGCCCAGAGCTCCTGTCCTACAGGACAGCTCTATCTCCAGCATTCCCACCGGGATCCTGCCCACAGGAGGTGCAGAATCCAGCAGTAAAGTGGAGTCTTCTGCCCTGCAAGGACGGCGTGGCTGCGGTGCCACATTAATGCCACATTTTATAATGTTCTTCTCCTTCCTGTTGCTCTCCAAATGCACGACTTCAGTTTTCTGCCTTAGAGGCTTCACGAGCTAAAACCCATCCTGAGGGAAGGAGAATGCTGGAAAGCAGCAAAAGTGCACCTGGAATGGCCTTGACTGTGAACACATCAGCACTGGTTGTAAGACAAAACGTTGGAAGGTAGACGATTGAAACTCAGATATAACAGGGCTTAAATTAAAATAGTTTTATTCTACAACTGCAAGATGCTTTGTGTAAAAACAGACTTACAAGATGAAAAGATTGCAGGAGGAAATTGCCTATGCCCCAGTGTTACCCTGGTTCCTTTCTCAGCTCTCTGGTTTCCCTTTCTGTACATACATACCAAGTTCATTTTATTACAAGTAGTTATTTTGTTTTGGTGTTGAAATAAGAAAATAGAAGGCTGTAGTAAGACGAATTTTCATATATTCCCCATCTCGTATTTTTCTGGTTTTCTTTTCCCCCAGCAGTCTGTCTCTCTCTCCAAATCTCTGCTATTTGTGCTTGTAAAGCAGCCCACACATTTTCCAGTGGTATTTCTACTCTCCAAGATAATGTTTTTTGGACTGATATATTGTAATATTCAAGAGGAAGAAAACATCTTCTAAGAATTCTTCTTATTTTCACCTTTTGATGTTCTCAACTGCTTTTTTTTTCCTGAAATCTGATGGGTTGCAAGACAAGATTTTAAGTATTTACAACCATCTCTAATAAACCACTTCATGGATATTTATGAGGTGCTGTTTTAGCAGGCTGTATTATAATATTAATCAAAATCAAGGCTGCCTCTTGGAAACACTCCAAGAGTTAGATCTTTGCTGAAATCTTTCCAGGTATCTTTATTTTTCCCATTCCTTTTGTTTTTTGTTGTTGATAATTTCCAGTTAAGTTATTTATCAGATTATATGTTTGAAAACATATGAATAAAGTTTTGACAGGAACTCAGTGAATCCTGAAATTAATCTTTGTTTTAATGTTTATTCAACACTTTTATATTTGTTTTCTGTTTATTTTTAAAGGAAAGGAGCAATATTAGCACCCTGCTGTGCCACTAAGATTACATTGTACAAGATTATTGCTTACAAGCAGAGATGTCCTGGCATGTTCTGAAGACTTGTGTCTGAATCCTTGGTGCAATTCTCACATGCCTCACTCAGAGGTCTGATGAACCCAGAAAGCCAACAGGTACAACCTCAAGAACCTGTTTCAAGTTTAAGATTGTTTTTTTCTGAAAGCTCGAGACCCCTAACTCTTAATTTTCAGGGCCGTTAAGTCTGGCTGTCAGTGTGGAATGTTTCAAACCTCCAAGGGAGCAAATAAAGTTTAGTGGGAGTTTTTCAGATGGGGTCCTTAAGGATTTTCAGAATTCACAAAGGTAAGGCCAGGCCAGCTGGGCACAAACTCCCCACATTTGCTGGTTTATGTGTGCAGGTGTTTCTAAGCTGGGTAGATTACATCCTTCCTTTGTAGCCTGTTAACTTGAAAGCCACTCTGGTGTGGTCAAACAGGACGAAGATCAGAAATTGCTTCTATTGTGTGTTGCTTTGGGGTCAGTATCTGCCTCATACTTTGTGAATCTTCAAGAATAGTTGCAGAATTGCTGGGGATAGGCTTAAGCCAGTTCTTAGTTCTCTGCTTTAATGTTATAATTTCCCACAAAATAATTGCTGGGGTATAGAACCACACAGGAAAACTCCACTAAAAACCAAAAAATCTACGGATGTGATTTGGGAAAGACCAGTGACATATAAGCTACTTACAAAATACAAAATCACAGCAATGCCACGTCAAAGAATAAAAGGTCAATCATGAAATATATTTCATTTCAAAATGTTTTTTCTGCCGTAATGGCCTGAGACATTACCTGCAGCACAAGTCATTTGAAACCTGCAATATTGTTTTTAGTGCCTTTCCCTTTGCCCTTGTACCACAACTGCTGCAGTATGTGAAGGTGCAGTTAGAGATCACTGCTGATCAGTCCTAATTAAAACACCTCTGTGTGCTTTACTGGTACACACTCAGCTTTGGTCCGTGGTTTTAGAGAATATTGTGGTAAATGTATCTGAGGGGAGATGACAACATTTCAGAAATAATGTGTTGTTGCTTGAATGGTCTTACAGCTGTGGCAGGAGGGGTCATGGGAATGCTCCTGCTCCTTCACTGTAGTCTGGTTTCAGACCTGATGTTTTGGTTTTTTGGTGTTCTGTCCCAGAAAAGTGTGATAAACATGATAGAATGTTTTTGTAATAATATTTATGTTATTCATTCCTTCTGATAGGAGGGACTTCTTGATGTCCCTCTGGTTTGACCAATGTGATTGAAAAGGTTTGCCTTTGTTGCACCAATCACATTGGTCTGTGTAAAATTATATAAAGGGAGAACCATCCCTAATAAAGGGAGTAATTTTTTAACCTCCTAATCACAGAGTCTGTGTGTGTGTTATCTGAAATAATGACACTACACAGCTGCATTTTGCCCATGTTGAATTCAACTCTAAGGGCCCAGTTCACCCCTCCACTGCACTGGTTTGATGCTGGTGTAATTCCATTGATTTCCACAGAAATGCAACAGCTGAAGGCTCAGGAAACAAAACAGCCTTCAGGCCTCAAGTCATGCAAAGAGTGCTCCATTCACTGCTACATTTTGGAGAGCCAAAGGTCTTGGAAATGTCACTATTTTTAGCAGGCTGATAACAGGCCATCAGTCCCCTCTGCAGCACCATCTGGAAGTCCAGAGCCATAACAGAGCAAGTGGTTTAAAAGTCAGCCATGAGAAAAGAGGAGGTCTCCAAAAGATTGGTGGAATCCTCAGGAGAAGAAACATTTCTGTGTTTATCTAAATCCCAAAGGGTTTTTACTGTTGTTGAAATGGGGACATCCTCATTAATGTTGTGAAATCAAGTCTGACTGAAGTTTGGGGGTGAGGAAGAGGTTATGGAAGTTTCCCTGACAGAAAGTGGAAACAAGCAGAATGTGTTTGAGGGCAGGAAGGAGGAGTAGGCAGGGACAGATATTTTCTGCCAGCAGCCTGCATTCCCAGCAGTGAGGACTTCTGACCATTAGAGTGACATGGACTCTGTCACATGCCCCTGGCAGAGACCTTGTGTTCAGCAATGCCCCAGTTTGTGCACTGGATCATCTGCAGTAGAGTAACAGTCTTTAGCCATCAGAAATGCAGGCAGAGAAGTTGTGGTTTCTGTTGTGCAGCAACCTCTGGACAGGGCAGATTTATTTGGCCAAATCCCCTTCTACCTCTGCAGCCTCTCTTGTGATGTGCTGAAATGGCACAGGCAGCCTTGAGCACTAACCTGAATTCCATCCTAATAGATCGAGTGAATAATTAAACTTTAATTTGCCTGTGCCTACATTCCCAACACTGCAAGTTTGCAGAGAGGGCAAACAAGGCATTGTCAGACAAGTTATACGCAGAAATCTGCTCTGATTGACTGAAAGTGCATCAGCCTTGACATGTTCTTGCAATATTTTTCAGAAACAGAAGGAAAGAGAAGGATGCATTGCATCAATCAAATTAACAGGGCAAAAAGGCAAATGCAAGGCAAATGTCAGTTCACTTTGCAGATACTGTTCTTGCCCAAGTTAAAAGGAGGGAGTAAGGTGGGCCATTGTACCCATTATTGGTCTGCCATACAAAATAGACAATTACTTGTGTTGTTTGAGACAGTTTTGCTGTTCTCCTGTGCTGAACTGCTGTGCTCAGTTCCAGTATTATACAGCTGGAGCCGGTGTGCTGGAGAGAGCAAGCAGAGAAAAGGCTGTATGCCTGAATTAAAGCAGTACCCAGTGAAATCCATTGTATTTTGGTTTATAATTATGGAAATTCTTTTATCTAGTGTGTCCAAGTGATTTGAAAACACCGAAGCAACTCCACAGCACAGGTATTGCTTGCTGTAATACGGTATCAGCTCTTGGAATTTTACCTCGGGTCCACCTAAGCTGACAGCCTGGAGGTCAGTGCCAAAGAGGCACATTGCTGGATTTGCATTTTCCAGATGCCAGGGAGATGAGGCAGCGCTGAGAGAACTCAGCCCTGCTGTGCTTCAGAAGCTCTGTGTACACTGGCTAAGAAACCCTGAGCCCAAGCTACATATTCGAGCTGCTTCCTCTGCTCCCCCGTACAAAAGACAGACAGTGCCTGATTCCTCTCCTCATCCTTTTGGGGTAGGATGAGAGATTTTATCCTTCCGTCCCCTGTGGACCTGCCTGCAGGCTGCAGCCTGGACAGCACAAAAAATGGGGAGGTTTTAAGAAGAGGTCTGCCTTCCCAGACTTCCTCTCAATAATCACAGCATGAAAATCTAAGAGCAGACTCCCAGCAAAGCACCGGGGGGCTGGTTCCTAACTGGATCCTTGCTCTTCTGACCCAGGAGGGTGTTTAACGGGAGAGGCTTTGGAGTGGGGCTCCTGCTGAAGGTGAGGCTGCTCAGGTACTTCTCCAGCTAATTTCCCTTTCACCGCAGAGCGCATTCCCCCTCCATTCAGGAGGTGCCTGCCTTGGTCAAATCTCTCGAAAACCCACTTGGAAATTCCTCCTTTTTTGCTTAAACACCTTGCCACAATATCAGCCTCCTGCACAGTTCATATATCAGACTGCTGATGCTACAGGGGTGTTGCTTCATCCTTGATGAGCTGTTAAAAACAGGTGCTCACCCTGAGGGTTTGACTTAAATCCAACAGAATTAAGAAATGTTAAAGGAGGATCTGCATCTTTCAAGCAGACCCATTGTGTCTTGGTGCTGCAGATAAGCTCCAGTCGGTGTAAGAAGAGGCAAAGTTTCTCTCGAGTAAGAGCAGTGCAATTTGAAATGTTGGCAGCTGATAAGTACAGGTGAGGATAAAGGCATGTCTGCATCAGTCACTTGCATTTCACTTGGAATATATTTTTCTTTGTTGGAAAATCCTGCAGATATATGCACCCATCTGCTTCTCAATCCACATTATCTTACTGCTAGTGTGCTTAATTATATCCTTTCCATAAAATCCCCAATTTTAATATGCCTTGGAAGTATATTCTACACCTTCTTTCTAAAATAAAATATCCTAAGTATCTCTCCAGGACTCCAAGTTGAGAGACCTGAAAATGCAAATGAAAATATTTCTCCTTCTCACTGAATATACCTCTAGACTCCAAGATTATGCAGAATCTTGTCCTTATATCATTGTACCTGTATCTTCTGCTCCTGAAAATATTGACCCAAAGGACCTTGGCACACCTCAAAACAAACTCGGGCTGAGTGAGAGCTGTACACGAGAAGGTGCAATTTGGAAGCACATTATCAATTCATTCTGAGAAATTCTCACGCTTTCCCATATATATTTTGTTCATTTTTCTGTCATACAGGAAGAAAATAAAGCTGAAAGCTTTCTTTGGCACTAAACTGAGGTCCTGGCCCTTCCCACTTGCATTATTCTGGGATTAGGTGACACTATGTATCTTTAATTTCACTTATTTACATTGAGTTGTATTTAACTCCTTGATAATGGGATCCTATTCAAATATATTGGGTTTATCTCTTTTGACTCTGAAAGTACAAATAATACCAAAATTTCAGTTGAACTTTCATAAAGCTGGTGCTGTCCTATAGTAAAGTCAAATAATCTCATTGATTTTCATTTGGCATCTAGACTAACTCTTAAGGAATATATGTGGTAATTGATTTGTATGCTAGAGTTGCTGCAGGGTTTATTTTTGAAATGAGATTTTGGGGTAGGGTATTTTTTTGTTAATTAAATATATTTAAAAGGATTTATGTTCTTTTCTTGTTCAAATAGACTGAATTTTCAATGACTTCTACCAAAATGTTAGGTGATCCTCTGCAGTAAATAACCCTTTTTGTGAGATAATGCAGAACTCTGAGAAATCATTATTTCTGTATTACTTCTCCCAGACCAACCCAAATATTACAGTTATCATTTGGGATCCTATTGTCTTAGTGACATTTTAAAGACACCACAGTTTAATAAACACACACTTTAGTGAGTAGGGCTCCAAATTTTTTAGTTTAGGTCTTAAATTTTCCCCTTTGTTAAGCACTTCTGCTTTTACTAGAATCTTTTGAGTGAAAATGACACAGATTTCATTGGGAAGTACCTTATTATCATCACCCCTTGTGATCACTGTGTCGGTCCATGGGCTCAGAGTGCCCCGAGGCTGCAGCTGGAGGAGTGTGAGCCTTTGCCCAGCTCCATGCTCTGGGCACAGAGCCCTCCTGGGGCCAGCAGGAATTGCACACGTGCAGCCAACCCCCCGGGCACTCACACAGAGCTGGGCTGGCCAGCGCTGGGATGAATGCTAAACCAAAGTCTAAGCATGTGGGATGGGATTTACAGATAAATTTAACGGCCTATTTACCCATTTACCACCTGTCAGGTGATTTGATTTGGATTTATTTTTAAGTGATCATAAAAGCTCGCAGTGCAGAAATCAGGTTTTTTAGAGACATGTTTAAGAAGCCAAATTTATGAGTTCTGACAATGTTGCAAAGCAGCTGAGAAACTGAAATGCATCTTCCAGCTTTTATTGCTCTGGCCCTTGGTTCTAGTGGGTATCAGCTGGATGTAAAGATGCTTATTAAAACTGCAGGCTCATCCTTCCCGTGATAGCCCCCCTATATTTATCAAATATTTCTGTGGTGGTTTCAAGGGATGACAGCCCAGGAAAAGGATGACATCTAACAATTGATTGATAAATTGGACTGATTTTTGAAATGTCCAAGTTCGTGCCCCTGATTTGCCAGACTTCATAATGGCTGCACAGGTAATTTAGCCTTTTTGATCTTCTGTCAGTCACCTTTGATGAAAGCAAGAGCTTTCTTCTGTCTTGGGGAGAGGAAGGAGGATATATCTGAAACACATCAGAGGATTAATCCAAGCAATATAAGAATAATAATAATAAACACGTGGCTAAAATAACAAAAAAGCAGTTGCCAGCTTTTCAGCTGGGCTTGCAGTGGCCAACAGCCATTGACTATTCAGATGTCTCTTCAGGGAGTGCATTTAAAGCTTGTCATCTTCAGCTGACACACACCAAGGAGGGATGTGTTCTAAGGACACTTGACATTTATTGAGATAATTATTTAGTCAACCAAACCCGACCTTCTTGTGCAAGGTAATCGACCCTTATCTCACTCAGGGGGCTGCAAAGACACACACATCACTTTGCCTCTGTCTTCAGAGAGAATTAGTGACAAATCTGGGTTTACAGGGCACAGGAGGGTTCCTGGCCCCCAGTGCTGTGTCTGGGCTATTGATGGCATCAATCATAGTGAAGGCACAGTGCAGTTGCCAACCCCACCAGGTATTGCTGGTTTTTAAAGACATCCAACACCAAATCACAAGCACTTGGGCTTCTTTGCAGGAAGCAAGAGGCCTGGCCTTCATTCTGTCACTGCTGAAGAGAAATGCAATGCATTTATCACAGGAAAAAGGTGTAGACTTGAGATTTAGTCATCTTACTATGTATAAAGATTTGATGTATGTTATTAGAAGCTACCTGCATGGGCTGTATTTCATTTAAGCTTTTAGAGCCATCTAAATCAACTTCTTCAGCTTTAGGAAGATAAAGATTGTAAAACAAGTTATCTGAGTATCAGGAGGACTACTGCATTGATTTATACCTGCTGCATACAGTAGGTGTGTAATTCACTTATAAATCACCAAGCTGGTGCATATTTTCAGAACTATCTGGGTATTTGTTTAGTGCAAGTTTAAATGAAGTAATATGAGCACGTGCTTGTTTTTGTAAGGCAAAGAAGAACCACAGGCAAACAGAAGTGTTAAAAATGATTAAAGTTACCAGGAATACAAAGCTATTATTCTTATGTCATCAATGCTTAGAAAAATTCCTGCTGAAGCATTGTTCATAATAATGCTACTGCCTCTGTAGATCAGGATGTCTTACCAAGAACTGGGTGCATTTGCTGTACCTTTATAAGGTGGTGTTGAAGAGTCAGGTGGTTCTCCAGCTGACTGGAACTGGATGCCTGGAATTACTTTTCTCACAACTCAGTTGCATTTGTGTGCATGAGAATTATTTCTTCAGAAATACCCATCTGGAAATAAGCAGGTGCTGTGGAAAAAGGTAAAATTACTGTGCCATTTTTGGTCATTTAAATAGAAAAGTTGTCTGAATTGTGGAATTCATTTAGCTGCTGTACAAAATCCCTTGCCATGCTGACTTGAGACCAAATATCTGCCTTGGCTGTAGCAGCCAGCTGGAGCAGAGCTGCACAACCTCTGGAGGCAGCAGGATGACAGGAGGGGATGTGGCTGGAATCACAGCCTGGTTGTCTTTCATTTCCCCAACTTCAAGGCAGCCATTTACAGCTGCTCTTCTTTCAATGCCTTGATGATGAAAAACTTCTTGAAAAACCCCTCAACCCAACCCAACCCAGCCCAAAAACTACACAAACCCCATCATCCCAAAACAAAAGAAAAAAAAATCCCCACTAAATCCCCAGAGAGAGAGAATACCAGCATGGTTTTAGAGTGGTTGTTTCCTTATGACTTTGATTTTTGTTTCTAAATGAAATTCTGGATCTGGGGGGAAAGGAGAAAATGCAGTCATTCTTTTACCTCTAGGTATAAGGTGCTAGACAAAGCTGTAGCGCTATTTAGTCATACCTCAGTTTCTTCTCCTCTTTAATGAACTTGGCTGATTAAGTACTTCTGACATTGTCTGTGGAGCTGCTTGTCACCTTCCTCATAATTCCCTATTCATAGGGAAATGACGTGGGGGGATATTTCTGTACTCTTCTCCAACACCCTGAAACAAGCCCTTGCTATTGTCTTCCTTACACAGCCATTGTGCTAGACAGCTGGAAAATAACTGAATTCTGCACTGCCAAGAGCTCTCTTTTTAAACAAAAAAAATTGATATTAAAGAAGTGTAAAGCTGTGCTTTAAGAGTTAACATCTGAGTATAGTAGGGTCTTCATATCTCCATGGCAACAGCTTAACATGATCAGTAAGTAGAGTGGACTATTTTGCTATGAGGCGTCATTAAAAGAAAAATCATGCTGGGAAACACACATGTATCACAGAATAAAATCTCTTCTCCCTGCTTTGGAAAATAGACAATTTCTTTGTTGCTCTGTATTGATACATTGTTTTGAAATTGCTGTTGCATTAGAAATGCAAACAGTAATTTACTTGGCTTTTAATTACAGTTTTTGTGATTGCAGTGATGTAAATTTAAAGGAGCAACTTTACAACAGAGGTAATCTGACAGCTGCCGCTAAACCTCTCATTTACAATGTGCATCCCCACATTTTTTACAGCAGGTTTTTGTTGGTGGAGCGCTGCTTGGTTCTCACTGGAGGCAGGGGTGGGCTCAGCTGCCGGAGGAGCCATTTCTATTAAGAATTTATTGACAGCGGGTGCAGCAGCAGTGGCCAGCCTTTCCTGCCAAATTCCTGCTCCCTGGGAGGGCAGAGGGTGCAGTGGCTGTGGTGGGACAGGTTTGCTGCTCCTCTGCTCCGTGAGGAGGAACAGGGAACACGAGGCCCCTCGGTTTCTTCTGGAGGCTCTTGGCCATGGCTGCTGCCCCTGCACGCTCTGAGAGCAAGCAGAGCTCTCAGAGAGGTCACTCCTCTTCAACCTGTCACTCTCGAGGGCAGGGTCTGCATGGAGACAGCATCTGGAAGTTCTGGCTGATTCTCTACTGTCAGCTTCCATGCCAGGCAGGGAACTCCTCCTCACTGGAGGGTGTGCACCAGCCCAGGGTGTCAAGTGTTGTTTTAATGTCCTGGAATGAGCTCTCCCTGACAGACTGCACCGTCTCTACAGGCTCTGCAGAGGCTCTGGGCAGGCTGGTCCCTGGCTGAGGCCAGAGGGCTGAGGCACAGCAGGGCCAAGTGCCCAGTGATGCCCAGGGAATGGCCCAGGCTGGGGCAGAGGGGCTGGGGAGCTGCTGGGGGGAAAGGCCCTGGGGGTGCTGGGGCCAGGGGCTGGGCACCAGCCCAGGGGGCCAGCGGGGCCCGAGGCCAATGGCCCCGGGGCTGTGCCAGCCCTGGGGGCAGCAGGAGCAGCACAGGCCCGGTGCCCTGCCCAGCAAGATGGCCCTGCTGTATTGGATTGGAGATCTCCAAAATCCCCACCTTGTGAAATTTTTCCAGAGCCGTGTTCAAGATCCTGTTCAGTACTAATTATTTCTTTCCCACATATAAACATAAAATACGTTTTAACACAGCTTGGTCTCATTAAAAATTGTTTAGTGGAACAGAATCTGAGAGCAGGTTTATTTGGTGATAAAGAAACATGCCCCGTTGTGTTTTTCCCAGGCTGGGGCATCATTAGTGCCAGGCTGTGACACACTGTGTGAAGGAAACATCAGGAGGCTGCAGGAGAGAGAAATCAGTGCTGATACAAACAGAGAGAAAATAAAGGGAGCAAGACCAGTTACAGATTGAACCTTGCATGTCAGTCATGATGAAAAAGTCTTCCAGAGCTACTTGAGCAGATGAAGAAATCATGCATGAAGATGTCAGTGTGTCTTTGACTGTAGAACATGAAAATTCATTTGTTTTAACCTCCCTTTGCCTCACTTGAGTATCTCAGCAACAAACGATTCTTGGCAGTAGTACTTTACTATGCATGCCCCAGAGAGGACCTAACTGGGCCTTCCAGGTACTGATGTCATATAAATAATATTATAATGGAGCCCATTTAATACAAGAATCAGAATGTCATAAGTGGGGGAAGTTATATTCAGCAGAAATAAATAATATTATTCCCACTGCCAGGGAAAAAATAGCATGTCAATGGAATCCATAAATCAGGCTGTGTCACTCTCACTTAATCAAATTTACCTTGACATAATTTTACTAAGTATCACGCACGTGTTACCCAATGTCACCCACTATTTGCATCCTTATGCATAACAGTAATGCAGGTGACATACAGAACAGTCTCGTCTCTCAGGCTCAAAATATATTTGTCACCTCTTATTGCTGTCACTTGGCATTTAATATCAGACCAATTAAAGTGTAACTCTTATTAAACATGATGTAAAGCTAAGGAACCTACACTATTTTCAGTTGTGTCATGAAGGAGTGAACATGCAAGTTGCAGTCTCCTTGTGTATTACAGTTGTGTGAGGAGCAGTGGTAAATCCAGAGGGGCTGGAAAAGCTTTGAGGATAGGATTGTCCACAAAAAGAGAGCATTAAACCAGGTGGGATCCAGGTAAGCTCAGTCCTTCCCTTGATTTTGCATGCTACTGTAAAAGCCATGTGTGTGTCTTTCTGTGGTTTGTTTGTTTTATCCAGCTTGGCTGCACCTTCAGAGGGTTTGTACATGGCAGGGACCATAGCTAAGACTCCTGGAATGTGCTGTGGTATATATAAGGACAAGTGACAGCACAGAAGTATCCTACAGGCTTTGATAGTCTCCAATTCATGCAGACCCTGTCAACTTCTGTGAGGGATCTTTGCTCTTCAAAAGTAAAGAAGCGAGATGAGATTTTTTTTTTTATTTTTTACTGGCACAGAGCTCTCCGAACTTCCAAGTCTGGGCTTGTTGACTTGAGCCAATTTTCTCTTAAAAATGAGGACTGATGCTTTTTCCCTTTTTTAAGAAATGAAACATACAAGTATTTCAGTTTCCAAGCCAAATTTGAATGCCTTCTAAAAAGCTTGTATGCTGGCCCCAGGTCTATAAAAAACTGTTTTATGTAGGCCATCATGTAAGGGACACATTGCTTTTTGTAAGAAAATATAAAAGGAGGCAATAAGTTACAAATCCCAAAGCAGCTAAGAGAGAGTGGAGGAAAGTACCTTCGGTTTTCAGAAACTGTAAATTGTGGTTTAGTGATCCTGCTGGAACCTAAGGGAAATGAAAAGAAAAATTGGTGTGAAAAATATTCAAGAGGGAAAAAAAATACAGAGTTGAGAGGAATGGGTTAAGAGTGATAAGAAATTTCTGGAAGATCTGCATGTAAAAATAAATGTCCATCACTGTAGGCATTCTCAGCATCTCTACAAACATCAGACCCTTCCTGGAAAGGTCCTGGAGTAGGAGACAGGAGAACAAGAAAGCAAGAAGTGACAGAAGGTGACAGGAGGCAGAGCAGGAGAGGGTCCCTGCTTTGGCCGTGAGTGGGGCAGGCACAGATGAGTGCAGAAGAAACCTCAGGTGTGCCAGCTCAGCAGAGGGACAGTGTAGTCTGGTTTCAGGTCTGATGTTTTGGGTTTCTGATGTTCTTTCCCAGGGAAATGTGAAAAACATGATGGAATGTTCTTGTAATAATATTTATGTTATTAATTTCTTCTTGATGTCCCTCTTGTTTGACCGATGTGGGTGAAGAGGTTTGCCTTTGTTTCACCAATCACATTGGTCTGTGTAAACTTTGTGAAATACAAAGTTGTGTTTCATGTCAGGTAAATAAAGGTAACCTGTGTAATTGTAATTGTGGAATGTGTGGAACACGGCCATGGGGCAGTTGTAAAGATGAGTTATAATAAACAACTGAGGAAAACAAAGCATGGAAGAAGGCCTTTGAACCAATCCTGTGTTTGCAATTAACTATTATAAGTCTTCAGTTGTTTGTAGTGAGAGTATTTGAATTATAACTTTAAGATGTTGCCTTTTGATAAGAACTTTTTGCTTGTAATTAAGCCGTAATCTGTTTTGTACCAAGAACCTTTGAATTACAACTTTAGAATATTGCTTTATATTAAAGATTTTTAAACTGTAGCTTTAGAACAAACAAAAGAGGGATGTGAACTTATTCCAAGCTCTTAACAAAATGGTGAGAACATCCTGAAAAAGGAAGGTAGACATCAAGGTTGCTGACTGATGGTTTTGAAAAGGGAAGCTGGACATCACTATTATAGATTAATGGTCCTACAAAATAGAAGCTGGACCCCATATCTGGATACAGATCCTAAGATATACATCCTGGGAGGAATGGATCACAAAAGAGTGATTGTCCCAAATTGTGACATAAAAATTGTAAACAGAGACTTCTGAGAAAGCCTATGGATCTGCTCAATAAATACCAGCAAGCCCAACAATCAGTGTGCAGTTGGAGGGTAAAACCCCAACACTGCACCCAGTGCTCTGTTTGCTCATATTTTACCATATTAATTAATAAATTGAATTACTGCTTGATAGATTGGCTGAGTCAAGCTACTCTTTTTTAACACCTTGTATATAAAGGAAAAGCATCCCTAATAAAAAGAGTCATTTTTAGCCTTCTGATCACAGAGTCCATGTCGTGTGTTAATGAAAATAGCGACAGGATAGGGCAGCTCCCTGAGGAGGGGCTGGCTCAGCTGGCCATGGCAGGGCCCCCACAGCCTGCCCTGGATCCACTGTGCCCTGCTGAGCACTGTGCAGAGAGGATCCAGCTCACAGCCTGCCCTGGATCCACTGTGCCCTGCTGAGCACTGTGCAGAGAGGATCCAGCTCACAGCCTGCCCTGGATCCACTGTGCCCTGCTGAGCACTGTGCAGAGAGGATCCAGCTCACAGCCTGCCCTGGATCCACTGTGCCCTGCTGAGCACTGTGCAGAGAGGATCCAGCTCACAGGCTGCCCTGGATCCACTGTGCCCTGCTGAGCACTGTGCAGAGAGGATCCAGCTCACAGCCTGCCCTGGATCCACTGTGCCCTGCTGAGCACTGTGCAGAGGGGATCCAGCTCACAGCCTGGGATCCACTGTGCCCTGCTGAGCACTGTGCAGAGAGGATCCAGCTCACAGCCTGCCCTGGATCCACTGTGCCCTGCTGAGCACTGTGCAGAGAGGATCCAGCTCACAGCCTGCCCTGGATCCACTGTGCCCTGCTGAGCACTGTGCAGAGAGGATCCAGCTCACAGCCTGGGATCCACTGTGCCCTGCTGAGCACTGTGCAGAGAGGATCCAGCTCACAGCCTGCCCTGGATCCACTGTGCCCTGCTGAGCACTGTGCAGAGAGGATCCAGCTACAGCCTGCCCTGGATCCACTGTGCCCTGCTGAGCACTGTGCAGAGAGGATCCAGCTCACAGGCTGCCCTGGATCCACTGTGCCCTGCTGAGCACTGTGCAGAGAGGATCCAGCTCACAGGCTGCCCTGGATCCACTGTGCCCTGCTGAGCACTGTGCAGAGGGGATCCAGCTCACAGCCTGGGATCCACTGTGCCCTGCTGAGCACTGTGCAGAGAGGATCCAGCTCACAGGCTGCCCTGGATCCACTGTGCCCTGCTGAGCACTGTGCAGAGAGGATCCAGCTCACAGCCTGCCCTGGATCCACTGTGCCCTGCTGAGCACTGTGCAGAGAGGATCCAGCTCACAGCCTGGGATCCACTGTGCCCTGCTGAGCACTGTGCAGAGAGGATCCAGCTCACAGCCTGCCCAGGATATCCACTGTGCCCTGCTGAGCACTGTGCAGAGAGGATCCAGCTCACAGCCTGCCCTGGATCCACTGTGCCCTGCTGAGCACTGTGCAGAGAGGATCCAGCTCACAGCCTGCCCTGGATCCACTGTGCCCTGCTGAGCACTGTGCAGAGAGGATCCAGCTCACAGGCTGCCCTGGATCCACTGTGCCCTGCTGAGCACTGTGCAGAGAGGATCCACTCACAGGCTGCCTGGATCCACTGTGCCCTGCTGAGCACTGTGCAGAGATCCAGCTCCAGCTGCCCTGGATACTGTGCCTGCTGAGCACTGTTGGCTGCAGCAGAGAATCCATTGCCATGCAGGGTGTGACCTCCCACCTCTCCTGGTCTCAATTTGCATCTCATGCCATTTGTGAATTCTATTTCTGCTCTCTGCTTCTGCAGTGCTGCCTTTGAAAGCGGTGTGTACTTGTAACAGCAATTATAGAATATTCAATTTCTGCATTTTACAATTCTGCTGAATTTTGTTCAAGAATATATTTCGTGCAGTGTTTTTTTCTCTCTTGATTGGGAGATCTGGCCTATAAATCATATTTCCAGAACATCTAATCATCTAATGAGCTTCAGATTATAATTTGTGGAAACAGGTGCCCTTTCAGAAGGAAAAAAAAAGACATTTATGCAAATATTTCTTCCAAAAATTAATTTGCTGTCTATTCATAAAAATGCAGGGAAACTTTATCTCCGTGGTTTCCTTGTTCTAATTCATTTCACAAATAAATTTAAGACAGCTAGCAAACTGAGAAAAAATTATCCTTGTTGAGGTGTTATTTCATTCAGTTTTAAATATTAATGTATGATGTTGCATAGTTATGTAGCACTCTTCACAAAGATGATATAAACCATTTGTTAAAGAAAATATGAAGCTTCTGAAATGTCTGCTCATAAATGTTTACAAGAGAGATCATAGGTAGAATTATAGGAAAGGCAAATGAAGAATAGATGAGCCTAGGGAACCCTGGAATAAGACATGGCTGGCAAGCAGCCCAAGCTGGATTTCTAAATGACGACCTCTTCTTCCTTGAAATCATATTTTAGCATTTCTAAGCCACACCATGCCATGATCAATGTGCCTGTACCTTGAGTCTGTGTATGAAGTGGGGGTACATAGTGAAATACACAAAATCAGCAATCACAGAGTCACTGAATGCCAGGGCAGGAAGGGACCTCAAGGATCCCCTGATTCCACCCCATTCCAAGGCAGAGACCCCTGCCCTGTGCCAGGCTGCTCCCAGCCCCAGTGTCCAGCCTGGCCTTGGGCACTGCCAGGGATCCAGGGGCAGCCCCAGCTGCTCTGGGCACCCTGTGCCAGGGCTGCCCACCCTGCCAGGGAACAATTCCTGCCCAGGATCCCCCTAGCCCTGCCCTGAGGCACTGCCAGCCCCTCCCTGGCTCCTGCCCCTCCAGCCCTTGCCCATTGTCTCTCTCCAGCTTTCCTGCAGCTCCTCCAGGCCCTGCCAGGCCACCCTGAGCTGCCCCCAGAGCTTCTCCTGCCCAGGTGAGCACTGCCAGCTGTGCCAGCCTCTCCTGCCAGCAGAGCTGCTCCAGCCCTGGGCTCATCCTGAGCCTCCCCTGGGCTCTGCCAGCAGTGGATGGAATTTTTGAGTGTCTCTCCTGCAATGTGGAAGAACTGCAAGTTCGTGAAGTCCTGAAAGCCCAGCCCCTTGCTGTGGCTTGGCTGGTGGAGGTGGCACACAGGGGGTGCTGGAACAAGGGAAGGATGTGCTGAGAGCAGAGCAGAAAAGGGAGAGGAACATTTAGGCTCCCACCCCACTTTATGTTTCGTGGTGCAGAGCCTTTGTACCCTGTGTGACTTATTCCAGGAGCCCTTCAGCTCTCAGAGCAGCCAGTAAATCCTGATTTACTCCCAGATTTGCACAGGTAAATCCTGACTCCATCTCCTGAGTTCCAGGGCTGCACAGACGCCTCTGGTGTGGCATGCAAAGCCAAGGCCAACTTCCCTCAAAATCTTAATAAAGAGGTAGTGAATTGAAGTCTGCTGGGAAATTCACTGTGAAAAACCAAGCAAGTGGATTTTCTTACCTGTTCTCTTTGGGGAATTGTAAGAACCCCCCCATACACACTGGGACTTTCCCTGTGTTTGCACCCTGCTCTCTGAGTTCACCAAACACCATCTCACTTGCATAGTTCACTGTTACCATACACAGACTTCACTGAGTTTTCTGAACTGGATTTGGGCTTTATTGTCTGTTTGCCAAATGACAGGCAATATTAATGCTACTGCTTTCTTCCAACATACAAATTATAGAAATCTATTTAATTTCATTACAGCAGTTGAATTAATTGTGTATAATATGATATTGAGGGTTTTGCTACACAGGAAGAAAAGCAAATTAAGATGGCAATAAGCATAACTGAAAGCCTTTACTTGTTTAACAATTAGATTTTGCCCTCCCTTTATATTTGTTCTTCACAGTTTTGGTTGTCCTATTGTTAATTCTGGCAAAAACAAGTCTTCCAGATTTGTAGCTGTTTTGACATGCCACTGTTAGCTCACTGAAATGTGACAAGTGCAGAAGAGAACTTCTGATTGGATTCTACTGCAGCATTATGCTATGCCTACCAGTAAAAAATGCAGAGAAAATTGAATCCTAAAATTATCTGCCTCTCTTCCATTTACTCTCCAAGCCATTTCTTCTATTTTTCAATTATCATCTGGTAATAAATGTGTCATAGTGCAAGATGAGACTTCTGTGGAATAAGGCAACACTGAAGACAGAATGGAAAATTCAAGAATATGCAAACTTGTTTGGATGCAAATTTGGTCATTAATTCGAACCTAAAGATAGAGAGCTAGAGGAAAGCTCTAGAAATTTCCTGTTCTAACAAAAGAGTCCTCTGCCCCATCTGCTACAGAACATGCTTCTTCCAGAGGCCTTTCCTGTCCTGAGGCAGGTTAGGAGGTTTATGAAGCATTTGATTCCCTTTGTGGGTTTATCTGGGAATTAGTTGGGGCACAGACGTTGCATAAAAGCCATGGCCTTTGGAATAGTGATTGAATTTATATTGGTTTCTGTACACAGCCAGGATTTCTGTCTTTATACCAATTCCCTGGATGTCTGAATCCTACTCTCCATTGTTTTCCTTACCTGTCTCTGATTTTATCCCAGGAATGTCACACACAAGTACAATTCCCACCCTGCTGTTAGCCTCGCCCTCTCCGAAGACATTTGAATTTCTGAGGAGAAATCTTGAGAGAGGAAAAGAGTTCTCAGATTTTCAATTTATCCGTAGCCTGGAAGGAAAATGACTGTAAATTCTGGAGCTTCTGCAGCTAATTCTAGGGGGAACAGTTTGCCAGCATTGGAATCACGAGGAACCAGCTTGCGGGGGCTCCAGACGTCATTTAGCCTCACTGAGCAGAACTCTCAAAGCTCTCCAGAGAACTCTCATATGTTTTCAATATGCTAGTCAAGGCTCCATGGCAGATCCTCCTTCCAAATGTACTTCTGCCTAAAAATGCAGCAGTATTCCTGAAAATTGTCGTGGATCTCCAGGATGCTGCAGCCTCCCCATTGTTCCAGAGCAGGAGCTGGGTTATGGGTAAAGGCTCTTATTTTGGGTGGCCACTGGTGGGCTCTGCTCATCCCCTGGCTCTGCTGGACCTTCCCTCTCATCCTTTGTTGACTCTGCTGCTCACTCAGGGAAAGAGGAGCAGCCTCCACTTCCAAAGGTCAGTTCACAAAATCAGAATCTTTTTACTAAATTTCAGCAGTTGCCAGTTTCAAGCCAGCTTTAATAACAGTTGAGTGTCTGATTTATGCAATGATCTCTGGCAAGTGAAGATTCTGAGACAGTCGTGGCCCCTCCACTTCCCTGGTGCTTAGGGACCTTTGGTTATTTTTGCAAATCCCAAGATGCTGCTCTATAACATTGTGTGTAAATTCATCATCTGGCTGCAAGAGGGCTGAGCAGCATTAAAGGAGCTGCCTAAGGCATGGAACCAGTTGTGTGTTTACACTGGCCATGAATAAATCTAAGCTGGAATTCCAAAGAAAACTCCTCTGTTGGAAGAGACAGGGCCAGATATAACCTACAAGTGGAGGTTTTCAAACCAATTTGAAGATGTATTTGATAATGATGAGATTTGTGGCAAGATAATGGGAGAACAATAAGCTGAAAATTAGGTGTTATAGGAAGTCCTTTAGTGTTTCTGCACTCCAGATGTGCTGTCTCTGGAGACTATTCCCAGGTCCAATAAACTGTGGGAATTGTCTGGGCAGTGCAAAGAGAAACTTGAGATCATGTAGGACAGCCTGACCTCCTCAATGCACTGGGATGTGGAAATGAAGATTTCCTGGCTAAAACCAGGATCTGAGAATCTTTGCCTGCCCTTAGATTTTGGACTGTGTACAAATTTCCTGCAAGGAGCTGGCCAACACTTTTTGGGTGGCTGCACATGAGGAAAGTTCAGGAAAGGAACAAAACTAAGCTTTTAGTCAAATTTTCTATCACACATGTTCAAGATAAATCAAACAAAGAGAATAATGTGGAAATGGGATGACAGTAATGAGATGCTGGCCCACTGATTTCAGCATAAGTCTTTCTGACTGATACCATGTCAGCAAGAGGAGAATTAATCTGAGACCTTTTACAGAATGCACTTGTAAGTTTTGAGAAACTTCAGGGCAAACCAATTGAAGTCCAGTATTTCCAAGAGCAGAAACTTATTTACTTTATTTCTTTCAACATGTGAGAGAATAAGAGTGAACACAGAAGGAACCTCTAAAACCCCCATTATTTCCTATGAATTACATTCTTACTGATCTGAAAAAAACCCACAAAACCCAAACCAACCCCAAATTAATTTGAATAATATTTTGTACTTTACTTCCAGGGGAGAACTATTGCTAGACTGACATGTGAATACTAGACCTGCATGTGATCAGTTATTTTTCCTTCCTTCAGCGAGTCTCAGAACTTTTGTTCATGGCTTCATTGTTGAATTTGAGAATCTTCAGCTAAACACTGAGGAGCCCTGGAGGGAGAAACCCCTCCTTATTGATGACAATGAGGAAGTGCCCAGGCTTCTTTCCCTTGGGTGACCCAGGGGTGCAAGAAAGGGACGTGTTCACAGCAGAGGAGACCACATGGAGAGCTGAGGACATCATTCTGCCTCTGTGCCACTGCCTTCTTCTGCTCAGTGTCACACGTGCCTCTCTGCTTGTAACCTGGACAAAGTTAGTTCCCCCTCAACCAGGCTATTTCTTCATTTAGCCTGGTAAGAGACAAGTTAAAAAGAGGCAACCCAACAAAGTCCTTGCCCAACGCTATTATCTGTAAAGGCTCATTGTAAAGGCTGATTTTTATTTCATTTAAGGCTTCCAGCAGGAAAACTTCACACAGCAAGGTTGGGAAGACAGCCCCCTCGCTACTGTTCTCCACTTTTGATTTGCTGTGAAAGGATGCTCTATTTTAAGAATCGTGATTGTCTTCTTTTAAGGGCAATTTTAGGACTGTTCTCTTCAGGCAGAAGTAGATGGAGGTGGAGATAATAAATCCAGCAAAGTACATTATAAAGGCCTAATAAATGTTAGGGAATGTACTTTAGCCTAAGGGGATCAAGACCATTCTCCCTGTATCTCCCTTACACACACATTCCCTGATCATAACAAGACGAAGAGCAGATTTTATTGTATTTGTGTGACAATTCTAGCCTAGGTCAAAAACAGCAGTGGAAAAAATATGCATCTAAATTAAAAGAAGATTTTCAAATGCTTTAGCAGAGCATTTTCTAATCTGACACCTCTAAGCTACTGCCTCAGCAGAATGGATCTTGAGAGGAGATTAATTTTGGAATTTGCTGCCACACACATCTAATATTGTTTAAATTAGATTTGATTAAATACTTTTCAGGCTTAAAAACAACAGGATTGCTTGTAGAATTATAATTCTAGATTTACCTGCTGCTCCTTGTTAAGGGGAGGGGAATAAAAAAGTGTGGGGATGTAGCATGTTTGTGGTCACCTTACAAGGAGTGGGATTCTTCCATTGTGTTTTTGGGAATTTCCTGTCAGCCCCAGGTGGTTCCTCAGCTTTGTTTACTCTAATTTTTAAATCAGTAATTTATTAGATAATTTCAAAATGCCACAAATGAAAAAGTAAACTCATTTAGTAAGTGAAGTACTCTGTCAGTAAAACACATTGCTTACCATGCAGTCATAACCAATGTCAGCTTATGCTTGGACTTGTGGAGCATGGAAAGTCTCAGAATAAAAAAACCCC
The DNA here is from genome assembly GCA_032173965.1 of Sitta carolinensis. Taxonomy (NCBI): domain Eukaryota; kingdom Metazoa; phylum Chordata; class Aves; order Passeriformes; family Sittidae; genus Sitta; species Sitta carolinensis. Next base: position 7,368,378 of record CM063292.1, read on the forward strand.
AAAACCAAACAAAAACACACACACACACACACAAATCAAACCACAAATAAACAAAACCAAAGCAAAACAAAACAAAACCCCACAAAACGAAACAAAAATCACACATACAAAAAAGCCAACCAAAAAAAAAAAAAAAAAAAAAAAAACAACAAGCCAAAACAAAACAAGAAAACCAACCCAAACCAGAAAAAATCCATCACATTTTAGGGGTTTTCCAGATCACTGCAAAATTAAAAGTTTGAGTTCAGAAATATTTGTTTTGTAAATAAATTGCAGTCAAATGCATATTGCTCCCAAAAAATCTTGTGTGGAGGATGTTTCCCCTCTAGGCATAAACTCCTTAAGACTCTTAACAGTGGTGGTACCTTTGGCTTCAGCAAATGGAAAAATCTCAATTTATTTTTTCACACATTTAATGGTGTTCATAAAAAGTAACTCCTTTTCATCAGTTGAGCAAAATTCTGACTAGAAAGAGCATAAATTTATACATTTACATGATAGTTCAGTGATGCACTTACAGAGGGAAACTGTTCTTAGAAAGTCAGTGTCTAAGTGCCCTTTATCTCCCATTTATTGCAAGCTCAAGAAAAGTAACCAGGAACATTTTAGGGTACTTGAGGATAACCTTAAAGGCATGAAGGAATTAGGCTCAGTGGCAAACTATTTCTAAAGCTGCCATTTTTGAAGTGTTCTTACTGTTTGAACACTCAGTAGTTTGAAAGGTTCCCACTATGCTATAATTTAGGAAGATTTCTGTAAACATAAAATGCACCAAACCTTTCCCTTTCTTTTTTTCTAAAGTGAAGTTATGACATTCCTTTCTAAAGTGGAGAGAGAATGGGCAAGGGCTGGAGGGGCAGGAGCCAGGGAGGGGCTGGCAGTGCCTCAGGGCAGGGCTGGGGGGATCCTGGGCAGGAATTGTTCCCTGGCAGGGTGGGCAGCCCTGGCACAGGGTGCCCAGAGCAGCTGGGGCTGCCCCTGGATCCCTGGCAGTGCCCAAGGCCAGGCTGGACACTGGGGCTGGGAGCCCCTGGCACAGGGCAGGGGCCCTGACAGGGGATGGGTGTAGCTTTGATGTCCCTTCCTCCCCAGGCCATTTGGTCATTTTGTGAAATTGAATTATTCTGGATCCCCACTTCTCAGTATCCCCATCCTGTGAGCCCTTTTTCATTAATTCCTCTATAGGACAGCCTTGCTTTGATTCATTTTGCAGAAAGGGATGACAGAAAGGGGACAAATGTCTTACCTGAGTACAGGAGCAGGGATACAAAGGGCTCTTCCTTTGAAGAACACATTAAGTTGTGAATTAGAGTCCAGAGTACTCTGCTGCCTTCTTCGCCATCCTGCCCAGCAGCTTACAAATGAGGATATAAAAGTGCAAGGAGGAAGAGATAGATATCGATATCTGGGAAGATCTGTGCCAGGCACAGTGTTTCCATGTTTGTGCTGTGCTGGGAAATGGCAAGAGAGCATTTTATCTATGACATTTAAGGGAGTCGTTTCTGTGGCATGCTGGAAATCTCGCTGAGGAAGCCCACATTTTGTCAGCAGAACCCAGGAAATGAGCACAGGGCAAGTGATGAGGAAACCTTAAGGCCACATCAGCTGTCCCTCTCAAAGGGAGGACAAGGAACTGATGAAATGAGGTGTCAAAATCTGCACAGGATACACAATATTTCACTCTGGGTATCTTTCCTTGCTGTCCAGCTGATGCCCTTTTTATTGAAGCTTCCCTCAAATTTTTCAGCATTTTTCTTCACTTTGGTATGTCAAAGCTGTATTATATTGGCAGTGTAAAACACACCTGTTAACAGCATTCAGCTTAGCATTGCTTTTGTGTGGTGGGAGCATCATGGATTTTTTGGTTATGAGGGTTTATTTTGAATGATTTTGCTGCCCAGACAGGGCACAGATCAGGAATAAAGCAGGCCTGTCTCCAGAGAATGACCATTTCTTAGGCCAAATTTTGATTGCCACACAGAACTTGCTCTTGTAAATCAGGAAAGCATAACCTCTTTTCCTTTCAGGAATCTCCAATTCAGCAGTAAGTGGCTGGGGGCCTGCCATTAATCATTCATGAGTATCAGAAAGAATATTCAATTAGAGATGTGCTCCGGGACACTTTAATACTTCTAAACATGACAAGTTTCTGGTGACTGTAAATAGTACACAAGTGACACATTCTACTTTAGGCAAAAAAAACCCCAAATAACATGAACTGATATAAACTGATTAAAGTGGATACAAATTTTAAATACCTCTGAATTAAATTTATATTCCTGATGTGTTGGGATGAGGGTTGCAAATACCATTAGTAGATGCAAAAGCTTTTTGTTTTCCATTTCCCTTTGCATATAAAAGCTCAGGTGAACCGATTAATACCCAGGTGGATGGATGCTATTTAGATACCCAGGTATTACTAGTTGGGTACCTACAGGTATTTAATTACCTACATGATTTCAGCATGATTTGGAATTATAATTTCTTTTCACATCCCATTTACTCCTACATTTTACAGATTCCTCTTTTCTGGCCACCTGAGCTCCATGCCTTGGGTGTTCACCTCGCAGCACAAATGGTGCCAATCTTGGCTGCTTTGGAGTGAAAAAGGGAAGGTGAAATAGTCACAATGGATTGTTCCACTTCTGAGGATAATTCTCCTGCAAGGGGTAAAATAGTTGCCTAATTCCCATACCTATGCTATAACAAGTCTTAAAGATCAGTGTCACAAAAGTTGTTTGTGTTTCCAAGAGGATAATAATTTCTGGAAAATTGTCTTCTTATTAGGAATTTTTAGGAAGCTTGTGATATTGTGGTCCAAGTATTGCAAACAGTGGATTAGTGCTAGATAAATCAATGATGCTTTTCGATTCAGTGGGCATAAGAAAGAAATAAATTTCTATATCTTTATAATTAAGATCAGTAAATTCCCTTTTACCTGCATTTGTGTTTGCTGAAGGCACTCAGACGTGTTACACCAAGGTGCTTTTTTTTATCACATCTGTTTATTTATGTTGTGACATTGCTTTTTATTTACATTATTAAAGACATTTTGCTTTGCTTTTTGTTTACATTTTTTAAAGGATGGCAACGACTTTAAGATGTCCTATAAAATCTTCTGGAGAATCCAAGCTGCACATTCAGAGAAACAAATTGATCACATGCTCTTAATAATTGGAAAGAAATCGACAACAGCGAGCCATTCCCAACCGTTTTTTCCTTGAGCCTGCTCACTCGATAAATCCATCTCGATCTGCTTAATGCTCTGAGAAGTGTAATTAGTATAAGGCTGCCCTGCAAGTGAAAGATGGATAGGAGTGTGGAGGATCCAGGGAAGGAGCAGAGGAAGGAGGTATTAATGTGGAGCAGGAGCAATCCACAGCAGCCGCAATCAATCTTCTGAGCTAAACAGCTGAGCATTAAAAGTGTCAGAGGCACTCAAATCATATTTGCCGTAGTAAACTCTTCCCACCCACTGAAATTAAAGGCACTTTTCACAACTGTAGCATTTCTGCAGTTCTTTGAGGGTCAGAGAATGAGAATGGTGCAACCCCCCCCCCCCCCCCCCCCCGCTTTTACTCAGTATTGAAAACATGGTTTTATTTCTGAACATAAATCATATTGTTTGGAAGAGAAACGTTCTTGAGAATTTTATTCCAGGCCATTGGAATACTACAGTCCCTTAAGGCAAAGACTTCACTTTCAGTTACATTGAACAGAAATGTGGCAATTAACCATAAAAATCTAAAGGGGTTTGGGTTTTATTCTGATTATAACAAACCGTTTCAGTTATTTTCTTTTAGAATGTCATCTCGGTCTCCTGAACCATTTTCTTTAGTGTTTTGTTTTGCTCCAAGGAACTCCAGGCTGGTGTTGGCCTCATCTTTATAGACATGGGCATGCAATGTGTATCATCAGCACATTTTATAAGGAAATAGTCACTGTTGGCTTCCTTGGGTGGGTCCAGAGGTGCCTCTGAATTTTCAATCCCCTGTGGGACTTTGCCAAAGCAAAAAATCTGGGTTTGTATTTTGATGGGGCTTCATATGAAATTTAGGGGCAGAAATCAAATCACAGCAGTTCTAGGCATTCAGTGAAAGAAATGAAAGTTTAGGAGGAGATTCACCTGGAGAAATAAGGGATTTCCAAGGATAGGTAGCAGCTGAATGAAAAAAAATCCTGCTTTAAAATTTTACATTTAGATGCATCAGTTCTGCCCACACCCAGCTTTAAATCTGACCCTGGAATTCCAGTCTGCAGTGAACTTTCCTCTTGAAAGGGAGCCAGTGGATGGACCCATGCTGTGCAGAGGAGCTCTCATTTTGAAGGATGCCAGGTGCTGCATACTCTGACCATTGCAATACTCCTTCATTCATGCCAGCAGAAACTGCACTGACCAGGGAGCTTGCACCCAGACACCTCCTGAATGTGCAGATAAAGAGAATTCACTTGTGCCCTGAGCATTATGACCATGTTTTTAACAGGTAGAATGACAGACTGATTTTGTCATGTCAGTGATGGCCTGTTCAGTATTGATGGCAAAAAATTTGTGCTTAATGATGCCCATAAATGCCATTTTTTAACTTGTCTTTTAGGGTCTTTGGAAGTATAAATATTCCCTTATTTGCTTTCACTTTCGGAGGTGCAGATAATATTTTGATTCCTGACAAGTACTCTGCCTGTGATTGAAAGTGGAGAGGGTGACAAGGTACTGGTTGCTAGATAGGAGAAGTGATATATTACTTAAATAAGAATATCAACCGATGTTTTATAAATGACCTAAATTGCCACAAATATGGCTTCAATCCTGCACTTGAAATTTGGTTCAAGCAGTCCCATCATTCTTGAATCTCACTCTAATTTGAGAGTTATATTTTCTATCAGTCCTACTGCAATAATAGTTCTTCCATTTAAAAATTTAATCCATCTTAATTCAAGAAAATGTCAGTTTAGTGGTAATCTCTGGCGCCATATTATGCCCTTTAGCTTCTCTTTCTCTCTGGCAGGATGACAATGTCAGAATTAAATCATGTCTTTGGCGAGCAGTTTGCCCAACTGCAGTTCTCTGAATGAGAGCCCAGACCTTGTTTAATTTCTCCATGTTGCAGGTGTTTCCCAGCTCACATGCCTTTCTGTGCACAGGCAATTCGACCCCAAAGCAGCAGATTGACAAGTGACAGTCACATTAGGCCTGGAGCTTGACTTAAAAGGTAGATTTGGATAAAAATCCAGGCAATGAAGCCTGATTGTTTCTAATCTTTTATTTCCAGTTTGACATGCTTCCTTTTTTTTTTTTTTTTTTTTTTTTTTTTTTTAGTTTGGCAGATTCTGAATAACATCAGGTCAGAATAGCTTGAGGGCTCAGCTGCTTTATTTGAGAGAAGCTGAGCTCTGGCTTTGGCTGGCTGAGTCGCCTTTCTGGTGCTCTTGTGATGTCTGCAGAGCAATCTTTGCACATTTCCATTCCTGCCCAGGGGAGATGCAGGCCAGGGTGGTGCAGGATCCTTGGTGGGTTCTCCTGGAGCCCACACAATGCTCCAGACAGGTCAGTGCCCCATCCCCCTGCCCTCTGAGCAGCTTGGACCAGCTGCAGTAGCCACAAAAAAAAAAGGTTAATTGCTTCTAAATAGCAGAGAGTGCCGTGTCTCACCTTGCACTCTGAGCATGTCCTCATTACAGAGCACCTCTCACTTTCCTGGGCTCCACCGAGTGGGTCTTTGCTGGAATCCCTGCTGGGAGAGCAATTTTTAAGTCAGAACGTTCTGCCTTGTATTTATTTGGTGGCTGAATTTAGTTATTAATAAAAGGTGGTTGTTGCATTTCCAACAGAGCTTTAAAAATGCTAATAGTCCAAACACAGTCATGAATACTCCTTCTTCCTGTTGTCAGTGAAATCAGGGATGCAACCGGAGCTTGGGTCTTGGAAGAAAAGGAAAAGCAGTGAGCAGTCCAAAAGACAGGAGTTTGGACCAGGAAATAAAGGTTTTAAAGTTGTTGGTCAGCATCTTCTGGGAGTCTCACAACCACTTGTAAAGGGATGAGAAAAGGAGAATTAAAAAAAAAAAATGAAATACTTTTTTTAGCAGAATTGCACTTAACAGTATGAAGGTGTGAATTACCATCAGATGTTTGCAGTTAAAATATGTTTCCTCTGAAACCAGTAATTAAAAATGAATGTTCTTTCTTCATCTTTTGTTCCATGCAGTACTCTGAGAAAGAAAAAAAGCTGTCCCTTCCCCAATAAGAGAATTTAAACAGAATTCAGAACCTGAAACATGAAAAGCAAGATGGCTAACAGAGGACTTAACCAGCTGAGAATAGTGCCATAATGAACTTAATTACATGGGGAATTTATAATTATTTTATATTGCTTTTTAAAAATCTGGTGTTGAAGACTCTGCAGGGAATGAATAGTCTCAAAACCAAACTGCTAGTAACATTTAATACGTACACCCAAAGAACAATTATCCCCTTAAGCTTTTGTAAAAAAATGAGGAAAGAGAAAAACAGGGAAATAATACACTGTATATCATAATATAGTTGTGTGCTTAATTATAATTATTAAGAAGGAATTGAAAATCATCTGCTATCCCTCTCTGCAGTTTTATGCACATGCTGAATACTTTTTAGCTACATTATCTTGTACATAAATGCACGAAGGCATTTATCAGCCTTTCCGTGTGAACAAAGGTGGGAATTAATAGCTCTTGTCTCCAGCTAAAGCTCATTTACTGTCTAAATCCAAGCAGGTACTAAACAGTGAGGGGCCAAATTCTCACCTGTGATGCCACTGCAGGTACAGAGTGACCCAGAGGAGCCAAAAGTGGTGAATCCTCCTTTCACAAAGTGTAACTCAGGTTTGGATTTGGCCTTGGGTCCTGTGAGCTGCAGCAGGAGTGGCTGCAGAGTTGTGCTGGGGAAGAGAAGTGTCCCCTGAGTGACCCCTCAGGTAGCTGCCTACACAAATCTGGAGCATTAAGCTGTCTCATTTTTAGGGTTTCCTGGTTTGTGTCTGCCCGTGGATCAGGCAGCTGCTCTGCTGGCTTTATGGCAGTCCTGGGGAGGAAGAGCTGTGCGTTCGCTTGCTGCAACTTAATCGTCAGCTTAAAAAACCTGCTCCCCATGCCCTTCCTCTTAAAAACACATATTGCAAATTTGTATTCACTCTTTTCCTTCCCGAGTTCTGCACAGGCGTTGTGAGCTCCCCAATGATATCCTTGGGGTTTTGCATTCATCCTAACATATGGCATGTGTGTGAACCTCTCCTCAAATTTATGGGAGTTTATGTGTGATTGGGAGCAGTTAGCGGGGTGAATTGCTGAATCATGGAACAATTATGGCAGGAATTCTCTGGGTTTTGTTTTTTCCACAAATGATATTGTACTGTGTTGTACTCACTTCGGCTCTTGGCAGGACTGCTGAAAAGTTAACTTACAGCTGGTGCCATCTGGTAACTTTTGAGGGATGTTTTTGGTGCTTAATAATTCTTTATTTCTTCTTTACCTGTTCTGCAGCCTCATAGAAAATGCAGTCACCTTCCCACTGTTGTCTTCCTGTGTCTATCTGCTAAAGGTTGTTTTCCTCATGTGTAGCCCAGGCTGACTTGGGGACAAGGTGCAGCTGACTCCCCATGCACAAATAGCTGCAGGAATTCCCCTCAGATTCTCTGCTCCACAAAAACAGGTGAGGTTGAGGCCACGCTCTTGCTTTAACCTTGCCAGACAATTGTCCCAGTCACTGCACTGGGTGGGAAATGACAGCATCCAGAAGAAAGCTAAAGATCTGAAAGGCTGTTAAAGGCAACAGGCAAAAAAATGTGGGATAAAAAATGGCACCAGTTTACTGAATGCAGTAGACTCCTGTTGCGGGGCACTGCTGAGCTAAAATCATCTGAGGCTGAAAGAGATCAGGGAAAGCACTGCTGTGAGCCTGCTCTGTGTCAGCTGCTTGCAGGGATGGGACACTGGCTTAGGCAGACCTTGGCTTTGTCCTGATGTAGTTCCCATTATGCTCATACATTGAAAATCAGCTTCTGAAATTGAACTAGGGAAAAAAGCAGAAATTAAAGAAGAGTCATCTGCCCATCTCTGTATTTAAACAGGCAAGGTTAATTGACAATTGACATGCATTTACAGTGCTTAGGCTGAGCAGGAACAATACTTGAGAACTGCATTTCTATCCTACATCCTTTTAACTTTCTTCTTTTTCCATTCATCTTATGTCAAATGAGTTTTTGGGTTCTTTATACAACTGGTATGAAAAAGTTTCTGCCTCTCTCTCTCTTCCTTTAACTCTGAATTTAACCTCCACATTCTTACCTGTCCAGTAACATCTTCCTGAATAATGTGCCAGGAGAACATCTCCCTGGTGCAGCTAACACAAAGCTGCAATCATGAAAAATGGGCTGCTATTTTGTGGAGCTGAAGACTGGAGTGCAACAGATGATCTTTCTCAGTGTGACAGTTTGCACAGCCACTGGAAATTCTGTCCTCCAGAATTCACTTAAAGCACAGCAAAGCCTGCAGAAAAAAAATACCCCTCAATTAAGATCTGGCAGATTTACCTCTTAATTTGTCTCATGTTCCACAAGTTTTCTGTGCCTTAAGTGACTTTAGACATGGGAGTTTTAGCACTAATTAGCAAGGACTTGTGCCATTAGTCTCTGACACTTTCTTTGCAAAGCCACACAGACTTGGAAAACGGGAGCAAACAAATGGACAGCCCAGGAGTGAAAAATGTACAGCACACAGAGTTCACCTGTATAAAATACTACTTCAAAAACTGTCTGGAAGATGGTTACAACAAATTACTCCCCTTCCAAGCCCCTCAGGTAGGCAGACTTATCAATCCAAAGGGTGAACTCTGAGGTTAAAATAATGTGCCCTGAACTGCATGGAAGATAGATGGCTGCTTGGGAAGGAAACCTGGGTTGGAATAACTTTGATGGCCGAGCTGTTCTGCCTCATCTGATCCCACACTCAGCAGGATCAGCCCTGCATACACATCCTTGTTTGTCTGCCCACCTGCAGTGGGTAAGAGCTGCTTCCTAATTTCCATCATGTCCATTTGATGAAATTTTATAATGGCAATTTCCTTTTTCAACATTATATGATATCTTATTAGTGACTTTGCTGTTTTATTAACCTGGATAAATGCTGCCATAGTAACAGGTGTTGTGAGCACTGCAGTCCAATTTACATAAGAAATTTCCAACGTGACATGAGGACAGCGTGGCCACCCCAGTGCTAACTGATGGGAACAGGATCTGTACTCAGTGTGTTTCTTTAGGGCCTTTTCCTGGTTCCAGAAAGGATGGAGGGTTAGCACCTGGTTCAAGGGCTGCTGCTGTTGTAAGAACCAGAGCTGTTAGTGAAACTTTAAAAATTCTAAGACTAAATTTTATACTGCAAATAGAGTCTAAACACAGGGGTTTTATTGGTTGTGGGAAATAAGGAAGTCACTGTTCGTCCTTGGGGATAAATCAATTTCTGCAGTGGAGAGAGGAAGAAAGGAGAAGGCCATTTTGAGTATGGAGCAGTGAGTAAGCAGCCTCAGAAGAGGCGTGTGTGTGAGTCACTGTGCCCCTCTAAACTCTCAAAGGTGTTATTTTTCCTTCAGATTTAAACAGGCAGGGTTAATTTGGCCGTAGTGTGTGGCAAATGCATGTGCATTTGCCTCCTCCGTTTCTCCCCGTTTTTTCCTCCATCCTGAAAGGATTTAGCTGCACAGTGTGTTTTATCCCTGCACATCTTGAACTTGCACAAGCCAGTGACAGAGTGCCCTCGTCCCTCCTGTGCCAGGCAGTGCTGCCTCAGCCAAGCCACCACCCTGGAAATGGCCGGGCTGCAGCAAAGGAAAGTGCCACGGAAGGGATAAGAGTGGATTACAGTGAAAATGATGAAAATTAAGGCACATTTTTCTAACAAATTTTCCTGATGAATAATTCATTTCCTGATAAACAAAAGGGCTGCCAAGGACATGACAGATTGGGGATATAGCACTTGAGTTATTGGAAGTGGCAGACAGGTCACAACTTTCATTCATGTTAATAGCTAACCACCTGTCAGATGAATTGGGGAGCAGATACCTCCCGAGCAGAGCCAGCAGGCCCCTCTCAGGGCTGTGAGCAGGGACCAGGAGAAGAGCCAGCCTCTCTGGCCATCGTGCTGGCAGCTGAAAGGTGCCTGCTCCTCTCCCTCCTCACTCTGTCTCTGTACCCACTGGCTAAGAAAGCACTGGCTATGCTAAAACTGCTTGTGGTGGAGACATCTCCAACCAGGCCCTACAAAAAACTGCCTCTGGGAAGAGAGGCCATCACCTGCAGAGCCAAACAGTGACATGCCCAGCTCTGCAGCCCAGCCTGCAAATGCACTGGTGCTTATCAAACATTTGGCAGCCCCAGAGCTGCCCTCAGGGATAAGAAAATCTGTTACAGATCTGAGCTAGCTGGACACCGTATGGCGCTGCTTGTTTTGTGTTTGCAAACTCAGAGGGGTCAGAAAAGATATTTCCAACACATTTTCCGATAGTTGAAAGGAAAGCCAGACCCTAGCTGAGTTCCCAAAGGAAAGGGATGTCCTCTTCTTTGGAGTGATCCCATGGGTGCTTTCAGAACAGGAGGAGAGCTCTCCATAACTCCCACTTGACTGAGCTGATCAGATAAGAGATCCATTCCTAGCAGCTCTAATTTCAGATTTCTCCTTCTGCCTGACAACATTTGAACCTACCCTACCATTAAGGACTTACAGGATTGATTTTCATCTTACTCTCCATTCTGCTGAAGCTATTTCACTTTACATAGAATAATTAAATACTCTGTAAGTCCCAGAGAAAGAGAACAAGAATGCAGATTACCCTGCAGCCCCAGCACCGTGACAGAAGCTGTCATCAGCTGCTTGTGCCTCCTGCTCCCTTAAAGGAAATGCCTTTAATCCAGCATTTCCTCTTGCAGGTGGTGCTTTAAACCCAGACTGATGTGATGCCAGCTGTCATATCCAATCACTTCCCGGGATTTTGGTGAGACCTTGTTCATGATGTTATTTCAAGAACAAAGTTCTAGGTTAACCCCAGCCTCCTATAAGTGCCATGAATGTTTCAGCAAGGACCCTTCTTGGCCACAAAGGAAGGCCTGAGGTGGTTCCACTGCTTTCCCTTTCTTCCCTCACCATATGAGGGATTTGGGTATCTGCTGTCCTTTGCAGTTTATTATATAAGATAGCAGTTGAAGCTTTTTTTTTAATATTTTCTCAAATTCTTTCAAAGAACACAAAGCACAGTTGCATCCACAGCACCTTCTCAACCAGGGGAAGTTGCTGGGAGAATAAAACCTGTTCTTGCTGACAGTTGGATTTTTCACTAGCAGTAATCCTGCAGTTTTACTCATGGATTAGTGTCCTGCTCTGCACATAAGGTACTGTCCCCAGAGGCAACAGGAACCCTAGCATGAATGTTTAAACAAGTGCAAAGGGAAATCTGCCCCACTGTGTTGTTGTGGCTGTTTCTCAGCTGGGATGCTGGTATTTTATGAATGTTACAACACTGCCAGATGATCAACATATTCCCAATGACACCATTTGCCAGTAAAATAACTACTGCTGCCTACAGAAGTGGTAAAACCCTCAGACTGAAGCACTGTACATAAAATCTCAGCATTTTTGTTAGCTGTTTCTGTGATTGATAGTAATAAACTTCACTTTCGTGGATGAGAGGCTTCTGTGTAAACACTGGCAGTGTATAATAAAAATGAACATGAAATTGTGCGTTCTTCACAGAGGCTTTTTCCAGTTTTTGATATGTGTCCTTATGCCAGCCTGGCTCTGGCATATTCACAAATTCAGATACCATATGTCGTTGTGATCATCTTCAAACTCCCAAGCCAGGCTCATCCTCTTCCACAGGCTCCTTGCCTCGGGAAGTGCTGCTGTTGGAGCTGCAGCTGCCAAAAGCCAGCGTGCAGTCACTGATCTCCTCGAGGGTAATGGGATCTGCAAGGGCACTTGGGAAGGAGATGAAGGCACTTTCCTCCACCTGGATGCTGCTCCACAGCTAGAGATGAGGCAGTGAAGTGTTGGAGAGAGCTGTGGTGATCCTCACAGATTGGGAGATTCCTCTGACTGGTCAGTAGAAAGGGAGACACTTCCCCAGAACTGATGATTTAAAAAGAAGCAAAATATATTTGCACAATTCAATTCTTTGAGTTCAGAATTTTGGGAAAAACGTGTCCAGCTGGTGAATATATTTGAGCTGCAGAGAAAAGACAGGTGAGAGCTCCCTCCACACCCCTCTTGTGTTCTCAGAGACAGAGGGTGGGAGGTGATGGCTCTCTGTAGCTCTGTGTCTCTCCACCAGCATTCTCAGCACTTTCTTTCCCTGTGCCCCACAATAAAAAGCAGTAGCTGGGCAGTGTTTGTGCCTTGATGGAAGCCAGCGCTCCTTTCTGTCCCCTCTGGGATAGCAGGAAATCCAAACTGCCTCCCTAGAGCCCTTTCTGGAACTCCTCCCGGGGAAGTAACACTTTGCTTAGTGCTGGGAGTGAATTCTTGTATACTTAATGATTTCTGATTATTTAGCAGACAGGATTTTGGGGGTTTGGACTCATTTGATAAAAAACGCTTTAAAATAAATAGAACTTCTATATTTTAACTGAGGAACATTAGCAAATTAATGCATTGCTGAGTGACTATCATTTGCTGTGTATTGCAAAATACAGATGGAAACAGCACAATCTCCATTTTTGTTAATTGCTATTGTTAATGCTTTTTAGTCAGTACATGAATTTCAGTGTAAATAGCACTTTCTTTTGCTGCTAACTTCACAGAGTATTTGCATACAGCCATAAATTCCTTACTCATAAAAAACCTTATTAAAAACAATGGAAGATAATATGATGATAATACATCAGAGGCCTTTGCTAACAGCAGAGTAGAGCACAAAGGAGACATGGCAAATATCCTTGCTACACTCACTCTTTCACTTTAGTCTGAGTTTTTACAAATATTATCTTTTTTTTTTTTTTTTTTTTTTTTTTTTCTTCTTATTTGGGAAAAGTCAATAATTGGAAATACAATTTATCTGATAAACTTTATGGCTTTTTTTAACACTGAGTCAGTGTGCTATCAGAAATGGATTTTGGCTATTTTTTTTTTTTTTTTTTGTACTTGCCCCTGCTTTCCCTACAAGAAATTCCATAACCTTCAGAACAGTTCCTCAAGGTGCTGGAGTAACACAGGCAGGTCTTTAATGGCATTCAGGGACCTGGAATCCTTTTCTGACATCATTTTCCAGCTCCCCTTTCCTTGCATCTTCATCCCAAATGGGCACTCTGTGCTCAGATGGAGCCAGAGTGGCACCAAATCGGTTTTGCTCTGGTTCTGATCCCTCGTTAGCAATTCTGCAAATGGAAATGATGCTCTAAAGTAGGGTCAAATCACTGAGACATTACTATAATTCAGCTAATGGGATGATTATTTAATTACTCTTGTTTGTTCTGACTGCCCTAGACTCTGCTTTCTGGGTATTATGTGCAGACTGTTTGCTCTTGTAGAATTAAGGTCGAGGGGCAGAGTTCCTTTTGCTGGTATAGAAGCAGCCCCAGCACGAGGTATTTTTGTGTTTATTGTGTTACCTGTGATTTTCATTGAAACAGACTTCCCAACTTGTGCCTCTGCTGTTCTGTCTTTAACATATATAGCACTTTATACCATTTAAATATGAGATATCTGGGCTCAGAGGAGACAAAATTAGATAAAATGATCCCTCAAAGATTCAGAAAGGCACAATTCAGAGGCAGATAATCTCAGCATTTAAAGTTTTTAAGCAAACTGCCTGTGAATACTTACATTTGGAAAGGCAGAAAGATGGATGAGGAGACATAGTGCCAGACTAATATTTGAGAGATCACACCACAACTTACAAACACTGCACCTAACCACATTTAAACTATCCTGTTATGCTTCCCTCTGGTTTCTTTTATTCCTGCAGGGATGGGAGAAGCTGTACTTCAGCCTGAAGCTGTTTGGTGCCATTACATTTATTCAGGGTTTGCCACCTCACCCTGGTAATTATCAGAACCCCCTGTGCTCTTGGGATCACACACCTGGCCCTGGGTGTTCTGGCTTCACCAGTTTCTGTTCCTTTCACAGTGTGTCCACCAAAGGGAAGATGCCTCTGCCCTAAGTGGATTGTGGCTCCTGCCTAGCTTGACCAAGGCCAAATTACACACCCTATTCCCAATGAAATAAAAAAAATGCTTCCTCTCAGTTCTGTGGCAACCTGTTCTTGCCAGAAAGAAAGAAATTAAAAAATTTGGAAGCACCGTAGTGTCCACAATGGCCATCGTAAAAATGATGGACTTCAGGCTCTAAATTAAAAAAATAAACCTGGAATTGAAATAAATTTAAATGCGAGATTGCTTGAAAATCCAAATCTAGGGCAAATGCTTCCAGTTTTATGAACTATTCTTCAGTTAGACATGCAGGTAGTTTTCATAGCTAACATATTCCTTTCTTATAAATATATTTCCATACTATGTAGCTAAATAACATGTTTTTAATGGGAAACTAAACAGGAACGAGCGGAATCTTTGCACTGAGAAATGACCAGCTTAGTATGCAAGGGACAGCCCTGTCTCCCATGCCTCTGAACGCTGGCCATCTGGAACAGATGCATTTGTTGTGGCTTCAGTAATGACATGGTGGAGCAGAAGACCTTCCTCACCTCAAGGTTTCACTATTACTTAATGGGGTTCCTCATGTGAGCAGAGCAATTGTTGATTCAGCCCAGTGTTTTCCTCAGCTGTCCTCTCCCCCTGTCCCCCAGGCTCCCCATCCTGCTGTCCAGCCTCCTGACTCTGCAGCAGGCATTGCATGAAGGATGCTATTGCAAATAAAGTGACAGAGTGCATGGCTTGGTGCTGTGCTGATGTTGAGGGCACTCCTAGAATGGCAATCTCCTATGTACAATATGTGTCTGAGGAGATTATGTCTTATTTTGCACACCAGGATATCTTTAGGATTGTTTATTATTCATGTTATATTTTAAACTGATGCTGGCCTATGCAGATTTTGAATGTGTTTGTCATATACCATTAGTCACCGTGTGAAATCTCTCAGTGATAGTTAGCTCCTGAGTTTTCTGCAGCTAAGGAGAATTTAACACTGATTGATGGTAGATCACATAGCTGCTTGGCAGACTTTCCAATTTACGGCAGGAAAATTGCTCTTTTCTTTATGCTCATTCCTCCTTCTGCAGGGGGACACTAAGATATATGTGCCAGGGTGCTCAGAACAGCCAGCCTCTGATTGGCAATACTGCGGGTCTTTCTTACAATTATGATTTTATCATTTGCAAAAAACGTGTTGAATGTCAAGTATTTCAGATGCAATTTTTAAAACCCTCTCTATTTATCAAATGTTGATGATATATCCCTATCGTATTTCACATGCAAAAAAATGACCTAACATATTTTTGCCTGAGGAAATGAGTGAGCTGTCAGCGCTTCATCCTTTCCTTCTAATAGTCTCAAATTCTCAGTCCTCCAAAGGCTGATTATCTGTAGAGTGAAGATTAGTAGAAGAAACAAAGATATTGATCTGCTGTGTGCTGTCTGCAAATATTTCTCATTAACTACTGATTCAACCAAAAATAATAATAATAATAATAATAATAATAATAAAATAATATGGGTTAGTCTTCAGTGAAATAAAGTTATGGGATAAATCCTTTTCCCTTAACAGTCACTTGTGAGATTTTCAAAGACTATATTTTAGGATTTCACATGGAATGCACATGAAGAACTGCTATATGTAATTTTTAGTATCCACTTTCTTTTAAGGAAAAAAACAAGATAAAAACTGTCATGTTTAAAACCAGAAAAGCCTACTGAACTGCCAACCATAATTTCTAGTAAATTTAGTGATGATTTTGTGTATAAAAAGACTTCTCTGTGGAAAGGTGTGCTTATTATTTGCAGCTGCCTGCAAAGCCTGAAAGGAGAGCCCAGTTTTGCCACTTCCTAAAGGTTTACAGGTACCAGGGGCTGTAAATGCTGGAGGAAAGCGCTGACTCGGAGTTCTGCTCTGTGATGTGGCTGAGGCACTCCCTAAAACACACACACAGGGGAAAACCCTGGCTAAATGTGTTGGATGTCTTTTGTGACTGTGCATTTCTCTTTTAATTGAGGTGATGGTGTTTTTGATTTGGGGTGGTGGTGGTGTGGCAGGAAGTAAAAACATCTTCCTCACCGCTTGGTCCCATTGCCAGCTGTTTGTGACACCCTGGTGATGGGCCAGGCTCTTTTTTGGCTTCAAGTATCAAAAGTCTCCTGATTCCTTATTGTCGTAGTTTGAAAAAAATGAGTTTTTTTGAACTTCAGTGGTCAAACCAATGAGTGCTCAGGTTTAAAGACTGGCACCTGGTGTGGCCACTGAGGACAAGGATCCGCCTCTGAGAACACAAGGGGTTAAAAGCAGAGGGCTCCCGGGAAAGCTCTCTCTTGGTTCCGGTCCCTGAGGATGGAGGGATCTCCCCTGCCCAGCGGCTGGCTGGGCGGGGGAGGGGAAGCCATGCGGCCTGGGTGAGGTAGGCTGGAGCCTTGGGCACAGAGGGGGAGAGGAAAAATCCTGCAAGATGGAAGGGTGGAGAGAGTACAAGAACTTTGAGAGGCATCAAGCAGCTCTTCCTTCCCTCCCCCCCCCCCCCCCCCCCCCCGAAGAGAGAGAGAGACTGAGAAACCGTGTCTGTGATCTCCGTCACCTTGAAATTTGATATCAGTAACTGGACAGCACGGCCGAAGGAGTATGGGGGGGTGGCACGAGAAGAGTGCCCAGCAGCAAAGATACTGTGAGAGTTCTGGGGAAACAAAGCCCAAGATTTTAATCATTTTCGTAAATGATGGAAACTTTATAAATGCTAATCCTCCTGAATTTGAAGAAGAAAGATAGAGAGAACTAAGCAAAGA
The DNA here is from genome assembly GCA_032173965.1 of Sitta carolinensis. NCBI lineage: Eukaryota > Metazoa > Chordata > Aves > Passeriformes > Sittidae > Sitta > Sitta carolinensis. Next base: position 7,385,335 of record CM063292.1, read on the forward strand.
TGATGAAAGTTTGTGCAAGTGGAAGATTGTCAGAGAATGCTGAAAAGAATCCTAGGTGGGAGGAGATGATGGAGTGGCCTTTGGCTGGACTCTTTTGTATAGCCTGAATGGACTCATTTCTTTTCTATAACACAGAGACTGCATCTGGGGAGAGGCGTTGGCTTGGAGCCAAGAGTGGACAGTAGTGTGAACAGAGATGAGAGGAAGAGCTCTGTTCTCAAGGCCCCTCGGCCCCAGGGGGTAATATTGGGGGGGACTGGTGTCCCAAAATTTGAGAAGCTGTCGTCTCCTGGAACTAACCAAAGCATCTTTAAAAAAAGAAACCCTAGAAGCAGCTCTGGTCCATGCACAGTGGTGAGAGCACTGGACATGGAGGAAGAGGCCACGATGTGGTGCAAGGAAGACTCCTATCTCTCCTCAATGAACTGAGTACTGATTATCGGAAGGGTGGTAATAGACTAAGGATTAATTATCTAAAAGATGGTAATGTGATGGGGAATTTTCAGTTTGTTTTGTTGTGTTGAGAACTTGTGGGGGGGGGAGGAAGAGTGTTTTTTTAAAGTTTTCATGTTCTTCTGTATGTGTCTTCTTTGAAATATTATAAGTAATAAAGTTCTTTTCTATAGCTTTCTAAATTAGAAACTGTTTTGCTCTGTTTTTGGTCACATCTCACAGCACATACCAGGGACAGTATATCCTCATAGGGGCACTGGCCTTGTGCCAGCGTCAAACCTATGACACTTATGATGCTAAGTGTCAGATATATGATTGCTTTTGCTCTATGCCCATATATTAACGATTAAACCCTTGGCTTCTTCTTTGACCCTCTGGTTACTACACTAGCCCCATTATATGACAGGTTGCTTACATCTTGCTGGCTACCCTTCTAACCCCTAAATCTTTTAACCCCTTGACTCAAATGATTGTTTCAAGAAGAAATATAAAGGATTTCCACTGCATTGCAGGTTTGGGGTGGTGGAGATGGGCCAGGGACACTTCCAAAAGAGAGACTGGGGACATGGTCATGGAAACAAATGAGCTCAGGACAACTCCAGAACAGAGACTGGGGACATGGTCATGTATACAAACGTGCTCAGCTGGGCTCAGGGCCCCAGTCTGCTCCTGCTCCAGGACTTCCCTGGGATTTCTGCACCCAGGGAGGCTGCAGGGTGCTTCCCACAAGGAACGAGGCAAGGAGGCTGTTCCAGCTCCTGTCCCAGCAAAGCCATCGTGTGGGGAGCTCATTCCCAGCCCCTTCCCCCTGTCACACCCTGATGGCAGGCCAGTGCTGCTATGGCTTGGAATTTATGTAAGCTCAGCCATGTAATGAGAATTATACCAGTTCATAATTGTTATCTTTTATTACTACAGCTCCTGTGTGCAGTTCATAGAATTGCAAATATAACAGAAGAAATACTTGGCACCCTCTTTTTAAAATCAAAATTCTCTGGATTTGTAATGCTGAAATGAAGAAAATGGGAACCAGGACAATGGAATCCAGCATTAAAAATAGAGAGGTATTATCTTGATTGAATTTTTCTATTCTGTCTCAGCCAGCTTCTGCCCATTTCTTACATTTGTGCCTGTCACTATCTTTTCTGTAACTGCTCCTGGAATAATATTCATTAGATAAATACCTATTTCATCAAAAACCCGTTCTTGGCAGGAAGCTCATGAGTTTTCTAAAGTACATTTATGGCATTTCATCTTTTAAAATAAAATTATCTTGATCACTACAGCATGTAAGGTCTCCTACACTTCCTACCAAGGCTTAGGAACCAAGGCTTAGCTTGCAATGGAGCAGGTCAGGAGGAAGAACTGATCCCTGGTCACTCCAGGGGCACTGGATGACAGACAGATGTTAAAATCACCTACAGCCTGTCAGATCTCTGAAACTGAGTCTATGGTGGCAAAGGCAAAAATCAGTCTTAGTTAAACCAGGCCAGTCTTTCAAAGGAAACCTTACTGGCTCCTGAAAGGGTAGGAGGTGAAGGATGCTTCATCCAGCAGAAACTAACTCCTTAAATCCTCATCTGGAGCAAATAAACTGGATTATAGCTATCCAAACACATAAATATTTATATTTATAATAATATATATTATAATATATAAAATATAAATATAATAATATATTTCTGTGTGTATTGGGTGGTCAGCAAATACCAGTGACTGGTTTGCTTGTCCAGACCACCTATTCCTACATCCAGGATCACACAATTTCCCACTACCAGGAGTCAGAATCTTTACTGCTCTGGTCATGCCTCAGAAAAATCCCAGAACTGATGGTAACTAAAATCCCACCAAACTCACAACACTTACAAAAATATCTTGTCTAGTAATGTCAGTGATGCTGTGTTTTGCTTCATAATGTTAATACAAAATGATGTGCCTGATTCAGCCAGATGTGGCAGCTCAGGAGCTGGTATGCCAGGTTCAGAAATGTTAATGTAAGAAAGAGAAAAACAAATAGGAACCTTCAAAAAGTGTTTTATTTATATGAAGTTTGCACAGTTCAGAAAAAGGCCAGCTATGTCATTTCCATATTTGATAAGGATCTAGTTCCCCATTGGATCTCAGTTTTCAGTTCATTTTTTGGAGAAGCCTACTCAGTGTACAAACAGACAGACAGACAGATCTCAGCTGGCAGAGTCTGATGGAGCTCCAGTGATGCTGACTCTCTAACACAAACTAGAAGAGCCAGCCCTCAATTTCCAATGCCCCTTGACTTAAGGATCCAAATATTTAATATATATTACAGCCATGGTGATCTGAGTATGGAGAAAAATGAACAAGAAGTAGGAATATTGCATTGCACATACCATGAAGTAGAATTATCCCAAAAAAAGACTGAATCAGCCCAATAGCCTCGATTTTTCTGCTGTTTAATACTTTTATTCTTGATTTTGCTGCATTTGTAAGCAAGTAAACAATAACATAAAAGATAGCAATTCACTGGACAAAGGCTGTTTTCTGACAGCATCAGAAACCTTGCAAGACAGGCTTTGGGACAGAGGTAGGACAAGCTCTGGTAAACTAAAGGAACCTAGGCCAGGTGCAAACTCAGTTTAAATATTACAGTTTTAGTCCTCTGAATAAGTGACCTGGTAATTACCAGGTAATTTCATATGTGAATATATATATATTTCATTTGGGTTAATTACAGATATTAGAAAAATGGAGGTTTGATCATGTCCACCAAATAAAAACACACATCCTCAGGTGGCTGAATTACTGACATTTCATTAAACTGCTGGTCTTGACTGGTTCTGTTCTATGATCCACTCACAGCCTCAGTCCAAATCCTGAAAGCTAGCTGTGAAAAAGAGAGAATGCCTTAGGGAATACTCTCAGGATAACTAAGTTAAAAAGTCTATAATGAAAATTGTGAGGGTGGGAGATGAATCTTTCTTAAATGAGCAGCAGCATATTATGGAATGAGCTGTCAGAAAAATTTGTATTTGTCGCTGTGATTTTAGAACCTACTACAAATAATTTATGCATCTATTCACAGAAGAAATTTACCATCAGCACACAGATAAGGAAAAACAAACAAAACAGAAGGAGTTTTATTAATACCAGTTTGAGGTAGAATTCTCTGCAAGTTTTTCTTTGGCAGCAATCTGATATATTGATTTAACACTCAGACAACAAAAGTATCAAAATCTGGATACTTACCCAAACAATAATCCAAACCCTTTAGTGCCAATGCTGCTCCCATATCAAAATCAAAAATATCAAGGTTGTTTTCTTCATAAATTAACGTCAGCAAAATGAATTCATTGTTTGTCTTTTTTTTTTCTACAAAATTAAAGAAAGTATTTTACTTGTAATGACTTCCCTCTGACAGTCTATTAACTGTAATGAGTCCGTGTGTTTTTCACATCTGCAAGCATAAAACTTTGATACTTTTTGAGCTTCTGATGGGTCTCTGAAGCAAAAGTGGCACTCCATGGAGGAATTACACAATATTAGGGTAAACATAATAAAATCATTCTTCAAAAGTATATTAAGTTGCACAAGGCTGAGTTTGCAATACTCTAAAATGAGAAGAAAATTTATTCAAATATGAATAAGTGAGAGATTATCTGCAAGAGAGGGAGAAGTTTAGCTACAAGCACAGGTGCTTTAAAGCACAAATCCACCCCATTAAGCTCTGGCACAGCTGTTTTGTAATAAATAAAAACGAGAAAAAGGAGAAAGACCCATTAAAGTTTCCTATGAACCAACCTGTGAAGAAAAAAAGTCATTTGTTTGTAAACTACTATCACATTAACAATGGAGGCCAATTGAGAAAATCTCCAGGTCTGACAGGATGATTTTAAACTAAGAGTGTGGAATTGTTTATTAAGACTTTGAGTGACAGTCTAATATATTAAATCAGTTCAGAAGATTGTAAAATGCATTAGCATTAGCAATTTAATACCTCCAACAAATTTAACTGTCACTCATGGCATATCTGTCCTTGTTAAAGGGAAAAAATCCTGAAGCGCCATCTTTGTCTTGATGGACAATAAAGTTAGGAGAGGCAAAAGCCTTTCTCTCTACACTGGTGATGAGAGAACTGTGTTACATTTATCATAATTAACTTCCACAGTTGGCAGCATTTTTTGGCAAATGTGTTATTTGCTCAAGCTTGTGAAAGAAGTTTTAAGAACTAATCATTGGAGCCAAGCCTTCCCTCGCAATCGTTTCAGGGCTGGATTTTAATCAATTTAGAAATGTAATTACATGCCAAATGTGTACACAGTTACTTTGATTACACACAGAAATTGGGCAGTTTCATAGTTAACTAACTGATTGTAAGCAGTTGGGTGCAAAACATCTCCTCTGAATGAGCACTTTTTAATAACCTTGTCTTACAGCCATGTGGGGAACAATATGGCAAACTTCTAAAAACCAGGATCTTTCAAGGAAATATTTCCAATTTCCAGTTTTATTCAGGTGGATAAACTTTCTGTGTTTTGTTATATTTTCTTAATTTTAGTTGTCACTATTAATGGAGTAAAAACTAAGCCAAAAAAAGAATAAAATGCAAAAGGAGAGCCCTCAAACACTCTGTGCGATTACTTTGCAGCACAGCGGTGAAAGGGATCCCATATGTGCTGTCCAGCAGACTCCAATACAGGGCTTCAGCCCAAAGAACTGAGCAGAACTGTCCTGAGATTTGAAGGAAAACACAACAAAGAGGCAGAAGATTGACATGAAGTCTCTGGATGAGCAGAGCACAGAGTTTAGGCTGCTGCAAACACTCCAGTGTTCTTCAGGAGTGCTCAGACAGTGGCTGTGTGTCTGTGAAAAGGCTCCTGGATCCTCATATTTGTGTGATATCCACATCAGTATTTCACTACTGGTGTCAATTTTTGGATATCCCCATATTTGAGAACTTTCCACTCAGGGAGCAGCAGCAGAATCCCAGTTCCTTTGGGGAGTGGGGATGGAGAAAGAGAGCAGCAACAAACACACAAAATGAATAGTTTTCTTTGTAATAATCAGGATTGACAGGTTAATAAAGTCACTGCCTAAAAAGAAGTCACATTTGTGACTATAATTTGAAACAAATGCTTTAATTGCCTCTTAGGATAAATGGTTACAACATAAACACAGCTAGGAGAAACAGGAGTAATATTAAACAGTTTACTTGGAGTTTTTTCTACCGAGATTTTCAAACTACGCTTGCAAAATTATATCTTGGGGCATTTTGTAGGTAAAACACAGCAAAACAGGATGTGACAAACTGAGTGGTGTGAAGAGACTTTTAGAGAACGTGCAGTTCTAACTCTTCCTGTGCAGTGAGAAATCAGGAGAAGCACTGCTTGCCTGGTGCTGCTGGGGACATTCCCCATCACGAGCTTTGCAGATAAAGAATTACCCCATCAGTTTCTTAGTAAGAGAGAAAATCAGATATTTCCCTAAAACCATATTTTACAAATAAAAATGTTGATTAAATATTTATGTTTTCTTATTTTTTTTTCCCTACCAGCAGCTAAACACCGAGCAGCAAGTGAAATTGTGAGCTGGCAGGTTGCTGCTCAGCTGTCAGTAAAGGATCCTTCCAAGTGAAGCTGTTCCAAATGCCTGCTGAAGCCCCCAGCCAGCTGATTGCAGCAGCAAAACTGGGGATTGAAACCCTCCTTGGGAGCAAAACAAAGGCCACGACACACAACTGGATGTGGTGCTGTTTCTGAGAGGCAGGGAGCTCTTCCAGAGGGTGACTGAAAAGAAAATACTCAAGTTTGTCCCCAGGCTGTGCCCAGTGTTAGATGCTCTTCCTGGTGATGCTGGGGTGGGTGGCAGCTTCCAGCTCCAAGGGGCTCCTGGTGGCACCTGGCCCTGCTGGGGCAGGGCTGGGGCTCTGGGCAGGGTGTCCTGGGGAAAGGGGTCTGTCCCTCCTTCCTCACCCAGCAGCTGCTCAGGGAGGGCTCCCCAGGCAAACCCAGCCTCCCCCTGGGGGGCTCCTGACCCTTTGCTGGTTAAACTCCAATTCTGAGTGCACACAAGGAGTCTGAGCAGCCAAGGGAAATGGGCAGCTGGAATAACAATAATAATTGTTATTATGACTGACTTTGTCACCTCTCTGATCCCATTGTCCCAGAGCAGTTGTCCTGGCTCAGCTGAGGGTGCAGCACAGGGGCAGAACCCCACGTGTAGGACAAGGGACAGCCAAGCCAGCCCTTCCCCTGGGAGTCATCCATCTCCAGCCTGAAAAGGGTGATAGAGCAACCACTGTTAATATTGAAGGGCTTACATTTCCACCTGATTTGTTTTCCAACTTCTCTGTCGTTTTATACCCTGTTTTTTTGTTTACTCCACGGAAAGTGCATTTACTCTGGTGGAAAAAATAGTCTGTGCTCATCCCAGTGCCTCTTGGAAGAACTGCTGTCTCCAAACATTCCCATCTTGGATACCACAATTAATGCTTCACGCTTTCCCCCCTTTTCATCTAGCACGGTGAAAAGGTAAACTGTAAACAGTGGTTTATTTGGAAAGCAAAACAACAGCAAGTAAATATCATTGACTGGAATTTAACTCTTTAATCAGTTCTCCTTTCTCCTCTGCTCTTTCTTTTTTGCCCTAAAATACCAAATTCTTTTCTAAGTTCACCAGCTCCTGTATGTAATGTGTGTTCAGCCTCTGGATGAAATGAATCCATGAGAGAGGTATTAAAACCTGGGAGCAGGAAATCCTTCCTGCAACTTCTGTTTTGCCATCAGATGTACAAGTCTGGCCTCTCCTTTCAATTATAATTACACATTGTCCTTCTTTGAACTGGTGATGGAATTTTCCCCTAAAGAACATAAGGAACCCAGGTTTACTCATTGTAAAACCACCATGTATTTAAAAAGGTGTGTACTTGCAACATGACTTTTTAATCAAAACCACCATTAAGAGGCAGTTTAGAGAAATGATGACATTTTATAACTTGATCTTCAAGCTGAGCAAAATCTTCTGCAAAATGTAGATTTAAAGACCTGAATAATTCATTTAATCTGCGAAACATGATTGAAACCATGTTTAGAAAGAGCTGCCTTGGGCCTCCAAGGCCAAAGGGAAACTATTACATCTGAATCAGTTTGATTTTGTACTTCCTTGAAACATAAAGTGTCAGTGTGAGCATGCAGATAACAGCAAACCCTCGCAGGGGGGTGTGAGATAAAGCCCAAAGATTGGGATGTGCTTTGATAATTCAGAAAAAGGGGTCAAAGCAGTGCCTAAGGTAGGGAGGTACATCCAGAACAGAACACCTTTAATATAGCTTTTAACTACACAGCATTTCTGGCCAGGTGAGGAGATTTCAGCTGGTTGAACAGTGGTATTCCAGTCACAGGAGCTGAAATTCAGTTTGGAAACTCATCCCATGCCCTTCACTCAAAGGTGGCTGGACTCCCAAAAATCATTCTACCAACAATGAATTAAAAAATGAAACAAATTATTTTCCAATCCTCCAAAATAAAAATGCTTAGTGTTGGGGATTTTTCAATTATGTATATATGATTAATGTAACATAATGAAATTAAATGTATAAATTTAATATAAAATAATATAATGTAATATTTAATATAATAATATAATATAATATAATACAATAAATACAATACAATATAATTAATATATAAAAGTAATTTTGAACTATCCAGCTGCTTTTTCCTCCTGCAGTTTTAATTCTGGGTCGTGTACAAATAGTTGAGTTTCTCTGCACTGCTCCAGCCCCTGTGATTCCATCATTCTCTAATTAACAGCTTGGTGGTTTGGTAACAGAAAAATATTGAAATTTATAGAAGTGCCGAGCCTATTCCTCCTACAACACATCACATTTAATTTGCTTGTTCTGGAAGGTAGAAGAAATTGAATGTGCAATGTAATTTGGTCAAGCTTTGGAAAGTGAATATTTGATTTGCACTCAACTGCTGGTTATTTTTCAAGACAAGTTAAAATGCAAAAAAAAGCAGCACAACAATACATTGTTTGAGATTAGCTAGCAAGTCTTAAAAGAAAAATAACAGGAAAAAAAAAGTACCTATCTGTAAAAGGCGAGGTGTGCAGAGTGTGCAAGGTAACATCATTTTCTAGGCTTGCTAATCAGAATAAATCTAACATTAATGCAAGTAAAGCTGGTGTGCTACAAAGGCCTTCCCTGGTGAGAGATGATGAATTTTTTTTTCCTTATTCTAAAAAATGCAACCAGAGCAAGCATGGCTCCAAATGATCTCTTCTTGAGTTACCTTGTTTTATTTTTGAGTAAGTTTGTTCTCCTCATATGGACCAGGTGCCTTAGAGAAGAAGTGGCATCCAAATAATACCAAAATTCCTCATTATCACATGATGCTCTGGAACCAGTGCTAATTGCTTCTGCAGACAGGACATACAAGAGCAGTCAATAAGGTCTGGGAGACAGAAATTAGAGCAAAGAAAACTTCAGCTTTTCAGTGGTTTGTAATATATGGAGACACTGAAAATATAAAATAGTTTCATGGCAATTCCATTAGTGTATGAAGGTAACTTGGCTCTTGTAAAGAAAAGCAGTATTTATAACCATAAAACATCACCATACTAGCTACAAACTGTATTTGAAATATGGAATTTAAGTCCACAGGATGGAATTCAGCAACTCCCAGAGTTTGTTATTGCTCTCCACTGGACTCAGCATTATGTTCTCAGGGGGAAAATGAACATTGTTCTGCAATACCCCAAAGAGGAGAGGTACAGTCCTTTCTGTTGTACTGCTGTGGGTTTTCCCTTGAAGCACTGCAAAAGCACCCAGTGCATGGGATGTGCACCTGGGGAATATTTAGCAATTGGAATAAATGAGACAAAACAAATACCCTTCTCCACCTGTGAGTGCTCCATGTTCACCAGTGAATATTTTCCATCAATTTGCTGTGGAGTCAAATCCCCCTGCTAGTCAAATGCTCCCGTGGAATTATTTGGTTTAGAGGAGAAGATATTTTGTTGCAGTTGAAGTCATTTCAAGGGAAAGCTGCCTGCTCAGAGAGTCAGTGCTGCCAGCCCACTCTGCAGAGATCCCAGCCAGCAGCAGGGCCGCCACAGAGCCCTGGGGTTAGCAGAGACCCCCATGGGCTATCAGAGACCCCCTTGGGGCTATCAGAGACCCCCTGTTATCAGAGACCCCCCTGTTATCAGAGACACCCCTGGTGCTATCAGAGACCCCCATGGGCTATCAGAGACCCCCTTGGGGCTATCAGAGACCCCCTGTTATCAGAGACCCCCCTGTTATCAGAGACACCCCTGGTGCTATCAGAGACCCCATGGGCTATCAGAGACCCCCTGTTATCAGAGACCCCCCTGTTATCAGAGACACCCCTGGTGCTATCAGAGACCCCCATGGGCTATCAGAGACCCCCTGTTATCAGAGACCCCCCCGGGACTATCAGAGACCCCCCTGTTATCAGAGACCCCCCTGGGGTTATCAGAGACCCCCCCGGGACTATCAGAGACCCCCCTGTTATCAGAGACCCCCCTGGGGTTATCAGAGACCCCCCCCGGGACTATCAGAGACCCCCCTGTTATCAGAGACCCCCCTGGGGTTATCAGAGACCCCCTGTTATCAGAGACCCCCCCCGGGACTATCAGAGACCCCCCTGTTATCAGAGACCCCCCTGGGGTTATCAGAGACCCCCTGTTATCAGAGACCCCCCTGTTATCAGAGACCCCACTGGGGTTATCAGAGACCCCCCTGGGACTATCAGAGAGCCCTCATGGGCTGTCAGAGACCCCCTGGGGCTAACAAAGACCCCCCTGATGCTATCAGACACCCCCTGTTATCAGAGACCCCCTGCTATCAGACACCCCCTGTTATCAGAGACTCCCCTGGGGTTATCAGAGACTCCCCTGGGGTTATCAGAGACCCCGCTGCTATCAGAGACCCCCCTGGGGCTATCAGAGAGCCCCCTGGGGTTATCAGAGACCCCCCTGTTATCAGAGACCCCTCACAGCCCCAGCCAGGCTCTTCAGCAGCTCTCCCAACACCTCCATTCTGAGCTGCAGCGTCTGCTAAAACATCTGTGAATTTTTCCAGGTCTGTTCATCCTTCCCCATGTGCAAACTCCACGTGCAGCAGCTCTGCTCCCCCCACCCGGCAGATTTTTAACCAGCGTTGTTCTAAAGTGTTCCTCCTGCCCCATGTGTGTGGCTGCACAAAGTGGTTCCAGTTAGATTCTGGGGGCAGTAAATGGCACTTTTTTAGTCTTACTGACAAATATACATCTCCTTTTTGGGGGGTTGTTGTTTCCTAGAAGATGACTTTCAGGCAACTACAGATATTAAAATATCGCAACACAAACAGATATTATGGATTTAATTCAGTGGTTTGAAATATATCAGCCAATGTTAATTCCCACATCCCTTTCCAGTCCATTAAATACTCTATTTTTTAATTGAAGTTATAATATTTATTTGCTCATTCTCACCTGTTTTGGTATGCTACATTTCTTCAGTAATTTCTCTAGTGATTTGTGCTTGGATTATTTTATTCCTTCCATTATCTCTGATTTAATTGTTCCCTATCATATAGAAAAGACCGTGTCCCAGTTTCAAGTTGGTGTTACATAATTTAGATTCAACTTTGTTTGGAAAGTTTCCCAAGCAATGAGATTCTCATTATTTTATAGAAAATATTAATAACCACACCATCTTATCAAAAACCCCCTGCCATCAATAAACAGGAGATGCCAGCACTCAAAATTTTATTTCAGCAGTTTAGAATTTAAAACTTCTGTCAAAAAGGAATTTATTCTTTTCCAATGAAATATATATTACCAGCATATTAGAGCAATCTTTCCATAGGTTGTAAAGTACATCATTTAATGGCTGAAATATCTGTTAGTTTAAAAGTGCATCCAGCCTCAACTCGGAGGGGCTTTGGCCATAAATCTCTGCTTAATAGCAGTCACTCAGGGGAGGAGGTCTGGGTTTACATACTTTCATTTCACTGATTCTAATTTTTGCATGAACCATGTAAGTCTGTTTGAGCTCATAAGCTTTAAGTTGGTGCTTTAAACTCATTGTTGGTTGCAGCAGTAATTCAGCTAGGCAGGGCATCTGATCAGAGACGCAGCAAATGGCACAAATTGCCAGGTTTTCCTTGAGGCAGTGGGTACAGAAGCACCCTGTGCTCCAAGCAGTGTGAATTCCCCAGGACCAGGCTCACCCCTGCCAGGAACAGGGAAATCCAGGCCCTGGTGCTGTCTCAAGGCAGCAGTGCCACGGGAGGAATGCCAATGAGACGGGCATTGTTGGGAACCAAGAAGTTAAATTCCCTTTTGAATTTTAGAAGGACAAGAGAATATATTGAATCAGAGTGAGATAGAAATAGATCTTTAGGCTTTCTAAGTGTTTTTGATGAAAAACAGCATGTAAGCTGTCTGAGTAGCTATAGAGGGCCAGTGCCCTAAAAATCCAGATATAGTTTAGTATTTCATGGACATAATCAAAACACAGTACAACATTGTTTTACATTTTTGGATAGAGTAGTCTACAAAAACAGATAGTAGCAAGGCCAAAAAATAAGTTAAAATATTCAGATAATACCAAAGTCAAACACATGATAAGTTCTGCACGTACATGACAAAAACAACTTACATAAAATCACGTTGAAGTGTGTAATGTTTTTTAGCAATTTTAATAGGTGTAGAGAACTGGTCTTACATTTGTGTTTTTAGCTAATTGGTCAGTTTAGAGTTAAAACCTGGCCTTGGAGGCCAGCAGAAGGGAGACAGCAATCCTTATCTATCTGGTTGCTATGCTGCTGCTTTGCTTTGCCTACAAAAAACTATGGAAGAGGAAAGAAGAAAGAAGAAATAAATAAGAAAGAAGAAAGGAAGAAAAGAAGAAGAAAGTCTCACAGCTCCAGGCAGCCACCAGGCCCCTGCCAGCTGCTCGGATTTCCAGGTCCAAAGCCACCAGACGCCAAAGAGAATCTCTGGGGCTCTGGAGAACTCCTGCAGTTCTCTTGGGCCTCACCCTGAAATTTTTCCTACCATCTGCCTGAAGTTTGTGGCACTGAGAAGCCCCAGAGGCCCCAGTGTTTTTCTAGAGCCTCACCCAGAGAGAACCCTTAGTTGTTGAACTGCGCCTGCAGAACTGTTTTATTAGACTGATGCTTTTTAATAAATAACTTTTAGTACTTTAACAGGACTCTGGTAGCCTGGCTCCCCCCATGCCACATTAACAGGGGATGAATCTGCACTCTGCCCAGCCCTGGCCTGGCCAGCAGCTGGGAAATGCTTTTCAAACCCAGCCAGGCACCCCTGAGCCATCTCCTCAGCAGGGGAAGCACTTCTGCATGAGCATTCAGGGGTTAAGGTCTTAGGACATCAGTGCTCCTAGAAAGGTCATCTTTGTTTCATGACAGCCCTAAAAATCAAACCAAAGCTCTCCTTCCATAGTAAAACAAAGTTAAATAATTTTCAGTGCTTGGGAAGCAAATAGGAGTATCCTCTCCCCCTCAATGCAGTTAGAGTCTCTCAGAATATGGTCTCTGAGCTGACTAGATCAAACACAGCTGCTCTTTGCAATCTCAGTTACTCACAAGAACCTAAAGTGCTAATTCTGCCATTTGAAATTTATTGCAGAATTTAAACCTGCTGCATGTTGTTCAAATCAAGGGGCATTTATACTGAGTTCAGTAAAGCCCAGGATGAGAGCTTAACAGTCACATAAGGGGATGATGTTACAAGGAGCAGACTTACAAAGAGAAGGTGATTTAAGAAAAAGACATGTCATGTATATATGCACATCTACTGGGGAAAGTTAGTTACCCATGTTTTGACACCCTTTCTAACACAGCTCTCAATAAATCACCATATTTCAATAACATCTGCAAATCCAGGAACACTGTAATTCCAAACTGACAGATAAGTAGGAGGCTAAAAGAAAAAAGAACAATAAAGCAAAAAGGGAGACATTATGGGATTGCAGCAGATCCAGATTGTAGGTACCGTGTTAAAGTGAAATCTCTGGTCCAGATCCATCAAAGAGATAGCAAGAAGAGTTTCTGTCAATTTTAAATTTCAATTGAAGAACAGTACCTTATCTGTCATGATGATCACCAGCACTTGGTCTTGTTAAATATCAGGACATTCCCAGGAGCATATTCTGGAGCTTGTCCAGGACCCTCTGGATGGCCCTGTCTCAATTTGAAGGACAGGTGCGTGCTGATGAAGGCAGGAGCCTCCCTTGGAATGGAGAATGGAAACCCCCTCCCTCCAAATTATTGTAATTCTGAATTTCAGGGGCTCTCAGGCACAGCTATGGGGATAGCAATAGCAGTTCTTTATGAGGAGAACTCCAGTAAGAGTGCAGCAATAGCAGCAGCAAGGCCAGTGGCAGAGTCCGAATCCCCCCTGCCCCTGTGGGTCAGGGTGTTGGCAGCAGAGCCATTCCAGGGGCTGCAGCCTCCTGCAGGGGCAGCTGTGGCTCTGCTGGAGCAGGGATCCTGCAGCAAGGGGCACATTGCCTGGGCAGGGCCAGTGGAGCTGTGGCTGGGCCTGCTCTCCCTCTGGGAATGCAGTGGCAAGGCTGAGTGCAGTGTGGCCAGGGGCAGAGGGGCTGCAGGCAGGAATGCTTGGCTCCTGGCCTGGCTGCAGCCTCTGCCAGGGGCTGGGCTCAGTTTATCAGCCCTGCAGGGACACTCAGTGGCCCAGGAGCAGAGAGAGCTCCTGCAGGGAGGATGGGTGCTGGCAGAGAGAAAGAAAACTGCCCCAGCTGCTTTGGCACAGCTGCCCCTGAGCAGAGGATGAGCACAGCCCCAGCCCAGCCCCAGTTTGAGCAGCTGCTGACAGAATCACAGACATTGTCTGACTTCATTCAAAGTTCAGTGTTGAACTACATGTATGTAGCTACAGTAAGCTGTAACTCTGGCCAGCCTCTGCAGCCTGGTCTGGCTGAGCAAACATTAACTCCTTCCTAATAGGGTCACTGTGGGCTGTGCTGAAACTCATCCACACAGCTCCCTTATTTAAAAAGCTCAAAGCATTCCTGTCTCTAGCCCCAGCCAGACACATTCCCAGAAGGACCTGCTGTTCATGGGCCAAAAGCCCAACATAAAATTTAAACACATTGCAACATTTTGAGAAAAAAAATATGAAATTGCTATTCAAACTATAGCCTGTATGTGTTTTGTTTCCAGGCTACTTGGTCTTTTGCAATGCTATCTTAAGGTTTTGTAAATACTATTTCTTTCCCAATCTACCTGCATGCTAACATTTTCAAGCAATCTGAAACCACAGTTTGAAATGGTCTTTAAGTTCCTAAAATCTTTAAAACTCCTAATCGCCTTTTGAATATAGGTCTGATTGATTCAGAACTAGATCTACAATCAGAAATTAAGAGCTAAACATGTTTTTCATCTTAACTCTACCACCACATAGCTAACTCTACATTTATATAGTGCTCAGAGATGCAGTTAAGATTCGGTTTCAGAGAGGAAACAAAGCTAGAAAATACGCATTTAAAAATACATTCAATATTATGATGGAAATATTAAAAAATAAAATTGGCTGAAAAAAGAATTAAATTCCACTGCTAAAAAAGCACAAAGGATCTTGATGTGCACTGCAGTTGGTAGGAAAATGCCATCTTTCAGATTACTCATCCCCTTCAAGTACATTGGTTTGATTTAAAGTGTCCTGTTCTTACTCCACCAAATATTTAATTACTCATAAAAAAGAGTAACCATTTAAACAGAGGTGGTTTAAAGAACTCCAAGCTAATGACCAAAAGGGGCCTGATCATTGATGTCCTAGTGCTGTGGCCGGCCAGCTGCTGCCCACACGTTCCTCGGCCCATCACAGCCTCACTCCCAGCTGTCACACGAGTGACCCTCTCCTCACTCACAACTGCCTCTCACCCCTCAGCCGACTTCCAACCGTCCCGCCTGCAGCTCTGCCTTTCCCACAGGGCCTCCTGGGAGCATAAACCCTGAGAAGTTTAATAATTAGAACCCCATAGCCTGCAGGAGAGGAGCAACGTCCCTGTTCCTGCCACCTGGGGGCCCTTGGAATGCACACCCGGGCTCCTGTGTCACCTCAGGTGAGCCCAAGTGGCCGCCTCACTTTGAAAGGGCAGCTGTGCTTTCACTGTTGCATTTCTTGGCTTGCTGAAGCCCCTCCTACTGTACTACAGCCTGCACTGGAAGACACAAATCTCCCTATCCGGAGGAAAGGCATCAAAAGCCTGACAAAGGCTGAAGGGACCACTCGGGTTACTCCTCTTCGCACGAGGTTTCTTTAGCTGAAGTTGCTAACGAGGAGCAGACTTGACAGCCCAAAATATATTTAAAGTTCTTTTATTTTTCAAACTCGCAGTGCTGCGTGGGACCGAGGGTTTCTGGGAGTTGCAGAGGCTCCTGCAAGGCATCAGAAATGCCTGCCATGCATCCAGGGGTGGCGCAAGATCTCCCCCAGCTGCGGCCGGTCTGCCGGGTGCTTGGACAAACACCAGCGGATCAGATGTTGGCACTCTGGGGAGAGAAGCCAAGAAGCACTGGTCACTTGCAGAAGGCTCCTGCCCAGCTGCTCCCAGCACCTGCAGCATCCCGGCCACGCTGCGTGTGCCCAGAGCTGCCCTGTGCGGGAGAGCGGCACGGCAGGGCAAGCGCCACCGCCTTGTGCCCGGCGTGCCACCCTGAGCCCAGCATGGGCCACCTCCTGCAGCCAGCCCTGGAGGGCAGCTTGACCTCCATGGAGCTGCCCGGGGTCCGTGCTGGGCTGCATGCGGCCAGCGGCCCAAGCCTGCCTCGGGAGGCTGCACACCAACCTGGAGAGACCCACGGCTCGAAGAGAAGCGGGCCCGAAACGATGTCGATCTTCGAGTAGAAGGGCAGGAACCCGCAGACCATTTCGAACAGCAGCACGCCGAGGGACCAGACGGTCGCTGACGGGCCCTGGTAGCAGCCAAGGCCGATCGACTCGGGTGAGGAGTACAGCCATGTTCCTAGGGGAGACAGGCGGTGCTGTCCAGGCGCAGGCTGCTGCCTTCCAGAGCCTGGCGCCTTCCAGAAGCAGGGGCTGCTGTTGAGGTGGCCACAACTTCCCCCAAGGCCACCTTGCATGTCCAGGCCAAGTGGCCAAAGCCAAGAAATCCTTCTGCAAGGCAGAGAAGGCCCGCAGAGCAGCCCAAGCCCTCGCAGGCTTCCAGGCCGAGGGGCCGGGACCTGGCTTTGGCAGCCCCTTGCTGTGGGCAGGGCCGGCAGCCGCTCCTGGGGCACAGCACCTGCCCCGTGCCACAGGGCAGCCGGCTGAACGCCGCTGCCCACAGCCCAGCAGGGAATGGGGCCCTGCAGTGCCCGGCGCTGGGAGCAGGGCTGTGCTGTGGGCTCACCTGCAAATTCTGTATAGGCCTGTTTCTGGAGGAAGGTGCCGCAACCAAAGTCAATGAGCTTCAGTCCATGCTCTCCAGGTTCACGAGGATGTTCTCCGGCTTGATGTCCCGGTGCATGACGCCGCAGGCGGTGCAGTGCTGCACAGCCTCCAGCACGTGGCAGAAAAACCAGCGGCCAACTCCTCGCACAGGACGTTTTTCTCCTCCAGAAATTTGGAGAGATCCTGCGATGGCTCCGGACGCTCCATGACCAGCAAAAAGCCGCAGGCAGCTCAAACCAGTCAAGAAGCTGGATGATGCTGCGGCAGCCAGAGCCCACCTTCTCCATCAGAGCAACCTCCATCGGAACACAGGTGCCGTCGGGCTGTGAGGAGGAGACCGCGCCTTCAGCAGACCCGATGCTGCCCTGGGGCTGCTCTGGGCGCTGCCTGGGATGCCCTAGTGCCCCCTTGGGCAGCCTCCCTGGTGCTTGGGTTTCCTGCCGCCCAGGGCATGCTCGGCAGGTGCTCCCCCGCCTGTATCCCCCCCATCCCGGCGTTTGGCTTCCCCGCCATGCCCGCCATGCTCGGCCTCGCACGCTGAGCCCACGCCCGCTGCCCCCGCCATCCGCCGCCTCCCACTGCCGGGGCCCCGGGCTCAGCCCTGCCCGCCTCGGCCCGCTCTGTCCCGCCGGCCCCGCTCGCTCACCCGCTCGGCCCACTGCAGCACGTTCTCCCGGGACACGCATTTGATGGCCACCTGCAAGCCATGGAGAGAGGGCGGCTGAGCTCCAGCCTTGCCTTGGCCCAGCCCCGGCCCTCCTGCCATGCCCGGCCTGCAGGCAACTTACCGGGCTACCGTCCGACAGGCGGGTCCCTGAGAAAACGGTGCCAAAGCCGCCGCTGCTCAGCTTCGGGCCCAGCTGGTACAGCTCCTGGAAGTCCTTTCTTTGCCCCGCGGACAAGACCGAGCCGTCAGCCTTGCCCCCGGGAACGCCCGAGTGCCCGTCTGAGCCGCTCCCTGCTGTGCACCGGGCAGCGGCCGCCGCCCCGCAGCCATCGGGCCGGCCGGCGGCGCAGTCAGGGCACGGCGGCGCGCACCGGCGGCTGCAGGAGCCCCAGGGCGGCGGCCCGGGGCGGCACCGCCGCTGGCCCCGGCGTCGGTGGCTGCGCCCTGCTCTCCTTGACGGCCGGGGCTACAGCCCGAGGCTGCGCACAGGGGGGTCCCAGCAGCATCTGCAAATCAGACAGGGGTTTTTAGAAGCTGTGGCATCAGCAGCTCTGAAAATAGCCAGAGACTAGGCTGCTCTCAGAAGCCCTGGCCTGGCCCGGGAATGCCCCTCAAGAGCCCCAGGGGAGCCTCAGACAGCTCCTCAGAGGATTTCACCTGTAGTCAGTGGCCAACTTGCAGCAGCTTTCTGGAGATGGAGGAACCTCCTGGGTCTCTCGAGGTTCGTCTCCACCACCAGGTGCACACTGGCCGGCACAGCATCCTGGGAGCTGTGGACCAGCAACAGCTGGCTCCCGGGCACTTGCTGCTCCTCCAGCTGCTCCTGAGGTGGCTCTCCTCGGTCGGGCTGGGCTCCCACTTGGACAAGCAGGCTATCCCTGGCCACGTCAGCAGTCAGGGCAGCGCCCGTGTGGTTGCGCTCCGCGAGTCCAAGGGAGCTGTGAGACCTGTCCACAGGCTCTGCACCTTCAGCAGCCTGACAGGTCTCACGGAGCCTCTGCGAGGGATGGAGGCTGTCAGAGAGAGTGGAGGCTCCTGACAAGATAGGTGTTCTCTGACAGCCTGAGCCGTTTGCATGGATGGTGGATGTCTGCTGGTGTGCCATCCTTGCAAGGGTTGAGGCTCTCCCACGGATGGAGGATCTTTGTGGGAGCAGCCTTTTGGGGGGATGGAGGCTCCTGGAGGAGCTGGACGAGCCACAGCAGGGCAGATGGCCTTGCTTCACCAGCTCCTCCAGTTCATTCCACAGTGCCTGCCACATCCCCAAGTAGAGCGGCACTGATGTTCGGTTGCGAGCCCAGTGTGAGAGCATCAGCTTCAGCAGCTCTTGGGCCACTGCCACGCAGGGCCCGCAGCTGCTGGAGCTGTGCAGGGCACTCATGGGAGCACCTGGCCGCTTGCGGGGGGTCACCTGAGGCCTGGAAGACCTGGGAGCCACAGGGGCTCCTCGGTTCCTCCGTGAGCCTCTGGGCCAGACCCTGGGGTGCTTGCGCCTCCTTGGCGTCTGTGTCTGCCTCCGCCATGGTAGCCAGTGGCCAAGAGCCCACCAGATAGCCACAGCGGCCAGCAGCACGACAAGCACAGCCATTGGGACGCCACTGTCACACATGGCTACAGCGCGTCCCATCGCAGCTGCACTGGCAACCGTGGGGGCTGGCCCAATTATATAGGCACGGTGATGTCACCAGTGCTGTTGCCAGGACAGCTGTGTGACATCACAGCCCTGCCTCACAGCAGCGCTCAGCACCAGCACCACAGGACAGAGGAATGGAATCCCTTGAGGCCCTTGAGGGCCCTTCTGGAGCAGAGTGGCTGGGAGGTTCTTGTCTAGGACACAGGGATGAGGAGGGCAACGGTGATGGGGTCACCTGAGGTGACACAGGAGCCCGGGTGTGCATTCCAAGGGCCCCCAGGTGGCAGGAACAGGGACGTTGCTCCTCTCCTGTAGGCTATGGGGTTCTAATTATTAAACTTCTCAGGGTTTATGCTCTCCAGGAGGCCCTGTGGGAAAGGCAGAGCTGCAGGCGGGACGGTTGGAAGTCGGCTGAGGGGTGAGAGGCAGTTGTGAGTGAGGAGAGGGTCACTCGTGTGACAGCTGGGAGTGAGGCTGTGATGGGCCGGAGGAACGTGTGGGCAGCAGCGCTGCAGCTGGCGAGCCACTGGGTGACCTTCTGCTGCTAAATCTCGGTTTGGTTCCAGCTATGTCATGTATAAATTTCAGATATAAATTGGGTGCTCTTTCTATAATAAACCATTTCCTTTGGATGCACAAAAGGGGGTCCATGTTGCTTTGTTCCTACTGCTACACTCTCCAAAGCTGAAAGAACCCTTTGAAGTGGCACAAGTTCATTTCAGGTTGAGCCCTGACCAAACTCTTCCTCTTCCTTCCCCTGAAATGGGAGCGAGGAGGTCCTCCACTGCCTGTGGGCTGCCCGGGGTTGTCTCCACCCCCTTCTCCCTTGGAGAGGGCCGGGGCTTTGCATTCTTTTTACAATTGACCCATTGGGAGACAAAATATCAGTCAAAGGCTCTGATGTGCTGTTCCGCTGGATTTCTTATTTTATTTTTCCACTTTTATTTTGCTGGGGATCATTTTTTATTTTGTTTTATTTTATTTTATTTTGTTTGTTTGTCCCAGTTGGTGAGGGGCGTGCTTGAGAAGGCTCTGTCCCTCTCACTTAGGGGGATGCTTGGGGAGTCCCTGTCCCTCTCACCCTGAAGGCTGACGGGGAGGGAGTGTGTCCAGCAGTGGAGGCACAGTGGTGCGAGGGACAGCAATCTTCAGTTTGGGATTTCTGGGGACAAGGCAGTAGCTCAACTCCCTGTTCTCTCTCTTTGGGCAACTTTCCTGCTCAGGCATTATTAACAGGTCTGCATGCCTTCCGAACTAGGTCCATCTTGACACACTGCTGAGGGAGAATAAAATTACCTAAACCAGCCATTTGCCAGGTCAGTCTAAAGTGAGACGTAAGTATTTTCGAGCATTGCAATCATAATCGTTCCCTTAGTCCCATGCGTGCTTCTGCCTCCTGCTCTACCAGATGGACAAAAGTGAGACCAAAACACCTTGGAAAACACCTCACTCTCCACCAGCCCTAATGTGACTGCAGATCACAACATGGTCCTCTGTCGTGATCCCAAGGTTCTCCTTTTTATTCCTAACTGTATAAGCAAACCCTCCCTAGACTTCACTCCCTAGGACAAATCTAGAGCAGCCAGGAGATGAATAACTACACCTGATATCCATACTTCCTTACATTTCTGAGGCTTCTTAGGCTCTGGAAAGCTGCTCTCAGTACTCTACAAACATTCGGTTTGCAGCTGAATTCCAGCTGTTCAGAGATCACAATGGAACCACTAAAACTAATAGATCAGAGTTAAAAAAGTGATGCCTGAACCACAGTTTCACAGGTTTGGAATTTCACAGGATTAAATTATTTTAAGGATCAGGATGTTTGAGACTGTGCCATGGGAAAGCTGGGGCCGAGCTGGTGATGAAACCTGGTGTGAGAGTGGGGGGCAACTGCCAAGGGCATGGGCGCAGGTCAGGGGCTGCAGTGGGACTGACAGAGGGAACCTGGATGGTCAGAATGAGAAGTTTCCTTAACAGCTGGACCTTTCCATGGCAAAAGAAGGTGAGCACTGCATGCACAGGGCACTCACTTCTGGTTTGTGGTAGTGTCTTGGTTTGAAGGACAGGTGTGTGCTGATGAAGGCAGGAGCCTCCCTTGGAATGGAGAATGGAAACCCCCTCCCTCCAAATTATTGTAATTCTGAATTTCAGGGGCTCTCAGGCACAGCTATGGGGATAGCAATAGCAGTTCTTTATGAGGAGAACTCCAGTAAGAGTGCAGCAATAGCAGCAGCAAGGCCAGTGGCAGAGTCCGAATCCCCCCTGCCCCTGTGGGTCAGGGTGTTGGCAGCAGAGCCATTCCAGGGGCTGCAGCCTCCTGCAGGGGCAGCTGTGGCTCTGCTGGAGCAGGGATCCTGCAGCAAGGGGCACATTGCCTGGGCAGGGCCAGTGGAGCTGTGGCTGGGCCTGCTCTCCCTCTGGGAATGCAGTGGCAAGGCTGAGTGCAGTGTGGCCAGGGGCAGAGGGGCTGCAGGCAGGAATGCTTGGCTCCTGGCCTGGCTGCAGCCTCTGCCAGGGGCTGGGCTCAGTTTATCAGCCCTGCAGGGACACTCAGTGGCCCAGGAGCAGAGAGAGCTCCTGCAGGGAGGATGGGTGCTGGCAGAGAGAAAGAAAACTGCCCCAGCTGCTTTGGCACAGCTGCCCCTGAGCAGAGGATGAGCACAGCCCCAGCCCAGCCCCAGTTTGAGCAGCTGCTGACAGAATCACAGACATTGTCTGACTTCATTCAAAGTTCAGTGTTGAACTACATGTATGTAGCTACAGTAAGCTGTAACTCTGGCCAGCCTCTGCAGCCTGGTCTGGCTGAGCAAACATTAACTCCTTCCTAATAGGGTCACTGTGGGCTGTGCTGAAACTCATCCACACAGCTCCCTTATTTAAAAAGCTCAAAGCATTCCTGTCTCTAGCCCCAGCCAGACACATTCCCAGAAGGACCTGCTGTTCATGGGCCAAAAGCCCAACATAAAATTTAAACACATTGCAACATTTTGAGAAAAAAAATATGAAATTGCTATTCAAACTATAGCCTGTATGTGTTTTGTTTCCAGGCTACTTGGTCTTTTGCAATGCTATCTTAAGGTTTTGTAAATACTATTTCTTTCCCAATCTACCTGCATGCTAACATTTTCAAGCAATCTGAAACCACAGTTTGAAATGGTCTTTAAGTTCCTAAAATCTTTAAAACTCCTAATCGCCTTTTGAATATAGGTCTGATTGATTCAGAACTAGATCTACAATCAGAAATTAAGAGCTAAACATGTTTTTCATCTTAACTCTACCACCACATAGCTAACTCTACATTTATATAGTGCTCAGAGATGCAGTTAAGATTCGGTTTCAGAGAGGAAACAAAGCTAGAAAATACGCATTTAAAAATACATTCAATATTATGATGGAAA
This sequence comes from Sitta carolinensis, assembly GCA_032173965.1. NCBI lineage: Eukaryota > Metazoa > Chordata > Aves > Passeriformes > Sittidae > Sitta > Sitta carolinensis. Next base: position 7,407,910 of record CM063292.1, read on the forward strand.
TATTAAAAAATAAAATTGGCTGAAAAAGAATTAAATTCCACTGCTAAAAAAGCACAAAGGATCTTGATGTGCACTGCAGTTGGTAGGAAAATGCCATCTTTCAGATTACTCATCCCTTCAAGTACATTGGTTTGATTTAAAGTGTCCTGTTCTTACTCCACCAAATATTTAATTACTCATAAAAAAGAGTAACCATTTAAACAGAGGTGGTTTAAAGAACTCCAAGCTAATGACCAAAAGGGGCCTGATCATTGATGTCCTAGTGCTGTGGCCGGCCAGCTGCTGCCCACACGTTCCTCCGGCCCATCACAGCCTCACTCCCAGCTGTCACACGAGTGACCCTCTCCTCACTCACAACTGCCTCTCACCCCTCAGCCGACTTCCAACCGTCCCGCCTGCAGCTCTGCCTTTCCCACAGGGCCTCCTGGCGAGCATAAACCCTGAGAAGTTTAATAATTAGAACCCATAGCCTGCAGGAGAGGAGCAACGTCCCTGTTCCTGCCACCTGGGGGCCCTTGGAATGCACACCCGGGCTCCTGTGTCACCTCAGGTGAGCCCAAGTGGCCGCCTCACTTTGAAAGGGCAGCTGTGCTTTCACTGTTGCATTTCTTGGCTTGCTGAAGCCCCTCCTAGCTGTACTACAGCCTGCACTGGAAGACACAAATCTCCCTATCCGGAGGAAAGGCATCAAAAGCCTGACAAAGGCTGAAGGGACCACTCGGGTTACTCCTCTTCGCACGAGGTTTCTTTAGCTGAAGTTGCTAACGAGGAGCAGACTTGACAGCCCAAAATATATTTAAAGTTCTTTTATTTTTCAAACTCGCAGTGCTGCGTGGGACCGAGGGTTTCTGGGAGTTGCAGAGGCTCCTGCAAGGCATCAGAAATGCCTGCCATGCATCCAGGGGTGGCGCAAGATCTCCCCAGCTGCGGCCGGTCTGCCGGGTGCTTGGACAAACACCAGCGGATCAGATGTTGGCACTCTGGGGAGAGAAGCCAAGAAGCACTGGTCACTTGCAGAAGGCTCCTGCCCAGCTGCTCCCAGCACCTGCAGCATCCCGGCCACGCTGCGTGTGCCCAGAGCTGCCCTGTGCGGGAGAGCGGCACGGCAGGGCAAGCGCCACCGCCTTGTGCCCGGCGTGCCACCCTGAGCCCAGCATGGGCCACCTCCTGCAGCCAGCCTGGAGGGCAGCTTGACCTCCATGGAGCTGCCCGGGGTCCGTGCTGGGCTGCATGCGGCCAGCGGCCCAAGCCTGCCTCGGGAGGCTGCACACCAACCTGGAGAGACCCACGGCTCGAAGAGAAGCGGGCCCGAAACGATGTCGATCTTCGAGTAGAAGGGCAGGAACCCGCAGACCATTTCGAACAGCAGCACGCCGAGGGACCAGACGGTCGCTGACGGGCCCTGGTAGCAGCCAAGGCCGATCGACTCGGGTGAGGAGTACAGCCATGTTCCTAGGGGAGACAGGCGGTGCTGTCCAGGCGCAGGCTGCTGCCTTCCAGAGCCTGGCGCCTTCCAGAAGCAGGGGCTGCTGTTGAGGTGGCCACAACTTCCCCCAAGGCCACCTTGCATGTCCAGGCCAAGTGGCCAAAGCCAAGAAATCCTTCTGCAAGGCAGAGAAGGCCCGCAGAGCAGCCCAAGCCCTCGCAGGCCTTCCAGGCCGAGGGGCCGGGACCTGGCTTTGGCAGCCCCTTGCTGTGGGCAGGGCCGGCAGCCGCTCCTGGGGCACAGCACCTGCCCCGTGCCACAGGGCAGCCGGCTGAACGCCGCTGCCCACAGCCCAGCAGGGAATGGGGCCCTGCAGTGCCCGGCGCTGGGAGCAGGGCTGTGCTGTGGGCTCACCTGCAAATTCTGTATAGGCCTGTTTCTGGAGGAAGGTGCCGCAACCAAAGTCAATGAGCTTCAGCTCCATGCTCTCCAGGTTCACGAGGATGTTCTCCGGCTTGATGTCCCGGTGCATGACGCCGCAGGCGGTGCAGTGCTGCACAGCCTCCAGCACGTGGCAGAAAAACCAGCGTGCCAACTCCTCGCACAGGACGTTTTTCTCCTCCAGAAATTTGGAGAGATCCTGCGATGGCTCCGGACGCTCCATGACCAGCAAAAAGCCCGCAGGCAGCTCAAACCAGTCAAGAAGCTGGATGATGCTGCGGCAGCCAGAGCCCACCTTCTCCATCAGAGCAACCTCCATCGGAACACAGGTGCCGTCGGGCTGTGAGGAGGAGACCGCGCCTTCAGCAGACCCGATGCTGCCCTGGGGCTGCTCTGGGCGCTGCCTGGGATGCCCTAGTGCCCCCTTGGGCAGCCTCCCTGGTGCTTGGGTTTCCTGCCGCCCAGGGCATGCTCGGCAGGTGCTCCCCCGCCTGTATCCCCCCCATCCCGGCGTTTGGCTTCCCCGCCATGCCCGCCATGCTCGGCCTCGCACGCTGAGCCCACGCCCGCTGCCCCCGCCATCCGCCGCCTCCCACTGCCGGGGCCCCGGGCTCAGCCCTGCCCGCCTCGGCCCGCTCTGTCCCGCCGGCCCCGCTCGCTCACCCGCTCGGCCCACTGCAGCACGTTCTCCCGGGACACGCATTTGATGGCCACCTGCAAGCCATGGAGAGAGGGCGGCTGAGCTCCAGCCTTGCCTTGGCCCAGCCCCGGCCCTCCTGCCATGCCCGGCCTGCAGGCAACTTACCGGGCTACCGTCCGACAGGCGGGTCCCTGAGAAAACGGTGCCAAAGCCGCCGCTGCTCAGCTTCGGGCCCAGCTGGTACAGCTCCTGGAAGTCCTTTCTTTGCCCCGCGGACAAGACCGAGCCGTCAGCCTTGCCCCCGGGAACGCCCTGAGTGCCCGTCTGAGCCGCTCCCTGCTGTGCACCGGGCAGCGGCCGCCGCCCCGCAGCCATCGGGCCGGCCGGCGGCGCAGTCAGGGCACGGCGGCGCGCACCGGCGGCTGCAGGAGCCCCAGGGCGGCGGCCCGGGGCGGCACCGCCGCTGGCCCCGGCGTCGGTGGCTGCGCCCTGCTCTCCTGACGGCCGGGGCTACAGCCCGAGGCTGCGCACAGGGGGGTCCCAGCAGCATCTGCAAATCAGACAGGGGTTTTTAGAAGCTGTGGCATCAGCAGCTCTGAAAATAGCCAGAGACTAGGCTGCTCTCAGAAGCCCTGGCCTGGCCCGGGAATGCCCCTCAAGAGCCCCAGGGGAGCCTCAGACAGCTCCTCAGAGGATTTCACCTGTAGTCAGTGGCCAACTTGCAGCAGCTTTCTGGAGATGGAGGAACCTCCTGGGTCTCTCGAGGTTCGTCTCCACCACCAGGTGCACACTGGCCGGCACAGCGTCCTGGGAGCTGTGGACCAGCAACAGCTGGCTCCCGGGCACTTGCTGCTCCTCCAGCTGCTCCTGAGGTGGCTCTCCTCGGTCGGGCTGGGCTCCCACTTGGACAAGCAGGCTATCCCTGGCCACGTCAGCAGTCAGGGCAGCGCCCGTGTGGTTGCGCTCCGCGAGTCCAAGGGAGCTGTGAGACCTGTCCACAGGCTCTGCACCTTCAGCAGCCTGACAGGTCTCACGGAGCCTCTGCGAGGGATGGAGGCTGTCAGAGAGAGTGGAGGCTCCTGACAAGATAGGTGTTCTCTGACAGCCTGAGCCGTTTGCATGGATGGTGGATGTCTGCTGGTGTGCCATCCTTGCAAGGGTTGAGGCTCTCCCACGGATGGAGGATCTTTGTGGGAGCAGCCTTTTGGGGGGATGGAGGCTCCTGGAGGAGCTGGACGAGCCACAGCAGGGCAGATGGCCTTGCTTCACCAGCTCCTCCAGTTCATTCCACAGTGCCTGCCACATCCCCAAGTAGAGCGGCACTGATGTTCGGTTGCGAGCCCAGTGTGAGAGCATCAGCTTCAGCAGCTCTTGGGCCACTGCCACGCAGGGCCCGCAGCTGCTGGAGCTGTGCAGGGCACTCATGGGAGCACCTGGCCGCTTGCGGGGGGTCACCTGAGGCCTGGAAGACCTGGGAGCCACAGGGGCTCCTCGGTTCCTCCGTGAGCCTCTGGGCCAGACCCTGGGGTGCTTGCGCCTCCTTGGCGTCTGTGTCTGCCTCCGCCATGGTAGCCAGTGGCCAAGAGCCCACCAGATAGCCACAGCGGCCAGCAGCACGACAAGCACAGCCATTGGGACGCCACTGTCACACATGGCTACAGCGCGTCCCATCGCAGCTGCACTGGCAACCGTGGGGGCTGGCCCAAATTATATAGGCACGGTGATGTCACCAGTGCTGTTGCCAGGACAGCTGTGTGACATCACAGCCCTGCCTCACAGCAGCGCTCAGCACCAGCACCACAGGACAGAGGAATGGAATCCCTTGAGGCCCTTGAGGGCCCTTCTGGAGCAGAGTGGCTGGGAGGTTCTTGTCTAGGACACAGGGATGAGGAGGGCAACGGTGATGGGGTCACCTGAGGTGACACAGGAGCCCGGGTGTGCATTCCAAGGGCCCCCAGGTGGCAGGAACAGGGACGTTGCTCCTCTCCTGTAGGCTATGGGGTTCTAATTATTAAACTTCTCAGGGTTTATGCTCTCCAGGAGGCCCTGTGGGAAAGGCAGAGCTGCAGGCGGGACGGTTGGAAGTCGGCTGAGGGGTGAGAGGCAGTTGTGAGTGAGGAGAGGGTCACTCGTGTGACAGCTGGGAGTGAGGCTGTGATGGGCCGGAGGAACGTGTGGGCAGCAGCGCTGCAGCTGGCGAGCCACTGGGTGACCTTCTGCTGCTAAATCTCGGTTTGGTTCCAGCTATGTCATGTATAAATTTCAGATATAAATTGGGTGCTCTTTCTATAATAAACCATTTCCTTTGGATGCACAAAAGGGGTCCATGTTGCTTTGTTCCTACTGCTACACTCTCCAAAGCTGAAAGAACCCTTTGAAGTGGCACAAGTTCATTTCAGGTTGAGCCCTGACCAAACTCTTCCTCTTCCTTCCCCTGAAATGGGAGCGAGGAGGTCCTCCACTGCCTGTGGGCTGCCGGGGTTGTCTCCACCCCCTTCTCCCTTGGAGAGGGCCGGGGCTTTGCATTCTTTTTACAATTGACCCATTGGGAGACAAAATATCAGTCAAAGGCTCTGATGTGCTGTTCCGCTGGATTTCTTATTTTATTTTTCCACTTTTATTTTGCTGGGGATCATTTTTTATTTTGTTTTATTTTATTTTATTTTGTTTGTTTGTCCCAGTTGGTGAGGGGCGTGCTTGAGAAGGCTCTGTCCCTCTCACTTAGGGGGATGCTTGGGGAGTCCCTGTCCCTCTCACCCTGAAGGCTGACGGGGAGGGAGTGTGTCCAGCAGTGGAGGCACAGTGGTGCGAGGGACAGCAATCTTCAGTTTGGGATTTCTGGGGACAAGGCAGTAGCTCAACTCCCTGTTCTCTCTCTTTGGGCAACTTTCCTGCTCAGGCATTATTAACAGGTCTGCATGCCTTCCGAACTAGGTCCATCTTGACACACTGCTGAGGGAGAATAAAATTACCTAAACCAGCCATTTGCCAGGTCAGTCTAAAGTGAGACGTAAGTATTTTCGAGCATTGCAATCATAATCGTTCCCTTAGTCCCATGCGTGCTTCTGCCTCCTGCTCTACCAGATGGACAAAAGTGAGACCAAAACACCTTGGAAAACACCTCACTCTCCACCAGCCCTAATGTGACTGCAGATCACAACATGGTCCTCTGTCGTGATCCCAAGGTTCTCCTTTTTATTCCTAACTGTATAAGCAAACCCTCCCTAGACTTCACTCCCTAGGACAAATCTAGAGCAGCCAGGAGATGAATAACTACACCTGATATCCATACTTCCTTACATTTCTGAGGCTTCTTAGGCTCTGGAAAGCTGCTCTCAGTACTCTACAAACATTCGGTTTGCAGCTGAATTCCAGCTGTTCAGAGATCACAATGGAACCACTAAAACTAATAGATCAGAGTTAAAAAAGTGATGCCTGAACCACAGTTTCACAGGTTTGGAATTTCACAGGATTAAATTATTTTAAGGATCAGGATGTTTGAGACTGTGCCATGGGAAAGCTGGGGCCGAGCTGGTGATGAAACCTGGTGTGAGAGTGGGGGGCAACTGCCAAGGGCATGGGCGCAGGTCAGGGGCTGCAGTGGGACTGAGAGAGGGAACCCTGGATGGTCAGAATGAGAAGTTTCCTTAACAGCTGGACCTTTCCATGGCAAAAGAAGGTGAGCACTGCATGCACAGGGCACTCACTTCTGGTTTGTGGTAGTGTCTTGGTTTGAAGGACAGGTGTGTGCTGATGAAGGCAGGAGCCTCCCTTGGAATGGAGAATGGAAACCCCCTCCCTCCAAATTATTGTAATTCTGAATTTCAGGGGCTCTCAGGCACAGCTATGGGGATAGCAATAGCAGTTCTTTATGAGGAGAACTCCAGTAAGAGTGCAGCAATAGCAGCAGCAAGGCCAGTGGCAGAGTCCGAATCCCCCCTGCCCCTGTGGGTCAGGGTGTTGGCAGCAGAGCCATTCCAGGGGCTGCAGCCTCCTGCAGGGGCAGCTGTGGCTCTGCTGGAGCAGGGATCCTGCAGCAAGGGGCACATTGCCTGGGCAGGGCCAGTGGAGCTGTGGCTGGGCCTGCTCTCCCTCTGGGAATGCAGTGGCAAGGCTGAGTGCAGTGTGGCCAGGGGCAGAGGGGCTGCAGGCAGGAATGCTTGGCTCCTGGCCTGGCTGCAGCCTCTGCCAGGGGCTGGGCTCAGTTTATCAGCCCTGCAGGGACACTCAGTGGCCCAGGAGCAGAGAGAGCTCCTGCAGGGAGGATGGGTGCTGGCAGAGAGAAAGAAAACTGCCCCAGCTGCTTTGGCACAGCTGCCCCTGAGCAGAGGATGAGCACAGCCCCAGCCCAGCCCCAGTTTGAGCAGCTGCTGACAGAATCACAGACATTGTCTGACTTCATTCAAAGTTCAGTGTTGAACTACATGTATGTAGCTACAGTAAGCTGTAACTCTGGCCAGCCTCTGCAGCCTGGTCTGGCTGAGCAAACATTAACTCCTTCCTAATAGGGTCACTGTGGGCTGTGCTGAAACTCATCCACACAGCTCCCTTATTTAAAAAGCTCAAAGCATTCCTGTCTCTAGCCCCAGCCAGACACATTCCCAGAAGGACCTGCTGTTCATGGGCCAAAAGCCCAACATAAAATTTAAACACATTGCAACATTTTGAAAAAAAAATATGAAATTGCTATTCAAACTATAGCCTGTATGTGTTTTGTTTCCAGGCTACTTGGTCTTTTGCAATGCTATCTTAAGGTTTTGTAAATACTATTTCTTTCCCAATCTACCTGCATGCTAACATTTTCAAGCAATCTGAAACCACAGTTTGAAATGGTCTTTAAGTTCCTAAAATCTTTAAAACTCCTAATCGCCTTTTGAATATAGGTCTGATTGATTCAGAACTAGATCTACAATCAGAAATTAAGAGCTAAACATGTTTTTCATCTTAACTCTACCACCACATAGCTAACTCTACATTTATATAGTGCTCAGAGATGCAGTTAAGATTCGGTTTCAGAGAGGAAACAAAGCTAGAAAATACGCATTTAAAAATACATTCAATATTATGATGGAAATATTAAAAAATAAAATTGGCTGAAAAAAGAATTAAATTCCACTGCTAAAAAAGCACAAAGGATCTTGATGTGCACTGCAGTTGGTAGGAAAATGCCATCTTTCAGATTACTCATCCCCTTCAAGTACATTGGTTTGATTTAAAGTGTCCTGTTCTTACTCCACCAAATATTTAATTACTCATAAAAAAGAGTAACCATTTAAACAGAGGTGGTTTAAAGAACTCCAAGCTAATGACCAAAAGGGGCCTGATCATTGATGTCCTAGTGCTGTGGCCGGCCAGCTGCTGCCCACACGTTCCTCCGGCCCATCACAGCCTCACTCCCAGCTGTCACACGAGTGACCCTCTCCTCACTCACAACTGCCTCTCCACCCTCAGCCGACTTCCAACCGTCCCGCCTGCAGCTCTGCCTTTCCCACAGGGCCTCCTGGCGAGCATAAACCCTGAGAAGTTTAATAATTAGAACCCCATAGCCTGCAGGAGAGGAGCAACGTCCCTGTTCCTGCCACCTGGGGGCCCTTGGAATGCACACCCGGGCTCCTGTGTCACCTCAGGTGAGCCCAAGTGGCCGCCTCACTTTGAAAGGGCAGCTGTGCTTTCACTGTTGCATTTCTTGGCTTGCTGAAGCCCCTCCTACTGTACTACAGCCTGCACTGGAAGACACAAATCTCCCTATCCGGAGGAAAGGCATCAAAAGCCTGACAAAGGCTGAAGGGACCACTCGGGTTACTCCTCTTCGCACGAGGTTTCTTTAGCTGAAGTTGCTAACGAGGAGCAGACTTGACAGCCCAAAATATATTTAAAGTTCTTTTATTTTTCAAACTCGCAGTGCTGCGTGGGACCGAGGGTTTCTGGGAGTTGCAGAGGCTCCTGCAAGGCATCAGAAATGCCTGCCATGCATCCAGGGGTGGCGCAAGATCTCCCCCAGCTGCGGCCGGTCTGCCGGGTGCTTGGACAAACACCAGCGGATCAGATGTTGGCACTCTGGGGAGAGAAGCCAAGAAGCACTGGTCACTTGCAGAAGGCTCCTGCCCAGCTGCTCCCAGCACCTGCAGCATCCCGGCCACGCTGCGTGTGCCCAGAGCTGCCCTGTGCGGGAGAGCGGCACGGCAGGGCAAGCGCCACCGCCTTGTGCCCGGCGTGCCACCCTGAGCCCAGCATGGGCCACCTCCTGCAGCCAGCCCTGGAGGGCAGCTTGACCTCCATGGAGCTGCCCGGGGTCCGTGCTGGGCTGCATGCGGCCAGCGGCCCAAGCCTGCCTCGGGAGGCTGCACACCAACCTGGAGAGACCCACGGCTCGAAGAGGAGCGGGCCCGAAACGATGTCGATCTTCGAGTAGAAGGGCAGGAACCCGCAGACCATTTCGAACAGCAGCACGCCGAGGGACCAGACGGTCGCTGACGGGCCCTGGTAGCAGCCAAGGCCGATCGACTCGGGTGAGGAGTACAGCCATGTTCCTAGGGGAGACAGGCGGTGCTGTCCAGGCGCAGGCTGCTGCCTTCCAGAGCCTGGCGCCTTCCAGAAGCAGGGGCTGCTGTTGAGGTGGCCACAACTTCCCCCAAGGCCACCTTGCATGTCCAGGCCAAGTGGCCAAAGCCAAGAAATCCTTCTGCAAGGCAGAGAAGGCCCGCAGAGCAGCCCAAGCCCTCGCAGGCCTTCCAGGCCGAGGGGCCGGGACCTGGCTTTGGCAGCCCCTTGCTGTGGGCAGGGCCGGCAGCCGCTCCTGGGGCACAGCACCTGCCCCGTGCCACAGGGCAGCCGGCTGAACGCCGCTGCCCACAGCCCAGCAGGGAATGGGGCCCTGCAGTGCCCGGCGCTGGGAGCAGGGCTGTGCTGTGGGCTCACCTGCAAATTCTGTATAGGCCTGTTTCTGGAGGAAGGTGCCGCAACCGAAGTCAATGAGCTTCAGCTCCATGCTCTCCAGGTTCACGAGGATGTTCTCCGGCTTGATGTCCCGGTGCATGACGCCGCAGGCGGTGCAGTGCTGCACAGCCTCCAGCACGTGGCAGAAAAACCAGCGGCCAACTCCTCGCACAGGACGTTTTTCTCCTCCAGAAATTTGGAGAGATCCTGCGATGGCTCCGGACGCTCCATGACCAGCAAAAAGCCCGCAGGCAGCTCAAACCAGTCAAGAAGCTGGATGATGCTGCGGCAGCCAGAGCCCACCTTCTCCATCAGAGCAACCTCCATCGGAACACAGGTGCCGTCGGGCTGTGAGGAGGAGACCGCGCCTTCAGCAGACCGATGCTGCCCTGGGGCTGCTCTGGGCGCTGCCTGGGATGCCCTAGTGCCCCCTTGGGCAGCCTCCCTGGTGCTTGGGTTTCCTGCCGCCCAGGGCATGCTCGGCAGGTGCTCCCCCGCCTGTATCCCCCCCATCCCGGCGTTTGGCTTCCCCGCCATGCCCGCCATGCTCGGCCTCGCACGCTGAGCCCACGCCCGCTGCCCCCGCCATCCGCCCGCTCCCACTGCCAAGGCCCCGGGCTCAGCCCTGCCCGCCTCGGCCCGCTCTGTCCCGCCGGCCCCCGCTCGCTCACCCGCTCGGCCCACTGCAGCACGTTCTCCCGGGACACGCATTTGATGGCCACCTGCAAGCCATGGAGAGAGGGCGGCTGAGCTCCAGCCTTGCCTTGGCCCAGCCCCGGCCCTCCTGCCATGCCCGGCCTGCAGGCAACTTACCGGGCTACCGTCCGACAGGCGGGTCCCTGAGAAAACGGTGCCAAAGCCGCCGCTGCTCAGCTTCGGGCCCAGCTGGTACAGCTCCTGGAAGTCCTTTCTTTGCCCCGCGGACAAGACCGAGCCGTCAGCCTTGCCCCCGGAACGCCCTGAGTGCCCGTCTGAGCCGCTCCCTGCTGTGCACCGGGCAGCGGCCGCCGCCCCGCAGCCATCGGGCCGGCCGGCGGCGCAGTCAGGGCACGGCGGCGCGCACCGGCGGCTGCAGGAGCCCCAGGGCGGCGGCCCGGGGCGGCACCGCCGCTGGCCCCGGCGTCGGTGGCTGCGCCCTGCTCTCCTTGACGGCCGGGGCTACAGCCCGAGGCTGCGCACAGGGGGGTCCCAGCAGCATCTGCAAATCAGACAGGGGTTTTTAGAAGCTGTGGCATCAGCAGCTCTGAAAATAGCCAGAGACTAGGCTGCTCTCAGAAGCCCTGGCCTGGCCCGGGAATGCCCCTCAAGAGCCCCAGGGGAGCCTCAGACAGCTCCTCAGAGGATTTCACCTGTAGTCAGTGGCCAACTTGCAGCAGCTTTCTGGAGATGGAGGAACCTCCTGGGTCTCTCGAGGTTCGTCTCCACCACCAGGTGCACACTGGCCGGCACAGCGTCCTGGGAGCTGTGGACCAGCAACAGCTGGCTCCCGGGCACTTGCTGCTCCTCCAGCTGCTCCTGAGGTGGCTCTCCTCGGTCGGGCTGGGCTCCCACTTGGACAAGCAGGCTATCCCTGGCCACGTCAGCAGTCAGGGCAGCGCCCGTGTGGTTGCGCTCCGCGAGTCCAAGGGAGCTGTGAGACCTGTCCACAGGCTCTGCACCTTCAGCAGCCTGACAGGTCTCACGGAGCCTCTGCGAGGGATGGAGGCTGTCAGAGAGAGTGGAGGCTCCTGACAAGATAGGTGTTCTCTGACAGCCTGAGCCGCTTTGCATGGATGGTGGATGTCTGCTGGTGTGCCATCCTTGCAAGGGTTGAGGCTCTCCCACGGATGGAGGATCTTTGTGGGAGCAGCCTTTTGGGGGGATGGAGGCTCCTGGAGGAGCTGGACGAGCCACAGCAGGGCAGATGGCCTTGCTTCACCAGCTCCTCCAGTTCATTCCACAGTGCCTGCCACATCCCCAAGTAGAGCGGCACTGATGTTCGGTTTGCGAGCCCAGTGTGAGAGCATCAGCTTCAGCAGCTCTTGGGCCACTGCCACGCAGGGCCCGCAGCTGCTGGAGCTGTGCAGGGCACTCATGGGAGCACCTGGCCGCTTGCGGGGGGTCACCTGAGGCCTGGAAGACCTGGGAGCCACAGGGGCTCCTCGGTTCCTCCGTGAGCCTCTGGGCCAGACCCTGGGGTGCTTGCGCCTCCTTGGCGTCTGTGTCTGCCTCCGCCATGGTAGCCAGTGGCCAAGAGCCCACCAGATAGCCACAGCGGCCAGCAGCACGACAAGCACAGCCATTGGGACGCCACTGTCACACATGGCTACAGCGCGTCCCATCGCAGCTGCACTGGCAACCGTGGGGGCTGGCCCAAATTATATAGGCACGGTGATGTCACCAGTGCTGTTGCCAGGACAGCTGTGTGACATCACAGCCCTGCCTCACAGCAGCGCTCAGCACCAGCACCACAGGACAGAGGAATGGAATCCCTTGAGGCCCTTGAGGGCCCTTCTGGAGCAGAGTGGCTGGGAGGTTCTTGTCTAGGACACAGGGATGAGGAGGGCAACGGTGATGGGGTCACCTGAGGTGACACAGGAGCCCGGGTGTGCATTCCAAGGGCCCCCAGGTGGCAGGAACAGGGACGTTGCTCCTCTCCTGTAGGCTATGGGGTTCTAATTATTAAACTTCTCAGGGTTTATGCTCTCCAGGAGGCCCTGTGGGAAAGGCAGAGCTGCAGGCGGGACGGTTGGAAGTCGGCTGAGGGGTGAGAGGCAGTTGTGAGTGAGGAGAGGGTCACTCGTGTGACAGCTGGGAGTGAGGCTGTGATGGGCCGGAGGAACGTGTGGGCAGCAGCGCTGCAGCTGGCGAGCCACTGGGTGACCTTCTGCTGCTAAATCTCGGTTTGGTTCCAGCTATGTCATGTATAAATTTCAGATATAAATTGGGTGCTCTTTCTATAATAAACCATTTCCTTTGGATGCACAAAAGGGGTCCATGTTGCTTTGTTCCTACTGCTACACTCTCCAAAGCTGAAAGAACCCTTTGAAGTGGCACAAGTTCATTTCAGGTTGAGCCCTGACCAAACTCTTCCTCTTCCTTCCCCTGAAATGGGAGCGAGGAGGTCCTCCACTGCCTGTGGGCTGCCCGGGGTTGTCTCCACCCCCTTCTCCCTTGGAGAGGGCCGGGGCTTTGCATTCTTTTTACAATTGACCCATTGGGAGACAAAATATCAGTCAAAGGCTCTGATGTGCTGTTCCGCTGGATTTCTTATTTTATTTTTCCACTTTTATTTTGCTGGGGATCATTTTTTATTTTGTTTTATTTTATTTTATTTTGTTTGTTTGTCCCAGTTGGTGAGGGGCGTGCTTGAGAAGGCTCTGTCCCTCTCACTTAGGGGGATGCTTGGGGAGTCCCTGTCCCTCTCACCCTGAAGGCTGACGGGGAGGGAGTGTGTCCAGCAGTGGAGGCACAGTGGTGCGAGGGACAGCAATCTTCAGTTTGGGATTTCTGGGGACAAGGCAGTAGCTCAACTCCCTGTTCTCTCTCTTTGGGCAACTTTCCTGCTCAGGCATTATTAACAGGTCTGCATGCCTTCCGAACTAGGTCCATCTTGACACACTGCTGAGGGAGAATAAAATTACCTAAACCAGCCATTTGCCAGGTCAGTCTAAAGTGAGACGTAAGTATTTTCGAGCATTGCAATCATAATCGTTCCCTTAGTCCCATGCGTGCTTCTGCCTCCTGCTCTACCAGATGGACAAAAGTGAGACCAAAACACCTTGGAAAACACCTCACTCTCCACCAGCCCTAATGTGACTGCAGATCACAACATGGTCCTCTGTCGTGATCCCAAGGTTCTCCTTTTTATTCCTAACTGTATAAGCAAACCCTCCCTAGACTTCACTCCCTAGGACAAATCTAGAGCAGCCAGGAGATGAATAACTACACCTGATATCCATACTTCCTTACATTTCTGAGGCTTCTTAGGCTCTGGAAAGCTGCTCTCAGTACTCTACAAACATTCGGTTTGCAGCTGAATTCCAGCTGTTCAGAGATCACAATGGAACCACTAAAACTAATAGATCAGAGTTAAAAAAGTGATGCCTGAACCACAGTTTCACAGGTTTGGAATTTCACAGGATTAAATTATTTTAAGGATCAGGATGTTTGAGACTGTGCCATGGGAAAGCTGGGGCCGAGCTGGTGATGAAACCTGGTGTGAGAGTGGGGGGCAACTGCCAAGGGCATGGGCGCAGGTCAGGGGCTGCAGTGGGACTGACAGAGGGAACCCTGGATGGTCAGAATGAGAAGTTTCCTTAACAGCTGGACCTTTCCATGGCAAAAGAAGGTGAGCACTGCATGCACAGGGCACTCACTTCTGGTTTGTGGTAGTGTCTTGGTTTGAAGGACAGGTGTGTGCTGATGAAGGCAGGAGCCTCCCTTGGAATGGAGAATGGAAACCCCCTCCCTCCAAATTATTGTAATTCTGAATTTCAGGGGCTCTCAGCACAGCTATGGGGATAGCAATAGCAGTTCTTTATGAGGAGAACTCCAGTAAGAGTGCAGCAATAGCAGCAGCAAGGCCAGTGGCAGAGTCCGAATCCCCCTGCCCCTGTGGGTCAGGGTGTTGGCAGCAGAGCCATTCCAGGGGCTGCAGCCTCCTGCAGGGGCAGCTGTGGCTCTGCTGGAGCAGGGATCCTGCAGCAAGGGGCACATTGCCTGGGCAGGGCCAGTGGAGCTGTGGCTGGGCCTGCTCTCCCTCTGGGAATGCAGTGGCAAGGCTGAGTGCAGTGTGGCCAGGGGCAGAGGGGCTGCAGGCAGGAATGCTTGGCTCCTGGCCTGGCTGCAGCCTCTGCCAGGGGCTGGGCTCAGTTTATCAGCCCTGCAGGGACACTCAGTGGCCCAGGAGCAGAGAGAGCTCCTGCAGGGAGGATGGGTGCTGGCAGAGAGAAAGAAAACTGCCCCAGCTGCTTTGGCACAGCTGCCCCTGAGCAGAGGATGAGCACAGCCCCAGCCCAGCCCCAGTTTGAGCAGCTGCTGACAGAATCACAGACATTGTCTGACTTCATTCAAAGTTCAGTGTTGAACTACATGTATGTAGCTACAGTAAGCTGTAACTCTGGCCAGCCTCTGCAGCCTGGTCTGGCTGAGCAAACATTAACTCCTTCCTAATAGGGTCACTGTGGGCTGTGCTGAAACTCATCCACACAGCTCCCTTATTTAAAAAGCTCAAAGCATTCCTGTCTCTAGCCCCAGCCAGACACATTCCCAGAAGGACCTGCTGTTCATGGGCCAAAAGCCCAACATAAAATTTAAACACATTGCAACATTTTGAGAAAAAAAATATGAAATTGCTATTCAAACTATAGCCTGTATGTGTTTTGTTTCCAGGCTACTTGGTCTTTTGCAATGCTATCTTAAGGTTTTGTAAATACTATTTCTTTCCCAATCTACCTGCATGCTAACATTTTCAAGCAATCTGAAACCACAGTTTGAAATGGTCTTTAAGTTCCTAAAATCTTTAAAACTCCTAATCGCCTTTTGAATATAGGTCTGATTGATTCAGAACTAGATCTACAATCAGAAATTAAGAGCTAAACATGTTTTTCATCTTAACTCTACCACCACATAGCTAACTCTACATTTATATAGTGCTCAGAGATGCAGTTAAGATTCGGTTTCAGAGAGGAAACAAAGCTAGAAAATACGCATTTAAAAATACATTCAATATTATGATGGAAATATTAAAAAATAAAATTGGCTGAAAAAAGAATTAAATTCCACTGCTAAAAAAGCACAAAGGATCTTGATGTGCACTGCAGTTGGTAGGAAAATGCCATCTTTCAGATTACTCATCCCCTTCAAGTACATTGTTTGATTTAAAGTGTCCTGTTCTTACTCCACCAAATATTTAATTACTCATAAAAAAGAGTAACCATTTAAACAGAGGTGGTTTAAAGAACTCCAAGCTAATGACCAAAAGGGGCCTGATCATTGATGTCCTAGTGCTGTGGCCGGCCAGCTGCTGCCCACACGTTCCTCTGGCCCATCACAGCCTCACTCCCAGCTGTCACACGAGTGACCCTCTCCTCACTCACAACTGCCTCTCACCCCTCAGCCGACTTCCAACCGTCCCGCCTGCAGCTCTGCCTTTCCCACAGGGCCTCCTGGGAGCATAAACCCTGAGAAGTTTAATAATTAGAACCCCATAGCCTGCAGGAGAGGAGCAACGTCCCTGTTCCTGCCACCTGGGGGCCCTTGGAATGCACACCCGGGCTCCTGTGTCACCTCAGGTGAGCCCAAGTGGCCGCCTCACTTTGAAAGGGCAGCTGTGCTTTCACTGTTGCATTTCTTGGCTTGCTGAAGCCCCTCCTAGCTGTACTACAGCCTGCACTGGAAGACACAAATCTCCCTATCCGGAGAAAGGCATCAAAAGCCTGACAAAGGCTGAAGGGACCACTCGGGTTACTCCTCTTCGCACGAGGTTTCTTTAGCTGAAGTTGCTAACGAGGAGCAGACTTGACAGCCCAAAATATATTTAAAGTTCTTTTATTTTTCAAACTCGCAGTGCTGCGT
Source organism: Sitta carolinensis (assembly GCA_032173965.1). Lineage (NCBI taxonomy): Eukaryota > Metazoa > Chordata > Aves > Passeriformes > Sittidae > Sitta > Sitta carolinensis. Next base: position 7,423,911 of record CM063292.1, read on the forward strand.
GGGACCGAGGGTTTCTGGGAGTTGCAGAGGCTCCTGCAAGCATCAGAAATGCCTGCCATGCATCCAGGGGTGGCGCAAGATCTCCCCCAGCTGCGGCCGGTCTGCCGGTGCTTGGACAAACACCAGCGGATCAGATGTTGGCACTCTGGGGAGAGAAGCCAAGAAGCACTGGTCACTTGCAGAAGGCTCCTGCCCAGCTGCTCCCAGCACCTGCAGCATCCCGCCACGCTGCGTGTGCCCAGAGCTGCCCTGTGCGGGAGAGCGGCACGGCAGGGCAAGCGCCACCGCCTTGTGCCCGGCGTGCCACCCTGAGCCCAGCATGGGCCACCTCCTGCAGCCAGCCCTGGAGGGCAGCTTGACCTCCATGGAGCTGCCCGGGGTCCGTGCTGGGCTGCATGCGGCCAGCGGCCCAAGCCTGCCTCGGAGGCTGCACACCAACCTGGAGAGACCCACGGCTCGAAGAGAAGCGGGCCCGAAACGATGTCGATCTTCGAGTAGAAGGGCAGGAACCCGCAGACCATTTCGAACAGCAGCACGCCGAGGGACCAGACGGTCGCTGACGGGCCCTGGTAGCAGCCAAGGCCGATCGACTCGGGTGAGGAGTACAGCCATGTTCCTAGGGAGACAGGCGGTGCTGTCCAGGCGCAGGCTGCTGCCTTCCAGAGCCTGGCGCCTTCCAGAAGCAGGGGCTGCTGTTGAGGTGGCCACAACTTCCCCCAAGGCCACCTTGCATGTCCAGGCCAAGTGGCCAAAGCCAAGAAACCTTCTGCAAGGCAGAGAAGGCCCGCAGAGCAGCCCAAGCCCTCGCAGGCCTTCCAGGCCAAGGGGCCGGGACCTGGCTTTGGCAGCCCCTTGCTGTGGGCAGGGCCGGCAGCCGCTCCTGGGGCACAGCACCTGCCCCGTGCCACAGGGCAGCCGGCCTGAACGCCGCTGCCCACAGCCCAGCAGGGAATGGGGCCCTGCAGTGCCCGGCGCTGGGAGCAGGCTGTGCTGTGGGCTCACCTGCAAATTCTGTATAGGCCTGTTTCTGGAGGAAGGTGCCGCAACCGAAGTCAATGAGCTTCAGCTCCATGCTCTCCAGGTTCACGAGGATGTTCTCCGGCTTGATGTCCCGGTGCATGACGCCGCAGGCGGTGCAGTGCTGCACAGCCTCCAGCACGTGGCAGAAAAACCAGCGCGCCAACTCCTCGCACAGGACGTTTTTCTCCTCCAGAAATTTGGAGAGATCCTGCGATGGCTCCGGACGCTCCATGACCAGCAAAAAGCCCGCAGGCAGCTCAAACCAGTCAAGAAGCTGGATGATGCTGCGGCAGCCAGAGCCCACCTTCTCCATCAGAGCAACCTCCATCGGAACACAGGTGCCGTCGGGCTGTGAGGAGGAGACCGCGCCTTCAGCAGACCCGATGCTGCCCTGGGGCTGCTCTGGGCGCTGCCTGGGATGCCCTAGTGCCCCCTTGGGCAGCCTCCCTGGTGCTTGGGTTTCCTGCCGCCCAGGGCATGCTCGGCAGGTGCTCCCCCGCCTGTATCCCCCCCATCCCGGCGTTTGGCTTCCCCGCCATGCCCCCCATGCTCGGCCTCGCACGCTGAGCCCACGCCCGCTGCCCCCGCCATCCGCCGCCTCCCACTGCCAAGGCCCCGGGCTCAGCCCTGCCCGCCTCGGCCCGCTCTGTCCCGCCGCGCCCGCTCGCTCCAACCCGCTCGGCCCACTGCAGCACGTTCTCCCGGACACGCATTTGATGGCCACCTGCAAGCCATGGAGAGAGGCGGCTGAGCTCCAGCCTTGCCTTGGCCCAGCCCCGGCCCTCCTGCCATGCCCGGCCTGCAGGCAACTTACCGGGCTACCGTCCGACAGGCGGGTCCCTGAGAAAACGGTGCCAAAGCCGCCGCTGCTCAGCTTCGGGCCCAGCTGGTACAGCTCCTGAAGTCCTTTCTTTGCCCCGCGGACAAGACCGAGCCGTCAGCCTTGCCCCCGGGAACGCCCCGAGTGCCCGTCTGAGCCGCTCCCTGCTGTGCACCGGGCAGCGGCTGCCGCCACCGCAGCCATCGGCCGGCCGCGGCGCAGTCAGGGCACGGCGGCGCGCACCGGCGGCTGCAGGAGCCCCAGGGCGGCGGCCCGGGGCGGCACCGCCGCTGGCCCCGGCGTCGGTGGCTGCGCCCTGCTCTCCTTGACGGCCGGGGCTACAGCCCGAGGCTGCGCACAGGGGGGTCCCAGCAGCATCTGCAAATCAGACAGGGGTTTTTAGAAGCTGTGGCATCAGCAGCTGTGAAAATAGCCAGAGACTAGGCTGCGTCAGAAGCCCTGGCCTGGCCCGGGAATGCCCCTCAAGAGCCCCAGGGGAGCCTCAGACAGCTCCTCAGAGGATTTCACCTGTAGTCAGTGGCCAACTTGCAGCAGCTTTCTGGAGATGGAGGAACCTCCTGGGTCTCTCGAGGTTCGTCTCCACCACCAGGTGCACACTGGCCGGCACAGCGTCCTGGGAGCTGTGGACCAGCAACAGCTGGCTCCCGGGCACTTGCTGCTCCTCCAGCTGCTCCTGAGGTGGCTCTCCTCGGTCGGGCTGGGCTCCCACTTGGACAAGCAGGCTATCCCTGGCCACGTCAGCAGTCAGGGCAGCGCCCGTGTGGTTGCGCTCCGCGAGTCCAAGGAGCTGTTGAGACCTGTCCACAGGCTCTGCACCTTCAGCAGCCTGACAGGTCTCACGGAGCCTCTGCGAGGGATGGAGGCTGTCAGAGAGAGTGGAGGCTCCTGACAAGATAGGTGTTCTCTGACAGCCTGAGCCGCTTTGCATGGATGGTGGATGTCTGCTGGTGTGCCATCCTTGCAAGGGTTGAGGCTCTCCCACGGATGGAGGATCTTTGTGGGAGCAGCCTTTGGGGGATGGAGGCTCCTGGAGGAGCTGGACGAGCCACAGCAGGGCAGATGGCCTTGCTTCACCAGCTCCTCCAGTTCATTCCACAGTGCCTGCCACATCCCCAAGTAGAGCGGCACTGATGTTCGGTTGCGAGCCCAGTGTGAGAGCACAGCTTCAGCAGCTCTTGGGCCACTGCCACGCAGGGCCCGCAGCTGCTGGAGCTGTGCAGGCACTCATGGGAGCACCTGCCGCTTGCGGGGGGTCACCTGAGGCCTGGAAGACCTGGGAGCCCAAGGGGCTCCTCGGTTCCTCCGTGAGCCTCTGGGCCAGACCCTGGGGTGCTTGCGCCTCCTTGGCGTCTGTGTCTGCCTCCGCCATGGTAGCCAGTGGCCAAGAGCCCACCAGATAGCCACAGCGGCCAGCAGCACGACAAGCACAGCCATTGGGACGCCACTGTCACACATGGCTACAGCGCGTCCCATCGCAGCTGCACTGGCAACCGTGGGGCTGGCCCAACTTATATAGCACGGTGATGTCACCAGTGCTGTTGCCAGGACAGCTGTGTGACATCACAGCCCTGCCTCACAGCAGCGCTCAGCACCAGCACCACAGGACAGAGGAATGGAATCCCTTGAGGCCCTTGAGGGCCCTTCTGGAGCAGAGTGGCTGGGAGGTTCTTGTCTAGGACACAGGGATGAGGAGGCAACGGTGATGGGGTCACCTGAGGTGACACAGGAGCCCGGGTGTGCATTCCAAGGGCCCCCAGGTGGCAGGAACAGGACGTTGCTCCTCTCCTGTAGGCTATGGGGTTCTAATTATTAAACTTCTCAGGTTTATGCTCTCCAGGAGGCCCTGTGGGAAAGGCAGAGCTGCAGGCGGGACGGTTGGAAGTCGGCTGAGGGGTGAGAGGCAGTTGTGAGTGAGGAGAGGGTCACTCGTGTGACAGCTGGGAGTGAGGCTGTGATGGCCGGAGGAACGTGTGGGCAGCAGCGCTGCAGCTGGCGAGCCACTGGGTGACCTTCTGCTGCTAAATCTCGGTTTGGTTCCAGCTATGTCATGTATAAATTTCAGATATAAATTGGGTGCTCTTTCTATAATAAACCATTTCCTTTGGATGCACAAAAGGGGTCCATGTTGCTTGTTCCTACTGCTACACTCTCCAAAGCTGAAAGAACCCTTTGAAGTGGCACAAGTTCATTTCAGGTTGAGCCCTGACCAAACTCTTCCTCTTCCTTCCCCTGAAATGGGAGCGAGGAGTCCTCCACTGCCTGTGGGCTGCCCGGGGTTGTCTCCACCCCCTTCTCCCTTGGAGAGGGCCGGGCTTTGCATTCTTTTTACAATTGACCCATTGGAGACAAAATATCAGTCAAAGGCTCTGATGTGCTGTTCCGCTGGATTTCTTATTTATTTTTCCACTTTTATTTTGCTGGGGATCATTTTTTATTTTGTTTTATTTTATTTTATTTTGTTTGTTTGTCCCAGTTGGTGAGGGGCGTGCTTGAGAAGGCTCTGTCCCTCTCACTTAGGGGATGCTTGGGAGTCCCTGTCCCTCTCACCCTGAAGGCTGACGGGGAGGAGTGTGTCCAGCAGTGGAGGCACAGTGGTGCGAGGGACAGCAATCTTCAGTTTGGGATTTCTGGGGACAAGGCAGTAGCTCAACTCCCTGTTCTCTCTCTTTGGGCAACTTTCCTGCTCAGGCATTATTAACAGGTCTGCATGCCTTCCGAACTAGGTCCATCTTGACACACTGCTGAGGGAGAATAAAATTACCTAAACCAGCCATTTGCCAGTCAGTCTAAAGTGAGACGTAAGTATTTTCGAGCATTGCAATCATAATCGTTCCCTTAGTCCCATGCGTGCTTCTGCCTCCTGCTCTACCAATGGACAAAAGTGAGACCAAAACACCTTGGAAAACACCTCACTCTCCACCAACCCTAATGTGACTGCAGATCACAACATGGTCCTCTGTCGTGATCCCAAGGTTCTCCTTTTTATTCCTAACTGTATAAGCAAACCCTCCCTAGACTTCACTCCCTAGGACAAATCTAGAGCAGCCAGGAGATGAATAACTACACCTGATATCCATACTTCCTTACATTTCTGAGGCTTCTTAGGCTCTGGAAAGCTGCTCTCAGTACTCTACAAAACATTTGGTTTGCAGCTGAATTCCAGCTGTTCAGAGATCACAATGGAACCACTAAAACTAATAGATCAGAGTTAAAAAAGTGATGCCTGAACCACAGTTTCACAGGTTTGGAATTTCACAGATTAAATTATTTTAAGGATCAGGATGTTTGAGACTGTGCCATGGAAAGCTGGGGCCGAGCTGGTGATGAAAACCTGGTGTGAGAGTGGGGGCAACTGCCAAGGGCATGGCGCAGGTCAGGGGCTGCAGTGGGACTGACAGAGGGAACCCTGGATGGTCAGAATGAGAAGTTTCCTTAACAGCTGGACCTTTCCATGGCAAAAGAAGGTGAGCACTGCATGCACAGGGCACTCACTTCTGGTTTGTGGTAGTGTCTTGGTTTGAAGGACAGGTGTGTGCTGATGAAGGCAGGAGCCTCCCTTGGAATGGAGAATGGAAACCCCCTCCCTCCAAATTATTGTAATTCTGAATTTCAGGGGCTCTCAGGCACAGCTATGGGGATAGCAATAGCAGTTCTTTATGAGGAAACTCCAGTAAGAGTGCAGCAATAGCAGCAGCAAGGCCAGTGGCAGAGTCCAATCCCCCTGCCCCTGTGGGTCAGGGTGTTGGCAGCAGAGCCATTCCAGGGGCTGCAGCCTCCTCAGGCAGCTGTGGCTCTGCTGGAGCAGGGATCCTGCAGCAAGGGGCACATTGCCTGGCAGGGCCATGGAGCTGTGGCTGGGCCTGCTCTCCCTCTGGGAATGCAGTGGCAAGGCTGAGTGCAGTGTGCCAGGGCAGAGGGCTGCAGGCAGGAATGCTTGCTCCTGGCCTGGCTGCAGCCTCTGCCAGGGGCTGGGCTCAGTTTATCAGCCCTGCAGGGACACTCAGTGGCCCAGGAGCAGAGAGAGCTCCTGCAGGAGGATGGGTGCTGGCAGAGAGAAAGAAAACTGCCCCAGCTGCTTTGGCACAGCTGCCCTGAGCAGAGGATGAGCACAGCCCCAGCCCAGCCCCAGTTTGAGCAGCTGCTGACAGAATCACAGACATTGTCTGACTTCATTCAAAGTTCAGTGTTGAACTACATGTATGTAGCTACAGTAAGCTGTAACTCTGGCCAGCCTCTGCAGCCTGGTCTGGCTGAGCAAACATTAACTCCTTCCTAATAGGGTCACTGTGGCTGTGCTGAAACTCATCCACACAGCTCCCTTATTTAAAAAAGCTCAAAGCATTCCTGTCTCTACCCCAGCCAGACACATTCCCAGAAGGACCTGCTGTTCATGGGCCAAAAGCCCAACATAAAATTTAAACACATTGCAACATTTTGAAAAAAAATATGAAATTGCTATTCAAACTATACCCTGTATGTGTTTTGTTTCCAGGCTACTTGGTCTTTTGCAATGCTATCTTAAGGTTTTGTAAATACTATTTCTTTCCCAATCTACCTGCATGCTAACATTTTCAAGCAATCTAAAACCCACAGTTTGAAATGGTCTTTAAGTTCCTAAAAATCTTTAAAACTCCTAATCGCCTTTTGAATATAGGTCTGATTGATTCAGAACTAGATCTACAATCAGAAATTAAGAGCTAAACATGTTTTTCATCTTAACTCTACCACCACATAGCTAACTCTACATTTATAATAGTGCTCAGAGATGCAGTTAAGAATTCGGTTTCAGAGAGGAAACAAAGCTAGAAAATACGCATTTAAAAATACATTCAATATTATGATGGAAATATTAAAAAATAAAATTGGCTGAAAAAAGAATTAAATTCCACTGCTAAAAAAGCACAAAGGATCTTGATGTGCACTGCAGTTGGTAGGAAAATGCCATCTTTCAGATTACTCATCCCCTTCAAGTACATTGGGTTTTATTTAAAGTGTCCTGTTCTTACTCCACCAAATATTTAATTACTCATAAAAAAGATAACCATTAAACAGAGGTGGTTTAAAGAACTCCAAGCTAATGACCAAAAGGGGCCTGATCATTGATGTCCTAGTGCTGTGGCCGGCCAGCTGCTGCCCACACGTTCCTCCGGCCCATCACAGCCTCACTCCCAGCTGTCACAAAGAGTGACCCTCTCCTCACTCACAACTGCCTCTCACCCCTCAGCCGACTTCCAACCGTCCCGCCTGCAGCTCTGCCTTTCCCACAGGGCTCCTGGCGAGCATAAACCCTGAGAAGTTTAATAATTAGAACCCATAGCCTGCAGGAGAGGAGCAACGTCCCTGTTCCTGCCACCTGGGGCCCTTGGAATGCACACCCGGCTCCTGTGTCACCTCAGGTGAGCCCAAGTGGCCGCCTCACTTTGAAAGGGCAGCTGTGCTTTCACTGTTGCATTTCTTGGCTTGCTGAAGCCCCTCCTAGCTGTACTACAGCCTGCACTGGAAGACACAAATCTCCCTATCCGGAGGAAAGGCATCAAAAGCCTGACAAAGGCTGAAGGGACCACTCGGGTTACTCCTCTTCGCACGAGGTTTACTTTAGCTGAAGTTGCTAACGAGGAGCAGACTTGACAGCCCAAAATATATTTAAAGTTCTTTTATTTTTCAAACTCGCAGTGCTGCGTGGGACCGAGGGTTTCTGGGAGTTGCAGAGGCTCCTGCAAGGCATCAGAAATGCCTGCCATGCATCCAGGGGTGGCGCAAGATCTCCCCCAGCTGCGGCCGGTCTGCCGGGTGCTTGGACAAACACCAGCGGATCAGATGTTGGCACTCTGGGGAGAGAAGCCAAGAAGCACTGGTCACTTGCAGAAGGCTCCTGCCCAGCTGCTCCCAGCACCTGCAGCATCCCGGCCACGCTGCGTGTGCCCAGAGCTGCCCTGTGCGGGAGAGCGGCACGGCAGGGCAAGCGCCACCGCCTTGTGCCCGGCGTGCCACCCTGAGCCCAGCATGGGCCACCTCCTGCAGCCAGCCCTGGAGGGCAGCTTGACCTCCATGGAGCTGCCCGGGGTCCGTGCTGGGCTGCATGCGGCCAGCGGCCCAAGCCTGCCTCGGAGGCTGCACACCAACCTGGAGAGACCCACGGCTCGAAGAGAAGGGGCCCGAAACGATGTCGATCTTCGAGTAGAAGGGCAGGAACCCGCAGACCATTTCGAACAGCAGCACGCCGAGGGACCAGACGGTCGCTGACGGGCCCTGGTAGCAGCCAAGGCCGATCGACTCGGGTGAGGAGTACAGCCATGTTCCTAGGGGAGACAGGCGGTGCTGTCCAGGCGCAGGCTGCTGCCTTCCAGAGCCTGGCGCCTTCCAGAAGCAGGGGCTGCTGTTGAGGTGGCCACAACTTCCCCCAAGGCCACCTTGCATGTCCAGGCCAAGTGGCCAAAGCCAAGAAATCCTTCTGCAGGCAGAGAAGGCCCGCAGAGCAGCCCAAGCCCTCGCAGGCCTTCCAGGCCGAGGGGCCGGGACCTGGCTTTGGCAGCCCTTGCTGTGGGCAGGGCCGGCAGCCGCTCCTGGGGCACAGCACCTGCCCCGTGCCACAGGGCAGCCGGCTGAACGCCGCTGCCCACAGCCCAGCAGGGAATGGGGCCCTGCAGTGCCCGGCGCTGGGAGCAGGGCTGTGCTGTGGGCTCACCTGCAAATTCTGTATAGGCCTGTTTCTGGAGGAAGGTGCCGCAACCGAAAGTCAATGAGCTTCAGCTCCATGCTCTCCAGGTTCACGAGGATGTTCTCCGGCTTGATGTCCCGTGCATGACGCCGCAGGCGGTGCAGTGCTGCACAGCCTCCAGCACGTGGCAGAAAAACCAGCGCGCCAACTCCTCGCACAGGACGTTTTTCTCCTCCAGAAATTTGGAGAGATCCTGCGATGGCTCCGGACGCTCCATGACCAGCAAAAAGCCGCAGGCAGCTCAAACCAGTCAAGAAGCTGGATGATGCTGCGCAGCCAGAGCCCACCTTCTCCATCAGAGCAACCTCCATCGGAACACAGGTGCCGTCGGGCTGTGAGGAGGAGACCGCGCCTTCAGCAGACCCGATGCTGCCCTGGGGCTGCTCTGGGCGCTGCCTGGGATGCCCTAGTGCCCCCTTGGGCAGCCTCCCTGGTGCTTGGGTTTCCTGCCGCCCAGGCATGCTCGGCAGGTGCTCCCCCGCCTGTATCCCCCCCATCCCGGCGTTTGGCTTCCCCGCCATGCCCGCCATGCTCGGCCTCAAGCACGCTGAGCCCACGCCCGCTGCCCCCGCCATCCCCGCCTCCCACTGCCAAGGCCCCGGCTCAGCCCTGCCCCCTCGGCCCGCTCTGTCCCGCCGGCCCCGCTCGCTCACCCGCTCGGCCCACTGCAGCACGTTCTCCCGGGACACGCATTTGATGGCCACCTGCAAGCCATGGAGAGAGGGCGGCTGAGCTCCAGCCTTGCCTTGGCCCAGCCCCGGCCCTCCTGCCATGCCCGGCCTGCAGGCAACTTACCGGGCTAACCGTCCGACAGGCGGGTCCCTGAGAAAACGGTGCCAAAGCCGCCGCTGCTCAGCTTCGGGCCCAGCTGGTACAGCTCCTGAAGTCCTTTCTTTGCCCCGCGGACAAGACCGAGCCGTCAGCCTTGCCCCCGGAACGCCCCGAGTGCCCGTCTGAGCCGCTCCCTGCTGTGCACCGGGCAGCGGCCGCCGCCCCGCAGCCATCGGGCCGGCCGGCGGCGCAGTCAGGCACGGCGGCGCGCACCGGCGGCTGCAGGAGCCCCAGGGCGGCGGCCCGGGGCGGCACCGCCGCTGGCCCCGGCGTCGGTGGCTGCGCCCTGCTCTCCTTGACGGCCGGGGCTACAGCCCGAGGCTGCGCACAGGGGGGTCCCAGCAGCATCTGCAAATCAGACAGGGGTTTTTAGAAGCTGTGGCATCAGCAGCTGTGAAAATAGCCAGAGACTAGGCTGCTGTCAGAAGCCCTGGCCTGGCCCGGGAATGCCCCTCAAGAGCCCCAGGGGAGCCTCAGACAGCTCCTCAGAGGATTTCACCTGTAGTCAGTGGCCAACTTGCAGCAGCTTTCTGGAGATGGAGGAACCTCCTGGGTCTCCTCGAGGTTCGTCTCCACCACCAGGTGCACACTGGCCGGCACAGCGTCCTGGGAGCTGTGGACCAGCAACAGCTGGCTCCCGGGCACTTGCTGCTCCTCCAGCTGCTCCTGAGGTGGCTCTCCTCGTCGTCGGGCTGGGCTCCCACTTGGACAAGCAGGCTATCCCTGGCCACGTCAGCAGTCAGGGCAGCGCCCGTGTGGTTGCGCTCCGCGAGTCCAAGGGAGCTGTGAGACCTGTCCACAGGCTCTGCACCTTCAGCAGCCTGACAGGTCTCACGGAGCCTCTGCGAGGGATGGAGGCTGTCAGAGAGAGTGGAGGCTCCTGACAAGATAGGTGTTCTCTGACAGCCTGAGCCGCTTGCATGGATGGTGGATGTCTGCTGGTGTGCCATCCTTGCAAGGGTTGAGGCTCTCCCACGGATGGAGGATCTTTGTGGGAGCAGCCTTTTGGGGGGATGGAGGCTCCTGGAGGAGCTGGACGAGCCACAGCAGGGCAGATGCCTTGCTTCACCAGCTCCTCCAGTTCATTCCACAGTGCCTGCCACATCCCCAAGTAGAGCGGCACTGATGTTCGGTTTGCGAGCCCAGTGTGAGAGCATCAGCTTCAGCAGCTCTTGGGCCACTGCCACGCAGGGCCCGCAGCTGCTGGAGCTGTGCAGGGCACTCATGGGAGCACCTGGCCGCTTGCGGGGGGTCACCTGAGGCCTGGAAGACCTGGGAGCCACAGGGGCTCCTCGGTTCCTCCGTGAGCCTCTGGGCCAGACCCTGGGGTGCTTGCCCTCCTTGGCGTCTGTGTCTGCCTCCGCCATGGTAGCCAGTGGCCAAGAGCCCACCAGATAGCCACAGCGGCCAGCAGCACGACAAGCACAGCCATTGGGACGCCACTGTCACACATGGCTACAGCGCGTCCCATCGCAGCTGCACTGGCCAACCGTGGGGGCTGGCCCAACTTATATAGGCACGGTGATGTCACCAGTGCGTTGCCAGGACAGCTGTGTGTACATCACAGCCCTGCCTCACAGCAGCGCTCAGCACCAGCACCACAGGACAGAGGAATGGAAAATCCCTTGAGGCCCTTAGGGCCTTCTGGAGCAGAGTGGCTGGGAGGTTCTTGTCCTAGGACACAGGGATGAGGAGGGCAACGGTGAATGGGGTCACCTGAGGTGACACAGGAGCCCGGGTGTGCATTCCAAGGGCCCCCAGGTGGCAGGAACAGGGACGTTGCTCCTCTCCTGTAGGCTATGGGGTTCTAATATTAAAACTTCTCAGGGTTATGCTCTCCAGAGGCCCTGTGGGAAAGGCAGAGCTGCAGGCGGGAACGGTTGGAAGTCGGCTGAGGGGTGAGAGGCAGTTGTGAGTGAGGAGAGGTCACTCGTGTGACAGCTGGGAGTGAGGCTGTGATGGGCCGAGAGGAACGTGTGGGCAGCAGCGCTGCAGCTGGCGAGCCACTGGGTGACCTTCTGCTGCTAAATCTCGGTTTGGTTCCAGCTATGTCATGTATAAATTTCAGATATAAATTGGGTGCTCTTTCTATAATAAACCATTTCCTTTGGATGCACAAAAGGGGGTCCATGTTGCTTTGTTCCTACTGCTACACTCTCCAAAGCTGAAAGAACCCTTGAAGTGGCACAAGTTCATTTCAGGTTGAGCCCTGACCAAACTCTTCCTCTTCCTTCCCCTGAAATGGGAGCGAGGAGGTCCTCCACTGCCTGTGGGCTGCCCGGGTTGTCTCCACCCCCTTCTCCCTTGGAGAGGGCCGGGGCTTTGCATTCTTTTTACAATTGACCCATTGGGAGACAAAATATCAGTCAAAGGCTCTGATGTGCTGTTCCGCTGGATTTCTTATTTTATTTTTCCACTTTTATTTTGCTGGGGATCATTTTTTATTTTGTTTTATTTATTTTTATTTTGTTTGTTTGTCCCAGTTGGTGAGGGGCGTGCTTGAGAAGGCTCTGTCCCTCTCACTTAGGGGGATGCTTGGGAGTCCCTGTCCCTCTCACCCTGAAGGCTGACGGGGAGGGAGTGGTCCAGCAGTGGAGGCACAGTGGTGCGAGGGACAGCAATCTTCAGTTTGGGATTTCTGGGGACAAGGCAGTAGCTCAACTCCCTGTTCTCTCTCTTTGGGCAACTTTTCCTGCTCAGGCATTATTAACAGGTCTGCATGCCTTCCGAACTAGGTCCATCTTGACACATGCTGAGGGAGAATAAAATTACCTAAACCAGCCATTTGCCAGGTCAGTCTAAAGTGAGACGTAAGTATTTTCGAGCATTGCAATCATAATCGTCTCCCTTAGTCCCATGCGTGCTTCTGCCTCCTGCTCTACAGATGGACAAAAGTGAGACCAAAACACCTTGAAAACACCTCACTCTCCACCAGCCCTAATGTGACTGCAGATCACAACATGGTCCTCTGTCGTGATCCCAAGGTTCTCCTTTTTATTCCTAACTGTATAAGCAAACCCTCCCTAGACTTCACTCCCTAGGACAAATCTAGAGCAGCCAGGAGATGAATAACTACACCTGATATCCATACTTCCTTACATTTCTGAGGCTTCTTAGGCTCTGGAAAGCTGCTCTCAGTACTCTACAAACATTCGGTTTGCAGCTGAATTCCAGCTGTTCAGAGATCACAATGGACACCACTAAACTAATAGATCAGAGTTAAAAAAGTGATGCCTGAACCACAGTTTTCACAGGTTTGGAATTTCACAGGATTAAATTTATTTTAAGGATCAGGATGTTTGAGACTGTGCCATGGGAAAGCTGGGCCGAGCTGGTGATGAAACCTGGTGTGAGAGTGGGGGGCAACTGCCAGGGCATGGGCGCAGGTCAGGGGCTGCAGTGGGACTGACAGAGGGAACCCGGATGGTCAGAATGAGAAGTTTCCTTAACAGCTGGACCTTTCCATGGCAAAAGAAGGTGAGCACTGCATGCACAGGGCACTCACTTCTGGTTTGTGGTAGTGTCTTGGTTTGAAGGACAGGTGTGTGCTGATGAAGGCAGGAGCCTCCCTTGGAATGGAGAATGGAAACCCCCTCCCTCCAAATTATTGTAATTCTGACTTTCAGGGCTCTCAGGCACAGCTATGGGGATAGCAATCAGTCTTTATGAGGAGAACTCCCGTAAGAGTGCAGCAATAGCAGCAGCAAGCCAGTGGCGAGTCCGAATCCCCCCTGCCCCCGTGGGTCAGGGTGTTGGCAGCAGAGCCATTCCAGGGCTGCAGCTCCTGAGGCAGGGGCTGCTGTTGAGGTGGCCACAACTTCCCCCAAGGCCACCTTGCATGTCCAGGCCAAGTGGCCAAAGCCAAGAAACCTTCTGCAAGGCAGAGAAGGCCCGCAGAGCAGCCCAAGCCCTCGCAGGCCTTCCAGGCCGAGGGGCCGGGACCTGGCTTTGGCAGCCCCTTGCTGTGGGCAGGGCCGGCAGCCGCTCCTGGGGCACAGCACCTGCCCCGTGCCACAGGGCAGCCGGCTGAACGCCGCTGCCCACAGCCCAGCAGGGAATGGGGCCCTGCAGTGCCCGGCGCTGGGAGCAGGGCTGTGCTGTGGGCTCACCTGCAAATTCTGTATAGGCCTGTTTCTGGAGGAAGGTGCCGCAACCAAAGTCAATGAGCTTCAGCTCCATGCTCTCCAGGTTCACGAGGATGTTCTCCGGCTTGATGTCCCGGTGCATGACGCCGCAGGCGGTGCAGTGCTGCACAGCCTCCAGCACGTGGCAGAAAAACCAGCGCGCCAACTCCTCGCACAGGACGTTTTTCTCCTCCAGAAATTTGGAGAGATCCTGCGATGGCTCCGGACGCTCCATGACCAGCAAAAATCCTCAGGCAGCTCAAACCAGTCAAGAAGCTGGATGATGCTGCGGCAGCCAGAGCCCACCTTCTCCATCAGAGCAACCTCCATCGGAACACAGGTGCCGTCGGGCTGTGAGGAGGAGACCGCGCCTTCAGCAGACCCGATGCTGCCCTGGGGCTGCTCTGGGCGCTGCCTGGGATGCCCTAGTGCCCCCTTGGGCAGCCTCCCTGGTGCTTGGGTTTCCTGCCGCCCAGGGCATGCTCGGCAGGTGCTCCCCCTGCCTGTATCCCCCCCATCCCGGCGTTTGGCTTCCCCGCCATGCCCGCCATGCTCGGCCTCGCACGCTGAGCCCACGCCCGCTGCCCCCGCCATCCGCCGCCTCCCACTGCCAGGGCCCCGGGCTCAGCCCTGCCCGCCTCGGCCCGCTCTGTCCCGCCGGCCCCGCTCGCTCACCCGCTCGGCCCACTGCAGCACGTTCTCCCGGGACACGCATTTGATGGCCACCTGCAAGCCATGGAGAGAGGGCGGCTGAGCTCCAGCCTTGCCTTGGCCCAGCCCCGGCCCTCCTGCCATGCCCGGCCTGCAGGCAACTTACCTGGGCTACCGTCCGACAGGCGGGTCCCTGAGAAAACGGTGCCAAAGCCGCCGCTGCTCAGCTTCGGGCCCAGCTGGTACAGCTCCTGTAAGTCCTTTCTTTGCCCCGCGGACAAGACCGAGCCGTCAGCCTTGCCCCCGGGAACGCCCCGAGTGCCCGTCTGAGCCGCTCCCTGCTGTGCACCGGGCAGCGGCCGCCGCCCCGCAGCCATCGGGCCGGCCGGCGGCGCAGTCAGGGCACGGCGGCGCGCACCGGCGGCTGCAGGAGCCCCAGGGCGGCGGCCCGGGCGGCACCGCCGCTGGCCCCGGCGTCGGTGGCTGCGCCCTGCTCTCCTTGACGGCCGGGGCTACAGCCCGAGGCTGCGCACAGGGGGGTCCCAGCAGCATCTGCAAATCAGACAGGGGTTTTTAGAAGCTGTGGCATCAGCAGCTCTGAAAATAGCCAGAGACTAGGCTGCTCTCAGAAGCCCTGGCCTGGCCCGGGAATGCCCCTCAAGAGCCCCAGGGGAGCCTCAGACAGCTCCTCAGAGGATTTCACCTGTAGTCAGTGGCCAACTTGCAGCAGCTTTCTGGAGATGGAGGAACCTCCTGGGTCTCTCGAGGTTCGTCTCCACCACCAGGTGCACACTGGCCGGCACAGCGTCCTGGGAGCTGTGGACCAGCAACAGCTGGCTCCCGGGCACTTGCTGCTCCTCCAGCTGCTCCTGAGGTGGCTCTCCTCGGTCGGGCTGGGCTCCCACTTGGACAAGCAGGCTATCCCTGGCCACGTCAGCAGTCAGGGCAGCGCCCGTGTGGTTGCGCTCCGCGAGTCCAAGGGAGCTGTGAGACCTGTCCACAGGCTCTGCACCTTCAGCAGCCTGACAGGTCTCACGGAGCCTCTGCGAGGGATGGAGGCTGTCAGAGAGAGTGGAGGCTCCTGACAAGATAGGTGTTCTCTGACAGCCTGAGCCGCTTGCATGGATGGTGGATGTCTGCTGGTGTGCCATCCTTGCAAGGGTTGAGGCTCTCCCACGGATGGAGGATCTTTGTGGGAGCAGCCTTTTGGGGGGATGGAGGCTCCTGGAGGAGCTGGACGAGCCACAGCAGGGCAGATGGCCTTGCTTCACCAGCTCCTCCAGTTCATTCCACAGTGCCTGCCACATCCCCAAGTAGAGCGGCACTGATGTTCGGTTGCGAGCCCAGTGTGAGAGCATCAGCTTCAGCAGCTCTTGGGCCACTGCCACGCAGGGCCCGCAGCTGCTGGAGCTGTGCAGGGCACTCATGGGAGCACCTGGCCGCTTGCGGGGGGTCACCTGAGGCCTGGAAGACCTGGGAGCCACAGGGGCTCCTCGGTTCCTCCGTGAGCCTCTGGGCCAGACCCTGGGGTGCTTGCGCCTCCTTGGCGTCTGTGTCTGCCTCCGCCATGGTAGCCAGTGGCCAAGAGCCCACCAGATAGCCACAGCGGCCAGCAGCACGACAAGCACAGCCATTGGGACGCCACTGTCACACATGGCTACAGCGCGTCCCATCGCAGCTGCACTGGCAACCGTGGGGGCTGGCCCAACTTATATAGGCACGGTGATGTCACCAGTGCTGTTGCCAGGACAGCTGTGTGACATCACAGCCCTGCCTCACAGCAGCGCTCAGCACCAGCACCACAGGACAGAGGAATGGAATCCCTTGAGGCCCTTGAGGGCCCTTCTGGAGCAGAGTGGCTGGGAGGTTCTTGTCTAGGACACAGGGATGAGGAGGGCAACGGTGATGGGGTCACCTGAGGTGACACAGGAGCCCGGGTGTGCATTCCAAGGGCCCCCAGGTGGCAGGAACAGGGACGTTGCTCCTCTCCTGTAGGCTATGGGGTTCTAATTATTAAACTTCTCAGGGCTTATGCTCTCCAGGAGGCCCTGTGGGAAAGGCAGAGCTGCAGGCGGGACGGTTGGAAGTCGGCTGAGGGGTGAGAGGCAGTTGTGAGTGAGGAGAGGGTCACTCGTGTGACAGCTGGGAGTGAGGCTGTGATGGGCCGGAGGAACGTGTGGGCAGCAGCGCTGCAGCTGGCGAGCCACTGGGTGACCTTCTGCTGCTAAATCTCGGTTTGGTTCCAGCTATGTCATGTATAAATTTCAGATATAAATTGGGTGCTCTTTCTATAATAAACCATTTCCTTTGGATGCACAAAAGGGGGTCCATGTTGCTTTGTTCCTACTGCTACACTCTCCAAAGCTGAAAGAACCCTTTGAAGTGGCACAAGTTCATTTCAGGTTGAGCCCTGACCAAACTCTTCCTCTTCCTTCCCCTGAAATGGGAGCGAGGAGGTCCTCCACTGCCTGTGGGCTGCCCGGGGTTGTCTCCACCCCCTTCTCCCTTGGAGAGGGCCGGGGCTTTGCATTCTTTTTACAATTGACCCATTGGGAGACAAAATATCAGTCAAAGGCTCTGATGTGCTGTTCCGCTGGATTTCTTATTTTATTTTTCCACTTTTATTTTGCTGGGGGTCATTTTTTATTTTGTTTTATTTATTTTATTTTGTTTGTTTGTCCCAGTTGGTGAGGGGCGTGCTTGAGAAGGCTCTGTCCCTCTCACTTAGGGGGATGCTTGGGGAGTCCCTGTCCCTCTCACCCTGAAGGCTGACGGGGAGGAGTGTGTCCAGCAGTGGAGGCACAGTGGTGCGAGGGACAGCAATCTTCAGTTTGGGATTTCTGGGGACAAGGCAGTAGCTCAACTCCCTGTTCTCTCTCTTTGGGCAACTTTCCTGCTCAGGCATTATTAACAGGTCTGCATGCCTTCCGAACTAGGTCCATCTTGACACACTGCTGAGGGAGAATAAAATTACCTAAACCAGCCATTTGCCAGGTCAGTCTAAAGTGAGACGTAAGTATTTTCGAGCATTGCAATCATAATCGTTCCCTTAGTCCCATGCGTGCTTCTGCCTCCTGCTCTACCAGATGGACAAAAGTGAGACCAAAACACCTTGGAAAACACCTCACTCTCCACCAGCCCTAATGTGACTGCAGATCACAACATGGTCCTCTGTCGTGATCCCAAGGTTCTCCTTTTTATTCCTAACTGTATAAGCAAACCCTCCCTAGACTTCACTCCCTAGGACAAATCTAGAGCAGCCAGGAGATGAATAACTACACCTGATATCCATACTTCCTTACATTTCTGAGGCTTCTTAGGCTCTGGAAAGCTGCTCTCAGTACTCTACAAACATTCGGTTTGCAGCTGAATTCCAGCTGTTCAGAGATCACAATGGAACCACTAAAACTAATAGATCAGAGTTAAAAAAGTGATGCCTGAACCACAGTTTCACAGGTTTGGAATTTCACAGGATTAAATTATTTTAAGGATCAGGATGTTTGAGACTGTGCCATGGGAAAGCTGGGGCCGAGCTGGTGATGAAACCTGGTGTGAGAGTGGGGGGCAACTGCCAAGGGCATGGGCGCAGGTCAGGGGCTGCAGTGGGACTGACAGAGGGAACCCTGGATGGTCAGAATGAGAAGTTTCCTTAACAGCTGGACCTTTCCATGGCAAAAGAAGGTGAGCACTGCATGCACAGGGCACTCACTTCTGGTTTGTGGTAGTGTCTTGGTTTGAAGGACAGGTGTGTGCTGATGAAGGCAGGAGCCTCCCTTGGAATGGAGAATGGAAACCCCCTCCCTCCAAATTATTGTAATTCTGAATTTCAGGGGCTCTCAGGCACAGCTATGGGGATAGCAATAGCAGTTCTTTATGAGGAGAACTCCAGTAAGAGTGCAGCAATAGCAGCAGCAAGGCCAGTGGCAGAGTCCGAATCCCCCCTGCCCCTGTGGGTCAGGGTGTTGGCAGCAGAGCCATTCCAGGGGCTGCAGCCTCCTGCAGGGGCAGCTGTGGCTCTGCTGGAGCAGGGATCCTGCAGCAAGGGGCACATTGCCTGGGCAGGGCCAGTGGAGCTGTGGCTGGGCCTGCTCTCCCTCTGGGAATGCAGTGGCAAGGCTGAGTGCAGTGTGGCCAGGGGCAGAGGGGCTGCAGGCAGGAATGCTTGGCTCCTGGCCTGGCTGCAGCCTCTGCCAGGGGCTGGGCTCAGTTTATCAGCCCTGCAGGGACACTCAGTGGCCCAGGAGCAGAGAGAGCTCCTGCAGGGAGGATGGGTGCTGGCAGAGAGAAAGAAAACTGCCCCAGCTGCTTTGGCACAGCTGCCCCTGAGCAGAGGATGAGCACAGCCCCAGCCCAGCCCCAGTTTGAGCAGCTGCTGAAACAATCCATGCTGCTGGGCACAGCTGGCACTGCAGCACAGGACGGGTCCCACCCTGTACCTCAGCTCTGTTACAGCTGCAAATGTGCTGAGGTTGTCCTCAACCCCTTCATTTATGTCATTGTTGAGTACATTAAATTATTGCCAGTAGAGACTCCTCAGGGTCACCTATGTCACTGATGTCCATCAGAACAGAGCCTCTGACACCCTCTGGAGGTGACTGCCGAACCAATTCCTCACCCACCTGAAGTCCACCCATCCAATCCATCTCCCTCCAGTCTAGAGAAGAGGACGCTGCATGGAATCACACCAAAGGCTTCACAGGAGTTCAGATAAATGGATCTGTAGCCCTTCCCTTGTCACTTGTGGAGTCAGTCCATCCGAGGAGGCCACTGAGTGATCCTTGGTGCTGGAGAAGGCAAGACAGTGCCCTGAGCCCAGCCAAGAAGTGGCAAACCCTGCAGAAGGTGCACGGCTTTCTGCTGCTGCCCTTGCTGAAACAGGCTGCACCTTCTCTGCCAGGATGAGCCCAGAGTCTCTCCATTACTGAGGCAGAACTGCCAAGGTGAAAAGTGATCTGGGACAGGCTGCATAGCCTGCAGTCAGAATATCTGCCGTGAGATTTCCATCAGTTTCATGAGCTCCAAAGCACATCAGCTTCCTGCAGAATACAAACAGCCCCAGTAAGGTATTCTGACAATGAATGGAGACAAATTTCAGGTTTTTTTCTAGACAAGAAAGTTTTGAAGTTTCCTTATTCAGAGAATTACCTGCCAGGTGCTGTTTCATCTTATAAAATGGGATTGCAGCTCAGGTATTTTACTGTAGTTATCATGGATGTAGGTCAGTACAAAGAAAACATTATGACAGACAAAAAAATAGGGCTTTAAAGATCAAATTGCAAGCCATCAAAATTCTGCTTTCAAATCTTCTGATGACCAGGACTCCTCAGGTTTTTATAGCAAATCACTGTTTATTTAGTGCTTAAAATTTTGTCAGATAAATCAAGCCAAGAAAAGAAAATAAACCCCAGAAGTATTGAGGATAACAACGTTACCAGAAATTTATGTAAAGATATGATGCATTCTCTTTCACTGAGACTGGTTGTTTCTGAAAACTTTATTTGTTCAGCCACAAGGGTTGAGAAAGAAGGTCAGACTGATCTCATAGTTTTTGGGTAATAAAAATCATGAAACTGAGAAAATATTTGTATCAGACATGTCTGGTTTCAACACATCCTTTGGTGACACAGGCAATCCCATTGGAGACACACGTACATAAGTGTGGCTGTAATCACTAAGGTGAAAAGCAAGGGAGAATTGGTTTTGATAAATTAGGGAGGCCACAGGGAAAGGCAAGAGAGTCAGATTCCCATTGAATGGCTGGATCAGTGGAGGCTGTGGAGCAGAGGGTCAGGGAAGACCAGAATTCATCTGCTCAGGCTGCTAGCACAATTCTGCCCAGAGCACAGGGAGTTGGATACCACAGCTATTAGTGAGTAGGAACAGGAGGCCTTTGAAAGAGAGACAGGGAAAATAAAGGACTTTTGATGAGTCCTGTAGAGGATATCTATTTTCAGTTTAAAACTCAACTTAATCTGCATTAATGTATGCTGCTTTGTAATAATACAGCAACTTTTGGTTGATGCAATACCTGTTCTTTAGCACAGAGACAAGTGCAGCTGTTTGAATTGTTCTGCCAGCCAGGGCTTTCATGAGATAGATTTTGTGTGGCACTGTGGAGTGATTTATGTGTGTAAGCAAAGTCAGGAGAAAGTCATAGATTTTAGTATTCTCTAGTACTTTCTTTAACGTGAGCAATACTTTCTGTCCTGTTTCTTTGATGTACTGGATGCTCGATATCGCTGGCAATATAAATTCTTGCTTCAATCTTATTTACATAGACAGAAGTTATGTAGTGACAAGGTCCCTTCAAGGCTTGAATGGTTTGTTAATAACATGTACTAAATAGCATCTGGTATCAATCTTGTCCTACAGACATGCCTGTAGTGATTTAAAGCTTTCATTCTTTGAATTCAAAATCTAATTTTTAATGCACTTTCTGTCAGCTGTCTTCACAGCTTTCAAATGAGATTCTGTCATCGTGACATATTCACAGATACACTGAAATTTAACCAGAAAAAAATGAAATAAAACTTCTCATGTCTAAACAAAATGCCTATTTATTTTCATATAAATATTTTTGATTGTTATTGGCTTTCAGTTATTTACTGATATAGAAATCAGTACTATTTATTTACTCAATGGTAAAAAGAACTTAACTGCTTGTGTTACTTGGATATGACTACTTAATTGTTGTTACTATTAGTTAAATGAAAAATAATCATAAACTTTCAGTTCTAGATGAACTTATCTGTAGAGCCCTCAGTTAGCAATTTTACCTGCAAAGCCAGGCAGCAAACTGCTCCATGGATCTTATGCTTCCTTTGTTTCCTACTCAACTGCAAAATCCATGTATTTAAAAGCAGAAAGAGGGTAGCATTAGAAAATCTGTCACTGGAGGATGCCCATGGGAAATTGTGTTTCAAACTGATACCTTTCTCTTCACTGACACTTCCATCTGAGCAGCCATTCTAAAATCGATTTGATATTCAATGAAAATTAGACAGCATCAGTTTGGGAAAGTCCTGAGCTGGAGCTATTGCCAGTTTTGAACCTGTGCAGCGAGTTGGGTATTGGAAAGAATGCCTTTAAACTGCTGTGAAGACATCCTTGGCAAGGCTGGTGATGGTTTTCTTGAGTTTTGAATATTTTAGATTAACACAGAGACTAAACAGCTACGTTGTCTACACTTACAGGCAGTTTCAAGGAAAAAACAAACACAACATTTCCTTAAGGACCCAGCCTTTAGGAAGGGTAAGGAAAAAGAATTCCTAGATAAACTAAATGAAATGTAACACATTTAAATGAAACGAAACACAGCAGTTGTGACACCCTGTGGAAGGAAAGACAAGGCTACTTTGGCTGCCCTTACCCACCCCCAGCTACAACCTGACGTTAAACTGAAAGGAGGAACCAGGAGGATTCTCTTCCCTCTTCAGTGGCCTTCCAAGCCTTTTGTCCAGCAAAGATTGGCAGTCCCAGAAAAGACACCAGTTGCCATCTGAGCTGTCTGGGCTGCCCTTGGGAGAAGTTTGGGAGCTCCAGTCTGTGTGGTTCATCCAGTGGCAAAGGCAGGGCTGGGCAAAGAAGCCACAGCCTCGCCAGCCCAGCTGCCACGAGGGAAGGAGGGGCTCTGACACAGGTCTCCAACACAGTGACAAGTGCCAAGAAGACTTTTCCTGGAGTTAACAAAGAAATGGACACATCCAAATCCCATTGCTGAATCTGGTGGATGTGGAGCTGCTTGGAGTCTTGGACTTGGTGGTGATGTTTAACAGTCATGTGTTACCTTAATATGTCATCCTTCATTGAAGGGTATCAAAATGCTTTACAAACTTCTGTTATGTCTCAAAATGCACTAAGGAACTTTATTTTCCTTTTTGCAGGTGACTGTACCTAGCAGGCACACAGTCACAGTCACAGTGACACTCAAGTCCCAGTGACAGACTCAGACTCTGAATATAACCTGTCTCTCATTCATCTCTGGTTACTGTAGCACAGTTTCTCACTGCGTTGAAAAAAATGGTAGAATAAATAAGTTTTTGTTCCTACAAGTTACTGCTGGTCTTAACTTTACCTTAGTTCACATTACTTATTATATTTGCTTGCTTGTTTTGTAGAACATTAAAACACGGGCAGAATAAAAGCATAAACCAGCTGGATACAGGGCTGCTAAAGCAGATTATCAAAACTGACAGAGAATGTAAGAGTAAGATACAAATAAGGCCATTGAGAAATAAGAATGAAGAGCAATATCTTTATTTTCAAATGGATTGTTACAGGAGAGGCCAGAGGGACCTTGAGGCTGCTGAAAGGGATATGAGGGATAACACAAGGGATGTGGGATCGTTTCCCAGGATTACCTCCTCATGCCATCCACACTGGCTGCCCTTTTAAACTCCACACACAGCCTTCTGGGGATGTCATACCTTTTTCTGAGATGATAGATACACCTTTTGGGGATTAATTAAATTATATAATCTGGGAACACTTCCATTTTCTTCCTGCCTGATCTCCATCTTCCCTCTGTATCCTTGTGAATTTCTCTCACCACTTCAGACACTCTTCTGAAGTTTGTCCTGCTTAACTCAGCACCTTTAATTCTTAGTTCTTTAGTTCTACATTTTGTCCCTTCTTGTGTATGTAATATCTAGAAAGTGTTGGGAAATAATTACCTTTTTGCCATTTACATGGACTTCTGTCATGCCCAGGTCTTCTCTGTGGGGCTCAGAACTCAACCTGAAGACATCCAAGAGATTCTGGTAGCTCTGAAGAGCCCAATTCAGCAAAGCATCCAAATGTCTGAGCCTGGATGAGTTCCCCATTACTAAATTAATTCCCCAGAGTTACCAGTTTTAACTTTTGCTATAATTTTTCTAACACTCAGTAATTTTCTAGCAATTTTTTTTCCCCTCAAGTTTAATTATGCTATCTCAGCTGGACTTCCTCTGAAGTCTCTCTAATAGCTGCCCTCGAGAGTTCACTCTGAGCTATTCTCTGTGTTTATGGCAGACAAATAAGGAAACACACCTACAAATTCCACTAAAGAGTCAAACTTTAGCTGGGATTTATAAGGGTGGATGAGCAGCATGGGTTGATGTGGTAAAACCTGCATTACTGCAGACTTTTAGGGTGAGTTTGATGCCTTCAGTCCAGCTTTACCTTGGCAGGAGGGTAAGACATCCCCTCTTATATTGTGCTTCTCTAAAAAAGATTATGACAAATCATCCTTTACTCATTGAAGTCTCATGCAGATTTCTCTGTAGCACTCCATTGTACAGATCTTCCAGGAATCCCTGCCCTGATATCATTCCATACATATAACTTTAACTGCACAAGGCTTTGCCTCTCCTACACTGTCTTATCTTCTTTCTTTCATCTGACAATAAAGTTTCTACAATAACAATGTCTTTTATTCTGTTGTGAATTTAAATTCTTTCTTTTCCAGCTTTGATTTCACACACAAATGCTGCCTTTTATCCAGGACTGGTCCATGAAGAAGGCAGGTATGAAGAGTCTCTGGCTTATTAAAACATTGATGTGTTAGTGGAAAATGTGCTTTGCTTTTGAGAAAGCCATAAAGAAGTTATAATTTAGAGATTAGCTGCTCAATAAGGAGGATGTTGAATATTTCTCATCTCTCATCAACTCAGTATCAATTGTTATCGCTTCAATATCAATTGTTATCTTTTTTTCCTGCGCTTTCCATTTTATGTGTAATTATTATTCATCATAGTTATGAAGTGTGAATTATGAATTATTCATGAATTAATGAATAGCTTAAAATTTGAAATTTAACATCCAAAATACATTAATTCTGTGTTGCTCATTTGCAGCCAGACCTCTGGTTTCTGCACTGTTCTTTGTCTCCTGTTTGCCATGACAATGTCTTGCTGCTCTTGTCTTTGTCATTTGTGTGGTACAACACAAATAATCCCAAGGAAAGATCCTGAAGTTTCTTAGGGAATTCTGCATGGCTTAGTTGATGATGGTCAGAACCATTCTGAATAAACTTTAAAAATAAACTATGAGAAGGAATTCATGAAACTTGACTCAACAGAAAATGGGGAGTTTTATTTATATATTCTTTTTTCATTATTATTTCAATTCAGAATTTTTTCTTGGAAGTGAAAAACTATCAGCTTTTTCTGGGTTTTACCTAGTGGAAAAAATGGAGAATTCCAAGGTGATGGAATATTCATATTTCATTCAAGCACAGGTGAAATATTCAGGTCCTGTAACCTATATTTAAGATTCCCTCATCAGGCATACTAAAGCCATTTCCCTGGTTTATTTTGCTTAGACAGAATTTAGTGATGAAGATTAATTTATCCAAGCACATAAATGTGTTTCAGGTAATTCTCCCAGCAAACCCAGCATCATTAAGATCTCCAGAGCCTTATCATTAACTTCTCTCTCATGGTGCTGAGTTTACCATTATGAACTGGCAAAATTCAGGTAGGCTGAATAAAACAAATACATTTGCCCAATTTTGGATCAATACCTGTTGTTTTGTTCTTTAGCTCAATAAGCATTAATACTTAATCATCTTTAGACAGGAAATGCTTCTATGGCTCTCACTTGGTGTTAAGCAAAAGAACATTAATTATTGGGTGTAAAGCCCGTTAGATTTTCCTTCCACAGAATATTCCTGTGGGAAGGCTTGGAGCAAGAGACATTATTTCAGCAGTTTTACCGTTGTGCATCCTTAGTTTTAATTGCCACAATCCACCATTTACAAACTTACATGGATCATGTTTACAGCTGAGCAACTGTGCTTCTGCCTTCTGCACATTTACATTTATAAACTTCCCTTTCCAACTGTCTCTTGTGCAATAACGAAATTTATTAACTCTGATGAATTTTCACTAACTTTTCTGTAAGACAGCACCAACATTTTACAGAGAATTTTCATAGTGGCAATTATCACAATTTCTGATTACTGTGAACTTGTATTAGCCTTTTTTCAGTATAAAAATGAAATGAAAGCCCTAAGGGATGCACATATAATATTCAAGATTTTATCACTTTAAGGACTTGCTACAAATTGCGTAAAAGGAAACTCTGCACCTTCTCAAGGCACAAGGTTTTAATAATTTTTACATTTCTTTTATGAAGAGATTTCTTTGCATCTAAAATAACCTTTAAGTGTTTGCAGGATCAAAATTACTTACTTTTTGCTTCCTTTTCATAACTATTTTTAATATTGTGTTCTTTCTTTATTTTCTGTAAACTATATTAACTCTGGTTTTACAGGAACCAGGGCTCTGGAGCTCCTTAAGCAGTTCCTGTGTGTTTGGCACAGACAGACTCCACCAAAGATTTTGTTCCACCTCCCATTTTAAGGGCTGCACAGGGGCTGTTTTGACACAATTCCCACAAAAGCCATTTCCTTTTTCTAAGAAAGAAGCCCCACAGAATAATGCCTGGTTCTACCTTGTTTTTTTTTTTTTTTGTTTGTTTTTTTTACTTATTGGGAGATTTTCCAAAACCAGAGAGGAACTGAAGCTACACCTTCATCCCTCCTGATCAAGCCATTCAGCTTGTAGAGTGTTTGATACCTGGCTCTTTCCTTATCTCTGAACATAATTTAAAACTTTATTCTTAATTTTGCATATTATGAGCATCTACCAAGGATACTGCTAGAACTATAATACAGGTCAACTCTCTGGCACATCCCACAACATATTTTATTACTTACACAGTCTTTGTTATGAAAAAAACATTCTCTATTAGTGTATAGTAAGAAGTAATTTTAAGTATAAATGGCTTTTTTAAAGATGTAGCATCATCTTCTTTTCATTGCCTGCCATACTGATAGGAGAAGAGCAGATGCTCAGGCAAGATTCAATTCACCTTAATTTGTTCAAGCTTAATTAGCAGCTGGGATGCATCTGGCAAATAAACATGAAAATAGTGACAGCCTGAGTTAAAGGGAAAAAGTAAAAGGCTTTTGTTCATTAACCACATGTTCTTTGTTGTGAGCATTATGTGCTGAAGGCAAAATCATTTTTAAACTCTTCTTTTTTTTTGGTAGAGGATTGAAGCCCTCCTAGCCACAGCTTCCTTGCCTGTGTTCTTGTGCAGGTGAGTCCTGTGAAAACAGGAGCAGTGCCCCTGTGAGATGTTCCTGCACAGGTAAATGCTTGTACCATCACAGCTCAAATATATGGCCTAAGCTTGTACAAACAGAAGAGAGCAGTTTCTTCAAGAATTAGGTAGGCAAAATGGACCCCTTGAGATGTAATTAGGAATTATTTACAGCCCTGAATAATGATCATGCAGTATCTTGCACAAAGCAAAATAAGCAAAGGCAATTCTGAAGAGATCCCTGCTGCCATTAAATATGTGACTAACTAGCAAAATGAGGGGCATAACAATAAGAAATGTGCAATGTCTTTGCAGTAGTCCTGGTTCCAAAGCTCCTGCCTATATAAATTCCAAAGTTGGGCAGTAGTTGTTGCTGAGTAAGTGACGAAAGTAGCAGGGGTTTTTTTGAAGTGGAACTGTTGAGAACATAAGATTCCTTGTGTTCACTTCAAAGTAGGATTTTTGGACAATAATGAAGAGTAGAGAAGGGGCAGGATTAAACACTGTTTAGCAGAATGCTAATCAAGCCAAGTAACAGTTCCTGATGTAACCCAGAACAAGGCTTTGGCAGGTGACAAAGTGAGAGAGAAAGGGACTCTGCTGCCTGGGGCTTTAATTTCCCAAACTTGGCTGTATCATATGAAAAATTAAAAAATCTTTTTTCCTTATTATTTATGTAAAACCAACCATGACATCTTCAGCCTAAAAAAAAATTAAAAATCCACTCAAAATCTTAGATTCCCACTTTCATATTTTATATTGAAGAATCCCATAAATTTAAGAATCTAAGAGTTGAAGAATCCTATGGTTTTTGACACACCAGGATGCAGTAAATCTTATTATCAGGTCAATGCAATGCTAGTGTTTTCTTGAAAGAAAATTATATGAACTCTGAAAAAACCAGGCAAAAAGATTTCTCTAAGCATGATGGCAGTGTGGTAGATGGAGCTTGGCAGAACATTGAAAGGGGGAAAAAATCTAAATAAAGAAAACTGCATGACTGTGGGGAAAATGGCAGCAAGGTAAGTGCTGGCCACTCTCATATTCTTCATGTTGTGTTATCTCTGTAGAAAGCTCTCTCAAGATTGGTTTGGGCACTGTGTTTCACTGTTGCACAGTGTCACAGGCTCTCCTATGGCCTTTACACATCCAGGATGGCTGGGCTGAACAAAGGCTGGGCTGTTTTCTACTGCATCAGCCAATGCAGTGCAGTCAGCATTTCTGCTGGTTTTTTCTTCTTTTTTTTTTTTTTTTTTTTTTTTTTTTTCTCTTTTTTCTCCCACAACAGACTGTAAAAACCATCTGTGTTTTAGAGGATGTTTAACTTCACTTGGAGTATAAAGACAGAATGCCTAAATGAATGGCTGAAAAGGTATCAAAGAGAGAGGAGAGAGGCAAAATTTGGTACATGAAGTTTTATTAGTGTTCACTGGCTCCTGGAAATCTAGTAACTGTGTTTTGCTGTATCTCCATCAAAGGGTTTGCCCAGACAGGGGAGGGAGAGCTGGAGGATGTCTCAAGCTGAGACTGATCTGAAACACTCCTCAACCCATCTCCCTGACTTTTACATTTACACATCTACAAGCAGCACACAGAGCTTGGAAACACCTTTTCCAGTGCCCCTTTCCTTCCAGTGCCAGCCTGGATTCCACTGGCTGGGCGAGGCTGCTGGTGTGTGTTCTGCTCTCAGACCCCAAGGCTCTGGTGGGGAATGATGCTGGGTGCTTCATCCTCTCCTGACAGGAGCCACAAGCAAAGTTCTCAGCCTCCTCAGAGGTGCAGAATCAGGCCAACAGTCAATTTGGGGATATAAGTGTTTTGTGAGCAGAGCAGATGCTGATTGATTAATTATTTATAATGGCACATTCTGGAGGATGAATACAGATAAAAACTCAGCAAAGCTATTGAAAATGGAGTCTAGCTTTTTTATAAAGTACCTGAGGATATTGCATTTTGAAAGAATTCTAGGAGTAAATCTCAGTATTAAAACCATTTCCATAAGTTTTTAATGTTAAGCTTCTTTAGCTCAACAATGAAAACATTTAACTTCACAATTTGACAGAGAAGAGTATTAGCAAATATCATGGAAGGACTATGTCATGTCAGTAGTTCATTCTCCTTAGAGAAATTATCCAGAAAAGTGCTTATGATTTATGAGAGGAATTGAACCAAAATTAGCTATCTTATTACCTTGGAAAAATCATTTTTACCTTTGTTTTGCTTGAAATATCCATGAACACCCATAGACATGCCAGTATCTTTTTCCCCATCTTTTGTGTTTTTCTATCAATAAATAGCTTGTTGTGAGTGTCTGAAACTGGGTGTATGAAGCACTGATTAATTACACCCTTCTAACTTGGTTTTAGTCTCAAGGATCCACATGGGAAGTAATTCACACAAAGTCTTTGAGCTCGTAACAGTGACCAAAGGTGTTACAGGGACAAGCAGTTTTTTTATGCTCCACAAAAATACATAGTCCTGGTATTTTAGGGCAGAGTTAAACATCAGTACAATTGGACAATGGGAGTGATTACATTAAGCACAGAGTCCAAGTTCTGCTTCTAGAGTGGTGATTTAACAAATCACTGGGTATTGTATAGACTGTGATCAGGTGTGCAGCCCAGGTTTTGCATTGGGGGAATATGAATATTTTAACTCAATATCACATTTTATTAGTACTGGTATTAAGTAAAGCTCATGTACTTGGGGCAGTCATTGAAAGTGAGTCCAAAAAACCAATAAATGTAGTTGATACACAGATTACCTCTGAAAGTCAGTCTCAACACACCTTTTCCTGTCACAAGCATTTTAGCAAATGAATTCTTTGCCTGGTTTCTAAAATGTCTAAAAGGTGGGTCTCTAGTTTTTTTTTCCCCAAGCTTTATCCATCCAAACTCCTCTTGGCAGCAGGGAAGCACAGACATTTTTCCAGTGCATGGACTCACCTTGAATGGAACTGTGCAAGCTTAAATCAGCTAAAAATCTAATAGTGAGGGCTGCACAAAAGGAGAAGGATTAGGCTTTACCTGGGTAACAGGACTATGCAACCTCCTGGGTTAGTGAGGAGAGCCAGCCTTATCAGAAAAAGTCAATGCTCAGGAGAAGTAAAAAATAGAAGAGGCCACCTCCATCAATTTCTGGTCTGAGAAAAGCATGGGGCTGAAAGGCAAAGCAGTGAATGTCCTTAACAGCTATAGATTAGAGAGGGAAAGTGGATCTGAAAATCTGACTTTTTCACAGAGATGTTCAATACCTATCCAGGGAGGAGATTGCAGACTCTTAAAGGGATTAAACCAATGATTACACAAAAATGGCACTTCCACTGAGAAACAGACTTCTAAATCATGGAGGTTGCAGCAAGGGCAAGAGGAGCAAGCATTAAGAGGGCTGATGCTAAAGGGCAGCAGCTCCTGGGAAGCTGGGGAGGAGGTTGGGGTTTTACACCAGCAAGAGAGACTGCTACACATGAGGAGTCTGGAGTGAGGCTGACAGCTGGCAAGGCAGAGATAATTTTTAGGAGGATGTTGGTGGAAGGGTTAAAAAATGGCAGAACTATTTGTTCCTTGGTCACAGAGATAAAATGAAAGTGTCCTGAGCCTCCCTGAAAATTTAAGCAGGTAAATTTAAGCCCTCGCCTCCTGAGCTCAGTCACCAGAGAACACAGTGTGATGTATAGGCAGTGTTTGGAGCAAACAGAATAATTAGAGTAATGTACAGCCCACAGGGTGGATAAATATGTGCATGACAAATGAAGACACCACTGGTTTTTAAGCACGACATCAAAAGTATGTCGACTTGCATGTAATTAAATTGCTCTCTCACTCTCCGTGTTTCATTTTGTTTCTGCAGGATGAAATATTCCTTTTTGGATCTACATCGCTGCCTTATGTCATGAAATTTATTGAATGGTAAGGTTTAGAGAATGGTAAGGAAGAAATAGGAAGGAAGGGGTTTATTTTTTTTTTTTTTTTTCACACTAAGGGATTTTAAATGCCAGAGTGGAGGTGGGCTATGAATCTAATTGCCAAAGCCACTATCAAAGTAAGAAAGGAATTAAGATGGGATTTGTTCAAATGCCAGGTACAGTAGAAGGCAAATAGAGTCTGATCCATTTTGGTGATTCTGGTAGGAAATAAGAACACATGGGTCCATAGGATTACTCTGTTTTAGGAGGGGGAAAATTACATCTAAATCCATTCATTTTGTAAATTAATTGCCTTGAAATGACAACCTCCTTTGAAAAGGCACAAGTCTCAGAGTTTGATCCAGGTCCCACCAATGTCAATGGGAAGCTCTTCAGTTATTCTACAGATTTGGTGGCAAGGAAGTTGTGGGAATGGTCTAGAAGATCCTTTCTAAGAAAAAAAATCCCAAACAGTTGGAAGCAGAGAAGTTCCTGGGCCCCTGCTATCCTGCATTTTTTTCCAGCATGTGGGCACAGAATCTGGACCTACTGTAATTTATATTAATTCAAGCCCTTTTTGGGTCTGGAGCACCTTCCTTGGATAATATTTTTCAGTCGTCTCAAATGTACAAAAAGGAACTCGGTAGGACTAAACCCAGTTAGAAGCTTGTTCCAGCTTTGTAAAGGCCCATTTTGGCTCCTCCTGGCAAAAGGAGCTCATTCCTTGTTTCCTCTGAAGCATGGGAAATGTGTGCAAGGAGTGAATCCACAAACCCTCACATGCTGGAAATGGGATGTGCTCAAGCACATAATAATATTTATTATTATAAATAAGTGAATACTCTGTTAGGAAAATATCCTCCCCTGGTAGAGCTGGTCATGCAATCACCCTGTATCTCACATGAAGTGTACCAGTGCAGCATTTGTTACCTTATACTCTTCTGAGATTTTTCACATGGAAAGCTTTCCAAGTGAAAGATACAGCGCTGCCAAAACGCATTTTTAATGAAAAATGCCAGTTCCAATAGGAAAAATAAAATAAAATCAATCATTTAAAAACATTGTAAGATTTTTTCTTTTGGATCAGTTTTTAAGAAAAATGAAAATGAAGTCTTGCACAATTCTCCACATCCTTGGCTCTGGGGAGAACACACTGCCTGCTAGGTAGACCTGCCCTTTTCCTTGGAAAGGGAAGATATTTTTCTCAGGGATGCCACTGACACTGATGGCTTTCCCCCAGTCAGTCAGAACTGTGATTTGCATCCCTTTGGGGCCTAAGCAGAGACAGCTCCTTGCCAAAACCAAACAAATAAATAGCATTTGTGTAGGAAATGTGCCCAGCCAGGTCCTCTGTCAATGTGTTCAGAGGCAGGGTGTTACCTAAAGAGCTCTCACAGATGTGTTGCCCAGGGAATTAATGTTCATGAATGATTATGTTTGGTATTCGGAAAATATTTTTCCTCTTGAAACCAGCCACCAGCTGGTCTAAGCTCAGATCCAGGAGGGAAAGGGAAGGCTTTCAGCTCCCTTACAGGAATGAGGAAACTGGGATAATAAAGGTCTTCGTGGCTTTTTCAGCTCCTCACTGTGAACAAAAAACAATCTGCAAGGTATTTTTTTGCTCCCTATTATAAACTAAAATGAGAAGATAATGCTGCTTCTTTATGCCCCAAATGCTCAATAAGAAGCAATGAATTGAGAATGCAGAAACTTGAATTTTAAAGCTACTAACTTAAATAGGGAAGCTTAAAAAGCAATTCTAAACTAAACTGAGGGCAATAACTAATATAAAGATCTGATGGACTAGAAATTACCTCCATTAGCTGGTCCCTCAGTTAAGCATTTCTGTATTAGTTATGTCAACTTTTGGTTTACAGGAATTAGAAGGGCTGCATTGTGCCTTACAGCCTCAGCATCCTTGAATATAGGGGAAGGTTTGACACTGAGCTCTTCAGACTTCCTGTAGTTTTTCACTGGTCTAAGAGAGCAGAAACTGTGCCCAAAAAAGCTTTTTACACTGCCTGTGGACTGCTGCCAGCATAATGCTTGGTTTAATCTCTATGCCAGTATATCTGCAAAGCATCCTGATTTCAAATGGCAGGAGAGGTGCTGAGAGAGGTGACTAATTAGAGATTATGAAAGAGAGATTAGAATCCTGTGGGCCTTTCTGGAGGGTTGATGGCCAAATGACACATCCCCTGCTGAGAGAGGGCGGGGAGTTGAGACACACGCCCTGCAGCTTTTGTACTGAGCCTAAGGGGAGGCAGCTTTAAGCTGCTCCTGGTCACTTGTCTGCAGGGACCTCTCCATCCCTTGATTAGTACCACAATTTAAAAGGGATCAGGAATTTGCCCTCTTCCCCTGGCCTTGGTGCCCCAACACAAACTGTCCTTGAGATGATCATAGCAATTCACTGGGCCCTTTTTTCCCTATTTCTTTTTTTTTTCCTCTCTGTAAGTCTCATGCCAAATACATTATCTTAACCACTTTCAGTCTGAAGTAATGAAAAGAGGAGAAATAGCAACTCTGTGAGAATATTTTAAGGGGATTCTCATCCAATATAAAGACAATAGCAGACGACTGCTGATGTGTAAATTGTGGCCAAGAGGTAAAACAGAGAGAAAGAAAAGAAAGATAAATTACAAAAAGGTTTTACTACAGCAGAAGACAAAGAACCCCTTGCTAATCTCACACTGCTTTCACTCAGGTGTAATGAAAGGAGGGCTCCTGTGCAAAAGTTAAACACCACAGGAATAATGTTTGCTACTATGCAAAGCAAATACTGGTCTTCTGAGAAGAAAGAGCAAAACTAAAAGAGGGCAAGTAATAGCATTTCATGTTTTCAAGCTGTCAAGAATTGTCCTTTGATCAGTTTTATCAAAAGCTGCACTGATTGTCTTCAACTGGGGCTGGTTTTGAAAATATTAACTCTCCAGGGTTCTGTTTTGTTTTCTTCCAAGTGTAAAGGCAGTGTAATAAAAGGGTCATTGTAACTGGATGTAGATAACGTTTTATAGCCTGATCCTGTCAGATGCTGGCTTTTCTCAAGGTAATGTAGTTCAAGGGTTCTTAGCAGATTTCTCAAAGCTTAGGGAACACATTTTCAAAATGCTGGTGAAATCCATCTCTTTGAAGGCATTGAAATGGGATGCCAGATTGACTTGTATTCTACCTTTGCAAGTGTTCAGTTAAAGAAAAAGCCCCCTCTGGCTGATGAAGAAGAAAGCCTGTTTCCATCCCCAATACACTTTGTTTACCCTTCCCAGGAAGGCTAAAATAGAACTACAGGTACAGACATGGGTGACAAAGAACTCCATGCCTTGTGTCCAAGGAGAGGTGAAATAGATTAATAATTTCAGCCCAGAAAAAAAAAATACACTGACACCAGAATACAATGAAGGTAATGATGAAACTCTGTTTTTTGAGAGGCAACCAAAACCTGGTACTCACTTTAGCATGATATGAGAAGAAGTCAGTATCAAATGGAATTATCCAATGGTAGGAGTTAAAAAAACCAAAGCAATGAAACAAATACAACCATAACAACCCTTTGTCACAAAAGCAGGTTGATTAAACTCTGGAACTCATTGCTGCAAAATAGAATTGTAACAGGGTTTAAAGAATATCCAGACAAACTCCTTTATATTAGGACTCTTAATATGAGTTGTAATTTCCTGCAACTGGGAGGAACATCACTGTGGGATTTTCTTATATGTCCATCAAAGCTGGAATTGTGAGTTAGATGCGCTCCTAACCCAGTACAACCACTGGCATGTTTCCAGGAAGCCAAGGAACATGGAAAGTTGTTTGGAACTTGCCTGGAATGCCTTTAGCAAAAAGAGCAGAGGCAAGGATGTTAAAACCCCTCATGGACACTGAAAGGTGGGACCATCTGCACTCCTTCCTTCCCACCCAAAAACGTGTCAGTTTTGTGCCAACAGATCTCTATGTTTTTTTCACCCTTCCTGTTAAACAATTTGATTGAGGAATTGTTCCCTGGCAGGGTGGGCAGCCCTGGCACAGGGTGCCCAGAGCAGCTGGGGCTGCCCCTGGATCCCTGGCAGTGCCCAAGGCCAGGCTGGACACTGGGGCTGGGAGCCCCTGGCACAGGGCAGGGGGTCCTGCCATGGCTGGGTGGAAGATGATCCTTAAGATCCTTTCCAGCCCAAACGCTTCTGGGGTTCTATGGAAACCCACACCTATCCCCTCTCCTGCTTGTCTCTGTCCCAAGTAATTCAGAGGTCAGCAGTTGCTCTTTGAATCTGTCCTCATCTAATCACTAAAATATTTGGGAATGCTGGCAGAAATTGCTCCCATTTCTCCCCACAGGAGGCCCTGCTGCAGCAGAAAAAAAAAAAAGTCCAAGGCCAGGCTGGACACTGGGGCTGAGAGCCCCTGGCACAGGGGCAGGGGGGCCTGGGCATGGCAGGAGGTGGGATGAAATGATCTTTAAAGTCTCTTCCAACCCAAACCATGCTACGGATCTATGTCTTGAGTATTTGTGCTGAATGCTGCCAATATTCTTTTACCGTTTTCCCTGAATGTCCCATGGAAGGAAAAGAAACCTTCTAATAGGTAGGGGACAATAACTTTAAAGACTGATGAGAGATTCATCAGTCTTGGATTTTAATGATGAGGCTCTGAGAGTGCCTGCCCTGGACACATCAGTGTTTGCAGATAACTGCAGGTGGGCTGGGTCTGCCCTCAGCACCATCCTGGAGCCACTGCAATTTGAAGCAGAGGCTGAAGTTTGGCTTTGCTGTTGGACTGGCAGGTTCTGCAGCCGAATCTTTTATGGCCTTTGGCAAATCATGTCATGAGGCAGCTGACAGTTTTGCTCCTGGATGGGAGAGGAGTTTAAACCCCTGTTTGTACTTTAATCCAATTTACAACACTTCCTGCCCCTTTTCATATCACATTGACAGAAATATCTAAAGCACTGGATAAAAGTGCTGCCAGGTACAGACTTGCCCAGGACTGTGGGCACTAACCTTTCCTTGCATTCCTGGTGTAGAACAAGCACCAAATCACTCAAGCTAACCACGAGGGTTCTGTCTTTGCCCCTCATGAAGCAATCACCTGAAAAATCCATCTCCTCTGGTAATAGAACTTGTCTCATGGTCATAACCACAGCAGAACAAGCTCTTCCTAAGCAAGAAGACCATGTTGTAAATTCAAGGCCACTTCTCCATGAAGTGGAAA
This sequence comes from Sitta carolinensis, assembly GCA_032173965.1. Lineage (NCBI taxonomy): Eukaryota > Metazoa > Chordata > Aves > Passeriformes > Sittidae > Sitta > Sitta carolinensis. The sequence goes on from CM063292.1 coordinate 7,459,289, forward strand.
TTTTCAGATATGCTGTGAAATCAAAGGGGTCTCTGGCTTGTGTTTCATCGCTGAAGTAGTTGAGTGAAGGTTATTCATCCTATGTGGAGAGACCAGACAAAAACAGCCCCAAAGCAAACGAACTGGGATTTGACAGCCTCTGTCCAGACTGGAAAACAGATGTTCAAGAGGATGTCAGGAGAGCAGGGACTGCTAATTTTCTAGTTAGAAAGTGTTTGGTAGAAATTCAGTGTGGAGACCATGTCAAGGTGCTGTCAGAAGGCTCACACCCCCACCTCCAAAATTTACAGAGAGTGAGTTCAAAGCAAGTGTCTGTGTCACCATGGGCAAAGGCTGTCTCAGGATCAGAGCTCCAGCATCCCTTAGGAGGGGGAAACCAGTCCTTCTACAAGGAGAAGCTCTTTAAAGGCACGTGGGACTCTTAGTGAAGCTGATCAATTGAGGTTTTTTAACTCGTTATTGTACCTCATCTACAAAGCAACGTGCTCACCGCTTGACTCAGAAAAGCTCTGCTATGTGCAGACTGGTTGAAAGTGTGCTTGGGTGAGTGCTTGGGAGCTGTGGTTGACTTAAGCTGCACTGAAGTCATTCTCACACAGTTTTCAGTCAACCCACACAGCACTGTGGAAACTGCCCGAGAATGCTCTTCACAGGAGTGTGTCCTTGGATAAGTGGTCGGGAATAGGCTTTTTGCCATAAAATCTCACATTTTTCTGTTCTCCTTTACTAACAGGGAGCACCTGGCTCATGGTTTCCAGTGGGAGATCCCAGTTCTTAGAGAGCCCTGCAGTGCCAGCCTGAGCTGCTCAGTGAAGGCACACAGGGAGTTTCTGTGTGAGATAACATATGCAGAGGGTTAGCATTGGGAAGGTCATTTTTGGGAAGATCAGTTTTGGGAAGTGTGTCATGACACCTCTTCTGGGCATTGCTGCAGCCACAAATCTGAAATCCCTTGGTTTCTTCAGGGATCTTGAAACCTGCTGAGCACAAGGTAAATAAAATGGATGTCTGGGAGGTGCTGAGTGTGGTCTCTTCTTTAACTGCCTCCTGTGCCTGATGTTAGATTTTCTGAAGGGTCCCTTACCAACACAGCTTTCAGATTTAAATTTTACACAGGGTTGCTCTGACATTTCCTCTAGGTTCTAATCTAACCCACTCTGCTCCTTACTCCCTGAATTCCTGTGAGATTTCAGGCATTTCTAAATGCTGATGGCCAGTTAGGAATCCTTCCCCCCCAAGCTGTATCTATTGCTGGGTAAGAGCCACCTCAGAGCTTTCACACTCTCACCACCTGACCAAAATGCATTTTTCTGCCATCTTACCTTGCAGGGTGATGCTCTTCAATGTTGAGATTAATACTTGCAGATTGCCTGTTCTACTTGAGATAAAAAAGCAATAGTGAAGAAACACTTTCTAGGCTATAACAGGTTTGGTGGCAAATGACACCAGCTCTCTCTCTTTGAAGGACACCATAGAAAATAGCTGTTTATTTTAATAATGGTAATTGTGCCTCTAATAAGCATCTTGTTTGGTAATTTGTAGTGGTTGTGTACATGAATTTCTATAAACAGGGATATTTGTTCAAGCTAAGCCTGATTAAAAATGAAATGATGCAAGAATTGTTTGGAGGGCTGTAGGATAACAGTCTATCCTGATTCAGTATTTCCACTTGGTGGAATGAGACTTGCAATTACTCCTGAGGAAAAAAGTCCTTAGAGAATTAGATGAGATTAGGTGGGGATGATTAGGATGATGCTAATGACATATTGCCAATAGGAAATAGCTCATTTAAGTTCCATACAGAACTAGAATTTTTATAAAACACAACTGTTGACAAAAACAATACTCTATTCCGCATTATTTACTGCTCCTTTATTTTTAAAAGCTTAAAGATTTCTCTTCACCTAAAAGCCAACAGGTTTTAGGAAATTTGATCCTCATTTGAAGATGGGTTAGTGCTAGTAACAGGATAGAATAAAAATAATGCTTTGGTTCTCAAATATTTTGTTGTAATTAATTTTTTTTTTGAGATTTTTGGTTTGGTTTTTTTTTTATCTCAGCTCATGTTATGTTGTGTTCTTTTAACTGCACCTCTTCTTTTTGTCAGGCCAGGGTTCATGCTCCATTTGAAAGCTGTGTCTTTTTGGCTTCCCTTGGTGTGCCTCCCTCAATGTGATAACCTTTTGTTGGACACCAGGAGCCAGAAAAAGTTGGGAAAAATTCCTTCAAAGGCCCAAGATTATTTTACAATTTTTCTGTTTGTGTACTTCCCTCTGGTGATGTCACTTCCACCTAATTCACTGCATCAAGGCTCCTCAGAGAAGTGTGAGAGATTATTTTTATTATCCATCAATTAGCTTGTCACATCTCTGAGAAGCACCACAGTGCAGGCAGGGCTACAAACACCTCTAGAGCTGCTAAAGGATTTCTCCCAGTTGAGTGTTTGTCTTCCTCTCTGCTTTCCACATATAAAATGTTTTGGGTTTGAAACCATAAAGAAACCATAAAGAAACACTTGTCTGTAATTGCTCTGTTCCAAAACTCATCACAGCAATTTGGTGAATATATGATCATCTTTTCCATTTCTACACAGTCTTCAGCTGAATTGCTCATTTCTAATTAGATTTCAGGGATAAATATTTCTATATTCGCTGTTAATACTTGTGGAACACACTTCACAGGAGTTTTCAGGTTCCCTGTTTGTCTGATCTCCCAGTTAAGTCTGCTGGATTAGCTCTCCCCAGTGCACTGTGCTTGGCAATTTCTGAGGAATGAGAATTCAGCTGACACTGTCTGCTTCTACAACTTGCTGAGAGTGTCTCTAAAGCATGGTAACTGCCACCACGTCTATTAGGATTTGATGTTACTCCCTGTTTTCTAGAGATTCTCAAGGGTCACCCTTTATTTGTGCTGATACCTTATTAAAATAGCTATTGTGAGAATTATAATTCAAAATTGTATGAAGTCAGTAATAAATAGTCCTAATTAGTAGACATAAATAAATTGCTTTAATCTGAACTCCATAAGCACAAGAAACAGATGGGCTTAAGTGCAAATAATTCTCTTCTTTATAAAAAGACATTTTTCCCTTTTTAGTATCTCTCACTGCAATTCAAATTTTTATTTGCCAAACATGTTTTTACTGAATCACAAGCTACTTGGGAATGCTGCTCAAATTCTCCTAAGGAAGATGTGGCTCTTGTTAATTAAATCAATCTGTTTTAATTAATATTGCTGCACCCAGGAAGGGAAAACCCAAGTTTGTTTCCTTCCTTTATTCCTGTGGGGAACATGAATTCTGTATATATAAGGACGATTATGCCCTTTTGAACAAAACAAAACTGTTTTGAACCAGATCTCCCAGCAGCACTGTATTTATTCCTGGCAGGCACTTGGTGCAGCACTTCTACATCTCATTCATAAATCAAATCTATGCTCTGGTTCACTTGGTCCAAAGTGTGTTGGGCTACCAAGAATTTGCTGTGTAGCACGAAGTACTTGTAAAGCAGGTCAGATTCTTCTGCAGAGCACCAGACCGACCCAGAGCATAATTGAAATCTGCAGGGTGGCTGCAGAAAGCCTCATTTTTATCTGGGAGCTGCACCAGGCTATTGGTGTGCACACACTAAATCTGATGCCTCTCACAAATGCCACCTGCACACACCTGGCTGAGCTGGGCACAGGCACTGAGCTGCTGCTGGAGCAATGAGCTCCTTCCCAGGAGGTTTTCTCATTGTGTCCTGACTTATGGTGTGGAGCTCGGGAACGCTCCCTGAGCCTTCCTGGGGAATCCTGGCACAGCCACCCCACGCCTGAGCAAAGCTGAGACTCGTCCCATCTCACTGGGCTCTGCCCTTTGCCCAGCAGGGCACAGTCACCCAGACCAACCACTGAGCCAAACACGAATGGAGTTCTGTCTCAGCTTCTCACCCTTCGAGGCAGTGAGGCTGGCTCCTCTCCCTCTCTGCCAGAGCTAGACAACATGGGACTTTTTTATATTCTAAGTTGTCACAAATAGCACTTAGTATTCACTAAAAAGCTATTGATCCCTCTCCCTCAAGTCCTAAAGCTCCTTGTAAATCAGTACATCTCATTGAGTGAAGCACAGGAAAATAATAAGGAATCCTGGACCTGGCAGTTCCTCTGAAAACTTCCCAGTGCTGTTAGTGCCACAGCCAAGGCTCCTGGTGTGATTGAAAGTGTTACCATGTGAAAGATGCAATTTCACCTGGTGTTGCATCCTAAAGGAGATGATATCACTCAGTGCTTGACTCTGTTTGAACTTCTGCCTGCCAGCGAGCTTCAAAGAGCACAGAGACCTTTCCTGGACTTGGTCCCAAAGCAAATGCCTTTGTGCCCTTGCTCTGTGGGCACAGGGAGACAAGAGGCAGATTAACACAGCTGAGTTTGGATTTGCAGATGCCCTGGCTGGCTTCTGAGATTTCCTGACAAGCGTAGCTGAGCTTCCAGCACAGCTGCTTCTGAAGTTTTTGCTGGCTGCAAAAGAAGCCTGAGGTTCTGCCTTCACAAATCCCTGAGGTTAGGGGTAAGGAACAGCCTTCCTCCTCATCTTACTCTCATCTGGGAAGATTTTTCCTTTCAGACAGACTCGGATATGCTTTAGATGCTCCAAAACCCAAATCCTTCAGACAGGGAATACCCCAGCTGCCTAACCAAACTGTCCTATTTTATACTATACCCTAGAGACTGCACCTTGGCACCTTGCAGAGACTGGGGTTTTTTCCTCTGGGATCTGAACACTGCTTAGCCAAGGTGGAAGTGCCAGTTCTTACTTTTTGCCCTACTTGTAGGTGAGCATGCTAATCCCAGAGCAGATCAGGGCACTGGCAAGGGGCTGGTTTGATAAATGGATGTTTGATTCTGTCATTGCGGCCACCGTTGTACACAGAGGGCACGGGGCCATCCTGCATGCCTGAAGAGATTCCCCACGAGAAGAGAAAGGCACACTTAAGTCATCTGAGCCACTCTCTCTTCTCCCACCTGTCTTGAGATTGTGAAGCTTCTTCAGCTGGGCACTTTACATTAACACTCACCTGCTGATCAACGGGGCTGGCAGGGAAAAATCAAAGGGAACATCAGAAAACAGTGGCATGATTCTGTTCCCTGCTGGAGAGCTCGTCTCCTGCCTTGTCAGGGTTACAGAGACATGACCTGGGTCACAGAAACCTCACTCTCCTGACAGTTGTTACTTTTGGGATTAGATTGATATTAGTCTGTACCCAGGAATTAGCAGAATGACTGCCTGTGGGAATATATTTGATATATTCCTATCAGTGCAGGATGCTTCTGAATTTAATTCTGCTATTCAAGACACCATTTATTTTTTTAATGCTTAAAGCCATATGCACTGCTCATGAGAAATCCTGCAGGTATAGAGCAACAGAAGAATACACTTTAGAGGATTAGAAATAATATGGATTGTGAAGTCTTATGTAAAATAGGAAATCATATTTTTGAGATGTTTTGCAAAGAAATTTTGCACTTGGCAGGGTATTTAAGTTACCTGTCATTTACACCTTGAAGATCAGCAGAGAAAACCTAATAATGCTCCTGCTCTTAGGAGTGATTGTCTTTGTAAAGCAGCTATCTTTGCTGCTTTATACAAGGCAAAAATGTCAGCTATGTCATTTCCAGTAGCTTCTTTATGAATTGCAAGTGGCTTAATTTCAAAGGACCAAACTGAATAGCTTATTTTCTTTCTATTTCTAAAGTCTTTTCTGCTGCACTCTTAAAGAGAAAAAACAATGGCCAAATATCTTATGCTGTTCCACAGGGCATATTATTTGGGAAAAAAAAAAAAAATCAACAAAACCAACAAACTTGAAAATGCTGGAAGAAAAAAGACCAGAGCAAATGGATATCACCACTATGTCTCAGGATATAGTGACTCCTAGGAAAGGCAGGCTTCCAGTAGGAACCACTGCACTCAGGAGGCAGAGCTGGAGGCAAAGTTAGGCTCAGATCTTTGTTTTTCCTGGATCAGTCTTTTCTAGTCTCTAATATGACCTTCTATTTTTAAAGATATTTTGTAGTCTGCCCTTGAAAATTTTTTATTAATGGCCTAGTTAAGAAAGAAGAGGATTACTACTTATCTATATTATATTTATTCCAATTTCTGCATTAAACATTATGTAAATTTACCATGACATTTAATTCCCTTCATTTATACACTTGAATTACTACATTTTTACAAATACTTATTACAGCTATGTTGAACTACCAGTCTTGCGTATTCCTGAGCTACACAGTCTTATTTATTATTTCTTTTTTCATCCTCATTCGTTATAGAAGCTCAGGTGAACCTGTAGAGGCAAGCACAGGTAAATTTGAGAATGGAACGAGGTGCTGTGGTTTAATTGCCATAGAGCAGGATCTGGAATATTGGAGGCATAACCAACCCAGGTAAAAAAAACGTGCTGAAATTTCATCTTTCCCCTTTGAATTCACTGTGTGGGTGTGTGCTAGCCTTCCAGCAGGTCGTTGGGAAGCCTGGCTGGAATAACATGTTGTGGGCTAATTTAGCTGGCTGCTGAGCCCTGCTGCCCAGCAGAGCTGAATAGATATATCTTGCTGTCAGTCTGCACCTCTGAAAACAGCACTGGCAAGTCACTTCTCAGCAAATGGTTGTTTCCCTGCACAGTTAATGCAGCTGTACAGAGCAACCAGGAATACAGACACAGGAAAACACAGGGGCTGAAATCCTCTAAATTTTAGGCAACAGCGTGCCGTAACTGGTGGATTGCCTCACAGGATGGTCTGGGCTCTGTTAGGTTTGTGTGCTCTGTAACACAAAAATGCAAACATCCCACTGTGTCTGGCAGGGGTTGTGGCACACCATGGTTAAACCTCTGGAGTAAAGGAGAAGCTGCAGTCACTCAACAGAATCCTTCCAGTCAAAAATGGATTCGGTCAGCGCATCCAAGAGACTGAGGCTTGACTCACAGAGGGATCAGAATCCCAAAGCAGGGAGGCTGAGTGGAAATGCATGTAGAAATATTTGAGCACTGAAAAGATGCTGAGAAACCCATGACAATAAATTATCTGTTCCACTTCAATGGTGGAAACTGATTTCAGGCATACCTAGAGAGAGAAATACGAATGAGAGAATTTCAGTTCCAAATCTATTAGGAATCAAACTTTCGACTGACAGCACCTGTTTGATTGTTTTCAACGATTTTTTGCCATCTGAATAATGTCATTTTTTAAGCAATTTAATTTTTTTTTTTGCTGAAAGGAAACCTAAAGGACACAGATTCTCCATCACAGAAGCAAATACCTTGGCTGAAGATAAGTTGATCTGTTAGGAAAGTGCCTTATCCAAAGGTAGCACAACAGCTGTACTGAGTTTTTTTCTAGCCTAATAGGGAATTGATATTTCAGCTCAGGGACAAAATAGTGCATCGCTTGTGTTTGAAGAAATGACTGCAGAACATTTGCTACAATTGATCATTTACTGCTCCCTTTTCTGGCTTTAACACTCAAAAGTCCTAATTCTTGAATGCTGGGTTGTGTGAACAGAATGCACCCAAGTGAGCAGCTGTCTCCAGAATTGGGCTTTGCCAGTGCCTTTTGCACAATGCCCCTTTAGAATGCACTTAACATTATGAATATAAGGAGCAGAAAAGGAGAAAATGCTTCTTGGCACTAGTTCTATGGTCTAATCAGAGTTTAAATGTAAAGTTTATTTGCCAGGAGAACAACAAATGCTGAAATCTTGTGGCCAGAAATTCAAGCACTACAGGTTGAAATTATAATCTCTGTCTCTAATGCTCCTCTTAGAGACTGTGGGAAAGGAATGGTACATTTTCCTGCCACTACTCAGCCACTTTATCTTTGAATAGGGAGAAATTTTTCCTCTTACAAGCAATCAAGTATTTAGATTGCTCAGGTGTGTTTCCCCTGTTGATAGCAGGTGATCGCAGAGGGCTAAGGTGAGCAAATGGATTTAAAACAATACTGCACAAGAAATGGTGCATGCACTAATATTACGTGCTCCGTTGCACATTTGGTTATTCATTCTTTACACCAGTCCTCTGGGACAAAATCAATGAGATATTCCATGTTATGCTTCAAAGTCATCATAATTGTTTGTTTTGAAGCAACAATTTTTTTCCCTTTTGTCAACCAAGCAATTTGCTGAAGTACCCTATTTTTCAACTGGAGTCAGAAATAGAGCCAGAAGCTTTTTTAAAATAATTTAAGGGAGGAGGGGAGAACCCACCTGCAAAAAAAAAACAAAAAAAAACCAAAAAAAAAAAAAACCTCTGCTGATGTGCTCTGTTGTTTATTATATGGTATTCTCCCCAAAGGGGAATCATAATGAAATAAAGCCCCACATAATCCCCACAGCACATCAAAGGAACATGAGCCTTAAACATTTTTTATATCTGTGTGACAACAAGGTGTGTTTGCATAATTAAAGTACCTCAGAAGATGTGTACAGCAAGACATCCCACTGGCAATTAGCTGCCTGAGTGGTCGAGTTTCTACATACAAATTCTGTGTATTACTTCTTCAGCGAAGAGCAGCACTGTACTTGACCTTTTCTGCCTTCCCAAAGGATGTTGCTGTATTTTTATTTTTTTTTTTGCACTGTATTACCTTTATCTGAACACATGCTTTTAGTAAATGCCTGAGTCATAAGTTTAAAAATGACTAATTAGTCTGATGTCTGTATCTGTATGAACACCCTGAAGTCCTGGTAGTGGTTCCAGCCATTGTACAAACCTGGAAATGAGCTCTGGTGCTTCCCCTCAGGTGTCAGAACCCTTTACAGGCCCATCCTGGATAGATGGGAATGGAGACACACAGCAGTGATGGGATTCCCTGTGCTCAGCCAGGGAAGAAACGAGGCTTGAAAATCAGGCAAGGCTTTGTCCAGGCTGGCCCTAAAATCCTGCACTGTGGAGCTTGGAAATGACACCTCATGAGGGTCTTCATCTCTGCAGTCTGTGAAGCTAAACTCGAGGCCTCCTCACTAATTAAGAGATTATTCAGGGATGGCTAGAGTTGAAGCATATTTGAAAGGAAAAAAAAAAATAAAAAAGGCAGGAAAAAAGGCAGAAGTATATTGTTAACATCCTTCTGTCATAGTAAGACCCTCTGGGGTTGCTACTTGGCTGCTTGTAAGTGTATTTAACATAAAGCAGAGATGATTGAAAAATGTAGCTTGTAGCTCCCTGGGGCAGTTTGCCACTCACAGGATGTAGGACAGTGAGCAGCTCGGGGAGGAGGCTGCTGCAGCCCTACCCACGCTGGCCCTGCAGGCAAGGGAAGCCTCCTGTGCACTGACAGTGTCACTGGATGACTGGATCCCTCAGCACTTGTGAAAGCCCCTCGTTTACAGCTCTCACGAAATTATTTGGTGTGCTCTGGTAGGAAATAGTGGTATCATAAGATTCCATAAGGTACATAAAGCTGCATTCTGAGCCCTGCACAAATGCAGAGACAGGAGCTGTGAGGCCAAATTCATTAGTGGCGTTCTATCAGGGCTCAGTGGGCTTAGCCCGGGGAGGAATTGTGCATGGCTTCTGTAAAATAGGTAAGTATTTGACTAAAATTAGCCAAATCCTCCAGAGCCTAATGGAGCGCTTATGGGTTCTGGCAACTTAACCCAATGTTTAATTTGCACTAATCTAGCCAAGACTGCAGAAGCATGAAATACACTCTACAGAGAGAGCACTGCTCTTTGAAGTTAGTGGCTTAATTCCCATTGTCTCTGATGGGAGCAGTACTGGGGTTTATGTGGCATTTATTCCTGTTACTGTAGACAGAAATCTTTTAAAATATGAATTAATTTGGCTTGTGTTCCGGGACATTCCAGTCTTCTGAATTTACTAAAATCTTGTTAACTGGCAGGCAAGCCTGCACTGCTGCACTTGTGAGATCCATGCAGTCTCCATGCAGATGTCATGGGCTGTGAGGAGCACAGATTTCACTGCTGAGGTGTGGTCAGATCTGTAACTAGCCAGCTCAGAGCAGGGGAAAAAGAAAAAAAGGGAACCAAATGATCTTTAAGACCCCTTCCAAGCCTAACCATCTTATCTATGAACCCAGCTCTTCCTGCACAGCATGAGATCAACCACCACAGGACCCAGCCTTTTCTGTACTTAGGGGGATTCTCTAAGTGCCAACAATTCCAAAGGGATTTTCTGATTATTTGTGTTCACCTGGTTGTTCTGGGATGTGACAGCTGGGGGTCAGTCACCCTCTGCAGGGTCCACAGCTGGCTGCTGCTGGCCCAGCTGGGAGAGGAGCTGTGGCAACTGGGAAGTGCTGGTGGAGCACTCCAGTGTGCAATTCCTCAGCCAGAGATAAGTGACTGTTTCAGTTTATCCTTTTGACAAGAGCAGAGGTTTCTCTATTTTAGACAGTCACAAAAGGTGAGCACGTAGTGTTTAGGGGGAAGGCAGCTCAAGCAGTGATCTGGGCACAGAGAAACAGGGAAAAAGGAAGAAAGAGCGTCTTTGAAATGATCCCACTTAGCCGCCAAGTAACTGTTACATGGCACAAGCCCAAATTGATATGCTGCCTTCACAACACTTTGATTCACTCCTGCAGCCAGGTGCTGAGAGTGACTGTAATAACACAGGGTGTTTCAACAGAGCAGCACGTAGGGGAGCAGACAGGCAAGACAGCAGGCAGAAAGCAGCTGTCTGCTGTGCAGGCAAGGCAGTCGCTTCAAAGGGAGGCAATCCTTCTAAGGAACTCATTGTCAGAAGCTACACAAGAGCTCCCAGTGATATTAATGCCCACTGTTACTCCTCTGACCAAAGAGAGTTTTTGTCCCGGTGAGATGACTTTCCCCATGATGGGGTGACAAGCAGTCCCTGAGCCATTTGTTTTATTCCAGTTACCTGAATATTCCCTGCTTTTCTGGCAGATGCTCACTGCTGCTTTGACAAGTTCAAAGTGGCAGAGCCACTACCCTCATTTTACAGGAGCAGAGACACACAAAGAGTTTATTTCAGTCCTAGGGAGCACCACAGATTCCCACCCTTTTATACTTCCCCTGAGTCTATCAGAAAGCTCAAACATCCAGCAGGACTGTATATTAAGAAGAGGGACTGCTGTTTCCTTTCTGCATCTTCTCTCACTCTCTGCCAGTGGATGCTGACAGCAGCCTGCTACTGAAGGGATCACGCCTGGCTTTAGATGCAATTTCCACAGCCTGTTTCCTCCAGGCTATGCTGTGACACACCAGTGTCATCCCTTCCTCCAGCAGTCTCCAGCATTTACCATAACAGCTCTCATGTCACAGCTGCCTTTCTTATACTTAAGGTACAGCTGGAGGCAGGTGGAGCAAAATTGACACAGGAAAATCCTAAAGCTCCTCTTTTTCCTCGCTCTCACTGCTCACCTGGCATGAGGAGGGTGCTGTGGAAATAGGGGAGGCAAAATCTCGCTGAGGAAAATGCTGGAGAGAGGTGATGGGAGAGAATGTTGATATATCAGCCCCACTCTCTGACTGGTACAACCACCCTTGCACCTAGAAAAATAGTTTGTATTTGATTCTGCTGAGGTAGCAAAGCAAAACAGCAAGTCAATTTGGGTAGAAGATGGAAAAAAGAGAAGTGACCTCATTTATTAACTCCAGAAGAGACAGGACTCCATTAACCAAACCTGTAACCAAATCTGTAGATGAATCAATTTACTTCTTACACCCTTGATTTTTCACTCCCACCATGTGGATGTGCACATACTGTAAATTCCCATGGTGTTCAGACTGCCTTGTAGCACTTCATGTGAGAATGGACAGGTTCCCAGCCTGTTCCCTTAAATCCTCTCTGGTGATCCATGTTGGATACAAACTGTATGGCAGGCAGTGATGGTTTAGTTGTGTTTGCCTATTCTGAGGCACTTATTGTACCTCAAAGCATTCTAAGAAATTAAGTCATTTATGAAAGTATATTTGGGGGGATTATAAGTACAGGAGAAACCCCTTAAGGGACAGACTGCATAAGATGATGTTGTAACTTAAATTCAAAGGCACAAAGAACAGAAATAAAAGGAATAACCTGCAAAATGAAAATGTCATGAATAAAAAAGGTTATTCACTAGATCATAGTTGTATTTCATCTTTAAAACATTTAATCTTTGTATCACATTTTCCACATTAAAATATTAAGGCTTGGGATCTCTCTGACTTCTCCTCATACACATTTTAATCAGATTGGTGTAGAGTTCTATATAAAATTAGGGCAGTTTAGGGTTTCTGGTTTCAGTCTCAAAGGAATGGGGTTGCTCCAGCATCAGATTAACTCCATGGAAGACATTAGGGTCAACCAGTTTAACCTTTTCTCTTCCATTTTTATCAAAACAACATGTTTCTTTTGAGATTTAGGAAGAAATTTCAGAGGGAGAAAATACAGCTTGAGCCTGTTTTAATGACAGTGTCTTGCTGCCCCGTGCTTCCCAGTTTGGCAGCAAACCCCTCCTCTCTGCACACAGTTACCTCCAGTTAAAAAACCTGCCCCAAAGTGCTTTCCAAAGAATGCATTTGAAATACCCCAACACCTTAATTCTACTTGTAAAAGTAGAATTACTAGCATAATTCTAAGTAGAATCTAATTGCAGTCTGGGGTCTAGCAAAACCAATGTCTACCGATTGCAGAAAATACATCATCACCTCCATCATCCTAATTACTGGCCATACGCAGACACTCAAAATGTCCCTTTTAGCAGCACAAGGGTACCTCCTGTGTCACTGCAGAGGGTGTGCCACCGGACAGAGCAGCGCTTCTGGGAAGCAGGGCCAGCAGTGTCTGGGTGTGGAAGGGCCCCAGGAAGCCCCTGGAGGTTGTTTTAAAGCAGTGAGGAGGGTGGCTGTGCTGCTGTGGCACACCCCAGGCACAGGCTGGCCACCTGAGGAAGCTGCAGCTCTCAGCCAGGACCAGTGCCAAGCTCGGGGCATTTTCTCAGGGCAGTAATTATTGCTGCAAAGAGGATCAGCTACACTTGTAGACTTTCCTACCTGAGGTCATTTAGTGCTGCAGGTGAAAGAGACAGCTCGGTGAGGTGTTTCTTGGTTCAAAACCTTAATGTCAGGGATCATTTTTCCTTCAGGAGTGAGGTCTTGTGTCTCCCTTTGTGTGGGAGAGACATTCCAGCCAAGTAAAGGACAAGTGGGGGCTTTGGCAGTGGCAGGGGGGAGTCCCAGCCTGCAGAGGAGCTGCTTCAGGGCCTGGAAGGCACATCCATCCCTGCCAGGTGTCCTGGCTGGGTGGATGGAACACACACATCACGGGGAAATCCAGTGCTCCATTTCACCATGCACTCCAAAACAAATTCCTCCCAGATTTTTTATTATCTCTATGGATAATACAAATATAATCCTCTGGTGGCACAGGTTTGCCTGACCACTTTGGGTAGGGAGCTTATTTTGAGCTCTATAAAGACAGAGTGGGACATCAAAAACTTATCAGTGATTCATTTTTTTTTAATATTTAGGTTGCTTTCACATGTACAAATTCAACAATCTCTATATTTATTGCACTGACTGTGTCGAATATTCTGACTGCTTCCCTCAACACCCCCTCCCAGAACCTTGGTATTCCTTAAATAACCTGCAGGTTTTGTCTGTCACTCAAGAGCAGGAAAGGAACCTTCTTTAGGAGATTACCTGAAATGGTAAATATCTCACAAAGGTGTGCTTACCCGTGCCTGAATAGGGTCACAAATCTCTGCCATTAATCTGCCCTGGTTGTATGACCCTAAGAAGTTCAGAAATATTCCTGCAAGCCCATCTATTCACAAGTAAGTCATGTTTTCTAAATGTGTTTTAACTCTAATTTGCTTTTATTATCTTCACCCTTGACAGGTCCTGCATGGCACAGCAGAGAATGAATTCCCAAGTCCATAGGCTGTGTGCAATCTCCAGTGGTACAAATGGACCTGCAAGGCGCATTTCAAACCAGTACATGAAAGCTGCCATTGGCTTTGCATTAAGCCAAAGTTTCCAAATGGAGCCATCTGGGTGGTGTTATCAGCCCCAGCTCAATCATGACTCCAAATGCTCACAGGGGCATGTTCATAACCAGTGAGGTTGATGAAAAAGAATACTCTTGTAAATTTTCTCTAAGTTAATGCAAATAATCAATTTGGAAATCACAATACATGTAATACTTAACCAAGTAACAGATTATATAATTCACAAGAATTAACATCTCATGAATACGATCAGCATGCCTGGCAGCAGTTATGTTCAGAAACATGTGCTGTAGAAAACTTAGGTCTGAAATATCCTTGGCTGTCTCAGGCCCTCTTAAAATGATGCCACAGTATTCTGGAATGTGTGATGATGCTGTAGAAATTTCCTTTAACTGGATTATATGAAAAGGTCAGTGATTGTCACCAATATTGTCCCTTCTTGGTGTCACTGAGAGCCACAGGAAACAGAAATGGAGAGAGATTCAGCGACCCCTCCTCTGCCAGCCTTGCCTACATTATTGTGTTTCAACCTGGAAAATCAGTTGCTCATCAATTAGGCCCTTTCAAGGTTTGGAAAACACTGTTTGGAAAACCTGTTGTTTTCCTTTCTGCTTAGGAAGTGGGACAACAGTTTGCTTGGAGTGAGCTTTAGGCAGAGAAAGAAAATCTTGCTCTGTATTTTGCTAGTGAAATTACAGGGTTTGCAATCAATGAATGTTCAAAAGCTGGAAAGAAAAAGATGCTTTGACCTATTGAAGCTTCTGATAGAATTATATACATTATTTAGAGATGTGTGCAGAAATGGCACTCGGCTATTTCATGTCTTCCTGAAAAAATAAATGAGATACTGGACTCCTAAGTCTAGATTTATTTACTTATCCTATTTATCCTACTGGACCTATTAAAAGAGGATGTCATAAGAATATTTCTTTCATTCCCCAGTTTCTAGAGGAAGATGATTACATGCTCTAAACATCATGCCAAACACATTGACATTTAATGTGAAACTTTTCCCAAAACTCTTAATTAAATCCTTTTTTTAATCTGAAATTTTATACCAAACTGTTTCAGCGTGTTGCTTAAATGAGTAACAGAATTCAAGATATATCACCAGTAGGCTGAGTGTATTGCTTAAGAGCCTCTTGGAGGACTTTAATTCAAATAAAGCTTTCCTGAATTTTCTATTGCACAAAAATTCTCAGAAGGCATCTACTGGAGCTGCAGTAAAAGATAAATTCAGTGCTCTTCAGACTGAACCTGAGAGGGTACTTGAGTTGGTACAGAAAGCAAAAAAATAGAAAATTTGGAGGAGCACGTGACATTTCTGAAATTATTCTCTCAAATGTAGCTGTTCTGGAAAGGTAAACACTTTGTTGGAATAGAGATGCTGGGAGTCAGTCTGCTGCCTGCCATGTGTATCCTTAAAAAGAAAAAAATATCTTAATAAATAAGATTTTAAAAGTTTAATAAATCTTAAAAAACTTTTCCATTATTAATTATAGCCTTGACTCCACAAACAAAATGTTCTGATTAGTGAACTTTTTTCACAAAATTTCTGGAAATCCCGAGTCCTCCCTCTGATATTCTTCCCAGTGCCCAGCACTTTGCAGCTTTAGTAATGAAATAGCAGCCCAGAGTCATACAAGGTAATTGAATCCAGGATTTGGGGCCAGGTGTACAAAGATGTTCAAACTAATTATTTAATAATTGAAAACAATAACCAGTGTAGTTAAATGTCTTGCTAATTTTCTAATGTTTATTAATTTAGGTACCTGTGTCTTCTGCACCACTTTCTTTCAAAATGCTTACGAGGATATGCATAGCATATAAATTTAAAATGAATGTGATTAACTCGATACCTACTCTAGCCTCTTAAGTGATTAGAAGAGCATTATTATTTTAACTGTTATATAGATTTCCTTCTTGTGAGTCTGCTTATTTAATAGTTGTTTAAATTCCTAGATAGATGTCAAGGTGAAGAATTTACATTAAACACTCACTCCTCCATTTTCCACAACATTTTTTTAATGGCCTTATAGAGGAAGAACCACAGAAAAAGTTTCCTTAAAAATTAGGCAAATGCAACACTCCAGAATAGTTAAATAAATGAAAAGCAACATCAACACCAGCCCTTATCAGCAGGAAAATCACTGCTCTTTCACTGGAGTGATTTTACTTCAGTCCATGGTTTATGCAAACTGCATTGCAGGACCATGTGAAAGAAAGGAGGGTTATAATCCTTAAGAAAAATCAGCAACATAATGTGTTCTAAATCAGTTTGCATTTTCTTTCCGAGGGCTTTTTCGTGCTAGAGCAGATGTTGCACCTTGCTCTTGTTTCACTTAGCTGTATGTATTATTTTAATTACCTTCTCTACCTTCAAGGCAATTCCCATTGTATTATTTTATTTTGTTAATGCACCTGCTTAAAGAAAGAAAACTGGAGGCAGGGCACTCAGAAAAGGGTAAACTGGCAGTAAGATTAGGCTTCTTGGTGTCTTTTTCTGTTTCCTTTTTTTTCCACTCCCTTCACTGTGACTGAATAATAACAACTGGAAGGAATAATTTTACAGGAGGGTGTTATCTGTTATTTTTATTTGGTCCCAATACTGCTAATTAATAGCAGATATGAAAGGTCCTGTAAAGAAAGGTTTTGAAAATATAACAAAATCTGGTAAAACCTTCCATTCTTCTTTTACAAACAGCATTCTTGTAGCACTATCAAATGGGCTGCTTTAGGCTTAAAGTCAGAGAAAAGAAGTATGAATACAGCAGAATAGCAACACGATTTATCAGCATGAAGGAAATAAATGGACAGTATTAACTGTATCATTCCAGCAGTCTACCCAGCAGTCCTAATGCCTTAACAGAATGTGTGAAGGGAAATGAAATGGCAGCATGATTACACTGATTACAGTTGTTGCAAAGATGGGAGGCTACAGTCATGCTTCAGTGGGGCTGTAATTATACTTCAAAGAAATGTTGTGTGCAGCCTGCTCTGCTCTTGGAGCATCCCTGCTGTTTGTTTCCTCTTATTTGGTTCTTAGGTCCTGTAGACACTTGCTCAAAGGTGTAACTCTTTGTTTCAGCACTGGGAAAAAAAATCACTTTTTATGCATATCAGTGGATTTGAGTATAAACTCTCCCAGCTCTTCTATGCTGCTACAGAAGTGCTATCAAATGACAAGGTTTGCTGTGATTTAATAATGTTTCTAATTTCTTACCAAATAAACCTTCTGAGCTTTCATGAAATGAGGAGGTAAAGAGTGAAGGGAGTATGGCTGCTCGGTATCAAACAGTTCTCTTCTCCTCCTCGCCCCTAGGTATTAGTCCTGAACAGAAGAAATCCAAACCTTTGTGATTTGTCTTTGATTAGTGCTGCCTCATGCTGCAAGCAGTACTTCAGGAAGAAAGATGGATTTGTTGCTGTTGTTTCTCACTCCCCATTGGCAATGCGTGGCAGCACCTAGCCTAGAGCTGGCCATTATATTTCATTTAAGAAAAGGTATTGAAGAGGAAAATACATTTTGATGTGTCTGTGTTTTGTCTATAATTCAAAGGCACTGACATTTTACAGCAGCTTTATTTCTTCTTCTCCCTTCAGATAATGATGTGACACCAAGGCAGAATACAGAAGCAGGATGGGGTGGTGGCTGGGGTACTGTCAAGTCCTCTGCTGTCTCCTGCTTTCCTGTAGATCCCTGTTCCCCTCCCTGGCTGGACTCTTTTGTGTGATTTCCTACTTTGCCAGCCTGTGATTTACAGAACTTGCTCTGTATCCCACAGCTGAGCACAGCTCTGAGCACTCTGGGTGTGGACCTCCACTAAGCAGTGGCTCAGCTGCAGGCTCGAAGTGCTCTGTAGAGCAAACAGCAAAGGCTGAATCATTCAAAAAAACTATTTATTTGTTCCTTACCAAACAAAATAAAACCTTAAGCTCTGCTCTCCATGAGGCTGAAGTGCTACTAGGAAAAAGAACTAAGGTCTATTGTTGTCATAGAGAAAAAGATGTTGGGAATGTTGAAACCAGAAAAGGAACGAAGAATTGAAAGCCCAAGGAAAATCCAGGATTTTGTTGCAGCTATGAATCTTTGCAGAGACTCAGGAATCAGCAACAGAAGTTGAGAAACAATCAAGTTGTTTCAAAGGGGAGATGGAAAACCCCACAACACTGGAGTCTCTTTGGCCTCTTGGATTCATCCTGTTCTGATAACTCTGGTGGGGCTGCAGCTCCTGCTCCTGGAGCCCTGGGCCCGTTTCTGTGCAAGGGTGCGTGCTTGTTTTTCACAGAGCTGCAGGTCAGACAGCATTCTGGATTTCCAGTGTCCTCAGGCAGCAGTCAAACCAGGCTGAGCCAAACCCAACTCTCCACCTTTCGGAGAGGGGAGCTGAGCATGGCACAACTGGAAGTTGCTTCGTGCTTGTCAGACACGGTGATATATGAAGGTAATTGCTTCTGTGTGCGTTTAATTACAGTATTGTAATTAGCAGGTTGCAAGAGCAGATGCAGAGGGTCTTTTCACAAAGCAGACTCTGATAGGCCAGGGAAACGTCTCAAAAAGAAAAGGGCAGAGCAATGTCACATTGTAATGCAGCTCTTTGTGCCTGGAGAAGAGGGTTAATTAGCTGATTGCTCCACTCTTCATCTTCATTTCTTAAGGTGGAGGAAATTGTAGGAAGGAGATTAATTTATCTTCATGAATTTTTAGAATTAGCAAATAGCACCAAACTTTGTTCAGCTCAGCATCATGGCTTGGGCTCGGTGCTGGGCCGGGACTACAGCAAAAGGGAACAGAAACTCCGCGAAATCTTCATCCTTGCAGGAAAAAGGGGAACAAGAGCTCTGACCCTTAAGTGGAGCTCACCATGGCAACTGGAGCTCCTCCGGGGGAGGGGGGCTGGCTCCAGGTTTGTGCTGACCGCAGGGACTGGCAAGTCCGGTTCTACATTGCAGCCCTTGCTCACTGCTCCAGGCTCAGAGGCCCTGGCACTGCCCAGCACCAATACCGGGCCCGGTTCTACACTGCGGCCCTGCTGCACTGCTCCGGGCCCACAGAGGCCCCCGAGCTGCCCAGCACCGATACCGGGCCCGGTTCTACACTGTGGCCCTGCTGCACTGCTCCGGGCTCACAGAGGCCCCCGAGCTGCCCAGCACCGATACCGGGCCCGGTTCTACACTGTGGCCCTGCTGCACTGCTCCGGGCTCACAGAGGCCCCCGAGCTGCCCAGCACCGATACCGGGTCCTGTTCTACACTGTGGCCCTGCTGCACTGCTCCGGGCTCACAGAGGCCCTGGCATTGCCCAGCAGTGATACCGTGCCCGTGTTCTCCCCATGGCCCTCGCTCCCTGCTCTGGGCTCACAGAGGCCCTGGCATTGCCCAGCAGTGATACCGTGCCCGGTTCTCCCCATGGCCCTCGCTCCCTGCTCCGGGCTCACAGAGGCCCTGGCATTGCCCAGCAGTGATACCGTGCCCGGTTCTCCCCATGGCCCTCGCTCCCTGCTCCGGGCTCACAGAGGCCCCATGGCTGCCGGGGGCCCAGCCCGGTGGGGACCCTGGGCAGCTGCAGGTCCCTGGGACTCAGGGCTGGCTGAGAGGGAAATGGATGGCAGGCGAGGAGAGGATTTACACTTGATGGCGTATGCTTCAAATCCTTTAAGGAATCTGTGGTCTGGTGTTGGAAATCAAGAAGCTACACGTCCTTTGAGTCTCTCAGAAAGAGAAGAGAATGTAGAATTTGAGTTAAAGCAGATAAATTGTTTTATAATTGTGTTTTTAGCTGATTAGCCAGTTTAGGGTTAAAATACGCAGTAGAGGCCTGTTTTAGCTATTCCCTTACCTACCTACCCACATACCTACCCACCTACCTGAAAAAGGTGTGGACCAAAGCCCAGGCTGGAAGTGATGATAAGAACAGACTAAAACCACAACCAAGCCATGCACATGCTCTAAAAAGGTGGACCCAAGGAGGGGTCATGCTAAACAGTTCCTGGAAAATGTTAAAATAGTTTTTGTGGAAAATTTGAATGTGCATACTGATTTATGAATATGCAATAGAATGTAACAGAAAAGGTATTTAAAGAGGGTCTCCAAGAACAGGAGGTGCACTCTTGGCTGAATGCCAAGCACCCAGCCATAAACACTGCTTTATTGTCTTTGTCTCTTATTGTCATTTTTTAAACTTTTAACAGGAGAGTGAACCTCGTTTTTCACATAACTTGCCTTTTGTAGTTCAGGGGTCATTTCTTTTGCTTTAGATGCACAAAGAAACTACCTTTTTTATTTTTCTTTTTTTTTACCTGTTAAGAAACTTCACATCTTGTTGTGGTTTTTAACTTATATTATCCCCCTGAAGAATTAGGTCCTGGCATTCATATTTATTAAAGTTCTCTACTAGAGGGATAGAAGGGCATAGTCTTTCTAAATGTGCTTGCAGGAGTCAGTACAAATTGCACATTTAATTATTGTGTACTTAAAATCTGATAATCATAGAAAATCAAATACACAGCCTGGTTGATTTAGAAAGTATTTTTAATAGGGCACTATTAAATTATAGAGTTAAACATTATTAGATATATTTATTCATGAGAGATAATTTGATATGTAACAAAATAAGCCAATACATGGTGTAACCTCTTGCAGTCTAATTTTCATGGATGAGCTCTTGCATATTTAATATCCTTTGAGGATATATTTTAACCTAGACTAATTACTGCTTTCCTCTTATTTCTGTTCAGTTTGACACTGACGTTTGGCTAAAATAATGTAATATTGTTATTATGGAGCAAATTAAGTAAATCTGGCTTATTTAATTTAGAGCCATTGTTGATACTATAAATGGCCTGATGTAGGTTATGACAACAAACATTGCACACAAACAAAACCAGCTAAATTCTCTACACTGAACCCGTACTCACACTGCAAGATGAACACCATCAGGAATATTTTCTGACCTATAGAGCTGTTCTATGATATCTGTTTCTAATCTCATTGTAGCAAATTTATAAAGAGGAGTAAAGCAAGAAATTAATGGCGATATAAGTTATCCTTACTGTATTAAGACAATTTAGCTTAAAAGTCTATCAAGCTAGCTGGGGACCTGGTCAGAAACTTTCTCTTAGACAGAACACCTGAGCACAGAGATTTTGTACTTGAAAGTAGGTTAATTAATTAATTGAAAACCCATGTCATGGCTTTGATATATACATTAATTTTATGTCAGAGAAAAAATTTAATTAGATGTTTTAATGTTGTTCTCAGTGACATCTTAATAAAATGCACTGATAGGTCAGCTTATGTGTTTGTACATTTTGGGATAATGCCAGCAGTGTCAGCTGGTTTTGGGAGATCAGCTTTGCTTTGCTTGGTTCATCAGCCAAACATCTTGCTACGTTTTCCTTTCTTTGATCCATCAATTTTTAATGTGCTAAAGTTTTAATAAGTCTGTCTTGTATGGAATTTTTTCTAAAACTATACATTTTGAAAAATAGAGACAGGTTACATTGATGTAACTTTTAATTGCATTTGATTTTTAAAGTTACAATAAATGCTATGGGCTGAAGATTTCTAGATGAGTAATGCAGTAAAATAGTTCATCTTTGTCCTGAGTCAGTAATGATTAGTAAAAACTGAAATTATCAGTGTCTTTTGGGAGGCAAAGGTCCCTTTTTTCATGCTACACCAACTAAAAGCAGTAATGTTTTTGACTACACACAGATCCTTTATGTTTTTCAGCCTTTTAATTTTTTCACTTGTAAATCAACTGAACTTCAAAATAAGAAAACCTTTCTTCACTGAAAAAGAAAAAATCTTTTTTAAAAAATCCTTTTTAAAAACCTCATGTATCAGATACATAGATATTTCCTCATTAACATCAGCAGTTTCATAAATCAGCTTTAAAGTGAAGAACCCTTCCCCAAAGCCTAGAAAGAATTTGCTAAAATATCCCATAACCTTCTGGCTGAGGAGGAGATTTCCTGCCCACCCCTCTGCAGAGGGGGCTGAGCCTTGGGTGCCTCTCAGCCAGAACAGCTCCATGTGGATCCAGCTGGCTCAGAGCTAGGAACTGACACCACCACCACATCATTTTTCCCCTCTATCAGCTAGGGAGAAAACAAAATTGCTTCTAATCAAAAGCACGGCCCTCCCTTTGCAATTGTTTGCTCAAGTATTTTTCTGACTGGTGTGCTTGATGGGCAAATGTGCAAGGAAATGGAAAACATAATCTTTCAACATGAGAGAATGCCAATGCACTGTGAAGAACTGTTTCTAGCTCACTTCTCCTCTCATGTGGATTTACACTGCTGCTAATTGCCTAAAATTGGCTACCAGGTTGGCTTCTAATTTGTTTGATAATGCATGTCCTGATGTCCTGCTTGCCCAGCAACATGCCAGGGGTAGGCTTTACTAAACCAAAGGGTTTTCTGTGGCTAAATTAAATCACACATTAGCAGCATGCCAAAGTTTTAGAAACTTTGCCTGGCTCTGTTTTCATTCACAGTAGCCTTGTTCAAAGTGCACCCACCACTGCTCACCAAAACATCTAAGCTGCTGAGGCTGGGTAGAGTTTGGAGCAGCCCAGGATAGTGGCAGGTGTCCCTGCCCGTGGCAGAGTGATCTTTAAGGTTTCCTCTAACCCAAACCATCCCATGAGTCCCTGATCCTGCATGCACTTCATTCAGTGGGCATCTTTTGGGACCATAGAATCAGCCAGTAAAGACAAAGTCCCAAAGAATATTACAGCTAATTTTGCACAAAACATTGTCAAAATACGGGGATGTTTGATAACCTTTTCTTGTGAGCACTTGGCACCTGGGTTTATGAATTAGTGCACTTAGCAAGTAGTTTTTTTCTTATCTACTAAAAATAACAACATGAACTCTAAGAGGTTGTCAACGTATTACTTCCCAAGGGAGAATTTTGCTCTTCTCTCTCATTTATCTAGGCATGTGTAGAGGCTTTTGACCCATTTAGCATAGATAAATGACCCATGATGTGAAATTTCCCAACAGTTTAATAATGCATTTAACTCAAAGTGACACTTGCTTGCAGCCGCCTTAAAGCAGTTTCCAGGCTATATATGTCTCTTTGAAATGATGTATGACAAGTAGAAAAGCTTCCTTGATAGAACCCCAAATCCCATGGGCAAGTAACAAGAAAATCCTTTTTAAATTGCCAGCAGCAAATTTATACGTCGCAAGTCTTTATTTAATTTTATCTGTTTTTCAATATAATTTATGGTTATGACCATTAGTCTAAAGCTCACAGTAACTTCTACACAAATTATTTTTTTCTTCACTCTAATGCATTGTAAAGGCTTTTATTGATCCCATTTTTTCCACAGCATACCAGAAGTAAACCCCTTGTCTTACCACTGAAAATGTTTTTGTTATCCTTGCACTAACTTAGCTGTATCAAAATTCTTTTACTTCTGAACCCTGGGTAGTAAAACAGAGAACTAGAGCCTGTGTATGTTTTAAATCAGAAACTTTCCTAAGAAAGCTTCCTTATGTGTTTGAAAACACAAGTCTGAATGATAGCTCTTGATTTTTGCTTGCATAGATTTAAAGCAGTTGGTGTTGAGTGTGTGGAAAGATTTTTATTAAATCTGCTTCTGGTTTAGTGAGCAATTTCCCATGATACATGTCATATTAAAAGCAAGAAATATTTAAGAAAGCAAGAAATTAGCATTAAGCTTGAGGAGACAAACACTTCTAAGCAGACAATCAAATTTATTATTTAATCACATTTATTTCCAGTATTAAAATAGTAGTCAAATAAATGAATCTGGATCCTGTAGGGTCCTGAATCATTTAGCACAGATAAATGGGGTGGGTTACCAAAATCTGCAACCAAAAAGCATGCATTCAAATAAGAAAAAAAACCACAAAATCAAACCCTGAACAAACCAAGAAAAATAAACTTGAAAGAGTCCCATCCACAAGGAGAGGTTAATGTGGGTGGAGGAAGAAGATAGAAAAAATCAGCAGCTGATTAGAAGAGAAGCACGGAGTTCACAGGATGTTTGTACCTCGGACTCTGATCATTTTTCAGCCCTGTTCCTCCCTTTGGCCTCCAGCTTTCCCCCTCTGGTGTTTCTCACCCACGGTGACATTGCCCTCATTTTCCCTCCCCTGCAGGGTCCCAGACTGCTCCAGGCCCAGCTCTGTCACTGCTTGTACAGCACCTGGGGAACTTGGCTCTGGCCACAAGGCAGGTATGGAATCAGGGCATGTCCAGTTCTACTCCAGTTGCTCCAGCAGAGCCTGGAAAATGCCAGAGGAGCAATGTCCCAGGAAAGATCTGCTGCCAAAGGCTGGGCTGCCTCTTAATGCTTCCCTGCTCAGGGCAGTTTAAACCCATCTCCTCAGCTCCGTTCCACTGCAAAGTCAAAGAAGTCACCTGAAACCAAAGAGGGGCTTTGATGTGGGTCTAAACACAGCTCATGATGCTGAAGTTTATTCCAAGAGGGTGGCACACTCAGAGGAGTGTGAGCATGCCTGTGCCCCTCACAGTACCAGCAGAATAACCGGGTACAAATTGTCTGAGCTGAATTTACACATCTCACCAAAGTCAAATGTTTGTGCCCCTTGGTCTGGGAAAGGGAAAGGCTTTCCAGGGGGGAATTCACTCACCTCATTGCTGGCCATCTGTGTTTAAATGAGGTGAACTGGAAGGGTCTTCTCTTTGCTTGGTGACTACAAGACTGCTTCTGTTAGACCTGTGAGCCGAAGTGACCTTTCCACTGCCTAGAAAAACAGGGAATTCCTCAAAACAAATGACCTCTAAAGTGGAAAGAAACCCCATTGCTGATGTGGGTTTTTTGTTTATAGAATCAGAGAATGTCCTGCATTGGAAGGGACCCCCAGGGATCACTGACACAGCCCTGTCCCAGCCTCAGCCATCCCCCCTGTGCATCCCTCCAGTGCTATCCCAGCACTCCTGGAGCAGCCTCCCCCCATCCCTGGGCAGCCTGGGCAGTGCCAGCAGAACCTCTCCCTGATCTCCAGCCTTTAATTCTCCTATTCACATAATAGGGAAATGGAAATATTCCCTATTCAGGGAACAAGATCGCACTTAGGAGTCTTATAGCCCAAACCCCTTATAGCCCAAACACGTGTTGACTGGAAGAGGCTTGAGGAGACTTCCAGCCTAGCCGAGGTCCCTGTCACCACCATCAGCACTAGTTGCAGCTCCCTGAGCTTGACTGGCCTGTGGAAGTGACTGCATCGAGCCTCACCTTTGATACAGAGCGATTCCTCCTAGCTGGGGCTGAGAGCAGCCTTTAGAGTGTGAGCTTGGATAAGCAGCTGTCTGCCCTGCACAAAGACAAGCACAAGAAACGGTAGAAGGGAGGCAGGGGGCCTATATCAAAGGTAATGAAGAAGGCACAGGGTCTAAGGAAAGGAGGAAATTCTTGCAGGAGTCTGGACTCGAGTGAACTTGGTGGGATCAGTTTGCTGCTGAGCCATTTGAACGGAGCGCCGGCGTGGGTTTGGAGAGCGTGGCACAAGCGCAGCGGGAGCCTCAGATCGCCGTGACCCGCAGGGCCCCGAGCCTGCTCCTGCTGGGCACAGCTCTGCACCCTCCTGCAGACACAGCCCCTCACAACCAGCCTCCTGGCCAGCAAGGGGACACGGGCCAGCTCCTCTGCGGCTTTAAACCAGGACAAATACGCGATATTTGCGCCTTAGCTTCCTCTTCCTGACTACAGAGACCAGATTTATAAATACGAATTATGAAAGAGGGCTTCTGGAAGGAAGCCCTCTTTACAACATTTCTCACCAGTAATGTCTGGTTTTAAATATTTGTGCCAACACACTTCCCACAAATAAATAAAATCAACCCTCCCGAAGAATATTTTTGCAAGCTGCTTCTCTGAAGTGCAAGTTTATTTGATTTAGGCGTCTTTGCCTACCATTCTTAATGAATAATTATTCAGTATTTGAAACTGAAACAGATAGCTTCATTTAGTATGATTAATGCTGATGTGCCCCATCATTTGCATAATTACGAAATATAATAAAATAAATTCCAAATGCGAATCTTTGTAACTTGTGTTACCAAAGGCCTGAAAAAAACCATTATGTTTTAAAGTTATCTCGAGACACAGTTTTAAACTTCTGTGACTAAAATTGAAAGGTAAAATTATTTTTCATCACCACGCATTACAAGATGTTGCCAAAATAAAAGTTATATCTCTGAGACAGAGAGAAGTAATCTACTGAAAGTGTATGTCTGCTGAAATAGATATTCTTTCCCTACTTTTAAAGATTTGGAGCTGCTTTTAGTGAAAATTAACTGAGATTCTTCATGGAAACAGCATTTGGCCTTTTGGGATATATGGAATATTTTTTACTTCTTTAAAGCTTTAGCAAACTTCACTTCTTCTGCAGATTTTTGTGTGGTTTTCACTGCTTTTAGGAGAAATCTCACTGTCTGTTCTTCAAGGCAGTTACTTCCATGGACTAACGAAGGCACAGTAGATAAATACCGCCCTCGGTGGGGTTTACATTAACAGCCTTTTTCTGCATTTATTACTCTGATTTTGCATAAAGGGATGTTCCATCAGAGTGATTGGTACTGAGAGTAACTTCCTGCATCTTGCCTTATAGGAGCTGCATTGAAAACAGGTGATATTGCTCATACCTCCAAAAAATCAGAGGTAACAGCTTTTATTAGGACTGTCAGGGGAAAAAAGGCTGAGGAAATACTGTCTGAACAATCAAAGCATTGAGGAAATTCTGAGTTCCTGAGGCTGCTTGTTGAGTTTTTGCTTAGACAGGTCCTGAAATCAATATAGTCATTTAGGCAGCAATTAGCCAATAATTTTTATAAGGAAGTGGTAAAAAGGACCTCAAATGTGAGGGGTTCATCAGTGAACAAGTGAATTAATGGATATGGCAAGAGAGAGCAAAAGCAAGCCCAGCTCTGGGAAGGTTTGGATATGTGCAGGTAGGTAATAAATGTAAGCAGAATGCAGCTGATTTATTCCTCCCTTGAAAAATGACTCACTGTCCTTTCACCCTGGCTCTAGTGCCAGTCAGATCACAGGGAATCTTTCATATCTCTTTCTGTAGATGAAGTGACATCTCCAGACTATCAATTTGCCCTCTCCACTACCATTTAAGGATACAACATTATTTTGGCTTGCCATCATCTAGACCTCTCAGTCTCCTGCAGTAAGGAATATTTGATTTTTCCAAGTGATTCTGTCTGAATTAATTAGCTGAAATATTTTCTTGGTTAACACATTGAAGAATTCACAGAGGCAATTGGTGTTTGTACATATGTGACCTTGCAGGGAGAGGGCAGGACTCGTACACAGTCCTAATCACTGCACCTGAAGGGTATGGGATAATTCCAGGCTACTTTAAACTGAAGCACGTGGCAAACAAAGCAGGCTCTTGCACAGGCTGGTGGATGAGGTTCCATATGCTATTTAGAAAAGAAGATCTACAAGTATATATGAGCCGGAGCTGACTGAATTGCAGTGCGAGGGGAGAGAGTGAAACTTGAAATGTGTCTAAATCTGCTTCATGGTTTGAATACTTTCTCTCCTGAAAGTGAAACAGCACTGTGGATGCTCAAAGTGCTCAGGAGAGTGGATTTATCTCCCAGCAAAGTGCTTCCTAACACCTGTCTTTCGTGAGGATAAATTATTAAGCAGGGGCTGGGTATGGATTCTGAGTTCCCAGCAATTCTCCCTCCTTTGAAGGTCTAACAGCAGCCAATATTGCAGAGAGTTGTGTTTGTTCCCTCTGACCAGCACCTCGGTGGCTGGCTGAGTGTGGCAGGGAGGTGCCAGCACTGCCAAGAGCTTTGTCAAGGTGGCACTTGTGCAGATTTTTGGTGGTCAGACAGATAAAAGCCTTGGAGATGGGGTCCTCTCAGTGCTGCATTGGCTCAGAAGAGGTTAACGAGGAGGACTAATTAACCCTGTCTTGCTGCAGGCATCAAGCCTGGTGAGAGTTTAGCTCAGCTGCCTGCTGAAAAGGAGGACAAAGGAAAAATCCTCGTGGTAGCTGGGGACTGGAAACAGCTGGATATTTCCCCAAGCCTCCTGTCAGATGCTGAGCTCTGGGGGACAGGATAAATAGCCATAAAATATGAACTGGGCCTGGGGAGTAGCCCTTTAAAAACACTCGCTGGATTACTGTATTTTTAATTTGTTCATTTGTTTGTTTTATTCTTAATTTTTCATTCTGATTGCTCAGGAAAAGTGGGACTAAAGTGTGTGGGAAGGAAGGCCAGGATATCTTTGTGCTGGACAGGGAATGCTGTGGTAGTTAGTCACTGGAGACTCTCAGGGAAGAGATCCCAGTGGGCTCCAGTGGGATGGAAACACTAAAGCAGATTGCTCCTTTCATGTCAATCTTCCCACAAACATAAAATATAACAATATTCACAGTACTGTTGGTTTTCAAATTACAATGCCTTAAAAAAAACCCCAAAATAAAAAAGTACTATTTAAAAAACCAACTGACTCTCCAGAATG
This sequence comes from Sitta carolinensis, assembly GCA_032173965.1. NCBI lineage: Eukaryota > Metazoa > Chordata > Aves > Passeriformes > Sittidae > Sitta > Sitta carolinensis. The sequence continues at coordinate 7,487,735 of CM063292.1, forward strand.
GGAATAAAAGAAAAAGATGTTCCTTGGATGGCTTAAAAGCTGACTGAGCTGAACTTTGAAATGTCAGTTTTCAGCTCTTAAATATATCTATAACTGTTCAATATGGGGGATGTAAGAGATCTTGAGCTGATTTCAAAAGGAACAGTAACAAAAAGCCACGAAATAGGAGTATCTTTATATACGTATTTTTCATCAAAGTCTGCTGACATAAAGCTTGCAGACTGTTCATCAGTGATTATGAGATTAAAAACCATAACTTTAGCACAGAGGAGACACAGGTTTAGTGCAAACAGGCTGAAAAATAGTAGCTACCTGTAGACCTCATCTTTGGTGGAAAAATGAGTGTGTTTGTGATGAATGTGTGTGGGTTTCTAAACCAAAATAACTGGTACAGAATGATAATGCCAGGATGAAGTTAAGCGATGAGCTCTGTGCCCTTTTTATCTCTCCTGAATGCTGTTAACGACTTGAATTCAGTGCTGACAAAAGGCGAGATGGGGAGAAATTGTGATGTGAAAAAACATGAATGAAAACAAGGAGAATTACTTGGAGTCCATAACAGTTTATTGTCAGCTTTGACCAAACACCTACAAACTGAGAGGCAGAGCTGCAGCACAGCCCTGCTGTCTGTCCCTGCTCCCTGGGGGATCTGTACCTGATCACCCTGGCCAGGTGTGGGGTGGGTGACCTGCTCCAGGCAGGACAGGAGCATTGTCCCACTTGCCTTTGGGACTTGCTCTTTCCGGGCATTCCCCCAAGTTTCTACTGATTGTCTCACAAGAAAAGGGAGCGTTTCTGTTGAAGCTGAGAGCTTGTCTGGGTGAAATCCTCTTTTGTATTGTACACTGGAGAGTTGGCTACTTACTAAATATTGCATTTTCTGAAAAAAAAAAAACAAACCCCATCAACCAGATGATATCAAAAGGCCACTTATTTCCTCTTGTGCTTATAAAACTTAGTCACATGAATGCCAGTGACCTGATAATTAAACTAAATTATTTTAAAGAGAAGGTACAGTATAAACAAGTGGAAGTAAAGAAGCTAATTATTGAGAAAATATCCTAAAATTTCCAAGTTCTAAGTGATCTGCAGATCCCACTGCCCTCTTTACTCATATCCCCAAACTGGGAAGGCAAGCACAGGTGCCTGCTCCAGTGACGCCTAAAATGACACAATATAATCTTTTAGAAGCAGGATGTCAAACACCATTTAGGCAGTTTAAAACCCCACAGTTTTTGTAAAAGTGTTTTTATTTAGCACAGGTATTTTAAGCTTGAGCAGGCCCAAAAGATATGGAGATGTCCTAATTGGGCATTTGCCTACACAAATGATTATCTAAACTAAATGGGGATTAAGCCTTTGAGATTGAATTACAAGGATGGAGATCAAACCTCCACAGGCAAGTTAAAATCCACCAATTATTTAAAGAGTTTAATTAAGAGCAGATCTTTCTGTAGGCTGATTTAAAAGGACATAACATAACATTTGTAGCCAATAAAATCTAAGGAATAAAAGACTACTTTTTTGGGCCTTTTTTTTTTTTTTTTTTTTTTTTAATTTATTTATTTCCACAATAAATTATAAGCTGTAAACTCTGAGGAACATCTGAAGATATTTCACAAGTAGCACCATCTGTCTTGGCAGACTCTGCAGCGTGTGGGTGGCTCAGTTACTTGCTTATGGATCCATGGCATCATTTGCTTGCTCTGCCGGATGGGGTTGCCCCTTCCTTGTTTGGCATGACTTCAGCAGCTCTGCTCTGCTTCCATAAACCAACTCTCTTCTTTTATGTGGCTGCTCTGTGCACCTGGATAAAGTAGCTGGCAATTTGCTTAACGAATGCTTACCCATAAAAGCAAGTCTCTGGGGCCTCGTAAAGAGAATACTTCTTGCATGTGGATATTTGTCTATGCAAATCTCGGCAAGTTTTGAAACTTTATTCACTTGTGTTGCTTTTTAAAGTACATCAGGATTATAACTGGCACCAGTACAGAAAGGTCTTTCTTCTCCTTTCATCCTGTGGAGAAACTTCTGCCTGACTATGTCCAGGTGTTTGATTCGAAGTTCTAATCCCAAACAGGTTTTTCATTATTAACTTAAGTTACCAAATATTTAATGAGTCCAAAGACTTGAGACAGGCTCAGCTCTGCTGACTGCAGTGATGTTTGTCTGTAGCAGAAAGATTTGGGGCTGAGACATCATTCAGTGAGGAAAAGAATTCAAGCAAAGAAGAAATGGATGTCTTAGCAAGAAGCAAGTGCTGTAAGAGATGTACTCTTATACAGTTCACTTATCAGTCAAACTACCCCATTCTCAGTGTGACTTCTTGCTCCTACATGTTGTTCTTGTATAGTAATGAGTCACTTGGCAGCAAAGTTTTGAGCTATCTCTGTTGGCTTTAGGAAACAGCCCAAGCCTGACAGCATCATCGGTATATTGATCTGCATATTGAGGAAAATATAAAGGATCCGATGGCACCGTTTTACAAATAAACAACAAATAAGGATTTCCTGGCTGCCTTTTTCTACTGAGGATCAGAAAATAATAAACAAGGGAGAGCAAGGGTAGAGTGCTTCATAAAAAGAGTTCCATTTCAGCTGGCTGCCATGGGGTGTGGAAGCACGCATTTTACTTTAGAGTCCAGAAAATCTAGCAGTTCTTCTACTGCAGAGTTTAGAGTTCAAGAAAATCATAACTTTCCTATTTCTTGGAAGGGTGACCAGTTACAATTAGTAACAATTAAACCAATGGGAGTGTAGCCTTCAATATCATAAATATGTGCCAGTACAACCTAAGAATAACTTCAAATTCTCACATTATTAAACAACAGAAAACTGGTGCATTTATTAGGAAATTCCTATTTATTACTTGCTCATAATATGAGGTAATTTTCCTGACTTTCTCTGAAGAAAAGGTGCCTTTTTGATATCTTGGTGACATTTTTCATGTGACTGAGTGAGCTCGTGCACCATGTGCACTTGTTGAAGTCTTGCATGATTTGTGGTAAGGCAAGTTATGTTATTTAATTTTTTAGGTTTTTTTTAGGGCATTTGCTTTTCTCTGTGCACAGATTTTGTGCATTATATCTCTCACCCTGTGTCTTCTAATCTGAAAGAAAAGACTTCTGATGGCTGCAGTTTATTCGTGTGTGTTACTCCCAATTTCAGCACAAAACACTCCTGAAGTTTCAGCACTTTTCTCTTGAGCAAAAGAAGGAAAATAGCATTTTCCCCCTGTATTTAGGTGTATTTATTCTGTATTCAATGTATTTAGATAGCTATAAATAGTGCTAGAAATTGCTCTTTACCATAGCAGAAACCTGCTTTAATTGTCTTTCTCTACATTAAACTAATAAAGCAAACCAAAGGGATTTTATTCCTTGCCAATAATTGGGCTCAGAATTTTTGTACCATTTTTTTTCTTTTAATAGGGAAAATTTTGAGTCTTGCAATGACAACTGCTTTTGCTCCTGAGGTTAGAAGAGAGTTTGTGTTTTTCTCAGGAGTTCTATCCAGTCAGTCCTAGTAAATACTCATCAAGGATGATCTCGATGATGAGCAGTCGTAATGATATCTCTGTCAAACACCAACAGATCCAAGCTCACAGCTGCACCCTAAGGGAAGGCAGAGTGAACAAAATCCGCCTCCACCGTCTGGATTACCCACACTGACACACAGGTGAGAATCTCGGGAGATAAATTAGGATTTTCTCCCAGCCATCCTAAGACCAGCACTCTCACATTATTGTCTCACCTCACAGAGCTTTGCAGCTCTCTCGAGTCATGAACAGCCATCCCCCTGGCAATGATGGCTTGCCCTCTCCTCTCTGCTACTCGAGCCATCATTTCTGTACCCAGCCGAGCAGAGTTTCTCCTCCGCCGCCTCCTGCCTGCCCGAGCTCGCAGCCAGCGGCAGCGCAACATTCCGAGTGCGCTTTCCAGCTCTTTCCCTCCGCGAAGGCATTGGCAGAGATTGGGCATGGAATTGGCTCCACACCACTGCCTGCTAATGATCAGAAGGGCTGGCCAGGCGTGCGGAGGGCTGTCAGCTGCAATCCTTTCTCGCCTTGCCCGGGGCAGCAGGGCAGCGGCAGGAGCTGCCCGGGATGCTCAAGGATGCTCAGGGGTGCTGGGGAGCATCCTGAGCCCTGCCCGCCCCGCAGACTCTTGGCTTTGCTGCTTTGGATGCAGCACTGCCGCTCCTTTCACTGCACACACGCCGCTCATCAGGCACTCGGATCTGGAGAATGGGAAGAATGCATAATCCAATTGCAGCTGTTCATTTTGTGTCCTCTCGAGGCTGGCACATTGCTCCAGCTATTCCCCAGGATTATTTGATTAGCACCACGATTCTGCTTTTGCCGGGGAGGAGCCTTGCAGGAACGGGCAGTTGAAAGAATGCCGCTTTATTTTTTATTTTGTTGTATTTTTTTACACACTGCTTTTAACAGAAATGTAAGTATTTGCCATTTCAGAATGGGAGGAAACTGGTATGGCACTTGCCTCCCTACAATTTCATTTGGAATTCAAATGATAATAAGAAAAAGAGGGGTTGTGCTAAACCAAGCTCCAGCTACTTTAAGGATTGGTTTAAATTTACCAGAAATTTACCCAGACACCAGGATCTGATGGGTCTTTTAAATTTGTCCTGCCAAAGTTAAGGCATCAGTTTCTTTTCAACTCAGATTTCTGCTGCCAGTGTAATTAAATAAGGTGAATTATTCCACCCTGATGTTGCAGTCTTACCAACCCTTCACTGAGGGTATTTATAAAGTATAGGGCCCTTTGTTGTAAAGCATCACAAGTGGCCAAGTGTTGCATTCTCACCACGGCAGGTATTTATTGGCTACTGTAAATAGCTTATGAAATATATGGAATTAATTTGGAGTGGTTTAGGGGATGCTCACATCCCTCCAGCTTAAGAATTTGAGAAAACAAGAGGTGCTGTCTTAATTCTTTCGATCACAGCACATATTAAGAGACACCTTTGATGAAAATATACATCATTAACCACACAACCATGTCAAGCTCAGTCAAACAAAATAGTTCATGCAGCTGTACAAGACTTAGCTTGAACTAAAAAATAAATCAAAAGAATTTTTTTTAGAACACATTCTAGTAATATTCATCCTATTCTTCCTGCTGCTCTTTGCCAGTTGGCTAACAATGATACAAAACCTGACCCAATCTGGATTTTTTTCTCCTGACAAGTGTTTTTCTTTCCTGACTGTCCATTGAATAGTCATTGTGTCTTTTTCTCATGCCTCTAAATTCTCCCACTAGTGAAAAATATACTCTGAGAACTGTATGCCTCTAGAGTGCCAATTCTTTCTGAATGCAGTGGAAGGCATCAGAAGAGGGAATTTGTCATGAATACTTTAAACCTTCAGCTCTCCCCAAGGAATCTCTGAATTAGTGCTGGTTTGGGAAAAGACTGAAAGCTGATGAGTAGAAGCTGGATCTGACTGGTTTGGTTTTAATTATCTTTTTTTTTTTTTTTTTTGTCGTTGTTTAATTAGCTTTTCCTTTATATTTGCTTTCTCATGTATGGAACCAAGGCTGTTATAACTCATGTTTATTACAAGTACCCATTATCATCAGGGTGTCTTGTGTATGTAACTCTATTTTCCTTAACAAACCTGTTGAAATTTCTCATGTTTGTTCAGGAGTCTTGCTTATCCCTGAGCCTCTGTTGTCACACATTTCCTCAGCAAACCCATATCTACAGTGAGATGGTTCTGGGCTCTGAACAAAGTCTCTTACCTTTCAGCTTTTAGGAAAAGTGGGACTTAAACCAGTCAACAGTCATGAAAAGAAAGATGACTGGGAAGGGGGAATTTAAGTGTCTGAAATTTGGAGAGCACTGAGAAACAGCAGCCCAGAGCTCTTCCATCTCATGGTGGTGAAGCACTTTTTAAAAGTGAAATATGAAACCTCTGGCCTAAAGATTGAAGTGCCTGTGGGCCACCCTACTGCTCCAGTAGTTCCCTAAACCTTCCTGTGGGGACATCAGTACCCCTAAGGATTACAGAGACACTGTCAGCTCCCAGAATATAGAGAAAACTACTTAATCTACTACAATGGGAAAGTTAATGACCTCTGACAGCATATATTTATGGCTGAAATGAAGCATTCACTGCTTGGAAGTGCTCGACACTTCAGTTTTACACTGCTAATACTTATTTGAATGCATGTACAGACAGTGAGCATTGCTTAAATTTTCAAAAACTCATCAGCTTCAGCAGAAACTTCAACCCACTCAAAATGCAGGGACTTTTGGATGCTTTTGACAGAACCAAATGACACCTCTAGAAGCCATGAATTAAAAATCCTGTGGAAGATGAATGAGCTGGGATAACAGAATTCAGCACTTCTCTCGAGGCCAAGTGGAGTAGGTTGGCGTTGTTTTCCAAAGGCTGATAAACTGGCTTTCTAGTTAGAACAGATCAGTTAACTAAGCCAGGACTTTGATGTTTTTCTCTGCTGATCTTACTGTAATCAGAGCTTAAACTCAGAACTTGCAGGACCTAGACCTCTGTTTGGCACAAGGATGTAAGGGCTGGATGGATTGTGGTTGCTCTGGTTCCCTTCACTCCTTCAGCTGAGGCTTAGCCTTAACTAGACATTAAATGGGGACTTCTGTCTTCTAAAGAAATGCTTTCATTTATTTCCTTTGTCCTTAAGTTGCTGCATTGTGAAGTGTTATCTGTTCAGATGCCTCTTTTTGCAGGGAGTCACCACCCCAGCAGCCTCAGTGGTGTTTGGGCACTCTCGTCAGAGCAGGAGCTCTCCCAGGTAATCAGGTGTTTACCTGGCTGCTTTTACAACTCAGAGAGTGTGTGGGAAGGCTCCTCCTGCTATTATCTCTCTGGAGAGGGAGGAGGGATCCAGGGAAGGAAAGAGATACAGGTATCTTTATTCACAAGCAATTTCTGGGCTCTGCGTCCTAAATTAAGGCAACTCCCTACAGCCTTTAATGAACTCCCTGTACTCAGGATTATCCAGGTTTCTCTGGGTCTCTGAAGTTTGCTGTGGCTGTTTTGGAGAGCACCCAAAGCTTTCTGTCATCCTGTGTTCTGTGTGAGGTAATGCATTTAAACCTCTACTCCAGGCCCGGGATCAGTAACTAAAATGTGGATACTGCAAGGCATGACTTAAGGACCTTCAGTCCTCCTTCAGATTTCAGCATATGTGAGCAATAATTGACGGGACCTGATGCTTTAACATTAATCAATTATTTCTAGTGGGTTCCTTTTCAATGTAATATTCTCCTTATTTTGAAGTTTTGTGCTTCAGAGTTGGGAAGAAGGGTTAGAAGGAGAATTGAGAAGGTGCCCGTGAAGCTCAGAAGGTTTTTATTCTTCATCAGATGTTTACAAAATATTAAAAAATTAAAGTGCAATAGAATATTAACCAGAAAACCCCAAACAATGGACATGTACACAACTAGAGTGAAAAACAAGATAAATGAGATTAAAATAGTTCAAAAAAAGGGGATAAAAATATTGGTATTCTTAAAACATCCCAAAAATGTTGAAGCTGGAAATGCTAACACTGTTGGTTTGATTTCTGCTCTGATATAAGGCTATCAGCATATGGCTCCATCGCTGAGTGAGTCAGAAATACCAGTCTTGGGATTAAGTCATACATTGAGTATGATTGATTACAAATGCAAAAACTGAGAACCAGTAAATATATTTTTATTAGGTCAAATGCGAAGACAGGGATGAAAATTAAAGGTGGAAATCCATGAACATCAATCTTGAGGGAGTCAAAGTCTACCCTATATGAGTGTAGTCAAATTGGGATGAAATAGTGCAGGCAGCTAACTCAAGGGAAATGAAAGGTGCTCAGGGAGAAATAGCCCAAACAGCCAGGCCAAAAGAAAAGGCCTGATCCAGAAGATAAACAGAACCTGCTTTCCCCTGGGTCTGTCTCTGAGGCAAACCCGTTATTGGTCTTCATCAGCATCCAAAGCCTGTGATGTTTATTGAAACCAATTAAACCTTTCTCTGGTTCAGCAGCCCCTCGACAGCAGCATTTACATCCCCTTGTCAAAACACCGAGGTACTGGCAAAACACAGCAGCAGAACTTTGCTGAGCAGCTTCAGGGAAGGAAGGGAAAGTGAGTGACACAGATGATTAATGAGCCTATTAAAGCTGGAAGTCTGACAGTGGAAAGATAAGCTGGCAGTGAAAATGACTCCTGCCATATATGTATCAAGGGCATCAGAGAGAGGACCCTCCATATAATAGCTCCCCACCATCATTAGTGGCAGGACATACATATCTAGCAAGGGTTGTCTCTTTGCTACTCACTCTGATCAGACATTTTGAGGTGAAGGGCCTTGAGTGTGAAGTTTCAGCCAAGTTGCACGAGGCTGAGCAAGGTCTGATTAGAAAGAACACCCACGCTCCATACAGGAGGAACCGGATCAAAGCATGGCAGGTGACAAAGGAGAGGAAAGCAATAAACAAACAGGGTTTTGTAACTATGCAGTGGCAGAGCAGGAGCCATAAGAATGATAAGGGAAAGGTCTGATGTAGGGGGGGAAACGATTAAATCCATTCTGACCTTGGGAACGAGCCTGCAATTGTGTTACAAATTATGTGCTTGTGTGTGGAACATCAACTTGGACTTAATTTCTCTGCCTCCAGCTCCCAGGAAAATTTACTGCTTCACTTAGACACTGAGAGCCTTTCTGTGGAGCACTCTCCTGGCAGGCAGAAGCACACCCCTGTGCTGTGCTCATGTCTGCACAACCAGTGCAGGGTTCCTGAATTGTGGGATGGAGGCTGACCTGGAACAGACCCCAGACAGAGCAAAAGGATAAAGCAGGGATTTATTAAAAAAACTCACTGGGCACACCTGGGCAGAGCAAGAGCCTGGCTGGGTCACAATTGAGATGGACCCAAAATGGTCACAAAATGGATAACTAATCATGAGGTCTCCCACGTTTATAAGTTCTGGTCCATCAGCATATTGCAGTTAATTGTCCAAATATAGTTTCAGGTTATGAAGCCTCCTTGGTTTTTCTTCTCACTTCACCATTGTTTTTTTTCTTGGGCTTGAAAGTTGAATTGGTTGTCCTTGGCATCAAGCTAGAGAAGGACTTGTTTCTTCTATCTACTCTGTGAAGAGAGCTTAGTAACACTGAGTCTGAAACCCAGAACTACCCAGTAAAACAGCACAGGATGTGAAAAACACAAAATCTGGAAGTTCAGTCGTGTCTGCGGTGCCTGCACAGATGGCCCGGGCGCTCCCACGCCGCCCCGCGAGCAGGGACACGCTCACCATCTGTGCAGCGTGCACACAGCCACGGGAGCTGCCCTCTGAACTCCCACACTGCTCTGCCACACTCCCTGCAAATGCACCTGGGATTTCCAGACTGGGAGCAGCTAAGCCAGGTGCTCTGAAAATCTCAGAAAACTGTACACGCTCTTCAAACTTTACCCAAACAAAAAGCAGATAATCTAGAAAAAGCGAGGTTTTAGCTACAGGCTGCTTGCACTTATTTTGTGACAGCTTTCTTTAAAATGTTGACTTGATTTATCCATTTCTGAAGGATACATATTCATATCATGCCTTCCACCTCTGCTGGGCCTCTTTAGACAGCCCATTATTTACAAAAGTGCACTGAGAAGTTTCCTACTGCAGATGTGCAGAAGCAGTTCAATACAAGCAATAGATCTTATATTTTGGTCTTGTACAGGCAGGTGGAACAAAAGCATCCTTAGCCTCTAAATTTGGCATGGATATTGTCATATGAAAGCTCACTCCTCCAGTGCAGTACTACTGGAGTGTGTATTTGCCAGAGCTGCTGCTTGAATGCCTGATTTATTCCTGCTATAGTGTTAACTTTTATTGTCACAGTTTACAAATATATCCATCCTCTTCCAGCCTGTCACTGACATTATTTCCTTTTGTCCTCAGAAGAGAAAAACATCCTATTTTTCCAGTACCTCCCTATGGTAACCTTCAACTGGCAGTGCTGTTCTTGGCTCCTGGGGACTAAACCACATAAAGCACTAAGTCCTCAAAAATTATTTGATAGGTTGAGCAGATGCAGCCCAAATGGAAAGGAATTATTGTGCCATAAAGAGGTCCATTAGATGGATTCTAACCAGCACACAATTTCAAGAGGTATCACCTGAAGGTTGAATTTGGCTTCTTTTCTGCAGTAATGCCACAGCTCTGTCAATGGGGTGATGATAAATCACCAATAATATCCATGGTTCTCTGAGATACTGAGTACAATGAGCAGACAGTATAATTAGGTGTGAATAAGAGGAGAGGTGTTTTACAGTTTCAGTATTGCTTTTTTTAACCTTGCTTGTCAGAGACACATGATAAAAGGCATGTCCAATGAAGCAAACAGCTCCAAAATGCTACATTGTTAGATACTCCTTGTTTTCTTCTATGCCTGTCAATTTTGTGGACTAAAAACCACAAGAAACATCCCTAAGAATATTTTAAAACTTTATATTTAGGCCACATAATCACAGAAGTTAATTCTTTAAAAATTGAGGACTCTGGATGGGTGACATTCTTATTTGATTTAGAGCCTCTGGAAAGCTCATATTTCACACAAATATTGATTTAAGGACAAGATGAATCTTGCAGTCTGAAATGGCTGTTGAAATGTATATTGATAGGTATCAGCTGATTTAATTATTTATTTTTCTTGCTGGGACCATGCTAGTATTTTAAAGCTTTGTTGTCTATGCAAGAAACAAAGACCAGCTACAGCTCTAACTGGTGAGACTAAAGGCTGAGCAGGAGCACTCTGGCTTCACACACAAACCTGCTGGCATTGCATGCCAGTGCTTTCCTTGGGAAGGAAATGCAGAGCTCCAGACCAAAGTAAAATCAGGGTAATTCAGGCAGATTGAGCTGATTGATTGCCTGCAATAGATGATCAGAAGACAAGAGAGCTCTTGCAGTCGAGACAGTGCTTATGGGATTACTCTGTCCTGGTGGCTGAAAGCAAAATTAATCTGATGAGGTGGAATCTGGAGCCAGCAAAGTGCAAACTGACACTAAAGCAACATGTATTTTTATTAGATGATATAGCAAAATCCCCATTACTTCATGTAGGTTTTCTGTTCTCTTTCTGAAGCTCTGTCATTGCATGAGGGTTTGAGGACAGAACTTCCTGAGCCGCCACTGGCCTCAGCCAGGAACTCAAATAGTGAGGAGCCCTGTAAACATTACTGGGGTCCACAGCCAGCCCAGCTACCCAGGACAAGGGGCTGCCTCTCTGCTGCTTCTGGGAGTTCATGTCTTCCCATCTACCTTGGATTTAATGCTTGTAAGATATTAATAGAAATATATGTAGTACAGAGCTTTGGAGTTGTTGTTTTTTTTATTGGAAACTGTTTTCAGCCAAAACCATTCCAGTTTACAGAAGCTCACAGATTCAAAACTGCTGCTTCCAAAAGTCAAATCAGTTTTCAGGGAGTTTGTTGCACTGGTCTTTGCTGGAGAAAAGGGGGAAAAAACCCCCAAACAATCACCCACACAGTTTTAACCAGGTCTGAGTACTGCAGTGTTCCTAAATAACCTGCAATTTCATTGCAGAATGAACCAAATCCCCAGCTGGTAGGAGGTTCCCTGGCCATACTGTGTTAGGGGAATGAGATCAGTTTATGCTGTTCAACATTGAAATCCAGCTGATGGATCCAGCTAAAATCCAGCTGATTTAAATTAAGCTGCTAACTTGGGTGTTGTTGTAAACAAGGCAGTGCCAAGAATATTTTGGGTTTAACTCAGGGCCTAGGGCTGTCTCACTCACTTCAGCTAAGGAAAAGCTAGAAGGAGCTGGAGGCCTCATGTAATGGTTTTGGGAAGAACTGTCCCACATGAATACCCCTTCTCTCCCACCACCTAAGGAGAGGAATGTGTCTGAGCCACAGCCCTGTCCTGAATTTTCTCCAGGCAGTGGCTGACCTGGTGCCACTCAGCAACACTGAAAGCACAGCCCAGGGAACTGGACAGCTTTGCTTAGCAAGAACAAAACTAACTGATAGGTTATGATGGAAATTTTTGTTTGTTTCATGCCTTTAAATCAGGATGCTGACAATCTATGTTGTGGGATAATAGTTTTCTGAAAACAATGAAGAAGTATTTTAATTGTTTTAATTTAATATGCAGGACTACAAAATGTTCCTCTTCACGCTGCCTCCATAAAAAACACTCTGAATTCATATTAATTGGATCTAATCTAGGATTATTGACTATATAAAGACATATAAACCAAGTCATCCAGTATAAAAATGTTCTAAAACATATGATTAATAAAAATATTTTGACTTTTATCATCTTTCGGTTTCTGTGCCTCAGTAGTGCAAATATTAAAGGAGTCTTAGTGAAAATAGCAGCTATTTCACAGCAGTACTACAATATAACAATTCAGACTTAATGAAACATTTAAAATATGCTATTACTGACATTGTTCATTTAAAAATGCTATTACTGATATTGTTTCATTATACACTTTCTTGTACACTGTTTTCATGCTTAAGTGACCTCTAAATTGGACTATTGCAAATCACTGCTAATGGGTTTGCAAGGAAATATTTGATATGAGTTTCCATGGGGCCAAATGTGATGGAGAAGGTACCCTTGTCCCTATTAAAACTTACAAAGCATTTTGGAAGCAACTAGTACATGCAGAGTTTCCTGAATTAGTGACCCAGCTCTATTTCTGAGCAGCAAACTAAGAATGGTGACAAGGGAGGGACAGGGAAGGGATGTATTCATTTTAAGAAGAGATTCAGCTCAGCTTTCTGCTGATGGATATAAGATGAAAGTTAGAGGGGAGAGGGTTGTTTCCACAGCAAATATTGTAGCTATTCTTAAAAGTTTAATGAGGACTGTAATACATATTACAAGCAGATTATATTTATAGTACTGAATGAATCCCATGATTTGCTCTAAATCTCATACTGCAATACAGGGGAGAAAAATTCCTTTGTTTTCCACCAAGAAAAATATCACTTGCTAGTTACTGCAATTTAAGCATTCAGTCACTGACAACTTGGAGGTACAATATAATGTTTTATTGTAATTTATTAGCCTCCCTCCTTGGAACTGTAGTGCAACTCTGACTTGAATGCACTCTGGCAAGGCGCAGAAATGAGCTTGGAATTTCTGATAAATAGTCTAAAACAAGCAGCATATACAGCCATTAAGACTGTACGGCAGGATAGCTCCTCAACTTTTCATTCCCAGAGAACAATTGGCCTCTCTGCATTTCTGTAAAGAAAATGATGCCTCAGAAGGAAGTTCGGGTTGCTTCCATGCAGCTCCCTCGCCACGGAGCTGGAGATGGAAGCCTTGCCTTTCTTAACACTTGACAGAAACCATTTTTCAAGTGCAATGAAAAGGCAGGACAAAAAGAAAAGAAAAGGCAAGTGTAACCATGACAGGGAGGCTGCTGCCTGTCCCCTTGTGCTGCTCCCCAGCCCGAGCAGGCAGCGCACCCTGCACCCTCTGACAGACGTATTCGGGTCAGCAGGAGCGCCAGGGAATCGGTGCCAGGAGCAGCCACCCCACCTCTGATGATCACAATAGCAAATTTTAATTATTAGGATAGTCTAGTGCCCTGATAAACCTGAATTCACTAGCCCGTGGGAGCGTGTGCTGCCCAGAATCAGTAGGCAGTAATTCCTTGATCTGAGTGGAAATGTACCAGGAATTATCGTGGCTGTCACTGCAAGTTTATAAAGCATTTTACAAAGACATAGCAAGACATATTCCCTTACTCAAAGATCTTATAATCTGATATGAGATAAAAACAAGACAAGACAAGAGGCAACAGTTCAGGAGAGATCACTGATTATAAATAAAGGGTAGAAATAATTGTCTGAAGAAATGTTCCGGCAAGGAATTCAAAGGAAGAGAGAGGGTGCCTGCATACGAGATCAGAAGGATCGTTCCAAGCACACACAGCTGAAAATCAAGAGAATGTGATTACAGGACTGGAAAGAGCAGAGGGACAAGAGACAGGAGAGAACGTGATAGCGCTGAGCTACTAGAAGCAAAATTACACACAGCTCTACAGTCACTCCTAATTGTAGCTCTGCTGGATATTGGCAAAATATCTGCAGCAGCAAATCCAAAGAACAGACATGAGGACAGTTTAATTTAGAGGAGTTGCCATGATGAAGCAAGTGATAGATGGTTCAAACATATAGATGAGGGTACAGTGTTTTTATTTTAATTAGCTTTTTGTATTTTGCAGAAATGGCCGTGTTTTCATGAACATCTCTGGTCAGCTCACACATACAATTTCCTAGAAATAAAAACTATGATGTAAACATGTTGCCAGTTGTACTTGCTGATCAGAAAATAACCCCAAAAAACATTAAAAAGGAAAACCCTTTTCTATTCCCTGTCAGATCCATCTATCCACCACAACAAAGGAGAAGAAACCACTCCAGTGCTAAGAAGCTAAAGGTCCACCACCAAGCTATGATCATAATCTCCATGTTGTGAGGGATCTTTATTCTCTTATCCAAGACAGACAAATAAATCCAAAGGTGAACTGAAGCTGTTATCTGCTGGTGCCAGAACAACTTCAGAAATTTTCCCAAATTAACTGGTCTTTCAGCACAGAAGCTCCATAGGATAATGTACAGTTGGTATCTGCAGGAGGTCTGATATAAATGGAGCTGCTCTTCACCTTCATCGACCAATACAAAGGGAAAGGTCAGGGCTGGCTTCCTCATATGCCTGGAATGTCACAGGCTTTTTTCATGCAGGCCTTTTCTGTCAAATATTTCTAGTGGGTTTGTAGGAATTAAAAAAAATGAATTCAATATCCCCTATGTTGTGTATGAACAGAACCATGTAAGTGTAGAGCAGAACTTCTTGTAGGGCTCTGTAGGTAAATGGAGAAAAATCTTAGTGCAAAGTGATACACGAGCAGAAGTGTTACTGAGGATGTCCTTGGCTTATGTGACACTGACCAAATTCCAACTACAGCAGGCACAAGCCTACTGTTCTTCTTGAAGTGGCTGAAGAGAAATCCTCTTTTCTGCAAACATGTAGTCAGTCTTCAGTGATTATTTCAATCTACCTCCCTCCCTAGCAAAAATTAAAAGGCAAACATGGACTCAACCTGTGACTAGGAGATTTATTTTGTCAAGAGTTACTATTTACCAGAGGCAAGGCTCACATTTCTATTTTTTTTTCATATTTTGTGTAAACACTAATTATTATTCTTACGTACTGTCTGACTATACATAATTTACTGCACTTGAATTCCTGTTCTCCTCCTGAAGGAGAACACCAAGTCCTCTCTCCCCGTGGGTGTTTTACAAGGTGGAAGATTTGCATTCTTTAGCAGACTTACTGAACTGCTGTAGGGTGATGTACAATTTCTGAATCCTCATCAGCACAGAAAGCAAAGTTTATCTTGAAGTGTCAAAATAACGTGTTCCTTTAGTTTTGATCAGCAGAGTTCCCTCACTTTTGATCATTGCAAAGACTGAACATGGCACACACAGCAAAAGGATTCTGGGAACTATTAGCAGCTAAGCTTCTTCAGATTAACAGATTTCAAAAAATTACCTCCTTATCTTTTGATCAGAAATGAAGAGTTGTTGAAAGGTAACAACTGTTACACTCTCTCCTATTTGGCAAAGGAGTTGTCTTGTTGTGTGGCAAAGCAGCATGTTAGAAAACAAGTAGTCAAAACTGTTACATGGATTCGGGGCCTGACAGCATTTCTGTTCATTTCTCATCCATGACCTTGTCTGGAGGAAAAACATGGTATATTCCTGATAATGTTTACAACCCAAGAGGTAAGAAACATTTCCAGCAATAGAATGTAAATTGTATAAAACGTCAGCTACACAGGCATTAAACCCCACTCTCTCTGGCATTAACAAAAAGCAGATTCTGAAAGGAGCACGTCTTCATTAGTGCTTACAAGGCATGAAAAAGAAGTTTTGATAATTTCTTCCTGCATTGACTCTGTAATGGTAAAAATCTGCAATGGAAGAAGGTGTGTGTAGGTAGGAATGAGAAGTTATGGCTCAGGAAGGCTCCTGCTGAAAGCATGAATTGGCACAAAGGGTTTGCAAAGGCAGCTGGAAATTTTCAGCTAAAACGACTCCTGTGAAGGCACAGGGGAGGAAGAACAAGAACAGGCTGGCCAGCCTGAAGCTGTGGCTGGTGGTTACATGGCCTGATGTGACTTCCAGATACGTGGGAAGTTTTAGTCAGGTTAGTGCTCATCTCACTCAAGTTTCAAACCAATTCTTTAATTTCTAGGACGAGCTCCCTCCTTCATGAGAATACAAACAAAACCCACATTAAGTATGAAAAATCACACTTGTGCACGCAGCTCAGATGCATTTACACAGAAGTATCTGTCCCAGTGTTTATACACAATTTATCACAAGTTTGAAAGCTGTTTTAGGAGACAACAAAACCTAATATGCAAGACAAACCCAAGTTTAGAGGGAGAGGTTTATTTACTCCATCCAGATTCCTGTCTCTCTCATACCTAGACTGCATTGATTACAATTAACTCCCAAAAATGAAGGAGAGCTGAAAGAGAAATGGATCAGCCTCTTCAAATATTCTCCCTTTGGGGCAGGTTTGTATAAATTCCCCAATTTTTCTCCCGACTCTTCAGAGTGAGTGCAAAGGACGCAAGTGGTGTGTTATAAACAAGACACAGAGGATGCCCAGTGTCTCCTGCTTCATTGACCCCCACCAATGACTGCCTGGTGCTTGGCTGGGCTGTGCTCAGCTCCAAATGGAATTCCCCCCACGTGGAACTGTCCTGCAAACAGAAATCCAGAGGCAGGCTGGAGGAGGGCCAGGGAGGGCACAGATGTGTGACAGAGGTGGCTGTGTGCCCTGAGCAGGTGTGGCCCAGGGTGAGCTCCTGCTAGAGCTTAAAAAGGGATGGAGATCTCCCAGCTGAGTTCTCTCCTGAGCTTTCTGCATCCGTTTGCATCCAGAACTCAGACCGATGCTCAGGAGGACATGAGTCCCTTCCAGTTTATGCAACAGCTTCCCCAAATGAAAACATCAACATTTTCCTGATTTCTGGTAAGATAGAGGCAGAAGTTTCACTTCCATCAGAGCATATCTGAAATACCCAATACTGTTTTACAAAATCAGGTAAGTACCTATTCCATACCACTATTCAAAAAAAAAAAAAAAAAAATGCTGGCCCTGACAAAAAATTAAAAAACTTCCTATTAATTGTTTACAGCATGGATTGGTTCTGCCCCATTATTCAGAAAACATGCAGGAAATTCAGGAAGTTCTGGAAGAACTGGTGTAAATCAGCAGGTGAGTTTCTGGTTTAAAATGTTAAGCTTCTTCAAGTGTTTCCCAACTCTTTCTTTATTCATTGTTTGTTTATTTCCTGGTTCAGTTATGCTGACATCATTTAACATTATTGTTACTCTTCTGAAAACTACTCTAGCCCATGAATCTCCCTAAAATCCAGCTATAGGGCCTCCTTGATCCTAATCAATGAATTCATCCTGACAATTCCCCACTTGTCTGGGAAAGCACAGAAGCTAAGAATAGCTGAGTGACTTGCCCACGATCATCTAAAATCAGCCTTACACTGCCTGGGTTGGCATTGTTACCAAAGCACTGTCATTTAAAAACCAGGAGTAAATATTTATTTAAGAAACATTTCCTACCAGGCAGCATCTGGAACCACTGCCATGTCTCATATTTAGGAGTTGGTGATAATTACAGAAGTTTCAAACGTTAAAATTTCCCAAAATCTAATCTTTGGATCCAAGTACCTGGCTGCATCTTCTTTCATCCCCACTTCAGCACACACAGCCAGAAACCATGGCCAGAGGGGATTAGGGAGCAGGCACCAAAGGAACATTCCAGACTGCTTCACTCCTCTGTGTCTCAGTCCCAGCTCTCTGCTCAGTGTTTCCTGAACTGCCTGGAGCTCTGCTCCTCCTTATATCTCTCATTAATTACATTCTGTCTCAGTATAAACTGAACTGATACATGATGCTCTGTAGTCCCACTGACCAAGACACCTTTTCTCTTTTCCTGGTGTAACTATAAATGTAGAAAGTTACTTTCCTTTGACTGACACAATCTCCGTGGAAATTTTTGGCTTAAAAAAATTAAGCAACTTGTCTTGGAATCCAAAACAAACTAAAAAAACAAGCCAAACAAAAAAAAAAAAACAAACCAAAAAACCACAAAACACAACAAAAAAACCCCAACCAAAACACATAAGAATGTCAGTTCTAATGTAGGTTGTCTTTCACAATAGATTTATTTTATTTCCAAAAATATTTTCCCACTTTACTGTCATTGTTGTTCCTTGTTTTTTTGGTTTGGGTTTCTTTCCACTCTCCTGAATTATCTATATTTATTTTGAGTAGATTATTTCCCAAGGATTTTTTTTGTGTCATTACTTCTATATAAAGTGAACTTCAAGGTCTTCTGATGAAAACTCAAATCACAGTAAAAATGTTTCTGTACAATACATCCATAATAAATAAGCATTGATATTGTAAGCTTAAGAGAGAATTCATTAAGAATAAAATAACAAAAGAGAAAACTCAGAAAATAAAGTATTAAAAATTAATGGACTTATTGTACAGGAAAGGAGAGCAAAGAGAATAAAACAAGAGAGCTTACTGTAGGCAAGTATGCTTAATGTTTATTTAAGTAAAAACAAAATGTAAAGAAAGTTAGATTAGTGGGTAGATGAAAAAGATATCCAGCGAAGGTAAAAAATAGGAAAAAAGTAAAAGCTATTGAATTTTCACAAAATTTCAGATTTGTCTCATTTCTTTTTATCATTTGTTTTCTCATTTAGGAAAAAAAAAAAGTAGAATTAGCAGTGATCAGAGGATCCATGTTAGAGTCCCCTCTAAGAAAAATAAATAGCTCAATGGTTTTAAAGAGTTCAAATATATTTTCCATGAAAAATTAAGAGACTCTGAAGGAGTAAAGATCAGAAAAATATTGTTGCTGTTACTATTTTCAGGACTGTCACCAAGTCACCAATACGTTTTTATTGCCAAAACGTATAATTTGCTTAGCATTTTTTCAAGATATTTCAGCTGTCCTAAATAACTGCCTCATGAAACTCCACACTTTCAGCTTGCTGGGCACAAAAAGACACACCGCTGCTTTATTTTGATGTGTAAAAAATGTATAAATCAAAGAAGTGCTGCTTTCCTGGAAGTTTTCACAGACAAAAAAAAAAAAAAAAAAATCTATTTGAAAATGCACACCTCTACACTTCACAAGACTGTAGAGGAAACTGCAGGGTTGGTAGGATGTGTCATTGGTTGGGTGAGGAGCAAATATAACAGTTTTTTTAAAAATGCTGATATTTATCACAACCTAATTTCTGGATCTGAGTGAAGAAAACTGCCATTAACATATCTGTGCAGACAGATCTCAGTCATGCAGACAGTTTAATCAGTCATCCTGATTAAAGCTAAAAAGAGAGGTTTTCAATGCCTGTCTCTTCCAAAATCTGGGAGCCCAGGCTGTGGGGCTGTAGGGAAAGGGCTCTGCCCTGGCACTCCTCTGGTCCAGGCTCCAGGGGGCTTGGTCAGAGGCTGGATTTGGGAGGTCTTTCCAGCCTCAGTGATTCTGGGAGTCTGTGGAAGGGGATTGTCCCTGTGGTCAATCACAACATGACACAAATTTCTCTGAAAAGTTCGGAGAGTTCAATTTGACTCTGATTTATTCAAATAAATGACCTTTTTTATACATTTTGTTAGAGACCACTGTGATTGGTGAAAGAAAGAAAACTCCTGTACTTATATTGGTCGAACCAGAGGGACATCAAAGAAAGTCCATCTTACAGAAAGAATTCTAAACCTTAAGATTTCGTTAGAGAAACAAAAACCTGATGTTTCTGTTCAAGCTGTGAGAACAAGCTCTAGAAGCCCAAAACATCAGGAAGAAACAGAACTTAGAAGCCCAGAAGCTGCAGGACTAGAAAAACCAGACTACAGTGATTTTGGGGGGATAAGAGACCTGAAGACAAGGCTTACAAATTACACAGGTGATTCACAGTCCAAAGGCAGCCTGCAAATGGTGCCAAAGCCTTGGATTTGGTGGCAGCCACCAAGAAAAATGATTCCTCCTTCCAGGGGACCTGGCAGTGGGGCCCTGCTCCATCTGGGCTGGCTGGGGAGCACGTGGGTCCCTCTGGGGAACCTGGCTGCACATCTCCACTAAGACTGCCAGGGTTTCAGTGCCCAGCCTTTGCTGACATCTCGGTAAGGACCCCAACAGGACCTTCAGGTTCTGAGTCTCTCTCAAAGATCAGTACTCAGAGCTCAGGCTGCCTAAAGCAAAAATTGCTGCATTAGGAAATGATTGCAATTAATCCTGGTGCCATTTTGCTGCCACAGATGAAAATGGTGTGAATTGGTGCTATGAAAAGAGTAAAACACAAGCATATTTTAGTCCTTCTACTGCATCCAAGTGCTTTTATTCCACATCAGGTGGAATGCTGGTTAGACACTGTGCTGTCTAAAAGCAGCAGCCTTTCTCTAACGTGCACACAGAGCACTAGCTAATTGAAAGAGAAATGAATAAATAACCTACTAAACACACCCAGAGCATTAACATTTCTTTGGTAATCAGTGCATGAATAAAATCTGGCTTGACTTTTGTGTAAGAACTTTTTTTTTTTTTTTTAATCTCCTGGATAAGGACATTTATTGCTCATTTGTTTATAAACTAAATTGTTGACATCACTGTAAATAACTTCTGAAATTTTGTTCCCTCCACTGTGCTAAGCTTTAATATAGCATAGTAATGAGTGGGATGTGCAACTTCTGCTTATCTGCTCTATTTTGGACAATGCCAGTGGCTCATGTTTATTAAGAAAGTTGGCAGTGAAGCTGAATCTCTGGTTTCCCCCTGGTAGATAAACTCCATCTGAGCTAACATTCATGAGGATCTTGGAAGGCTCATTTAAATACAATGCCTAAGGCTATGCATTTTTTTCTGCTGGATTCCAGAACAGCACATAAAGCTTTTGCTTTTCTGATGTTCTTTTGGAACTGATGCTTATGTATTACAAAGTCTGGCCAGGATTTTGTAGAAAGCACCAAGGGTCTACATCTGAGCTGAGGGCTCAGGTATCTTTGCATGTTATCCTCATTGCAAGGAAGACTTTCTTTTTGGAGGGGAAGACTCAAAGCAAAAGATACGTTCCATCTTGCCAGTATGTTTGTATTTCTCTTGTCAGATTTTAGGGAAACTGAGTAAGCATTTTTCCTCCTTTGTCTGGGACCATGGATCTCAGACATTCACAAATGCAATGTGTCTCCTTCAGACCATAATAATCTATGAAATTTCTTCACTTAATCCAAACATTTATTTTAACTGACAACTCTGCCTTGTTGTCCAAATAAGATCTTTTTCAATCTAACAGCCTAATCTGATCTTTTCCTGCAGTTAAAAGAAGCATCAGAAATATTTTCCATCTCTTTAGGCAGTAATCATTACTTCACATTATCCCTACACTCTATTTCAGAAGTGCTGAGAATATCTGAGTATGTTTGGATACCTTAGAATGGAAAAGTTGAAAAGTAAATGAATAAGTCAGGTATTTGCCTATTTCTGTCATCAGTGCCATCAGTAGTTAGTGCTGTATGTGTTGCTATGCTTTTCTAGCTGTCATTTGAGTATTGCATGTATCGAAACAAAGTAGCCCATAAAACTGGCACTTTCTCATCACTAGAAGAAATTTTGAAAGGGTCAAAACTTCCTGGAATATTCATGAGGTGGAGGTGTTTTCAATAAACATACCATGTTTATAAAAATAACTCTTGGTTCTGCCTCAGAGGTGCCTCAACCATTCTTACACCTCTGGATATAGTGAAGAGTTTTGTTCAAAAACTTTGTGGGTCTCACAGATGTTGAACTACAGCAGATGAAGACCCCTTCCCTTTTGTAAACCAGATTATGTTGTTTTACAAAGAAAAATACATTTACAATCATATTGCAAGGGCTATAAAGCCCAAAACAACAAGCAAAAAACAAATGAACCAAGAAAATGCCGGACATCCCAATTCTGAGCTGTGATCTCAGGATAATATGAGACAGGGTGGGGTGTGAGGGTTTGGTGCTGCAGTGGATCTTTTTCAGGCTCCTGGTCCATGGTGTGGAATGCTTGGCTTAGGGAAGAGGGCTCCTGCTTCCCCATGAGCCCCTCTGCAGCCTGAGGGAGGGGTAACTCGCCACATGAGGACTGAAGTAGCCAACAGGCTGAAGAGGATTCTCCTTCAGTCAAGCTCCAGCTACCCAACAGCAAGTTCAACGAACTGAATATTAATGTGCTGTGGGTCTGAGTGGCCTCTGAGAAGCTCAGCTCCTCAGCAAGCAGCCCGTGCTGAAAGCAGGAGCTCAGTCCCTTTGAGCAGTGCTCCTGCTTCCCTTTCAGACTAAGGAGACACCGACTCTTTCTTTCCTGCACAATAGCCAAGTGGCAAGAATGCTTGCCCTGTAAAAGGCAAGCACGGATTCAATTCCCTCTTGTCTGAACTTCAAACCTAACCTTTTATCTTCCAGATGAGTGCCCAAAACATAAGGCTTGGAAGAAACAAGGCTACTCAGGAGGTGGGGAATGTTGCTGTTCTCTCAGAGCAGTACCTTTGTGCAGGAAAAAAGCTCAAACCTCTCAGGGTCAGAAAGGATGGATAACTCGGCAGTTCAGTGTTCAAGGTGCTCATTACATTTAGTCCCTGCTCCAAGGCCTGTTTCTCCTTGCTGTTTTTGAATGCAATTCCTGTAGAATATAAAATTCAGTCCTGTTTTCTGTAGAAGAGGAAGGTAAGTACAGACCTACTTACAAATGAATACTTTAACTGGGAAGAGAAGGAACTCGCCAGCCCTCCAGCCAGGGATAACACTTATGCTAAATAGGCCATAATTAAATTAAGCTGTGCTGAAAAATGAAGCTCCTGTCTTGGACAACAGCAGCCAGGTTTTCAAGGAAAAAGACACAGGTTAGAAGCAGTCTGGGAATCATAGGCAAGTTAAAAAAAAACAACTCCTGAGGAAAGAAAATATATGGAGTAGCACCTAGACTGGATCTTAGATGAGTTTAGGTGTCAGGCTTGTCAAGTGTGATGTAATGTGGGGCCTTGTCCAGAAATGACTAAAAGGCTTCAAGGTCAAACAGCAAGATCCCACTGAAGTTCACGTTTCCGGCATTGAAGTGACAGATTTCTAGGCAGCAATTTTAGAATCAACTATTGTTTATTTTTTTATACTTAGTACTATTTTAGGAAAATCACCCCTGACTTATAAGCACTTTAGCCAGAAGCCTGGTCAAACCCTGAGTCTGAGAGTCAGTGAGAGCTGGACTGAATTTGTGCTTCTGCCCTCATACAGAGCTTGACTAAATGTTAGCCAAGCAGCAGAACAGTTTTTTACAAGCCATGAAAAAAATCCCATGGACAATTTATGACCATTGCCTGCTGGGTGTAGGTGCTGCAGCTCTCTGAAGTCTGTGGAATGATGCCAGCTTGTATCCACAGCCAGTGTCACTCAGAATTCAGCTGCATCTTTTTTAAGTGCAAAATGTCATTAGTTGTACCAGAAGCTGACATGAAGTAGCATTTCTACCTAATTGTCCTATCCTTTTACTGACAGCTTGCTGTTGCCCTTTCTGAAACCTTGTCACTTGGAATTCTGCTGAAAAAGTGCATTTGGTACCATTTTGAACCAGCATTTTCCTTAAAAATTATTGTTTGAAGAGTGAAGGAGAAAGGGGATGTGGGCCAGGTATTCTGTCCTACATATATAAAAAATACAAGCTTCTACCATAAAGTTATCATGATTCTTTGTCTCCCTCCATTGCATTTTCTTCCATCAAAATTTTAATCTACTTCTTTCCTAGAGAGTCACTGAAATTTTTGAATATGGCAAACTCTCATACCACCTATTCAGCTGCTACCAACTTCTCTCTTGTGCAAAGCTGGCGACAAAAGTCATTTCACTCTGGTTTTGGTCAATAAAAATGTTATTTTTTGTACTTGCAAAGCCCAGGAAGTGTGCTACTGTTGGGATATTTAGTATTGTATACCAGGGTAGCTATTAAAACAAATCAAGGAGGGCTTCAGATAGCTTCAAATATTTAGAGAAATACAAGATTGCAAACATGATACTATATTTTCATTTTCAAAAAGCTGATGGGCCTATAAACCTTCTTCATACACAAAGAGACCCTGATGCCTTATGAATCTGGAAGGAAAAAAAAAACCTGAAAAATCATAGAGTTGAGTCCATCACATTAGTTGATATGGATAATGAAGGAGGAGGTTTTTACTACTTCTTGGTTATAGATTTTCTTTGGGACTTACTAAAATTCTACCTGTCAAAGTTTTGTATCCCCAAACTCATGAGATAGACACCAAGCCATAGCTGATGATTTTAAATATACTCAAATCCATTAGAAGGAGAAGAGAAGAAAAAACCAAAGGTATAAAGCCTGAAGTTCTGAGAAGAAAATCTAGAAAGCCTGAATGTTAGGTACAATCAAGTGAGATTATAGCAGCCAAAATGGAAATTATTATTTTTACATATATATGTTGCAACTCTGCTGCACAGTGTAGAAAGAAAAACTTTAAAAAATTATTTTTTAAAGTTTCAAAAAGTGTGTGTGGCACAAACTTTAGTAGAAAATAAAAACTCACAGGAGGGACAAAAGAAAATTAGAAGATAATTATCACTAAGTTGGAAAAGGGACAAAAATTAGTTAGAACCTCAATAGTGAAGATATGTGATGAACAAAGAGAGTATAAAAGGGACAGATAAAGGGAGCAGGAGACCATTTTTTGCTATATTTTGTTATCAAGAACATTTGTTAAGGCACAGGTTACTGCCAGAACCTAGCACATGGGAAGGAGATGCTGAAAATGCTAAAAATAACAATAAAAGAAGAAAAAATTGTAAAAAGGTTACTATTTAATACAAAATAGCAAGTATCAATAGCTCTGTTATATTAGAGGAGAACAATACACTTACTGATAAGGAAAGAAACTCCTAGATTTAATCCTGAAGGCACAGGGCCTGGAAATGACCCTGAAAACAAAGGCTCAGTCATCAGAGATCTGGAAAGCTTGCAAAGCAGGGATGGAGCCTTTACTGCAGTGCAGTGCAGGATACACAACTGTGGGAAGAATAAAGGGATGCTGGAAAAGTGCCTTGATTCAGTGTCACAGAACTTGAGAGAACATGAAATGAAACTGAAGAAAGGCTGTGCCTGATGGGAATTACCAGACAATTCTGTAAGGGGCAGAGAGTTGAGGAAAGAGAAGTCAACACTCCCTGATAAATAAAGCAATATTTTCTAATTTCTGCTGGCCCTCTTTTTCCCATCCTGCTGGTCCTAGGACTGATGCAACTGAGCTCCTTTAGTGGGTGCATTACCCACGTGGATCTGCCTTCACAATTTTCACAGCAGCATTTTTCACCTACTAATATGCTTTACCTCGTGACTTATTAATAGCACATCAGCCTGCTGAGAGAGGATTTCTGGCTTTACCTCCTTGCATCAGCCTTGCAAATGCTCCTTTTCTCAGCCCTCGAGTCTGAGCCCCTGTTGCAAATTGTGGGTGTTAAAATTCTGTGTGAATCCTCATGAAGTCTCTTCCTAGGTGGATGTTGACTGGAGAGAGCAACACAACAGAGGTGAAACATCTGAGAATCTGCATGTCCTTGCATGCAAACTGGGAGTTATGGGATCACACTTTTACTATGGCAGAGTGTTTTCCTTCCCATTATTCTATGATTCTATGATATTAGAATACTACATAGTTATCTTAAATATGTGAAGTGTTTTTCTGTATATCTTTATTCTTAATTATATTTATGTTTTTAAGGCTTTGATAGCTTTATAATTGCATATTCCCCCTCTGTCAGATAAAGACTGAATCTCAGCTCCTTCAGGAGTCTGTTATTATTGTTGTTTTTATAGCTTTGCTCCAGTTAGGAGAATGATTTAATATTAAACATTAAAGTATTCCCTTTTTGTCTCTCAGAGATAGGCATTTTAAACCTCTGTAAGAGGCACTATGTGTCTGTCTGCTGAGCACCTGCACCAGCAGGCAGGGTGGTGACAAGTTGGAGTTTGGCACCCAAGGTGGCATTAGTCAAAGCTGTACCTATAGGAAAATGCTGCTTCTTTCCCCAGGGTTCATTTGCAGCAGGCAGCCAATTCTGCAGACAACAAAGAAATTTATAGGAAGAAAATACAGTTAGCACAGGCAGCATAAATCTGAATTCTGCCCTCTGGAAGGATGGTGGCTGTACATGAGTGGGGAAAAGAGAACAGGTTCTGAAGGGGCCTGGTACCTAAAGTCCATAACCTGTTTTCTAATGCCTCTCTTAAATGTTTGAAACTCCAATGCTGGAGCACAATTTCCTATATATATTTTCCTATTCATACCTTTCCTCAAAAAAACCAAAAAACAAAAACCAAAAAAACCAAAACCAAAAACATCAAGACATTGAAGAGAAGTATTTAAAAATCCTCCTTTTCACAATAATGTTGGCAGTTTTGGAGGTGCCCTTCTGACATTATCCATAAGAACTTTCCCATCTGGCAAAGAGTCAAACCCTGCAATGCAGAAGCCCTGGGCCTGACTGTGCCCTAATTTGGCCCTCACTATACCCTGTTAATGATAAAGTCCATTTGTTTGGTACTTGTATCAAGTCAGATGGTATAAATCCTATTAAATCATCAGTACCTATATTTTACAGTGGTAAATATCTACATAATATTATTACATGACTTGTTTGCAAGTTTGTCTTTCTATGATCATTTGGAACAAGAAAGATTCTTCTGTAATGTGTATACTTAGGTAATTGAATTTTAAATTCTTTTAGCAGCTTTTTCTGGTTTGGCTATATTTGCTCTCAGAATCATCCTAAGAATCAGGTTTAACAGTGATGTGATACAAAGTTTTGTAAAAGTCACCTTTTAGATAAGCCATACATATTTATTTATTTAAGCCTTTTCTCATTGATCAGCCTTCCCAAGGCCTCAGTCCTGAATGCCCTTTCTGTTTGTCAATATGTTTTTTTTAAACCAGACACCAGAATAGGGCTTTTCTGGCACTGCTTGAGAGAGCACTGATTCTGGAAAAGCAGTAAAGCACTATTCCCTCCTTTCTCTGCACTCTCACAGTAAAATATATGCAGTTGAAAGCAGTAAAAATAAATCCTTAAAAATTATACAAGGCACCATATCTAAAACTTTCCTGTATTTTAAGCTGATTTGCATCTTTAATAGATCTCATCTATTTCACCCAAGTGCAATCTTTATATCTACCTTATATGTATAATCTTACCATCCAAATAGCTCTAGCAATAAAAATGAACTCTAAGTAAACAATCAAGATTTTTTTTTTGTGATAGAATTTCACTAAAGAATGGCTAGAATTTTTCCGTTCTTCAAAATATTTCCATTCTTCTGTGGCACAGTGTGTGCCTCCTTCTCTCCCTTTGCTTTAATTCTGATTCCATCAAAAATCAGAATCCTGTGACCGATGTTCAAAATGAGCTGAGGTGATATTGAGGTTTTGAACTTTATCTGAGCATGTCACTCACTTGAAGGCATTCCAGACCTCAAATGGCTCAGTGCCATTCTTCAGAAATGAGACAGGAACAAGTATTGATTTTTTCCCTTCTTTTAAACTGAGTACCTAATGAGCAAATGAAGATACGGTTGGTCCTGGATTTATTAGGTGATTTAGAAGAGGCTTCTTGGAGTACAAATGTATGAAGAGCAATTTATTGTTATTCTACTTTAATTTTCTTTTTTTTTTTTCCTAAGGGAAATTTTTGCTATAATGAGTCTGGATTTTGAACATAGATCAGATGAATTATACCATATTACATTTCCATAGTAAATTAAAGCTCTTGCCTGGTAAAAAATATATTCTTTGGATATGACAAGAAATGGTTACAATACTACAGCATGTTTTCATTGGTACTTGAGAAAGTAAACAAATTTAAAAGGCACTGGGAGAAAAGAATACAATGCTCCCTGAAGGTATAAGTGTTTCTTCAAACTGAAAATTACAGGTTTATGAGAGAAGCCAAGTGCTTCATCAAAACAGAGTGATAAGTGTTAAATCTGCTGAAGTTATGCAAGATAAATACCCTGAACAGGCATCTGAAACCTCTGAACAGGTATGAGGCAAATGAATCCTGTTGTGACAAAAAATTAGTGTACAAATGAGTGGAAAAGTCTTCAGAACAACTAGAAGTGGAAATAATGGAAAAACTTTAGCACATAAAATGGGCAGTCCTACAGCTACATGTAAATAGTGATTCAGAACTAAAATTGCTGATTCATTATGAGGAGGGAGGTTTTAAAAGATTTCAGCAGTTCATAATAGATGTGGGCTGGGCAGGTCTGTGTCCCACCTGGCACAGAGAGGGGAAGAGGTGACAAAAATCCTGTAAGGACAGAGAAGCAGAGACACAAGCTCAGACCACCAAGCAGACTTCTTGTTCTCGCTGTGAGCAGCACAGACAGAAGAGCTTTGGCAGGGCTCCGGAGGGATCCTGCCCCTGTGCCCAGCCCTGGGGACACCTCTGGGTGCTCTGTGCAGCTCTGGATGCTCAGCACAGCAGGGCCAGGAGCTCCTGGAGCTGGGGAAGGGCTGGAGCATCTCCGTGCCCAGGAAAGGCTGAGGGAGCTGGGGCTGCTCAGCCTGGAGAGAGCCCCAGGGAGAGGGGACTCGGCACTGGCTGTCCCTGGGTGTCCTTGTCTTTCCCTGGTGTCCCTGGGTGCAGGGTGGCTGGGCAGGGAGGGCAGGGGAGGAGGGCAGGCAGGGCAGGGGAGGGGAGGGAGGGCAGGGGAGGGCAGGGCAGGGATGGCAGGGCAGGGCAGGGCTGGCAGGGCAGGGCAGGGCAGGGCAGGGCAGGGCTGGCAGGGCAGGGCAGGGCAGGGCTGGCAGGGCAGGCAGGGCAGGGCAGGGCAGGGCAGGGCAGGGCAGGGCAGGCAGGGCAGGGCAGGGCAGGGCAGGGCAGGGCAGGGCAGGGCAGGGCAGGGCTGGCAGGGCAGGGAGGGCAGGGCAGGGCAGGGCAGGAGGGCAGGGCAGGGCAGGCAGGGCAGGGCAGAGGAGGGCAGGGCAGGGCAGGCAGGCAGGGCAGGGCAGGGCAGAGCAGGGCAGGGCAGGGCAGGCAGGGCAGGGCAGGCAGGCAGGGCAGGCAGGGCAGGGCAGGGCAGCAGCAGGGCAGGGCAGGGGAGGGCAGCAGGGCAGCCAGCTCTGCTCTGGCCAGCCATGGCCCCAGAGCCGCGGCAGGCTGAGCCCAGGCTGCCCGTGCCAGGAGGCACAGTGCTGCCCTGGCTGCCCAGCCCTGAGCAGTGCCCGGAGGCTCTAGAGGGCTCCTGGCTGGGCCCTGGCAGAGCCACAGCAACACTGCTTGCCTGTCAGCTGGATGGCCTCCTGGAGCAGGAGGGCAGCGGGGCATCCTGGCACACTCCACATGCCAGCCGGGGGTCTGGGTTCCTGATACTGCAGCATCAGTGAAATGAAATACTTTTTGCTGTCGCATACAGCCACCACACTGAAAACAATCGAAAAATAAAATGGATATGGGTTAAAATCCACAGTATATCCAAGTCTAATATCTTTATGCTCTCTGCAGCATAATGATTAAATGCAGTAATTTTGATGTATAACAATTAGCTTGGGATTACAGAATCCATCTGAATGCCAACAATAAGTCTTAGTTAAGAGGAATCTGCTGCATCATTTTATAAAGTCTCTTTAGCATCTGACTAATGTAATATGTTGTCCAGAGTATGTATAAAATCTAATGCATTAAATTAGATATGATGTGTTGATAAGTTAAGTGCATTTCCAGCAACACACTTTTTATGAAGACTGTTTATTACTACTATTGGCTTATATTCATCTCTAAGTGCTTGATAAAAATTCCTGGTGCAAAAAAAGATGTGTAATCACTCATTCATCAGTAATTCTTTATTATCTCATTTTCTCTTGGGAAGAAAATATGTGTGTATGCATCAATCAATTGATCAAACGATAACGTGAAAATCTTAATCATGTCAAAAGCATTCAGACAATATCAATTTAGGGCCAGACCTATAAATTCTTACTGACATCAGCTGGCCTTTCAAAACCAGTGTGATAATTTACATAAGGGAAAACTGTCCCTCACAGCAAGGACTTTGATGTCCCAATCTTTCAACTGAGCACAGGGTAAATTTCTGCTGCATCTTTCTAGTTAGCCCAATCTTGTAAGACTAGAGTTAATTAACGTCAAATCAGAATGAAAATTCAGATTTTTTGCTGGATTTTTATTGGTAATTTTTTCCTGCTTTCCTCCTGGGCCTTTCCAGCAACATGAGCCAGGTAGCCTGCCTGTCTCTGAGAGCAGCACGATCCTCCTCGCCAGTAAAACATCAAAAATGAGCAAACTCAGCTGAAGCAGGGGCACGAACAGATCAGAAGGGCAGCGAGTGTCCTGCTCAGCCCCAGCTCCCCCTCTGTCAGAGGATGGCTTGGCAGGGCAGTGCTGAGAGTCAAAGCTCTTGGAAAGCACTTGCACCTCCAGCAGCCTCTTGTGCTGCCCGGCTGACTGAAGGGCACTGGGCTGCTGCAGGGAAGGTTTGCTGGGAAGCCCTGGCAGTGCCATCTCCACAGGCAGACAGTGAGCACAGCAGGCTGTGACTGATCCTTTGAACCACGGCTGTGCAAACCTTCCCAATCCTAACAGCTCTTACCCTTCCACAGGGAGCATTATCCTTATGAAATCCTTATGGCATTTTGAGGGCCTCCTTTCTCAGGCAAGTTCCCACAGTTGTGTAGAAAAAGACTATCCGTGCTCCAAATGTGTGTTTCTGGGCACACAAATCTGTTATTTCTCCTGGACCAACTCTGCCTACTGAATCCCGCACGGATAATCCAAATGTAAAAATATACAAATATTGGCAGCCAATAGGGGGCTTTTCATCTCAAGCAAGAAAACAGAAGTAATTCTGATAGCTTTTCCAAGAGAAGCCTGGTGGGGCTTATTTGCCAAAGTTTGACTCTGCAGTAAACAGGGTACTGCTGTTTCTGTTTTGAAGTCTTCCTATGCACCATTCGCTGATGGATTGCCACGTACAGAATGTGGATAAACAAAGTGATGAGCAGAGAGAGGCTCCACACGAGTGCCATGAAGGCAGACTGTTTATATGGGCTCATCTCGTTCAGAAATCTTCCTTTAGTGCTCTGCTTTGTGAAATAACTCGGCCAATGAAATGCAATTTATCATTGGAAGCTATATGTGGAAAACACACCAGTGGGGAATACGGAAACTGTTAAAACACCACCTGCTTTGCAGATAAGAAGAGATGTTTTGGAATATCCCAGTGTGTTCAGTGAGGATTGAGACAGAACCTTTCATTCTAATTTCCCTCTCTGTGGGATTGTCCTGTGTAGCTCTGCAAGCACAAACCCTTTTGTTTTTTTGTTTTTTTTTTCAGGTAGGAAGGGCTTCAATGCTCTATCATAACATTTAGTTAAATACCACAGCTTTAAGTTTTGGTTACAGCAGAAATGTTCAGACCTTATTTAAGGTATCACAGCTCTACAGGCACAGAAATGGTACATATGCAATATTTGGGTCTATGGTAAACAGTGACAACATGAGAAAACAAAGATTTTTTAGTATGAATCTAGGACTAGCTATGCATAAATATTCATGGAATTTTGTGGAAGAAAGAACACGGGCAGTACATTGCATTCAGATAACAATGTTGATGGTAATAAGGGGAAGAATTTGGAAGTATATGAAGAAAAATGTTCAATGTTTTAAAAGTACTTTTAATTGGAAAAATTCTGCTTTAAAAATCATCTCTAGAAGTTTGTAAATGGACCGAATAACTTTAATATGCTTGACCCAAGTCAAACCTATACATTTTGGGACCTGAATTAAAAAAAAAAAAAAAAAAAAAAAAAAAAAAAAAAAAGAGAGAGAGAGAGAATATTTTGGGGTTTTTTTTGACCTCTAAGTAGAAAGTCTGCTTTTTTTCTTTTTTTTTTTTTTATTTGTCCAAAGAACACCAGAAAAAGCAGGCACATGAACAGCTGGGTAGGCAGCATTCACAGTGCAACAAACTACACATATTAGAGGTTGATTTTCAAAACAGGGCTACCCTGGAATTACTGTTAGCAGCAGCTCTTAAGCAGAATATTTGCTACATTTTGGGAACATTATGGTACCTGCAACTTTCTCTTAATTTTTATTACACCTGCTAAAATGTGGTCAAAGCTAAAATATGTTAAATGCCTTTTTGATAATTTTTCTTCTGTGAGCAGCCTGTACAACAGAGAATGACAGTTTGAACACGTGCCAGTATAAGCATATGGGGTGTTAATGGTGGGAACATAAAATGCTTTAGGCAGCTTCATTTCTCCAAGAATGATGCACAGAAAATCAGTTTTCTCCTTGAGGATGAACTTTGAAAAGTCGTAGACAGGCATTTTCCAACACAATGTTTCTCTAGCACTGTGGGTCCCCAAATTAGTATTTTAGTTAGAATAATGGAACACGATAAAATGATCTCATACACCCTAGACTTTCTTATCTCTGGGTAGAAATTATTGTTTCTTATTTTGTGTCTCCTTTCTAGCCCCTACTGCTAATACACCGAGTTTTCTTCTTCAATCCTGCAATAGAGCAAACAGGCTCATCTGGTAACTTTTTTAACAGAATGGGATCTTGCAGCTCTCTCAGCTTTCTAATGATTTCACCTTTTTTTAACACTTAACTGACTAAAACCTCTTTTTTTTTTTTTTTTTTTCCAATTACACCAGCATTTTGCTGAAGGCTTGCCTCTTAAAGCTTAATATGTGCTAATATAACCTGTTGTGAGTGTGAGGAGGTAGGTGGGAGGCATATTGAGTTATGGAATTTGTGAATTAGGTCTCTCAATCAAAGCAGTTTCAGAGGAGATGCTCATCTCCTCTGCCACTCCAAGGCTGATGATCCCCATCTCTGTTCCCAGGGAGTTCCACAGGAAAACTGGCACTGTCTCCAACGAGCCTGGCAAAAGCAATTATAGCCTTGCTGGGAAATGTCTGGCTTCCCAAACCCTCTCCTGTTGTCCATGGGAAAGGTAATGAACCAATAAACTGCAGCCCACCTGAAGACACAGCAAAATTCACTGGCAGTGTTTGTTCTGGGAGTTTTGGTTTTTGGTTGTGGCTTTGGTTGGATTTCTTGGGGTTTTTTGTGTGTTTTGTTTGTTTGTTTTGTTTGTTTTGTGTTTTTTTTTTTTGTTCACGTCTCCTAAAAGCTCAGTGCATTTAATTCTATAGAAAATCACAATGATCAGCTTCAGCCAATCAGATGCAGAACACATTGTAACAGGATAATACCATGTTTATATTCCTTCTATATGTTTTTTTACCTAGTTTCAAATAGTACATATCTATTAGCAATCTATGCACTGCTCTTTGTGTTTCACTGTCCATAAATAAGTTTTGACATGGTTTTGATCTTTTAAAAGTTGACTATAACTGGTAGCAGCTTATTTTTGGATGGAAATCAGCCTGAAGTTACCTTTACTAATCACTTTACATACTTTTTCAGCTACAGTGGGTTAATGTGGTGGATGTACACATTATTAATTATGAAACTGGAGAACATCCTCCAGCTGAAATTAATTAATTATGTTCTTTTGGGTGAGAGAAGTCTAGTGTGGCAGTAGAGATGTAGGGTCATGATTCCCTGCATCAGGTTTAGAGCTGATTGTATTGGATGTGACAAGCTTTGCACTGAAGCTGGAGTTCTGTTCATACAGTAATGATGCTGCTCTTCTCCTATTTTGGTGCAATTTACCAAAGATTACAGTCTTTACACCCGTTTTTTTCTCATTATTTGTTGGTATGGCTGGGCTTTCATAATTACAGGGTACTTCTGAATCCTTTTTGTTTCACAGCAATTCTGCTACAAACTCCTCTATTAAAGTTTTTCACTTTACTTGGAAATATTAGCAGTTTGGCCATTAAGTCAAACGTGAACTCCTGGGCCAATTACTGGTATTTTTCATTGTTTCCAATGCCTGCTGCTCCTCGTTGACAAATATGATATGGAGTTCTTTCACATTTCAGGCCCCCGTGTGATTTTAAGTACCACCAATTTAATGTATCACTCCAAGTACTGAAGCACTGTTAAGGCATAAGTAATTCTCAGCAGAACAGTCTCAAGCTTTAGGACTACAGCCCTGCAAATGGAAAATGAAGAAAAATAAAAATATGAAAGCTGCTTTTCCCAAATAACCCTCTAAAATAAACCGGCCAAAACATGAAGCTATTTTTTTTTTTTTTTTAATGTGATGAAACAACTTGAGAAATGAAACAACTTGCCCACTTCCTGTAAACAAATGCAGCATCTTAGGGCTTTCCTCCATGGGTTCTGCTTTACTCTAATCCTGCTGATGTAGGAGCCAACATAGCTAAAATGCAGCAGGAAAAGATCTATAATTAGGATCTAAGAATTTAATGGCATGACATAAAAAAACAGTTCACTCCACTAAATTTAAAGGAATCAGCTATATAGGTGGAACACCTTAACACTAGAGCTACAGGACAGGCTGTTCCAGTGTAATTATCCTTGGGTAAAATTGCACTGTAATCAAAAAGTTAGGGCAAAAAGCAGTGTGCAGGCAAGGCTGGTGTTTCAACGAGCTGGTCTATTTTTCTGTCAGCCAGTATACCCAAACATCAAACAAAACTGAAGCAATTATATACACTAATCCTTCCCCATGTGAAGTTGCAGCCCAATGTGAATTCAAAAGCACCAAGTTGCAAATCCTTCAAAAAGAGCATTTACAACTTATAATGGAAACTCCAACAGAGCTCTAACTATAATAGTGTGACTACTGCAGCGATTATTCTTTATTGCCATGGCATTTACTGCTGAAATAGTGGTGGGCAGATCCTAACATTCTCAAAATTAATGTGCAGTAACATCCTCATGTGAGGTATTGCCCAAGGTACGGTGTTTTGAAATGTAATATATCAAAATGATGATACTTCTCCATTTAAGATGTTCTGGTCACTCACTTCACACAATTGCTGCTTCAAAGGTACTTTTCATAATTTCAGAATAAATATATATGAAATAAGAGAAGCTGAAAAGCATTTCTGTTCTGACTGGTATTAATGAGGACTTGGAAAATGCCAACCCATCTCCAGTGGAGCAGCTTTATAGCTGAGTGAACATTATGGTGGAGTGTTCTCTGGTAATGATTAATTTCCCCTTGTGAGCAATGCACTTATGGCCCAAATCAGCCACTCCAAGGATAGAACTCATTGTTCTCAGACAAAGTTCTGCCTCAAACCCAGAAGTGTGCAGCCTGTCAGCCATGGGTGGTGGGGGTAAACACGAGTGAAAAGGGGGTGGTGTATCCAACAGCATCCCGCTGATTCCCTGCTTTCCAGTACGAGACAAAGCTGCCAGTTCACTTCCTCTGAAGTCTCTTTGTATAGCTGGGCTGATAGTGATCCACAGCCTATAATTTAAAAAAATTGTTTCTGTCTCAAAATTCACTCAGAACCTGATGCCGAAATGCTGTAAAAATGTAGTGTTGCTGCCAAAAAAACAGAAGCACTGCATTATTTAGTTTTAATGTTAAAAGTGTTTCATATCTAACCTATATGCTTGCAGTGTAACATGTGTTGGGGCTGATAAGAATATGGTTATTTTGTGCTTTTATTTGTTATAGTTACCCCAGTAGTACACTAAAAAAGTGTGTGAAAATAAAGGGAAATCAAAAAATATAGTGTTAGCTGAAAAAGTGTTGCTCATCTTCCTTCAACCTGAAGATTTCTAGAAGGACAAATAGCAGAGGAGACAGACTTCAGACTTCCCTTTATATATATGGAAGTGATGTGAAATATCAATCATTATTTTGCAACAAAGATGCAAAGTAAAAATAAATTTAAAAAAAAATTAAAGCCTTAATGCAACTCCCAGTAAGATTCTTTCACTGCTGTTTTTTAACATATTTACATTTCACATATTTAGCATGTTTTTGTGGCAATCTCATTCAAACAGGAGCTACATTTCCTTTACCCAAGGGCAATATATAAAATATAAATGCAATATATAAATAGATGTGTAAGGTAAAGATTGGGCTTTAGCAGCAGGACTTTTGCTTAGGAGTGAGTACCTGATGCTACCATAGGAGAACAAAAGAACAGACACTTTCTGATTTTGGATGAGGTTGAGCTGATAATTCTGATCTCTCTGGACTTTCATTTCAGTCCTTTAGCTTCCTTTCTGCAGTCTGATAATTGCCTTCAGTCAGGAA
Source organism: Sitta carolinensis (assembly GCA_032173965.1). Taxonomy (NCBI): domain Eukaryota; kingdom Metazoa; phylum Chordata; class Aves; order Passeriformes; family Sittidae; genus Sitta; species Sitta carolinensis. The sequence continues at coordinate 7,524,074 of CM063292.1, forward strand.
TGGGCCTGGGTCTCCCTTCCTCTGATCTGGAGCTCCCCCAGCCCCTCCTGGAGCAGGAGACCCAGATCCCTTCCTTCCAGACCTCCCAGGAGCTCCTTGTCAGGGCAACTCCTGGCTCCATTCCTACACTTCAGTGGTACTTTATCTTTTGTCTCCCTCAGAGGTGACTTCTGGCCTAAAGCCTAAAATAAACAAGTAAATAGATTACTACCAGCACCCTCAGCACTTTCAGTGACCCAACACAATCCTCACCACCCACCCACACACTCTAGGAACCACAAAACCATGATCTTGTTCAAATGAAATTCTAATGGCTTTATTGAGAAAAGCCTTTTACCTTGTGGGGTTGCTACATATACTTTTTATTATTTTTTTTTTCAAACAGATGGTTTATTTTAATTAATTCTTATTACAGAGACATCTTTGTCATAAGGTACTTCTAGAACAGATGAGCACAATTAAATAAGTGCTTTTGTTTACAGGATTAGTGAAAGAATTACTATTTCACCGGGGAGGAAGCGCTGCTGTAATTTTATCTTCAATTTTTCCAACATCCTTGACATTTAAGCACAGTTTTAATATTATTATTATTGAATTGCAAAAAGAAGCAGGGTGTTGAATTTGTATTGATTTTACTTGTGTGCTTACACTCAGAAAGATGGCATTTCAAAACCTTTTTTAAACATAAATTTTCCCTTTTATAGTAAACAATACGAAATGCATCCTGTCAGTGCCAGAGTTTCATTGCAGAGGGAAAATGTTACTTCGCACCACAAAGTAGTAAAGAATCTAAGAATATATCTGCATTCCATTTGTCCCTGTGGACTACACACTGAGATGCCACCTAGGAAGTTCAAAGAATTTGATTATACAAGCACCAAGACTTTAACAACAGAAAAACTTCTGAAGGGTGTCATTTTCTTTGGCAATGCAAGGAAGAAAAACATTGCAAAGATGACTCACATTTCACAGAACCGTGTTTGGAAAGGTTTTGGCTTGGGAGGGACCCCAAAGCTCACCCATCCCTGTCAGGGCCCCTTCCCTGTGCCAGGGGCTCCCAGCCCCAGTGTCCAGCCTGGCCTTGGGCACTGCCAGGGATCCAGGGGCAGCCCCAGCTGCTCTGGGCACCCTGTGCCAGGGCTGCCCACCCTGCCAGGGAACAATTCCTGCCCAGGATCCCCCCAGCCCTGCCCTGGGGCACTGCCAGCCCCTCCCTGGCTCCTGGCACTGCAGCCCTGTCCCTCTCCTGGAGCCCCTTTAGGTCCTGGCAGGGGCTCTGAGCTCTCCCTGGAGCTTTTCCTCTCCAGGGAACCCCCCCCAGCTCCCCCAGACAGCCTCCAGAGCAGAGCTGCTCCAATATAGTCTGGTTTTTCAAGGCCTACAGCTTCTGATTTCCTAAAACTCTCTTTCTTCCTGTTGTTTTGAGTTTCTGAAGCTTGTTGTCACAGCTTGAACAGAAACATCAGGTTTTTGTTTCTGTAACGAAATCTCATGTTTGGAATTCTTTCTGTGGGACAGACTTTCTTTGATGTCCCTCTGGTTTGACCAATGTGAGTGAAAGAGTTGTCTTTCTTTTGCCAATCACAGTGGACTGTAGCAAAATGTATAAAAGGGGTCATTTATTTGAATAAACCAGAGTCAGAATAATCTCTGAGCTTTTCAGAAAAGTTTGTGTTGTTATTTGCCACAGCAACACTCCTTTACAGCCTTTGGAGTGCTTTGTCACAAAAGGTCAAAATCAGGCCAGGTTTTGGGTGGCTTTGTAATTTTGAAGTTTTTTACAAAACAGAAACACTCATTCAAGGTGATCATTTGGAGAAAAGCAAACCAAAGCAAAGCCAAAGCAAACCTAGAATGCTACATTGAAATGGAGTTTGGGCATGCATTTTCTAGGTTTCATTACAAACCAGCTATTTCTTACATCAGATACAAATTCTGCCCTACAGGTAATTGAGATGCTCTTGATCAAAAGACCAAACTCAAAATCTAAAATTCATTGATGCCTCATTTTTTTGGATGGGGTTTTTATTAATAGACAAATTATTTGAAGTTTACTATAGCCATGAAGGCAATTTCCATCACTGTAATTTATTTTAAGGTGCAGTACAACTTCAATATTGGTGTTTTACTATTTAATGGCTTGAATATATATCATGAGTGCACAGTTTTGTAAGCAAAGTAAGCCAGTGCCTTCCAGAAGGAAAACTGCATGATGTTCATATGCCAGCACTGACCAGCTTTACAAGAACATTTCCTGCAGCATCCACAGCACTTCGGCTGGTCCAACATAATTCAGCAAAAATCACTTACCACCCCACCAAATAAGAAGACAACATTAATTTATTAATCTTTTGTAAAGATGGAGACAGTGTTAGTGAGAAAAATAGTGATTCTGTTTCCAGGAGGTGAATGCAAACCCAAACCCTGGATCTCTTGGTGTGCAGTGACAGGGAGGTAGGAGATTTAAGCAGTTAGAAGGTGAATATATGCCTGTCCTTACAGATGGCAGTGATTCCTAAAGGCTTAGGGCTGCTGGGTTTTTATGACAGCCTGTTAAAGACTTTTTTCCCTTGTTTTTGCCCAATTACTCCGTGTTTATGTGGAATAAGGATAACAATCCGATTCAGTAAGCCTTGTTGGCAAGCGCTAAAACCACAGCTTGAACACCTACTTCTTTTGATGTTCCTCAGACTCTCAAGCTCTCAAGAGTCCTGTAGGAGGAAGGAACTCGTGGGACATTTTTTGTGACATGAGGAGAGTGCTCCGAGTCAGATGGCCCTGCTTTGAAAAGCAGCTTTTGCAGAGTTTCCTCAGTTTGGAATCAAAAGCAACTGCTTGAAGGGCTGCTGGATAATGGGTTCTGTATGCTGTGCTCTAATCAATGGGAATGCAAGTGGTGATTAGAGCTCAGTGTTTGTGGGAATTATGCTGCCACTCTCTCTCTCAGGCATTCCAGCAGGAATGGGAGTGGAGCAGGGAGCACAGCACAGCCACCAGCCAGGGCTGCAGGACAGGGCACAGCCTGCCTGGGCAAAAATGGCAAAAGAAGGATCAAGAGCAGATCTGCTCTCCTTTCCAGAGCCCTAATGAGTGACTGTAACTATTACAGTACATAAAATGTCTGTCCCTTTCACTGAAGCTAATGTCAGAACTGAATATTTAATCATGTATTTGTTTTTTTCTTGCATAGCTTAAAGAAAGGTATTGCTGAATATAAATCTACAGAGATGAAAGGGCCAGTAGTGTTTTTCAGACAATAAAGTCTAGGTATTATAGACCTATTCTATTTTTTTGTTCTTACAAATACAGCTGGTATAATTTGCACAAAATGGAGATCAGGTATCCATAGCCTGATCCAATTCCTTTTGAAGTCCTTTGCTTGCTGTTTGAATTTAAGTGGCAGTAGGGCTTCAAAATCAGTCACCATAGAGGTAAGTCCTCTTTGCAACATGGATTTCCCCAAGATCAATTATTATTTTTTTTTAAATCTTCAAAGTATCTGAAGACTCTTCAAGTTTTACCTCTTCTTTGCCATCACTAAAGTGGGTATGGAATGAAAGCAGAAATGGGGATGAGGAAGCAGGCTTTTAAAAGAGGCAATTAGAAATGTTTTGTATGGGGGACAGAAGGGTTTTCTAAGAGTAATAAGCATTTTGAGGGAATAAGCAATGTAATTCTCAAGTGTGGCTGCACAGCAAAAAAACTAAAAGATTAGTTAATCTTTACTCATTCCCGTGTCAATTTAGCTTCCTCTGCACTGAGGAGACTTCTAAAATAGGACATCTGCCACAAATTCTCCTTGGAGAGCTAGTTCACGCATTAATCAATTTCCTCCTTCAGCACACATGTCCCTCTGAAAAATTTAGTCACAATATCCGTCAGATTCAGAAAGCTGGAGTAATGGGACTTTGTTTTTGTGATTAACAACATAGGTGAGGATTCACTGAATAAATTGAGGAGTCCTGGAAATCAACATAAATGGAAAGAAAAGCTTTATTGTTCTATCAAATGAGGCTAAAGAAATTAAAGTCAAAAGAAGCAGGCACCTCACTAATGAAAAAATATAAAAAGAAATATACAGCTCGACAGCCTCCTGCATGAGGTGTTTTTAATTCATTTCTTGCTCCTCGGACAAGGTGATGACACTGTTCCAGTTTAATCCAATAACCTATCTCCAGAATGATCAGTGTTCTTATTTCAAGCCTTGGCTCCTTTCTGCTTTGATTCAGCTCATATAGCTCCTACCCTTTGATTCTGGGCTCACCTCTTCTGCATGCATCTTGACCTTTGGCAGCTTTTCTCCCCCTCCCATTTGCCACACTCCCTTTCTCCTCTCTCTTTCATCTTTCCATACATATTAACTCAGCAGGAGTTTTGCTCTAACCTTAATTTTCCTGCATCCCAAAGCTTCACAGCTAAAAGGTTGCTGCTAATCCTCTTTCTATTTCTCTTTCTTTATAGTGTATTTTATTCATCCACTTTCATTTCCAGAAATACTTTGTATACATAGACATTTACTCAAACTTGTGTATTCTCCAGAAGAAGCCATTTTTCTAAGCCTTTTTTAATGCATTTTGAGGATCACCAGAGGTGACAAATGTAGAACCATATCTATACGAGGAAAACTCTTATTTTTAGCACATCATTAAAATTGCACGATATTGAGAAAAAATTGCATCCCAGCAATCAGGCAGAGGAAATCACTTCTGTTTACCATAGATGAGAAAGGGACATCCTGCTATCATTGCAAATCAGTCCAAATTAAGTGGCCAGCACAGGGGTGAAGTGCCAGGTTATCAGCAGCTGAACTCTGATTAGGCTAATTCTGCACATCAGCTTGTCTGGGTCTGGGGGCCGGTCAGAGGGCAAAGGTGCTCAGACCTGTTCTAACGTGGCACAGTGCCAGGGCCAAGGAACACTACCCCTGCTCCAGGACTTTAAGGGAAAGGCCTGCAGAAGTCTCCTTTGAACCTGCAGGCACTGCAGGTTCATTCACAGCCACAGATGGAAGAGGCAGGATAGTCCTTGAGGAAGAACTCTGGGAAAAGCGAGGCTAGAGCAGAAGTTAGAGCTTTTTGCACAGATGGCCACCTCCATAGTAAAGAGAACAATCCATGGGAGAGGATTAGCTTTGACCTTTTCCAGCATGAAGGGTAACGCTTGGAGAAGACTGGGAAGGATGATTCCACAGTACCAAAGAGTCTGAACATTTGCATTTTATTTTTGTACACTATTAATGAAGAAAATACGGCAGGAAATGTTTTTTTCTTCTGTGGAAACTCAGTCTCCTGGAATTCACAAAATATTTATAGGCAGTGCATTTCATTTCTAGCTAGGGGTTGGTTTGGGGTTTATTTTTTAGTAGAATTTATTAACAATTTTGAAAATGACAGACGTTAATGATCTGCGTAAAATTCATATGCTCACTTCCATTAAAAGAAGCCATTTTGTTAGGATATGGCTGTGTAAATTCTCTGGGAACATAAAATCTAATGCAATAAATTAAGTGCAACATAAATAGTTCTTTTAAAGGTATTAGAATATGTGCTAAAGAAATGAGTTTTGTGCAGTCCTTCCCCTACTGAAGTGAAAAAGCAAAATTCCCATTCTCAGCAATGAGACGGTGATCCCATCCCATCCCATCCCAGACAGGAATTACATTTTGACATATGGAAGAACAAAAGAAAAAAAAAAAAAAAGAGAGAAAGACAGAAGTCAATTTGCCTACCAACTTTCAAAGAAGTTGAAATAAAGCTATCAGGTTTTGTATCTCTTCTGATCTGCCCACTTTTCTGTTGCATTTAAGCATATGCTTGTAAAACAAAAAGATACCACGTGGCAAATTGTAATGCTATCTCAGAAAATAATTCCCCTTTGTGTTATTTGCTGTCTATTCTTCTTGCCAAGCCTTTTATTTAGTACCTTTTTCAAAGGCTTTACTTCAGAGGAAATGCTAAATGTCTAATCCCCCGTGCCCATCAAAAGGAGTGGTCCTCATATTAAACAAAAAGAGTTCCTCCTAATAAGCTCCCATTTGGTAAATGCGTGCTGCTGCCTGTGCTTCTAAAATTAAACAATCCTGGCAGAAATAACCCTGGAATGCACCCAGGACAAAGCTCTGGTGCTTTAGCAGCAGGTACAGGTGGGTGCAGCCTGTGCTTCAGGCTGCATAAGGCAGAGGCTGCTCCAGTGCTGTGCTCACTCTCAGCTCACTCTCAGCTCTCCTCTCTCTGCTGCCTGCTCAGGATGGCCTGATGATGGGAAATGCATGAGGAAAAGATGGGGGGAAATCTTCTGGGGGCAGTTTTTATTCAAAGTTTCTCTACATTTTCTTTCTGTCAGAAAGGAGAGCAGTTTCTAGTACCTAAAGTTTCAGTATCTTTCGACCAAAACCAAAAATTTGATTTTCCAATAGATTTTTGTCATGAGCTCTTCAAGAATAAGTCTAAGGGTTTTCACACCTCCATATCTATGTTTCTCATGTTCTGAGATCAGCTGATGTAAACACACAAATGCACTTGTTTTGGTTTTTTTTCCTTTCCAGTAACCAAACGTTAAGCAAATGTTTACTTTTTTTTTTTCCCCTTGCACCTTTTTTATCGGATTTAAAACATTGGGGCACTGAAAGAAATGTATGCCTGGTATGGCATGAAAATAGCTTTATAAAATCAAGCAGCACATCTGCAGGAGCTGGAAAGGGAAGACTCATGGATGTGTAATGTGTGTTGAACACTGCCCTTTACTGAAACACTTAGTGTAGCACTAATGTAGCACTTTACTATGGTAAAGTCTAGAAATATTCTAATGTAAGTGGAAATATCTGACTGGAATATCTGACTAGAAACATTCTGAGCTATAGAAGACTGGAATTTGGATTTGTGTCTTGAGATGTGAGCAGGGGCAGACACTAAAACTCAAATATTTAAGAGTTTGGGAGTCGATGGCCAAATCTGTTCCTGCTTTTTAGATTATCTCTTTTCCCTTCAACATACCTTCACCTACCAAATATTGTAACTTCTTTGGTATATCTGAGATAGAAATTGTTTCATAGATATTGTTTCTCCATGAGGTATGATTAAGAGGGTTTCTTACATTTGTCTTTGTAAGGGTCTGAAGAGCCATTCCAAGTGTCCTTGTTTGATAGTGTTGTGATTATTTTTAGTTTCTTGCTTTTTAATAAGGTGCTATATACTCAGTCTTAATGTAGAGTAGAAAAAAAAACCCTTTCTTTTCTTGTTGCACACTTGGAAATGAAAATGAATGGTATTTTAACTGGGGTATGAAATCTTAGGCTGGTGAGAGGTCACTATATAATCTGGTAAACAGTTTAGATTAGAATAGAAGAGTATTTTTCTCCCCTTCCCAAAGGATTTATTTCTTATGAGCTGTAAAATCCAGACCATTTAAATGTTATTGTTTCAACCAGCAACAGGTGGAAAAATGCTCATATTGTTCTATTGATACCCTCTGAGCATGTTGAAACAAATTAAGGATGACATTGATGATCCGTGGTGGTGCTGAGAAAACTGCGGTTTGTTTTTGTTTATTTTTTAAAAAATTTGTAGTTGTCTGTTCTATATTATTGTGATGCAGATGGAAACACACAGCAACACACACAACAGGCAGAGAAGAAGAAAAGAACTCTCTCCTTTATTGTTGACCTCATATATATAAGTTTCTGGACAGTGATCAGAGATGGGACAGAGAAGTTCCCACCTCTCCATCTCCACTGGTCACTTGAAAAGTCCATCAGGTGAGATCTTTTACAAAGGAATGAAAACATGATTCTTGTTTATCTTACAATTCATGAGAACTGACTCCATTATACTAAAACAAGTCAGAAGGCTGATTTTCAGATACAGCAGTTCTACATGGATCTCTGCAAGATCTGCACAAAATCACACCTTAACCTAAGCATTTCAGGAGCTGAAATACCTGGTTAGCCCTGCTCTGCTGTTCTAATCTTTGAACAGCTGATCCAGACCTCGCTGGCCAGGCCCAGGGCTGTTCCCAGGGCTGCAGTGAATTCAGATTTCCCTTCCCAGGGTGTGTAATGCTGCTGGGCATTGATCTCGGGCAGTAACGAGTGAGCGCTGGCGCTCAGCAAAGCTCAGAACAGCCTGGAAATTGCTGCTCATTAGGGGAACTCTCAGGACCCTGGAGAGCCCTGGGTGTCTGCTGGAGCTGGAAGTGTCCCAGGCAGCCCCGGTGGAGCAGAGGGAGAGCAAAGTGTGGCAGTGCCACCTCCACACATTGATCCAATTACCCCGGAGCTGCAGCACAGCCCCGGCGCTGCTGCCTCTCACTGCACTCCGAGCCTTCCTTTTTGCCCTTTTCTTTTTTCAGAATACTTTTCTGGGGTAAAAGACTGAGCAGAAATATGTGAGTGAGATAACCAGAGTGAGCAGAGGAAGGAATCTCTTTGAATGTTCTGCCTTTCAGAGTGTTGGTTTGCATCAGCATCCATCTGCCTGGAAAAAAACAGGATTATGCCATTATATCAACACCACTGAATGCACCACAACACCTGAGGATATTTCTATCAAGCTGGACAGAGGAGGTGTAAGTGCCTGGATCTCTCAGGCAGTCATGCTAGGCCACCCAAGCCTCCAGGGCATTTCATAGCAGTTTTACAAAAAGAATATTTCCATACCTAGCATACTGACAATTATTTTAATTTGTTTAAATTGGCATGGCCCTGTGGACAGCTTATTTAAAAGCTACACACACTGTTATGTGTTCATTCCCTAAAGGTATTTTTACTGCAGGCACATTTGGCATTGAATTAATTATCACTCTAAAATGTACTTTTGGAGTCAGCCTAGTTTAGCTGGATGAAAAAGCTTTTTGTGGAAGAAATGGTGATTAGAATTTGGGGTCCATAATGGTTTACAAATGTCAGCTCCATTAGTCACTTATGGAAAGTGGGCTCATTCTTCTGAAATCAACTGCAGTGAATCTCTAAGTGGTATTAATTGAAACTGCTTCTAGTTGTCCTTAGCATCAGGGGAAGCTCACAGGCTTCTCAAATACATCTTTATGTTCTCTCTGTTCATTGCAGAAGGGGGTTCTGTTACTTGCTTGTTTTCTAGTTTAATTACTTTGCTTTTAATTACTCTTTGCTTTTTTTATTGATCTTCATTTTTTTTTTTTTTAATTGTAGCTGGCATCTTTTTGTTACTGAATCTACCCTTTCCTAAAGTGTTTACTGTCTCACCACCTTAACAGCAGCACCTATGAAAATTTGATTTTGGTTCCCCTGATCACAGAATCATGGACTCATGGAATCATTTAGGTTGGAAAAGCCCTCCAAGACAATCAAGTCCAACCTTTGACCTCTTGTCAACTTCCCTAGAGCATTAAGGGCCACATCCACCCATTTCTTGGGCACCTCCAGGGATGGTGAGTTCAGAACCTTCCTGGGCAACCCATTCCAATGCCTGACCACCCTCTCTCTGAAGAAATTCTTCCTGAAAAAAGGAATTTGTAGACTGTGGGAAGGTTTTTATTGAAAATTAACATAAACACATTGCTTAAAAGCAGCCAAAAAAAAGCTTTAGAAAATCCTGTGTTGCATCCCCCCATGCTTTATTCACCTCTGTCCTGTCCCCCCGTGGAAATGCCAGAGCTGCTCAGCTCCAAAAATGTGTCTTTTCAGAGTTGCTCTGAACAGGTGTTTCTGTAATTATGATGCATTTGGAATAAATGTTTTGTTTAATGGTGCTGAAATGCATACTTCCATCTGTGACAATGGGACTGACATCAGAGCTCTGATGAAATGCCTTTGGAAATGAGGATTGCCAAAATATTTTCTTGCCTTCATCTGTGTCCCCCCTTAGTTTATTTGTAAGAGGAAGAGGCATCTGGGTTTAAGTTCAAGCACAGGATGAATTGAAAGCAAAACTAAAAGGGCACAAATGAGTGAAGAATACAGAAATTTTCCACATGGCAAAGTCCCCAAATATCTGACTCTTAAATCGGATGAAATAAGGAGAAGTCTCATGACAAATCGAGTTATGCAGTAAAACCATCAGCCTCATGTTTGGCAGCAGTCAAAAAAGTACAACAGATATTTGGGACTTAAAGCTTGCTCTGAGACTAAGAACAAAACCAGAACAAACCCTGGGTGGAAAAAAGTATGGGCCATCCACATCTTGAGTGACTGCAGCTGTGGTTCCTTCCTTCAGAAGGACTGGAAAGATTTCAGGGAAAAGAGAGTGTGATCAAAGACAGGGAATGGCTTCCACTCATTGTTCTGCTGGGCAGGCTCAGGCTCCTCAAAACAGAGGAAAAATCCATGATCCAAGAGAAATGAAGGCCTCCAGAGCCATGGCTGGAATGGAGAGGGAGAATAAAGACCTATATCTGCCTCCTGTTTGAGTATGAGGAGGAGGAGCTATCAAAGCCAGCTAATGAAAGCCAGATGGAAAAGAGGCAGAACAAAGTGGTTCTTCACACCACATGTTGCAGAATGTTTATTGAATGTTGTGGGTGAAAAACACTCATGTGAGCTCAAGAGACCAGACAGGAATGGGAAGAGATTTGTTGTGGGTTATTAAATGAGCAAACCACAACAGCCCCAGAACATCTCCTGAGTCCAAGAAGGGTCAGAGCCTGCAAGGAAGAGCAATGTTAAGGACGGTGTGATGATTGTTGCTTTTTCCTAGATGTGTGCCTGTGGTCCCTGCTGGAGAAGGAGCCCTGAGCCAGGGGGATGCTGGGGCTGAATCAATACAGCCATTCTAATTTTCACAAACTATTTATAGTTTGAGGTTGTTTAGGGAGGCTAATAGTGGTGAAGATCCATGGCAGTGGCCAAATTCCAATCTCTGCTTGGAATACTCAACCCAGGATTTATGATTTGAGGGTTTTTTTTTTTCAGTAGTATAAATGGCAGAAGAGAAATATGAGTTTGGAGAAATTAAGTAAATGATGACTGGATATTCTGAGGGAGCTGTTAAAATAATGGATATACTCTTTGCTTTTCAAATATTTTTCAGATCAGTGTGTCTGAATAAATAGTGATCAGGACTATGTATATTAGTCATCAAATCAGCCTGGTATGGTAATAATGTGTGTTTAATTACATATATACTTTGAAAAAGTGTTTTAAATTGTAGATAAATTTCAACATCCATGGGCTTTGAGTAGTAAATCCTGTGAACTTCAGTGTACTTCCTAACTCATCCCTTTCTAACATTTTCATGACATGACCAGAACCAGATCTGTGTACTGCAGATTTGCAGCCTGTTCCGTAATTTTGAAGATAAAGGCTTGGGAACACCCCCTTAGCAACCTGTTTGAATACAGGGGATTGCACTGAGAAGCATCCAGGCAGTGGGATCAGGAGGTTGGTGCTTCCCCCTGAAGGAAAATCAAGTTTTTAGCCATCAAGACAGGAGACTGGGCAGGGAGTCTTAGTCCCTCCATAAAAACTCCATGATTGTAAAGAAAAAAAGCAAACCATTGCAGATATTTTGAGGTAGAAGAAGGTTCAGAACATTGAGGAAAATGTGGATCAAAAGCTCTCTTCCACAGAATTATTTTGTAGTTCCTGCTCCTTGATTATACTCTAGGCAGGGATATAATGTTAGATGTAAACAGTATCAAGTGCATAAACATAAACTCGAGTTATTTACCAGAAATCTCAAGGTCGCTGCTGTCCAGTGCATTTGTGGTGTCAGGAACCCTGCATTTACCTTAAAAACCAGCTTTTCTGCTAATGCATTAATAACATCAAGGTGCATAAGATCAACAAGTAGAAATGCTGAATTACATAGCAAGAGAAAAGGGGCTCAGCTGGGATAATACAGCCTGATATTTCAAAGTCTAAGTATTAGTTTCAGACTTGGCAGTAACTCCATCCACTTGCTTTCTGAGTCAAAACAAACAATTTACTATGCCTGTTTTGGTCATTCATTTTTCAGAGGATGTTCTGTGCTTCTCAGCTGGCTGTATCTTAGTCATAAATGCCCTCTTCACATCTGGATTTCTGTCTGGACCTACCAACAGATGCAGGGTCTGTGTTTTATCTTTTTTTTTTTTTTTTAATTTAGTCTTTTTGCCCCTTTCAGTTTTGTTTTTATGTTCTGACTCCATTGGCTCAGTCTCACATGAGTGGGGCTGAGGTAACGGGGTGTGTGTGTGTGCTGCTGCTGAGCTGCCACATTCCATCCTATTTCTGCTCCCAGATCAGGATATGAGACAGATGAGATATTCCCTTGGGGAATCTAGTATAGAGTATTCCATGGTTTTGGCAAAATCTCAGTAATGTGCTGCACAACAACATCATACCAATATACAGACAGTCTTGTAATGTAAGATTGGGTTAATTTCAAAAGCACCAAGACAAGCAAACAAAACAAAACCCCCCAAAAAACCCCACTGAAACTTTCTTTTCAACATACAATTTTAGGATGATGTTGACATTTTAACAAAGAAACCACTGGCAGATCATTTGGATCTTTTATTTAATGGAGACTTTACAGTCAAATATGTTTGTCAGTGCACAAAATATGTTCGAACAGTCCAGTTTTGCTTATGTTTGAATGAGAATTATTCCTTTTTAGCTATTTTGTGGCTTTTCACTATTATGACCAGGAGTAAAAATAAAACTCTGTTTTCTTATCTGATGGCACAGACCTTTTCATCATACCTTAATTTGTCTCCTGAGCCTAAGCTTCATTCACAGCTCTATGTTCAATTTAGCCGTGGGCTCGACTATCTACTTTTTTTATTTTTAATAACTGCTATCAATTCTACCTAAAATGCCCTCCTATGGATCATTACATTGTGACTTGGCTTTTCCCTTGCACTTTTCCCTGAAAGCTGTTTTTTTAGCTGAGGCCTGGGACCTCTGCCTGTCACTGCCCTCCTGAAATGATCATCTTTGGTTCACTAACAGATGATCCCTTATCATGATAGTCTAGCAATTTTCATATCAGGTTTAAAAAAAAAAAAAAAAAAAAAAAACCAAAAAACAAACACAAAATCCCAGTAACCACCACCACCCCAAACCCATAGAATTTTCTCTTCTCTCTAACTTTCTCATTGCAATAATAGAGATAATTATAGATGAGATGCTTTAGGTGATGTCAATGCAGATGACTATTTAGCTTTGTTTATACCTTTTATTCAAAAATATTTCACATTATTACTAAGGCAGGAATAATTTAAAAAGGAAAAAAAAAACAGTGAAAATGTAATTTAAATGAAGAAATACTTTTGAGAGTTACAGGAATAGCGCTGAACAGCTCATTGTGCCAAACTGAGTGGCAAAATGTAGTGTACAGTTTTATGCAGTCTTATTGCATGCAGCATAGCACTTTGAGAACTTTGGAAAGTGAAGATTTAAGGTGAAGTTTCACATAAATATAGCATTTCTGCCTCTTCTCGCTGTATCAACAGTGGAGAGCAGAAATGCAGCTGCAATTATAGGCTGCACTTGCAGCTTGGGGTGTAAGAGCCCTTCAGCATCACCTTGAAAAAATGAAATCATGCTAGAGCTGGCTCTTCTCTACAGTGATCTGCTTCACAAGAAGAGCTTTCTCAGAGCCAGGGCTGAGCTGGACTGATGGCTGTGCCACCCAGAGAGGCTGGGATGAGAGGAGGGGGTGAAGAGCAGACACAGCAAACATTCCCTACCTAATCCCAGAGCTGTGCATTTTGCCCTGTGCTGTGTCCTGGTTTCTGTTCCATCAAGTCCAATGCAAAGTGTTCAGAATGAAGGACAAAGGAAAAGTCAGGCTGGGCTCTCTCACTTCAGGAAAAGATTGAAATTCAGTTTCATCCATGTCACTCTGGGAGAGGAATATTTCAACCATCTGAGCTCAGTATTAGAACTGAAGTTTCTCTCAGTCTCTCATTTGGAGGTGTTCCATTCTGTTTTAATTTGAATTAATAGTGCAAATGTAGTCTAGTTTACATATTCATCTGGGTGGTTGCAGTGAATATGTCAGATGAAAGTTGACCTCTGTCAAGGAAGAATTCTTGTTTTGCCAAACAGGCTTCTGGGAGCCAGGCACAAACACCTCCAAGAGAGATATCCCTTGAAAGAGATGGAAATGAGACCAGGGCTCCTCTATTCATTCTCAAGTGTCTTTTCAAATGAACCAAAGCTATATAGCAAATCAAAATCCTATTAAGGAGATGACTGAAAAGATATGCTTTGGGTGTTTGTTAAATGAAAAAAACCCAACAAACCATGAACAATACAAGTAAACACATGTTGTTATCTTTCCATCTTCTATTAGATGATTCTCCAGGTCCTTGCATTTACTCACTTAAACTGAATTGTTAGGCATGGCTTTGTATCAGGTTTGCTCTGTCATTTCAGTGCTCATGGGATAAAAAAACAGGGGGACAAAATGGCAGCGGAGACAAATCTCCCAAGGTACCCTCATGTGAATACATGCAGAATCCTCCACTTCCCATGCAAACTGCTCAGTGCCAGCTTTGAATTCTGAAAACCTCTCCTGACATTTGCACATGTGTTTGCTGCAGCAGCACAGGTGGGTTGTGATTTGTCCCCTTTCCCGAGGAGCACAGCAATGGCAAACATCGTGTGTGTGTTGGGGGCAGGGAGTTGGGGTGCTGAGAAAAGCAGAAGTCTTGTAGCATCTTGTCTGCAGAAGATGACAAACCAATTTCATGTTTGTGAGCTGAGAATTAAAGGCTCAACCAGGAGTGATACAAGTATCAACTTTTAATTTGCTGTGCTTTCAGATTTCCTTTACTTTTTTTTTTTTTTTTTTTTTTTTTTTTTTTTTTGTCTCTCACAGACAGAGACTTCTAGGCAAACACTTGAGGACATATAAGAGAATTACACTTTTAATATTATAGTGCTCATTATTTTAATTAATGGCTGCAAGAAGTTGCTTGGAGACAATTTTTTAAACTTCCTGAAACGATCATTAATATTTGATGAGAGGAAGAACACTATCTCCTGGAGTAATGAATTGGTGTGTTATGAAACCCTGTATCTGTGCACTTCTTGGGCAAAATGTGCTCATTCCTTTGGCTCACACTGCTCCCAGGGTGCTGGAGCCTCCACTGGAGCTGGGCTTTCCACCTGCACAGTCCTGAGCTGCTGCTGGCTGGCTTCTACCTGTGCCACACCTCTCTGAAGGGGAGGCTGGCTGGGGTAAAACACCCCTGATTTTGGAATGTTGGGGTTGGGTGTGTGGACAGAGGGATTTATGTGTTCTGGAATAACCTGGCAGTGAAAGTGATGCCTTCTGGAGGCTGACCTGGAACAGAGACCGGGCAGAGCAAAAGGATAAAGCAGGGATTTATTAAAAAGCCTCACTGGGCACACCTGGGCAGCACAAGAGTCCAGCTGGGCACGCCCAAAATGGACCCAAAATGGTCACAAAATGGATGACCAATCACAAGGTCTCCCGTTTTTATAAATTCTGTTCCATCAGCATATTGCAGATAATTGTCCAAATATAGCTTCAGGTTATGAAGCTCCATCCTCATTTTCCTCTCTTCCCTTCACCATTGGTTTTGTTCTTGGGCTTGAAATTTGTATTGGTTGTCCTTGGTCCCAAGCTAGAGCAGGAATTGTTTTGTCTCCCTCCTCTGTGAAGAGAGCTCACCAACACTGAATATGAAACCCAGAATCACTCTAAACCAGCACAGGATCTGAAAAATATAAAAGCTAAAACTTAAGGCATCAAAAGACTGAGCCACACACCTGGGGCACCAAGCTCTTGCAGCAGGGTTTCTGTTTTTCTGGGCCTGCCAGAGACAGCACAAGGATTTCCTCTGCTTTGTACCAAGCCATGAATACCTCTGGAAACCACAGTCCTGTAGCTTTGCTTGTGGAATTCTCACAGTATGTGTCGGCTCTTGCATTTGTAACCAGCTAAATGTAGATGGAATTATGAAGACATTGGAGGTCATTAAGAACTTCAATTGCAATTTTGCAAGGGCCAGATTCCATTGCTCTATTCAGTCATTCAGTCTTCAGTTGAGGTTTCTTGGTTTCTGTCTGTTTTTTTTTTTTTTTTTTTTTTTTTTTTTTTTACTTTTCCCGCTGTTCAGATGGTCCTGTTTGGAAATCTTCAGTCTCCAGTACCTGCTTAAGTGTTTCCCCTTTGTCAGGTGTCTATTTACCTTACTGTCTATTCCTTTCTCTCCATTTTTTGTCACCTGTTGAACCAGGTTGCTTAGTGCTCCTTCTCTGTTTTTTTCCCATTTATTATAATCCATAATTCATTTTCTAAAAAAAAAAAAAAAAAATAAAATAAAATAAAATAAAATAAAATAAATCCTTATATATCCATTAAATAATTTTGTCAGTTGATTATGCAATATGGTTGTCTTATACAAAACCTATAATGAGAACAGCTGATTTCAGTGTCCATGTGTGGAAATTCAGGAACCTGGGTCATAAAGTCCTCGACTCTGACAGCCAAATTTTGTCTTTAAGGGATGGCGAAGAAGAAAATCCTAAACTATACATACCCATACCATTCGACCAAAAGAAATACTCTTGTTCCAAATTTTGGAAGGAAGGCAGTCAGGCTCTTTTTGGATTCAAGGTGGTATTTGGGCACTTAAAGTTGAGAACCTGGAAAAGGTTCAGAAGATTAATCAGTCCAGATAAGTTGGGCAAACTTGATGCTGCCCAGAATCTGTAACTTTTTTCAGAATAAAGCTGAGTACACTTTGTTATTTGCAGTATTTCCTATTCATTCAGGACTTTTTGAAAATGAACCTTCATTTTCAGTTAACCAGTTAGATTTCACAAGGCAAAATAATTTTTTTCTTAATAAATTAAATTTTTAATTTAATGCTGTCCTATTTTAATAACAAGATTTCTCTGTTTGGATGAAACACACAAGTAATGACTGCACAAGATAAAAGGCATGAACTGAAATGAATACCTGAAAATTCTTGTAAGGATGGTCTTTAGTAGTTCTACAAGTTATTTTGAACTAATAAGTTATGGTTGGTGTTTTGCTACTGTGTTGGTCTCAGTGGACATAATTAATAGAGAAGTTGTTTTTATTTTTAACAAGAATATTTCCTAGTGCCCCTGAAAATGAGGGCATTTTTTTCTAATTAATAATTCTCTCTGTTTAAAAGGAATAATATTCAGTCACAATAATGGCCACATTCTTTGCATGACTGGAAGGCAGCTGCTAAGCATACTGTGAAGTCCTATCTCCAAAACACAATTCTGAATGAAAGTCTAAGCTGGTATAAACAAGCATAACTTCATTAAGCTGAGAGGAATTATGTTTGCCTGCTGCAGCCTGGAGATGGCCTTTATTATCATTCGAGATATTAAGCATAGCAGAAAGTCACTGACTTTCTGCTTTTGAAAAGCTTTGGAGCTTTTGGATGTACTGTAAACAAGAATGGGGTAGATTGGCAATTTAATATTGTCTAATGGCACCGTTTCACCCAAGGTGTGTTATTAAGAAACACAAAGAATTTGTGAGGCTGTGTGAGGAGCTCTGGAGGCATCGGTGCCTTTGTTGTGTGACATGGTGCAACTCATGTAGAGATTCATTTTGCTAATTATGTGGATAAAAATCTGTGGTGGAGGAAACAAAAAACTATTTCTCATTGAATTAAATCTGTCATTAAATGTTTTTTTCCAGGACCGTAGTTCTTTCAGCACTTTAGAAAGAGCTGTTTGTTCTCATTGGCGATTTGAAAAGCAATGTAAGACAAAAGCAAAACCTTATTACTAAAGAGGACACCTTCCCCCTGCCCCATTCCCATCCAAGGGGGCACATTCACTGTGTGCAGATCAAGAACCAGTGATCCTTGCTTGGTGGGGCTTTACCAACCTTTCCAAATCTGTTATTTTTGTGAGGAGGTAGAAAAAAAGGCGTTTGAAACATTTTGGTGAAGAGAAAAAAAAATTTTGTCTCGCCCTGTTCCAATACCTATTAAAAAACACTGTATAGCTAATTATTTTTCTCAAATTCTTGGTACTGGATGCTCTCTACATGCCTGAGGTGTTACAGGTGCTGCTCCATCTAATGACTGTCTGAAGCTCTGGCACCACCCTGAGCTGGCAGAAATCTCCTGGCAGACTTGTCCAGGTTCACTGTGGTCTCTGGAGGCTGTGCCTTCAGCAGGCTGCAGCCAGGGCTGGAGGAGCCCTGCGTGTTCTGGAAGCTTCTCCTTGTGGCAGGGGCAGGCTGGAGCTGGCAGCTTCAGCAGAGCCTGTGATTGAGGGGTTTCCAGCCTAATGGGACAGGCTGGAGAGGGATGAAAAGACAGATGTGTTTTCAGCAAATCTTCCTGGGAACTCGGAGGTTTTAACTAGCTTTATTCTGCCCCAGCAGCCCTCCCACCATCAGGAAGTGTCCCTGTCTTGGGTGGCAGCATGGATTGTGTCAGCAGCTGCTCAAACTGGGGCTGGGCTGGGGCTGTGCTCATCCTCTGCTCAGGGGCAGCTGTGCCAAAGCAGCTGGGGCAGTTTTCTTTCTCTCTGCCAGCACCCATCCTCCCTGCAGGAGCTCTCTCTGCTCCTGGGCCACTGAGTGTCCCTGCAGGGCTGATAAACTGAGCCCAGCCCCTGGCAGAGGCTGCAGCCAGGCCAGGAGCCAAGCATTCCTGCCTGCAGCCCCTCTGCCCCTGGCCACACTGCACTCAGCCTTGCCACTGCATTCCCAGAGGGAGAGCAGGCCCAGCCACAGCTCCACTGGCCCTGCCCAGGCAATGTGCCCCTTGCTGCAGGATCCCTGCTCCAGCAGAGCCACAGCTGCCCCTGCAGGAGGCTGCAGCCCCTGGAATGGCTCTGCTGCCAACACCCTGACCCACAGGGGCAGGGGGGATTCGGACTCTGCCACTGGCCTTGCTGCTGCTATTGCTGCACTCTTACTGGAGTTCTCCTCATAAAGAACTGCTATTGCTATCCCCATAGCTGTGCCTGAGAGCCCCTGAAATTCACAATTACAATAATTTGGAGGGAGGAGTTTCCATTCTCCATTCCAAGGGAGGCTCCTGCCTTCCTCAGCAGACACCTGTCCTTCAAACCAAGACAGTCTCCTCTTGTGCCCCTGCAGCAGGACACCATATAGAACACGTGGCTGTCACTGGGAGTAGGTGTGAATTCCATAATTGTCCATGGCACCAGTTTCTAACATAACAGCCTGGGACGTGTTATAGTTGGGAGTTCTGCACTGATTGCCATGGATTTTTGATCAGTTCCCCAAAAATAAAAACGGCAGAGAGATGAGAGGAGAGAACAAAACGTGAAAAGCAAGTGAGTCTGACAGTAGAAGAGTGTCTGCTGATGTCTGAGAACTGAACTATAGAAAACCCTCTCCGAGTACCCTGCATGGGCTCACAGCTGAAAAATATTTACTGAGTGCATTTAACCAAATGGATTTAAGTATACAGAATCCATTTGCAAAATGTCTACAACTATTGGGTAAATTGAGCTCATTGTTTGTATGGCTGTCTCTGCAATCAAACTGTAATCATGTGTAAACTGTGAGCAACCATGTGCAGTTCATATGCAATTATTTACAAACTGGTTTTGTGAAATCCAATTGTATTACCAGTGGTAATGAACTTCAGTATGTAATAGGGGTTTTTTTCAACATCTTTTAAATGCTTCAGTGCCTTTCTTCCTATTTTAAGCCTTTCTGAATTTAAAAATAGATTAATTTATACTACACATTTCAGGATTACCTTTCATTTAGTGATGAAGTTCATGCCACAAAATGCAGTGCCTTACCACAACCTGCTTTTGCCATGCATATTTGATCACTCCAGCTCAAACCTGGGGTTGGTATTGTAATTCAGAGTAGCAACTCCGTGGGCTGATAAAAAAGTGAGAAAAGTTTTAAGCTGTGCTACTTTCTTTTCAAGGCTGCTAAAAGGTGTTTATTGTTTGCCTCCTTCCCAATCCATGAGCCTTTAAACCTTGAGCAGTAAGTCAGCACAGCTTTGCAGGTGGTGGGAAATGAACAGCGTTAAAGAAATTTCTTTTAGAATTCCTCTTTCTACTTTCTCTGGGAAGCAAGTCACAAAACCTTCGTGGAGTTGTGATGCCACCTGAAAGTTTCACTTTTGAGAGGACCTCATTAGTCTCCTCTTTACTGCTTAAAGCAGATAACTGTTTAAAGTTTTAATGCCGTATCACCAGAGAGATGTGTCTCTAGCCCTTAAACACAGAACAATGCTCTGGGATGGAGCTTCTTTTCCACAGCTTCCCCATGCCTCGCAAAATAGAGCAAAATTCACAGAGCCTTATGTCACAGAATCAGTTTTCACTGACATTTTGTGTTCTGTGGATCAGAATGTGGCAGGAATGAGTTTGAGTCACAGGTTTTGGAAAGGATGGTTCTAACAGGCATAAATCCTGAGAGTCTTTTAGACTCTGCCTTCTGTAACCTGCTGAAGCCAGGCCAGTGAGCTTTGTCCCTCCCTCACAACCGCTTTGGCTGTAGCAAACAGTGCAATGGAGATGTAAGAAAATAAGCAGAGTTTTGCTCCCACATAAACCAAACAGCTGTGGAGCTCTACAAAGAAATATTTTCCACATCCTAGAAATAATCATCTCCACTAAGAAAGAACTGTCAGAAGAGATCCTGGGAACCTGGAGATGAATATGAAGGAAAAAATGTGCTAAAGCAGGGTCTGAGAGAATATTGGTAAATGTTACATATGACAAAAGGAAACCAAAGTCATCCTGACACTAAAATTCTGATTAGACAAAGCTGTGCCTCTTCTAAACTTCTTCATTTAAATAGTAGTTTGTTTTTTTTCCTTTCGTGAGTATGTATGTTCATTCCTGCTCTTCCTTCCCAAAAATTTGTCTGATATGTCTTCAGAGAAAAATGTCACAGGACAACAGTCTGCTGCTAGGGGGAAATGTCAGGGTGAAGCCTGGCCATACATCATCCCTAAACGCTGAGGCACGAGGATTTCAAGGGGGAAGGTATTTATCATGTGATATTGTTCTGTTTCAATGACTCTATATTTCTGTAGTGCCAGGTGATGGATGCATGCTGGGAGCCATCATTCTCCTCCTGCAGCAGTTCCAGGGGTTCACTGTGCCCTTGTTAAACAGCTGCACCCACATCCCATCCCAAACCATCCCATTATCCCATCCCATTATCTCATCCCATGAATCCCATCCCATGAATTCCATCCCATCCCATTATCCCATTATTCCATCCCATTATCCCATTATTCCATCCCATCCTATTATCCTATTATTCCATCCCAAACCATGCCATCAAACCCATCCCATGCCATCCCATGCCATCCCATTGTCCCATTATCCCATTATCCCATCCCAGCCCATCCATGCCATGCCATGCCATGCCATGCCATGCCATGCCATCCCATCCCATCCCATCCCAAAACATCCTATCCCATCCCATCCATCCCATCCCATTATCCCATCCCATACTAACTAGAGTTTGTACTAACTTTTTCTTATGTTTCTGCTAGTACCCTTAACCTTGGAAACAAAATATTTTTATTTCAGGTACTCATTGATATTAATGACTCTGCATCCATGTTAAATAATGCTGAAATTTCAGAGCACACAGGTATTTTCATGAATAAATGGAAGACATTGTAGATATGATTAAGGTCCTTCCAGATGGACTGGAATCGACTACATGCACTTGTAGAAATACCTACACTTTGTTTTTACTCACTAACTGTGCCTAACACAGGGGTTTTTTGCAGCTTTGTGTCCTTTGCTATGGGAAACCTTGGTTAGATTTTTACCTTCCCAAAAGCATGGCTGGTTGAGATTTGTGACTTCAGACAAAAGCACCATTTTGGGGGATGGTGGAAGTATCACTGAGCAGAAATTGTGTGTGAAATAGAGCACATCTGAGAGTGACTCTGAAGGAGATTTCATTCCCTCCCCACTGCAGCAGCTCCAGTGGTTTTTCCAGCTGCTGCTTGTTCCCCAGGGCAGAGCAGTCCCCCAGTGGGCACTGCAGGGAGCTCTGGTGAGCGCTGGGCACGCACCCAGGGCACCAGGCAGGAAGGAATGCCTCCCTTCTCTAGGGGAGCCACTCTTTGCAGCAGGTCCTGCCTGTCTGCAGAGGATTTTTGCTGCCACATATCATCCTCCTGGTAATCATCACAAAAAATAACTGCAGGGAGATTTTCAGGGAGCTTTCCTGAATTTCCCCAAACCCACTTAGCAGAGAGTACATGGGAGGGTGAAATGTTTCTTTGTCTTTATTGCCCCCAATGTTGTTCAAGTCAGGACCAGCTACGTTTTTGCCTTGTGTAAAAATCGTGCACAGACTACCAGAAAACTGAAATGGGAGTATTTCATTTACAAGTGACCTTGCTAGAGAGGCCTTGAAATCTATCAAAATATGCATTTCTATCATCCTTAAGAGATACTGCTAAGTAATTTGATTGCAATGGTGATAATAGGAAAATTATTTGAATCTTTGCTTTTGTAGAGGTATGTTTGACTATTTTTCTGCCTTTCTACATCAAGAACTCATTCAAAAGAAATATGTGGAATGGATTGTTCAGGAAACAAAGTCAGTTTGTTTTATATCAACAACGTATTCAGGGAGCTAAGCTGATATAGTTTCTGTAATACTGCTTCCTTTTGTCCCAGTGAAAGGAAGAAGACAATTTATTGTGTTTTTTTTTTTTTTTTTTTTTTTTATAAGTAGTGGCTGTTTTTTAATGTCATGCTCATTCTTCATTTACAAATCTGGAAAATATTTGCAAACAGTTATTCCATCTTTTAATGACATAAATTATCTAGCAATCAAGATAAACTAAGAATTTGGTTTGGACTTTCAGGCTAAGATTGAAACTATGATGACTCAAAAACTCCAAATGGAAATCCTGTAAATATTCATTTGGACTCCTGAAAAGTTTGATGTATTCTCTTTTTACAAGTTAAATTTAACAGCAAAGAACCTGCGATACTCTTGTTTTAGGGGGGATCAAGCTCCTGCTGTCCTGCTGTACTGTGCAGACTGAACTGTAGATAAAACACAGCCTCACCCAGCCCTATCTTTGAACCCCATCATTGTACCCAGGGGAATTCCCAGGCTTTGGACTCAGGTAGAAGTGCATGCAACTGGAAGAACTTGTGGTTTAGGACTAGCTCAGAGTTCTGGAATCCAGGACTGTCCTTTTGGCTGCAGGCCACATTTGTAGAGATTAAGAAATAACAAAATATGTCATTTTATTCTGCCAGACCATTTCAGAGCAGCTTTGGGTGCAAATTCACATCCTTTGTGTTTGTTTCTGATTTGTTAGTGGAAGGTTTAAAGTGTCATAAAGCAAATGAGATCCTGGTCCTCGGGTCAGGCTGGAGATTTCAGTGAGGTACATTACGTAGCTTCATATTTTTTATCTGTTTTTTTCATGCCTCGAGGAGAGATGTTGAACTCCTAGCTTTCTGAAAGAAGGGTGTTCTTGTACTCTTTGCTTCCATGTATCTTTGCACAACACATTTTCAGTCCCACTGGGCTGGCACCAATTGCAAGAATATGTTACTTACATTCATTTTTTTTTGTTTTACCACATATTCTCTAAGGAATTTTCAAGCTTGCAAGACTATGAAACTATAAAGATGAAAAAGATTGGGGAGTTTTAGGCTGTATCAAAGGTACTTTTCATGGCTTATGCTCTCTGAGAGTCATGCACAATCGGGTTTCAGACAGTGCTCAAATATATCTGGAGTGGGTATTATACCACTGACTCCATTATCAGCTGCTGCAGTCCCAGGGTGGCAAAAGAAGGCCACATCTTTTTGCTCATACAGACATCTAAAAATGTTGGCTATTGTGGGATTTCATTTAATTCACACCGTGGATGAACAGGCAGGCTGGAAAAAGATTTGTTTTGTCCATTGGTGAGTTACAATGTTGTTGAGTTTTCTGGGAACTCTTGACCCACTGTTCCTGTTCCTCTTGCCAAAAGAGGATGAGTGCTCTGGTGTTGGCATTTGCTGGACCATTACATCAGAAGTCAAGAGACATGTGGGGAATAGTAAATCTTGCTTTCCCAGTGGAGCAGAGTTGAAGATTCAGACCAGGTTTATCAATCTCATGTGTTGTTTTTAGGGGGCAAGAGCACATTTGTGTTGTTGCAGTGGAGTGGGTGATACTCCCCTTACACCAGAGGGATGTCCACCAGAACAAGGTCAGGCCCTCAGGATCTGGGCTGTCTGCTTGGGGAGCACATTTAGGTGCCCAAAGAGGGGCACTGGTTCTGCCCTGAGTCCCCATTCCCACCTATTCCTCCCTGCAGGAGAGCCTTTACAGACAGTGCCTGGCATCACAGCACTTGAGGCCGAGGTGAGAAGGGACCTCCAGAGGGCTTCTTGTCCCACCCCACTGCTCAAGAAGGGTCAGCAGGATCAGATAACTTCTGAATCTCTCCAAGCATGGAGACTCCACAACTCCTCTGGGCAACCTGCCCCAGTGCCTGGCCACCTTCCCAGTAAACAGTGGGTTTATGTTCTGGTAGAACCTCCTGTACCTGTGGCCCTGTCACTGAGCACCTCTGGGAAGGTCCTGGCCCCTCTTCTTTGGATCTTTATGGACATTGAAGAGATCTCCCAGCCCCAGCTCTCTCAGTTGTCTGGGACAGGCTCCAGTCTCTCCATCACCTCAGTGTTCCTCCACTGGCCTCTCTCCAGTAGCTCTGTCTCTTTCCCCACTGGGGAACCTGTAGTCTGGTTTTCCTAGGCCTGCAGTTTCTAAGTTCTGTTCCTTTGTGATGTTTTGGTTTTGGAAGACCTGTTCTCACAGTTTGAGCATGAACATCACCATTGTTTCTGTAACTAATGTTTAACGTTTTGGATTCTTTCTGTGGGATGGACTTTCTCTGACCAATGTGGGTGAAGAGCTCTATCACTCTCCCTACCAATGAGAGTGGCCTATCCAAAAGGTATAAAAAGGAGTCAGTTGTTTGAATAAACTGGAATAAATAAAATTTGTGTCGTGTTGTTATTTGCCACAGCAACAGGAACCCAGTGTTAGATACTGATTGCCATGTTTAATTCTCATTTTTGATGTTGCTATGAACACAATTTTTTCCCCTCAGGTACATATATACATATTGTTTTCAGAAAAAAATCTAAATATCCACATGGAAAATGGTCAATGCCCCAAGAGTGTCAGAGCTCTGGGAGTGTTTGGTCAACACTCTCAGGCATGGGGTGGGAGTGTTGGGGTGTTCTGAGTAGGGACAGCAGCTGGATTGGATGGTCCTTGGCAGTCCCTTCCAGCTCTGGATATTCTCTGATTACATGAAATGCAAACCAGTTTATATAATGGCAAACATCCAAATTTTTACACAACCTGTGCCCCTGTTAGAATGGAATTCTGGAAATTTAATAAACATTGGATGTTATGCCAGATAGGTTTGAATCAATGAAAAAATGTTAGCATTTTTCTAGGCAGATGGATGGAGAAGAACAACTTATCTCCAGCTTTTTGGTATGAGTACAGGAGTGCTTTTTCCATCTGATAGGAACTCTTTGAACACTTGTTCTGACTTTGGGGAAAAAATCCTCTTTAGACTCTCCAGTGGTATCTTCAACAATGAATAATTAATTTTTTGGAGTGAAAAAATCATTGTAATGGAATTGACCTTTCCCTATAGCAATAGGTTCAATCACTTCCATCTGTCACAAGTTCTTTGCAGGATTTTAATTAATGGTGAAAAATGTTTTCTCCCCATGTCAGTGTGTTGTTTAGAATCCCAAACACCTGAGTGCTTCATAAGATTCTGGCAATACAATTAAAAAACAAAAAAAAAGGAAAAAAACCCACCAAACCTTCTGAGATCAGGACAGATTTCCTGGGGAAAAATCTGGAAAGCGGTAGAACCTCTATCTTCTCCCAGTTGGTCTTGAAGCCAGAAAATAATGACAAGTAATCAGTCTTCCCCAGCAGGCTGGGAACTGATGAATCCAGCTTTCCAAAGAGCAGCTTTGCAGCAACATGGCCACATCCTTTCAGAGAGCTGTGTGAATCACATCTATATGGAAATGCCTTGTTTTTGGCCACCCACATCCTAAAGCTGATAACATTAGCAGGAGCAGTGACTGCTCTGCTGCCACAGAGCTGCAGCGAGGGCTGGCTCCACCAGTCAGCTGCCCAGATCCTGCCTGGGTCTCCTTGTCTCCTTGCCTTGTCAGCAGTGCCTGGGGGGCAGGCTCAGGGGCAGCTCACCCCTTCCTCTTGGGCAGCAGCCCAGAGGTGTCCTGGGCACAGGGAGGGAGCCTGGAGGTCACTGCACTCCCCAGTCTGCAGGGCTGGGTGGGACCCCAAGGCAGCAGGGGTTTGCAGAGTGCCCAGGGCTGCACACTTTGCTGTGTCCTCAAAATCCCCAGGCAAGAACATTCCCTCATGGGTTCTGTGAATGAGCCATGTCCCTGTGTGAATGTGCCATGTCCCTGTGTGAATATGCCATGTCCCTGTGTGAATGTGCCATGTCCCTGTGTGGATGTGCCATGTCTCTTCCATGGATGTGCCAAGTCCTTCTGTGAATTTTGTCATGTCCCTGCCATGGATGTGCCATGTCCCTCTGTGAATTTTGCCATGTCTCTGCCATGGGTGCTGGAGTGGAAATGGCACAGAGCTGCCTCCAGTGCTTTGCTCTTGCACGTTGGCATGAGATGGTGAATGCAATCTCTGCCTTGCTCACGTTGCTGTTCCTGCAGAGCAAACCAGAATGATGGCTGTTTTAATACAAATGTTGCTACCTAGCTTTCTGGTAGTTCATTATGTTTGCATTTCAGCTAAGATTACTTACATTTTCACTGCTGCTTACAAAGGTAACTCTGAAAACAGAGTTCTTACAGATGCCATGGACACAAGCCAGGTGGATTTGCAGGCTGCAGCTCTGCAGGGAGGCTGTGCCTGCAGTGGCCCAGCAGTGCTGGGGGCAGCCTGGCCACGCTGTCCCTGGGAAGGCACAGTAGGGACAGGGCTCTCTCTGCTTACAGGGGCTCCTGGGGTGCTCTGCTCCCCCATTACCCCTGTCACACCCTCTGTGCTCCCTCCAGGCACAGCCCAGCTGATGCCTTAAGTTTTAGCTTTTTTTTTTTTTTTAGATTCTGGGCTGTTTTGGTGCGTAGTTTTAGGTTTCTAAGTGTTACTAAGCTCTCTTCTCAAAGTAGATACACAAAACAATTCCTTCTCTAGTTTGATACCAAGGACTACTTTCAAGCCCAAGAACAAAACCAATGGTGAAGTGAGAAGGAAAAACAAGGAGGGTGGAGCTTCATAACCTGAAGCTATAATTGGACAATTAACTACAATATGCTGATGGACCAGAATTTATAAAAATGGGAGCCCTTGTGACTGGGTGTCCATTTTTGTGACCATTCTGGGTCCATCTTGGGTGTGGCCAGGCTGGACTCTTGCTCTGCCCAGGTGTGCCCAGTGAGGCTTTTTAATAAATCCCTGCTTTATCCTTTGGCTCTGCCTGGTCTCTGTTGCAGGTCAGCCTCAAAGGCCCCACAGCAGCTCACTTGTGGCTCTGAGCTCTGCTTTCAGAGCTGTGCTTGCTGAAGTCGAGCTGGGGGTGTAGCAAGGCAGTGAGGACGGTTTAGCTCAGACCCAATTTTAGTTCTTGAGCAAATAGCAGCAGAGCTGCCAGCCTTCATTACATCCACAGACAGATGGTCTGGACTGAGAGACCGGCAATTAATGTACAATGTGTTCTTTGTTGGCACTTACCACAAAGACATTTTTTGTGTGTATAAACTGTCTCATTCTTAAAACTTGTTTTGTTTTGTGACTCTAGTGCCTATATGGAGCTGGAGGGAAATAATAATTCCATGTGGGCATTAAGTGGAGGAGTTGTTCTCTTTTTCTCAGCTTTCATTCAATATTCTAATTACTGAACATAATTTTTATTTTTGAAATACTCCTTGTTATCGCAGTCAATTCTCCCTAATGTATCTTCTGCATTAAAATGAGCTATTTGCCCCTTGGTATCCCTGTTAAATTGGGAATTTTTTAATTTCCATCAGATCTCTTGCATAGGAAGGAGAAATTTAAGTCATTGGAGTGCATGCATGCATTGGGTCCAGATGTTTGCCTGGATGAGAATCACTGAAGTTTTGCAACCTGACAACTTTACTCATTACTTTTTTACATTATTTTTATCCTCTAGCTTATTATCAGACCCTTAATTCATTCCCTAAATAGACTCTAACATGAAGTGAGCCAGATGCATCCCTCAAAGCCACTCCTGGCTCCCTGCCTATCCCTCAACTATTTTATATCCTGAATGCTCCTTTGGTGAGAGCTCTGTATTTCCAGATATCATTCCAGATATCATTCAGAAGCCACCAACTTTCCAGGGTTCCTGTTCAGCCTGGGGAGGTGAGTCAGCACCTGGCTGGCTGTTGCTTTTCTGCCAAATTCAGGCCATCATTTGAAGCAGAGGTGATGATCTGCAAAACCAGAGTCATTTTAGTGCCTCATTTACTTGAACCTATCAGTTCATTCAATGAAGTTGGAAGGGTTTTTTAGCTCTGCCTTTGAGGTATTTGGAAACTTATTTGATCAGGATGGAAAGCCTCAGATGGTGAGGGCATCAATATGTGATATGTAATCAGACTCTGCATCATGGGCAGGAGATGAGATAATGTTCTGGGATTAATTTTCTGAGAAGTCTCCCTCCAATCTTCTTTTGGTCTTTTTTTTTTTTCACTTTTAAAATTGAATTTTATATATGCAGTAGAGAAGACCAGCAGATAAAAGTTTGGACTGTAATTATGAACTGTAAAAATCCAGCTTTCCATTCAATAAGGCAAATTTTCTTGGGAAAATTCTTTAACAGCAGAGATAGAAGCTGTTTATTAACAACCACACTTATTTACACTGGATTTTGTAGGGGAAAAAACACTGTTAATACCATTAGGAATGAATCTTTTTTAAGCATTTGAGGTTCAGCCCTCAGGCTAGATGTTGCTACACTGGGAATGTTTTTCCTAGTATAACACATTTTCCCACCTCAGTTCCTCACTATCAATCTATGGCTGGTGTTTCTAACCTTCAGATTGTTGTGTAATAAGGAGAAATAAGTCCTCATTGCTGGCAGATGCTGCTAATGGGGCTTTTCCTGACATTGCTTGTGTCTTCTCAGACCGGGGGTATGTGTGTGTGTATTTGTAGAGTTTTTGTTTGTCTTTTTGTTTTGCTTTGATTGTGGGTGGTGGTGTTTGGGTTTTGTTGTGTTTGTTGGGGATTTTTTAACAATGTCTCAGTAAATTCTCAGCTGTTCTTACTTATTCTTTAGAAACAGATCTGTGCCTGAGTGATAGACATATCTTGCCATGGTGGTGCTCCTCAGCTCATGTCACATTGCTCATTGTCTTGTGGCAGAGATGCTTTTTGTGTCTAGGAACTGCTTCTTGTAATTTATTTTTTGTCTCCCCTCCAGTCCTTTCCCCAGAATTGCTTCATTCACAACTGCAACCCTTAAGCTTCTAAGAAAGCATTTAAATTTGAGTAATAGGATTTCCCACTATTTCTCCCTCCCTGTCCTGTTTTGTAGCAGCCTGAAATAAGAGCCACAGGATGTGAATTACCTGGGTTGAGGGCTCTATTTAACCCAGGAGCACGTTCCCTTCATCCCTCCCCTGGAGACACATGGAACAACTTCAGAGCAGTGGCTTGGTCCTTGGGATATTGTTGAGCCTGAAAATGTACTTCCCTGTGAGCTCTGATGAATTGATCAGTCCTGCAGCTGCCTTGCATATCGAACAAAATACATTTTCCACACTTTGGACATGGAGAAAAAAGGAAATAAAGGAGGTTTGGTCTCATAAATCTGTCCAGCTAAGCCATCCTCACAGACACCTCATTGAAAGCAAATATTTGTGTCCACTTCTCCTTTACATCATGAAGGTCTTTACAGTTCTGTGCTGGCTTAAAATATATCTTCAGGACTGTGGAAAATCCATGGTGGGCTGCAGTGAAGTCCTCTAGGACTGAGATTATCTGTGAGGTCTCCAAGGTATCTGTTGTGTTTCCTACATATGAAATAGAGAATGGCTTGGGACTGAACTGCGTGGGGAGATATCCATATTTATGAGCAGTAGATATATTTTAGAGTACTTACCTTCTTTCCAGAATCCAAAGGCCATGAAAATATTAATTTGTCAATTACACTGTACAATATTCTAGAATCTTTGGAAAAGGAATAGTTTTCTGTACAGAATAATCCCTTAAACTGCCTTTTTAGAGGTGGGCAGTAGGAAATTCAACAGTAACCACCCTTTCCTCCCTGACAACAATTTGGGCAGCACTCTATCTTCAGCTTTTGGATCTTCAGCCCACTCTGCTCCTGGGCATTGAGGCTGACACACAGTTTGATTTCAGTGTTTAAAACACCTGGATTTAGTCTGTAGAAAGGAGTTAGGAATTGCCATTGGAGTAGTTTATTATAAAGCCCCAAACCCAGTGCTGATGGAGAGGATTTCCACCTCAATCCCTTGGTGGGAGAGGGACATTCCCCACATCCCAGATCCCTGTCAGATCTGCAGCAATGTGCAGAGCCTGATTTGAGTGGACATGATGGGAAAAGCCAAAGTGGGAATGTCAGTAAGCACTCAGTGGTTTGTACATAATGTCAGACCACATTGTTAATATGGGATGAAGAGAATAGGGACTTGCAGGTTAAACTGCTCTTTTTCCCAAGTTTAGTGAGCTTTCTGCCTGCTCTCACTGGATAATGAAATAAGCTGGGAATGTGTGGGTTCTGCTCAGTGACACACACTTGTCCTTCTTGGTAGCAAACCCCTTGGTTTATCAGGTTCTCTTCTCAGGGTCAGGATTAAAGCACAAGAGGCAGAATTTGTGTTTGGACTTGGATGTTTATTGTTTATCTCAGTTACAGCCTCACTGACCGTGAGTGCTTCTACATACTAAATTAACAAGAAAAAATGAAGCACAGAGAGAAGTTTCAAGGTCCTTTTAAGCCTAATCTGTCCAATTATGAGATGCCAATAAACTTATCTTTATTTCTAACCCAATAACCAGTCACCAATGTCCCACACTGCGGAATTTTCAAACCAATCACACAAAATCACATGAACTTGTGAAGGAAAAGGAGAAGAAGACTACACCCTAACCCTCCATCTTGTTTCAAATATATTATTGTACCCAGTCACCTTAAATTCTAAATCTCTCCCCCTGTGATGTAACACCCTTCTGTTCAACTCCACCCTCGCAGGCTCAGTGCTCTCACTCAGTTCTGGGAGCCTTTCCCAGGCCCTCAGGTCAAATACAGTGTGTCTTTGTGGATCACTCTCTGCAAGCACAGGGAGCCTGAAGTTCTCTGTGTCCAAGGTTCCAACACTTCTCAGGTTGTTTGCAGTTACTATTTGTCACTAATGTTAGTGACCTCTCCAGCATCACCTAACAAAATTCAAACCCACACTGACTAAATGATTTCATTTAGGATTCAGGCTCTCTTTTCATGCCTAAGGCAGCCAGTAAAGGACTAGTTCTGGATTATCTGGATGACTGAGAATCACTTTCTCATTACAGACTAATTTACTATGCGGGAATCCCAGCACACTCTGTTTTACTACCACTGCTTTATGGAGGAGTTGGCAGGAGCATTAACTCAGCTGCTGCCTCTCGGAGTTGATACAGGCAGGAATTCAGAGCTGGAGCAGGGCTCAGCTCTGGGATGCTGCAGCACAAGGAGTGGGCTCTCAGGACCCTTCTGTGTGCTTGCACTGCCTGCAGAAATGTTCTGCTGAAGGTCCTGCAGGGGACAGAGGTAGCACAAACAGCTGGGTGCAGAACCTGATGGTCTCTGTGACACTCATGGACCACCCCTGAAACAACCTCATTTTTAAATTCCCAATATTTAACATGAAATTTCTGTTTAGTTCAGGATAACTGTCTTTATTTTTTAACTTCAGAGGCTACTGCATAAATAAATAAAATTGGCTTTTTAAAATGTTTTACATCATTATCGTAGCACCAGGCAGGGATTTGTGGTTGGCCTAGGAAATGGCTTTTTTTCAGCTTGGAAGCTGTTGCAAACAGAACTGTAGTGACCTTTAGGTTACTACAACTCTGCCTGTTTGAAAAAAAAAGATATTAAAATAAAATCTGGTATAAAGCAAATCTTTCCAGCCACAACTCAGCTCCATTTGATTTTGCATGAAAAGTTTGGTGAGGCTGCCTTAGCCCCCATGGAAGTGAGAAAGTGCAAACTGCAACCAGGCACCTGCTTGGCTGCACCTCTTTTTCCAGTGTGGGTGGTGAGAAAGGGGGAGAGATTTCCCAATCCCTAGTGAGGTGCTAAGGTACCTGGTAAAGAGTGAAATTCCCGCAATTCAGTAATAAAATACTTGCTTTGTTCTAAGCTGCTTTAGGTGTTTGGGGACTGCAGACAAAGATTATAATTTTCTTCTCTCACTTCTTTGGCAGAAGTATAGAATTTTTATAATAACCTCTATTTTATTTTAAGATAATTCCAACCTGAACTTGTCCAAGGAAGAAAAAAGCCTCAGAAGAATTGTCTGTGTCTTTTTTATCGTTCAGCTTTGTCAGGCTCCCTTTGCCAAAGGCAAAGTTGGGGTGGGTGCAAAGGAAGGAAAGGGGAGGGTGGAGGGTCCGGCACAGCTGGGCCAAGGATCAGAGCACGGCAGGGAGAGGAGCTGGGACTCCATGGGTGAACAGGCACTGGGCAGGCAGTTTGGGGGGTGAATCCCTTTTGAGAGGAATGAGGGATTTGTCTTTCCAAACCAGCTGTGTGGCTGCTGGTAGATAAAACCAGCACTGAGAGAGAAAAGAAATGATGGGAAGGATTCCACTGATTGATGGATGGAAAAAAGATATTTGCCTTTACAAACAAACTCTAGGTTTGCTGAGAAATGAAGTTGGGTATTGAAAGATGAAAGAAATAGGGAGAAACCATAAATTCCATAAGAATTAAAAAAGTAAGGGGGAGACTGTCTTGGTTTGAAGGACAGGTGTCTGCTGATGAAGGCAGGAGCCTCCCTTGGAATGGAGAATGGAAACCCCCTCCCTCCAAATTATTGTAATTCTGAATTTCAGGGGCTCTCAGGCACAGCTATGGGGATAGCAATAGCAGTTCTTTATGAGGAGAACTCCAGTAAGAGTGCAGCAATAGCAGCAGCAAGGCCAGTGGCAGAGTCCGAATCCCCCCTGCCTCTGTGGGTCAGGGTGTTGGCAGCAGAGCCATTCCAGGGGCTGCAGCCTCCTGCAGGGGCAGCTGTGGCTCTGCTGGAGCAGGGATCCTGCAGCAAGGGGCACATTGCCTGGGCAGGGCCAGTGGAGCTGTGGCTGGGCCTGCTCTCCCTCTGGGAATGCAGTGGCAAGGCTGAGTGCAGTGTGGCCAGGGGCAGAGGGGCTGCAGGCAGGAATGCTTGGCTCCTGGCCTGGCTGCAGCCTCTGCCAGGGGCTGGGCTCAGTTTATCAGCCCTGCAGGGACACTCAGTGGCCCAGGAGCAGAGAGAGCTCCTGCAGGGAGGATGGGTGCTGGCAGAGAGAAAGAAAACTGCCCCAGCTGCTTTGGCACAGCTGCCCCTGAGCAGAGGATGAGCACAGCCCCAGCCCAGCCCCAGTTTGAGCAGCTGCTGACACAATCCATGCTGCTGGGCACAGCTGGCACTGCAGCACAGGGCAGGGTTACACATTAGAGGGCAATCTCAGGTATCAGGCATTTAGGGCAGTTTGTACCTCTCAAGCACCTCAGCCAGTGAGGAAAGAGACATGTGGCCGGGAAATTGGGATAAAAAGGAGGCTGTGTCCTCCAAAAATTTGAGAGATCCAAGGGGAATTCCCCATGGCCTCTCCCTTTATTCGAATCAAGTAAAAAGGACTCTGCCTCCTTTTTGGACATGAACCTCTGGAGTTTGTGGATTAATTTTCCTGGTTTTTCAGTCCAGGGTGTGGCAGAGGCTGTCAGAGCCCTCTGGCAGGAGTGTCCCTGTGGGCAGTGCTTGTGAGCTGCCCTGGAGAGCTCCCAGGTGTGCTGGCAACAGAACCCTTCCGAGCTGACCACCCCTCACCCCAGTTGGGACTTGGAGGTGCGGTTTTGTTGTGATTTATCTAGTCAGAGTAAAAAAAAAAAGAAAAAAAGAAAAAAAAGAAAAAAAAAAGAAAAAAAAAAGAAAAAAAAAAAAAAAAAAAAAAAAAAAGAAAAAAAAAGAAAAAAAAAGAAAAAAAGAAAAAAAGAAAAAGAAAAAAAGAAAAAAAAAAAGAAAAAAAAAAAGAAAAAAAAAAAAAAGAAAAAAAAAGAAAAGAAGAAAGAAAAAGAAAAAAGAAAAAAAGGAAAAACACAGAAAAAAAAAAAAAAAAGAAAAAAAAGAAAAAAAAGAAAAAAAAAAAAAAAAAACCACCCAAAACATAATATCTATGAGCAAATATATATTTTTGGGGAGAGAAGCAATCCACATTTTCGGTAACATTATAGCGATGAATTTTTAGTGCTGTGAACATTAATAAATGTCCTCAAAACTTTCAGATTTTTACAAGCTTGGCCACCTAAAAGGGGTGGAAATTTTTAATAATGTTTTAAAATGCCTGGTCATCAACAAGATAAAGGGCATATCAAACAGGATTTAATGCTTTTGAAATGTCAAATAACACTGATGCCTTAAAACAATACGAATGTTTTAATTTCTGTGGCATTTTAAAGGAGTTAACTTTGCAATTTTATTGCAGGATGTAATGTGCAATTGTTAAAACATCATCAAACTGATTGCTTTATTTGATTTAAAATGTCATATTCAATACGGTGATTTTCACTCATTAACATTAAACTTGGGGAACCATATGTTAAAACAATCTTGAGTGTTGGATGAGCACACTCAGTTAAATAATATGAGCAGAAAAAATGTGAGACTTTCTACTAAGCACTTTTATCCCCATTTTTAAAATCCTCTACAATTCATTAGGACAAACCTAATCCTGCAAATGGTAAATCATTCTATTTATAGATTGCATGGCATTTTGATATTAAAATGCATAAAATCTGCCAATAGTTTAGAAATGAGGCATCAGCAAAGAGGATTATTGGTCTACCTAAATAATAATACAACCATTAAGAGGATAACATTTTCCAATTGCAATTACATGCCTTAATTTTAAAGAAGCTATCATTTACAATAATTTGGCAGATTCAGTCCATATTTCTTTCACAAATTTATTTCTTCATTATGCCTCAAAACAATTTATGGTGCATTTATGTTTGTGAAGATAATTTGCTTAGTTTATTGTGAATGGAAATCAGTAATTACATACAATCTCATTTTCTACAGACATAAAGTTAATTCATGGTAGTAATTTTACACAGAATATTAGCCTGTGTTAGTTATGATGAAAATGTTACTGTGGCAAATGCTCTATTGCAGTATAATTTCCTTGGACTTGGTGAAAAGGAAATACTGAGTTAGTAAATAGCACTTAACTCATCGATTTTGTGATAATTTTGGGTGATTCTACTGATGGATTAATGGTTATAGGGAAAATCCTTATCTGGGCCTAAAATCAGGATTTCTTTTGTGAGTGGGGAATGGAAGCTTATGGAAAAATAAACATTTCAAGAAGTCCAGCAGCAGTCAGCACTGCAGATCCTGGATGTGAGTCTTTGATTCTGCTGATGAAAGCAGTGGATCCCATTCTCCAAGGCATTCAGACAGAATCCCTGGATTTGGAGATCTAAAGTGACCAAAGCTAAATAAGATGCCTGGAGGCAATGATTCCATGTTACCATTCCAGACAATGTGTTTGTTATAACCAGTCTTTTCAAGAGTGCTATGTCGGAGCCTTTTGTGGTAGATATTAAAGGTAATTATACTAAAGCAAGAAAAAAAATAAAAAGGGAAGAGATGTCTTCATTTGCTCATATCCTGGATATTTACCCAGAAGCATGAGCAGGAATTCATGTCCATTTGCCCTGGACAATTTTGGGTTTATAGTGCATTCCTCCAGTGCTTTGATGGAGATTCCACCTGAGAAGTGGGAGAGAAAACCAAATTATTAATTTTCTCCCCCACCCTAAAAAATGCTTTTGAAGCACAAACATTTCTCATAGGAGGGGGGAAACAACAGAGGAATTTTTTTTTTATTTTTTTTTTTTTAATAACATTGCAGAACTGTCTGCACTGTTGGCCTGGCCTTTGGATGTCGTGGTATCCAGAACTCTGTGCCAAGCCAAGCTGTCATTTGCCTTACACTGAAGCAAAAAATTCATTAAGCTGCTCTGGGAATTCTAATTTCCTTAGTTTTCTGAAAGAGTTAAATAAGGATAATTTGCTGGTTTGGAATGAACTTCCTTGGGGCAGTGCAGTCCTCCAAATATGATGTTACAGGAAAGTGTTACACTCCCAGCTGAACAGAAGGAAACAAATCTGTAATTAGCTTTTATATCACAAGATGTATGAAAATGTTATACTCTGTAAAATATCTGCCATCTCATTAAGAGTAAATGAGGTTTGGCAAACTCTGGATCTGTAGAATAAGATTATTTCCAAAGTGTTATGCTGTTAAGAATTTTTACAGGGATCTTTGATTTCGAGGGCTATTGTAAGTATAGCTGTGTATAATCCATAAATTGTTATTGCATAGGATTTATGGAATAGTAATTAAATACTTAGCCTGAAGTTGCATTTAAAATAAAGAATGTGATGCTCCTGTGTAGTCTGAGGCTCCTGGACCTGAAGTTTCTGAGTTTCTAAACTCAGTTTCTTTGTGATGTTTTGGTTTAGGAAGACCTGGTTCTCACAGGCTTGACATAAACATTGGCAGTGTTTTTGCCACGAGTTTAAGGTTTTGGATTCTTTTCTGTGGGATAGATTTTCTTATGTCTTTCAGTTTTTGGCCAATGGGAGGAAGAGTTCTGGCACTCTTCTGACCAATGAGTGTGGCCTGTTCAGAAAGGTATAAAGGGGTCAGTTGTTTGAATAAAGGATTTTGGAGTTAGATGATTTGTTAAATGAGGACTTGTGTCGTTTGTTACTCACCACAGCAATACTCCCCTGGCTTTTGAAAAAGTTGATTTTCATCTTTTCAGGTGATGTCACAAAGTACTTCTGACCCAAAGTAATGCTATCATGAATAAGGAATTCCAAAGGGAGGAATTTTTTCCATGGGCAAATTCCTGCTCAGGTGCCCCCTGAGCCTGCCCTGGCCCAGCCTGAGGCCGTTCCCTCTGCTCCTGTGCCTGTGCCTGTGCCCAGAGCCCCCGGCTGTGCCCTCCTGGCAGGGGGTTGTACCATCCAAAAATATTGCTTCTTTTAAAGGAAATGTAAAAAATCAGTATGAAATGAATTCACTTCTGCAAGACCCAAGTCCTTTTTTTAGCTTAAAACCCGATCTTTTCTACTTTGAATAGAGATAATGTTTTGGAGTTCTTTTTCTCCTCCTTTCCTGGTCCTGCATTTTTTGTGTATCATGTAAAAAATATGGTTTTATGGCAGAGCTGGCCCTGTAATGGGTTCATGCTGTTGCTATCTGCCTGAGTCATTGATTCTGTTTGGAACTCCTAAGTGCTCCTGGAACACAAATTAAGAACAATCATTATATTCCGTGTCTGTGCATTCTCTTCCAGTAAGTTCTTAAAACTTTAAAATCAGGCACAAATATGCATAACACCTACACAGAGAGCCTAATATCAGTTAATTTCTGCCTTACCAAAAAAAAAAAAAAAAAAAAAAAAAAAAAGAGTAGCACCAGTAACCAGCAGCTTTATAACCTGTCATTTGGGCACAGCAGAAAACTGAGAAGACAACAACTTATCCAAAGATAGAACATCTTATTTTATAAAATAATGAATTAGCAGCAACAGTGATTTTTCAGTCTGTTGTATTGTCTGTCACCTTCTCAGTCCTCTCTTTGTGCTTAGAATTTGAGACTTTATATGGGAGGTTAGAATGCTTGAGGGAAATATCTTTAAATGAATTGTGCCCTAGAACAGCTGCTGTGGAAATGTAAAGGAATGAAAATAGTGAATATCACCTGGGTGGAATCAAACAGAAGCTGTAAAAAAACCTTTTAAGTTATACAATTTGTATTATAGGAGTTTGTATGTGTATGTATAAAAAGTAAATACTGAGATATTTTTAGTTTTCAGAGTCCTGATGAGTTCTGCATTTTGCCAAGAGGAATGAATTCCCAAGTGCACAATGTCCCACTCCAGTTCTAGGGGAAATACTGAGGTGGCAGATGTCACTCTGTTCCTTAAATCTTCACAGACAGTGGCCTTATTTTCATCCAGACTCCTACACTGCTGCATATTCAGAGCTCTTAAGATGTGAGGTTGCCTTTTGAAAGGAAATTTATGTATATAAGTTATATGCATTTAGCAAAAACTAGATAAAATATTATGTAATTCAGAATATCTCAAGGGTAGATGAAAGCAATTGGAGACTACAACATGTCACTGCAGAAAAACTTTTTGTTCAAAGAAATACTTGTATTATTAGTTCAAAATTAACTCAGAAGTGAGTATTACTCTGAGGAAAGGCTACATGGACTTTGAAAAGATGCAGCAGAGCATCAAAACAGTCACAGTAATGACTTGTGATTTCGTGGGTGCTAACAGACCTATCTCCTCTTAAGCAGATCTCTCAAATACAGTGGGCTGGTTTTGGTTTTGTTTTTGACAATTATAGAATAGACTTCTTATAACCGAAGAGTAGTTCAAGAGAAACAAAATGAGACTCAGTCCACCTCTGCAGTGATCAAAAGATTTGGCATTCTAAAGCATTCATTTTACCTGCTTAAAAAAAAAATAAAAAAAGTAAGGAAAAACTCTGTAGAATGATTGAAATTGAATATTCAGGCTATTAGCAACTTTAAAAACAGAATCACAACACAAAGTTCATTTCCTCTTGCTTCTCATTTTCAAATGAAGCACGGTAATTTCTGTCAAGGTGGAAGGAGTTTTTAGGAAATGTTTTGGAATGAGCAAGCTCCAGTGTGGTTGGGAATGTAAATGACTGTGCCTTGGTTCTCTCCCTGCTCCTCTAAAAGCAGCAGCTGCCTTGTGCTGCCACCCTGACATCTCCAAGCAACAAGGCACTGGGAATACTCCACTGAGCCATTCCTGGGTTGACTCCCAGGACTGAGCTTGCAGGAGTTTTCTCATCTCTGATGTTTCCACACTCTCTGTTGGGGTCAGGCTGGTTTGTTATCACTGCTCTGGCTCCTGGTCACTCAGTCATGGGTCAGTGTGCTGGACAAGGAGCAATGAGCCACAAATGGATGGGCTGTGCCAGTCCAGGGGCTGGGAATGCAGAAGTTGGCTGGTGCTGAGTGTGTCCTGCAGGTCCCTGGGGGGATCCCTTGAGAGCTGGATGGTTCAGGACAGGGTCCCTGCTGTCCCAGGGTGGCTGCAGGCTGCCAGAAAAGCTTGCTGAGAGCCCCACACAGCCCTGCCCTTCCTTCATCCTCTGCTAGAGGCTCCAGCCCGAGTGGCACTCTGACCTGCCAGAGCTGTTGTGCTCTGCTGCTGCTGCCCTTGAAAGGCGCGCGGTAACGAATGCGCTCACAAAGGCCATGGGGTTTGATGTCCTGAATCAGAGAATTGCAGAAAAAGACAAAATCATCCCTTTTAGTTCAAAGAGGAGCGTGCCAAAAGAACAGCTTCAGCTCCAGGTACACAGAAGCCTTGCTGCCTCGCAGCCACTTTGCCTTTCATTAGTTTATTGATTGCTTCCAACTGTTGCAGAAACAGTTTGGGGCTGGAGGCTCAGGCATTGTGAAATGGCTCTTTGATTGCTAGCAATTTAGGAATTCTGGTGGCTAGCAAAATGAGCAGCCCTAAATTGAGAGTTTTTGCTGTATTATTCAAGGATGAGGGGGCTCTAAGATGAATATGTACAGGCTTTTAGCAGGGAGCCAGCGAGCCCCTGCTGTGTGACACCGTTGGTGCTCAGGTGGAGAATTACTGGAAGGAGGGCACGGGCACTAGGGGGGAGCCTGGCTCACACAGGCTTCATTAAGACCTGGGATATTTTCATGGGATGTGGTGTACCAACCACTCTTCCATTCAGAAGGTGGAGGTCCACTTAGATATTCTGCAGCTGAGAGTTTGGCTACTGTCCCATGGCTTATATTGAGCTTCATTGTCCTTCTCCAGAGAGGGGTTAGGAGTACACTGAGCACCTGCTTGGAACCCAAGGGATGACAGGCTGAGTATGTGTACTGTTAGAAGGTTCTAGCAGAAGTGAAAGGCCAGAATTTAGCTTTTCATGCCTTTGCCCATCAATAAAAAGCATTTTACTCTTTACCAGCAGAAGCTTAAAATCATTTTCATTGCACAAATCAGTGTTATGTAGATTCCCCTGGAGCTGTGGAGGAGCTGAGGCACCAGAGCCAGTTTATCTCCACTAAGGTGCTTTGCCCAAGCAAAACCAGGGCAAACAAGAAACCAAGCTCAGGTGTCTGCTAAAAGCAGGGCATTAGACTGTGTCAAGGAACTCCAGGGAACCTTGTTACTGTCAGGATTAGAAAGGAAAATTGCAAATAACAGAGGGATATAAAAATTGAAGTTTGCAACTTGGGTGCCCAAATCCCATGTCCTCGGTGCAGCCTGTTGCTGAGAATCTGAGCCTCTCTTGAGTGGCAGCTTCAGAACTGCTGTTACTGACCTGTAATTGGTTTTCCTTCCCTTACAATGCCTCACACTTCTTGGACATGCATAGGTTTCCTACAGGTCATACGCATATTTTAAAACCAGTAAAATGGAAAATATTTCTTTTTTCCTGTGGTCAGCTTATATTATTTTATATCTATCTAAAACTATTCTGTGCGCTAAAATTTTGCTAAAGATGGTTTACTCCCCCATTTGCAAATTTCAGGCCTGACATTGGTTGGGAATAAAATCTTAGAGAGGATATCACAAGTGACTAAAAGAGATTGTCCATCTCTGTTCCAGGGTTCACTTTAGGAGTTTGTGAAATACCTGGAACAATAATGCTAGTCTGATCTGGGACAGTTCTAAATACTGTTGCAGTGAAAATACTTATTAACTATTATTAACTTATTAACTATTATTACTTATTAACTATAAATATTAAGTGATTTTCCCAGTGCTCACTCTTCCCCTTCCCTTCTGTGTCCAAGTGCAGGAGCTCGTGCTGCAGGTCAGGAATGTTTCTTTCCCACCTTAACTTTGTGTCAGCCTGAGACCTCCAGCCAGCCTTGTCATAAATACATAAATACTCAGGGTTCTGAGTGAGACTAGAGAGAGCCTCCAACAGCCAACACAACCCTTTTTATGTGATTCTGACTTCTCCACAGAATGCAAACATGCTTCCTAATTAGGGCTAAGACTCTGAATAGGCCATTATTCTACATGTTTCCAGGAGGCTGTTCTGCTGGAGAATAATAAAAGGGCACTGGAAAACAGGTATCAACAAATGAATATCGAATGGTATATTAAATAGCCTACAGCAAATGCTGAGTAAATATAATAAATCCTAGGTTGTGATGAAAACTGTAGCACTTGGTGTTGGTGGCAAAGCACTACTGAGAGGAGTTTGGGATCTGCTGGGCTGGCAAATGCAGGAAGGACCTGTCTTGTCAGCCTGCCACAGATGGGATCTGTGATCCCAGGACTCTCTGTCTGGGCTGTAAATCCCTGGGAGCTGGGATGGTCTCCCAGGCTGTCCTCAGGCACTGTCCCAGCCTGCTCTGTGCTGGCTCAGCCCTGGCTGCAGTGCCTGGGTGATTCTGTGTGCCCTTGGCCCCTGTGCCTGCCTGTGTGACACCTCTGGGCACCCCACACACAGGACAGTGGGCAGGGCCATTTCTGCTTTGGAAGGAATTTTTATTGCCCTGTGCCCTTTACCCAGCAGAGGTGTGTTTGAGGGGACCATCACATCATTGCTCCTTAGAGCAAAAAATCTGTGTGCCAGCCTGGATTTACTGAGGAGCACCAAAGGAGTCCAAAAGACCTGAACAGACAGTTCTGACAGTCTCACCCTGTGAAGCCTGAAGCTCCACCTATGTCTTTTTTTAATTTTTTTTTAACAGCTTCTTAATAGTTATATATTGCAGAAAAAAAAACCAAAACCAAAAACACCTAAAGGGAATCAAGCCAACAACATTTAGCTCATTACATCTTGCCCTTTTCTCAGTCTGGGCATAAGGAACAGGAGGAGGGGACCAGGGATTTCAGCTTGCTTAGTGCAAAGCATGAATACTCACCTGATCTGTAGCTGTGCTGTGGAAACTTTTTGAAGACTGTCCCTCGCTGCTCCTCACATACAGAGACAGATCCTCTTTGTCTGGGATATTTATACAGCAGCAACAGAAATTTTTATAAAAATCTGAAAATATTTTAAAGAATTATTTTAGCCATCTTTATTATTCCATTTAGAAGAGCTGTGGTTTTTTTAGGGGACATCCTGTTTGATAATCCCTCAGAAGATGTAACAATTAGCTTGGAAAAGCAGAAGAATAACACAGTGTTGAGGTTTTGGTATGTAAATTTGATGTCACCCACTTAGAGGCAAATCAAGATAAACAAAGATAAATTATTCAGGCCAGAGCTGTCCTTTCTGTCTCTGGCATGAGTGAGAGAACACAGGCTCATCTCCTACTCTGGGACCAGGCAGACTTGTATTGTCACTGCTGTTAATTCTGGTGGAGCTTTGTTAGTCCCTGGGCTGCAGTGAAAGCCAAGTGAGATTGCAGCTAAGCTGGCATTACTAAATGGAAGAAAAAGCAACCTAGAGTGGAAATAAAGAGGACTAATTAAGGAAAATTACATAAAAGACAGGGTGATGGGGTTAATATCTCCTATTTCAAATGTGAGGAATAACCACATCAGGCGATATCGGGTGAATTCCAAATACATTGATGGGAAACAAGACTGCAGTGTCAGGACTTCATGCTGCAATGCTTGCCTGAGTTCATGTTTTATATTTCTTGTTTTGCTTTTCAGATAAGCAGTGTCTCCCAAAAGCTTGACTTCTCCAGTATTTAGCCAACTGGGGTGGGTTTGGTGCTTTTATTTTGAGCTTCTCTCCCAGTTTCAAAAGCCTTTCAGCCCCTTTGCCTTGCACCACCTGATTTTACAAAGTGCCTTTCATTCCTCCTATTCTTCCAGCCATGCAAGTGAATTTGGCTCGGTCTGAATGTGTTTAATTTGCATTAACTCTCACACCGATTTGTGTGACAGACCAAATGAGATAATAGGACTCTTTGGAAGTGTGGGTATCTAATTGGCAGCTCTGGCTGCTGGGCTGCAGCCTGCCCACCTGTGTTCTGTGAGGCTGGGCAGGACCTGTGGGAGTCCCTGGTGCTTTCTGAAGCACAGAGCAGGATGCAATTTGGAGCTCCCAACAACTGCAGGAGCTGTCCAGGTGGTTTATGGCAAGGCTGGGCAGGGACTTTTCTTAAGGGCATGTAGGGAGAGAAGCAGAGGGAAGGACCTTAAACTGAAAGACAGTGGGTTTAGGTGGGATCCTGGGCAGGAATTGTTCCCTGGCAGGGTGGGCAGCCCTGGCACAGGGTGCCCAGAGCAGCTGGGGCTGCCCCTGGATCCCTGGC
Source organism: Sitta carolinensis (assembly GCA_032173965.1). Taxonomy (NCBI): domain Eukaryota; kingdom Metazoa; phylum Chordata; class Aves; order Passeriformes; family Sittidae; genus Sitta; species Sitta carolinensis. The sequence goes on from CM063292.1 coordinate 7,567,573, forward strand.
AGTGCCCAAGGCCAGGCTGGACACTGGGGCTGGGAGCCCCTGGCACAGGGGTTTGGAATGAAATGATCCTTGAGGTCACTTCCAACCCAAGCCATCCTGTGGTTCTGTTGTGTATGGAAATTTTGAATTGATGTGTCATTGCAAAGGAGATTGACTTCACAATCATGAATTCAAAATTCAGGAATTTCATTCTGGTCAGATTCCTTCACCAGTAGAAGTAGATTTACCTAAAATATTTTGACCCCAGCTGCAGGCTGAAATGCAGCTTATATGATGGCACTTGCTTTACTGACAACCTTTAAGGTGTGGGAATGAAAAGCCATGGTCTCTTTCCCTCCAGGGGAGAAATTTCAGTGCCATCTTATCCCTTTATTAAAGTAAATTCTGCTGCTCTCAGCTCACTTCCTAGTGACTCTATTCCATATTAGATATTACTGTATAAAAAAAAAGGGAGACAAATTGACAGCATCTGATAGTGAGAGTCCTTGGAATTGAATTAGCTCCTCCATCAGGATTGAGGTCGTTGCTGGGACAATGTAACAAAATAATTTTGTTCAGTGGCCTTTCACAGCAGCTGCATCTGAGAGCCAAAAAGTCCCTGTGCTTTGTCTTAGTGATGTCAGGGAATGCCAGAGCAGAGGTGCACAGAACAGTGGGGGGAGAAAAGCTTTCCATAATGAGAATTAACTACCCCAAGGTTTGTTTTCAATCTTTTTCCTGGTCTGGAGGCAGATGGGGTTTGTGTTTTGCAGTTTTGCAATTGGAAATGACACCAATGGCATCAGAATTACTCTGATTTATTCTTCACTTGCATAAATTATCCTGGGGCTTTATTTCTCTCACTCTGCCTTCCATTTTCCATTGGGTTTCATCATTTAATCTATGTAATCCATCAGGATTAAATAGAAGACACTCTTAGGGTAACCTACCTTACAAGACAAGGCAGAAACCTTCTGTGCCTTAAGAATTAAACACTGAAGGGAGCAAGCAGCTGAGAGGGTTAACCAGCTCAGACTCTCACACAAGGTCCCTGCCATGTTCACCTTTCATCTTGGGGGTTTTTGTTGTCTTTTGTTTTTAAGCCTACTCACATTTGTTAACACCAGAAGAGTCCATGGTTTTGAACAGGACTTTACAAGCTGTCTCACCCAAACAGCTCCCAGTGATTTGTAGCTGAAGAGGTTTTTTATCTTTCAGTAGTCTTGATCTAATGCATTCTGCCCTGGTGTACTTACCCATATTCCAAAGAATATGATTCAGAATTTTAAAATAATAACTTGCATTTCTCTTTGTTCTGCTTTCTTCTTGATCTAACCTGCAAAAGAAAAAGACCCCAAAACATGGGACTAACCTGCTGTGCTTAGGTGTTGCAGGCATGTTCTGTACAGTGATTTAACTGTTCTTTCCCTGGTTAATATTTTACTACTCACATGTAGAACTTTTACCATCTATTTGATACACATGGAATAAAACTTTTATTCCACATTATCCACAAGGCAGAAATATTGACATATTCTTGCATACTATGCAGAAGTGAAGCAGAGCTGGTTAAAAGCAAACCAAAGAAGGAAAATGGCAAGTAACACAGTGAAATTTCAAAATGAGGGGGTTTTTTTAACCCTGATAAGAAACAATTACTAGGATGAAATTTGTAACCTAAAATTGAGTGTTTTTCTGGTCTGTGCTGTGCTATCAAAATGGAAGTGTCAAAAGGAGAGATTTGTGAAATATTTACCTCACAAAGGAAATGTTTTTTCTGGGAAACGCTTAACTTAGAAAAAAAATCTTCCTGGTGGTGAAACACAAGCCAGACCATACAGACCTGGCACTGCAGTCACTGGGATGTTAGAGTGAAACTGCTGTTATAATTAGCTGCTTGATTAATTTCAGACAAGTATTTTTGATACACCCCTAAAAATTCCTATTGCTCTCAAAGCAGGCAAAAATCTCAGTCCCCACTGACACTTGAATTTCCTCCTGTCCATTTATACCTACATCGAGGCAATAATGCAGCCCTGGATTTAGTTTTAAGCCTTGTTCTTTTAATCTCCTTCCTGAGAGCATTGAGAAAAAAGCAGCAGCCAGTGTTTAATTATCTCCTGCAGCAGCAGTGGTGCCCTGGGCCAGGGCAGGATTATTTGCCTCACATCAGCAGTGCAGGGGTTCTCTGTGTGCCCTGTGACCCCTTGCTGGGCATCTGCAGTGACAATACAAACACAGCACCAGGAAACCACTCTGGGAAAAAAAAAAAAAAAAAAAAAAAAAAAAAAAAAAAAAAAAAAAAAAAGTAAAAAAAAGTGACAGCATCACTAGCCCTGGCATGAAAAGAGGGCGTGCTGCTTTCTCACTTTTGGGGTTTTTTTCATCACTCTTTGATGGCCTGTGTGGTTACAGGGACTGGGGGAACAGCAGCAGAGCATCCACTCAGCTTCACTGACACCCTCTGACCTTCAGGGCTTTGCTGCTGGCCTTTGTTACACTGACTTCAGCTACTCCCCTTGGGCTGTTGTCAAGTGGAGTGTTCAGGCTGCACTTTGTATTTTTAATATTTAAAAGTAAGTACTTTTGCATGGAGAAACACTGAGAAGTCCCCTGCTGTGCCTGTGCTAGCAGGAACACATTTCATATCAATTTAGTTCAAGACAAAAGGTGTGTTGTTAGCTTGTTCAGAGTTAGCCTCCTTCCACTTTAGTTTCTGGTGGAAGGCAGCTTTCTCTCAACTCATTTATGTCACAAAAAGTTGATAGAAAGCTATTTGTGGGAGTGGGGGAAAGTCCAGATAATTTAAACCATCTTAATGAGAGAGGAAAGGGAGCTGAGACTTTCATTTGCCTTTAAAGCTATAAGGTAGAGGTTGAAGTGCTAAGAACATCTTTCAGATGAGAAGAATAGTTATGAACTTGATGAATTAATTAGGGTCAAAAATTAAAATATTACTCCAATTCTGTACCTCTGAGTCATTTGAATATACTTGGAATGGCAGTGAATAAAAATACTCAGGCTTACCCAAGCTAAAAATGTCATCATTTTTTGGCTGACGTAGGGAATATAGCTTAAAATCCTGTACGTCATTGAACTGCCAGAAACATCTGATAACTCACAGGAAAATTAAGGCATTTATAATGACAGAGCTAATTTATCAGTGTGATGCTGAGAACTGAACCTAAGCCTGGGCATCAAAGTGGTCCAGCAGGCTCACAGCTTCATTTGTGCTCCTGGTTCCACTGAGCACATGGGACCCACCATTGTCACTTTTGGAGCAAACCCAGATATCCCCAGCAGCTCCTCTGCAGGTAAAGCAGAGTTGTTTGAGATTTCCCCCACCCTGGGACAGGCTGGCACCAATTCTTGACTCTTTTGAAGCTCCATTTTCCCTGCATGCCTAGGCACTTTGCTGTCAGTGCTCTTGGTTATTCCCCTGCTTTGTCTTCGTGCCCTGCGAGGAGCTCCCCAGCAGCTGCTGCTCTGGGAACACAAACCCCAGTTTGTACAGGAGTTTTCAGCTGCTGGAACTGCATTTCTCTTTAGGTCCCTTTGTTTTTTACAGAAATTTTCAGCTGCTGGAACTACATTTCTCCTTAAGTCCCTATTTTAAGCCAGAGTTTTCAGCTGCTGGAACTGCATCTCTCTTTAGGTCCCTGTTTTTGGCTGCAGGCCACGTTGTTTGCCAGCCAGGTTCCTCTGGGTGTGTCATATCCTGGTCAGGCTCCAAACATCTGGGGCTGGGTGAGATGGAGATGGAGAGCCACGGGGGGATCCTGGTGCCTGCCCATTCCTGCCTCAGCTCTATGGACTGGGAAATGTGGGCACAGCTGGAGACCCTCCCATCACCCCACCTTTAAAACCAGCCAGGAGAGCCCCACTTGAAAGCACAGAGTATATTCATTTGCAAAGCTTTCTTGTTGCTTGCTTGGTTTTGGAGAAGTCACTTTTTAGGAGCACTAATGCACTGTTAAGGTAATAGGAGACTAAAGAAGCTGTAATGATTTCTCTGCTTTCTACAGGAACTCAGGGAAAACAACCAAAATGAAGATAAAGCTCTGCTACCATTACTAATAATACACTTGGAAATGTTTTCCTTCGATCTATCTTTTCTTCTATTGACTAAGAAGGTGAGTTAATAGGTTTGTTCACTTAAGACATATGTGTGGGCTATTAATACATGCTGGTTGTTTCTCCCATAATTTTGTCCATGATGTACCAATCCTTTTTTTTTTCTTTTTTTTTTTTTTTTTTTTTTTTTTTTTTTTTTTTTTTTTTTCTGGTTGATGGTTTCTCTTTTTTCAAGCTGTTCTTTCAAAATATGAGTGGTCAGGATTGCCTCCTGAGAGATTCTCTAGGGGCTCAGTGATGTGGCAGGGACAGATTTATCTGGGGAAATTCTAAGCAGCCTTTTGACTTTATAAATAGAGACTCATGAAAATGAAAAACTATTAACCTGGATTCTGCACATCTAGAAAATTAAGTCCGCAGATTTAATACCCTACATAGGACACAGCCCCTTGTGCCCAATCTAAGTGGAATAGGTGCTGTTTCTAGTAAGACCTGCTCAGGAGGAAGACCTAAGACAGGTGGAGCAGTAGAACCTCTACACTGCAGTTTGATAGTAAATTCTCATTTATTCAGGATTGTCATATATGAAGTAACAAAGCTCTTACCCTCAGGGCTGGAATGCAAGCCTACACATCCTGATTTCATAATCCCTGCTCTAGCCAGTAGAGCCCACTGCTTTCTGCTGGGTTTAGTCCTTTCAGCCATTAACTCTTTGTTGTAAAGTGTGTGGATATTTCTGTATCTCCCAGGTACAAATGCTTGTATCTCCCAACAGAAACCTCCAGGACCTGCAGGTCCCTGCAGTGAAACACAGCCCCAGCAATGCAAATCTGCACCTGCTGAAGTCCAGGCACTCAGCTCAGCTCTGGTTTGCTCAGCAGTGCCCAGGCTGAACAATATTATCAGATCCAGCAGCTGCTCTTCTGCTCAGCCACAGGCTGAAATACAGGAGGGAAACAAAAGCACAGCTACACACCCCTCAACAAAGGCTTGGTGTGGAAAACGAGGTTCACTTTCCTGGTGAAATTTAAGAGGTTTAATAAAAAACAATAAGGACAAGACAATAAAGCAAAAGTATACGGCCGGCCGGGTGTCTGGCCTTCAGCCAAGAGCACACCTGACAATCTCAGGAACACTTCTGGAAATGCACCAACGTGTTGTATATTCATAAACCCTCTTGCATAATTAAAAAATTATATATATTAATATATTTTAAATTCCTGTGAGCCCCCCCCCCCCCAACCTGCCCCTCTTCATTCCATTTGTAGTCCCAGTCTGTCGCAGATTCTCTGTTAATGGATGATCAATAAATTCCTTCCCTGGGATTCTGGTGTCCCTGCCATCATCTTCATCAGACAGGAGAATCCAAGAATGTGAAGAATTTCCTGATTACCATTCTCTGAGTTAGTTACAAAAACCTTTCTACATTACCACATTATAGCCTGAGAAAAACATATTTATCACACTACTATTTCTAAGTTTTGTTAATAGCAGAAATAAAAGTATTAATGCAATAGAATTTTTCGACATTATACATATAGCATTCATTTTAATATCTGCAAAAAGCCAACTTTATAATATGCATTTATAACATTGGGAAGCTTGATGAGAGCTTTATTTTGTTTTATTTTTGTCAGCAGAAATGCTGACTGCCTGTATTATTCCTGCTCTTGATAGCTGGCAGTTACCTGTCCTCTAGGAAGACAAAAAATAGCATTTTAAGCTTTATATGGAGAAAAGATCCCATTAACCCACTACTTAATGAAGAAAACTCTCATCCAAGAAAACAAAAGGGTATGGGAAAGAGACTGTGTATTTTAAATCACACCCATAATATAACTGGTTTTTTTATTTGTGAATAAAAATGTATTCTGTCTGGACTTAAATTATTTGTAGACAGCAGTACATTCAAGTACAAACAACTGATTTTTTTTCTACAATTGATGTTATCTAAACAAAATCTCAGTCGTAAGAATGGATTCCAAAAATGTTTTAGCTGGGAAACTCCTTTAACAGAACAAATTCAATAATTTGCTGTAGGGCTCATGTTTGTAATGTAATGCTTATGGCCAGATAGATTTATTATTGACTTAGTTTTTATTAAAAAAACATCAGAGAAGGTATCAGTAGCTCACTTGCTGTTAGCCAGTTATCTGAGGAAGGCATCCAAGCCTTATATCAAAAAGGGCACAAATTCTGAACCTGAAGATTGATTGATTCTTAAATGAAATACTTTCAATATTTCATGGGAAGGATTTTTCCATGGCCAAGTAGAGCATACCACGATAAAGGCCTCCTGAGCAGAAAGCAAGCTTGCCTACCAAAATTTGTTTTCTTTTCTTGAATTTGGGCTTTTTCTACCCTGGCTCTGACCTACAGCAAACATTTCTCCCCTCTGCAGCCAGCATCACTCTGGCAGCAGGTGGGGCTGCACTGGGGCAGTGGTGCTCATAGCTGGAGGGGTTTCTGGGGTCCCAGAACAACCCCTGGGCAGCTGCTGGGTATCCCCCCAAGGCCTGGGTTCATTAACACCCATGTGCTCCTGCAGAGTCCCAGAACTGACAGCAGGAAAAAGCAACAAGCAATCTCCCTCCAGTCAATTTAAAGTTAGGTGGGAAATGGTGAATGGAGCATTGCAGGAATTAAGTTGCTGTGAGCAAGTGAAATTACAAGTGAAATTCTTTTACTCCACACTGGCTGCCAGCTCCTCTTTAACTTCTGACTTGTTTCCAGTGCTGCCTGTGAACTTGTATGATATTTATTTATTTATTGCCAGTCTTCCTCGAACTTCCAGCATTCCAAAATTCTGTGATTTCAGTGATGGGAAGAGTGGTGTCTGGGAATTTCACAGGCCTAAGAGGAATGTAAGCACATACCTTGAATAGAAAAAAAAAGTCTTTTTGCAGAGAGTAGATATTTCAGAGACATCAAATATGACTGCAGCAGACTTTTTTACAGCCTGATACAGACCCATGAGACTCTCATGGCTGTTTTCATTCTGATTAAAGGAGCTAAAATTTCTTCAAACACACACCACCACCCCTTTTATAAAACTTCTGCAGAGTGGGAGTGTAACTTGATAGAAACTAATTGCTCTGGATTAAAGGAACAAGCCTGCAGCCTCCACATATTATATCAGCACTCAGAACAGACAGTGACGTTTTTTTATGAGGAGGAAATTGCATTTGAAGTACTCTCAATATTCATAATATCTTGGGCTCTCTCAAACCCTGGGTGTGGTGTTATTTTAATGGTGCACAGGGATTGGTTGTGTGGAGGAGGCAAAATTGATTTGTCACAGATCCAGAAGTGATAAAGCTGATTTTGAAATGGAGATTAAGGCCTTGTGGAGGGGGAAATGACAGTTTTCTTTAACAGAAGAAATGTTAACACATTAATGCTCATTCATCTTCTCTTTTATGTGCTTACTCTGTTCCAGCTGGGTACATCAGAGGTCAAATACTCTGATTCATATTTTCTAAGGAGTTTGTTTTCATGCTTAAGGTATCTCAGAACAGAAAGTTCCTGTCTAAGGATGAACAAAATTCTGGGATTCGTGGATGTTTGTACCAGCTCCAAAGCTCCAAGAGCCCATAACTGGCACTGCTGGCAGTGTGAGTGATGAGCCCCAAACCTGGGAGGGGATGGGAACAGATGTGAGCTCCACAAATGGATCCTGTAAATAATGGCCTAAACCACAGAGGCAGACCTGGGCACATAAATATATCATCCCTTTTTGGTATGTTTTTATTTCACTCCCAAAGGAAACTTCTCTGTGCAAAGGAGATTTCTGACCATTTACAACCTGAATGAGAATTCTCAGTGCAATTAAAGAGGTATGTGGACTCTTAATGAAGAGAAAATAATCCACTAATTTCATGCTAGGTTTAAGATTAAACATTCTTATTACTAGATTTAGGAAAAAATAAAAGAAACAAATATTTTCACAAGGGACTGAGGCCACAAAGAAGTCAGGATCAGTTACTAGAACTTTTTATTCACCATCCCACCTCACGAAATATATCAGGCTATTAAAAAACTTTAGAATGTAAAAAGACAATTCTGCAGTGTGGAAAGGAAACTTCCTCTAAAGTCGTGGACATGCAAAGGCAGAAGGAAGTGGAACGACTGCTTTATCAGCCATATCAATATTTTACTGCAGTTACAAATTCACACAGATGCCAAGATACTTTATGTTGCCAAATGGTGCTTTTATTTTGCAGCACATGTTGTGCATTCTTTTTCAGAAGTGAACACATCTGCTGTGACTTCTTCCAATATCCATTTTTCCTTCCCTGCAATTTGGGCTATGAAGATTACAAAGCCATAAATCAGAACTATGGTGAAAGCAAGGGATCTGATTTACAAACATGGTTAATCTTTGGCTCTGAGGATGCTACGAGCAGTGCAGGGAGGCTGGGGCACCCTCAGCATTGGAAGGTGGAATTTCTGCTGCAGCAGGGCCTCCTGTGGGGAGAAATGGGAGCAATTTCTGCCAGCATTCCCAAATATTTTAGTGATTAGATGAGGACAGAGTCAAAGAGCAACTGCTGACCTCTGAATTACTTGGGAGGCAGACAAGCAGGAGAGGGGATAGGTGTGGGTTTCCATAGAACCCCAGAAGGGTTTGGGCTGGAAAGGATCTTAAGGATCATCTTCCATCCATCCCTGTCAGGGCCCCCTGCCCTGTGCCAGGGGCTCCCAGCCCCAGTGTCCAGCCTGGCCTTGGGCACTGCCAGGGATCCAGGGGCAGCCCCAGCTGCTCTGGGCACCCTGTGCCAGGGCTGCCCACCCTGCCAGGGAACAATTCCTGCCCAGGATCCCCCCCAGCCCTGCCCTCTGGAAGTTTGGAGCTGATGCCTTAAGTTTTAGCTTTCATATTTTCCAGGTTCTGCACTGCATTAGTGTGTAACTCTGAACTGCATATAACGTGTCAGCAAGCTCTCCTCAGCTCAGTCAGACAGAACAATCCTCGTCCAGAACCAAGGACACAGAACAATCCTTTTCCAGCCCAGAACCAAGGGCACAGAACAATCCTTGTCCAGAACCAAGGGCACAGAACAATCTTTGTCCAGAACCAAAGGCACAGAACAATCCTTGTCCAGCCCAGAGCCAAGGACACTGCTGCAGCTTCAGCCCTAAAAAGTGCAAACAGCAGACAATTGAGGAGAGCAACCTGGGAGGGTGAGACTGCATCACCTGGAGCTGGAATTGGACAATTAACCCTAACATAGAAATGGACCAACACTTATAAAAGTGTGAGAACTCATGACCCAGAGTCCATCTTGGATAGAGCTATGGCCAGGCTCTTGCACTGCCCAAGGTGCATCCTTTGAAGGCTTTTTAATAAATCCCTACTTCATTCCTTTAACACTGTCCAGCCTCTGTTCCAGGTCAGCCTCTCAAGGCATGCAAGCCATTCCCCCTGGTCCTGGCACTGCATGCCCTCATACAAAATTTGTTGTTATCCTGCTGGTCTCCATCTCTGTTTCTCACAATTCCTAATGTGTTGCCAGCAGAGTGTGAACAGAGTAACTTTATATAGAATCCTCTGCACTGCAAAACACTGAAGTGTTGCTTGATTCAAAATACCTTCTGTTGTTTCATTCCTGTAGCTTCAGCCAAAATTCTTTCAAACTGTTGTCTTTGTTGCACTCACACTTTTCAGGGGCACAGAGAGCCCTTGTGAAGGTGTGTGAGGTTGCTCGTGTAAAGGGATGAGAACCAGCTGAAGCTTTTAGGGGCTTGCAGGTAACTGTTACAAAAATGGGCAACATTTAGGGTTTTTTGCCAAATTAATATATAACAAAATTTGGGGTCCTTGATAACCTCAGAATTTGTTAGGAAGAGCCAAATTTAGTCATAAGACAGCTAATTCATGTTACAGTGATGTGCAAAAGATTATTTTCAAATATAATTTATGGGATGATACCTCCACAGTAGGTCCCCACCTTTTGTGACTTTCAGCTGAGGGTCTCATCCCTGGGTATTTCCTGGTCCATAGAACAAAGGTATTCCATGTCACTCCCTGCTACACCCCAGAGACTGGCTTGAATTGTAATGTTTGGATTTGAGTTTCTCAAGGTCTATCCCACCTCCATCAGTCACCTTATTACTTTATTTATGTGTGTCTTCTGGGCTTCCAGGAGAATGGGGTGTGGTGGCTTTCAGCAATTGCAGTAAATAGGAAGGACAATTTTTTGGCTTTTTTTGCCACTGTCAGCTCTGCCCCTACTCCTTCCCCTCCCTAATATTCATATTCCTACAAAAAGTTTTTTCTTCTCTTGTGGTACAGACAGATATTTAAACTGCATCCCTTCTCTCTGCTTGTGAAGTTCCACAAAGAGGGACCTGGTGTTGGCTGAGCTAATCCAAACATGGAGGTAAGGTAGTGAATCAAAGTGAAATACCACCATCGAGTCTTTCCATTCTCAGAACCAATCACATCTCCACAAAGTGCTGGAGCAGCTCCTCGATGCTAAATACCAATGACCAGTAGCCAGTGGCTATTTTTATTTTCGCTGGTTGTTTACATTTCCCTCTTTACTGGTGAAATGCTTGAGGAGCTGGAGGATTTTCCCCCACAATGCCTCAAGTTAGAATTAAAGTTGCAGCAGTCTGAGCAGGAGTTAATTCATTCTGCTATTAAGCCTTCAGTTACACTGAGGCTTTATCATTCACTGCTAATAAATGGTATTTATAGTTGCATATACCTCCTGTAGCAACAATAACAAATGTGTTGCCTGAGATAACCTACTTTATTTAGCTGTTAAAAGGCACTTTTCATTGAAGTTTCACAATTTTAAAAATTCATTATAAACCTCTTGAATCCTCCAAAGACTGAAACAATGCGTGAAGCTGGATGCTTAAAGTGCAGGCCAGATTTTGAAAAGGGCTCCGAAGAGCCCACAATGGAGGGCTGATATTTGAGTATGCTAAGCACACAGCAGCTCCTAATGCAATACTTAGATCTGGGCTCTCAAAAGAGTTCACAAGGACCTCGTGTGCTGTGAGCTTTTGAAACACTGGCCATGTCACAACAAGCACTGCTGGGGACTTTACACTCCTCAGAATCTGCTAAGTCTGCCTTTGATTTCTCTGGGTCTCAAGCACTTTCAAATGCCTGGACCTAAACAAAGATCTGTGCTTTATGTGGGATTAGTTCCTTTTATCTAAGAATATCATTATTCCATCCTTTCCTATAATTCAATAAATAAATAAATAAAAATACCTGGCATGGTGTAAGATGTTTGCAGGCTTAGGAGAAGTGGCTAGTATTCTTCTGGTTGCTGTGTTTCCGTTCTTGTCTCAACCAGCCAGAACAGGGTTGTTCATTTTGTTGTATGAGCACAGCTTAGAATTCTGTTTGGGCAAAGCAAAAGCTGGTAACTCCTGCCTTCCTTCTGGAAGCTTCAGTCACAGCCGAAGGGAAGAATAAGTGTGTGCAGTGGCTTTCAGTAAGGTGAGAGGAGTTTCTGTTTATTCCAAAGGTGTCCCTTGCACAGGAGGTTGTGGTGAGGAGGGGTCAGGCTCTGCTCCCAGGGAACAAGGGCCAGGACAAGAGGGTTCAGCTTATAAGGAAAAATTTCTTCTTTCAGGGTTATAAGGAAAAATTTCTTCACTGAAGGAGTGGCTGAGCACTGGAAGGGGCTGCCCAGGGAGGTGGTGGAGTCACCATCCCTTGAAGTGTCCAAAGCCAACTGGAAATGGCACTGAGTTGGTTTAGTGGGCATGGGGGTACCTGTTTGAAGGTTGGACTCAATCACCTTGGGGTCTTTTCCAGGCTTTCTGATTCCATGATTCTCTGTCACCAGGTCTCTATCAGCTCCCTTACCCAGCCAAGAAGGCTCAGACCTTTTGGGCCAGTCAGAGAAGTGAGTAAATGGGATGGAAACTTCTGAAAGCACACCAGAAATGCAGAAACCCCACCAAAAAGTGAAATCCCCGACTCTTGCCTGCAGAACCAAACCCTAATTCCTTGCTGTGTTTACAGCTCGAGGCCAGAGGAGCAGCCAGTGTGGGTAGGTGGGCCCTGTGCATTGTGTGTCCTTGTCAGAACTGTGCTGCATGTGTCAGATAAAAAGCAAAGCCTGTGGTAAAGAGAAAGAGCTCGAGTTCTTGTATTTGCTCTGCCTGATAGTGAGGATTTCATTTGGATGATTCAGCTTACCACTTCTGCATTTGCTGTGAATCAGTATTGAAGTGTCATGTTGTAGGGGCTGCCTATTGATGGGAACTTAAATTAGCATTAAGGAGCAGCCACAGACTTTGCAAGATAATCTGGCTTTATTTGTGCCTTCCCTTCTTGGCTTCTGTGTGTGTATATCTTATTACCAGGGAAAAATTACTTTTCTTTGTGCTGCCCTTTAGAATTGGGAAGAAATTACACCAGTCCATTGAATGAACAGCAGCACAGAGATTAAACACGGGGGGTGTCAATCTGCTAAAAGTTACTGTGCTAAACAGCCAGGAAACCCTTTGAAAGGGATGGCAGGGAAGGAGATACTGAATTAATCTCAGTATTGCCTGTGACAATGCAAGGACTTTAGTCTGGGGGAGATGTGTTCTGCCAGAGAAGGGAAAGGAGAGTTTTGTTCCCTTTGGAAGAGGTGCTGGAGAGTCACTGCTGTGCAGAAGGAAGCACCTTTGGTGGTGGTGCTGGTTCCAGGCTCAGGGGAGCAGAACAAGTACCCTGGAGGAGTGATGGAATGCCTGTGTGGGAGTAGGGATAACCAAGCTCTAAAAATCCTCTTCGATTAAATGCACGCACATTGGGGCTAGGATTTAGTCCCCATCTACAGCTACAGGATTGTGGTTTGCCTGCTCCATTTCTGATTTCCAAATCCCTTATATACCTAGGGCCATGTTATCCTGGGGTGTGAAACTGGGAAATTTCCCTTAAATTGAGACCTACCTCGAGGTGAGGGGTGAGAAAAGTGTCTGAACTCCTTTTCAGCTGGAGTAATAAAATGGCTTTTTTTTTTTTTTTTTTTTTTTTTTTTTCCCTGACACTCACTGAAACTTTTGGGAAAGGAAATATGTTGTTCCCACACACTTGTGGATGGTTAGGGTGTGAAGAGCTAACGGCGTGTGGTTCCATTTTTCCAACAGTCCTTTTCTGACAGGGGCTGGGCTGGTGCCCTGTGGCTGCTGTGCTCATAATTAGCAGAGCACCACAGTTTAGAGCCATTCTCGGCTGTTTTCCATCATCCTGGAAGCAGAGGCATTGTCAGGAGTGCCAGGCATTTGCAGCTGGCTCCACTCACTGACCAGTCCTTGGCTCCAAACTCTGCATTTCAAGCCTTGATGTGTGAGACAAAGCGTGAGGGACGTCTGATTGACTTTCTAGTTATTACTGAGATCAAAGGCTTGCTTTTGTTTGTTTGTTTATTTGATTTTTTTGCATCAGACTTCTTTATTCTACCACCTGGGCTGGGTTATTTATTGAAAGAACTGCATGCAGAGATGTTAAATTCCAGGGAAAACTCAGTGATCCAGCATAACTCTCTATTAGGTAACAGCTGAATGCACTGCCATTACAGGAACTTGAGCACAAGTTTATCTGTTTTTCCTGGGAAAAGATTTAGCTTTCTGGGTCAGCCTTGTATGCAGGCAAATTGTGTTTTTCTTCTCTTGCAGTGGAGCTTTCTGCAGTGTGGGTGGGCAGTCCAAGCACTTTTAATGACATTGCTCCAGTCCTGATTTGGAGAGAACTGGCAGTACCTTGGTGGTCAGGGGTCTGGAGAAGCCTTTGGGTCCTGGTGAATATGTTTGTGTATTTAACACAAACAGAGCTAAAATCTTATCTTTCCAGAGGCTTACCTCTCAGCCAGTCCACTAAGGTGGAAAAAGTTTTTTTGGTTTTCCCAAATACTTTGAGTTTATAAAGCAAAAGACAGTGTGTTAATTTATATTTGCTGTATATATTCCGTGTCTGAAGTTGATGCCCCTCCAAAACACATGACTGCTTATGGAGCTTTTAATAGTATGTTGTGGTGCTGGTGATGATAACTCATATTTAACTAGACAGTACCTGTCAGATTGCTTCTTTGCTGAGCCTGGGAGGGTACCTGAGCTTTGCAGCAGTCTGAAAAAATACCTGGGATTCAGTGATTAGTGAGTCTCAGAGTCTGAGAACTCCAACACTTGCATTTGGGGATGCAAATAATATTTTTTCCCTATTATGATGTTTCCATGCCATAAAATCCCAGTTATTCTTACTCCACACATAGATATTTCCAACATTACCTGAACCCAGCAGTAGATCAGTAGCATGGGGTGTTTGGGATAGGACTGGAGTTGGGAAAACATTCACAGTTTTTTATTGAAACATGGTGCTTTGAAAAATCAAAACCACTATTTGCTCATGTCAAATGTGGGTTAATGAATCTCTAAATTTTGTAATTTAAAATAAATATTTATAAACTAAATTCAGTTGTCTATTGTAAGTATGCATTCCAATCTGACTTAAATACTTTTCAAACAACTGAATATTTTTTTTTTTTCAGGTAAAATAAGACACTGTGGCCAAAGACTATTTCTGCAATTTTTTTTTTTTTAATTTTTTTTTTTTTTTTTTTTTTTTTTTTTTCCTAAAGCTTAGGAACTTGATGTGGATTGGGTCTCGGCCAAACACTTCATATTTCTCAGGTATCTAAAATAAACTGTAGGGAGATAGCTGAGGGATCGTCTCCTCGATGGATGTGTTCAAACAGAAGCTGATTCAGAACATTTCCATGGGCTCAGGACTCCTCAGTGAGCTCTGGGCTGTGTTCCCTATCCCTGGTGAGGAACTGGAACACTGCTGTTTGAGGAGCAGGCCTGCATGACAAAATGTCCCAAATCCTTTAGCTGATGAACACCAATAGCAAACTCCAGCATTTGTTTTCTCCATGCTGTTGTTCCCCCACGTACCAGTAATGCTGTTTTATTGGCTGAAAAATCCCATTTTTGTCCTGAGAGAGGTGGAAGGCAGCTCTGACCCCTAAATTGCTGAAGTGAAGGGTCCCTGTGCAGAAGGTTGGGAGCCTGCTGCAGTGCAAAATACAGAGAATATTTCTCTGCATGTTTGGAAGGATCTGAGCCCCCTGAAAAATACTATTGT
Source organism: Sitta carolinensis (assembly GCA_032173965.1). Classification (NCBI taxonomy): domain Eukaryota; kingdom Metazoa; phylum Chordata; class Aves; order Passeriformes; family Sittidae; genus Sitta; species Sitta carolinensis. The sequence continues at coordinate 7,582,730 of CM063292.1, forward strand.
TATCCTTGGTCCATGGAAAAGACTTCCTAGGCTTTGGGATGAAACAGAATTTTCAGGAATGTCAATTAGATAGTAGCATAGTATGTCACATCACAGGGTGGCAAGTTTAGATTTTTGGGTTTGTTAGTATGGTAAGTAGATGGACATGAGATGGAGGACCCTTGTCATTTTTAGAGTTCCTCTTCCTTCTTCATCTCCATGTTCTGCAGTGTTTGGGACACAGAACTGGCTGGAATCTGAGGCAGTGTAGAGCTATGTGAATAGAAGTTTAGTTAGGTATTGGTAGAAAAGTAAAAATAATGTATATTCTTAATGATAATTGTCTAAATTATCTTTAAAAAACCTTGATCCCCTGTGTTCAGGGGGCTTTTTGGTGTCTGTTCTCCTGCACACTTGGCTGGTGTAAAGCCTGGTGTGCTGAAATTGCTGATAAGAAAATAAACAATCTGAGGAACAAGAACAACCAAGAGTCCAGTCTGCCTTCTTCCTAGCAAAAACTTCTGCAAAAAAGCCTCCTCTTATCAGGGGAGAGACTGGGAGAAAAGAACTCTCCCAGGAGCCCTGTGTGACCTGCCTTTGCATTGTGTGTTTACATCTTTGCCTGTCTGCTTTATCCTCCTTGTCCTCCCCACACAGAGTTTGTTTGTCCTTATTTACTTCAGGCACTGGCATTTGATTTCCAGATAATCATTGTGTTGGAGAACATGGACCTGTGCTGTTATAAGAGGATAAATAGAATAACTTCTGTGGGAATTTGTTGGCAGGGTGTAATCTACCTTTTAATCCCACCACTGGTTTCCTTCCTTCAGAGTATTTGCTTTCCCTTTCCCTGATTTTATGGCGTGTTCCCAAGACCTTTAATACCAACTTGATTAATTCTCATTGCATAGTGGAAGAAGAACCCTGAAGCAAAACAAAAAGCATTTTTATCCAGAATCCACATCTACTACTTTTGCAATTATGAGGATTCGAGCATCTTAATTAGACCAAAAATAAAGCAGCTTTATTCTCCAGATCACAACATTCAGGCTATCAGAGGTAAAGAGAGAAAACATGAGGAAAGCTATTAAGGGCAAAATTATGCCTAACGCTGCATGATCATAGGTAGACAGATGTTAGCAGCAAGGCAGCAGATGTCCTACTAGACAGCAATAAACACACTGGAGGCAAGCACACGCTCCCTAACAAGACCCTGGGAAGGAAGGGGAGATGCAGGAGGTGCTCCAGCCTTTGGGACAGGGAGGAAATTTCTGCACACAGCTCGCTGCTCTGCAGAAAACTGACAGGACCAAAGGAGCTTCTTCAGGCGTGAATTTGGGGTTTATTTTGTGCTTTATGGTTGTGATTAGGTTTTAATAAAGCCCCTGTTGCAGATCAAATCCTGCCCTGCTGTAAGGACAATAGATGAACTGCAAAGGGCTGCAAGAACAGCCATGCCAGTGAGGTTTTTGGTAGAGGAGAATTATCCTAAGCTTTTTGTTATTGTATCCTTCTGTTGTCTTAGAGATATTTCACCTCAATCCATGCTGCTCCTCCCAGGAGCCAGGAGAGTTACCTCTTACAGCAGGTTTTGGATCTGAACTGGTGGAATTAAGAAAAGCAAAATATTAAGGAGAGGGAAAAACAGGAGGAATATTTTGAAAGAATATTATATCTACAGGATAATCAGTATCAGGAAAATTCCTTTTTTTTTTTTTTTTTTTTTTTTGGTAGCACACAACTAACAAAGAAACATTTGAAGACTTAAAGCAAAGAAATAAAAATATTCTTTAAGATACAAGTGATTAAATTCTGGGGGTGTTTTTTTTTTTTGGTTTTTTTTTTTTTTAATGTCTGCATGGTAGAACTGAATAAATTACTGATCAAGTTGCCTCCCGACAGAAATCATAGCAGAATTGTGGTGCTGCAGATTGTCCAGATGAAAACCAGTCCTGTTCCAGTCTGGAGCAGCAAAAGAGACTGTCCAAAATCTGCCTGAGCAGCATGTGTGTCTTACAGGCACTGTTACCTCAAACAAACATCACTTGTCACTTGTTAGGACCATTAACTAGACAAGTCCAAAATAAAGCATAGACCAGAAAAGATACATCTTACATTCTATAAATTGTGTGGTCTGAAATCTATTAAAGCTGACAGAGAAGAGGGCTCTGAATTAGTGAGCAGGCTGATTACACCTCGTTCTTTATTCCCTATTGACTTTGGGTATGCCATACCTTTCCATTTCCTAGAGAAATAAATTAAAAGTCAGAACTAATTTGCCTGATGGAGGGTGCAGGTGGAATTTTGTTCAGACGAGCATTTGCACATTGTGAAATCCAATTTAACCCCTTGATGGGGTATAGTTTATTTTCTTTTGTTGACAGCTTTGTGGCAGCTAAAATAGGAACCTGATTAAATAGAGACAGTGAGAGATTGAGGTCTTGTTCTAACAGCAGGAGGATCAAGGCCTCTAATCTTATCTCCCTGAACACTGAGATGAGCTGGGGATGCTGGCAGTGAGATAAGCTTGGCTATTTTGAGCTATAAAAGACCTCAAGAAAAGAGAAGAGGTGTGAGGTGTGAGGAGATATTATTTTTCACACACACAAATAATACTGCCTGTTTCAATACATTTGGGTCAAGTGCTTGGAATGTACAGGATATTATAAAGGCAGTGATTTCACTTTGCTGTATGGGCATACATCAAACGACAAATAATAATCACTCGCTCCCTCTTTACAAAGAAAATACATGTCTGCAAATTCTTAAATACAATTCATAATTTATAAACTACCAGAAGCACAGGAATAACACAGAGGCCGAGTGGGAGGAGACCACTTCTGGCACAAGTGGAATTGCTTCTTCTTGCAGTCAAACTTTTAAAATATTTTAAATGGAGCAATGGCATCAAATCCCCAAGGAAAGCTTTTTGTCAGGCAATGCAGACCTCTCTCTACAGGACTGTGTGTTTATCTTTTTTCATTTATTTGGAAGTGACCAAAGAAATTGTCAAAGTTCTGTTCCCCTTCTGGATACATACATGGTGTTGGGTTTTTACATTTTCTTGTAATACTTTGTCTCATGTCAAATAAAGTTGGGAATGAATGAAGAAAGTAAAGGAATGAGACAACACAGGGCTTATATTTAGTTCTCCTTGATTTCCTGGGAGAAAAAAGTAGAAGGAGAGCCTAGACACAAACACACAATAGCATAATATAAAAAATACTTTAAAAAAAAGTAAAGCAGAAGCTTACACTTTTGCAAGTGTCCTTAACTGGTAAAGGTTTCAAATGAAAGTTAAATCAATTTAGTTCAGTCATGGACTTGTTTCCTGTAGATCTGTGCTAGCTGAAGGTCTGCTGAGTCCACAACATCTACAGTTTAATCTTTCTGAGCACATTTTGAAACTCCTTTGAAACTCCTTTGGTTGAGGATCACCTCCTGCATTGTCTCGCTGAATGGGTTCCTGTTCACCAGAGAAAGTACAACCAGCACATTTTGTTCTCCCTGGTAGGGCCAATCTTCTCTGATCAAAATACCACTGGTCCAGTTCCACTCTCAATCAGAACAGATTTGGAACATGAACATTATTTTTTCATTTGTGTGTAGATGTAATTTATTTTTTTCCGTTATACATATCCGGAGCTCTCCATCAGAATGTGCCCCTGTGGACCTTGGTTTGTTCAAAAGTCTGTAATAAATATTTTTTAAAGGCTTTACATATTTTTAAAGGTTCTAAACCCCTATAGCCAAGCTGTGCTCTCGAACCCTTGTGATGATTATTAACATTGATTTACACTTTTAATATCCAAACTCAGTGAGAGCATCATTGCACAGTTAAAGTGGCCCAGTGGTAGTGGTGCACTGACAGCCAAAACCTGCAATTTCCTTATGGGGTTTGCAGAACAAATCTTACACAAGGAGTGTGAGAGGTCAGAATTTTTCTGGGGTTGTCATCTTTCTTCTAAAGTATCTCAAAATAAATTGTCAAAAAAACCAACTTGTAAACTATCTATTTCCCTACAAGGCTTTTTACCAAAAAAAAACACCCCCCCCAAAAAAAAAAAAGGGGTTTTTAGCATTAACAACAGCATCATAGGTCATAAGACTCTTCACTTTTGTTGTTTCTGCTCAGCTGGGAGTAGTGCAGTAACAAATTACTAGAGAGGGAGCAGTAACCAAGTGCAGACCATGTGCTAGAATTGTGTTTGCCACTTAACACTCTTACTGCTCTCAGAAACCTGATACTTAATTATATTACTTTTATTGGGCAGTATTGAGATTGAGAAATATCTATTGATTAAAAAGGAATAAATAAAATAAAAACAATTTTCAGAAAAAATAAAATTGGAACCAAAAACTGGTCTCATTCCCAGAAAGGCCTGCAGTAGGGTTTGCTAAAAAATGCTGCAATTATCTTTGAGCTGCAACAGAACCACTCTTTGCACGTTGACTTTTTCCCCATCCCACTCCAGATGCCTCCCTGCAGAGGAGTTTCGATCAGATTTCAGGGATCTGTGTCAGGTGTGCCCTGCCCAGCTGGAATGCAGTCCCTGCTCTGCAGAGGGTGGCCCTGGGTGCCCCAGAGCCAGGGCTGTGAGCTGAGCTCAGGGCTGAGCTGGGCTTGCCAGGCTCAGGGCAGCAGGAGCCCACCCATGCCTGCTGCCCAGGAATTCAGCTGGGAGAGCAGATGCAGAAAAAGGAGAGTATCAGGAACTTTCATTTTCACTAAATCAATTTTCTTTAGGCTGGAGGTTATTCTGGTTCTCACCCAGATGATGCATTGTGCCAAAGGGAATTGAAGGGCTTTGGCTGGCGTGTTATAGGGATAAATAGACAGAAAACACCTTCTTTCACCCTATCAAGAATTTTTTCAGATACCTTGACATTAATTTGACCTTTAGTTTGAAAGGGCAGGTGTTAGGAAAGGTAGAAGATAATAGATTACCTAAGTGCCATTTAGTTTTAATTATTAATGGAATTGCTACTTAGTAATCATCTGACAGTTAAATATTATTAGGAGTTTGCTCATCATTATTGGAGTTTTGCCACAATCTTTAATGGAGAAGGGACTAAATCTATTATTTTTTGTAGGTAAATTTATGCATTAAGTCCTTGTTATTAATTCTGTGCTAGGTCTGAAAAGAGATTTCTCTCACTGAGCACTAATTATGGGGTATGTGAATTAGTAAATAAATTTCAAGGATTAAGGTTGCAGTATCACAGTATTTTTGAAAAAGAACCCGTTTCAATATGCACTCAGAGTGTACTTGAAACAAAGACTGGGCTGTATTTTGTTTCTATCAAAACAAAGTCAGGAGCAGAATGCCTGACCACTTTTGTGGTTGTAATCCACTTTTCAAAGGATGTTACTGGTGATTTGTCTTAGATTGTAGACACTAATGCCAAATGCATTGATAAATTTTTTCCAGATGAAAAAAAGTCTCTTTTGTTAATTCTTTATTTTAGATAGAGTTTAGTTGTCCTTAAAAAGCTTCAGGTAGGATGCTGAAGTACCAGGTAAAATTGCTGGTTTGGCTGTAATGCTCTCTGGACAATTATTCTCATGCCTGAACATTTTCTTTACACAACTATTGGGTTTTGGTTTCTTTTTTGTTTTTTGTTATTAAGTTGTCCTTGATACATGAGTTGCTTTTTTCACAGAGCACAGGAGCTGTTATCACAGTCAGCAGTGTATTATTACCTAGGAGAGTCAACACTTTCCTGACAGAGTTTGCTCCTCATCCACGTGGAAATGACATTATGGAAGTGTCAGCTGTGATCAAAGATGAAAATTCAATATTATTTATGCAATATCCATCCAAATCATAATTACTTAAACAATGCAAACCTGCTTACAGGTGCTGCAAGATCCACGCTGCTCAATTCCCTGATTTACTCTGGATGTTCAGCCTTGCCCTGTGGAGTTGATAATTTCCTCTAAAAGAGAGGAGAGAGTTTGAAGCAGGTGTGATTATACCAGCTAATTGGCATTCCTTCCTCATTGTCACATCCTGAGAGGGATTTTTTACTCTGTTTTCTCCCAACTTTAGATTGTTTGATGTTGCAACACCCTCTCAGAGTCATGACTCCATCTCTCATTTCCAAATGAACACATGGCTGGGATATTTCCCCAAGCATATCCCATCCCATTTGTGTGTGTTGTATTTATTTAGTGGTGTCCATTGCCAGTACCTGTGTGCCACCCAGGATCCTGGCAGTGAGCAGAAGGCCTGGCTGCCCTCTGTTGTTAGAGGACACTAAAAGAATGACACTCACACAGCCAAGTGCCAGAGCACAAAGAAAGGTGTGTATTTTTTGACTTCCATATATATAGTTTTTGGACAATGACCAGGGATTGGAGAATGAGGTTGCCACCTCTCCAACCCCACTGGTTAAATTAAAGTTCATTAAAAGTCCTTCCTCAGAGAGGAATGCATAAACAATAGCTTGTTTATGTTACAAACCATGGGAAACTGTATTTACAAATATGTAAATTGTATTTACAAATATCTAAACTGTATTTACAAATGTGCAAACATCAGCAGGCTGTAGAAATCAGGGTGACATCCCTCAGCACTGCTGGCAGGAGACTCTGAAGTGACACCAGCCCAGGAACTGGATTTTGGTGATCCCTGTGGGTCCCTTCCAACTCAGGACATTCCCTGATGTGAAATACCCAGAGGCTGTGGAGAGCTCTGGTGAAGGGCTGATGGAGAACAGTCCAAGGAGTGAATCAGGAGGAAAAAGAAACCAACCATTCAAGGAGTGATCCCCTCACTGCCTGATAGGGGCAGGGCTCTGTGAAGAGGATCCTCACTGCCTCTGCTTCAGCTCATTGCACTTTATGTCACCCTCAGAGGGAAGGACACGCTGGTGGTCTCTAACATTTCTATATTCCTTCACCAATAAGTGTTTAAATGATTTTCCCTTAGTTATGGAAGCACAGATCACAGCATTCCTTGCCAAGTGCCATTTTTATTGTGTTTAAATTTTAAATGTATGTAGTACTTACAGAAGCACCTTTTCCCCTTACAAGTAAAAAAATATGTTACTTTAGAGAGATCTTAAACCCTCAGTGCATGAGTCAGATTTGGAGGCAGATTTATGGCATAACAGCCATTGTTTGTTTGCATTACAGCTTTTACCCATAGTGTCCCACAAAATTAAGTGTTCACTTGATAACAATAAAACTTCCAATGAATTAATTGCTAGAAGCCTTTGGAAGATAAAGCACACGCAGTGGTGGCGGATGACTCTTTATCCCTCTCTTTAATTTGTTTTGGCCATTGATTACAGTGTTTGCAATCAGTGGAAGCACTGCTGAGGGTTGGATGGCTGTGGGCAAGGGCTGTGCAGGAGTGATTTGACTGAATTCCACCATGGAGGATCCCAGCCTGGCCCAGCTTTTGGGAGAAAAATCGAAAGCTTGCCAGGGATCAGTCATAATGGGGTTTTGATAGTAACTCAGCTCGGTGCTGGGTTGACCCTGAGCCCCACTCTCTGTGCTCTGGGTGGGGTTCATGCTGCATTTAAACCTGGATCTCTCCAAGTGGAGCTGCTGTGCTGCAGGGAATGCCCCTCCAAACTGCAGTTCTCCATATGGAGCCACTGGGGGGGTGTATATGTGCAACAGCTGGACAATGCAACAGGAATTATCCGGTCTACCACCAGCTAAAAACGTTGAAGAAACTGAACTGGGCTCCACAGCTTGAATGTATTCTCACACCACAGACATTTATTTTAAAATTAGTTTGATTTGCTCTGAGTGGGTTTGGGTTTTTTTTTTTTGAGTCTTTTGAGTGTTCCTGAATGGAGGATACCCTTCACATTCTCCTCACCAAAATGATGAGACCACTGGTCAAGGATGCCAAATGGGAGTGTAAGAGTGAAGCTCTGGTAGTGTGATGATAAAGGCCAGGCTGTGTGTGATCTGAACCTTCCTTCTCCCTGATTCACAGCACCATGCAGCACCAAGCTGTCCCTTCTCCTATTGACTTCAAAATAGGGCATGAACTTGTTCACCAACTGTAGCTTCCAATCTTATTTGTAAACAATTATCTCGTGAAGTTATAGACAAAAAATATCTCTTGTTATAACAGCCTGGAGCCTGTAGCTCTCTGTAAATGTGATAATTATGATTAGAGGGAGCACACTGGAGTATTAGACCTGTACTAGGATTTAATTACCCACAGTTTCAAATCAAAAGACAGCTAAAAATATTCTATGTGTGGTTTAGTTATACAAGGAAAAATGACTGCAGGTTCAGTGCTTTGGTTGTAGTGCTGGGGGTTAAACTGCAGTGTACACAGGATTGGTGTGGGCTCCTGTGACACCCCAGGGGTGGCTCCAGGCAGCTCCCCTGGCTCCCAGCCCAGCCAGGACTCCAGCTGCCTTGGCTGGAGCCCTGTCCTGTCCCTGAAGTGCCCAGCTCAATGCACAGGCTCTCCAGGTGAAAACGCAGTCACAGACTTGATTTAAAATATCCTCTCACAGCTGCAGTTCAAGCGGCAGCTATTTCTGGAGACAAGGCTCTTGAGGCTGCAGAGTTAACATGGAACTTTCTAAATGGATTTAAACTGTCTGGTAAGGCAATTACAGCTGGGGAATTGCTACAAAGTCGAATCTTCCTGGAGCCTTGAAAGTACAGATTCTGCCTTCTATTTCACTTTTCTTTCTTTTTTTTTTTTTTTTTTTTTTTAAACCTTATCAATTTGAAAATGCATATAATCCGTAATGAAAAAGTTTGGATGTGCTGAAAAAGATGAGTTATTAAGATGGGCGTGCTTCCAAAACACCCCAGGACACTTGGCAGAGTGGGTGAAAACAGCTTGTTTTTCACTCCTGACCAGAAGCATTTCAATATGCTTTCAGTAGCAGAGATTTCCAACTTGGACAAAGATGTTCTGAAAGTCTTGGAGATCAAGCTGGAAAATCAGTGCAATGTGTGCTCCCACCAGGGTGCTGAATGACCAGGGATGGATCAGGATAAGCAGTGCTGCCAGATAAATAACGTGGGTTCTGTCAGACAGCACTGAACTGCAAAATGAGGTAAATCCTACTTCATAACACTTGATTTTCAGGTAGAATCTTTTGCTCTAACCTTGCTGCTTATTTCCCCCAGAGCAGGTGAGTGGCTTTGCCAGGGTTTTCACAGCACCTAAGCCCTAAGTGGAGAGCTGTTGCTCACTGGCAAACCAGCAGGGTTTGTGCTGTTCTCCTTGCTGGCCAGCTTTAAGTTTGCCCGTGGTGTTTCTGCTTTCTGGCAGGTGGAGCTGTGGGTTTGGGCACACAAAGGTGTGTGTTTGTGCTCCCCAGGTGTTTGTTCAGGCACAGGGAGGGGAGGCAGGAGCACAGCTCCCCTCCTCTCAGCCCCACCTGGATTCAGGGGAATGGCAGCTGTCCCTGCCTTCTCTGGGGGGTTTATCCTGGTTTTTGGTAAAGAATGACTTGGGAACCCTTCCAAAGCAGGTCCACTGGCAGCGCAGGTGCAGGAGTATCTCACTTCTGTGTTGAGATCAGACCTTTGAGTTAGCCAGGGATCAAATTGTTTAGTTCTAGAAATACACAGAGGCACAATCTGGGCATCAGTGAAGGCAAATAGTTAAGGTTTCTGTGGGATAAGGAACTTGGGTATAAACAGTCAGATGTTGCCAGTATTTAGATGTCTTAATTTTATTTCATTCTCACTTAGCAGATAAATATTTGCAAATTTTGGCCCTCTATTATTTCTGCCATTGCACATTATTGGAGTCTCTTCTTCTTCCCTTTGGTCTTGTTTTTTGTTTCATTAACTCAACATATTAAGGGACCTGTTTAGAGTCAATAAGTATCTAGAAGGGGTAATTAGCTTTCTAGCCTAGGAGACAAAAGACACAATGAGGTTCAAAAGCTGTATGTTGAAACTTCAGAAATTTACTAGAGAAATGAGGTGAGTTTTGTTTTTCAGGGAAGGTAAGTAACAATCAAGGCAATTTGCCAATTGCTTATGGCATTCTATGTCAATTTAATTTAGGGGGTTTCACTGCTTTGCTTGGTTGGTTGGGGTATTTTTTTAGATACAATGGTTTTAAGGATTTTTAAAATCCAAATTTTAAAGGGGATTCTTTGAAGGAACCCTGTGACCTGTCAGCCAGATGCTACTGCATCATGTCTGGGCTTCGTTCTCTCTGAATTTATAAGTGCCATTCATTTTAATGGCTGAAGAAATGCCATTCATTTGAAAGGCTGAATTTTAAGGTCCCAGCCTTTTAAAGTGTGTAGGTACCTGAGTGGAGAGGGACCTTAAGGCCTGGGATTGAGCTGTTTATCTGTTATGTATTTGTAACAATTAATACTGTGGAGATGAAACTTAGTGTGTGTTAAGAGAGTGTCAGTATCAGCTTGGTGAAAATGAACTTGTAGCTGTTTATTAAAATGTTCTCCCTGGAGCTCTGTGCTGGTTGTGTTGGATGTCTGGACCAGATGGACCTTGGGCCAGGATGACAGCACAACGTTCAGCTCAGCTCTGCACCCTCTGTCCAGCACATCTGCCAGGGCATACAGCTGAAACAGGCCTCCCTCTCTTTTTCTGGTTTTATATCCCCCCCATTTTGTGTTGGCAGGATTCCTTTCTCTAGTTAGAAAAAGATCTTGTGTGAGAAATTGTCAGGTTAAAACGGTATTTATAAACCAGCACTGAAATAGCCTGCTGCATGCTCTTGGGAAGGACTGGAATAATATAAAACTAAATTTTGGGTTAGGGTATAACTGGGAAATACTGTTCCTGTGACCTGTGTCACAGATGCAGCTGAATAAATATTGGTACAATTCAGATGTAACTTCAAATTTTCATCCTTCCTTTCTGGGGAAGGAATAGTAAACTTTCTGTAGCAGTGCTCTTGTCTAATAGGGAAAACAGTTTTTCTTAATTAAATTTTTAGTAAACCAGTTTTATGAGACTCAAAAACAAATGTTCAAACAAAAGAATTTCCAGTATATGCAGGTCTCTTTTCGAGTGTTATCTCCTGCAGTAGCCAGAAATGCTGGCGTTAACAGTTCTGGTTGTTTTCTGTGTTCAGTGTAATCAGAAGTATGGAATCACGGAGGGGTTTGGATTGAAAGGACCTTAAAGATCATTCTGTTCTACCCCCATCCCTGTCAGGGCCCCTGCCCTGTGCCAGGGGCTCCCAGCCCCAGTGTCCAGCCTGGCCTTGGGCACTGCCAGGGATCCAGGGGCAGCCCCAGCTGCTCTGGGCACCCTGTGCCAGGGCTGCCCACCCTGCCAGGGAACAATTCCTGCCCAGGATCCCCCCAGCCCTGCCCTGGGGCACTGCCAGCCCCTCTCTGGCTCCTGGAACTCCAGCCTTTGTCCCCAGCCCCTCTGCAGCTTAACAGTGTGTGAGAGGAACAGGATCAGTTCAGGTTGTTAGGGGCAGAGCAAGCAGTTCTGTGTCAGCAACATTTCAGACTTTGTAAAACGCTTTGCAGGTCAAGCCCTGGCTGGTTTGCATGGCTGGGATGCCCCTGCCCTGTCGGGTCTCCCTGCAGAGCAGCCCCAGCTGGGTGCTGGCACTGCCCCACAGCCCCACGGGAACACTCTGCCCAGCCAGGGCTGATAACTGAGCTGGCAAGAGGCTCTGCAGTTGGAACAAAAACAGCATCAGCTTCTCAGCTCATACCCCTCTCTAATGTAATTAAATTCTGAGTCACAGACCTGGAGTGAGGCACTCTTCCAACGGGGCTGTTTCCTGAAGGTCAGCTGGAGAGTGGAGGATTCAAGTGCAAGCCAGAGGGAGGCAAGTTCCCTGGTTAGGTTTGGGGTTGAAGAGCTTCCCAAGGCCTCACTAAGTTGGGAAATTTCCCATTTAAGCAATGAAACATAATGGCACATGACACTGCTGCTCGAGGTTGTCCTGTGTGGGAGAGCGGGTATGAAATAGAGAAATGGATTCAGATTCTCCTTTTGCCAGGTTTGGGGAAGCAGAAGTGTCAGTTCTCTGGCTGGTCCCACTGCTTTCCCAAAGTAATGGGCCTGATGAACTGCGTTCCAAATATGTCTGGTTCATCTCCCCATACTTATAGGTGCTGATTTGATATTACATTTCACCAGCTCCTCTCCCCCCAGACTTCCTGAACATATTCCTGGTTTTGCCCTGTTTTCTCACTTAGCCATGCCTGATGCAGGGGAGGGAATTCCCACTCTCTGCAGCAGTGGCCAGGAACACCAGGAACTGAAAGAAAGCTGGGAAGGCTGAAAAGTCTCCTGGCCTGGATTCCTCCAGTGCTCTCCATGAGCTTCACCCATGAAGGTGTCCAATAAAAGGGAAAGTGGCTTGAAAATGAAATATTCTGCTGAGGATGCCATAGTACCATAGAATATCCTGAATTGGCAGAGACCCACAAGGATCACCAAAATCCAACTCTGATGTCACAGGCACATAGATGGGTGGACATATTTTCAAAGGTACTATGGGCTGCATTTTAGGTCCTTTTGGACATTAGTGATATTTAGGAATCATTTGACATTTATGGAAGCTTATTTGGTTTGTAAATATATGTGATTTTTCTTAAGTGTTTTTGATAAGTCCCTAACAAATTGTCCCATTGCTCAGCTCTCCTCAAAGTGTTAACTTCAGTGTGTGGATCATGGGTATTTCTGTGGAGTGAGATGCTCTGGGGGCACATCCATGAACAACCTAAACCAGAATATCTTGGGCCTGGCTTTCTCTGAGTAACAGGTGACACTGATTCTTCTGTCACTTGCAGGATATGGTTTGTAGGTTAAAAACAAAAAACTTGAAGCAACATCTGAAGAAGTTGCTGTCAGTCATTAAAAGCCGTTAACAAACTTGATGGTGAAGATTTACTATGATTTTTCAGAACTGCCTCATTTCTTTATGAATAATGTGTTTACCTGTGACAATTGCCTGTTATATCCTCAGGTAATTAAATTAAATTCAATTAGACCTAGAGTCTCTTACAGTTGTCTATTTTGCAATGTTTACCTCAGCTTCCATGGGTGTTGGTGCTTTATAGCTGTAGTGGGCAGTGAAAATGCAGTTTTTCACTCACAGCTTCCTTGTGACCCTTTGAAAATCTATGCCAGGAGTTCCAATGTGCTTACAGTCATTTTATTGTATCTCTGCTCATGATCACGTGGTGGTTTTTCCCTCTTTAGCATCTCTAAGGAAGAGTTCACCAAATTGTTCAGAGCAGCTCAGCCAGCATGGCAGAAGTCTGCTGAGCACTTTAATTGCTGTCCATTAAAAGTGCAAAGCTGTTCTGCTATGATCAGACACCCTGAGATGCACCTACAAAGGATCCTCATTCCATTAATTCACTGGATGCTTCTTCTTATGTAATGAAAAATGAAGAGAGCTTTGACCAAAGCTTGGGAACAAAACTCAGCAGTTAGCAATGGCAACCCAATTAAAATACTTTCCATGTACTTGTTTTTAAATATTCATGCCATTGAACCATTCCCACTTAATGCATAAATGACAACATAATATCCAACTGTAACAGTTGGTGGAAGCCATTTTAAGTAGCAGTTTAACAAACAGAGATGGATTTTAATTTGCAATGCCAGTTGAGCTGTAATAAAAACTAGTATTCCAGCTGTGAAAAAAAAAATAAAACACAGCTTGGTTTAGAGTTATTTACAGATGTGTAAGGTTTTTTTTTTTTCCTTAAGCCATACAATGGAATCATTTGGTCATTATTCCTTTCAAGAAGCATTCCTATCAGATGCCCTTCTTAGCCTTAATTTCTGGAATCAAACTCTTAAGAAAATTCACATTAAACTATTATGGCAATTCTTAAGTGCTCCTTGATTAGAGGATTCAATTTCCTGTTGGAAATGTGACTGTTCAGTGTTAATATAGCTGTTTACTTGTTTTTATGGACTCTGATGAGTTTCTGTTGACTTTGAGATAAATCCTATACTGCTGTCTTTGAATGATTTCCATGGGTTGGCATCGTTGCTGTCTCCTGGAGTGTTATTAGGATTCTTGCAACTTTGATTTCTGTTTGTTTATCCTTCTCAAAATAACAACTGCTAGAATCATGGTATTTTGTGAAAGTTTTAGCACTTTGTCTTTAAAAGTGGAATTCTCAGTAGCACGATAAAAATGTCTGCAAGTAGGGGCCAAGCACATCCTTGAAATCTCTTCAGAAACTCAAAAAAAAAAAAAAATCCAAGTTTTTTTGAGCATTAGGTTAGGGCAAGGGGAAGACAGGTCACGTACTCTAAAGCCAGCCTGGAGGAACAGCTCCTGGTGCAGCAAGAGGCTGTCCCTGGGCAGCACAGTGACCTTCCTGCCCTGCTTTATGGCTTTATTTAACACACACAACATTATGGACCCTGGAGAGTCCTCTGTAACTAAATCCAAGCTCTCATGACCAAAATGTTCATTGCCCTGGGAAGGGGTAGATAAAATACTTCTATTATTTGGATTAAGGGATTTAGCCAGCTTTGTTGCTTTTCAGTTTGGTTGGTTTGTTTCCGATGGTTTGTACCAGCATAGTCTTATTAGAGTCCAAACAATGGTAAAATGGACCATATTTTAAACCCAGCTTAAAACTCAGGGGCCTGAAAGTCTAAAAACAGAGAGCAGAGCAGCAAAACTCCCAGAGAAGACAATCTGCTGAACTCAAAAACCTGAAGTGCTTTAGTGAAGAAGTAAAGTTCAGAAAATAAATAAGCGCAGCTTCAAAGACACAAAAAAGTTGGGATTAGATGTTTGAAATACACAGGCAAGCAAGGGGAAGGGAAGGCAGCTCTGGTGCTGGGAATCAGGCTTGTTTAGAGGATAAGAGAACAGATCAAGAGAAGAGCTGGAGTGCCTGCTGTGGCCAGCAGGTCAGGGAGGGACCCTGCCCCTCTACTCAGCTCCTCTGGAGTGCTGAGCCCAGCTCTGGGCTCCTCAGCTCAAGGAGCTGCTGGAGAGGGCCCAGCAGAAGCCACGAGGATGATTTGGGGTCTGGAGCATCTCTGTGATGAGCACAGGCTATGGGAGCTGCTCTGGTCAGTCTGGAGGAGAGAAGCTGAGAAGGGGTGTCATTAATCCTCACCAACACCTCCAAGGGCTGCCAGAGGATGGTGCCAGGACAGGACAGGGTGTAATGGACATAACAAAAGCCCCACAAGACTTTCCATCTCAGCCTGAGGAAGAGCTTCCTTCCAAGGAGGGTGGCAGAGCCCAGGATCAGGTGCCCAGGGAGGAGAAGGAGTCCCTGTCTGGACACATCCCAACCCTGAACATGTCCCTGTGTCACCTGGGTGACCCTGCCTAGGCAGGGACTGGAGGATCTCCAGAGCTCCCTCCCAACCCTGACCCTTCTGTGATTCTCTGACCCTGTGTAGGAGATCACATTAATTGTGCCAACCTGAAATTGGATGTTTCCTGCCTTAACTAAAATGTTCAGAGTGGTCACAGGTTTCACTCTGAGCAGATGAACTAAAGTGCAGGACTGTGGAAAATACTCCAGTGACAAGTGGAGAAGCTGCAAGTAAATGTCTGAATTATAGGCTCCTTAATTGGGACTGACATCAGGAGAGTGTGACAGGAGCTGCTCTGAACTGCGTGTGCGTTCAACAGATGAAGAGCTCGACGTGCTGGGGAGTCGTGGGGAGAGAGGGGAGGGTGGGGAAGGGCTGGGCTGCACTACACTGCATGCAAACCCCAGAAAGACTCTCAAACACTGCACTGAGATTGATAGTGCATCTCGTGAAGAACAAAAAGGTTAAAAAAAGAAAAAATCCCCCGAGAAAAGTCTTGAAGAATGTAACTTTTATAAAGTGTGAAGGATTTCAGTTCTACCCTACAGCAACTGTAAAAAGTCATTTGTTCCCTTCGTGTTGTTTTGGGAGAGTTTTTATTGGGGTTTTATGGTTTTTTTTTTTTTTTTTTGCATTTGAGTTTTGTTATTTTTCCAGAAACTGGGTAATGAAGCATTTTTCCATTGGTGCATGTCAGGTGTCAGAGAGCTCAGCTGCACCAGGAGGTGTGGCAGGTGTGTCCTGCCAGCCCCCAGCCCAGGGCACTTTCTCTGACAAGCAGGAGGCTCAGCTGCTCCTTCCCTTGGCTCTGAACTGGTGAGAGAGGTGCTGGTGCCCCTGGACTGGGCACTGGCTGAATAAGCTGTTTGAGGTGCACCTAAAGAACCTAAAGGAACAGTGGCTCCTGTCTGCAGCCAGCATGAGAGCTTCTCTGCCTCTGTTTCCTTTCCTTCTGAAACAATAAATATCAGGGATGTGTGATTCTTCTGGGAAGAGACTGAATACAACAATAGGAACAACAAATGAGAGCATAACATGAAATCTCGATTTATATACCAGACATAGGTAGGAAAGATGAAGAAAACATGAAGCAGTAATTCCCTTCCATCCTTTGCAGGGTTGCAACACTAAATAGCCATCGTCTGGCAGCCACTTGCTCATGTACATCCTGAAAATACTGACATCCATCCTAGCTTAAACCTTTTGAGATTCCAGGAGAGACTTTTCAGAACTGGGGCTGCTCACTTAGCTGCCTTCAGGGCTGGTTTCCTGTCACTCTTAGTTAAAAGCTGGAGGCATGGCATTTTTGAAGAGGGCACCAGGATTACTGCTATGCAGATCACTTAATTATTGTGAGTGTTACGAGGACAAGTCTCTGAAGATGACAGAGCAGTGCAGGGAAAGCTGAAATGAGAGGTAATGGAAGGTAATGAAAAAGTCAGAGGTAGACAAGATGATCCCATGATGTGAGGTCGAGCAAAACAAAACACTTAATAAAGGACTGTGGAGCTGGAATTAGCCAGGATTGCTGAATGGGCCACCAGTGCCACCAAAGCAATATCCTCCTTCGAGTGGGGAATGTGCAGGGTCAGAGCAGGGCACAGAGAGCACCCCAGACTCCCTGCAGACTGCCTGAGAGCCAACGGTGCACCTCCTGGAAAAGAATCATCCTGTGTTCAGCTGCTCTGAGGAAGAGGAAAGAGGAAGCTTCTGGAGGGAGGTGACAAAGCAAACACAAAATTACAGCCACCCCCTCCAAAGGGATGCCTCAGTGAAGGATGCCACCAGAGGCACGGACATCTCTGTGGAACCTTTTGTCCAAAATGAAAATGTTGTTAAAATTTAGGAAAAAACAAATCACAGCAAATAAGTACTTCAAAGTATTTACTTTTCATTTGGATTCAGGACCAAACTATTCATTGTCAGGATTTCACTTCATGACCAGGACTAGAATATTCAGTTTATAGGGAAGAGACTAGGGGAAACTCTGCCACATTGCCTTCCTTCTGAACTTCCCTGCCAGGGATCTTGTTGGTTGTTGATTATTGCATTTGTTTATTTGAATTGAGGAGAAATTGCAGCCTCTTTCTGACTTGGCCCATGACCCTCCTGTGCTAGGTGTTTTACAAACAAAAATTAATAAGACACTCCCCTTCCTAAAATCACTTTTAATCTTAAAACAGACAACAGATGGATAGAGGCAGATGGCAGAGCAAAAAAAAAAAAAAAATGTGACTAGGTCTGATCAAGAATGTTTTCTCATCAAAACCATGGTGATTGATAAGCTCTCCTTTAAACAATTTGGTTTTGATAGTCTTGACAAAAGTTTTTCTGAAAAGTAAAGGAGAGAATTTCCAGTTAAGGTATGGGGGACCAGCAGGGATTAATGATGATGTCAATTCAGTGGGCTGTAGCAGATCAAGTTCAAGTGTTTTCTCTGAATTAGGTAGGATTAAACCAAGCTTTCATATTTCTGTGTGGCTGCTACCCCTTCACTTAATCTGGAAGAAGGCCCTGCTAATTTTAAATACACACACACACATATGTACAGGGACACACACACTCACACAGCCAAACCCTCAGGAAAAAGTCCCAGATTTGTCTCACTGCAGAGCCAGACCCAAGCTTTCACAAGGAAACCACTTCCATTTCCTATGTGCATGGAGAAGAAAGATGCAGGAATAGAAATGAATTACCTAAAGGGCAAATGCCTGTGTCAGTCTCTGGTTTGGCTTCAGCACTTCTCAAACTGCTGTGAGTTGTAGCTCACCCAGCTGTGATGGAGAAGACCCAGGTGTGTGGTCCTGGGATCCACACTTAAATCTCTTGCAAACCCCTGGGCAATAAGGTGGAGTTGTGATTCCTTCCCAGGAAAGGCTCTGGGAGGGATTTCCTCAGGGATTGCTGCTCCCACCGGGCAGAACTCTTCCTTTTGAGCCCTCCTCCTTCACTTTCCCACCTGGCAAGGGCTCAGCATTTCCCCTTTGGGGAGGGGGCTGCAGCAGTGCTCACACACCTCCTGCACTGGAGCTCTGCAGTGGGAACTGCCCTGGGAGTTCTGAGAGGGGAGAGGAAGGCTCAGGAATGGGAAAGAATCCCATGTGCCATAGAACAATTTACCTTGCTCTTAAAAATTGTTTAAGAAAACTGTTTCTGAGACCTTCAGAGGGTGAAATCTTTGATGAACAGACACCCAGTAAAAATGTTTAGCTTGATATGAAATAACCTCTGAAATCATAATAATAACAATAAAACAACTTTATTTTCAGGACGTTTGCCAGAAACTGCAAAGAATGAGAAAAACAAACAGGGATCTCTCTGTCTCATCTCCTACAATTATCCCATCCCAAAGAAATTTCATTTGTATATAAATGTACATCTTATTCAGCACTAAGCTGCCAATATCAAAGCTAATTGAGGGTAGGTATTAATTGAAAGCCTGAATTACATAGTTGAACAATGGAATAAATATATGTTGAGATGCAAAATATAATATGAAAATTCAGTACCAGTATCCCTTTCATTGTCGTGTGGTACAATCAATTAATGCCTCACTGTCCCTTCTGTTTTGACATATTTCAATATTTTGTCTAAGATTAATTTTAGTACATGGAAACACCCATAAAATCGTTCAGTTCCTACTCATTGTGATCATTTCTGTGGATGATATAAAATATTTCATGGCTTAGACTAGCCATGTTTCTTATGTATTTATCATGTTCAATGTTTTATGGACTTAAAAATGTTTCTTGAGTGTCCTCAGCTCCTGCTGGGTCATTTCACCACGAACAGACCTGGGGAAGTTTTAGTCAGGCTTTGAAGGACATTGTTTGGTTTCTTGCAAACCAGATCTCCTTCTGTGTGGGAGAATAGAAATGCAAACAAGATTGAATCTTTTCTTTTATTTGGTTTGGTTTATCTCTTAGCCAGAATGAATGAAACAATCAGTAGTAGACAATGAAGTTTTCTCCCCAATAGGTACAAATTGTTCATTAAAATGCTGAATTTTTAATTTTTTTTTTAAATTGCATTTTGATGTTCTTCAGGCTAAATATAGGTCCAAAAATTATCTTTGCCCATGGTACCTCTGTTTTTATTCCATTTTAAAAGGACTGCAGTTGGATAAAAAACATTATTTAGTTCTTACAGACTTAGTTATTCTTTTTAAAGATTATAATAAAATATTCTTGCAATTAAAAGAGAAAAACAAATCCTAAACCCTTTCAGTCTTTATTTGAATTTAATTATCTCAATAAGAAAATCTTTAATTTTAACATCTCCTTTTAAGGATGGAAGTCTGTTTCTGTAATTTAGAAGTATGTCTTTTGAAATAAATTTAAAACACCATCGGTGTACAGAAAGAGGCACATAATGAGAAATTCAGACATTTTGTCCTATATTTTCTGATTTTTTCTTACTCATTTCTTCCTTATGAGATTGAAAATGGGAATAATATGATTTCATTTTTCCTCCAGCACAGTCATTTAAAATTTGTTAGGAGGCTAAGTTATGCCTAAATACTCAACAGAAAGTGGGAGGAAAACTTCCTGTGTTGACTAGAAGTAAAACTATTTAGTGAAAGCATTAAAAAAAAAAAAAAATATATATATATATATATATATATATATATATATATATATATATATATATATTATATATTATATATATATATATATATTAACTCCAAGGAAAGAATTTGGGTTGTTGGAAGGAGCTACTGATGGGAATTTAGCTAGAAAGGCCCTGGGTGTGTGCAGGAGAGTCTCTGACAACCTTCTTCTTATGCTGGTTTAATTTTCTTAGTGACCAGATAATTTTTGTGCTTAAAATCATGGCTGAGTTAGAGCCATGAGGTTTAATCCCCTCTCACCTGGGACTGACCCACTCCTACTGACAGTGGCACACATGATGTAGCAATTTTTAATTTGTACATAAGGAAAGTGCCTGAGCTACCACAGAAGCAATTCCTCTTCTCTCTCAGTTAAAAAAAAAAAAAAATGTAATAAAAGTGCACTCCTTTTCAAGCTGAAGTCTTAGCCAGCAAATTTGGAATAAACCCAAAATCACTATGATAGTTTTTCTTTGCCTTTGTGGCACTATAAGAAGGATTAATGCACTGTATGGGCATACTGGATGATAATAAAATAGAATAATTAAAATCACTTCAACACACTGTAGATAAACCTTTGAAAATAAGTAAAAATTCAATGTTAAGTATGAGAATAATTGGAAAGCACGAGTGTGAGTAACTTTTCCTAAGAAAAGCTACTTTTAAAATGCTCATTATCAGGGTGTAACAGAAGCAAGCCTTGCATTGCTGGAGATAATTTGCACAGAGGGATGAGAAATTGAAAAGGTGGAGAAGTCTGCAAAGGTCAGGGGAGAGGGGGGAAGATGATCCATCTATCATTTCTGCCACGATGCATCTCCCGTTTTTTTGAGAGAATAGTGTGACCCTAGAACAATGAGAACAAAATTGCTCTGCTCTGCTATTTCCAGTGTCTCAGCATCACCATGGAAGTCTTCCTGCTCACGAGCAGTTGTGTTTCAGAAGTGCTCAGTGGCACAGGAAACAGTGTGATTCCTGTGCTTTAGTACAGGGCACTGAACACTTCTATTTCTGGCAAAGAGCAAATTGTTAAATAAAAAAAAAAAGTTTAAAAAAATAATAAAAAGGGGATTATATTTAATGCAAAATGAAATAATAAAATAAAAAGTAAATATGATATACGCAGGATCATCTGTTCAGCTGGTTTCTGCCATCCATCACATCAGACTGTGAGCCCTGTGTCATTTTTGAAATGGCTGCAGCAGCCACTGCCAGCAGAGGAGCTCGCAGCCATTTGGGAGCTGGAGCCAGGAGGATGCCAGAGCACCTGGAACATCCCTGTGTCACCTGAGCCTGCAGGTGACAGACTCTGAACCTGGAGTGCCAGGAAGAAGCAGGGCTCCAGTGCCAATAGGGCTGTGGATAAAAGGCAAGTGTGGCTTTGTGCTTCTCTGAAGAGCAGTAAAGAAATTAAAGCACAATTCCTTCTTAGACATTTTTTTTTTTTTAATACAGAAAAATCTCAGAAACTGAGCATCCTCTTTTTTTTTTTTAATATGGAAAATTGTATACACAACACACAGTATGTTGAAAGTCATAAATAACATAGCTGCTGATCATAATTAATATTAGAAGACACAAACAGACTTAAGAACTTGCATTAATCTGCTTTTCTAAGTGCTGGAAGTTGTTCTGTGCTTAATTAAGGGGTAGGATAATCTTGTCTTTATGGTAATGCTGGAGCTGGGTAGGTGTTCAAGTCCCTATTCTGCCACATGCTTCCTTTATGATGTGACTCAGAGAGCCTTTATGTCCATTCTTTTTGTATTTGAAAATTGTACATAACAGATCCTTTCCTCACAAGAGAAAATATTGTGTCTTACACTAATTTTATAGTGAATATTTATGGAGTAAAGCAATTTTATTTCCGCTGTATGTGGACCTGGGGAGACAAGGATTTTTGAATATTAGCAAATATTAAAAAAGAAATAAAATTGGACGAAAGAAATAAAAAAAATCGTAAAAACTCAGCAAATATTTGAAGGAGAAGCCTGTTCAGGAAACTGATAAAATAGATCATAGCAAGGAAGATAAGAAAAGGCCAACAGTTTAACTGTTTTCAAAAGGAGATTTTATCTTGTCATGATGTCTAAGAATTTTCTGATTGCTCTTTAATTTGTGAAAAAGCATGAGTTGTTTCAGTAAGTGGAAGCCAAACCCAGATGGATTCAGAGTGGAAATAAGGGGAACTGTTTGAAAAGGCCAGCAAGGAAATAATTTCTGACAGATTAGAATTTCTATCAGCTGTAATCTTTTAACGAAGGCTAAACAATGTTCTGAGAGAGATTTTATAGCTCAGCAGAACTGACAGACTTGATGCAAAAATTATTGGTCTGTGTGGTGAGGAAGGTCAGTGGGGACTGTCCCAATAGTTCTTTCTGGCCCTGCAACCCATAAATCTGGGGATTCCTGTTTGTGATGGGGCTGATCCCATAATGATGGGGGCATGGCCACTGTGAGTTATGGGACCTTCCTGTGGGACGAGAAGAGCTCCCAGAAAGCTCTCCAGGAACAGCTACTGCTGCTTTTCTCCCAAGTTAATTCTGTGAAGGGCATCTTATGTTCTGTAATGACAAGTTCTTGTGCATGGCTGTGAATCCATCTGCTTTGTTCTCTGGGCTGGCTGACGAGGGAAAATTGGATTTGTTGGTACAGGGGGTTATGTCTTAAATGAGTGGTACAAAATTAGGTCACAAAACTGAGAACTAAGCTTGCTGTTTATTTATTTCTTTTTCTTTTAATCACCCCAGATCCCGTATTTGAAAAGAATGGGCTACATAGGTTGCCTGCTCACAGATTTGATCACATTTGCTAATAATTTCAAAGCAAAGGAGAAATGTCTGTCAGTGCTCAGGGTCCTGGATGCAGACGTGGCAGAATCCTCTCTTCCCTGTGTCCAGGAGCAGAAGGATCCTGCTGCAGGATTCACCAGGAACGTGGCAAGTCTGGCAAGTCCTCGCTCCTGGAAGAATTTCAGCTCCAGTTTCCCAGCTCCCAGGGTGACCCATCCTGCAGGTGTCAGCACATCCTGGCTGGAGGCAGAGGCAGGACCAGCCCCAGGTGAGCTTTCTGATTATTTGGTTCTCACTCTTGGCTTTGGTGTTCACAGAGATTTAGGAAGAACTGAAAGGCTTTCCTAAAGAATCCTATTTTCTCCTGGCAGTCGAGGTAGCTGGGGGCTCCCTGTGCACCTGTGTGCTTTAGCCATGCACAATTATATGTATAATTGGATAAGTAACTTCCCTGGAAAAACCATGAGTCTTAGTCTTCTTTTTCTTTCTTTCTTTTTTTTTTTTTTTTCCCTTCATCTTTTCTTTTTATTTTTTTAAGCTTTTCTTGAGCTATCACTCCAATGCATTATTTTAGGAGGAGAATGTCGCATGTAGGGCATAAACAATTTGTTGAATCATTTTCCTTTCTCCATGAGGAAAAGGCATCTTATCTAAAATAATCCATTTGAGCCAAAAGAATCCAATACTTTTTTTTTTTTTTTTCCCCTTCATATGCTGCCTTGAAAATATTTTCCACATTCTGTGGATTTTTGGGCATGGTGAAAATGGAAAAAGCCAAATGGCTGCTGTTAAAATCCAAGATGTGATGTGTCCTTGTGTCTATACAGACACTGACTTTACTTGGATTATTTGTATGTTCACTATGAACAGAAGAGGCTGGAGTTGATTTTGTTATTGTATTATGCTGAGATAACCACTGAATTGTGTGAAAATAGTACATTAGTGTACTGAATCATATCCATAATGCTTTAAGTTATTCTTAAAAAAATGTAAAGCATTAATCCTTAAAGAAGGTCGGTGGCAGAACTGATGACTCTTCATCATGCAACAGTTTGACACACAACAGGGGGACAAACAAATGTCATTTCTCAGGGTTTGTGGCTGCTCCAAGCCCTTGCACAGGTTGGTCACAGGCACCTTCCTTGCTCCCTTTTCTGCTGACATTTCCAGGTTCACAGTCTCAGTGCTCCTGCCCGGGCAGCAGATGAACTCAGCACATCTCCTGGGACAATCCCTGCTCCCTCTGCCCCTGGGCAGGGAATGGGAGCCAGGGATCAAACCCCACCCTTCTCCCCTCGGGTCTGCCCTTCCCTCCACCTGGCTGCACATCTGCTTTTCTCTGCTCCCAGCTGGCCTGCACACTTGGAATTATTTTAAATTTTGCTGCTCCCAGGAGTGGAAAGCACAAAACATGACACAAACATGTGAGCCAGAATTCACTTCACAGAAGGCTTTGGGTGACTGGCGTTCGTCTGCAGAGTACAAGTAACTGGCTGCTGTTCACAGTTTAAAAAAGGACAAAAAATAGGTCAAACACAATGTTTGTTCCTCTCCAAGTTCTTAGTAATATTAATACTGATAAATGAACTACAGTTTTAAACAAAACCTGATTTAAAACAGAACATTGAATAAAATACAGTTGTTGGAAATATGTAATATGTTTTCCTAGAAAGATTTATTTTCTTGAAAATATTTCACATAAGCTCAAGTTTTTGTCAATTTGAGTAATTACTTGGGTGGTCATACTTTGTTGTGGGTGGAAGGAAGATTCTGCTGCTGCAGGTCAACAAAAACTGAAGGAGTCAAATAAATTGGTATCAAAAGTCACTTCAATTACTTTAAACAATGTCCCTCAAACTAAGAAAATTGGAGACCCTACTATTTTTAGGAGCTAGATTTTCCCTCCAACTCTTATTGTTCTTCCTATTTTTTAACATCCCCTCACTAACATGCACACAGGCATTGTGATTGTCCTTCTATGCTTCAGAATACATTACTTAAGCAGCTTATAACAGATGTAAAATCTAGGCAAGATACTGCATTATTCATTCCAGTCAGTTTAAGTTATTGATTATGGCATTTGGAGGTATTTCTGCACTTGCTTTTTTTCCTTCTCCCTCCTAGACTGATAATCTAGAAAATAAAAATGAACAGGGAAAAATAAGAACATGGTCTAGGTTTCATCTTCACTTCTTTGTTAAATTCAATAGCACATTAATGAGGCTTTTGTTTTCCTTCACAGCATTCCCATTTCCATATCCTGCTCATGGCCATCCCTCAGAGAAGCCTGGCTGCACACATCGTGTCAGCCTTGGCTTGATATGAAGGTGCAGAATTTTCATTCATAGAGGCATGGTGGTATTTTTTTCCTTTATAAATGCCAAACTGAATGAAAAATACTCCTTGGAGAGTTGGAAAATAATGAATGATTGGCATTTGGTGTACAATTTCTTATTCTAGTGAGATTTTGGCATGCCATTCACTGGGAAATTCAGAGCATTGAATGACATCCACATTTACCAGCTGGGCTGTCAAGGCGTAGTGTGTGTCAACACCTTTGCAGGATATCACTTGAAGCCTAATTCCTCTTGTTTGTGGACATCTGATCTGGTGCTTCTGAATGAAATATTGTATATATTTTCTTCCCACTCCCAAACTGTTCATGTCACTAAAGCTACAGCTTGGTCTCTTCACCCACAGAGGATTGTTTGTATGTGGGAATGGGGATTGGGGAAATCCAGGGAAGCACAAGTTACTAATTCCATGAGCTTCTCCTGAGCTTTCTCCCATGCTGGCACCTTAAGGAAATATGGTTCTGATGGCATCTGACTGCCAGGAGCTGGTTCAGAGCCCAGCTGGTGGTCAGTCAGGAGTTCTCCTCCTCAGGGATTGATCCTAACAAAGGCTGCTGCTGTGCAAGCATTCAGTGATGACCTGTCTGCAGAGATGAAATCCTCAGCAAGCTGGTGGACTACACCACACCTTGAGCAATAGTTGACCCGTTTGACCAGCACAAAGAAATGTGCTGAGAAAAACTTCCCTGGGGTTTATCAAGGACAAAACCCCTTTCTGTGCCTGGGGTGTGACAAAAGCCATGGCACAGGGGTGAGCTGTCTATCAGAGAACAGCTGTGCATGGATGCTTTGATAACATAGCCCCAGGTGTGGGTAGGAGAGAGATGGACACTGATTTTCCAGTACTTTGTGAACACCAGTGGCCACTGAGATGTCACACTAAGTGTAGCTTGATGTTTGAAATGCACAGACAGTGGTCGAGGTTTCATCATCCCGGTACATTCCAGCACACTGCAGTGCTGGAAAGATCCACACAATCCAGTTCAGCTGTGTTCTGTCAGGGTCTGCTGTGCTCCTTGCAGCAGGGTGGCTCACAAATGAACCCATTTCACCCCTCTATTGTTCCCCTTTCTGCAGGTTCTCTCTGCTCTCTGAGCAGTACCTGATTTGTTGCAGTGTAATCCCTCGGCTTGCTGCCCTACTCACCACAGCTTGGTGAGCAGATTGAATTCTCCACTCGATGCTGGGTTTTTTCTTGTCAGCTGTGTTTCTCAGTCCCTGATCTTTTTTTGTTTAATTTATTTTTTTTTTTATTTTGGTTGCTTCTGTGTTCTCTCAAATTTATTTGTCTCTCAAAGTGTGTTTCCCAAAAGTGAACTTAAATTAACTGAGGACTTGTGAGTCCTGAGCTGAGCTCAGAGATTTCTCTCTCTGTCCTGCAGGTCAGAGTTTTGCTTATAATCCCAGTATGGAGTTTCCTTTTGTGCAACACCTAAGTGATGATTCATGTCCAGCTTGCAACCACTGTAACTCCCAAATCCCTTCTTATGAAACTGCTATCCAAGCACTTCGCTGTGTGGTGATTTATCTAGATTTTGGAATAACAGAATGAGTGGTGACCACAGCTGCCTGGAATAGGTTTTGCTCTTGGCCACAGACCATGTAAATAAATATCTTTAGAAGGTTGTAGCAGCTGCTTGTTAGAGCAAGTAGCCAAGAACTAGAAAAATTCTGAGATCAAATCCTAATTAAACTACTGACTTGCTGCATGACCTTGGGTGGCTGCACTCTTTGTGCTGCCAGGAGCCCCAGATCAAAACCTCTCTAGTGAACTCTCTGAAGAGAGATTTAAAAAGCTGTACAAAGCAGAACCCATGTCCATCACCAGCAGTAACATTCTATTGGTATTGAACTCCTAACCTAACCCCTGACACTCAATGCAAAATACAGCTGTACCTTCCTGTGTTCTTCTTGTGCTTATTTGTTTGTACTGCTTTGTATCTGCATTTTCATTAAAACAGATACATCCACATAGGTATTACAGACAGCAGAGTTTTGCCCATCTGGTTACCTGTTTTATCACACAGAGATGTGGACATTTTTTTGGTGCAGCTGGTGTAAGATGATGCATTTTTGTGAGGAAGTGTGCTGGCTGTGGAGCTCTGTGTCCAAGCTTCAACATAGAAGTTTTCCTGCTCAGCACTCCACTAATAAACACTAAGTTCTTGACTTAAGTCAGGGTGTGTGCAGAAGGCAAATGAGTTTGGGGCAGCTGGGAAAACTTGGAGCTGAATGGCTACAGTGCTGCCTGCCTGTGAAACGGGGGCTGCAGGAGGAACACAAGAGCGGGGTGTGTGGTTACAAATGGGGAAAATCAAAGCACATGGTTTCACTTGAGGTTTGCCAAGGACCCTGCCTGGAATATGTTTGAAATGCCAACCATTCATCCCAACAAAGTTGTGCCTGCCAGTTTGCACAGCACCAGCCCACACGGTGCAGCTGAGCTGATGGGAGGGCTCTGTGAAGTTTGCAGGATTCCCAGTCCCAGGAGAACCAAAGGCAGGCACAGCTGCCTCCCTGCAGCTCTGTGCAGCTGGAGGCCTGCAGTGGTTCCAGCTGATGGATGCCCTCAGCTGGGCAGTGCTGAACCTCCCAAGACTGATGGGGACATTTCTGTTGTACATCTGGAGAGCTCACAGAGGTGCCTCAGACAGGGATGAGTCAATGCAAGGTGGAAATGAAACCATCCCCAGAGCCAAATCCCATCATGCCTGCACAGCACTGCTGCAAGAGTGGCACTGTAGTCAGGTTTTCAGGCCTGAAATTTCTGAGTTTCTAAAGCTCTGTTTTCCTGATGTTTTGGTTTGCTGAAATTCCTTTCCAGAAAACGAACAAAACATCAGGGTTGTTTTTATAAAGTTATTCAAGTTGTTCATCCTTTCTGTGGGAGGGATTTTCTTTTAATGTCCCTCTGGTTTGACTTTCTCTTGTTCACCAGTCACAGTGGTCTATGAAAATTATATAAAAGGGAACGAGTTCTGGAAATAAAAATCATTCTTCACACACCCTTTAAAAAAAATTCACAAGAGTCTATGTCATGTGTGTTATCACAACAGTCACAGTGGCACCTTCCCATTCTGATAACTATGGAAATAATAGATGTGCACCTCTGAAAGAGCACAAATTCCGTTTATTACGCCCCACAAGGGATTATGGGGTGAATGAATAAATAAGATGTGCCAGCTTTAAAGGATTTCTCAAATGATATAGAAGCACAGAGAAAGGAAGTGAGAGCAGAAGATGGCTGTGAAGGCAGGCACTATTCCTTCATTAGCTTGGCCTGAGGTGGTTGCTTGGCTGGTTATTTTTGGCAGGGTGAGTTGTTTGCTATTTTTCCATGGGTTGAATGGTACCTAGAGGACACTGTCATGGTGCTGTAGGGAACCCACAGAGGAGCTGAGGGGACTGGAGCACCTCCCCTGTGGGGCCAGGCTGGGAGAGCTGGGGCTGGAGAGGAGAAGGTTGAGTGGACGCCTCAGCCACGGTCTGAGGGGCTGCGGGGAACCCAGAGAGGGACAATTCCTGAGGAACTGCAGTGCCAGGAGCCAGGGAGGGGCTGGCAGTGGCCGAGGGCAGGGCTGGGGGGATCCTGGGCAGGAATTGTTCCCTGGCAGGGTGGGCAGCCCTGGCACAGGGTGCCCAGAGCAGCTGGGGCTGCCCCTGGATCCCTGGCAGTGCCCAAGGCCAGGCTGGACACTGGGGCTGGGAGCCCCTGGCACAGGGCAGGGGCCCTGCCAGGGATGGGTGGGATAGGATGAGCTTTAAGATCCATTGCAATCCAGGCCAATCCATGACCATGAGCAGAACAAGAGTGCTCCAGTCTGAGGATGCTCAGCCCAACTTCTGTGCAGAAGGTGGCTACTGGGAGGTGGAGGATTGGTACACAGGGTCTGTACAGAGTTAAGTTATATAACTGGTTATATAACACAGTTCATCTGTAGCAGTAAAAAATTATTAATTCCCTCCTTTTAAACCTATTTTATTCATCAAGCAAGGAGCTCTTATAGAACTCTACAGAATCTTGTTCTATGGATAATTTCAACAAAATTTTTGTGACAGAAATTAAGGCTTGACATTAAAACCTATTTTTAATGCTTATAATATAAACTTATGCAACTGAGCTAACAAAAAATGGTGTTATTCTTCGAATCAAATGAAATTTCTTAAAAATTAAAATTTCACCTGAAACCTCTCTTTGCCATCTCACAGTGTGAGTAGTGGAGTAATAACTATTTCTCATCCAGCTCAAGAATCTAACCTGAATTTTCCTTGCTATTAAGCTGAAAACACCTTCAAAATGTTGCTGTCACTGAATTTAATACTCATTTTAATTTATGGCAGTTGCTATCACTTGTAATATTCTTAGAGAATATTGTTCTATCACTTGAAGAGACACTATTGCAAATCTCACAAATAGCTGGTGGCACTATTTATCATTCTTTTCCATATGCCCCACAGAAGAGTTTTCTCTAAGAGAGTCAGTTCCTTTCCAAGCTGGGATTAAGGCCTCAGGAAGCCCCTCGGCAAACCCCCAACTTCTAAGGATATGTTTAATATGACTGGAGATAAGAGCATGTGATAATATATCCCTAAGAGCAGGTACCTTGCAAAACACCTTAATGACAGACGTGGAGTGCAGAGATCCCACACAAATAGCAGCTGAGGGATGATCCCTGCTAAACCCCCAAACACAGCCTGCCTGCAAAGAACAGAGAATTTCTGGGCAGAACAGCCACGGGAGGGAATGTCCCCACTCAGTGCGTCTCAGAGAGTAAAGAAGAATGGGAAATTATTTGGGACTCAGGCAGTTTCATCAGGAAAGCTGCCATCCCAGCAAGAGCTGCAAGAGCACACCCTTTGCGGAGTCCACTCCTCCAGGGAGTTTTCTTGCTCCTCTGTTTGGCTGTTTATATCACTATTTACTCAATCACAATAAAAGCACCCACTCCAGAGTCAGCCTATGTAGATCCAAACATCGAAGCTGAGTGAAGGAAGTGAAATGTGGAGGTTGGAGTTTAGCATTTTATGCATTTGGATCCCCATGTTTCATGAATACCTTGCAGGCATTTCTAGAATCTCGTAGCTCTCTCAAACCCAGCAGTAACTGTGGGTCCTGGTTTTTGGCTCTGGCTTTTACTTCAGATATTTTTTTTAGAATGAAATTCACAGGTTTTCATCCACCTGAAAAAGAATCAGCCTCCTCAATTTTGTTTCCTGTGCTAGTTATCTGAAATTTAGCAGGTAAAAATATATTAACTGAACGTGAAAAAATATGTTTTGGAATATAAAGGACCCAGAATGCTTTCCAGTTTATATACACAGTAGGAAATAATATGTTATTCAAGGCAATTGCCTTCCCTTGTTTCAAAAACCCGGCAATGAGGCTGATGTAAACAATATGTAAAGACAACTGAATTTTAAACAGAGGCAGGTTTTCTGGAACACCTATTTAAGGCAGTGTGCATAGCAATTGCTCATCATCTCTCGGGATCTGACCCCTTATGCGAACTGTAAAACTCAAAAATGCACAATAGACACAGAAAAATAAAAGACGAAACGGGAGGTCTCCTAAAGGGTGGAGAAAGAGCGGCGCTCTGCTCCGAGGGCTGAGAAGCAGGATGTGCTTTCACTGCAGCTGATCTGTCGGAAATCGGAGTACTCCCGATGTTTTCCCTGTTTCATCTGAACAATGGGAGACTGAATCCCAGCGAGTGCTCGCTGCTCATTGTTCTCCCAAATAGCCACATACCATTCCCTTTCATGCAGCCCAGATGATCACAGATGGATTTGAGGGGAGATTTTTCAAAACTGTTTATGCTAGCAGCAGCTGATAACTGAATAAAATGTCTCAAATTGCTTTCAGGACCAAGCACTTCACTCGAGCACAAAGGCAAACATTTGAGCCTATTTGCAGCTTGAAAAGTCCCTCCTAGAGCACAGCTGCCTCAAGTGCGATTGTTTACATGCTGATTTAGTGGCACTGAGGAGGACCCTCTTTCTCTAACCCCAAAAGGCTTGAAAGCCGATGACCTGATTTTCTAATCTTTACCCAGGTATTTTATGTGCATCTGACCAACATTTGGACCATTAAAGTAAACGGGGCATTGTCATTTAATAGAATCAAGATTACTTGAAAATCCTCTTGACAACCATTGAGAGCAGCAATTCTCAAATATCTTTCAGCCTCTGACTGAATAAGAATTGGAAGAATATCAAATAGGTCCATTTAGAGATTAAATAGAGACTAACTCAACACTTAGATGTTATTCTCTAGTCCTGGATGCATAAATAGGACTTGTGTTCCTTTAATTCAGAATTCCTGCTTCAAGACACCTCTGGAAGAGGGGTTCCTACTGCCTTGAAGAAGGCAGATAAATCCTGTGAGATTAAATTGGGAATGGAGCTAAGAAAGAAACTCTCTTTATACAAGGTCAGAAGTGTAGATGGGCATTTTACTTCATCCTCCTGACATACACAGCTCAGCTCAAAAGGCTTTGGGATGTGTCAAGCTAGGCAGACATGGCAGCTTTTTGGGTTGGGGTTTTTTATTTGGTTTTCATATTATGAGAGGAACATTAATAAAAGCCAGGCTTTTTTTTTTTTTTTTTTTTTTTTATAATAAACTTATCACAAGTTTTGTCTCAGTACAGTATTACAGCCTCATTTCTTCCTTAGAAAACAGTAAAGAATATACTTTCTTGGATCTTTTGAGCTCAGATGTTGGGGTTGCACTTATTCAGAGCATTGTCATCTGCTGTCTCTGAGTGTCAGCCTGAACAGCAGGAGCAGCAGGTCAGGAGGCAAGGGGAGTGTGTGCAATAATTGTTGCTTAAATTCAGGTATGGTCACTCTGGAACTGCATGGGACAAGCACTGAATATGACTGATGAAGTCAGAATCCTCTGCAGCACAGCCAGTAAAAAGCAAACAAACACCTCCAAGAGCAGCTTTGGTTCATGGAATTAGCATAAAATAATATCTCAGAGGTGTCATGTGTGCTGCTATAGCTGAAGTTTAAAAGGATTTTGCAGTAGAAACTCCATTTCCACAGGAGTGAGTGAGACACCTTGAATGAGTTGTCCTGGGTAGAAAAGAAGTGCCAGATCCTAGTCCAGAGTGGGATGTGCATTTCCCACTTTCAACCTGAAGAATTAGTGTCATGCACATACAATTGTGTAAATGAGAGGGACCAGACCTCCCATGCTTGCTAAAAGCACAGGGAAGTGTTGGGGGGTCTCTTTTCCCTCTTGTTCCTGTGTGCCACAGCAAAGGGAACTGGAAATGGGCCTGGGGTGGATTCTGAGGGATGTGTGCATTGAGCAGCTCCCACTCTGACTGCTCTTTTACCCCTGCCAACCCCCCTTGCTCAGGAGTTTTATCTGCAAATAGAGCTGGGCAGGTGTTCTCCTGGCCTTAAATAAAGGAATTTCTTATCAGCTCCCCATTGTACTCCTTAAAGTCTTTCTGTATCCTGTGGATCTGATGGGCCCCGAGTATTTCCTACAAGATGTGGCATGCTTTCAAATCAAAGTGGAAGGAAAGTAATAATTTTGGGCAAAGACTCTGATATATTTCAGAGTCCAGGGCATATTTCTTGTCTTCCCCAAAGTCAGGGTTTATTGGTGTGCATACCTGTTTAATCTAAATCTTATGCACCTAAATCTGTATCTGCACAAGAGCTGGAACCACTCCAGGAAGAGCCATTACACTTTGGTCTTTGACTCTATGGATTTTAAAGCATTTATAAATGGGTTTTTAGCTAGAAAGTGTTCTCTCAAAGACAGCCCACACCTAATACACATTTATAGGGCTCCTCTCTAAATACATTGTTTACAGGGGGAGACAGGAAATTGTTTCTGCTGTGTACACACATAATATTTACCTGAAAAGGACCATTAAAATATTACTTATTTCTGTCTGAGCCATTTCAGTCCTGCAATTAAACCTCAGCCAAATTCTCCTGTGTTAAAGGTGTGACATCAACATTATTAGTGTATTTTCTTTGAAGAGAAATTATTATATATGAAAGACATAATAAAAAAAATTAACTGCATGCTTACCCAGTTATGTTACCCATAAGTTTTTCCTTCGATCTAAATTTCTAAACAAATATGAAAGTAATTCTTCCAAAATATAATATGTTCAATATTTTACAAGCAACACTTAAAATGTTTTGCACATGTTGATGTGACTGCTGGTACACCCACACTGTCACTCTATGAATTTCTGAGCCCAGCCCTTCCCAGGCAGGGAATTTAATCATCTTTTTCATACAGTTAAAACCCTCACTTTTAAAACCAGTGAAGATTACTTTTCAGGAGACAGGGAGTGTTAACCATTTAATTCTGTACATTATCCATGAGTAACTTTTTTTTTTTTTTTTTTTTTGAGATTATATTATATATGCAGAGATATTCTATATCAGAAATTTTAAAACCTTTTTTTTTTTTTTTTTTTTTTTTTTAACAGAAAAATTTGCTTCACAAAAACAAAACATTGAAAGAAATTGAGAAATTGTTCTGGATTGGAAAAGCATTTTCCAGGTTTGAATTCCTGTGTGAAAATCAGAGCAGCTCTTTCACATTCCAGACCAATGCTTGACAAGCAGACTCCAAGTGGACACTTTTCAGTTTTCACTTTTCAAGAGCTTCCCCCTCCTTTTTGTCTTCCCTTTTAAGTGGTTTCCTGATCTTTGTTTCCAAAAATTGCTGTTTCGGGGGAGGATTTTGAAATCTCAATGCTCTGTGGGATACTAAAATATATTTTCCTTTCAAATCTCTTTCTAGTAATATTTCCTGAGTTGAATCCCCCTCTGAGCTGTCTCAGATGTGACACAGCTCAGTTGAACTGAGATGTGGCTCTCATTTTCTCTGGGATTTTTGAAATGCCCTCCATGGCTGGTGAGAGGGAAGTGCCCTGGGATGTGGATAAAACATCCAAGAATGCTTTTTGACTTGTGGCTTTATCCTGAGTACAGCCTACCAAATTTCTTTCAGGCAATTTGTGCTGATTAGCCCTGAATTACCTTTCTGTGTACAGTGTCTCTTATTGAGTCTGCAGCCCGGGAGTTCTTGGTTCCCTACAGTTCTGCACTCCCAGTGCAATCCAGAAATGCTCAATCTGAGCATTACAGTATCTTGTGAGCTCCTCAATTTTCCTTCTCCTGTACCTGGTGGTACCACAGCACCCCAGTTGCTGAACTGGACAACCTGTTCACTGAAAAAAAAAAAAAAAAAAAAAGCTTTTTAGTTATTGCAGGAGGTGCCCATGATGGTTTTAACAGATTTTTATTTTTTTTAATGAACACAGTCTACTGCACTCTTAATAGGTTTAATCTATTTCCAGTTATCTGCTACCTTCCCCCTCATCCTCCCCTGCCTTTCTCACCTGCTCTGTCTGTATTTCCCACCCACACCTCTGCCTCTTTTTCCATTTCAGTATTGCTGTCTGTCTGTCTGTGTCTCTTCTGTCTCTCTGTCTCTCTGTCTTCTGTCTGTCTGTCCTGGAACCCACTCTCCATCTGTCCTGCCCTTGGACACTGCCCGACAATTCCTAAAATGAAAGAGGACTCTCTCATTCTAGTGGCTACCTAGGGAAAGAAATACATCTAAATTTCAAAATCTGGTGGACAGTTTGTTTTGACAGCAGCAATTATGTGCAGAATTAATACATAATAGCTATTTGGTATTACTGAAATTGGGAATAAAAGGAGTGTACAGTCGTTCAGATGTTGTCATGTGAGTGTGCTGCTGTTAAAGAGTTTTTAGATATTCCAGGAAACAAGGGGGAGCTTGGGATTTTATTTTATGGCAACAATGATTGATAGATTATCTGCAGGTTCTGGTTTATTCCTGGATTAGCTGTGATTAAAAAAAAAAAAAAAAAAAAAAAAAAAGAAAAATTGAGAAGAAAGGTTAAAAAACATTGAGAAAAAAGCTTATTCTCTCCCATGTCTGAGCTGAGGGTGTTTCAGGATAGGGCTGAAGTGAGTGGACAGTGATTGTCTCTTGCTGCTAAGGAAAATAACCCTTGCAGAGATACAAGTGTCACCAGCTCCTTGGGGTGTTTGAAAGCATATGAAGAGATATTATCTTAAGATAAAATCCTCTAGCTGAGACAGGTTTCAGTGTACTCATTAGCTTTAACCTTTGCCCAAATCTCCTTCCTTTGCAATTTAAATTCAGGATTTTATGCTCAGAAAAATTCGCATTTTGTGGGTACCAGAAGTAGCACTACCAGTAAGAGAGAGTGTTTTGTACTTTAATAAAGAATTATTTTACAGTACAAATATTACATGCAGTGTGAGTGCACCATCAGAAACCTTTAAATGTATTCCTATTAATATGGCTTTTTTTCACCTAACAATCTATCCAAGAGAGAAAATCCTATCAGCATCAGTAAATCCTTCTTTAAGGTTTCATTGATCTTAGCCTTAGAACAAGATTATAGAAACAGTCCTACACAGAGATAATGTCTGGAGAATTTTGGCTAATCTCAGCACTCATTTCAGATTAGATCGAGTCATATTCAGACACACATCTCTCCTTGTAGATAACAGATGCCTACCAGTGTTTACCCTTAATTAAGATGCAATAACTGCTTTTGTTTCTTTTTGTCCTAACAAGAACAAGGCCAAATATCTTCAGAGACCTTTGATGATAAATGCCTCATTCTCAATGTACAGCATTCCAGGCTCAGGGTCGATTTCTCCTGATGAGGATTCCTTTCTAACAGTGAAAACCTGTGCAGGGAATCACAGCATCTCCCTGCATCCTAATGCACTTGGGTATTCAGCTCCCTCCTCTATTCTTTAGCTTCCATTCTGCAGAAACTTGTATATTGAAAGATTATTCAAATAGCTTTTTTGTCAGTGAGTGAATTATTTTTAGGGAAGGACAGCACATAAGAAAAATGTTGAAATTACCATAAAAGTTGAAGAAATTATTTCATTTTCACTGTATCAGTTTTAAGATGTCAGGCTGTAAATAGAGTCTTACAAAGACTTAAGTTAGCAATACAAAGAAACCAGAATTTAGACTCCATTCTTAAAATAATACTGTGGGTAATATTCTATACCACAAATCTGTCATTTGCTAGCATAATTCTTCATGGATTTTTAGGTTGAGCAAATCGTCAGTTTTCAGAGTGCCTTTTTAAACACACATGCACATTTGTCAGAATGTCTGAGCCTTCTTTCTAAATAAACTCTTGGCAGTACTATTATGGGGGATCTTTTATTATAGCTACATCACATTATCCAGTGCATTGCTTTCCATAGGGGAAAAACAAAAGCCTCCAAGGATGTAACATTTGTTTGCAGCTGGATCTTTTTCTCTGTGAGAACATTTTCTTTGCATTATTAGTTAATAGCAAGGGAAAATGGAGAGCAAAATTACTGCTGCATAAACAAACCTGTTATACAAATGCCTTCGATATTCCAAGTAATGATGCTAGAGATTGTATGATCTATTTATTTTTTCTTTGGCAGGGTCACTTTTGAATAACACATGGGTTGAGCTTACACAGTTTATCAGCTGTAAAATGGCAGAATTATTTAGGACTCCGGTCTTAAATACATTAAAGTTGATGATTAAAGTCCTCTTGTCTGAAACATTTGCCAATAAGTCCCAGACTGTCAGAGATTTGTGTTGTGTAGCTAAAAAAGCTACATTTTTTTCAGCAGCAAAAGAAATGGTGTCTTCCAGTAACAATTTCTGTTAGGAGACTGACAAAATATCCTCCTGAAAATGGTCTCAAGTGTGTGTTCTAGTACATCCTAACCTCCAGCAGGGCTGGAGAGCATTATACTCATCCTTCTTACATGGATGACCTGATATAAATAACATGGCAGCACTGAAAGCTGCAGCAGCAAGTGAAGCAGTTGCTCTCTTTCCACAAGTGTTACAATTAAATATTGCTCTGATGAACAGCTAAAGTCATGTCTTTACATATTTCTGTTCAAGTTACACAAACTTCAGGCTAGTGCTGGTTGTTATTTTTGTTATTATTGTGTATAATTACTTTATGTCTCTAAAGTCATTAATGCCCTATTTTAAAGCACCTGCTCTGACTAATGGTGTGTGAGTTGGAAGACAAAGGCAGGACAGGTTTTACTCTGCTCCTATTAAACAATTCATGTGCTGAAATAGCACAGAGCCCAGCAAACATTCATATCACAATAAGCTATGCTTAAAGCTGAAACCACTGAGGGTTTCTCACCTTGGCCTGGTACCTCAGCTACTCTCTTCCCTTTTATTCCTATTTAGTGAAGCACATCAATTTATTTAATTTTTTGCATCTGCTTCAGACGCGGTGCCCAAGGATATCGTTATAATTAAGCCTGTGCCCTACTCCTGCTTTGCATAAACATGGCTGTGCATCAGTGGGTTTTCTTTTTCTTTAATTTGATATTGAGTTTGATATCATCTCCAGGAAAATAATCTGTTCATTTATCACAGAAGATTGCTTGTTTTCAGACCTAAGCTGAAATAGTGGGCCCTACTCCATTCCTGTGATAATTAGCAATAAACTTCCAGTGATTTCAGTCAGGATCCTGCCTCCACGTCCTTTTTTTACCCATGGCACATTGCTGTCCATTTATTTGAGGTATTTGAGTAAGTTAATCACATTATCCTTTGGTGGGAATGGATAAACTCCATTCATTTTTACATGGTTCATATGAGAAGTATAAAGATATTAATAAGAAATAATCTGCAGTGTTTAACAGATCATAAATTTTATAGTCCACGTATTGCTTACTTAGCCATGAAGTATCCAGTGTGTATTCTCCTAGGCAGGCTTGTTCTCCTCCCTCAATTGTGAGGGAAGTTGGCTGTGTTAGGCCTAAGGAGGTATTGGTTTTATGAGGTCTGAGCTGAGGTCCTGCCTGGTGCCACGCTGGGGCTGCCTTGCCAGGGCTGCAGAAGCTTGCACAAGCCATGGAACCAGCACTAATGTGCACAGCTGCAGCCAGAACCTGGGTAAATGCTGCTGTGGAACATCCAAGCACCCAGAAGGCAGAGCTAGCCCAGCTCCCAGGCTTTGGTCTCTGTCCCAGAGCCAATTAATTCCATTTAGCAGCCAGTGTGTAACCCTGAGTGTGCTGGCACAAACAGCAGTTTCCCCTTCTCCCTCTCTGGGGTGGGGACAATGCCTGCACCCAAGAGATGGCCGTAAAATGTAAAAAGCAAAGTTGTCAGGTGATGAGTACCTGGCTTTTGGTTTGTGCTGGAGATTTCTAAAAAGATCCTTTTAAGCATACTTCTCCAAACTGTGACATATCTTTAAAGCGCTGATGATGATTTCCTGCCCTGAAAGATGTGTTGGGTACTACCAAAGCTTTTGACAAAGGTGTGACTCTGTGCATGCCCTGTGGAGCTGCTTTCCACCTGCACTGACTGCTGCTTTTGGAGCCCAGAGGATTGAATGAGCACTGTGTAACCTACAGCTCCTGGGGCTGGCTCTGCTTCCTGGGCTGCTGGCAGGACTGCTCCTACAAAACCAGCCAGAATCACTGGATCTGCTTCACAGGCATCCATCAGTTTTGTAAGATATGCACCATTTCTTTCTGAAAGTGAAGGGAATTAGAGACTGAAATACTTTATATTTAGAATTCACTTGGTTTCTGACATCTCTGGACAAAGACATAAATCTTTAGGACTACAATAAATTCAGAAATAGTATTAAGCTTTTCAAAACATTTCCAGACCATATTTCTGAGCAAATACCTGAATACACAGATGCCCCGTGCAGAGTGCAGATGTAGCATGGGCCTCAT
The DNA here is from genome assembly GCA_032173965.1 of Sitta carolinensis. NCBI lineage: Eukaryota > Metazoa > Chordata > Aves > Passeriformes > Sittidae > Sitta > Sitta carolinensis. Next base: position 7,621,502 of record CM063292.1, read on the forward strand.
AATTTCTCTTGTAGCATGTAAAATATATTAAAAAAACCCTGGATACAGGACTGGTTAGAAAATAATGTTGCAGCAGTGAAGGAAGTTAAAAGTCTTGTCCTTTCTGCATTACCAAATGAAAAAGTCAAGCTTAAATGCATAAACTTTTCAATTAAATAATTAAGAAGTATCAAACTCTGGGCTGGTTGAGATGTTTAATTTTTTCATCCTGATATTTCTATGCAGACCCACTGGTGCATGCATTTGGCTGCACAAACACCAAACTGCTCAGGCTACCCAAGGCTGGCACACAGCTCCTCCTTTGCACCTGACACTGCTCTCCAAACTCTTGTGAGCTGGTGTATCCCTGCCAGACACCACACAAAGGGGAGGAAAAGCAGCACACAGTGTCAGCCTTGTTGTTTCCAGCAATCCAGCCCAGACCCTGAAATAACCATCTGGAGTGGCTCTTCAGGGAAAGGTAACCAGGGCCCATCAGTGCTCATTGTGTTTGGAAAAGTTCAGAGGCTCAAGTAGTATAATGCTGAGTGATGGCTGCTCTACTCTAAACATTTTATGTTTTTAGCTCAAACTTAATTTATTGTTGACAGTGACAGTCTCTCTGTTTATTTCCCTGTGTAATCTTTGTCTGATTTCAAGTGTGCCTGTAAATACTCCTGCCGTTTCAGCAAACAAGTTATTAGCTCTTTCAAAGGAAAAGACATGAGAGCTCTTTGAAAGGTTAAGTCTTCTGAAAGTGCCTCTTGAAGGCAGAGGCCACTTTTCCTTTCCTTTGAAGACAATCAAAGTATGGAGAGTAGCTGGTTGCGAACAAAATGATCAGGGTGGCATAACTAAAGCTTATTGAATTTGTGCTGAGGATCCCAAAAATGGCAGTTTCATTTGTTCCACACAGTTTTATCCTCTAATTCCTAATAACAATGCTGTCTTATTGTGCACAATGAAAAGACTAATTTGACTAAATCCATTCATAAATGACAAAATCAATAGTTCTCCTTTTGAAAGTCACTCAGCATATAGAATATGAGAATTTATGGTTAGTTTACTGCTGTCATGGATGGGTTTCTCTCTCTGGTAGGAACTGATAAAGCAGCTTTTGAAGTCAGACTGTCTCAATAAAGTACTTAAATCCATCTTAATGTACCCCGGGGAAGTGAGTCTGAATTAACCTCGTACCTTACTTTTGTGACAATAATAAGGTGAAAGGGAGTATACAGCAGAAACTGATTATAATAGGTGATACAAAAGGAGACAGCAACAATGAGGCAGAAGTAGAATAGGAACTGGGATTAAGGGATCTCTCACCCAGCCATGTGCAAAAATGTTGGAAATTAATGTTGTATTGTTTAGCTAACAGCTGTCAAGTCATTCAAGTCATTGTAATGTGCTCTGTGCTTGCTTTCCTCCCCATCTCACCAAGAGCATGTTAGAAATCACATTCCCTTTCTTCTGCAGAATGACAAAGTTAATCCTGCCTTGCATTGCTTTCAAGACAAACTCATAGCAAAAGCTGTCTCTTAAATTTGTCAGTTAGGGTATTAACAGAGCGTGAAACTTTGATGTTAAACTGGCATTTGATGAACAGGGTTAAAAATCACTTAGAGCTGCGTTCTCTGCAGTGGTTGTGTTTGTGTGGAGATGCAAAGGATGCAAATGCACCCTCAAACATTTGTGGGGCTGCTGTAACCAGAGAGAACAGCGTGTTCCTGACATGGCTAAGTGGGAGATGCATTCCCTGGAGAATGCCCAAAGGAGACCAAGGAGGAATCCGAGCTTCTTTCTGTTTCCTTCAAATTGCATTTGCCTTGTAACAAGAATGCAATGACACTGGGAAAAAAATAAGAAAAAGTCTTCATCAAACCAACTTGAAAGCCAGTACTAAGAGACATTCTTAAAATGTACTACCCAGACAAGGCCTATATCTCTCTACTTTGACATCTGTTATTATTTCTCCACTTCCAGTTATCCTGGCTCATTGCTCTCTTTTTATATGCACGACATTGCACAAATAAGTTATACTTGGGATTCGAAAAGATTCAGCAAGTTTATTTGCTAAACCATTATTTTAAAAACAAATATTAAAAATTAAAATTAATGTGGTTTGTGATATTTCTACATTTTTGATGTGGTTGAAATCAGAAATCAAAAGAAGTTGGTTGTGACATTTTTATCTCACAGATTCAAACTTTGTCCTCGATAAGCAGGAGCTGCTCACGTTGTGGATGAAGACAGATCTCATTCTTACACGTTCCTTTTGCTCTTATCCTCCTGTTTGTGAGACAGGGCAGCTGATTCATGTACCAGGTGAACAATAGGCACCTTTTAAGGACATAGAACAAAGCTTTGTGTATGTTTCTTTGATGTTTATGGTCCCTTAGATATTGTTAAGGCCTTTTTTGCCTTTTTAGATGTCAGTAGATTCTTATGAAAAAGCAAATTGAAAATATTCTTTCAACCATTCTGTTCTGGTGCTGATTAGCCAGGAAAAGCCCTGTGTTGGAACCACTCTGGGGAAGGGATTTCATTCTTTACCAACAACATCCTCACAGAAAAATTAAAATGCATCCACTGTTAGCATGTGGTAGCTTTAATGCAGATGGAAAAAGAATAAGTTCATTCACATCAAGGTAATCCAAATTTTCAATGTGTAAGGATTTATGCCTGAAGTAAGAAGCACACAAATCTCACAACATGAAGATGCTCTAGCTCATAATAGTCTTGACTACTGTTGGCAAATTTACTCAGAAGCCCTGCAAGTATGTGCTATGTTGTTCCAGAGAAAGTGGGGAGCTGTGCAGCAAGAGATGCAGGGGCAAAGACTACCCTGCAAGTGGAACTTCGGTCAGGAACCTGCTTCCCCAACTTTGAGTGCCTCTGCTGAAGAAATGCTGCAAATATAGCACCTGCTTGAAGAACTCCTGACCCCAAGCTTCCAGAAATTCGTGGAAACTCAGAACTGTGCAGCGACCAAGTTTTTAAATAACAAACAAAATCTTCAGAAATAATGTTCTTGGTAATCTGACATTACTCTGCACAAAAATATGATGCAAGATGGCACTCTCTTAGTAAAGCAAACTGAATATTACGTTCCTGAAGCGAACCAAAGAGCACCCCTTGGAACCTTGAGCAGCCTTTGAATCACAGAACACCCTGAGTTGGATGGGATGCACGAGGAGGGTCCAGTCCTACTCATGTCCCTGCCCAGTCCCCCAGCCATCCCACCCCATCCCTCCAGTGCTGTCCCAACACTCCTGCAGCCCCCTCGGGGCCGTGCCCATCCCTGGGGGAGCAGAACCTTTCCCTGAGATCCAGCCTGGCCCAGCTGAGTGCTGGCATCACACACAGCACACCCTGCATCGGGTGGAGTTTGCCCCAGGGTGACCTGAGGAGGTTTCCACGGTGATTTGCATTTGCTGTTTACCCCTTGAGTAGGACTGCCAATACTTGAGTGTTCTGAAATGAATCTCTTCTAAATTGAGATCCTTGCACCTTGTAATTTCTTTATATTCTCACCATTACCACTCAGCTCTGCATTGCTATTTCCAATCCTCTCTGCTCAGTGCAATATTCCTCTAAAAATTTCTTTTTATGATTCAACCTACAAACGAGCACTACTTTGTTACACATCACTTAGTTACGTTCTCCCTGTACTCATTATATCACCCCTTGTGGGTAGCATTGCAAAATACCCAAGATAGTTGAAACAAGACGCTTGGGAACATAAAAATTCAGTGGGAAAAAAGAAAGCAAAACGAAGTGAAATAAAATGCTTTTATATCCAAGTATGATTAGCTTTTTATTGGCATTTTCCATTAAGGAAAATTATCTCTAAAGCCCCTGTTTATCATAATTTATCAGTTTTGTGAGAAAACTCCCAATAGGAAGGCTTGGTGCTGTGGGAATATTGCCCCTGAGCAGGAGCAGGAGTCGTTCCATCACTCGATGCTGGGAGCTGTGTGTGCTGAGCCTGCCTGTCCTGGGAGCCTGGCTGCTGCCCAGAGCACTGCAGCCACCCACAGCCACTGGTCTGCCTTCTGCCTTTGCCAAGACAAGAAACTTCCTACCCTGACCTCCAAACGACACCCCTGTGAAATCACCTGGAGCTGGGCAGGCTGATCCCTGGCTGAGGCCAGTGGGCTGAGGCACAGCAGGACCAAGTGCCCGGTGCTGCCCTGGGGCCGCCCCAAGCCCAGGGAATGGCCCAGGCTGGGGCACAGGGAGCCGGGCAGGGGCTCAGGGAGCCGGGCAGGGGCACAGGGAGCCGGGCAGGGGCTCAGGGAGCCGGGCAGGGACACAGGGAGCCAGGCAGGGGCTCAGGGAGCCGGGCAGGGGCACAGGGAGCCGGGCAGGGGCTCAGGGAGCCGGGCAGGGGCACAGGGAGCTGGGCAGGGCACAGGGAGCCAGGCAGGGCACAGGGAGCCGGGCAGGGGCACAGGGAGCCAGGCAGGGCACAGGGAGCTGGGCAGGGCACAGGGATCCGGGCAGGGGCACAGGGAGCTGGGCAGGGGCTCAGGGAGCCGGGCAGGGGCACAGGGAGCCGGGCAGGGGCTCAGGGAGCCGGGCAGGGGCTCAGGGAGCCGGGCAGGGGCACAGGGAGCCGGGCAGGGGCACAGGGAGCCGGGCAGGGGCTCAGCCTGGAGCAGAGGAGGTTCAGGGGACCCTGCTGGCTCTGCACAGCTCCTGCCAGGAGGTGCACAGCCGGGGGGCTCTGGGCACAGGCACAGGCACAGGAGCAGAGGGAACGGCCTCAGGCTGGGCCAGGGCAGGCTCAGGGGGCACCTGAGCAGGAATTTGCCCATGGCAAGGGTGGGCAGCCTTGGCAGGGGCTGCCCAGGCAGGGGTGCAGTGCCCATCCCTGGGGGTGCTCAAAACCAAGAGGATGTGGCACTTTGTGATATGGGTTGGTGGAAGTGGTGGGATTCAGTAGAAGTGGGGAGTGGATGATCTTGGAGGTCTTTTCCATCTTTAGTGATTCTGGGATGAGGTTGAACAAATAACAATTGCTGAGCCATAAATAGTCACCTTCACCCTGGTCACACTCTTCGTGTCAGCTGCCAGCCCGTCAGAAGCTGATCCTCTGCAGTCCAGTTTTGCTCCACTAAAATCATCTTTCTTTGTCCAAACTATCTTAAATCTAGAACAGCTTACACTAGGCTGTTTTCTCTTAGTTATAAACTTAACCCAACCTTGGCACATGCTTTCCCACTCCTTCCACAGACCTTTTTTCCATGATTCGGGCCTGCTAAAATGGTATTTTACTAATGATTACAAGGGAAGGAACAACCGTAAAGAAATTGGTATAGTACATAAGGTGCAGATTCTGCAAGCGAATACTATTTTTCTCTAACAAGAGATTTTCTCATCAACCTGTATTTTGTTTTTTCTTGCCTGAACAGCGGTCACTCACTTCAGTTGTATTGCTGACTGTGATTTTTTGAGATTGCCATCATTACATAGCAATAATCTGTGCAGCATCATTTTCTATGGAGAATTTTCCCCTTTATCAGACACAGTCTTCTTTCCTTGACATTTTCTCCCAAATAATATGTTCACAGCTGTATTTTGGTGTATAGACGTTTGATGTGAAGTCAATAGATGAAGAGCCAAATGCTGAAAACTGCACACTCTGCTCATTTTTACAGGAGGGAAAGCAGAAATCTTCATTTTGTGGATAGGACTTATGTTTTTATTTATTTATTTTTTTGTTTTGTTTGGTTTTTTTTTGGTTTTTTTTGGTTTTTTTTTTTTGGTGACTACGATTTGTGAGCCTTTTGTTTTTTTGGATTTTGGATTTTTTTTCTCTCAAATGCTTTGGTGGAACCCTTCAGCGGGCAGTTTCTGTGCACAGATTTGTCAGCAGGCCAGGAGAAAGCCAGGCTAATGAAGGGCCTGGAAGGTGAGCACACACCCCCTAAAAAGCTGGTCCAGCCAATATCTGGGAAATGAATGTCCCAAGTGGTAATAAGATAGATATCGTTGCCAAAGAGGCATATTTTTGATGACTGTTCAATAGGAAGACTTTAAATGATCAGAATCAGCTACTGGAGGCAGTCAGAAGGAATCCCAGTGAGCTGACGGCCCCCATCGATTGTTTTAACAATCGAGACAAAGGTGCAGAAAGGAGAGACCCAGACAATGACAGGGATACAGCCAGAAAATCTGAGAAGGAAGGTAAATAGCACAGAGACTGCAAAGACAAGCTCTGAAGATATACAGGATTTTCCAGCGATGATAAAAGGGAGAAAGCTTTTAAGAGTGCAGCTTCAAGAGCTCAGCTTTTATTACTCAAGATTTAAAAAAAAAAAGAATTGAATAAACTTTTCCTCATGCTTCAGGTTTAAAATCCACAGGATGCAAGGTGGGTAGATGCTGGAGGGTGGATATACATTGATTTCTCAACTAGCTTTTTTCTTTGAAAGCCTGTTAAATAAATGCATTTCAAAATGTGAATGCTCTTTTCTAAAACTTTCGGCAAATGCTGGTTTCATGCCACCATTTCTGTGAGATGTAAATTATTACAGTGGTGCACACTGGCTGCCCAGATTTGAGACCAGGACTGTTTACAAATGCACAAACAACAGAACCACTGGCTGTTTATGAGCATGGAAACACCAGGATTGCACATGAATATGCAGGCTACCTGGGCCAGCTTAGATAAGACAACTGAGAGGAGGTTTATGTTCTCAGAATAGAAAATAATATGTATTTGTATCAAATCCATGGGGTTTTGGAGTATGAAACAGAGGCATGTGCCAAGCCTGATCTCTTCCAGCTCCTGCTAACAGGGCATCACCCTCCACCCACAGTACATGAGACAGAAGGGTTCTGTTTCTAAGGCCAAATTAATTCAACTTACAGTTTTCCATTTGTGTTTAAAAGTCAATTTTAATACTTTTTTTTTCTTTTTTAAATAGCATCAGTATAAAAGCTAACTCAACTAAAAAGTAAAAAATATATATTTTCCTTACTGTTTCATGGTTTAAATTGTGAGAAATAATTTTAAAATCTTCCTAGGGATAATTTTTTGAAAGGTGCACTGTTTTAATTTATCATTTTAAATGCGCTGACAACAAGCACATTTTAAAACCTCATAGCATAGTGCATAGGGTTACCTAATATTAATTTAGATTTTCTAATTTATTTAATATAGTATTGATTGCATTAGCATTTGGATTAATGACCTTTTAAATGCTCAAAGGCTAAAGGAGTTGTCTCGTAAGAAGAGAAGACAGTCATGAGGCTGAAATAGTTGGCCAATCAGCTTTTTAAAAATAAATTAAAAATTGTGTAAACCAAAGAAATGCTGAGAATTAGGGCTTTCTAATGAGATCATCAGCTCTAAATCAATACCAAGAGGGCACACACTTTTGTTTGATGTTCACTCTGTACTGGAGTGAATTTCAGTAATCAATCACTGGCTCTCTGACTTGCAGATGCAGAGTCCTCCTCACTGAAAGGTTTGAGGCTGCAAAGATTTGAGACTGTGCATGTTTGGGGAATGTAAATTGGACTGCTTCCAAATGGGATAGCTGAACTCTCCTAATCATATGTTAAACTACCAGAATCATACAGTGGGTTGAATTGAAGCTCATCTCTTGGGAAAATAAGGAGTGAATAATTTGCCTAAACCAAACCTACCCATGAGAAGAGCTTCAGCTGCCTAATCCTTTGCTGATATCAATATAATTTAAGGTGATAAAAACCACAGGCATGGTGGTGGCAGGGAGTTCAGGAGAGCAAAACTTTCCTACTCTGTGGAATCTGACTGTGGGACTGTCATCTCCAGTTGCTTTTTCCATATCTGTATACCCATTTCTTCTCATGGTTATTTGTCCTTTGGGTTTTTTCCCCTCTCCCTTCCTCTCTCTGTCCCTATGAACACTTTCATGTGCTGACTTACAAACACCTGTGAGCAATTCATAATGTAAAATCAGGAATTGGATAAACACTGCCCTTTATTATTTTACTCTTTATTTTCCAGTGTGTTGAATAACTGCTCCCTTAGGAGTACATTATGGTTTTGCTTTTTTTCCCCCACATACACCAGTTAAAGTGCATAGTGAATCCCCTGGATAACTCACATCAGTGAGGAAGTCCACACTGAGTTCTCTAGTTGCAGGAGACTGATGGATTTGCAGCCCATCCATTAAGGAGAAGCAGTGAGGAATTCCATGGCTCTCTGCCACATATGAATCTAGTTGTGCAATCTGTGGGGTTTTTCTTTAGTTCTCTTGAAACAAGAGTAATTATCCTTCCCTTCCCTTTTTCCTCTCCTCTCCTCTCCTCTCCTCTCCTCTCCTCTCCTCTCCTCTCCTCTCCTCTCTCTCTCCTCTCCTCTCCTCTCCTCTCCTTCCTCTCCTCTCCTCTCCCCTCCTCTCCTCTCCTCTCCTCTCCTCCTCTCCTCTCCTCTCCTCTCCTCTCCTCTCCTCTCCTCTCCTCTCCTCTCCCTCCTCTGGATATCCCAAATATCTTTTTTAGTGGAGTACCTGTTATCCACAGACAAACCAAAACTGTAATTTGTCCAAAGCACAGGCATTTGGAGAGAGTTATTTTCTGTTCTCTTGGGCACTGGGAGTGGAAGGGAAGGGCAGGCTGGGCTTTGCATTGTCTGGGCTGTGTGGGCAACCCTCTACAGCTTAAACTCTAGGGATTGCTACCAAGTGTAGGAAGGGCACAGATAAATGCTGTCTTCAGCTGAGTAACCATTCTCTGATGAAATTTCTGCAGTGTTTGTGAAATTGTGGGAAACAGTCTTTTTCTAATACACCATTAATTTTTAAGTATGGTTTCCAATATGAAATATTTTTATTTTGGCTATTCATTTTTAATGACTCCACAATGCAACTCAGCAAAACTATACAAAGCAAACCAATAAAAGTATGATGCTATTAACATCAAATATTTGCATAAAAGCCATGAAATACTGAAACAAAGAGTTTGTAGGTAACTGGCAGTTCATGCAATGAGGACAAAATGCACAGAAGCTGCCATTAAAACATCGATTTATCAGAACAAGCTTGGAGCGTTACATTCACTGCATATCCCCTTCTGGCAAACTTTTACTTTGGGGGTATAATAATGGAGGTTATTACTAATTTATGGTGTCTTGGAGCCATGCTCATCAGCGTCCCTGTTGTGAATTCTGTGGGTGGTCAAACTCGTTGCCTTTTGCCAGGAGCTCTGCATTACCTTATCCGGGAAATTGCCTTCAAAAAAACAGATTTGTGCTTTTTGTCTACCCATGAAACACACAAATGACCATTTTCACTTTATAACTTCTCTGTGTACATCACGAGAATTTTAAATAAGGTGTTTTGCTTGTATCGTATGCACAGCAAGGCAAATGCATCATTTTCAGAATATCTTTTTAGATCCTCAAAATATGTGGTCAAAAATAATTCAATCTTGTATCTGGTGGAGCTGCATTATTTGAAGAGTAAAAGGGTTACATGGATAGATTCCAAAAACTGGGGAAAGAGCAGAACATCTGTACCCAAAGTATGAAAAGAAGTTAATCAATAGTAATCAATATAAGCTTGTTTCACTGCCTTATTTTAGGAAACAGTTTTTTGTGGTTTGTTTTGGTTGGGTTTTGTTGGGGACTTTTTGTTGTTTGGTTTTTTTTGTTGTTTTTTTCTTTTTTTTTGGGGGGGAGGGGAATTGGGGAATTAAATATTTTAAATTCCAAATATTTAAAATTATTTTTCAAAGATCTCTGAGATTTTGACAATTTTCTTTTCACCTTCAGCAGGGCCCACAGGGGCCAGTAATGAGAAGGGAACATAAGACAGGATTGGTTACATCAGAAAAAAATCATAATTGCTAAGCAAACTAGTCAGGGAAACCAGGAAACTTATTTATATTTATACATTAAATATGTATATCCATAACTGTATAGTAGCATTTGAAGATGTATCCATGGGAAAACACATTTGACCATATAAATGTGTGAACATGCAAATCTTTATTTTCCTTTACTAACTTACTCCATCGGCAGTTTTTCTGGGTGCCCCAAAGACCTTAAAAACTAAATTAAGGCAAAGATACAATGTAAAGTGAACTCCTAAGCTGCAAAATGAGGAATATATTCATAAATTAGTTTTGTATATCTCAGACCTCTGAGTGAACTCTACAAGTGTTGTATTATTTAATGATTCTCCTAGAAATCAGCTTGATACCTCCCATGAACTGTACCACAGGAAAATATTCATTCCAGGATCACAGTGTAAGCACATATTCCTTTGATCTTTGCACTTAACTAATGCAGGAAGTGGAATATACAAATTCTGTTTTCCAGGTGTTTTATAAAAAAAGAAGGATTTGGAGGCAGGGGGTGTTTGCACCCTGACAGACCCAATAATGAGCAGGTGACACAGACACAGATGTGAGAATAAATATGTGTGGACGTGGAGAGTGGATGTTTGGTGTCATCAGCTCTTTAAGGATCCAGAGATATGGGTCAGACTCAAGTCCTAATCTCTACAGTGTTTTTTCCCTCATTAACACCGAGTGCACACCTTCATCCTCTTCAGGGGGACCTGTGGAAGGCTGATCCTTGTGACATGCAGACGTGCTGATGGTTCAAATGGGGCTCTGTGCACTAATTAACATTTCATTTTATGGCAGCCCTTTCCTCTGCCTGCACGCTCCCTCAGTGGAGTGAACAGATGCAGTCACACATCTCGTGCCTGGCAGAAGAGGGAAGCCACTCTCCAGAATAAATGTAGGCAGTCACCATCAACATCTGTCTGCGTGGCTGCCATCCACGGGCGGAGACTGAGTTGGCTTGCTCCTCTTTTGTCCAGGGAACAGCTCTTCCTCTTCTTTGATCTTCATATTCTTTACTAAAGTTTGAAATGTGTAAAATATTTCTGCTTCTGGCTGCCGAGACATTTATGCAGAGAGTATAACGCAAGAACATTCTGTGAGGTAACAGTAATTAAAATTTGTCCTATTAAAACAACTGAATTTTCTGAGCTGTAGAACTCTGCTACTTTTAAATAGACTCAGTGTTTTGCCCTCAACATCTCAACCTTCGGTGGTGTTATCTTCCTTAATTATAGTACATCAGAGTTATTACATTCACTTTTAAGTGACCTGAGAAGGTGCTAAGCATTTCTTTCTCATGATAACTAATTGGCCAGTTTTGTCAATGTAGATGCACTGTTGAGTAAAGTGACACCGGTTTGTGTATGACTCAAGGACTCTCTTAACTGCTTCAGACACATTTACTGATGTTTTTGCATAATTATTTTAAAATATCATATCCATTAGTAATGGGTCTGTGTCATTGCATGTCTAGCTTTGTTTTTGCTAACATGTATTAAAGGGACGGGCATCAGAGGAAGCCCTTCTTGCATCCCTGTGCCCTGGGGCATATCATTTTTTATGTTGTACATTTAAAGTCCTTTGGCAGTTTTCTGCACACTCAAACATTAATCTGTGCTGCATCCTGTCTAAGCTCTCTTTTATTTCCCATGTTATGCACACGTACGTGTGCACCCCAGCACAGGAGCCACCGGTGCCCGGAGCCAGGAGGGACATCCCTGTCCTGGGGGCATCGGGACTGCCCCGGCTGCCCAGGGATGGGCACGACCTCGAGGAATCCAGGGGGGTTTGGACAGCGCTGCCAGGAATGCACAGGACAGTGTCTTGGTTTGAAGGACAGGTGTGTGCTGAGGAAGGCAGGAGCCTCCCTTGGAATGGAGAATGCAAACCCCCTCCCTCTGAGTTATTGCAATTCTGAAATTCAGGGGCTCTCAGGCACAGCTATGGGGATAGCAATAGCAGTTCTTTATGAGGAGAACTCCAGTAAGAGTGCAGCAATAGCAGCAGCAAGGCCAGTGGCAGAGTCCGAATCCCCCCTGCCCCTGTGGGTCAGGGTGTTGGCAGCAGAGCCATTCCAGGGGCTGCAGCCTCCTGCAGGGGCAGCTGTGGCTCTGCTGGAGCAGGGATCCTGCAGCAAGGGGCACATTGCCTGGGCAGGGCCAGTGGAGCTGTGGCTGGGCCTGCTCTCCCTCTGGGAATGCAGTGGCAAGGCTGAGTGCAGTGTGGCCAGGGGCAGAGGGGCTGCAGGCAGGAATGCTTGGCTCCTGGCCTGGCTGCAGCCTCTGCCAGGGGCTGGGCTCAGTTTATCAGCCCTGCAGGGACACTCAGTGGCCCAGGAGCAGAGAGAGCTCCTGCAGGGAGGATGGGTGCTGGCAGAGAGAAAGAAAACTGCCCCAGCTGCTTTGGCACAGCTGCCCCTGAGCAGAGGATGAGCACAGCCCCAGCCCAGCCCCAGTTTGAGCAGCTGCTGACACAATCCATGCTGCTGGGCACAGCTGGCACTGCAGCACAGGACAGGTGGGGTTGTTGGGTCTCTGTGCAGGGCCAGGAGCTGCACCAGGTGATCCTGATGGGTTCCTTCCAACTCAGCATCCTCTGTGATTCTGTGGTCCCTCTCCTCTCAGACATCTCTAATCCTTATCCCAGCCTTTCCAGGGAACCAAGGGCCCTTTGCCATGAAAATCTTTGCAGAATTCATCTGTAATAAATGCAAAGAAAATAACAAGAAAGGGCAGCTATGATCATCTGGTTTCTCCATAGAACAACAGTACAAAGTGTTATTGCAAATTAGAATTGTGCCATAACGCTGGGGAGCAGTCCCTGTAGGTTAAGGGTTTAAGGTTAAGGGTTTAAGGTCAAGGGTTGCATTCCATTTCCATTTCCATTAAATCTTTGTTTTGGGATAAGGCTGTCAGCATGGCTGTCAAAGCATGGCAGCTCTGACAGCATCCCTGTGCTGTTGGCACTGGGAATTGGAGTGAAACCTTCCCTTCCTGTATTTATTTATTAACCTGATTCCCTGTAGGCCAAAAAGTAACTTTGAGAACAGCTGGATTTTAACTAAGTCATGCACAAGAAAGACAATAATGATCTTTCACATGAGATCAGGGCCTACACCTGCCTATGTTAGATCATTTAATTGCCTTTTCCACCTGCGTTTTGGAATGAAACTAATTAATGCTCTTTTCTTACATGGCTTCAGTCTGATATTAAGGAGCTCAACATTCCCATTGATGACTAAAATTAAATAATCAGTCTGTGAAAAAGATATGATTAATTAATAAACTTTGAATAAAATAATTCCTTTTTGCTTTTAGAAAGCATTTTACAGTTGGATATTATGAGGGCAAAGGACACAATGGTACGTGTAATAAAATTGTGTTGAATTCCACTTCCTCATTTATCTTTCCCCTCTCTTTTGTTCTCTTTGTAATAAATTCCTCAAAGATTATTTAATTTAATTAAAGTTAAGAAAAGTACCTAATTCAAGTAGGTAGGCTAGAGGTTCCTTCTCTTCCACTGTGAAATACCAGAGTGAAGCCAGCATCAGTTGCCACCTCTCCTTTTCAGAGAAAGCAGGATGGCTTCTCCCTGGCAGTTGCAAAATCTGCGTTTATATTTCTGTGTGAGTAGTGTTTCTGTGCTATACTTTAATCAAGTGCATGCATACCTACACACAGATTGCATGGATCAGCTGTATCATATAGAATCCTTATATTAATTGTAGATCCGTGGGGTTTGACCTGTGCTGTTAGCCTTGTTTTAAAACCCCAGCAAAAGAAATTGGCTTCTCTCTTTTAGGGGAAAAGTCTCTCATTTCCTCCCCGACCAGAAAGGGTCCCCTTGACTTTCCAATTGCTGCAATAGGCAGGGCTGCAGTGTGTACCAGTTCTGTCACTCAGTAACATTTAAGCCTGTCAGCTGAGTACCATGTACAAATGCTAAATGTGATGGATTTGTTTTCAAAACATTCTTTTAAAATAAGGAAAAGGTGGAGTGTGCTCTACACTGAAGCTTCCCTGTGAATTTTAACTTGCTGTGGTGTAAATCTAAGAAGCTTTTGTGCCAAGAGTTGAAATAGAAACTGGTGTGCTCAGGAAAGGTTGTTTGCCTTTAATAGACAAAAAAAATATTATGATGATAGATAGAAAAATGTGAATTATGTTTGTGTTTAATGCATTTTCAAATTCAGCTTATGGCTTAGGAGTCACTACAGGACCTTTTCCCAGTTGATCCATACCCACATGACATCAGCAGGAACACTGTTTTTATCAGACATATTTCTTAAAGTGTCTCCAACACTGGAAATAATTAAGTTTTTCTGATTTAGACTGTTACCTAAATCACATGATCACTTCAATCACAGTTTTAAGACTAGAAATCAGTGGTTAAGATGCAGAAAGACATTAGCAGATGAGAAGGATTGCAACACATTTGAATTTCTGCTTATAATGTGTTTGCAACTTCTGGAACTGCTCTAATGTTCAGCGTGTATGCAATTACTTCTGACACTGAAGGGAGAAACTGCCCTTCATGAATTTTAATCCAATGGCCCTTTGGATTCTCCTCAGCAGCTTTTCACTGTCTTTTGTTGTTAAGGCAATGCAGACATATTTGAGAAGTGGTGTTCACAATACATCTTAAGAGAGTGCACTGCTTGAAAAGGTTACTAGAAAAGTTAATTTACATTTGGAAAGCTAAACAAAAAACAGTTAAAAAACCCCAACTTTTGCAAATGGTTCATGGCATGAAAATATCTCACTTTCGGGGGAAGACTTATCAATCCACCACTGATTAATTTAAATGATAATGCTACCAAAAATTAACAATAAGCCAAATTTCCAATGTTTGGTTCCCAAAGATGAATTCGTGGCTAGCTGAAAAGGTGTTGTGGGTGAGAAACTGTGGCTTAAATGCCTGCTGTAAAGCAAACAAGTTGTCTGCCGTGTGCTGCATCGGTGATATCACCAGCTGAATGGGGCAGTGCCTGAGCTTTGGGGTTTTACCTCACTGTTCAGAAGGAAGGTTCCTAAGAAGCCCTCTAATCACCTGGGAACATAAAGAGCTCCTATGAGAAAAGCTATGATCAATACTATGATCAATATGTCTTGCAAAAAAAGATGTGTTTATCTAACCAAGACAATAAAAAATATGTTTATTTCAGAGTAGAGGGGAGAAAACTTTCAGATATGTTGTCTGAATTGTTCAGCAGTCCAGAGGACAGCTTTTATTTCTTGAGATAGATGTTTGTATATTGGTGCATCACAATGAAGCCCACAATGTAGGATGAAACGTTTGATATATATGAATTAAACTTTGATATATTTGTTAATGTAAAGGTGGTTGTGGGAAGTTTAGTGAGATGTTCCTTAGCTATTCCTCTGGAAATATTTCCTTGGGAGCTGGCACTGGATGTTTAACTTTCTGCAAAATACAGCACACAATTTACCTGGTGCACTTTGGAAGAGTTTCTGCTACACCTTTGTAGCCTCAATCTGTATTTCATCAGCTGTTCCTCCAAGAGAACACACTTTGAGGCTGACATATCCTATGTGACTGTGTTTAAAATGCTGTAAAACACCTGGCCACCACCAGCTTGACATTCTTGACAAAAACCTCATGTTTTTCATGCAAATTTGGAATCCTCAGAGTAAAACTCAAGGTAAAAAGAAAGAACATTGTGTTCATTAAAAATATTTTGGTCCATCTCCTAAAAGATTCCATGAAGATGCCTATTGGGTTTTTTTTCTCTAGACCTTTTTTTTTTTTTTGCTTTCCCAGCAGCCATCAGATGAGACTGGATCAGTAAAATTCAAAATTCTGAATAGATTGTTGTGACCACATAATGTCTGATTCATTGTGTGCCAACACAACCTGAATATCATCAGGCATTGGGGGCCCAGTCTGATTCTTTCTGTGACAAAGATGAATTTCAAGTGCCATAAAGTTTATTAAACCAGACTGACAGAAGTTTAGCAGACGTAATCCTCTTTTTTTTTTTTTCCCCCAAGTTTTAACAAGCATGTTTTTCCTGCACAAATTCAGGAGCAAGCAGTTAACTCCCAGTGGTTTCAAAGCCATGGGAATTAAGCAGGTGCTTAAAGTTAATGAGGTACTTAATTGCTTTGTAGAACCAAGATGGACTGTTGCATTGCAGGTACAAAGAGAAATTGCCCCTGATTTCCTTTCTGAGCAAGGAGATTTTTAAGGATCAAGATCTCAGTTGCTGGCCATCTTTTCCCCATTTATGCATAATTTGATGGTTGAAAATTGTAATGTTCTGTTGCAATCTGGGTGGGTTCAGTTGCAGCATCATTAAAACCATTCAGGCTTGATACAAAGATTGGATAAATTTTCTAAATAGCATGTCTGAAACCACAGAGAGCTGAGTAATGCCTGAGCAATGCTACCACTGTTTTAGCAAAATACAGCCATTGCCAAGTCACACAGACCAGAAAGTCTGCAGCAGTGAGGTGAATGGATCACAAGAACACACTTTCATCCTGACAGATGGGGCATATTGTCCTGGGGGAATGGACTGGGGAGAAGGAAAAACACTGATGGCTTGAAATATGAGTATATTTTTGCTGTAAGGAGGCATTTTTCTCACAGGAGATAACTTTGCCTATGGAAATGTTAGTTTTAGTTCTCAATTGCCCTGGTGAAAATCTGGTCTAGTTCTCAGCACATCGAGTCACACTCTGGCTGGCCATGGCTGTTCCAGGTGAGACAGGATTCAAAGAACCTTACCAGCATTTTCTTTTAGATCAGATACAAAGCAGGGAGTATTTTATTTCTGTTAAAAAACAGAGTGGCTGTAGCTGTGGTTTGTCACTGTACAGCAGCATCTCACTGAGAGGTAGTACAGAAATTCCCCTTGGATCATTCATATTGCATTTGTGCTCTAAATTTAACCCTAGTGGAAAACATTTACTCTTCTGTGCTGGGTTGGGCTGGGATGAAGTTAATTTTGCTCCTGGTGGCTGTTAGAGAGCTGTGATTTGGGTTTGGGATCTGAATGTTGGTGGCACAGGGAGGTGTTGGCTGGGCAGGGCTTGCAGAGAGCCAAGGAGTTCCAGCTCCTCATCCACCAGCGAGGGATCTGGGGAGACATGAGGAGTCATGAGGGGAGACAGCGAGGACAGGTGACCCCAGCTGACCCAGGGGACACCCCAGGCCATGGGACAGCATTCTCAGTGTATAAAATGGGGTGGAAAATGAAGGAAGGGGGTGATGCTTGGAGTGACAGTGTCTGTGCTGCTGAGGAACGTTCCATGGGATGTGACCCTGCTCTCCTGGGGATGGCTGAACACCTGCCTGCCCCTGGGAAGCAGGGAATGAATTCCTTGCTTTGCTGTGCTTGTGTGCACAGCTTTTGCTTTGCTATTAAACTGTCTTCATCTCAACCCACGAGTTTTCTCACTTTGACACTCCTGCCTCTCTCCCACATCCCAGCGTGGGGGAAGTGAGTGTGGCACCGGGGACTCGGGTGCTGGGGAGGTTAAAGCAGGACAGTCAAACCACAAATGCTCTTTAATTAACATGGCCAACAACTGTTACATTTCCTCATCTTAAAAGCAGTGCAACATTTTACTCTTGGATGCTGTTTCTTGTGGCAACAAAGCACCCGCTTCAAGAGGAAAGGAATTTTTTACTTTTGTGTCTCAGAGTAACTTTAAACCGTTTATGGTATTTCTGTTTAGAATAATTCCAGAGGTGTGTCTATTTATCTTCTGCATTAAAATTCAAGAAAAAGGTTTAGCTTTTGGCTTGCCTTGGGGGCTAAGCTGTGCAGCAGACATGCTTCTCTGAGATAATTTGTTTTCTAATTGCCATTCGTTTGCTGAAATACAATTAAAGTTATTGCTCTAATATTAACATCAACATCTTGATTGCCTTATCAGAATATGAATATGTATTTTTCTTACTCTTCTTGGAGACATCTTTCACTAACTTTCTCTGAACACGTAGCTCTTAATTAAAGAGAATTTTTAATTCAGATGTAACAGTACTTTTCCAACTATGTTGCTGGCTGGTTGGAGGGTCAGACCTTAAATTGGAGTCCAGACTTTCACCAGGTATCATCATAACACTGGCCTCGTGTTCCCTGGAACATCTGAGCCTTTGCATCAGCCCAAACAAATGATCCCACCTTTGTGCAAGTGCCAGAATTTAGTTTGGAAGCAGGCAAATGTAAGGCAAACAGAGATTTTATTAAAAGTGGAGCATGGTGAGGAGAGCCCTGAGCAGCCAGGGTGTCTGCAGGGATCAGGGGCACTCGGGCCACAGCAGGAGGTGGAGAATTCTCAGCTCACTGAGCAGTAACAAGGGAGTGTCCCTGAGCAGCAACCCTGCCCGTGCTTCTGCTCTACAGAACCACTCATGCACGGAATTACCAAAAGAGAATGAGCACAGCCTTATTGTTAAAATGGCCTTTATACAATTCTTTACTTTCTTTGTTTTTGTTTTTGTTTTGTTTTGGGTTTTTTTTTTTTTTTTTTTTTAACACTTCTTTACAAAGACATTTAATGAGCAGGATTCTTTCAATCAGTAAAAGCAAGAAAATGTTCCAAAATAGTTACATAAATGAACAGGCCACTTGGGATGACAAAAACCAGAGATATAGTGAAGAAGCAGTCCCATTTGGTGATGAAATTGTTCTTTTTCACTCTAAGAGATCCTTTTAAAATTCTTTTTTTCTCATTTAGTAATTTTCCTTTTATGATAGCATATCTATTTCCCATACCTCATTAGCTTCTGAGCACATATGAATATCCCACTGAGTTACATTGAAAATTATTTTTTTGAATATGATAGAAATGCAAAATTGAATCCTAATTTTAAAAAAATATAATAATGAAATTGACATTTATGCTCTAGCGAGTTGTTCTTGAAAATGAATTAAGTGTATAATAATCATAAAAAAATTAATTTTTAATTTGTATCGTGTGAGGGTTAATTGATCCATATTATAGAACTCGGTGTTTCAAAGCTGAAATGTGATCTTTGGTGGCCTTCCAGCAGACCTCATGTGGCAGGGATCAGGTGGGTTTGCTTTCTCTGGGAAAATGCTGCTGAAATTTGTTACACTAATGGTGTCTGACAAGAAGGGTGACCAGGTGAGCAGAACCAGGTATTTGGTTTTCCCCAGATCCAAATTTCCTTTTTTGATTTCAAATTCACATGTAGGTTTGAATTCCTTTTAACTCTGGTCTTTATACCTTAATGAGCCATTAATTCAGTTCAGACCAGAGTCACTCTACAGATTAGGGTGTCCAGAAATTAGGACTCTGTTAAATACACTAACATATGTTTATGTGGGGATTTGTTCCCTGAATAAGAAATCATCAGAATCAAAACACGTTCAATAGCTGGATCAATGATTTGGTTTTTTGGTGAAGTGTGGCTTCAAGTAACAAAGAAGAATTAACCAACAAATAAAACCCATCATGTTTAAAAGATGTGCTGCCACATTAATAGTGTGATATGGATTTGGAATTCCAAGCTCAAAATGTTGAGATTTAATATTAATAATATGAGCCTATCATAGCAGGCTTCAGCTGAGATCTTATTAAAACAAGTCCATTTAGCAGTAGTTGTTTTCTTGGGAAAAAACCCAATACCATGCTGATAGTCCTTGGAGAGATTTTTCAATTAAAAAGACACCCAAACTGCTAGAAGTAGTCTGCTGTGATGAAACTCTCAGGATCACTACATTTGCTTGTACGTGCAGATATTGTGGATGTTTTTTATGAGTCCCACTATGATAAAACACATAACACTTGTTTAGAAGTGTACAAAGAAGTAACTACAAGCCTTGTAGAGCATACAAGCTCTTTCATGTCTCAAGGAACTCTCAGTGTTTCCTGCTATGCTGTCTCATGTTTGGAATTGCCTAAAGTGCCTTTTTAGTGCATAGATGCTGCATAAAAATCAGCTTGCCTCATTGATTTCAATGAGCAGTTCCAAGGTCAAATGTTATTCAGCTGTAAAATTATCTATTAAATTTTTTTACTGAGGGAAAGCATCTGAGTATTGAAGGACAAGATAATAGTCCATTTACTGAATACAAAGGAATGCCTTTTGTTTGTTCAGCACATCCTTTCAATAGGGATATGCCTTGCTTCTCAACTTCTATTTATAGCATTACAAACCTTAGGGTGAGCACCAGTTGTGAACAACACATTGTTAGAAACACGGGGCTGTGGAAATGGAGTTCTTGATATATCACAAGTGTATGCAGAATAATTAGAACTAGGAAATGGGAGGTTTCAGGAAAGCTTAAAAACTCCTGAAAATTGCTGAAAACGACAAATAAAATCAACCAACCAAAAAAAGGACCATTAAAACTAATGTGTGGCCAGGAGATAATGTTGTAAGTTGTTTTTTAGAGCATTGTCAACGCATGTGGGGGAGACAGAGTGAACTAAACTCCTTTGATTCCACACAGAGACAACTGACATTTTCCAACAGATCCTCTTTTTCAGGAGTATGTCTGAGCTGTTGCACTTTTATTTTTGAAAGTATTTTGCTTCAGAGAATAAAGTGTATAATTTTTTTTTTCAAATCCCTGGGAAAATTCAGGCAGTCTTACAAGAAAATCTGTGATCCTCCATGTCCATGAATTGAGGCAGTAAAATTTTTGGCAGAGCACACTCCCTCTTGAAGCCAAGCACTAATAGTCTGTGTGCATGTAATGTTAGCAGGTAAGAAAGGAGTAAGTCCTTCTCCTGCTTCCTAGCTAGAGACTGTGCAGTTCAGAGAGAGACTGAGAGAGCAAAACCCCACTAGGCAGAGCAGCAGGGGGGAGAGGAAGCTCCTCAAAGTCTGAAAGGTATTTGCCTGTAATGTACTACCCACTTCTTCCCAAGTTAGGAATGAGATCTGGCTTTCAACAGCAAAACCTCTTTGGTTTGCTGTGCTCTTGCTTTCCCTCACTGAGGGATGCTTGGCTTGCTCAGTCTCTCTCAGTAAATCCCAGTCTTCATCAGAAGGTTATGGTTATTGAGGTTATGACTTTGAGGAATACTGCTAAACTGGAGGTGTGCCTGCTACTGTGACGCAGATAGAAACACACAGCAACACACACAGCAGGGGTTCAGGCAGAGAAGAAGAAAGGAAGTCTCAAATTTATTGTTGACCTCGTATCTATAAGTTTCTGGACAGTGATCAGAGATTGGACAGAGCAGTTCCCACCTCTCCATCTCCACTGGCACTTGAGCAGTCCATCAGGTGAGATCTTTTACAAAGGAATGCAAACATGATTCTTGTTTATCTTACAATTCATGAGAACTGACTCCACTATACTAAAACAAATCAGAAGGCTGATTTTCAGGGACAACATGTGCCAGCTGTGCAGTTGGTCTTGCCAGGCTCCAGCATTGTCTGCCTGAGCCAGGCTGGACCTAAATCCCTTCAGCCTGCCCCGTGTACAGAGCCATGGTCAACATCTGACAGTGGAACTGAACTGCCCAGATTCATCTGCTCACAGCAACCTTCCTGGGCAAAACTGCCCTGCAGTCTGGTTTTTCAGTTTCTGACTTTCTAAAGCTCATTTTTCCTGATGTTTTGGGTTTCTGAAACTATGTTCACAGCCTATACATAAACGTCAGGATGGTTTCTGTAATGAAACTCATGTTTGGAATTCTTTCTGTGAGACAGACTTTCTTTGATGTCTCTCTGGTTTGGCCAACGTGGGTGAAGAGTTCTGTCACTGGTTTACCAATCACAGTGGTCTGTGGCAAAATCTATAAAAAGGAAGCCATTGTTTGAAATAAACAGAGTCAGACTTATTCACCACAGCAACACTCCCCAGCTTACTTCTAATAGGAACCTCCCTTTCCATTACTTATTTCCCTTAGCTATCCAGCTAGATTGGCCTCAGAATTTCCATAGCAGCTGCTGATGCTCTGTGCACACAGAGTCATCCCCATCTTTGAGATAAGGCACTGAGATCCCCATTTTCATGTGAGCAATTACTCGCTCACCTGGTGACTGTAAAAATGCTTCCAAACAAATCGTAACATATTCCCTGCTATTGCACCACTAATTCCCACAGGACCTCACAGATAACACAGATGTAGCAGGGTAACTGGCATTCTTTTATAATGTAGTAAAATAAATTGTGTTTTTATAGGATGGCCTTAATGTACAGTAACACAAAATTCTTCAGAGAGGCATCAACAGTAAACTGGAGTTAAAAGAAAAATTTTACAGAGGAGTTGCTGAAATTGTTGAGTTTTCAGGGGATGATGAGGTGTGTGACTGAACTACCAATATGAGTTAAGACAAGTGAAAGAGTAACTGAAAATTATGAAACATCTTAGCTAAACTGAGTGATTTTCATGCCCTTATTTCTGTGATTAAGATTTTATCCATTAGCATACAATTTGTCAGCCTAGGCAGACCTAATACAAGAATAGTTACAGCTCTGTATGCTCAGTAAGATGTGGAGAATGGATTATATAATTTATCTAGCTCTTTCTTGACAACAGTTTAACATTTATTACAGTGGTCTGCACCACAATATTTCTGTCTTGACATTAAAGTTATGACTTCCGTAATTTTATCATAATTGTTCTTAACTCTTTCTCTGAGAAGAAATCAGCAGTACCCAATCAGAGCAGAGGTGAGGTAGGGAGAGAGAACTTTTATCAGCTTGTCTGATTGTTAGCAAAAATATTCTTTTTCTTTTTTTCTGTGACTTTCCCACGTTCATATCCTTTGAGCAGCACAGCAACATCCACTGCAGTGAGCAGTGTCACCTCAGCCAGAGGAAGACATCCTCCAGCAGTCTGAGTGCTGGAAAGCCACCAGGATATTAGCTCAGACTCCTAACCCAGAAGAATGCCAAACTATAATTTTACTAAGGGAATATTTCTTAGGCTTCAGTGGAAGAGGAACTGAAAGTTTGAAAACAACATCCAAGTGGAAACTTGGAAATTCTATTCTTGATTAGTTACGTAATGTTCTTACCTGCTTCTAACAGTGCCTCTTTGGAAACACTAGAGCTCTGGAGCTCCCCATCAATCTACAAGGTATTTCTATTCATCATTAATTCCATTGTCAGAGCTGTCCCAGCTCAAGGAGCAGGTGCATACAACTATGAGGAGCATACAAGAATTTTCCACATTGGGTAATGCCCAGTTCGAAATGCACTTCTGGGAGAAAGAATGTTTCTTTCTTTTTTACTCTTGTTTCTTCAGAGGTCTTCTGGTTTTTGGCTGGTTATTTTATGAAAACTTTTCAAGTAGTTGAGGTCTTTAGATGAAGAGCTGTCCTTCATAACTTTCAGTTAATAACTTTACTATTATCATTTGAAGAAAGAATTGTTTTTACAGTTAAATCAATATGCCAGGAAGATCAGAACATAGTGAGGAACCTAATGGCTGCAAAGATTTGGAAGTGGTTTTAATGAACACTCAGCAGGCAAGAAAATGCTCTTTTATGTTCACTCCAAACAAAAATATACAAGCTGAAGAGGAAGAAACAGGCTGTGGCCAACCTTATTATATGAGAAGTGGCTGTGAAATTATTTCTTTCATCTAAACTAAATAAGGCCAATTATTGGCTCTTCATATGAAACACAAGGGAAGTTTTCAGAGGGCTTATGAAGCAAAAACATAGTTTGATGGAGAATTACAGAGTCAGCTTACAATTAAATCATAGAATATTCCAAGTTGGAGGGGACCCACAAGTATCATCCAAGTCCAGCTCCTGTCCCTGCACAGGACACCCCAAGAATCCTACCATGTGCTTTGTCATGCTTTAAAAAAGAAGCTACTATTTTCCTCAGAGATAAAGTGCAAGCTGTACCCAAAACCTCATGGGCTGAGATCCTCTTCTACTTTTATGCTGGTATAGGTATTACTATAGTGTCATATAATACATATGGTATATAATTTTATACTATACTGCTCATATGCTATCACTATATTGCCATATTCACAGATATTTACCCAAGTTTAGGACATTAGTAAGTGCCTTTACACTGAAAAAATTTCTCCAGCTGCCGTAGTGAATCAGGTGAAAACATGGTAAAAAATATCCACCATATTCCCAGGAATCCTTTGTTTAGCTCTGTGAAGAGTCCAAAAATGTGGAAAACCCACCTCTGTGACACTTCTGGAACCCATTTCTGTAATTCCAGGGGATTTTTTTCCATCCCACTTCCCGTGTGCCCTCTAAGAGGCTGAGTGGCTGGCAGGCTGGTGTGTTGCACTGGTTGCACTCAGAATGTGCCTTTTTCTGAGAAGCCCCAGACGATTTAAATGATTTAGTGGTCTCATGCCCAGAGGGAAATGAGAGGGAGAACATGACAGTGCAGAGCCCGTGGTGCTGGGCAGTGCTGTGGGAAGGGGCACAGGCAGGTCAGAGGAACAGAAGGGGCTGGGAAGGACCTCAGAACTCAGAGAGAAGTCTGAGCCCTGTAATTTGACAGGTGATTTCAAGTGCCTGTTCTGCTCCACACTGTGTGCTGCAGCTCTCTGCCTGTAAACTGGCTATGATAGCATTTCCCTTCCCAGGGCCTTACTGGAACAACAGCTTCATTAAAAACACCAGCAACTCCCAAATATTGTGATGGATGCACAAAGACCAGCAGCACAAAGCTGGTGTCATCTCTGGGCTTAGCAAAGCAAACATGCAGGTGTTTCAGGTGTGATCTTGTGGTTGGTTTTCTTTTTCCCTGGAAGAAATGTGAAGCTTTTCAACAAAAAAAAACCCCACTTGAACATGGAAAAGAAGTTCTCAAACTAAAGTAAAAAAAAATCAGACCGGTTTAGAAAGCCTAAACAAACACTGTAACATCTGTTTCCCCAGTTATTGATGGAGTCTGTCCTCAGGCTCATGTCTGCCTTCAAAGTCTTCCAAAACTTTCTATCTTCTGTGTGGTTTCAGAAATCAGAAAACAACTGTCTAGTTGTCCCTCTGGAAAAATAAAAGTACCCTCTTAACCTGAAGCTTGTATATGGCTTAACTGTAAATCAATCAGCAAGAAAGGTGTTTAATAATGTTCAAACTCTGCTAAACAAGTGGAAAAATTACTTGTCTTATTTATTAGCACTGTGATAACTTTCCCATACCTCCATTCTCTACAGCACAAGGAAGATTTCAAACTACTCATTTCAAATGGCAGAGACTAAACATGAAGATTTAACAGTGGAGAAATAAGTGTGCAATGCTTTCAGTATTATTGCCATAGGCAATAATCCTGAAAGCAGGCAAAAAGGCTTACTGCTTGTGGTTTGCTCTGAACACATCAGCTAACTAATTATGCTTCTCACTGAGATATTTTATTTACACTGATCTTTATAGTGTCTGCCTATCACTTTCTAAAGTGTGTCTGTCTCTGCCTGACAGCTGCCTGAGTGCAACATCTTAGCCACAAAATTCTGCCCCTCAGGTGAGAGCCCAGCTGAGCCCAGCCCAGCAGGGAGCTGGAGCTGCTGGCAGAGCCCAGGGGAGGCTCAGGATGAGCCCAGGGCTGGAGCAGCTCTGCTGGCAGGAGAGGCTGGCACAGCTGGCAGTGCTCACCTGGGCAGGAGAAGCTCTGGGGGCAGCTCAGGGTGGCCTGGCAGGGCCTGGAGGAGCTGCAGGAAAGCTGGAGAGAGACAATGGGCAAGGGCTGGAGGGGCAGGAGCCAGGGAGGGGCTGGCAGTGCCCCAGGGCAGGGCTGGGGGGATCCTGGGCAGGAATTGTTCCCTGGCAGGGTGGGCAGCCCTGGCACAGGGTGCCCAGAGCAGCTGGGGCTGCCCCTGGATCCCTGGCAGTGCCCAAGGCCAGGCTGGACACTGGGGCTGGGAGCCCCTGGCACAGGGCAGGGGGCCCTGACAGGGATGATCTCTAAGGTCCTTTCCAACTCAAGTCATTCTATGATTCTATAATTTTAATGATCTGGGTGTTTTGCTGGTTTCAGACACGGGGCTTCCCAAAGAGCTAAAAGGAGAAATGTCTCCCTCATCTTTCCTTCTCTCCAGAATCTGAGGAAGATAGATAGGAGAAGTAGATCAAGTTTGGAGAGGTGTGGATTCTTGGTCTTCCATTATTTCTGTAGGAGACCAGATAAATGAGGCCTTAACTCAATACAGTCCAAAATTTAGATGCTCATGATTCTTAGCTAAGCTCTAAGTCTGCATCATCTGACATCTGGTGTGTCAGATTTTCTAGCAGTGATGTTCTCTAGGGACTTTTGGACTTCTAAAATATTTAGTAGGCAAGATTTTCAGCAAACACAGTTAAGAATCTGGAGACACTTCCAAAAGGCTAATTCTGATCAGGACTGAAGTTCTGGAAAAGATGAGAAAAACTGGGTTTTTGCTCCACAGTAAAAGATGGAATTGCAAGATAAGTTCTCGTATTTCCTTGTGTCTTCCAATGGCTCCTTGTGTCAGATGCACAGCCCAATCTGATTATATTGAATACTACTTGTGTTATCTGTCAGCTGCTTCATGCTTCTGAGTTCACTGAGCTTGGTGACAGGATAAAAATATTTTCCTATAATGGCAAAAGAGAGAATTGCAGTCATTTGGAAGCTGCAGACTGTTCCTTCAGCAAAAGATTGGATGCTCAATTTAATTGGTTGTGCTTCACAAGAAAAAACATAGTGCACTCATTAAAACATCAAAACTCTAACTTCCAAGATATCTGCTTCTTTTTTGAATTACAGCATGAGTAGAATATGAGATTTGATAATATTTCATCGTGATTATACTTTTGTAACCGCCACTTATAATTTGCAGACAATCTGTGGGGGACAGGGAAGCTCTGGGTATTATTGATTTACACTGTTGAGATCAATGTTATAAGCATATTTGCATTTATAAAATAGATGGAATAGCTTTATTCTTCTCCCTGAAGTCCTAAATCTATGTGAAGCTTTTCTTCTTAGCTTTTTTTCACTCTTTATTACAAAAATAGAAAAAAAAAAATTTTAAAAAATCAACTAAGAAATGCACAAAGCCTCATCTGCCACTTCTCCAGTGGTTCTGTGGGCAAGGAACACCACACAGGTATTTCATTTCAGCAGTGTAGTCACATCCTCTGTAGGACAATATCCCAGAGTGTTATATGACAAACCATAAAATATTACAAAGACAATGACTGCAGTGGGGAGGGAGGATTATTTAGAGAAGCAAAGGCTTCATTTTGTTTTCCAAAGCATTCTGTCATGCAGTAAATTAAATATCAAAGGCATGAGTTTCCTCTGGCAGTGCCCTCACACCCCACAGAAGGGGACAAGTGCTTTTCTATCAGGGACACCAGCCAGGGAGCCATTGCTGCAATGAGCATACAGAGCTTTTCCCCATTCATTTTTCATTTTTAGTGCAACCCAATTTGAACGTTACAGTGTCTCTCTTTGCTCTCCCTCCTTAGATCCCATGATCAACACCGAGGGACACTGCTTGTGTGCAAGGCTGTGCTCAGCTTCCACCAGGAGCTTGGCTCTGGCTGTCCAGGGCCCTGCTGAGGAACTGGGAGGGAACAGAAGTCTGCACCTAAGCTGCCTTTGGATAATCATGTTTTTGGAGCACTGAATATCCTCCCCATGTCAGATTTTTTGGCTCCCAATTACTTTGCCTTCTAACACGTTTTGGAACCTTGACTGGAAGGTCTGTTGTATAATTACAGATTTGGTGTAGCTCTAGGAGTTTTCATGACTTACTGTTCTCTCTGCTTTTTGTGGCTCTTCTGATTTAGTTCCTCACACCTGAGGAATCCTAAGGCTATTTGCAATGTTCAGAGAATGAAGAATAAGAAATCAGTGAGATGGTTTACCTGCCCAGATTTTTTCTTTTACTCCATCACCTTCTCCCCTGCCCGTTTTCCATGCTTTACAGCATTCAGCTGGATACAAAGTGCATCTGACCATGTATTATTAATCTCATTACAAACTAATTTTGTGAGGGAGACTGGCAACAATCACAAATACATGCACACACATGCACCACGTCTTTACAGCTCGTCTCTCTCAATGTGCAGTAATTTAGAGAAATTGTAGAATCGTTCTCTCTTCTTTGTAATAAGGTTCCATTGAAGAGTCAAAAATTAATGAGATTCTTTTTTTGCACTTTATTGTAAGAAGTTCATTTAGAACTTACCAATGAATAGAAGATGCTTAAGTAATTTTTTCCAATCCTGTGTCATTTCACTTTGTGTTGTGTGATGTGCCTTCATTCATCTTTGAGTAATCACACTGCCAGAATCTGTCCTGTCACCTTGTACAGCATAAGAAATTGTGTCATCTCTGCAAATTTTATCTCCTGGCTCTTCATAGTATTCATCAGTTCTTCTGAGTTCTCTTATGAGAGTTGGGGAATTCTAATTGCTAAACATGAAATCTTAAATACTGCCAGGACCTTGCAAAGGTCCTCCATACAAGAGAGAATTTCACCAGACTCTCTCCTAGAATATTGATGCTGGGGTCCTTATAATTATTTCCTCAAGTAGTTTCATTTGTGCAGCTCTCTGAGGGTCTTACCTGACCCAGAGCCATTTTATTTGCAATTCTGGGACAGCTCTCAGCTCACTCTAAAGCTGTGTCAATCTTCAGATACTGTTATTTCTTGATCCTCTTTTATATGAAACTGATTCCCTTTGATATCTCTCTGGCATTTTTTATACAATTTTATTTTCTTTTAGTGTCATCCCCTGGCAAAAACAAAAAAATAAAATATTTTGTGTTCTGTATCCCTTTTCCCTGCTACAATACTCCTTCAAGCCCTTGTAAACCTCTTTTCTTATGCATATTCTAAAACCCATTTCAAATACAATTCCAGCCTATTCCCTTTTCTTTCATCATTGTTACAGTCTTTTAACTTCATTTACTCTTATGTACCCCTGTGTTTGTGATTGTTTTAGCTCCTCCAGCTTTGATAGCTTTTTGCATTTTGAGATTTTATTACAGTGCTTGCTGCTGGATGTCCTGCTATGTACTACCCTCTAGGACATAGCATTAATGTTCAGAAACAATTTTTCTTCTGCATCTTCTTCCTTCATTTCTTTATCCATTTTCCTTTTATCCAACCCTTAGATGACTTTTCTAAATCTCCAGCTCAATATCCTCACTTAAAAATCTTCCACTTTTAAGATAAAAAATGAAAATAATGGGGCCATTTTTTAACCAGTAGTTTCATCATGTCTGGCTATCTGCCAAATTTCATTGATTCTCTTTTAATTTTTCTTCTTTATTACATTGTGTGCTAATTGTATTTCTACTGCTATGCCATATTTTAGTGATTCCTTCCTCTTCAGAATTTATATCAAAGTGACTGAAAAGTGTGATCATTAACTTTCATGTTTGGTCCAATGTATTTTTCAAACCATTGGTTCTTCCTGCCAATTTTTGCCCTCATTACTTTAGATTTTGTATTATATTTGTATCTCTACAACGAACAAATTGCTAAACACTCCCTGATGCACCTTTCCAAAAGAAACCTCCCTTGCATCTTACAGGCTTGGAATTTAACATCTGGTTTGTACAACACTGTTACCTGTAGAGCACAGCATTGGCTCTGCATTCCAGGTGTGAAGGCAACACCGTATCAGGTGCATTTTTGGTTGGATCACTCTAAGCAATATGATTTTTTTAGGGTCAGTAAAAGAAAAAAATGCTGAAAAGAAATAGGCCTAGTGTCTTGAAAACTTCTTGATACAAGTGTGAGAGTCAGTCAGCTAATGCATGTGCAATCAGTGGAAGGTAAAATGTCCAGCCATGCAGGGTTGAAACTGGGAATGTTGACTCTGGTTGTGTTTTGATAACTTAAAGCCTTCAAGTGATGTTGTTGGGACTGAACTGTATTTCTTATGTGTTTTATAACAATTTTTTTGTCAGGGTTCAGTGCTGAATCTTGCCTTAATGTCTTTCATCAAGATGGATTAAAAAAGGTGGAATTATTCTTTTGGAACCTCTTTAAACAAAGGTGAATTTGTAGGTGTGCAATAGAGTTTTGATGGCAGGTCAGAGGTGTGGCAGTGAAGGTGTCCAAGGCCAGGCTGGATGGGGCTTGGA
Organism: Sitta carolinensis; assembly: GCA_032173965.1. Classification (NCBI taxonomy): domain Eukaryota; kingdom Metazoa; phylum Chordata; class Aves; order Passeriformes; family Sittidae; genus Sitta; species Sitta carolinensis. The sequence goes on from CM063292.1 coordinate 7,651,338, forward strand.
GCAACCTGGTCTAAGGGGAGGTGGCAGGGGCTGGAATGGGATGAGATTTAAGGTCCCTCCCAACCTAAATCAGGGTTTCTGAGTCCATCATCCAATAAACACTTCTGGGTATTTTGCTTTTTGGTCAGGGGCTGCCTGACATCTCCCCTACTGAACTGTTGCTCTTATTTTAGAGTGTTTTGCCACCACTTTAAAGAGCAAGTAGGCCAAGAGGATAAGCTCCATTTGCAGAGTTTTAAGAGATTAAACAAGGTATGTACCTGCATGTTCTGCAAACTGACCCCAGGGAACTGGAGATTTACTTAACCCCTTGCCTTAGACGAAGCTTTCCAAACACAGCAGGTTATTGTAGGAAAGACACTTGTATTTCATCATTATAAAGTCTGTCCAGGAGATTACAAACTCTAAAACAAACCCTCTTCATTAAAAAAAAAATTCTCTGTGGGAAACTAATAGGGAATAAAGAGCACTTTGTGAGAAAGGAAAATAAAAGCAAATTTTAATTTGTCTCTCATCCTAATTAACAGTGGGTTGCAATATAATTTGGAAAAAAAATATCTTTCAAAATAAAATACTCTTGAAAAATAAAATTATGTTAATAGGCTGGCAACAAATGAAAAGAAAATCCTGGACATCTACGTGCATTTTGGTTTAGGTGACATGATGCCCCATTAAGACCACAAGCAAACCATGCAATCATTTAAAATTCTCAAGGTTAATAAATATTTCAGCAGTATAATATTCTTGCTGATTTATGACATAAAAATTTACCTTTTATACATTAACTACTCTCAATTTCATTGACGAAACCCTTCAGTGAAGTTACAGGAATTATGATTGCAAAAGTCAACATTTGTGAGGCATGGCAGCCTGTTACTAGTTAAATCCTGTTTTTAAATTACAGGGGGGGATCATCTGCCTTGTTTCTTAGCTGCTGTGGAGGAACTGCTGTTGGAACACGAGCATTTTAGAGGATGGCAATTGCTCCTGCATACAGAATACATTTCCTGAACTCTGCATCTTGCAGAGGAACACAAGAAAGTAAAATGGGCATTTTACTGATACCTGCAAAGGCAGGGAGGTGTGCTCTTGTCAGGGGAATCATTTTTGTTCAGGTGATTGCTCACATAGAGATGAATTCCAGCAGGATCCCACATTCAGTGTCCTGGACTGAGCCCATGTTCAGATCTTTGTGAAAGGCCTAACTAGGATTGTTGTGGAATGATTCCTGTAAATTTGAATAGGGTCAACCCAAAGGGTTTTTTAGATCTAAATTTTTTTCCTCTTGGCTTTTTTCTTTTTCCCTTAGGAAAAATGACGGACTGGAGGCCTGAAACAATCAGGGACTAAAACTGACACTGAAGACTGACCAAATAGTAGCTCTTACAGCACTTCTCCCAAAAAGGTTAGTTTTTATAGCTATGAAATATTTTGGTCTTGATCCCAAGCTTGTTCACAGCACATCTAGCACTCAAACTTTACTTTCCTGGTAGCCATACCCTGTTGTAAGCTCACACAATTAGCAGTAATTATCAGTTTCAGATGATAATCTGGGTTTAGCAGTTGAGGTGCAGCTTCTTGAGGTGCCCATGTGTTCATCCTTAGGACAGTTTTTGAGCAGCCACTACGAGAGTGGGAAGAGGGGGGAAAGAAATGATGCTGACAGTGAGAGAGGAAGCTGAAGGAGCCATGGTGGAGGTGGGGAAGCTGAAAGAGAGGAGAACCACTTGCAGAGGAGCAGCCCGAGGCTGGAGCACTCCTCTGCTTGCTGCTGCTAGCAGAAAGAACCAGCGATGTCCAACATCCCTGATCCAGAAGGGGTTGCCATAGTAATGTGCTGGAGGAAGCCTGATATGCAGATTGGAGATGTGCTGTAGGATATAATCTATTAATGGTGAGCCATGAAAACAAACAAACTGAAAACCCAGGCATACCTCTCTCTGTGGATGCTCACGGGCTGCTGTGGCTGTGTTTATGCTGCCCTGCACCCGTGGCAGCAGAGGTGGTGAGGGAGGAGGCACAAGGAAGCAGCCCTGGGGGAACTCGCTGCTCTGCCTTGGCAGCACCAGGACCAGCCCAGTTTTCACTGCTGTCCCCTGCACTGGGCTTTCTGCCCCAGCCCATTATCCCCAGCCCATTATCCCCTGTTCCACTGAGGCTTTACCTTTGGAGGGCAGTGATGTCCCTCCTGGCCACGGAGCACTTTTCTTGCACCCTTTATCCCAATCAAATCCTCCAGTTTTCACAGGCTTTCTCACTTTTTCTAAATTCATTTTTCCTACTGATTGACTCCCTCTTTCCTCTCCAACTAATCTTGTTTCATTTTTTTCCCTTCACTGTGAGGAAGACATTGCCAAAACGTCACCTCTAATCTTGTTTCCCGTTTCTAGCATGTAATTTATTAATCCTTTCTCTCACTTTTTTTTCCCTTTTATTGAGCAGTCTTCATGCTAATACAGCTCAAGTTTTATTTTCAGATTGTCAAATAAATAATTTTCCAAGCTCTAAGAGTAGGGGAAAAATAAGAGCTTTGAAATAATGATCAACTGTCTTTTGCTTTTAGTTCTATGCAAATCACCTTATTCAGGGATAACATATCTGTCCCATACCAATTAAATTAATTATTGGATGGGGTACTTAAGAAGCTAAGGTAAAAAAAAATCCAGCCTTTGTCTGATTGATAAAGACCCACTACATAGAACCTTCACGTTGATATAATTCTGGTCTCACAAATATAATATTCCTCCCTCCATTCCTTACTCTGGGTTGTTGGGTGGCATTGGGAGAGGCTTTATCATTTTTTCCCTTTCTTACTTTGATTTCAGAATGAGTTTTCCTTGGCATCTTGCATTGCTACACTGATAATCTGGTTTTGGCTCCAGCGAACACTTATGCTGGACCTCTAAGTCAAAAGGAAAGAGAGAACTGCCATTCCTTTATTCGGCAGAGATGAATGTCCATTAAACACAAGCACAGTTTGGTCTTGCTGTCAGGCCTGCTGCAATATTATATTTACTGATAGATTTTTTACCATTGCTGACTTCAATGGGTGTCGCGGTGCGTATCTCTGGTCAGCCTGGCGTTCGGCTTGACCGCCCACCAGCTCTCATACGCCTTGACAGTGTCGTGTGTGGGTACTTGGCTCTGCAGCACCTTAGCCTATGCTGTCACGGCTGTGGTTTCAAAGAGGGGACTCTCAGAGACATCCGGGAACATAGGTTTTATTCGGGGGTTACAGGGGAAGCCCCTGACCCCAGGCCCAGTGCCTCAGGCAAGAGAGACCCCGAACCTGGGTTACAAGGGGGTTTTTATCCAAAGGAAGATGGGGGGGTGGATACAGATTACAAACCAATAAGACAACTCAAAGTAAATTGGGGAGGGGTCTCTGGGGGATCCACCAACCTCTGAAGGTCCCGGACTGCGCTGGACCTTGAAGATGATTGATGGACCAAGGGAGGAAAGCTACATTGCTAGGGTGGACAGAAGTTTTATCTCGGGGAAAACCAATGGGGAACGGTCTCTGGGCAGAGGCCGGGGTTGTCTTGGGAACTCTTATCAGGAGTCTGACCAGTGTCTCCCAAAGCAGGGGGCCCCCTTTACAGAGACTAGAAAAAACTACACTAAAATAACAATAATAACTATACTATACTTATCACTAAAACTTATCAAACAATTCCAGCATTCCTGCAAATGGGAAAAGGGCCTTTACTTCCCAATTTATGCACCATAATTTATGCACCATGCTGTCCTCTCAGAGCCTGAGACATTGTGTATGTTTCTCATTTTGTGGGCTGTGTCTGGGGACTCTTGGTCTTTTCATGGGAGGTGCTAATTTGCTAATTCGGCCGCAGGAGATCAGGAACCCCAGACCCCCAGAGTGGGTGAGGCTGGAGGGGCCAGGGCTGTCCTGGTGCCCCCTCCCTGCTCCAGCAGGGCCATCCCTGCACCCAGGGACACCCAGTGCCGAGTCCCCTCTCCCTGGGGCTCTCTCCAGGCTGAGCAGCCCCAGCCCCCTCAGCCTTTCCTGGGCACGGAGATGCTCCAGCCCTTCCCCAGCTCCAGGAGCTCCTGGCCCTGCTGTGCTGAGCATCCAGAGCTGCACAGAGCACCCAGAGGTGTCCCCAGGGCTGGGCACAGGGGCAGGATCCCTCCGGAGCCCTGCCAAGGCTCTTCCCCACGGCCCAGAGCACCCCTGGCATCTTTGGCCCCGGGACACTCTGCTGGCCCAGGGACAGCTCCGTGTGCCCCAGGACAGCTCCGTGTGACAGCTCCGTGTGCCCAGGACAGCTCCGTGTGCCCAGGGACAGCTCCGTGTTCCAGGGACAGCTCCGTGTGCCCCAGGACAGCTCCGTGTGCCCGCTCCGTGTGCCCAGGACAGCTCCGTGTGCCCGCTCCGTGTGCCCGGGACAGCTCCGTGTGCCCAGGACAGCTCCGTGTGCCCAGGGACAGCTCTGTGTGCTCAGGGACAGCTTCGTGTGCCAGCTCCGCTGCCCAGGACACTCTGCTGGCCCAGGGACAGCTCTGTGTGCACAGGGACAGCTCTTGTTGAACCCTGTTAACAGTTTGTGTTTCCTGATGTACCTCACTTGCATGGGTTTCACTGGACAGTGAGTCTCAGGAGGAATCCTGAACACCAATGGATTAGTCTGATCCAGAAGAGCCAGCTGGCTGATCTCTTGTCATCCAGCCTGGAGTATCTATTGTTTAGGAGACAGTTTCCAGGATTAAGGGTAAGATTAGAGGGAGAGTGTCACCTCCCAAATTGCCTGAAACAGCATGTTTTGGGGCAGGACTTCACCCCCAGCTGGTTAAGCCATAATAACATATTTCCATTTTGAATTTACATAAGCTAAAAAGGTTATTGTTTAAAAATAATACAGGGAGCAAACGTGAGCTAACATTTCCCTTACTCAAGCTAGTGCTTTGCTCACTAGACCCAGTCACTCACTTGTGCTCCTTCACTGAGTCAATGACCAGGTAAGCACTGAATGAACCAGCTGTGACAGGAGCCACAGAGGTGCAGTTTGGGGCTCAGTCAGCACTCAGGAGAAGAGCAGGGGAAGCTTCATGTTTTGTGTACCACCCGTTTATGGCAGACAGGGTCTTTGAATGATTCCTCCTTTGGCTGTGCATGTGACTGGTGAAATACCCAGCTTGTCCCTCCCAGCTCACAGTTTTGTGCCTCATTGCTTGGTGTCTGAAATATTTGGGCAAATGTTATCAAAAAGAATCTATTAAGGACTTCCTTATGAATCCTGCTGAATTCAGTTCCTGATGAATGCAGGGTTTAGTTTACAATTGTGTGGCTAAAATGCCATGGTCTTTTTATAGCTCTGCTGTAGTTGTCTAACAAGGCACAGGCCACATTTCACTCCTTGGAATTTGCAAGTGGCAGTGCCAGTTCATACCCAAGCCTGGTGGATCTGTCAGATCTTTGTCATTCCTGTGGGCTGGAAGCCTGAGTGCCCTGCTCAGAGCTGCAGCTTGCACTAGACAGCAGGGCTCTCAGGAGTTAAGCACTAATTATTGAAGTCTTTCTGCCTTCCCAAAGTAATTTGTGTTTTTCATCCCACATGTGGAGACATGCTGTGTGAAATCTGCAGACTCAACAGATTCTGCAGTAATTCCCCCTGGAGTATGACAGCACACATGGATCTGGGAGCTGACTGCAGATCATAGACATATGATGCGTTCAGATATGAACAGACAGGAATTTGTGGGCAGTGCTAGGGATATTCTCCTTTTGGAGCAAGGAATACTGCTACTTAAAGGAGACAGAAACATTCTCCAGTTCCAGAAAAATAAAATTAAAAAAACAAATCAAACCAAACCCAAACATCCCAACCTGATACATCTTCTGCTGCACTGCTGATATGTACCAGTAACCAAGAGCTCAAAAGATCACTACCAGTATCTGTTACCTCCTTGGAAGCATGATAGTGTTCTCTGCCAGTGTTTGTCAAGCTACCATGAGCTATATTCATATTCCATATGGATACATATTTTTTCTTTGTTTTCCTTTGACATTAATGCTCTGGCAGAGCATTCTAAGTAGTAAAGCAAGGAAATTAACTTACATTTTCTAGCTTGCTAAAGTAAATTAGCTACACTTTTGACTTTCTGTGGTTTCACTCTGAATGGGAGAAGCAATAAAAATGAAATAAGGCTAATCACTGTTGTTCTATGATTTTCTCTGTGGTGTGTTAAGAGGAGAAGAACCCATAACAAAAACTCATGAGTTCATATCTGCTTAAAACAGGTCTCTAATTATCTTCCATAATCGATCTCCCAGCTCTAGCAGGTGAACCAGGTAATTATCTTGTTTATACTGTAGGTGAGTCAAAAAAACGTTAGATAGCTTTCTCTGTATCTTTGAAAGATAATGCATTGTAACAAGTGTTCCCAATATGAATGAACCACTGTCATATCCCAAACCATCTGTCTCACACACAGCAATGAGAGATCTCATTTTATTCTTTGCTGCAAAGAGCTCCAGACATCAAAGACCTGTCCCTTTGACCGCTGTCCCAATCAAAGGATTTTACTTAGACAAGTCTTTACTTCCCATTACAATTTCAGTGGTGCAGAATATCAGGTGTTTCCTGGTATGAAGAGGAAGAATCCAGTCACCAGTGCTTCTTTTCAAGGGCCAAATCTTGTCACTGTTCACTTCCCATGGGCCTTTTGAGTAGCACAGAAACTCCAAACTCAACAGTTAATTAGGGTTAGTTACTTAGGGCCTGAGGCTTGAGAGACAGACTGTGGTGCACTATACAATGCATGGCTTTTATTCAATATAATGTGTCTACCTGTTCCCCTCCAGAAGGTGAAGTACAGATAAGTTGGCTCAATGCATGGTTAGGATTAAGTTGATGTAGAGAGAGCACTCTCTCAGTGTGTTTAATTGCTCACAGAAGAATCCCCGTCTGACATACTTTTGAGCCTTCTTTATTCTCCTGTTATTCAATCCGTGCTTTATTTACATAATACAGATATTTCTCTTTCTTGCAGGCCGTTTCATAGGAAACTCTACAAAGGAATAATCCTTTTTGACAACCTTTAAAGGGTCACAGTTGCATTTAAAGCCCATGACCAGTAGCACTATTAATGGTGTATTTACAAAGAGAGGACACACAGAGCAGTTCTTCCCAGGATAATGTGGAAGTGTTTAATCTCTTTTGTACTACAGAAGAGGCTTCTTGCTTGTGGTGAATGGCTGAAATATGAGACTACATGTTTTCCATAATCATTGAAACAATAATGTTCCAGCTTCTCCCCAAGCTAAAAATAATCCTGTCGTGTGCATGCCCCTTTCCCTCTTCGCCTTGATAACCGAATTCAAATTCCCATAAATAAGGTTCCTTTTTTTCATTTTTCATAGACTTGTCCCTAGCAAATTTAGTTTCAAGGTCTTTTATTTCTGTTTCTAAAGTAATTATCCTCTGGGCCTCTCCCTTTCTTCCTGGTATGATGCTAGACTAATTATTCTTCTCCTAATGAATGCCTGAAATGTATCCCATATGGTGGCATATGTGCCTTCAGATGGAAGCTTGGTTTGAATAAAATAAGAAAATTCTTCTCTTGGGGCTTTCTTAAATTTTTCATTCTGTAACAATGATGAGTGAAATCTCTGTCTTGGGGATAGATGCAGCCAACTTGCTTTCTATTACACACTGAGCTTTCTCTGAACTGGAGATTTCCATGTCTTTCTCTCTTGCAGTGGCCATCACAAGCTCTTTCTCCACACTGTCAAGAAGACTGCTTGAATGAGGCACTGCAACAGTACAACAGACCTGAAAGGTACTGTGTACTGTTTCTCTCACAGCTCTTTGTCCCCTTTCCCTAGTCCCACCCCATGCAATATCGACTGTAATTACCTACAGAAAACTGCAGACTTCAGAGGTCCTGCTCATGAACATGTACAAGGATTTGTATGAGTCCCACTTGTGGATAGGTACAAGGATATGTACAAGTCCTGCTCATGGATATGTACAAGCTTCTGTTGAGATCTGTGCAATGGAGAGGGTTTTCACTGACTCAGGTAAAAGTAGGATCCTGTGTACAACTTTCTGCAAGCACCTGTAAGTAAAACAAGTCACACTTGACCTCACATCAAACTAAAACATATGGGACATTTCAGCTCTGCCATCCAAACTGTCAGAAAACTCAGTCTTTCTATTGCCTAAAATCCATAGTTTTTCTATAGATTTTATGTTAATTCTCTCATGTTTTGTGTATGACTCAGTCTTTTATTTGTGGAAGTACTGGAGTGCTGTGTGCAGCTCTGGATGCTCAGCACAGCAGGGCAAGGAGCTCCTGGAGCTGGGGAAGGGCTGGAACATCTCCATGCCCAGGGAAGGCTGAGGGAGCTGGGGCTGCTCAGCCTGGAGAGGAGAGGAGCCCTCAGCCCTGGGTGCCATGGAATCACCAAGGCTGGAAGTTCAAGTTCAATCAAGTTGATCTAGTCTAGCCCCAACACACTGTGTCTGATTCCACCCAGCAACCCTGTAGTGAGTGAGAGTGCACCCTCTAACTCTGGGAGTGATGCAATGGCCTGGAGCAGCCTGACACAGGGCTTCTGCTACAGCTGCATGAAAAATAGGCCAAAATGGAAATATTTATAGACAAACGAAATTGAAATGCTCTTTTAAAAACCACTGATTCTGCACAAAGTTATTTTAGGAGTGTATCACTTGAATCATGCTAATGGCTTGGGAAAACACAATCATTTTATCTGCTGCGGGTATTTGTTCTCGCTTTCAGAAACACTGTGGGGAAACACTCCATTGATTTTTGTTGGAACATTTGATCCCAAGTTGATAAAGGACAGTAACTAATTCTGTCACTATTAATATTGAGCTCTGCTTGGATTCCAAAAACACCTTCAGCAACATGTGATTCTGTGAGCAGGGAGAATAGTAGAATAGGCAAAAATGCCTGATTTTTGGATGTGCTGGGAGGCCTTGTTTCTATTTTAATGGAGAGAGTGTTTGCCTCTGGGTGGTCTCAGCCTGAGCATAGTATCCATTTCATCCTATTCTGCAGAGAGTTTCCTTATACACTTGTGAAGATTTTTAGCAGCCCAAACCTGGGAGAGTCCCCAGTGATCTGTTCAATAGCTTGTGTCCTCTACCTGACTTTCAATCACTCACTACAAACAGCCAAGGGAACATAAACCACTTTAGGACATAATAATTTATCCTTTGCCAAACAGTTGGTTTCTTTTCTTTGCTGACTCAATGCAGTGACCATCCAGAATGCCTAATTCAGGGTTCAGCAGCAGCTTCTTGTTCAGCTTCCTTATTAAAATCCCAGAGTAATGTTCCATTAGTGCAATATTTGCATAGATAAACTCGATGAAAGACCAGAGGCCAACAGGGCAAGGGGAAGGGGTCATTTCTTATTCCCAACTCAGTACTGCTTGTTTTCCTACTGGACAGTGGTTCTGAACACCCTCTCTAAGAAGATGTGCTGCTGAAGGTAATAAATAACTGGGAAGCTGGGCAGCAGTAGCTTTTCTTAGAAAACCAAAGCGTTCAATGTTGGCTACTTAAAGTTAGGCCCCTACATTCATTGTTAAGTACCAAAACAAATTGCTGTGATGATGAAAAATTCCACTTAGCCACAAATCTAATTCTGCCAATGTGAGCTGTGAGTTCTCAGAGCTCTGTAGCAGCAGACCACTTTGATCTATGTAATCAGATTTGGCATTCTGTCTGTGCTCACATCTCCCCAGGAGCAGCGTTCCAGGACTCTTGCTCAGGCAATATCAAGTGCAGGACATTGTCATTTCCCTAACGAAAAGCAAAAACTTTCTGTCCTCTTCTCGAGTCATTTTTTCTTCATTCATTGAGCCCCAGAGACAGGAATGTCAGGAGTTTGCTGGATTTGGAGGACAGCTGCAAAATCAGCAATACCAATGCCCTTCATAGCACCAGCTGTGACCCCACATTCTTGGGCCCAGAATCAGGGAACTGATGGCATTCCAAGCCCATGTAGATGTCTGGTGGGATCTACAGGATTACTGGAGCAGGATATAAGCAGGATTACATTCCACAGGAATGAATCACCTCACCTGCTCTACCCAGTCTGAAAATGCTGTGGGGGCAAGAATCAGTACCTGCTATTTATTCCTTTGAATGTGATATTGCAGGAGTAATTTTCAAAAACAAATCAAGTTTTCTTGAAAATCAGTTACCAGTTTATCCACCCTCAGGAACCCACATTAGTTACTTAAATTTCTTTCTGTGGAATTGGCATAATCTTTCTGCTCGATAGAAAATTCCAAATTTATTTCTTAGCCCTTGAGCAGCATCTATCTGCATCACTATGTACCTAAATCCCTTTATGAATCTTGATTTTTGTACTTTCTATCACACAAAAACAACAGGCTACCTGCTGGGGTTTCTTTGCCTACTACAGGTGTGGAAGGACCCTGAGGGACAATTTAACCATCAGCCTCAAATAAAACTCTAACATAAGATGATAAAGGAAAGAGAAAAAACATTCATGTGCTGAGTGTTACAAACCCAGGAAGAGAATGAAATTGAGAGGCTCCTCCTGTGGACCAATCCCACTTTTAACAGCAGTCTGAGGCAGTGACAAGTTTAATGGTTGGACTGGATGATGTTAAAGGTCTCCCCCAACCTAAATAATTCTATGATTCTATAATTAGACTATACTAATAAGTCTGCAATGTCATGGGCTTTTTCACAGCTCTGTACCTACGAAAGAGCCTTTCCTTTCATGCAACTGTTTATCTGCTGTGTGTTGGCACCTGGTAAGAAGCATGACAAGACAATAAATCCAAAAAAGCAAAGAAATTTGGAGAGCTCCAAGCAGTACTCTCAAGTATCCCTGAAGATTTTGTCTGACACTTTATATTTAAAAATTATCCCAGAACACCCCCACGAAAAAAAGAATCTATTTTACTTGTTTAACAAAATGGAGTATTGATTTGCCAAAGCCTAAACAAAGCAGCCTACATGATTCATTGATCATGAATTTGGGCTCAGTCCATATGATCATTAACTTCTTTGTCAGATGCATTAATTTATTTATAAGCTTTGTTTATGGCAGGCCCTTTTCACTGGCTGATTTCAAAATAACAAAACCCAAATGCCTTCTTTACCTTCCATGTCCCTGAATACAGAAGACAAAAGAGGCTGTGTTATAACCTCAAAGATTTAATGAGCCTTGTGAAGAATCCAGGAACTCTGGAGGTTTTCATATCAGTCCAAGCTCCAGTACTATTTTGGAACTGTACTTCATGAGCATAACATTCCCCAAAGAAAGCAACCCCTTGTGCTGCTATGTGGGGGATCTACCCAAATCTGAGAACACCAGTAGTCAAACTAAGAGGAGCTCCATATATTTGTGTAGGATTTTCAGGAAATGCTGGTTCTGTGACACAAAGCTACTTTTTTAATGGGCCATCACTGCAATAAAATATATTGGTTGGAAAGTTCTGATAGTCAGGTTAAAGGATTTCAAACCAGGATCTGGTTAAAATCTATGGCTTAATAACAAATCAAAACCTTTTAGCTTTTCCTTGGTACATCCTCTGATTTAAAGTAAGTAAAGCAACAGGAAGCAAAACAGTTCTGGATTCTGGTGTTTTGAACACTAGTACTGCTTTAAATTCCAGACTTAGCTGTATAGCTTAGTAGGAAGGAGACATCTACAATGAAAAATGAGTCCTCATAATCAATATCTGAGGATTTGCTGCACTCCATTAATCTGGTATCAAGAAGTAACACTGCAGTCATGAAGTAGTTCTAGGGTGTGATCTTACACTGAGTCAGGCAGGCTGTGGTAACAGACAGGGCTCAGCACCTGCCCAGAACACAGGGAAGCCCTTGGAGGCAGCTGGATAAGCTCTGCTGCCTTTCCCTCAGGTGCTGGGGTATGTCCTTAACATCCCAGGGGCTGGATGTTCCCTCCTCACCTTGTTGGAATTCCTCGGCAAGCCTATCTCTTTAGCAGCTGTCAACCTCTGAGCATCAGCAAAGGAAATGCTGGGGAAGGAAGATGAAACAGTCTGTGCTGTTTGTGGTCTGGCTTAAAGAAAGAATAAAGTAGTTCTACTCTCAGTAATTCATGTGGGTGGAGTCTCATTTGCATGCTGAATGGGCTACAATGGAAACTACAGCATGCAGCCAGCCTTTGGGAGCCTGGGAATGGCTGAGCAGGTGGAATTGTATCTTCCTGGGTTTCTACGAGTTCTTGCAAAGGCAGTTATGGAAATCCCTCCCTATGAGTCAGGATGTTTCTGAATAAATAGCATAAAGTACATCTAAAGCAGGAAATACAGGTCTCATCCAGAATGGTGAGGACAGAAGTTCCATCCACAAAAAGGAGAGGATTTTGGATTACACACCAAGTCTGTAGAAGCTACACAGGCATGGTGATATGGACAGAGAGTCGAGTACATCAATGTCTATATACTTGGAGAAATTATCTTTATCCTGACCTAACTTTGTAGGGTTACTTGAGCAAAACCCCCAAATAAGAAGAGAGTTGAATGCACCTCCATAGGGGGCAGCCACCTGAAACCTCCGTGATGCATCCTCTCAGAAAATTATGGGTCCCACTCTTAAAACTGGTGAATTTGGAAACATGCTGAACCCAAGCATTCTTTACGAGAGACAGTTACCTCTGATGTAAGTGCTGATTTTGTGCCAACGATGGAACAGAAAACAGAATCACACCTTGCCTGAGGCACAGTCCTCACACAGTCTGTTCTATCATCAATACAAATCACAAACCTCTTCTGCACTGAGATCTCATTACAAACATTTTTATGCTCTACAATTCATTTGATTAGACTTTCCTTCTTAAGTTTAAACTATTTGCATTTGGACAGAGACAGTCATGTATTGTGGGCCATAAAAAATGAGCCATCATTTATACGAGCAGTGTATTCTCTGCACACACAAAATGCGCACACCAAAAACTGCTTAAGCTGGCTCAGAGAACAGAAAAAATAAATCAAAATATTTGCTTAATATTAATGTTATATATATGTATATATACATTTTTCTGTTAACAACATATTTTCACAATGCTTTCTTTCTGTAAAAGATTGAGTATGTGCCTCAAGAAATAGACTTTAAATAGATGCACCATAGCTGGCTACAATGGGTAATTTCATTTAGGCACAGAATTACAAAGTAGCCATTTTTAACTTCCACTGGATTGCACATTTACTGAAACCTCAATAAATTCATCATTTGGCTGAGTCATGTTGAGAATTGTTTTAAATAAATCTATGTGAAAATTAAATTTAAGTTGAAAAGCAGCAGGAAAAAGATGTATAGTAAGTACTTCATTTGTTGTAATAGGACTATTTGGAAGGAATACAAATGCACTTCAGATTGTAAAGAGCATAATTATTTTTCTCCAGAAGCTGAATGAAATAGAGCAGCCTCTGCCTATATAATATTTGATACAAATTATCTTTACTATCATAAAATTCAAGTTGAGTTTTGAAAATTTAACTTTTTCTTGGTTTACAGGAAATTTCCAAATGAGTTCTACATTGCTTTTATTCAAGTGGCCAAAAAAGCCATAGGAGTTGTCTAAACTGGTTGGACATGTAGTTCAGCTTCCTTTGGCAGTGGGCACTAACAGATGCTTTGCAGACATTTCAAAAACCCATTTTCTGCTTAAATCAGGACGGAGACGATGGCAAAGGATGGGACACGGAGGGCATGGACGAAACCCAAACCTGAAAGGAACTTAAAGGGGTCACCCTGTCCCCAGTATTCCACAGAGAGGGGAAATTACATTCTACCCCAACAGCGAATCTTGGCTTTGGGGTCTCTTCCCTTCCTCTCATTTCTAACAAAACTGCAAATGTGCACGTTATCCATGTGATGCCTAATCCCTTCCAAATGCCATATGGAGTTGGTGTATTGGAAATGACTGAAAGAGATCCGGAGTGCCACAGAATTATTTATTGCTCATAGGTGATTGCTGGGATTCTGAGACACTTTGTATGGCTTGGATTTGGTGGGCAATACCAGCAGGAATGAGGATATTGTTCCAGACAGCCATCCATCAAGTGGCACTTAGGAGCTGTTAAGAAGCCATGTCAGAACTGTTAGATTTAATGACTCCAACCTCCTTTTCCAGACAGCCTACCAAACTTGCTGTGACAAGAAATAATTAAGGACTCACCCCTAAAAAAAAAAAAAAAAAAAAAAAATCACCAAAACAACCCACAAGCAGCAACAGAAATGATGCAGGTACCAAGGCCTGGCTAGCTCAGAGGACAGGGTGCTGTGCCAGGAGTGGGGAACATCCATGGTGTGGGGTTTGACCAAGGGCTGAACATTTAGAGCTGCTGCTCTGCAGTGCAGAGTCTGCCAGACACCTCAGGGGTCAGGTACAGGAGAAGGAGGAGGCTCTCTGTAGAAGGTTCCAGCAGGAAATTTTATTGGAGCTGAAGGGGTCATGAACAGAAGAGCCCCAAGCACTGCTGTGCATGGGTTTAAAAACTGAAGCAATTCTGGGGGTGGATACAAACCATAAACCAATGGGGGAGCATCAGGGGATGGGTGAGGAGGGTCACAGCACTGGCCTGGAGCCAATTACAGCAGGTGGGGGAAAGACAGGACACAGGTCCCAGTGGAGTGTCGAGGATAAAGAGCCCCCAGGAATGGGGGGGGAACATTGAAGGATTGGCTCAAGGCAGGAGTGACAAGGAAAGGACCAGAACAAGGGGCAAGGCAACAATGATTGACAAGGAAGGGACAAGAACAAGGGGTGGGATAACAATGATTAACATGGAAGGGTACTAGAGCAAAGGGAGGGGGGATTACCATGATGTATATAGGGAAGGGACTAGAGCAAACGGAGGGGGATTACCATGATGTATATAGGGAAGGGACTAGAGCAAAGGGAGGGGGATTACCATGATGTATATAGGGAAGGGACTAGAGCAAAGGGAGGGGGATTACCATAATGTATATAGGGAAGGGACTAGAGCAAAGGGAGGGGGATTACCATGATGTATATAGGGAAGGGACTAGAGCAAAGGGAGGGGATTACCATATGTATATAGGGAAGGGACTAGAGCAAAGGGAGGGGGATTACCATGATGTATATAGGGAAGGGACTAGAGCAAAGGGAGGGGTTGCCATAAAAGGTAGCTTAGGGGAGGATACAGCTTTCAGGGATAAACCAGTTTGGGGGTACACATGGGGGAACACCAGAACAAACCATCGACATTAAAATCATTGACAATAAATTAACAGAATAAAAAAATACAAGCCACAGCGCCAAGTGAAGCAGGAGGTTTTTTGCCACAGAGAGGGGAGACATTGCTGCCCAGCAGAGGAGAGCAGGAGCATTTGGGGCTCGCAGCCCTGGGCACACGGGCATGTGTTTTGAGATGGAGTGCTCAAAACGAGTGCCTGGAGCCCTGCCTGGGGCTCGGTGCCAGCCCTGGCCCAGGGCACAGTGTCCTCACCTGCCTCTGGGCTCCCCTGGCCATGTCTGCCACCAGGAACCAAGCAATGAGCACAGGCTACCTGAGTCTGCTGCCCTAGCTTAATCCAGCTACTCCCTCTCCGCCTAAGCCAGCATTTTGAAACCTTCCCCCCAAGTTTCTGTCCTTTTCTGTTTTCTTTTTTTCTCTTTAAAGATGTATGCCCACAGTCAAATGCCAAGCAAAGAATACTTTTCTTCTAAAAATGTTATTCTGGCACTGACCTTCCTTCATGCATAGAATTTTTTGGGGGTGTTCAACCTCCAGGGAAAGAGTGATTGATATCTTGCATGTCATAGCCCAGGGCCTGGTCTAAAAATGAAAAAACCTGAAAATTCCCCTCGAAGGAGCCCTACAAGCCTGGAATATGCACTGGACGAGGGAGATAGAGATGCAGTTGTTTAACCAAGACACTTCATCATGAATGACAATGGACAGTTACACTGGGCAGTGATAAACTCTTGGCTTCTGTGGGTTTGAAACAAGCAGCCCTTGTCACCATTAGGAAGCTTAAACAAGAATTTTTGATTTGTTGTGTCTGTGTCACCCATAATTTTGTACACTCCCATCATCTTCACTTTCCTGTCTCACAATTGTTATTTACCCTTTCCGAGACAGTTCTGGTCTCTGTTGTGTGAGTGGATGATGCTATTTCTCTGGTTTGATGCAGCATTAATTAAGTACTCTGAGTACTTTCCTTAAGAGAGACAACACTAAACTCTTTAGAGACTTTGCCTAAAAATAAAATCGTGCCAAAGAAACTGCAAGCATTAAATGCCTACTTTATAAATAAGTAACTGCCTTTGGAAAGGAAACAAATGCAAATTCTAGTCAGTGTGCTTGAAAGTGGTGACAAGGAGAAGTGCCAACATCTTGGCTCCTGTTGCTGCTTTATTGTCACAAATTGTTAGTTACATTTGAAAATTATGGATCTCTCTCATTGTGAAAGTTGTGTCTGCCAGTTGGTGCCTGTACACTAGAGTGGCTTTACCCAATTAGCAGGGTTTCCCATGCAGGACCCGGACTAGCTGTGCACGAATCCTGCCGGCAGCTGCGGCTCCGCGCGGCGCTGCGCGGGCTGCAGCGGCGCTGCGCGGGAGCGCGGGCGAGGCGCGGCTGCGGCTCCTGGCCTGGGACACGTCACCTGCCCCGGCACGGCTCACCTGCCCTGAGACATGTCACCTGCCCTGGGACATCTCACCTGTGCCTCCGCCCAGGTCCCTGTGGCACCTGCCTGGCACGGCTCACCTGCCCTGGGACATCTCACCTGTGCCTCCGCTCGCGTCTCTGCGGCACCTGCCCTGGGACATGTCACCTGTGCCTCCGCCCGTGTTCCTCCGGCGCCTGCCCTGGCACGGCTCACCTGCCTGGCACGGCTCACCTGTGCCTCCGCACAGGTCCCTGCGGCACCTGCCCTGGGATATCTCACCTGCCCTGGGACATCTCACCTGCCCCGCACGGTCACCTGCTGGCACGGCTCACCTGCCCCGGCACGGCTCACCTTGGCTCTGCCCGTGTCCCTGCGGCTCCTGCCTGGCACGGCTCACCTGCCCCGGCACGGCTCACCTGCGTGGCACGGCTCACCTGTGCCTCCGCCCGTGTCCCTGCGGCTCCTGCCCTGGCACGGCACACACGCTGTGCGGAAGGCAGAAGGGGATTCTTAACCCCAGTGCGCTCGGGAAACGAACCAGGTCACAGGAACAGAACCATTTAAGTGCTACTTGGAATCTTCATCACGGGCCATCTCCAGCTGTTTGCATCTCTCTCCTGGCACTCGACCGAGCCAGCCTCGCTCCCCCCGGGCGGTGAGACTCACCCCGAGCTGCTCGAGGCACTGGGATGGTGGCAGGGCCATCAGGAAACGGCTGTAAGGGAAAAACACCCCAGCGGCTGAAGAGGTTGGATTCATGTAGGAATTCAAAGCAAAAGAGTGGGGAAAGAGCTCCTGAGAAAACAGGAGCCCAGCTGCAGCTCCTCGTGTGCCTGAACCGAGCAGCGCGTTCCCGGCTTCGGGCAAAGCGAGCCGAGCCAAGCCTGCCGTCGGTACCGTCCCCGCTCCTTTCGGTGGACAGAGATTCCGGCACTTTCTTTTAGCAAAGGTGAGTAGAGGTGCAGCTGTGAAAAACGAGGTTCACTTTCCTGGTAAAATTTAAGAGGTTTAATAAAAGACAATAAAGACAAGACCATAAAGCAAAAGTATACGGCCGGCCGGGTGTCTGGCCTTCAGCCAAGAGCACACCTGACAATCTCAGGAACACTTCTGGAAATGCACCAACGTGTTGTATATTCATAAACCCTCTTGCATAATTAAAAAATTTATATATATTAATATATTTTTAATTCCTGTGAGTCCCCCCAAAACTGCCCCTCTTCATTCCATTTGTGGTTCATCTGTCACAGATTCTTTGATAATGGTAGGTCCATCAATTCCTTCCCTGGGATTCTGGTGTCCCTGCCATCATCTTCATCAGACAGGAGAATCCAAGAATGTGAAGAATTTCCTGATTACCAGTCTCTGAGTTAGTTACAAAAATCTTTTTACATTACCACGTTATAGCCCCCCCCCCAAAAAAATACTACTATTTCTAAGTTCTGTTAATAGCAGAAATAAAAGAAATTATATCAATGCGGCAGAGTTTTTCAACATTATACATATAGCATTCATTTTTATATTTGCGAAAAGCCAACTTTATAATATGCATTTATAACACAGCATTTCCAACCGAGTCACAATGTACAGATCACACTGGACTTCAACTCAAAATTATTATGAAATAATATGTAGTGATGGACTAAAAAGTATGGACCATGTACCATGAATTATCTGCTGTTTTTATAAGTAGGTGGACAAAAAGTAATAATGCCGAAAATAAAGAAAAAAATAACTTTCCCCTAGTAGTAGTTAGCAAGTCACACCTTTTCCTTTCCTTTAAATGGTAGGCAGTGTTTGCAGGTAATTTTTTTTTCTCCAGCAGGCAGTGAAAATGATGAGGTCTTTATAGAGAAAACCAAAGTTGCTGCAGCCTTCCTAATCAGTGTTTTGATGGTCTACAGATCGTGGCAGGCACTGCTTTATTAATTGGTCCCAAGTTAACAAAGGCAGCATTGTTAATAGAGACATTTCAATAACAGTAATTGCTGGGAAAATGCTGAATTTCTTTATAGCCATCACTATCTTTTTAATGGCTTGAGGAGCATCCAAATATATCTAAATTATGTTGAAAAATGTGATGAACTTTATTTTACTTGATCTTAATGACTACAAGGCCATCATGTTCCAAATATAACAAATAAATATGATAAAGACTGATTTTTTAATATTTTGCCTTTAATTAATTTATCAATGGATACAATATGATGTAAGTCCTATCCTGTAATGATCATCTTAGTGCTAAGTAGTATGAAATGTTATGTCTACTTTGAAATCATGTATTTTTTGTTGTGTGCGTCTCTTCAAAATTCCTTTTTTTTTCTTTAAAAGTATTTCTATCTTATTCTGATACTTGAGTTTGTAAAAACTGCTAAGAATAACTTTTCCTAAAAAGTAAATGCAATAGAAAAACTGTTTTCATGGGATTGAACATAAAATTTGAGAAAAAAAATATCTTGATTTAAATCTTGATATAAAATCTTAATTGTGTTAGATATGATCCAATTAAGGTTTTTCTGGGAGGAGTGTAAAGGTTTTTCTGCTCCAAACACTCCTCTTTCCTACTTACCTAAACTGTGTTTTAATTTTTTTCCTCTGGAATGTTTTTTGTGATTAAGATCCCAGACCAAGCCATTCATTATTCATCTGCCTGGAGGAACTGATGCTCTGGATGCAAGCTGAGCTCCTCTCTTTAAACAGATCCTAAGGGTTCTGTGCTTTTCCCTATTGCTCACTGCCATTAGCTGTGAGTGGCACAGTCACTGCTAGCTCTCACGTGCCCACATGTCGCTTGGTGTAGTCCAAAGTGGGCTCTAAACCAGCACTGATGTTTGTCCCTCTCCAGCCGCCCTGCAGGTCCCTCCTGCAGGGAGAATCTGAGCTGACACAGTTCTGCTTTTCATCCACAAAAATCAGTTCTGTGTCCTAAACACCCTGAAGGAGGCTGGGCTGGATGCTTTGTGTCACTGAGTTTTGCTCGGGCAGCTAAGGTTGCCCCCTCTCTGCTCCCTCCACGCCAGCACCAGTGGCAGCAGAATATCAGAAAGGCTCTCGTGGGAAATTCTGAATCAAGGCAAACCTGCAAACCCTGGTGTTGTCCCTGAAAATCAGCCTTCTGATTTGTTTTAGTATAGTAGAGTCAGTTCTCATGAATTGTAAGATAAACAAGAATCATGTTTACATTCCTTTATAAAAGATATCAACTGATGGACTTCTCAAGTGACCAGTGAAGATGGAGAGGTGGGAACTTCTCTGTCCAATCTCTGATCACTGTCCAGTTATATATACAAGGTCAACAATAAACAGGAGACTTCCTTTCTTCTTCTCTGCCTGAACACCTGTGTGTGTGTTACTGTGTGTTTCTATCTGTGTCACAGTAACACCCTGGCACCCAGCATTCCAGAAGAATTGATTTGACCAGGATAAACTGTAAGCTGAGTAACATTTCAGCATCAAGGATGCTCTTTCCTCCTGTAAATGCTCATATCTTTAAGGATATCAGATAAACAGGCGGTTCTGAATGCATTTCATTCGGGAATAACAGAAAACAAAGCATATTTAATCACAGACTTCAGCAAAACCATGAGAACCTACATTTCTTGGACACTTGCAAATCTTTGTGGTGGTCAGACACTGCCAACAAAACCTAAAATATCAGAGATCTCACGTTGTGCTCTTTCATACACAACATGAATCAAAGGGTCCGTGGGTCCACAGGAATTTTAAAAGCACCTTTGCATTATGTAAGAAATTAGTGCTCTGGATGGGAACACTCCCCAACTTCTGTGGGAAAGGACAGCAGTGATCTGTGCTTTAACCCACAGGTAATGGAGTTTAATAAATTACTTCCAGTCAGCTGAGCTGCTGTGATAGAAGAAATCATGTGTGTGCTCCAGCCTGCCCTCCTCCCCTTGTAAAATGAGCTCTGAAATTTTCTCTGAGTCGTATTAGATCACAGGCACAGAACTTCTTAGACCAATGCAGTTTAATCAAAAAATCATAAAATTATGGGGTGGTTTGTGCTGGAAGGAGCCTTGAAGTTCACCCATCCCACCCATCCCTGGCAGGGCCCCTGCCCTGTGCCAGGGGCTCCCAGCCCCAGTGTCCAGCCTGGCCTTGGGCACTGCCAGGGATCCAGGGGCAGCCCCAGCTGCTCTGGGCACCCTGTGCCAGGGCTGCCCACCCTGCCAGGGAACAATTCCTGCCCAGGATCCCCCCAGCCCTGCCCTGGGGCACTGCCAGCCCCTCCCTGGCTCCTGCCCCTCCAGCCCTTGCCCATTGTCTCTCTCCAGCTTTCCTGCAGCTCCTCCAGGCCCTGCCAGGCCACCCTGAGCTGCCCCCAGAGCTTCTCCTGCCCAGGTGAGCACTGCCAGCTGTGCCAGCCTCTCCTGCCAGCAGAGCTGCTCCAGCCCTGGGCTCATCCTGAGCCTCCCCTGGGCTCTGCCAGCAGCTCCAGCTCCCTGCTGGCCTGGATGGATCCCGGGGATCCCGGAGCCCAACCCCGGCACTGGGCCTGGATGGATCCCAGAGCCCGGCCCGGCACTGGGCCTGGATGGATCCCGGGATCCCGGAGCCTAGCCCGGCACTGGGCCTGGATGGATCCCGGGGATCCCGGCCCCGGCACTGGGCCCGGATGGATCCCGGGATCCCGGGATCCCGGAGCCCGGCCCCGGCACTGGGCCTGCTCGAACCTCAGCACATTCCCAGGGCACTCCTGGATCTTGTCCCGCTCCCTCGGCAGTGTCCCTGCCCCTCGGCTCTGTCACCTGCAAACCTGCCAAGGGTGCAATTCCACCCCTTCATTTAAGTCATTAAATGTACCAGGTCATTATTTAAGTCATTAAATAACCCCGGTCCCAGTACCAGGTCTGACCCCACTCCTTGTGCTGGAAATCTGTCTTACTTATTTCGGAAACCCACTTTCCCCTCAACATAAGTAAATCCTAGCTACCCTTAAAGAAACTTTCAAGTTTTCCAAAGCTATAAATGCTGTTGTTCTCAGTTTATTCAAATTAATGTGAGGCAGCTTGGCACATTTAAGGGGAATAAAATGAGGTTGGAGCTTTGAGCTCTGATACACTTGACATACTTTGCTATGATAGGGAGGTTTTGCTTCACAGAAGTTTAATTGCCCCTCATGCAACAGTGAGGATAGACTTTCCAGGTCAAGGTCAAGGCTCACAGGTGGCAAATAAAGAGCCTTTCTCTGAATTAGTTCTTGCCCTAAAGACAATCAAATGTATTTCCAGAGTCCACGTGGGATTGCTACTTGCAAAGACCAGATGCTATTTTCTCCATTATTACTAAAGAACAAAACTCTTCCAGCACAAAGTGCTCATTTTTAATTTCATGAGAACTTTAAAATTTCATGAGAACTTTAAAATGTGGGAATAGAAGAATGCAGGAGTGATAATCAGTGGTAACTCCTTATATCCAGTTTGCAGAACACAGCCAAGTGCAGGAGGTCTCTTTGGAATTAATTCCCATGTTTTAGGGAATCCGGACCTACATTTTTTCTACTTCCTAACTGTAGGATTAGAATGTAAAGGAGTGCATCTGCTTCCAAATTCATATATCATGCAAAGTAAACATCTTCCCTTAAACACTGAAGGAGAGCACTTCTGCCCGTGCTCACAGAGACGTGCGGGGCGCAGCACACCGTGGTGATGAAGCACTCTCCACAAAGCCTGATAAGCATTTAAATTTGAATTTCAGTTCCCTGGATAGAAGAAGCTGTGATCTGAAGTACCCTATCTCTTCAGTGAGCAGTTTAGCTGCTGAGGTAAATGAGGGTAGAAGACGAAACATCTCCATTTCAACCATCTGTCTCAAAGAAGGAAATGTTCCTTATTTTTTTCAAAAGAAACCATCAGTGAAGATTAGCATATCTCCCTAGCTTAAATCTGCAGAAGGAGGTGGCATTTCAGATATTCCTGATCCTTCAGGTTTCCAAATGAGTGTGTCATTAAATGACCCTCTCTCCATGCCTTTGCACTCCAGCTCTTTATTCCCACAACAAAAGCTCCAAAGAAAAAGAAGAAAAAAAAAAATCTTGAGATCTCCTTGCTCAAAATTCTTGACGAAAAAAATGTTAATGCTGACCAATGCTAGTGGGGAATATGGGCAGGTGTCTGGGAAGGAGGCAGCTCGGAGGCCTCTGCACACGATGTACCAGCTACTGCTGATAGAAGCGCAGACATTCTGGCTGATTCAGGAGGAAAGTTCATTTTCCATACAGGATTAAATTCTACAATTGCATAAATTTTAATGTTCTCTGCACCTGCACAGGGACCTAGTCTCAGGGTCTCTGTATATGAAATTACCCACAGAAGTCTATGTAACATATTTATTCATAATATTTCCTTTTGCACGGAAAATTTATATGAACACTTGAGAGCAAATAGTATTTTTTTCCTTTCCTCAATATGATTCCCTAAAATATCATCATTCACAATGTTAACTATTTATTATATTTGTGTGAGAGATTGTATCATCATTGTCACAGAACAAAAACATCAACAAAAGTAATTGCACGACCTTGAAATAAACACACAATTGCTGTTTTCTCATGTCCCTTAGTGTCACTCACTGTTCATTCTGCGCAGAGAGAAATAAAAGGGAATTGTGAACATCCAACACAATCTTACTGAAAAAGGCTGTGTTAATTAAAAAAAAAAAAAAAAAAAAAAGGAAAACGTCATGTAAATCTATAAGAACTGGAATTTTGTCTGGATTTGACAAAAGATCTTTTTGAAAGATCCAAGAGAATATCTGCTTCCTAAGCACGCTCACTGCAACTGGATTAGAGATGGAAGAAGCATTTCAGTTTAAACCATATCTGAGGCACGTTGTGTTGAACTCTGCAAGATGATCTAATCATTTACTAGTCATGCTTTGTGTCTGGTTAACGATGAAAAGTTTTAACAGCTTATAATTAAAAGACAAAAATTTAGTTAATGTTGATAGTTTCATGACACCATAAGATCTTTGTCTATTGAAGACACATCTGGAAGTTGCTCTGGAGAGTGTGACATGTGAGGGGCTGAGGGAGCCGGGCAGGGGCACAGGGAGCCGGGCAGGGGCAGAGGGAGCCGGGCAGCGGCTGAGGGAGCCGGCAGGGGCACAGGGAGCCGGGCAGGGGCACAGGGAGCCGGGCAGGGCACAGGGAGCCGGCAGGGCACAGGGAGCCGGGCAGGGGCTGGGGGAGCCGGGCAGGGGCACAGGGAGCCGGGCAGGGGCACAGGGAGCCGGGCAGGGGCACAGGGAGCCGGGCAGGGGCTGAGGGAGCCGGGCAGGGGCACAGGGAGCCGGGCAGGGCACAGGGAGCCGGGCAGGGGCACAGGGAGCCGGGCAGGGGCACAGGGAGCCGGGCAGGGGCTCAGGGAGCCGGGCAGGGGCTCAGGGAGCCGGGCAGGGGCTGGGGAGCCGGGCAGGGGCACAGGGAGCCGGGCAGGGGCACAGGGAGCCGGGCAGGGGCTGAGGGAGCCGGGCAGGGGCACAGGGAGCCGGGCAGGGGCTCAGGGAGCCGGGCAGGGGCACAGGGAGCCGGGCAGGGGCTCAGGGAGCCGGGCAGGGGCACAGGAAGCCGGGCAGGGGCTCAGGGAGCCGGGCAGGGGCACAGGGAGCCGGGTCAGGGGCACAGGGAGCCGGGCAGGGGCTCAGGGAGCCGGCAGGGCTCAGGAGCCGGCAGGGGCTCAGCCTGGAGCACAGGAGGCTCAGGGGGCCCTGCTGGCTCTGCACAGCTCCTGCCAGGAGGGCACAGCCGGGGGGCTCTGGGCACAGGCACAGGCACAGGAGCAGAGGGAACGGCCTCAGGCTGGGCCAGGGCAGGCTCAGGGGGCACCTGAGCAGGAATTTGCCCATGGCAAGGGTGGGCAGCCTTGGCAGGGGCTGCCCAGGCAGGGGTGCAGTGCCCATCCCTGGGCTGTGCCAGGAAGGGCTGGAGGTGGCACCCAGAGCTCTGGGCTGGGCACAGGGTGGGCACAGCTGGGGCTGGGTGGGCTGGGAGGGTTTCTCCAAACTCAGTGTTTCTGTGAATATTCAGTGGAATCTCAATAACTTTCTGTAATGGTTGGCAGATTCATAGAAAATTTGAATTCCAAATTTTACTGAGGAAAAGCTTGGGATACCAAGCTACAGCTTGGCAGACTGATACCTCTTTTCGCCTTTCTGCCATTGTCTCCCTGTTCAGATAATCTGAATTGGATTTTGTGTGCGAGAGTTTCAGCCATGATGATCATTATTGACATATGCTGTGAAAGCATTGAAGTCTGTCCTGGGCTGTATTCTGAGGGGAGGGTGAGCAGAACAGACTTTCTGTGTGCATGTTCACAGGATTATGCAAAATGATATTAGCAGAATTCATCTCGGTGTTACTGAAAATGCTGTACAGCAGCTCCTGGAATCCTCAAACCAGAGCAGATGTCATAACGCCAAGCCCTCATCCCAGCAGAGCACAACATTAAAAAAATTGTTACTTTTGGTTTTAATTTACTACTCTATGGATGAGAGAAGTCCCATCTGCTTACTTTATATTTAAATGAAAACATAAATGCTGCCCTTTGCTGACATTAGGCTAGATATTACAGAGAGATAGAGACCCCAAGCAGCTAAAATTTACATTTAACAAATATGTTTTCTTACATGCAACCATCTGCATGATAAAAGCAATGAATAAGTTTGCAGAGCTAGTGTAAACAGGATTCAAAGTGTGACCCATTTTTGTGCCACCCTGGGAATAAGAATTACAGAATTTTAGGAAAGCTGGAACCGTAATTCCTCCCATGGGAGAAGTTTGGTCACAGAGGATAAAGGGAAAATCAATTGCTGGAAAGATTAGATCTGAAGACAGTACTGATTCAGCCCAGCTAAAAGCACACAGCTTTTGAAGGGCTTCTCAGGACTTCAGAACCACCTCTAAAATCTTAAGCCTGTCTCTGATCCTGTGTCAGTGGGAGTTCTGGTTTCACAACCCACTGTTGTAAAAGAGTGGCTCAACACAACAGAAAAATGAGGAGATGTGCTCTGTTCAGTTTGAAAGGGAAAAGGAAAAGATGGTGGGGATATTAGAATGTTCTTTCCCTCAGAAGCTCAATCCTTTGATGGATGAAAATAAAAATCAGCATGTCAGAATAGTTGTCTGGGATTACTATTAATGAAAGCATTCACTTTTTTTCTATGGGGAACTAGTCCAGCATGGACAGTTTTAATAACATGCTAATCACTTCTTAAACTTTTCAGCAAAAGGTGCCTACATCTCAAAGAATAGAATTTCAGACAACAATTTGATTTTTGCTTCTCCCCCCTCCCCAGAGCTCCCTTTCCAATAGTTTCCAATTCATGGCTTCAAGCCTACAACCTCTTCCAGGTCAAGCCTGGTGAGATTTGGGGTCAGAACTGGCACTAGTGGCAAATTCTGCCCGAGCAGGAGTTTCAGGGATTCAGTTGCTGTTGCCCCTTACAGAAACATGGATGGTTTCAGTGTTCTGTTTTCAGTGACACTTGCCAGGATGAACAGTGACAAGGTCAATGAGATCCCAGCAAGAGGAAGGACCTGTTGGTAAAGGAGGATGGTCTCCTGAAAGTAGAGCTCTCTAAATATGCTTTACTGCTCGGGCTAGAACAAGGAAACTTGGGAATTCAGGAGACTTCACACAATTCCAAAGCATTCAAGTGATATCTCACTATGGAAAAAAATGAACAAATCATTTCTTCAACCTCTAACAGAACTTCTACAATCTTTCCCACATGTATGAAATACTAAATTACATAGAGAACACAGAAAAGCAGAAAACAGTGAATGAACTTACTATTCGTTCAGCCTGGGCAGAAGGAGAAGAGAATTATTCTCTTTCTTCACATAGCTAAGGGAAAGGTATGGGCTGATGCCTGTTCAAGGTAAAGATAAACATTGTTTAAAACAAAAAGTGCTCAAGAGGTTCTTGTTCAGGTTTTTTCTGTCTTTTCAGAGAGGGAGAGCATCACTGACTGTCACAGGGGTTTACCAGCCACAACCCAAATTATCTTTTTTGTCTTTAGCAGGGGTTCAGGAATTTGCAACATAACCTCTGGCCATTACTAGTTCCAGCTGGGTTTTCTCAACTTTTTGATTCAGCAAAATGAATAGAGATTCTGCTATTTACCTTCTGGGCATATTGTGAAAATTAAATCCCTGATGTCCTTGTAGATGGACAGAACTGTAACAGCTGATTATTAATATCCTTAGATTCAGCAAATATTCACAGACTCCCTTTCATGGAGCTATAGATTTCAAGGCCAGGAGGGCCTTGATCTTGTCTCTGATTAGCTCAATTAGTCTGCTTCCTTTAATACCATTTTCAGACCTTTTAATTGCAGTTATAAATTGTTGTGAAACACAAGGGTGAGGGATGCTTATGGAAGTATTGTAAAATAACCTGCATTAGCATACATGCATGCATTTTAATATGTATTTATGCATATATGGGCAGACAGTGAAATCACCAGGTTACTGGTTTACCAACAAATTAGTGAAATCACTAGTATTTTTTTTGTTGGATTGATAGGCTGCAATGCAAGATGAAGAATAAAGGAGTTGGCAGAACTCTTCTCTCCCAAATCCTTTCGCTTTCCATTTCCTTTGTCCTTGGAGAGTGTCATAATGCAGCTCTGTGCATTTACAGCTAGACTTTGCCAGATGTCTACTTCTTGCACATATTTGGAAGAAGCTAAGCTTAATTTAATTGTGCCCCAATTCAAGAGAGTATCCCTATGCTGGCAAGTTGATTAAGCATGGTGGTAATTCTAATTATCTCCTTATCTCTCACTGGAGTGCAGTTAGTGGAGCAGATGAAGTTAACCCCATGGATAAATACCCTTTTAAACCTGGGGCCTGAGACAAGAAGGATAAAGCTTTCTTTCCAGCATCAAAAATTAGCCTTTACAGTCTGAAGCCATTTCTTCTCCACTTCTCTGTCCATCTGTGGATCACTCAAGAGACCCTGACATTACACTTGAATCACCTTTATTTCAGGTTGTTTTCCCCCCTGGTAGTTTTGCTCTTGCCTATGATTCATTACTATCTTTTACCCATGACAATGAAGTTAGCTGCCCATGCTTTTCTTTAGTTTTGGGGGTTTTTCCCTTTTTTTTCCAGCTGTTCCACTCTCCTCATGACTAATTCTTTCATGTGGGTTCAAAAGAAATGGCACAAGGCCAGCATTTAAGGATGCAAGTTAGTGCACTGAAGATCTGAGGAGTTGTAGTGTTGGCTTTCCAGGTCGCAATCACAGTGAAATCGAGGAGACTCACAGGGTTCACTTTTCATTTAATAGTCAAACACATTAAGTTATTATTTTCAAGCACTGCATTTAAGTGCATTTAGTTTTCTTTCTGAAAATACCCTGTCAGAAGCCTGTAGGAGGAACAGCAGCATAATTTAAACGTCACTTTCCTTCCCACTCCTGAGTTTCATACCCAGTCATTCTATTCCAGTGACACAGCTCACGTCTCCACTAACTTGTTTCTGGCCATTTGGCCCTGTTTTCAGCTGGGTGTGCACAGCAGCTTGAGTGCACTTTTGTATACTTAATTATCTGGGTTTTAATTAACACAGAAGAGCAATAGCTTGGAGAGAAGAACAGAAAGGGATTCCATAAATGAGAAGGTCATTCACTACACTAAGGCAGAAGGTCCTCCCAGGAACAGAACTGTAACATCCCAGCATGCAGCATCTGAACTTTTCCTCTGTTTTATGAATATCCAGCCATTTGCAGACTTTCTGTGCATTTCAGATCATTAATAAACACAACAGGATGCCCGCCTGCCTGCCTTATAAATACTCACCCTCAGCATTTGGCTGCAGAAATGTTCAGCTTGCCCTGGCTCTCCAACCTACCTGAGAACAGTTCCATTTGAGACAGTACAAAACCAGCCCCATTTCTAAACACATATCTGTGCATATATTTAAAGTCCCTCACATGCTGAGGGACAGAAAGTTGGCTGTGCATGGCCAGCAGCATAATCCTGACTCATTTTCTTGTAAGGATATCAAAAAGACACAAGAAAGCTCTGTTTGTTCATGTCCAGGAACAGGTACAGTTTTTAGGAGAGCAAAACACTGTGCACACATTTGCAGGGCTTGAAGCTGCTCATTCCACCCCAAAATGTGTACAAAATTGTTCACTTTATCCAGCCTATAACTCAAGCATACTGTTGCTGTTTTATATAACACACAACACGTACTCTTGTGATTTTTTCTCAAGGCTGCAAAAATGATTCTTTTATTAGGGATCGTTTCCCCTTATATACAATTTTACACAGACTAATGTGATTGGTGAAAGAAAGGCAAACTTCTTCACCCACATTGGTCAAACCAGAGGGACATCAAGAGAAACCCCTCCTCCCAGAAGGGATGAATAACATAGACACCGTTACAAAAACATCCCACCGTGTTTACCACACTTTATTGGAAAAGAACACCAGAAAGCCAAAACATCAGGTCTGAAAACAGACTTCAGCATACCTAGGGTGACACAGCCTCTGCTTAAACAACAAAAGGGAACAGCACATCCCAGCTGTGAGTGCTTCCTCAAACAGCAGTTTAGGACAGAATATAATTGCTGACAGCAAAACGCCACCCTTGGGAGCAAGCTTACAACCCTGTCCAGCACTGAAACTGTCATGTGAATTTCCTGAATCCCTCCGTTTTGCATGTCATTTGCAGAAAACTACCTCCAGTTACAGCAAGACAAAAGCAGATGGCCAGAGGCTGCACAGGGCTGCGAGAGATTGTTCTGGTTATTGATTCTTCATCACAATATCTGCAGCCCTCGAGATCCAACATCAGGGTCCTGGCCAGGCCAAATCTTGCTTCACATGTAAGAGCTGCTGAGTTTACATCTTAAGGGAATATTGATCTACAACAAATAATCTTTTTTTTTTTTTTCTTTGTTTGTTTGTTTGTTTCAAGCAAGCTGAAACTCCAGAGAGAAGGCAGCAAAACCCTTAGCCAGTGCTTATGAAAAACATCAGAATAAAATAGTACCACTTTGGAAATTTGCAAAGCGAATCCAAACCTTGACAGCAAATGTAATATGGAGATGAAGAATGCAATATATATATCTATATGGCACCTCTTCTTAACTGAGCTTGAGCAATGTCTGGCACAACTAACCCCTTAAAATATCACTGCTGTTTATTTGTTTACAAAGGATCTAAGAGGCTGGAAATGAAAGGGGAGATGCTAAAGGATAAACCCACTCAAAATCATCTTCCCCTTTTGCTGGTAAAGAATTGGGAACAGGTGTTGCCAGCCTGTTACTGGTGCTATCAGCCAGCATCAAAAGCAGTTGGCAATGCTCTCATCATGCAGAAATTCCAATCAGATTTCTCAGTATATTCTAATTACTGCAGTGACACTTGTTGTGGGCCTAAATGACTACCTCATCACAGCAGACAGGTCTGCCTTCTATTTAGGTTTATTGGCTCTTAAATCTCTGCCTCCTCTAATTGCTTATCTAGCTTAGCAAACACATGTAGAAGTCCACATTCACTCACCCCCTGCTGTAACCCCCTGCACATAAGGGCTGTGCTGCCATCTCTGCAATTCACTGTGGTTGTGTCCAGCCCAGCTTCACCCCAAGAAAGCAAACTTGCTCCCCCTTTCTGCACAAACTCTGCCTTTGCCAAGGGATTTGTGCAGATAATGGCTTGTTCTGCTGGCTGTGCTGGTGGTACCCACACCAGGGACTTGGCAGGGTCTCTGTCACACAAGTGGCACTTTCTAAGCCCCTGATTCTTCGCTGTCATAGTCAATATGAAAAATAAAGTCTTTCATATAAAACATCTAAGGGTTTTCATATAAAACATCTAAGGCTTGCACATACTTTTCCACCCCAAAGGGCTTAATTTCATTCATACCTACCAAAGCAGCTGGCAATTACCCTGCACAGACAGTGCCAGGAGCCAGCTGTGGCACCATTAATTGATGCGTGTTCCTTCACTCAGAAACACAGAACGTATCACTTATTTCCCTGATCTGGACCTGGTTCAAATAAGCTGGAGATCAATACAAACTTCTCTTTTGATTTCAGCAGATATTGGATCATATCCCTGAAATACATATTAATCCTACTGAAAAACAAGCATTTATATACAGCAAGGTATGCATAAAAGCAAACAGCATTCTGCTTTCACGAGCAGCTTGGTCAAGATGAGTAAATGAATAAATGAATAAACGATGAAAAGTGGGAGTATGTTGCGGTAATTTCCATCCCTCATTTTGCTGTGCCCTAGTTGGCTTTTACTCCAAGTATTTTAATCTTTTGCTGATCAGGCCATGGATTACCTTTCCAAATGAATCCCCGTGTACCTGTGTGCTCACGTGGTCCCATCGGTGCAGAACTGCTCAGTGCAGTTCTCAACACAAACATCCTTTTCACGCTCTCAGCCTGAAACCTGGGAGCTTTCCCTGCTGCATGGCCACGAGAGAAATCTGATGCTCTGGTAGACATCGTGCCTCAAGCTTCAGCTAATCCAAGTTTCATGCAATTCCCCTGCATACTGATTTTGTACAGACTCAGTTAAATGCTGGGAGTGTGAAGCTAAGACTCAATATACCTTGAAAGTTACCATAAAGTCGCTATGAAATTATGAAAGTTCCAGAAGTGCAGTTGTGCATCAAGTAAAAAACAGACACCAGGCTAAAAAAAAAACCTTTTCAAAAAATCTGAGAGCAAGGGGATCATTGATTTTTGTCCTCTGTAAGAAGAGCACTCTGCCAGAGTATGAAACCTCGGGCTGCAAATTCCCGTAGCTTATACATGAGGTTGACTATAAGCAAATGTAAATGTTGAATCATTGTCATCAGCCAAGCTGAGAAAACTGAAAAAAAAGGAGAAAGCAAGCAGCATAAAAGATTTATAAATATTTTTCACAAATATAAGTGACCATTATTATTATTATTATTATTATGCTTAGAGTGAAAAGAATTGTTCCCACACTAATTTTAAAGTTTACTTTATTCCTTTAGTCAATTTTCTGTCATCTAATTAAGCATTTAGACTTTTTTTAAAAAAGAAGCTGTTAAGTTCTGCATTCTTCCATGTTCCTAGACATAAAATAAATTTACAGTCATCACATGTGACCACTTCTCATGGAAAAGAACTTCTGTTTTTGGCCACAGATGGAGAAAGCATTAATTGCCTAATGATAATTGACACAGTTAAATGAATGTGTCCCTTTTCTCTCTCTTCATTCTCAATACAAACTGTTCTGTCACAATATTTAAAATATTTTCTGCTCATGGTACCCATTGTGGCATTGAGTGAACTCTCTTTGTATGAATACTTTTCTAAATGCTCAGCTCCTGTCTTTCATCTCATGCTGACTAAATGACAGCCCCAGCATTAATATTGCAGTGGAGCTCATGGGCCAAAGATTTTTTATGAGATATAAGTTGAAAGGAATTCAGGCCACAGTTTGTGTAAAAACCACAAACATATAGAAACATCTGATGTACCCCCAGCTCCTGTGCCCCGGGACCACGTAACAGTGAGTACAAAAGGGAGCAGTAACCCAGATAATTACTACTGCTAATTGACATAGGGGAGCAGGGAAGAAACAAATTATAAGTTGAAGAAGAGTCACTAAATTTGGGCTGGAGACCCCTTGGTTAGTAATAACAACTGTGATGATCATCGCTTCATTTCTGGTTTATTTTGGATTGTTAGGATTTTTCTTCAGCGCCAATTTTTTTTTATTTATTTATGTCTTGGTTTGAAGGACAGGTGTGTGCTGAGGAAGGCAGGAGCCTCCCTTGGAATGGAGAATGGAAACCCCCTCCCTCTGAGTTATTGCAATTCTGAATTCAGGGGCTCTCAGGCACAGCTATGGGGATAGCAATAGCAGTTCTTTATGAGGAGAACTCCAGTAAGAGTGCAGCAATAGCAGCAGCAAGGCCAGTGGCAGAGTCCGAATCCCCCCTGCCCCTGTGGGTCAGGGTGTTGGCAGCAGAGCCATTCCAGGGGCTGCAGCCTCCTGCAGGGGCAGCTGTGGCTCTGCTGGAGCAGGGATCCTGCAGCAAGGGGCACATTGCCTGGGCAGGGCCAGTGGAGCTGTGGCTGGGCCTGCTCTCCCTCTGGGAATGCAGTGGCAAGGCTGAGTGCAGTGTGGCCAGGGGCAGAGGGGCTGCAGGCAGGAATGCTTGGCTCCTGGCCTGGCTGCAGCCTCTGCCAGGGGCTGGGCTCAGTTTATCAGCCCTGCAGGGACACTCAGTGGCCCAGGAGCAGAGAGAGCTCCTGCAGGGAGGATGGGTGCTGGCAGAGAGAAAGAAAACTGCCCCAGCTGCTTTGGCACAGCTGCCCCTGAGCAGAGGATGAGCACAGCCCCAGCCCAGCCCCAGTTTGAGCAGCTGCTGACACAATCCATGCTGCTGGGCACAGCTGGCACTGCAGCACAGGACAATTTATCACAATGGCCAAGCACCCATAGCTCCTGTTGTGGAAAGTGCTGTGAATACACTGCAGAAGAGGGACCCAGCCTGGCTGCATCCAGCTGTGCCAACACCACCCCAGCCCTGGCCCCTCTGCTGCTGGCAGGGAGCACCAGCCCGGGGAGCAGAGGGAGCTCCAGCAGAGCCCTTGGTCTGGATGGTAGCTGGCCAGAACCACAGCATGGCTTTTGGATCACACTACCCAATAAGTGAGGTAAAAAACTCTAACTGCCAACTAGGATTTTGCACCAAACCTCTGCCAACCAAGAATAAGATTAAGTTAAAAAATTAGTGTTATCAAACATGTAACAGTTTGGAAGAGAGACAAGTTTCTGTAGCAGAAGTAAGACTACACTTCTGTCTATTATCAGCTTATTTTTAGATGTCCAGACTGAATTGAATTGAAGCTGTCTAAGCTCTCAAAGTAAAGAATTCAGAGGAGGCTTTTTATAGATTCATACACAAAAGCACAATTGCTCCCCTGAAGCAGGATTTTAATTTTATTTATTTATTTATTCATTTTCACTTTTAGACTTTACCCCGCTCTTTAGATGATCGCAGGCTGGTTTCTCTTCGATTGTTCCTCGGTTTGATGCTGCCTCTCCATTGAAGGCTGGGCTCTGGGGTTGGCCAGCATGGAGTGCTGCTGTTGTGCACTGGGGTAGGCTGGGCTCCCTGCTGGAGAACAGCCCTGGCACTGCACACACTTCTCCAAAACACAGACACGTGTACATGCACACACAGTAGCCCAAAAAACCAAAAGAAATACTTCTTTCAGCACATAAAGGAGTGATGTCTATAAAATTACCATGTTGCACGAGAGGCCAGTTGTTTCAATGACTGCATTCGATGAGGTGCAAACAGGTTTCTCCTCTTCATACAAGTACTTTTCATTTGCAGCTTTAGCATTACTCTTTTTTAAATTATTATTATAATTTTACTTCTCTTTTGGCAACTTCAACAACTGGTGTTTTTTTGTTCTTATTTTTTTCTTAAAGTTGACAATGTTTTATACACATCGCAGCTTTTATATGATTGTATAATGCTTTCACTTTCTAATTTATTTTGTTACCTGTGTGGATAAAATGAATAGTGAATGCTGTTTTATTCATAAACTTTATTAAGCCTTTGGAGAAATTTCAATGTGCTCATATGGAGAGGCAACATAAATGTATCCAGTGTATCATGACAAAGAAATTACAATTCTAAGCTCGAAATAAGTGACATTCCAGAAAAAGCAGAGGGAACAACATTTAAGGAGTTAATGATGAACCACTTGTCTTCATTCTCAAGTCCTTTAATCCTGCTATTGTGCAGTTTTCACACAGTGCTAAATTGAATTACTGCATCATTTTTCACAATTTCTTTGTGCAGTTGACCCAGTTTATAGCAGGTTTGGAAGCATTATCATTGCTTAAGGTTCAAAGATGCTGCTGTGTATTGCATTACAAGTCAATCAGTGCAGAAGGATTTTGATGTAATTTTGCTTTTGGATATAGAGGAACAGATATCCAAATGAAGGCTGGTATTTCATTTTATAATAACAATGTCACACAAGGCAGTGTGCCTTTTTTATACTCATTTTATTATATTTCTTTGTGCTTCTCCTAGTAAAGTGAATTCTCAAGTTTATGTCTTCCAATGTTTTGATTAACTTACACAAGAGGAAAATTGAAAAAAGCTGCAATGTTTAGATTTTTACTGGTGTGTAGCAGAGGATGTATTTAGGTGGATACCACTGAAAGAAAGAGCCTAAAATGAATGCAGAGTTTTTCAACATTGTGCCACTTCCAGAACGCTCCAGGTGAGAAGTTTTTTGTCAGAAATGTTCCTGCTCTGAGGGGCAGGGTTTCCTACAGGTGTTTTAGCACATAAACACGGTGCTCAGCTTAAATGCACTCTAAGAAATGTGTTTTACATCAAGCATTTCCTTCTCTCAAGGTCATTCTTTATGCTTCAGGTGTTAATTTGTGTTGTTCTTCAAGTATTCCTATTATTGATAGTAGAGCCCTTGGTATATGTTATATTGAAATATTGCTAATGTATGAACTGTAACATTAAATTTTTAATCTAATCAATCAAGTGGCATGCATATGCAGTAGATGCTTGGCTTTTACTAAGATTAATTACCATGTGCTGGGAAGGGAAGTGTGTGAGGTGAAATATTGCATGCACACAGACACACGCACAGAGGAGCAGAGAAAAGAAAGTGAATTGTGCAAAGGGATGAGCTCTGTAATAAGTTAATGACTACTTCTGTCATTCAAAACATATGCATAGCCTTTAAGACAACACAAAACAAAGATTAAACGCATGTTAAATCAACTATCTATTAAAGCATTTAGAGCTTTTCTCCAGATTCTATATGGAAATTATGCAATCTGTTGCAAAACTAAACACTTGTCTCCCAGATGGTGCTCAGAGTCTGTCTGAGCAAACACCCCTTCCATGCTCTGTGTAACAACTTGTGCATATTTTTTGTTCCCTGTGCTCGATTTTATCGTTTGAGGACATTTGCAGTGAGCAGGCTGGGTAGACACGACCATGTTTGCATTGCAAAAGGCAGTGGTGCTTCGTTTATCCCCCTGACTGCAGCCACGCAGCAGCAGACACTTCATCATGGACAGTGGCACTTCCCTGCCTGGAAGGGGCAAATTTGTTGTGCTTCCTGTTGATACCAGTCTGGGCTCTAATTCTCACAGGGCATTGACAGCTGCCCATTAAATAATAATAGCTAATTGTTTGAGATTTTTTAACTGTGCTGCAAAGTTAAGCTTCTGTGAACATTTTTTGAGGGAGTGTTTTACCATGCCAAATACCAGTTGGGATTGAGGTGAAAATAAGATTAAAGCAGCACTAATACTTTTATAATGTTATCAAAAGGTACATTATTCATGCACTAGACACAGGGATTACCCTTCTGGCTGCGAGTGTGGAATAGCAAAAAACCTGTGAAAAGACGCGACAGCACAAGACAATCCCCTGCAACTGAGGAGGCTGCTGTTCAGCATTTTTTGTTCTTGACACCTCTTTAGAATTTCCTCTGCCTTGTTTTCTACTTGGGCAACGGAGACAACAGCAGCTCTCTGTTTCACAAGAGGGAAGGTGAGCCTGTTGCTGTGAGTGAATCACTCAAATACCTGGTAGGGCACTAGATAAGTACCTGAGCTTAACAAACCTTCCTTCAGAGGAGAAGACCCATCTGATTATCATTTCTAAGCAGCTTCTCCAATCTTAGCCTGCAGACACACCAAAGTGGTCTCCTTTGGAGATTTAGTCATCCATCTTGTTTACAAAACCGAAAGACAAAGGAATATTCACTTAGTAGCATTAGATGTCCGTGTTTTAAAAAGCAAAAGTACTCATGGGTGTAAACTGAATATAAAACTTAAGCAATGAGAGAACTTGAAACATATTTCCCTGATGAAGTGCTCTGCAATGTCTTTCTCTTCCTTGTTCATTGTTTTAGCTCCTGTCATAGAAGAACCCATTGTGTTAAGTGAAAGAACTAAAAAAACTGAATTGAAATAATATCATTTTAGTTCATTTCTGAAACTTTTTAATAGAGAAGTGATTGTCTACATTAATCAGCATAACTTTTGTTAAATCCATCGGGTTTTAGAGACACTTTAATATTGCTTCCATATTTTGGAAGGATGAAAATGTTGAAGTTCAAAAGACGGGTGCATAAAAATTAGATATATAATACAGCAAAACTGCAGGGGAAGAATTCAGCTGGCAAGTCCTTCAGAGCACAATTTGTCATGCCTTCAAAATGCCAAGAGAGACACCCAGCACGCCAGGGAGTAAAACTCCATGAGATACCTCAGAGCAGGATCAGTCTGAACGCTGGATCAGGGCTGCAGTCAGACCCAGTTGTCAGCAGGGAGGGTTATCCCACAGCCTCTCTGCACAACCTGTTCTCGATTACCCCTCTGCTCTGGGGGAGACTTTCCTGGGTTGCTATTCCTCCTGATGCCTCTGGGATTTGTTGTTTATTGTACATTTTGAGAAGAACATGGATCCGTCTTCTCTACAGCTCTCCCTTAAGTAGCTGAAGGCAGAGGTTAGTCCAGACTCAGCCATCTCCTCTCCACAATGAACAAGCAGCTTCCCTCCAGGGTCTGTCCCTGCCTGTCCCAGTCTGTCCCAGTCTGTCCCAGTCTGTCCCAGTGTGCAGGGCAGGGCAGAGCAGGGAGGGCAGGGCAGGAAGGGCAGGGAGGGGGCACCACGGCAGCCCTGGCCCCTCCAGCCTCACCCACCCTGGGGTTCTGGGGTTCCTGCTCTCCTTAAACATCAGGTGCCTCAGTCCCCAGACCACGCTGTGACTTTATCCTAGACTTGCTGCACTGTCCTCTCTCTTGTCCATGGGCTGCAAGAACAGACAAGGTTCTGCCTGTGGTGCTCCACTTGTGCCAGGCAGAAAAGGGTCAGCTCTTCCCTGGCTGCTCCCTCCTCAGCAGCCCTGTGCTCCAGGCACAGCCAGCTGCCACTGCTACCACCATGCCATGGTCACCAGGGCTGCAGTTCCTTTCCAGAGCTGCTTCCTGGTCTGTCAGCCCCTTGCCTGTATCACCAGTTCTTCCAAGATCATAATTATTTTTTTTCTCACTTCAGGTTTTTTGTCCACTCTCATGGGGTGCCACCTCTCTGTGTGACTCTGCCCCAGAGTTCCAAATAACCTGGTCCAGCCAGTCTGTGCCAGCCATGGCTGGGGCTGTTTCCATGCCTCTGCTCCAGTTGCTCTTAAAACCAGTGAGAGTGTCAGCCCCAGTCCCAGTCTCCAGCACACATCACTTGGAACAGAGCTCTGTACCACTGCCCCTTTGAGCCTGTCCTGTCCAGTTCATATCTGCTCCCTTTGGCTCCAGAGGCACTAAAGGATGATTTCTGGTTGGGGGCTGTGTTCACAGCACCCAGGGCTCTGCTCTGAGCCACAGGTACTTGCACAGGCTGCACACTGTGGCTCTGGGGAATCCCTGCTCACTGATGCCAGCCACATTCCTGTGCCTGGAATTGCTTTCCAGGATGCCTTTCTCAGGACTGAATGGAGGCTTTAGGGGCAGAATTTCCTAAGACCCTTCTCACCTCTTTTGAAGACAAGCATGGATTTTCTATTCCCTGCTTGCAGCACCTTTCCAAAGATGAGCTCAGCCTTCCAATGACATCAGTGTCTTTGGGTGCATCTTGCCCAGCACCGTGGACTTTAAACGAGGCTGGACAAGGCTCTGAGCACCCTCTTTTGTTGATGCTGCTTTGAGGGAAGCAGGCCAGGCCAGAGGCTCCAGAAGCTCCCTTCAGGCTCAACTGTTCTATGATTCTCTCTAAATGTCCAGATTATTTAAGCACTTCCCAAATTTCTATTAAATCCACACCATGCTTGTGTAAGTATATTTTGCATTGCAAAGCAGATTGTCCAGTTTCTTGAATAGCACAGTCTAACACTCCATAATCTGTTCAATATGATATGCCTGTTCTAAATTTATGAAGCTGTAAACCAATTTCCTCTACTAATAAACACCTCTGTTTTCATTCCTATTTATCCTCCCTTTAAAATTACTACACTCCCTTGTTTTCTTTCTCTTGTCCTTGTCCTTCCCATCTTGTAAGACAGGAAAAAGAGATGGGGGCAGGGGAGACAGAGAAAGAATAACCATCACAACAACAAAAAAACAAACCCCAAACCCAAAACCCATCAGCTCATAAAAAAAAAAAAAAAAAAAAAAAAAAAAAAAAAAAAAAAAGAATCTTGGTGAGAATCCAAGATCAACAGACCAGCAAGCCCACTCATTGTTCTTTATCGTTTTGGCTCTCTTCCAGTCCCTCTAGGTTTCTCTCTCTTTCCAAACTGCTTTCTGCATTCTCACATATGTTATAGAAAGTACAATGATTTCTGAGAAGTACTTTAAATTATAACAGCTTGATCTGAAAAAGAAGTTGTCCAGTCTGTAAAGGAGATGAGGGGATCTCGTTGCTCTGGCTCTCCTTATGAGTATGAACTCTTAATCTTAGCAGAAGATCCATATATGCATAGTATCACTGAAGGAGAAATGCATATAATTAGTGGGCAAAATTATCTGTAAAACTGTTTGCGTTTGGAATTGCTCTGTCAGCACAATAAATATTTCAAATCCAGCACACACCAGACCTGCCAGCATCTTTACAGTGAGCACAAAAATTCAACTTTGCATTTTGTCACAAAAATGATCCATTTTTCCAATGCAGCAGAAAAACAGGAGGGTGATGGTATAAAAAGGCAATGAAGTGACTGATTCTATCTATGGTTTTAATAGATTTTTACCGAATGTAATAAATTTTGAAAATTACTGATAGGATCTGCAGAGTTACTAGAATACTTCAACCCCTCTGATCTATGTGGCTGCAGGTTGGAAACAAGTTCATAACTTAAGAGCTTAAACCATAAAACCTTAATTAATTTAATCATTATAGGAATAACTCTCCCAGGTTAAAACAAAAAGGCCAAACTCTATCTTTGATGGCCAATCATGCCCTTTGCACTGTGCTCTGTATCCTGCAGGAACAGCGTGCTCCAAGGCTCGGCACAGGCTGAGCTCTGCCAGGGCTGCCTTCCCTGATGCTGCATGTGCCATGAGCTGGCAGGGACACACCAGGACACCTCCAAGGGGAAGCTGCAGCCAGTCTGCACCTCCTCAGGGCCACTGGTCCTGCTGGAGTGCAGGGATTTCACAGGGGACATTTTCAGAGGTGAGAGCAGCACAGGAGCATACTCTCCCTGCAGGGGACCAGCCCTGGCTGCTGCTGCTGCTGCTGCTTCCCATCTTGCTGGCCCCTTCCCACAGAATCCCAGCCAGGCTTTGTGCAAATCACACTGCAGAGCTGGGAAAGGACCCAGGTAGAGACTTGAGTGTCGTTGTCACAACTGTAAGCAACCAATAAATGCAGGTTGGGACTGCTGGGGAACCAGGTGCTGCTGCATCCAGGGGGTTTCCTCAAAAGGTGAGAACAGCAGCAGACTTGGTGGTGGTGGGTGAGCTGCCTCCCAGTACCATTGCTTGGGAGTCCTTTATATTTGGATTATCCAGAGGCACTCATTGAGTTTTCGGTCTGGGATTAGTCCCTGAGACAATGCAGACATGCACTAGGGCATGAAGGTATAGATAGAATCATGGATTTTTCAAGACTGCTCTTTTCCTTTCTTTTTAGTGCTTATGCTGAAGTGAACTGGTTATTTAAACATGTCAAAGGTTTGACGTTGGCACAAGGCCAGTGCCCCTATAACGATATACTGTCCCTGGTATCTTTTGTGAGATGTGACCAAAAACAGAGCAAAATAGTGTCTAATTTAGAAAGCAAAAGGAAAAAAACTTTATTACTTATAATAGGCAAAGAAGACACATACAGAAGAACATGGAAACTTTAAAAAAACACTCTTCCTCCCCCCCCCACCAGTTCTCAACTTAACAAAACAAACTGAAAATTCCCCATCACGTTACCACTTTTTAGATAATTAATCTTCAGTCTATTACCACCCTTCCGATAATCAGTACTCAGCTCGTTGAGGAGAGATAGGAGTCCTTCTTGCACCACATCGTGGCCTCTTCCTCCATGTCCAGTGCTCTCACCACTGTGCATGGACCAGAGCTGCTTCTAGGGTTTCTCTTTTTAAAGATGCTTTGGTTAGTTCCAAGAAACGACAGCCTCTCAAATTTTGGGGACACTTCTCATCTCTGTTCACACTACTGTCCACTCTTGGCTCCAAGCCAATGCCTCTCCCCAGATACAGTTTCTATGTTATAGAAAAAAATGAGTCCGTCCATGGCTATACAAAAGAGTCCAGCCAAAGCCACTCCATCATCTCCTCCCACCTAGGATTCTTTTCAGCGTTCTCTGACAATCTTCTACTTACACAAACTTTCATCATCTTTGCTCAGTTCTTTCTATCTGTCTTCTTCAAATTCAGGAGGATTAGCATTTATAAAGTTTCCATCATTTACAAAAAGGGTTAAAATCTTGGGCTTTGTTTTCCCAGAACTCTCACGGTATCTTTGCTGCTGGGCACTCTTCTCACGCCACCACCCCCCCATACTCCTTCGGCCGTGCTGTCTAGTTGTTGATATCAAATTTCAAGTGACGGAGATCACACACACGGTTTCTCAGTCTCCCTCCGGGGGGGGGGAAGGGGGGGAGGGAAAGGGAAAAGAAGGCTGTCTGCCACCCTTCCATCCTACAGGATTTTCCTCTCCCCCTCTGTGCCCGAGGTTCCGGCCCTACCTCGCCCAGGCCGCATGGCTTCCCCTCCCCGCCCAGCCAGCCGCTGGGCAGGGGAGATCCCTCCGTCCTCAGGGACCGGAACCAAGAGAGAGCTTTCCAGGGAGCCCTCTGCTTTTAACCCCTTGTGTTCTCAGAGGCGGATCCTTGTCCTCAGTGGCCACACCAGGTGCTAGTCTTTAAACCTGAGCACTCATTGGTTTGACCACTGAAGTTCAGAAAAAACTCATTTTTTTCCAAACTACGACAAAACAAGAAATAGCCAAGAGGTTACCTAATGTTTAAAGAGAGATGGAAATGTGTGTGTTAAAAAATATTTGAAAAAAATCTAAATATTCAAACTTTTCTGGGTATTGTACTTCAAATTATTTAACATTTCTTTTCTTATTGATAACATCATTCAGACATGTAAATATGAGAGATAAGCCCTGTTTGTTCTCAAATGTGTTAAAAGATATGCATCTTTCGTTGAAGAGGGAATGTTGTTATCAAACCCTGAGTGCAAATCCAGAGACTGTGAATGGGGGAAAAAGAACCCAAAATCGTGCAGAAGCTGACAGAGGCTGATTTAGACCAGTTCCAAGCAGAGACAAACCAAGTCACCCGAGTGTAGAACTGTGAGAGCTGAATAAATGAGTAATGTGTAAAGGTTCTCTATACCCCAGCTACCCCCCATGTTTCCTCTTTTAGCAGTTTTGTATCCAGAGTGCAGAAAGCTTTCAGGGAGGCATCTAATTAAACTCTCACTTTGACTCTTAATTTTCATTGCTTTTACTGCCTCCCCAATATCAACAACAATCAGAGAATGCTGCTCATTTGACTTTCAGAGCAGGGCTGGGAACGTGAAGGTTTGGGGTGCAGCCTGCCTTTCAGTGGCAGAAATTGTTGTCACCATTATTAATGATGACATTTGCTCTCCTCACTGCTTCTAACCGTGCCCACCATGATCTCCATGGCACATAAATATTGCAACCTACAGAGGGGTGAAGGGCAGATTTACAGGTTTAAGATTTATATTGACTGCAGTTCCTCAGTGAAAATCTGACTTTTGGGGATGGGGTTATTTTGGGATTGTTGATTTGTTCCTTGAAAATCTGACTGATGAGCAGTTCTGACACACTAACAGAGCTTTGCAAGGGAGTATAGAAAAATATCACCTCACCTGGAATGTTCAACAGGTTCTGGTTAAGTGCTTCTGTCCCAGGTGACTAAAAAAGGTATCCTCTTCTTTGAGTCTTTGTTATTAATGCTGAAATAATTTGGTTACCCATAAATTTATATACACACACATATATATAATATACAATGGAAGGAAGGGATATTTGTAAAATCAAACCACCAACATGTTTTCTTGTTTGTTGATTAAATGGATTATAATTTGCCAGGCCTGGGAATTATGTGAATTCCAGAGAGGAGAAGGAATGTGCTGGTTTGTTGGTAGCTAAGGTTAGAGAAGATAAAATGAGAAGCAAGTAGCTTGGGGGACTTTCAAAAGGGAGGGATTTGTAAAGGCTGATTGCTGGTACAGATACTGCTACATGTGATAAGCCTAGTTTTATGTCTGTATTTACATATTAATTGTAATTCAGCTATAGCATAATTAAAGAGGCTTGATACAGGGTTTTATCCAAACATCACTTGCATCAACAATAAGCTGAAGACTTTGGAGTACTGGCTGTGGATTCACTTAAAACGCTGTGATGGCTCTGATTGCCTGGGGTTTGTGGCAGGCAACTTTCCTGTTTAAGGGCTCTCACTACAGCTTTTCAGAGATTCATGTGCAGAGATTTATTATACAGAAATGTCAATTTAAATGAGCTTGAAGTGAACATCCTAGAAACCCGCATTATTATTACTTATTCTTACTACTTCTGTAATCACTATCAAGCATCTGTAATGCCACAAATATGTCTCCTGAAGCTGTGTAAAAGGAGAGGAGCATCTAATGAAAAGAAAGGCAAAGAGACAGACTCTAAAAGCTCATTAAGCTGCTGGGTATTTGTTGTATTTCAGGCATGTGAGTAATTTCATTGGCTTCACTGAGATTTCTGGAGTAGATCCACAGAGCAAAACTGGATAAACGCTATTTCTTACCCAGTTAATAATCACAGAGGAAACAAAAGGAGGACAAAAGGAAACTGTGTAAATAGGACATCAGAGAAGGCAAAAAAGGGAGTTTAGGAAGAGGTGAATGGCACAGTCAGAGGGGCAGAGCATGTGGAAGGGCACAACAGGACCTCAAAGAGGACAAAACAAGACTGAGCTCAGCTGGAGCATCATCCAAAACCCAGCTGATAGCAACTGTGCCCATGGCGCAGAGAACCTGGCAGTGCTGATCCACACACATCTGCAAATGGCCATGCTCTTCTACATTCCATGTGCAATCTGTTCTGGCTATTTCTAATCTGATCCTTAAACAAATTATGGGTCTGGTTTTGGCCAAC
The DNA here is from genome assembly GCA_032173965.1 of Sitta carolinensis. Lineage (NCBI taxonomy): Eukaryota > Metazoa > Chordata > Aves > Passeriformes > Sittidae > Sitta > Sitta carolinensis. The sequence continues at coordinate 7,695,146 of CM063292.1, forward strand.
TATCTCTTTCTGTGGTCAATCTGCTTCAGACATTTCTCCTAACAGAACAGAACCAAGTAGGATAGAATCATTCTCTGATCTCTGATCTGTTTCTCTTGGGCAAAGGCATCCTTTCTTTCAATTGGTTTAAGAGGCTAAACTATGGGCTGCAATAGATTGTACAAATCCCCTTAATTAATATTCCAACAATATCTTTAGAATCAGTTCCACATCAAAATCAACCCAGAATGTTCTGTGGAAGGGTAAGGTTAGCAGAGCCAGAGCATCCATGAGCTACTTTTTCCCACTCCCAACTCTCTCCTTGTTTTAAGAACATAAACTGGGATGTTACACCTCAGATGTTTTATTTCTCTTGCTTTCATGTTATTATCTTTCTCTAGATCTGCTCATTTTGGTCTGATTCTCTGTCCTGTAGCCAATGAGACAGGTTTTAAACATCAGTCCCTTCCTCACTCACTGTTGCACATGAATCATCCAACCTTGTTGTCAGTACCTGGTTCACTGGTAATAAATATAGATTAGAAATTTTGTTATTATTTACAAATCAGCAGTATGTGTACAAAACTCTGTGTGCATGAACAGATGGATTCCTGTTATATCCAGATGTGGTCACATTCCAGACTTCCTTATCTATGGGATTTTTGGTTTTTGGTTTTTTTTTTTTTTTTTTTTTTTTTTTTTTTTTTTTTTTTTTTCTTTTCCCTCTAACAAGGGAGATTGTGCTGCATATAATAAAATACTGGTACAGTAACAAAGGTTAAATAATTAATATAAAACCATCTATTCAGAAGCATACAATGATTTACATTCAAACCCCGAATATTTAAAAATTAATAGAAAATATTAACATGTTAATAATTGAAATCACAGGAATGTATAATGAGATTGCACTTACTGCAGTATATTAACCATTATCTGCAGCCTGATAGGAAAATGTTTAACCTCAGAATAAATAGGATGTGCATTCTCTAAGCCCCTAAGGCTTTGTTACTATTAAACCAACGTGATCCTTGAAAACATGTACACACACACATCTTGTGGAATCAGAAACACAACATCTACTCTCATAGCAATTTCCTTTGTCTGAAAATAGTCCTTTTATCCGTAAATCTGGGAGGGAAAAATGAAAGCATTGAAGAATGACTTAACTACAAAAGAATGCAATAAAATTAGCACTACATGAATGTCATTTTTTTGAGGTTTTCACTGTTTCACATACTGTTTCCTTTATCTTTCAGGAAATTCTGGTGTAGCAGCTCAGCAAGCTCACAGCAGAAACAACATAATGACTTTTTTTGGTCAAATGGTTTATGACTTCACACCTACACTGAGAGCTTTAACCTCTATCCGTATTTATATTTGTCCTCTATTTCTTCAATCCAAATGTCCTTTCAGACAAGATTGGTTTCATGCAGAGAGTACATAAAAATCAGAACCCATACCTCACATACAGTAAATTCATCATATTAATTATGTCCCCTACACTGATGAGTTAGAGAAAAAAAAAAAAATCAGCTTTTACTCCCTATCATTTAATTCATATTATCCTACAGATAAAACTGTAAAAAGGTGCTGGGAGGAAGAAGGGAATATTTTGTCCGTTTTTTTTTTTTTTTTCTATTCCAATCTCTGTTTTTCAGAGCTACAAATATTGAAATATTCATATTAGGAAGGTTGCTAAGATGCTGTGGCCCAGAATGATGAGAAAAAGTGTGACAGGATGATTACAAAGGGTCTGGTACAACTGTGCCTGTTAAACAGGGAATGGAGCTAAAAAATCCAGCAATGCAGAGGTTCAGACACTGCCCAGGCAGGGACATGAGGGTCTTGGAGAGTCTGTTGCTTCTACAGCTGGAAAATTCTCTGACCAGCTGGATGATGGCAATCCCAGAACCACAGAATCACAGGGTTGGGAGAGACCTCCAGGATCATCGAGTCCAACCCAGCCCTTACACCTCAACTAAACCATGGCACCCAGTGCCACAGCCAGGCTGCTTTTAAACACACCCAGGGACGGGGACTCACCACCTCCCCAGGCAGAACATTCCAGTACTTGATCACTCTTTCTGTGAAAGACTTTTTCTTAACATACAACCTGATTTTCCCTTGGTACAGCTTAAGACTGTGTCCTCTGGTTCTGTCAGTGCTGCCTGGAGAAGAGACCAACCCTGAGCACAGCCTCCTCTCAGGAGCTGTAGAGGGTGATGAGGTGACCCCTGAGTCTCCTTTTCTCCAGGTTAAACACCCCCAGCTCCCCCAGCTTTCCCTCTCAGGGTTTGTGTCCCAGCCGCTCCGTGTCCTTCCTGAGCTGTGCCCTCAGCAGTGCCAGTGCCCCTCTGCTCCTGCTGGCCGCACCGTTCCTGATCGCAGCCAGGAGCCCTGGGCATTGCCTGGGCACTGCTGGCTCCCGCCCCGCTGGCTGCTGGCCCCCAGGGCCCTTGCCCCTGGGCACTGCCCACACTCTGGCCCCAGCCTGCAGCGCTGCAGGGCTCCTTGTGGCCCAAGGGCAGGACTGGACACTTGGCCTTGTTAAACCCCGTCCTGCTGGACTCTGCCCATCCATCCAACCCACCCAGGGCTCTCTTGGTGGGACAGGGCTGGTGCTGCCCAAGAGGGGGAAACAGCCTGCTCTGGCCTTCAGGTGACAGCTAAATCCTCATAGCAAAAAAACAGGCAAAGGAACACATGCAATTAGAAGATGAAATTTTTGTTTTCCATCACAAATGTAGCAGTGCAGAGAGTTTTGCACTAATCCCCAGTGACACTTTCAGGAGCTTACAAAGGCATTTAGCACCGAGCTCTGATTCAACCAAGATCTCTGACTCACTCAAGTTAAAGAAGTCCCAAAGACAGCACTCCCAGACCTTGTTGAGTCAGAGATGTCCCTGTACCTCAAAAGGTACCCTCTTAAGAATGTTAAGTAAAAATAATAATAAAGCCAAGTTATCTGGTTGTTTTTAATCATTTGCTCTTATCTTTCCTAAGCACAGTAATGTCTGCACATGTTTTTCAAGTTCTGAGTAAACTTCATACAGGAAAATACAGGGCAAAAACGGTCTATAAACCACAAGGGATATAAATCCTTTATGGGTTCAGTATGGATTTATTCTATTTGAACATCTGACCCTGTTATGAAAGATTTACATGGAGGAGTAAGTCAAGTATAATCATTTTCAATGATCTGGAATTACTCAGCCTACATGAAATACTTGTTTATTGCTCTGTTGATGTTTATGTGAGAAACTAATAGATTTTTCTTGAAATATTAATGTGAAACAATAGAAAGGAGTGAAAAAATATCTGTTTCTTGCTGTTCTGTGTTAAAATTAAATGCTGCATAAAAGGCTAGTGTGTTTTGTCAGTGCTGGGAACAAAATGCCCCTGCCTTTTACTGCCTCCACACCCAGCCCTGTCTTAGCAGCACTGGGGGCTTTGGTGGGATAGAAGGTCAGTGTTGTTTGCAGCTCAGTTGTCTTGGCTTCTGAAGGGACCGAGGAAATCTTGGGGGTTTAGAGAATCTGATTCCTTATATGTGAATCCCTCTTAATTTCTGATAAGCATGGCTGAAATTCACATCCTTCCTAAATTGTGTTGACTGCTGTACTTCTGTGTTGTGCCAAACTCCTTGTTGTGCTCTGAGATGAAAGCAGAGTAGACTTTGCTGTCATTAGACATCAATGGCATTACTTGAGACACAGAGACTTTTCTTTCATCCTGTTGCACCTGATGTTTTTCAGAGTGTGTGTGACCAGAGGAAAAACACCCCATGCTGAAGCTGTCTAAGGAACCCGACAGTGTAAGAACAGAGTCAGTGATGCTCCTCAGTTCCTCACTTCAGGGAAGTGCAGTGCTGGTAAATCAAACTATTGAGCTGAGCTGGGCCATTTTGTTTACCAGAGGTGCACATTCTCTTCTTTTCCTCTGTCAATTGACTAAAGCTGCCTTACTGGTACTTGTAGTACTTTGTCAGTTACTAACTAACCTCTGGATTGTCTATTTTAATGTTTTTATCTGTTGAGGTGGTTTTACTGAAAGTCACAGAATCCCAGAGTCAATGAGGCTGGGGGAGCCCTCCCAGCCCCTCCAGCCCCAGCTGTGCCCACCCTGTGCCCAGCCCAGAGCTCTGGGTGCCACCTCCAGCCCTTCCTGGCACAGCCCAGGGATGGGCACTGCACCCCTGCCTGGGCAGCCCCTGCCAAGGCTGCCCACCCTTGCCATGGGCAAATTCCTGCTCAGGTGCCCCCTGAGCCTGCCCTGGCCCAGCCTGAGGTCATTTCCTCTTGTCCTGAAGAGAAGCAGAGCAAAAAAGGAGTCCTGCTCTCCTTTGTATCCCCCCTGCCTGAAGATATATAGTCCCTAGAACCCTATTCCATCAAAAAAAGGGAATCCATCCTAAAGAGTTTTAAATTAGATCCTTAAATTATAAAATTAAACCAGTTAGATGTCAAGATACAAGGAATACATTAATATGGAGGAAAAGTACAATATCCCCTGCACCCCCTGAAGGGTCAAACAGGTGGGGGAACAGATGTGAATCCTGAGGGCAGCTGGATGTGGAGACAGGATTATTTCAGGTAAGTAAAGGCAGGTGCTAGAGGTTCTCTGTATGTGACTATGTGCTGGCCAGATGTGCATTCCTGTGAGGAATCAGGAAAAGCAGCTCTGAGTGTCTGGAGTTACTCTGATACAATCAGCTCAGGGACACATTTGAAGGGTTTCCAAATGCCACAGCACCAGCACTAGGACATTAAACTCTTAAAAAGCCAGATAGTCAATGAATTAGAATTTAAAGACTGGAATCAGACATTGTGCAGGAAAACCATTGTGGAGAAGTAAATGATATTTAAAGGGCAAGTGGTAAAGAAATATCACTAAATAAAAATGTGAATTCTTGTAATAAACCTGAAACTGCTGTGATTATTAATAATCAGAAAAATAAGAAGGAACAGATACCTGAGCAACTGAGAAGAGAGACTGGTGGTTCTGTGATTTTTGGTGAATTAAATCATGGAGAAAAATTGTTGGGGAGAAAAGTACCAGGGAGCCAAATTGCATTTCCCATCCATAGCAAGGGAAAAAGAGTTGGGGAAAACATCTGCACACAGTAGGACAATACAATGGGAGAAATGTCAAGGAAAATTAGTCATGATTCTATGATGCAAAGAGCTCTTTTATTGTGCATCAGTTAATTTATATATACTCTATTTTCAGTTTATATATACTGAATTTTCCAAGCCATGCAATCGTCCCACTTGTTTCATTGCACTGCTTTAATTAAAAGCAGCACATAAACATCCACTTCTGTGTAAATGCCTGCAAAAACACCCTCAGATCTAAATGCTTATCTTATATCAGATTATTGACAGGTTTTGCTAAATTGGTATAAATGGATCTGGGAGCATTTCCAGAGAGATTATAGGGATTCAGTTCATGCAGCCCAGGCAGTGTGTGCTTACTTATATGTGTGCTTATCAATAATGTGTGCATATATCCATGTATGGGGACCTTACTCTATGAGACACTTCACAGTGTTAATTAAGATTTTACTATGAAGTACTCCCTGTCATAAATTTTCACTTTTCAGAGATATTTCATTTGGGAAAAAAAAAAAAAAAAAAGCCAAAGAAGCGACAAATATTTTTGTCAAAAATTAATTTTGTTCTACTATGAGCTATCAGATAAATTTGATCTTCAAAATTTTGATCTCAATTTTGATCTAATCATACTTCTACATTAGGAAAAGAAACAATAAAATATTCCTTAATGTTTTCCCTATTTTATTTCTTTCAAGCAGAACTTCAAGTTTTCAAGACAAAGTTAGCTCACATTTGAGAGAATTACTTTTCCAAATATTTCAGATAGAAACATGAACACCTTACAGTCTTGTGATTCAGAATCTTGATTTTATTCCAATCTCATTGCTTCAATTGTATTGAATTATGGATTTAATGTCCTTAACGCAGATATGCTTCAAGTATCTTGATCCTCCACCCCTTCTCCTCTGCAAAATGACATAGAAATTATAGAAGCCATGAGCTTAATTTTAGTACCTTACCTAGATCATTGAAGACCTGCATTAGAGAAAATTCTAAACCTTTATGCTCCAAAAATTAACTTTTCTTCAAGTGTCTACATCAAAATTAGAGGAAGTGAGGCATCCATGAGAATTAGTTCCTTTGGAAATGGCAGCCTGTGTCTGAGAAGCTGTGAGGATTTCTGCTGAGAGCCACAGGCATGAGCCAGCCAGCACATATGCCAGCAATAACAGTTCACTATTAATGAAGTGTCTTTTTTTCTGCCCGTAATGAAATTAATTCTTGGCGTTAGAACTCTGCCTCGCATCGGGGAAAGTAAATAGAAGATGAACAGAAATGGCATTTATTCATTAAAATTGCAAAGTAGCAATTAAATCCTTTTCTCCTTTCCTTCTGGATCATCTGTTCCAAAGCGTCTGAAGCGGGGGACCCGGGCTGATGGGTGCTAACAGCCCCGTTCTGGACCAGCCCCTGATGTCTGGGGACTTGTTTGTGTTCCAGCACGTTTGTTTCCCAGATACAAACCCCCTCGAGCCAGTCCATGCTAAACAGCCCGGAGAAGCCAGGAAGGGGAGGCTCTGAGATCCAAGCCCTGCGCAGACGCAGAGGAGTTGGGATGGTTGCTCTGTCCCAGAGGATGGGGCTTCTCATCTCAGCACCACAAACCTGCACAGATGCTGGGCTGGGCACCTCCCTGCCTCAGTGCATCTCAGATCCAACCCCAAACTACTCCTCGAGAGGTTTTAAGGAAACTGTGAGGTGTCCAGGAAAGATTCCAGCCCCTCGGAAGTCCAGGGCAGAGGAATGAGAGCGGTCTGCAAGCAGTCCTCATCCCTCTGATATCCAATGTTGCTGTAACACTTCAGCCAAAGTGCTTGTCAATGGGAGTTAAGTATCATCATCCCCATAACACACTTCTGAGCACAAGTGCAAAACAGGGAAGGCATTTTTGAGATCACTCAGCTCCTGTGAAGCTCTGCCAGGACGCAGACCCGTCACAGAGAATGTTTCATTAGCAACATCTGTTCTTTTTGACATCCCATTCTCTATACTTCCTTCCACTTTTCTCCCGGTGACATGGACCTGGCACAGCCACTTTGCTCTGCCCTTTAAACCTTCCTGTGCTAAGAAATGTCTTTTTTATTCCCTGATAGACACTCAGATGGTAAAAGGGGCACACAGGACACTGCCAACAAATTGGTTCCATAAGTAGTTGCTGGTATCCTGCAGAGAGTCAGTCTGAGCTGGACGAATTAAAAAGCCCAAGGTGATACTCCTCTACTTCTCCCCCCACATCATTTGCTATCATTCCATATGTTCCATCTTCTTCAGGAAAGGTACACATCAGCCTAAAATAATTAAGAATTTATCTCCTTTCTGGGAATGACGAACACGCCTTATGAAGAAGAGCTCTCACAGTGTGACAAGGATTATTTATCTCATTCCTCATGTATCAATCATACAGCAGGATAAGGCAAAGGCATGGACAACAGACCACAAGTGAAGAGTTAAATGACATACTGACATAATTAAATATATCACCTATTAATACAATGCCAGATTCCCCTGCAGCCATGTGGGCAACAATCTGAAAAAAAAAAAAAAAAAAAAAACAACAACAAAAAAAACCATGCAAGCACCAGAACTGAATGATTTTACTGCTGCCCAGTAAATCATTATAAGCTACACAAGTCATAACATCCTGGAGTCTTTCTGCCGTGTGATATTTTACCTGAATAATAAGTCTGAGATTGGTTTAATAGTTTATTGCTGAAACACTAATTTAATTAAAATATTCTCGGAGCTCTCCTGCAGTAATGCAGTGTGGATTTATATCTACATTCTGCCTGGGGTCTCAGTGAAATTGCATCAGACTTGCCATGTGTGTGGCAATCTAAATCTACAAATGTAAATGCTGAAGCTTCTTGCCTTACCAATTTTTCATCACATCCATCAAAATATTGCATGATAGCATCAGCCTTTTGAAATGGGGGATCTGAAAGCTTCAATTTGGTTTTTTAAACAAGGAATTTGTTGAGAGCCACTGCTCCTCATATAATGCTTTGATACTGATGGATTTTGACTTCTTCTTTTTGTTTCCCTTTCTTTCTAGTTAAATAAATTTTACCAAGAGATCTCCAATCAGTCTTCTGTCTCTAATGTCCATTTTCTCAGTGTTGAAGCATACAGAATAGCACTGCAGATGTGTACAGAAAGCATATGGAGACAGGGAAATAGTTCTATATATACAGCATCAGAGGAAGCCACCATAATGCTTAAATCAGAATTCAGATCTGCCTATAAGCAGCTACCCAAAACCCCTGACTTTGTGTCATATTTATTAGTGGGTGTTAAATGATGGTATAGGCAGGGAAAAGCAACTTTTGCCTTTCTTGGCATCCATAAAGGCTCAGCAGCAGCACTCATCAGTATTAATGGCCAATACAAACCCTACTGAATTACCCAAAGGCTTTGGATCAGGCCCTGGTATTAAAAGTGCTTTATATTTTTGAAATTGCTAGTTAATAAATAAGAGGCCAGCAGATGCTACAAGAAAACAAAACAGTATAGTTCCTGGGATTTATTAACCAATAAAACTTGTTGTTATTGTGAACTGCAAATGGTTTCCTCTGTGCAGCTCTTTACACCAGTTTTTAACAGCTCCTGTAGAGAAGAAATCTTTTTTCATTACATTATTGGTGTACCTGGCTCCAGGTAAGTGGACAGAGAAATGTGGGACAATCGGGGAACATCTAAAACGCTCAACCCCAGAGGGCAAAAGAGTGTACAGAAGGAAGTGCAAACAACCAGAACAAAGCCCACAGCCTGGAGGAGAGAAAATTTAGCACTTGTTACAGGACCAATCCTCCAAAGCCTTGGAGTTTGTGTGGCTGCTGGTGGCTGAGCTGGGGACAGAGCAAAGCAGGATGTTCTCACACGGGGTGGGGAGCTGGGGTCTGCCACCCTTCCCCAGACAAGATGTAATTCCTCTTGAGGGAATGGCAACCTGAGGGACTCAAACTACAAAGATTTAAAGCGTGGGGAAGGATGGAGAAATGTTAATGCACAGCCAGCCCGATAAAAACAAAGATGATATATTTCTCTTCAGTTTGCAAAAGATTTAGGAATTAGAATTATGTCCCTCAGTCATTTCTCCTATTTTTTCTCATTCCTTTTATTAACACATTAAATAATGCCACTCTGGGAAAATCGCAGAGTGGCAGAGGGTCTGGAGGTAGTGAAACCATAGAAAAACAGTCACCATGCATGCAAAATATTCTTCCTCAAAATTTGGATTAAAAGGCAAAATCATGTTCCCAGTAGAGGAAAACTGAAACATTGTTTCAATTATTTCAAGAATGCATTGGGTTGTTTTGTCTTTTAAATGTTTCACCTGCATGTTATTTATATTTCAAACCTCAGTGTATTTTGTTTTCATTAGAAAAAGTTGACACATCAACAGCTTGAAATAATTTTTTTCAGTGTTTTTCCTGAAGCAAAAAGTTCAAAAATGCTAGTTTTTTCCAAGTGCTAACATTTTCCAAAGGAGAAAAAAATTCTCCTAAGGTCTATTTCAGCACCATTCCATGCAGCCTGACACACAGCTTGTTCCAAAGGCCACTGGAGTTAATGACATTGCTTTTGTTAGGTTTGGTAATTTTGGGACAGGCACAGCAGCAGAGGGAACGGCCTCAGGCTGGGCCAGGGCAGGCTCAGGGGGCACCTGAGCAGGAATTTGCCCATGGCAAGGGTGGGCAGCCTTGGCAGGGGCTGCCCAGGCAGGGGTGCAGTGCCCATCCCTGGGCTGTGCCAGGAAGGGCTGGAGGTGGCACCCAGAGCTCTGGGCTGGGCACAGGGTGGGCACAGCTGGGGCTGGGTGAGCTCCTGCAGCCTCACTGGCTCTGGGATTTTGTGTTTCTGAGCTCCATGATCCCCTCTAACAGAAAATCATGACGGCTCCTCTGATTTTCAGGGGCAGATCCTCAGACCTCCTGGCAGAATTGCACTGTGTTTCTGAATGGCACCCCAGCACAAAAAACCCAGGAGAGGGTGAAGGGAGGGCTTAAGGAGCAAAGATTAAATATATGTGAATGAAAAGACCTAGAAGTCTTGAATAATTAAGCACTTAGCATCTCTTGAGTAATGATTTTAAATTATGGCATGGAAATGTTTTGAGACCATTTGTCTCCTCATACCTTAAAAACTGGAGAATGCTCAGAGTAAGCAGGAGTTAAACATCTGGTTTCATGCATGTCCTGAGACAAAAATCACACTGAATAAGCTCAAAAAATACACAGGTCCAATACACACAAAAAATACAAAGCTCAAAAAATACACAAATCCAGAACCAGAGTTGTGTGAAAATTCACTAGGAAAATTCAGTATCTGGTCAAACTGCCTGGCTTGCAATTTTGCCACAAGACTAACACTTAGGCCAGACCTCCCACTGAAGCTGAGATCAGCTTTCAGGTTTGCATGGAAACCAAACAAAATCAGGAGGAATTACTGTGGTGATTCTCAGGGCTTTGTGCTTTGTAATTCTAGGTATTAGACTGTCAGCTTGTAGAAAACGGTACAGCTCAGCTTCACTGGGTTTGGTGAAATGATGCTTCTTTACACTGGGTGAAAATCAGGCCTGGAATGTGTGAACCTACATGAGTGAAAACAAAAAGGTTTCATCATCCAGAGTTTGCAAAACAAAAAGCTCTTCTGCTTTGCACAAAGAACTTTGGATTTGAATTATCTCATGCAAAGTGAGCATAGTTGGCTGCATGGCTGCTACACTGAAGCCTGTATTTTGGCTTGCCAAACTCAGAAGACTTAAAGACCTGTGAGAGGAATTACTCCTAATAATTCTTAGAATAGATTGAGCTCATATTTAGAACAAAAACTAGCTCTGGGAGAAAGGCAAGCAAAACCCAGCAGTGGCTCATTCATTACTTGTATTCATAGAATTATTAAAGCATAAAACAAGAAAAAAAAAATCATTCCTCAACAGACCAGTGGGGAATTGTTATCATCTTACTAGAGGCCTCTAGAATAGCAGGATTTAAGGACTAAAGAGGGCTTTTTAAAATTGAAAATTGTGTGTCTGGTTAGTAGAGCACTTTCAAGACAATGAACAAAGGCAGCTGGAGGTTGCAGCCCTGTAGGATCATGGCTGCAGTGCACAGACTGAACAAAACAAAAAACTAACAGCCAAAAGGCAGTAGCCAAAATATCATACACGAGGGACAGGTACATCTGGCTGGTGTCTTGGCACAGCAGCACAAAAAGGCACAAAGATGTTTCATCTGCTTTGTTCCTTTCCTCTTCCAAATCCAAATGACTTCAGAATTCTTTATTGCCAATTTTCTTCGAGATGCTATTTCCCAGAGAGAGAGAGGGAGAGGATCTTCCCAGTCAAAATAAAAACCAAACAAGAGCCCAGCTATGTGGTCCTCGGTGGGAGATTGTGCTCCCTGTGTCCCCACGGGCACATCCTGCCTCTCTCAGTGTCCCTCAGTGTTCCTTGTCTCTGGCACAAACTTCACTTCTCATGGCACAGCGTGATTCAAACTAAGAATTTCAGAAGAAGGAAAGTAATGGACTCTGCTGGCTTTTAAGTTGCCATGTTAGTGAAATTCAGGCACAAGAAGCCCACAGTCACAGACTGCACGAGCTGATTTTCATGCAAGCGCCTGCATGGGCAAACCCTTGTACTGTGAAAATCAGGGCCCCATGAGGCAGGCTCTCCAAGGCCTCTGCAACCAGGGAAATGCTTTAAAAATGCCTCTACTAAGGACTATGTATATTGGAATGATATGCCAAATATACAGGCCTTTTGAAAACCTGGTTTCATGTGTCAAAATTCAATCTCCTTTAATCTAACTTTAAAAAAAACCCAAAACAGTTGGATGTCCTAAAATGAAACCCAGAAGCCTGTGATTTTTGGCTGGAGAGGCAGCAGCATTCTCCCAGCAATTGAGTCAATGCTCGTTAAGAGTCATGACTGTTTGCATAAATAGAAATGACAGTTTATAGGTAAATCCTACCCAGTGTGGAGTCCATTCATTTTAAATGTTAAGCTCAAAAGGCCACAGCAGCATAATAATGTGAAGGCAGGCATGGAGCCTCCAATAAAGCTGCCCCCACTGGGTCAGTGCCATTGCCTGGCGTGCTCTGGGTAGTTACAGAGTGATTAGACACTGGGTGGTCAATCAGAGCTCAGCCTGTCTGTCATAAATATCAGACCTACAGGCCACAGGTGTGAATTTCACAGAGCTGCTTCTGGTCTCCATTCTCACAGGGTGTAATACCTGTGTGCCTTGATGAGGAAACTGTTCTCATTCATTCAAGCATTTCTTAAAGTGACTCTTCTGCACATGTTGGGTATTTATTAAGGGTACTCCCCTGGTGCTCATACCTCAAGGCAGAACTGCACTGGCATTTTTTTTCCTTCTCTCCTGTGGTCATGGAGACAATGCAGTAGGAGATGTGCTGCTTACAGTTTTCCACTTACACAATCTTATCACTTGATGGCAGATGGTTTGGGGGAATCGTAGGGAGAAAAGAGCTCTGCTAATGTCACCATCATATCTTGAACTTTAGTCTTTCCCCACTGCATGTTATTTGTCAGCAAAACATGGACACCAGAGCAACAGAGCAGCCTGTCTGAACTGTGAGAGCAGCTTTCCTCACCCAGGGAGACAAACCACAAATAGCTGTGTTCTGTATATCAGATGGAAGAAAAAACCCCAAAACAGCCACCCAGCTACCCAGAGACACTCCCTTACAGTAGTTCTGCAAATCATAGAGTCAGTAAATTTGGAGAAAACCTGTAAGATTATTGAGTCTAAACATTAACCCAGCACCACCATGTTTGTCACTAAACCATATTCCCAAATGCCACATCCCATGCCTTTTGAACTCTTCAGGGATAGTGGTTCCACCACTCCCTAAACAGCCTGTCCCAAATGTCAGGGGTCAAATGCTTCGTAGTTACAAATTTAAATATAAAATAATTTAAATAAAAAGTAAATATAAAATAATAAATATTAAATAATAACCCTAAAATAATTATTTTAGAGAAATTAGCAAAAAATTCCCCCTAAAACAAACACACGCACACACACACACACACGAGTAAAAGCAGAAAAGTTGTGGCACAAGGCAGCAAGGGGCGTGGAGTATGCCCAGGATTTGCCCAGAACAGGCAGCATTCCATGGCTGGGACACCCCCAAGTCACCACTGACCCAGTGTGGCTGCAAGGGTGGCCAGCATGGAGCAGCACCCCCAGCCTGGGGTCTGCACAGCAGAGCTGAGAGCACCCCAGCCTTGGAGACCACCAGTTTAGGTTTTTCCTTTGTGGGCAGCTGGGTTTTTTGGTTGGTTGGGTTTTTGACACTTGGCAACTTCTTCAGCAAAGCCCTCTGACGGCAAGGAGCTGCCTCAGACAATATCTCTCATCTATGTTGCAGAAACTCCTGAACTATTAAAGTAATTTTTGTGTTCCTCTGTGATTTCAAATGCATCTTAATGGTTTGGAATGGTGCTGAAGGCTTTACAAATCTAGGGGCTTTGCATAATTCTTGAGTGTATTTAAACCACATCTCCAAAGCAAGCAAAGTCTCATTTAAATATGTAGGAGCACAACAGAATTGCACTGGTGTCCCAGCAGAGAACTCAAAAGAGACACAAACACCAATTCCATTAAGATACAGAGCTCTGCCATGAGTCCAACCCACTTTTATGAACTCTGACTGCTCCTTTCGAAATTATTTTAGCCCAACAAAGTCAGCATGACTCACCATAGCAGCTCATGGTTTCATACGTGCAGGGGACAGGCTGCTTTTGGCATTGCTCTATTTGGAATTGTTTTCTGGGGACCTTGGGGGAATTTGTCCTGAGTTAAATGAACTGCAGTAGCTCCTGTCCTAAGGAGAAATTGGTTGTGTGAGACAATAATGAATCTCTGTAAATTCTCTGGTCCAGTAACTGACAAAACCTGCAGTTTCTGTTTGAGGCAGGACTGGATTTAACAAAGTTTGGACTCACTGAACATGTCCAGGCAATCCAAACCATTTTCTAAGGATCACAGGAGGGCTGCAGGGATTCTTCACAGTGTTGTGGCAGGACAGCAGCCCCAGTCCCATATATTCATTTTTCTATTTGATGACCGCAGCTGAGTTTTCCCAGTGACATTCAGGAAACAAATCATAGCCTGTTTGGTTTTGTACTGAAGCAAAATTCTATTTTCCCATTGAATTATCCAATTGTCAAATTTTAGCTAGAGGCTCAGAGGAGATTTTTTACATGGCCAGGAGGAGATTATTACTGCAGTCAATTCTTTCATGAAATTGTGAAACATGCATCATCAATATTTAATGTTAGTAAAATTATAGCTGTTTTGTACTAAAATTCATGTATACAAATTAGCACTACAGGAGGCTCTTCTGCCTTCTGAAAGGTTTTAAAAACACAGTCTCAGAGTACAAGTCACTTCCAATGAGGGTCTTAAAACTGGAAGCAAATATTTATTGCAGAATACTAATAAACTGTTTACACATAGTCAGTGTTTCAAAGAACTGTCAGATGCTTCTCTTTCTCTCCAGAAAAGGCATTTTCCATCCATAAATAAAGATGCGGGAAGTATTGCCAGAAATTGGGTGTGCATTGCTATGATTTCAGATTAGGCATGTTGCTGTTAAAAATGGGACAAATGTGACATTCCTTACCAAAGGAAAACAATCTCAAAGAAGTGAGTGTGCCCACTTAGGAGCTCTCCAGAGCTCTCTTCCAGCATCAGATATTTTGTGATTTTGTGAATATGAGGAAGAGAAACTCTTTTCTGTGCTGTCAGGAAAGCCAAGAAATTAATTTGTTTCCACAGACTCATAATGTTTGGGCTTTTTTATCATCTCTAATCAGAATAAAAACAAAGTTATGAAACATTTAATTCTGATCATGCTTGATTTTGAAAATGTTTCAGACAGACAAAATATGCTGCATTGTACTCTTATAGAGTAACACAATCTACTGATCTTACTAAATATTTTAATATGCTGAAAACCCCAATGAAGGCAGCATATCCCATGCAGCACTTCTATTTATTGTCTTCTGCATAAACCTTTCCAGTGGAAATTGTTCACTCCCACAATTTGCAAGTAGTTTTTGTTGAGGACTACATTTAGTGAAATAAGTGCATTGAGGTGTGGGTGGCTCCTGGATGGACAGACAGGGAAGGTTCTTTAACAGTTTTTTGTGTTTTCCCTTTTTGTCCTTGCTTTCTTGGTTTGTGGTTTTGCTCCGTTAGTTTGGTTACGGTTTTTTGTTTGGATTTTTGGGTTTGGGTTTTCTTGCATGGCAGGGATTTTTGGTTTGGTTGGTTGGGTTTTTGGTGTTTTTCATGTGGCTTTTGTTGATTTGTTTTTTGTTGGGGGGGGGGGTTTGTTAGTTTTGGAGTTTTGAGGGGGTTATTTTTTGGGAGATTTGGGGTTTTTTTTGTTTTAGTTTGGGGATTTTGTTGCTTTTTTCTTTTTTTAGTTGTTTTTTTTTTTTGTTTTTTTGGGGGGTGTTTGGTTTGGTTTTTTATGTTTTGGAGATACTTGGAGAAAAATAATTCTATAAAAACAGAGACAATAAAAGAGAGGAGAAAATGCTGGCAGAAGCAGCAGGAAGTGGGTGGAAGAGCAGGTAGTACAGGTGTCCCAGGTGAGTTTGCCTTCCTAACCAGATGTTCCTTCCCTGCACCTTGCAGCCCCAGGGAAGGACCCTGGGCCAGCTCCGAGTCCTGCTGCAGCTCTGGGACAGAAAGGCTCATTGCAGGCTGCCAACTGAGAGGCCAGGATAACTCCCTGAACCAGAAGAGCCTTGAGTGATGGAATTAGACACCACATGCTGTTCCACCCTGCTGTGTCCAGCATCATCCCAGAGCTGCTGGAGCAGTGGGAGCAGCTCCAGGAATCCCTTCCACATGTGGATCAGCCATGTCCATCCACTGCACACTTTCCTATTTTGCTACAGAATTCCTTGCTTCAAACAGCCTGCAGCAAAGCCTGTGTTTATTTGTCTTTCTCAATTACCATAGACCACTGCATTCAATAATCCTTTTATGCATTCTTTTAATTAGATCATAAAATATGACCGGTTCCTTGCTGAAATGTATATTTATCCAATTAAGAAATAGATAACCACTAGTATTTATCATTAATTACTATCTCCCAGATACGAGGCAGGCATTTGCATTTTATGACGTGCCATCAGTGAGTAAATGCAGAGCCAAGCTCATCTCCTGCAATTACCAAAGGGGCACCTCACCCAGAGCGTGCCTCACTCTAGGCACCTGGACTAAACAAATGTGTGTTAAACCACACAGTGGGGTGGGGACTAGCTCTCCAGAATGTTTGGATTGCCAGGGTGTTTCAGGAAATACCACCCCATGCATGGCACTCCTGCTGCTGTAACCCTGCACCCACAGGGTGCTCTCCTGTACCTGAGAGCCCAGGCAGACTAAAGCTAGATAGAGATGTTTTCCTCAGAGCAATGTCAGCCAGGAGTGCTTCTGTAGCAGTGCAAGCCCTGGGGTAGACACAGTCACACTGAGCTAAACCAGCTTATTTCATTCAGGGAAGTGGCATAAGCAGTTCTGACACCAGCACTCCTTTACTGTTAAAAGTTACTTCCAAACCAGAGCATTTTTTAGCAGAGCAGCCTATCTTTTTGGTGAATGGCTGAAAGACTGGGATTCAGTGAATTCTGTCTGCTGCTTTGATTATCAATTTTCCCAGTAAAGACCAGGTAGTGACAGAGGACATGATAAGAGCACTGATTTATTGCTTGCCTCTACAGCTCTCCCAATATATATCACAGCAAGCCTTTGCTAAAGGGACTAGCTCAGAGGCCTAAATAAACCCAGTGTTACAAAGTTAGGGCTTTGTCTGCACACAACAGTTCAATTTCTTTAATTATACCATAAACTGTATTGATAAAAATGTTCCTTTGCTGCTATAATACACTCTCAAATATTTAATATGCTCAGCTGGTCTGAGGCACCTTCACAGTGGTAGAACTAAAAACATACCAAGTAAAAAATTATATCATTGCATTTTATAAGTGGCTCACACTAAATTAGGGTCTTGCAGAGGAGGTTTAAGAGCTAAAACAAAAAGGCAAAAGAAATTCTCCTGCAGAAGAGAGTGCAAGTAGATAAAAATTAATTCTTGATATCCACGGTGGAGTGACAGGTAGGAGACCAAGTCCTACAACACAGAGAAAATAACCTGGTTGTTCCTTCTTAAACAATAGAGCATCGTGTGCAAAGAATTCTCTTGGAAAGACAGACAAACCCACAAAAGCACTGGAAAGTTTTCATCTTGGTCTTTGGAAAGTAAAGAAACCACCCTGCTTTTTGAGTTCAGATTGAAGTCAGCGCTAGTCAGAGCTGTCTGAAACTCTGCTGCTTCCCAGAGCCAGACAAGAAGAGAAAAGAGGACTGGCAGAGTAAACTGTGGCTCCTGGAAGTGGCAAGAAAATGTAGGAAAAGATGGAATATGTAACATACTCTGTTCTCTCACTGTAATTTAGCCGAACAGATCATGCACCTTGCTTGAGAACTCAGACAAACACCAGATGATGATAATGAATTTGTAACCCAGCCATGCAAAATCTTTTTTTTTTTCTTTTGTCAAATTTTTAATTAAAAGTACTTCATTTTAAGAACATGGTTTATCAACATCTTCCAGAAAAAATGCAATCAAAACTTCAGGGCAAACAGACTGTCAGGAAACATAAGGCTGTATGTGCAAATCTGCACACAGTCCTATTTCACTGGAAAAAAGAAAATCCCAATTTCCCTCCAAGGTCAATGTTTGGTATGCATGGATTCAGGGGAACCAGAATGGGACCAAACTCTGAGACTTCTGCCTTAATTATGATATTTGCTATATTAGAGATCAAAATAAAATTAGAATAGAAACAGTGTTTGGTTTCAAAGTTATGTACAAAAAACTTAATCACAGAAAACAGGGGCTCTAAAAAGGAGGAATTTAATTGATCCTAGTCTCCTGATTTGTACTGGATAAGAATCTAGAGATATATAAACATCATAGATACTCCCTGGTATGAGAAAGAGAGTATCTAACTCAGCCTAAACAACGTTGTGACTTAAAGATTCCCTCTGCCTGTGCTTTTGGATGAACTGAATGCAATGTAGGCACACCTGGCATGCAGAGACTGAGCTTCCTGAGAAGGGAGCCCCTGTGCAGCCAGACCTGAAAAAGCAGAAGGAGCCACTAAAAGCAATATTGTCCTGTTTATTGGCCAAAGAATTGAAAAATGCTGATATTCTCATTTTCAGAGTGTTTCATTCATTGTAATAGCTTCAAACACTCCATGCTACTGACTAGCTTAACACCCTTTGACTTTCCAGCTGTATGGTGGTCCAGTTTCAAAAAGAATATTTTAGATTCTGTTGGTTAGTGTCTCCAAGGTGTCTGCTGCTTTCTTCTCTCTTTCACTCACTCCCTTCCCTCATCTCCCTTTTGCAACACTTCACTGATGCTCCTGAGTGCAAAACTGAGTCCTTAGACCTTGGAGCTACACTTCAAAGAGCAGGAGAGGGGAGAGGAAGAGCACAGAAGAGAAGCAGCATGAGAATTACACCCCACTCATCTGTTCCAGCTCATTTTCAGAGCTTTTCCTTGCCTTAGTTTCCTGCATGTTGGAAAAACATTCGCAGGCATCAAACCTTTATCTCCTGATTCAGAATTTAATCACCTGAATTTAGCTATGAATTCCACTCCTAAATAGTGGGTGATCTACCCGAGGTATTTTTATTTTTGGCACTTCTGGCCCATCTCTGATGGGACTGGTGATGCCACACTTGCTCTAGAAGCAAAATACTCTCAGGGTTTTCTGCTCTCAAGTTTATCCCCAACCACTGCTGTAGATTCCACCACACACACTGAATTTAATTCTATTCCACTTTGAGCTAAGACTCTGAGTTTTACTGCCCCATCAGGGCTTACCATCAATGAAATAAAAATCTTCAAGAAGCGTGGGCACAGCAGTCAGAATTACAGAGAGGAAAGCATGCAGAGAGCATTGCTGTGTACAACCATCCAATAGCAGGGGACCACGGCCACACCTGTCAAGTAAGCAACAGCTCAGGTCAGTTTGCAGTCAGGAGAGAAATCTCTGATAAAGCACTCAGAGGTTTTGCAAAGCACAGTGTTGCTGGTACACGAAATGCTGCTCCCCCTTTCCATTCATCTCCAGATCAGTGTTACATGGCTCTCAACACAAATATGGGAAGCAAAGTGGTTTTGTGAAGTGATCCTTTGGCTGAGAGCCAAAACCTCCTAAGGGCTATTCTTTGAAATGCATTATGGCAACCTGGGCTTTTAGGCAAATCATGAATCCCAACCGCATCACTCTCCTTATTTTCAAAACTGGGAAATAAAAGGCACTTCCAGATTTTCGCAGAGTTCTTTGAAATCCACGCCTTGAGAGGTTTGTAAGAGCATTTGATAATAATGATTACAATTGTTAGTTAACTTTTAGGAAAACTGAGAACAGACACTAGTTAATATTTAAAAGGCAACATGAGTAGTGTTTATCTCCAGGGCATGAGTTAAAGGGTGTCTTTGACCTCCTGTCAGCGCTTGTTATGGAGGAGAATATTTCAAATAATATGTGGCAGATAATGGTTGTGTCTTGGCCATTTTCCAGTATAAACACTTGCATTTCACTTCTTTTAAATTCAGTGAACTAGGTTATTCTTCAGTACATGCTTCATATTATTGTAGGATGGCTTTGAAAAATACAATTGCTCTTCTTGATATCTCCTATTTATATTTGATAGTGGTGTAGGGTCAAAATCTGCTCTTGGTGCCCACACAACTCCAGGAATATGAACATGAAAAGCAGTGGAGTTTCCTGGTTGTAATCAAAGTCATGATTTGTTAAACTGAAATTGAATTCTATGGTCTTACAAACAAACCTAAGAGGGGGAAGGGAGCACAGACTGGAGGAGTGACCAGCATCACCTTCTGAAGGGTGGGAGGCTGCAGAGTGCCCTGAGCTTTATGGCCACGGTCCTACCTGCAGGGCACAGCCTCTTGTGAGCACCCCAGGAAAGGGATGGCTGCTCAGTCTGGGGCTTCTCCTTTCACAGAATGGAATTGTTAAGGTAGAGAGAAGTCCTCGAAGGTCATTGAGTTCAACAATCAGCCCAACACCACCAGCACGTTCCCCACTAAACCACATCCTCAAGGGCCACACACACTTAGGCTTTTAAAAACAGGGTGATTCCATCACCTCCCTGGGCAGCTTGTTCCAGAGCTAGACAACCCTTCCATGAAGAATTTTTCCTAATATCTAACTTAAACCTCCCTTGGTACAACCTGTGGCCGTTTCCCCTTCATGTTCCACCTGTTCCTGACCCCCCGGCTGTGCCCTCCTGGCAGGAGCTGTGCAGAGCCAGCAGGGCCCCCTGAGCCTCCGTGCTCAGTGGCCCAGGCCGAGCCCCTGCCCCGGCTGCCCTGGTGCCCCTGCCGGCTCCCTCAGCCCCTGCCCGGCTCCCTGTGCCCCTGCCCGGCTCCCTTGCCCTGCCCGGCTCCCTGTGCCCTGCACGGCTCCCTCCTGTTGCCCCTGCCCGGCTCCCTGTGCCCCTGCACGGATCCCTGTGCCCTGCCCGGCTCCCTGTGCCCCTGCACGGATCCCTGTGCCCCTGCCCGGCTCCCTGTGCCCCTGCCCGGCTCCCTGTGCCCTGCCCGGCTCCCTGTGCCCCTGCCCGGCTCCCTGTGCCCCTGCCGATCCCCTGCCGGCTCCCTGTCTGCCCCTGCCTGTGCTGCCCCTGTGCCCCTGCACGGATCCCTCCCCTGCCCTGCACAGCTCCAGCCCCTGCCCGGCTCTCTGGCCATGGTGGGCCCAGAGCCCCTCGAGGTGCCTGGGCAGGGCCAGCCCAGGGCACCGGGCCTGTGCTGCTCCTGCTGCCCCCAGGGCTGGCACAGCCCCGGGGCCATTGGCCTCGGGCCCCGCTGGCCCCCTGGGCTGGTGCCCAGCCCCTGGCCCCAGCACCCCCAGGGCCTTTCCCCCCAGCAGCTCCCCAGCCCCTCTGCCCCAGCCTGGGCCATTCCCTGGGCTCGGGGCGGCCCCAGTCTCACCACGAGCTTGGAACAGCCTCGTTAGAGGGACACGGCCGTGCTGCCAGTTCAGCTCACACTGTCAGGGACAAAAGGCAGTACTCGTGTGCACAACATTATGGAATGACTCTTCTTAAAAATATAACTGTTGTCTGATCCTCTTTGAAAGCTCTGCTTTTAGTATCACATGCTGCCTTTGGAAGGGAATGCTCAGAGACAAGCAGGGTTTACCCGCTCGCTCTCGATCTGCAGCAGGGAGGGTGCAAGGGAAGCAAGATGAACTGCACAGAAAGGTGTTTTATCACCCAGGAGGCCATCAAGAAACTCTTCTGGAAGAGGAGACCATATGTGAACTACGACAGCGTGATGTATGAGTCACGTTGCAGAAATCAACTCTTGGAATCCACAGTGCCATTTGAAGGGACTAAACTGTTATTTTCTTTAGCCATTCAAGCAAGGCAAACACACTGCCTCGATTGCCAGCACAGCTACCAGAATGAAAATGTGTGTTCCTTTTAGTATTCAAGACACCGCTCTATTGCCTTATTCATAGGAAATTCAGCATCTCTTTTGAAAAAAGCAAAACAATGACTTTGTCTCCATTTTAATTTGGAAAGAGTCCAAATTAAGCTATTACGAGCGATAAATGATATAATGAGAGCTGCATGCAATTTACTGTAAAAAAAATGAACAGGCAGAATGACCTCTCAAATGTTTGCATTTTTCTTTTTTGAACTTACTGAAATTTTAATGTTCTAGGTAGCAAAGTCAAGTTTCATATTCAGCTCTCCTGTTAATGTCAACATGCACATGACAGGTTCCAACTAAGCAGAAAAATAGGACATTAGGATGCCAACCTAGCATTCCATTATTATCAAGAATAAATGAACTCAAGTTACACACAGGTTCTATATTAACTGTTTCCAGAATACACTTCTATGTACAGTTCTGTCTCACAGGAATGTCTCTGTCTGGCAAATATTAGATGTTCTGGCAGCCAAAAAAAAAATGTCTGAGAGTCTTTGCTTTTTCAGAGTAATAATTGTGCTTCTATAATTTTGAACAAAAATGCTTTTGAGATATTGGTGTCCTGGACCTACAGTCCCAAACCTTTGGAGCAGTAAAGTCCTCAAGCTCCCAGCAAAGGTCATCCTCAATTTTGTGGCTTCAGGCTTTTAACCCCAAGTAAGCCAATCAGATTCATACTAAGCCATGAACATACTATGTTAATGAGCATAATTATGCTAATGAATATTCCTTCTAGGAATCCTCATACTCAATTCATTGCTCAGATAGTATCATCAGAGACCAACAGAAATGTTTTGAAAGACTCAATTAACCCCTTTGAGGCAGTCCCAGGCCTCAACAAATTTGCTTTCAATACCACCATTCCTGTGGATTCCCTGTGTTGCACCTGCCTGTGGTCATTGTTTTACTTGGTGTTCTCTGCCTTTTTCAGATTCTTAATTTCCTTTCTGACAGGGACTTCAGTCTTGACTGGAAAAAAAAAAAGAAACAAAGCACAAGAACCCACTAAAACCCCCCAGAAAACCAAAATAAACCAATGACCCCAGAATAAGCCCTGTAATCGTGTTTTATTTCAGAAGCACTCTGTGTTTCTTTGCAAGAAGCAATATCTTGATTCAATGGTGGTGGCATTGGTTCTGCAGACTGTCCCAGGGGAATCACCTCCTGAAAGAGAAGGAGGAAGCACTGAAATAGCAGGAAAGCTGCCAGAGCCTGCCTGGGACTAGCCCTGGACTGGCACTATCCTGACCAGTGGCTGCTGGATTGCATAGTAAAAGGATTTCAGATATTCTCTGTATCAGACAGCTCCTGCCTCATGTTCCTGATCCAACATGATCACACCCATTCCCAAGTCTCTGCCTACCCTCTGCTGCATTACTGCACACCCAGTAACGTGCACAAGAGTTTAGAGGCTACGTGCATTTAAATATCATTCCATTCATGTGTTGCTATTAATAGCAAAATTTATATCAATGGGTATAAAAACATCATCTCTGCAGTAAATTCAAGGCCACATCACTTCAGCTCGGCAGCCGTGGCAGTACAGGGCTTAAAAAGATGCACCTAAGAGGGAGTTTTCTCCTGATGAAATGCAGGAATATGTCCTCTGATGGTTCTGTTTTCTCCACAACGCATCTCTGCTGTAAGGTTTGGCTTCTTTACTCTCTGTAATCAGCACTGCTCCACCAGTGGGCCTTTAATATGCTTTATTAGCTTAATATGCCTGCACTTTTGTGTGCAGGAAGGCTGGGAGTGTCAGCCCACGCTCAGCTGCAGTGGGAGCAGAGCTGGCCCAGCTTCAGGGGGGCACAGGGCCCTGATCCATGGGAATCACAGGATCACCAGGGAATTAATGTTGGAAAAGACCTCTAAAACAACAAATCCCACCTTTCACTAAACACCATAAAGTGCCAAGTCCACTCCTTTCTTGATCACCTCTGGGGATGATGACTACACCATTTTTCCTGGGCAGCCCATTCCAATGCTTAACCACTCCTTCAATGAAGAACACTTTCCTAATATCCAAGCTGAATTTCCCCTGGCACAGCTTGAGGCCATTTTCCTTTTTTCCTGTGTCTAGCTGCCTGCGAGAAGACCTGACTCCCACCTGACTCCCCCTTCCTTTCAGAGTTGCAGAGAACAAAAAAGTCCCTCCTGAGCCTTCTTTTTCTCTGGGCTGAACAACCCCAGCTCCTTCAGCTGCTCCTCCCAGGACTCATCCTCCAGAAGTTACAGGTGTCATCCTCTCCCCACTGTCTCTGCTTCACTCCATCAAAGCTGAGACACGTGGGGCTCTCTGCAGTGACCTGCGAGACCCCTCAGAGGCCACGGCTCTGATCATTTATGATGATTGACAACTGCCAGTGATTATGAAAATTGGCAGCCAGTACAACATATATTACTCATGCCTGCAGAGCAGGGCACAGAGAAATCATTTTTCTTCTTGTGTTCCTAAAGGTTTACTGTTCTCAGCTTTGTTCAAAGAAACTGAAGGCCCTGGGAAAGTGATGCAGTTGTATAAACAGGTCAGACATCACGTCAAGCTGCTTTAAAAACGCCACTCTCTTACTTGCCACAAGGTTCTGACTTAGTATGTAAGAGAAAACAAATGAGACTGAAAATCCGTTTAGTAGTTTAGAAAATGGGATTTGGGATTGCTTTAAACAAGGTCATAAAGACCTCTCAACCTTCCCTTTTTTTTTTTTTTTTTTCTTGCAAATATATTGACTGGCTTGATGGTGCACTGCAGACAAATATCTACATGCTGCACATAATGAAAGCGTGCCGTTACTTCATCTGGACAAACTCCCAGTGCAATTGCAGCCAAGGTAAAACATCTCTGAGCCTGCAAAGAAGTGTCAAAACAAGAAATAGAACAGCACAGACATGAGATGTTTTCCATTTGCAGACCTTCATATAGGTGTCTTTTTCGGTGGCCTTAGCCGTATATTGCAAAGCATAATTTGATGATAGACGTGAAACTGTGTATTAGTTTTTATTTTGACAAATTCATTAAACATCACATAGCTTGAAAAATGAACCAGGAGGTACTAAGGCAGCCTGGGAAGATTGTACTTCATAAACTGAATTGCTCACATGGGCAACATTTTGGTGGAAGTTATAGATTTTCTAGCATATCCCTGATAGATAGCACTAATATAACTTCAATAAAAACTCTGGATATGTCAATATAAAATTTTTTTCTAGCATAGAAAGATGTAAGATACTTCAGTTAATAAATTGGAAGGCTCCCTATTCCTCACGGAATGCTAACTCACACATGGATTAGAGCAAGCACTGAAGCCATCCAAGGTGCAGCAGGCAGCTCAGGTAGCTTATAAAAATTGCACTAAATTAAGTTATCAATGTACTATAAGCAATAATTGGAATTTGAGATCCAGAGCAAACATTTCTGTACAATATTATCATTCTTCTGTTTTTAACCCTTAGATAAGACATGGTTTTTCAAAACTGACAGAAGAATGAAAAAGATAAACTGTCTCTGCTGCATAGAATTGATGTTTTTTCTCTTTGTTCCAAACATACAACTTTTCACTTACTTCCCTAAGATTTACTGGCTCTTTTTTAATTCCCTACCACTTCCAAATTGATCTGAGGTATGAGGAGTGCAAACAGGTTTCTTGTTTTGGAAGAAAAACAGACAAAGGACTCAGAGGGCTGCCAGAGCATGAGGCAAAGGTGCACATTTTCACACCTAGAGGTGTACATGTGCATGTAAAGAAACATAAATCATTGGTTTGTGCCAATGTTTAAATTCTACACCAATTTCTGCATCTTCCAAACCATGACCTACCCCAACAGGATCCCAAAAAGGCACTGGGAAGAGCTGCCTGGTTGTTTTTGCACATTCAATCACCAGTGATTTTTAAATAGAAAGGAGGCAGAGAAATTCACAAGTGTTTGAATGATGACAGTTTTGAAAACTGAAATAAAAGGGATTTTAAAGGCCCAAAAACACAGCAATGCATGTGACTGAGAGAAAGCAGTGTTCATTGCCAGCTTTCATATTCCTCAATGGCAGATTCCTGTATTTAAAGGGTAGCACCAGCACAGGGTATTCATTTATCTATCACAGGCACCTCTTTGTACTTTACCTGGTATTTGCCTCTACTCCCACACAGTTACATGATGACATAACATGAAACATTTTTTCATTTGAGTTACAACCAGAGGAAAACACATTTAAACTCTTCAGCTGAAGAAATCAACAAATTTTCAGTGATCTGAGACACCTCTTGTGTGTTCAGTGCAGGTAGATGCTCCATATTCATATGAGAATCAACAAGACGATAAATTTGGAAGCCTGCTAAATTATTATTATACTGACATGACTGAAAATTCAGTCTCTTTACTCTCAAAAGCTATGTTGCATAATCTAGGAAAACTGTTTATTCTTTCAGACAGGACAATCTTTCTTCTTCCTGAAAAAATACCCACAAAATTGCCCTCCTTTCACTCTCTAAGTTGAAAAAAATGCACATATTTAAAAACTTGTGGCTTTGTTGATGGCCAATTACAAAAGAAGAGGAAGAGAGTGTTATATCCACAATATGGTTGAATGGAAGAATTTCCATTCCACAACATGGAAGATTTTCTTTCGTGAACAAGTGCAGAAATTTTTATAATTAATACATTGGAAAATAGGGCATAAATTCCCCTATGTTTTTTTTTCTTGCAACAAATATGTGATTAATCCATGCTGCATATTCTTCCTGAATGACAATTTTACTTCTGAAAAGTGATGAACCCAGCAGCCAAAGATCAGCAGATTTTTCACACTATTGCTACAGCAGGTTTCCAGAGAAATATCTGTGGTTAGAGCAAAGTTCCCACATTGGGGATCTGTCCTAGTTTAGGGCAAATCTGGGAGAAAACCTCCAAAGGAAGCTCCCTCCGGAGATCAAACCCACACGGCCCCTCCCCCCAGCCGGTTCGGGAATGATTCCTCGGAGAGAAGTGGAAAGAACCTGTTTATTTAACAGGCACAGCCTCCCCCCCCCCAGTACACAAAATGAACAATACCAGATGACAACACTTTTTCACAGCTCTGAAAAAGAGATGACAAATGCAGCGAGTCTCTCTTGGGGGTGGTCGCCCTGTTGTCACTCCCTCCGGCGCTGGGGATGGCTGTTGCCGGCCACAAGGTGTTCTCAGGTCCCAGTCCGGAGCAGGTCCCAGTAGTTACAAGAAAAAAGAAAAAAAAAGGAAAAAAACAAAGCAAGAGCGAAGCGAAGCAGGAGCAGGAGCAAAAGCAGCAGCCAGAGTCAGAGTCAAGGAGAAAAGAGAGCAGCAAAAAACAACAGCCACACTATGTACTGCCCCGTCTCTGTGTCCCGCCAGTCGTGGGGGGGGAAGCAGGCTGATAACAGAACCAAAACAAAACATTTGTCCTTCAGAGCCCGTCTCACAGGCACAGAACATAACATCCAACATAGCAGAACACACATAAATGGGGATACAAACATCACCCTAGGACATTCCACCCCTTATCCCCATATTATACTACCACACATCATACATTTTAAAACTTCCATCTGTCACTTGCTCAGACCTTCGACACTTACATGTTTCCTTCTCCATTTTTTCACTTGCCCAGACCTTCGACACTTACACATTTTCCAACAAATATTGATCATCTTCACCCCACAATCAGATCTCCCTGAGGTACACATCGTGTTGATCCATCTCTTTGCATTACCCACCAGGTGCAACCTGGTCCCTGAGCAAAGACAACCCCGCGGATGGGTTTGTCTGTACTCGAGGCAGACTTGATCCACACCGTCTTCCCTAACAAACCTCTGACATGCACCACTGGGACTTTATCTCCGTCTGCTGTATTCAAGGACTCAGACTGGGCAGGACCTGCTCGGTTGGTGGAACCCCGAGTGTTAACTAACCAAGTGGCCTTTGCTAGATGCTGCTCCCAATTTTTGAAAGATCCCCCACCCAAGGCCTTCAGCTGGGTTTTTAGTAATCCGTTGTACCTTTCTACTTTACCTGCAGCTGGTGCATGGTAGGGAATATGATACACCCACTCGATGCCATGTTCCCTAGCCCAGGTGTTGATAAGACTGTTCTTAAAATGAGTCCCATTGTCTGACTCAATTCTCTCAGGGGTACCATGCCTCCAAAGGACCTGCTTTTCAAGGCCCAGGATGGTGTTCCGGGCAGTGGCATGAGACGTAGGGTAGGTCTCCAACCATCCTGTGGTGGCTTCTACCATTGTGAGCACGTAGCGCTTGCCTTGACGTGTTTGGGGCAGTGTGATGTAGTCAACCTGCCAGGCCTCCCCATACTTGTATTTGGACCATCGCCCCCCATACCAGAGGGGCTTCACCCTTTTGGCCTGCTTGATGGCAGCACATGTCTCACAGTCGTGGATAACCTGAGAAATGCTATCCATGGTTAAATCCACCCCTCGGTCTCGAGCCCACTTATAGGTGGCATCTCTACCCTGATGGCCTGAGGCATCATGGGCCCATCGAGCTAGGAACAACTCTCCCTTGTGTTCCCAGTCTAGATCTATCTTGGACACCCCTATCTTTGCAGCCTGATCTACCTGATTGTTGTTTTGGTGCTCCTCATTAGCTCTACTTTTGGGGACATGGGCATCTACATGGCGGACCTTCATAGGTAGCCTCCCTACTCTGGTAGCGATGTCTTTCCACTCTTCAGCAGCCCAAATTGGTTTTCCTCTACGTTGCCAGTGAGCCTTTTTCCACCTCTCCAGCCATCCCCACAGAGCATTGGCTACCATCCATGAATCAGTGTAGAGGTAGAGCTTTGGCCACCTCTCTCTTTCAGCAATGTCCAGGGCCAGTTGAACAGCTTTGAGCTCTGCAAGTTGGCTTGACCCACCTTCTCCCTCAATGGCCTCTGCGACCTGTCGTGTGGGGCTCCAGACAGCTGCTTTCCACTTCCGGTTCATCCCTACAATACGACAGGAACCGTCAGTGAAAAGAGCATAGCGTGTTTCCTCTGGGGGCAGTTGGTTATATGGAGGAGCTTCTTGAGCCCGTGTCACTGGCTCTTCTTCTTCATCTCTGACATCAAAATTCTCACCTTCGGGCCAATTTGTAATTGCCTCCAGAATCCCAGGGCGATTTAGTTTACCTATACGGGCGCGCTGTGTGAGAAGAGCAATCCACTTGCTCCATGTAGCACTGGTGGCATGGTGGGTAGAAGGAACCTTGTCTTTGAACATCCACCCCAGTACCGGTAGTCGGGGTGCCAGAAGGAGTTGCACTTCTGTACCAATCACTTCTGAGGCAGCTTGGACTCCTTCGTAAGCAGCTAAGATTTCTTTTTCTGTTGGAGTGTAGTTGGATTCAGACCCCCTGTAGCCTCGACTCCAAAATCCCAATGGTCGACCCCGAGTCTCCCCAGGCACCTTTTGCCAAAGGCTCCAGGACAGACCATGGCTCCCGGCTGCAGAGTAGAGCACATTCTTTACCTCTGGTCCTGTCCTGACTGGGCCAAGGGCCACCGCATGAGCGATCTCCTGCTTAATCTGGGCAAAAGCTTGTTGCTGCTCAGGGCCCCAGTGGAAATCGTTCTTCTTGCGGGTGACCAGGTAAAGAGGGCTTACGATTTGACTGTACTCAGGAATGTGCATTCTCCAAAAACCTATGGTGCCTAGGAAAGCTTGTGTCTCCTTCTTATTGGTTGGTGGAGACATAGCTGTAATCTTATTGATGACATCCGTAGGAATCTGACGCCGTCCATCTTGCCACTTTACTCCTAGGAACTGAATCTCACGAGCTGGTCCCTTGACTTTACTCTTTTTGATGGCGAAACCAGCTTTCAGGAGGATTTGGATAATTTTCTCTCCTTTCTCAAACACTTCTACTGCCGTGTTCCCCCACACAATGATGTCATCAATATACTGTAGATGTTCTGGAGCCTCACCCTTTTCTAGTGCAGTCTGGATCAGTCCATGGCAGATGGTGGGACTGTGCTTCCACCCCTGGGGCAGTCGATTCCAAGTATACTGCACTCCCCTCCACGTGAAAGCAAACTGAGGCCTGCATTCTGCTGCCAGAGGAATGGAGAAAAATGCATTTGCAATGTCAATAGTGGCATACCACTTCGCTGCCTTGGACTCCAGCTCGTACTGGAGCTCTAATATGTCTGGCACAGCAGCACTCAGCGGTGGAGTCACTTCATTTAATGCACGGTAGTCCACCGTCAATCTCCATTCTCCTTCAGATTTGCGCACAGGCCAGATGGGGCTGTTGAAGGGTGAGTGGGTTTTGCTGACCACCCCTTGGCTCTCCAGCTCTCGGATCATCTTATGGATGGGAATCACAGCATCTCGAGTTGTTCTGTACTGTCGACGATGCACTATGGAAGTAGCAATTGGTACCTGTTGCTCTTCTCCCTTCAGAAGTCCTACTGTAGATGGATTTTCGGACAGTCCAGGCAAAGTGTTCAGTTGCTGGATGCTCTCTGTCACTACAGCCGCTATCCCAAATGCCCACCTGAGTCCTTTTGGGTCTTTGAAATACCCACTTCGAAGATAATCTATGCCCAAAATACATGGGGCCTCTGGGCCAGTCACAATAGGGTGTTTCTTCCACTCATTTCCAGTCAGGCTCACATCAGCTTCCACCAAAGTGAAATCCTGCGATCCCCCTGTTACACCAGCAATAGAAACAGATTCTGTCCCCACATGTCTTGATGGGATTAATGTGCACTGCGCACCAGTGTCAACTAAAGCTGTATACTCTCGTGGTTCCGATGTGCCAGGCCAACGAATCCACACGGTCCAGAAAACACGGTTTTCCCTAGCCTCTACCTGGCTAGAGGCAGGGCCCCTCTAAGCCTGGTTATCCTTCTTTCCTTGGGTATATGTTTTGGAGGTTCCTTCAAGGGGATCGGACATGTCATCATTATCATCATACTTGGCAGTTTGGCTACGGGCAACTGGAGCTGCTTTCCTTTTGGTGGAACTTCCTCTCTGATCCTTGTCTTCCTTCAATTCACGCACCCGTTGGGCCAGAGCAGCAGTTGGTTTTCCATCCCATCTCCTCATGTTTTCTCCACAATCACGCAGGAAGAACCACAGCTCAGCTCGTGGGGTGTATTTTCTCTCTCCATATGGGGAACGTCTGCGTTGGGTACCAGAGCCTCTGATCTGTACTGCTGAGATTTGGAGAAGGTCTTCTTTAATCTCTTCTCTGAGCTTCTTATGATTTTCTTCTATCTTGTCCTCTAATTTTTGCAGACGTGTTTCCACCGCTGCAATTCTGGCATGTGTTGGGCCATGCACAGCATCTGCGTAAGCTCGGAGCTTCTTTGCCATATCCAGCACAGTCTCATTCCTGTCATCCCTCTTCATTATGGCTAAAGCAGAGGCATATTCTTGTGGCCCAAGTCGTACCAGTTTTCGCCACATCACAGACGTGCATGGTACCATGTCTGGATTCCTAGTTGTTATGTCATCTGAGAAGATAATCTCTGCCACTGCCATTTCTCTCAGGCGTTGTATCCCTTGTTCTATGGTTTTCCACTGTGTTTGCTGCATATAAAGATCGTCTGCACAGAGGTATCTTTGTGCTACACTTTCCAAGACCCGTGCCCAGAGGCTGTGAGGGTTAACCCCTCTCATCATTCCTTGGTCGATGACAGGATCATGTGACAGGGATCCCAAATGCCTCGCTTCAGTGCCATCCAGAATTGTAGCCTCACCTGCAGCATCCCAAAGACGGACTAACCAACTAATTATAGATTCATCAGGTCGTCGAGTGTAGTCCTTCCGTAGGCCACGAAGGTCCTTCAGGGAAAAGGACTCAATATTGGCTTCTGATCTGGTACCTGTTGTTTTGACTCCTGATTTTATGTCAGGAGGTGTTGAGGGTCCTTCTCCTGCATCATCATCATCATCATCCACTGGTCGATCGGTCTTGTCTGTGCACTTCCCACTTCGAGTGCTAGTAGCAACAGCCATTGGTTGAGGCTTATTATCTGCTGTAGCTGCTGCCTTAGGCTCACTATCTGGTTTGGCTGCTGGCTTTGAGCCCAGGGTGTTTGCTGTAGCCTGAGTGACCGGGATAACTGCTGATGTATCTCCCTGCCCCCCTTCCTCTGTCTGCTGTCCTACAGTATCTAGCAGTGTGCGATAAGCATATGCCAGGGCCCAGCTCACTGCAATGATCTTTTTCTCCTTAGGATCATCATGGTACTTCTCTTTCAGGTATTTCCCTACCTCAGCTGGGTTCTGAATTTGTTCATGGGGAAAGTCCCAGGCTATAGGGTCAGAGAATTCCTTCAGGATTTGGCCCATATCCTCCCATTTCCCACACCACTCAGGATTTTCCACACCTGGGTCTACTCCTGGGTCAGGGGTCTCATCAGCCCGTCTAGAAATCTCAGCCCTCATTCTAGAGAAGCTGCGGACTGTATAATGGAAGCTTACTAGATTAAAGACCAGAAAGATAGTCTCTTTAACATTCAGGGGAAACTGAATATTCTCAAACAGTGATGTGACAAACTCAGAGGAGAAGAAGGAAAGCAAAGACTGAAAAGCCTCATCCCCTACTCCTCCCATAACAATCTGGGTAAATAACCATAGCCATGAACCATCCATACCTGGAACAGCCCCCAGCAGATTTATAAACTTCTTACAAATCACCACCACCAAGCCCAGCAGTATGGCTATTCTGGTCACTGCCCCTCTGCTGTAAAAACTACGTATTAGGGACAATAGTAGAACTATTTGAGGATAAGCAAATAAACCTAGGGACCATAGAAGTATTATGATCTCAAAAAACCCTAGGGACCAGAAATACAGGCAAGCCTTCACCCCAAGAGACATTATAAATTGAAAGCACATGACTATTAAATGCTTTATACCACCACCAAGTAGTAACAACCAAAATATACTCAAAACAGGGTTTTTCCACTCTCTCTCGAGCCTCGCGTTGGGCGCCAAATTTTGTCCTAGTTTAGGGCAAATCTGGGAGAAAACCTCCAAAGGAAGCTCCCTCCGGAGATCAAACCCACACGGCCCCTCCCCCCAGCCGGTTCGGGAATGATTCCTCGGAGAGAAGTGGAAAGAACCTGTTTATTTAACAGGCACAGCCTCCCCCCCCCCAGTACACAAAATGAACAATACCAGATGACAACACTTTTTCACAGCTCTGAAAAAGAGATGACAAATGCAGCGAGTCTCTCTTGGGGGTGGTCGCCCTGTTGTCACTCCCTCCGGCGCTGGGGATGGCTGTTGCCGGCCACAAGGTGTTCTCAGGTCCCAGTCCGGAGCAGGTCCCAGTAGTTACAAGAAAAAAGAAAAAAAAAGGAAAAAAACAAAGCAAGAGCGAAGCGAAGCAGGAGCAGGAGCAAAAGCAGCAGCCAGAGTCAGAGTCAAGGAGAAAAGAGAGCAGCAAAAAACAACAGCCACACTATGTACTGCCCCGTCTCTGTGTCCCGCCAGTCGTGGGGGGGGAAGCAGGCTGATAACAGAACCAAAACAAAACATTTGTCCTTCAGAGCCCGTCTCACAGGCACAGAACATAACATCCAACATAGCAGAACACACATAAATGGGGATACAAACATCACCCTAGGACAGGATCAAATCCAGAATTTAAACTGCATTACTGAAGTACCTTTAGACATTTTGTCCCCAAGAAGTTCAGACTGGGAGAAATTTTATCCTGTACAGAAATAGTAACTTGCAGAGTTACTGATGTTAGTTAGTGATGCAGAGTTCTCACCACAAGCAGGGAAAGCGAAACCATTTTAGTGCTAAAATCTTTAGTCCAATAAAGCAGGTTTTCACCTGCTCTGTATGTTGCTTGTTTGTTTACAAGAAAAGATCATTTGGAAGCTAAAAGCTTTTCTGAAGGTGAAGTACTCATCAAACTGAGGGTGCTACAGTCAGGAATGTTAAGAAGATTTTGGTAGCAAAGTTGCTAAACCCCCTGAGCAGAGAAGAAAGGCAGGTCCCTCTTTTCTTGCCTCAGTCCTGTCTCTGACAGCAAAACCCCTCTGGGGGTCCTCCCTCATTGTTTGCCATGATGCACTGGAACACAACATCAGATCAGTAGAGGTTAATAAAATCTGAACTGCTTAGAGATTTGGCTAGGCAGAGCAGAGCTCTTCAAGTCCCTGAATCTCCTCTCATTCCAGTTACACTCTGGCAGAGCCTCCCCCTCACATCAGAGGAAACAATTTTGGCAGGGGAACAGGCTGCAAGGATGACCTGGACTTTGTCCACAATAGATGAGAGAGTATGAGATATTGCCCAAATGTCTGAAAGGCTTTCGAGTCTGGTGGAGAGGAAATTCCAGTGGCAATGGGGAGATTGAAGGCTGGGCAGAGGGGGGGTCCAAGACACCAAAAAACACCACGAGGAGGACTCATTATACAGACACATGGAAATTGCATCCCACAAGAACAGTGCCTTGCAATGGGAGCTGTGCTGTCAAAGATGTGTGTGTGTGTTCCACAGGGGTATCTCACGTGCCCAGGGATGGCAGGAGAAGCAGACAC
Organism: Sitta carolinensis; assembly: GCA_032173965.1. NCBI lineage: Eukaryota > Metazoa > Chordata > Aves > Passeriformes > Sittidae > Sitta > Sitta carolinensis. Next base: position 7,729,351 of record CM063292.1, read on the forward strand.
TCCTGCCTGTGAGCATTTCCATGGTGGCCAAGCTGCATCTCACCCAACAGGCCTGAGTTTCTGGGGTACCTCTTGCTAGGCTAAGACTTTGCCTCTTGTAATGTGAAGGAAGCTGGCACCAACTTAAAATTTAATTTCAAATTGATTCAAAAATAGTCCAATTCAGACTTTAAGAGCAGTACTCTGAAATTAAATTTATTGGCCTGACTAGCAAAAAACATAATATGATCAAATATACTCCCCAGCTTTAAAACTTATACAAATTATTTTGGACATCACAACAGTTAAAAATTTATGCAGACACAGAAAAGGAATAATGTTGCTGAATGTTTAATGCTATTCATTTCCCTGCACTGCCTAGGAGTAAGCAGGAGTGACACGTTCCTCTCTGGTGGTGGGCTGTGAGAAGGTCTCTCAGTCCTGGGGCTGCTCTCCCAGCTCTTCCCACCAGCCTGAGCTGCTGGCACAGGGTGCACTTGGGTGGGAATTGGGTGGGAATGCACTTGGGTAAAACTGCAATAAAGAGGGGTTTATGTGATGCATTTCCTTTAGCAGAAGTGGCAGCTGTATTGTACTAGACAGATAATGATCTCTGAACACATTTATTGCTTTAAAGTCTTTCTTTCTTGATTTCAGCTCTGCTGTGATTTCTTTCTTATCATATCTCCTCATCACACCAAAACAAGAACAAGAACAAAAAAAAAAAAAAAAAAAAAAAAAAAAAAAAAAAAGGGAGATTTAAGTTATTTAAGTTTTCATCTATACAGAAATATATTTTTTGGGGTTGTGTGAATATCATTGGTGATTGTTTTACCACTCTGCCTTTACTTACACTGTATCTAACTGATTGGGGTCAGATCCTGGGCAGGAATTGTTCCCTGGCAGGGTGGGCAGCCCTGGCACAGGGTGCCCAGAGCAGCTGGGGCTGCCCCTGGATCCCTGGCAGTGCCCAAGGCCAGGCTGGACACTGGGGCTGGGAGCCCCTGGCACAGGGCAGGGGCCCTGACAGGGATGGGTGGGATGGACTTCAAGGTCCCTTCCCACCCCAGCTATTCTATGTTTGTCATTTACTTTTCAAATCCAGTGCAGAATAGACCTTAAACTTAACCACATTATCATATATTTCAGATTTAGAGAAAAAGAAAGCTGAATATATGAGTAAGGCCTCTGCCAATGTGTTTTAAAGTTTACTCGGGCATTCTTCAGAATGATGGTCAGCATGTTGATTCTCACTCAATGAAGCTGAAAATCAGATTTTCTCAATATACCACATCAGTATACACATCTGCTGATCAGTCTTAATTGGTCCTATATTTTTCAATTTGTAATCTATGTATGTTTTATGGTGATGTAAGTAGCAACACATTTACATATATAATGTCTCTTTGGAAAGCTTCTGCTGAGCAAGTGACCAATAAATTGCTGTTAATGTAAACATTAATCAAGTTGAATGCCAGTATGGAAAAAGTATCCAGTTTAGAGGGAAAATCACCTTTGTACTGTGTATTTTGCTGTTGAACTGTAGCTAAATAAGACTATGATATTTTCTGAAATTCAATTACAAAAATGTATACTTGGTTTAGCATATTTTATGCCACCTTGAAGAGCTTATTACTTCACCACTGGTATTAATGCACACCAGTCTGTCTACAATCCTGAATTAAATGTCCATCCACTGACTGAAGGAATTAAAAAAAAAAAAAAGGAGGAAAAATTTGCATAAATTAGTATGAAATTATTTAATCTGAGAAAGAAAAGGTCAGCATATAATGCCAGAAAGCAATGAGTACTTCAAATAAGTGTAATGACCTATATTTGGCCTAAACAAGCTATTGTCTGAGCATAAATGTTCATTATTGTGAACAAATGAGAGACTGCAGTTAGGGTATGTAAATGGTAATAAAGATATAACATGCAGTCTGTTGTCATGAACAGAGAAAGCATTTAAATTAAAGTGTTCCTGTGCACTTTAATAACACTTTTTGTGTTTCCCACCATAAAATATCTCTCTTATTCTTATAGGACTTGACTGTCCTCATAAAAATCCCTGCTATTGAAAAAAGTGAGGCCAAATCAGAGTTTTTTATGAACTTCCCAAGGAATGATTATGCAGGTATAGAAACCGAACATTTCCTCAAAAGAAATATTTAAGTTTGGCCGAGATAAGGAAGCATTGGTGAGCAATTCCCAGAGAGGCCAATTGAAACACTGTGATTTCTCAGATCACAAATACAAATAAAACCTGAAATAAGAGAAAGCATTATGTCAAATAAGGCCAAAGGAGTGAGATGACTTAAAATTAATTTATTGAAGAACCTTACACATATTCCTTCCTTTAAAAGTATTGAGGGGTACATACATAAATGTGCTCAGTCCAAAACATCCTCCTCCCAAAAGTAACTGGAACAGAAATACCTTCCAGCTTCCATGGGATGATGAGAGGGACACAGACCTGAGAGGAGAAGCAATGGTGCTGAGGAAACCTGGGGGACCTCGGTGAGGGGCCAGACAGGGAGCTGAGGGAGGGAAGGCAGGAGGGATTGAATTGTGAATGAAAGGGTTAAAGATTTAAAAGAGTAGTTAGAGGGATAGAAGCAATACATTAAGAGTTTAGCAAGGGAATCAAAGGCAAGACAAAGTGATTAATTAATAACAAATGGAACTAGTTAAAAGTTAGTCAGAGCTAAGACAATGTATCATTTAGTTGACTTGGCTGTGTTTGTAGAAACAAGATGAGAAAAATATCATATTGTAGTATCCTGTGCTGCAGTGCCAGCTGTGCCCAGCAGGATGGATTGTGTCAGCAGCTGCTCAAACTGGGGCTGGGCTGGGGCTGTGCTCATCCTCTGCTCAGGGGCAGCTGTGCCAAAGCAGCTGGGGCAGTTTTCTTTCTCTCTGCCAGCACCCATCCTCCCTGCAGGAGCCTCTCTGCTCCTGGGCCACTGAGTGTCCCTGCAGGGCTGATAAACTGAGCCCAGCCCCTGGCAGAGGCTGCAGCCAGGCCAGGAGCCAAGCATTCCTGCCTGCAGCCCCTCTGCCCCTGGCCACACTGCACTCAGCCTTGCCACTGCATTCCCAGAGGGAGAGCAGGCCCAGCCACAGCTCCACTGGCCCTGCCCAGGCAATGTGCCCCTTGCTGCAGGATCCCTGCTCCAGCAGAGCCACAGCTGCCCCTGCAGGAGGCTGCAGCCCCTGGAATGGCTCTGCTGCCAACACCCTGACCCACAGGGGCAGGGGGGATTCGGACTCTGCCACTGGCCTTGCTGCTGCTATTGCTGCACTCTTACTGGAGTTCTCCTCATAAAGAACTGCTATTGCTATCCCCATAGCTGTGCCTGAGAGCCCCTGAAATTCAGAATTACAATAATTTGGAGGGAGGGGGTTTCCATTCTCCATTCCAAGGGAGGCTCCTGCCTTCATCAGCACACACCTGTCCTTCAAACCAGAACATGTAGAGAAGAAGAAACTGTGACTGCAGCTGTACCCTAAACCAGCCAGAACTTTGTCAGGAGGTTTCTGCTGTGCCCAAGGAATGTGTTACTCTGCCAACAAGAGGGAAATAGGGAGCTGCCATGATGAAGAAGACCACCTACCCATTTCAAACCCCACTGATCCATTTGAAGAAGAGAACTGGGCAAGTGTAGTTAAACTTTAAACTCATTTTAATACAGAGTGGGAGTAGGCAGGGTCAGGTAATGAATATGTAGGTGTGTTGGGTAACTTTATGAATATGTACGTGTTTTGGAAATTAATGGAGAAGCGAGGCTTTGTGAATTTGGCACATGTCTTTGAGACAGTAGTCTCCTGTGCCACAGCTCTGCAATAAATATACTAACTTCCCTAACTAGAAGTAGTTGGAGAATCTTTGTCTGTACTGCATTTTTGCATCAGGATCTGCAGCCCAGGCTGCTGAGTCTGACAACAGTCGAGCATCACTCCCATCAGCAGGAGCTGCTCAGCCACAACACCTCAGAGCAGCCTGGAGAGCAGGCTGAGAGGGGAGGAGAGACAGAGACAGGGTGTGAATTTATGCAAACTTTAGGCTGGAAGCAGAGCAGCAGAGCTGAGCTCTTCAAACAAAGCAGATAACTTGTCAGAGCCTGGAAGTCCCAGTCTGCCAGGCCTAAGTAGTGGCCAAGAAAAACACAGAATGGGACATCTGGGGTTTGGCTGCTTTTTCTGGTCTTGTTTGCTTTCTAGGTACTGAGCACTGGGGAGGCTGGAGAGTGAGGATTGTTTGATGGCGTTGCATTTATTTTCTTTTTTGAAAGGGCCATTGCTCAAACAGGTCCTGCACTACAGAAATCATGCAAAGTTTTTGCAGGAGCACACAGAGGCAGGTGGAACTTTTCTCACTGCTAAGGAGTGAGGGAGGTGAATGTCAAAAAAGGATGCCTGCCTTTTGTAAAAAAAGTGGTGGCTCATTTCTTAAGTGAGATTCTAAGGAGGTTGGTCTCCTGATCAAAATGGCCATTTGTTTTCTCTACTACTTCTCACTATTTCCTTTTAGACTTTTCTGAATTATTTATTTTGACAGATATTGGCTTAATTGCAGTTATAACCACCACAGGAAAACTAAAACACAGTGACCTTTTAAATTAGCATTATTTACTGAAAAGAAAGAGGAAACATTATTTCTCTCTGCAGCAAAGCCAGTAAACGCTCAGGAGGTTTTGGTATTGCTTTTAGTACAATTGCAAAGATTTCATGAGAAGGGAGCTATAATTACCATCAAGTACAGCTTTGACCTTAAGAAATACCTCAAAGGACAATTAGGTTCAGTTCTGAAGGGTTTTATCTTTAACTTTGGTGCTGAATAAAGCCATTTTCTTTCCATAGTCAAAGCTTCATTATGTGCCAAGCAAGAACATGGTATTTTTGGCTGCAGTGGAGCACCAGAAGGTCCTGGCTGCTTTAGCATGTGCATAATCACCTTCAGATCATGCAACCTTTATAAGTTTTCCTCTGCTGACTCCCTTCTAATGGATCTTTAAAGACATTTGTAGTACCATGCTTTACTGTTACAAACTGCTCGCACCTATTGTGGCTGGATAAACCATCCAGAGGTTATCAGAACACTTATCTCTGGGGGGATTTGGTTGTGTTCATTAATACAGGTTGTACTTGCTGCCAGACATTAAAGTAATGGAGCTCTGATGAGGTAAAATTAGGCCTGAGCAAAGTAAAATTAAGCCTTAGCAGCAAATGTCAGTACAACCACTAAACACAGAATCAGTACTGTGGGGTTTGACAACGTTTTGTAAGACAGAGGATGAATCATTCCTCTAGACCTGGTACAGCAGGGATCAGACAGGCATAGTTCAAATATCAGGAAAAAATCCCCCCCAAATAAATATTGTTTTGGAAGTTCTTAGGGGCTTGTTTTTGGTTTGCTTTTTTTTTAAAAAAAATAGAACACAATGTTTTTTCATATTTTTTCCCCTCAAAATCTTTACCCATCAATGAACATTTCTTTTGAAAGATTTTTTTCACTCTTTCCTTATTTTCTGAGACTGTTATTGTCTAGAAAAAAACCCAGAAGATGGTTATTTTCCTAACAAAACCAAAGCTGTTTTCATTGCACTGTGAAGTCCTTGACCTACACAACTTTTTCATGGCTATGAAAATCTTCAACTTTCCTATGCTCAAAATACACTTTTCCTTTTGTTGCCTTCAGAATCTGCTACAAGGCATATCTTTATTATTCCTTGTGTTCTGACCTTTGTCCCATTTAGCCATTTTAATAGGTACAGAAATCTGGAATCTGCCAAAAAAAAAAGAAAAACAAGAACCTGAAATCTTGGGCAAAAGACTTTTCTCAATAGATATCACAAAAATATGTGGGTTTTTTTCAGAAAGTAAAGCAAAATCAAGGCAGTAGATACCTAATTCTCTTCAACAGGAATGAGATTTAAGTGTGTAAATATTTCTGCAAACCCAGGCCTTAGACAAAGATGAATGATCCCATAATGTGAGTGGTGGTGTATGTTTTTTCCCTGTAATTTAATTTTTCCCTTGTTATCCCCTATTCTATCCCTCCCCCATTCCCTCCATGGTTTTTACAATTCCTTTGCTAGTAAACAGTTCCAATTTCTTGACTTCAGTGTGCCACAAGTCAATCTGAGGATTAAAGTTTGAGCTGTAAAGGAGAGGCTGGGCTGACAGGAGCAGCTCTTGCTGAGGACTCGGTGTCCCCAACACACAAATTTAGGGGGATTTACTCTGGACTAACCTCAGGCAGCTTCTTTGGGTTGGGAAGAGCTGGTTTAGGCTGAACTGATTGGAATTCAATTGTCCTGAGGTGACAAAGCAGTTTATTTGTCATGTTCCAGGCTGGAGGAACATGGATGGGAGGGGTGTTACAGGCTAGGACACCTACAAATCTAGAGGTTAAAAAAACCTCAACAGCAAGACCTCTGGAAATGAAAGCCATGCTTACATTTCTAGAGCAACCACAATGATGTTTAATCCTTTAAGGATGAGAAAATTGTCTGAAACAGAGAGGTAATGAAGTTTTGGGGCTTTTTTCCCCTCCAAATGTGGAACATGCTCAGGAGAAGCTGGAACTGAATTCCCAGCTAGAAATCTGCTGCAGAGTGCAAATCCACCTAAATCAGAGGGACAGTGCTACCAGCAACTGAGAGTATCAAAAACAAACTCCTTGAAAATACAAAATGATTTCTCATGCTCTCCAGATCATTACTCTTTTGTAATTGTGAAGAGAGATGAAGACTGCACAAGGATATTTTAAGTATTCTTTATTCTTATCCATATCCACATTTTAGTTATTGTAATTTTTTTTTTTTTATTCTTTTGCTATGGCTGTTGGAAAGCTTCTTGGTGTAGAACATCTTCTTGGCCTATAATTTTAACCAAATCTTCCTTTACATTGCACCATTTGCATTTTTTCATACTATGAGTAACCTGTGTAATTCATTCTGTGAAAAAGGTTGTGGGTTTTTTTTTCCTCTAAAAAAATTAGACTTACTTTTTGGATCATTAAGTAGTGCATAATCTTCAAATGGGACATTAAAAACTGTAATCAGTGACATCACCATGACAACCGATTAGAAATGTCTAGAGAAGCCTCTGAAAATGTAATTTTTTAATACAATACATTTAAACGAGTTCATCAGAACAAAGCACCCTAAGTAGATTTATTGTGCACTGAATACCTAGAAATAATTTGGCTATATAGCTAACACTAAAAATCTTGTCAATGCGACTTCAAGAGATTTGGGGGTGGGCAGTAAAATTCTCCCTGTGATGTCAATGGCGAGGGGAGGAAGCACCAGAAGGAAAAAAATTGTTTTCTTGCCCCAACAAAAAACCCTTCAGCTCTTTTATAAGTTTTCTAGTTTTGCTACATCATGAGATATTGTTTTTTGGTGCATTCTTCTTTCTGTGGCATTTACAAAGTCTGCTAACGTGTCGCTACATATTACGCCAGGTAAGGGCCTCTAAAGATGAGGAATTGCTGGAATTCTCCCTGTGTTTTCAGCCCTCGGTTATGATGATTTTTTGCCCATTGTCCTGCCTGCTCTAACAAATGAAATTGGAAGCAGCAGAAATCTCATTATTGCACACAGCAACAGTAAAATATAAATAAATTATGCCATAAAATGCCTACCTGCAATATATGGTGTTACAGGGTTGCTTAAATTATATGCTCAGTAGCTGAGGAAAAGGCACTCATGAGAGCAACCCCTAAACAAAATAATGAATTTAAATGTATCTCGAAAGCTTAGAAAGAGAAAAAAACTCCATACTTTTACAGATAATCTGTTTGAAGAGATTAGTTATACTTCACAAGACTAAACTACCCAGCACACTCATAAAAATACTCCTTCTTCGTCCTCCAAACAGCTAAAAAAAAAAAAATGGAATTTCTTCTGGTGTCTCCCATTTTCCAACCTGTCGATTCAAGTTACGGCTTGTTCTTGTCTTTTATGGTTCTGTCTCCTGCTTCTGACAGCTGGGTTTATGATGCCCTTTTCCACATGAGATCTTGAGTTAGTTATGTCTGCTGCAAGCAAGGAATAAAGCATTTCCAAAATCCTGTCTGGTGTGCTTGCCTGATTGAGGCAGGGGGGTGTTGGCAGCTTTTCCTTGCGATGATTTGTGCTTTTCCTGCTGCAGGGACACCATGGCTGGGGCAGGATCTCCACTGCCCCAAACTGGCACTGCTCTGCCTCCAGGATCTGGGGCTCTTGATATTTCACTCCAGCTGCAAATGTGCCTCATAAACCACGTTGTTGTCCCCTGAAAATTGTGGATCTAGGAGTCTTAGGAAGGAATATTGCCTGGGATGGATATAAGAGTCTATTGGCTTTGGGGTGCTCACTCTCCAAGTGCTTTAAAGCAGTGGCAGGGAAAGGTTTGAAGCTCCTATTGAAAACGAGGGGTTTTGGATTGAAGTCAGAACTAAGGCATTCCCAAATCACCAATACCTTCTGAAAACCCAGGCCATTATCCTTACAAAACGCTGGCTCTCTATTAAACTCCTTGTTATTCTTTTCCTAATGAGACACTTTACCAGCCTGTCATCACCCGCTGTGATTAATTCTCTACTTGTAAAATTTTAGCTCTCTCTCTGCTGCTGCTGTTAATGTGCTTTGTACCAAATAAAAATGAAGTTGATGTTTACAAATCCTGTCTGGGGGTTGCTTTAAAAAAAATCTGCTTTGCCTTACATTAATGAGGCCAAGTGTACTGATTTTTGTTCTAAATTGTTCTGGATAATTAAACACTGTAACAGACTAGCATGGAAGGTGTGAAACTCATCATTGCTTAAAGAGATTAAAAATATAGTATCTATGAAAGTATATGCTTTATTATTACCTGCCTGTGGTTCACACACAAGATTGCATGTGTTCTTTTAATCTTAGCAGCATTAGTGAATCTGGGGATAAGCAGGAGAAAATATTTCTAAAAGGCAGGATCTATGAGTCCTACAGTTATCTTGGATAAAAACTGTCATGAAAAAGCTGAAATGAAGGAGATGTTTCTAGCACAGAGATCTCAGCTGATTTTTTTTTCCATTGCTAAGTAGACCTTATAGATGGTCTAGGACATTAATAGACAGCATGAATGAGAAATAGTTCTGAATTACACTTTTACTGTTCCACAGTAATGTACTTGCAATTCAAGACTGGATGCCAGCATCCTCCTGTATTAAAAGGAACTTCAGAAGCTATTCTGCCTCACAATTTATAAGGAATGAAGGAAGACAATATCTAATTCATCCAAAAAGCACAGTGGCAGTGTTCAGATTGCTGGTCTCTCAGGAACTAATGCATTTAAAGAGCTTTTATGCTGGAGACAGCTTTCTCCCTTTTTTGTACTAAATAAATTTAATTTAATTAAATAGGATAAAGCCATCTGCTTTCTTTAAGTCTTCTAATCTTAAAATCTTGTAATGCCTTGCAAATCTCAAATATCCCAACTTCAGACAGCAGATGGGTCTTGCAAGAATGCAGATTTCTAATCATATTTTTTCTTCAGTTTACTCAGATACACATATTTACTGAAAGAATGCACACAATTTTGTATTTTAGCACTGAGATTGTATGTGTTTGTGTCTACTGTTTCCCCACTGGTGGGTGGCTCTCCATGGGAAATCAAACTGAGCTCAGCAGAGGATTTCACAGGAGCTCATGAACAGTGGGATCCCTCCTTTCTCTCTTTCCTAAGATCAAGGCTGAAAATCTAGGGGGTGTGGAAAATCTGCATGGATGGGAAGAGACAAACACGAGCTCTCTGCCAGCTCCCAGCTCTGTGAATTCAAATAATTCCAACTCAAGCTGTCCTATGGGTTTGATAGCACTCACATTAACAGGCAACACCCCACCCAGTGCAGGTAAAGCTGCCAGGTGCAAACTCCTGAGTTCCACTGAGCTCCCTGGCCACTCACACTGGGCATAAAAGCACCATTGTAGGATTCCCCCACTTGGAGAAACACGTGGAATGCATTTGAAGGTGCATCTTCATGTTTCATACATTACAAACACGTGCAGGTCTGGAATGAGGACAGGGAAGCATCAGCATGAAGGGCTGGTACCCAGGGTCAGCCACAGGGCCACTGAATTCACCTGCAGCTGTGCTGAGGACACAGCTCCTGGGCTGACCATATCCATGTGAAGTCACTTAAAACAGCCCACGAGAAGAGCAAGACATTCAAATGCCCATTGTTCAATTCTGTTTGTTTCTCTGTCACGTCATTTTCATTAAAAATTATTTAACTTTCCTTACTAGAAGCCTGCCACATTGATGAAATGAATTATCAATGTGAGTCCCCTACCAGATGCTTTTAATGTGTATTTTAAAAAGGAAGCCAAATGCTTCTGTGTTGTTTTTTGTTTGTTTGTTTGTTTAACAATACTAAAATTATTATTTACTACAAGGGCATAATTTAAGTAATTTGGTGTAGTCAGGCTGCTCCAAGCCTATAACAAATCAACAAATACTCTGAGGAAGCTCTGAAATCAGGTTTTCCCCTTTTCATGCACTGAGAGCAGTGTGTTTTGTGCCCAAGCAAGAGAGGAGCAGGGCAGCCAGAGCTGGCTCTTCCTCATGCTCCCTGTGAAGCTCTGAGTGCTCAGCTCAGAGTCCCTGTGGGGTGGCTCCACGTTTGTGGCTCTCTCCAGGCACAGCAGTAAACAGCATTAATGTTTGAAAAAGGGGCACAGCAAACATCAGTGGCACTGTAAACCAAGATGACAATTTTGGACAAACGGGTGACAGGCCTAGGCAGTGCTTTTCTAAAGTGAAATTATTGTGAGTGGCCCCACTGTGTAACACAGGAGAGAGACATGTATAAATGATATTAAAATACATTATTACAGGATGCTATCCATTATTTCGTAGCACTTATACATTATAATGTGCATTAGTTCTCACTGTCCTACTCAACACTGCCCTAAATAACTAAGGAGGAAAATGTGTGTTAATCATTTACTGATTACTAATATATTGGTTTTAAGTGGCCTTAAGTCAAAAGTGTTTTTACAACTGATCTTACAATTGAACTTTACAATGAAAGTGTGTTCTTTAAGGCACAGACATGATGAGTTTCATGTAAATTCTCTATATATTTCTGTTTAACAAAATTTATATATAGTTCATGGTTAGGAATGTGGGCAACCTTGTAAGAGGGAAAATCACACGTACCAAAACAAAGGGGCACTGCCCTAAAGGACCTATACAACATATTGAGGCATTCAGATTAGAGGTACAGCTTTATTTTCCTCCCATAGCTGCGTTTCCTCCCATGTCCAAACAACAGACACCATTAAAGCCAACGGCAAAAATTTTTCACATTACCTGAGCCACAGCTGATTGGGACATTTAATACCTCTAAATTCATATTCAGTGTAAAAATATCTCTCCCTTCTTGCCAAAGGTATACACCAGAATACAATATGTTAGCAAAGATATAAATGTCAGGAGTGGCAATAGGACTTAGAGATATATTATACATGCTGGAATTTTCAAGATACCCAAAATGGTTTGGGACCATCTCTAATGACAAGCAAAATGCAGAGTTTATCTGAGGAGTGACAGGGACATTGGCTCTCCTGTGATGCACCTGCAGGTTATGAGATGAAAGTTGTATTTCTGCCTCTGCAGAATCAAATCAGGAACCTGGTTAACAGGAACTCCTGGAATGGAAAACTCGGCATGCAGGGAATTACAATCTTGCCTTCTCTCTAACAAACAGACTGTCCATTATTATGGAATGGAAATAATTGAAATAATTCCATTATTATGGAATAATAAGATGCTGATATAAAATAAATTTGGGTTTTATAGACATGTAAAAGTTGAAAAAGTTTGGTGTTTACTACAGCAATCTGGAGTGGGATGATGCAGCCAGGCCCAGGGGATTGTCCTGCTCTGCTCTGGGCACCACGAGGTGCAGAGGAGCCAAAGCTGCTGGAGAGAGCCCAGAGGAGGGAGCTGGGGCTGCAGAGGGGGATTGCTGGGGTGTCTGTGCAGGGACAGCGGCTGGGTCAGGCATCCCTGTGGGTCCCTCCCATCTCAGGACATTCTGTGTCCCAGGATGTTTGGAACTGGCACCAAATTACCAGCAGCAGCAGCACTTTTTCACCAACTGCAGGACTCAATATTAAATTTTCCCCATGCCCCCAAGTCACTTGCTCCCGTGGAGAGCCTGCCTGGGGTTCTGTAAAGCTGCCTGATAAAGCAGATAAAACCCCAAAATATTTGCTCTACATCCTCTTCAGACAAGCCAGTCTGTGGTGTGGAGCAAGAACTTTCTGTTGACCACAGAAAGCCTTTCCATGGAAAAGTCTGTGCACGCAGTAACACTCCTCCTACCCAAGGAAGTCCAGGGATGATAGGACAAAATAAATTTTCTGGTTTAGGCCAAATATGGGGGGTTTTTGGCAGATAAATTTTCTACAATTCTTTCTCCATTTTCTTTTTCTGTATGTTTAAAATGATCTCTAGACAAAAGCACCCTTTGGAGAGCAGCATCTGTTCACCATACTAGTTCAGTTAAATATTGCCTGATAAGTAATGAAGCTCATATGTTTTCTACAGATTTGTCTTGAAGCAAACTTTGCTGCTACTTGCCTTTGAATTTCCTAAGAGTATTTAGAGTTTTTCTAGGGAAGAATTCTAAAACTAAAAAGAAGACAGCAAATGCTATACACCACATTTCATTAGCCTGAAAGTCATACTGAGACCAAAATTCTAAAAGATATTCCCTTTTTTAATCTACTGATGGATACCTAAATTAGGTGGCAATACTACTTAGCATTTTGCTGATAAAATATCAAATCATAAATTAATCTTTTTTTAACGTCGTATCTTCACAGAGCTTTTTTGTCTTTGGGGTCTACTTGGGGAAGCTGAGGCAGGAAGCAAGATGCTTTTTCTGGGGGCTACCCCATTACCCTTGGAGCCCTTTAGGCTTTTGCAGCCCCTCTGGTGACATGAGCAGGGGCAAAATTGAGACTAAAGACAGGTCCCTGCAGCTCATTCAACAGCATCAAATACCTGCAGCAGCACCAGATTGTGCAGTTTTTTACATTCACAATCTTTAAGTATTCTTATTCACGTGCCTCACAGATCCTAGAAACTGTTTCTTTCTGATAGAAAGCTCCTGAAAACAAGAAAGACCTCATACATGAAAAGGAACCTGTTAAAAAACATGAACAAGTTTCTCAAGTAAGCGGGGGGACAGCCTGGCTCAGGGGAAGGTGATTGAATTTCAGAAAGGTTTAAATCTAAGACACCTCCTGAATCCATGGCAGATTCCCCGTGAGTGAAAACCATTACCATGGTATTTGTGCTGAGGTATGTGAGATGAATTTGGTGTCTCAATCCAGAGTGTCTGGAGCAGTCACTCGGATCACAAAGTCACTGTGACATCTCTCAGGAGCTGGCACTCTTATTGATGGAATCAACAGGATTTAATGGCCATGCAGACTGCACTCTCTTTGCTCACACCCGAGGCATAGAGATGAGGCAGGGTGGATGTTTGTGCTGTCACTGACTATACTAGCACAACCCCAAGATAAACAGAGGGATTTCAGCTTTCAAGCCTGTCAATCTGGCATTTTTCACAAGGAGGAAACACACTAAAATAAAGAAGGGAGTAGTTCAGCTCCAAACTAATACTGATGAGTGGCTGGGAAGGCCACGCTTAATAGCACTCGTCTTTGCTAAAAATAAAAGGCACATGCCAATATTTCCATGTCCTGATTTTCAGCCTGTTTTTACAGAACCACCTGTATGTGGAGAGGGAGAAAAGACAGCACAGGTGTAGTTTGTTAGCACTGCACTGAAATTGTACCTGACAGAAATGTAGAAACTCAGCATACAGCAGTTCAAAACCAAAACACAACATGTTTCTGTATTTCAAGCAGCTCAGGCACAACAAGAATCTAACCAGAATAAGTGAGGACTAAAAGCACTTGCATGGAGTGATGGCTTCAGTAAAATTAGTCACTATGGATAGGAAACACATTATTTTTTTATTTTCCCATGACAACAAGATTTCTGTTGACAAGTTCATCAGGAAACTCGGTGAGGTTTATTATGACATTTCAAAGTCTCTCCACTTTATGAGAAAAATTCAATTGGCTGGCAACATTTTGTGGGAAAATGAAGAAAAGAGAAAAGGGAAGAACTTTTATAGTAACAACTGCTGTGTGAATCTCGGAATGTGGAGACTCATATTCTTCTGTTGCATAAGCCTCTGAAAGTGAGGGCTGTACTTTGACAGGAGAAGAATTTAGGCAGCCTGATTTAATAATTCAAGTGGAAAAGGAGATTATTCTTTCAGTGAAGAATTGTTCTTTGCAGCAAGAACATACTGAATATTTTCCTCTGGAAACAAAGAGGATGCTAACCACTGGAAAAGAGGTTTCTTTAAAAACTTGCAAGAAAATTTCCACAGTTCCAGCACTTGAACTGATGTACACAAGAGGACATTCATAGGAAGTTATGGGATGGAAGGGGAAAAATCTACTAATCCCTTCATCACTTCATCTTCTTCACAGCTGATTGGGACAGTCAGCCTCAAAATTTATTTCTTTGCAATGCTGGTACAACACTGAAAGCAACCACACAGAAGTGTTTTAAGGGACTCTTTCCTTTCTGGCTTAATTAAACAAAAATATACCAGAAATACCACAGAAGAACACGTATCAGGATTGGTACCACAACCCTCATTTTTGTTGGATGGAGGCAGCTTAAGAGAGGAAGTTCCTTTTTGTAAGTGAAGTGATAAAACACTGCTGTAAAAAGAGGCACTTGTGAATACATTGGCTTTTCTGTCCCATCTTTTCACTGCCTAGCCTTTGATTCTCTTTTGCTTTTCCTTGAACTTATTTTTGCATCTTCTTAAACTGCAACGTTAATTTCAGATGCTGATTGTAACTTATCTCTAGGAAATAATAATTATAAAATAATCTTCTAATATTTATTGGATTTTAATCAGAGAGTGTATACAATTAATAAAATCTACTCCTCTTCTGCATTTTTGCTGGTTCCATAATAACCAGCATAATTTCTGAGTAAGGAAAGACATTTTGCCCTTATTAAGCAGGAACTATTAGCACACCTGTGTGAGTTGCAGGATTAAATTCCACAGAGTCTTCATGGTGCTCCAAAGGATAAAAAGACATTAGTAGAAATCAATTCTACAGCGCGAAATGATGCACTTTTAAAAAGGTCATTTTATAGTAGGGAGTAAAACCTGGATTTGATCACTTGGTTATCCTCTGATGTATATCCTCCTTCTGAAGCTCTTATCAGAGCAAAACAAATAGAAACCAGCTCGTAGTTGTCACTGGCAGTAAGAAACTGCACTGCTCAAAAGCTCAGATTCAGGTTCAAGTCCACTCCCTAAAGCCAAAGAAAATCAAAATGTTCATTGCAACTATCATCGCCTTTTTTGATGCACACTAATGAGGAAATTTTTCCTTTGGTGGAGGTTACTGTATCAGGCATTATATAAGAATATATATTCTCATTGCCTCCTTGCCACTCACTAGTCATTGCTAAGGGGCAGTCATTGGCACAATTCTGTATTTTTAAATATTGCATTATACCAATTTATCTTCTCCATTATAAATATCATGTCTCAATTGCTCCTTGAATCCCGTTCAGAGTTTGAAACTGGATTGAGTGGTGCATTTAAAATACCAACCAAGCACAACTTAAATGCCGACCAAGAGACTTAAAATAATCCTTTCTGGTTTTCAGTGACAAATTAGTCATATCTGAAGCAACAATGCAAAACCTGTATTTCAGTTGGCTGCCTTCATAAACTGCTATGTTAATTGCATATAAGTAAATTAGGGTTTCTGATGTAAACATCACTAAAATATATACCATGCTTGTACTGACAAAGTGCAGCAGCAGAACACAATATCCACCTTTCCAGATTGCCAGCATCAAAACCTGATAACAATATGTTTCCCTGCCTGGTTGCTCTCTGGAGATAAAATTAAGAAATTATTCCTGTAACACTGCAGAGGGTAAAAATATTTCTGTTTCATGAGGAATATCTTTACATTCTCATCTGAATAAAATAAAGCAACCCAAAGCAGTGCACAGACATGTATAACATGCATGAAAATGGAGGATAGACCTAAATTTAAACAGGACACAGAAAATGAAGAGAACATTCCCATACAAAATATTGCACTCAGAAAACTCTTCAAAGGATCATACTGAGAGAAAAAAAAATGGGGCAAAAGAAGAAGAAAAGCAGGCAGAGATACCTGGGCTAAACATCTAAATCCCACATCCTTTAATTTACTATATGATATTTTCATAAGTCTAGTTCTTCAGCTCTACACGAAACACAAGTTTGTGCCAAATCAAGAGAACTGGGCATTTAGCATTCCAGAAACATCAGCTGTGCCTTGGTAGTCTCTGACCCTGGTTTCCCCTTAAAGGACCATGGGATTAAAGGCTTTTATCTCAAGTTTATTGGCTCTTTAGTAACCTTTTTGCTTTATTGGATTATAATTGTATAAGTTTTCTACTACAGTACTATGAGGCTATTAGATATGTGATGCCAAGAAATGGAAGTCATTCACCATATCATCTGATTTTTTTTTGCCTATATTTAGACACACTATATGTTAAATCTACTCTCAATATACACAGAATATACTTCTTCATTATTTATCTGTGACAGTATTTTGTTTCTACCTTTGTCTGAGCTCCTAAGCTGGCTCAACAATATTCAACCACAATGCAAAATAAATGATAAATAGCTTTCTACCACTTAGTCTCGCTGACACTCTTTACTTCAGTATTCCATCTGTATTTTCACTCTCTGGTTTTTGTGTTCACAGCTATTTTCTGTCTGTAGCTCTACAACAACTCCAGTGCTGCACAAGGCCTGGGAGTGTTCTCTTTTTTAGTGCACATTATTGGTACATTCTGTAGTAGCTGGGAAATTCACTTAGGCAGTGAATTGTACCCATGCAGATTCAATGCTAAATTCTAAATTTAAATCACCAAAACACTATAGGGTGCAGTTTCATGTCTGTGCTTCCTATGTGGGAACCACAAAGAATTTTCTGTCTGAAAATATCCAGCAGAGATTTTTATTGAAATGAATGTGATCTTTCTGGGTACAGGCATTCCAGCTTTGTACTTCCTTGCCTTCAGACTTCAGCCCATGGATGTGACCAATTAAGCACATAAGAGGGCCCAGTTCTACCCCAATACAGTTATTCTTTTTTATGGAGAGCCCATTAAGCACACAGATCCTGGCAGTCAGAGCCGACTGATATTAAATGAGTTTCTCAGGGACTCTGGGATTACAGATCAAGAACCTTCACTAAAGTACCTGATTTGCCACAGACAGTGTTGGGCCTGTGAGAAAAATCCATTTCCAAGTATTTGATGGAGGCAAAGCAAATTCCAGGAGGGAAAGGGTGAACCACAGAGGGCTGGTTCAGCAGTGCACCATTCATTGCTTCAGGTGTCTTCACTGCCAGGCTGACCTTCATCCCCAAAACAAATCAATGCCCTGAGTATTTAAAGGAACTTCAGTAATCCACTGCTGCAGTATTACCCAATAATAATCATTACATCATCTCCATTAAAAAAATTAAATATTACTTATATAGGGTGGTTTAAACTCACTCATCCCACGTGCTTTTGATCTGACCACTCCCAACTGGGCAGTTTTATAGCCTGAGGAGAAATTGGGTTTTTATCCTCACATATAGGAAGGTGCCAACACAATTCCCTGACTTCAGAACAGGCCATCCATAGGTGATGGGATTCACACAGAATCATTATTTGCTTTCTGAGCACAGTGGCACCAGCACCAATGGAATCTGTAACTCCCACACAGCCACCACTTCTTAGCGTGCTCAGACCAGGAATCAGGCTTCAAATGAACACAAAGAACACATCCCAAATGGATGTGAAATAATGTATAACTCCAAGGCTGAGTCTGGACTGTATTCATCCACTTACTGATGGCAGTGTCATGTAAAGCCAACATCAAACATGCTCTGCAAGATTGGATATGCTGCCCTCAGTTTTGTGCTAAACACGCATCCCAGTAAATACAACTGGTTTTGCTTGCCTGTTTTGATGTAACAAAACACTGAAAATTAGAAAATTGGGCAAAAGAAAAAAAAAATTGCAAGCCTTTCATTTGCATAAATTGGAAAGCGATCTGAATTAAACAGACATGGTTTTTCTTTAGAGTTGCTAACATTCTGCATGGCTTAAAACTTTCTGCTTGAAGTGGTTTATCATAAATAGACATTTCTGAAGGTCCCCCAAGGCAGACAAGTGCACTTCTAGAGAATTAGACACAGCTTTGTTTGAAAGCAGCCTAAATTTCTTTAATTTCAATGAGAGAAAAATTGTCAAGTAACATGTAACATCAGCTTTGCCCTGATCATCTCTGATGGAGTCTGTCAGTAATATCCATCCTTAGTTCAAAGCAAACTAATTTTATTTTCCACTTTCTAAACTGGAGTACCCATCTCAGTTTCAGTGCTTGCAGAGAGGATAAAATAGGTAACAAAGAAACCAGGTAGACTCTGTTTATCCACAGGCAGTGTCAGAGTGGAGCAAAATCCCTGTCAGGGTCTCTGCAGCCCCTGTCCAGCACAAATACAAATTTGTCTTCCAGCCTCCAAGGTTAAATGTTAGCAGATTTCCTCATCCACAATTCTGTCTCCTCTGACCTGCTCAGTCACTGCTCCTGGCAGAGTGCAAGGACTCGATTTCAAGCCTTTGTTTAATTAATTACTGCTGCAAGAAATGGATTTAAAGTTTTTTAACTGGTGACAAGGATACTTGAAGGCAGCTCCCAGTGAAACTCCTGCTCTCACAGCAGAATATAATGGAGTGGCTGCAGTGGTATCAGCGAGGCACTCGAGAAATTCATCACTGGAACACAGGTCAGGCACTGACCTGGGCCCTGTGAGATGCTGACCTATTCAGAGAAAGGGCAGCTTGCTGCAGAAGACAGTTTATAAGTGGAAAAGAGCCCAACATATATTGATGCTGAAGGCTTTTGATCTGGCCAGGAGCATTTTGCACACTCTTGAACTGACAGGGACACAGGTATATGCTGAAGCACATAAAAGCTGATTTTGTGTGAGATTTTACAACTTCAGACACACAAATTTTAAAGAATTCAATTTAGCCTTCTCTTCATTACCCTTGAGAAATAACTTCATCAGTGCTTTAAAGCAGAAATTTCTGCTCCTCAGCATCTGCATGTTCTTACCTCAGTCAGTGGTTTACAGAGTTTCAGTGAATTTTTCAAGCATGATATGGACTCTTACCATTAGCCTTGCTTCTATAAAACACCCCAAACCCCACAGCATCCACCCAGAAAAAAACATTGTGATGAGAAACCAGAAAAACTATAATGCTTATTGACTCCTCTCCACAAACCCAGAACTGTCCAAGGCCCTGAGCCCTGCTGCTCTCAGACTTGCAGCAACTTCCTATGCAAAATAAGTCACTGAGATTCTTTCTGCTTCGGGGAAACCATTGTGAAATTTGGATATTTCCTCCACATTTTTATGAAGCTGAAATGAACAGGCTGACAGCATAACTCACACTGTATTGATTCCATGCCAGAGCTCGTTAATGGAGAAGCCGATTCTCACTGAATGTATGACCTACTGATATCCCAAGGCAGTTTTTGTCTCAAATACCTCCAAACACACTGAATTATTTAGAGCACAAAAGCGTTACAAATGCTTGGTACATCTGCACATCCATACCTGGATGTGTAAATCTCCATCAACACTTTTGTGAACACACACACACACTGAAATTTGGCTGAATGCACCAGCACCATCACATTGCTTTAATAAAACCTCAGGTCCTTCAGCCTCTCACAAAACATCACCTGAGGCAAAAAAAAAAAAAAAAAAAAAAAAAAAATCTGTAATTTGCTTAACTGTAATGGATTTATAGTGACAAATCTGGTCATTGTCAACCTATTGATCTAAAGGTGCAATTTCCTGATCCTTTTTGTGTCATTAACCACTGCTTTGGAAAGAGCCTGTGGTGATATAGAGTATTTGTGGATAAACACTCTTCTTTTTTTTTTTTGTAAAGTATGAAACCCAAGCCTTCCTTACATATTCAAACAAAGCCTTAAAAGCATCAGCCATGACATTTTGTATAAATATTTTCCAACTGCCCCATGGATTTTGGCACACATGTGTTCCAACATTAAGAAACGATAAGCGACTTAAGAACAGATATACTGTGAGAAGATATCTTCTTAAATTCTTTATTCAATCAGCTGTGAAACAGTATAATATCTTAAAAGGACACATTTGGTAGCATGAAAGACAAGTGCAGTGAGGCTTGAGCTTGCTAAATTCATTGCATTCTTCAACCTTAGGGTTGCAAATAGATTTTTTTTAACCTCTCAAGAGGATGGCAGGTATTCTGCAAGCAGCTAGCATTGTGAAGCAATTTAAATCATCGCTATTTGTTAGCTGGTTTAGTGACTGCTAAAATGGGTGGGTTAAGTTTCTTAGAGGCTTTTTGCTTTTTTGTGATTTCACTCAGTAACTTCTAGACTAATAACTTGCATTGCCAAGCCCGACACAGACAATGAATCCTCTGCTCAAATGGATTTGAAGACACAGCTCTCAGAGAGCTGGGGACTTGACTTTTGAAGCAGAGCTTGCAGGGTAGGTTAATATGTGTCTGTAGTAAAATACAGACATAGCTTTTGCTCTGCAAACTGCAGACCTGCCAAACTACTTTGAAATTATTTGTGTAGTCTCTGGGAAATCACTGCAGTTATCTCACAACTCCATCCCAGGCTGTTATGACACTAGAATGCCTTTTGCCTCTCATTTTTTCCTGATCTCTTTGAACAAGGAGGGCTGGAAACATTATTCATTCAGCCTCCCAGGTTTGTATTAATTGCATTTATGAAAAGAGTTTCATTTACTTGGAAAACGGCATGAACCTGTTGAGCATTTCAATCTGGCAGCACCTTACTTTTCAAAATTTACTGAAATTTGCTGAAATCCTAAATTTCACCTGCATTTTTAATTGATGGTATATCTCTTGTCTTCCTTTGAAACGTGAACCCAGGACACAGACAGATGGGTGCACTGAAGCAGGATATTGATCAAAAAGAAATCCAAAAATATGCCATAGCACCCACGAGCATCTCAGGCCATCCCCAGAGCTGAGTGTGCTTTACCAGTCTGGGCAGAGAGTTTGGAACCCCCTTGGCTCTGCACAGAAATCTGCACCCATTTTCATGCAGATAGAACACTTCACACGATATTTACTGACAAGGAAGCTCCTTCCCCTGGCCTGGCTAACGTGGCTGGTTCTGGGGCTGCCTCCATCTGCTCCATGGCAAACCCTCTGCTAGGAGCAGGCAGGAGGGGAGCACAGCTCCAGGCTGCACTTGGGAAGAGGAACAAACTTGTCACTGCATGAAGGATGGAAGGATTGGTGCAAAAGGTCACTATCTGACACTCCCTACCAATCTTTGGCTCAATGGGATTTCTAAAGATGCATGTAGCTTGGGACACATTCAGTGCCATAGGCTGTACATAGTATTTCCAAAATGTATTGCAAAGTCCTTGGCACTGCTTAGAGTATAATTCTCTCTGTGGTTTCTTTCTTCATTATCTCAGAAAGGAATGACAAAGCACAAACTGAATGTTATACATGTGTGCCTTAGGATCCACACACTCATACAGACACAGTTTTTAATGCAGTTAATACAAATGTGTGATTAACAACATGAGCCAATCAGTGTGGTATAAAAATGCAATTATTAACACAGTTTATTGTGTGTATTTACAGGAGGGTAAGGCTGTATCTTTCCTTGTGGATGTCTTCAAGAGACCAACCCCATCAGGCCCAGAAGAAGCAGAAATGCTGCTCCCTGTGGAGACAGGTTCCTGATCAGCCAGACCTTTCTGGGTGAGAAGTTCAGTTCTTTGCTTTACTGAGACCCACCTTACACAACTGTTCCTTATGTCTCATTTTAGTTTGACCCCACCTTTTCAAAGCATTTCTAAAGCCACAGATGTTTCAAGAGGCCTTTTTTCTGATGACCATGGGGGTATGCAGAGGCAAACAACTGCATTTGAATGTATCTATTTAAAAACATCTCTCTTGATCCCAGAATTTGGATGTATCTATTTAAAAACATCTCTCTTGATCCCAGAATTTGGAGTCCACCTCCCTCTGCATACTGAGAGAAGCAGGTTCTGTGCCTTGAATGTTTGTGTAAGATAAATTAATTATGAAAATCACCTATTGAAACCCACAGCATCATCTCTATTCATTCCACTGGGCTCTGGAACCAGCTCAGGGAGCAAAATGTCGGCAGTGTGGGCAGGGACTGATGGGAGAACAGGACTGTGCCAAACATAATCCAAAAATGTTATGCATTTCTGTAACCAGATGGTTACCCAGCAGCTTAACACAGAAAGTGAAATCCTTTCTTATTATTGCTCACCACACAGAGACAGATAAAGATAACAGGCCTGGTAGTGCCATGCTGAAAACTCAGTATGAGCTCCTTCCCACATTGCACTTTCATGACTCTTTTCAAGTTCCCCTCTTCTCTTCAAAACAAAAGTGTTCTTCATGTTTGGTGTTCGAGCATCCTATTTGTGTTTCAGAGTATTATTATACATGACCAAGGATTTTAAATGTGCATTTCTCTGACAAGTATGAATTGTGATAGGTTTTAGCATTCACATCTTACAGTCTAGCTTCAAGCTCTTCTCACACTTGATTTGTATCTCGTGTCTTAGTGGATAACAAAAAAGCACTTTTATATGAGCTATGAATTTTATGCAGATTCTTTTTTACTCTGAACCCCATATTCAAAATCAAAATTGCATATAAACAGTACATGCCAAACAGCCAAATCAATATCCAAATAATAACTAAAACCTGTTATACTTTCAAGAATATAAGATAAATTAATATAAAGAGCATTACGAATCCTTTGAAGCACAACAAAAGGAGCCATGGTTAAAATTTTAACAAGTTAGAATCATTAGCTAAACAAATCCTGACAGCCTAGCTTTGCACTTCCAGTCACACATGCTCAGAACAAAGGCTTGATATGTGAGGCAACTTTAATAGGTCCCTCTGCATACGACTAATTTTTCCTCAAACAGTCATTTTTTATTTCATATTTTACGCTGGATCCTGAAATGTCACATTTTATTAATCTGTGTCACTCATGTGGATTGTTAGAAGAACAGACTAGCAGTGGAGGAAGTGCCTCTCATCATTACCATACGTATGTGGGATGACAAAGGAATGTGCTAAAACTTGGAGTAACAATTATTAAAAGTAGAACAAGCGAGAATAGAATATAACCTGTTTTCCTTTAACCACATTCCAAACTGCTCTTTGAGAAATGGCAATGGCAGGAACAACCCTGGTTTGCATTTGCTCCCTCAATAAAACACAAACTGGGGACAAATTCACCAGCCCTTGCTCCAGCTGTGGCAGAGCCGGGTCCATCTCAGCAAAGAGCCAAGGATGATCAAACTGGGCCCTTGTTTTTATTCCTTTTAGGTCGCATTCCCTGTTTGAGCGAAAACATTTCCCAGTGTTCACAGAATTAGCCAAAAGCAGAGATAATTTTGACTAAACTGACTCTCTGACTGTCTCAGCAAACCCTGACTGAGGTGACCTCTAAGACTATAAAAACACCCATGCAGAATTCAGCATAACTGTGCTGTACCTTAATGAAAGTAGAGCACACACCTGGGACAGGAAGGGGGCTGAGAAAGCTGGGAAGGTTTCTGAGAACAGAAATCTGTTCTAAATGATGCATTTTAATGGCATATCCTTTCTCTTAATAACAAAGAGCAATTGTAAATAACCTCTTTAGCAAAACCATGAAGGAGTGGAAAGAAGCTGTAGAGAAAAAAAATATAGAAATGTGAGGAATTAAATATAAAAACCTTAATTGAAAGTTGTGTAGAAAATATTCTAGTTCCAAAACATTTGCCTGAGGAACAGGCAGTGCAAACACAGTAACACAGCCTATCCCAAAGAGGAAATAAAACCAAACAAACTACTGAAATAATTATCACAGCTCAGTTGTTTACCAACCTGCTCCAACCAAACCAAAATATTATCACAAAAATAGAACAAACACACTGCACTGGCAGAACCACTGGGTGACAGGGGGAGGGTACCTAAGGATATAGAAAAATCCTTAACAGTTTGCATTCACTAGGTGTAAATTTATTTATATTTCTAATTGATACCACAAATTAGTTTATCAGCAATGATCTCAGTTAACTCCCTGCCCACATTCCTACTGCAGCTTTCCTGCCTGTGCTTCACAGAATTATCCCTTCCTAAGTCCCAGCTTTACTCAGTGAATTGTGAGGACCAGATTAAGTCTGCAGAGTAGCAGGATGAGTCAAACAAAAATCCTCTTCCTCTCACAGAATGCAAAGTTGCAGATGGACACTGAAAATGCCACTGAGAGCTTTCCTTGGAAGTGTTTTAAATTAGGAATCTCTCCAACTTTCCAATGGTTTCCTAATGAAGTACTCTATGAATTATGGCCCTAAACGTAGATATTTAGAAGCTGAATATTTCAAAACAGTAATCTAGCATAAAAAATGATGTAATTTTCTAAAAGATACTTTGCTATATGTTGTGACACATAGAGCATAAATGGCATTTGATCCTAACTCTATTATACTTGCTTCCCTGATATTAATTTGGGCATCTGTCTGAGGAGAAAATACAACAGATGGATACAGGCAGAGATGGAGATTCTACAAAAAATAAGCAGACAGTGTTTGCCTTGGTACCATCACACGAGGATTAAACAATTCAGGCTTAAAAGATGAACACGTAATTTCACCAGCATGCCCGTTTTACTGGCCATCACATCAGGCAAAAAAGAGTGAGTGCCGCACAGATGTCAGTGCCAGATCTGAAAACCTGTTCTCATCTTCCTCCGAAGAAGACTGAGAGGGAAAAAAGGGAGACTTTTGAGCCAGCCTAAATTTTGTTGGTTTTTTTTTTTTTTTTTTTTTCTCTGTCAAAAAATCTTACTGCAGCACCCGTAGTGTATTCAGAACAGAGTGGATTCCCACCTAGGTTTGCGGGGTAGAGAGTCTAAGATTAAACTGAAGGCTGTATAAAACAGGCAAACCCATGGCTGCTCCTGGCCTTGGCTGGATATGTGCAGAGCAATTTGGCAATTGTTCAGCTATGTCTGCATTGGGTCACACCCTGGGATACCCCAGTGCACACCAGCAAGAGGTTCTGATTAGTAACAGATTGTTTCCAGCCTCCTTGCAAGGAGCTGTGTGAGGAGAGCTGTGTTTCTCCCACACACACGTATGGTTACAGAGACAGGATTTAAGAAAATGTCCTTCTTACCTTTCCCTGGCTCTCCACGTGGCAAGCAAGATTTCCTAGAGAGGAGGAGCAAAGAAAATAATTAGACATCTGAAAATGAAAACACTGATTTCTGTCCTCACAGACTGGGTGATAAACAAGAGTAGTCTCTGTATCGTGAAACTTTTTTACTGACAAGTTTTCCACAAATCAAACAGTGCACTTTTGCTTAAACAACCCTTACAAATGGTCCATTAACCCATCAATCTCACCTGGGAAGATAATTTCCCAGTCCCAAATCTGGCAAACTGAAGTTGTGAGCAGAACATAAAAACCTGGCCTCTCAGAAATGAGATATTATAACAAGTATAAAGGCTGTTAGACTGATCAACAGCAAATCCCTTGAGACCCATGGCTTCTAAACTAGAACTGGAGTAATTTTAAGTTCAAATTGTATTTGGAACTAGCAGACACTTCAGTCTGGCGCACTTCATGTTTATTGCTTTGCCAGACCTGAAGATGGGAGAATGACATATGAACCAGGATCTATTGCTTGCATAATAATATTCTATTTATTAAGAAGTATAGATTTAAAAAAAAAAAAATCATTTTCTGTGAAAAGTTAGATTTTAAATTGAAACTTAATCTTCCTTCTCCCACCTTTGAGGCTCCTCACTTCTCATTTCATCTCTCTCTCATCACTCTTCACCCATATCACCCCAAAAGCAATTTAACATAATCAAGTGTCCAGCTATCCCAAATCCACATCTACAGTTACCTCCTCCTTCTTCAGCAAAATGTATTTTATTTTAGAAGGTCATTTACTCACACAATTGTTGCCTCCTTTCAACCTGAAGGCTCAGTAACTTGCATTCCCTCTCCAGACCTACTATACAATTTGATTGGAATCCTCCATTTCATCAATTTATCTAATTTCTTCTAGATTTCATTAAACCAGGCATTGCTTTCACTCCTAAACAGCCAGGTTGCTTTGATCATAGTAAAATTTCCTCAGGGTAGCAATTCCTCCTTTCACTTACTTTTATATCTTGCCTTTAAAAACAACAAGAAGATAGATTGGGGCTTAAGATAAATGATCGAGTGGCTCATATTTTATAAAAGCCAGTTTACTTAACACTAATAGTGAAGAGGTGTTGACAATTTAGGCAACAATTTATAAGAGTGGAATAAAATCACTATGATTTATTCTGGTGCTCTTCTGGTGCCTATAATTCTGGAAGTTACAGGTAAGAAGTCTGTACCTGAGGGAAGGGAAATACAACCTGGATGTGTCAGCATATCCTGGACTAAAATATTGCTTGCAGATATATCTGGAGATAATAATGCCCTGCTGGGATTGAAGGAGTCCCACAGACACTGCCAAACACTCGTTGGCAAAGCTTCCCTGCACGGGGCTCAGGGAGTCACCCCAGTCTGAGAGAATTCTCCTCCTCAGGAGGGCCTGGAGCAGCAGCTCTAGCTGAGCTGAAGGAACTCCACAGAGCAGCTCCTTCAGGTTCTAATCAAAGCCTAATGTTTACCACTTTACTCAGAATGAACCACTGCCCTTCCACTGCTCGGTGAAAAATGCTTTCAAGTTGTTGCAGCAGTTAACTGAGAGTGATTACATTTACACCAATTTCTTTATTCCATTTTCACACCGTAGGCATCTCTGTGCCACGCAGCTTCAAGAGGCAAACAGAAGAAAGCTTTGCAACCTCTCTGACAAAGAATAATTTGGGCAAACACACTGCAGTAACGTGAAGTGTCAGGAAATCAAAGACTTCCTGAGCAGTTCAGCAAACATCACTAAAGAAATCCAAAGAACTGAGTATGAATCCTTTACAAGATGGGAAGACCCCTCTTTAAAAACCTGCAGTCTGAATAAAGTCTCCTACTTACACTATATGTCCTTCCTGGTAAGCATAAAAAGCAGATTAAAAAATAAAAGGTGTTGAAGTTAAAATAATTCTGTCTCCTCTGTAATAATAATTTCACATGTAATTAATGCTTGAACACATAAAAGGTTGTTAAAAGTCTTAAATACTATATATATATATTTCAGAAACAGAAATGCTCCTTCATGGTCCATGCAGAGGTGTAATAGGAAAAATGTAAATCAAATGAGTACCTCGATATTAAGATTCCTCTAGGAAGATAAATAGAAATGTTTTTAAATTCCTATAATTATATGGATTCCAAACCCTCACTAACCTCAGCCTCTCTAAGAGGCACCCACAGCCTCCTCAAACCCCTCTGTTCTGCCCTATATTAAGGGGCACCTGATCTGGTTTGGGTTAACTGGGATTAATTAGCAGAACCAGGAGACACACCAAAAACACTGAGTGCTGGCACCTGACACTTTTTAATGCTTTCTGTTCTAAACCTGCAAATGAGTTACCACCACCCATGGACAAGCTGTGAATCCTGGCTATGTGCTGAGTGTCAAGTACTCTTTTTCCTTAAGTTACTACATCAAAAAGTGAATAAAAGTCTTCTGATCTTGGCCAGCCATGACTTCTCCCTCCATAGCCAGAATATCCTCCTTTCTACAAATAGTTTCTTCTCAGAAACCTCTCCTCACTGACAAAGTTTAACCATTTGTAAGCTTTGGAGGCCCATTTTCACCTTTCATTCCCCTTGATGGTTACTTCCTGGGTGAGATGAGACTTTTCCCAAAAGGCTCAGCATCTTTTAAAACCTTAGAAAAAAGTTTGGTGTGTTGTTTGCAATTTATCTGTGGAATGACAGATCTTAGAAAGGCTGATTTTAGGAATGGGGAATCAATCCAAGTTTGCTCCCTTGACAGCTGAGAGTGTAACTCTACAGTGGACATAACTTCAGGAAGCAAATTTACATCATTAGCTCCATTTTGATGCACTTGTTAGAACTTTTCCTGGAATTTCACTAGTGCTCTTGAACCTCCAGTCACAGATATATTTTAATCTTATGAGGACTGAAATATTTCCTCATATGGGCAAAGACAGCTATTTTCTACTTTTTGTAGGTAAAACTGTATTTAAGCTACAATATCTGAAGCAACCCTACTCATTTAACATCAACTTGAAAGGCACAAAAGCCTCAGGAATACAAATTTATTAAACTAATGAAAAAACAAATTGCTTAATTTTGAGCAATTACCAGTCACTATAGGAAAAACCCTCCAGTACCTCATCTCTTAAAGAATGTGATAACGAAATATCCCCCCAATCCCCCTTATAAGTGTTTTTAGGGAGAAGAGCTGCCACCTGATCATTCAGCAAGTGCAAGGACACAGCCCCAGCCCCTCTAATCCCACGTCACTCAGCCAGCTCCTGCATGGCCCAGTGTGTGCCTGGGTCACAGCAGAAAGCACAGGCTGATGGAAACTGCTAATTTAGAAATTAGGCATCAAAAATAGCATCTTAATCTGCCACTCCAGCGAGTGTGACAGCACAAGGGCTCCATTAATCTGAAGTTTCCCCGAGCAGGCAGTCTGGTCTCGAGCAGGGGTGTGCAGCAGGTGGGTTATAGATGAGTGTAGTCTGGGTTTTCAGGCCTAGAGTTTCTAAAGCTCTGTTTTCCTGATGTTTTAGGAAAAAGAACAAACCAACAGGATTGTTTTTGTAACGATATTCATGTTTAAAATTCTTTCCGTAGAAAAGATTTTCTTTTGATGCTCCCTCTGGTTTGACCAATGTAAATAAAGATGTTGTCTTTCTTTCACCAATCACTGTGGTCTGTAGAAAAATGTATAAAAAGGGAGTGATCCTTGAAATAAAGAAGAGTCAGATTCAATTCTCCATGAGTTTTGGAGAAATTTCATAAGGAGTTTGTGTTGTGTGTCATTCTCAGTGCTCCACCATCCCACCTACTTCTGGGGATACCCTGCACTTTGTTCTGCTTCAACTAGCCTGAGAAACAACAACATCCCTTCAATCTGATGCATTTAAGCTGAATATTACTTATCTTTTGGTGCAAATCTGTTTGCTGTCTGTCTGTTAAGTCAGTGGTAGATGCTTTCATCACTAATGACAGAAACGCCTTTGTATGGACTTTGTGCAGCCCAAGCTCAGCAACAGAAAAAAAAAAAAAAAAAAACCCACAAAAATAGTCCCTTCATTGTCAATATTTAACACTGAAAGAGCTCTGTAATTTTGGATTTCTGTAGTGCAATAGTTTTGAGAGGAGTGGGCTCCAGCCAATGGACAGGCCTGAACAAAGAATCACCTTCCTGCCATGGCAGGGTCTTACTGGAGTAATTCCAGACAACAAATTCAGAGAATATCAGGAATGAGTGATCCTTAAGCAGTTGTATTGGTTTGCTTAAACACATCTTTGTTTGGTGAGGTGATGCTGTATTTTAGTAAAAGTGAATTGCTATTCTAAGGAAAAAAAAATTAACACACATCTTCTTTGGGTAAAACTGAGAACACACTCCTACAGTAAGCAGTCACCAACATTTAACTATATGGATTTTATTGTTAAATTAATATTAAACTAATTAATGTTGAAGACTGGTCAATAAAAGTAACGAGTTCCTTTGCTGTTAATTAACATGCCAGCATGTATAGTCCAAGTATTAAAAAAATGTTTACTTATATGTGTGTGCATAATCAGTATGTATAAAACAAGGGGGGTTAATCTATAAATATATTTAAGAATCTGTATAACAGTGGAGGGTATTTCAAAGTGATGACTCCATTACTGCTTCCTGCCTTTCTGAGGAAGCATAAAGGAACAACCTTGTCCGTTTGACAAGGGGGATGAAGAACTCTCCTCTTACTCCACTGCACTTTCATATTGTTTCACCTCCCCAGCATGAAAACCTTGCACAGAAATAATTATTTTTGATATCTGCGAGAGACAGCTCCCTGAGACACAGAAAACTGATTCACAAGAGGTGCATTTGTGCCAGACCTGTAGCAATCTCTTCTTGTTCCCGCCCAGCCTGAGCCCCAAACTGCAGTCCCTGCAGACCCAGGGCAGGGGTGAGGCCAGTCCTGCCCTCTCTGCCCCTCCAGCACAGCCACACAGGCTCAGGAAAGTTACACCAGGCTAACCACCCAACCCCACACACTCTGTTTGCCTTTCAATCCCTCTGCAAGTTTAGCCTAAATTCAATATGTTTCCACTGTAGGCTATGTTTACTGAAATAAAGCTACATTCAACTATGGGCAACCTGTCTTTGAACATATGCTGTAGGCAGCAATCTAGCAGAGAAATGGGCGACAAGCTGTGAGACTAAACTTTTATCATTGGCTCCATAAATCAAGATGAAAGCTATAGACTTCCTCCTGTGGACGTCATACAGCCTTGAGAAAGAAAGTTAAAATATTTAGATTGAAAGAACAAAATAATATAAAAAGAGAAAAAAACAACTCAAAGCAAAAATTAGTTGAAGCATTTGTCCCGTACTAAACAGAGGTCCAATTCCCAAGAAAGCACATTTTAATATATATTTTTAAAGATATACTTGACATCAACTACTAATTAGTAAGATTAATGATGTCTGGACCACTCAAAAGTGTTCTTTCTTCAGTCTCATTTGTGTTGTTAGCATAGAATTCCCACTAATCCAACTGTACAGCAAGTTGTACCAGCACAGCTTTAGTGCAGCAAGTAAGAGAGTATTCTTGGTAATTATCACCTGTCAGCTAATTAAGCAATTTACAGCATATCATATAGGCAGGTAATAGCACCTGAAGCCCCATAAACAATAAATCCATATAGATTCCATTACGTTTCCAACAAATCTAAAATTATTGTAGAGAATGGGGTTGGCAGTGATGGTTTTGCACTAATAATGAACACAAAACCACTGTCATTTGTGACCTCTGGGGAGGATTTCAAAATTCCTCAATACCTGGCTAAAAGAGACTTTGCAATTCTACTGAGAGCCCACCTTAGAGGTGCCCCAGCTGGGCCAGCCCAGCAGGGAGCTGGAGCTGCTGGCAGAGCCCAGGGGAGGCTCAGGATGAGCCCAGGGCTGGAGCAGCTCTGCTGGCAGGAGAGGCTGGCACAGCTGGCAGTGCTCACCTGGGCAGGAGAAGCTCTGGGGGCAGCTCAGGGTGGCCTGGCAGGGCCTGGAGGAGCTGCAGGAAAGCTGGAGAGAGACAATGGGCAAGGGCTGGAGGGGCAGGAGCCAGGGAGGGGCTGGCAGTGCCCCAGGGCAGGGCTGGGGGGATCCTGGGCAGGAATTGTTCCCTGGCAGGGTGGGCAGCCCTGGCACAGGGTGCCCAGAGCAGCTGGGGCTGCCCCTGGATCCCTGGCAGTGCCCAAGACCAGGCTGGACACTGGGGCTGGGAGCCCCTGGCACAGGGCAGGGGGCCCTGACAGGGATGGGTGGGATGGGATGATCTTTATGGTCCCTTCCAATCCAAACCATTCTATGATTCTTAACATTTTTTTCCTACCATTTAAGCTATTCCTTTCCTGCGAGGCACTACTTCTCTCACATCAGAAGGATAAAAGAAATAACCTTACACCAAGCACTAGCATCACATCTAGAAGCAGCACGCAAAGGTAAGGCTTAGACTTCAAAATAAATAAATACATAAATAAATAATTCATCCCTAGGCCAGAGATGAGATGAGAAATCCACAGAGCAAAGCTCACCCCTGATAACTCTTCTTGCCCTGCACGCTCCAGTCCCATTGATCTCACCAGGGCATCCTCTCAAAGTGAGAGCTGCTTATTAGAGCTGAGCTTCCTTGTGCACATCTAAGAGGGAAATTTTGTCCTTCAGACAGACCTATGATCAAGACACAAATTTAAACAAAAAGGAAATGAGAATATGTGAACCACTCTTGTTTTTGCACAAGCAAAGTGGGTAACAAGACAAGCAATGTGAGTGCCTTGAAATGACTATGTCTCTGCACACCACAACTGGGCACAGAAATGGGCACAGCCACTCTTGTTGAACCAAAGACAAATCCCAAATTATGAGGTTCATTACTCCAAGCAGTCAAAAGAGAAATTATTACAATAATTTTGCCCTTAATTTTCATTCATCTGCTAGTTGTCATGTCCTCTTCTAGTCTCTCTCTCATATTATACAAGTTCATCTTTCTATTTAATCCTCCCAGTCTTGGAAATAATGAACCAGGAAAAGTCAACAGGAACCTTCATACTTACCACATTGTCTTGTAAAGGCATCAAATAAAAAAGAGCTGTAATATCTTTCTGACTTCCATTCCTGCCAACATGGCTCTGACAGAATACACATTTCAGAGACCTCCTGTATATTTCTTTGTTCTTTGAACTTTCTCATTCAGAACTATTTAACTTAACCATCTCAAACTAATAGTAAAGTACTCGAGAGGTAAGTACAAAATATCACAATATTAAAATTTCTGCCCTTTCAGAACATTATGTAAGATTTTTTTATGTCCTGATATGACAATTTATATGGCCAGGACACACCAAAATTATTCCTATTATATAAATAGGCAAATTTTCCTTATTTCATTTAAAGCCAAGACATTTTCCAAATTCAAATTAATATGCACACACATTTTATCCTCTCTGACACAAGTCTATGCAAGATGCTATTTACAGTGTGCCTTTTTACCTACCTACAAATTCTTCTATCAGCAGATAAAAGAGATTTATTGTCATATTCCCATTTTACCTTCTAACATTTGCCTAGTGGGAAAGCATAAAAGAGACAGGTGACCCTCTGTTTGGGGTTTGGATCAATGCTTAGTAATTCCCTGAGACAAATCCTACTTAAGGAACAACATTCTTGTTTCTTTTTCCTGTAAGATCTAAATATTTGACCCCACATTTAGAGCTACAGAAGGTGGATTTACCTGTCAAAAATTTTAGGAGAAAACCCCAAGTGAGTTTCTAAAACTCACTCCAGATATTTGAGTTTCATTAAAAACTTTTGTATTGAAATAAAATAGACAGATGTCTTGCTAATCCTGGTGTGCCATGAGGCGAGGAGTGCAGAGATTCCAGGTGCTGGGCATTTGTGTGAATAAGGGTGTGCAGAAGCAGAGTATTTGCAGGCAGAGGATTTCAAACTCCAATCTTCAGACAGCTGGGCTGTGAACACTGGATTCCAGCGAGAGGCTGCTGTGTCCCCAGCCCCTGTGCCTCCCCACACCGTGGTGGGGCTGGCTCTGTCACACGGTGACCCTGGGAGCAGGGTCACAGGTTTGGAGAAAAGGGGCTCTGCCTGGGAGTGTTCCCCAGCACTGCTCCATGTCACCGCAGAGACAGCCTCTGCCTCTCCTCAGAGAAGGACTTTTGAGGAAACTTCATGGGAAGCCAAAGGAAACCAAGAGTAAGTGCAGGAGAGAGGTCACAAAGCTCTAAGGATGTCCTGCTGTTCTTCCTTTCATCACCATGAACCTGGTACCCTTGGCAGGTACAGCTCTGTACTATCTCTGCCAGCTGACAGTGGGGGAAAAAAGATAGACCTTATCTCCTACTGATGTTTCCCAGCTGTCATCCAGCTGGAAAAATCCTGCCTTCACAAAATAAATCAGGTAAAACAGTGTTTTGGTGGCCTTGATAAAATGCCTGTGCTGGCTGTGCCTCTCCTCGGGCTGCTGCCTGTGGGAGATGGAAATGCAGAGCTCTGCTGGCCGTGTGCTCATAGGACAGCTCCAGATCTACTGCTCCAGTGGAGGAATGAATCTGAAGAGAGGGGCAAATTGTGGCCATGGCCTGACTGGATGTCACTGTCTCAGGGGACAGGGAGGTGGTGACACTGCAGAAACAGAGGGCAGCCAACACACACAGGGAATTCCAAATGATCCGGGCTAAATCAGCCCAAATTCTACAGCAGATCTGAGATCTCTGGCTTTCAGAGCAGATCTCAGTAAATCTCTGGGAGAGCACTGTGCACATAGTAAATCTCCACTAGAGCCACACAGAAGATGTAAATAGTAAATGATAGAGTAAAATGTCATAGCAGAGCATTTTGGAGAAGTATTTTTCAGTGCTGGAAGTCAAAAACTACAGCTCTTCGTGTTCTAAGGAAGAGAACTAAAAGCAGTTTTAAATGCAGATAAAGCAAAGGTAACACCTGCTGTTACATCCTCAATTACTTGAGAGAAAGGTGATGCCTACATTAGAGACAAGGAAACATTGTACAGTTCTTGTAACTGCTATGTGTGCGCAAGAATTACACAACACAGCAGCAGAAGGGTAAAACCTGTTATTTTATTTAATAAAAACCATGTTTATTAAAATTATACAGATCTTTTTTCTCTTTACCCATTATCTCCATTAACACCTGCACCATCCCCTGGGAATTATTCTCTCTACTCCACTCCTGCCTCTCTCACCCCACCTGAAATGTAGGACATCACAAATACATTCTTTGAGGATTATTCCTACTCTAAATTTGGTTATGACTCTAATTTTGAATAATTACAGTAATTCTCCTGTACTGTGATACATCCAGCCACTGGATGCCATATTGTGCTTGGTCTGAATTTGTATATGTCTCCTATAACAGCTTTTTTGAATTGGAACCTGTGTGACACATTCAGGGTATGGCTTAATCATGCCATGACCACTTCACCAGAGCCCTGCAGCACCTGGGCCTGTGAGGAAGGTATTCAAGTGCAGTAGGAGGTATGAACACCTGCTTCCAACAGCTCCTCCTGCTCCCCACCCCCAGGCACTGCCCTCTCTCTTCTCAAGGACTCAGTCCCTGGCAGTGTCTCAGCACTGCTGGGGACAGCTCAGCCAGACTTTCTGGGGTCACCTGTCCCCTCCTGAGACACCCACAAATGGAGCTTCATTCCCTTGCTGTTTCAATGACATTTGAAACTTTACTTTGGCAGCCATTAAACCCAGTAAGAAGCAGTCAGTGTGTTTATAAAATATTGGTATGCACAAAATCACTAAGACAAAGGCAGCCTCGCCACTGAACATGGCACTGTGAGTGACAAACCTCTTTAAAAATTAAACTCTTTTCTCTACACAACCCACACAGAAAACTCAGATCAACAATAAATACTTTAGAGTCAAATGTCGAGCCAACATGAATAATCCAGTGTGCATTGCAAAAATGAAACCAGGAGAGCAAATAAAGGCAGTCCTTCAAATTACTGTAAAGAGGAAGAGGTTTGGGTTTTTTGAGAATAGAAAAGCAGGTGTGTTAACCACACTCCCTAGGGATGGCAAGAACACACGAGTGATGCAGAAAGGCCCCTCCTACTCGTTATATAATTAAAGCATAGGTATAAAAACTCTTGAGAATCCAAATAATGGGCACAACCATCACCCACCCCATCCTTCCAGTTTGCCATTCTCCTCCTCTCCTGCCCAGTATTCAGGGGAATAAACAATTCACTTAAACATGCAAACAGCTTTGTTCACTCTGAGTGCACCCCTAATTTGTGCCAAAGAGCTCCCCAAGACCATCACACCCCTCCCCACAAACTCCCAAGCCCTGGGCTGTGGGAAATGCTTTTTGAGTGCATTCTGTCCTGCTCTCCTCAGGCTCAAACAGCTTCCCTGAAAACACCGTGCAGTTATTGCATCTTATCTCAGAAGAGAAGCCAGCTTGTCTACAGGCAATCCTGTGAGAGTGATTGCATTATATTCATATTTATGCATTTTTAAACTCTGTGCAGTGCACAGGTCAGGCTCAGCACAGTCTTGGCTGCAGAGTACCCTGGGACTCTAATTGCTGGCAGAGCTCCTCACTCTCTTTCATATGAGCAGTGTGGGGATATTTTCTTAGTTAAATGCTGCCTTGCCTTTTGATCCCGTTCCTGCTGATGCTGCTGAGTGATAATGATCTCTGCATCTGGACTATTGATGGATATAAAAATTAATAGCACTGTTAAAGCTAGTTGGGAACTTTTATTTACTTTGACCTAAACTACCACAACAACAGAAATTTCAATGGGACTAAAAGGCAAGAAATTTAAAGGCAGTTTTAAAAATTACCTACAGTTAAATTTTCAAGCCTCAAAAATCTATTGAAACAAACAGACTGATAAGATTTAAAATAATACCAGACATACAGCTCACTTCTGATAAGAGCTTTTCCAATTATACCCACTGTGGTGCTGCTACAAACATTTTCTATTGCAGCATGACTGTCTCTCCCCTTGTACAAAGCAAATACTTGGATTTTGCTGAATTTGTCTTAAATCAGTACTAAAACCAAAAAAAAAAAAGCTACTGCACAGGTCATTATTTTTTGCAATTAATTTTCTCCATTCACTGAGGTAATCATTAAATGAATTACTAACAGGAATTTAAATAAAACACTAAATTTGGGGAGCTGTAGAAAATACAAGATGCACAAGTTGGACATAAGATGAGACAAAAAAGTGTCATGAATGTCACTTTCACATTTGATTATGCATTTTAATATGTTCTATTTGCATCTAGAAAGTTTTCCCATCAATATTCAATTCTGTCACTTCCAGCCATGCCCTTGCACCAGCCCCCAAGATAAACAGAGGCTTAGGAAGGACTGAGATTTTATTAGAGGACATACTAGATCATCACATGACTATTTATCTGCAAATCAATTGCAATAAACTCAATAAATGTAATTACAGGAAATCCTGCAATATCTATCTCCTCACAGCGGAGTATTATTTTGCAATCAAAAAAGTCCTGATAAAATCAGGTTTGTACAAGTATAATCTGCACTGACAGAATGGTACAAATGGTACAAGCATAAAATCCTTGGAAGTAATGAATGCTGACCCAAAGAACTTAATGTTGGTAAAAGTAGGTGGTCCTTGCAGAAGAGTTTTATGACTACCAAGTAAGCAAGCAACAGATAATAATCTGATTACTTCAGTTCCACACTTACAGAGAACTGAAAAGCAGAAAGATAATGATTTTATTTCAACACTTCTCAATTTAAGTACTAATCAATGAAAACAGAAAAATAATATTTAAAACACACATAATCACCTTGCTTTATTAAGTGAAATGTTCCATTGGTTAAAAGTTTGATGGTGTTATCTACCAAGACTGATATTATTACAACAGATTATTCTTTCCAGTGAGACTGCAGACAGAAAAATGAGGCTGTAGAAGCATAATATTGCATTTAATCAAATGTCTTAGGAATAATAGTTCTATTATATTAGCATTTGAACAGCTTTCAAGGAACCAATGGGCAGTTGTGTCTTCATCTTTTATTTCTAATCAGCTAATAAATCTACAGAGTGCCAAATCCATGCCCAGATGCTGGTGTGCATTCTCATTGCTCATCATCTGACTGTGCACTCCAAGGAATGACTTCTGCACACAATGTCTACAGGAAACAAAAGCACTCTTTTAAAAATTAACTTCCTCTAGTTGGTTATTCACTGGGCATTTTGGTTTAGAGCCCCTCCTGTAGGATAAATCTCCGTGGGTGAATTAGAAATGAAAGCTCAGGGGCCTGTTGGGGTTTCTGAGGGGCAGGATGGGGGAAGGCACTGCTCCCAAAGTCCAGAACAAACAGCACAGGGAATCAGCACAAGCAGTTTAAATCTAAAAAGAAAAGTGCTATTAGGCAAAGAAGAGGTCAAATTTAAGACTAATTTTTTTGGATATTTCAGAGACAAATAGAGAAG
The DNA here is from genome assembly GCA_032173965.1 of Sitta carolinensis. Classification (NCBI taxonomy): domain Eukaryota; kingdom Metazoa; phylum Chordata; class Aves; order Passeriformes; family Sittidae; genus Sitta; species Sitta carolinensis. The sequence goes on from CM063292.1 coordinate 7,767,246, forward strand.
TGAAATTAAAATGATGCCAGAAACAGAACATGGGACATAACAAACTAATACACCAAGAAAATAATATAAAAAAACAAAAGGTCTTAGGAAGAGTTTAGCAGTTCAAACCAAAAGCATATTTATTCTGGGAATAGTTAAGCAGAGCCTTAATTGTTTGACTTTGAAGATGGGGGGTTATTTTTTTGGTTCGTTGAATTTATTTGTTGAGCTTGAGGTTCTTTTTGTTGTTGTGAAGGTTTTTTGGTTCTTTTGGTATGGATTTTTTTTTTGCTTTCCCCCCCAGCAAATGGTTTCATTAAGCTCTGTACTGGAAAAGACAGAAAATAAACATCCCAAATTCACTTTCTACATGTCACTCACAACTGAGCAGGTCTCTGCTACACCCCCTAAAGTCATCCCTTTTCCAGGCTGAAAAATCCTATTTGATTAAATATTATAGTCCCATATTTGATTATCCCTGGTGTGCTTTGTGGGAAAACTGAAATTATATGGACAAACAGACATAAAATCCCTGGAATAACACTCTATCTGTCAACTGAATGTATCTTAGGTGAGACCTGAGATGTTTTAAGCCAAACGAGTTGGGTGTGGAGAGCAGTGAAGTCACAACAACCTGGACAGAACAAACGGAATTGTGCTCAGAGTGGCTCCCTCCAAGTTTCCCAGAGCACAAAGCAGGCTCTCCAGCCCACCCAGAATGCCAAGCCACTGCCATCAAACTGTGCAGGAGATAAATCCTCCCAGCTAAGCACAGAAATAAATGACATATCAGAACAGTTAAGCTCCACAGCTGTGAGAGTGGTGCTTTAAAAATGAAGCACATAAACCGTGCTGGAGAGGTGTCTGATAATGATCCCACAGTCACAGTCCAAAAGGCTGCCTGCTCACCAGAACCTTCTGGGCACTTGCACAATGCTTTCCCCAGCTTTAGGGTCCCAGTTAGGCTCAGGATTACAGCTGCTCAGGCCAGGACATGTGGAGAAAGTCCAGCAGCTTAAGAGCATTTATGTTAAAGCTGAAGGCTGCCAGCAATAGACAAATATTAAAGTAAAGTAAAAATTAACCTGAAATTTAAATTTTGGATTTAAGCACCTGAACTCTGCTTATGTCTGAAAAGCCATCCATGCTGGTTTGTAATCATCACTCTCTACAGGCTGACCTGAGCATTCAAACCATGGGAATCTATTTGTAAGGATGATTGATTTCAGTCTTTTAAATAGACCCTTCATCCACATAGGAATGAAACAGAAAGAAATAAAAGCTTGATGGTGAGCTGCCTATTCAGCTCCCCATGCTTATTTTTTTCCTGAAAGGTCAGATAATTGAAAATTGCAATTTACTTGTTTTGAAAAAAAACCCAGAAGAAAGCAGGCGCTGTGATACAGACTTACTAATAGCACAGTCGAGACACGTAGTTACACTGTGCTTACCTCATCTGCATTGTTTTCATTTACTTAATTTCAATTAGATTGCAAATTATACAGGGATTAAGGTGTTTCTGCTGTGTGACCTATTCAATTTTGCAGTCAATTGATTTCTACTTATTTAGTAAGTGTTTGGACATTAGCTGCCATGGCAGTTAGATTTGCCATTTAAGTCAACTCTCCAGCATGGCAAGATGCTCACAAGATTTGTTCCTCAAGAACATGATGGAGGAAACAATAAGGTGCAGGAAAAGACCTGGATGAACATCACCTATAACAGGATTTAAGTCACCAATGGAATAATTAGGCAAAAACAAACACTATATGTATAGTAGGACACATTAACAAAGCACTTTGCAAAACTCAGTGTTATCCTTCCACTTCCTCAGGGTCTTAAGACAGAGATTTAGTTTCAGCTTCTTTCAGCATCTTCCATGAAGATCTTTCCATAAAGATCAGTTCCAGCATCTTTCAAAAATACTGATGGGAAAACACTAATGAGACAGAGATTCAAGAAGAGCAGAGAAAAGGGTTAACTGCTTAAGCAAAGGAGAGGAGAAAGGGCAAAGTCTGGCCCAGAGCTGTTCAAGGCAGAGAAGAAAATTCCAGGGGAAAGGAAGAATGGAGGACATGACAGCAGTCTTCACATAGAGAGTTCTGCTGCAGGCAGGAGCAGTGATTACTTACCTCTCTGGTCAATACAGCAGCAAGAGGATTAAGCTGCAGCAAGGAAGAGCTGGGTTAGACATCAAGAATAATGTTCAAGTTACTGAAGTACTGAAGGAGTTCACTGAAGCAGTTTAGTTTCTGTCAGTAGATCTTTAGCAGTCGGATATGCAACTGCCAGAAATGACAGAGGGTTCATCTGGATTTTCACAAGGGGCAGAAATAATGAATGGCCTTCTGAGGTTTTTTCTGATCTTATGAGAACCTACAAGATATTTGTCTCCTCTGCTGTGCATTCCTGAAAATGCTGAGGGCAAGTTCTCTCCTAGGCAGGGGGATTTTAAGAAAGCCACCTAGAATGATTCTAGAATTTTTAAAATTAGGTGTAGGAAAAAGAGGGTCCCTGCTGGCAAGCCAAGGACCTTGATTTGTTATTGGCAGAGATGTCATCAGTGAGTGGGGCAACACTGAGATGGTACAGTCTGTTAGCACTCCCCTTCTCTTTGCAGTTTATCATGCTGAAAGGCCAAGTTTCTGCTGACTTTTCACTTCATCATTGATGAGAAGCTGAAAATGGCATTGACATAATTAATGAAGAAGTTAAGAGGGATTCTGGATATTCCAATTAAATGTTTGGGGCATTCAGTGGGATGCCAGTGTCAAGTGCAGATTGTGAAGGGAGAAGTTGCTTCCAGATCTGGAGTCACACTGTGACTGTGTGTGTAGAAGGATCATGGCAGAGGGAGTGCAGCTTACTCAGGAGCATTTACACCCAGGTCTCACTCAGAAAGCGAGATCAGCTTTACTTCAGCTGCTGCTATATTGTACATAGCATGTAAGGGGAAGAAAACCTGGCAGCCCATGGCCTCCTGTGCCTCTGCAATTGCAGTTTTCAGCATGGTGACATTGCCTGTGTCCCCCTGGCAGCAGTGGCTGCAGAGAGCAGCACAGCCATGCACCTGCAGCCCCCAGTACGGCCAGGACACGGCAGGATAGGGGAATACTGCTGGCACTGCCTCAACCACTTGAAATGCAACACAGGTAGAACCTGCCAGATCTTCTCCAAAAGCGTATTGCAATTTTTTTTTTTTTCCCTTTTCTTTTGTCCAAGTAGAATATTTTTCTATTTTGAGAGGACTTCAGTTCTCCCTTTACCCAGCCCAACTGTCCAAGTCAGAGCTGTCATGGCATCCTTTGCCAAAAGCCATCAGGAAAACCCTCGCTGGTGACTGCAAGAGGCATTTTTTAAGTTAATGTTTGTGCTTGCTGAACATGTCTGATATTAACTCAATTTGCATTGCTCTTGTTTAGCCTTGCTGTTTAGGGGGTTGTTCTAACCTGCTCTGTGGATTGAGGGGACATGTTTGCCACAAAGTATTCCAAGAAAAAAATTGATCCAAATTAGTATTCTGGGCCACAGCTTTAGTTGTATTTATTTTTTTGCTTACTGAGTTTGCAAAGCATAGAAATAGCAATCCTCCACTGTTGCCATCATGTTTACTTTCTTGTTATATGTGTTTGCACTGTTTTAGGGTTTTTCCTTTTGATTCTTATTTTATTCTTGAGAGTCAGAGCATAGTTTCCTAAAAGAAAAGCAATCAAACAGGGCCACAGATACTGCTCTACAGATTAACAGATAATGAAGAGCATGTTTGTGTAAAGGACATGTTTTTATGTGCCTCATCCTAAAAAACACGGCTGTCAATATGAATGTGTTCAGCTTATCCATGGAAATCAGTACCTAACAGGAAAGGGATCTGAAGGGGAGCAGATGATTCCACTGTTCTTGTTAAGTGCCTTAAATGCGATCTAAAGGAATTATGAGCAATTTACTCATGAAATACCAGAATGTAGCAATAGTGCTGCTAAGTGAGTATTTATGAAGAAAAACAAAGCAGAATGATTTAACAGGAAGGCCTTTGAGAAGAGCACTGAGAGGAAAAGCATAACTAAATCAAGCTCCCATACAACAGACAGCAAAGAGAGAAAACAAGGCAGTGAAGAAACGAAGGTAAAAACATTCAATAAATATATTCAAATATTCAAGCTGATACCCTTTTCTGCCCCAAGCCTTGGTCCATGATGAATATTCCCCACAATCTTTCCAGCTAGGAAACCACTCCTTGGATGCAGACCAGGAGGTGCAATGAGTCAAACAGAAACAGTCAGGAAGCAGGAGAAAAATACTGAAAAATACAGTGGCTTTGCATAATGCATATCCACAGTCATCAATGTGGTGATTGATTTCTGACTCAAAAGGTAAATATAAATAAATAAAGATCTAAAATAGTTTCTCTTACTCAAAGACAAGTTAAATATAAATAGAACAAATACATTATTATTACTACTCTGACTCTGAGTACCAGAAATGATACAGTAACTTCAGTGAATTTTCCCCATTATAAATAGCAGTTGAAAATAGCAATCTCCTGGGCCTCTGCCCCAGAGCAGCAATACTCAGTGCCCAGTGGTGCAGGTTCCCTGGGTGAGGCACACCGTGCAGGCTGGGCTTCCAGGCACTGCCACATCCCCTCTGCCTCTCCACACAAGGCACCCCTGTTGTCCCTGAAAATCAGCCTGCTGATTTGTTTTAGTATAGTGGAGTCAGTTCTCATGAATTGTAAGATAAACAAGAATCATGTTTGCATTCCTTTGGAAAAGATCTCACCTGATGGACTTCTCAAGTGACCAGTGAAGATGGAGAGGTGGGAACTTCTCTGTCCAATCTCTGATCACTGTCCAGAAACTGATAGATACGAGGTCAACAATAAACGAGAGACTTCCTTTCTTCTTCTCTACCTGAACACCTCTTGTGTGTGTTACTGTGTGTTTCTATCTGCTTCACAATAACACATCCCTGAGAAGCTGAACAGGAGAGGCACAGGGTCCTGTGCTGGGACAAAACACACTTTTGAGGTTACCCTGCAGGAAGCCATGCTCTGATGCTGAGCAGGAAGCAAGTGCTCCAACCTCTTAAAGCCTCTCAGAGTCACTCAGAGGCAGTCACCTTACTTAAGTGTTTGCTGGACCACAGCCAGGAACTTCTGAGCAAGACTGGGCTCTCAGAGACTGCTGTGGTTTTAGTGCCTTTTTGCTGAGCCCTGCCTTTGTGACCCGAGCACTCCCTGGGCTTGTAGGAAGCCTGGCTGCCTCTCCAGAGCAACTGGAGGACTCAGGCTCCAGCCACATCCAAACTGTGAGCCTAAACTTGGCCACACAACTGGGATCACACACCGGGATGAAAGCAGACAGCTCGATGGTCCCTGGAGGATTCTGAGCCCTTGGAAGGCAGGAATGAGGAATTCCCTGCAAGCCCCTCAGTCACTGTGATGCACAGAGGGAACACAGCAACACGCACAACAGGTGTTCAGGCAGAGAAGAAAAGAACTCTCCAGTTTATTGCTGACCTCATATCTCTCAGTTTCTGGACAGTGACCAGAGACTGGACAGAGAATTTCCCACCTCTCCATCTCCACTGCTCACTTGAGAAGTCCATCAGGTGATATCTTTTACAAAGGAATGCAAACATGATCCTTGTTTACCTTACAATTCATGAGAACTGACTCCATTATACCCAAACAAATCAGAAGGTTTATTTTCAGGGACAACAGCCCTGGGCTGTGTCAGCCAGGCAGTGCCAGCCCAGGCCCTGGGGGTCCCTGGCCTCACACCAAACATTAATTTCACACCACGCGAGTCCTCCCCACTCCACTCCATTTCCCAGCAGTTTTATCAGCTCGGTTCATGCTCTATGCAAGGGCTTTCACTGCTAACAATATTCCATCACCTTTACTACCAACACTGTAACATCACCTTTCATATGTGTGATTTTGTTTGCCATGCGATTTGTCATAATCCAAGTATAACGCTGCAATAAAATATGACATCTTTTCACATTCTGCTTTCATTTCATAATTTGTATTAATAAGACTGTACAAATATAACTCATTTGGCACAGCACCACAACTACGGGTAACCTCCTATTAAAAAAAACACCCCAAAAGCTTCCCAAAATCAGAGGAATGTTTCAAAGTATAGATACTAAACAAATTTTGTATTAACTTTATGCAAAACACAAGTTAGATGCTCAGATCTGACAATATATATCTAATAGAAAACATCTAATGCATGAAAAGCAATCAATGCATCATCCTATTTTGCCCATGTGAACATTTTGTTGCTAAAGCCGGTTTGATAAATATTAATATTCAATTTCTTTTCTCTTACTAAAATGTCAGAAACCCACATGATAGTAATTTTGTATAAAGTGCAAGATAATATTCCTGCATACAGGAAAATCTGGGAATTATATTAAGTGAGACTTCTTTAAACAAAAAAGATAAATTTAAAATATAGTAATTTTGATTTATTTGTTAGTTTTATTCTGAAAGGATTAATAAATCTTCCAAAAACTTAAGATGTGTAAGTATAATATCAGGTTAAAATATCAAATAAGTAATCTTAATAATTATTCTATATTCCCATCCTGTGACTAAGAAAAGGATTTTTCTTCCCATGAAGTAGATCCATCCCTTTTACTTGGAAAATCCCTGGTTAAAAGGCAAATTCCCCAGCCATGGATTGTGCCCCTCAGGTTTATTTTTTAAAGCCCAGCTGCCAGGAACTCTGGGTGATAGGTTTATGTGTAGGCACAGCAGCTCCACTTGGATCGCTGCTTTTCACAACGCTCATCCTCACACACTGTTGAAAGGAAGCAGCAAGAAGCTTATATTAAATATTATTTTCCAAAGTAGAGACCTGTGTGAACACCAAGTGCTGACCCTTGGGGTCTCTCTCCTCCCCACCAGCACGTGTTGCGCCTCAGAGCCAGCATTTGCCTTGCTGCCCCTAAGGCAGGGTGGGGATTTTAAGCCACATAAATATATCGTGTTCTTCAGGAGAGACTGCAGAACACTCAGACAGGCTGCAGCTCTGCAGCCCCCTAAATGATCTAGCACTTAGCAGTTTTATTTTTCTTGCTTAACAAAAACGATCCCTGGCTAGTGTAGCATGAATAACCTTCCTCAGGATGGTTTAAAGCCCCACTGCAATAAAGTATGCATCCTACTGCAATGATTACAATGTCATCTACTCCATTTCTGCATGAACAGCCTAAATTGTAAATTATTACAGCATCACTTGCAATGTGCTGGGATTTTTTGAACTAAGAACACTTAAGAACATGCTTAGGGGTAGACACAGGAAAAGGCTGCAGAGTAGAGGTCAGTTAGGACAAACCCAGATGGCATCTGCAGTTTTAGCATTTCAATATCTCCATCTTTGTGTCCAGTCTCCTGCTCCAAAAGGCTTGGAGACACCAATAAACTGCTTTTCTGGGTTTGTTGTTGTATTTTTTTTAATATTTTTAAATATTCTAAGTTAAAGCCAAGAGTTTGATGGTCCTTGTGGGTCCCTTTCAACTCAGGATATTCTATGATTCTGTGATTTACTTTCTAAATTTAAACTTAACATGTAATATTGTGCATTCAATTCAAAAAGTGATGTCAAATGAAAAATCATAGACTCACAGAATAATAGAAAGGTTTGGTGTGGAAAGGGACCTTAAAGCTCATCTTATTCCACCCCTGCCCTGGGCAGGGACACCTTCCCCTGTTCCAGGGGCTCCCAGCCCCAGTGTCCAGCCTGGCCTTGGGCACTGCCAGGGATCCAGGGGCAGCCCCAGCTGCTCTGGGCACCCTGTGCCAGGGCTGCCCACCCTGCCAGGGAGGAATCCAGGGCTTCAATCAAATTCTTATAGAAATAGGATGCTATAAAATTCTGGAAGCCATTCTTTCAAGAATTCTTGATCATCACCCACTGCAATGTTTTCATGGCTATTTCCAAAAGCCAAAGGTTCTGCTCCAAAGGGAATTAATTCTGTGAGAGGGCCCTGATCTTATGCACCTGCTCTCAGCACAGCCCACACACATTCACAGGGGTTCCCCTCCTCATGCTGCATTCTGTCTGCAGCCCTGACATGTCAGTTGTAGTCACTAAATGCCCAAGAATTACATGGTTCCCTGCTGTGCAACCTTTTCAAAGCTCAATGCCTAACAACAGCAGATTTTTTTCACTTTATGTCCACAGTGTTCTGTGATGTGCAAACATTCCTGGAAGTGAGGAGATGCACTTGATGAATGCAATCTCTTACGGAACGTACTGATGAACAGTACTCCAAACCATAATTCAACAACAACTAAAACTGCTCAGAATTAGAGAATATCAAGCTACAGAGAAGGATGTTCATTGCTGGTTTAAGAACAGTATCTGCCTAGTCCAGTTCTCTTTGGATATTCAATGCCCAGTTTTAGACCAGGCCTGCACATCTCTCTTTGCATGCAGGCTGTTATCACCATGTGCACGTAACTCCTAATTTAAGCTCAGACATACTTAGATACCAACATCTGGATAGGAGAGAAGTAGTATTAGACAATTCCTTTGATCTGGCACACATATTAAATTTATCTAAACTGCGTGTTTGTTATGAAAGGCAGCATTTTCTGCAGCTCAAAGTATGTTTACATGATTTAACATTTGTTCCCTTCCCACTCTGCAATTTAACTGCTAGGACAGTATCTCTGATAAGGCCATGCCAATGCTCACAGCTCAGTGTGTTAAATATAAGAAATTTCTTCTGATGGAGACACTTTGGGGAATGATCACATCATTATTTTTTTTTGTACTAGTGTTTTCATGAGCCATGTATTCCCTCAAATCCCCTGCTGCCCGTTGGGCACAAACTAAGCACTAAAATTGTATCTCTAACATAAGTGAGATGCAGCACTCAGAATAACCATTATTCCATGCTGTTCTAGACCAATTGCTTCCTGAAGGACTCCAAGGTGAAAGGAGCACAATGACATAATGGCCTTCAATTTATGGTGCTTTAAACATTCAACAATTTCTATGTTGCTGCATTTTTCAGCTGTGGTAAGAAACATTAATAAAAATATATTAAATTCTAGGACAGTGTTTATTTGTTGTAAAGACTGAAAACCTTTCAGGTATTTCAGCAGTTAAAATGCAGCGGTTGCTCTATTAAAATTTGGGTTTGAGGGTCAGTCGCATTATCATGAAAGAGGTGAAATAGCCCTGAATTGACAAGGGACATCTGTAAAATGCTTTTCACAGACAATCCAGGGAGATGATCATTAGCTGTGGCATAGCTGAGTCTCTACCACAGAGAATGAGACCATGTGGAAATCCCCCTTCACTTTGCAGTGGTTTTCCCTTAAGTTTTCAGTAGTTCCATGGAAATTGCCTGGTAAGAGACCATGCAATTAACCTCATAAATTATCAACAAGGCTTGAGAAAAAAAAAAAACACACCCAGAGCATGCTAAGGTGACAATACAGAAACTGTGAGACAGAAATCTGTTTGGAAAGCTCTCTGTACAAGGAAATATTTCGGTCCTTTTCTCAAGTTAAATAACCAAGTTTGTCAGAGTAACGACCATATATTAAGAAGGAAATGTTAAACCCAGAAGGCAACTATGAATACAATTGTCTAAATGGGAATGTCAAGTCTAGTTAGCCCAGAGTTTGTGGGAAAACTTATTTTTTGTTTCCCTTTACTATGAAAAGTGAAACATTAGCTGACAAGAAAGAGTGTGAAATGAAACAAAGCAATGATACTGTGCTGTGTGATTTAATTCCAGACAGCCTCCAGCTCAACCCCCAGAAGCCTTTACCCAAAATACTTATTCCTCATGGAGGCAGAGTGGGAATCTCTCAACCATTTCAAAAGTGTGCCCTGCCCTCAGCCAGGATGAGAAATCATGGAATTTTCACTGATTGGCAGGTGTGTGCTCTGGAATGATGGAATCAGCCTCAGCCTTACTGCAAGCCACTTCTGCAGCAGGGACCTCACCACAGACATCAGCAGGTGTTGATACAGAGTGGTTACAGAAGGTATTCCAGGGAAATAGAGGAAGCACCACTTCAGGATCCTTCTTCTGTATCAAATCCAACCTGACCAAATCATGGCCTTTAGCAGAAATAATTTAAACACTAAGTTTTTGACCTTTGGGGTAAAAATAACTTATTAGAGTTCCTAATCATAGAATCATAGAATTGCTTTGGAATGGGACTTGGAAGATCATCTAGTTCCAACCCCCCTGCATTGGGCAGGGACACCTTCAACTAGATTCAACATTTAATACACAGTAAATGAATGAAACACCTGCCCAAGAGCTGGTATCTGTCCATTGTTCCAAAGGAGAGGCTTTAACTAGACCAGTTCTTAAACATTCACTAATCTGAAGTCTTCAGAACTGGCAAAAAAACCCAAACCAAACCCATAAAAACCAACCAAACAACAACAACAACAAAAATTGTTTAATGAGAGAAGCCCAGGAGCCAGCTCAGCCAAGGAGAGGACATTTTTGAGTTGTGAAGCAAAGAAAGCACCGTGCTGCCAGAACTGCTGGTAACTCTCACAGAGGGCTGGGTTTGGGATGAGCCTGCCCAGGCAGGATCCCTCCAGTCTCAGCCTTCCCAAGCACTGGGGCAGAAATCAGGGCAGAGTCCCCAGGAAGGTGTGGCTTGGCAGGGAGAACTGATGTACATGGGTGTCTTGGTTTGAAGGACAGGAGTCTGCTGAGGAAGGCAGGAGCCTCCCTTGGAATGGAGAATGCAAACCCCTCCCTCCAAATTATTGTAATTCTGAATTTCAGGGGCTCTCAGGCACAGCTATGGGGATAGCAATAGCAGTTCTTTATGAGGAGAACTCCAGTAAGAGTGCAGCAATAGCAGCAGCAAGGCCAGTGGCAGAGTCCGAATCCCCCCTGCCCCTGTGGGTCAGGGTGTTGGCAGCAGAGCCATTCCAGGGGCTGCAGCCTCCTGCAGGGGCAGCTGTGGCTCTGCTGGAGCAGGGATCCTGCAGCAAGGGGCACATTGCCTGGGCAGGGCCAGTGGAGCTGTGGCTGGGCCTGCTCTCCCTCTGGGAATGCAGTGGCAAGGCTGAGTGCAGTGTGGCCAGGGGCAGAGGGGCTGCAGGCAGGAATGCTTGGCTCCTGGCCTGGCTGCAGCCTCTGCCAGGGGCTGGGCTCAGTTTATCAGCCCTGCAGGGACACTCAGTGGCCCAGGAGCAGAGAGAGCTCCTGCAGGGAGGATGGGTGCTGGCAGAGAGAAAGAAAACTGCCCCAGCTGCTTTGGCACAGCTGCCCCTGAGCAGAGGATGAGCACAGCCCCAGCCCAGCCCCAGTTTGAGCAGCTGCTGACACAATCCATGCTGCTGGGCACAGCTGGCACTGCAGCACAGGACAGTGAGTCCAAGCCAGGAGGAAAGGCTCATACATAGCACAGACTAGAAGGATTAGGAAGATGAAGCATTGTTTTGGTTCAAACCCCAAACAGCTCTGTGAAAACATGTCTTTATGGAGATACACTGCACCTCCTGAGTGCAGGCAGGGGAGGATAGGACAGGGGAAGGGAGAGCTGGAGCAGCACTGATGAAAAAGACAAGCTATAGCTGCCCAAAGCAGGATGGCTGAAGGTATTCTTTAGAGAATACAAAATATATTATATTATATACATATTTAGAGAATACAAAAATACAAATGGAAATTTGCAAAGGAATAAAAAGGCAAACAAGTGAGGATGTATACAAAGAAATAACACAAGCAAATTTCAGTGCAATGCTACCTACAACCAGCAAAGAATATGGAAGTCAAAAAGGAATACAAATATTGCACAGATTCACCTCACATCCATCAAGTAACAAGGGAGATTTATAATTAGCAGCCAACCCAACTTCAATTGCTTGACAGATTCTGAAAAAAATTATTGAATAATCAATTAATAATCACCTACAGGATACTAAAGTGATAGAAATCGGCAACGCAGATTTGTCAAGAGCAACCAATTAAATTTCCTTCCTTTACAGGTAACTGGTGTAACTGTTAAGGAAGAAGCAATGGATGTAATACAGCCCCACTTCTGTAAAGCCTTAAATACTGCTAGGCATGGAATCTCCATTGGCAAGCTCAGGAAATATTACCTGGATGAAAAAAACCCTTGAGCGAGATCCTTAATTAATTTAAAAGATATGTTCAAAGAGCAATTACCAATATTCTTATTTTGAACTGAAAGTGGCTTTAAGATGGAAATTCACAGGAGTCCACTCAAGCAATATCTAAATTATCCTCCAGTGAAGAGGGCCAGGGAAAAAGCACAGGGGAAAGAAGGCAGGAGGACATGCAAGCATGGATTTTTGTGATCCAAAATGATCTTTACAAGCTGGAGACAAAGTCAATAAAGACCTCTAGGATGAAATTGGGTAAAGGCAGATTCAAGTCATTGTGTGTGGGAGTAAGTCATGAAATGCACCAAGAACAACAAACGAGAAAAGGGTCAGATGGCAAAACTGAAGAAAAGAAGAGAGGATGTAGAATTTAACCAGCAGTAAAGCACCCCAAGCCCTAAGCTCATTCTTGAGGCACAAGCAGGACTGCAAAACACGGGCAAGCATTCCTGACAAGTGTGAGCACGAGCCAGGTTCTGAGATCCCAAAATAGATGATGCCAAATTTCAGGCTCTACAAGAGGGAAACAATAAAGACAATAGATTTTAGAACATGACAGATAAAGAGGAGCTGAAGGAACTCGATGTATTTGATTTACAAAAGAAAACATTAAAGCGAGATTCATGAGAGACTTACAATGCAAAAATCTGCAAAATGACAGTCATCCTAAGCAGGGCAGGAAAAAACAAATGACAGGCATTATAATTTGGTTCAAAGATTTACTTTAGATATTAGGAAAAGTTTTCTGACTAAAAGATGTACTAAGTCTTCAGAGATTTCTAGAAAGGCTGCAGAAACCCTTTTGATTTGTTGTTGCTATATACACATTAGACAAACAGCTATTTTAGTGCATAATTTCTTACAGACTTCCTAGCCTTAATTTTCTATAGTTAATGGATTATTTTGCTACAGTCAGAGCAACTCTAGACCGACAAAAGTCTAAGCAAACTGAATAACTCTTTTTCTAAATACTTCAGGAAAAATTAATCTTTGAAATTTTAGTGAAAGTCACTAAAAGACATAGAGAAAAACAGATATTCAATTCTAAACGTGATGGAATCTCATCAGAGGTGGCAAACACTAATACACTGCATATTTTAATTGATTTGGCTTTATTTAGAAAAAACTTTTTTCCCAGTAATAATTTGTTACTACAGATCAGGTAATGCAATCATAAGGACAGCCAAGCCTATGTTCTTCACTGAGGTTCACCTCTTATATTTAAAGTCTGATTCTAACTGTAATGAAGAAAAATGTGAGAAATTAGTATGTCTAGCAAAGTACTTCCAAAACCTTCAGATGGGCAAAATGAACCCCTTTGACATCCTGGACAAGAACTTAATGAACTGTAAATCATCACATATGGTGACAGCATCCCTGCCCTGGGAGGGAGCAGAGAGGGTCAGAAAAATGCATGGGAGAAACCCATTTATTTCCAGTCACTTCAGGGAATGGCTGTAATTCAACCACTGAATCCAATCTAAGTGCCAGCTTCAGGAGTAGAAATTTTCACCTTACCAGCACAATTGATCATTTCTACCTGTTTTGATCAGAAGAGAAAGATATCCTGTGATTGTTTTGCACAAATAAATTACTTACTACCAATCCAAATCCTGTCCTTTCCTAAACACCAACGAGTTGGGTCAGACCCAGTGCCAGGAGGATTTTCAGTGGGGAGGATGCTCAGAACATCTCACACACTGAACCCAACCCTGTCCCTACCACAGCCCCACTGGCTGATTTATTCCTGGTTTCCAAGAAATCACACCGCTCCTCTGTTTACAGTGTCTGGGCTTTTATCTGCTGGGGTTTAATATAAGTGTTTAATTAATATTTTTTGTTTACTAAGGTAATTGGTGTTTCATGGAAATATGTGTAAGGCACCAAGTAGTTGATATGTAGTACGAAAGGTAAAATATCAGCATGAGGATAGAAATAACCCCAAGCTCTGTATAGCAGCAAATTGAGTGCTTAGTTTAAACTGGCTCTTTCCCCCTCTCCATTTTGCAGCCTATCAACAGGAATTTTTGGGTTTTAGGAACACACAAGTAATGAAACTTGGATTCTTCAGGCAGAAATTGAGCCAGTGTTGTTATTACCTGATAAAATGCTGACCAATTTTTGTGCTGCTGTGGTATCCCACTGACAAAGCTGAATGATTTCATACAAAACCAGAATCAAAATAAATTCTCTTTCTTTTCTGGCTCAGGCACCAGCAGGCACATAACAAATAAGTAACATAATGAACATACGATGTCGTAGTCCTACTTATTGATAATTATCTTTTACATATCTTAGTAACCTTATGTTCCTGAAGGTGTAGGGATACCCCGGAGGAATAACAGCAAGAATTAACACTCTAGTGCACATGCTAATTAGGACTTAATTAGGGAATTTAAAAAATGCAGAGTGCATGTTTTCAGCAAGTGCAAATTACCAACTTACTGCTTATAGGGTTGGGGAGGTTTATTGCAAATATTATAATTGTCACTTTATGTAAAATTCAAGAAATTTAAATTCTATTTTTGCTTTTAAGAAGAAATAATTTTTCCCCATGCACATTTTCATCCATTATAATTCTTGTAACCTTCTATTCCAATTTAAAAATTTTTATATATTACTAACTCAGCGTGAAAGATATTAAATTGCTATTCTTTATGCTATCACAATGTACACAGGATGTTTTCTATAAATTGCACTATAACATCTCCCTTCAGCCTTTGCTGTACATCTGAATAACAGTTATAACCTGTGGGTCAATAAAACCATTCCTTCAAAAAACCAGAAGGGTGCAGGCCTTTCTGGTTTATTTTTTTTCCAGGAAAAAAAGCAAAATGAAAATGCCAAGCTTTATTGCAACACAGCAGTACTTTCCCTTCCTGCTCCCACCTTTCTCTCCCAAGCAGATGTTCCATTTCATTCAGAGGCTGGAGGGATCCTGACATCAGTGGTCTGGGAATTTTGACCCTGATCAAAAACCACACAGCGCTAATGGGGATTCCTTCAATCTTTTCCCTGCATTTGGCCATTCTCTGTGTCTGCTCACTGGAAAATCTACACAGGAGACAAATAAACATGCAATAAAAGCAAATTTTAAAGATCTCTCTAGCTGGGCTCTGAGAGAAACTTCTGGCTAGGGACTTCCTAATGAAAAGGGAATTAACAAGATGATTAAAGTGTTAAGAAAACTCAATTTGCATCAGTATTTTAATTCTTTCAAAACAGACCCTTTAAACAAAAGGTAATCTTGTCAAATACCTTTCCTCCTTAATTATTAATGCTAATTGCTGTTCTTCACTGTTTTCTTTTCAAAATCAAGGTTTTTCCAATGTGCTTCCCTTGCTGTTTCTGGATGTGTTTTTCAGCCCCATTGCTCAGTGAACCCTCAGTGCACAGGGTATAATTTGTGTCATGGGAAGGCCAGCACAGGAACACCCCCTGAGACTTCCCACTGTCCCACTTGAATTCCTGGACATCTTTAGAACCTCCCAATTCGACTCCAGCACAGCTAACATCCTTGCAAGGGACTCCATCCTCTCGCTGACTGTGGGTATGGATGAATGGGGAGAAAGCAAATAGTGGCTGTATAGGAAATAAAGATGTCTCAGTTTGAAGGACAGGTGTCTGCTGAGAAAGGCAGGAGCCTCCCTTGGAATGGAGAATGCAAACCCCTCCCTCCAAATTATTGTAATTCTGAATTTCAGGGGCTCTCAGGCACAGCTATGGGGATAGCAATAGCAGTTCTTTATGAGGAGAACTCCAGTAAGAGTGCAGCAATAGCAGCAGCAAGGCCAGTGGCAGAGTCCGAATCCCCCCTGCCCCTGTGGGTCAGGGTGTTGGCAGCAGAGCCATTCCAGGGGCTGCAGCCTCCTGCAGGGGCAGCTGTGGCTCTGCTGGAGCAGGGATCCTGCAGCAAGGGGCACATTGCCTGGGCAGGGCCAGTGGAGCTGTGGCTGGGCCTGCTCTCCCTCTGGGAATGCAGTGGCAAGGCTGAGTGCAGTGTGGCCAGGGGCAGAGGGGCTGCAGGCAGGAATGCTTGGCTCCTGGCCTGGCTGCAGCCTCTGCCAGGGGCTGGGCTCAGTTTATCAGCCCTGCAGGGACACTCAGTGGCCCAGGAGCAGAGAGAGCTCCTGCAGGGAGGATGGGTGCTGGCAGAGAGAAAGAAAACTGCCCCAGCTGCTTTGGCACAGCTGCCCCTGAGCAGAGGATGAGCACAGCCCCAGCCCAGCCCCAGTTTGAGCAGCTGCTGACACAATCCATGCTGCTGGGCACAGCTGGCACGGCAGCACAGGACAGAAGGAATCTCTGGGATTGGACACCAGTGAGGGCACTGGTGGCACAGCCTGTCAGAACCACCAGAACACCATGGCAGGATTGCTCAGGACGCAGAAAACACCTGTGAAGCACGAGTCCAAAGCTCATTTGAGTCAGCAGGCACCACCAACACTGAGGATCAGTTTAAGGGTTAGAATGGCCACATTTATTTACTTTGTTTTCACAGGCTGCATTTTTATTAATTTGCTGAACCAAGATTTGAAAAAAAAAAGAAAATTAAATGAAAACCAAGAAAAAAACCCAACCAACCAACCAACCACAGACCAAACAAGTGGAAGATACTTCAATAAGACAGCCCTGACACTGCATTTTGTTGTGTGAGTGATTTTTTTGTGCTGATATTTAGGCAGATAATTTGGGTTCTGCATCACTGGAGACATCAGGTTATTACTGGTGGGGTGGGGAGAGAGCACCTGAACACACTCAGCATAACTGGATCAGCCAGAAAGGAAACAACACCTACAATTAACTGGGAGATGCTGGTGACACATCTTTGTGGTAAAAATAATTCATCTAACTTCAGATACAAATCCTTTTTCTTAAAAAAATACCCAAACAACCAACCAAGCAACAAAAACAAACAAAAATAACAACAAACAAACAAAATAAAACAACAAACAAAACAAACAAACAAAAAAACAACCCAAAATTCCCCCTAAATCCTCAATTCCTCCCTTGTCATAAAAATGGTTGATCTGTTTTAAAGTGATCTGAATATACTCTTCACTCCTTCAGTGCATGTACTGAAGCTGATTAGGAAGAAGCAAAACATTCCAGAAAACTCATCAGAAGGGAAGATTTCTGACCTTTAGTAGTCACCATCTCCAAGAATAAAACTCATTGTTTCTGAAGATCATGCCCCATGTAAAAAGTAAGTGAAGTATAGTCTTAAATGTGTGATTTTGTCTCAGTGAACTTACATTTAAAAAAAAATAATAGAAGCTTAAGGAACTGTCTGGCAGTATGGATGTGCTGTTAGAGAACAGCTCAGTAAAAAAACCTGGGACTTCAGACTTTGTTTAGCTTTGCTTTCATTCAGCATTCAGGTTCACCCTCACTCAGACAAGATTATAACATAATAATAGGCAAGAGCTAATATATTTGTGCTCTCAGTACTTCACTCAGCTGTCTCTGATATCACAATATTTAAAGGATCTATCACAGCATGAAACATTTCAGATAAATCTTTGCAACAATTGCAAATTAAATCATTTAAAAACAGTTGTATAACTCACTTCCTTCCAAACACTTTTCTTTGCCAATAGCTGGACTGAATTTCAAGACAACATATAGGAGTGTTATAAAAACAGCAGAAAAAGACAAAGTTTTCATTAAAACATTGTTTCAGGAAAGACTTTAAATGAGATTAAATTTAGCAGATGTTTGTATTTAATTAGTAGGTCATGAAGTTTCATGAATGTTTCACACCACATGAAATTTCATTGTTTTGTAGATAATTACTAGGTCACTTAAAGAAATATTTACTTCTAGACCACTCACCATGTGTCAGTAAAACAGGTGTTTTGATTAGCACTTCAAAGCAAGATCAGGGATGGGCTTTATCTTGTGGAAATTGAGTTTACCCTGCTGAAATTCCGAAATGCTGTCAACCAAAATATTGAAACATAAGATGCAGCTTTTTACAGAACTGCTGTAAAACATTTGAAAACCTCAGGCCAAGACCTTTAGCAGCTGTCACTGCTGTATTCCCAGTGACATCCCCACTGGGCACAGCTCTGGATGTCCCCATGTTACATTTCCATCTGCAAACAAACCCGTGGAGGGCAACAAGACCAGAAAATGGGGAGATTCTCAATTTCTGCCTGGAGCAACTCACCTCTCTCCAGGAAGCCTGGCAAGGGCAGCTTTGGGTTTAATTTGCAGGCTGTAGGAGAAAGATGGCATTTCTTGTCAGGACAGAGGCTCTTTCTCTCCACCTCCAAGGAAGAAAATCAGGGATTCAGCTGGGGGGAGAAATTCAGGCACGTTCCAGGCAGAGCCCTGCTGTGGATGACCAAGGGACTGCTGAAAAAGCAGTTTTATTGACAGATCTCTTAACTACCCCTGGGATAACCCTGCAATAACACACGGGTTGGTATCACAGCCCAGAGCAGGAACTGCAGCCCAACAAGAGCAGAGCTGACCCAAGAGCCCTGGACAAAGATAGGGAATCCAAGGAAAACCCAACACCTGCACTCAGAGCCTGGTGCAAACACAGGGCATCTGCTGGGAACAGAAAGATTAACATAAATTATGGCATCACAGTTAAGGGGTTTTGTGAAGAGCTTGGCCTTGGAGCATTCCTGCAGAATTTCAGCTGCTATGGGTGAGTCTGCAGCTTCGAGTGTGAGAGAGATACCAGAGTGTTTTCCATACAATGGAGTTGTAGGCACTGGATTTTGGGTTTTCTTACTGCAGCTCAGGTGACACATTTTGTGTTGTGGAGGTGAAGCTGTTAAAATAAGATATATTTGGCTCAACAAGGCCCATTGTACCATCCAAGTCATCTCCATGTGGCATCTCTAAGTCACATTAAAATCTGGAATCTGCCTTAAACAGCACCAAGGAGCAGGAATAACTGCTAGGGGACACCACGAGCTCTGGCAATTTGTGTCAACATTTGTCTTTATCCCACAGTATATTTAACACAGATTAACCCCTAACCTAATCACTTCAGCCCACTCTGTTATCTCAAATTCTGCAAATAGTTGCAATGACTGATTTCACAGCATTTCAACCAAGGGTTCACTGGAATTTAAGGTTTTATAAATCTTAAACTATAATTTGATTCTGCAAAACAAACTTCATGTGTTTTCTTTTTTTAATGCAGTAGGGAATTTTCCACAAGGGTTTTTTGTGGGGTTTTTTTGGGGCACAAACAATGTAAAAATTAGGAACTGAAATACACAAGATAGAAAGATCCTGATACAGATTCCATTAAAAAAAAAAAAAAAAAAAAAAAAAGGAAGCACTGTTTCACTAACTTCAGGTGGAGGGAGTTGCCCATTCCCAGACTGTACAGGAGCACTGGAAATATGAGACAGGAGCTTCTGCACTGGCAGGAAGAGGAAACACCACAGGGAATTTAAGTTTAACTTCTACAAAGGAAGTAGCAAGTGCTACGTCCAGAATGTAAGGGTTTTTTTTATTTCTTTGTAGTGCAGGAGACTACAGATAATGTTACATACAAACATCAATCCACTGTTAGCAATAACACTTCTCTGCCTCTTACCTTTACTTTTCACATCCCATTTTTTTTTTTGAAATAAGTTGAATAAACATCAAGTTGCACACCTGTCACTTTTTATAGCAAGAAATTTCACTTTAACCAGTCAGCCAACATTCAAATGCTTTTCTTAAAAGTATGTGAGTTCTAACTAAAAAAAAAGAACAAAATTAATTCTACCTCCTTCTAGGCAATGGACCCATTCTATTTAAAGCTATTAAAAATCAAAATATAGGACAGAGTGTTTAAATATAGAGTTTGTAAAGCCAGAAAGAGGGAGCATTTATGCTTTTTGTCATTCCTAATTGACTGCTACCAACCTAACAGGTTGTATAACGATGAGAGAATGATGAAAAAAAACTCTAAGAGCTGAGACCATGCTTGGAGCATCCCAAGGTGCTCCATGGACCAAGAAGGCAAAAGGTGTTTTCATTTTCATACTGACCTGTGTGCAGCTGGGCTTCTGTGAAGAGGGTGAAAGTTTGTTCACATCTTAGTGTAGAGATTTCCAGAGACTTTTGGAGAGCAGTGCTCTAGGGCAGTTTGCTGCTGATAAAACTCTGCTGTTCTCTCTTCCACCAGCCCAGGGATTATTAGAGCAGGACAGGGAACCCTCTCTGAGCCTTCAGTGGTCACCTGAGTGGCCCCAGTCCGAGGGAGGAGGACAGGTCACCCAGGCCTGACCACGGAATGGGTGATGGAAGATCAGAGGGGCTTCTCACAAACAGAAACCAGTGAAAGGCTCCTGCCCCAGTTCAGCCATTCCAGCTGGAGTACAGACAGGGAAATGAGGATATTTCCTACATTAGTCACATTCCTCTTACTCAAATAGCCAAGATTTGAGTCCCAGTAAGGATAAGGCAAACTCCTTATTCCCAGTGCATCCTAATGAGAGCTCACATCCATTTCAAATAATTTATGCAGGAGGCCTTTTAAATCAATCCTTTTCCTCATCATGGCCTTCTCCATCTCCTTTTTCTTCCTCCCTGACTCTGCAATTAAGTCATAATGCTAAATGTGGGCTATATCAACCTCCTGGCTTTCCAAAACATTATGAATGGATCAGCTCCCCACTTAGGATGTTTTCCTGTGGAATGTGGCTTTGGCTAAAGGGGAGGGAGCAGCACATGGTGCTTCCCTTGGTTATTATGACCCAGGCAGGGGATGCTGATGGGCAGCTCTCAACAGCTCCACACACAGGATTTCATTCTGCCCACAGACTCAAAAGGGAGAGCCTGGCAGAGTTGCTGGGAGCTCACAGGAGTACAAAACAGAGAGCTCTGTCACTAAACGTGCAGCAGCAGTGAGCAGAGGCACATACTCTGCTCCTCATTTGGCTGAAATTCTTGTGCATTTTCTCATGATGTGTCTGGGGTGTGACAGACAACAGAATGTGCCTTACAGCTCCTGCATGGCCTGATTTGTGTGCATTGATCACAGTGCAACCCTCCTGGGATTGATTAAACAAACAAATGCACATTGTGACAACCAACCTGCACAGGATTCCACACATTGGTACTTCAGGTAACACCTTTGGGATTTAACCTCCTTCCAGTTACATCCATCCTGCTCTAACATCTTCATCATAAGATCAAGGATTACTCTCACTAAAATAATTCTACTACTACTATTGTTATTATTGTTGTTGTTAAAAACAGCCATGATAGCAAAAAGTCCAAATCTAAATTCGACATGTTTCTCTCACATAACTTAGCTTTACACCCACTATTCTACACCTCTAACTTTTCAAAAAAATCTGAAAAAATAGTGTTCCTTTCTATGATGACTTCTTGAAACAAGTTAACTCAGAAGGAAGGTCGCTTCATTTGAGTGCGTTTCAGGCTGACGCATGTCTGAGCAGCAGATTGCACCGCACAAATACTGACCAGTGAATTAAAAAAAAAAAAAAAAAGTGAACAGTACAGGGTACAAGCTTTCAGAATCTGCAGATCAAATATTCGTTTTCAATATTTAGACTCATAGAATGTCTTGAGCTGGAAGGGTCCCACCAGGAAGATCCCTGGGGGTGCAGAGCCTCTCCCTGAGATCCAGCTTAATCCTTGTGACTTTAGACCTTTGCTGCAGTTCAGACTCATGTTCCTCTTAGCTTCAACACGTTTCCAAAGCTATTCCCACCTCCCTGGAATGCCATCTTGTGTGCAGGTGGCCCACGCTCTTCTGAGCTCTGCTGCTCATGACCACACATCACCAACATTCCTTCCTCCAGCCCTGTTTCCAGCTCTGTCAGCCTTCCCACTCCTCTGGGAAGTTCACAGGGAGCTCCCAGCCTGCCCAGGAGCAGAGCTGAGCTGGGCAGGGCACGGCAGTGGCTGCAACCCCCCTGCCCAGCTCCCTTCTGACAGGCACAACACATTTCATGGGAACAACCTGCATCTCAGGGGGTCTGCAGGTGATAAGTAATATATTCCTGAAGGTCTTTAACTCCTGCCTCTCTCTCCCTCTGTTTCAAAAACACTGGTGAAACATTCCCTCACATTTTTGAGTCTATTTATATGAAGCCTGACTGCGGGAGATCCATTTCCTGGGGTCCATTGTGCACAGAATAATATACAAAAAAACACATAAAATTCTCCCTTCGATTGCCATATTAAGTCTGTGCAAAAGTTTGGGGTTTTTTCCCTTATTGCCTCCTGTTTCACCCCCTTTGAAGGCATTTAGCCAGTGACCAAGCTGACTCTGCTTGTGCTGATACGCCAACGTGGGTTTGTGTAAGTGCAGACAGCTTTCTTACCCTTCAAACAGGTTTGTAACTCCAGGAACTTGTTTATTCTTTCCAAATGAATGGTGGCAAAGATTCTATAAAAGAGAAAGAAGGTGAGGGGAAGCTGACAAGCTACTAGGTCAAGAGAAAGGTGAAAGATCTGAAAGACTCATAAAAAAGTAAAAATACTTTGCAAGCTCCTAATGGCATCTCTTCCAGTACACCAAAGAGCAACAAATGCCACTGCAAGGGGATGTAAAGGGGAGATAGAGATGGGGGAATCTCTGTTGGAGGAGAAAGAAAAACAGAAATCCAGTCCTGCAAGGACATTTAAGAAACCCACAGTGCTGCTGGGCAAACAAACCAGAAGATTGAGAAGAAGTTTTTGGGAACATTGGAGAAGTTGAAGAATGAATCAGGACAGATAGAATTCTGCTAATGAAGAAAATTACAGGAATCAAACTAAAATTTAGCTCCTTACTGTATTCCAAATTGAAATCTACTGACTGGGTGATTCTTAATCTAAAATGTTATGGTCCAGGAGCCAGAACTCATTCAGCATCCTTTCATCTTGGCTGCTGCCCTTTCCTGGAAAACTTGACAACCACAGAAGTCTGGACAGGGACTGTAGCCATATTTTTATTTGGTATTATGCTCTGCCACCTGCAAAGCTCAGCTAAACCTGTGAGCACATATCACTGTACAGAGGGGTTCAGCACAGGATCAGCAGTAGCTGTTACTGCAATTCAAATCTTGGGCTCAAACCTCCAAACTTCTGAAAGGCCGTAACAAAAGAAATGGCATTATTTCCTCCTGACCAACTTCTTGACCACTGTTCCATGACCAGCTGTGTTTTTTCGGCAAGTGGCAGAACATGCTGAGACTAGAGGGAGTACAGATTCCTTAAAATGACTGTGCTGTCTGAAGAGTTGGTTGACTCAGGTGTGTACGGGGGGATAGAAATATTCTTGTCTCTCAGATAAAACCCTCTGGTTTTGTGAGAGCAAAGTAATGGCAGATCATCCCTTTAATTTGCATCACCCTCTTCCTGTAGTTGCTATTTTCTGCTGCAGCAAGGCTTCATCTTCTGCCAGTGAATTGCTTTAATTGTCAGGCCAACAAAGAACTTGAGCAAAGCTTCCCAGCCAGAGCTCTCCAAAGTCAATGGTAGCAATCAAATTTGGCTCCAGATTTTTTTTTTTTAATTTAAAATTTGTTTTCTAGAATTAATTCATATTCAGTAATTCCAGCTGAAAGGGCCATCCATAAACCTGTTCATCTATTCCTCACAATTCCTTTAGCAATTCTCAGAATTCTCAGATTACACAGAGAATTAAAAGGCATAAATCACAAACTAATAAGTACCTCACAGTAGTTTTTGCTTTTAGTTGCATTCATATTTAACTGAGCTCTTCTTGTCTGATTTGGCTCCATTTAGGAGCTAAAATGCAAATTTCACCATGGATCCAGGCAGATGAAGGCCTCCTCAATTTGTAAACTAGGAATTAACACAGTTTGCTTTAACACTGTAAGATCTTGAAAACAAACAGACCACGAGAAGCACCAGCTCCTCTCATTTGAAGTGACACATTCACACCTTTGCTGATAGCATCTTTGGCTGCAGAGAGCTTCTGCAAGGTTGGGCTAACAATGCAGCAGAGTTTATGTTTACATGCTGAGAGCTGTATCCTGGAAACAGAACCACAGTTTCTTGGGTAATTCCAGGATATAATGGCACCTTGTATATTCCAGCTTCTTGTTTGGTTACTGGGGTTTTTTTACTTGTTTGTTTTGGTGGGTTTTTTTACGTCCATGTTGTTTCTGATACCAAAAAAACAGCCATTGGAAAGTGTCTTGGTTTGAAGGACAGGAGTCTGCTGAGGAAGGCAGGAGCCTCCCTTGGAATGGAGAATGCAAACCCCTCCCTCCAAATTATTGTAATTCTGAATTTCAGGGGCTCTCAGGCACAGCTATGGGGATAGCAATAGCAGTTCTTTATGAGGAGAACTCCAGTAAGAGTGCAGCAATAGCAGCAGCAAGGCCAGTGGCAGAGTCCGAATCCCCCCTGCCCCTGTGGGTCAGGGTGTTGGCAGCAGAGCCATTCCAGGGGCTGCAGCCTCCTGCAGGGGCAGCTGTGGCTCTGCTGGAGCAGGGATCCTGCAGCAAGGGGCACATTGCCTGGGCAGGGCCAGTGGAGCTGTGGCTGGGCCTGCTCTCCCTCTGGGAATGCAGTGGCAAGGCTGAGTGCAGTGTGGCCAGGGGCAGAGGGGCTGCAGGCAGGAATGCTTGGCTCCTGGCCTGGCTGCAGCCTCTGCCAGGGGCTGGGCTCAGTTTATCAGCCCTGCAGGGACACTCAGTGGCCCAGGAGCAGAGAGAGCTCCTGCAGGGAGGATGGGTGCTGGCAGAGAGAAAGAAAACTGCCCCAGCTGCTTTGGCACAGCTGCCCCTGAGCAGAGGATGAGCACAGCCCCAGCCCAGCCCCAGTTTGAGCAGCTGCTGACACAATCCATGCTGCTGGGCACAGCTGGCACTGCAGCACAGGACAATGGTTTCTGGGTATTCCATTGAATTAACTGTGGTGTAAACAAAACAGAAGTGGGCTGACCAAAGCTCTTCGTGCAGGCAGGCACAGAAAAAATGTGACACAAATTCTCCTGGTCTCCTCAGCAAACAGGAGAAGGCTTGCTCTGCAACACCCTGAATTTCAGTCTAAGCCATTTCAGTTTCTGGGGGTATATTTGTGTGAGGCATTTGAGCATTCCCCAACAGACCCCATGCTTAGAACTTTTCAGAATGACCACTCTAACCATAAATGCATATGTACTAGAGAAAAGGGAAGAGAGCAGTAATTATATACAGGGGTTTTCATTAAGCGTTACCATAAAGTCATTAATATCCTCAAAAGCAAAATTAATGATGAGGGGTTTATTCGAATTTGCCAAGAAACACTTTAGCACAACCACTCCCAGGCAGAGATCTGTAGTTTCAAATAAAAATATCATTCCCTATTACCCCAACACAACCTCGTAATATTAATTTGAGGTTACCTATAAGCCACAGCAACTTGGCCTCTTCACACAAAGTCCTGTTATTTCCAGCAAGACTGCAGATCTTTGGTTCATACCCCCACAACCCAAAAAGCAGCATTTTTTCAGTGAATATTACAGGAAAAAAAGTTTAAATTATCAGCATCTTGCCAACTCCCAAATGGCAAAGTTGTATAAACCCATACTTAAAGCGCAAAACCACTGTGTCCCCATCTTGAGTCACACAAATTCCTGCTTTAAAAAGATCTACTTGCTGAAAAGGCATATGCAGAAATGTCCTTGCATCTTTCAGTTAATTTAATTTGTTTTTCCTTTTCTTTTTTTTTCTTTTCTTTCTTTTTTTTTTTTGTTTGACCTTCAAGTGCCATCACAGGAACAAGCCCAGAACACAGAACATTAATTAGGACACACCAAGCACTCCTAATAAGTCTTAATAAGCAGTCTGCTGTACTGAATGAATCAGCACCAGTGTTTGAGGAACTGCAGTTTTCAGGCAATATTCCTCTGCAGTCTGTGCAATCCTCTGCCAACAAAAAAGTCACCAGCACCTCTGCCAAACTCAGCACACTGTTACTTTGCTTCTAGTTACCTAAAATAAGATGAATGAGTTACTCACTTTAGCTTATTTTTTAGTTATTAAGAGATTATTCAACTTTAATGCAGCCTAAATCAACAATTATGGGACCTTTGTTGTTGTTTGCTTTTAATGCTTTAGGCACTTTCAGGATTTACTGCTCACATCTGAAAAAACTGTAAAGGTGCTCTGGGTAATTTTTCCTCTGGAAATGTACATTTACAATTAAAATTAATTGCAATTATTAAACACCAGCGCTTTGCCTCAATTATCTGAGCACTCACATTAGAAAAGAGAAACCTTAAAATATTTATTTGCGAGAATTAGAGAACATTACTTTGGGCCTTAGTGAAGTCTAAAATGCCCATTAAATGTCTGAGTGAGCTTTGGAATACTCAAATTCCCATTAAAGCTAAAGTATTGACCACAGCACACACATTTCTTTTTCTGAACTCACCTACAAGTCTGAATCAATTCCCCAGTTTTCTGATACTTTGAAGCAAGTGGCTTTTTGAAAATATCAGGGTACAAAGAAGCAATGAGCATCAATCCCTTGAATAAAAGTATTTCCCTCTTTAGCCCTTTCTTAGAAACACAAGAGTCGTTTAGGTTGGAAAGACTCTTTCAGATCACCGAATCCCATCATTATCTTGATTCATAACACTTTTTTAAAGAGGAAAAAAGCAGAAAAATTTACCCAAGTAACCTCATGATGCGAGGTTCTACGTAGCACACGTAACTTTAACCCTTCACTGCTTTGAAAAAGAGCTTTTTTTAAAAATCATCAGGGTCCAATTCTGTGAAATTGTTATTTTCTCAATTATTTGCAGAAGTGTTCTGCACGATATCCAACTTTGACACCTTTATGCATGCTGTTCATTAGGAAACACATAATTTGGTGTTATCTGTACGCTCTGAAGTGTCCTGGCTAAAAGGCCTTGAACTATTTCCAGTACTTTCTGCCAAGTGCCCATCCCTGACCTTCAGCCTGGGCTGACCCAGGGGCTCTGCTGGAGCTGCTGGGACACCCGAGTGTTTCACAGCAGGGCTTTGGAGCTGTGTGTGTCAAGGGATTCTCCAAATCCCTGCTTTCCAGGACACAGACACCTCCTGAGATCACCTGGGACATCAATAATGAATCCAAAATTGTCTCAGAGTTTAGGTGTTTGCTGTTTAACCTCTGCAGAAGCAGACAAGGCAACAAAATCTCCCTGCCCTCCTCCCCCCAGACTCGACTCCAGCCTGCCTGGTGCTGACACCTCTTTTTGTTTGATTTATATCAACCACCCAACAGCAACTGTAACCTCACTTGTATAAAAATACACTGCTCCAATGAAGGAGACAGAAGTAAATAATTTCTTCATTTTGTCTGTGCCCATTTCTGCTGTCTCAAATGGAGTACAGAATAAAATTAATCTACAGAGTCTTCAAGAAGCAAATTAAAGCAAGAATTATCTTCTTTTTCCTAGTAATACTTTATTTAATTGTGATCACCTTGAATTAATTTAGACTTTTCCCAGAAAAACATTATTTTCTATTGACCAAACAAAATCAACCAACCTAAATTAGTAGGTTTATTAATTTCACATCTCCTGATGAAGGCAAATTATTTCTCTACTTCAGAAATGTAAAAGAAGCAACATTTTTTTTTTCTTACTGAAATAACTAGATCCATACAAACAGTGCTATTCAACAAAGAGTACCATATTCTTAAATATTCTGAATATTCTTAAATATTCAGATTGGGTCATTAAAACAGGTTGGTGTAGAATTAATTGACAAAAATTGCTTCAATTCACCTCAAAACTATTTGGTGATGATGAGGAAAAAGACTAAATTGTATGTAAAATCATAATCTTAAACCAGCACAAATCAGCCTGGCAGTTAGGCTGTGAACAGTTTAATCTTCTTGGTTGACAGACTTAAGAAACATTATATATTATTAATATGCCTGGCTAATTTCTAATTAGGAACCCATCAGCAGTTCTAAAAACAAGAGATTTTGATGGATGTGCAGTCAACTTGACAAAAAAAAAAAAAAATTATAAATTACTAGGTGACCTCTTCCATGGGATACTTCTGTCTGTCCATTGTCATTTAATGCCAGTCAAATCTGGATTGAAAATAGAAAAAATGTGAGTGTGTTCTGACCTAATTTCATCAGTGCACAATGACCTCTTGCCTTCTTCTGTGGACTTCCCTCGGGGGATCATGGCAGTTTGTCTTAAATCAAACTGTTTTTTCTTCATTAAGGATTAAAACCCCAAGTTATTTCCTGGCTCACTCATTCTCCTAAGTCTGAATGCGTACCCTGAGAGAAATGCAAGCAATAAATCACATCTACATGGCCTATTTGCAAAGTGGAAGAATAATAATTGACCTTAGCAGGCTCTGAGCTGAGTTCCAATGTCCACACAGCTGCACTGGCTGTGCAAGGAAGCTCCCAGGAAAGCAAAGGGAGCGTGAGGGGCTCTGCACGGGCACACAAACAGGCAGGAAAAGTGGAGAAGCTGCTCAAGGCTCACTGAGATGTCCAATTTCAGCATCACTCCCCCACAGAGAGGGAATATCAAGTTAAACTCTACTTAGCAGTTCTTCCTTTTGTTGCTTAGGGCTCATAAAAGCCAGATTAGTCTGGAGGAGTTTTGAATAAGATTTATTAGAGTTGTTCCCATCACCAGCTCAACTGACACCTTCAGCCCAGGTGGGAGCTCCTCTTCTGGAGGAGGTTTAGCAGCAGCAGGGCAGCATTTGAAGGAGGAAAGCTCTAAGTATTATAAGGTTCAGTTTGCCCTGCACGGAAGGGACAGCAGACCATTAAGGAAAAGGAAATGAGGGTACTTAAAAAACACCCAAATGCCTTCTGTGTAACACCTGGAAAGACTCTGGGATCAGCAGGACTAAAGGGATGCTCTGCCATGTCCATGTCCTGCTGCAGCAGGCAGCCCCAAGCATCCAGGACACGTTTCTAAGGAATACTGCAAAGCTTTCGAAAACTGCCCATCAATGAACTGCTGCTTCTTTATAAATCTAATTTCAGATGCTCTGGCTCCTGAGAACACCGAGGAGCAGTTCCCATCATTTTACTGGGGGCTGACACGAAATTCTGCTCTGGAGAAGAATGAAGCAGTACAGGAAGAATTTCCTAGAACAGGATGCAACAGACTGAGCAGCATCTTGCCTTCCAAAATTCATAAAGTGCATGTCAAACACACAAACAAGACACAGTGGGAAGAGTAAAGCCCACCTGGCCAAGAACAGCTGCCTACAAACATTGATCTGGTGCTTTTTGTCTCAAACCTGTGGATATTGACTGGAACAAAATGGCCTGAGTGGCAGCACAGCTTTCAGCTGGGTCAGAGGTGCTTTGGAGATAATAATTGGATGCCAAGTCACAGAAGAAAGCAGGTTATAATCAAAGGAGAAAATTTCTCATGATATTCCACTTTTGAAATAAAGCAAAAAGCTCATGCATTATCCTGTGCTTGCAAACTATAAACTCAGTGAACCTGTAATCCCATTCAAAGTAACAAAGGAAAGGTCTCTTATTGCTGTGGTGGATTTTTGAGATGCATTCTGCCCACCCACTCTGGTATATACAAATCCCCTTTTTTTTTTCCTTCTCTTTCAAAATCCCAAAATCAGATGGGTTTTTTAACTTGTTTGTTTGTTGTTGAGTTTTTTTAAGAGTGATGAAATCTGAGTCAGATTTTAAAAAAATTAAAAATTTCACACCCCAAGCCAAAACAAGCAAAACCAGAAAACAAAACCAAACCATAACGTCCCCAAGTATTAACATAATACTAATATTAATTTATCACATAATCTGACATTCTTCTAGATTTCATTGAGTGCAAGAATTAATTTGGGTGTTACCCACTCCCCTATAATGAAGATTTCAAGTCAAGCATAAGTTATAAATGCTGAAGATGGCTGCAACAGGTTAGGCAGTGAGTTATCCCTAAAATTCCCTGCCACTAAAATGAAACGGACCCTGTAGCCAGCCCTGTTTCTTGAAAATATTGTAACATATTGTGCTTCATTACTCAGCCCTTTAAAGAACTCAGGCCACCACTGGAAAGCCCAAAAGAAGACATTTAGGATTAAATTTAAAACCCCTGCAGAAGTATAGATTATACACAAATGTATAACTCGTATACATTTAGATCTGCCTTGAAAAAGATGAAAACATGCTAAATGTTTGTAAGAAAGAGGCCCAATTGAAGAGCCAAAACAGGATTGTTAATCAAATTTCTCAGTGTTTCAGTGTCTGGCCATCTTGAAACACTTCCACAACATTTCACAACTTGGCTTCTAAGTTCCTACTGCAGTTTGGTTTTTACTGCAGGACTGCCTGGATTTCAGTGTTTGGTGTCCACTGACACTTGAAAATTTGGTCAGTGGCTTGTACCAGCACAAGAAAATTGCAATTAAATCTTTGTGTGCCCTCCTACCAGTTTAACTCTCTCTCCTGTGAAATGAAAGTGCTTTGCAGTTTAATAAATTATTGCTGTCTAATCAATAGACATCAACTGCCATGGATAGCAGGTTTATTTCCTGTCCTAGGCCAGGAAGACCTTCCTTCCCTTTCCCATGAAATAAAGGTTTCTTCTGCTGCAACTCCAATCAAAACTTGATTTTAAGTTTCATACTGAATTATTTGATATATTTATTTTTAATTCCAAGCACTGCCTGCATGGGCAACATTCCCATATTTTTGTTTTTCTAGCTCACAGGAGAAGCTGATGCACTTTGTTCTCAGGGAATGGTCCTGTACTGAGCAAATAGTAATAGATTCTGCTTTCCTTCCCTCAATATCTCTGAGTGCTATATCTCACTGCTGTAAAAGATATTTTAGCTTCTCTCAAGGTGTACAAACACACATGGTGTGAGAGCACATGTGACAACTTCCTTTTCCAGTATCTTTGCTGAGATTATTGTAGGAAAATGCAACATGCTCTTAAATACTACACAAATATAAGTGACTAAAAGCCATTTCACTTTCAGGCTCTTTTCCTAAATAACTAAAGGCCAGCTAACTTTTTCTCCTAAGTAACCATTGTGGGGGACCTCAGATAAAAACAGTAATGGAAGAAAAAAATACCTTAAAGTTGGCAAGCTGAGCAGCATAGAGTTTGTGTCTCGGGAAAAATCAATTGCTAGAAAGGCAAGAAAGCTGAAAGGAGAGCAGGCTGATGAGAGAGGGAAAATTAGGATCTCATTGTTATGCAATAATGTTCTCACTGACAGCTCTTTTCTAAAGATGTTAAAGACAGGTTAGATAATTTATATTTTGAAAACAGGTTTTCCCCTTTTACCTCAGATTACCTAAATTCAAATAATTCACTCTGATTTACAAATCTATATTGTACTTCAAGTTTAAGCATGAAGGAGGAACCAGCTAGAAATCCACTTAGAAACTGTCAGCTCTCCCTCTGAAACTGAATTTACAATATCCAACCCCACATTCCAAAGGTATTTTGGAAAAATCCATTATGGAAACCAGTGGTCCTAGAGAATCCTCAGTATCCTGCATGCCACTATAAAAGCTAAATGCATAGTTGAGGTACATTAATATGTGGGTATGCAGAGCTTTTCAAAAGCAAGACACAGAAAATTAGTAATCAATCAAAATTTGAATTTTAACAGAGCTGCATCATTAAATGTAAAAACATTGTTACCTCTTCTTATTGCTTGCTGATCACCAAGCAGTAAGGACAGCAAGTAAATATTTGCTTGATTTCAGTTCACCTTAAAATAACAGAATACAGAACAAAGGAATAGAAGATTAGGATGCAGCTCCCACTTAAAAATATGAGCCTTTGCCTCACATTTATGAGGAATATTTCTCTGCTTCTCTAATGGCAATTACAGCTTTAAGAAAAGTTTCTACATGTTCTTGCATTGTGGCCTGCCAGTACCTGAAGCAACAAGAAAGCTGGAGAGAGACAATGGGCAAGGGCTGGAGGGGCAGGACAAGGGAGAATGGTCCCAGAGGGCAGGGCTGGGGGGGATCCTGGGCAGGAATTGTTCCCTGGCAGGGTGGGCAGCCCTGGCACAGGGTGCCCAGAGCAGCTGGGGCTGCCCCTGGATCCCTGGCAGTGCCCAAGGCCAGGCTGGACACTGGGGCTGGGAGCCCCTGGCACAGGGCAGGGGCCCTGACAGGGATGGGTGGGATGGGTGAGCTTTGGGGTCCCTTCCAGCCCAGCCCATTCTGGGATTCTGTGAACACTAAACAGTTTTCTGCTTTCTCTGATGGACATTATCTACAAAATGTATTTATGCTCCCAAAGTCACAGGCACATGAGGGAGGAAAGAAACTGCAGAAAACTCTCCCTACATTCAATTTCCTCAAACTGCAGTTTGTTTGCAAGAGAGGGTTGTGGTTACTCAGGCCCAGTGTCAGTTTATTTCACTTACTTGTGTGCTGTAGGATTTACCAGGTACAGGGAGAAATCAAATTTAAATTTTCCTCATGTTGGGGGGAGCATAAAAGTAGAGGAAGACATGAATAATGATCTTAACCTTCATTCCTCTGGGCTTCTTTCTGGTTCTCACCCCTTTGCATTTTTATGCCCCCACATAAACATGTCTAAACCAAAAACATATAAACACACAGGGGTTTTATATATAAGACAGGGTTTATATATATAGGGTAGATAAACAATTATATGTAATATAATTATATGTAATATATATATATGACACGGTTTATATATATAGGGTGGATAAACAATTATATGTAATATGGCAGCTTCGCATGCATGAGATGGAAAGATTGCAGCTACCACCACTGGTAACCATGACTAAGGTAAGCTAAAACTCCAGAAGCAATGCAGGCAAGCTGCCAGAGTATAGAAAGGACATTTAGAGCTGTGGCTGAGCACCAAGATCAAACAGAAGAGCAGCTCTTCACTTACCTGGGTTTGTTTTACAGTGGAGCTTTCATCTTCAACATGTCAGTCGTGGCTCACACCAGGGTTGTGACACAAATCACTGCCTGGAATAGGAAATGTTTTAGAGACCCTGCAAGAAGAGCCCCTCTGGCCCACTCACAGCCTCTGTGGGGCCCTAAAACATCAGCCCTTTGGGGGCCTGGCTCATGCAAAGAGGCTGGGGCGGTGTGGGGAGGAAGGGCAGTGCTGCAGGGACCCACCAGGGTGTCTGGCAGTGCCCAGCTGCCTGGGACAGGGGTGGGAGCTGCTGGGGAACCAGGGGCCAAACCTCAGCACAGCTCACCCTGCCTGCAGCACCCCAGCAGGGAGCTGCTCCTAAACCAAAGCTTTTAACTGAAAAGACAGCCATGGCAGCCCAAAAAAGGCCAAAACCCAAGCAGAGCCAGGCCCATTCCCGCTGCTCTCCAGCTGGTTACAGCTGCAGCAGGGTCCCTTGCTGGGAGGTGGACGCAGAGTCCAACAGCCAGCACTGTCACACAGGGAATTCTAGGGGCTCCTGGGCTTCCCCACGAGCCCCCACAGATCTAATCATCCTGGCAGGCTGGAAGAAGAGAGGAGAAATGACTTCCAGACAAGGTTATTTACTTTTCTCTCTTAGGTTTCTCTTTTTCTCCTACCAGAGTTTGCACATTTGCAAAAATATCAGGAAGGATCACTTGGGGCGGGGACCAGAAACTTTTCATTCACGTGGCCCTTCATCTCTGAGGAAACAAAGATCTGATAGAAGTTGAGTGCTGGAGTATATAAAACTTGGGGAAAATATTTTCTATGACTGAAGATTGTGTTTATTCCTTTAATGATACACTTAGTCACAAGGGCTTTTCAAACATGTATGAAACCTAAAACAATAATAAGTATCTGAAAAGATGCCCTAGTTATAAAGGCTGAGCACACACAGCTCTCAAGCTAAATATCCAATCACTTGTTTGGGGTATAAGGACTTTCAAATAGAGTTTTTGCTGGTTTTTGTTCTCATTAACACTGAGTGATAGCAGCTCCATTGCATGAGAGCTAACTAGGGAAAAATATGAAGACGGCTCTAGAGATGAATAGAAAAACTGTGATGGTGGGTCTGGTATTACACATGCAAATATGAAATAGGCTGATCCAAATGTCACCAATTTTGTGATAATGCTCTTGAACAGAATAACAAATTGTTTCTCATTAGTGATTTGATAATTCTTTTTCTTTAGAGTTTTCCACTTTCTCCTGTGCTTCATTTTTCTGGTCTAACTCCAGTGGCTTAACAGGTTCTAGATCAAAAGTGAATTCCATTAACTGACTGGAACAGGTACCAGCATTTCATTATCACCTCGTACCTAAATAAACCCAGAAAATCTTGAGGATTCTGGAGCAGAATGGGCTGACTCTTAAAGAGATGAGTCTCTTCAGTCTCATTAGCAGACCAGAGTAGGCATCCAGTTAAAACAAAGTAAATCCAGTCAGTCCTCTGGGATTTTGTTTGCAAACACGGTCAGCAGAGACTTTGCCTTCCCACCATGGAAACTGCAGCAGCAGCCTCGAGCTATCCAGGTTTATCACACTTCTGCTAGGATCTGTGGAGAGCCACAGCAGCAGCACCTCCAGTTCTTCCCTTATTGCTACAGAAACCTGCCTTCATTGACACAGTTCAATTGACACAAGACCTATTTTTTTGGAAGCTTGGAAATGTGATTTTCATGGTCTTTCCAAACTGCTTCCTCATTTTCTCTGCATAAAGCCAGGAGTAGTCCTTTGCCATGCCAAAGGAAAGGAGAATCACACCAATAGGGAATGCCAGTTCTCCCTCCTTCCCTCTCACTGTTCTCTTGCTCAGATCTGGGAGCAATCTAATAACAGCAGTTTCACACTTTAATTTTTTTAATCATGATGAAAGTGTCATTAATGGTACAGAACTGCTGCTATCCTGCTCAGCTGTCCTCTGTATCTCTCTAGAGGAAGGAAATATAATTCACAGTAATATAATACTTGTTCTTCTCCAGCCACAGCCCATCTCTGAACCTCTACACTGCATTAGCTCACAGCACCTTGTGTACATTCCAAACAATATTCCAGGCTGCTTCTTGATGAACATTTTGGCATTTACTCTTGGCTTAGGATTTAGATTCAGTGGCAAACAGAGCTGAGATAAAGAAGTTCTCTATTTGGACAGTCCATGGAGGTCAGCCAGCCTGTTTTGACACAGGTGGGATGTAATCAGAGTCAGCATCAACTTAAATCCCTCGTGCTTGTTAAAGATTTATGATTCAGCAAATCCCTCCTGGTGCCTTGTGCTCAGTGGCAGCAGGAGAATGCAGTCCCCAGTACACAGCACAGAATTTTCACAGGTAACTGAATTATGCTGGGTCCAACACAGGAGCCACCAACTATGGCAAAATCTAAGCTTGGAAAGTGCCCTGAGCCTATTTACAATTTCTGTGTCTTAAAAATTTGCAACTGCCTATCTTAGGTTGCAGTGCAAGATGTGACCAAAAGCAGGTATTATATCACCATCTGTTAAAACCAAGGAGGAGCAAGGTAGTACTACTCCAAGCCAGGAGTAGAGGTAGAGTAATCCTCTGTTAATAGAGCAGCTGTTAAGAACCAAGTAGAGCAGTTTTCTTTATCATTTCCATGACCCATCCTCAGTCTAAAAAAATTATGCTAATGAGCCATTAAGTCTCATTTCATGACTGATAAACTTACCTCATCCCACTGGGAGATACTCCCTCTAAAGAGAGGAGCCAAGCATTCCTACCTAGTTAAAAATCTGAGATTTAAAGCACCAAAGTCAGCCTCTCCCACTGCATTCCCAGAGGGAGAGCAGGCCCAGCCACAGCTCCACTGGCCCTGCCCAGGCAATGTGCCCCTTGCTGCAGGATCCCTGCTCCAGCAGAGCCACAGCTGCCCCTGTTTGCATTCTCCATTCCAAGGGAGGCTCCTGCCTTCCTTAGAAAACATCTATCGTTCAAATTGAGACACTGCCCTATTACCAAAACCAGATTTCCACCAGATTCTGAACACCTGAGCAGAATTTTAAGGAAAATACAGCCTTTTTTGTTACACGGTGGTGTTCAGGTGCTCTGAACATCAAACGTGAGTCACTCACTCTGTTCAAAAACAAACATTTGTAGCTTTAGGTGCTTTCAGGTTAGTGGATCTCCCTTGTTTAATTGCTTTAGAACACACATTAAACATGATTGAATGAGAGAGATAAGCCTTTCCATTTTGAGGAAAGATTTATTCTAAATTCTAGTGAACAGGAAACTACACCCATATGAAATGTTTCCCTTCACATCCCGATCAAGCTTTCACCAGCACTGAGTAAACAGATTGTGCTTTATCACCTTTGTATTGTCTGTTTATGTACAAGCACCATTGTTATCGACTGGGCACATTCCTCAAGCCTCTGCAACATCACAGTCCCTCAACCATTTGATCTACAGTCATAAGTATGATAAATTTGAGAGGGTTGATATACTTCTCAGAGAAGGAACATGAAGGGAAAACAGTAGAAAAATGATAAACAGTTTTCTATATATATCTTTATGCTTTAATTCTACCAAGTAAATAACTATTATATTCCATTTACTGAAAGTAGAGTTGTAATTTGTACACATACACAGCAAGCTCTAACAGAAAATAGATTTTTTTTAGCACTTGAAATTGAAATAGAGACATTTTGTATATAAGCTTAAATAAGCCCCACTTCATAGCTTTAATGTATCCGAGCTGAACAACATTAATTGCCATAAAAAGTAACTTTTTTCCACTCTGAACAATATCAGACAAAATATTTGCTAAGCAGATGAAGAGGTAAAGAAAGTCTGTGTTACACTTGTACGACAAAAGGAAGAGACAATTCTTGATGCATTTTCCCAAAGGAATAAGGCTCACAGACAATAATTTAGAGAAGACAAAATTGCAGGAGACTTTCTTATGAGAAGCTACATCTGAAATCCACTAAACAAAATGGGAATTTTTCCACTGAGATCACAGAACTCTAAATCTAACACAATATATAGAAAAACCCCAACCTATTTAACTTCAGTTCTCTGTAAGAAGTATACAGAAAAAGCTCTTCTAATGATCAGAAGCACTTATGTCTACCTCTAGCAATTACCATGCCAGGAATATGTTCTTTTTTTGGATACACTGGACTGCAACTAGATTGAGGCAGAAAGCAGAACAGTCACTTTTCTGAATTACTACAGAAGTGTTCAGGGTATCAGCTCGAGCAAGTGTCTCAGAGCTATCACCTGTGCCTGGCTTAATAACAAAGATGAAAATGCATCAAAGTAAATCTGAGCTCAGTCAGGGAGTCAAGCAAAAAACGCTTAGCCTAGGAGGAAAAAAAAAAAAAAAAAAAAGCCAAAGGAATCTGTAAGACAATAGAGCATTTTCATTTGTTTTTGGGATTCCACACAATATTGTTCTCCCTTCTTATTGCTAATAATGAACCCCAATACAGAATTATTTGGAAAAGTGCATGTAACCCTTCTGCCTTGTTATGAAGAGAAATGATTCCTGAATTAAAGGAATGGGATCCTCTGCACAGAAACTACTTTATCTGGAAGTGCACCATTCCTCTGCAGTTTTTTCCTTCTGATATCAGGTTCATGTTTATCATTTGTCTCAAGCAAAAGGACCGTGTAGTTTTCACAGTTCACTTTTAAACTTTCATCGAGGTATGAATAATATTAAATGTACTTGATTTCACTCATCAAAAGTACAATTAGATTCTTACATTGTGATGTTTAGCAAAGAGAAGCTTTGGGGTCCAAATGAAACTAAGTGCAAAAGAAACTTCTGCCCTTCACTCTTTAAAGAGAAGGCATTTGCCCAGGCAAAAATCTTGTAACGAGCCTAATTCTGAGCACATGTACTACATAAAAAATAAATAAAGGTAGAAGCTGGTACAAGAAGGGAGGTCACTTCAAACATCTGGTGTTCTGTCTCTAAAACTCTGTGGTACTGCGTTGTCACTGTTATGAAGAATAAAATAAATTAAGAGTTATGAAAATTGTAGCAGTTAGAGGAGAAATGGCATTTATTTCATGGAAGCTCCACCTTCTAAAGACACTGATCACTGTAACCTAATTAGACCAATCAATACTTTTTGTGTTTACGTATTATGTATATGTGCACACACACATATAGATCTGTATATATATTTATATAAAAATAAGCTTAATACTCTTCAATTGTGCACTATTCAAGTTAATAAAGTAAAACTTGTGCTTGCTTAAACAACATCACTATCTGCTACTTTTTTATTATTTCCACTGGGGAAATCACTTTCTTTAGGTAAGCATTTCCTGGTTTCTCCACATCTTCTGGGACTGCAGCAGGATTTGCAGTCCGGTGAGGTTTTACTCCCCACACAAATGTTTCCTCAGTGCAGGACAGAAAGGATGAGGACAGATTCCTCTGCAGGCACTTCCAAACGTCTGGCTTGTTTCATTGCACAAGGAATACTGAATATAGAAGGAGTTCCCTCTCCCCAGAGGCACAAAGTACTTCAGTTAAATTTGTTAGATAATTTCACCAGTCCCTGACCCCTTCTCAGACTGACACAGGAGATGAGGAGTAGCCCACAGACCCTCAGCTCTGGAGTTTGCAGGATGTTCCAGGAGGATGAAGGCATTCCCAGAGCTCTGGCTGCCCATCACAGCCATGTCAGTCACTGCAGAGCAGGGTTCCCTCCTGGGCAGCTGACACAGTCACAGCTCCAACGCTGAGCACCAGCTTGCTCTTGACTCCTTGAGCATGAAATGTTACAGTGTACTGTTTGTCTTGGGAATAGGAATCATGAAATGACTTACTGGATAATTATGGCTTGAGAAGAAATGTGTTAAAAGCACAAGCTGTTTAAAGACAAAACCCCTACTTGAATTCACAGATAACTTATTTACTGTAAATGTTTGTGCTCTAATCAGTAAGTACTTTGGAAATCAATGTGGGCACACTGAAAATGTTTTGCCCAAGAGACAGAATTTTCTTGGGATGCCTCAGGACTGTGGAATAATTCTTATAAACTAAGAACTACCATAAACATTTGCACCCTGCACCTAGTAGTTCAAGAGACATCTGTTGATCCTGCCACGATCAGCAAGTGTGGAGCTGTGTAAACATCTGTGCTCCTTCCTTCCCCTCCTGCCATCAGCACCACTTCTGTGCAGTTATGCTGATTATTGCTTTACCAGTTGCTCTGTTTTTGCACAAACACATCCCATAGGAAAAAACAACTCAAAACAAGGAAATCTGCTTTAACCCACACCTCCTAAAAAACAAACTCCGTGGTAGCTGTGAACTGTGGTGTTCAAAGCACCTGCAAAGCAGGAGAAGGATACCAGGCAGGGCTGAAGGGGCAACATCCCACCCATCCCAGCCCATCCCTGTCAGGGCCCCCTGCCCTGTGCCAGGGGCTCCCAGCCCCAGTGCCCAGCCTGGCCTTGGGCACTGCCAGGGATCCAGGGGCAGCCCCAGCTGCTCTGGGAACAATTCCTGCCCAGGATCCCCCCCAACTCTCTGCCAGTTTGAATCCATCAAAGATGGAAGAAAAAAAAATTATAGGTATGAGGGTAACACTTTTATTTATTGCTTTTAGCATGTCCAGTAATGCACAATGCACTTATTCATTTTAGCATTTTCAAATACACGGCACTAAGACTTGTGAGACATTTGCTCATGACAAAACTCTTCATGAGAAAATTTCACTGCATTTTTGGGGACATTATTCAGGACTACAATATTTTTTTCTGTGAATTTCAGATATTGTTCTTGTGGCTTTCTAAAACACAAAGTCTTCCTTCAGAATGAGACTTTAAAAAATACCAGAAGTTTGACAACAATTTTAACAAATAATTTAAATTAAGTGTATTTGTGGACAAACAGTTGCATTTCCCAAGAACACTGGCAGCACTCCTTCGGTACCTCCCCTTCACATAAAATTTTTCTGTGAATAAGAAAATATTCAGCTTTTGATTTCATGACCAGCAACCACATTTTAAGTAGATTTTTTGAAGAATCTCCATCATAAAATATATATCTGAATTACAACATCACACCAAGTTCCACAGCTTAATAAAAAATATTGTTGAAGTCCTCATTTTACAAATTTATTGGGGGGATTCAAAAGAGATTCACACTTCTAAAAAATGTGACAGTGACAGACCATAAAAGGGGTGAAAAATTATTTTACTCATTGGGTTAAATATTGGTTATATGCCTGCAAAGCACCACGAGGTCTTTCTGATAAATACCTACATATTTTATGAACACAGCAAATACCCAGCATACAACAATAAAATATGTACCTGGAGAGGAACCTAGCAGGACTCCAATTTTCAGAGCTGTCCTGCAATTAAACTTTTAGTCTTTACATCAATGATGGCACTGAATATTGAGCTAGATTCCCATGCAATAATTAGCTTTAAAAGAGGACTAACATTCATAAATGCCTTCCAGCCTGTGCACTGTGCAGCCCTGGGTGATGTTATTTAGTGCACACTCCCTCCAGTGAGGGATGGGGTGGAATCATTATTGTCAGGATGATTGCTGCTAACTCCCTGCTCCATCAGTGCAATGGGCTGCCTAGCTGTGCTGGAATGACCACCAGGACAGATGTTTTATGCATCTGTCTTAATGAACAGCCAAGACAGGCAGACAACTTTTAAGAAGGACGCCAAATAAAAATTTGTTCATTCACTGCTAAGTGTTTTGGTGATTTTATTTATGACAGGACACCTTTTACATTTTTGAGCAGTGCATTGCAGAAGCAAACACTGGAAGTGGAGTGAAAGATGTAGAGCAATAGCAGAGATAAAGTGAAATAAGACACCAGCTTTAACACTGCCAGAGAACAAAGGGCTGGTGTGTTGAGTAGGCAGGGTACAGAGAAAAGTCCCTGTCCAAGATAATTACATTTTGCACATCAGCTTTGGGCTGGATAAAATAGTCCTGGGTTTGCTCATGTATCACGACTCCAAGATTTGAAACAAGTAAAGGGATGAAGGAAACCAGCAGGGCTGTCATTTTCTTCCCTGACACTAATGCAAGAGAAAAAGAGAACATGTTTATATGGTGTGACTGACACAAGACTTCAGCTTTAAGGGAGCACAACCATTTATCCTTGTTTACAGCAGAAGAGAAGGATAAGGAACTGTTCTGTGAGAGCAGAGGCAGAGCTTTCATTATCAAACATGGTTTGCCCAGAAACTGAAGCATGTGTATTTTAGAAACAAACAAAACACGAGACTGGGGAGAATACTTCAGGAAACTGAGACTAGATCCACAATCACTCAACTCTAAAGGCACCACAGCACAACAGCAACTCTGGCTATGCTACACACACTCCAAAGACACACAAGCAATTTAAGAAGCAGGGTTTGAATCATTGGTTTCACCCTTTGCATTCTGAAGGGATTCTGAGAGACAAGTTCATCTGATTCTTGATGCTTCTATGAAAGTCAAGAAATTAACACCTTCTGATAAATAAATGTCCTCTTACAGATCACCAATCCAAATTCAATTTCAGGCAGTCACAACAATTTGTCCTCCCAAAAAGACTTTGTTTTGCACTTCCAGTTTTGTTCTGAGCCTTTTTGTACCAGATTTGGTTTTTAACAGCTACTGAGTTTCACTGCCTCTATTGATTAGGACAAGAGCACAAACGAATTAGGAACAGAAGAGCTGATTTAAAGTGGGAAGCTGTAACTTTATTAACTTTTATCACAAGCTGAGATATTACACTAAAATGTTTTTACTTGGTTCAATAAGTTGCTAACAGTGTTCCAAAACAAATAAAGATACAGCCTAGGCCTTCAGATCACCAGGTCTTCCACTATTAAAAAGGAAGAAAGCAAATACAGAAGAGCTGTCTTAATCAGAGAGGATTTACAATAACTTTTAAAATTATTGTACCAAAAAGATGTTGCTCATTATCTCCTTAATATCCCATATCACATTCAAAGTAATCTGTTACACTACAAGTAAACCTTTTGTTAGGTGAGTTTACTACTTCCCTCTCCCTGGTAGACTAGCTCTAAACATTCAGCCTGCTGCAAGAGGAGACCTTGGAAATGTAGAAAAATGCATTCCTAATTCTGCATCACAGCACAGTATCCTGGGAATGACACAGTGCTACAGCAGAGCTCTCATTAGGGGGAGAAATGAGCCAAGACCCAGACATTTAACAATGTGAAAAGGGTCCTGGTCTATTCTTCTTTACAGCTCTGCCATCCTGACTGACTAGAGCAAGCTCCTGCTGCAGACTGACTGCTGGCTATCTCCTGCTGGACCATGGCTTCAGGAATTGGTTTGCAGGCTCTGAACAATCCTTACCCAGCTCAGCTGTGACTGCAGCTCCAACAGCAGCTCCATCCCACCCAAACTGACCTCACAGCTTATCTTTTATAGCAGCAACTCTTCCTTGTTTCATTCTTTGCACCTCTCCAGATCTTTCCTGCTCCCTCTGGGCTCCTTCACCTCCACAAAGCACTCCTTCCACATCCTCTTCCTCAGGGTCCCCCTGGCCAGCCAGCCCACCCTTTTTTCACACCTGTCTTTATTAGCCACAGCTGTGACCCGTTAAGGGCACAGCTGTTCCTCTTTGGTAATCAGTACAGCTGTGATTTATCGAGGCAGGTCCCCTGAAATCCCTTTTTCCAGGGCACAGCTCAGCTCTGTCTCACCAGGACAGGGGGTGCAGACAGGAGCAGCTCTGCTCTCCTGGCCCACCAGCTGGCCAGCAGTGGGCAGGTACCTATGAAATAAAGTGGGAAAGGACCTCAGCCAGGACTCCAGGCTCCATTTCCAAGGGCCAGCCTTCTCCCTGCCTGTGTGTGCCAGGTCTGCACAGACAGGATGATTAAAGCTGTCCTGGACCCTGCACATTGGCACTGAGAGGGTCCAAACCCTGCCACACACTTTTCAAACTCACACACAATGGTTCCAGCTGACTCCAAGGATACACAGCATAACTTTTTAAACACTACAGAGTTTTTTTTTTAACCACAGCAACAATTCTTCTCTGACACTTTAACTTGCAATTTAAAAAAATATATACATATTCCTTCAACCTCTACGGTTCAAATAGAACCAGTGAACCCTGCTTGTAGCAGAAAGTAGAATTTCTGCAGCAAGGCACCACTGCTGTGGTATCAGTTATTTATATTTGCATGACAAACGGCTGCTGGCTCCTTGCCTAACGCGTTGGTGTTGGAACATTTGGTCCGAGCAGTGCGTCTGCCAGCTCAGGACTGTGCTGAATCTGTCACCAGGCGTTAGATAAATGTGTCACCCTTGACAGCCTGCATGTGGATCGCTTGAACCACGCCAAGGGCGAGGCACTGACCACCAGGCAGCCTGTCCCAGGATCGCACACACTTCCCACGCACACGTAAATAGTGAGTGCAGCTCTAGACCCATTTCTATTTCCTGACTGCGGGTGCTGTACTGTTGCCCACCACTCTGAATACCATTTCAATTCCATGCAAGCAGCAGAAGTGGGCCAAAGCAGCCTCTACGGTCAAAAAAAATCCCAGACAAAATAAATGGAATGAAACCCCGACCTCGTGCTCCTGTATCAGCAACTCAAAATCTGTTGCATAAATTAGGATATTAAATACCACCAGCAAGCTCCCCAGCTGCCTTCCTCTGAGATTCTGCCACTACAGGGCACCTATTCCCCGAGTCAATGGATGCAAAGTGAGCAGCTCAGGCAGTGAAATCCTGCAATCAAAAAGAGCCTCCAGGACTCTCACCAGTCACTCTTGTGTGCATCTTCACTGTGTGATGCCAGCTGTACTAAAATCCACCCGTTTAGCCCGAG
This sequence comes from Sitta carolinensis, assembly GCA_032173965.1. NCBI lineage: Eukaryota > Metazoa > Chordata > Aves > Passeriformes > Sittidae > Sitta > Sitta carolinensis. Next base: position 7,811,032 of record CM063292.1, read on the forward strand.
CTGGGATAATTCTGAGGCTCTTCTGGGGAGGCTGCTCTGTGTTTCACTGAGGCTCTGACCCTCCTCCCTCTGAGCTCAGTAGGGGTTGACCTTCAAAGAGAGAACCACTGAGCCCAAAGGTACGCACATTACAGGCAGCACCAGAAAAACACTGTTCTAGTGGTATTCCCGTGATTCGGTGGAAAACTTATTTTTTGGTGCCTCACTGGAACGCAGAAAAGCATTCTTTACAAAGCAAATGGAATGAATTGTAATAATTGAAAACAGCGTGAGCTCTCACTGTTAATTTGGGGAAAGGGATCTTGAAATCCCTTAATCGGTTACCATCTGAAGCAATGACAAAGAATTTACCAGCAATTTATATAAATACCAACTCAACGTAATAGGGATTTAACTGAGCAGCAGATGGAAAGGAAAAGAGTTGTCTCTGCTTTTGCAGAACTGCTTAGCACAAATGAAGCCAGCAGGGTATCTGCTGAGTGACATCACACTTGGATAATAAATAGATCTTCCCTGGCAAAATTATGACCCAAAAATGTAACTCACTTTTTGAAAGTTTAGAAAACATATATAAACAGTATACAATTCTCTTTTGCCCCGTTTTCTGGAATACTAAGAAGTGACTGTCAAAAACTTCTATTTGTATCTGCCTGCTGTGTTCTGGTCACTCATTCTGGCAAATTGAAACACCTTGCTCCTCAGCTTTCAACAAAAATTAGCTATATTGTACTTTTTTGTTGTCATTTTGTTTCCTTGTAGGATGCTGAGCATTTAAGTCACTACAAACAAGTGACTGTCCTTATCAAAACAGAAGACCTAACTTTGCTTGGAGGTTTCTGAAGCCTAATTTCTACTTTCTATACACCCATGATCACTGAAGTCATAAATATACTCCCCCTCACTGCAGTCAATTATGGCAAAACTACGTGTCTGCACCTGCTTTACCCTAATCCTCAATATAAATGTGCTTAAGCACAGGAATTAACCTCCTGAACCATACTTAATTATATCTAGGGATGGAAAAGACAGTTCAGAGCCTGTGCTCGAGGTGGGATGCATTCTCCACAGGAAGAGCAGCCAGCAGGAGGGCTCTGCTGGGCCCCGAGGGGTGCCAGGGGCTGCTGCAGCCCGGAGCCAGCAGTGATGCTGCGGGCGGCAGCCGGGGCTGGCAGCCACCACAGAGCCTGTGCCGGGAACAGCCGAGGACACGGCTCCCTTCCAGCCCAGATGTGCCAGACAGAGCTGCTGCCAAGCTCCCTGTGCCTGCTCCTCCTCTCCCGGCTCTGTCTCAGTGCCAGCCTCCCTCCAGACTGTTCGGGAGGAGCCTGTCCGAGCCCAGCTTGCTGCCTGGGATGGGCAGGAGCTGCCCAAAGGGCAGGGGGCTGCCCAAAGGGAGTTTTCCAAAGGGCAGGGGGCTTCCCAAAGGGAGCTTCCCAAAGGGCAGGGGGCTTCCCAAAGGGCAGGAGGCTTCCCAAAGGGAGCTTTCCAAAGGGCAGGGGGCTTCCCAAAAGGAGCTTCCCAAAGGGCAGGGGGCTGCCCAAAGGGAGCTTCCCAAAGGACAGGGAGCTTCCCAAAGGACAGGGAGCTGCCCAAAGGGAGCTTCCCAAAAAGGAGCTTCCCAAAGGGCAGGAGGCTTCCCAAAGGGCAAGAGGCTTCCCAAAGGGAGATTTCCAAAGGGCAGGGGGCTGCCCAAAGGGAGCTTCCCAAAAAGGAGCTTCCCAAAGGGAGCTTCCCAAAGGGCAGCCGTGCCACTGGGGATCATGGCTGTTCCTCCAGGGGGGAGCAGGGGTGCAGGGCAGCACTCACAGGTGATCCTTGCTCCCAGAGCAGAGGGAGCCCAGAGAGCTGTCTGTCTGTCTGTCTGTGCCAGCTTCTGAGCTCAGAGCCAGCAAAGCCCAGCTGCATGAGGGCTGCAATCGCATCCCATCCCATTATCCCATCCCATCCCATTATCCCATCCCATTATCCCATCCCATCCTATCATCCCATCCCATTATCCCATCCCATCCCTCCATGTTCCCTCTCCCAGAGCCCCAGATCTCCGCTCATTTCCACCAAGCCCAGCCATGTGAAAAACAGGCTGCAATACACCCCAGGCAAAGAATTGGTAAATATTTTACTGCTCTTTTCACCCAGATTTTAATGTTTTTACTGTCTTTACAATTGTACTTTCCTGAGATGCCTTTGAATTATTCATCCATTGTGCAGTAAGGCCAATGTAGAACACCACTAAATATTATGTAGGGACTGAATGGGGAAGTGCTTTGTCTATCTGCTACTGTGTTATTTAAACAGAACTCTTAAATAACAACCAAACATGACCACCAGCAATAAAACTCCTCTCTTTTGATATCTGAGGGCTCACAAACTGTTTCAAAATGCACCACACTCAGTGTTATGCAGGTAAAATTGCACTTTGCCTCTCCACCTAACAAGCACTTCCATTAGACATAGCATTCTCAGTGAGATGTTTTCTCAATAGTGAATACTTTGATTGACAAAGGATTAAATTACTGCTGAGCCTTTCATGATTTATGGCTCTTAACACCTGTTAGGTGTTAAATTTACCTTTTCATATCTCTGCTGTGCAGGATATCTGCACCCACTTCATTAACATCCTGTGTTTTACACCAGTGATGACACTTCAACACAAAAACTGATGTCTTTTTGAATATAATACTGAGAGGTTTTTAATAAATTTATCTTTAATGATTTCACAGGCTATCTTTTCTCTCACAGAATGGATTCAAAGAAGGAATTTTGGAAGAAAAACAGTGCTGAATTTGGTATTTTTCTTGTTGCCCCCTGCAATATGGCATGGTGAAAATAAAGATAATTTTTGCACTGTCTATAGACACTGTATCTGAATAGCAATGGCAAAATATATTGGATTCAGCATCTAAATTCCAAGAAAGGATTCTCTTAAGGGCCATGAATTACACCTAAAATGTTCAATATATATGTGTAATCAAATATAGCATATAATTAAACAAAAAACGTTTAATCATCACCAAGTTTTCTCTTAAAGAAATTTATTACAGTGCTGCAGTGCACAGTTAAAAAACACTGAGACTATCAGAGCATCACAGTGTATTTGCACAGGCAAGAAGTGCTCAAATGCTTTAATATGGTGCTGTGCAGTAATAACTTCAGTGTGTTCCCAAATCACAGAATTAATTTACAGTCCTTTTGCAAACCTAAATGGATTTAATATAGTGATCATAAATTAACACTAGCAATTTCTGTAAACAGCTATCTGAGAGAGATTTCCTTCAGTTCTGTACCTGTTTGTGGTGTGATAAACAAGACTTCCAGGGTATTACAGGCAGAGAGGCAATCTGTTTAATATGGGAAACAGCCTTGGAGGCAGGGAGGTGACCTGCTTGCAGAATTCTCCTAAATCCCAGGACAATTATTAGAGAAGCACTTCTATATAATCTTGACAAAGGCGGTGGAACGTGGCACTGCGGTGATGTGACTTCTCGAGAAATCTTTTAATTAAACAAATGCAAAGGGGAAGGTTAAGTGAAAAATAAACAGCTCCTAAACAGGCATGATGAAAAGAGCTTAACCCACATCAAAGGGGCAGGAGATGGTTTCAGTATTAAATCAGACCTCAGGAGTTAAGCTGGCCAGGAGGAGCACCAGAGTCTGTGCTGAAGTGCACATCTGTGTGACTCAGCCTGCTCGTGTTCACAGCCAGGATAGCCAGGGACTCAATAAAAGATCTATGCAAGTTTTCAACTCCACGTTAAACCACAGCAGCATGCTTTCCATTTCCTTCTTTTGGAAACATTTTTAAGTCAGCTCCAACCCACTGCTTCAAGATTCCAGACTGGAATCTTGCAACTGGAAAAACTGCACAAAACCTGCAGGAAGCCCAGACAAAATTCAGATTGGTTGGGGTTTTTTTGTGTGTGTAACTTCTCTGGACTCTTTGGAATAACAGTGAACCAAAACCACCTGGTCAACTTGCACAGACAGGACTTAACTCTGGTTCTGAGGAGGAGGAGCTTTCCCCCAGCTGCTAAAGAAGCTGGGATCCACACTTCTCAGGGGAAAGCTGCTGCTTCACTAAGGCCTTTGGAAAATTACTCAGAAGGTAGCAGGAGAATCTATTCCTTCTATTGAGAGTCTGCTCCATTTCTTCTTTCTCTATAAGAGAACACACAAAATTAAATCTAGTGAAGAAAGAAAATTTCTCAGAGACCTGGGAGCCTCCTGCTCATGTGTGTGGTGACAGCCCCGACAACCAGACACCTGCAGTCAGTATTTCCTGCTATTTCAGCCAGTTCTAAGTGGTTTGTCTGTCATTTTGTATAATCCAGTGCCTCATCCTCCTAAAATCCATACCACCACTTCCTTAAATCCTACTGGGAACGCGCTCTGCATTTTCAAATGTGAGAAACCTTAACTGGAAACACCAAATGTGCCTTTCGAAATCTCATCCTGGTAGACAAGAGACCAAGCAGATTCCAAGTCAGATATGTGCACCAGAATTAAGATTTAAAGGAAATTAATGTGCTTTAATGTGCGAGAGCAACACTCAGAATTCCATCTACTCCCTTCAAGCAAGTACATTTTCACCAATAATATTTCAGGTGTCACAGATGCGATTTTCTGCTGAGACCAGACCTAGAGTTAGGGTACCTTTGTTTGGCTTTTACCTCAGCAACATTTGTCTTCTACATTAACATTTTTCACTAAACTAAAGAAGGGAATTCTCTCTCCTCCTGGCCCAGCACATTTGCCTCACATTCTCCAGGTCCAAGTACAGGGCACCTAAAACAATTTCCATCCTGCTGTGGAGCTCATCCCCTGCTCCCTCTTCTATCCAACAACTCTTTTTCACATTCAACCTCTCTCCTGGCCACAATTTCCAAGTGGTTGGGTTGATGTTTGACTGATCCCTTGCTGAGGGAACTCGGTATATCAGCCCAGAATGATGATTTTTCTGGAGGAGGAAATGGGGACTGAGGTTGTTTTTCCTGGTCAGCAAAGCACCAGAGATGGACACAAGTGACCATGCAACTTGGAAAGTGATAAACACACAGCTCTGGCTTTATCTGAAGAGGAATATTTAGATATTTCTGTTGATATCTAATGGGTAACATTAGGTTCTTCTCATTCTTTAAGGTTTTTATATCAGCTTTCCAGGTTTCTTCATTATCCAGGTACCTTCATTCCATTATTTCTTCATCACATACACACCCTTATTTGAAACATAAAGTGTCTAGTTCCAAACCCAATGATGAATTATGAATAATGCTGGCTGTATTTATAATACATCCAAAATCAGATAAAATATATACAAAGAAACAATAATTAGTTTTATCACACCTGTTTTTTCTGCAAGGAAAGAATTTATCAAGCTAGATCAAAAAACCAGTCCTCTTAAAAAGAATAAATGAAATATTGTTCTTAAAAAAGATATTGATTTGGCATATCTTCAAACAGTGTAAGCCAGGAAATAATACTGCTAATGAAAACATCTAAACAGCCTAAGGTACTTGACCTTTCCCAAAGCTCACTATAAATAGCTTCCAATACTGTGACTTGCACTGTGCAACTGCAGCAGATTGATAAGAAACAACAGCAATGCAGAGGCAGGAAAACAGGTTATGAAACACTGTGCCCTGTTTGAGATAGCACAATATGAGCCACTCCTGTTAATGCACTGAGAATGCCAAGGTTACGTGGCTGAATTCAGCTCTGTGATGAATGATGAACGACTGCAAGGGATATCAGAAATGTGCCAGGATAAACAAAGAGCAGAAACAACTCTTGTTTCTGCAAGAGCAGGCTGCATTTGTTTTGAAAGAGACTGTTTCTTTTAATAATTTCCTAAATAGCCTGGGAGCCTCTGTTAAGTGACTTTAGGCAGTACTTTCAGTAAAAACAGAGCTCAGCCCAAGCAGACAAGGCCATTTGGCAAGGAGAGATACAATAAAAAATAATAATAAAAAAATAATAATAAAAGAAATATAGGCTAGAATGATTTTTTAGAGTTGTATTCTCTCCAAACACACAGTTCCATACTGCCAGGAAGCAATCTTTTCCATAGTAAACACAAATTCAGAATGAAGCTATTTCTTCTCATTGGGGAAAAAAAAAAAAAAAAAACAAAAAACAAAACCACATAATTAATAATTCCACATCAAGACCAGTATAGAAAGTGGTTTTATTTCTTAAAGGTAACTATTTTCTCTGTTTTGGCTTTAAAATTATGCAAAAAGCATGGTATAAACAGAGGTAAACCCTACTGTTATCTAGGTAACACCCTCCCACAGCATTCTAGTGTTCCTAATATTGCCCCAAGAATTAATTCCTCAGAATAAAACATTTTAAATATTGACCTAGTCACCAATGTTTTCCTTTTTCAGAGTTCATTAGACACTGACATGTCTCATTTAGAGACCAAAACACCTGATCTCTCCAGTATCCTATGAACATTCCCTGCAGCCTGGGGGTGGACATTTTTTAGCTCTATAATTCCATTACCACATGTTTCCAGTGTAGTTGTGATGTCTTTGCATACGAAGATCAGCATCTTACACAGATAATAACATCTGAATGCTAATTTCTCCTGAAAACAACCACTAGTACAAGAATCACCCACCTTGCAAAAGTATTAACTGTGTTAAAACCAGCGTTGTTCTTTTACATATTTTTAAATGCCAATAAACTACCTTAGGCCCCACAGGTCTGTCATAATTCATGCATGAGATTATCTCATTTTACTACTCTGGAATATGTTCTGAATATAATTCTTGTTTCATTTCTTCTGGGAAAAGGGAGAGGTTACTACTTCAAACTGCTTCATCTGAAAAATTTTATAATTAACTCAATGTTAATTCTGTGCTACAACACAAACATAATCACGTTATTAAATTAATATTTAATTATAAAATAATCACTGTGCAATATAAAGGGTAAAAACAAATTACAGAATGATTACGGGGTAATTAAATATTTATCATTGAAACATCTGAGTGACAATTTGTGACCATAATGTGCTGAGAATTTTGTCCACAGCAAACTGCTGTGAACCACAGCCAGTCTCTTTCCTTATCTTTACACTCAGATTAATAAACCAGGCTTTATCATCTTTGTGTGAAAGTAACCATGGGTTTTTCCTCAGCTGTATTATCCTCTGTCAGTAAACACAGAATTATTAATGCAGAATTGTGTTGTTCACTCCAAAAGAGTAGCTGAGCTACTTTTTGTAACTGTTCATTAAGAGTATTATGGAGTACAAATGTTTTCCTCGTGTAAGTTTGTAAAAATAAAGGAAAACAAAAGGTCTGAAAACTTCTGAGGTTTCTTGAAGGGAATGAGACAAGAACTCCTCTATAGTCAGGTATTACCACACCTAAAACCTCCTGGGCTCAGCCTCACCCACTTCTAAATTCTAAAATATTCTAAATTCAGGTGGGAAGCAGCTCCACAGCCACACTCCCAGACCAAACCTCCTTCCCTGAGCCACAAACCCCAACCCCAGGGAATTTCCCTGCCTGTGCCTGACCTCGGGAGGGAGCATCCCAGATCCCACAGGGAGCTGCTCCCAGGAGCTGCTTCTTGTGGAGACAAGGACAGGAGCAAACATGAGAAGGAAGAACGTGGATTATTTCACTGCTAAAACAGCTCCCCTTGAAATTTCCCTGAGGGGTGATCTAAAGGAAAGCCACAATCCCAGGGCTGGGATCTGAAGTGAGCCCTGAGCAGGACCTGTGCTCTCTCTATGGCTCCAAAATAAAAATGCTCCAGAAAAAAAAAAAAAAAAAAAAAAAGGTGTCAAATTTACCATAGGTCAACACACAATCCTAAGAATAAAAGTATTTCTGCCACTGCCATACAATGAACAGCTCGTTCTGTGCCTGAAAATGATTTTATTTTTTTTCTGCAAGCCCTGGCGATGGCAGTGTCTCCTCCAGACAGAGATGTCACTAATCTGCTTTGTTCTCCAAATCTAGTGACAAAGGTAAATATTCCCAGGGAATTTCTGCTGTGAGGCTCTCCAGAAGGCCCATGCAAACCCCTGCTTTGCCTATTCTCCTTTTCATTTTTTTAGCATCAAATCTAATTTACTTGGGAAATTGTGGAAAATTATCAAAACAGCTCTGATTTCACCCCCACTGAATTGAAAAAAGCCAATTCTTTTATGGAATTTAAGATTCCAAATTGAGAATCTTTGTATTCCTACAAGATATTTTACCATGAGAGGGTAAATGAACACAAGAATACCCAGAAAAAAAAAGAAAAAATCACACTTGGGAAAGGTAAACTTCTTCAAAGAACTCTCCACAGCAGGTCATCAATGGAATCTAATGGAACTTCCTAGGAAGAGCAGTTGCTGAGTGAATTGCTGAAGGAACTAATTACTGAAGAGTAAAATTACAGCACACAGTGCTGAAGAGGTCTGAAGATCTTGACACAGCTGGCCTGCTTGTTACTTAAATGAAAGAGCTGGATAGGAAACTTCAAGTCAGTAAGGAGACAAAGAGGTGAAAAAGTATTTTCTTGCGATGAAACAGAAGGTAACAACGTAAATCAAGAAATTAAAGGCAAGCCTGGGCTAACTGCAAGTCAAAAATCAATTTGACAGGTCTAGAAGAGTTCCTTCAAATGTGGATATCAAAAAATTCCATGTGAGTGAAATTCTGAACTGAAATAATTGAACACCAAAAAAATTTTTGGCAGAGATTTTTAGAAAGAAAACATTCTTAGTTTAGCTGCAAGTATATATTGCTGGCCAGCAATAAGCTTAAGACAACTGATGCCTTTACTATAAATTCATACCTTATCATTAATACAATTAGTAAGACTGACAAAGCAAAGAAATCAAGTAACAGGTTGAAAATAGACATTGGGAATATCTTCAATAGCAAAAGTAATTTTCCTGGCACAATCTCTGCTTAGTCATTGCAAAAGTTAGTAGAGCTGAGGAAGGAATACCTGACATGCAGTAAGGAAACCTTAAAAATTTGCAATATGAAAAAATAACTTGGCAAAGATAAAAGCCAGGCCTTCATATGGCAAACTAAACATGTTTAATATTCATTAAAAGTGCTGCTAGAATTTTTTTGTTATGATGAAAGCATTTAATTAGGGAAAAGAAGAAGGGTGGGTCTTTGCAGGGTATGGGGTTCCAGAAGACATCATAATCCCATTGAGTATTCACAGCCTCACTCTGCCCACATGGGAGCCCTTCCAGACTTGTTTTGAAATCCTGGGTTGACCATAAACTCACCCTTTACCTGGTTGACTCCACCAGGATTAGTCATTTATTCAGACACCTTTGCACCAGTTGGGCATTAAGCATCTTTGGCTTTTGTCAGCACAAACCTACAGAAATCTTGCTTTACATCAGCATGAGACAGGAATGCAGAGTTTAACACCAATTACAAACTGGCTCTTCCTTTAGCTGTTGCCAAATAGAAAGGAATTATTTGTTGCTTCCTAGGTATCTTGGTGATTAATGAAGTTTAAGAAGGGCACCTTCACTAATAATATGTGCCTCACATTGATCATGTTTCCAGCAATCATTAGTATTCATTAACAGCAGTCAACTTCTTAATTCCTTTTTGCTTAAGTCCAAATTATTGCAAGTTATTTACAACACCCTGTAGGAAAGAACAAAGCTCTCACAAAATCTTAATGGCTTATTCCCAGATCCTCATCTACCAGCACTTCTGGGAAATACATGCACACTGCAGAAATATCCTGGCTGATAGTCCAGAGAATTAACTGCACATAAAACTCTCCGTACAGAGTAAGCAGAAGATAAACTTGCATCAGGCACATGGCAGAAATACAAGATACAGGAAGGTTAAATAACTCACTTGCTCAGATCTGATTGTCTTCTATAAATCCAGCACTGCAGCCTTCTCCTTCTCCAAGTGGTCTGGTGCAGTGTCTTTGGATAATTACAGCATCAAACTATCAGACAGTTTGTCTACACAATCTCAGCAGAAAGTTCCCAGGCCATTCCAGCTCTCCCAACGTGCCTATCTATTTACTTTCTGCTTCTTACAACCCAAATCTTTTTTAGAATCATAGAATCACAGAAGATGCTGAATTGGAAGGGACCCAAAGGGATCACCCAGCCCAGCCCCTGTCCCTGCCCAGACCCCCAGAAATCCCCCCCTGTGCATCCCTGGAGTGGTGCCCAAGCTCTCCTGGAGCTCTGGCATCCCTGGGCAGCCTGGGCAGTGCCAGCACCCTGGGGCAGCAGAGCCTTTCCCTGAGATCCAGCCTGGCCTGCCCAGCTCCAGCTGCTCCCTGGGTGCTGCCCCTGGCACAGGGAGCGGAGATCAATTCCTGGCCTTCTCCTTCCCCTTTAAATTCCTTTAATTGGGAATTAAAAATATTTTTGCCCAAGCTGAGTATCTCTTGCCTGTGACAGTAACTGGTAAAGATTTTCCCTCTGTTTTTCTCACCCCAAAACTTCCTTATCCCAGTTTCTCCCCCCACCCAGCTGAGGAGCAAGGGGTCAACAAGAATATGGGTGAGCATTTGTCTGGAATCTGTGCCTGCCCATAGATTTCCAGCATTTCTTCTTCACAATGGTACCATCCTATTATTTCAGAACCTACTTTGAGAGATTCCTACATCTCCCCAGCCAGGTTCTCCACTCGGCAATCTGTGTATAAAAAGTATGACAAATAATATCCATGCATCCTTCTTATCACTTTCCTCTTTTGATTCAAATATTCAAATATTACAATGCAAAGCATCAGAGCTCTAAGATTTATGAATACATCACCCATCTGGCAATGGTCTGAGGTTCCTAGCTGCAGTAGATGGGTAAATCAGAAATTATAATTCTTTCAAAGACTGTCAGAATGACATAAATTTGCTAAAATCTGCAACATTATGTGAAATGCACAAGAAACATTGCATGCCTCAAGACACAATGTGTATATACCCCATAACAGGAGTTCAAATATAGGAAAACAAGTTGAATCTATGATAATTTTTGCACTGAGGGATGCAAGAAAAATATAATGCCATAAACACTGAGACTGACTTTTGGAGAGTTAGTTTCTAATTCCTCCATTGGATTGAAATAAAACAGAAATATTGTGATTCACAACTGTAAAACACAAATGTACAAGAAAAACACAGACCTCAGGTCAAAAGAAATCTGCTGAAGAAGAGATAGTTGACTGCACTTGAAAATATCAGAGATTTCTGCTGGTGTGTTATTCAGGAGAGAATATTTCTTTCTTCCTCAGGTGAATTTACTGTGCAATAGGAGAACTAAACAAAAGCATTGTCAGAGCTTTAGAAACCTAGTCTGCCAACACGCCCATTCTCTTCCCATTTGTGGTGTCACATCCCTTGTGCCTCCTGGGGCTCTCTGGGGGCATCTCAGTTCTGCTCAGCCCTGCCCAACCAGCCCAGCTCCACTCACAGCCTCAGAGCTCCCTGCTGTGCTGGACTCCTCCAGCCAAGGGATTTATTGTCTCTCCCACTCCAGGCACTCTTCTCTCCTTTCACACCAGAGTAAGAGCAGCACAGGAATGAGGAGAGCAAGCTCTGGAGGTAGACTTTGGCAGGAAATGCTGAAAACCCTCCCACATTGTGGAGATCAGCCCTGCTAACACTGTCCTGAGCACTTTCTGCAGCAGTGAGGGGGCAGTAACCCCACAGCTGATCCAGGAGCCAAGCAATGTCCTGTGCTGGGATATCATACAATTTCTGATGTAGAAATTTGATTCTTGTTGGAACCCTGGACACGGAGAATTTCAGGCTCCCTGTGCTGGCAGAGAGTGATCCACAAAGACACACTGTATTTGACCTGAGGGCCTGGGAAAGGCTCCCAGAACTGAGTGAGAGCACTGAGCCTGCGAGGGTGGAGTTGAACAGAAGGGTGTTACATCACAGGGTGGGAAATTTAGAATTTAAAGTGATTGGGTAAAATAATATACATGGAACAAGACTGATGGGTTAGGATGTAGTCTTCTTCTTCACAAGCTTGGGTGATTTTGTGAGATTGGTTTGAAAGATCTCCAGTTTGGGACATGGGTGACTGGTTATTGAGTTAAAAGTTAAAATAAATTTGTTGGCATCTCATAATTGGACAGATTAGGCTTAAAAGGACCTTGAAGTTTCTCTCTGCACTCCATTTTTGCCTTGTTAATTTAGCATGTAGAAGCTCTCACAGTCAGTGAGGCTGTAACTGAGATGAGAAACAATAAACACCGAAGTCTGAACACGAATTCTGCCTCTCGTGATTTTAATTCTGACCCTGAAGAGAAGAGACAAGAAAAGTGAAGGGGTTCCCCACAGATTTTGATGGACAGGTCTGTGACATAAAAACCTATAACTGCCTTTATCTTCCTGAAGAGCTAATTTGAAAGCCTGGCAGCTGATAAACACACCCCCAAGCAGCAGCTATTAACAAACGGCTTCTCCTTTCAACTTTTCAGGCCTGAGAAAATAATAAGGAACTTCAAACTTGTCCATATGAATGATTATGGAGATATTTGTCATCCACAGGCCCAGCCTCATGCAGGGGTTAGCTGTGGATTCACCCCTGCGTGTTGGCATGAGGCACTGCAGCTGAAAACCAAAGCAGAACTTCAGCCCTCAGTTCTAGAAGACAGGGAGGTGCACTGAAAAACCTGACCCAGCCAAATGGTTAAGCAGCTTAGACATTCCTTTTCCACTGGATTTCTTTGCAGCAAAGAAACAGCTAAATAAATTATAAAGCAGATTTTAGAGAAAGGCTTGAAAAATTAATGGAAATCTGCATGATCAAGCCTGGGAGAGCCCGATGTGAAGCTGCCTGCATAGCTCTGATCAAATCAGAATAGTCAGGGAAGTGTTTCACATCAATGCAGACATCTCTGGGAATATTTTTATAGTGACACCACTTCAGCACAGTTTATTAGACTTGTTAAGACATATTATAATAATATCTGACAAATAAGTGAGTTTGGATCTATTCCAAAATGAATCTACATATCTTTACAGCAGATTCGTATGCTGGTTTAAAAATATGAAATTATGCAATAGACAACATTACCATAAAGGTAAAAGAGCAAACTAAACCAAGCAGTAAAATAAATTGATTTTCAGGTGATATAGCTCTTATAACTCCTATGAACCCTGGCAATACAAAACAACTCATGGTGAAAGAGATGAGCAATTCCACTTCCCTTGTCCCATTGCTGGGTTCCAAAACCTGGAGCAAATTAAGGGATGTGAATTTATAGCAGAGTGCTTGATTCTCACTGCTACTTGAACATACAAAATAAAAACAAGGATTATTTAGTGCTGATACTGGGGAACTCCAGGCAGCACTCAACACTAAAACTCCATTGCTACTCTTTCTTCAACGTCCTGGCTTTTCTGGCTCAAACTTTAGGCAACTCTGTTGGCATTTCCTACACTGGGTCTCTCTCTGGTTGAGCTTCTCTTTTTCATTTTTGATACCTTCCTCCTGCTCAGCCATTTCTGAGACTGGCAGTGGGAGAGAGGAATTTTGCACATGTAAAATAGTTCCCAGACTTTTTTGTTTTGAAGCCTGCTAGCATTTCCACACTTCCCACACATGTAAGCAGGCACTCAAAGAATAACAAGTGAAAGAATCTGTTCTCAGTGACTGAACTGAAGCCTCTCACAGCTCAAACTGTTGGATTTTGCTGACCAAACTTTACAAGCATTGTGTCTCTGGAGGAAAGTGGATATTAAATTCATGTTCCAATGCCCTGGGCTCACTAAGCATGTCCTGCTCTTTGGTAGTGGAGAAAGGTTTAATGGTAATTGCTGTTACAAGACAAAATCAGGTGTTGGCATAAAAAGCTGAGATCTTTTGTCTCCTTAGCACTCTGCTGGCGTTCTGACACCACTGAATCATAAGCTAAAGAAAGAAAGAAAAGGAGCAGTCTGAAGGTGCAAAGAATGTGCCAAAAAGCTGACTTGTTAAAGAGGAGGTTGATGATAAGCAAAAAGAAAAAAAAAAAAAAAAACCACAAAAAAACCAAACCCCAAACAAACCAGGGTTAGTTAGTATTGCTGAAAGAAAAGGAGCTGGGAGACAGAGACAACAAGGAGCTGAATAGGCTCAGCTTTTGTAGTCAGTCCATTCTTGGTGAGGAACAAGGTGTAATCAATGCACCTGCAAGAAGGGGCCAAATGCCAGGTATTTCTCAGCTTTTAAAGGTATGTAGAATTTAGAGTCACTTTTATTTTGCATATATTTGGTGGAACATAAACATGCTGAGAACAAGTTCAAAAATGAAATTTCAGTTTCTCAGATGATTTTTTTATTTTCAAGAAAAATAACACTGAATGAGGACAATGAGCCAAAGCTTGGGTGTGTACCTATTGCCAAATATGACATTTCTAGATCAAAATATCCACTTCAGGGTACCAAACTACTTGCTAAAAATTAGAGCAGGACATCCAAGCAACTTTGGCAGTTCTAGGTGGATATGGATAAAATATCTGTCATTTCCATGGCTATTCACCATTAAATAACACAGGAGATTTTTATTCTGACTGTGGAGCTTAATTCAGTCTGCACCTGCCACAACTCCTATCACAGCTCATTAGGGATCCCCCACAGTCAGGAAATCTGGAGAGCAGATGCCAAGCAAGTTGGTCTGCCTAGGGATCTAGTCTAGAAGCCATGGATTATGAAATCACATGGCAAGTGGTTCCAAATACATGACCTCAAGAAGTGTTGGGTGCTTGGCAACCCATCTGTATCCATCTAGAGCCAGATGAGCAGTTTAAGAGAAAATGAAGTTTCATTATGAGCTCATAAAAATGAAAAACACTTACATGAAACGCTTCCAATCAAATAATATGAAAAACTGAACAAGTGAAAAAGTCACAAAATACAAGATCTCTTGCTACTACAACAATCTGGTAAATACTTTTTTTTAAAAAATCTTATTTTCATGTTCTCCTCCATCGCTAGGTCATATCCTCATAAATTCCTGAAAACTCTTACCAAAGGAATACAAAGAGCAGTTTCCTCCTATGGGAAAACACTCAATATTGTAATGGCAGCACTTACTACAATTTATAGTTTGCTGCCAAACTCCACACTGCACACAGAGCACACTGCTGCATTGCATATAGCATCAGTGCTACAGTTTTTAAAATCATACAAAATGGGGAAATTGATTGAGAAGAAAACCTGACCCTCAACAATGCACAGTTGTTCGAGATGATAGAGAAAATCACACGATATATTTCACACTAGGAACCAGGAGAAAATGCTCCAAATCAAATGCAGTTTCTGGATGAAGGAGAACACACAGAGCAAAGGCACACAGAGAACCTGTGACAACAGGATAAAATTAGACTTGCAACTGATCCCAACACTGTTCTCCAAAAGTAGACCTATTTTAGGATTTCTTTGGGACCTCTGTGGCAAGTTAAGGTGGCTTCTTTAATGAAGGAACTCTTACAACAATGGGAAAAACTCTGTGCCATAAAATTGAAAAACGGTTACTTCTCCTCTCACACAAGCATTTTGATTACCACTCCACACTAAAAGGATGTTTCAATTTAAAGCTCTTCAAGGGGCTGCCAGGAATGCTCCTCTCAATAAGTCCATTGTACCAGACAAGTGGGAGAGCATTGCCTTCCTAAGGGCCAGAAAAGTATATTATTGTTTATTTACAGTCAAGTGACAAAACAAAGAGAAATGTGGAAGAGGACCCAGAGAATCCAAGACCAGAAGTATTAACAAGTAGTCTGAAAAAACATGCAATGCTTTGGGTTTTTTTTCTCCCCCACCCCATTAGTCTTCATATACTCTGAAGTTTAAAAGTGATGGAAAAGCTTGTGATGGAAGACCCAAAGCTGTGATCAGCAAGATAACCAGGAGGTAACTTAGTTCTGCAGGCTGAACAATCTCTGTTGGATCTCCAGCCTCATAAACAGGAAAAACTGTTTGAGGATGGGGAGGTCCTTGGCAGCCTTGGATGCAAAGACCACACGATGGAGCTTAAGATCCTGAGAGAAGGGTGTTGTCCCTGAAAATAAACCTTCTGATTTGTTTTGGTATAGTGGAGTCAGTTCTCATGAATTTTAAGATAAACAAGGATCATGTTTGCATTCCTTTGTAAAAGATATCACTCGATGGACTTCTCAAGTGAGCAGTGGAGATGGAGAGGTGGGAACTGCTCTGTCCAATCTCTGATCACTGTCTAGAAACTGATAGATACGAGGTCAACAATAAACTGGAGAGTTCTTTTCTTCTTCTCTGCCTGAACACCTGTTGTGTGTGTTGCTGTGTGTTTCTATCTGTGTCACAGGAATAGAAGTGAGCAGAAAAAACCCAGCTGAATTGGAGCTCTGAACTCAGGAAAGGAGATTTTAGCTGTTCAGGGACCTTCTTGGAATGTCCCAGGATGAGAGCAGAGGGGCAGGAAAGAAGCAGGGCCTGGCAGGGGGAGGCATTTCAGTGCTTTAGCAAATGTCATGGACATATCAAAGCCCTCGTGTCTTAAGGGTGTCCAGAGCTTGTCTATGCATTGGGAGAACATTCCCTCCCCCTCTGAAACATTCCAGGAGCCACACGAGCTGCCCAATGCACAGACCCTGAGCAACCTGCTTGGGAAAGCCCCACTGCACATGAGGATGAGAGAAGGTGATAGAGAGGGGCCTTCTAAAGTAAATAATTTTAATCTAACCCAAGATATTTGGAAAAAAAACCCAGCAAAACCCAGGATTATTTACATTCTCTGTAATACCATCACGTTTATGAATGAGTATTGCTTTAATGTTTCTTATGCTGCATACACACTATGATAAACACTATGACAAATACTATGATAAAGTGTACAGCATTTGAGAGAGAATATAAACAGTAATCTGCTAATAAAAACACATTTCTTTGTACAAAAATTTAAATAAGAATGTGCTTTATTAAAAAATATTTTGTTTCCTTTTTCAAATATCCTGTGCAATGATTATTATTGCACTTAAAACAATCTCTTACTATGGCATTTATAACAATCTCCATTGGCAGATTACAAGCCTAACACTGTGTAGAAGAAAAGCCTATTTCTCTAATATTTTTTTAACACTAGTTTCCTACCGCTGAAGGTATTTAAAAACCATATAGATGTGGCACTCAGGGACATGGTTTAGTGGTGGGTCTAGCAGTTCTGGCTTAATGGTTAGACTCAATCTTAAAGGTCTTTTCCTACCTGAAAGATTCTATAATAATATAATTCTATTATTATGGTTCTCTCATCCAGAAATGCCCCTAGATTATTCCAACGTCTTCATTGAAAATTGGATCAGGCTCAAAGGTCAAGAATGGTACTGGAAGACTGACTAATCCACAGCACAAGTAATGAAAAAACCTTTATAAATTGGTCACTGCAAGAGTGCATTTTCCTCCCTTTCTCCAGGCCCTGTGGAGGCTAAACTCCTTCAAAGGCTGAGGAGAGGCAGAACTTTACCTGTGCACAGAACAAAAAACTGTCTGTGCGGTTCAGTATTTATAGTTCTCCTGCAGGAAATCTAAGTCAGTCCATCAGGAGCCTGTTGAAGATTTTAGAGTTTGTTTTCCCCCTGTTCTGCTGCCACCTGAGTGTCGAGCTGTAGCCTCAGGAGGAAGCTGCCCCTGTCACAGTCAGCAGGTGCCAGGGACCCTCCCAGGGAACACAGCAAATCACAAACACTCCTTCTCAGGTGGGTGCCTTGGTTTGAAGGGCAGGTGTCTGCTGAGGAAGGCAGGAGCTTCCCTTGGAATGGAGAATGCAAACCCCTCCCTCCAAATTATTATAATTCTGAATTTCAGGGGCTCTCAGGCACAGCTATGGGGATAGCAATAGCAGTTCTTTATGAGGAGAACTCCAGTAAGAGTGCAGCAATAGCAGCAGCAAGGCCAGTGGCAGAGTCCGAATCCCCCCTGCCCCTGTGGGTCAGGGTGTTGGCAGCAGAGCCATTCCAGGGGCTGCAGCCTCCTGCAGGGGCAGCTGTGGCTCTGCTGGAGCAGGGATCCTGCAGCAAGGGGCACATTGCCTGGGCAGGGCCAGTGGAGCTGTGGCTGGGCCTGCTCTCCCTCTGGGAATGCAGTGGCAAGGCTGAGTGCAGTGTGGCCAGGGGCAGAGGGGCTGCAGGCAGGAATGCTTGGCTCCTGGCCTGGCTGCAGCCTCTGCCAGGGGCTGGGCTCAGTTTATCAGCCCTGCAGGGACACTCAGTGGCCCAGGAGCAGAGAGAGCTCCTGCAGGGAGGATGGGTGCTGGCAGAGAGAAAGAAAACTGCCCCAGCTGCTTTGGCACAGCTGCCCCTGAGCAGAGGATGAGCACAGCCCCAGCCCAGCCCCAGTTTGAGCAGCTGCTGACACAATCCATCTGCTGGGCACAGCTGGCACTGCAGCACAGGACAGTGACCTTGGCTTTGGAACAGAGACATGCAGCTGACAACTGCCAATTATTTCATCTTTTGTGCCCATTTCCCTCTGGGACACACAGTGTCCACTGCTGAAGGTGAGTAAATGGCAAATGTCTTCATCCTTTTGATGCATATTCTGCCCAAGGAATTTAGGTACAGGGAGGAGTCTTTTGAATGGGTTACCCTTACAAGCAGCACTAGATGAGAGAGATGAGAAATAAACGAAAAATAAATGTAACAAAAAGACACATGATGCATAACTTTTATAATAAATAAATACTACCTATTTTGTTGGAAAATTGCAAAGCTGTATCATGGCAAATTACCAACTGTCTTTGTAAAGGAACCAGGAGTGTTCTGGAAGTTTACTGTGGCCTCAGTCAAATATGACATGTAAGCATCAGTTAAGTTTTGAGAACCTGTACAACGCTGGTGATGTAAAAATTTGTAAAACTGGACAAAGGGCATGTTTTAGATGACCACAGTGACATTATCCACTTCTCTAAAAATGCTGTGGAATTTTAAAGAGAGAGATATGCGCAAGCAAAGCACAGTTCTTAGACTATACGGAAAAATTTTTGAAGCACGAGTTTATGTTTTAGAAACTCCAACAATTACATCTCTGATCCAAGATCTGCTTATTTTATCATGGTATCTTGTAACAGTAATACCAGTGTTAAAAAAAAAAAAAAAATAAAAATGGGGGAGTTACTGGCAATATAAAAAAATATCACAAACTCTATTAAGTTAAATCTTAGCACATCTGTTTTCCAAGGCGTTGACAAAGTTGACAAGAAGGGTTTGGGGAGCACACAGTACAGATTTCTGTTGAAAACATCCACCTTCACCATCAGGGGAAAAAAACATAAGCTAATATCAAAGAAATAAAAGTAGAGGTGGATTTTAAAGTAAAAGCCCTTTAGCTCAAGTTTAGTGTTCACTATTGCATTCAGCTACAAGTACCAACATACTTGTTTGGTTACAAAACTGTAACTTCTCTTCAGGAAAAAGAAAATGCTAAATAAAATAGCTCCAGGTATTTCTTGCTTCTTCATAGGACTTGTCTTTTGAAGTAAGAAGCTCCAAAAATTTTGAGAAAATTTCAAGAGAAATAAGTGGGACAAAATAAAACTCTGCTAGATCTTCCACTAATAAAATGTGTGGATTTTTGTCAACTCAGATCTCCAGGACAGTTTCAGGCACTTGCTTAGAGTAAGTGTGCACTCGGGCACTCTTCAGAACAAGGACCTACACTGGCTTTGTTCTGAGAGTCATGGAATGGGTTGGAAGAGACATTAAAGATCATCTCGTTCAGCCCTGCACTGTTGGTTTCTCATTTCTTGCACTGTGAGAAAATGCATTGCCTCACATTTACTCTTCTCACTATTCCTCAGGATTTTATAAATCTCTGGACTATTCTAATGCCTCTTTCTCACACTGTTCACAGCCAGACCTTCTATGGTGGTGTCTTCCCTAATGATCTTATTCCCCTTCTCTGTACTCTGTGACCAGACTGGCTGCAGTATGAGATGCCATTCTTCCATTAATTTAAATCAAGGAGACTTCCTGAATATAATATAATAATTATATGGTATACAATTTTTTATTTTTCAGGGAACTGGCCTGGAACAGTAAGATAAAGATCTCTTTTCTGAACTCTGTTGGTTTGGTTCAGTGCCTGTCTCTGAAAGACTCTTTTTCTTTAGCATGAACTGCTTTGGACTTAACTGACATTTATCCCCAAGTTGGTCAGGATATGAAAAGTTCTTCCTGCAAATCTTAGCGTAGTTAATGTGAGGAAAAAAAAAAAATTGTTGATTATGTAATTCCAGAATAATCTCTGTGGCAACACTTATTGGTGCTGGATTATTTTATTCTCTCCAAAGGAAATGTATGAAGTAAGCAGAGTGCCAGGAAGTCAAGTAAGAGAAAACAGGAGTTCTAACGTGCCTGCCAGTGCTGTGAATGATCTACCTGTCAGCACATAGTGTGCTCATGAAGATGAACATGTGCTCTCCTGCAATGATTTACATGGCTTGGTATGTTTGGAACGCTATTTGCCTCAGTGAAGATGCCATTTTTCCTGCTTTTTCTAGATCTGTGTGGACAGATGACTCCATGGCTAGAATTCTTTGTCTCTGTGCTGAATTGCTGCAATACTTTACTGTCTCTGTGGCTTGTTATGGAGAGCCTGCTGTGCCAACACTTATCAGCAGTGCTGTGCATGCTGCACTTCACATGCACAGCTACTGCACAAAGCTCGACAAGAGGAACTCTTGGATGGATTCAGGGGGAGGTGCT
The DNA here is from genome assembly GCA_032173965.1 of Sitta carolinensis. Lineage (NCBI taxonomy): Eukaryota > Metazoa > Chordata > Aves > Passeriformes > Sittidae > Sitta > Sitta carolinensis. Next base: position 7,831,708 of record CM063292.1, read on the forward strand.
TTTGGTGCTGTGCTTTTTTAAAAAAGAGAAAGCACTCAATGAGCCCAGGGGAGGCTCAGGATGAGCCCAGGGCTGGAGCAGCTCTGCTGGCAGGAGAGGCTGGCACAGCTGGCAGTGCTCACCTGGGCAGGAGAAGCTCTGGGGGCAGCTCAGGGTGGCCTGGCAGGGCCTGGAGGAGCTGCAGGAAAGCTGGAGAGAGACAATGGGCAAGGGCTGGAGGGGCAGGAGCCAGGGAGGGGCTGGCAGTGCCAGAGGTAACATATTAAAAGTCCAAAAAGGAAAGTAATGCTTAAAGTAATTTAACACAATACATAGTTAAGTCATGAAATTCATTGCCACAAGATGTGGTGGAACACAAGAATATTTTTTAAAAGTCTGAGCTATAATTCCTGGAAGATTCTTCACAAGTCACAATCAAATGCAAAGAATGCTTTTCCAGGCATTTCCAATTCAATACATCTGTGCCATTGTCTGCCAAGGGTTCAAGTAATAAAGAGGAAAGGGCCACTCTGCACCTCCAACATTCCTAATCCTTTTTTCTGGAAACAGGTAGTGAAAATTCAGCCTCAGGTGTTAGGAGCAAGATGCAGTGTATGACAACTCTCAAATTCCTCTTGTCTCCTTGGGAATCCTGAAGGAAATCCCAATCAGAGTGCTCTACATGAAAGGAGTCTTCCTTGCAGAGGTGACTTTAGGCTGCATGGTGTTTGTAACAATATTAGTTTACAGCAAGGGCAGACAAATATGAGTAATTGATAAGATGCAGACTTTATTAAGTCATTTCTCAAACCAGCACTCAAGTTTCGAACACACAGAAAACTAAAGTTCACAAAACTCTGCTCAAGCCATGAGCTACTTATTTTGTATCCTGGACAATGTAAGCTCATGCCATACATTTCTAACCTCCTAATACTGCAATAAATGACAACCAAGATGTGTAAAACCATAAAAAACAAACCCCAAAAAGCACAAAATTAGTACATGCAGGGATTTTTTTTTTTTCTCTTCACTGTCCTGTTGGTAAGTTTGGTGAGTACTCTTCTAATTTTAGTTAGGCCTTTGCTTTTTTTTTTTTTCTTCCGAGCAACTGGAATAAAAAGACAGAGCTTCAATTCTATTTAACATCATGCTACAGCTATTGAAAAGAAAGCCTGTTTATTTCATACAAAATAAAGCAAAAAAACCAAGTAAAAATGACATGCATTCTACATGCTATGTCCAAGCCAAAAGGACATGGAGCAGATCTATCTAGAAACCTGATGGGTTTACACAGCATTCTCCAAATAGTCTCAAAATCCTCTGCTGCCATGCCTACTGGCATCCCAGGAGCAAAAACCACACTGGGAAATCCACAGAAGAACCCTGTCCCTCAACATGATTGACCTGGAAGGGGAACAAACCCACAGTTCCTGGCACTACAATCCCATCATTTACACTCTTCTGGACACTGAGGGCTTGGCATCAGCCAGGATTCTGGGCACAGGTCAGTGTTCCAAGGGCATTTGACCATGGAAATCCAAATGGAGATCTCTGCTGTGAATTATTACCCCATTACAAGGTTTGAAATAAAGTAAAACACCATCTTTAGAGCGGTATTTAAATTACAAGAGTGGCCAAAACAGGACTCCCGGATGCCTAAAGAACTGAAGCAGTCCTTTTGATCTGAGGATCACAGGCTGCCTGAAAGCACTTTCCTAGACTTTATAAGTTGCAAATGCCTCTGTGTCTGAGATATTGCTTTAAAGGAAAGAGCCCCAAATTAATGCAGTCTGTGACAAGAGCAGGTTTTAGCTGACATGGTCATGCCATTTCCATGCCAAGCTCCAACCTGCAGGGTCTAACACTGCCCCAGAAGGAGTGGTGTCTCATAAAGAACCGGAGTTTCTTGCTCTGAGAGCCTCTTTTGTTCAGAGAATGGCCAGAGGTCTCTCCACCCACCCTGCCTTACAAAATGCAGTGGATTTATACATGTCAAAAGTTCATCTACTGAATTAAAAGCACTGAAGCAATAGGAGAAGCCAGCAGTAAATATAGCAAGCTGAAAGATCTTAATGTGGTCTTAAACCCATAGGTTATTGTTTTATTTAAAGTCTTACTGAGATCTCAGTTTGGGGTTGAACACAACTGGAAAAATATCATCTTGGAAGTTACAGCTTGTTTTCTCTCCATTTGCATTATACACTACTTTTCTCTATTTAGAATAGAGCACCATTGACAGGGAAAACTTTCCTGCTGCTAAAAATAATTTGGAAAATTGTTTATATTGATTCTTGATTCAATTTCTAATTGATATCACTAGTATTCTCTGTTTTGTACCTGTTCTTACATTTTTTGCAGCCTATTTTACCTATTTATTTAAAACCAGAAATGTCTTCCTCAGGAGATGAATGCCATTCTTTTCCTACTTGCCATGCTGATGTTCATAACAGTTTTAACAAAAATCATAAATTGATAGTTTCAGGTAAAATTTTATTAATTACTAATAATACATGTCCCAATTATTTCCTAACTATGTATAAAACTGATCCTTTAAAGATTAGAACTCTAATTTCCATGAATTGTCTTTTAACAGAGATCTGCACTGGTATTTTGACTCACACTTACTTTAAAAACAAAGTGTTTTCACCCTGCAAATATCTCATTATTTGTCAATCTTGACAGTTTCTTTGTTCTGCTCTCTCATAAACCACTTTCCTTGGGAATCCCTAAGGAATGTCTGTTTATCCTAGGGAATACCTCCTTCCTATCAGGAGATGTAATTGAGGAATCTTCTTTTCACCTGAGAGGCACCCATCAAACCCCCAAACAAACAAACAAATCAATCCCACCCCCACATCTTTCAGATCATCGTGTTGTTCAAAGGAAGCTCCTTTAAATTTTTTAGGAATGTGGTGAAAAACACAGTGAAGAACATGCAACTCCTGTAAACACCTAGGAGACTAAAATGTGCTCACAAATAACAAAAAATGTGGCACACTTCACTCGCCACAAAAATTATGAATGAACTTTTCTACCAATTGACAACAGAAGGCCACAGTGCTCTAAAAGAGGTTTGCTGTAAAAGGAAATGTGATAACTCCCAAGAAGCAACAGAAATACTTAAATTCAAAATTACATACAGCATTTTACTTTCCAATCCAATGCTTGCCAGATTATGGATTTGATAAAGAGCACACAGCCACAAATGACACTGGTAATGAATGTTACTTGTCAATAGCTGGCCATTTACTTTTCCAAAATCAAATGTTTAAGTTGTTGAAAAAGTTGTTAAAGGAATAAAAAAAATTAAAAAATAGAAGCAACAATAACATAGAACGATCCGCAAGAACCTCCTTAATTCTCTTTTCTGTAACGTTTGAAGTGAGAAAGTGAAGAATCGTTAAATACATTCTGTACTTGACTGGTATGCAAAGCTTCCTGCCATGGATGTAAACTCCTGAAAAGATCTGCGGTGTAGATAAGAGAGCTGCCGTGGGGACCAGAGAAAAGAATTTTACCTCAAGGATAGCACAGAAAAGAAAATAAATGTCAGGTTCAGAACCAGTGTTGGAAAGCTTATCAGGAGATTAAGCTGGTGAAGTGGCCTGAAACACAAAACATGCCGGCACCTTGCAAGATGCTCGGCAAGGCGCAGCAGCACCGCCCGGGCGCTGCAGCAGAAAGGAGAAATCTCCTTTTGTTGTCTTCATTTCTGCCGCGTTCGTTAACCTGTCCCGGATCTGTGCTGCCTCTCCACGGCGACCAGCCAGCTCTCTGCCTCCCTCCCCCGTGGAATTCTGTCATCAGCCCCAAATTTCCCTTCTGCTGCCTTCACTCCTCCTCACCCACTTCATCCTCTCCCATTCCTCACCAGGTACCCTCCACACAGCAGGTTTTACTGCTCCTCCCTGACAAACAAAGTCATTCTAGAAAAAAACACAGCCTCTCACCACCACATTACTCACTCCTGGATCCGTTATTTCTTTTGCTGTGTTATCAGTTTTCATTACAAACTCTTGGATGAGAGGATTACCTGATGATCTCGAGCACCTCTTCCGCACTGGGAATGCACAAATAGATGTTTCCTTGGCATTAATATAATTTGTTACTTGCAGGTTATGAGTTCCACGGGATTTCAGCCTGACCCACAACTCCAGAATTACAGTCTTACTTGTGCTTCACTCCACAAGATGTAATAATTTTCCCCATCTACCACCAATGCAGAATTTAGTTTTAAAAGCTTGCCGGTAGCATGTAACTGTGCTGTCTTGTCTTCCTTATTTTAATGGACATTGCGAGAACACGTTACACTCATGCACCTGAAATGAATAGGAAAATGTATACTTTGCTCACTCGTGCAAAGGAGAAAATTTATTTTTAAATATTTAACTGTCTTTAGGGAACCTTGCAGCATTTTTGTTCTGAAATAAAACAGTCCCTACATAAGCCAGAAGGGCACTCCACAATCAAAGATTTGAACTCTGCTTAATAATAGACTTTTTTTATCCAATTGTTCATTGAAAATTCAAGTTTTTGATACTAAAGAATGCAGTTTAAATGAAAACAGGATCCCTGGAGAATTTAATAGCATACTTCCCATAGTTTAGACTTTCTGAACAAGTCAGCTTTTATCAGCAATAATTGAAGTTGCCAAATTCAAGAACAGAACTGATGTGGCTACACACTGTGAAACCATTTAGTGACAGCACAAATACAGAACACTGTAATTAGTTGCCTAACTGTTGGTACAAAAAAATTGTGCAGTGTGCTGCCACCTCTACATAAATTTCAAAGTGCTTATGTTGTGCATTATTTCTAGAGTCATCAACATTAAGTGGTTTGGCTTGCCCATCTGTACTTGTAACTAATTGATTCATAAATTTATGTAAGTGAACAAAGATATTTGAAATATATTGAAGTAAAACACTGAACTATTGAAAGACCATTACTCTGAATGATCAGAACAGCACCTGCATTTGAAATTTCACATTTACAGTTTGACTAGTGTAAAAAAACGTTCTGAAGGACTACCCAAAGAATGCTTTAAAAGTGATTTTTGTTCCCATCAAGTACATGATGTTGCTTGCCTTTAAGCTGTTTTAGAGCCATTCTTAAATAGTGAAGATTTTTTACTTCAAAGAACAGAGGTTTACATGAGGTCTCCCCCTTGGTGCAACTTCACAGCTGCACAGGTGGAGAAAAATGAGAGAGCACCACAGCGAAGAAAAACAAAACATGTTTTCATACAAAACTCCCAGAAAAGAAGGTTATTAATGTGCTTTTTGACTTTTGACTTACATTTTTGTTATACTGCTTGACCTGAACTTCAGTCTAGCCTTTCTCCTACCCATGAAACTCAAAAGATGCAGAGAGGACACGCTACACTCACAAAAAGCAAGAAATATGTCCCATTTTGCTGCTTCAGAAATTTACCTACCATCACCAAGCAGTTTATTAAATTCCATGTAGCAGGACTGCCCAAAACTTTCATATTTACCAGCCAAAAGTAGCAGACATAGAGGACATTATATTATCCTACCAATGTTCCTCAGCCTAAATCCTTTCAACACAGCCAAAGCCACGTGGACCAAGGAAAATGAAGAGGAAAAAAAAAAAAGAAGTGAGAGGACATATCTTCTGGTGATTTTTTAATATATAAAGGAGTTCCATAGTTATGCAAATTATTTAACTATTTCCCTTGGTTTATTTACAAATTTAGTCCTAGTTTTCAAAGGTAAGTAGTTTATGACACATATGTCCAGAATATCTTTGTCTGGTTCCTTTAATCTCTCACCTGCACAGGTATCAAACCATGATTCAGTCACTCATGTTTGGTTTCTTCATTCAGGTTCGAAGACTCCCAGCTGTTCCTCTCACAAGGACAAGTGGAAGGAGCTTGTGACTTCTTGGACACACTCACTGTGCCCAACTAAATCTCCCTCTTAGAGCAGAACACAGGTGATGAGACGAGACATGCCATGTCCATTCAACCCTCCAACCCTCTCCTCCAGCAGCTCCTGATGCTAGAAATGGCCTCCTAAGCTTTGCTTTGGACAGCACTTCAGGAGGTGGGACTTGAGGTTTCACACCAGCCTCCTTCACTGAGAATTCCATGTCTCTTGTATTTTGCTTTCACAAGCACAAATAGCCTCAAAGGAAAGAGACTGTTTAGGAAGGCAGTGACATTCTTGTGCTTTTGCTTGACCTAAAGACTTCCTGCAGTTTCAATTCTCTGCTTCTGTAGAGCATCTAAATGCTCTTCAGGTTCTGAAGTGACTGGCAGGAATTACACCCCATCCACAACAGAATACTGGATATTAATTTAAGCACAGGCACTGGGCAGCACAGAGCTATCAAAACTGACTTCAGGGATGTCTCAGGAATTGTTGCACTTGCTGTGTATGCAACAGCTATTTATCCCAGATTCCTGGACATCAGGAAGCTGAGCAGAGCTCCAAAACTCCTGGCACATAGAATTACTGACCAAAAGACCAGATACTAAATGTAAAGAAGGAAAGGACAGGAAGAATTTAACAAGTTTGCACATGAAATGGATTAAGAGGTGGTGATCTGTGTGTGCCCCGATGGCAATCAAGCCTGGATATTCACAGAGCTCCCACTAACACCTTCTGCCTGTGCAAATTAATGTTTTTTAAGTCTTTGGGCAGCCTGAAGAATTTTGGAGGTAAGGGACACATTCCTTCATTTTACACAGCACTAAAGCATGGTGCAAATAACACCAAAGTCATGGATTTGATCCCCATAGGAGCCACAGAACTAAGACTTGGATTCAGTGATTCTCCTAGGTTCATTCCAACTCAGAATATTCTGTGGCTCTAGTACCAACAAGATCTGATATTTAGGTAATACTAGAGATGTACACTCATGAAAAATCAGCCCCTCTCCAACACTTCTGTGTAGTTTCATGGGCCTGATCACTGTATTTGTTCACTGCAATCAAACAGAAGAATTCCACAGACAAGACAAATCCCATCTCTTTGGAAGAAAACTTCCATAAAATATCAGAATGGTGCTGCACATAAGCACCAAATGTCCTCCTATTTCTGGAGGGAGGTTGCCATGGGGTTGATACGCAGGAAATACACTACAGCTTAGAAAAGTGACTGCAGGACAAGCCCCCTGTGTACTTGCTTTTATTTTATTAACCCAGTTAGTGGTAATGAATTCAGCTATTACAAACCTCTCCTAGAACAAGCAACAATGGATTAATTATCACAGGAGCTATCAAAAATATTTTGCTATCAAACCAGAGAGATATTTCTGCTTCGCTTTCAATCATTTCCAGCACCAAAGACCAAACACTCTTTTATAAAATGATGAAATAAATGTAAGACATTTTTTCACCACTCAATCAGACTACATGTAAAATGACACTGTTCAGAACTCTCTGTTGGAAATCTATCTGGAACGGACAGATCATCATGAAAAAGAAATAAAAAAAAAAAAAAAAAAAAAAAAAAAAAAAAAAGCAAAAGCAGAAAATGTCTATACTTACACAACATTAATTTGTAGTGAAGAATAACCAGGTAAAACTCTTCACACTTTTGTGGAGCATTTCACATGTGCATAGGTACATGCTTTTCCCCACAAATAAGCTGCAATGTTTTTTATAAATTGTCAGAGAATGGCGTCCTAGTGTCCTAAGTAAGTGTAGCCAGCTAACAGCACTGATTGCCTGTATTTATTACTGGGGGTTTGCTTTAAGAGGAACAGATGGTTTCCATGTGCTCCCAATCAAATACTCTCAACTGCTTATTTGATCATCCACACTAGGTTTTTTTGATTTAAATAATTGAGCTTTAGCATTCTGTACTTTTTAAATTTGACCTGCTGCCTGCAGCTCTTTTGACTTGTGGCAATTGCTGTTGGCTGGTGGCCAGCAGCCTTTTCCTCAGACCCCAGCACAGTTAATTCAGCAGTGAATTAAAAACAGACACTCTGTATTCCTTAGGATAACATAATCTAAATTCTGTTCTCCAAATAATCCCTATAGAGGCATACAAGCACAATTAATAATTCAACTATTAACCAAAAATGAAGGACTCGTTTAATCTCATTTAACACTGAGCAGTCCTATGACACATAAATGAGTGGCTTTAACCACTAGTGTTTATTTAATTATTTAAAGAGCAAAGTCATTTTAAATACAAATGCATAATTTACAGGGAGACAAATAACATATAAAATCTACCTTCTATTTCTCTCGTCCATTTGTTTCAGAGCCAAGGCTTGTTGCAAAATCATTCTATTACACTCTGCATCTTGGGTTATTTACTTGAAAACACAAATATATATATTACTGAGTTCTTTAGCTGCTATTCATTGCAAAAAAAGCAGCACTTGGTGTTCTTCTGAGTTTAGTTTGTTACTGCCACTGAAGTTGGAGGTTTTAATGAGATAATATAAAGTCTCTTGCCTGGCAAGTGCAAGGAAATAAGCACACTAGACTTGTCTGGTTACTGAATGATGGAAATGTATGTTTTTAATTACCAATGAACAATTTGGCATATGCTCCCTTTTGGGAGAGTACTTCAAATAAAAGTTTTAAACATCAGAGGAATGGTTAGCATTAATTAATCTATGGGTTAATTTAAACACTAATCTAAAGAAAAAGAAAAAAATTCAGAGAGTGACAAAGTGCCCATGAAAGAGCTCAAGCACAAACATGCATTCACAGAAATCTTAGTTCATTGTAAATATTTATTGAAGGATCTTCTGAAAATAAAAACACCTATAACTGCAGTAAAGCATATTGCCTAATGGTGGAATTGCCTACAAAATTTGGATTATTACATTTGTAAATTAAGCTTGAATTCTTTTTTAGTTTTCTGATTTGGTCTATCAAGGTGAGGCCTAAGGGAATTTTGTGTTAGATTGCTGACTGACTGTAAAATTCCAACACCTAAAACCTCTGATGGCTAAGTCAGGTCAAAGAATTTGTTGGAACAGAATGAGGACTAGTAGGTTTTTATTCTTCTCTCTGTGTGTATGTGCAGTGAACCAAACAAAAAAATAACCAAAAAAAAAAAAAAAAAAAAAAAAAAAGTTTAGGTGAGGATAATAAGGGAAATTAAGATAAGGATAATTGATTTAGTTTTCTGCTCCCATCCTCCCAGAGTTACATTAGTTTATCAGCAAAATATCTTAAGAGCCAAGAAAGGAAAATAAAAAAATAAAAAAATAAATACAATTAAGAGTAGTGAAATGCTTCCAAACACAGAAACAGTGCCCAGTGGGCACCCTGGAAAAGGGAAATGTGCAGGGGAAGAGCAGACAGTGAGAAGCAGTGGGTGAGGAAGGGAGGGATGTGCTCCAAGCCTCTGTGGCTCTGGGTGGCAGGGTGCAGAAGGGCACAGCACATTAAACAGGAGCTTCTGCACGGGGAGGAGGGATAATAGTAAAAAGGGCAGTACTGCCAGTGCTGCCAAAAGCAACAGCACAATCGAGGGAGAGGAGGAGGATTCCATATGCCAGGAGGATGGAGAGCCAGATTTGCAAAGATAACTTCAGTACCTAACAAATGGTACTGAGCTCTTAGCTGCAAGACATGTTAACAGTTGATTACTCTCATTGATTACAAAGCTATGTAGTAGTAAAGTCTCTAAATTCCTCAGGGACATAACAGGGTATCTTCAGTCCCACAGGTTTTTCAGCTATTTTCCACCTACATTCATCTAGGGTTTGGGCAATATTCATCTAGGGTTTGGGCAATATTCATCCAGCCCTGACCAGACCCTCAAATTTTCCAAAATGTTGTAATATTTAGATTTAGAAGTGCATACTCAGAAGGTATCCCAACAGTCTGTAAATGAATAAAAACCCTCAGCTAACACTGATTGAAAAATTCTTGCAGACTTCCCAGGTTTCTCTGCCCAAAGTGCCTGTATTTCAGTTTATTATTTGTTTTTATGTTCTGTTAATTAAAAGCATAAAGTGAGAAGACTAATTACTTAATACTATTGGGGTAAAGCCCTCAGAGGAGTTGAAGTAGAATGGGAAAGCAAGTCCCTGCTCAAACTTTATTTAGAGTAGGATGTTGGATGTCTTATCCCAAACCCTACTTCCCAGGCTAGGGAACATTGTAGGGCTACTCTCACTCAGTTTTATGTAGTCTGGTTTCAGCCCTGATGTTTTGATTTTCTGATGTTGTTTCCCAGGAAAGCGTGATAAATGTGATAAAATGTTTTTGTAATAACATTTATATTATTCATTCCTTCTGACAGGAAGGATTTCTTCTTGCCGTCCCTCTGGTTTGACCAATGTGGTTGAAGACATTTGCCTTTTTTTCACCAATCACACTGGTCTGTATAAAATCCTATATAAGGGAGAATCATCCCTAACAAAAGAGCTATTTTCTTAGCCTTCTGATCACAAACACTGTGTGCTATCTGAAAGAGCAACAGTTTTACTATTTCAATTATTTCAGATGGTAAAATAATAAACCAGTTAATAATGTTAATAACAAACAAACAAACAAAAACCCACAAACGAACAAACAAAAAAACCCCAAAATCCAGAATCCTAGAGTGGGTTGGGTTGGAAGAGATCTCAAAGCCACCTCTGCCCTGGTAGGGACCCCTTTACCTGTGCCAGGGGCTCCCAGCCCCAGTGTCCAGCCTGGCCTGGGGCACTGCCAGGGATCCAGGGGCAGCCCCAGCTGGTGCCCACCCTGCCAGGAAACAATTCTGTGGCAAGGGAAATCACAGAAAGAATATTGACTAAAAGTGGGAGGTAAAGAGTACAGCTGCTTATTGGAAAAGGGGCTTGGAGGTCTTTGGGGGTTTATTTTTCAAGGTAATTAAAATATGTTGGTTATGTAAGAGGCTTCTCCTAACTTCAGAAGTGTGCATATGCTCCGAGTGCTCTGCAAAAGCAAAGCTTAACAATATGGAGAAAATAAACACCTTGATCATTACCAGATGGAATTTGTGTATTCGGCATTACTTAATTTCATAAATACTTAATCATAATTAAAGTCACTAGATGGTTTTTTAAAAGCAGTTAGTTGTTAAGATGATTGGCAGTTTTCCTTGCTGTTGATAACACCTAATGATGCATTGCAGAATGGAAAGCTACATTAAGAAATCCAAAAATACCTTCCCTGTACTCACCACATTAGATAATTCTGAGTTTTTCTCTCCACAGACATTTATTGGTACTTACCATGTAAAGAAGGCTGATGGATGTCAAAGGCTCTCCAAGGAGACTTTTCTGTTTATTTATTCAAAAGTTTCTTCTACAGGTCTTTATGTGTTGGTTGTTTTTTCCCCCCTACTCTATGGGCCCAACAAACACAATTAGTTTTGTGGTACCAGCTGAATCACTTCAGAATTTCATCCATTTTTACCTGCATTTAGATAAGAAACACAATCATTATGGTCAGCATTTAAACTCAAGCCTTGGCTTACAAAAAAAAAAAGAAGTATTAGGACATGAAAAAGTATCTTCACTTGTTTGTGCAATAGGAGAAAAAAACCTGTGGGGGTCCTGAAGAGGCCAAAACTAGAGGATAAATATGGGATCAGCCTCATATAAGAGAGTTTAGCAAACGTAAATTAGCTTCAAAATCAGATTTACACAGGTCACCACTCACAGCTCTAACAGCCACCCTGACTTGCAGCCAGTCCAGAGTACAAATACAGATCCACCTTCCAAACCTTCCTCTTTGCTCCTCTTCCCAGTGTTTATATACCTGGATCCTACCACACTGAGCATATTTACTTAACTTCAGGCAAACAAGAAAAGCTCCTTAGTGATGTGCTCTATTTAACTATTTTTTAATTCATTCTAAATACAGAGGCCTTTGTTGTATTTAATCATTTGTATTTTGTGTGACAGACTAATCACAAACATTATCATTAATTCTGAATAAAAGAAAAAGAAAATATAATATTTTGCTTACATTTCTACTTTATTTTATTTCCTACTGGTTGGCTGCATCAGTGGTAAGTTTCTCCTGCTTATGAAGGAAAGGAAAAAATAAAGAATTTCCAAAGCTGACTACCAACTTTGATATTTCTCTGGGAATGTAATCGTTAATTCCAATGAGAAATTTTAGTTATGCATAATTTAGGGCTTTTAGTCTGTACAAATACAGCATAGCAATAGAACAAAACAGTAACTACCTAAAAGTTTTAAATCCTAAATCTGGCCTGGATTTGTAAAGGAATGTTTTATTTCTCTCAAAACTGAGTTTCCAGTTGTTCACGGTGCCTTCATAAAACCACCACCAAGGCCAAGGGCTTAAAAATCAGGCTACTTTTAATTTTCAAAGCTTGTAGGTAGAAGCCAGATTTCGAATACTTTTTCCTGCAGAAGAAATTCCTCCAGAAGTGCCTATTTTTACACATTAAAAACGCAACAACAGGAATAACCATGCAGGTTCTCCAGGAGAGGAGCACTTCAGGTGCTGCTCCCAGATGTTCCCACGGCTGGAGCTCCTTGCCTCCTCCTCCCAGAAAGGACATTTGCACTCCCCCAGTCCTCAGGCTCCTCTCCCAAGCTCCATGGCCAGCCCAAAGTTGTGGAGAGTGGTGTTGGAAATCAAGAAGCTAGATCCCCTTCTGAATCTCACAAGGAGAAAAGAATATATTAAACCACAGTAAGATAGAAATAAATCCTGAGGCTTTCTAAGTGCTTTTAATAAGAAGCAGCATGAGTAAGCTTATTTTAATAATAAGCTGCCTGAGTAGCTGTAGAGGGCCAGTGCCCTAAAAATCCAGATAAAAGTTCAGTGCTTCATAGATATAGCTAAAACACAGTAGAATATTGTTTTACATTTTTTAGATAGAATAATCCACTAAATCAGATAGTAGTAAGGTCAAAAAATGAGATAAAATATATAGATAATACTAAAGTCAAACCCAAGATAAACCTGCAAGTACATGGAAAAAACAACTTACATAAAGAAACGCTGAAGTGTGTAATGTTTTTTTAATTGATGTAATTTTAATAGGTGCAGAAAAATTGTTTTAGATTCATGAATTTAGCTAATTTTTCAATTTAGAGTTAAAACCTGGCCATAGAGGCCTGCAGCAAGGCAGCAATCCCTATCTAGCTAGCTCCCATGCTGCTGCTTTGCTTTGCTTGCACAAAACTAAGGAAGAAGGAAATAAGAAAGAAGAAAGGAAGAACAGAAGAAAGAAGAAAAAGAAGAAAGAAGGAAGAAGGAAGAAGGGAGAAGAAGCAAGAAGGAAGAAAGAAGAAGGAAGAAAGAAAAGAGAGAAGATGGACACACCATTCCAGTCTCCTGGATCTCCCAGCCCAAAAGCCACCAGAGCCCTGCTTGCCTCTCAGATTCCTGGTTTCTCACCCCAAAATCATCTCCTGCCTCCTGTCCAAGGCTGGCTGCTTTGGAAAAGCCCTGGAAATCCCAACAGCCTCCCTGGGTTCCCTTCTGAGAATCACAGAATCACAGAATTTTTAGGTTGGAAGAGACCTCCAAGTTCATTGAGTCCACCCCATGCTCTAACACCTCAACCAGACCCTGGCACCCAGTGCCACAGCCAGGCTGTTTTTAAACACATCCAGGGATGGGGACTCCACTACCTCCCCAGGCAGACCATTCCAGAAAGAACCCTTCAGCAAAACAGACTGTGCTTTCAGCTCCATGCTTGATAGACTGATGACTTTTCAATAAATTACAGCTTTGTAACCCCAACTCTAGGGACTCCTCCTGCCTGGCTGGCCCCAGCACACGTTAACAGAGGGTCAGGCAGCAGCCTTGTGCAGGAGCCCATCATTGCCCAGGGACCTTGGGATGCCCAGTGCAGGTGTTCCCTGCCTTGATCCCATTCCTTGGCTTCCTTGGGTGGCTGGGGCCATGGCTGTGTGCAGGCCAGCCCGGCTGCCAAAGGCTGGGATGGAGCAGAGGTTTGGTCCCTCACCCTGTGCCCCAGCTCAGCAGCAGGTTCTTGGCTTCCCTCCTATTCCCCTGGCTCCTGATGTATTTATGAAAGCTCTTCTTGTAGCCTTTGACAACTCTCACCAGATTTGACTCCAAGAGGGCTCTGGCTTTCCTAACCCCACCCTGGAATGCTCAGCTGCTCTATATTCCTCACAGGAATAACTGTCTTTGCTTCTATCTTCCATATATTCCCTTTCCATGTTTGAATTCTGCCAGGAGCAGCGTATTCATCCCTGCAGACCTCATGGCTGGGTGTCCTGGTCTTTGGCTAGACTGTTTTCAGCTTGAATCCTGAATATTGCCAGCTTTCCTGCATCCCTGCCACCACTAAGGCCCCATCCCTTCCTGCTGAGGCAGTCCAGCTCCCCAGGAGCAGAATCCTGAAAAGATCAAAGTCTGGCTTTGCAAACAGAGCTTTGGGGTTTCTCATCTTCAGGAAGGAGCTGACTGTGTGAGTGTGGGGCTCCCCGTGCCCCCCTGGCATGGGACACCCACGGGCAGCCTCCTGAGCCCAGCCTGCCCTCGGGGCTGCCCTGCTCACCCAGGGAGGGCAGAGGAGCAGCATCCCCTCCCTGCAGCCCCCCGTGGGATACAGCCCTGCACAGCCCAGGAGGTTTGTCAGGAGGTACTAGTGCTTTGGTCAGCTCTAAATGAGCTCGATCTACCTACACAGAGCAGGGGTGAGAGGCCCAAGAAGCTTCTATGCCCACCATGGGGGCTTAGGCTACAAACCAAGGGATGCCTTCTGCCAGAAAATGCCCCAGCAAAGCCTCTGCAAGGGGCCAAACCCACAACAGGGTACAAAACAGCAGAGCTCTGGGGCCACTGATGCACTTTTTGGCACATAACTCATGCTCCATTATCACTGTAGGAACACACAACACAGACTCCTTTTGTGATTTTTCTCCAAGCTGCATGAAGATCTTTTTACTAAAAATGTCTCCCCTTATATACCATTTTCCACAGACCAGTGTGATTGGCAAGAGAAAGACAAACCTCTTCACCCACATTGGTCAAACCAGAGGGACAGCAAGAGAGAATCCCTTGTAAGAATGAACAACATAGATATTGTTACAAAAAGAGTCATAATGTTTTTCCCAGTTTTCCTAGGAAAGGAATTTAAGAAAACCAAAACATCAGAAAGCAGAACTTCAGAAAATCAGAAACATCAGGCCTGAAACCAGACTACACTCCTAAAAATAGCTTAAAAATACCCCAGCTGCTCTATAAGGTGACACCACTTTTCCTACTGCAGCTTTTTAAATGATGCTGCAAGAAGAGTCACACCTTGTTCTTAAAATAAACAAAGTGTTTTTCTTTTTTTGTAACCTCTGACAGCACAAAGTAAAATGATTCATTAAATGACTACTTTATGGTTATTTATGAGATGCTAACTAGGTGTATGATGTGCTAATTATTAGGAAAGCACACATTTGGAACATATCCAGGTGTCTTTCCAAATCTTTTTCCCCAGGTGCAGCTGTTTTTCAATTTCTTTCTGTTTGAATGAACATTACAATATATACAATTTCTTCACTTAGTTTCATTGTTTCATCAGAGCAAATTCAGGGCACCTGATCACCAGCCATTCTCCCTCACCTGGACACGGCTTTTACTGAATCCACAAAACTATTTAAGCAAGGAAAAGGATCCCCACCATATTTTTGGAAATTAAAACAGGTAAGATACAAAACTAAGAGGCTGCTAATATCAAAAGCCTCTGCAAGGGCAGTGAAGCAGATCTTTCAAAAGTTTCCAGGGGAAAAAAGGTTGAAGGGCTCCCCAGATTCATCCCAGTCTAACTTAGGAAAAAACTCCTTTCCTAATGCTGATCATACAAGTCTGGATAATCAACATAAACACCTACAAAGAAAACTGCCCCCCTCCATGCTCTGTGCTCTCTCTAGGGCTGATGGAATTGTCCTGCTCTAAAGACAGAACAAGGAATGTGGATTCTTGGAGCAGGAGGAGCCCGAGCTGGGCTCCAGAGGCAGAGCAGGCACTGTCACCAGCCAGGGCAGAGCCCAGCAGATCCCAGCCCAGCAGGGAGCTGGAGCTGCTGGCAGAGCCCAGGGGAGGCTCAGGATGAGCCCAGGGCTGGAGCAGCTCTGCTGGCAGGAGAGGCTGGCACAGCTGGCAGTGCTCACCTGGGCAGGAGAAGCTCTGGGGGCAGCTCAGGGTGGCCTGGCAGGGCCTGGAGGAGCTGCAGGAAAGCTGGAGAGAGACAATGGGCAAGGGCTGGAGGGGCAGGAGCCAGGGAGGGGCTGGCAGTGCCCCAGGGCAGGGCTGGGGGCATCCTGGGCAGGAATTGTTCCCTGGCAGGGTGGGCAGCCCTGGCACAGGGTGCCCAGAGCAGCTGGGGCTGCCCTGGATCCCTGGCAGTGCCCAAGGCCAGGCTGGACACTGGGGCTGGGAGCCCCTGGCACAGGGCAGGGGCCCTGCCAGGGATGGGTGGGATGAGTGAGCTTTGGGGTCCCTCCCAACCCATCCCGTTCTGGGATTCTGCAGCTATGGCAAGCAAGAGGAGCCCAAAGGAGTGAATCTTATCCTGAAGTTAAATAACTGGGAAATTCTTACTACACTGGAATGTTCAATTGGAGAGGATCAATACACACACCCCATTTCATGGACTATTTACTGTCTGATCGTGTGACTGTATCAATGCTAAATGGAAATGTATTTCAAAAGGATTCACTCACTTTGGCATCACTGTCACTGATTACACTGATGTGGTCATGCCTGGAAAGATGTTTAAGCAGCAGTAGAATTCAGAATTAATCAATTTTGACATGTATTTGAGTGCAAAACCTGTGGCTCCACAGCATAGATCTGAAAAAAAAAAAAAAAAAAAAAAAAAAGAGAGAAAGTACTACCAGGCAGTGATATTCTTTAACCCTGAATACAGCATTTTTTATCTCACCCCTAGCATTTTCCATAGTACTTTGTTAAGATTATTTCCACATCGAATTGGATGTCAAACCATACAGCACAATTGTATCTTTGTGCTTCAAACAGTCAGGAGCTAAGAACTGAGTTCCAGGTTTCAGCAAACGTAAGGATGGAAAAGGAAGATATTCTCCTGACAACAAATTTGAAGTTAAGACAATAGGAAATAACAGAAGGCAGCACATGTGTGCAGAGCCATGGTATTATAGATAAGGCACAAAGCATTTGGTGCTCGTCACATAATTAAGTTGAATATTTACATTTCCTAATATAAAAAATATTTTAAAATTATAGATTGCAAACAAAAGGGTTATTCACCTTGCAGTAATGGGAAGAATAAAATATTTTACTTAATGTTCTGCTAAGTCTAAATCCCTGAGCTTGTCACAGAACAATTATTTTATTTTTCAGTTCTTAAGGATGCCTGTCTAATCTGGGCAGTTTTTGATCTTTGTTTACAGCCTGCATTTTTGTGTTTATTAGCTAATTCAAATTCTGTTATACATTCTGAGAAAATTATTTAAAGTACTTGAATAATGTTACAGGTTGGATGTAATAAGTTAAAAATTTTATTTCATTGCATTTACCCTTTAAATTAAGCAAAGAATGGGGGAAAACAGTTAAAGTTCAGACCAACAAGAACTTTTTTTTTTCATGAAACAAAAGCTTGTGAATTGCAGAAATAAAAAATATTTCTAAATCCTTTTACAAAACTGAGTACATTTTCTCTTATAAGCAGAACACATTTTTTGCTTTGTTTACAAAATCACTAAAACAATGTTGAAAGCAGCAAAGAAATATTCTAGTACAGAAAATAAAAGAACATCAGCTTGTTGCTGGTATAGATAATTGTAGCCTCAAGTTAGAGTTTTATTCAAATGCACATTATTTCCCCCCTCTCCCTCCTGCCCTACCCTGAAGATGTTAATGCATATTTCAGTGACCATGACACTCCCCTTTTAGAACAGCCTGGTCAGCTGCTGCATGATGAATTTATGCTTAATCTATAATTATCTATTCAGTCTGGATAAGAAAACCAGCAAAGACCTAAGAGAAGAAGGGCTAGGAGAAATTCTGGATTTTTTTCCCCTAGGAAATACAGTATATTTGGATTTATTTTCATCAGGATTTTGCTAAACCTAAATAATTTTCAAGAAAAATTTTTGTCTGTTTGTTTGTTTCCATTTCATACCATTCATTCAAAATTCAAATCACATGAAACTATCCTGATTTTGGTATTGTTTGGAAAACTGAAAAGAAAGTAGCAAATGAAACTGTAGTACAGGCTCAGGATGCTGGCCTGCCCCAAACTTTTAATCCTAATGGGAAAAGCTCTGAGGTTCCAGTAAGTGAGGCTCAGGTTCTGCCCCCTTCTTTAGGTGCTCAGAGAGTATCAAAGAACAATTAGCAATCAAGAGGAATAACAGAATAAGTGAAAACCAAACATCCATGGGCTAAACCCCTTTCGTTGAAGCAGCTGACCTCAAGTGGGGTTGGACCAAGACCCCCTCTCCCCAAAACTGGGTCAGCTCTTTATTCCCCACAGGAACCTCCCCACTGAGGGTCCCAGGCTGCTCCTGCCACCTCCCCACCCACACCACGATGTTTCCACCAGTGCTGTGTCTACCTCTGTTGGAAATCAGAAGATTTCTGACAAGAAGTTAGACTCCCCCTGTTAGACCCTCAAAGGGAGAAAAGAATGTAGAACCTGAGTTAAAGCCTCTAGAGAAATTAAAATATATTAAACCACATCAATAACAAGCAGAAGTGTAAGTTTTAGTGTTAAGTAAGTTAGAATTAAGCCTAAGTAAGTAGAAATACATTTTATGCCTTTTCAAGTGCCTTTGTAGAAACAAAGAGCCCTGAGTTCCAATTGAAAGTTCAGTGCTTCCCTAGACAAAACTAAAACACAGCAGAATATTGTTTTGCATTCTTGATAGAGCCATGAGCATAGACAGATAGAACATGTACATAGCCAGATAAAGTAATGTGTGCAAATACACGTACAGATGTGTAAGAACTGCATTTTGCATTTCAAAGGACAATTCTAGTAGTTGCAGAGAGAAGGTTTTAGAACAGTGTTTTTAGCTGATTGGCCAATTGTCATTAGAGGACACTAAAAGGATGACACTCACACAGCCAAGTGTCAGAGCACAAAGAGGGGTGTTTATTTCTTGACCTCCATATGTATAGATTTTAGACAATGACCAGGGATTGGAGAATAATGTTGCCACTTCTCCAACCCCACTTGTCAAAGCAGAAGTCCATCAAACGTGTCTTTATCAGAAAAGACTGCATAAACAATTTGACACTGTGACATCACAGAGAGACATAACAGAGATGATAAAGTCGGAGTGAGAGGAGAAAGAGAGATTTATTTTTTTTGACTTTACTTTATATACCTTTCACAGAAAGGGACCACGTTGGAAGATAGAGGTTCAACCTCTTCAATTCTACTGGTCTTAGAAAATGTCTATTAATTGTCCCTTTTAACTGGAAGGAATGTCAACAATAATATTGTTTATAGAAAATTCATGAGAAACTGATTCTCAAATATGCAAACAATCAGAAGGCTATAATGAACAGCAAAAGAACAAGGCAACATCAATTTTTGCCTATGTTACAAATTATGGGAAAGTGCATTACAAAAATTCCGACTTTGGAAGGCTGTAAAAATCTAGAACAACAGCCAATTCAGGGTTAAAGGCTCTCATCTGAGGCCTGCTTTCTCATCCATTGCTGCATTCAGCACTGCTTGCTTTTGCCAGCATCCATGTGGAGAAGAAAGAACAGGAGGAAGAAGAAGCTCTCCAGCTGCCATCAGGGACTTTGTCTGAAATAAGCCCTGAATCTTCCTGGTCTTGGCCCAGACAGCCTGACCAGTGGCTTCTTCAGGAATCTGCTCTCAGCAGCTGGAAGGAGAGAGATGGCTCTGATTTGGTTGTCCAGGAACAAAACCTTAATAATGGAAAATAACAAACAGGACCATGCAAAGATCAGCAGGAGCAAACCAAGAAAGAGCAGTGTCCAGGGTGTGACAGGGATATTTATACACTTAGGGTGAAGGTGGAGTTAGGGTGGGGATTTGAGTGGAAGGTCCAATGGGGAAAGGCAATTAGGAATATGGTAATTCTTGCAGCAAAAAGTAACCAGTGGTAACAGGGAGAACTGAGAACCTTCTAGTAACAATTTGCACAGAGTAACTGAGGGATCTTGGGAGAGGTTCAGGGCTCACCCTAGCTATCGAGGGCTTTCCTACTCTAGTATAGCTTTCCAGGCCTGCAGTTTCTGAGTTTCTAAAGCTCATTTTTCCTGATATTTTGGGTTTCTGACGCTTGTTCCCACAGCCTGAACATAAACATCAGGATTGTTTGTATAACAAAACTCATGTTTGGAATTCTTTCTGTGGGATGGACTGCCTTTTGATGTCCCTCTGGTTTGGCCAGTGTGGGTGAAGAGTTCTGTCACTGGTTCACCAATCACAGTGGTCTGTGGCAAAATCTATAAAAAGGGAGCCATCATTTGAAATAAACAGGGTCAGATTGATCTCTCCAAGCTCTTTGGAGAAATCTTCTTGTGTGTTATTCGCCACAGCGACATCCCAGGGCTTTGAGCTGGGGCTTTTTTCTTGCTCAGCTGAGCCCCAAGAGCTTCTCTCAAGGCACAGCCACAAACTTTAGCAGGGCCCTTTGGCATCTGGGACCTTCACCTTCAGAGCAATGCGTTCATAGACTGATGCTTTTATAGAATTATACAATTTTATATAAGTATACAATACTTTATAGCACCAGCTCCTGCTTTCATCTCTTTTTAAAGCCCTAGAACTCGACACAACTCCTCGCCCCAGCATGGGATGTGATGGGGAGCTGGCAGCTGGGGCTGGCCAAGCCCTCTCCAGTCAGAGCACAGCCAGGGAAGCCTTGCTAGGTTTTGAAAAACACAAATAATTGTGACTACAGCACCTGGCTCCAGTGTCTCCAAGCCTCTCATTACAGAATCCCTGCGACTTCCATTCCTAAAAATATTCGTTTTAAATCTTGTAAAAGGGTAAAGCCACAATGCTGTAGGCATTTTGACAGTGGAAAGAACAAAAAATTCCTAACAAAGCTTTACACAGTTTAAAAAATCTGAGTATTTTGCAGTCAATATGGTTTTAAGTATTCCAACAAAGAATTTATTTCAGACTGTTGGCTTTGTTTGGTCGATAATTTTATATTTATTTTAGCCCAAAACTATTTGCTCTCTTGTTTCAGGGTTAAAAAAAAACATGCAAAAGAACCCCCAAAGAAAACCAAAATACCAAAAAAAAAAAAAAAAAAAAAAAAAGCCACACCAAAAAACACACTAAAAAAAGTCCCAAAAAATCCAAAACAAACAAACAAACCAACCAAACAAACAAAATTCAGCTGAACTAAAATCTTTTAATGAGCACTGCGTATTGTCTGAAAGATAAGTCATTAAAAATAAATTCATATGGAAGTTGATCTTAAGCCAGCACAGATTTAAGTGATGGCTTAATATAATATATAAACATGTTTTTAAAGAAGATAATATATTCCTCATGTGTGAAATCATTCTGGATCAAGGCTGTAGTAAATTTCTATATAAATGAAGGAACAAGATTAGAAAAAGTGCTTTTGAAGTATAAAGAAATTGTCTGAATTTTACCAAGTAAGTTGGTAATTGAGTTAGTTAAGCTAAAGAAAGAGCTCTAAACCACTTAACAATCATTTCAGAACAGAGGCATTAAAAGTGTCTAAGGTGAGCAAGAATACCCATCTACAATCAACCAGAATCTAGATATTGTCTAATTTCAGTGCAGTACAGTGGAAAAGGCTTATAGGTGACATAAAATCTTATTACCATTTTCCTCATTCTACTGGTAATTTTCATTAATATGAAAAATAACAAGGCACATTACTATGACAGTGACATGATGTGAGCAATTTTATTGAAGTAGAAAGCTAAGAATGATAATATGCAATAATTATTTTATTGATGCACAGGAAATGAATTATTCATAGTTACAAAGTATCTGTGGATAATTCTAATTACTTGCTTTTAAAGTATATGAGATCCACAGAAAATACATTAACAACTTTGATTGAACACCTGCTATCCTGTGGAAGATAACAAGCACCAGATTCCAAACTTTTCTGACATTGACGTCAATGGCATTAGGGCTTCCAAGGGTGTATTACTAAAAGATCATGGAGGATTTTGTTCTATTCTGTGTTTCACTGGCCTGTGATAACTTCTGATAAAACCAGGCAGAGTAATAGCTCGAGGTCATCTCCTGTTTCATATTTTTAACTCATGGTTCTGATGCCTTAAGTTTTAGCTTTCATATTTTCCAGGTTCTGCTCTGCATTAGTGTGTAACTCTGAACTGCATATAACGTGTCAGCAAGCTCTCCTCAGCTCAGTCAGACAGAACAATCCTTGTCCAGAACCAAGGACACAGAACAATCCTTGTCCAGAACCAAGGGCACAGAGCAATCCTCATCCAGAACCAAGGGCACAGAACAATCCTTGTCCAGAACCAAGGACACAGAGCAATCCTTGTCCAGAACCAAGGGCACAGAGCAATCTTTTTCCAGAACCGAGGGCACAGAGCAATCCTTGTCCAGAACCAAGGGCACAGAACAATCCTTGTCCAGCCCAGAGCAATCCTTGTCCAGCCCAGAACCAAGGGCACCACTGCAGCCTCAGCCCCAAAAAGTGCAAACAAGATTGAGGAGAGTAATCTGGGAAGGTGGAACTGCATCACCTGGAGCTGGGATTGGACAATTAACCCCAAAGTCTAAATGGACTAAAACTGATAAAAGTGTGAAAACTCGTGACTCAGAGTCCATATTGGGTGGAGCCTTGGCCAGGCTCTTGGTCTGCCCAAGGTGCATCCTTTGAAGGCTTTTCAATAAATCCCTACTTTATTCATTTAACTCTGTCCAGCCTCTGTTCCAGGAAGCCTCTTTAGGCATCAGTTCACTTTGTATCTGTATTTTATCTAATACAAGGTTATTAATGAAGTCAAAGTCTGTATTATGAAGTGTCCTCTGGGATAAACTTATTGTTTCAATTATCTAATCTGCATAATTCTCATTACTAGCATATAGCAATATTTCTTATTTTTCTGTATTAAGCTGACCTGCTAATTGCTTAATGTGTCTGACCTTTGCAAGTACAGTTTTAGGTAGGTGGCTACAACTCTCAAAGTTTGAATTCCTGAAGTTCAGACTCTGCCACTTCACTCTGATTATTACCTTTGGACTAACAACAATCCAGAATTTCTACTATCAGCTGCTCAGTTGGAATCTCAGTGTAACAGGAAAGGGAATAAAGTCCATTATAAACTTCAGTCACATGAAGTAAGGTGGAGTTCTTTACATCATTTACCATAAAACCCATTGTTTTTAAGATAGGCAGAAAGCTCATGGACTATTTCATAACCCTTTCACAAAAATAAAATTTAATCTAGAGTGATTTGAATGGAATCCCTACCTTTGAATCCCTACTGTTTCAAAGCAGCAGCAATAAATATTTCCTTGGGATAAAAAGCTCCCTTCTTTCCTGTTTTGCAAGACAAAATATGGGCTGTGCAACCTATTTCTGAAAAATATCCAAGAATATTTTAGTACTTATCTAGACACTGACTGATCTGACTTCTAGGGCAGATAATTACCTGTTGCCTTAGGGTTAATCAAGTTAATTACAGTATGAAACATATCACCATATGATACATTAATTTTTAAAGATTCCTTCTTTATACATTCTGCTGAACTGCAACATATATTCCAGAATCTTTCCCCCAACACTACCCTATAAAATTATTTATTTCCTGGATATTCTATACATTCCACTGCAAGACTGCACACTAAATAAAGTACCATAAAAGATGAAATACAATGGGCATGTGCTGAGTTAAGCTTGGCCACACTTCCTGTTCATACAGTGTGTTTGGTCTCTTCTAACCCAAATAATTTTCATTTCCCAAGCAATCATTCCATTGTTAACTTCATTTTGTCTAAGTATAGAACAGCTTTTGAAGTTACTCAGAAATGTGTTTGCTTGGGCAGGTGTTCAAAATAAAGGAAATGTCAAGAGAAGTTGAAGTGTTGGAAGTGAAGGTCAGCTGATTTTTCCTGTGTACATTTGTTAGGCTCAATAATGATTTACCCTTTTTCAATTGCTTAAATGTTTAATCAAGCAGATGCAACAGAATTATGAAACAAGAGTAAATACATCACAATCATTTTGACACAGACTTCGTAAAATCAGAATGGCAGGTTTTGTTGGTTTGAATTGTTCCAAATCAATCTGGTGTTGGCAACTACCAATTACATCCTTAAAAAATTTCTGTAGGTTTTCAGCTACTTAGGAGTAGCTCCAGCTCCCCTTCTGCTGTAAGGATTCAAGACCCACAGAAGCAGCTTAAGAGGCAGAAAAATGGTTTCACTTTCCTTCACAGTTCTTGTTTTCAGTCACCACAGAATTTGTGCCAGGGTGCAGTGTGATGGAAGGGATTGCTGTACAGTAATTATTTCTCTCTAAGAAACAGATTAAGAACTCACTATGTCCTAAAACCCATCAAACAGCCTCCCAGATATGATTTTATCACTGTTGGATTTCAACTGATATAACAGTATTTGAAAAATTCCTCATCCTCTTACCATCCTATGCACATGCCGTCTTCTATTCTCTGACAACACTGGTCTTTAGGAGAATACTAATTTAAAAAAAAAAAAAAAAAACAGAAAAACACTACAGAAAAAATTGTTTCTATTTTTTAGGAACTTTTTAAGGAAAAGTTAAAAGGGATTCCCAAAGCAGATGGTGAGATACTCTCCTTCTCCATGACCTGCTCCAAAAAGCACATACTACTCTTCAAGGAGCTCATAAAATATCAAACATTTTTGTGCTGAGAAGGAGGGGCCAGACAGTAGAAAAAGGTGGACATTAAAAATGTTTAAAAACCATCTTGACAGAAAATAAAGATGGAGCATCAAAGCACATAAAAGTCACTTCAAGCCGTAAGATCTGTCAGTTGAGGGTCTGCTGCAAGATTAGGAGTTCATGTATGGGTTGATGCTGTATTTGTTACTGATTCCTGATACACATCTGGGGAAGACATCTGATTGTTTTGAGGAACTAAAAACAGAGGAGAAAACACAGCTGCCCATGCCAGAGCTGTAAGTTACAAATGGTTATCTCAGCCACTTAAAATAACATGCTGAATTTTGGAATAGGAGAGGATTTGGGACCTCGCAGGGGGGAAATTGCCAGAAAGGACATGCAAAGAAACTTGAATGTATGCAGAGAAAAGTACTCAAAGAGAGAGAGAAATAAAGTGCATTGCTACAGGAATTAAAACTTTTGATCATAACCTAGAATGTATGCACAACAAAGTGAGATGGACACAGGGCACGGGGGGCTTTGCTACTGAAAGGATGGTGATTATTGGTTTGCTTTATATGAAGCAAAGGAAATGAAAGTATAGAGCTTAGATATGACAATTAATCTCTAATGATTATTTACTTAGGGTTATCCTAAGTGTAACTCATGTAACTCACTGAGAATTGTATTTAAATTGCACAAAATCTGAGAGAAGCCTTCTATAACTGCCTACTCCAAAACTTTTCAGCTGGCTATTGGTTCTCAACTGTAGCTCTAAACCCACTCTTACCTTCCATGAAATTCTCACAGTTCAGTTAATCCAAAAATATAAACATTTACTCATTTATGAGCTTCAGAATCAAACAAGTTTCCACATGTAATCTCTGAATATGACAGAGGAAACAGCATGTCTAGAAATGACTGATCAAAGCAACAGTAAGAGCACAGCCTGTCCTTGAATTCACATTCAAATGCTTGGCTTGCCTTTAAACAAGATACACGTGTAAGATGTGAGGTACAGCGAGCACAGGGCTTGCAGCTCCCATCCAAAGCATCCCCAGTTTGATTTGTGCAAATACACTTATTTATTATTAAAGAAAGATGACTTATTTTCAAAGCCTTCAGAGCAAAAATGAGAACGGAAATGTTGTCATCAGCAGAGACTAAGGTAAAGCTCTGCTGGAAAATAAAGAGCTATATCACTTTCTATTGGTGAATGGAAAGTCAAGTCATGGCTGAATTGTAATTATTCCAAAAATGTGTAGTAATTTCATATGGCAAAGTTCAAAGGAAGTGGTGATATACTTGGGAAATGGCAGAGATGTCCTTAGAAAGGTAAATATGCAGGTATTTTCATGCAAATAAGTGTACTGCACTAGCAGACCTGCTTCTCAGAAAAATAATGCCTAGATGTTATAATGAGACATGGCTGCCATCAGCTGATTGATCATGCAAGGTTTATTTTTGAGTGTTACACCAGCAAACCCACTAACAGCAAAGCAGCTCAGCCTTTCCTGGGACATTTTAGAAATGAAAAGATAAAGTCTTAGGGAAAAACAGCAAAAGGCAACACCACCAAGAGGCACGTTCTTCTGATCACAGGCTGCCATGAAAGTCATCTCCAGGCAGTGAGCACAGGTACACAAAGCAAATAAATCAGAAAAGAAAGGCTAGTAAAACAAATAAATAAGACAACAAAGCGAACTATTTGTACTTTTGCAATTGTAACTGCTGCCATTTTTGAAGAGGCCAGAGTTTTGTCATATGGTCTTTTTCATATCATGACATAAATATTACTTCACTGTAAGCTAAGAGGAATTTTCCTTTGACTTACACTGGACAGAACTTTCCATAATCTTGAAGTAGAAATCTAATTCTCCGACAAAATACAGTTATAATACAAAAAATAATTCTGTGGGACTGAGCGTTGTATCTGACCTTGTGCAATGTGCTCAATTAAGATGAATTGCTAAAAGTCTTTCTCTGAGAGAAAACCATATAAACTCCTTCACGCTTACCTCAGAATAGCCCATTGTTCCTCAACATGCAACATGATTTTTAATTGAGAGAAGCATATAAAAACATCTTTGTACATTATAGACTCACTGCAGAGGGTATAAATAAAGAGTCACAGTAGGATTCAGAATAATTTCTTTTTAAAAAAGTCATCTCCAGGTTAGAGCAAATTAACTGCATTTTTTTCCTGAAGGTTCAGATCAGAATAAAAAGTAGCAAAGAGAGAAGTTGATAAAGGAAACAGCAAGGACGTATCTAATATGGTCTGAACAACACTGAGAAGGAGCAAAGCCCATGGAGACCTTCTAAGATCCTTCAGCAAAATAGAATTTGAAGTAGGGGCAAGAACTGCTGCATTCAGGGAAGCAGAACTTCATAGATGTCCTAGAAACAAATAATGCACCAAAATGAGAAAGGCCTCACAGGAGAAATAAAACACAGAACCTTGAACCTGCCATTCTGCTCCCGTGACCAAACATGACAAAAGTTTTGGCACCTAACCAGGGCTAAAAACCCCAAACCACAGCAGCTTTTACAGTGAGCTAAGGGATAACTGCCTGAGATCTTCACATCCCAGTCTCCCACATAAAGGTGTCACATCACCCCTTCTGACAGAGCTGAGAGCCAGCAGGTGCTGCAGAACGTGTCTGACTGACCCCCATCAGATGGACCTTCCCAGAGCAGCTCAGTGCCCCTTCCAGCATGTCTCACCTCGGGATAAATAAAAATAACCAGGCAATCAGCACACCAGCTAGACTGGGAAAGCCTCTCTACAAAATTAATACAGCTTTGATGAATGCTAAATTTAAAAAAAATATCCCAAATTCATAAATTTATAAATAATGATAAATGCTAAATTAAAAAAAAAATCCAAATTCATAAATAACAACAACAAAAAAAAAAAAAAAAAAAAAAAAGCTGACAATGGTTTTTATTCTTTTCCAGCTTACATTAAAACATGCGAATTTCAGACATGGCAATACTCCCCCACATGCTCTTTTATATTCTCCAGGGTGAGAGAGGAAATTAAAACCCTACTGAAAAAAATTAAATCCCTGCAAGCACCAGCTTTTATTTATGTTGGAGATATTTTATATAACTATGTATATGTATTATACATATATACATTAAAATATCTGAAAGGGAAAGAGTATTTTTCAAAATTTGAACTATATCTCATTCTGAAATGTGCACAGCTACCTTATTTTTGAGAACTTAGGAAAATCCAATTTATATAAGGAGATTTAGAATACTTTCCTGCAATTGCCTCCCCTGAAGGATTTTTTGATGTCTGTCTCTTTTGCTGGAAGCATTGCCAATGACTTTTTTTCTGAAAATATTTGAAAGGGGCAAGATTATCAAATGCGTAGGAGGTGGAAACATATTATTTTAAATAAAATAAGACTTATTTCCACAAAATGAAGAGAAAGGCTAAATGTCTTCTTCAAGACCAGCACCAAGGTAACTTCTGAATGGCTGTTGTTGCTGCTTTTCAAATTATGTGTTCTTTTGAAACTGGAAATAGAAAATATAACTCTAAATAACTGGGCACTTGTCATGTGCAACACATGCTTGAGGCTGAGCACCCAGTTTCAGATATTTTATTTTTTAATATATTAAATCATTCCAAGAACTACCACCACTTACACAGGGACTAGAGAAAGCTAACATGTTGAATCAGAAACAGCAAGGATTTTCCTTTTACATTTTATTTATCCTTTGCTATCTCAAATCCCCTCTATTTTTGGATATGGCTTCCCCTAAAGAAGGCAGCAATAAGCTCTCCTCCCCTTTCAGAACCACTTTTACCAAGTAAAAAGACCCAGATTTTTCAGTATATTTGTATTCTAAAATGACAAAAAATACTTATTTGTATTCCTATGTGCCATATAAAACTAGGGTCACTTTGAAACAATTTAGAGCCTTTGCAAGTAATACCACTGGAAAATGTCACATCATAAGCATGATGGATTATTTTGCTTAAAAGATGATACTGAGAATTACTGCTAGTCTGGTAGTTCTTTCTCTAGCAATACTTCATTTCTTTCAGCAGCAATTATAACAGAAATTGGAAAATCATGGAACATTTCTGTATTCTCTGTGTACAGCTCATGAATCTCTATTTATCAAGCTTATATTTTGTGTTCAGATAGTTTGAATATTTCAGAGAATCTGTGATGCCAGTAAAATATTAATTTTTTCATTATGAAAAAAAGATGATGATATTTATGTATTTTTGTTATATAATTTCCTAAAGAACAGCTTTTCATCATAGAAAATCATTAATATCAATCTTAAAAATCAGCAGACAGCTTATCAATTTTCTCAATGAATTTCATTCAATTTCAGTAATTCTCAACTAAATCTCAATTAAACCAATTTCTTCACATTAATTTAATTACTTCTGATCTCTATCAATAGCCTTTGCTAATTTCAATTACTTTCAATAAACCTTCAATTAAATCCTTTTACCTCTAATGCATTTCTATAAATTTGTTTTCCTTTGATGGCTTTAGAACCAATCCTGCAGATATAATGTCTGACAGGTTTTTCTTTTGAAAATTATATAAATAAATAAATAAATAAAAAATAAATAAATAAACTTAGTAATAAAAAGTGTGCATATTTGGAAGAAATTAATGAATTAGAAAGTTGATATAAATTTGACAGTTTCCAATTGCCTATGGGATTAATTGTGACTATTCTGATATTACAGAGAAAGCTCTTGGCTTTTCCATCTCTTTAGAGGTATGTGGGCATCAATGGTTTTTCAGAGTTGCCCAGATATTTTCCAGGTTATCCTCTCCTGGTTCGAAAGTCTCCTCAAAGACACCTCAAAGATTGTATTTAGGGATCCACCTCCAGAAAGGAACTCCCAGGTGCCTGGCTGCAGAATTCAAAGCAGGTGTGCACACTCTGGGGCTCAGGGAGGACACGGGGAACCAGCTGTGCTTCCAGGGAAACTCTTCTGCTCTCACCTCAATGTTCACTTGGAATTTGGATTTTTTTTTTTTAATTTGTTTTCCCAAACTCAGTTTAAATCTTTGTTCTTTCCTTAGCTAGAATTTATCTCTGAAGCAGAAGACAGAATTTAAAAACACATCAGCTCAGCCCCTGCAAAACCAGAATCACAGCCAGGGCAGTGCTGTGGATGGGGAGTCCTGATCCTTCTCAGAGGAATGAGGGATTTGTCTTTCCAAACCAGCTGTGGGACTGCTGGTAGATAAAACCAGCACTGAGAGAGAAAAGAAAAAATGGGAAGGATTCCACTGATTGATGGATGGAAAAAAAAAATATTTGCCTTTACAAACAAACTCTAGGTTTGCTGATAAATGAAACTGGGTATTGAAAGATGAAAGAAACAATGGGGAGAAACCATAAATTCCATGAGAATTAAAAATGTAAAGGGAAGGTTATAGATTAGAGGGGAATCTGAGTATCTGGCATTTTGGGCAGTCTGTGCCTCTCAAGTACCTCAGCCAGTGGGGAAAGAGAGAGGGAAATGGGTCTGGGAAATTGGGATAAAAAGGAGGCTGTGTCCTCCAAAACTGGGAGAGACCCCAGGGGAATGCCCTGTGGCCTCTCTTTTTATTTGAATAAAGTTACAGGGCTCCTCTGTCTCCTTTTTGGACATAAACCTCTGGAGTTTGTGGATTAATTTTCCTGGCTTTTCTTCCCCTCTACCCAACTGCTGAGGCCAAAGCTTTTGAGGGGTGCAAGTTCCCCTGTGTTTTCTCTCAGCTCCAGGATCTGTGAGATTCCTGAGCTGCTTAAGGCAGGAGCATCCTCAAACATCCTCTAGAAAAGAGGCTGCTGCTTGGGTTTGCTCCCACCTGGCCAAGGTGGAGCACATTCCATCTTACAAACCATGTTCCCACTGGATGAGCCAGGCTGCAATCCAGGGAAGAACATCAATATTCCCACCTGCAGGTCACATTCCCAGCGTTCACCAGGCAGTAACTCTTGCCACTGAATTTTGTAGAATCCCCTGAAAACCACCCTAATCTGCCAAAAAAAGAGATACCGTTTCTTCATAAATGTTGCAGAAAGTCCTCCTGGAAGGTGGTTTATCCACTTTGAGTCGCTGAGGAAAATACATACATACAGCCCTAAAACCCAGGGTAAGTCAATGCTTACAAACATATTTTTCTTTCAGGAAATACACTTTGAGCCCCTATTTTCCTGTGCTTGTGTCAAGTCCCCCTCTCAGTCTAAGTATTTCTCTCCAATGTCTGAAAAAGCCTTTCAGACTTACAGAAATCTGTCAAGCACTCATAAAGCCTTACATTCCTGTAATAGAGCAATAACAGAAAAATAAATACTCTTAGCTTCTAGGAGAAGGTGTTAATTTTCAAAGAGCATGTGTGTGTTTTAAGGCCATTCCTGAAATAATCCCCCTGATTTCCCCTCATTAAAGAGCATTCCATGAGCTCCATCCTCTCCACCCAGAGCTGCTGCTAATGAGACCATGAGGGATTCTCTCCAGCCTGCCTGGGCTGAGGACCTGAGTGCCCTCAGGCCAAACTTCTTCTTCTTGA
This sequence comes from Sitta carolinensis, assembly GCA_032173965.1. Lineage (NCBI taxonomy): Eukaryota > Metazoa > Chordata > Aves > Passeriformes > Sittidae > Sitta > Sitta carolinensis. The sequence goes on from CM063292.1 coordinate 7,863,006, forward strand.
ATGGAGGCAAGCGAAACAAAGCTTGGCAGGTTTGGTTTCTTTAAGCAATTTTTAAGGCTTCTTTTGTTCAATATGAGAATTGGGTTTGTTTTCTTCCAGTCTCACAGGGTTTTAATGTAGAATGGTAACCCAACTCAAAGTATTGTGAACCAGGAAAAAAAAAATATTCAGTGGAGTACTTTATGTTCTTTGTTCCACAGATTTGCCTCAGTTAAACTAAAAAAAAGAAGGGTAAAAATGGAAAAGAAACACCAAAGAAAAAAAAAAAAAAAAAAAAAAAAAGAAACTGATAAAAAAAATCTGACAGAAAATACTCCCCAGACATTTAGAATATTTTTGTGTAATATTCAGCTCTTTTCTCCAATAAAGTTCTTACTAGCACTTTCCCAAAGCAGTAATTTGCAGTTGAATTTATTAAATACTTATAGCTAAGCCAGAAGTGTGTAGGAAAATAAAAAACCCAAGCAGATTACTGAAACTTTAATATGTTGCCAGTCACCCTCTCTGCTGTATCTATCTTCTGAAGTAGGCATTAGGAAATCACCTTCAGTAATCTATAGTTTATGAATTGTCACAAACATATTTTTCTCTTTTAAACTGCCACTGAGAAGCAGAGCAGGTCTCTATGACCTAAACTTTTGAAAATCCCACAGAATAATCACTCGTGCAGAAGAAACTTCTTGAATGCTGAGGAAGTGCTGTAAAATTTAAAAAAAAAAAATAAAATCAAGCAGTAACGACTTAAACGCACTACAATTTAAGACCTAAAACTCCTTTACATACTCACCTGATTTTCTGAACAGCTGTAAGATAACAAAAAATTAAATAGAATCTCAGAGTCAGTGAGGCTGGAGGAGCCCTCCTAGCCCCTCCATCCCCAGCTGTGCCCACCCTGTGCCCAGCCCAGAGCTCTGGGTGCCACCTCCAGCCCTTCCTGGCACAGCCCAGGGATGGGCACTGCACCCCTGCCTGGGCAGCCCTGCCAAGGCTGCCCACCCTTGCCATGGGCAAATTCCTGCTCAGGTGCCCCCTGAGCCTGCCCTGGCCCAGCCTGAGGCCGTTCCCTCTGCTCCTGTGCCTGTGCCTGTGCCCAGAGCCCCCCGGCTGTGCCCTCCTGGCAGGAGCTGTGCAGAGCCAGCAGGGTCCCCTGAGCCTCCTGTGCTCCAGGCTGAGCCTGCCCCTCCCGAGCTTCCCTGAGCCCCTGCCCGGCTCCCTGTGCCCTGCCCGGCTCCCTGCGGCCCCTGCCCGGTCCTCCCTGCCGGCCCCTGCCCGCCGCTCCTGACCCCTGCCGCCCTGGCCCGCCCGGCTCCCTGTGCTCCTGCTCGGCTCCCCGAGCCCCTCCTCCTCTGACATACAAAATGAATAAATTTCCCCCCCCTTCCCTACCAGATACAGGCTCTAAATAGAGTTCAGGTTTAAATGAGATGCAACTTGAAAATGGAACATTTTTTGATAAAATTAGCATCTCTCTCAAGCTATTTGGCACAGAAATCACATATGCCAAAGATGTAAAAAAAGTACACTTGCACTGCCTGTAACAGCCATACACTGTTTTCTTCCTCTAAAAGGCACTAAGCTTAACAGAGGAATTCAAATTCCAGTCTCTATTCTCTTGTTCCTTTTCCTCCTTGTCCAAACCTCCTAATGATAACACAGCAATTACATGTTCTATCCCCACTGCAATGTACTTCAGATTTTGTCAGCATTTTCCACTTAAATGAGGCATTATTCTTTCCTGTCCTACTTTGAGGTTTCTGAGTAGTTTGAAAGTGTCCTCCCAATACAAATATCTTTGTGTAAATATGTCCATTTCTGAATGCCTGTGATTAAGGAGATAATGTTGCAGGCAACTAGCAGAGCACATCTTGTAATTAAAGCCAATTCTTTTAGGGCTGATGCATCATTCTTCTGAACTCAATACCTTGGCACTTCTGTGTCCTCTTCATACATTCAAACAGAGTTTTATCCCAGCACCATCACAGTGTTTGTTGTACAGTGTGTGTGAGAACGCATCTTGAGCTTCATACAGGGGGGTTAAACTGCTATAATTTTTCCAAATGTTGTTATCTCTACAAAAAAACAGCACACACTTGAATGTTGAGGACACGGTCTATTTGAGGAAAACTGTTTTTCTGCTAATCATGTATCATTCTACCTTCTCAAAGTAACTCTGGTCTCTTCAGAATTCTTGTCAACGCTCACCAAAAGCTGTAGGTTTACACACGCCTGGAATTGTCAGGACAGCGGCTTAAAACACAAGCACTATACCCCCAGAAGTCATCTTTGTGCCTGATAGCTGAACAGTTCAAATATTTTCCATTACCAGAAAAAATGAATTTATATTGATCTTCATCCTCTCTAGAGCATCCTTTGGAAAAATGATATATATGTATAGATGAGGCACTGTTCACTTCAGTACCATAACGATTGGCTCCAAGTGAAAAATGAGCACAACAACTCATTATACAGCACACATGGGGCAGTGCCTTTGTTTCCTTTACGTGGCTTTTCTGCCAGAGTAAATGTTCTTATTTAAAACTTCCTCACCAAAAGCACCAGTATTTACATTATAGCCTAAGGAGGCTTTAGCCTGTAATCAAAACACCCAGCCACCAACCCAAAAAGCAGGGGGAGAAGCAGGGAGGTTTGAGAGTGCACAGTCCTTACTCCTCTTGTAAATGGCATAAATCACTAGCCATTTTTATGGATCATAATCTATTATAATCTTTATAATCATTGTATTTTGCTTTATAACATTGCTTTATAAACACTAATGAAAAAAACTAAATTATCTCAATAAGGCAATCAGATGGGGTTTTGCGATTAAAAATGACAACAAAAGAAACACAAGCAAAAATCCACATACAAGTTCAAGGAAACAAGGTCAGTAGTTTCTCACAGAACATTAAAAGTGTTTGTGGGTGAAGGGACCCGTCCTGTGCTGCAGTGCCAGCTGTGCCCAGCAGCATGGATTGTGTCAGCAGCTGCTCAAACTGGGGCTGGGCTGGGGCTGTGCTCATCCTCTGCTCAGGGGCAGCTGTGCCAAAGCAGCTGGGGCAGTTTTCTTTCTCTCTGCCAGCACCCATCCTCCCTGCAGGAGCTCTCTCTGCTCCTGGGCCACTGAGTGTCCCTGCAGGGCTGATAAACTGAGCCCAGCCCCTGGCAGAGGCTGCAGCCAGGCCAGGAGCCAAGCATTCCTGCCTGCAGCCCCTCTGCCCCTGGCCACACTGCACTCAGCCTTGCCACTGCATTCCCAGAGGGAGAGCAGGCCCAGCCACAGCTCCACTGGCCCTGCCCAGGCAATGTGCCCCTTGCTGCAGGATCCCTGCTCCAGCAGAGCCACAGCTGCCCCTGCAGGAGGCTGCAGCCCCTGGAATGGCTCTGCTGCCAACACCCTGACCCACAGGGGCAGGGGGGATTCGGACTCTGCCACTGGCCTTGCTGCTGCTATTGCTGCACTCTTACTGGAGTTCTCCTCATAAAGAACTGCTATTGCTATCCCCATAGCTGTGCCTGAGAGCCCCTGAAATTCAGAATTACAATAATTTGGAGGGAGGGGTTTCCATTCTCCATTCCAAGGGAGGGTCCTGCCTTCCCTGACACCTGTCCTTCAAACCAAGGCAGGACCTTTTAAGATCATCTTTTTCCACCCCTGCCATGGGCTTCCACAATCCCAGGGTGATCCAAGTGGCAATGTCCAAGGCCAGGCTGGACAGAGAAGGGGTCCCTGCCCATGGCAGGGGCTGGAACTGGATGATCACAAAGCTCCCAGCCTACCCAAGGCATTGTGACAATTCAGAGGCTAAGCACAATTTCCTCATCTGATTGCAAATGGAAGACCTTACTACCTGAAAGATTAAATGCCAGTATTTAGTTACCTTTATGAAAGAAAGAAATCTTGTGGAGAAATTCAGGAGGTGCAAAAGAGTAGGAAAACCAGCACCAGAATTTTTTTTTTTTTTTTTTTTCTGTGAGCCAGAAGACCCCTTTTTCTTTTTCTAAATTCTCTGCATCCAAGTGGAGACATCATCACAAATCTCTTCTCATGGAAAGGGTTATACTTCTGTATTCTAGCCCAAAAACTGCAATAGAGGAGCAACAAAAACAAGTGATATTAAATTATTCTATAGTGACTCTTCTCTAAAGAATTTGCAGAAGGCAGATTCACCAAGAAAATATGGAGTAAGGAAAAATCAAAACATTCTGACCAATTATTCATACACCAGGATGTACCCTGAAGGTTTCTGTGCTGGATTCACTTCCATAACTAAGGACAGGAGTTTTGATTGGTCTGAATAAAGGAGGGAATAGAGGTTTCCCATCAATATTTTCCCTTCTGGGCTTTTTTGGGAACAAAAAAATATCTTATTTTACTACAGCTAAGTCCTCTGTTTTGCATCCAGTAAAATGTTCTCTACTCTGGATCAGCAAAGGAAGCTGCATTAAATGAAAGGATTCCTCTTTGCTTTGTGCAGGAAGATGTTTCTCAGGTTTGTAGATAACCAGGAAATTCCTCAGAGGTCCAATCCTACAGACACAGCATCACTAATTTCAGAAGCATCTGAACACTTAGAGACATCACTGTTGCTGTTAGAAGTGTGGGCCTTTCATCTTTGCTAAACCTGATGAGCCCACTTGTATTTAATGTGTTTTGTGTTCATTAATTTGTATTTAAGGGACCCTGAACAGGCAGAGCTGCTCTCATTGAGCAGCAACCCCAGAATGCTCAAGACAAAGTGAAGGAATTTATGAGGAGCCTCTGAGGGGTTGAGAAGGTGAAAGAAGTTCTGTGCTGTGGCTGTGCAATCAGTACAAGGGGGGATTGGCATTGCAGACTTTGGTTCCCCAAAGTCAGAGGGGGGCTCTGATCCTCTCCCTGCAGCTCACCAATCAGAGCAGTGCAGTGGAACTACATGAGGTGACAAAATATGATGTGATAGGGAGATTTTAAAGGAGAACCCACTAATTGCAACCAGTAATTGCTATGGTTCACACAGCCCCATTACTTATATACTGAATTTTCCAAGATGGATTTGTGGCATATTTTTAACCGGATTAAATGTCAACTTCAACGGAGCAATTAACATTTTTAAAAAATATTTCTCATCAACAGAGTACTATTTATCATCTGGCAGGTAATAATTTCTTATTCCTACCTTTAGTACTGTGGAATATTTTTTTCTCAAATAATATATTCAATCAAAAGAACACAACATTTTATGCTAATGTAATCTTTGTACAGCTTTAGCTAAAATCTCAAGTGCTGATAATTACAAAGAAGTCTGTGATGGGATTCCAGAAAACTGGCATTTTATTTATTTATTTTTAGGGGGACAAAAATTCAGCGCATTCTTGAACAATGTTCAGTAGCACAAACTGTTATCTTTGCATGTCTTGTATTTCTAGCTGAGATATTGGAAATAGCTCTGGAAAAGAGCAGACAACACAGTGCAAAGCTTCTGGAGAACTGTGCCATCTACACACAAACACCACACATTCCTTAGGAAAGGTGACACAAACATTTCCATCTGTTAGTTCTCAAATTTTTTCTAAAAAATGGGCCAGGTTCTATATAAAGTAGCATTCTGGTACCGTGTAGCAATATTTTAGGGTGACAAAAGTTACTCTATGAATATTAATATGAATTTTTGGATGGTCTGCTGGGCACCACCACAATGCTTCCATAACTGGACATTTTGAGTGGAGGCATCATCTTGAGAATGAACATGGCAAAAATAATTATTGGAAGATGAATGTATGCATTTGAGAGGAATGAGGGATTTGTCTTTCCAAACCAGCTGTGGGGCTGCTGGTAGATAAAACCAGCACTGAGAGAGAAAAGAAACAATGGGAAGGATTCCACTGATTGATGGATGGAAAAAAGATATTTGCCTTTACAAACAAACTCTAGGTTTGCTGATAAATGAAACTGGGTATTGAAACATGAAAGAAACAATGGGGAGAAACCATAAATTCCGTAAGAATTTAAAATGTAAAGGGAAGGTTATAGATTAGAGGGGAATCTGAGTATCAGGCATTTTGGGCAGTCTGTGCCTCTCAAGTACCTCAGCCAGTGGGGAAAGAGAGAGGGAAATGGGTCTGGGAAATTGGGATAAAAAGGAGGCTGTGTCCTCCAAAAATGGGAGAGACCCCAGGGGAATGCCCTGTGGCCTCTCCTTTTATTTGAATAAAGTTACAGGGCTCCTCTCTCTCCTTCATGGACATAAACCTCTTGTGTTTGTGGATCAATTTTTCTGATGCATTTAACAGATTATTTATTAGAATCCCAGAATGGTTTGGGCTGGGAGAGACATTAAACCTCATCCCATCCCACCCATCCCTGTCAGGGCCCCTGCCCTGTGCCAGGGGCTCCCAGCCCCAGTGTCCAGCCTGGCCTTGGGCACTGCCAGGGATCCAGGGGCAGCCCCAGCTGCTCTGGGCACCCTGTGCCAGGGCTGCCCACCCTGCCAGGGAACAATTCCTGCCCAGGATCCCCCCAGCCCTGCCCTGGGGCACTGCCAGCCCCTCCCTAATTGGGATCCTGCACGTTTCCATTTCAGTGCTGGGACTTAAACTCCAGGTTGCCAGGTGTCAGCCGAACCCAGGAAGGAAAATGCCCATTTCTCCTTGTTTATTTACTGCTTGAGATGTTTTTCTTACACCTAAATGGTTTTGTCCCTAGAAATTTCATAAGGGATTCATCCAGGGCTCAAGTTCCTGCACAGCTTAACTACTTTTATTGCCAGTACCAGCCAACTGAGAACAGTAAAAAGATTGAAATTTTTTATTTTTGTGTGTGTAATTGGCTTGGACCAATTTTAAAGCTAAATATTGGAAATCCTCAACACTACTGCACAGTCTCAGCTCTATTTTGTAGAAAACTGCCCAGTACCTTTCCATTCTTTGGGTGATGCACCAATGTTAGCACATATTAAAAAGTTCCATGCAGTACATGAGGATTTCTAATCTCTCACATCTTCAACTTGCTCACAGTCAATGCCCATACTGTTTGTTTCAATATTAATTACACATATTTCAGGCAGGATTAAGCAGCACATTAAATACATAAATAAATAAATAAATAAATAAACTGAGAGAACCAGAAGGAAGAGGTTTCTTAAGCTCTTCTAGCTGCTTAGAAGTAAATCATAAAATGTCAAGCTAGAAAAATTGGCTCAAATAAGTATGATTTCCCCTGAATTAGTTCCCTAAATTTTATCCTTGCAGAACACTTTCAATCCAATCTTAAATGCTTGCTTACCTTAATATTAAACAGCTGTGCTACAACACGTGCACAATATGGGATGCATGAGCTGTTCCCCAAGTGAAAGGGTTTGTCTCTCTTTGTTTAAATAAGGAAAATATCGAATTTGTTTGGCATCAGACAGAACAGCAAAGCCATTAGGATTATTTTTAGGTATTTCTCTTCCATTTAGCTGAGGGCTTCCACTGGTGTTATCTTCTGTTATATTCATTATACACTGCAAAACTTGGTATCTTAAACCTTGCAGCTATTTAATTTCATATATTCGAGTTTTAACAATAATATAGTTATGTCTGTTAGCAATTACACTGTCATAATTATATCATCATATTTTCAAGTGTTCAAGACTTTAAGAATTTTAAACAAGCTGTCATTTTAGATTCCACAGGGCTTTCATTCTTTTCCCATGACCTATGAGAAATCCTGTTAATACTTAGTCGTACACTATATATGGAAATAAAGAGAGTATATAATTTAGATAATGTATACTTAATTCTGGATCCAATGCCCAGAATGTACAAAAGGAAGTGTTTTAAAGAAAAATATTTAAAACCTAAAGTTGTGTAAAATTGAAATGCTAAGCCTGAAAATAACTCTTTATGAACCATTTGTTTCAGCATGGCAATGAATAAATTATATATTTAGAATAAAAAATATATTAATGTATGTTTTTTTGTTTAGATCGCTACAATATCCACGACACAAACAAGACACAAATTCCACAAATCTTGTATTTAGCTAGAATTTTGTCTACACACCTCAAGTTTAAAGGTTCCCTTTACTCCCCTCCCAGACAAATGCCAACATCTTAGAATCCCCTCCCACACCTGAGTTTAACCGTGCTCTTGTTCCCAAACCTGCAAGATTTTCCACCCAGGTAGATCACTCAGGCCATGCAGAATGCTGTCAGGGAGCCCTTGATTGTGGCCTTAGCAGATAAGACAAGATTCTATCAGCACTGAGAGATGTTCTTTCCTCTCAGGAAATGGCCACTGAGGATGAAAGCTGCTACCTGCATATCAAGGAGAGAAATTTGCATTTGAAGCCCTCTCTCCATTCCCCAGGATCCCCATCAGTGAGGAGCAATTTCGGCAGCGTGAGCAGCCCAGTAGAAACACAGGATTGTAGGGATGTTCCCTTCCCAGCAGGAGCAGGGGTGTACAGGGATGTTCATCTGAACAGGAACAGGGGTGTGCAGGGATGTTCATCTGAACAGGAACAGGGGTGTGCAGGGATGTTCATCCCTCCTGCAGGAACAGGGGTGTGCAGGGATGTTCATCCCTCCAAACAGGAACAGGGGTGTGCAGGGATGTTCATCCCAGCAGGAGCAGGGGTGTGCAGGGATGTTCATCCCAGCAGGAGCAGGGGTGTGCAGGGATGTTCATCCAAAAAGGAATAGGGGTGTGCAGGTATGTTCATCCCAGCAGGAACAGGGGTGTGCAGGTATGTTCATCCCTCCAAACAGGAACAGGGGTGTGCAGGGATGTGCCCTTGCAAGGATTGTGGTTGCCCTGCTGTGGAAGGTGAGAGGACCATTTTGTCAGGCAAATCTATCTAGGCAGAAATTTATCTGATAGGAAATGCCTGTAAAAACACCTGACTTCTCTGTGTGCCTTTAAATCCAAACAGAAGTATTCTTTTGTGTCTCTCTTATACACAAAATTAAGCAGGAACTAACTACAAAGGGCATCTTTCATCAGTAGCATTAAAAATAAGGAGTAATATTAAAAATTACTACAGGAATAATATTAAAATCCATTCCAGTGCATGTACAGAGAGTGAAGGATGGGCATCCTCTTTAGCTGTGCCAGGGCAGGCTCATGGGGCACCTGAGCAGGAATTTGCCCATGGCAAGGGTGGGCAGCCTTGGCAGGGGCTGCCCAGGCAGGGGTGCAGTGCCCATCCCTGGGCTGTGCCAGGAAGGGCTGGAGGTGGCACCCAGAGCTCTGGGCTGGGCACAGGGTGGGCACAGCTGGGGCTGGGTGGTCTCAGAACTGTTGTCCAACCTCAAAGATTCTGGGATTCTATAAATAGATTTGTAGTGCAAGTCAAATGCACATTTAACTTAGCCTGAGTTATAATTCATCTACCCTTAAATGGAACAGCAGTTCAGAAAAATAATGTGCATCTCCTTTTAGGTTAACGATGTCCTAGGGAAAAAATAACATGGCAGAGTCATAAAACAAAACAAGGGGGAGGAAAACTTGTATTACAAAACAGAGTGTTTTCAATCCATCTTGACTGATGGTTCCAAAGAAGGGATTGAAAGCATAGGTATTAAATTTCAACACATAACAATGGTCCAGCTTCTCTTCCACAGGGCATATTCAGACTTGCAAATAAACACAAATAGTCATTAAAAGTTTGTATTTAACATACTGCACTTAGTAACTTAGAATCGAGAAAAATCCCTGAATACAAAAAGCAATTAAATGTAAAGAAAATACAAGATTGCTGTAGCCTTTTGGTCTTCAATAATATATGATTTTTTTGGTATGATTTTGTGAGGCAGTATCCCCTTTGTGACTCTCAGAATTATTAATATGACATGCTGGTTTTGAAAGCACTTGGTAAATGTGCCAACATGCAAATTAAATACACTACAGGCAATGGCAATAACATTGATTCTCCTTTCCTGACAATAAATTTTATCTTAAAAATTAGTACATTCCCATGAACACATATTAATGTAAATAATCCATGGAGGAATACAGGGGGTGAGCTTTGCCAACAAACAATCACAAGGTGTTTATATAATCTCAGCAGAGGTCAAGGGGTTTTTCAGGACTTTAGTAATTTTAAACCAGTCTCTGGAAAAATACATCAAACAAGTAGGTCCCTTTAAACAAAATATTTTACCTTCTAACCATAAAAAGCATGAAAATATTAAATCTTTGATTAGAGAGCAATTTTTTTTTTTTTTTTTAAGTACTGAAAGTAATCCCTGTAGCTGCTCTTTAACTGCACTAAAAGCATCACTGATAATGCTTTTGGAAACATAGAAAGAACGTGACAGACATTTGGGATAAAAAGTTACTCCAGTGTTTATTTTTAGTTCCACGAACTTATATGTTGATAACTATTCTTTTATAAAATATCTTTTCTATCAACTCTAAGGAAGAATCAGTCTACTCCATCTACAATTTAAAGTGCAGCTCCAAACTTTCTGTATTCATTTTCTGAATTGCTACAATTTTATGACGGAAATATACTGAAGCTCTTAAAAAAAAAAAAAAAAAAAAGAAAAAAAAGATAAAATTGAAAACATGATTTTCTATTTTCGGTACGCCTGAATAATCTCCCAATGGAAGAGTTGAATAAATAAAGAGAAAAATAATATAGCCTTGCCACTGTTCCCACTGAAGCAGCCTATTCAGTGATCAAACATAACTTCGTTACATGCTGCAGAAACTTAACTTGTAAGTAATGAAGAATCCATATTTTGCAGTTACCAACATTTAAGGAACATCTGCCTCCTAAATACATTGATATAAGGGGAAAAAATAATCTTCTTTGATACTCCAATAAAATCAGATGGTGTGTGGCAGTGAGGTAGAAATATCCACTCCATGGAGGCACCCAAGGAACCCAACCAGAGGCTGAGGAAGACTAAAAGATAAAGCTGTAGGTTTAAAATAAAGAAAAAAAAAGGGAAAAAAAAAAGAAAAAAAAAAGAAGAAAAAAACAAAAAGTTTATTCCTTAAAACTATGAGGATTAAAAAGATCGGTTTAAAAACACAAGCACATTTTGGCACAGGCATGTTAAAAACTTGACTTTCAGTAGCACCACATTAACAGCAGCATTGTAATCCCACTAATAAAACCAATCCATCCATAGGTGTAGGAAAAAAAGGAGACATTTGAGTCAGAAATTGCTCCTGCTTTTCCCAGCGTTTACACAGATTTCTTCCTGGAAAAATGCTCAAGACACAAATCTGAATGCCATATTCCAGAAAATAGGAATATTGTGACTATCTCTGAATGTAACAGATCCAGTGACTGTTTCACTTCTTTTTATTCTTGTCCAGTTCTCAAAAAGTGGTTTTTCAACCTTTCAATAGCAAAAGCTGAATTTTTTAAAACATGAAATTAAATATTTCATTTTTTACTAGAACTATTACAAGACGACTAATTAAGACTAAAAAATACCAAAAAATATCAAAATATGTTTGAACTCTTCTACATTCTTTACCTTGAAGAGAAAGAACAGAAAAATTATCTATGTGAATTTAAATTGAAAATGAAATGTTTCATCTCCTGAATACACATGGAAGCACAAAGAATAGAACTGAAAATAAGACCACTGATGAAAATTTCACTGAAAATTTGGATACAAATATATGTTCCTCCAATATACCTATGACTTTAGTACATTGTATTATTGTAATTTTTAACTTGAAAATTATTGACAAATCTGTTTATTTAATCCAAATTTTAACTCAATCTGTGACAGTAGGGAATGTAAAGAGAAATACCAATTTCTTATCAATATCTTGCTTTCTTTTCCTAGCTCCTCACTGAAATCCCCACACGTCTCAGGCCCAGGAGTGCTGTGAAAAAACCACTGTGGTGGGATCCCATTCCTGGTCAAGCCACTGGAGATCTGTAGACAATTCATCACTGCATTAATCAAAAACTCTCTGTATTTATGCCTATTCTTCTTCTGCTTTTCACGACTCCTTTCTTATAAAGCCACTTAAAATTCAGGGAATCCACTTAAATTTCCCTTTTCCTTCAGAACATGATTTAGGAAGAACACTACATTTGGTATTCCTGAATTTTCAATGTGTAATGCAAAGAAATTAAAAATTCCACTGAAAAGACTCCAAAAATGCATGTACGCATATTTTCATTTTGCATATCAATCCATAACGTCATTCTAACCATAATTTGAATTTCTTTTCCTGCTTCTTTTTCAAGCTGTAGAAATAAAACAGAAGCTTTGCTTTTCAAGCACAACCGAGCCAATTAAGAGATCCAAATTACTGGATAATTGATCGCATTTTGACCTTTGAGAACTAATTTAGGGAGTAAAATGGCAGATCATTAACAGCTCAAGAAAATAAATTCTGCCTGAAAGTCATATTAATCCTTCATGCAAAATAAGTATTTAAATGTCCATGCAGTTTACTTAACACTTTTGTACACTTTTCATCTTTTGTACATTAATAAAAAAATATAAAATCTATTACTTTTAATTTTTACACATTTTAATTGTAAATTTATTCTCTGTGGTGTTCAGGGATATCTACCATTAACAAAGAAAATTTAATGGATTTACAGGATGGGTTGGGTTGGGTTGGGTTGGGCTGGGTTGGGTTGGGTTGGGAGGGACCCCAAAGCTCACCCATCCCACCCATCCCTGTCAGGGCCCCTGCCCTGTGCCAGGGGCTCCCAGCCCCAGTGTCCAGCCTGGCCTTGGGCACTGCCAGGGATCCAGGGGCAGCCCCAGCTGCTCTGGGCACCCTGTGCCAGGGCTGCCCACCCTGCCAGGGAACAATTCCTGCCCAGGATCCCCCCAGCCCTGCCCTGGGGCACTGCCAGCCCCTCCCTGGCTCCTGCCCCTCCAGCCCTTGCCCATTGTCTCTCTCCAGCTTTCCTGCAGCTCCTCCAGGCCCTGCCAGGCCACCCTGAGCTGCCCCCAGAGCTTCTCCTGCCCAGGTGAGCACTGCCAGCTGTGCCAGCCTCTCCTGCCAGCAGAGCTGCTCCAGCCCTGGGCTCATCCTGGTGATGTTTTCACTGAAGTAATTTCTGCCCCAGCCCTGTGGGAGCCACACGTGCCACATTCCTGGTGAGCCCCATTTCCACCCTGGCTGCTGTGTGCACAACCTCTGTGACCCCAGTGCTCACACTCAGAGCTCCTCTGGTCACTTTGCAGCACTTGTTGCCTTTTTCCTAACTTGGAAATGAAACTCAAGATAATTTTAGTGAGGTAATGTAGAAGGGGATCTTTATTTGATTTATTATCTTTGATCCAGGAGCAGTTATGGAAAGATGGCCACAGAAGCTCACCCCCCACAGGAATGAGTAAATATTTATAGATTTTAGGAAATTAGCAGAATTGATAAAAGTAGCAATTAGGAGGGAATGGGGCTGGAGAGGAGTTGGGAGCACCAGCCCTGTGAGGAATGGCTGAGGGAGCTGGGGGTGTTTAACCTGGAGAAAAGGAGACTCAGGGGTCACCTCATCACCCTCTACAGCTCCTGAGAGGAGGCTGTGCTCAGGTGGGGTTGGACTCTTTCTCCAGGCAGCACTGACAGAACCAGAGGACACAGTCTTAAGCTGTACCAAGGGAAAATCGGGTTGGATATCAGGAAAAAGCTTTTCACAGCAAGAGTGATCAAGTACTGGAATGTTCTGCCTGGGGAGGTGGTGCAGTCCCCATCCCTGGATGTGTTTAAAAGCAGCCTGGCTGGGGCACTGGGTGCCAGGGGCTGGTTGAGGTGTTGAGTTGGTCTCAGTGATCCTGGAGGACTCTCCCAACCCTGTGATTCTGTGATTCTGTGAGGTGATTCAATTCCCCCCCAGGCCAAGCCCCTTCTCTGTAGTCCCCCCTCTCATCACTGGCTGTACTTTGTCCATGAAATGATCTCCAAGGGTTGTTCTCAGCCTTGGCTCCCAGGAAGAACCAGGACAGCACAGGAGCCCTGCACCTCCCTGGAGCTCTGGAATTGTTTTGTCTTTCTGCCTAGGGAAAGGCCATGGAAAAATACTGGGAAAACTAGCTACTGCTGCAGAGCTACAAATAAATGTGTGAAGAACACAGTGGACATATAAAAGGAAAAAAGGCAAAACCTAAAGGGCATCACACTCACTTTGGAATTCACTCTGTTCCTTCTGTGACCCCCTGGGTTCCTTCCCACAGCACCCAGTGCCACTGCAGGGCAGCTACAGAAAACCAAACTCTTGACTTCCCCTTTGGATTTTCCTGGTTTGTCTGAGGGGTCCTTCATGGCAGCAGGATTTCTCTTCAGCTGTGAGGAAAAACATTGTTTTTTCTCTCCTGTACACTGGGCTCAGAAGGGTACAAGAGCAGCAGAAACTAATCGCCGTGGTTGTACATGCAGAGTACAGTGAGGTCCCTCGTTTTTTTTATCTTGAAGGTAGCTTAATAGTTTGAGAACAGAGTCTTATTAATGTAAATGAAGCTCTAATAGCATATTGCATGAAATTCTTTTTATTAAGCATTTCTTTGGAAAACAGCCTACAAACTGGATTAATCCACTGCACTGTATTTCCTGTAAGCACCTAACCAAAGTGACTTTTAAAACAGATTGCTGAGTAAACTTTAAAGTAGCCAATAAAGATACTTCTGCTGTAAAAAAAAAAAAAAAAAAAAAAAAAAAAAAAAAAAAAAGTGTTTCATATGTAGTTAATTTCACACTTATTTGCACTGGAAAATTAAATTTTTACTTATCAACATGCCACAGAAATACTGGGGGAAACTCTGCTCTGATGTTCTACACAGCACTTTTTGCTTTAGGCAAACTATAATACAATTAATTGACAATTAGGAAGCTGACATTATAATCCTGGTAATATTGTCTAATTCTCCAGTGGCACTGTCCACACGGCCAGTCCATTTCATCAAGAAGAACAAAAAGATTTGTTTGCAATGCCTAAGAATGCACCTAAATTCCTGGATTATTTTCTAAAATAGTGTTAAGGAACACTAATCATTCATGTGCTTTTGGAAGTGATGCCTTGGGCCTGTCACTCCTGGGCACTACACTTTTTCTTGAACTATAAGGAGAAAGAAAATGGGATTGAGCATCTGTGACTGACACTAACACCTTACACTGGCTCTTTGTCTACTTAAAATGAGAAGAAAAAGTGAAAATATTTTCTGAGAAAAGCCAAAGAAAAATTAATTGTCTGTCATTTAAAACAAAATGGTGTGGACTATTTCTAGACACAGTTTAAGGAGGCTACCTTCATCAGACTGAAAATCTGCTTTATTTTCAGATAGATTTCAAATCCAGAGGCATTCATAATTTATTTTTAGATTTCAAATGTGTTTCAAGTTGTAAATATTACTGAGAGTTGTTTTTCTGTTTCTTGTCCTGAGGCTTTTCTCATATAACAAGTGTAATGCCCAATACATTATAAATTAACTCCCCCTGACAGAACTTGAGGTTTATCAGGTAGATCAATTAAGACTTAAGCACAGCAGACAAGGATGCAATTTGATTACTTTTCAACAGTCCATCAATCATTTCTTATGCATTTTTCTTCTTAAATATTGAGTCAAGCAACAACAATAAATCCTGTTACAAGTTTGCTTCAGTGGCTTAAAGAAGGCATCCATTTGAGCCCCTAAAATACTACAAATTCCTGGGAAAGTATCAGAAACTCCAGAATAGTTCTGTCTGATGGTTTGTGTGGGTAACCCCTTTGCTTTATCTGGTTCTTCTTTTCAGGGTTAGGATTAAAATCACGAGAAGCAGAATTCATGTTTGGACTTCAGTGTTTATTGTTTCTGATCTCAGTTACAGCCTCACTGACCGTGAGAGCTTCTACATGCTAAATTAACAAGGCAGAAATGGAGTGCAGAGAGAAACTTCAAGGTCTTTTTAAACCTAAACTACCCAATCATGAGATGCTAACAAATGTATTTTAACTTCTAACCCAATAACCAGTCACCCATGTCCCTCACAGCAGATCTTTCAAACCAATCACACAAAATCACCCAAATGTAAGGAGGAGGAGAAGGAGAAGGAGAAGGAGAAGGAGAAGGAGAAGGAGAAGGAGAAGGAGAAGGAGAAGGAGAAGGAGAAGGAGAAGGAGAAAGGAAGCAGAAGAAAAGAAGCAGAAGAAGAAGCAGAAAAAGCAGAAGAAGAGGAAGGAGAGGATGAAGAGGAAGGAGAAGGAAGAAGAAAGAGGAGGGAGGAAGAAGAAGACTGCACCCTAACCCTCCATCTTGTTCCATATATATTATTTTACCCAGTCACCTTAAACTCTAAATCTCTCCCCCTGTGACATAACACCCTTCTGTTCAACTCCACCCTCACAGGCTCAGTGCTCTCACTCAGTTCTGGGAGCCTTTCCCAGGCTTTTCCAGTGTGTCTTCGTGGATCACTCTCTGCCAGCACAGAGATACTGAAATTCCCTGTGTCCAGGGTTCCAACAATGGTTGATCACAAGAGGATGATCACAAGATCTTTCTGTTCAGGGCCAGGGGTTCTCCTCCATGATCTCTGTGCACCCTTTCCAACCCAGCATATTCCACCTCCCATGATTTTTCCCAAAGCTGAGAGTAACACCAAGTACATAAATCATTTTGTGATCTGTTTCCATCGCAGCCCGGCCACCACAGCTGCCCTTTCAGGCCCATTTAATCAGGAACAAGCCAATCTCCCTGGGAAAGGGAAAATTCCATTCTCCTTGCTGCCCTCCCTGATCCCTTGTCCTGTGAGATGTTTCTGCAATGCCGTGGTGGGCAGTCCTGGACAGACACTTGCAGCTCCAGGTTCCAAGAGGAAATGGTGAGATTCTATTTTTTGTTTTCTCAGCAATGATCCCTTTTTCACATTTGCAACAGGCCCTCCCTGAGTGCCCCTGTGGGATGCAGAGACTGCCTTCTTGGAAAAGACCTGCATTCACTTAATCCTAAAACTTGTAAGAAAATGTGTCTTTGTTTCTGACAATTTACCAGCCTAAGTCTGCTCTTCCTTAAAGTTTTAGGAAAACAAGTTAAAGACAGACTTTTCCCCCTATATTCTCTACTTTAAATGAGTAAATATTAAAAAGTAAAAGTCAAAAGATTTGTCAAAAGTTCCACAGCAGTTTATAAACAGTGTGCAGTACTCCCTGTAAACAGGCAGCATAAATATTGGCTGACTCACACTCCCCACTGCTTATCTGCAAGTAAAAAGCTTATCTTGTATGTAAGTAAACATTCTCTTACTGTCTTTCATTGATGCCAAATGATAAAATAGAAACCCAGCCTGGAGGAGCCCTCTCAGTTTTAAAAGGCTTAGAAGATCTGAGTAATCCAGATGCAAGGTGCTCAAGGCAAAGGGGTGCAACAAACCAGCTTGTTCCCTCCCTGAGTAACACTTAGAAAAGTGTTATAATGGATGGCTTGAGGGCTATACTCTCTATATTTCCAGTGGCTTTATTGCTCCCAGGCAGTAAACACTGAAGAATTATGAAAGGTTATCAATTATGAGTAACCAGGCACATTGAAACCACTTTTCAATTCTGCAATGGTACTTGCATTATTTAAATAATTCCATTTTGCTTTTGTTTCCAGAGTCGCTAGTTGGAGTAGATCTTTTGCTAAACATATTTTGCTTGATTTTTATTATTTTACATTGAAACAATTCAGAAATTTCTATTAAAGAAGAACCATTAATTCAAGTATAACTAAATCAAGACTGGCTGGTGATTTCAAGTTTAGGCAAAAGTGCAGCAAGTGAGGCCTAATAGTTTATGACCACAAACAGTGGGAGATCTGTAGGTGGAAGACAGTTTAAATATAAATAATTACTAATATTTACAATGCAAATCAACAGTGTTATGATTGTCATATTTGCAATTATCCTTACAGAGTTGGCTGTCATGAATGCAAACACCCATGTCTTACAAGACTTAATTTCTCTTTTCAAAGTGTCAGATGCTACTATTCTTTTGATATATTTATTTTTCTTTGAGATCTCATGCTTTTTATTTTTTAACTGGGAAAAATTATTCTCATTCATAATTTCATTAGAACACCATGGAGCCAGGGATTTATCTATCTGTGCCTCAATCTAATGTTTTTAATGTTTTGTTCAGCATGATTAGCCCTTATTTAATTTGTATAAGGTTGGGATTTTTGCATTTTCCTTAATCTTACTTGTTTTTACTCTTTCCCTTTCTATCTCTTGGTAGGGATAAATCATCAATAAATCATCAATACTGGATAAATCACCAATACTACACAAATAAAACAGTCTTGTTGATGGTAAACATTGAATACATTCTCTCATATTCTTCACACACAACTGCTCCCACCTTGCTTCTCTCTTGGAAGGTATCATATACCAACCTGGTTCTAAAAGCAAAGCCTTTCTGACACGGGCAAAATACTCTTTCCCCATGACAGCCTCTCCTGACTGCCACTGCCACATCTGCCAACAAATCCCCTCACTCCAAATGCTCTCTAGGAGAACTCCAGGATATTGCTGTCATCCATATTTTTCTAACCACCAGTTCAGCTGGAAATTCATCAGTGCATCAGAAGAGAATGGCTCACACTACCTTTCTTTCAATTAAAGAAAAATCCTATTATCTGTCTGGTTTTTCTCTCTCCTCAGTAGATATGGGCAAAGAAGGGAAGTGAGAGCAGGAGGGAGGTGGGTAAGAAAACCACAAAGGTTATGAATAAGGAATATTTGTGGCCCTCTTTTCTTCCTCTCCTCTTCTACTATTCTAAGTTGACTTGGGGAAAGAAAAGAGACAAGAGACAAGAGTAACCATAATGCAAGAATGTTGAAGTAACATGTATTATTTTAAGACACCTGTCTGCAGCAGGTGATGCTTTAAGGGGTTTAGGGGAAGAAAGCTCAAAAATAGCATTAAGAAAATTGCTTAGAAATTCTGTGGGTTTTTTTGTTTGTTTGTGGGGTTTTTTTGTTTGTTTGTTTGTTTGTTTGTTTGTTGTTGTTTTTTTCTTTACAGAAGGGAATCCCACAGAACCCCAGGCTGGGCGAGGCTGGAGGGGCCAGGGCTGCCCCGGTGCCCCCTCCCTGCTCCAGCAGGGCCATCCCAGAGCACAGGGCACAGCAGTGTGTGCCTGTGGCTCTGCCATGGCCCAGCCAGGAGACTCCAGAGCCTCTGGGCACACTCTGCTCAGGGCTGGGCACTGCCCAGGGCAGCAGCTGTGCCTCCTGGGCACGGGCAGCTCCTGGGCTCAGCCCTGCCCATGGCTCTGAGCTGAGCTTTTTCCTCTTCAGAGCTGTTTTTCCAGCTCCCCAGTGCCCTGGCCATCAGTGCTCTCACAGTGCTTCTTTCCTCCTTTCAGTTGTTAAATGTGTAATTCTTGACTGAAAACCTGTAGCTAATTAACTAAAGGCTAATAAGAGCACAATAGGAATAGGGTGCCGAATAACTTTGTTCAAACATGCTCGTATGGTCCAACAGACATTTTGAACACACTTTCTCTCCACAAGTTAAACCTCTACTCTCTGTCTCCCTGTCTGTGTGTACACAGACTGCTGAGACAGACAGGAAAATTGAACAAAATACCAGTTCAGCTCTAACATGAACGACAAAGTCAAATAACAATATCCTAAAGATCTTTCGCTGTATTAGGCAGTCTGAGATTTCATAAAGGATCCAAAGACCACAGAATTCTGCTGCTTTTTCTCTGCAAGACCATCATCCTTTTAATTTTTTTTTTTCTTCTATACGCGTTTCACATTTCATGAATTATGTGCATTATTACAATATCTGCAGGTCCTGCCTGTGATCAGCCCTTCATGCTACCAGACCTTGAACTTCACAGTTCTGAACTTCCATGTCCCTGGGTGCTTTAAAAAAAAAAAAAAATCATCTTGTCTCCTTTAGATTAAAATCAGTTATTGGCTAATTCACAGCAATAAAAGGAAATTGTAGCAAACTAGAAGCCCTGTAATTTTACTGATTCTTAATCTCAGCTGAACTACTTTTTTTAATTTATTTCATTTACTCTATGAAAACAGTAGCCAATTCCAGAGTGGCCAAATAGGCACATCCTTGGGCAGACCTGTGGCAGCAATTTAATGAAGGGTCTAAAATCATACCCAACTCTGGTGCAGTGTCCATTAAGAGCAGAGGATAACTTTGTTAGAACCTCAGTCCAACAATGCTTATGAGATCACAGTAAGCACTTTAAGGAGCTTAGCCATTGTTCACAGAGTAGACCAGGCCAGCAGGGATTTCAACATGTAATTCAAGTGTGGTTAGATATTGCATCTGAGGTTCAGATATCCCTCTAATGACTTCCATTTATTTGCACTAAGAAATATCCTGCTGTGGCTCAAAAAACCATCTTGCTCACAATTATATCTGAAAGTCAAGAAAGTTTCTCATCATTTCAAACCCTGAAGTGTGTGCTGTGTATAAACAGTATTAAAAGTAGCAAAGACAAAATGGGAATTAGGAATACAGTATCAGAGAATTCAAATTCAGGAAAGCAATATCTATGAGAAAGTAGAAATCTTTGGATCCTTTATTCTAACAAATACAGCTCTCATAAGAACACTACAGAAATTATGTGCTTTAAAATAGTTGGGATCTCTAATCACCTATGCTGACCAGGGCACAAATCCCCTACCATTTTTTTTTAATTGCATTTTTAAGTAATTAAGTCTTATCACTTTATTTGGTAACTGTACAACAGCAGCTAAAACTCCTGATTAAGGATCAAGAACAAGGGTGAAAAGATATCAATTGCACATCACTGTACTCCTTTATTGCCTTTGGTGATAAAAATTTACTCTGTATATGTTCACGTGCACATAAGAAATATCAAGCTTTGCTTCTAGCCAGTACTTCTTTTAGTGTATTTTATCCTGTTTTTTCTAAAACTTAAACAGAAAGCACCAAAAACAACTCCTCAACAGCCAGGAGGTGGGATCTAAAAGGCTTATATTGACAACTTTCTGCCCTAACAGGAAATACTTCAATGCAGCTTCTTCACAGAATTTAGAAATACAGTCTATAGAGTAAGAGTGAAAACATTCTCTGTTACCTTTTATTTACCAGCTAACCATTCCCAGCTTGTCTTCTGGAGCCAGCTGCCCTAAATTATAACAAAGTACCAGCCTTTCTACACTTCTATAACTGTGCTTTAAAGTCAGCTACGAGCAAAGTCTCATATTTCTTGGGGGATAAAGGTACTTGTTTAGGCATTATGGAGAGTAATACCAAGTTTTTGGATCCAGGGGATATGGGGGATAAAGCCGGATCTGCTCCAGTCTGTCAAAGTTGAGATGTTCCAAATATAATATGAGCTTTAGTGTAAAAAGGCATCCACAGCACTGCCAGGATGCCTCCACGAGTAGACTTTACAGGAGTTTAGGATTCCAACTTTTACAGCCTAAATTCAATGAAGTACCACTTTGCAGGAATAAATCCTTTCATTGACAGGCAATGGTTGTGTATCCTTAAAATTCAAAAGGGGATGCTACGCTGTGCTATAAAACCTTTCACAGGATTCTGAAGAGTTTTGAAGACTCTGTCTTGTAATATATGGAATAATAAACTTCATGAGTTACCTAAGATGTATCCCCAGCCTAGGACCAAGGGCTTTCCAGACTGAAAAAAAAATGACAGGATGCTATGATACAAAGTCCTAAGCACAACAAAGCTGATTAGGTTCTAATTGACCATTATCTCTCTCACAGACAGAAATATATAGATTTTATATGCCAGAATTTACATTTAGTCAAGATAAATGAAATTGTTAATGCTTTTAATTTACAATAAGGGAAAAAAAAAACAACCCAGCAAAGATTATTTCAGATCTTTTATTGCCAAGTGTTTGGATCTCAGTTGCTCTCAACAATTCAAAGAACACTCCTAGCTTGAACTGTTTTTATGTTTAATTACAGTAAGATGAATGCAACTCATTCTGTGTTCCTTATTAATGTCTACAAAGCACTAAGTGTGGCATTATCCCTTGATATCTACTGGAATGCTGAAGACAATGCAAAAATTTAATTTACTGCTTCCTAAGTTTCCCATTAAAAGCACATATTGCACATTGATTGCTTCGTAACATTTAAATAACCACAGCTAGAGCTACTCTTTTCTAAATATAAAATTCTCAGACTACATTCAAATTCTGCTTAGAGCATCCCAAGTGCTCCAGTTCCTGGAGTTCAGGAGTGAGTGCTCACCAGCTGAGGCCCCATGTGCACACCACGCCTTGAACGAGGGGATTTAGGTGGAGCTGCCGCGAAAACCAAGTGCACACTCAGTGGGGAAAAAAAAGCAAACTATTCTCTAAAGCAGTTTGAGGTGTTATCCTTCCCTTGGAGGTGTGTCCTGTGAAATGATTAAAATATTGTGTTTTATAAAGCATTCACAGAGAGATAGACACAATGATTTATCACTGCTCTTGACCTCAATCCATTTGGATGAGAGATCAGACATTAACAGACAGGAAGGGGACTGGATTTACAGTTTTATGAAGTTTAACTAGGTGATCATGCTCATGCCCTTTCCAGACCTGGAACACCACCCCAATTTCTGCACAGTCATTACCCAAAAAGCAAGATAAAGACTTTTCTGTTTAACCCGTATTCTGAGACTAGAGCCTGGCAATAGAAAAATTTCTGTAAATAATATTCTCATTTAGCATTTTTACTGTAGAAAGAACATTACAGCTTCTGTAGAACTACATAATCTATGGTCAGGGCTTCAGAACTCTCAGGCTTTCCTGAAAAACACGTTTTATGCTGGTCCTTTATACTGAGGCAGACTCTAAAACAGAAAATTTATTTGTGCAAATGATTCCCCACTGAAACTACAAGAATTCTGTATCTATAGATATAAAATTTTGCTACCAAACTCAATTGTTCTAATAAAAACACTAAAAACTGTTAAAAAAATATACTCCTCTACAAAAATAAAGCTATCCTACAGAAAGCTAAGAACTGCCCCACATAAAGTCTCCTACCTGCCCTTTCAGGCAACAGAATTCACAAATATATTTAGACTCTGTCAAAAAAATACAAAGAGAATACTACTGTAATTAGAGGTTTTGAAATGACACAAGTTCCAATGCCTAAGGAGATTGTCATATTTTGAGACAGGACAAATGTCTTTCCAGTAGAAAGGTAATAGCTCAGATTTATAGAAAACAAAATAAATAGCTACTAAATTAACTGTAGTGACATTTTCAATTAAACCACAATACTAATGAAGGATATGAGGAGAAAAAAAATACAAAATAACCAGTCCTATTTTGTGCAGAGTGGGAAATGAAATAAACTAGAGTTAAAATGAAAGATGAGTTTTACTTGAATTAATAAAAGGAAAAATGCCTCTCAACAAAGAAATTGTGCCTTCATAAACTCCTACATATCAGCACACTTAAATTTTATTTGATCCCTAAATCTACGTACTTCCAGAAATGTTTTCTGCAGTTTGGTTATATTGCAAAGTAAGATTATATTGCTATTGAGTTCATTTTCTCAGTATATAATGCCAAACCGAGTTGCAGTGTATGACAGATTGATGTCTCTGTGCTCGGGAGAAGCAGGAAATAGGAGGCATTTCAATCTGCAACACGTGGCAGGACCTCAGCAATGGGTTCAGAAACTCGGTGTGTTACCCTGTAGAGCAGGGTTTGATTTCTCCTAAGCCTTGCCTGACCACCACACTCGTCTCTCCAGCAGCATGGCCTAAAAGGCAAAGCAAAGTCAAGGGGATTCCTCCTGAAAAGCAAACACCTGCTGTGCAAGCCCAGCTGCAGCTCAGGGGTGAATTAAAACAAAACTGGGACACAGTTACTGTGAAGACACCTGTGACAACGTCAGTTGATAGGTTGTCACTGTGAAAAAGGTGAATTTGCAATGGATTACTACAAATTTCAGTGCTTTTAGCCATGATTACGGCACAAACATTGGGAGTTACAAAGAAATAAGATTTTTAACAGCCAGCTAGTGCATTGCTATTATTTCCTGTGCTGCACACGTAAAAAATCAATGGCATTGCTGGTGTTTGGTGATGTCCATCATACAAATTGGCAGCCTCTGTTCAGCTCCTAAAGAATAGCTATTGGCATCACAGAAAGCATTATCGTGACTAGCACTGTCACAGCCTTGCTGGCAACCTCAGCAGAAACCTGAATGCTGCAAAGGAAACTGTGCTCGAAGTGTTCTGTGCCCCTGCAGCCTGGGCAGTGCCAGCACCTCTGGGGGAGCAGAGCCTTCCCAGAACCACATCCAGCCTGAGCCTGCCCTGCCCAGCTCCAAGCCATGAGTCAGAGCTAGCATAAAATACAATTCCCTTGCTGTTCACAGAGGGTCTTACTCCCCAGTGACTTCCCTGGGGGCTGTCCTGGCCCAGAGGTGCCCCTTGGAAATTGCTGCAGCCCCTGCTAAGCTCTCCTTCCCTGCCTCCCATCAGCAGTCTCATGGGGAAAGCCACGACTAAAATGAAGCACAGATCTGGCAGGGAAATCACCTCAACATAAATGTTAAATCAAGGATAAATGGCACAAGAGAGACTTCACCGTATGGACAACAGTGCCCTGCAAAAAAATGAAAGACCACGGCTTTCTTCTTCTCCAGGGTTCTCTCAGACATTAAAATAGAATAAATGTACCTATAGGTTCTGAATATTTACATTTAAAAAGAAAATAACCTTGAAACATTAAGTCCTGCAGAGTAGTTAATCCCTGGCATTATGTGTCCAGCAGCACCTGAAGTGTCCTCTGTTTGTCACCACAGTCCTGTGAGGAGAGCACTCACAAAACACTTTCAATGGTTCACTGCCAACACCAGCAAAGGCCAGTCTGCTCTGGTTTGTGCAGCAAAATCACAGCTACACTGAGGTTATATCTGACTTAAGGAAATTTGACAGTTTTTCAATAAATATACATAGCAGCATCAGGTCAAGTGTCATTCTTCAAGCTGGTGTGCTGCACCTGTGCATCTGCAATTCTGAACTGCAGATTCTGACTCCATTTCCACTCTGCTCTGTTTCCATGCACTGTCATCAAAGTACCAAAACAGGATATATATATATATATATATATATATATATATAAAAATCCTACTATAAAATATTTCTTATCATGTTCATGCAGTTCTCTTGTTTCTTCGTGCCTTGCTTTTCTTCTAATTTCTCCTGTGGTGTTGGGTTTGGTTTTTTTTTTTCCCCTCCTCCTTTTAACATTTTGAAATAAATTAAAAGAAAATAACAATCCCAAAAAGCTCACGCCAGTTGGCAGAGAAATTAAAAATCACAGATTCAAAAGTACTTTCCTAGTTCATGAAAACATCTCTAATGAGACAGATGAAAATATGAATTGCTCCTAATGAGCTCAAAATTGCACATATTTCCCTTAGTTTAATTTTGTAAGCCTTCACAGATATTTTGTGTTATGCTTTATTATAAAACAAGAAGTGGCCACAAGGCTGTGATAACCAATTTGTGAGATTAAAGTACTCAACTTGAATGGTTTCATTAACTTCCAAGCCATGAGTCAGAGTTAGCATAAAATACAATTCCTTTGCTATTCATAGAGGGTCTTACTCTCCAGTGACTTCCAACATTTTGGAGTCATTAGCACCTGAGAAGAATAACACAGTTATTCCTGACTTGTCAGTGCTGTACTCACTGGCACAGCCATGGAAGGATAATTTCCAGCCAAGCTGTGACAGATAATGTCCTGACAAGGGTTGGTGTTGGAACGCAGAACATTCCTCTGACCGCCCTGGGTGATCAGAGACCCTGGCAGGGAGTCAAAAACACTTGTGTGTTTGACATGAGCCCATGGAAAAAATTACCAACCTTGTATGGAGAATTACAAGACACTAGAGTGTGAGTAGAGTGAGAGTTCATTTGTCACAGGGTGAAAATGTAGAATTTTAGGGGTTTTATAATTTTGGGTGTGTCCCTGCCCTTCTTGGTCTTCTAGCCTCCATCTTCTGCTGTGATGGTGGCACTTTTTGATTGGTTTAGAATAGAGGTACACTGTCTAACATAGCTGATATTCATTATTTACTGTAAATAAAGAGTATGTAGATTTTAGTATAAAAGATGAACACTGCCCAGAGGGTGCCAGTCTGCTCCAACTCCACCTGCAAGACAGATCTGTGCAGGCCAGAGCCACAATGTTCTAGATAAATAATAAGCAATGCTTGGACATGAGAACAGAGAGATCTTGAGCTATTCTTCTGCACCTGGCTGGGAAAAACAGAGACTTTGGGCAATTCTGGGGTCACAGCAACAGCACAAAACCCCAGAGGTTGGGTCTGCTCTGGGAGGCTCAGCTGTGGCACAGCAGCACCTGCACAGCCCCTGTGGCAATCCACCCTCCCTCTAACATTCCAGACAGGTTTGCAAGGGCAAGAAGCAAAGCCAGAGCTAAAAGCTTGAGCCAGCTTTCCTGAAGAGAGATTGGGATGGCCAGGAATGCATGAGAATTGTAGAATTTTATACAAATCTATAGAAAATTATTGAGTGCATCAGAAATGGGTGCCATTACTCTGCAGGCAGAAAATGCAAATATGAGATTTGCAGAAGTTCCATGTAGATTCCTATTTTCAGACGTGACTGACTCATGTAATGAGGGTAGGAGAGAGGAGGAAAGGACTATAACCAAAAAACAGGGGAGGAGATAACAAAGCTAAGACCCTGTGCAGACAATGGCTGGTCATGAGCCCCTGCTACATGCTCAGATCTGGAGTTCTGGGGTTTCTGTATGAATATTAACACAAGCCAGTGAACTTTTTATGAGCTTTTGCTTCAGAAGTGGATGAAATATGACCCATCTACTTCTCCAAACTACAGAAGAGTTCTGGTGTGCTGAAGAAAATAAAGCATATGTGCAACTTCCAGGCAGACTATGCTTTCTCTCCTGTGGGAAACAGAAGTTTTGTCTTTAGTAAAACTGAGCTTATCTTTGAGTAAAGCATTTTAGTGTTTAAATCTATTCAGTCTTCACACTTTCATTTGCTGTTAAATCACAGATTTTAAAGGATGACTGCTCCACCACATACCTCAACCTTAGCACTTTGGTGAAGTGAAGAACCTCATTTTCTCAGCAATTCTACATAGACAGTTTGAGGTGCTGACTCTACTGCACCAAAGGAGAGTCACAAAGTGCTGCTCACAGAGGAGTGTCTGTATAGCAGGAGCACAGGGCAGCACGGAATCATACTCAGCACAGCAACAGAACAGAAGGAAATATCACTGCTGAATGTCAGAACATACTCCTGGTTGGCCTGCAAGCACCTAGAGAGGAGAATAATGCAGAGGAAGAACAAACATTTGCAATAAACATCCTAAAACTTGGAAGAGTAATTCTGTGCATTTGTGAAGCCTTTGAAAAGGACATTTCAGGCAGGTTGGAGCACGCTGATCAGTGGGAGGTGTCCCTGCCCATTCCAACCCAGAGCATTCCATGATTCCACAGCTCTCTCTCAGCACTGCTGTTTGCTCCTGCTCTCTCCATTCCAGGAACTGAAATAAGGCTTTCTAGAACCTTGACATCTCCAAGGACAATTTAATTACAAGACCTGGAAGGTCTTTCTCTGTAAACCCCACCATGGCTATGCAGCCCAGGCACAGTTGGTTTCTGGTGTCTCCTCTTCCCTACATTTGTAAGACAAATCCACCTGTGACACCAGGGTTTGTGACTAAACTTCCCTTGGGGCAGCTGTTAACTAACATAATCTTGGCATCCAGTTCAAATGAACTCAGCTAAACCATATCTAAACAATTTGGGGGCAGCTCAGAAGCTGAGTCCTCTGTCCTTTCATTTTTCACACCAGGTTTGTTCACTACATTAATAATATTCCTATGAAAATACCACCACTGTACTTACAGTTTTACTTAGCATTAACAAAGAGTATGCTGTTGACATTCAACATGTGAAAATGTATTTATAAATAATTAACTGATAATCCAATTGCTTTTTGCTGTAGAAATGGACTCACTAGGGTGGTCCGTTTCTACTCCCAGTTTTTATGGGGAGTTTGGTATTTCTATGAGCATATCCCTAACATGCCACTTTAAAAATCTTTTTATGCTCTTCAGAATGCCAAAAAAAAAAAAAAAAAAAAAAAAAAAAGCAAAGCACACATAGAAAATCTCAGTTGAAAACTGTGGCCTTGGCAAACATTTGTGGATTTTCACAGATCTCCATGGAGTCTTGACTGAACATCAGTCAAACAGATACTATGTGTTATCTCCAAGCACATCGCCTCATATCCTGCATGTTCACAGTCAGAAAATCCCTCATACTCTGCTTCTGCAAGCTTGATGGTAATTTGAAATCTACTTATTTCTTTGGGGGGTTTAAAATATACTTCATAAAGTCAAATTGTGGATATCTAATAAAAGGTAAAATAAAAACAAACAAAAAAGCGCCACCCCAAAATATGATGTCTGCCAAGTGATTTATTTCTATCTCCTTCAGCAAGAGGATAAGGTGAATAATGGAAGAAAAAAGAAAAAAAAAAATCACAATTTCTATGGTCCCTTCTATTAATAAAATATTCATTTAGGAAAAAAAATGTATAAAATTAAATGGGCTCCAAGCTTTCACAATTTAATTAAAATGGCTTTTAAATGAATCTCCTTACAGTGAAAGCAGCAGCCCAGGACAAAATGCATATGGTTTCTTTTTTAAGACCAGTTACACTTCTTAATTGGTTTCAGAAAATACCCAACTATTGAATCCTATAGAATGAGTGTGTGGCCTTTAAAAACCCTTGTAAATGAGAACTGCTGGCAGAACAATTAGCATTTAAAAGCTAGAATGACCTTAAATCTGTGCATCATTGTGATTCGTTTGGACTTTAATATCAAGTACAGAACCAAAAAATACCTTGGCTGCCAAGAGGAAGAGCTCCCAGCAGCAGGAGAAGGACACTGGGTGAAGCATGTGCAGTGAAACATAAAGGACAAACTGGATCAGCTTTGATTTGTGTTGACTTAGCAGCCAACCTGAAGGGCCTGCTTGGGCACTGAGCATGCAAAAGGGAACAAATCTTCTGCTCCTGATCCTACACGGGAGAGCCATCCTGAAGAGTTTATCCCTGAAATGAATTTCAGGTTGCAAAGGGTAATAAACTGGGCATCAGTTTTGTTTCCAAGGAATCGCTGGAAAACCGATTGCCTAACTCTACTGTGAATCTGATATCCTCTAAAAAACAAAATAGATGGAACACTTCACTTTATATATACATATATATATACCCCAGATATAAATACATGTGTTATGATTATATATATAAGAGGTGTCATTTAACTTTAAATATAATTTGCCTATATTGCTTGCAATTATACTAATTCATGTAATATTCTGCCATTCTGAAAATGAGATGACTTCTTATACCTCTAGAAATGACAGCACTGTCTTGGGGTTGGGAGCAGTGGTGTGTTACAGCTGCTGATCATACCAAACCCAAAGATCCTTAAAGCTGAACATTTATATTGGCTGAGTTTGCAATTAAAGCAGAATGATGACTGCAAGTGTTCCCTATCTGAAGGTGGATTTTTTTTTAAAGCTTAAATCACTGCATTAAATCTTTTGCTCCAGCTCTCATTCTCATATTCCAAACTACACAAAAATAAACATTCATAAAGGTTAAATTTATTTCTATATAGAAATGCCATATTTTTACTAGATTTCATTAAATATAACTGAGTTAAATCCTTAATAATAATAATAATACTTACACGGAATATAGATGTTATTCTAAATATCATAAATTATTTACAGGAATAATTTGATTCCATTTCCTCAAAGACAACACTACTTAACCAAGTAGTCAATCCATCAGTAATTACTGATATTAATAAAATTTCCAAAGCAGTTTCTAGAAAACCCACTAAAGGCCAAAAATTTCACTGTCACTGTGACCCACAGAGGGAACACAGCAACACACACAACAGGTGTCAGGCAGAGATGAAGAAAAGAACTCTCTCCTTTATTGTTGACCTTGTATATATAAGTTTCTGGACAGTGACCAGAGATTGGACAGAGCAGTTCCCACCTCTTCATCTTCACTGGTCACTTGAGAAGTCCATCAGGTGAGATCTTTTACAAAGGAATGCAAACATGATTCTTGTTTATCTTACAATTCATGAGGACTGATTCCATTGTACCAAAACAAATCAGAAGGCTGATTTTCAGGGACAACATTTCACAGTACCCTGGCCACCACAGAAATAACAAGATCACAGAATGGGTTGGGTTGGGAGGGACCCCAAAGCTCACTCATCCCACCCATCCCTGTCAGGGCCCCTGCCCTGTGCCAGGGGCTCCCAGCCCCAGTGTCCAGCCTGGCCTTGGGCACTGCCAGGGATCCAGGGGCAGCCCCAGCTGCTCTGGGCACCCTGTGCCAGGGCTGCCCACCCTGCCAGGGAACAATTCCTGCCCAGGATCCCCCCCAGCCCTGCCCTGGGGCACTGCCAGCCCCTCCCTGGCTCCTGCCCCTCCAGCCCTTGCCCATTGTCTCTCTCCAGCTTTCCTGCAGCTCCTCCAGGCCCTGCCAGGCCACCCTGAGCTGCCCCCAGAGCTTCTCCTGCCCAGGTGAGCACTGCCAGCTGTGCCAGCCTCTCCTGCCAGCAGAGCTGCTCCAGCCCTGGGCTCATCCTGAGCCTCCCCTGGGCTCTGCCAGCAGCTCCAGCTCCCTGCTGGGCTGGCCCAGGCTGGGGCAGTGTCCGGGGGGCTCTGCTGGGCACAGGGGCAGGATCCCCTGCCTTGCTGCCCCGGGCTCGGCCCAGGGCAGGAGGTGTCAGGGGTGTGTGCTCTGCCAGCTCCCACCCTCCAGCACCCCCAGGATGCTGCAGTCCCTGGTAGGAGCTGAGGGCAGTGAGATGTGATCAGCTCCTCCTGAGCCACAGCCCTGCCCGCATCTGAGAGTGTTTTACCCAGACTCCCCGGAGCAGTTTAGCTAAACTAATGGCAAGTGCATTATCTTGTCAGTTTTGCACCTTCTGTGTGGATTAAGTTTATGATGTGCAGATTGCTCGAGAGGAGACTATTTACATCAGATGTTAAGTCCCATTAAATAATTTGCGCACTCATGCCAGGTGTTCCACAGAGATGGCAATTTTCTTAATATAGCTTACGCAAATAGTTACAAATTTTGACAACAGTAGAACACAAGTAACAGTTTGTCATTCAGGAAATGGCAGTTCCGTGTAAATAGAGATTACCAAAATATGTGTGCGATTACACGGCTTTAGGATATTAAAATATTTAAAAATTGTTGGATCACCAAGGGTTAAGCAACATACGGGTTTTATGGATATTAGGAAAAAATTTCTTCACCAAAAAGATGGTCAAGCATTGGCACAACTGGCCAGGGCAGTGGTGGAGTCACCATCCCTGGAGGGAGCATAAAAGATGTGCAGATGTGACACCTGGGGGACGTGGTTTATGACAGGCTTGGCAATGCTGGGGTGACAGTCGAACTCCACCTTAAAAGTCTCTTCTAGCCTGAATAATTCCATGATTCTGTGATTCTAAGTTCATACCTAAGTTTTGCCACTCTCCAATATTAGAAAGAGTGCCCTGGCACAATCCCAGTGTAGATAATCACATCCTACCTGCCTCCATCTCTCCTGTCATTTGAACTTAGTCAGTTATTTTGAGTTTCCTATTAGGACTGTCCTGTAGATTTTGCAATTATCTTCCTGTGTCAGAACACAGAGCACTGATTCCTACATAAAGAGGGCGAGTTCAACTCACTGAAGTCAAAGAGTACCATGGCAATGTCATGTTTAATTCATGTGTAGCGTAGGTTGTTTTATAAAATTATAATCATTATTTTCTGCCTCAATTTTGTCTTACATATAATTATAACAGCATTAAAAATTAAGAAATATTCCTGCTCTGTTTATCATCTGAAGAGACTAGAAATAAAGGTGAAGAGGAGGGCAGAGCTAGCAGCTCGTCATACTGTGAACATAATCAAGACTTCTAAACAGAACAGAAAGTTTAACAGCCAGACGGTTCCCCAAGCCAGTAGGTGTTAAAATAATTCTGAAAGAGCCCTGGAAGCCAAGCAGATTGAAACTGGGAGTGTGGTCTGCAAGAATTCCACGAGCAGACGGGGAGGAAAACACACCAAATGGGAAATGCAGGGGAGAGGGGGTGGCATGCACTGTGGTGCTGGGAGCGCTGGGACACGGTGCCAGCAGTGAGGAGGCACTGGCTGCACCCACCCATGGAGCATTCAGCCAACCACAGGGACATCTGCAACCTGCAAACAAAGCTCTGCACAAGGCACTCACCTGGGAGGAGAGGGGAGGAAACACTGCCAAGAGATGGATGGTGTTGAGCCATACAACTGCGTGCACCAGAATAATGGGGGTGTGTGTGTGTATACACACATATATATATATATCTCAGAGTTTGATTTGGTCAGGATGACCCCAAGATGTATAAAAGTCGCTGTCTCCCAACCCAGCTGTTGAAGAATGAGTCAGAAGTCTTTGGCTGATGCTCTCAAGGTTGCTTTATTATTTCTTATTTAAGATATTTTCTGAGGTCTGTACAGCAGGGCAGCCCAAGGCACACACTATGCCCCAGGGGCAGGCACTGATTTTTATACTACAAATTCTGTGTTATTTATTTACAGTTACGATCCAATGCCTATCACCTGTGTTAGACAGTTACATTCTACTCCAATCCCCAAGTGCCAACATCCCCAAGAAGATGGGGGTTAGGAAGAAGAAGGAAGGAGGACAGGACAACGCCCAAATCCCTCCATCTTACCCCCTAAGCCCCCATGGTAAAAATCCCCCAAAATTCCCTTTTCATTCTACAACTACTACTATCATGCTATCTAAAATTTTGTGACCTTTAGTTCTTCATTCAAAAGTGCTAATTTGTTCCACAGGTCAAACTCAAAGCCCCAGGAGTCCCTGGCTGCCTGCCAGGGTCTCTGACCCCCCTGCCAGGGCTTTGGAGCCCCTTGGCTGGAGCTGGGATCATCCAGTACTGTCAGAGACACATCCTGGGTTCCAACATATATAAAATTAAATGGCAACAAACTACTAGGGGCAATGAAACCATCCAGAGGACGCTCAAACTACAAAGGACACCGACAGCTGCACTTGTTCTGAAATCAGAAAAGCAAACAAGATGCCCATAAGGAAACTCCTCTCACTTCCAGGAGTTCCCGAAACCTCTTCTCACAAACTGGTGGGACTTCCTGAAGAGTGGCTGGTCAAGCACGGGCAGAAAGGACTGACTAATATTGGTCCTTCTGTAGTTAGGACAAGAGTGATTTTTCTTTTCCTGCTTTCCAAAGGTTCTCTCACCTTCACAGGAATTATCAGCCCCTGTGGGAGGCAGGGCACGAGTCCCAGCTGGTTCCCTGTTGGAGCTGGATGGCAGTGCTGCTGACCTAACTTCTGAAGGGTTTGCATGCTGGGCAGCTGCATGGAAAAATGCTGAACAGTGGTGCTTGATTACATATTTATTTCTCTTAACCTTGCCCAACTGCATTCAGAATAAAGAATGCCTGAGGAAACTGTGCACATGGAATTTTCAAGAGACAGAACAATACAATTAAGTGTGAAATAGCTTTGGACTACTCTTTTTACAAAATATAGTTCTATTCTATTAAATACTTTGAACTAGAATGCCCAAAATTAAGGTTTTTATTCTGAACCATAAATGTTCTGATTTCAGTGGAAAGGAAAATTCTCATTTTTAATGTTACATTCACTAAGCTTTCAAAATCTAATCCACATTATGCTCTGTGTGTGCTAACATGAGCAGTGTTGTAATCAATTCCATTTAGCACACCAAATTGATAGCAATTTCATTACTTTTTAATATTGAAAAGGTGCTGGGATGAAATTTTCTTAATAAAGGCCTTTCAGTGAGACCTGCTTTTATTAGCAGTTCATATACTACATGGGGACTGTTAAGATTGGCTCTTCAAAATCCTAATCCAAATTCTCCTCTAGTCATATGTGAATAGCACCATCAACAATAATTTTATTATTTCAGGTTTCCAGCAGCAAGACTGAACCAAATTATATAT
Source organism: Sitta carolinensis (assembly GCA_032173965.1). Taxonomy (NCBI): domain Eukaryota; kingdom Metazoa; phylum Chordata; class Aves; order Passeriformes; family Sittidae; genus Sitta; species Sitta carolinensis. The sequence goes on from CM063292.1 coordinate 7,896,987, forward strand.
TGGAAAATGATAGTGAAAAATAAATAATGGTGGAAAATAAGAGGATGCACTCAATCGTGGTACAGATTCGTTTCATACTGATTTTTTGTTGTTTGTTTAATAATGCCTTGGTCACTCCTTCAGCCCAGAATTTCCACAAGTCTCCATCCCAAAAAATTCTCAATGTCTTTTTGTGCATTCACAGAACTTAACCTGATTATGAATAATGTTGCAAGTTTTGGCACATTTATCACACCGTGGGGGAGAAGGGAAGGAACTTTAAAGGTTCTTAAGCACTGCTTTAGCATCTTTTTAATATAGCATCAAACTCATATAACACAAAATTAATAACATTTAAATTCCTGTTTTTAAAATATTTAATATTTTTACTTTCCTTTAAAGCATACCAGTGAAAAAGGGAGACGCAGTGTGTAGTTACATCTTTTGCTTGAAAAAAGAAATTTGTTTCCATCAAAAAATTGCAAGATGTTCGGGATGTTTCTTCTGCTCTTGAACAGAATTGATACCTCATTCATTGTAACCTTCATTCTGACATTAAAATGTCAGAACTGTGTCTCAACCAGCCAAGTACAAACAGCTGTCTATTAAATAATATGAATCCTTAACTTAGAGCACTAAAAATCTAATAACTTATCTCAATATCAAAATAATCTCGTAACAAAAGCCAGAGTGAACTGCTTCCTAGATCTGTCACTGCAGAACAAACACAAGAAGTTCCACTTGCTTTTTCCACAGCAGTCTCAGGTTAGCTGAAGTTTGAAAATGAGCCCATGGAATTTCATTTACTACGCAGGTTCTTTGGATAAAAAGAGATTCCACAGAAGAGGGGGCTGAAAAAATGAATGCAGCTAGGCAGCTGACTTCCTAAAACCACCTTTACAGCCTCAGGTCTCAAGGTGCTCATCCAAGTGAGCCATGGGAGCTTTAATCCGTGCTGTGGTTTGTGCAGAAGGTGATTCTGAAGGCCAAACTCTGAAAATGAGACCTTAACTTCATGGCATTAGTGTACCTGTTTGGAATCCCTAGAAGATTCAAGAGTTAAATATTTCAGCCTGTAAATATGCCCCGACCACAGTAACTTTAAACAGCTGACCTCTTCCTTCAAATTCACAATTTAGGCTTTTCAAAGCAGAGTGAATGAAATTTGGAAACATTTTGTAAGGACAGAGGTAGCAGCACCTACTGCTGAGACACCTGTGTCAGCTCTTCATCAAAAAATGTAAGATCTCCTTTTCCTTTATCCTATTTTCTTTTACATGTACAGCTTTGACATCTCAGATAACATTTTAAATTTCACCAGAAAATTCATACACAGCCAATATAATATTACAGTGATGATTCAGAACAGTGAATTTAATTCAAGGTATCTGTTTGGGTTTTTATAAAGAAAATTTTATTATGTGTATGCACTGAAAGCATGTTTTCTTGCTCTCCTTTTGGACTCATTTAGCTAAAAATTCCTTCCTTGCTTAATTTCATTCCACAAGAAAAGCATCTGTTCCTCTCCCAATTCTCTTTGTAGAGAATTATCACCAATATCAAGACCATACATAAACTATTGAAACAATGACACTTTATTAGGGAAAAAAGGATAAGAGGTATGTTGAACAACTGTGGATGCTTCAGAAAAAAAAAAAAACATAGAAAAATATAGCTGTGACTATAAGGTAAATTATGTGTTAACATGATAATAAATTTTTATTCTTACTCCCTTAGTTGTCCTTTGAGAAATCTTGGAAGCTACTTCATTAAGAATTCCTTTCACAATATACATTTTTACTACACAAAGTCACATTGAAGTGAAAAATCCATGCACCATTGAGTTTAATATGACTTTATATAATAAGAGTGATGTACATTTATAGTATATTTCAATGAACCACACTCTGAGGCAGGAAAACTGGGCTTAAACACACAGCATTTGTATGGTGAAAGGGCTGACAGCCAAACACCAAAAGTATCCATGAAGGCCAGACTTCCTGAAGTATAGACCTGCAATACTGTGTCAAATTTTGGAAAGGGGATTATTTTCCCTCTCTCTCTTCCCCTGTGCCACCACTGTTTCATTACCCATCCCTCCTTCCTCCCTGCCATTCCTGCTGGACCATCCAGAAGCAGCAGGGATTCCCCTGTGGCACACAGAGCTGAGCTCAGCCTCAGCTCCACATTCACTGTCCTTAAAAACAGGGCAAAAGCAAAATTCCGTTTTTCTGGCCCAAGTTTCAGATAAGGTTTTACAAATGGGTGATGGCATCACTTCCAGCACTTGCACTCACAAGGAAAGCATCAATTCTCCATCCTCCATTAGGAGGAAACCTGTGAGCTAAACTCTTCCCCCAACATTAGGTGTGTGTCCATGTGCATCGTTGCACAGTGCAGAATGTACATATTTCTGTAAGAAAAAAAAAAAAATACCAGCATTGGAAGTGTGATGTGTTTATGAATCTGCCAGTTATTTGGTCTTTGCTACATTTTCTCAGATGACTAATTACCACTAAAGCACCTCCCAGGGAGTTTAGCTGGCTGTTGTAAATTAAACTGTAAGACCTTATTATATTAATTGAAGTAGAAATGAAAAAAAAAAAAAAAGTTTAAGTTGTTTTTGTTGAAATAAACTACACTGCTTTAGAAATTTGTGTAATTTATTATAATTTTCTTAACTGTTTGTTTCTCACCTCCTATTTTTCTGCTCTTCCCTCTCTTCCACAGCGTTCTTCTCCATTCTGATGTCTGATCTGTGCTGATAAAAACTTCTAAAGGCTCAAAAGAATGGGATACTTTGGCAGCTAAAGAGCCTGCCCACCCTCCCAGGGAGCAATCCCTTCCCAAAATCCCATCCATCCCTGCCCTGGCAGTGGGAGCCCTTCCCTGGGTCCTGGCAGTGCAGCTCCCAGGGCACCAGCCTGGGCTGCTGCTGGAATGGGATGGGTGAGGAAGAGCCCCAGAGCCCCTGCCCTGGGAGCACTTGGTGTTTGGGCTCTCTGCTGGTGGGAAAGTCCATCCAAAGAAAGAAACTCTCCCCTGCCAGAGGCAGAAGTTTCAAATCTCTCCTCTGGAAACCCAAGTCTGATAAATTTTTCATAAACGGCCTGAACACAACAACGTTTACAGCTGATGTGATTCTGCATCATTTCCTCAAATCAAGAAATTGCACATTTCCACAGTGAAATGTGAAACACTAACCTGGCAGTCTCTCCCATAACCAGCAATACCAAATGCACCCAAGTAACTGCCCTCATTTAAAACCTTTCAAAAAGATTTCTATCCAGGAGTGAATTTTTATTCTTTGGGTTTTTGGTTTTGTTTTTTTTTTCATTTTTCTTCCTTTTTTTCCTTTTTTTTTTCTATCTACCATATCTTATGAAATTATTATACATAAATCTCCCAAATTCAGACATTATAACATCCACATCACCAGGTGAAGTCAATGAAAGTCACACAAACTCTTGGACCCTGTGTTTGAACTAAAGCCAGAACTAAATCCAGTCCTCAAGAGAAAAAAAAAAAAAAAAGAATGTTTTTTACAAGATGGATCTTCATTTAATCACAATAGAATGATTTCCCTTCTTTTTCCTGCTATGTAAATTTCTCCAAAGCCCATGACATGTTCCCCAAGAGCAGACAGGCATAACTATCAACATATTTTCTATCTATGGTCCTCATCAGAAGTCCTAAAAAATGATAAAGATACTCCCAGGAAAGGCAGACATTTCTGCCACTGCCCATTCAAAATACTCTCATAACCCTCATATTACTACTTCATTTTAAATGAGGTGATGATTCATTATTACATCTTATTTATTTTATTGCTTAATTACAGACTCCTTTTTACATCTCGTGAGAGCACACACAGAAAACAAGCAATTGCATTAGCCACTTCAATATTGACAAAATTAACTGGATTACAGTCAGCAAACTGCAATCTTTGGTTGTGAAATAACTGTAAATTTTCATGGAGAGCATCAGCATTGAACACTTCTATTTCTAAACACAGATTCATACTTATATCCTAATATGTATTGCAAAGCTGGAGGTGTGTAATGAACTTTAGGTGTTTTTTAAGAAAGAATTAAAACAAACCAATCCCCAACCACACCCACAAGACAAACATCCTCTCCTGGTTTTCAGGGATTTTCATACAGACATCTGAGAGACAGCCAGAGGCCCAAGTCTTGAAAATGCAGAGTAAACTTTTCCATGGATGTCTTAATTAGCAGAAGGTTACACTGGGACATTTAAGTAGAAACCCACATTAATAATATGACTAGAGGGGAAATCGTTTAGCTCTGGGTTGCAATGGTGATGAACAGAGGCTGCCATGAACTTGAAAATATTGTCTGAAATTACAATGCTGTATCAAAGGTCAATGCCAGCTTTGCTCGTTTAGGAGAAAGCTAATTATATTTACATCATAAACCACTCAAGCTATAAAGCAATTACAAATGGGGTTAGAACAGAACTGATAAATTGATCAATAAGTGATCAATTTTATAGGGTTAGCTGATTTAGAAGCTGAACACAGCTGAAGGAAAACTGCTTGTAGAACTTGCTCTAACCCCTGTGCTGAATTAGGAGCATTTTCCCAGAAATCAAAGCAAAAGCTACGAGCTGAGGCTACCAAACCAACACTGTTCAAGGTGAGGAAAAGCAGCTTGCCATTGCTCCCAAATTTGCAACCACTCTGTATCCACGGTGTCACTTGATAATAGTGACTCTAACCTCCACAACTGCAGAGGACAGCGAGGCCAGCTGAGCTGTTGGAGGTACCAGGAAACTCTGCCCAGCAAGGGGAAGCTTGCACAAAATTTCTGTATTTCAACAGCTGTTCTGAAATTTGCCTCAATTAGTGATCCTGAATTCTTGTAAAGGCACAAAGAATTTATTCTGGGTGAATGAGATAATGTCAAACCTGAAACAAAGCTTTATGACAAAAAAAGAAAGGGAAAGGGGAGGGTAGGAAAGGGAAGGGAAAGGGGAAAAGGAAAAGGAAAAAAAAAAAAGAAAAAGAAACCAAAAGTGACCCTCAACCCCTCCCCAAAGCACACAAGCACCACCACATTGCATAGTAAATATTCCCCAAAAGACCCAAACACACATCAGAAACATATGAACTCTTTGCCTCATGCACAAAGTGAGTTCCTAGTTACCACCCTGAGGGTTTTAGACCTTCGGACAATATTGCATTGACTACTCTCAGAATCAAAAGTCTGTGCTGTCCAACAGAGAAAAGACTGAGCTGACAGAGAAATCTGTCATGAAAGACAGCCCTGTAGCCACTAATGTTTTTTTCCATTATTTCCAATTTTCACTTGGTCTTTCCTTTTCATCACCTGTCTCTCAATAGGTAATTCTGACACTGTTAATATTATAGTGAACAACATGTTGACCACGGGGACAAAGAAAAAATACATATTCAGGATGCAACAAACCTGCATGAAAGAGCTGATAGCAAAGTTCTTTGAATGTTATTTTAGTGCTTACAGGGCATTATGCTGTTTAAGTAGCAGAGGTTTTCTGCAAATTGGAGCATTAATATTTTTCAAGATAACAATACAACCAGAAAGGAAGCGGATTTTCTCTAAACGTGATATCTATATTCATAAAGCAACATAGGAAAATAAGGTTTCTGTTATTCTTACTGACTTATGACTTGAAAGTTGCATGTCCTACATATTGCATTGTTTTCAGCTAAAACTACTCAGACACCATGAGGGGAAAAAAAAAAGAAGACAGATTTTAATGTTATTTAGGATGAAAAATATCAAATTAAATCCTAACCATGCTCTGAAATGAAAGAATCAACTTTGTTCTTGGAACACATCTTTTTACTCCTTCCTTTGTATTACCCTGGTACGAGGAACAGATGAGCACTCTAAAACAAAGTTAGGTCTAGTGGCAATAAGGAGCAGAAATGGGATATCATGGCAAATGAACTGGATTATCTCCATGACTGGAGATACAGAGTGGGAATGAAAGCCATAAGTACAAAAGTCAAGAGGATTTAGCTAACTGAGAAATATCCTAGGCTGCAGCCAAGGTCTCATCAATCAGAGATGGCTGTGGAGAAGAGGGAGATGGATGCATTACCCCTGCAAAACACCCTCATTGCTGCAAACCCTGGCTGTGCAAGGCAAACACAAAGCTAGGAAGCTAAAAGCAAGTTACAGAAGTATTGGGATCAAAGGAGACTCAAGGTGACCTTAGCAGTCCCTACAACTCCTCGAAGGGTGGCTGCAGTCAGCTGGGGTTGGTCTTTGTCTCCAGGCAGCAATGGACAGAACCAGAGGACAGAGTCTCAAGCTCTGTCAAGGGAGATACAGGCTGGATATTGGGAAAAAATTTTCAGAGAGAAAGTGATAAAATACTGGAATGATTTGCCTGAGGAGGTGGTGGAGTCCTCATCCCTGGATGTGTTATAAAAACAGCCTGGCTGTGGCACTGGGTGCCAGGGTCTGGTTGAGGTGTTAGAGCATGGGGTGGACTCCATGATCTTGAAGGTCTCTTCCAACCTAAAAATTCTGTGATTCTGTGATCAATCCTATGGAACAGTGTGCTGCCAAAACACCACTTCAAACAGAATGGGGCAAACAGCACCTGCCCTTGGTGTGCCCCTGCCTCAGCAGGGATGGGGAATGGGCATGGCCCATGGAGGGTGTGTGCACATCCTGGCACTGCCCTGCACACACAGGAACAGGAGAATTCACAGGTGTCATGTCTTTGGTAACTCCTTTGGCTGTTGCTGTTGTGGCCAGGAGAGCCAATAAAGCAGGGGAGCAGGCAGAGCTCAGCCTCCAGAGCTGTTTCCTGGCAGAGGCTCACATCTCTCCTTGTGTCCCTCCCCTTGGGCCAGCCCCAGCGCAGAGACCCTCCCTGAGCAGGAGCCAGGAGAGGCTGCTGGTCCCCAGGGCTCCCTGGGTGCCTCTGCAGAGGATGCTGTAAAACTCTGGGTGTTACCAGCACAGCCTTGACTGGTTACGGGAGAGAGAAGAAGAAAGGGATGGAGCAAATTAAAGGACTGAAAAACTGTTCTCCTTAAAGAGCAAGGCAAAGTAGGGTTCATGGATTCAAGTTGGGAGTTAACAGTTTTCTACCGTCAGAGCTGGCAGCATCTGGAGCACCTTTTAGAACAGTTTCAGATGACAAACTGTAAGGACAAAATAACTTTTTTATATGCCTCTTGATAAATTTAAGACAGGAATATTTCATTGCTGGGCATGATTGGTGGCTCTAGACCTAATGATCATTTCAGATGGAAGGCTGAGAGAATTGGGATTGTTCAGCCTGGAGAGGAGAAGCTCTGGGGCAGCTCAGGGTGGCCTGGCAGGGCCTGGAGGAGCTGCAGGAAAGCCGGAGAGAGACAATGGGCAAGGGCTGGAGGGGCAGGAGCCAGGGAGGGGCTCCATGGGGGCAAAGAAAAATACATATTCAGGATGCACCAAACCTGCATGAAAGAACTGGTTGCAATGTTTTTTGAATGCTATTTCAGTGTTTACAAGGCATTATGCTGTTTAAGGAGCTGAGGTTTTCTGCAAATTGGAGCATTAATATTTTTCAAGATAACAATTCAACCAGAAAGAAAGTGAATTTTCTCTAAATGTGACATCTATATTCATATATTATATGGTAGTAACATAAGAAAATAAGGCCAGAGGGCAGGGCTGGGGGGGATCCTGGGCAGGAATTGTTCCCTGGCAGGGCACAGGGTGCCCAGAGCAGCTGGGGCTGCCCCTGGATCCCTGGCAGTGCCCAAGGCCAGGCTGGACACTGGGGCTGGGAGCCCCTGGCACAGGTCAGGGGCCCTGCCAGGGATGGGTGGGATGGGTGAGCTTTGGGGTCCCTCCCAACCCAACCCATTCTGTGAGTCAGTGATTGCTTCAAATCCAATAATCCCACCTTTCAAATCCAGTTCTTTCTATAGAGAACTTCAACGTGTTCTTCATTCCCTTAACAACATATATTCAGGAAGTACACTAGAAAATTATTATGTCAAAACTTTTACTGAAATTTGTATTCTAACATCAAAGAGGAACGTAGTAGCAAACATATAATCATTATATTTTCTGCAGAAGGTGGGTCAAAATTATCTGCAGCCCAGAGTTAGCTAATTATAAGACAATTTATGTCTGAAGCATCTTTCATGCCTAGCTACACATCATAGATTTATTAGCAGCTGATATGTACTTTACACAATTAAAAAGAGATAAACAGGTCCTACCTTTATACTTAGAACTATTAAGATGTTGTTACAACAGCTGCTGCAAATTAATCTACTGTAATCCTACACTCTGCCATTAGTTACACAACAAAATCAGAGCTTCTTGAAAACCAAAAATAAAGATGTGTGAAATTGTTCTAATTACATACTTAACTTATAAAAAATGAGAGTATCCCATTTGTCACAATCCAAAACTCATAGAAAATTAAAAGGTAAATTACTTTGAACCAGTTTACTTTTCACTACAAGTAATCCATTTAGTGAGACCTTACCCTAAATTAAGATATGCTGCCTTAACATTCCTATGGCCAGGGAATTTATTTTCTCTCTTCACCTTATATATCAAGAATTTATCCTCAAGTGAAAAACAAATCATAAACTCCAGAAAAGTAGTAGATTACATGAAAAAAAAAAATCACAGTAAAACACTCAAGCACTATTTCATTTAATACTTACATTTCAAGGGTGTTTTAATGTGCATTTTCATTGCCACCCTCTTTATGAAATCTGACTGGGAAGACAGAAGTGTGAAAGGAATCAGGGAGGATTTAGGAATACTGAAAAACAAGAAAAATTATAAAGAAGAAGAAAAGCTGTTTGGAACATTTCAAAATTACCTGTCACCAGTGACATTCTGCTGTGAAATGATGGCATCTTAATATCTTCATCTAAGGGACCTTGATTTGAAATATTTATAAAACACAGGAAATGGGACTCCTGGTAACAATGAGAACTGTCAAGAACTGAAAATAGTGAGTATTGCCATGCAATTTTTCCCCATCAAGCTTAAATCCTTTCTTTCAGAGCTGGTGAAGGAGTCTCACTCCCAATGCTGAGTTATTTATTTTTCCCTCCCAGGAATGACTCCCATGCCATCACTGGTCACAAGGTGTGCCAAGTCACATCCTCTCCACCCATTGGCAAGCACACAAAATCCATATTTTTTTCCTATCCCAGCACAGTGGGGGCATTTCTTCTCTAGGAAAGCTTTATCCCTGTCTCTTTAGAGAGGGACCCCCAAAATTTAAAAGTTAGTGCTAAATCCTTGTGGTCCACTCTGCTTGGAAGCCTCCATCCTTGTGGGCTTGGTGCAGCTCTTTTGGCTTTCAGAACAAAAGGGGATTGGAACATTTTAATATAAACAAAGCACAGTTCAAGGGAGCAATAGTATGTGAGTAAAGACCAGGCAAAGTTGGTGGCATTCAGTTTTTTTCCCCTTTCCTCATCAAGAAAAAACCAGGAAATAGATCATTCTCAATATTTCTTTCCCCCCATTGGACTGCCAAGAGATACATCTGAACTCAGCCCAAAGCATTAAAAAGTACAATGGAAAAGAAATTTCTGGGCAATGCCAACGTGGTCAGAAGATCAATGTTTTGCCTCATTAGAACATCTTTTCTTCAACAGGTGTCAAAAGATAAAATGGAAATTTTGCAAAGAATTCCTGATGTAGGTTGTAATTTCAAAACCAGACTTTCAATCTCTAATGATTCCCCTCATCTTCAGCAAATATCCCTGGACAGACATGTCTCAAGACATCTGCAGGGTGCCTTAGTTTCTCAATTTTCATTTGACATTAATCTTGCCAGAGGGGAGTGTGTGTGTGTGTGTGTTGTGTGCTTCTTTGTTGGTGGGTTTTCCCCGTTCACACAGAAAAAAATCTCTGGCATTCTTTTTGATTTAAGAAAAAATTAAAAATAACCTAAATTAGAAGAACTGCTTTTTCAGTCCTCGGGTTGAAATTTAAAATTAGGATTAACCAAAACTCACCAGATGCACTGTTCCTCTCATAAGTAACTCATACATACATACATATATATATAGATATTTATAAGATACGTGTGTTTATATAGATATATAAATATATCCACACATATATATTCTTAGCAGTGCCGTGCTTACATCTGGGCTGAAGATCTCAGGGGTCTTTTCCATCCTAAATGATTCTATGATAGAGAATATATTTGCATCATTTAGTGGCAAAGACTACATAACAAAAGGAAAAAAACTTATCTGCATTTATGAGGGAGTACATTCAGCTGAAACTAAAAACTACTCTACTTTTATTCATGGTTTCTTATTATTTAATGATTCATAAAAGAGAGCAAATGCTTAAGCAGTAATTAGCATTGAGGAGCCATCAAAATCAGTTGTTACAGTATTGTGATCTTCAAAGTCAGCAGTCATAATCTCCTAAGATTTCCCACTTGGCCAACAAAAAACTGTCCCAAATATATAAATCATAAATCAGACAGAAAATAATAAGAATATTGGAACCCAAAAGTACAGCTACCAGCTTTTCCAGGATCATTTAATTAAGATTGTATTCTGTCCAACTGAAGCTGGGTGCATATGCTGAACATCCCAGCACACAGCAGTAAGCACAGTCAAATAAAATATAAATAGAAGTACATCTACTGTTGTAATAATAATACCACAGTCCCACTTCCCAACTACTTCTCTTGTTAATTAATATAACATTTAAATCAGCTCATATCCCTTGGAACATGAGGGGAATGGACAAAGACAGAGGAATAGAAGTCAAAATCCTGCTATAATTGAAAACATTGGCAAGCCTTTTAAAAGTTGCCTCTGCAAGTTGGAAGTAAAACCAAGTAGCAGAGAAAAAAGTAATCTTGAATATTAACCTAGCTTTAAGTGAGCAATAGCTCCTTTTAGTAGATACTATCACTGTTATTAACAACTTCTGTTTTGAACTGGTGTAGAAAACACTTCAGCTTGTGGTAAACATTATTGGAAAAAATCTGCACCATTTCAGAGAGGAATAAAACCCAACAGTACACAAATATCTATATAACAATGTTTCATAAAGCCTTTTTATTTGTTCAATTAATATCCACTCTGTGACTTTTATGCAAGAAGGATAAAAATATTTAATGATATTGACTATCACTGTTCCAGGCCACGTCAATAAATACGAATCAGTGGAGGGAAGCTTCCCTCCAGTATTCATGATAACTGCAGTGCAGAGGGAAATTACCATCCAGGAGCTGGAGGAGGCTGCCCAGCAGCACCAGCTGGGTGGAACTCCAGGTGATCCAACTCCAGCACATTGGGAGGACACAACAAAGTCAAATCACTTATTTAAAGTAGCTTCAGAGATTGCAAGCCCACTTTTCCAAAACATCCACTTCACAGAAATGTTGTAAACCCTTTTATTGTCCCTGCCCTAGGAGATAAGAGGACACAGATATGCCCCAGGAAAAATGCTGGAGCTGGCACCTGGTGCTGTTTGATGTACAATGTACAGACTGCAAGAAACAACTGTACATGATGGAAACAAAACAAATAAGATGCACAGGTTTTTATTATAATCATATTTATTTATAAAGAGAGAGGCTTGAGACACCAATCACACAAACTGGATTCCTTCCAAGCAAAGCCAGAGAAAGCTTAAAACAAACCCCAAACAGCCAAAACCTAAATGACCAAGATAAGAAATAAACGCTCATTCTTTCTCATCTGTGTAGCCTGCAGTTCACAAGGACAGCAAGTAAGGTTCATGTTTCGAATCTCAGATAATTTCCAAGAGCACACAGCTTGCAGGGGTCCACCCAATTGCTCAGAAAAAAGATAAACATAGATCATCGTTACATAAAAACCTTACATCTTGTTATGGGAGAACAGCCACAAGCCCACTTTGGTCAAATGTGGACCAACACAAAATTAACACAGTCAGAGTCACTGAATAAATGTAAAAATCCATCTTGTCCTTTAAGAACTGAACAACAATAAAAGTTCTACATTTTTTCATCAGTGCTGAGTATTTTGTTCTGGTTCATGTGATCACGTCTGTCAACACTAGACAAAATATTAATTTGTGTAGATATGTCTAATTAAGCAAGTTCACATCTTAAGAATTTTTTGACTGCAAGAGGAATGGCAAACTAAAATCTGCATCCTTTAAAATGTGTTTTATTCTGAGATTAATCTTCTTGCACTCTCTTTTTCCTTTTCAATTTAATTTCAACATTGAGACATGCAATGATTCAGTTACAAACATGACTGGCTGCCTTTATGATATTATATGAATTGTCATAAAGAATGCTTTCTAGTTGAATTAACGTGACAGGTATGTAACAGATTCTGTAAAAATAAAGTCACAATATGCCATAATATTTCACAATGCTCTAAAACTGACAAGCAGTTTCCTAATTACTGCTTACACAGAAATTCTAAACACCATTTTCATATGTTTACTTTGCTAAGCAATCTATTATTTCGGTGCATGCTATGCTGAAAATGCAATTGCAGTTAAAAAGGAAAAATGTGATAGATTTATCTTTCATACTTATCAGAAAAATGTCAAGAGCTGACATGGTAAATTAAACATCTGGTAACACACGGAAAACTCTGGTTTTATAAACAGTAGTAAGTTTACAAAGTATTTGGCTTCATTTCTCTATTTTATTCTTATTGGCTAAAAATATTTATCTAATCCCTGCAGTGCTGCCTCAAATCCTAGAAGATTTCAACTCTTGTTGCTTATGCAGATCATGGCTCTGCACTGCAAAGTGAAAAGCATTCTTTGCCAAAACCCTTTTTGAGGAGCAAACAGTCCCTTTGGTCTTCCCAAGGCATTGTTTTCATTACAAGAGGAAAGAATGTCCTCTCCAAGGAAATCTTGAAGGAGATTCAATTGATGCAGAGGTCGTTGTACTTAGGTTATCAGTAATTTCAATAGAAATTCAATAGAATGGAATTATTCATCAGAAAATACCCATTTATTAAAATTAAAACAGTTATTGATTTATTTCCGTTGCTAAAATATCTCTATGGAACATGAAATTTCTGATGAAATCCTGACATTAGGAGCACAAAACAAGCTATAGGCCGAGAGCTGGGGCAGTGGAGCAGGGATTCTGACCTCTCATGGCTTGCTAAATTCCTTGAAAAAATGGAAACAAGCAGGAGGACCCTTTCTCAAGGCCCTGTGCTCCTGATTCCCAGAGATCCTTATCCAAATATACTTCCAGGGACCCCAGCTGGCAGGAACACAGTGCTTTGCTCTGCCCTTGGCTGCACGAATTCATCACAGCCTGTTGTGTGTTTTTAAGCTAAACGAGCCCACACAAAAGTGGAAACAGCAGCCCATGCTCAGCCTGTGATTTGCATATTTAAAATCAGCATTTAAACATGTCTTAATCTGCATGCTGTGCTCCATCTCTTGGAGTGGCTATTATAGAACTTCTTTGTCTTTGAGAAAGTGTCAGATGCCAAACTGGACACCATGTCTGGAACACAGCAATCATTCTGTGCAGCCTCCTCAAGTGCTTTGCCAGCCTTGGAGCCATTCTTCCAGCTTCCCACAGCTTTGCTTCAGTCTGGTTAAGGACTGCCCTCACCATTAATCCAAATTCCAGTTCCCTACACGATGTTATCACTTAAAACTCAATTGCAAGAAATAGCTAAATCCCACACTAGAGATGGATATATACAATATGGGCTCCAGTGAGCTCCTAGGATCATAACTTCATGAATAAACAGCTCTTTTCAGTAACTGCACAGCCTGTTTCTTTCCATCCCCTAAACCAAATGAACATCAGGATGGTTTCTGTACTCCTTAAGAATATGGATTTATTTGTTTCCATTAAAAAAAAAATTACTCCAATTTGCTCACAGTGCAGACAATCACCTAAATGCAAACAGCTGAGCCTCAAGCCAGATCTGGGAAATGTCTCTCAAATAATCAGTTTATAAGTGCTTTAAAACAAGGATTTTTTAAATACTACTTCTGCAAATTTTAGATAGGTATTAAAATAGCATTAGTATGACAAAAAGCCTCCTTATTTTTCTGAAATTAAACACCAAGGTCTGAGAAAACCATGCCAAAACATGAGTGAGACAGTTTTTTGGAGTTTTTAAGAGAACAGTTGAGAGATTTCCATTTAAAGCAAAAATCAACTTCAATCAAAAAAATTATAACTTTTACTTCAGTGTACATTTTTTATGAACTTTTCAGCCTTTACCCTGAAACACAAAGAACTCCCACTGAACAGGTCTGCTTTATAAACATCTGCAATTTAGAGTTAAGCATTTACTGTAGCAGTTATACCTCTCTATTAAAATAAGTAGTGACTGGTGAAGTTGGTAATAATGTTTGCACTTCAAACCACAGAACAAACGTCTTTTTTTTTTTTTTGTTTAATTAAAGCAGTTATTTTTAGTGCACTCATGAGCAGACACCAAACTCTCAAACGTTTGATTCCATGAAGCAAATAACAGCTAAATAAGCCTGACCACAAATTTAATTAGGATGGTGGAATGGCTCCAAAGGAAGCACAGTGGTCTGCTGTGACAAACCACAGACCAGGGGAACCCACAGGAGAGTTTAACCCAGTGCAAATTACCCAGCTAAAAAGGGCAAAACTGAGGATGTCTGCAAGGAATGCACAACTAACAGCTGCAGAAAGTTGCTGGCTCATTTTTCAAGTGAATATGAGTACATTTAGCTGTTGCACAAAGAAAAAAACATAAAATCCAGCTACAGCTTTATGGTTCTTCTCCCGGGCAGGATGGTACAGGTGTAGAACCCTATGACAATGGTTGTTTCCCTTTGCCTACAGAAAGAACGTGGCTGTTCTGCTTGTTTGGTGGTTTCTGTGGGGTTTTCTTTTTCCTTCCCCCCTTCACCCTTGTTTTAAGCAGAGAGATCAGATTTAACTGGATGTTTTATTGAAACTCACAGGGCTTGGCTCAAACACCAACCACTCGCTTGTTACTGAAATGCCTCATTATTCACTCAGTCTGCTTCTATTGAAATCCCGGGGAGTTAATATTCCACTTTTCAGTTTATCACCTGCTATCAGAGCTCGGGTGCCTCATTACAGCTCCCAGGGTCTCCTCCAGTCCCCGGGGACAATGCAGCACCTCCTCTCTCACTTTCTCTACGCTGCCTTTAATTCTAAATACACAGAAACACAACCCACCTCTACAGTCACAGTTTTCTATTTCAAGTTGTTTTTATTTTTTCTTTACATGCTTTAGAACCATTTTTATTTTTTATTTTTTTTTTATTTTTACTCATACCACAAGGATATCTGGAATGGTAAGACCTGTGATTCCACTCACCAGGATTTGTTGTATTCCTCTGTGATTCAACCCTCCTGTTTATGATGAGTGTGTTGTCATTTACACAAGGTGTCTTACATAACACATCATGTCCTACCTCAAAATTAGCATTATTAATTCTCAAAATCCAATGGCATACAAGGGCAAGAAGTCCCAAACCTACCTAAAAAATTCATACTCCAACAGAAATTTACATAAGAAAGATTTAATATTTGGCGTGTATATTTATATTACTTCTTTTTGTTTAAAATATAGATTGGAATGCCAGAACATTACACATAATAAAATGGGAAGCACATCTTGGGTAGTAAAATGCAGTAATGATGTGGCATTTTCCTGTGTGACAAGTACGTGTGGAGGCTGGTTTGTGTCAAGTCAATATACCTTGGGAAAACATGGGGAACTGTTGCAAAGCTCTCATTTTGTTTGTTATTTCAAAGAATATTGCCATCACTTATTTCTGACACACCAAACTGTGAAAATAAATTCACTAAGCTGACTAAGAAGTCTCGTTTAAAAGGTCAAGATTTTATCTTTTATCAACACTTTAAAAATGAAGATACCACTCATGATGGAATGAGTAACTCTGTAAAGAAAATAGGTAATTTCTGCTTGCAGCTTGGAAATACATATAAAAAACCTTCCCAAAAGGAATATCAGCCTCCTGCTCTAACTGCAGCATCCAGTGGGATCCAGACTGCCACATTTCCATGCCCCTTCTTCAAAGTGCCCTGTGACAAATATAAATCCACTGTCCATGAATGCACCCATTCCTTCCCAGCAGGTCATTCAGAGCACCTGCAGAGACACAGCACAAGAACATTATTAAAAAGAGCATCAAGAACAAACTACTGGCATCTAAACTACCCTTCATATGCTACAAGATGTTAATTGGCCTTTAGGTAATGCACTAATAAACCTAAATGCTCTAATTACCCTAACAGCAGCAAGTACTGTGTGGATGTTGGCCACAACAACAGAATCTCAGAAACTGTGTGGGAAAGGATTTCAGCAAGCTGTGTTTTTTTTTCATTTCTCATGCTTTGAAAATCCCAAGTAGATTTTGAAGCTGCTTTGTTGTTGTTTCAGATGTCTATGGGGCAATAAAGCCATCAGTGTTCCAATGGACCTGTGCTAATAAGGTATTCTACCCATTTACCATCTAGTACAGCAAATTGTTGCTTTATCTGTTCCATATGTAAAATGTACCTCATGTCAAAGAGCCATTAATGTTGGAGGAGCCCTCCCAGCCCCTCCAGCCCCAGCTGTGCCCAGCCCCGAGCTCTGGGTGCCACCTCCAGCCCTTCCTGGCACAGCCCAGGGATGGGCACTGCACCCCTGCCTGGGCAGCCCCTGCCAAGGCTGCCCACCCTTGCCATCGGCAAATTCCTGCTCAGGTGCCCCCTGAGCCTGCCCTGGCCCAGCCTCAGGCCGTTCCCTCTGCTCCTGTGCCTTGCTGTGCCTGTGCCCAGAGCCCCCCGGCTGTGCCCTCCTGGCAGGAGCTGTGCAGAGCCAGCAGGGTCCCCTGAGCCTCCTGTGCTCCAGGCTGAGCCCCTGCCCGGCTCCCCTGAGCCCCCTGCCCGGCTCCCTGTGCCCCTGCCCGGCTCCCTGTGCCCCTGCCCGGCTCCCTGTGCCCCTGCTGGGGCTCCAGACCTTTCCCCAGTCCTAAATACAGGTAATAAAATAAATTCAGATGTGCAGCCACATCCCAGACTTTTTCCACTCTGGGTACAGTTTAGAGTTCACTTTTATGTGTGGTTGTGCACTGTGGCTTTGATGCCTTCTGGAGGCTGACCTGGAACAGAGCCCAGCCAGAGCAAAAGGATAAAGTGGGGATTTATTAGAAAGCCTCACTGGGCACACCTGGGCAGCACACGAGTCCAGCCTGGCCACACCCAAGATGGACCCAAAATGGTCACAAAAAAAACGAATGACTCATCATGACGTCTCCCAGTTTTATAAGTTCTGGTCCATCATCATATTGGAACCAGTTGTCCAAACACAGTTTCAGGTTGTGAAGCTCCATCCTCTTTGTTTTATTTCCCACTTTGTTGTTCTCATTCTAGGGCTTGAAAGTTGTCCTGGGTATCAAACTAGAGAAGGAATTGTTTTGTCTGTCTACTTTGAGAAGAGAGCTTAGTGGCACTTAATATGGAACCTGAAACTACCCACCAAATCAGCCCAGAATGTAAAAAATATAAAAGCTAAAACTTAAGGCATCGCCTTGGGTTATACTGTCCTGCCCAACTCAGCTCAGCAGATCTGACTGGAATTTACATGAGCCACGGAAAACAGGAATCTTTCCAGAAGTTAATTAAGCAACTTGTATCATTCTGACAAGACGGGTGCGATTTCAGTTCTCAAATTCTTTCTTTGGTCCCTGTTTTGTTGGTCAAAAGAAAAGATCATTACACACTGCTGAAGGGTGCTCCCCCCTTTGCATCTTCAGATGCAAATGAAGACTTCAAATGATGCAAACACATCTATTAAACATGAACAAAGGTAGAAAGACTCTGAGAGAAGGTGGCCTTTCATTAATATTAGATTAACGAAAAAACATGTTTCCTACTTACTGCTCTCATAATTTACAGCAATTCCACATGGGAAATTAACTTCACAGACCCTTTTTAACCCCCCTTTTTTTTAACAAGTGAAGGCAATTTAAAGTGATAGGATAAACCCCTCATTTTGGTATACCTAAGACATTGATTGGCACATACAGACACAAATAATGAACTGAGTCACTGGGTTGTACTGGATTTTCTTTTCAAATATAATATGAGTAAGACTCACTATTTTTGCCTGCTTATCCTTTATTGCTGTTGGCAATAGATGCAACAGAATATGAATGGCAGAACCAGCAGCTGAGATGCTACCACATGCTGCAAGAACAAAAAAAACAAACAAAAAAAATCCAGGAAAACAATCAAAACCCATCTCCAGTTGTGTTTTTTAAAATTATAATTTATTCTAAATGATCACAGGCCATGCATTTCTTTGACTTAGATGAGAGCCAGGGCTCTCAGCAAGCTTGATGCAGCTCTTACTAGCAACATGTAAGAATTAGGGAGCTGTCAAAAAATATCATTAGAGCTTTTTAGTGATTATTCTCCTTCAATAAGTCACTCCAAATTAGAATCTAATGCTTACTCTCTTTGATGGCTTCTAGTTTTCTGGAGGTGAAAGAATACAAGCCACAAATGAAAAATCCGACTTGGTTTGTCGTTAATTTTTAATTTGTTTTGAAACATTTTCTACATATCTTTATAGGATTCACAATTAATTTTAGAGATAGTACAGCACATATCTGTTAATAGCAGAGAGATGGAAATCTAAATGTCAGATCCCAGAGTGAGTTTGCCACTGTTCTGGAAGCCACACTACCTACCCATTCCTGAAGTCCACCTCAAAAAAAGCCCTTTGGCTGTTCAGGAATAATATATTAAACAAAAAAGCTTTTTTCTAAAAGTAGGTAAAATTTTTTTAATTTTTTTTTTTTTTGTTAATCACACACCACACCCTCCAAAAAAAAAAAAAAAAAAAGTAAAAGTTACTATTGGTTTGGCATTACTGATTAGATAGAGTCTGAATTTAGACCAATATCTAAGCATGAGTGCACTTTATGTCTGTGTTTCGGACACAGCAAATGCTTACACTTTTTTATATGTACAAATCTCACTGCATTGAGAACACACTTCTACTCACCCAGGGACCAGAAACCAACAGAGAGATGTAAAGTCAGCAACATCACTCTGTATTGGGTCCCTGTTTTGGGTATTTATTATCCATCATGCCCTCCTTGTCGAGACTGGGACATACTTGCCCCAAGTTTCTGCCACACTAAATTCAGGAGAGAACGGAAGGAGGATCTGCTCTACAACTCCATGTACCAGGAAAAAAGTGAAACATCTGCCCCTCTTGGCTGCCATGTGCAAAGTCTGCAACAACACGTGTGAAGAAACCCACAGAAACAAAGCTTTTTGGAATTGTTTGGAACTGCACCTAAATTTAGGGATAAAGCTGATTCCCAGTGAAGAGCATTTTTATTTGCATCTCTCCAGGCACCAGTGCTACTGCTCAAAAAGGCTGAATTTGTGACACACCCTATTTTACCATGCATTCAGCAGGGTTTTTTTTCAATCTAGTAATTTTCCAGTGCCCCCAGTAAATCTGTAACAAAATGATAAGTTTTGAGCACTGCATGATTACTTGCACAATAAGATGATTCTGTCTTCTTGCTTTTTACCTGTGTTATTTTCATTTATTTTGTTCTCAAAGAATACTGATCATGACAGATTGGAGAACACTATTTCCAGAAAGCACTCTGCAAAGTATATAAGGATAGCAAGCTCTTGGTTTCCCTGGTTACCTTGAATTTACATGGCACTGAATTAAGAACAAAAACCTGTTAGTCAGAATCCTTATTGGTTCCATCTAGAATGAGACTTCTTAGACAATGTTAACCCCTGCATTTTTCAGGCTCAATGAAAAAAAAAAAATCACAAAGAAGCAACAAATTTATAAATATGATAACTAGAAACTGAATTAAGGAAAAAGACTCAGCCATGCTCAGGAAACTCTGGAGCTGATTTTAGGCTCAGATATCCAAGGCAGGAATGCATATGTGATGGACATGGCACTAGACTGACCCGAGGAACCCAACTCCTGCATTCTAGAGGTAGAATTCCCAAAAGATTGCCAAACTGCTTTCAGACCTGGCTAATTTTCCCCCAAAGACACAGCCCAACATGCAGAACTAAATATAAAGTACAGCACTTTTGTAAAAGCTTACTAGTTTTGGAATGCCAGGTTAGGTTACAGCCTCCTGTGTGAGAACTGGCATATACATATATAGGTTCACAAGAAAGATATTCTCTGAATTTCACCAAATCCAGCATCAAGTGTTTGTCTGGTATTTCCAGAGAGCACCACCCTTCTCTGCTCTGCAGGTTTCACAGGAACTGGGTACAGTGCAACCCACTGGAGCCAGGAAAAGCCACAACACAACAACTGGAGCATTTCTTGATTGAAAATAAGCCTTGACATCAGCAATTATTTTATCATCAGCAGTGACATCACACCAAACAGCAACTATTCTGTTTTTGCAATTTCATCAGCTCTTATCTGGAAAACACTAAATATTATTAATGTCTTTTAGCCCATCATTGCCTCTCTATTGTTTCAGTCTATTCAGTTCATACAGCAGGAAGAACACAGGAGCATCACGGTAGTTCAGGAAGTGGACAACATGGAATACAGCTAACAAGAGAGGAGGGGTGCAAAGGAGGGGTTGAACTCAACACAGAAAATTGGGAAGAGTCAAAAGAATTTCAACCCCTGAGAAAGGACAAAAGCAGGATTTAAAAAAGGACAAAGGAAAATCTGTATTCTCAGTGATTAAAGATATGTAAGGATGAGAACATAAATTAGCTCTCTACTGAATCTACAGAACACAGTAGTGAATCTGGCTACTGAGACTTTAGTTTTCACATAAAAATAGAAATCCTCAGTATTCCTAACTTACAAAGAAAAGTTCATATTCCCTTTCACTGAAAATATTTAAGCATAACCTCATTTTCTTATAAATAAGATCGGAAAAGAAGAAATATAATATTACTGCACCTAACAGCTGTCTTTAGCCGAAATTTTATAACCTCCTGGAATCCCACAAGCAAAAGGTCGGAGCTTAGTTATAACACACTCTCAGTCTTTCTGCTCAAGTAAAGTAGATTTTCATTTCCATGGGGATGGATGGGGCTTGGAGCAACCTGCTCCAGTGGAAGGTGTCCCAGCCATGGCAGGGGCTTGGAATGAGCTTTAAAGGCTCTCCCAACCCAGACCATCCCACGAGTCTGTGTTTCTCTAAAGCTAGGAAAACAAAAGAAAAATTACTCTATGCACACACACAAAAGGCTGCTGATGCTCTGACTTCTTCTAGCACCAGAAATAAAATCACACTCAGTGCAAGGAGCCACTGACACTGGACACCTTGCACTGCCTGCTGCAAGAAAGGGGATCTTGAGGAGGGGGAGTCCAATTCTCAGGTGCACTCAAGGACAAACCAACAACCACATCCACAGGGTAAGAAAACCCCATGGAAACACAGAGCAAATATGTAACATGACAGCTAAATTTTACTGTGACACCAGGGCCCAGCAAATATCACTGTGCCACCTGAAGTTTCCTTAAACGGCAGCAAAGGCAAAGAAACTGTTCTAGGATGCCAAATCTCCCTTCCCACTTCTCTCTCTAAGAGATTTTCCAGGTTGTGGCATGCAAACCATCAGGGAAAAAGCCAGAGCCGCACTTCTACTTTACTGCCTGAGGCAGTAAATAAAAATAAAGGCATTTCACACACCGATCTCCTTCTCCAGGCAAAGGAATCTCTCAAATTTTACAAGTGTTTCTTTACCAGGCTCATCCAAAAAAAAAGTCTGCAAAAACTAAAGCCAAGGCCAAAAATGCTGCACATGTTAGGAAAACAAAATTCTTGGGACATTATGCCTTGAATCTCTGCTAACATTGAGTTTCAACTGGATAGTCTCCTGGCACTGGGAGAAGTTCTGGAATAGGGTCCTACCCTGGAAGAGTGATGGAGTTCTCCTGACCAGGATCTCCAGTGACCAGTACAACAGAAGGCTCTCAGAAAAACTTTTAAGCAACAGATTTAATGCAGGAGTACAGACTGATCCTCATCATCTGTGCTGTGCTGCTCAGCTGGTCGTTTTACACCATTTCCTAATGAAAAATTAATTTTGCCTTGTTTACCATGTTACTGTATTCCCTTAAACTTGCCCAGTGTTTCTTCAAGCAGCTGACAGTAAAAAGCAGCTAAAAACCTTCACAGAGGCACCTCAGACTGGAACCACACACTCCACTTCTGAGATAAGTGCAAACAAAAAGATTTGGAGATATTCAGACTAGGAGGTTAATACCCATGAAGCTGCAAAAGCATGTAAGGAAGGTGCTATTGCCAACCATCAGTAAAAAAGTGGGAAAGGGCAAAGAGGGAAAACACAATCTAGCACTTAAAGATAAATATATTATCAAAACAAGCTGGCCTTTAAACCCAATCATGCACAGTCTGCCAGATCTTTTTCATTTATTCCTATGTTCCCTTTTCAAAAGGTTTGCTTTGTTGCTTTAATGAACTTTACTGTTCTGACACTATCACAGGATGGCAAAACAGAGATGTTTCAATTAGCTAAATAATTGAGCTTCTTGACTGCTGCAGAAGTCAATACAGGATCTATAAATTGGATTTCTTGCTGGGTAGGATATAATGAATCACGGAATATAATGTTTGCAACAAGTTATGAAGAAGGCTAAGTGGGTTTAGTTCATCTTTGAACCAAAACACTTCAAGTTTAGGCCTTCTCTCTGCATAATTCTCATCTAAGCCTTCAAATTAGGGTTCCGAGCCTTGCCAGGGGTGTCAGGCTGTATCACCCCCTGGCACAACTGATCTCTGAGGCTTTGACTAGCGCTGATGGAATGGTCAAGGAAACAAAGGCTGTGAGCCATTCACCCCAGTGAGCCCTGGGCAGGATCTCTCCTCCTGCCCAGGAGCAGCACAGGGCACAGACCCCACCGGGCTGCAGCTGCCAGCAGAACATTCCAGAGAAGGCACAAAGCATCTCACACCAACAGAAATCACCTTTCCCAGGGACAGGGTGCACACAGTTCAGCTACTTCTGACAGAAGCCATCCACATCTTGGGTTTTGAACTGCCAGTATTTGTGACCTTGCTGGATGTCTGCCCTAGGAAGATTGAAACAATCCTACAAGAGCCCCCTTCTCTTTACTGTAAAAACAAGGGTTCAACCTTCTCCTCCCTCCTCTTGCCAGCCCCTTTCGCCCACAGCTGGTTCACTTTGGGGTTATGCAGGTCATTGGTTTTCAGAAATCTTTGGAAACACAAAAACCAAATTTTCAGACATCTGATCTAAATTTTAACAGCTGACAGTGTCCTTCACTGCCTTGGAGTAACCTAGAGTTATATGGCATTATGCAACACTAAACTTGCTCAGCCCTTGAACTTAAAAACTGATCAAAAGTCTTTAGATACTTAATCATTATTTAACAAATATTTGCAACAAATTTATTAGCAAGTTTAGTAGCTTGTGGGTTTTAGATATGCGGTTAAATGTTAATTAAATGGTTAAATTAATTATCCTCAGAAATCTAATCTAACAATAGAAATGTGGTCATGTACCTAGTGGCTTTCTAGTTTGAATTAATGACATGCCAAGTAGATTTATCTTTATGTATTCTGCCACAACAGGCACACGTTCAACCAACAATCAAATGAAGTTTCTTTATAATTACTCTTAATTAAATATGTTTAATGACAGTAGAACGACAGGCTTGCAGATTCTTTAGTCAGTGTTACCTTTGTTTGTGACACATTAACCCAGTTTTTACACTGAGAAGGGTCTGGGATTCGCACCAAAAAATTATGTGAAAGATTAAATTTATATACCAGAACATAATACTTGAGAAAATCCACCTGAGAACCTCAGACTGGAGCTTTCAGTGTCCCCTTCTCCTTTACCAGCCCCCTTTTCAGCTGACCCCCCTGCACTCTCTGCCTTCTCAAACCGCCCCCATCCCATGGGCAGCACAAATGGCAATGGCTCCCCTTGATTTTACCTGTCTCTAAACTTGTAACCTCACAGGATAACCAGTACCAATAAAAATACATGGTTAATATTTGGGATTTTTGTCCCCTTTCTATGATACTTTAGAATAAGTTCATCTGGCTTCGATTGGTCTTTCATTCCTTTTTTTAATTATTATTATTATTTTTAGTTTGACTTACAGGAAGTCTAAGGAATCAATCATTCACACTCACATGTCCTTCTAATATCAATGTTTGTATTTGCATCTTTCATGCCTTGTCTCTAGGCCTCACTAAGTGCCTTTCACTCATCAGAAAAGAAGAAAAAAGGGGTAAAATACATTCATGACAACATCTCTTCTCCACATCCCCTTGACTAATTAGTTCAGTAAATTCATTGTCAGTTTTGTCCTGATGGTTTAAAAAAAAAGAAAGATGATGAAAATTGCAGAGTAAAACCATGAACTTTCAGCAGCAAGTTAAAAAAAGCATTTTAAATATTACAAAATTAACCAGTGCACACCTTAACACCTACAACCAGAAAAAAGTATTCCAGGCTGTCTGGATGATTCCCTCAAAAATCATTGCACATTGTTAGGAATTGCAGTAAAAAGCTTGGGAAAAACCCCAACAAACACCTTAGTGAACATATTTTCTCTCTTTTTAAGTCTGCTCCTGGGAGAGTCACCACTTGCCACCCCTAATCAGAGTGCTGTACAGCTACACACCAGCACTACTCAATCCCATTAGGTGGAGGAAGAATTAGAATACTTAAGTCTGCTCACAGTGATGGTAAATTTTATAATAAGCATAATCTGTATGTTACTGCAATTAACAGCAGGTTCATAATTTAATTTCATAAAAGTCAGTATTTGAGTATCTCTCTATCCAGCTAGAAATTAAAAGAACTTTCCTCAAATGCCTTGTCCAAACTTAGTGAAATGATCTTGCAGCAGCCTAAATCCTGAGTTCCACAGGGCTACAGGAGTCAGAGACCTTTAGGACCTTCAAGGGCAGAAATGCAGCATCAAATTTCCACTGACACCACCTTTGATAGAGGCCAAAGGGGTCAGAGCTCTCTCCAGATTTCAGAGTCAGTTCTAGGCCTGGGCTTTAAACTGAAACTTTCAATTCCTGCTGGTGAGGCTTCTCTTTTACCTTGTTACAAAAGCCAGGTACCAGACAGCAGAGCCCTCATGTTGGTCAAGACTCCAGAATTTCCTTGTTTCCATCATGTGAAGCTCAGGAATGTCCATGTGCTTTTAATCTCAAATGCAATATTGGGGTTTTTTTTCCCATTTGAAACAGAGGTTTTATCTGAAAATCTTAAAGAAGCCTGAAAAAAAGAGAGCTCCCAGCAAAAAAAATCCATGAGATTCTTTAGGTCCCAGGTGCAGGTTAAGGCCTTTTTCCCCCTGCTCATAAACAGTGATAAATGTAATCACATAACTCAGTCCAGAAGCAGCTTGGTAAGAAGCTGAGGCCTTATGTAAATGCCTTCAGACTAAAGGGCCTGCATCCAGCAGGATCAGAACAGCAAATTATGCTTTTGTGCCACAGCAGTTGCCTGCAAGTGTGTCACCACCAAATTCAGAAAGTGTATATTCCAGTAGCAGGCTTTCCCAGAGGTATGATTTCTCAAAGGTTAATGTGCAATTAAAGCAGCAAATTTATTATACTGGATGGAACTTCTAAAAAGCAAACACACAATCTGTGTTCAAATTACTTTGGAATGGATATTTCTATTAAAACTCCAGTAAAGTCTGTTCAATAAATCACAGCATTTGCAATTAGTTATTTCAATGAAGCATGCTTGGCATATCAAATATTCATGAACTGATGATACAAGGCAGAAATCTATGAAATGCAAGATATAATTGAGTTCTTATGTGATTAATCCATCATTGTTTTAGCAACAATAGAATTCTACATAATCTGTTCCACTTGTATGTAATGTATGTTTTAACAGTTCAATAACAAGCTTTAACAAGCTGGACATCCACTCAGTGTAGGGTTTGTGTGCTCAGTGAACATATAATCTGCTTAAATGTGCCCTCACTAACAAATGCTCATCCACATATCATGGAAAGGCTTGGGATGGAAGAGACCCTAAAGATCATCTAGTTCCAATATTTTAAGAAGGTTTCTCTTGCAACCAATTGACAAATTTTTAAATATAAAGGCAACCAACACATTGTTTTCCTGTAAAAGTAAATAAAATGTGTGGGAGCCTCTATAATATCGAATTATTTAAGTTTTGTAATGCCCAGCCTTCTTTTACATACTGCTGAATACCAAATAAAACTAAATCAGTGCTAAAATTAACAGAATGCTTCCAGCTCTGAGCACCCTGAGTTTGTAAACCAATCTATAGCTAAAGCATTTTTAAGTAAGCTGGTGACAGAAAGAATTTTAAGAGAATAAAAAGGTGTTTGGCTTCCTGGGCATCTCTCAGGCAGCCACTGTAGAAGTAACAGACAGAAGCAGCTCCTGGCTGCCAGTTTTGGATTTCAGCCTCCACAGACACCTTCCAAAACTTTACAAAAATCTAAGCTATATTTTCCAGTGTTGTAAGAGCCTAACTTTAAGTGACAAATTTAGTAGAATTTCCTTTGAATACTTCTGCAATCTTCAAGCAGAACAAAAGAAATGAGAAATTAATTGATAGCACGTACAGAACCTTCTAAACGCTAAAGGATTGCCACATATATTAGATAGTTTTGAATTACTTTGAATTACAGTTACTTTTTATAAACTGAAAATCCTTCCTCATGGGCCCTTATCACCTATTCATTGATATTTCAAAGACATCTGTGGCATCAGACCCTCTCAGTGCTGTGATCTAGGTTAAGTTTGCCTCTGGTTTCATCATGGAGATTGATGGAAGTGAATGAGAGGAACTCCTGACAAAAGATATCATCAACTGACTCCTTCCAAAAATCAGACCTGAGAACAGCAGAAATTTCATTCAAATACCATCAATATAAAGAAGGTCAATACCAGCTTCTGCTTTGTCCAGAAAATACAATTTACAAGGCCAGTGGAAGGCTTTGCTCTCCTCCCCTCCTCCAGATTAAAAAGTATCTCCAGGTTTTTACTTGAGAATCAAGTTCCCCAACCTTAAGATTTTATTAGTATGTAAAATTGCTTGATATCAATAAGAGGAGAACTTCAGCACTTTGCAGTCACAGCAGTCAGGCACAAAGTAAATATTTCCATTTCCTTTGCTGTCCTACCCTTTGAGTCCATACTCTCTGAACAGGGAGCTTTATCAACATCTCACCATATTATCATTTTTACTATTTACCATATTGCCATTATCATGGCTTGGTTACTATTGACTACTGGAAATTTTCCAGAGCTGATGACTTATTGGGCTTGTAGAATCTGTAAATTTTGATGGAGGTGATGAGTTTCCACCCATAAAAACTAAACAATTTTTCACGTGCACACTACTCACCATCACAAATGAGTCGTTTCATGTGATCATGAACAAAAATTCCCTGGAAACTGTTGCCTGGTCTCAGTTTAGAATCAACCCAGCTCCAGAAAGCTGGAGAAAACTGTTGCTGTAGTTCACAGGAACAATTTTGCAAATATTCCCTGGGACCTGTTTGAGGGAATTCCCACTAAAACCTTCAAGAAGCTGGAACTCATTACTGGGAAGTACTCACACCACTATATATGTAAATAGGCAACTTCTTTAACTGAATAATTCTGATTTATTTTTAAAAGCAGAGTGACACCTCTGATCTACAGTGGGCCCTTCCTAATTTTTCACACACTTCCCACTCATCAAGTAGAATTAAAGTAGAGTAAAATTAAAGTAGAATTAAAGTAAGTTAAAGTAAAATTTGGAAGCCCAGGACAGTTCATCCTTACATAACTCTTCTGCTCCAAAGATTTTTGCTTTGATAAACAACTTAACCCACCACAGTATAAGGATTTAAGGATTAAGCATGGAAGAAAATAAGATCAAAATGCACAATCTACCAGTTTAAGTGGAACCAACTGGAATCTCTGCATATAAAATAATTCAAGTCACATAAGTTATTTGTATTAATTAGTGAATAGGGTCAATTACTCATTAGGGTTCTAGTTTGAACACTTTTCACCTTAGATAAGAAAAAGTACAACCAGAAGGAGAATAGCTCCTCTTACCTGTTCTGATACAGTAACTTATTTTATAGAGCAATTCAGCACTGAAAGTATCAATGATTTTTATAAATAAACCTTCTACCTAAGTATTGCTGTTTGTACTTATCAAAAACATCATCATCCCCTGAGATCAGTCATTAACTACAACTAAAATTAAAAATAAAAAAAACCCAGCCACATATCTAACCCAGAAACATAAAAACTAGATGAAAAATTATCCATGTGTTGAAATAAAATTAAATAAACTCCACATCACTTTTGCCTGCTCATGGGGAGGCCCTTAGCTCTGTTCCCAAGCAGTCCATGCCCAGTTCCCAGCACTGAGCAAAAGTCAGTTTGTAATATCACACAGCTCCAACAAAAAAGGTTCATGAGTGCCCCTTGTGAAAGGAATCACCACAGTGCATGCACAGGAGCTAAAGGAGCAGAAGGAAACCTTCCATTCTTTGATTTTATGTATAATATTTGTATTGATTAAAAATTTAATCATAAATCAATTCCTAAACTTCAACCAGACTGAAAAACGACTGGCAAATGCCACAGATCAACACTATCCTCAGTGAATATTTGGTTATGGTGAATAATTGTTACTTGCAGGCAGTTGGGATAGACCTGAGTTACTAAAAATGTTGAGATTCTTCTCAGAAGTTGAACACACTGAACCATAAGTAGGAGGGGGATTGCTGCCCCTCTCATGACACTCATTAATGCTCAGGTTGTGACTAAAATAAAAATCCATGTGTATTCTCCCTTCTTGTGTCATTCATACAACAGAACCTTCTAGTGACAATTGTAAAGTACACAAGTATTTATTAACCTAAACATTATTTCGTGGCTCTGTGCTGTGCTTAGTACTATAAATATCCTTATAACCTCCTTCCCACCCTACCACTCCAAATTTCCCCAGCTCCTTTCTCACAAGGTCATTTTTCCCCTTTTGCTAACAATTCACAGTAAGAGTCTTTAAGTCTAATTTTTTGCCTGAACTTTTCACTTTCTGCACTCCCCAAATCACCTCAGTGCTTAAAAAACAAACACACAAACAAACAAAAAACTCAAGTTGTGTCTCTTTCCTGTAGCAAGACTATTTAGTTCCCCTAATTATTTCCTTTGAATTTCCCCGAAGAGAAGCTCAGCTGTGTGGCTGTGCCTTGGTACCTTCAGCGTGTGAAGCAGTCGTGGGTAGTTAGTGTCACCATGAATAATGCAGTTCAGAGTCGAGAGCACGTCTTTTTAACAGCTGCCTGTGTCCCTGCGTTGCCATTTACTGCTGGCCACAAAGCTTCCCTCGTTTGGAGAGCTTTGCTGTTTGCCTTTTCCAGCCTTACCCTGCCCGACAACGTGAGAAACACTGAGCTGCTTCCTATGGATTTATAAAGCCAATTTCTGCCTATGGAGACTAACTTGTTTTTATTATAGGTAGCATAACTGACTGTTCTTCACCACCAGCAGAAGCATTTACCTGGCTCAACGTGAGCAGTGCTTTTAGTGCCACACAAGTATTTTAGTGCACAGTGATGCTCTTCAACAGTAAATGTGACATCTTCCCTCTGCCTTGCTTCTGGGAAAATTGATTGTGCCGCCCTGTGTCAAACCACACATTCAGAAGTGCAATATCTAAATGCATTTTAATGGCTGTACTCTCACCTGCTCACTTGGTCACTATAAATATTCCCAAATTATTTCTCTCTGAAGAAATGGGCCTCCTAGCATTCACTTCAACACACTATTCATTTCAGCAACATTCCCAGCACTGAGCCAGTATTAGTTTTGAGGCACTTATGAAACTTTTCACACAA
The DNA here is from genome assembly GCA_032173965.1 of Sitta carolinensis. Taxonomy (NCBI): domain Eukaryota; kingdom Metazoa; phylum Chordata; class Aves; order Passeriformes; family Sittidae; genus Sitta; species Sitta carolinensis. The sequence continues at coordinate 7,926,871 of CM063292.1, forward strand.
TGTGAATGAAAGTTCCACGCACAGCACTTGGTCCCTGTTCAGTTTTACTTATAGATCCATCAGAGGAAGACTTCATGACAAAGCCACTGCAAGAACAGCTTCAAATGTTGAGAATTTTGAGGTTTTATTATCCTCTTTTTATAGCCCAAGTATTTAATTGGTTCAAGTATATTAATCCACATTACTTCCTGTCATCAAATTAGTCCTGAGCAGGAATTTGCCCATGGCAAGGGTGGGCAGCCTTGGCAGGGGCTGCCCAGGCAGGGTGCAGTGCCCATCCCTGGGCTGTGCCAGGAAGGGCTGGAGGTGGCACCCAGAGCTCTGGGCTGGGCACAGGGTGGGCACAGCTGGGGCTGGGGGGCTGGGAGGGCTCCTGCAGCCTAAAATAATTCAATGAGTCTATAAAGTGAAGTTTCAAAATAGATTTTAACTCTAAATTTGTCATACACAATATTACAAAGGTCAAAGTTTGCATGACAGATTTAAGATTATTCCCTAAGATTGAAATAATCATCTGTAAAGACAGCATTACATGAACTGCCCTTGGGTTTAACATCTTTAGTGAAAAGTTAAACCAGACCTCTCTGTTAAGAGAGGATTATTGCTTCAAATTTCCTTTTCCTTGAAGACAATTCAAAAGTCTTTTTCGACATATGTAAATACAAACACTTAATGTTAACGTGTACAGATATATTCTGATTATCATTATTGACAGGCCAATGGATGAGAACAAATAACCGGATTTTATAGGCTGACTTCTTCCCTCTAATATCTGGCCTTTCTAGCTGAGATGGCAGACCCATGATCACACTGCTTAATTCTTTTTCAGTTAAAGATGATGCAGAGTTCTGGGAAAAGCTGTGCCTCCAATGAGGCCCAGCCTCATACACATCTAGTACAAATGATATTTTTGTGTTTGAAGTTTCTCGAAAGGCAGATCTTTGCCTTAGAAATGCAACTCTCAGTCAGTGACTTTGTTGGCAGAAGGTGAAATAAAATGCAGCTTGTGCTGCACTTAATGCAATATAATTGCACAATACAAACCTGATGTGCATAATAGATTATGTACATATATCAAATTACACATGCACAGGTAAATTTTTCAAAAGGGTGACCTTCTATGATTTCTTATGCAGTCCTAAGCAGTGTTAAAAATACATTTAACATTTGAAATTCTGATGGTTACAGTTATAAAGCTGCTGACTCATAATGTCTGAAAATGTAATAGCAAGTAGGATCTTAACTTGATGCATGATTTACTGAACTTTTATGATTTATATGAATTATTAATCCTTTGCTACTTAGATGAACCGGTACAAAATTTCTCATAGACTTGTGAAATTAATATTACTTATATTTAGCCTACTGTTGTACTTCTTAATTCAATCATTGTGTCTCATCAAAACTTCTCCAAGCTCCTCTCTTATTCCAAAAATCCTTGGCAGGGAGGAGGGGGACAAAATAATAAAAGCATCATTGAGTTTGTTTTGCAGATGGATGGACTATAACCCACTTTAAAAAGGATTAACTATCCTGAATACATGGCCAAATTCTGTAAAGCACAGCCCTATGACCCTTGCTCAGCTTTGAAGTGCAAGAGTGCTGCTGAGCCAGCCCAAAGGAAACACATAAAATAAAGAGTTGGGAGATTTTTACAGCAGTTAGGAACAAATAACCAAAACTTTTGAGTCGGTAGTAGTTAAGAGAAAAACACGGACGTGAAGAGACATAAAATGAGTTGGAAAGTGGCAGTTCAGAAAGATCAAGAATCCTCACACTCCAGCAAGCAGCACAGGCTGTCACCTTTCCATCTGAATGGTGCCTCCCTGCCCTGGTGACTCAGCGGTCACTCCAGCAGGGAGCCGAGACAAGATTTGGCTCGGGTTAGTTCCAGCCACTTGCTTTCTGTATGAGCAAATAAATAGTTCTTCTCTATGCAATCAAAATCTTATCTTCTATTCATTATGGCCATTACTCACCATTCCTTGGCTTTTTTTGCCCCAAGCTAACAAAACCGAGCTGATAATTCTTGGAGTTCCTACTGCGACATTAACAGCTCCTGGTGCTTTGTTATTCCCAAGGGTTCCCACTGCCTCCCGAATTCCATCACACTCTAGTTCTTCACAAACAGCTCCCTTGTCTAGGAAATAGCTCCCTACTTATTTCACCACTAAGACTCACTACACAACCACCTCAAGAATTCTATAATTACCTTCTCGGCAACTGTTTTGGATTCTCAGCTCATTTATTCTGTAGTACACCCCCCACCTCTCCCTGCCTGCTCCCCGAGGATTCAATCTCATCATCAATCACCACCCCAGTATTTTATACTCCTCTCAAAGAGAAGCTTTACTAACACCATTTACATTTGTAAGGTATACTTATCTAGTGCTGCACAGAAATTAAACAGGAGGTCAATGTAGTAAAGGCCCTTAGATTTCTGCATAAAATTACCAGCTTACATTCTGTTTTATGCATCTGACCCTTGTTCAGTACAGAGCAGCAATTTACTGGCAGTCCAGTGAACAACAAAATTGTTACCCAAGGAAACCCTCATCACTAGGGGAGAGCATGATGTGCAATAAAAAAGTGGTAGGGGATGTTTCATTGAGGTGGTCTTATAACCTAGGAATGTGGGGTCTTTATTTGGTGGTGTTGTGTTTGTTTTTTTAAAAGGGGTCCAATAATCTCTAGGGGAGGGTGGCTGCAGAGAGCTCTGAGCAGCCTGGTCCAGGGGAAGGCGTCCCTGCCCATAGCAGGGGGGTGAAATAAGATGATCTTTAATGTCCCTTCCAACCCAACCATTCTATGATTCTTCATAAAATTCCATTCTAAAATGAAATTGTGGACGCATAATCTTTTCAAAGACAAAGAATGTGGAAGAACACAAATTTATATGTATAGCTTAAACACAAACTATAGTGCTGTTGCACAGTCCAACTGTTGCTCCATCCATTTTATACCTTCTGAACTGTTTTTCCTGCAAGGACATTATGCATTCCCTGGCCACTTGTGTCACAAGGGTCTTGGGCAACAATTTAACACCCTGTTAATTCTGAATTTTCTTGCTAAGTACTTCTCCCTCATTTACTTTAGCCTGACTTTGATGAAAGATTTCTTCACAATATCCAATTCTAATGCCATGAGAATGCTCCATTTCACAAGGGCTGCAGGAGCATTCATGCTCCACTACATTTCTGCCGAGTACCCCCCATGGTAGCATCAATGCTGTCTGAGACCTTGTAAAGGCCTTCCCTCTCCAGGAAAAAGCTCAAGCATGGCAGATGTAAAGATGAACACCCCTGCTCTTCATGGTCCCCAAAAACACCCTTCAGTTGTACTTCTAATCTCCACCCTTTTCTCTGTTAAACCACACAAATACATATTTGTTCTTCATGCAATTTTCAAGCCCCCTTTTGTTTTTTACACTTCAAGATGCTCTCACAGTCCCCCTGTGGTTCCCACTAGCATCACTCTCAATATTCTGCCACCAGCCATCAACACACTCTGTAACCTGTACAGGCTAAGACCTCTTTGCTGATGGATATTCCTATCAATAATTTAAATTCCTCGCAGGTATCCATACCTGAGCATCTTCAGCAGTTTCTTTGTTGTGACATGGCTCCTTGTCACCCCCAGACTCACAGCTGGGGAGCTCTGTCACAATCAGATCTCCCTTTATTTATCTAATAAAGCTGCAGGGCACTGATCAGGGGTTTATCTTGAACAACTGGCAAACTAATCCATTTCGTTTGACTGCTATTAGCATCATTCCCTGTTAAGCGATTCCCAAACATTTTTCCTTCCTATTGACTCAGATACAGATGAAAACCACAAACAACAAAGTTCCTGGACAGAAGGCTGCACTTGGCTTGAAGCAATCCAGAGACACTTCTATGAAGTGGTATCATTTTTCTCTGTTAAACAGTTTCCACTGTATTTGGACAATCCCAAATCCTTCAGGCCAGTTGGAAATTGGCTTGAGAGGCAGCTTGGCCCATCAGCATATGGCAGCTTGCAAGCCCTGCCCAGAAGCTGAAGCTCTACCAGCCCAAGCTCTTATTTTTTGCAGCAAACGGGATGTGAGCTACAATTCCAACTATTCCAACTCCCTCTAGCCTTCTACCAAATCTGTTCTTTTGAGGCTGCCATTGGCCACCTGGGTACAGGGACACCCCAATCAGACATGACACTGTGGTGCTAAGGAGACCTCCCTGTCAGCCTGCCAGGAGCCACTCTGGCAGACCACATCCACATGGTCCTGGAGGTCCCTTCCAACCCAAACCTAGTCTATGTTATAATCTAGATTATAATAGTCTATATTCTAGATTATATGAAACCTCCCCCTGTTGTTTTCAGCTCTCCACAAGACAAGGTTCTACAGCTGCTCTGTCCCTGACTGGAGGACAGGAGGATTTTCTCCAACAGTTAAAATGGGACAAGGAGCAGATGTTGATTTTTGTTTAAGCCTGGTTTATCACCAAGCATAAACACATTGCAAAGCTTAACTTCTGTTCCTCTGTTCCCTGGGACCTGAGCTTCCTTTGTGAGATGTTTCCTTTCCTGAAAAGAAAGGCAAAGCACTCTCACACTTCAACCTGGTGATTTGTGTTATCATTTGCTATTTATAAACCGGATTTTAGTTCTCTAAATAATTCTGAAATTTTAATAAAAGAGGTACCCTGAAACAAAAATATAACGAAGGCAAACAAGCAAGGAAAGGATAATTGGATTTTTCTCAGGCTATGCTAATCTGTAGACTATAAATGCTGTGTGGTTACACTTGAATACTGTTCATTTGCATGTAGCTGGGAGCACTGGCATGAACCACCAACACATTAGATCACAACACCTGACACTGGATGCTCTTTCAGATACGAAGCATTTCATCCTGGAATTAGTTGATTTTGCATATTTAGACACACAAACCTATGTTTTTTTTCCCCTGCAACTATAAATCTGAGGAGATTTTTTAAAGACTGTATTAGGCATAATCAAGTGTACAGTATTTGACCAAATGCTTCTAGCAAGCAGGAGCCAACTACAAGCAATGGCTGTTTATGCCTTGCTTGGCAGAAACAATCATTCAAACATTGGTATTCAGACAGGAAAGTGCTTGTCAAGATCAAAATGCTAATCACTGCTTGCTGAGAAATGCAGTTGGCCCCAGCTGCAGGGAGAGCAACATGTAGCTTGCAGCAGCTGCAGCACGCTGTTCTCTCCATCCAGGGATGGAACTCCTGGGCAGGGCTGTCAGCAACTGGTCACCAGTGTGTCTTAGAAAATTTACAGAGCAAGAAATGACAATGCCCGCACTGAGCATTAAAAATAAAATCAAAAATTTGGTAGCAGGTTTGTAATTCCTAAATCAGAACACCACCCTTTCAATCAGCAAAGCAAAATGTGTTCTCCAGGGTTTACAATAATGCTTCTTGGAACAAAGAGTTTGCTCCTTGAATCCAGAGTAAGTCATAAGTGTTATTCAATTATATTAACATAATTATATTATTATTTAAATTACATATACATAAACTCTCATGTCTGTTTTCTCTAATAATACCATTTCTGCAAAAAAGACCTCAAAACCAAGAAAAAACCCAATCTAAAAAATTTGTTGTAATTACTGAATATTTTTTTCTTTCTCATGTATTTGAAAAAAACCCAAACTTTAGGAACTAAGAGAGTAAGAAATAGGATAGAAGGAGAAGCCTGGACACAACCCTTTTTCAGATTCAGCCTGCAATCAGATCTATGTGCAAGGATCCTTGCATCAGCCCCACTGTTTTTGATGAATTTTACAATGCGTCTTTTTCCCTAATCCTGGCAACCCACTAGAAAACATGCACATGCTATGGAAATGGAATAAGTCTTAAAATAACCAAACCCAAACAAACCAGTCAACCTTTATGAGATATCCCCAATAAAACCTTTAACTCAGCCTCCTCATGCAGCTAACCAGGCCTACCAAAGATAAAACTGCCAGCAGCCTTTCCTTCTCTGAGAAGCTCAGGATAAGAGCTGCCAGGGCTGTCCTCATTCTCTAATCCCAGGGAAGAGCCTGTCCCTGCTTGGAAACACCTCACCCTCCCAAACACATCATCCTGCACTGAGGAACACCTTAGAAAACCCAACCAAGCAAACAAACTGCAGCTAAAGGGACAAGCATGACAGAAGGACTGTGCAGGAAGATTTCTGCCAGACCAAGCCCTGGCTTACTCTCAGGGATGCAATAACAATGCTTGGTTTGATCCTAATGTCTCAGGCTCACAAACGTTGTCTTCACTCTGGACATTCTTGATCTTCACGTTCAGTCTTCTTAATCTTCAAGTATTTTGATCTGCTTTTGTCTTCCTGTGTTATCCTTTTCCCTTGTAATACATCTGACACTGTGTCCAAACTACAATGCCTTGCTCTGATGATTGAGCTCACTGAGGTTTCTGTGATCCTTAAGTGAATTAGGAATAACACCAGAAATGACAAAAATGTTTCCAATATTCCATAGTCTGTATTGTTTTGCATTTTGGGCTCTTATCATATTTTGGGTGCTGCTATTCCACCCTGTAGTTATGACAATAATTGTTTTACATGGAAACTGCTAATAAATACAATGGAAACCAAACATTTCTGTCTTCCAAGATGAAAACACCACTGACATCAGAACAACCTAACAGGCAGCTTTGGAGTCCCAAGTTCCATTTCATGCTCTAGGTAACACCTCAATGACATTGGTATGTCACCCCACTCACACTTCTTACTGGTCTTGGTGAAATGGGGATAACCACAACACTTTTAGGTCTGTGGGCTCTTTATAAAAGCCAAGGGATGCAAAGCTGGTTATTACTATTAATAGTGCAGAAACAAGTATCAGCCTCTATGCGACAGCTGATAAAACCCAAAACCAAAGCAACTGTTGCTAACAATTAAGTCCTTGTATTTCTAGACAGCCATTATCATTACATAGTTAGAGTAACCAGGAGCACATTTGCTGACTCATTCTACTGACATCATATCCTTACATGCTTGCCTGCCTATATTTTTCTTTTCCTTTCCCCCCACCTCACATTTGAAATTTTAAATGTAGATGTTTTATGTATGCAAAGAGATTAATTTCCAGAAACACTTCATTCCCCTACTTGGATGCTTAATATCAATGACTGCTGCTTAAAATAAAGTAAAAGATGGCTTTAAGATACCTTGTTATGCCAGCTGACAGATTTTATAACAGGAGGAAATGATGGGACTGAGATGAAGCAGCCTGGAGGTTCAGGCTGTTTATATCTCTTTGACATAACCCTTCAGGTACAGATATAAATAAAAACTGTATATCAGGGCCTCAAGAATTCAACTCTATATCTGGAGAAGTACCTGCTACACAAGTTTCAGTGAACTCAGTTGAGTAGTAACACTCAAAAGTACTCCTCTGTCCCATTGCTGCACACTTAACTACCAGTTTATACATCGAGTTCCACCAATCTCTTCAAATTTTTTGGCAAGAGTGAAGTCTTTAAGGGAAATCTGCAGAAAAAAGCCTCTATATATCATGCTCTTAAGTTCATTAAAAGCTGAACAGCATTATATTGCTATGAATTCTATCCATTAAATTCATCTGCATAAAAGTTTTCAACAGCAAATAATTATTTTTGAATTATTACTATTTATAATATAGTAAGTTTCCAAACTCCTGTTGCAGAGAAAAATCTTATTTTTGCACGTATCATAAGACATTTCACTACAAAATTTCACCATATGTGTTCAGCAGTACACCCTCATTAGTGCTTTGTGTTTACCCCCATGAGTTTCACTGACCCTTCAATTTCTTGAGCATTGTATTTTTGATCCCCCAGTGTAACAAATCATGACTCCCCTAGGAAAGTCCAAATAATGCTATTACACACATAAAATACATGTCCAGTATATGGGATTGAAATCAAGATCATTCTAATGCAACTTCTGAGGTATAATAAAGTACATTTTCAAAATCAGTGTTGCATTTTATTTGCTAGCGCACATAAAATTCAAAGACTAAACCCAACGTGTTATTCTGGCAACAAGCAATTTTTTGAATAATCAGATCCTGAGCACCTTTCTGAGGTGCCTCAAGAGTAATAAGTTACAGGAGAATTGCTCTGTGTCAACTGCTACAAAATTTATAACTTATTCTGTGAAGGTGAAATCAGTTGTTCTGCACCTCCTATTTACACACAGTTCCATCCATTTAATTCTTAACAGTTATCCCCCTGGTTCAGAGCAGGGAAACACTTCTGACAAAGCCACTTATCAATGCTAACAAATATGCTTTAAACTAAACTTAAATGCACCTTCTGGCACAGGGTACAGCTTCAGACTCTGTAAGGCACCAGCGTTCAAATCCACTTGTCCCAAACGCCACTTCAAAGCATTAAGACAGAATTTGTCCACAGTTTTTTATCCCAATCACAAATAAACTACACTAATTGCAAACATCAGAACCTTGGGTTTGGTGAGAACCTCCCTGAGACAGAATCCTGGGGGAGGTAAGGCTGGTGGAGCAATATTTCACAGAACCCCAGGGTGGGTGAAGCTGCCCTGGTGCTCCTCCCTGCCCTCGAGGACAGACTGGTTTTTCCAGGCCTGTACTTTCTGAGTTTCTAAAGTTCTGTTTCTTCATGATATTTTGTTTTTTTGAAACTTGGTCTCACAGCCTGAACATAAACATCAGGTCTTCGTTTCTGTAACAATACTCATGTTTGGAATTCTTTCTGTGGGACAGACTTTCTTTGCTGTCCCTCTGATTTGGCCAATGTGGATGAAGAGTTCTGTCACTCGCTCACCAATCACAGGGGCCTGTCCAAAATGTATAACAGGGGTCAGTTTGTTTGAATAAAGCAAGTCAGATTTCATCTCTCCATGCTTTGTGGAGAAATTCGTGTCATGTTGTTATTCTCCACTGGGACAGACAGGGACTGACAAGGGACAGATGGGGCTGAGGGCTCTTGATGCCTTCTGGAGGCTGACCTGGAACAGAGCCCAGCCAGAGCAAGTGGATAAAGTGAGGATTTATTAAAAAGCCTCTCTGGGCACACCTGGGCAGCACAAGAGTCCAGCCTGGCCACACCCAAGATGAACCCAAAATGGTCACACAATGGACACCCCATCACAAGGGCTCACACTTTGAGAAGTTCTGGTCCATCAGCATACTGGAATCAATTGTCCAACCACAGCTTCAGGTTGTGAAGCTCCATCCTCTTTGTTTTACTTTTCACTTTGTTGTTTTCATTCTAGGGCTTGAAAGTTGTCCTGGGTATCAAACTAGAGAAGGAATTGTTTTGTTTGTCTACTTTGAGAATTGAGCTTAGTAACACTTAATATGAAACCTAAAACTACCCACCAAATCAGCCCAGAATGTAAAAAATATAAAAGCTAAAACTTAACTCTCAGCAAGTCCATGGCTGCCCTCTGTCCTGTAGGGTAACTGAACCTAAATGTAAGGAAAAACCCATGATTTACAACCATCACCTTTGAGAGGAATGAGGGATTTGTCTTTCCAAAACAGCTGTGGGTCTGCTGGAAGATAAAACCAACACTGAGAGCTGAAAGAAACAATGGGAAGGATTCCACTGACTGATGGATGGAAAAAAAGATATTTGCCTGTACCTCTCAAGTACCTCAGCCAGTGGGGAAAGAGAGAGGGAAATGGGGCTGAGAAATTGGGATAAAAAGGAGGCTGTGTCCTCCAAAAATGGGAGAGACCCTAGGGGAATTCCCCATGGCCTCTCCCTTTATTTGAATAAAGTTACAGGACTCCTCTGTCTCCTTCATGGACATAAACCTCTGGTGTTTGTGGATTAATTTCCTGACACCTTGAAATTATAAAGGAGATTCTTCCCTGCACACCAGGTACTTGTTCCTGGAGCAAGGAAAGGCAGTACTCAGGAGGACAAAAATCATTCAGATGGCTAACAAAAAATCCTTCTCTCTCTCAAATACTTTGGTGCTGAAACACCAGTAACATAGTAGTTATGGCTTTGTAAGCCCTCAAAATGTCCTTTATGTAGGATTGACTCACTAAATGCAAATTCTTCCCCAAAACAGCACAAGGAGGCAGGACCCTGCTCTGCAGAGCTGCATTAGAATCAGCACAGAGGGGTGAACTGAAAGCAGTCACATCCTTTGTAGGAAAAGATTTGAGTCCCATCTATGTGCCAGAATTAAACCCCACCTTCTGAAAGTTTTACCTATACACAAAGTACCTGTAAGTGTATGGAAAAACTAAGTGTAAGTCAGTCACATCAGCCATTGACCTCAGCACAAATATGCCTTTACAGCTCACCCACAGAAAAGCACTTTAAGAAGGAAAGTTGCATCTATAAAAAACAAGGCAATGGTAGCAATTTTCAGGATTTGTGAATTTACAACTTAAACAGACTTGTAACAAAGGCAAACACCATTTGCCTTTGTTACAGGGTTAGAAATTCAAGGAAAACTAAACACTTTTCTGCAGATAAAGTGCCACTAGATACAAGAAATCAAGTTTTCTATTATTCACACATTCCCATCAAAACGTGTTTAAAGTGCAGATGTTAAAAAAAAGCGAAAACTATATGTAACTTCCAACAAAACAGACAAGCAGTCAAATACTTGTTAAGTACAGACTTAACTTCACGAAGAAGGAAAAAAAAAAAAACAAAAAAGCCCATGATAACAAACTGCAAAACCATTGAAGCACATGGTGGGCAGCCCTGGCAGAGGGTGCCCAGAGCAGCTGGGGCTACCCCTGGATCCCTGGCAGCGCCCAAGGCCAGGCTGGACACTGGGGCTGGGAGCCCCTGGCACAGGGCAGGGGGTCCCTTCCCACTCTGCCAGGGAACAATTCCTGCCCAGGATCCCCCCAGCCCTGCCCTCGGCCACTGCCAGCCCCTCCCTGGCTCCTGCCCCTCCAGCCCTTGCCCATTGTCTCTCTCCAGCTTTCCTGCAGCTCCTCCAGGTCCTGCCAGGCCACCCTGAGCTGCCCCCAGAGCTTCTCCTGCCCAGGTGAGCACTGCCAGCTGTGCCAGCCTCTCCTGCCAGCAGAGCTGCTCCAGCCCTGGGCTCATCCTGAGCCTCCCCTGGGCTCTGCCAGCAGCTCCAGCTCCCTGCTGGGCTGGGCTCAGAGCTGGGATGATCTGTCCCTATCCATGGGGCTCTGAGAGCAGACAGCACTAACATTTGGGTAAGATTTCAATTAAGTGGCCATAAAGAGTAATTCATGCTATTCAGGGTTTGTGTAGGTGCACATGGAACAAGAGCTGCTGTCAGTACAGCCACCCTGAGGAGTCCATTGCCCTGCCCAGGGTTTTCAGCCCATCCTCCCCGCAGAGCCTTTCAGATTGCCAACAGCTTGAGGTAAATGCAGCTTGAAGGACAGGGAAACTGGTCCTTAGGTGAGCAGATTTACTGTGCTTAAGGGAAACTGGTCCTTAGGTGAGTAGATTTACTGTGCTTACTCATCTTAGCTACATGGACCTGATCAAAAGCTACAGAGAGGACAGTGAATTATCACCTTGAAGTATTTTACACCCAAAAATATGAAAAGAAGCCATCCTACTAAATGTCAAATAAAGCTACAGTTTCTACATTTTTCTACTCTGCAGTCTAGGTTTGCTTGTTATCAACATAGACACAGCTGTTAGACCTGCTTGGATGCAACGCCAAAGGAACCCAGTTGGATATACCTGTCAACAACACCCCAAAATATTCCTTAATTCAGAAAATGCAGCGTTCTGTACCACTCTCCCATTTACATCACAGCATCACATATCCTGCAGTCACTGTTAAGTCCTCTTTATCAGAAACTCTGCCTTTTGCCTCTCAGGCTTAAGCCATAGATTTGGATTCATTATAATTATAAATATATTCACATGCCCATCAGATGAGTGGAGCTTTCTGAAAACCCATCTTTATTTGCAGTTCCTCACCTCTTAAAAGAGACAGGGACTCTGCATGAGGTAACTCACACAAGGCAGGAATTCTCTGCACAACTTGTGATTCTCCAGCAGAGAACAGAGGTTCCTGCATCTAGAGAACTGCTGACAGTGTTTGGGGTTGTGACATTCTTACTGCTCCGTGGCAGAAGTAGTAATAAATTTTTAAAAATAAATAAAGTAAATAAAAATCACTATAAAACATGTCCCACTGAAATATTGAACAAGAATGAGTTCCTACTGCAGTGCAATGATTTAAACTTATTACAATAAAACATAGGTGCATATTATAGTTGAATATTAACTGCATTTTTATGCATTTACAAGTACTCATATTTAAAGAGAGGACAAACAGGGATTACTGGACTAAATTCATGATTTTTCAACATGGTACATCTCTTTTCCTGCCTGAATCCTGTAGGAATTAACATGAATTATCTCATATAAACATCATACTTTAAAATAGCAAATAATTTACAAGACACCTCATGCAGATAGAAAAACACAAGAGCAAAAAATAATTAAATGGTCATATTTTGCATGCTATGCTTCAGTTGCTTCAAGTCTGTATTTTTTTTCCCCCATCTTTGTTTGTCTCTTATTTTTACTAAAATTTTTTCCTATTGCATGAAAAAAGGAGTTTTTAACATATACAGATACACATACAGGATTTTATATATATGTATATACACACGCATATGTATGTGGGTGCATGCATATACACAAACACAGGAAAATTTATTTCCTTTTCTCTTGAGAAAATGAGTAGAATTTTTATATTTTCCAACTGGCACTGGAGGGGGAAGCATAAAAAGAAAAATAGCTGGCAGAAGATCTGGTAGATCTATGCCAAACATGGCTTTGAGCAGGATGAACTCCATGTGCTTCTCACCTTATGACAATATTTATACCTCATTTTTTCATAAGCTTGATTTTGTTCCCACCAGTCCACGTTTATTCCCATGTCTGAACAAACCCCTGCAGTAAGAGAACGTTGGAAAGGTTTGGGGAGGATTAGTGAGTGCATTGATACTTGTTCCTGTTAGACTATGCCAATGTTATGGAACACTGAATACATTCACTGTGACAAGTGATCTAACACAGAGCCACACAGCCCCAGCTCTGGGGAATCAGGAGTTTGCCCATCTGCCCAGGAGTAGAAAGTAGATTCTGTGCTTATGCTGCAATGTTTCATTTTCCTTGTGCTAGGCTGAACGTGCTGGAGCTGGACCTCTCTCCCATGGCACAGGGGAAAACCCCAAAGTGCTGGGAGAAGGGCAAAGCACAGGATTCAGGCACTAAAGCTACAGCCATGGCACAGCTCCTGAGCATCCCCTGGGCATCCCCTGAGCATCCCCTGCCAGGCTGGCTCCACACTGCTGCTGCAAGTGGGGAAGCCCATAAGGGGCTGGGTGAAACCTGCCTAGGCAAATGCAATTGCTTTACTGGTCTGGAAACCAAAGCCAACCAAACACTAAGTATCTTTATCATTGCAATTAATATTTGCAGATTTGTAATACGTTTCAGTGGTAACTCAATTCAGCCAGAGTCTGTCCTGTGCTGCAGTGCCAGCTGTGCCCAGCAGCATGGATTGTGTCAGCAGCTGCTCAAACTGGGGCTGGGCTGGGGCTGTGCTCATCCTCTGCTCAGGGGCAGCTGTGCCAAAGCAGCTGGGGCAGTTTTCTTTCTCTCTGCCAGCACCCATCCTCCCTGCAGGAGCTCTCTCTGCTCCTGGGCCACTGAGTGTCCCTGCAGGGCTGATAAACTGAGCCCAGCCCCTGGCAGAGGCTGCAGCCAGGCCAGGAGCCAAGCATTCCTGCCTGCAGCCCCTCTGCCCCTGGCCACACTGCACTCAGCCTTGCCACTGCATTCCCAGAGGGAGAGCAGGCCCAGCCACAGCTCCACTGGCCCTGCCCAGGCAATGTGCCCCTTGCTGCAGGATCCCTGCTCCAGCAGAGCCACAGCTGCCCCTGCAGGAGGCTGCAGCCCCTGGAATGGCTCTGCTGCCAACACCCTGACCCACAGGGGCAGGGGGGATTCGGACTCTGCCACTGGCCTTGCTGCTGCTATTGCTGCACTCTTACTGGAGTTCTCCTCATAAAGAACTGCTATTGCTATCCCCATAGCTGTGCCTGAGAGCCCCTGAAATTCAGAATTACAATAATTTGGAGGGAGGGGGTTTCCATTCTCCATTCCAAGGGAGGCTCCTGCCTTCCCTGACACCTGTCCTTCAAACCAAGACAGAGTCAAAGCCAGTTCTGTTTTTTTCTTGTTAAATATTTAAGCCACCCTCTTTTTTTTTTTTTTTTTTTTTTTGACCCAGCCTGTGTAACCAATGATTGTCTAACTAATCAAAAATGTCGGTTTTGACTTTATCTGGCTTCCCTTGGCTGCCTTGGGGAAACCATCAGGAAGGCAAAACTCTTCTCCCAGAAGCTGTCTGAACACCAATTCCAATCAAACAGTCAGAGAGCAGGTACTACAAGCCAGGTTAAATCTTGACAGGATAATTTGCAGAACACACAAGAACATTCTTGAGATAAGAAATGAAGAAAAAAAATTCACTGCAAGGAGCAATTGTATGTTTTGCCCTTAACACACGTAACCTCAGAGTCTCACACACACACTAATATTCAGACACTGGGGCTTGGAAAGTATCCCAGGTCTCCAGCATCCTGCAGCAGTCCTGAGCCCTCCCTGGGGACCTGTCCCTGGTACTGAGGTTATGAACATTCTGCTGGGAGAACAAACCAGGGTTCTCCTTCTCCTTCCCTTTCCAGGAGACAAAGATACACACAGGCAGATATGTAAGCCTTGGAAAATTGTCAAGCTCCTCTACCAGCTAATTTAACTTTCCCCCAATCCCAAACATTACCCAGTAGCAAGGAAACTGATGGATTTGTGGGCATTGCTGTGTTCATCTCTAGTTTCAAAACCTAAGTTTTTGTATTTCTAAGCAAGACGAAAAAAATTATTTCCCCAAACACAGGTCCATTAGTATTTTATTGTGAAGATAAATACTAAATCCTCCAACAGTCCAAAAGTGCTTTAAGTAATTCAATTTTGAAGAAGGTCTTAATTATATATGCAGTAGCATTTTACCCATAGCAGCAGGAATATTGATCTCACACCATTAAGGTTTGCAGCATTTTTAAAACCCATTACCTCTGTGCACATTAGCTCTCACTGGCAGAAAGGGCATCACATTTGCTGTTAACTTCTGGCAGACATCAACACAAAAAGGTGATTCCACCTGCTGGAGTGTCTGCCCGACTGCCTGATAATGTCAATCAATAAACAAAATCACTTTCTTACAGTTCTCATAAAACAAGATGTCTGCCACACACATAAATACAGAAGGTGTATTTCTGTACTTAAAATATTAATGAGCCTTTAAATACTCACTCTTACATTTGCTAACACACACCTCATAAATATCAGTGGATGCTTTATAAAGCATAAAAAGGAGTGGATCAGTGTAACAGGGGCTGGGTAACAGCAAAACAGATTTAAAACACTGGCGGGCACTGTGTACAGCAGGTCAGCAACACCACTGAATCATAAAAGAAAGACCTGTCAGCTTTCAGATAAAGCTGGCACTTGATGATGATAAATTATTTACCAAGTGCTCATGTTGAACCATTATGAAAATCCTTTCTTCTTCCTCCACCATCCATTCAAGTCAAGAGTACACCACATGCTCATTTTAAAACAACAGACAGCAAAAGACAGCACAATTTTAGAACAACAACAAGGGAAGGGAATGTGAGGACATCAGCTAGGAACTACCCTTTGTTACAAACCTGAAAGTGTCTGGGTTTTCATCAGCAATATCAAAATTGCCCAGAATAATGCACCCTGTGAAAGTGTGCAATTAGTTTGACAAGGGGGCTGGGTTGGTGAAAAAACATTGAGAATGCAAGTGTTACAAAAAATAAAGGCATTGTGGCCCCCTGGTATCAATGGCTCCTGATTCTTAGGATTTCCTAGGAATGGCAGAAGAAAAACAGTTCTGCCTTAGACCCAGGAAAAACTATTCCATCCTAATAATCATCTAGTCAGTATTTCTTCTTCATACCACGGAATTTTATGCCCTGACAAGCCATTCTATAAAAAGAGTCTCCTGCCACCCTCCTGGCTTGCTGTGTGGTCTGAGCTGTGCCTGCAATTACCCAAAGGCTTCAAATCCCCCAAGAAATTCAGCTCCACTCAGCTTGCCTGGGTGTACAACTGAAACCCAGACAATTCAACTGTGAAACAACTTCTTGGGTTTAGGTTCACAACACACCTCGAGCAGCAGCCATGGGCCCCAGAGGATTCTGGACACACTTAATCCAATCCCCTTATCTGAAGTTGGTATTAACAGAAATATTTAATGAGAAAGTTAGATAGGATTTGCAAAAAATATAGGAGATTATTTTGAAAGTGAATTGGTAATTTGTTACACATCAAAGGCATTAAAAAACCTACAAAACCCCCCACCCTAACACACCTCAAAAACACAGCAGTAAACATTCAATCTAGGATTAGATGTACTCTAAACCACTAAAAACTGAAATATCTTGAAAGCAGAGAGATATATAAAATGCACTCAGTGCATTGATATTACAGGAACCCCCTACATTGCTTCCACCTGCTCATATAATTGTTTACAATGGGGTCCTGAGAAATCAATAATCTTCAAATGTCCAAAAAGCCACAATACCCTTACTTTTCCAAAATAACTCACTCATTCCATACACCTGTGTTTAGATTTTTAAATGCTCCATTCTTATATTAAACCAGGCAAGCCTTCAGTTTCACCTACTGGCTTCCCAAGAAAACTTATAAACCCCAACAAACATGAAAATGAA
This sequence comes from Sitta carolinensis, assembly GCA_032173965.1. Taxonomy (NCBI): domain Eukaryota; kingdom Metazoa; phylum Chordata; class Aves; order Passeriformes; family Sittidae; genus Sitta; species Sitta carolinensis. Next base: position 7,943,663 of record CM063292.1, read on the forward strand.
CAAAAGAAAAACAAAACAAAAAAAAAAAAAAACAAAAAAAAAACTAAAAAAGAAAACCTTAACAAACAAAACCAAACAAACAAAAAAACAAACCCCAAACCAAAACCACAGAGATATTTTCACATGTTATTCCATGAGTCACTAAACCTATGGAAATTTACACCAATATAAGGTTTTCCTTGGAAAAACTGCATTCCTATAGTACCTTTATACAACTTGTTGTCTGGACTCTAAACACGAAAATGTGTATATATATTATTTACATTGTGTTTTTATTAAATAATCCAGTTGAGTCTAGAAAAACACAGCCTAAGGTGTAAATTTTAGTTATTAAAATCATATTTTCCCTATTTACTCTGGCCTATGAAGCCATGTAAGGAAGACAGAAAGGTTTAAAAATGTACTTGTTGGCATTGTCTACATTAAATAACAATGATCAGGATTCCAGTACAGAGCAAGCTAAAGCAAGGCTTGAGGGGACTTTAGTCCCTTGAAAATACTTACTGAAATAAATGTGTGTGTCCATCAAGCCATTGTTAACAACCTACTTACAAGGAGCAAAATTTGAAAGCTGATTTTGCCTGTTTAGCAAGTTCCAGACAAGACTTTTGTTCCCACAAGTTTTCAGCACACTCAGGCTCTACCTAGGGCATAGTGACCCAAGATACTTGTCAAGGGCCTGACGTGGTTTGGAATGCCAGAATTCACAGAAAAAAATGCATTTTTCACCCTGTACCCACTGAGACTTGGCAGCACCAGGTAGCAGGTACAATCTTACCCAAAAGAGACTTTTTTTTTTTTTTAAATAGCAGAGTCAGTGAAATGCCTGACTGCTCTGCTGCAGGTACACCCTGGGAAAGGTGGCCCTGTCAAATGCATCAGCCCATGCTGCAGCACTCATCCGAGCAGTGCAAGGTCTTCAAAGAAAATTAAAAAAAAATATACACAAAACCCCCCACAAAAAAATTGGAATTGTTTTTTAAAAATTTCAGTCAATAACCAAGTTCTTATATTAAAGGAATATAAGTAGTATAGATATAAAATGATCTTACTTTTTATTCATTATATTCATAGGAAAAAAATATATGCTATTTCTGGTGCTCAATCTAACCACAATGAAAAAGGTATGTTCTTTCACAAATGGAGTTACAGGAGCTCAGGGCCTTAACAGAAAACCTGATCCAAAGTCTTCTAAATGTTGATGAATGTTTCTGGAGGCCTCGATGGCCTTTTTGTCATGTCAGCCCATAATTAATATCACCTTCTATGAAAAAGGTTTAGGCTACTAGACACGGTTAAGTACAAAAATCAAAGCTCACTTGCACCAAAGGGATTACCTGCTTCCATCCCCTCTGAGGTCAAAGACATTTCCAGCTTTAACAACAAGGTACTCTGGTTATCTAGTTCATTAAATGTCTGGAAGATTTATTTTTTTCTTAAATAATTAACATACCTGAAGTTTGATATGATTCTAGCATCTAATTTACACAGTAAGATGTTTGTGTTTGGAATTTCTGAATTGCTTCTGCATGAGAGGGAGGCTTTGATAAGTTTTTAATTAAACTGATAATATCACTTTAAAAGCTAAAACACCTAGAGTATAAAGGACACAAGTAATAACAGATTTTATAAGGCTTAGCAGCTTTATAAAGCTTGCTTGCTTTGTGGAAGAAACTGCTTTTGTGAAAATGTGTGTTTGCCATCTGATTGCTTCTGAAGAATATTTAAAGAAGGTTAGACACCTCTGGCTTTAAGAAGTATTGTGTATTACCATTCCAATAATACAGTTTTGTTCTGTATTTCAAAGTGGGAGGGTTGTAAACCTTTCCTGCTGAATTAAACAGCTCTGCATTTCATGCTCTCTGCTCTTTTCAGAGAGCAGCTTTGCCTCCGTGTTAAATTCTATGCTGTAAAGTGACATTTCTGCTTAATTACATTGTACTTGCACTTTAACTACTACAATTATTTAGAAAATATTGCTAACATCCTAAAAGGGGGCCACCTTTTAAGCAGGTGAGTTCCAGTCTGACTCACAAACTCTGAAATGAGGCACTACATCATCTGTGGAATGTTTTACATGCAGCTGAAGAAGGGAGAAGAGAGGCAAGCAGCTTTCAAAGACAAAAACCTTTAAGTGGAGATAACAAACCTCCAGCATTCTGAGCTGTTGAACACCTCAGGCAAAATGACCAAATAAACACAGAGGTTAGAAACTGGCAAGTCTCAAGGCAGGTCAACCTACATGGAAATCCACTAAATTGAACAAAATCATTTCCTATACTGAATGGATATCAACCTAAGCCAGTAAAATCCATGAATCAAGCCTTCAGCAGCCACACTGGTGATTTTCGAGAATTCCATCAATTTCTCTTCACTGAAGACAATATAGAAAACCTCAGGTGATGCAAAAAAACAGATCCATCACAAAGTGATGTTCGCCTGCTGAACATTTTACCCAAAGTTTCCACATCCTCCCCTTTCTGAGACAAAAGCAGATTCTCATCAGATACACTCAGTGTTGGGCTGCTGCTCCAACGGAATTGATGCTTCCAAAGGCAAACACCAGAGAGCAGTAGCAGGAGACCCAGGGCTCAGGTCAGAGCCAGATACCTGCTCTAAATCAAGCCCCAGCTCTGCCTGGCTTAGCACACACGGCCCCCTGGCATCACCAGCACTTTATACAAGGACAAAGTGCAGAATTCTTTGGCAAGCCACAGCACAGAAAAGGTAAATACTGCAATTCAGCCCTTGCTTGGATGAAATACTCAAGGCAGCATTCCAATGTTCTCTTAAATTGTGATTTAAACCCTGCCAGGCTTGGGGCTGATCTCCCAGCATGTTCAGCACAGGGAGAACATGACACACAGAAGGGCCAGACCTGCCTGTCTGTTGTGTGCTTAGCTACAAAATCACTGGACTTTGATTTGGTTTTGTTTTATTTTCCCTTAGAGCCTTCTTAGTTTATAGCAAATTACCACCACCATTGCATTTCAGAGGAAGTAGCCTATGACTGAACAACTGAGAATTTTGTTTTATAAGTAAACAAAGTAATTTCTTTTAAGTACTGCCATTACCTAAGAAGCAATAAATTAATAGATTAAAACCCATGAAATAATAATTAAGAACTGGTTTGAGACCTACTTCAATGCATGCATTAATATTTTCCAAAAAAAATCTTTCTGCAGTATGAATGTATTTGTTCTTATCTTAAACACAAAAAAAGCCACAAAACCAAAAGATGAGTCCAAACACTAAACAGTTTTATAGGAACAGATTCAGTGCAAGTTATTTTAGTCTGATTTATACAAATTCTCATGTGGAAAAATAGTGTAACATGACTATTAACTGGAAGAGCCTGAAAAAGATCCTTGCACATATTTTCTTGCTCTACATCAAAACACAAATTAAATTGGGGTTTTTGTTTCTTTTAAGGAACAAATGTAACAGATTCCAGCTCTGGAATCAAATCTCCTGCTGTGCACTTGAGCATCAAGGCTGCCATCCAGCAGGGATCCCACCTATGGAATATTTTCTGTAAAGCTCAGGCAATCTCAGCAATCTCTCTCCACTTGTATTTAGCTTTGAAACCCCCTGTTTCTATTTAAGACTCTGAGAAGGGCTTACATGCTCTAAAGTTCACCTACCTTTACCAGCTCTCACATCTGAGCCAATGGAAATTATTGCAAACCTTGGTCCCCTCTGCTTCCTTACCCCTCCATGCCAAGAGTAGCCTTCCATTCTGTACAAGCCTTCAAAAATATTTGAAAATGTTTCTTCTCTGAAAGAATCAGTTTTGAGCTTCGCTCATCAGATCACTACCAGTAAGCAGGAGGTAAAATATTTTCTTTAGTTTTTCTTTATCTAGCACAGAAATAGGGAGATTCTCAGGAATTCTGAGGTGGATGAACACCAAACAGGGAGAGAGGACACACACAGGAAGCCCCCCAGAACTTTTCATGGAAGGAGAAAAGCCATCTTGGTTGCAGTTTGTTTGCATTGGCTTTGGTTTGGGTTTTATTTTCAGAAGGCTCCTAAAGATCCAAATTCCCTTTTCATGTTGTTGTGCATAAAGCCCTTTCCTAAGTCCCTCCGTTCTGCCATAATACCATAGGCACTGATAAGGTATCAGGAGCAGTGCAGTCAGAACTCTCAGCTATTTTCCTGGCTGGCTCTTTCCCCACCAGCAGTGATTTTTCCAATACACAACCCCACAGAGAGCATGACACACTCATCCAGCCAATAGTTGTGTCCAGACCACGTATTTCTAACATTCACAGTGTACTGTTCATTAGATTCTTAGCAGCACCAAACTTACAGTAAAAATGATCTTATTAATGTATGCTATTTCAGCTTAATTTTTTAATCAGTTTTATGTATAATGAATTCTTACTGTTCAGTGAATTATTACCTGAATGATTTATTTACAGCAACAAGAAAATTTGCGACTAATAGCTGTTTGTAAGGCTGTGGAGCTCTTTTCATCTTTCAGTGTAGAAAACATGGAGCTCATGGACAGCATCACAAATTTAAGGAAAGATATTTTAGCCTAGATTCATACAGAAATAAAGCTTTAAAAAAAAACCCAGCCTATAAGGGTTTTTTTGTTTTGTTTTTTTTTTTTAAAAAAAAAAAAAAAACTCATTTACCTCTTCCTCCCAATCACTCCTTAATTTACAGGCCCCTTTCTTTCCTTTCTATTTTTCTTTTTTTGAGATGTCTGTCTCAAATAAATGATAGTAATTTACATTTCAGAGAAAATAGGATAGGCTGACAAATTGTTAAAACCATTCTTAAGGGACAAAAGGATACAAGGAAATCTACCTAAAAAAGCCCACAGGAGAGGCTCCTGTACAAGGGTGCTCATGATTAAGTACTTTGCAATTCTGCAGGACAAACCCCCACAAGTTTTCTAGTATTGGTGTTTGCAGGCTTCACTGCAAGAGTTCCCACCTTCATTACATGGATAAAGTAACATAAGTGCAGAGTATATTAAAAATTATGATAATTTTGATATGTACCTGGATTTAGGGCTATAAAAATATGCATTTAGTGGCAAGTAGAGCCTGGAAAAAGGACAGATGTTTACACAGTTAATACTTTAGAAATAAGTTTTTGAGGCTTAGTATTTAGATTTCAATTAAATCCTATTTTATTTATTTATTTATTTATTGTCCTCTTCTGGGAAATTAGCAACACTTTTATCCCTTAGCAGCTTTAGTAACAATCAGCTAATGCAAACACCCAAAGCTGGATGAAGTGACTTTCTCAGTGGAGCTCCAGGACCCCCCCACACCCTGCTGCACCTCCACTGACAGCCTGGGGGACACAGGGACATTCAGCTCTCACCAAGCTAATTCGAGATATGGCAATGATATTGCTCACTCACCACTTATTTATGACAATTTAATTCCTCAGACATGAGCCTTATACAGTTTGTAGTGACCCAGGACATCAATCACTTCTCTCATGCCAGACCTGAAGGACAGCTCTGCTTGAGAAGAAAATCCTACTTTTTTTCCTCTGAATAAAAATAAAAGCGGGGGGGGAAAAGCCCAAGCAAACCTCAGAGTGAAAGAGTAGTCCCATTCTAACCTCTGGAAAATTTCAGTGATTCCTTTGCAGAAAACTCTCTAATCATTGCAGTGAAATTTAATCATCTGTAAGACCAGACTTGTCAGAAATCTATTGAACAAAGTTGAAAGTAAGAACCTGCCTCCATAATCCAAGCTGCATTAGGCCTGTGCTGAGTCCCAGAGGGGATAATTAGGTTTGCAAGTGTAATAATCCACTGTAATAGAACAGCCTTTGTTCTCACCAAGCAGGCCTTGTTCCAGTTCCCCACCTGAGAAACGGGAATTTCTGATGTCAATAATCAATTGACCCACAGAAAACATCCTGCACTTCAAGGACTTCAGAGGTTCTGAAATAAAGGAGTGTCCTCCCCTCCCCCTGCACCAAATCCTGGTGTTTGGGGAGGATAGTCAGGGTTGGCTCTTTGAACCCCAGCGAGTCTGATGCATCACTCAGCTAATTCCAGACACAAAGTACAGGTGACCCAACCTCTCCTCATGGAATATGCAGGCAGAACCTAACCTGGCTGGATCTGCTGTAACTTTTATTTTGAGCTATGTGCAAATTCTAGTCTGCAGCCCTCAGCTGTCCAAAACTGAACAAGTGGATCGACATTTGTAAAAATCTATAGCTCACTCTCTCAGATACCTTCCAACGACGAGCCTAAAAACAGCAACATGGATGATACAAAAACCCCGGACACAACAGAAAGGACAGCAAAGCTTCAGCACCAGTTTCATCAAATAATAAAGCAACTATGACTGCACTCTTTTTTCCCCATTAAATTACTATGAATATTTCCTCACCTCCTGCCTCCCTCCAGGCTAGACCCACTGGCTGGCTTGGAGCTGCTCACTGGAGACTCAGCTGCTGCTCCTTGTTCCTGACCCCCTGCATCTCCTGCAGCTGCCTGGGCTGGGCTAGGCTGGCCTAGCCAGGCTGGCTGCCTTTCCCTCTCTCAGGATCAGCTCCATTGGCACCATTCCCACCACACCTGCAGCCCCTTGAACCTTCCCTTGCTCAGAGGGCCAGCACAGCAGCTGATTCTCCTGTCCTCCAGGAGGTTTCCATCAGCACTCACTCCAAACCAACAGAGCCTAACACAGAGCAAAAGGAAAAATTAACCAAACCCAAATGTCTCTGTCGAAATGGTTCACTTTACAAAAAAATATATTTTCTTATTAAAAAAAAAAAAATTAGGCAGAACTGTACTGTTGTTTACAACACCTTACAAAATTATCCCATGTAAGAGCAAACCCTTTAACCTGTACAGGCTCAGCCCAGCAACTCCCTGTCTGATAGAGGACAGGAATCCTTTAAACAGAAGAAATTTGTATTTTCTCAAAGCACCCATTCTGCATCATCCACTGGAGCCCACACCCATCCCTTCCCCCCAGATGAACAGCTCAGAGCCTACATGAAAAAAAAAAAAAAAAAAAAAAAAACCAAAAAAAAAAAAAACCACACAAAAAACCCCCTTGTTTTGGTGCTTAACTACAACAGAGTTTGATTTAATTTTATTAATATATAATAATTCCTGTCTCTCCAACCTTCCACCCCCCCAAAACACCCAACCCAAACCAAAACCCAACCAAACAAAAGAAAAAAAAAAACAAAACCAAAATACAAAGCATTCTTTTCCTTCCATAAAAAGCATGATAAGGCTGAAGCACTATATTAGTTTCTCCTCTTAAATGTGAAAAAAGGTATATACAGAGCAGTTAATATCTGGGACATGTATCTCAGAGGGAAAAAAATAATTAAAAAAAAATAAAAGACGAAGCAGGATTTTATCAGCAGTTGGAAGCAAACCAAAGTTCACAACTGATTCTCTAAAAAGAGATAGGCCTCACTTCCCCAGCATAAAAAATAAATATACTGGGAGTTACACAGCATTGAAATATTTAATGCTGTTGAATTGAAACGAGAAAGATACTGCTTTAAAGTATTTCATCTTCCATAATAATGTTTCTTTTTAGTCTATTTTAAAAAGAAAGAACTACTTCAATGTTTTAATAAGCAGAATATATTTTTGATGCAAAACAAAGAGTCTTTGTTTCAGTCATTTTTTTACAAGACGTTAAAGAATTGCAAATTTTCTTTTTAATGAGTAATAAAAAATAGGAGTTGCCATGGATATGAAACAATTCTACATTCCTCCCTACCCCCTCCAGCTAAAACTCGAGTATTTCAGATTACATTTGTAAGTGTTTCAAAATAAAAACACAGGCTCAACGTGCATTAACAACATAATTGCTCTGTAAGTGTTCACTAAGAGAGGCAAAAGTCCAAATATCTTGGTTCCACCACTTGGTGGTTACTTCAACATCCCCAAATAGCTGAGAGGCTGCTTGTAGGGACAGTCAAGGACCCTTTTCCTCCACTGCTGGACAAAACCCAAATCCAAGGGTGTTGTCCCTGAAAATCAGCCTTCTGATTTGTTTTAGTTGAGTGGAGTCAGTTCTCATGAATTGTAAGATAAACAAGAATCATGTTTGCATTCCTTTGTAAAAGATCTCACCTGATGGACTTCTCAAGTGAGCAGTGGAGATGGAGAGGTGGGAACTGCTCTGTGCAATCTCTGGTCACTGTCCAGAAACTGAGAGATACGAGGTCAACAATAAACTGGAGAGTTCTTTTCTTCTTTTCTGCCTGAACCCCTGTTGTGTGTTGCTGTGTTCCCTCTCTGTGTCACAGTGACACAAAGGGGTCACTTTTGGCCAAATTCTGCATTCCTTAAATTGTCGTCTGTAACACCACCTAGAATAAGAAACAATCTGTTATCCGTGGGAAGCAAGGCAGGAGCAGGAAGGAGTAGAAAGCAGAGGCTGTAGGGAGTTATCAAAACCTACTTGAATATTGAAGATATTGATTTCTTCTTTTTTGCTGCGACCCCTCAATCTATTTCATCAGTTTACTTTGCTTTAAATTAAGCTGACAGCACAGCACTGAAAATGAGGCATTGGAAGGGGGAAAACTTTGACCCCTCAAATCTCAAAAGAGGATGAAAAGCTATGTGCCTGGTAGAATCAAATATGGAAATTTTGGTATGGGAAATTTTAATTACAAAATTATTGTCTAGGCAGAATATCTCAATGTGTAAAAGCCTGTTTAGACCCTAAGGTATTTATCAGAATTTTAAATTTAGAAAAAAGTCACACAAATATTAATATTCCAGTGGTGTCTCCTAACCAAGAAATGAGAAAATATCCAGTCCACGTGTAAGAAACATAGTATTTCCAAAGGAAAATTGCCTTTTGGCCCTCACCACAGGCAAAACCATGAGCCCTCTTTGGTAGCTGCTTCCTAAGCCTTTTGTGCTGTCTTGTCTGCCACTCTCAACCCCAAAAGAAGAGAAATATCCAAGCTGGAAACATTTTAACTTCTATAATTGAAACTTGCTGAAGTCGAACCCAAATAGAAGAAGTTTCTTGTAGAGAGCAATGTCAGAAAACTTAAGTGAGAGGTGTCTATGTCTTTCCCTGAGGTAGATTTCATCCTGCTGAAAGATCCAGCAGCCACAACAAATGGCCAATTCTGTCCAAGATTTAAAGCTTTTACTTGAATCCATGAGGAAAAATAGTCCAGAGGAGGATAAAGAGAGAAGCCAGCCTAAAATCAGCAGCTGTTAGGGTTAAATTACAGACCACTTCAGGGGATTGTAACTACTCGACCTCTGAGTGAAACTTGGAGGGGTTTCCAAGGCATCAGTTTTATATTTGCCCATTAGACACAGGCTCAATAGGCTGTGAAGAAAGGGAGCCTGCCCAGATGCTTTGTCCTTTGGAACAGCAAGAGTGGTGTTAAAAGATCAGTACAGCACTGGGTGGACACGTGGAACTGATGGAAGCTGAGGAATTTCCAGCCTCAAGTGAAAGGCATGATTTTTGCCCAGTGTGCTGGTGCAGGAGATGTTCCTGGTGATGGTCAGGCAGGGGATGGCTCAGGGGTGAGGAAATGCCTGGGCTGCTCCTTAACACTCCCAGGAGCAGAGGTGGAGAGCTGGGTCAGCCTTCTGGCAGCCAAGACAGTCTGTCACTGTTGGTGTCACTGGGCACATTTTTGTCCCTGTTGGTGTCACACAGCTCTGGGGACACCCTGGCAGTCACCCCATGCTCACGTCTCTGCAGTGGAGCATCTCAGAGCCAGAGAGAAGGGTTCCTCCGTGTAGGGCCAGAAAAAGGGGCTCAGTTTCACAGGTAGATTTTTCCCGAACATTAGCAGGGCTTAAGCAATGCTAATAGATAGGTAATTGTGTAGTTACAATGAAATCAACTAATTAAAGGCAAGCCAAATGGGAAATATCCAGTGTTCTCTTTTGGCAGGCAACACAGACGAAAATATTTCCCAATGCTTATCTATATCCCTAAGCCATTTATATCTCTAATTCCAGACCTTTTCTCTGTCAGAGTTAAGGATTAAAATCTCTTATGAAAACAGTGTTAACAGCAGAAAAGCAAACAGGAAAGCTTAGTTTTGAGGTGGTAGTTATTTTCTGAAATTTCAGTCTGGAAAATCTTATCCTCCTATCCTGATAAAACTTGATCTTTGTGTTTCCTCAGCATTTAGTGACTTATGACAAAGCCAAAGTTTGAAAAGAAACTGTGAAATCAGTTACCAAATTAGAATAAATTAATTTTTAATTTCTTTTTATTATGTTAGCCTTTTAAAACAAGTATGAAGAAGTAAGTTCTGTACAATCCTCAGGCTTGGTATCAAATTTTTACTGAATTAAGGTTACACAAGCTGTTGAGGATTACTGATGACAAAAAAAGTATTAAATTTATCTTATCTTCTTGCTGTTTAGACAGCATTTGGGACAAGCCTGGTGTCCTCCTACTTTCATAGAAAACCAGAAATTGTTTGGCTGAACAACAGTTCCAATCTCTGGGCTATGTATCCTACGCTACCCTCAGTGGTGGGAAGGATGAAGCCAAGGCAGAAGAGGTGAGAAAGAAAAGATATTTATTCAGTAAATAAGCTTTTATGTGCTTTCACTTTTATGAAATGGTGTCATTTTCATGAAAATATGTTGTGATTTTTTTTTGTTACACAACAAATCTGAAGTGTGATCTTTTTTTCAGCACTTGTATGAAGGGAAAAGGGAGTGATCACTGTTTTAACCTGGAGAGCCTTCAGCAGAACAAACCAGCTCTAGGATTGATAATAGAATGAAACAATAACAAGAAAAAAATCTTCTCATGTAAGCAAAAAGTGTAGGGATGACGTTAAAGAAATACTGGAAATCCATTTTCTCGAACTTTTTAAAGGTAGCCAGACAAGCCATTAGTAAAACTAATGTAAGGCATAATTCCACAGCAGCAAAAATGACTCCATGAGTTAATGCATCCTTTCCATTTTTCTGTCTCCCACAGTCCTTTTGATAACCTTAGCATTGTGTAACCATCACAAGCAGCATCACCAGAAGTAATGGTTAGCTATTCTCAGACCACTTCTAAATTATTCACAGCAGCTCTGTTTCCATTTCTCTGACTCACTCTTTTAGACATAACAGGAAGTAGAAAACACGGAAATGGAAGAGTTATGACATTACATTTTTAGAAAAAAACAGAAAGCTCAAAATTATCCAGTCTGTTATTTCTTTTTCTTAGCAATGCAGGAAAACTTTGGCATCTTTCTGAACAACGACCCACCAAAGCACTGAAGAAACCCCTCCAACACCAGAACTTGTTCAATACCAAACAGATCCAGGTTCTGTTCTGCTACTTTTGCAGGAAAAGAGAAAGATGGGACAATGCTGGGAGAGAAACAATGCTTATTTCTTTTAATTAATATTAAGGAACCTCAGGGATCAGACTAACACCAAAAGGACACTCTTGTTTAGTGCATCTTGCATGGGAAGAATTCTTTAAAAAGTCACAGTCCTCCCACCCTCCCCTTATGCTTCAGTACTAGTTTCTGGGGTTTTTGGTTTGGTTTTTTTAAAGCCTACCAAAAAAACCAAAAACAATAATTTCAACTTATGCTTTTTAGCAGAGTGATAAAGTGATTTACAAAGGTCAGTTTTGTTATTCGTATTTTGGGGAACAGAAGACTGAGGAAAGAAGAGAAAAGTCTTGGTAGAGTTCAGGCAAAGAAATGGAATTCAGGTCTGAACCCCAAAAGATTGCACACAGCTCTTAGTGCCAGCTAGAAGCTTGGCAGGTTCCAAAAAAAATCAAGTTCACCACAATGCATTTCAGTGCTCTCATTAGTTTTATTCGTTTTGAGAGTATCATAAGACAAAATTATATCAAATGAGTAAAGAAGTACTTCTAGAAGGTGTAAGAAAGGGAGAAGACAACAAACATGACAAGACATGGGGACCCTATAACCCCTGTCTGCCACAGGAGGATTTGTTCTTCCTCTCAGAAGAGGGAAAGAAGAGCTCAGAAGCTCCTCTGAAGATTTTGCAGCTTGGCTTCAGTGCTGGTCCCCCTTAGTGAAAAACAGAAAAATATGGGGAAAAATGAAGTCTCTGAAAGGATGATCTGGCTCAAGACCTCTGTAATAATAAACCATTGGACAGAATGTCTTACACAATCTTCCAAAAGTAACTCAAAATGCCCTGGAAGGGATCCAGCTGGCCTGGGAGCTGGCTGCAGCACCGCAGACAAATGGTGCTGCTCCCCAGGCGAGCGCTGCGCGGGGCGGCACCGAGAGCAGAGCTCTGTCAGCTCTCATTGGCAGCACTGCCCTGCTCTGCAAAGTGACAGGCTGCAATGGCACCTTCCCCCTCAGCAAATCTGAGCTAGACATGCACCCAGTGCTGGCTAATTAGTGGCAAGGGTTTATTCCTTTATTATTGACTGAGGGCTGCTGCCGCCAGCACATGATGGAAATATTCTGGTGGGTTCCAAGCACTGGTGGAGAGCTCCAGACTGCACAAGGGGTGCCACCAGCAGCTTAATTCAGCAAACTCATTATTACCATATTCATTATTTTATATTGATATTAATATTAATATTATATATATTAATAATTATTACCACATAAATTATCATTATTACCAGCAATAATACTTGAAATGGGAAAAAACCCCAAACCAACCCAGGTGAGACTTTTTTGGCAGACTGGCAGGCAGATCCCCCTTCCTGAGGGACAAATCCCCTCAGGGCAGTCTGCAAGGTGGAAGAGCCATGGATCCACACATGGATCCATGTTTGGGATTTACAGGGGGCAAGGCATGGGAGTTCATCCCCGTGGCCAATGGACAAATGTGAAATGATCACCTAAGAGGAAAGTTAAAAAACCTTGAAAAGTTTAATATCTAGTAGATAATTTGGCCTTTAAGCATGATTTCAGAATTTCAGTAATTCTGTCCTCAAATCCTCTTTAAATGCTTTTAACATTCTATTTCTTCAAGTGTGCATAAGCTGATTTAACTGGAATTATCTTAAGTGATAAAAAAGAATATATATTGTGATTGTGCACTTGTTTTCTTAGCCACAATGCTAGTAAGTACCTTTGAAACTGAAGTTCGAATTCAGCAGGTGGTATTGATCTATCTTAAAATAAACTAAGCTAAATACAATATATTACGACTTTAAATGCTATACTGTATGATATATGTATAAAAATAGATATAAAAATAGTTTTCTTGTGGTTCATGAGTGTCAAGTATTGACTTCTCATAATAAAAAAAAAAAGTGTTGTCACAGTTCATCATACAGAAGGAACTCTGAATGCAAACTTCATTGTTCTTTGTAGAAAGGATCTGGTGTCAACTTTCACTATTTCTTCTGCATATCAGCATGTTCACACTACTCCAAACTTTGGGCTTTTTTCCATTTTTCATTGTGACTGGCAAAATGAGACTGAGACCTAAAGGCTACTACCATGCTGGATTCCAAAAAGAGACTCCATAGCTCTAACAGCAGTTTAATTAAAGATGTTTTTTCTTAAAAAAAAGACCCCTTGATTTTTTGCACCCTCTTACACCAAGTCTCAATAACTCTGCTGCACAATTTTAAAGTTTTTCTTGTGCTTAGAGCAGACATATGGCTGAATTTTGCACTTTACTTCACGTGGCATGTTCACTGCTATTACTACAAAATTAGTCCTAAAATATCAATCTTATTTCAGAACCCAAAAGACACTGTCCACTTACCCTAAACACCAATTTTCCCAATTTTAACCAAAGCCCAGTAACTTCACCTTATTCTCTCCCTCTGTTACTTGTCAGTGCCCCTGACAAGAGCTGCATGGTCTAAAACCAAGTTGTTGCCACTAGGAATCAGCAAATGTGACTAAACAGACACAATGGGTAAAGAGACTGCAATTTTTATAACTCCTTGTCAAGTGAAATCACACTTTGGAGCAGCACAGAGTGATGCTTCAAATATCTCTAAAAATAGCTACTTCCCTTGTGTAATTTTCTCCTTGTTAAGGATTCTTTTTCCCTAATGTTTGACGTGTTTCCTTTTATTCGGTCATTTCACACTATTGCTCCTTACCAGGCCCTTTTCAGCCACTGCCAATGCCAGGACAGGGCTGTGTGTAGGCATTGCTGTCCCTGTCACAGCCCCCTGGGCTCCTTGCCCTGGGTGCACCCACCAGAGCGTGGCTCACTCTGCACACTGCAGAGTGTCTGTGCTGGGACACGTTTTGAACCATCCATCACTCGCCTTTGTACCAAAACCACACAAAATTTGCATGTCAAAAACTCCTCCAACTGCTCGAGCAACAGCTTCAGTCTGGGCTCTGAAAGTCAAGCTGTGTTCCTTCTGCTTCATGCATCATCTTTCTAATAAAAGTTCTCGAGTGAGACCCAGCTGCAGCTCTGCTGCTGACGCACGCAGCAGAACTCCCCAGCTCGCCGAGCCATTGGCTGGGCAGGGGGAGCAGAAATAAAAACCAAAGCCACTCCAGGGATTGTGAGGGACTTGAATTAAGCACGTGGCACAGAGTGATGTCAGGAGCTGGTAGCCAGGATCTGGCAGAAGTCTTTCATTGAGATGTAGACTCTGGAGCTGAGCACGGAGTACACAACAGCATCACTGGAGACTGCGGAATGCCTAACTCTGAAAACGTTTGCACATGTTTAAAGTAAGGATTATTATTTTGCCCTTTTTTTGCTGAATTGTTTTCCAAAAGCTCTCAGCTGTCCTTAAATATAGTTCCTTCTTTAACATGAACTTCATCTGTGGGGTTTAGACTACACTCCTCTGACATTTGAGGAGAAAAAAACACAACATAAATCTAATTGTGAGTTTTGACTGAGTAACAGTTTGTTTAATTGAGTCTGTTTGAGAGCTATCCAGAATTGATCACAGAACCATGGAATCACAGAATGGCCCAGTTTGGAAAGAGCCTTAAAACTCATTCCATTCCACCCCTGCCATAGCAGGGACACCTCCCCTGTCCCTTGTTCTCCCATTCCCAGTGTCCAGCCTTGGACACTGCCAGGGATCCAGGGGCAGCCACAGCCTGGAACATGGCAATCTGTTCAATTTTCTAGTCCATTATAAGTATATCAGAAGGTAGGTACAGAGCATGCCCTTCTTGAGGTGAAAATTCCTTATTCTCTTAGGCTTCTCACCAGTCTAAACTCAGATTCATCTTCTCGTGGAAACCTGGGAGAAAGTCATAACCTTTGTAGAGCCACTACCCTGACAAAAGCTCTCTGCAAATAACAGGGTTTACATTCCTGCTGTGTGAGGAATTAGAATAGTTTTATGTCATATTGCATGTCCTGCAGGGCTTTATTTGTATGTTTACCATGAATTTAAGCTCAAGGTCAGCATGCAGGCATATTGTGGGTAGTGTTATCTGTTACAGACTCACAGACTTCTCAAAAATCTTTGGCTTTGATTATATTTGGGAAGCTAGTCTGGCATTGATTCAGGTCATAGAGGAAGTAAATTATCAAGGACTGGCTGACTTGACTGGACTGTGGCACAGATTAAGGCAGATCTCACAAGTTGCTTTTAGTTCTTATGCAAAGTGAGCATTGCTTGGCTCGAATTTACAGCAGCAGGGATGAGTCTCCCCTACCCCCCTACCAAAACCTAATACACAAAATAATAAAGTGTAGGAAAGTTTTCTTGGAGGGGTTAATTTGATGGGGTTTTTTAGGTAAGTTCTGACTATATTCTGTTTCTCTGTTTCTTTTCCAGGTGCCTGTAAGGAGCTCAGAAGCCCTGGACCCAGCTCTGCACTCCTCTGCCTGTCTATGTGCACTCTAAAGAGAGGTCAGCACAAGCACAGTGACTTACAGAGGAAGCTGTTCTTTGGCCTTGTCCTGATACCAGTGTTTCTCAGTCAAAAATGAAGTCTGGAAACAAGGGGGAAATGATAGATTAGGACCAGACCATGGGGGTTTTTTGTTTTTTATTTAAAGGGCAGTATCAAAAAAAATGTACAAAAGTGAGGTAGGCTCAAACACACAAAGGCACAATGACTTTAGACTTCTGAAAGTAATAAGCAATTTGACTGCAAACAGAATAATTAACAGACTTTGTGTAATGAGACTAATATTTAGGACAATAAAACAAACAGATTAAGACAGAAACAGCAAAACATGCAAAATGAAGGGTCCCTGTGAGAATAGCTAAAGTCCGTGTAGAGAAAAACGTGCCAGTGTAAAGCACCACCATTTGACATACCAGAAATCTGCTCTTCCTGATCTTCAAGAACATTGGATGAATGATGTCAAACATATTTCCTTATTATATCACAACGTGCTCTGGCTGACAGCTTATTTAAAACAATATTACTACTATTTTCCAAAATGCAGAGATGCAAGCCTTTCCTAAAGCTTTCTTCTCAGATTATTGCTTTTTAAATATATTTAATAAAAAAATGTTAGTTAATGGAGACTGTAAATGCACTACTGAGCTGCTCTCTATTTGCAGTATTTTAAATTTGATTGAAAACAATTAGCAGATGAGAGAGATGCCTGTGAGCATTCATTAAGATGAGGCTTGTGGTTTGTGACTGCTGAATTTCACTGTGCATCTGGAGCTGTTTGCACTGGTGGCACAGTTTTCTGTCATCATAAAAAAGGAACTGTTCCCTATAAAGGTTATGCTGGCAAAAAATAAATTGCATTAAATTTTTCCAAAACTTCCCATTGAGAAAGCAGCAGCCTATTACCCACGGGGAATTTCTCAATCAGATGACGATGGCTCATGGACAATTTAATTTGTTATTTAGTAACAGCTTGTAAATCCCTCTCATATAAATATCATGCAGTTGTAAAAGCTGACTGCTAATGAGATGATTGACCCTAAAGGTCACATTGGCAGAATCCCCCATTGTTTGCTTAAGGATATAATTTTCATTTCATCTAACTGAAAACTGACATCCGAGCATAACATGACAAGACATTAAACAAAAAAAAAAAAAAAAATACTGCATTACTGGAAGAATTGTGCCATTGTTTTGTGTTTGGGATGAACAGTGTTAGCTTGGGCTGAGCTGTTACCAAGGCACTCAGCTGATGGATATGGGACTCTCCCATGGACTGTGGGGAGAGATGAATACACTGAAAAAAACCAGGAGAGAAAGTACAATAGCAAAGGTGAGTGTGGTCTGAACGTGAACATTCAATTTTTCATTTCATTAAAATCAAGTTCAATTCCAAAACTCATCTCAAGGTGAGGTGAGTGGGGTAAGGAGGTTTTACAGAGGTTTTGCTTCTGTTATATTAGGAATTTTTTGCTGCTGCCTGCATTTTTAATATTGAGTGGCTAGAAGAATCTCAGGCAGCTTAGTGCACTAGAGGACAAAACTACATGGACAACAGTCCTGACTTAAAAATGGTCAACACAGTAAAAAATATTTAATTTTCAAAATCAATGTGTCCAGTAGTCTGAAAATAGCACAAAACTAAGTACAAGGCTGCTGTACCACATTATGCTTTCTGCCACCTTCTACTTTCTCAGTGCCTACCACAGCACCTGTACTCATATTTCTTTATTTCTTCTACACTCACACAAAAAGCCTCCAAATTAGTCCAGCAGTCTTCCCTGTGAAGGGATTATTTGGGGCTTTTGTACCAATGTCCACCCTGAATCATGCAACACTTGGCTGATGTTGAAGAGTATACCCAAAAGAGAAATATTTAACCAATACAGGAGAGAACAAGCATTACTGATCTGAGCTAATCCAGTAAGACTAAATAATGTAAATGAAGTGTGCAATACATTATAATTTTCAGCACATTAATTTGGGATAATCATGGTGTTTACATAACCAGCTATCTGATCAAGACATCCAGATCTGTAAGAATACTCCAGAAACATCAAATCTATTGACAAATACCTCAGTGCCTCTGTACAGCCCTGATATCTACAAGGGAAAGCATCTCCACAAGACATAACATTTTTAGTTAACATCAAAATGTTGGTTACATAAAAAGCTCAAAAAAAATGGTCCACTTGGCAAAGTCTACTGATTTTACACCAGATAACTTTGGGCATTGCTCCAGCTCCTGGGAACATGTTTGAAAATTCAAGGTACTTTCAAAGGGCAGCCTCTGCTGTTTAGTTCATAGGAAACACAGCATACACCCTCAGAAATACTAAAATTAGCACTGATACTCACAAATCAACCTGAAGGAAATTATAGGCTGCATGTAGGTAGACGATATCTCATCTTTATATTTAAGTACATGCAAACCTTAATGAGAGCTGTGTGCTCTGCAAGCCCCATCTCCATCTCCGAGGGTTCCACAGGGCACTCAGGGATTCCAGGGGCTCTTGATGTAGCTTGAGCTTCTGTTCCCCTTGAATAAATGGGATGACCACATTTTGACTCTACTTGGCATTGATTATCTTTGGCTATAGCTGTTTATGAGAACTTCACCCTCCATCAGGTTTCCCTGTATTTTAGAGAAGTGGAGAGGTCATATTAACTGACAAGAAGAAAACCCAAAAGCTGCCTGCTTGAGCACAAAAAAAGGATGACAAGAGTCTTCAGGCAGGATATGTGTCCTAGGGTGACTCCTGGATGCTTTTATCCCCAATTGCCTGTCCTGCTTATGTTGGCTATTGAGTTCTGTTCTAACCCTTCTGTGTTACACCCTTGACTAAATAATAATGAAATATTCAAATTCCTTTAAGTTTTTTGGTTTTGTTTTTTACTTTGCACTGACAGACACAAAGCATCAACAAGAAGGAGTCATTTGTTCAATGTCCCATTCTTAAGCCCCTTTATCTCCTTTTTTTCCTTTTTATATCAATAAAAGCCAGCTCTGCCACTCTGCAAACATTAACCTAATATTCCAGGGTATAGTTTCCAGTGCATATCAGGGCATTTATACTATAGCATCACCTGGTGTACTCTCCCATAGGATTCATGGTCTTTTAGTCTACAGCAAGGACTTTTACCATCTTAACACAGAACTGAACTACACAAATTTCTACTGTGGGGAAGATGTCAAGAAATAATGAGGCAAATGTAATTAATCCTGTAGATACCATTATTTTTCAGTTTAATGGAATGGAGAATCTTTCAAAGAAATCAAAGCAAACATCATTTTTTTTTGATTTAAAATATCCCCAAAGAAAAAGTTAATTGTAAAGTGTCAAACACCCAGCTGCACAAAAAATTATATTACATGCAATATTTTTCTTACAATATTTATTATGCTGTCCAATGTGAATTTGAAATTTTTCCCATGCCTATTGTACCAGCCCCTTCCTAGGAAATGTCACAGCTCAGCAAGGTCCCTGGAGGGACAGGGGCACATAAACAAAAGCGTGACAGAAGCTTCACTCACAGCACAGCTGTGGGGATGGGATCTCCTCGTGTAAGCCAAGGCCACGTGGCAGATTTGTGAGTGGGTGGAAGAACCCATCTAATAAACTGACTGTTCAATCACTCCACTCCTAAATTTGGCTTACAAGAGCTCAGGAGAAAGGGAAATTTTAGATGTGGATGTGCACCTTAGCTGGGCAAAATGCAACAAACTGTTCACAGCTCTTCTGGTCACGGGTTCTCACCCTGAGAAGCCTAAAAGAACACAATAAAGGCATTTCAGACTCAAGTGTTGTGTATCAATGAGAAAATAAGTGCCTGTGGCCAGAATAATTATATTTTATTCCTAGGCTGGCAACACAGGGTAATATTCTGAAAGAATTGTACAAAGGATTTTATTGGACTAATCAGGGCCCATGGTGAACAGACCTAATTGTTCAACTGCCATGGAAACATCAGCACAGTTCCAGGTGATTGATAACTTTTGTTATTTTCAAAACACAGAGAATGGGGAAAAGGAAATATTTAGATAACAAAGAATGCATAATCTGTCATACCTTTAAAGAATGTTGATCTTTTATGGAACTACTATTATCTCATCCTTTTTTCCATAATCAACAAAAAAGCAAAGCAGAAGCCATTTGCATTCTCTTCAGGCCTGCTGCTTTTCCTGAAACAGAAGGAAAAAATATCTAGGACCTTTTATCATACAGGACAAATAAACCAGCACACAAGATGATAGCAGAACTGCCTGTGGGGGTTGTTACACAGACATTTGCAGTGTCCAGATGTGGGCCTGATCCCTGCAGGGGAAATCCAGAGCAGATGTTAGGCAAACCCAGGGAGAGCTCCTTCCACTGGCTCTGGGTGACTCCTCTGAAATTACTGCAGATTCTCACTGCTGGAGGAACTGGGAACTAGGATGGATAGTTTATGGAATATTGTTACCTAAAGCTCCCTGCTGCAAAACAAGCTCATTGTCCAGAAAGCCCCCCTGTTGATTTGGGTCACAGCTGGCACACTGGAGCACAGCAGTGCAGGGAAGGCTCTCACTCGGCCACCAGAAATCCAGCACTGCTTCTGTGGTGGATTATGATCAGATTTATTGCTGATGCAATGAAGGAGCACTGCCAGTGCAGTCTGTAATCGGAGCAGGTCTGGAGTGGGGCAGCAGAAGCAGGTTTGGGTGGGAATGCACAGGCACAGAGGCCCCGTGGAGCTGCTTGGGGTTTTTATCTCCCTGTGTGAGGATCTGAGTGCTTTCACTCACCCACCCCAAAGGCAGTGTCCCCTGTGGCCAGGCTGGACGTGCAGGGCTCCCTGCCAAGGTGGGGATCACCCAGAACCTGCCTGCAACCTTGGGACACCAGTTTGTCCAGCTGGCCCCATCTCCACTAACACTTTATACCCTTTCGCAGGCTGATGTGCACCAAAGTCGATTAGCACAGCTCCCCATCTCTGGAATATATTCATCATTTGAGCACCCCAAGCACTCCCCTGCAATTCCCACATGGAATTCTTATCTTGGGACAATTCTCACTATCAGAGACAATCCCAAGGGAGAGGGGGTTGATGCAGGGGGAGGTAGGGGGGACACACCTGATGTCACACACATAGGGATGAAAAGGAAGAGTAACAGGCTTGTGACCATACTGGCTATCAAGAATCTGAGTGAGAAACCTGCAAGCTTTCTTCCAGCACACCCCAGAATGTGTTATTTCCTCCCACAAGATGCACACTCCACTTCTCCCAAGATAAGAGTCCCCGTGTTTCCTCCTCACAGCCCAGCTGAGGACACAATCCTGGCTGCTTGCCCCAGACCTGCCCAAGCACCCCTCCAGAGGAGCAGCCCCTTGCTGGGGGTGCCAGTGTGGGCTCCCAGCAGGTCCCACCCACCCAGGGGTCCCCAGCACTCCCCTGAGCACAGGGAGGGCTCAGCTCAGCATCTCTGCTGCTCAGAGTCCTCTCCTCCAGCTCCCTCTGGAACACCACCCACCAACCCACCATGAGCACATTTACTCCCTAACTGCAGGACAGCACATTCCAGATTCAGGGCATGCTCAAATCACTACTTATCTGCTTAGATCTAGGAATACAAACATATCATTGAAATGTAAAATTTCTGATCGGGGAACAGCAGCCCCTGCCACATGATCTCCACTGAGATTGCTGAAGAGTGAAAAAAGCCAAATTCAAACTAATGTCAGAAGGAAATAATTTTAAACAGAGAACCCTTTATCTTCATTTCATCTCACTGATGTGATGGAAAAAAAGGCTTTTTATGAAGGAGGGATGATTCTAACATTTTTGAAGGTTCATTTCAAAGGCTTTTTAACTGATTATCCAGAGCATCCCTTTGGTACAAAAAGCAAACCAGAGTAATTTTTTCATCTCTTGAGACTGCCATGCCATTTGGACTACTCAGAAATACCTTTCACACACAGTACTTCCTTTGCCCTCAGAGGTACCTCTCAGGAGCACAGGGACATGTGAACTAATTTGCAGACCAAAAAAAAAAAACCAAAACATCCAGATTTCAAACTGAGAAACTCCAGATTGGTTCATTTAAAATACTCTTAAGGAATGAGGCAGTTCACTTACCTGAATATTGAGAAATTATTAATTATTAGTTGGTCACACTATAAGACTCAGTGGAAGATTCTTGTTCACTTCAGCTGAACAACATCCCAACCCTGTAAGCACAAGAAATAGTAATCAAACAACAGAAACACAAAATCTGCTATTTTCTGTTACACTTCCTCCAGCTATAGTGTGTTCAATTACATTGTTCCAGCTCTTGTCAGCTTTAACACAAATAGGGAAGAAATCTCTCCTGGTCTTACACATGCACAGGTTTTTGGTTAAGGTTCCTGCTTTATTACATTTTCTGTGTAGCCCTGCCCAGCCCCTTCAGTGTCTCAGTTTCAGGTGTTTAATTTGTGCAAGGTGTCAAAAAACACTTTGTTACAGCTCTGAGGTGAAAAAAATGAGGCATCCAGCAACTACATAATGGAAACTTATAATAATGTACATTAGAGAGAAGTTTATGGCTCCCCTTCAACTCACTTTGACTCTTGGTGGAACCAATCTCCCAAGGAAAAACTGTTACAGGGCCTTGCAATGCTGGAGCCTCTAAAGCCTGACTATTAATTAAACTGTTAATGTGCTCTTTCTCTGCTCCAATAGGGAGGTAAATAACCAGGTTAATGCTTGAGGAACCTCTTGTGAAGAGCAGTGACTTTTTACCCTCCATCATTTTGTCTCACCAATCCAGCATCATTTGCTCCTTTTTCTCTTCCTTTCTACCGTTCACTAATCTCAGACAATAGAAGAGCAAATTGTCCTTATTCTTTCTTTACTGTTGAGATGGACTTCAGAATTTTTCCAGCTTGAATGTCACATTTCAATTTTTTTTTTTGCCTTCAGAGACTTTATCATGTAAACCAAGTTTATCTTCTGCTCTCCTTTCACAGTTATCTGTTCCCACAGTCCCAGTTTCTGAAAGGGACACTATTTTGGCACATAACATTTTCATTTAAATGACTGGTGTATGTTTAAAATCATTTATCACCCAGGACTCAACACAGAACACGTGATGAACAGACAGTTCATCTCTGCTGTACCAAGGGGTGATAAGTAAAAAGATAATTGACAAAATGGTATTTAGCTCAGGAAAGTACATCTGCCTTCTTGTCAGAAACCAGAGTAGATGTGGGAGAGGAGAATTGGCAGGAGGGGGATTTTTTTTTGTTTCTGGACACGTAAAGGTTTGGCATGCAATACATTCCACAGGAACATCATCAACAAAGCACACAGGCATCAGTCAGGAATATTCTTTGAGAGGGTAGCACATAAAATGAGACAGGCTCAGAGTAAAGGGTAATGAGGAATTGACCATTGTTCTGCAGTATCTGCTTGGGGACTATATAAATCCTCTTTATTGATCCATGTATTACAAAGACAATTCCTACTCAAAAATTCAAGTTATTTATAGTCCCATAGATCTGCTTTAAACTTAATGTATATTTTTTACAAAACAAGATCTGAAAGTCCTTTACTCTTAACTGTCAAGAGGGATTAATTCTGCAAGGCACTAGAAATTTTATTTCTAATCTTCACCTACTGTGGCTGGGGTTCTATTGCCCTTCTTTCTTTACACGTAGGAATGTGCTCTGTGTTACTGTGAGAGAGCAAAACTGTCCTGCACTGGTCCCCTGAGGATACAGAACAACCTTTTCTGATATAGCTGAGCTCCTTTAGGCTGCATCTGACTAGAGAGCTCCAGAAATGCGTCCTGTGCCCATTCACAGACCACGACACTGCTTTTCTTGGAAAGACTTTCCAGCCTCTCCCAGGGAAGGAAGCCACTACAAAGTTTGGACTTGCTTAGAGCCTGCACCAGCAGGGAAGCAGGACTCGGGAGCTCTCCTCCAAAGACATTTTTCCTCTGGTTCTAAGGAAAATATGAGAGTGTTGTCTGGCATCAGGACTTGGTGCCTGTACACAGCTGAGCAGGGGATGCACACACTGTGTTTGTCACATCCATCCACAGTCAAATTCAGGCTTAAACTTCGGAATTCAGGGAAAACTTGGAGTTATCCAGCTCTCTTTTAGCATCAATAATAAGATCATCAGGATTGTTGTAGTTCTCTCCCTAACACGTGTACAAACCAGTGGTGATACAGAAATCCATTTGTTCTATAAAACACTTAATAAGAAAAAAAATTATGTTCTTTGATTGTTGTGAAATTTTACCAAACCGGATGAAAGTTATTTCTTCACTTCTGAATTGTCAGAATGTGATTCCAGTAAGAGTGATTCCTTTTAAGAGAAGTCTACCTCACACATTATTCTTTCAGTTTGCAATAGACAAAGGATTTGTACAAATATATTCAAATCAGAGGGATAAAACACTGCCACATCAGAAAGAGCTCCTGAGAGATGTTTGATTCTCTTCCACCCCCAGGTGAAAGGCAATCTGAAACACAAAATTCTGTTTAAGGCATGGTCAGATTGTCAACCAGCCATATATTATGGTTCAGACCACGTGACTGATGATGATGATTCCTTTGTATCAAGAAAAATAAAGTTGTTTGTGTTGCAGATAGGAGCAGTAAAGAAAATAACGAGTTTTCTAGGAGTTATCCCACAAGACTAGAAATGCTTGAGAACTGTGTAAACCGACCTATCAGTCCTTTTTATAAAGGGTGAATGTTAGGGATTTAAATGTCCATATTTGGAGAATCTTTTATAAAATTGTGATGATTTCTTTGTCATTCTCTCTCATCCCACACACACATACTCATTTATCAGTATTTCTCATTTACAGTGCATTTTCGAGAAAAGAAAAAAAAATCTGGGTTTTTCTTCTTTCTGCTGCTTTCTGCTCTGCTACTCATCCCACAAACCACTACACTCCCTATGTGCTCTGGGGCTTACAGCACAGACACTAAAAGCAGTTATGCCCAGCCCCAGATTGCAGCACAGAGACTGGATTATGAGTGGCACCTTACATTTCAGCTCCTGTGCATTATTTGAACCCCCAGCAGCTGCCTGGTGCAGCTGTGAGCATTTCCAGCTTGCTCTGCCCAGCAGAGCAGTGAAGCCACTGGGTGCAGGCAGGGATGTGTGACACTGCCAGAGGAACACAGAGCTGCAAGTTTGAGACTTATTCTCTGTGCTCGTGTC
This sequence comes from Sitta carolinensis, assembly GCA_032173965.1. NCBI lineage: Eukaryota > Metazoa > Chordata > Aves > Passeriformes > Sittidae > Sitta > Sitta carolinensis. The sequence goes on from CM063292.1 coordinate 7,968,626, forward strand.
CTCAGAGAAAATCTCTGCAGAGCACAGGGCCATATTTTGTGGGTTTAAGTGTTAATTAAGTGCTGAATTGATCTCACTCTGGTTCCCTGCACAGGGGAAGTTTCTCCCCTTTGAGGCAGGTGAACATCTCACAGCAATAATTTTTTTTTTCTTTTTTTCAGCTGTACCCTTTTTTCCTCATTAGTTCCCCATTGCTTCTAGAAACTTCTTTGAATGTTTTATGTGTAACACCCAGTGCTGTGAACACAATATTTTAACAGCACTTCCGAAATTTGAATTCCAGCTTTTAAGGGAAATTCTTTTTGTAAATATAATAATTGTTGGTATACACTTACCTGAGCAGGAATCAGGATAGATCAGGATCCATTGAATTATATCTGACCGTGCCTTGCTGAGTTGTGTGCTTCACCTACCACCTAAAAGCAATCAGAAATATAAAAGAGAAATAGAGAAATTACCCCTCACACCTGGAGCAGCTGGCTGGGACCAGACCTATCACTGCCTTACCCAGCTTTGAACAAATAAATGCACCCAACCTCTCCACGAGGACTACAGTGCCCAAAATTCCTTGCCAAAAACTAAATTGCTATCAGACCATCAAATTCCATGATGGAAGGCTCACTTGCAGCAATAACGTGTGTTCTCTTCACACAAATTATTCTCCTATGACTGGCATTGGTTTGCCACAAAACACACTGAAAATATGACTGGAAATGAAAATTAAAACTAGACAGAACCATTCTGAAAATTTAGGAAAACATATGTTTCTGGTTTTATTTTAGATGTTTTTTCTTTCTCTTTGCAGCTATAAGTTGGTTTTGGCAAGAGAAGTCTTCACATCAATATGTGCTCGTATGCCCATCACGAAGCATAAGGGGCAATGAATTCTCAGAATTACTAGATTCTGTTTGTGTCACATTAGGATTACAAAAAAAACCCACTCACCTAATCCTTTCATACATTTTTAAGTGAAATATTTTCAGAAACAGAAGCTGTGGGAAAACTTGAAAAATAGTTATTAAGGCAATCACAGATTTGTAAGATTACACTTTTCCTCCCTTTCTGATATTAGAAGGATGCCTGAAAGGACAGGTTCTTACTAGATTCTGAATTAAAAAGCTCTCAAACGAATTGCCACATGGACAAGAGCAGACACAATGCTAAATTTAATCAATTAATTAAGCCAGAGCATTCATGAGGATGGGACAGAAAGAAGAGAGTAATGGAGTCTTCCGTTTTAGTCAAATATTGGACTGGGTCTGTATAATCATGGGCTGAAAATCACCTGATTTTTTGGGTATTTTGTAAATGATGAAAACAGAAGCAGCAGACATTTATGACAGTCTCAATAAAGCCCCTGTGTCATCCACTGTTACTTTTATTTATGGCACAAGCATTATATAGAATAAAATGAATGGCTGCTGTTTTATACAGTATAAGAGGGTTGGGAAATATCCATTAAAACCCTACAGCTATTGATGATTCATGCTTGACCCTTTTTTTGTGAGGATTAATTGTATCCCCTGCTCCATTGAAATGATATTTTACCCAGCCTGTGGGTAAAAAAAAACCCACCTTTTTTTGGTGTCCCAGGTGATAGAGCTGCAGCGAGCTCAGCCCTGGCCCTGCAGGAAGCTGCAAAATCCCCCTGGGCACAAAGAGCAGGAGGCACCTCTGTCCCTCTGGGGGTGGCAGGCTCTGGGCCACCTTCCCAGCCCGTGAGGAGGGGCTGGGATGAAAACGTGCAGGACCACCCCGGGCTGGGGGAAGGAGCAGGGCACACATATTGCCAAAATAATCAGGGGTTAACTCTGACCAGCTGCTCTCTCACACACTTGGAATTCAGCTCTGAATTCTACCTGTTTGTGTGGGGTTTAGTAATACACACTATTTCTGTGTTCCTGGGTTAAAGTCGTGATATTCTTCATTTATTAAATATAGGAAACTTATGCCTCAGCAATGTCTAAAGAGGTATTCCTTTGCGTATAAATCTCCCAGCACTGATACATCAGTGTCTGAAAATGACTCCAAAAGCAATCCCATCTGTGGCAGGAAATGTGGAAGTAGAGTTCATTTTAAAGGTGATTCAATTGGCTTTGTTGCTCCCAATCATATAAATAATATTTCAGTTAAAAAATGCACATCTTTTGTTTTCATATGCATTGGTAAAACTGCCAGCTTGTGAAATTTGGCAGAATGAACTGTGTCAGTGTTGCCATCAGGGAACATTCCACTAACAAAGGAAGAAATGACAAAAAGGCCCCCCAACCACAAGACCTGTTTTATAATTCAAAAACAAGCTGTTATGAAAGTCAGGGAAATGACTTCTTTTGCTGTTAAATATTTTAAAGGTGAAAAAATCAAGGCTAGACTTGGCCAGCCCAAAGACCCAAGACACAAAATGAGAACCCACTCCAGATTCTCCCATCATTTTGCCACCAGCAGGTACCAGTGCTGCCTTCCTGGCTGTTTCTTCCAGACTTCACAAATCAGAACATTTCCACAGGAGGAAAGGAGGAAATCCAAATGTTCCTCAGCCCCATGGAATGAGTCTGTACTCAGACTGACAGAACACCCCTGGCAGTGTCCAAGGACACTTGGACAGGGCTCAGAGCACCCTGGGATAGAGGAAGGTGTCCCTGCACATGACAGAGGTGGGAAATGATGATTTTTAAGCTCCTTTCCAATCCCACCCATTCCATGAGTCTGCACAAGATGGCTGGCCTGGCACCTCCTGATGGACAGGAATTTGAGCTGCCAGAATTAGATTTCATTCACATTTTGTGAGTGCCCAGAAAAATATCAGGGGAGAGTCCTGCTGCGCCCAAAACCAGAAATGTTTTCTCCAGTCATGGGATAAACCAGGCATCCTCCGCTCAGCCCTTCACTCTGCCTGGGGTCTCACAGACCTCCTGCAAACTGGCACCAGAAGCAGTGGAAGGAGAAGAAAGAGAATTTTGCCAGTTGTCCCATATCCCCTCTGAAGAGAAGGCTGAGATTTTCATGTTGTTTATTTCACTGGTTTAATGTTTGCACTGTGGGGGGGTGCGAAGAACAGAAAAAGAAGAGATAGTTGTGTTGCAATGCTAATGAGCACATTTACAAGGCTCTGCCAGCAACGCTGAGCTTCAGCTCGTTTTTATTAGCCATTTTGGAAGATGTCTTAGTTGCAGTTGCACAAAAAGCATTGTCAGGACTTTTATATTTTCTCATTTTGAATACTGTGACATTAGTTGGAGAGGGTCTGGTTCTGCAGCACATAAGCCAGTATTAGTATTGTATAATACAGCAGCTAGACTCATTTTGCAGTGTGATTACAAAACCCATCACTGTGAATTATACAGCAAGTTAAATTGGTTTCCACCTTCTGCAAAGCCAGAATATTATCTTGCACAAATAGTATACAAATGTAGAAATAATACAAGTCCAACTTATCTGAATGATAGAGCACAGAAAGCTTTCATTGCTCACTCCAGCAGTACTTTCTATTTTCTGCTAATGACACGTGCTGTGGTCTGAAAGCAAACTCTAACAACAGTGAATGGTCTCACTTTTTACTTTTTACTTTTTTATTTTTACTAAGCTTCAATTTATTGAACATCCTGCCACTGCTAAAAACTTCTCAAATCTGAAAAACAAATTTTTGAGCAACCTTTTTACACAGAAGAATGGCAGAAAGGCCCAGTTGGGGAGGGGCTTAGAGCTCACCCATCCCTGTCAGGGCCCCTGCCCTGTGCCAGGGGCTCCCAGCCCCAGTGTCCAGCCTGGCCTTGGGCACTGCCAGGGATCCAGGGGCAGCCCCAGCTGCTCTGGGCACCCTGTGCCAGGGCTGCCCACCCTGCCAGGGAACAATTCCTGCCCAGGATCCCCCCAGCCCTGCCCTCGGCCACTGCCAGCCCCTCCCTGGCTCCTGGCACTGCAGCTCTGATGAACTTTTGCTGAACTTCTCACTTCTCTTGATCAGAAACACTTGTGAATGTCTGCCACTAATGAACATATTTTTTCTATTATTTATATTTTTCTATTAACTAAAAAACACCATCATTAGCTTCAGCTTTTTCAGCCTAATTGAAATTCTGGATCTGTCCTTTCATATGAGTAACTCGGACTGTTCAGTCTTCCCTAGAGGAGGAAGGGAGCTTGGGGAACCTCACTCTCCTGGGAGAGCTGCATTTTTTAATCCCTGAACACTGACCAATTGAAAAAGAGCTACATGGCCTTAATGAACTTACCAACATCATACTCCCAGTATTCCAGCTCAGGATAAGTGACGTGGTGAAGAGAGGAGCAGGCAAAGGAAGACAAACAGCCAAACAGCTCCATCAGACTGAAATTCTATCCCAAGAAAATCAGGCTACCTGACAAAAGTTCCCCAGACTAGGCAGACCTTGGAGAGGCTTTCTAAACCCATTTATCCAGTTCTAGAACTCCATGACCATGCAGGCTGTTAAAAAAAAAAATGCCACACACATTTGTAGGTAGATGCAACTGTGGGGATGGAGTAGAGCTGATTTATTTTTCTCTTTCTATTAAAATCAGCAGCTCCATCTCTAGCAGAGCTGTACAAATAGAGTTATTCCAAGCAGACTGTTTTGCAGACATCCTGTCTGTTCTCCAGACTGAGAATTGTCACTGCTGAGCTGCCACAGAGCTGATGGGATTTGGAGTTGCCATAGTGTTAAATGTTTCTCCTGTGATCAGCAACTGCTGATTTAAATGAAAGTCTTGAGCCATTTTCTCTCCTCTGTATTTCACAGTCATTTCAAAGTCATCATAGACAAAAAGGTGTAATAATACAGAGTAAAAAATGTATTTAAATGAGGTTGCTGTGATCTGATTTCAAGGTCAGAGCACACAAACAGCCTCTGCTTTCAGCTGCTGTAAGAGGACAGGACACGTTGAGGACCTACAGCCATCTGAGTTATATTTAATAAACATGGACACACATTCCCTTCATATTGAAATGCCTGAGCTGAATTTCCCTGCCTTGGTGTTGAAGTGCCTGAGCTGAATTTTGTGTCCTTACAGAATTCCAGCTCTCATGGGTGGGAGGATTTACTCCAGCAGCTGTGACAAACGATGTGAGGCACAGCCAGGTGAAGGCAGGCCAGGATCATGGGACTCTAAGGCACTTGTGAAAGATTTTGAGTATTTACTTCTCAAATTTATCAGTATTAATAATCCTGGTTTAATGCATTTTCCTTGTCACTTACAATGAGTCAATTGCTAATTAAATGTTGTTGAAAAAGATGAATTATACTTTTACATGCTTAAAAAGAGTGTTGCTAATATGTCTAAATCTAGATGTGAAATGTAGAAGAGTATGATCTAATCCCCCTAAATACTGTTGTTATCCAAAATAATTCTATGCTGAGTTAATTGTTAAAAAAGGAGAAGTACTGGAAAACTGAATGATTGACATTTAACCCTCTAACATGTATTGGTATAAATTTTATATTTAAATTACATGGAATTAGTTTGCAGAATTAATCAGTTCCCTTCGGTGGGGAGACAATGACATGAGAATCAGCACGTCTCTATTGACAGGTCAGACATTCATTAATTCTTTTTCTCCCCTTTGCATTGTAGCTATTCCTGTTTAAAAGCTGCAGCAATGCCCAATTTAGAGCTCTGCCCAGCAGTAGTGACTCCCATCTCTTTCTGACTGACAATGATGAGATTTCTGTCATGCTTTGCCTCTCCTACAGGGCCAGTGATGGGATTTTTTTCCTGGAAATCTTATTACTGAATGCACTGTCGTGGTCTCAGATGGAACTTTCAATCAGAAGGGCGATCAGCAGGTTTCCCATTTGTGAGTTTTGATACAAAAGAGCTTTGCTGGGCTCTCCAGTGTACCTGTGACTCACAGAGTGCCCTGCCCTGGGGGCTGCTGTGGCCCCAGCACCTTCCCTCCCTGGCTCCAGGACTGGCATGCACCCCAGAGCTGGCCCAGCCCCCTCCTGTCCACTGCTGGATCTGCCCTGGCAGCTCACACACCCTGGCACGCAGCTGATGGCAAAGGTGTGCCTGGTTTTCCTCTAGGGAGTTACAGAAATATGTTTAATTTCATTGAAATCTCCAGGATGGCTCCTTTCCTGCCCTTAGAGGACTTCACTGTTTAGCTCAGCGTTTCGCCAGAAGTTTTAGATTCAGTTATTCACAAGTATTTTTGTTTTAATGCAGTGTAACTTCAACGTATTGGGTACTTCATGAATTTCAATAAAATCTTTATAATATATGTTGAGGTGGTATTAATGTATTAGTTGCCCACAGACCACAGTCATCAAACCAAGTCATGCAGCAGCTAAAGCAAAGTCAATGTTACCATCTGAAATACAGGCAAAATTGGGGTGATGTGATGAAAATTCTTTGTTTGCAGAACAAGTGTTATTGAGGGACTATAAGTCAGCAGGTTGTTTTAACCAGCAATGCTTTAACAAAAATCATGTGAGGTTATTTTTCAGCATGGTGCAGTGAATCAGACACTCATAACTCCTGTGCTTCCATCACTGTCAAAATTCTGCAGTCACTGTCAAAAATCGTTTCAAATATTCTCTTTTTTCTTTCTTTTTTTTTTTTTTTTTTGGTCTGTATTCAACTAATAAATAAATGATTTTGAATAAACTACATTCCTCAAAAAACTATGAAGTTATTCTGGCAGATTCATTTCTGCAGTGCCCTGGTAAACCTGAAAGAAAAGCAATAACAAGAGAAGTATTTATAAAAATATATTTCACAAAGTAGGAAACAATACAGGAGTTTCTCTGAATACAATACATGGAGTAAATAAACAAACGATAATATAGCTTCAAAACAAGGTAGAAAATTAAAATGATTTGCATGTAATACGTAGTTTTCTTATACAATTGCTACTTCTAAATGGCAAGTTTGCATTACAAATTGAATATGCTTGCAGCTTCTAGTGTTCTTTCTCTGTGTGCAAGAGCCCTGGTGCATCACTATGAATATTATAGAAAAAAATGCTAATAACAGAAGCAGTAAAATTATGTACACACTGGTTCCTGCTCTAATACAGTGGAGAACTATAAGCATGGTTTTTTTACTGTACTGTGTTATGTGTGGATTTCTAAAAGTCTATAGTTTAAATATTCACATGAACCAGTTTACTTCCAGCTGTTTGTGCTTGTATTAAAAACACCAGGTACTAGATTTATGAAGAAGATATAAAACTGTCAAAAGTTTTCTCTGGCAAGGTTTAATTCCTGCCAGCATTCTCTTAAAATTCAGCTACTGCAAATGGACAGGGAACTGCTTTAACCTGCAACAATTTGTCATTTTTCTTTTCAAAATGTACATGTATGAAACATTCATTATATATAGAAAAAAAAATCTAACTGGTATAATTTAGTTTTCTTCATAATCTTACTCTATAGATTATCAGTCTTAATAAATAAAAGCAGTAATGGACATCAATAAAATATTTATTTCAAAGATTAAACAAATAAATTCCATCTTTAGCAATAAAATCAGCAATTCTTTCGTTTATGTAAGTCCATCCCATTTCACAGTTTTTCCTTTCAGAAGACGAAGCACAGGGTTGATCCTTCTAGAAAAAAAAGATCCTTTTGTGAAGCAAGGTTTTGCAGCCCTGCCTCTGAAACTCTACACATTAGTAGTATTTAATACCCATCACTGGAATGGATTAAGAACATGTGAATATTTTAAGGCTTGACACAATATTTAGAGATGATATTCAGTCTGTGGTTGCGTGGCCAACAATTACTGTATGTACAATGGATGGTCACTGCACAGTAGGAGCCAGTAGGAATTGGCAATGCTGTTTCTGCTCAGCATTGCTAAGAAGACCAAGATATTGCTTTGAACATTTCTGTGGCGGGATCTTTGTTGGCAATGCAGAAACAAACCTTTAGCTTTACACACACTGGGCAGGAGCTACTGCTCAACAGCAAATCCCTGCGAGTCCATTTCCTAAGAGAGCACCAATTTCTTTTTTGTTCTTTTCAATTCACTGAAGATAATCAAAGATCCAAATCTCCATCTTCAGAGTGGTCAAGTGAATATCAAATATCCAAAGACTTCTAGACACTCCACATACTTTACTTCACACTCCACAAGACTTAACCTCCTAACATATACTTTTTTTTTTTTTTTGGTTCAACATTACAATGTAGTTGATTTTATAGATGACTGGCGCTAAACTTGCCTCTAAAACAAAAAGCCACATTAGTTTTAACTAACAGCAGTGGCCCTAGAATATTACATGATCATTAAGTCAACAGGGAAAAATTTTGTAATCCACTGTCAAGTTTCTTTGTCACTTTCTCCAACTGAGTAAAGTTCTCCGAGTCTTTTAAAGCGAGGACCCCATTCACTGAGGTAGTCAAAATTCTGGTCTGAGTCTGATGTGGAGGACTCCAAGGAGCTGAGGGAACCAGCCGCTGACCCCTTTCCTTCATAGCCATAAATCTGGATAGAGTCATATGGCGGAGCTGTGGGATCATTGTCAGCTTCGTGAAGCCTCACATTAATAAATTCATCAACATCAACACCATTAGGAACAGGGGCAAGACCCTGCCTGGGCATAAACTGAAGATCAGGCTTAATATCCTTACGAGGCAAAAATCCATTAATTCCATCTGGATTTTGCAAAGTTGCAATGTCAAACGCCTCTGTGTCCTCCTCTCCACCTCCCTCGTCGTCGTAGCGAATGATGTTTTCCCTCACATCCTCGTCGTCTTTGATGATCAGGGGCTCATTCTTGTGTCTTCTCAGTGTCACAAACAGCACCACAATGACTGCAAAGAGAGCACCACAGGCTGGTTAGGCAAAACATTTCCAATCCAAACGCCACAGGGTGAGTGCAGCTGGGGAAGGTGAGAGGTGGCTTTTTGTGGAATTGGGAGTAATAGGGGTGAAAAGCTGAAAGACCTGCGACTTCAACCCCTTCACATGAAGGAAATTTGATCAGAAGCTCTGATTAGTCATCTAGTCTTTGATTATCAGCTCGTATTGACAGCTGAAGCTCAATTTGATAGAAGCAATAAGATTTCCCATACTTCCTAATTTGAGCCTCACCTTTTCTCTTTGCACATGAAGTTGGGCTATCATTATTCACATAGTCTATAATGATCTACATTAGGGATGGTATTTTCGAAAATTAGAGGGTGTTTTTTCTGAAAACATAGCCGTGATGGGAGAAGGAAATCACTGTTTTTTTCTACCTGTTGCAAGAGAGTCCTATATATAACTGAAAAGAGAGCAAGAAAATAAAAGAGAAAGAAAGAGCTTAGCTCAATTTCACAATTGTGGATAGATGCATAAAAAACACTAAACAGGTTATGCTTGTTTTTGCAGCTTAATGCTAAAACCTCAGTTACTAATGTAAATCTCAGTCACAAAGTGAAGCTGCAAAGTGCAGAAATAGGACTCTCACTGTCCTCTCCCTCACTTGCTTGATGTTGTATACAAATGATGTATGTTTTATTAAAATATACCACAGTGCTTATCTTGTAAAGCTTTAGTGTCTCTTGTGCCATTAGAATCCAGAATAAACTCATAATAGAAATATACAAATATAAATATATATAATAGAAAGAGATAAAGCCATAAGGAAGCATCCAAAGGAGGCAGCCTGGGCTGGGGAAAGGCCTGCAGGGGCCACCCAGGAGTGGCTGAGGGCGCTGGGCTGGTTCAGCTGCACCTCCCAGCTCTGCTCTGGGCAGGGGCAGCACCCAGGGAGCAGCTGGAGCTGGGCAGGGCAGGCTCAGGCTCAGGCTGGATCTCAGGGAAAGGCTCTGCTGCCCCAGGGATGGGCACAGCCCCAAGGCTGCTCCAGGAGTGCTGGGACAGCACTGGAGGGATGGGGTGGGATTGCTGAGGAGCTGGGCAGGGACAGGGCTGGGTCAGTGATCCCTGGGGGTCCCTCCAAACTGAGGCTATTCTATGGTTCCATGATTCATACAAGTCTTAGAATAGATAACAGATCCATCAGGTGTAGCCCACTGTTCACCTTGCTGCTCAACACCCTGATGTGATTTTCACTTTCCCATCCCACACCTTTTTATTCTGTAACTCGTGTGTGTGAGTACCTTAGAACAGGACATTGATCTCTCTGCTTCTGCCCAGCCCTTAGGACACGAGGGATTAAATCCTGCTGTCAATATAGGGTTAAAATGTTTCTGAGAATCATGGGAAAGGAATGATGTGCTTTGTTTTTAGTGGGCCATGCAAAACTGCACCTATGAAGATGATAGTTAAGCATATTGATAAGAAACACAAACGATGGGAGTGAAATATTGGTTAATTTGGGGATCACGAGAATCAATATTCAGAGTTTCCAGGGTATAATAATATAGATATGATCATGTTCATACAATGAGACAATAGAAGTACAATTATTATAGTAATTGTGTTGCTTAAACAAATATGTAGTTATATAATGATAAATAAATATGTGCATTCTGAACAGATGGACAGGGCTAGATTTAGGTAGCTATACCCCTAGTTCCTGAGTGCTCTCTTAATAAAAGCACCTGCCACAATGCACCTGTGATTACATGTTCATGAATGCTCACAACACCAGCACCGCCAGCGCTGCTGCACGTTGTGGAAGATGCAGTCTGAGGCTCCTAGGCCTGAAGTTTCTGAGTTTCTAGGTTTGGTGTCTTCGTGATGCTTTGGTTTAGGAAGACCTGGTTCTCACAGGCTTGACATAAACATTGCAAGTGTTGCTGTAACAAGAGTGATGTTTTGGATTCCTGTCTATGGGACGGACATTTCAGTTTTGGCCAGTGGGATGAAGAGTTCTGGCACTCTTCTGACCCATGAGAGTGGCCTGTTCCAGAAGATATATAAAGGGGATAGTGTTTTTGAATAAGGATTGGAGTCAGATGAGTTTTCCCAAACGAGGTTCATGTCATTTGTCACCCGCCCGCAGCGACAGAGGAGTGTCCTGTCACTGCCCCCTGGGAACACCACCCGCCGTGTTTCCCAGCACCCACCGAGCAGCAGGATGATGCAGGCCAGGATGGCGATGAGGGCGCCCATGCTGAGGCCGATGGGCAGCACATAGGCCTCGGCGTTGCAGGACTGCACGGTGCCGTCGCTGCTGCAGCCGCACACGCGGATGGTCAGCGTGCCCGTGCTGCTCATGGGCGGCGTGCCGCTGTCGCTGATGACGATGGGCAGCAGGTACACCTCCTGCTTCTGCCTGCTGAACCCGCTGTGCTTGGCCAGGATGCTCAGGGTGTTGTCTGCAAAGGTAAAACAGGCAGCGTGTCAGCACACGGCTCTTCTCATGGCAAACCCCGCGGGATTGCCTTGTGCCAGCAGCACGTGGCACAGAAATGCTCCCCGTCCTGGCCAGCTGCCTGAAGAAGGGCAAGAGATGCATTTTCTTGTGTCACACGGTATGATACCTTCATACCATCATGGATCATATCATGATACACGGATCATGAGCCCTGATTTCTCCTCTGCACACAGCACTACAGATTCACCATGATGATTCACCACTTTTTTTTCAAGTCACACAGTCATAAAAATCCAGCCAGTAAAACAAGGGAGAAAGAAGATGTTAAAGTCACCCAGACTTAAAGCATATTCATCAATTAACACAAATCTTCCTTGCCTTACAACCACAAACTGGTTGGTCTTTTTCACCAGGCAGCACTGACAGAACCAGAGGATCCAGTCTCAAGCTGCACCAAGGGAAATATAGATTGGATATTAGGAAGAAGTTTTCACAGAAACAGTAATAAAGTACTGGAATCACCAGTAATAAAGTACAGGAGTCACCACCCCTGGATATGTTAAAAAAACCACCGGATTTTCATTGCCATGGTTTAGTTGAGGTGTTAGGGTTGGGCTGGGTTGGACTCTATGATCCTGGAGGTCTCTTCCCACCCTGTGATTCTGTGATTCTATGAAACTGCACATTTTCCACTGCTATAAAAGATTCATCCTTTTTTAATGTAAAGATAAAAGAAAAGCTAAATGCATTACAAGTTGTGGGCCTAATTTTAAGTGATCTAAACATTTATTTGACCTCAATGAAGAAAAGAGAGCAAACCAGGCTGTATCTCCCATGGAGGCAGACAGGAAATGAGTCTAGGACATCTTACCTCTGCACACATATGCAGAAAGTTAATTTTAGAAATATAAAGAGGCATCTGACTGCATGGCATCCTACACAGCCATAGAATTACACAGTGAAATCTCTCAAGTCACTCAGTTCTCAGTTCACCATAAAATGAGTACAGATTGATTTTCTTAGGGTAATCATATAGATTTTAATTTGTATAGTTATAAAAACTACAGATTCTAGACAGTTATAAATACACATATATCAGATATCAATAATCTTGTGTATGTCATAGTGCTCAGGAATAAACCATGATTAGTGGCATGTCAAATATGCAGAAAATTCTGATTTCTTTATGTGCTTAAAAATTCTCTAACTTTTAACTGCTTTATTCTGTGGAATAAAATAATAATTCAATATTAGGAATTATATAACAGAGTGCATGTTGACTTGCACTAGTTTGCTGTTTGTGCTTTGTTTAATAAAAAGATTCAGAGACACAGAGAAGAGGAATGTGTGTGTGTGTGTGTGTGTGTGTGTGTGTGTGTATGTGTGTGTTTCTGTGGGATCCAATGACAATTTAAAAATAAAGTTGCACCTCTTGTTTGGAAGAAGGAGCTGAGGTTCATTTTCCTGATGCATCATGAACAAAAGCAAGCCTCCTGATAGTTTATGTTCTAAAATGGACACAATGCTAAATATCATTCCATGGACATAAAGAAACCACTGGGAGTGCTCACATGACAACAGGCTTCTCCTGAAGATCAGGTCCCTTCCCACCCAAACATTCTGTGAGTCTGTAATTTCCTATCCCTTCCACAGCAGAATCACCTACCAAACACATTTACCTGGCCTAGAGAGGTTCTAACTATGATTTATATTGCAGATGATATAACCATTTCAGCATTTTTCATACATTTAGATTATGCAACACGTGAAGGTCAATCTAAAAATTAACTCCTTCATAAAGCAGAATAAATACAGTCACTTTGCAGAACAAAAATACTCCTAATGACTTTTTTTTTCCCCCACAGGAATCCTGAGGTTTTATCTATTCCAGTTGGAAACAGTCACATCAAAACTGATGGCACCCTGGAGCTAAATAAATAGTCTAGTTCTTCCTTGTGCCCTTTTTAAAATGAAAGGAAGCATATGTGTTTACTGAAGACAAATTTCAGGTATAAGCTCTTAAGAGTTCTGACAACTCAAATAGGACCAAAGTCCCTGATGACAGCCAGTGCCACATGTGCCAGTGTGCTGCAGTGGAAAAGTCGCATGTGCTTGAGGTCAATAATTAACAATTGTTTGGAAGTGCACAAACCCTGCACTCCTCCTTGGTTGGGTGTGCCAGAGGTGTTAACACATGTGTGCAAGTTAAACCACTTCCAGTGTCATCCTTGTTCTCTGCTGGGAAAAAAGGGAAATGTTGGGAAAATGGTCCTGTAGCTCAGTTTCCCTGAATATGGGTGTGTATAGCTTTATCAAAGTAAGATTATGTGGTGCACAAAAGTTCCATTTTTTTATCAGATAGCCTTCTTTTCCCCTTGGCACCCCTCCCTATTTTCAAATACTGGAAAATAAATTCATCTCTGTTGTCCTTCTTCTACAAAATTAAAAATATCCCAGCATAAGCTGCATCCTTAATCCTTTTGCTTCTACCTTTCAAAAGAGAAAATGACTATGTGGTGCTCAATTTCCAGCTCTTTCTTTGAGACAAATCCCACTCAGAGGTGTCACATCTGTAGTCATTTATTCCAAACTCCAGAGACTTTTACAGTTCTCTTACACAGTGCTTCAAAATCTGTACTGATACAGCCTGTTCCTTCCTGTGAACCTGCTGCAGTCCTTCTCTGCCCAAGCTGGAGCACAGGATTGATGTGCTGAGCCCAACAGCCCTGCACTTTACAGATATGCAAAAGAGGGAAGGCACCTGCTCTAGGAAGGAACAAAAAAAGAGAAGCTGTGCTTGTTGGGAACAGCTTCAGATCCCTTCCATCCTCCTGAGACACTCACTGCCATCCTGTCTCCTGCATAAAATCCTAATAAGCCAAAACCAGAGTATAACCGAGTGAAAAAAGGAAGTATGTGCTCTAAAGGAGACAAATAGAAGGGGGCAGAAAAAGTGAGAGGGAGGAGAGATGGAGAAAATGAAGTGCCCATCAGTGAAGCTTTGCTGAGTGTAAGAAACCACCTGGTACCAGTAATGGTTAGCAGTTCAAGTCCAGAAGTAATGACTGAAAGCAAGAGATGCAAGACATTTGGGGTATTAACTGATAGTTAAGTGCCAAATAAGTTGCAATGGCTGGACAGTCAGAACTATTCAGAAATGATGTCAAACAAGGAGAAAAGAATTACTTTCTTTTCTTACAGGTGGTTTGTTTGGTTGGAGTTTTGTTGTTGGTTAGGGTTTTTTTGTTGTTTGCTTGGTTTTTGTTAGAAACCGTGTCTGACTAAAAGTGAACATGTTATGCCTGGAAAGAAAAGAAACTGACAAGCAGAAAATAGAGAGAGCAAAATGCAATGACCAAATTGTTTTGCCAATGGGTGGCAAGTCCTCCACTTGACTTAGGAATTTTGTTTAGCAATAAATTCTTTCCCCTTCATTGCTATGCCTTGAAAGAAATGTACCTTGGTGTTGCTGGACCTGTGGCTCTTGAGTGAAGAACAATGACTCCCTAGTTGACATTTTAGTTGGTTCCTAGAACTTGAAGATAAATCCTAGCAGCCGATCAGCAATAAACTCAATTTCTCTGATGCACTTTCTCCTTTCTGTGGACATTCCCCACTCCCAGAGCTGACAAAACAGTGGGAACCTCCTGCAGGAACAACCTCCAGCACTGCTGCAGGAATGATCTTGGCAGCAGGTGCTCAGCAGGAGAGGGGACCACTGCCTTCCCTCCTCCTCCAGTTAACCCACTGATCCTTCCTTATAGCCCTGCTCAGGTACTTTATTTATTCATGGCACTTCCAGCAAAACAAGGAAAACACGTGCAGAACCCCCCAAAGCTGCCAGTTCACAGAGCTCTGAGCTGTTTGCCACAGGCAAAGAGGCACTGAGGGTGTTCCTGCAGCCAGTGAGGCACACCCAGGAGGGGCTTTGGCATTCTCCATCAGGAGTCTCCCAGAATCCTGTGCCCTTCTCTGTGGGGAAGGGGCTGGAGAAGTTCCTGGAAATGCCTGAGCCCTATGAGATGCCCTCTCCCTTCAGTCACCCAGGATGGAGCAGGAGCTGCATCCTGCCCTGCAGGCTACAGGAATGGTGTAAGATCTCAAAAACTGCCCTAGCATTGGTGTCAGGCCAGAGAAACCCAGCTCTGGGCATGCACAGCCACAGCTCAGAGCTGGAGCTCACTCCTGCCTTCTTTACACCTCAAAAAACCTGGTGGCTCAGCTCCCTGGCTGACTCTCAGTCTCTGGAATTTACAAGCAGGTTCTTGAAATAACTATAAAAGAGATTGTTTTGGGAATATCTCCCTCCCAGCTGGAACAAAGAATGACAGTGCAGAAGGTCCTTAAAGGATGCCCCGTGTGGTTTCTAGACAAAAGCAGTTTGCATAGCCACAACAATTACCACAGGGCCAAGTGCTTTCTGCAGATTCCCCAACTGTTCTCAAATCTCCCAGATCTCTTTTGAGGCTCTTGGATGAAAGATTTTTGAGAAAATGTAAATGCAATCATTTTAATACAAAGCTACTTCTGGATTTTCTGGACACGAGTGACTGTAATGGCATTGACAGCAATCAGGATGTGAAATTAGCAGGCAGGAGTCAACCCCTTCATCTCCCACCTCGTGCAAGAATGCATCTTGCAATTTTAAACCAGACAATAAAATAACAGAACAAAAGTAAAAATCAGAAGCAGTGAGTTTGCACCTAAGTGTCATTTTCTCTGCACACATTATTGCAACTCCTTAATTCCCTTGCAGTCTTTAATATGTTGAGATCAGTGGAGTTCCCTGCTGTGCCACCTTACACCTACAGAACTCTGCCTTTCTTTTTTTATCCCTTTTATAATGTCCTCAGAAAGATCAAATAATTAATGGTATTAAGGACTTTGTGGCAGAAGTTGTTATCTATGCTGGATATATTACTTATGTGAAGAAATAATTTTAATTGGAAACTCTAGAGCTGGAAACAGCAGAATGACAGAAATATGTTTCTTCCTGTTTATTAGAGCTATCTCAGATTATCTGTAAATAGAGTTCTTTGACACAAGTAGAAGAGCAGCAGGAATATCCTTACCCTCCCTGCTTTTTTTTTTTATAAGAAAAACACAGGGACAGCTGATTCATCTCCAATCTCTGTTCAAAAGTGGCATCAACTCTTAAATAAAGACCCCAGACTTGAAATAACCAAGCAATTGAATTATTATCCCCAAGGTTTCAGTGGAAACTAGCAAAACAGGCAGAACACCAGCGCACCTGACATTTGAAGGAATGGGAGCTCTAGAACACTTTAGCAACCAGCTGCAAAGGCACTAGAAGAGAACATTCAAGAGAATGCTGATGCCATTTCAGCTTTTTATAACCATTAATAACCATAATTAATGAGCATATGCCTCTGTAATAGTCAATGTTCACTAGTGGAGACCTCACAATGTCAAACACAGATTTTTAAAAGACCATTTCTAGCATTGGTATTTTTGTTTTTCTTCAGAATTCAAACCTAATGACAGAGCAATGGTGGCTGATAGGAAGATTCCAATCCCCTTTTTAGAGCCTGAGACTAAAGCTGTCAAGAGGCACAGAGACGTCTCAAAAAGTCACTGTATAAGTCCCCTTAATCATTATTCTTTCTTTCTATGAAAAGATTTAAATAACACCTCTTTAGGTTGGTAGGGTTGCACTGCAGGAAGAAACACAGTGAATGCAGCTCCAAGTCACTGCCCACAGTCCCACATGTGCTAATAACTCTCTGGTCTCCAAATTTCTCTTTTCTCTTTTTGCAGTTACAAAATCCCTGTGAAAGAACAGTCCTGAGCTCCTTTCTGATCCACCACAAGAACCAGAAGTGACATCTCCAAGCACTCCTCATCCCTGCTCACCTTGTAAAAAGCCACTGCTCACAAACTGCCCCGAGCTGAAAAACTGATTTATTTGTTTCAGGCTCCACTTTAGTACAAGTTGGAGGCATCAGTTTCCTGCTTCCAAAAGAATTAAATTAAAAGACTTTGTGAGAAATACCCATGTAAGACAGATTTTTTTTTTTAATTTTATTTTTCTGCCTTAGGCTGAAACACATTTTAAGGGAATATTTGATTAAAAGGGTACAAATGTAAGTTTGTATGTTATAAATTTGGCAACGGTTAGTAATTGGAAAAAAAAAGAACCTATTTGTTCATTAGAACTGCTATAACAATTTTGTGTCACAATTAAACTTTGTGTTTTCAACATGGCTGTATCTATAAAAAATACATTTTTCTGATAACATACATATATATGTATATTAATATCTATAAATGAGTATATTAATATATCTCTATATACAGCTGTGTTGTGTGCATTTTTACAGCTGTACCAGGCCTTCCTTGTTGACTGTGACACATAAAATCCTCTTGAGCAGCAGTTTATAAGAAAAAGGACCCTCTGCCTAATCTGTGTGGTAAAGGTATAAATGTTCTAGTCAAACAGAAGGCTTCCAAAATCACCTGAAAATAAAGAGAGGCTGTTTTTTCCTGATTTATGATGGCCAAACCATATGGGCACTGAAGCATCCACAGGTATTCCAAACTGACCTGCTCTTCATAAATGTCAATATTTGTGATGTTTTCCAAAAAGCAGATTGATGACTGCTATCAAATTTAATAGCAACATCAGGTTCAGAAAAAAAAAACAACTTTTTGTCATAAAAATTCAGCTGATTCATCATCTCTTTCCTGCCCCATAGAAGTTGCATTCCATATTGGCATATTTAACGGCAATTCACAAAGCATTCCTATGACAAATTAACAAACATTTGAAGGATTTGGGGTTTGTTATAGACCTGGAGTTTCTGCAATCCCTTATAACACCAATAAGAACACAGGGAAAGGAAAAGTATTTCATGTGAGAAAATGCATTGGTAGAAGAATAATTGGAAAATGTCACATATTTTGTATCTTTGATTATTTTCTCCTCTTTACCAGTTGGCTTAAATAATAACAGTTTATGCCAGAACTGAGCAGCTGAATCAACTAATGAATAAAAAAACCTAAACATATTTCCATGCAGTCCTTTACAGAAATAAAAAGTACTGCTGGGAATTTTGAATCATGAGCAAAGTAATATTTAATCGTGTATACATCATTCTCATATGTAAAAATTTCTTGGAAAGGGGAATAATTATATTAGTACTACTGTGTCATACAGAACTTGTAGTAAATAAATTCTTGACAGGAGAAAAAAAAAAAAAGAAAAAAAAAAAAAAAAAAGCCAGACAAATTAACAGCAAAGTGATGATGAATAAGCATTTCCTCCTACCTTTTTTCCTTTGAAAATGTGAACTTTAGATAATAGTCTGCATAATTTCTAGTTCTATTCCTTTGGAAAAGTCTGAACTTTAGATAATTGTCTCTTAAGTATTCTAAAACTTTCCTTTGACCTTTAGGCCAGCAGAGCTATAATCAAACATAACTATATGGTCCCTTGCAGTCTAGCAGCAACGCTTGTATTTTGTACCTTGGGTTTTTAACTCATTGAAGAGAGGACAGAAAATCCCTGCTGAAGAAATAATGATGTAGAAGCATGCATTGAGCCTGAAATAATACCAGTTTTATTGTTAATGGGGTAGAGAAATAATTAGGACATGGTACCTCTGTCTCTGTCTCTAATTTACAGACACACAGAGCAAGTCAAAGGAGGAGATTTGGGGCTCTGGGTCTGTTTGAGCTCCACCTTGCCCCCAGCACATCTGGCTCGGGTTCATCTCCAAAGCCCTGGTGCCCAGTGGGAAGCAAAGGCCAGAGAGGGGGTGAGATGTGCTAACAGAGTCCTGCTTTTGCCTCTCCTTTCTGCCCTGCCCTCCAGCAGCCAGTGACAAAGCTGTTTACTAACAAAGGCACTGCTGTGACACTTGGCCTGGTGTGGATCACATCACTCCGTGGCACGTGCACTGAAGGGTACATCTGTAAAGTGTAAGAATTAATGCAGGTTGCCAAGCTCTGGTTTAGAAAGAGAGATGAAATGGCTGTCAAATGTGCTCAGCATTAAAAATACATTATTAACACAGCTATTTGCATAGACTGATGGATCATTTTTGAAATCTACATTTTCTAGTTAATTCTAGGCTCTTGTTATTTTAACCAAAAAGTTTCAGAGAGTGATAGGGTGTTTTACAGTGCTTTGATAAAATAATGCCTATATTTTGCATTTGAGCCAAGAACTTTCCAGTACTGTATTACCAGATTCCAACAAAAATGCCACAAGGATAAATAAAAAAAGCCAAGATATCCCAAGGCTGTGCCATCTGCTTTTCTTTGGAGGGATCATGGATTCGCAATCTTTCTATGAATTAACAAATTCTTAACAAATGCAGGGTGGGAGGAGAAGCTGGTGGCAGACAGGGATCTGAGCCCCTCAGGCCACAGTGGCAGGAACATCTCTAAACATTAAAAAATGTTTAAACGGACTGTGTGTTCTCTTCTGTGGAGAGCTACATCTCCTCCAAGTTCAGTGAAATTCAGAGTGCTTTTGGTAGATGATGGGAAAGTTCCAAGAATTCCCACCCATGTTCTTCACCTTCCTCACTTCATACACGCCCTCCAGTTCTTCCATCAGTGACTTCTAGGTCTGGAAAAGTTTACAGACCTCGTGACTACAAGGACAATCACGGATGTTTGAAGTGAATCTGTCTTTCTACAAAGAAAATGGTGAATATCCCAGTCAAAAACATAAAACTTAAGTAGGAGCTTTTAGGGTCTTAGATGTGATGTGTTCTTGCCATTTAAGTAATTTAACATCCACTTCTCCATGCCATGATAATCACCTTTTTCATTCCAATTCTGTGCTGAATGTACTCAGGGACTTGGTAAGGATTTAAAACAATTTACAAGTAAATCATACACCAGCCCTTAAAAACTAAATCTGTAATCAGACCTATCAACCATACTGAAGTTTTGTTGTAACAGTAAAAGCCAAATTCCAGCCCTAGCAGAGTATTTCTATTATGCCACTTACTTTTTACATAATGTCCACTTTGAAATACAGCAGCAGAAAGCAACCAGCAGACTATAAAAACGGCAACCAGCATTTATTGGAATGCTGCCTTTTTGTACTGGTGTAATAAAGGTCTTGTCAGCACTTCCATTACAAAATGCCAATTTTCAGAGGTTTATAACTCTGACATAACAACTTCCTATGAAAAGAAATTTAGAATGTGGACTGTCTGCCAAAGAGCATTGAAAGTTAAATACAGCTTATGTTGGCTGGGGCATTTTAAGTCAGAAAATAAATTAAAAACAATTCTGACTTAACATTTTCTTGAGCTGGTGCCACTGAAGAAAAAAAATGTGGCTTTGATTGTAAAAAGTGCCAGATCCTGCAGTTCTTATAAACGCAGAACTCCCTTGAAGTTCCCTGAGAATAATTTCTGTGAGAGCCCTGAAAGGAGTGCCATTATACATTTTTGTAAATGTCATCAAGAGTTATATTAGCTTTTTGTAATTTGAAAGACTGAAATGTTATGGTGTAACATTGCCCCTGGGCACACAGGCAGCATGATAATGACTTTGGGAAGACATTCTGATATGCAGATTACATATAACAATAACAATTTGTTATCATCAGACCATTAATGGCTGTAATTTAGACCTCTGTCTCACACCCAAAGGATTCACGGGATGCTTTATTACATGCCCACCTCTCACCAGGACGTGATTCCCATGGGGAAAACTCATGGCCTTTTGAAATGCAGGGAAGAGCAAAAGGCATCCAGAGAAGGAATTCCAGTGAGTGGAAAAAAAAAATTACCCATCTATAGAGTGGAATAGTTTGAAAAAGTTTCCAAATGAAACATCCCAGATACCCTTTAGAATGTTTCTGGACAGCATGCAAACCTTACAATATAAAAACCTGGGGTAGCTACAAGTTCCAGATTGGGGTACACAGCTGGATTATGGAGAATCAAAGCAGGAACACACACACATCTGACTTTAGATTTCAAGCCCAGGACATACTGCAAGAGCCTGCCTTTGCCTGTACATGGTGTGACACAACCCAGAGCTTGCAAAGAAGGAGCAGGGAAAGATGTCAGCACTTGAATTCTGCCTCACTACAGAAATACTGCACACACTAATATGGCGAATATGTGTAAACTACAGCCCCAGCTCAGAAGCTGTTCAGAGTTCTCATGGAATCACAGGATGAGAGAGGCTGGAAGGCACCTCCAGAGGCATCCTGGTCCAACCCCTGCTCACCACAGGATCCCAGAGCCCAGGACCTTGACCAGGTGCCTTCTGAATGTCTTCAAGGATGGCAGTTCTAAAAATAGTAGAACATTTGTATTCACACTTGAAATATAACTGTGACAAAACAAACAACTGATTCAGTGTTTCTTTTCATCCCACAAAGAGAAGTTATGAGGTATAAATATATAAAGAATCTGTAAGCTGAGAGAACACCTTGCAAATGGTTCCTTGTCTTCTAATTTGTGATGAAGAGTCTGATAAAGTACAAGTGAAGTGTTTAGGAAGAAGCTGTAATAAAAATACAAAGTGCAATCACTTAAAAGTATTAGAAGAGATGGGGTTTCTACTGGCAGAGAAAAATACATAACAATACACTAAAAAGACCTCTGTGATCATGAAGAAAAAACATATAAAGTCAAAAAGGTGAACAGAAAAAAAACAGTAGATACTTTGAGAAGGTTATATTTCCTTACTGGGGAAAAAAAAAAAAAGAAAAAAAGCAAGAGAAAATGAAAAAAAAAGATTTAAGAAAGGTAATTTTAGTTTAGAAAAAGTTATGGTCTATAGATGAATTTTTGAAGTAAGTGGTTCTGCTAGACAGATTGCATTGGAACTTTATAAAGTTTTCAGCAACTACATCTTTTGATCTTGCCAGTTAGCACATAGAAGGCACAAAATAAGAAAAAGTTGATTTGCTGTATTTTTTTTCTCATTTAAAAATAGAAAATATTAGTACAAAGAAGCCATGACAATGTGGATTGGATAAAGGTGACACAGAAGGAGATGTCAGGTGTAGAACTGAGAACTGTAGAACTGTAGAACCCCTCCCTCCGAGCACTCCCAAAACTCTCAGCCTTTTCCAGCCCCTGGGGAACTGCTCACAGCTCACAGTGTTTGCACAGCACAATGGCAGCACAGGGATGCAGTGTTTTCTCTAAATTCATACAGGAACCACATAGCCAAGCTAAACAGAAGTGTTCCAAACTCCAGAACAATGCCTCAATGAAAAATCCATCACTCCTGTAGAGTGCTCTGAGATCACAAGGCCTTAATCTTAGTTGGGGAACACTGCCTAGTTTACTGGAGGGTCACATATAATGGATGAAAATGTTGTAGAGAGTGACAGGACCCAGCTAAGCAAGGTTAGGGAGCAACGAAAAATGCTATATGAATTAATTTTCTTTTTTATTATTTCCAATAACCAATATTTCAGTTTTAGGTTAGACCAAATGAGTTTCATAACACAGCACAAAGCCAGAAAGTTTTTTTACCGGTGTTTATGAAAGTGATGTGAAATTGTTATGTCATTAAAGAGAAGAAACAATTCAGTGTTCATGTTCAAGACAGCCCAAAATTCTAAGAACAGAACAGAGAACTTTCATCAGCATTCAGAGATTACTGTTAGTGCTCCTTTTAAGGTTTACGGCTTCAACAGCAAATTCTACTCAAAACTCCACCTAGAGGGCTCCATTCCTGGCACAGCCCTTGGAGGAGAAGTGGGAAAATCCAAACTCTACAGCCCCAGTCACTGCTCAGGCACGCACACAGCCCCCAGCCCACGAGGGTGGACGCTGCTGGTCTGAGCCCAGGCTGGGCCAGGCCGGGCTGGGGGCTCAGCCTCTGCTCTGTGGCAGGGGCACACAGCTCCCACTGCTGCCCTGATTCCTGCAATCAGCTCCCCTTCCAGCAGGTACCTTCAGAGGCCCCCATCAGCTCTTCCTCTTCAGTGCCATCAAGCAGACATCTGGTCCTTTTCTTCAAGTTCTATTTCTCTCTCCCTAACAAGCTGCCTTATTATCTCACTTCAAACAGGGGCCCATCTTCACTCCCTCTCTAATCAGTGCTGATTACCAAGTGTGCACATCCTATCATTTTAGGATATGCAAACTCTCCCCAGACTAGACAGGTCAACTGATGCATTTCATTCCTTTGCTGCATTTGGCTCAGTGTGTAAGATCTCAGTTCACTCAAATCATGTACTCTACCTCTTCCCTGCCCTCTGAATGGATTGCCTTCTAGGCAGATTTATTATATAAATATTACATGCTAATAATTACATAAACATGTCGCTAATTACTGGCTGCTTGCCAAATAAAGTACGTCCTAATTAGACAGAATTAAACAAAGACCAACAAAGTGACATATTTTACGATAGGATCACCCATAACAATTACAAAATCAGGAGTTGATGGGAAGATAACCTCAGTGGTACAAAACCCCCCAACCAACCAAAAAAAAGTTCTGTCTCACTTATTCTCTAAAGGTTGATGTCAGAAGCTGCAGTAAAAAATCATTTAAAAATCTGTGTTTCCTTCAGTGCATCACTGCTGTATTTGCTGTGACAGAGAAATACAACCTGTTCTTAAACAGTCACCTCCTCAAAATGAGTAAGGAGGAAATAGAAGGGTATGTAAAATATAAAGTATAAACTTATTTGAGCACATCAGACAAGTTCAGGAAAATGCAGAGACACAGATTTCACATAATAATCAATGTCATGGTCACCCTGCAGGAACAATGGCTGTGATGCCAACAGTAACTCCTTCCTTGTGTAAAACACTTGTGGAGTTGGTTCAAAACAAGATGCAAATTTGGCCATCATCTGAGCCTGTTAAACTCACATTATAATGTCAGTTGAGTCACAGTTAATCAGATAAGCCTTAAGGCTAATAACGGAGGATCCACACGCAAATAGTCTGATATAATGACAAAAGGCGATTTTTCCTAATTAAAGGAAAAATTAACAGTTAGCAGGTGATGATTCCTGCTTAAATTGTTTCCCCTTTTAGTCTGTTTATTCTTCCTCTAGTAGAACAGTGTTGGTAGTCTTTTAATCTTTACTGCAATGGAAAGTTTAAAATGAGACTCCTATCTAGTTTCTCCTTAATTGACAAAAGTGCAATTAGAGAAACTAATAAATTAATTCCTCCTCAACCGTCTGTATTTAGGATACAGCAAAACAAAGAGAGAGTCCATAATGAGAACAACCAATATATTTAAAAGAAGGAGGGAGGAAGGGAGGGAAGGAGGGAAGGAAGGAGAAAAACATTCTTGTGCTGTATTTAACAATTGGGTACTTAGGGATAAAATCTAAACATTCCAAACAAAACAAAAGCTAACCATGAGATGAACACAGAGTAATTTTTAGATGCAATATGACTCTGCTGGGTACCATACTGAGGTGGTGAGGGGGCAGAGGTTCTACCAGAACCTTTGGCCTCAGGACACAATTCCTCCTACTCAGAATTAAACACATTTCCAGGAAACCATAGTCAGTGCATTGTCCATGAACATTTCCACCACAGAAATTACTTTTTGCAGAAAACCTGGAGGAATCAGATGTACCCATCAAGCCAGAAGTGGTACTTAGAAATCTCTTAACTCTTTCAGAAGGTAGCTGAATAAAAACCTGGCAATTTATCTCCAAATATTATATATTCACTTAGCTATAAATACTGCTATGAAATACTTCTAAAGTCCTAGAAGATCATAATCATGGGTACTGTGAGCTTTTAAGGAGTTATGTTAGAGCACTTAAGGAATCTTTGATTAAAGGCTGGTGGGGCAACGTTTCCCAGACCCCCAGGGTGGGCGAGGCTGGAGGGGCCAGGGCTGCCCCGGTGCCCCCTCCCTGCTCCAGCAGGGCCATCCCAGAGCACAGGGCACAGCAGTGTGTGCCTGTGGCTCTGCCATGGCCCAGCCAGGAGACTCCAGAGCCTCTGGGCACACTCTGCTCAGGGCTGGCCGGGCCCATTGATAAATTCCAAGGAGTTGGTACTGCAGATCTTACTGCTGTTAGTGCAGAAGTTTTGCACTCAGTAAGAGCACCACTGCTAAGCAGTTCAGTCCTGAGGCCTTGATTTAACGTCTGTTTTCCCATTATGTTTCTGAAATTGTCACAATGAAGATTCCATTTGTTCTTCTCTGCTATTTCTTTCATCCATGTTCCATGTTATTACTAAACCAGACAGATTTTCAAGCTAACTTACTGACCAAATTGTTTTGCTCTCCTGTTTTGTTTTCACAGCCTTTTATCCCTCAGTCACTCTTCTTTAGATTTATTATGAAATTAATGTAATAAACTGGGAAAAGAGGGCTTGGGACGTTACACTACTGAGCTTGATGAAACTCCTACAGCAGGAAAATTCACAGCTGTCCAATCCATTCCCTCCTCATGAGTAAGCACTGTCGTGCATATGGTGCACAACACTGACCTCAGATCTTTTTCACTCAGATTGCATCTGGTTCTCAATTAGTTTGATTTATAAAATGAAACATAATTGACGTCTTGGCAACATTCTGTTGCTAGCAGCACAAATAATAAATTAAGAAGAAGTGAAGTAAAAGTCTCTTTAGTCATGTATGCATAATGGCAGGCTGCATGGATTTGGGATTAGCCTGGGTCTCACCACTCCCACTGGATGCTGTTTGGGGCTGAGTCATGTTTGCACTAACACTCTGCAATAACTGCAATTGTGGTTGAGTCAAATGACCAAAAACAGGGCAGTCTCTGGAAGGATGGGATGCTGTGGGAATTAGTCTGATTTTCCAATGTGCTATACAACTCCTCTGTAGCTGTCTGAAAGTTTGCATTTGGGAGGCTTGGAAAGAAGTTGTCACCACAGAGCTGAACTGAAATAGGACGGAAAGGTTAAACAGCATTTGGAACAGAAGCTCCCAGGAAACACTTTGCCAGTGCAAAACTGTAAAAAGCACAGACGTGCTGGGGAGCACAGCAGAGCTGAAGAGGAGCTGGAGAGGCCTGGAAGAGGACAATCGGCTTACCAGATGGCCTCCTCCTTGCTGGTGCATCCATCAGGGTGGCCTGTCCAGTCCAGTGAAGCCTTGATGGATCGCCTCTGGCTTAGGGTGGAGGAGAGAGGGAATCTGTCTGGAGTCCTGCATCCTGAATACAGGAGAGGAGTGAGTAAGGTGAGATGGACAGAACAGACAGAAGGGTCACAGGGTGCAGGAGCTGGCAGCTGAGTTAGCCTCTGAAGAGTTGATCCTAGTTCTCTGTTTCAGCTGTGTGCACCAAGAAGGAGTCACCTCTCCAGCCTATTGAAGTGGTGAAAATCACATAACCACTCTAAGAAGCTTAAATCACCCTGACAGGGCTAAGAAATGTCTGCAGAATAGCTGCACTGAGTCTTCACCTGCCTTGTGGTTCTAATCAGAAAGGAGTCTGGAAAAAGCTGTGATCCGCATGCAAGAAGAAAGATGGGAAAGACAGCAGAAGCAGGTGTCAGTCAAGGACAAAGGATTGGAGTGGGAAAATGCTGGCTTCCCATCTACATTAATGCAATCACTCCAGAAAACAGCACCGCAGCCATCCCTGCCAGAGAAGTTGTTTCAAATCTCACTCAACTGATAGTCAACATCAAGGAAAAACAGAACTTCAGGGAATAACAGAACACAGCTGATAGTGATGATAGTAAAGAACGATGGGGGAAAGGAAGCAGAAAGTTATCAGCAGAAAGTTATCAGCAGAAAGATACACACTGAGAATATTGTCACCAGCATTCTCAGCTAGGTGGGACTGACACTGCAGTACCATGGAAAAGTGTAGCCTTGCTAGGAAGAGTAGAGAGGAGTCAGATATAACACTTCAACTGCAATGTGAAATCATACAGTGAAAATGGAAATGCATCCACTGCCTGGCAAGACAGAACCTCTCATAGCTACTGGAATGCATTGAGGTCCCCTGGGAATATTGCCATTAACTTGGAATTCTACCAAGTCTTCTAGAATTTGAGAATAACCTAAAGATGTATAACACTGATTTCCTCCTCAGGTAGCTCATCACCTCATCACTGAGAAAGGGCTCCTCTCTTTCAGTCTGTTACTTCACAGCATGACATTCCAGCTTACAATTGTCAGCTATGCAAAGAAGAAAATTGATTACTTTTCTCACAAAGGATGATCCAGCATGTTTTCTGATCCAAAGCAGTTTCAGGCAGGTGAATTGTCTAAGGACCAAGGGTAAAGGAACCTGAGTACAGTACACAGGGAACTGCATGAGTTATTTCAGGGACTTGCCACCCAATGCACAACCACTCGCTCCAGCAAAGCTGTTTGCACTGGCTGAACATCACTTTTTGCAATTAATGGAGGGGAAGCTTGAATCAGTCCTCTCCTTTCCATGGTGTCCCTGCCTGCTGCCACAGTGAGGGAGCTGTGGCAGCACAGTGTCCCCTCCCAGCCCCTCTGTGAGCCTGACACTCTTTCCAGCAGCAGAACAAGGCACATGAGAGACATCATTCTTAAAAGGGGACTCAGCAGTTTAGGAGAACTTGCAGACCATCAATGGAATGTGTTACTTCAGGCCTGTAAATCACGTTTTCTTTTAGCAGAGAAAGGCAAGTACGCATCCAAAATATAATTATCTTCTGCAAAAAAAAATTATTAATTCCAGATTATTCTTAATCCACAGAATGACAATGTTTCTTAGAGCTTAGTTACCTTAACTATCACATGATTTGTTTTGGTAATATTTAGACCTTCCTACTCAGCAAAATAACATCTTTATGCTTTGTTTTAATTTCTTTCAATTATAATTTCTAATAGAATCAAAAAAGGAACTTACTGAATAAAATCTTTCAACCATGCTACAAAGGAAATATTTCAAGAATTTTGCATTAGCAATTTCATTATTAGCTCTATTATTCATAAAAAAATCAATAAGCTGAGGTACTTCTGGCATGCACAGGTTATAAAAATGTTGAACTTTGCTATTTAAACAACTCCAGTTTAAATGCCATGCTGAGAAAAAGATGGATAGCATGATATTTATAATACATTTTTGACACGATGAACACTCCTGGAGAGACATGATGTGTGCCTGTGGATGGCAGATCCTGACACACAAGTGCCAGATAAGAGGCTGCGTTGTGTTTGTTATTTATTAATACATTGCAATGCTTTATTTTTAACTGCTCCTTTCACACTGCTTGCACCTTGTTATGCAAGTATTCCTTGTGATTTCTGGTGACAAAACCACGTCTAGTAAAAGAGACGCTGATCACTTCTTTTTCATAGATTATGCCTCATATTCCTTTACATCTTCTGGATGTTATTCCATACCACTAATATTGACAGATGGTAGAAAAATAATCACTTAGAAGATGCAAGACTGAGCACATCACTTAATTTGAAGGAAACCACTAACAAGGATGTGATTTGGAATGTTTTGGAGTTTGAAAGTCTAATTACTGATATGTAAAAGAAACGAGGACGATAATTAAACACATTAGAAATATCTAAGCATGTGGTTTCCCTCAAGCAGTGCCATTGGGGAGCATCCTCTGGCACGTGGCAGCTGGGCCACAAAGTTCCCCAAATTTGCCTGAAACTACAGCTCACACCCAGGGGACCCTGTGGGTGCTGTAATTCTGGATGTTCCCTGCACGCCCACCCAGAAAGGATGGGTTTAATGATGTCCTTGCTCTGGAAATTTGTACCCGGGGTCAGGAGGTTAACTTTGAAATTGGGCAAAGTGGAAGGAGGGCAATGAAATAGAGGAGTCACCTCAGAGCTCTCTGAGGGATGTATTTGGAGAGAAAAGTCAATCAAAACCACAGAAGGAGCTTCAGCTGGCAGCTGAGACAATGGCAGAGACACTTATCCAGAAATGCCAAAAGAAACCATTTCAGAGAAAGACTTATTTTAACACATGAGAGTTACTCTGGTGGGAACAAAACACTCACCCTCCAGGTATGTATTTGACAGGTGCTGCTAAAAATACTTTCATGAAAAAAGATGGGGAAAATCCAGGTTTTATTGTATTAAAACCACAGTGACAGAGAAATACTTTATAAAAATATGATAATAATTTATCTTATTATTTGGGGTATCTAAGAGTGCTTGCATGTTTTCCTCAGCTATTGTGAAAGTTTAGAAATATTTGGTTTTTAATGGTAAAGAGGTACTGAAATATAAAATAATCCATAGTATACAAAAGCATGCAAGGCAGTGGTTGAAGTGATTACACCATTTCCTTTAGAGCACCTGACACAGTGCCTGTACTTTCAAGGCAGCATAAGGATGACATAAGTAAAATTTGACTTGAAGGAAAGAACAAAAGAAATGGACATTTAAACGTGATCACTCTTGGAGCTGTTATATGTATCACAGATGTAACAGACTAATCATGGCTGAGAATAAATAGTAAGTTTGTTAGAGAGATCCAACAGAAATGTTCATCACTTAGTCCGATATATAATGCTTCAATTAAAAAAAAAAAAAAAAACCATAAAACATTTTTCTATGCACTCACTAGAATCAGGACCAAATTCAGAGCTCAGCTTGCCAGATGGACATTGAATGTTTGGGGGAGAGAGGAGGCTGATTAGTAATCAGCCTATTACAAGCCAAATCAGGCTATTGGATTTCTGCAATGAAGTATGCACTCATGCCAGCAAGGTTCTTAGATCAAAGGTAAGCCCTGCCCATGGGCCAGGCAATTCCAGGACTGCTCTGCTCCATAGGAAGCATGGAATATCCCATTTATCCAGGAAAGATGCACCATTTCTCCTGTCAGAAGAATTACTGCATCCAAAGGCACTGTGGAACATTCAATTTGGGGTTTATTCCATCAGGAAACAGATTCTGGCTTCAGAAAAATGGAATAGCAATGGCAACCTCTCGTGGGAAAAACTTTCATTCTCTCAATGGCAAAGATGTGTTTGGTAGTTTTTGACAGTAAAAATTGCATTGACAGCCTATCAAAATGTTTGCACATGTGAAAATGCTCCTATCATAGAATTCTGTTCTCCGTTGAACAATCTAAGGGAACCTGAAGAATTCAAAGCTGGAAATGAGTACTGATTGTTTGGGATGAGGCCGAGGATCTATGGACTGGCACTGGATTTTAGGTAACACTCTGTGAAGACCATTCACCTGAAAAGAGAGCTGTCAACAAATTCTAATTCCATTTCCAGAGGTCTCATTTCAGCTTTCTGATGCCATGACAATACAAAATCCTCATCAGTTGTCTAAATTTCTGTCAGCTTTTTGTCATTTATTGTGAGCCTAAAGTTTTTTTGGAAGGGTTAATTCCAGTCAGTCTACAACACATTGCTAGAGTGTGTCAACACTTGTCTAAACATCAGATATTTTCATCTGAAATTTGAGGGGTTTCTGGTTCGACGTTTCTCAGACACACCACACAAAATGTGGATTTCCATTTTTTCCCCTGCTTCTGCTCCTGTGCAGAAACCCCAGCAGAAAGGCACGTGAGAAGTGCCCAGAAATTCAGTCAGGAGTTTGTGCAGGGACTTGTTATGTCACAGAGTCACAGGTTTAGTCACAGGTCTAACACAGAAAACATGGCATGATTTTCACGCAGTGTTAACTTCTTATATTTTTTTAATATAACTCTGTTATTTCTCTTGAGAGGGGATAAAGGTTCCTGCACCTGGCAATCCACGTGCTCAGTGTGCCTTGATTACAGTTTGAGAGGGCATGATTGCCTTGACTCAGATGAGCACTCACTGCCCAGACACCCAAGGCACTAAACCTACAAACCCCACCAGTAATGGACATCTGAGCTCAGAAGAGGACAGAAGAAAAGTGTCAGGAGATAAGGAAAATAAAGATGGCTAAGAGATAATCTACAGACATTCAGTGAGATGCATGATGGCATCTAAATTTACATTTTTTTACGTTATTTACATCAGAAAGGCACCACAGCCTCTACAGTTTGGGGTGTCTTGTCTACAGAAGGGATTATAAATATGGAACTTCTAGAGACCAAGCAAATGAAGAACACCAGTGCACCATTTCAAGGCACAGATTCTGCTGTGAGCACAGCATAACTTCTATATATGCAATAAAATCTTCTGAAAGTATTTTGGATTTTGGTTTTTGTGTGGTTGCTGATGAAGATACCTGTTGTGTCGCTTGGTTAAACACATTTCTCAATAACAACGTGGCCAATCACAATATTTGCAGTCTCTGTCAGCAGCACAGTTAATTACTGACTGTCATGGGAACTTGCCTTAGGGTGATCTGGAAGCTTTGAACAACAGAACCAGCCCGTGTGCAACAAACTAAATTGATTAATGCTTGTGTTCTACACGGGAGGGGAACATTCCAAATCACAGGCATCTTTCTTGGCATGAGGGACAGAAAGAGGACACTGCAGCTTCTTCTCCTGGCAGGTACCAAGCTGCACTGGTGGCACAGCAATGCCACCACGTCCAATGTCAGCATTACGGGGTGGCCAAATGCCACACACTTACCTAAAGCTCAAGAGAACCCAAAAGGGCAGTAGCACTTCTGAGGAGAGGGACTCCTGCTTAGCTCCACCCTCAAGAGAATTCTGAAGAAAGGCAAGGTATTACAAATGATTGAAATAAAGAAATGTGCTAATTCTAGCAAGTAAAAATTGGGTTTCTCCAGGAGGCTTCCTGAGAAAATGCAGTCCCTGTAGCATACTTGCAAGAAGACAGCATTTCCCCAGCAGCCATCGAGTTTCTGCTGCCTTGAAGAATTAATTTGGCAGGGCAAAGACTCTGGGAGGAAATTGAGGCTGAGGACACAGCCAGGAAGATGTCAAGGATTTTGGCCACCAGTGTGAGGAATGTTTTCCTGTTCCAGGCTTTCCTGTGTTGAGCATTGATCTGAGCTCCAGAGAGGAGAGGAGGGTTTGTTACAGGCATTTCCTTACTGTTCCAGACCACACCAACTTGGTTATGGACAGCCCAGACACTCAAAAAAAAAAAAAAAAAAAAAAGAAATTCAACTTGTGAATCCAGGGGTTTTTTTTTTTAGAGATATTGGTGTTTTTCAACATGAATAATAACTCATGCTTAGCTGGCAGATATATTCAAGACAAAGTCATGGTCAAGTTCATTGTTTAAGTGGCATAACTAAATAAAGGCTTACTGAAGATCTATGATGTTAAAGGACTTAAAAACTCACCTCAGCCAAATTATACCCTGATTTTGGCTCTGGCAGGAGTATTTGTTTCCTGTGGAAGATCATGTTGTAACACCAACCATGCACTGCACCCCTGACTGAGCAATCCTGATAGATAAGGATGGCATCCATAGTTGGAATTTTATTATTGCATACAGAAGGATTAGATCAGAAAAGTCTCTTCAAGCAGATTTTTAATTTCAAGAGATTTCAGGTGGTTCTTTTAAGAGGATTTTCACATTTAACTGATTCAAACACATTAAAAACTGCATAAAAGTGAGTGGCAATGCTGAAACAAAATTGGGCTGATTTTTCTAAACCTTGTTACATAGAAAGTTTCCTCACTCACACTCAGCTCAGGACTCATTTTACCATTGTCTGTGAGCAGGAGCAGGAGTGGGTCTTAAATAGGCAACAGATTGGAAGGACAAGGGTAATTAGCGACGGGAGCTCAGTATTTAAACATGGAGAGAAATGCTAAGATCTTTTTTACTTTGTCATGCTGTGCCAAGCAAACCACCTCACATTTACGATGCTTAATTCAATTTGTGTTACACTGCTGATGATTATGAAATGCATTTTGAAGAGGTTTGTTTTATCTTCTCCAGAAAACACACAGAGACTCATTTACTACAAGAAAATAGAGATATAAGTAGAGACACACTTTGCGAATGCTAGAAGAGGAAAACACATCTAAAGAAAAGGAAAATACAGGACATATTTAAGCAGGTTTAAAAATTTAGGTGCAGTGTCACCTAGCAAAACAGTGTCATCATGGTTCTAGGCTGGAACTGATAGAGTAAAAAAATGCAAACAGCATTTCCTCTTTAACTGACACTTCATGCACTGCTTTTACACTCCTGCACGTGCAGCTCACACATACATCTTCCTATTAGTAATGGACTAAACAGGCTTTACTTTCTTACAATTCCAAATACAAGACTGAATTTGACTAGAATTCCTGGCAAGGCATGCTTTATTAAAAAGAGCCAAGATAGAACAACATTGCTGAATATTCAAGTACAAACACATGGAGCACTCTTTTTAGCATTCCTGGGATCAGTACTAGCTCCTTCTCTCACCTGACCTTCAAGCAGATCTGCGTGCCAAAGAAAAGGATCAGTATAAATTTATTGCCCAACAATATTAAATGGGTCTTTTTTTCCCATCACACGTCAATGGCCCCTTCTGCAGCCCTGCAAAATGACATTTTGCCCTTCCAGAAGTGCTCCAAAGCACAGTGACTCAAAGTGCCCTTCTGGGCTCTGCTCACCTAATGGATTTCTCTCTCTAGCAAAAGTTCCTCATCAAAATACTTCGGAACTTTTATACACACAACAAACAGGCTGAAAAGGTGCCTTCTTTGGGAGATTTAGCAGACACTTAATTTTAAGTTCCCATCCATAAACAGTCAATGTAGGAATCAACATTTATTTATCAACAAAGTTTCAGATTTTCATCTTATACCATATCTCTGGAATTTCAAATTAATAGGAATAATAGAGGCAGTAAATCCATCCTTTTACTTTATTTAAGCCAGTGAGCTGTCTTCTGGATCTAAATTCCATATTCATTTAATTTTCTTCTTATCTATGTTAAAGTTATTGAAAATAGCTTAAAGAGATACAATGAAGGTACCATACAGCAGATTATTTATGTTTTAATTGCCCAAAGGACACACTGGGAAAATAATTGGAAGTCAACAAAACAATTCAAAAGTAACTTGGTGAGATGATTTTTTCTATTTACCTTCGTTTTTCTTGATGGTGAAATTTGGGTTGTTGACCATCTCAGGAAGAAGGCTGTACAGGAAATAATGCCCATTTTTAGGATCATCCTTGTCAACAGCACTGACAATCTGAATTACCTGCAACACAAATGGGCTCATTAAGTTTTCACACTCTTGATAAACAGACAGTGCTGAAAAAAAATTGTATATATTGGACACATTTCATTTCTCTCCATGCCAGATTAATAAAGATAATTTACAACTTTGCAAGGCTTTTATAGACCTTGGACTGAAAACCTTGGGAAGAAGAACTGTATCTGCCCCTTTTAAAATATTTCCAGAACAAAGAGCCAGCAAATAAGGAGAGACAGGTAAGAGAGGCCAGCAGAAACTGCTGCTGATTTAGAAAAGTAATAAATTATTATTCAACAAAAAAAGGAAAATTGGACTTCTGAAACACGCATATTGCCTATGGCAATCTTTCATTGATATGACCATGCTTCTCACTGGACCTGGATATGTAATATACCTTTAATCCTTTCTCCTTCCCCCACCCCACATTTCGCTTCATTGAGTAATTATTATTTTTTAAAATTAATTTGGCTGTGAAATTTTAGATAAGAAAAATTAATATTGGGAAAAAAGAAAAAAAAAAAAAGAAAATATCAAGGGCTGTATTTATTTCCCCTTAATTGTAATAAAACCTCAGTTATTCCTATGTACTGGGAAGGTATGCTTGTTTGGTTTTTAATAGCATCACTATGAGCTAATGATTCCTAGAATAATGCAGGATAAGCTGAGAAGAGTGTTTTGGATAGTTTGGATAACTTTGAATAATCAAATTACTTTGTATGAAGTACGTCGTAGGATTTACATGACCAGCTGCAGTTTTTGGATTTACCTCCATTTACAGTTTTACCTTCTACATCACTCAGGTATTGCACTGATCATCTTCAAATCATACAAAGTTGCACAGGATTATTAAAGGAATAAACATTATTTTTAAATAACCAGGAGGTTTGAGGTTTGGGGGTTTTTTTGTTTGAATTTTTTTGGTTTGTGATTTTTTGGGGTTTTTTGTTGGGATTTTTAAAATATTTGGTGCATTTGCTTTTGATTCCAAAACTTTTCCAGAGAAAAAGAAACAAAACCAGCTACAGTCCCAGATCCCACTCTCAGATCTGGCTTTCAGGGCTAGTTAGCTCATGCTAGATGAGGTTTATAAGAAATTTAATTAGAATTATTGACCTTTTCCATGTCCATTGAATCCAATAACAATTGTCTTATGTATTTATTCACAATGCCTAAAGCAATGCACCAATAATTTCTTGCACAATTAAATTCAAATTAGGAATCACTAAAAATTTTCATTTTAAACTATAGAATGAAAAATGGAAGCCAGGTTTGATGCTGTCCAAATTAATGGACTTTTATTATAAAATTTCCATGTTTCCCTAAGAAAATGTCAATAACTAACATTTTATTCTGGTTTAACCACAAGGACTGTCAATCTGTATGTGTTATATATATGACAATAGTCAAAATTATATTTATGTTCTTCAAGAGTCAAAGAACAAAATCTTACTGGATAACCACAGGGATCAACACCAAAACATAAATATTTGAAATTATGAACATAAAAAAATGTTTGAGTGAGTAGTGATATTTGTAGGACAACCCAATTTAGGAAGGAATGTGAGACAATTAATTCCTATCCTAATCATATTCTGGATAGGTCAGTTTTATCATTATTATTATCAAAAGTCTACTGAAAAAATACAGATTGTATAAATACCTAAATTCCACATAAATAGGGTGAGTTTTTGATAACTGCATCTATCAAGGTGGAAATCTTGATAGGATTTCAAACAAATGTATTAGAAGAGATGGATTAAAAAAAAAAAAAAAACCTAATTCAGCTTTTTAGATTTTTTTTTTTTTTTTTTTTTTTTTTTTTACTTTAAGAAGTAGGTCTCCAATTTAATAGCTGAATAACAGATCCAAAAGTGGGAAAAATATAAACAGTGGGAAAATATCTAAGTAACTTCTGTCTGTCCTAGTGCAGATGGGGAATATTTTCAGCCTTCTCTTTGCAGAGGTGTCAGGCACTAAAGCAGCCACAGTGCTGTGCCCAGGGCTGGAGCAGGCACCAGTAATTCATCATCTTAGGGAAGTGCAATTTGGGCTGGGATCCTGAACAAGACAGATATATTTAGACAGATATATACTTTATGGCTGTTCAATTTTTCAAACACTGATAGAATGGGAAAGCAATAGGGAAAAGGATAATGGCACAGTGAAATCTGGAAGGGCAAGTGCACATAACAGGTACAGTTTATCAGGTTGTTATAGTATTTTGTACGTTCTGGTACTCCATCCATTCCTTGCATTGTTTACAAAATCCTTCTTTCTCTGAAAATGCACCAAAAATTATATGCAAAAGACAGGCTTAGTGCAATACTACACTTGTTGTGTTACACACACACATCACAGAACTAAGTTAGAGTTCCCATAGCAACCTTATTTCTTTGTGCATTTGCATTAAGATAAGCTCTTAAAAAAAAAAAAAAAAAAAAAAAAAAAAAAAAAAAAAAAAAAACAGAAAACATAATATATATGCATTGATATGAAACTGTGGTATCTTTTACTCCACAGGGGTGAGAAAAGTCCAGTAATTCTCATTTCCAAGTTTTTATTAGTGAGATGATAGGCACATTTCACTGCTCCATGTTGTGCGGTCATGCAATGGAATACGACTGAAGTAAATTCTCCAGCTCTTAATTTGTGCTTCACAGCATGGCTGAGGATCACAAAATCCCAGAATCCCAGAGTCATTAATGCTGGAGGATCCTCCCAGCCCCCCCAGCTGTGCCCACCCTGTGCCCAGCCCAAGCTCTGGGTGCCACCTCCAGCCCTTCCTGGCACAGCCAGGGATGGGCACTGCACCCCTGCCTGGGCAGCCCCTGCCAAGGCTGCCCACCCTTGCCATGGGCAAATTCCTGCTCAGGTGCCCCCTGAGCCTGCCCTGGCCCAGCCTGAGGCCGTTCCCTCTGCTCCTGTGCCTGTGCCTGTGCCCAGAGCCCCCCGGCTGTGCCCTCCTGGCAGGAGCTGTGCAGAGCCAGCAGGGTCCCCTGAGCCTCCTGTGCTCCAGGCTGAGCCCCTGCCCGGCTCCCTGTGCCCCTGCCTGGCTCCCTGTGCCCCTGCCCGGCTCCCTGAGCCCCTGCCCGGCTCCCTGTGCCCCTGCCCGGCTCCCTGTGCCCCTGCCCGGCTCCCTGTGCCCCTGCCCGGCTCCCTGAGCCCCTGCCCGGCTCCCTGTGCCCCTGCCCGGCTCCCTGTACCCCTGCCCGGCTCCCTGGCCCCTGCCCGGCTCCCTGTGCCCCTGCCCGGCTCCCTGAGCCCCTGCCCGGCTCCCTGTGCCCCTGCTCGGCTCCCTTCCCTGCCCTGTACAGCTCCAGCCCCTTGGTCCTGTGGCCACCCCAGGGCTGGCACAGCCCCAGTGCCACTGGCCTCTTGCCCACTACAGTTGTCTTTTCTTTTACACCCCACAGTTGCTCCATTCTAGAGAAATTGCTCAATACTTGTCATAAGGAAAACAAAAACTGATTTTTCTTCACTACATATCCAGTGAAAGTTAATAACCCTTTGGCTGTTCAGTCTTGAAATTTCTGAAATTCTTACATGTAAAATTCCAACTTTGATGTTGTATTAATACTTCATGCGTGCATTTGATTCTGTACATACATTTAGCAGAAACTCAGCAAATCAGCATATTTTGTTTAGCAGACAGCACTGGATTGTAATGAATAGTTAAATGGTCCCCTAGGACAACTTGACTTTCTAATTTGTAGGTTTGTATTGCAGTTCTACAAAGCCACATGTGCCTGGAATAATATATACAAGGATAAATAGAAAAACAATGTTATTTTCAACACACCCATCGTAACTATCTACGTGTAATTTTAGTACATGGTACTGTTTAAAACACTTTTCCCGTGATGCAACTCATTAACCTCACTAAGAATGGTTCCTTATCACTAGTAAACACTTTCCTAATTCTAATAAGACTGATCTTCCAGCTCTGGAAACCCTTTTTCAGTGACTTTGCTGTTCATGGTAATTTCTGTGTTATTTTGCAGACTCAAAACACTGTAAGAGCAGAGTCACTACAGAGCAGTTTTAACTTTGTCTGAAGAATCAATGCAGGTTCTGGCAGTAAAGGGATGGCTCTAGCTGAAAAGGCAAAGATCAACCTGAAGATTTCGCCCATTAGAAAGAAAAACAATCTAGTAGGAGAAGTGACTAAAACAGAGACAGATTGTGGGAGACTGGAGGAGCTCTGTCCTCAGTTTTATACTGCTCCAGTTTAAAGCTGGCTTCAGCTCTCATATATTGCTGTCTGCATTGCTACGGTGAAAATTTTGTACCTTTCTTTCCAGCAAACAGCACTTCCCTGGAAGAGTCTGAGTATGGACTGGGGAATAGTGAGTGAGGCAGTTTTCTTACTCAACATTACAGAAGTTCTGCTCTAGGCCTACAGGAAAATAATTTTACTGTGCTGCAGAATGACCAACAGCACAGCTATAGTCAGCAAACCATCAACATTCTGTTTTCTGTAATAGAATTATTCAATAAAAAAGGGATAATAAAATAGGAAAACAGAACAGATGATTTGTGGCTAACTTAGAGGTACTGTAAAAGTACATTCAAATTTTTGGGGTTTGGCTTTTTCCCCGTTAAAACTGTGCATAAAAAATGTGCAAAAAGCACACAAATACATCCATAGACAAATATATTTCCTTCTCCCTCCCTTTCCTCTCCTTTAAGCCTGTGGTACCTTTACTCTTAGAGTAGGGCAAGGCAAGGAAAATCAGTTTTGAATCCATTGTGTCACCTCACTAGCAGCTGTACTTGCTACTGCAATTCTATCAGAACCCAAAATAGAACACTTAGAAAGTGAACTGGAATAGATGGTATTTAGTGCCTGCACATAAGGTTCTACCAATAGTTCAAATATAAACTCCTTTGTGGTAAATGAAGTTTGATTTAAATTTAGATTTAAATGGAACTGCAAATGTCAACAGACAGGAATATCTTAAGACAATTGCACCTTTCCTGCGCATGTAACACTTGAATTTAAGCTTTGGACAACCATCCAAATTAGGATTTTGCTGCTGTATTAGAAGTAGTATCTTTCTCATATCAGCTCTTTCATAACTGAGATAGATGTAGTTTCTTGAATTCTACATCCTGACTTATTAAATATGATTTCTTCTAAAACTTGAATATAGAAATAAGCATAAGAAAATACAATAAGGCAGTGGAGTTACTAAAATCTTTACAGGAGCTGATGATTTTTGAACGACAACTTCAATTCAGAACCTAACCTTGGTGATTATTCTGGACTGGTTACTGTTCTAGTAGTGTTATTTATTTAAACACAGAATAAATTGCAGGATCAGTGCCACCTCATCCATGCTGGCAGCCAAATATTTAATAACCATCTGTAAAGTTCACACGAGGAGTCATGCTCAAGAGTGACACCTGCCATCAGATCAAGAGTGTAAGAGGTAATGGTAGATAAAGAATATCATGCTTTAATGAAAGTTTTCTGTAAGTGCTTAAACAAAAGCCTCTTCTACCTGACTCTTAATCATCTCATTTATTGTTTTATTCCAAAATGAAATGTGAACATTTTTCACCATCTCTTAAACCACCTGAAATTCGACAGGAATACCTAGATAAATGCAGTCAGAAAACACTGTACAACAGAACTTTCTGACTTCAGGGAAGCTCACTGAGCCTGGGATAAAGGCATAGTCATTAGGATTTAATCTATCCTGGAAAATATAACTAGTCAGCATCAGAAACCCACCCTGAGCTGAACAGAAATCCACTCTGAGCCAGAAGAACTGAAATGCCAACCATAACCTGACTGTCTGCCCATAAGGGCACAGCTCCTCTTCAGTGGATAGAGAGAACTCTCATTCCTTAAATGACACATTTTTGACACCGTTTTACTAAACCAAAAGGGGTGCTAGAAGTCAAATCATCCTCTGTAACAATACAGTCCTGCCAGAGGTGGGTTGTCATACACTGCTATATAGGTTGTCATTTAGCACCACTAAAAAGAAAATAACTTCTAAGTCTATTGTCAGGTAACCTTCTTTGGAGAACAGTGAATTTAATGTCTAACACCCACATGAGACACAGGAATAGTCGGATTAACAAGTCATGTCATTCTGTCAGCTGCTGTTTATTCAAATAAAATGTCACAAGCTAGAAATAAATTTCAAAGTTTAAAAACATTGAATTGTTGTAACACCCGGTGTTTCTCTTGCTGGACAAAAGTTACATCTCATTTACACTGCATTAATTTCTAAATGTCTGTGCATGTTCTTGAATCTTCACCTTGTCATTTAGGTGGCATATGAGATATTCTTCCTGATTTCTGTACATTTGTCCTTCAAAGTGAATACTTTTGAACAAATCTGCTTCATTTTCTTTGAAAAAGACTAAACAGTTTAAATCCTGCTTCTGGCATGTTGTTGCTTACCTCACCTTGGTGAGTGTTGTGTGAGTTTCTTTACCAAGTTTTTCTTCATAAAATGAAGAAGGAAATAACATTTTTTATATTTTTTTTTAATATAATGAAAACTTGAACTTCCTTTCTCGAACACCATCTTCAAACACAATTACAATTTACTTCACTTTCCATCAACTTCTGGTTTGCTGTCTTATTTTTTTCCCAAGTGTCATAGAAAAGCAAGAACTGAATAGAGAGTATAACTGAGATAAGGTCGAGGGGAAATGGGTTTATTGTTTTAACTGTTTATTCTAAATTATACCTAGGAGCAGCTGCAATGTAGGTCAATAACTGAACTGGAATTCAGGTTGGATTATGCTTTCATCTACTAACACACATGAATTTACAAAGTGCTCATTGGACACAGAGTGTGATGTTGGGACATTAAAGACAGTCAGGATTTTTTCAGGGTCCCATTGTCCCAAAGCACTTACCTTTAATTTAAAGCTATACTTTAAGGGAAAAAAAAAAAAAAAAAAAAATTTGTTTAATTATAGAGAGACATCCCACAGAAAATGATCATGGGTTTATTTTAAGTTAATGCTAAGAGCTGTTAGCATGAAACATGGGCACACATTTTGGGAATAGAGATGACATGAGGTGACAGGGAGAAACTCCTGCCCAGTCTCACACCACATAAAACCTGGGATACTCACCTGTCCAGGCTTCCCATTCTCACACAGAAAGGCCTCGTGTTCTGATGCAAACTCAGGGGCATTGTCGTTGACATCCAGAACTTTGATAGCAACAGGCACCCGGGACACCTGGCTGTGGTTCCCTAGGGGAAGAAATGAAAGCACCCAAGGTAAGTGTATTTACCTGGGAATTCAACAGAGCAGTGCTTGCCCCGTGCCCAGGCTCGTCTCTCTCCTGCCCCTGCTTTGTTGGGCTGCCTCATCTGCAATGGGTCATGGAGCTGAAACACTTTGAGACATTTTAGATAACACACGATACAGACTCTGTGATCAGAAGGTTAAAAAAATGACTTTTTTAATAGGGATGGTGTTACCGTGACGCAGATAGAAACACACAGCAACACACACAACTGGGGTTCAGGCAGAGAAGAAGAAAAGAACTCTCCAGCTTATTGTTGACCTCGGATCTCTCAGTTTCTGGACAGTGATCAGAGATTGGACAGAGCAGTTCCCACCTCTCCATCTCCACTGGTCACTTGAGAAGTCCATCAGGTGATATCTTTTACAAAGGAATGCAAACATGATTCTTGTTTATCTTACAATTCCTGAGAACTGACTCCACTCAACTAAAACAAATCAGAAGGCTGATTTTCAGGGACAACAGGACAGTTCTCCCTTATATATAATTTTACACAGACCAATGTGATTGGTGAAACAAAGGTAAACTTCTTCAAACACATTGGTCAAACCAGAGGGGCATCAAGAAAAAGTCCCTCCTGTCAGAAGGAATGAATAACATAAATATTATTACAAAAACATTCTGTTTATCACACTTCCTTGGGAAAGAACATCAGAAAATCAAAACATCAGGTCTGAAACCAGACTACAGAGTGCAAGCTCAGGAAGGATGGCCAGGGCTTTGTGCTTGAAAAGAATAAATAGATCCCTGTTGCAAACAGCATTTATTGGAGATTAGCTCAATGAAGACCTTTCCTGGTCTAAATTGGTAAGATTTTTCTTTGATGAAGTTTGTATTGTTTTATTGATAAAATCCATTATATATGGAAAAGGGAAGGCTGCAAACAGCAGAGATTTATTTCTTTGTTTATCTTTGGCAGAGAACAGCACATTTTACTCCATTAATTGTTCTGACTGCACATCTATTATTTCTTCA
Source organism: Sitta carolinensis (assembly GCA_032173965.1). Classification (NCBI taxonomy): domain Eukaryota; kingdom Metazoa; phylum Chordata; class Aves; order Passeriformes; family Sittidae; genus Sitta; species Sitta carolinensis. Next base: position 8,011,112 of record CM063292.1, read on the forward strand.
TTGCAAACACGGTTTAAGTGCTGACCCACATTGGGGAAAAGATGGATGGGAGACTGATGGGGTGAAACTAGACAGTAATTTGGACTATTAAAGCACTTTGATCATCTACCACTGACCAAAACAGTGACCTGTGAACTTCTTTCTTCACTGAAGTAACAACTCATTATTTACAATACAGAGCTATTTTACATAAAATTGCTTATCCCTGTGAAGAGTAGAATGAGCTGGAAGTTTGCAACAGTTTGCATCTACTTTGAAGAGCTTTTAGAGGCAGCTGCCTCTGTCTTTCAATTCAGCATTGTTAGTTTGCTTAGAAATTACTCATATTTTAAGTTATTTTTCCCCAAGGAGCAAACCCATGAATTCAGTTTAAACTGAGATCACCAGCTGATTTGAAAAGTTTGGTAAACTGATCCACAGCACACCCACACTTCCACAGGCACCTCAATCCCAGTTTCAAAGTCCATCTCTCAGTGAATATTTTCCAATCGTGGCATTCCACTTCATTTGTATCACCAGCAATGACAAATCTCAATATTCAGTGCACTTCTCAATACAAATGACTACAAAGTACAAGAAGGTCAGGCCCCACCAGTGCTCAGGGACCAACTGGTGGCAGCCCTACAAGTGACAGAGGTGAATAAAGGCAGAATCACCATATACACTGCGAGGTTTGTGGTTTCCATCAGGGTTAATTTTGTTGTGACCTAATCAAACCCTACACCTTACAGCCCTGTTTTCTCCTTGTGTGCCTGAGACATCCTCAATATGGGAGGCTCCACCCGTAAATCTAAGTGTGCGAATTTCAGTTGCTCTACTGACATTGAAACAGCATAAAAATAACAATTTTAAAAACACAAACTCAAATATACCAGTGCTATAAAATGCTTTATATTTCTGGGGTCATCAGAAATATAAAAATTCCTCCTGGATAGGACATAGAAGATTACCACACATCAGAACTTAGATGTTTTCCATCATAAGGAGCCAACATTTTTTATAGGGAAAGAAACATATCACAGAAATAAAAAGAAAGACCCACCAAAATATTGTATGAGCAATATTTACATCACTTTGTATCTTATGATCTTACTTACTAACAGGTGAGGGGAACACTTATGCCATGAAATAATAATGTATTTGAAACCAAATAAAGGCTTATATGCAAATCATGAATTCCAAACATTTTAAACACTTTATCTTCACTTAATAAAAATACAGACAATGAATCTCAAGCTTATCAGAATTCTCAGCACTAGTGTCATATTTAAACACTAAAGATTTACTTTTATCTAAATTAATGAAATGATGGCAGTTCAAATTTTAAAGACATTACAGAGAAATGTAATTAATTAGATAAGCTTCTAAAGAAATTATTCATGTCCCTTGTGACTGCCCCCAAAATGTTTGTCTTTCATCAGAAATACAAACATTAAATTTAAAGATATTATAATTAGAAACTTGATGAGAATTCATTTAAAAAATTAATTTACTAAACACAAGAGGGGCCTAGCTGGTTTGGAAAACTCCAAACAAGGGGATATCCACTGCCTTTTAGGGTTCCAGTGACTGTGGTGACATTTGCTATTGAGAAAGAGAGAGAGAGAAATGGAGGGGGAAATGTATCTACAGCTTGTACTGCCCACCACCCTGAACTCACTGCTTTATTTTGTCATCCCAAACTTCCCAGGGAAATTCCACTTTGTGCCACGTGTTTTCCTTCACCCTGAGCTCACCTATTCAAGCACATTAACGAGTCCTCACTAAGCAAGCCCAGGCTGAAAACGCTGTCAGGATGAAATAGTTCCATCTGTTCATTTCCATACGTTTCCTGTCTGCAGACTCTGGGTGGTAAAACATGTACAGAGGATGTCCAGGCTTAAACCCAGCTCTGCTGGCAATGCCCCAAAGCCCTGAACTGGGAGTAGGAAGGGACTGAAGTGGATCCAGGCTGGTCACAAAATGACACAACTGCATGGTCACTGCCCTTCAGGGTGTCTCGCTCATTAGGATTCAACATTGAGAACTTTTCTTCATTTGTATGAATGGACAGTCAGCTCTTTCTAAACTAGGAACAAAACTGAGTTTAATTACTTGTGTGGGTTTTTGTTTAGTTTGTTTTTTTGCCCAATAAGCCCCTCAGTTTGTAGATTTAAGGGAGACTGAATCTTCTTGCATGCACCAGGTAGACAACAAGACTGATTGTTTAACTTCCAATCTGTTATTGTATGCAAAATCATTAAAAAGGTAGAGAAAGGTAGTTAGTAAGTCAGTTAGTAAGGAACTAAACAAATTTTTGAAAGCTTTATCACCTGCATTTATTCTGATGCACAGTTTAGAGAGACCTATTTTATATTGAATTATATTTATATTGAATTTTTCAATATAAAAGTGTCATTAGGGCTGTCACTTGAGAACCATCAGCTTTGTTTGAAAATTTAACGCTCTGAGACCCAAGACTGAAAAATACTGAGAAAATTTCCACTAGTCAAGTTTAATACAAGTCTTTTCAAGCTAGAGCAGCAGAGTAGGACTTAGTTGGTCATCTGAGGACACCACTGTGTGTCTAGATGAGCACAGAACATTTCTGGAGTCCAGCAATGAGATCCAGATGAGCACAGGACACACACACAGAAAGGAGCATCTAGGCAGATCCAAGGAGGGGAAGACTCAATGCAAAAATAACTAGTGGAACTTAGGCTTGATAAATAAAACTCCCAAAACTTATGGAATGTCCACCTGGGTTTATGAATGCATATTGAAAAGTTTACAAGGGTTCTAAGCACCTAACAAGCTCTTCTGTTCTCCCCAGTTCACAAGACTCTACTGGAACATTAAGTGTTTGAAATATCCAACTTGCTGGTACTCCTCTGAATAACCCATTGAAACCTACTCAGGATTTAAAAATGCTGGATACCAAAATGATGAGGCAGATCAAATAACCAAAGTCAAATTAAAACAAATAAACATTATCAAGCAACTCAGTGTCTCCATGAATTTTGGAGGCTACAGCCCCCTGTTTTACCACTTGATATTGGGATCAACACTTTTTGTCCTTCCTGGAAAAAATCCTACATAACTGAGATGTATCTGTATCGTAGGAAATTTGTATTTCAAAGCACCGAGTGTTGTCAACATTGTTACTGCACACAGCAAGATTTTCTAGCAGTAACTAGAGGTTATAAATACAATTTTTGGTCTTGTACCACAACTAACAAAATATAATGCAGCTTTTCAACTCCCATAAACACTTAAAGACTTCATAAACTTGCTTAAAACACTTCCTCCTGTCTTCCCTTGACTGATAAAAATGTTTTTGAGACAAAGAGAATTACTGTGTCCCAAAATTAAGTTTATAATTTATTTAGCCCAAATAAATACAGTTTAGTTCAGTTTTCCTTTAGATAATTAAATCATCCAAAATCTCTTCAACATTCTCTTTAAAAATTCATTAGCTGCCTTGCATTTTACCTAAAATCTACCTGAATAGAAAGCAGATTCCTAGAAAATAATCCATTATTATTACTATTATTATTATTATTATCATCATCATCATCACCACCACATAGTTTGGACATGGCTATTTCATGCTTCTCTGATTCAATGGAGTTTCTACAATAATAGTATTTTAAATTAGAGTAGAGGAAGTCCTAGTTCCAACAAAGAAATCAAAACAAAACTTGAATCACTGACTTAATAAAAACAACAGCGCTTGGTTTACATTGTTTATATTTCAAACTTATTAAGTTGTATTTTAGCAGATCCAGTCCCCATGACTTTATCAAAGTTTTGTCTGATGAATTCATTAAGATAATCTGCAGGACAAGTTTATTTCTCCTGTTAGAGTTTATGCTCTTGTTTACTTTAGGCAATCCTTTACTTCTAGAATGCCACAGCTTATAACAATCTTTCTGTCATATAAAACTGACAAATCTGACTTAAAGAATCCTTAGATACACAGCTGCTATTGTGAAACGGGGGGTTTATTTATGTTGAAGCTTAACTCTAGGAATCACATATCACAGCAAATACTGGGCTCGTTTGTCTGCAGCGCTGGGTAATGATCTGATTCAAGAGAGGCTGAGTGCCTGAAACCCATTCCAAAATCGTCAGGAGGACAGCAGTAATTGCCAACATTTCTCTTAAAAATACCAGAACACAAGCTATTTCTGAGCTAGGACAAAATTCAAACAACTGAACTAAAAACCAGGTCAGAACCGTTCACCAGGAAGATTTAGACTCCCCATTGAAATGATTGCCTTTTTAAAGGATGAGAAGTGGTGGATTATAGAAACAGCAATATAAACATATCAGTACTTAGCAGGAAGGCTCCTGTATGAGCTGCAAAGACAAGAGACAAACAGGGCCTCCTCATTATTATTCAATTTGTATTTCTTTAGCACATGGAAGACGCCGGAGGAGCACAGATTGTGGCGAGTGTCTGTGTGTGCATGTGTGTGGGAGGGGCGCGGAAAGGAAAGGATGGGGAACATATTTCTCAGGTTTGTTCCTTCACTCATTCTTTGGGAGAAAAATAATAATGGAGTTGAGGAGTTTTGTCTCCTTTCAGTAGCTGCCTGGGTTTATTTTGTTGTGGGCTCCAGAAGGATGAATGAGGCAAGAGCAAAGCTTTGTCACACTCTTACTTCTATTTCCTCACCGAGAGACTGCACAAGTTTAACAAAGAAGCAGCTTAACATCATCCCCTTCTTCACAGCTGAATTTGGAGTTAAGAGGTTTCCAAAGTTCAGCAACTCCATCTGTAAAGAGGTGACTCAGGAAAGCCACATTCACCTACTTTATTCAATATATGAGATGTGTCACTTGGGACTAAAGGACAGATTTTACTCTTATTGCTGACAATATCAAAACAAAAAATAAAGATCAAAATTTCTTTGATACGTGCACACACCATACTAGAAAATGTTGATTAGATACACCATATTCTTCCAGTCCTGTTTTCACTCACTTTCTTTTTCTGTGGGATTTTTGTTTGTTTTTTTTTTTCATATAAGTGCACATAAGACATTAAAATTATTTCATACAACCCAGAACCAGTCAGATTCTGAATCAATTACCTAAAAGTTGCAGAAAACAGAGACATGCCTGCCAAAAGACCAAATGGGGGTTTTTATAAGTGATATTCTGCCTAGCCCTGCACTTAGTTCTCTGCTTCCCACTGTAAGTAGCAATACTGAATTATTTCCTCCATTTGAAATCATTTAAGATTCCATATATAAATATATTTTAAATTAAACCAGGGATTTTAACTGGCTATTTTGTTAACTTCAAAGGATCAACACTGATTTGTAAAACATGATAATAAACCCCCAAAAAAGGAGCCTATTCCTTCTAACAGGTACAATGCATACTGATAGAATCAGTTAGCCCTCATTTTGCTTATCCAAGGTCAGGCTGTAATTTGACATTCAAATGCAACCTCTCTGCTATTTTTCATGCCAGGAAGCCATGCAGTTATTCAGCAGCTTCACAAATAGTTACTCTGTAATTACCTCTGATACTCTGTGAATTGTAAGATCCATTTGCAAAACCAGGAAAGGTTTGTAATTTTCTGCAGAAGTATCTTATTTTGCTTGGTGTATTTGCATGATATTGCCTTGTCTGACTGCACAGACAGATCAAAAGGGCTTGGAAGGAGAGACTAGATCAAAAAAGCAAAACATCCCCTCAAATGTAGTTCACAAGTGTGAAAAGGGCCTCTTCTACTTCAGCCTTGGTTATAAGGGAAAATCAAAGATGCTGTTCTATTTAGTTTTAGCTGTGCATGATAAGAGAGGAGAAGCTATTCTCTGCTGCAATGAGAATGAGAGCATGGGCCACATTGAGCAAGCTCTGTTTGTCCTGGAGGGAACAGAGGCTGCTGAAAGAAATTCATATCCACCTTGAGGCTGGAAGGGATTGGGAAGGAAAGACAATCCCCACCCCTCATGTCACCCTTCCAAAAACTCAACAAACCTGAAACTTGAGGCTCTCTGGTTACTCCATTTCACTTGGAATGATGGTTTGTCTTTAATCACAATATGTGTGTTTTGAAAACTCCACCTTGGTGTCACCACTTCCTAATTCTAATATCCTATTTATCATGGGCTCCAAACTGCAAATGGCAGAGACAGGAGAAGCTCCATGTACTGGATAGCACAAGTGCTCATCACATGGAACACACCTGTTGCATCAAGAGGGATCTGCAGGCTGTGGATGCCTTCACCTGACCCTCACAGCAGAGGCTGTGGCTCTGCCACGGCACTCTCCTGGGGCTGTGCAGCATGGCTGGGACAGCAGCTTCCCTGGAGGGGAAACTGGCTATGGGTGATCCTGAAATGCGGAGTGAGGACACACCAGGCACCAGGAGTGTCCCCAGGGCTCCGTGTTGGACCCAGTCCTGTCCAATGTCTTCATGGATGATCTGGATGAGGAACTGTTACTGTGACACAGATAGAAACACACAGCAACACCGCAACTGGGGTTATACAGAGAAGAAGAAAAGAACTCTCTGCTTTATTGCTGACCTCGTATCTATCAGTTTCTGGACAGTGACCAGAGACTGGACAGAGAAGTTCCCACCTCTCCATCTTCACTGGTCACTTGAGAAGTCCATCAGGTGATATCTTTTCACAAAGGAATGCAAACATGATTCTTGTTTATCTTACAGTTCATGAGAACTGACACCATTATACCAAAACAAATCAGAAGGCTGATTTTCAGAAACAAGGAACTGGGGCACCCTGGGCAGTTCACTGCTAACATCAGGGTGGGTGGGTGGCAGTGTGGATCTGCTGGAGGCAAGAAGGCTCTGCAGAGGGTCTGGGCAGGCTGATCCCTGGCTGAGGCCAGTGGGCTGAGGAGCCGGGCAGGGGCACAGGGAGCCGGGCAGGGGCACAGGGAGCCGGGCAGGGGCACAGGGAGCCGGGCAGGGGCACAGGGAGCCGGGCAGGGGCTGAGGGAGCCGGGCAGGGGCTGAGGGAGCCGGGCAGGGGCTGAGGGAGCCGGGCAGGGGCTCAGGGAGCCGGGCAGGGGCACAGGGAGCCGGGCAGGAGCACAGGGAGCCGGGCAGGGGCACAGGGAGCCGGGCAGGGGCACAGGGAGCCGGGCAGGGGCACAGGGAGCCGGGCAGGGGCTCAGGGAGCCGGGCAGGGGCACAGGGAGCCGGGCAGGGGCTGGGGAGCCGGGCAGGGGCACAGGGAGCCGGGCAGGGGCTCAGGGAGCCGGGCAGGGGCTGAGGGAGCCAGGCAGGGGCTCAGGGAGCCGGGCAGGGGCACAGGGAGCCGGGCAGGGGCACAGGGAGCCGGGCAGGGGCACAGGGAGCCGGGCAGGGGCTCAGCCTGGAGCACAGGAGGCTCAGGGGACCCTGCTGGCTCTGCACAGCTCCTGCCAGGAGGGCACAGCCGGGGGGCTCTGGGCACAGGCACAGGCACAGGAGCAGAGGGAACGGCCTGAGGCTGGGCCAGGGCAGGCTCAGGGGGCACCTGAGCAGGAATTTGCCCATGGCAAGGGTGGGCAGCCTTGGCAGGGGCTGCCCAGGCAGGGGTGCAGTGCCCATCCCTGGGCTGTGCCAGGAAGGGCTGGAGGTGGCACCCAGAGCTCTGGGCTGGGCACAGGGTGGGCACAGCTGGGGATGGAGGGGCTGGGAGGGATCCTCCAACACTGATGGCTCTCGGATTCTGTGAATGCATGGAATATGCATTGGGAAACAAATGGAGGGAATGAGACTTGGAAAGAGTTGGAATGGGCATCCTAATCAGAAATTGTAACATCCTTGCAATATTTGAGTAAGAATTACGGGTCCTCGTCTCTTGACAGAAGCTCTGGATGCAAACAGCATGTGCTTGGAGGCTGCTCTGCATATCTAATTTTGACCACACTGAAGTTTATATTCACAGTGACACATAATCAAGATGTATGTGACATATCAATATGAGTAAACAAATATATAATTCAAAATAAAGTATTAGTAGAGCTGCTTGAGAGGGTTGTATTGGAAGCTGCTACAATCATATCAGGTTTATGACAATGAAGCAATTCCAGTTTATTCACCGATTCTAAGTAAATCCTTAAGGGAAAACAATAAAAAAACCCAACACTGCCAATATCCTTCTACTCACACATCTATCCAGGGACCAAACTAAAACAACTTGTCAGAAAACAACCTGTATTTGTGATAAAGCACTGTGTAATTGAGCGTTATTTATCTCTGACAAGGATACCAGTCAGGAGGAAGTTTGCAGTTATGTCACACTCAGTAAATTAGCTGTGTTACGTACTGAAGTGAGGAATCATTACAACTGCAAACATTAAAAGTACACCTAAACTTTTAGCTCTTACTAGCAGTGCACTTACTAACTACTACAATAAATGTCAACCTAGAAATTTGAATTTTTACATTTAAATTTTTTGTGCAAAAGGCCAATGCAAAAAAACCCAAAGAAACAAACATGAAACAAATGGAAAAATGATCCCTAACTTCAAGGCTGAGCAATAGAAAAACAACATTTGTGATCTCTAGAAGCCTCTCCAAGAAGGGAGCATTGCTCTACAGACCCAGCACTCCATGAAAAGTCAGAGGCTACTAAAAGATTTAGAGTGAAAGTTTTCCATTTCCTTGGGGCAAGCACAACTAGGAAGGAAAAAAGTTAGAAAAACAAAGAACCTTAGAATCATCTTTCTGATACTTTCATTATCCACTCTAGAATAATAGCAGTGTGATGAAATGCCACTGGGTCTGTACTTTTGTGGATCAAAGCACCACAAGCCTAATTAGGATTCCAGATTTTCTGAGGCAGTGTAATGCCTTGAATAGTTGTGAGGAAGTAACAGGTTTTCATTTCTAAATATAGCAATGAGAAAATAAAATCCAGAAACTAATATGGCTTCTTTGAATGGCAGAAAAGAATTTGACTTAAAAATAAGGCAGTGAACAGGCAGGAAAATAAATTGATTGAAGAAAAAATTTAAGACACAACAAATGTACCAGGACATGATTTGCTGCTGTGTTTCTCAATTCCAGCTTAATCAAAGGAGTTGTGCTGCCATAAACCAATCAGGAATCTGGCCCACACTTTGGAGCAATTATATTATTAATACGCTAATAACTCATGCATATTAAAATCTTATAAAAATATTGACTTAGATATGCAAGGTCTTATTGTCAATTATAATTAGCTATGAAATTTTCTAATGACTAGAAGCAATAATAATAACAATAAGCAGACTGATTGAGGATGAGTTGTCTGGAATATTTGGGGTTTTTTATTTGAAATGGTTTCATGATTGAAGTAAAATAATTTATAGCTCAAATGAAATCCCTCCCTTACTCATAGACAAAACATCAAAATGTTTTAATAAAGATTTTTATTACAAAAGAATTTATTATAGAAGCATTCAAATGTCACTACTTTTAGAGCTCATATTCCTGAGACTGATTTTCTTAACAGTGCAATTTAATTACTCTTATGTTTCCTTCACAGATAAGATATTGCTGGATATCCTGAATATGAATCAGGAGTTCAGCATCAAACCTGACTTGCAAACCTTCAGTAATAAGCAAAAAAGACCTCTCCAGCACTTTAAAAATACCTTCTCCTGTGTTCTTCAGACAGAAAATGGTTCCATTCTTTCCTGCCCTGCACCCTTGCCAGCAGCTCAGAGCATGCTGCTCAGAGTCTTTATTCTAGACAGAAATGTGCCTCAAGAAGATTGACTGAAATTAATACCGAGTTACAAACCCCTACTCTGACCTGCTGTCATGCAGAAAAACCAGTGGAGATTTCAGATAGTCTCAATCTGCTCAGAACTGATGAACTCAGGTTCTCAGTGAGGTGAATTCCACACAGTATTTCTAAGATTAATCTTATTTTCGTCAGAATTTCTGATTCGAAAGTTCAAAGTGCAGGTGGTCACTTGGTAGCTGGTCAGGGTAAAGATGCACTTTGCTAAAATAACATTTATCTGTATATCATCTATATGGTCAGCTTAACCGGCCTCTACATTTCCTCTAAGTAACTAATAAATATTCATAATAAATAAATATGTATATTTCTGCTTGTATTCCTTACTTGAATCCTTCCCTGCTTTATGTCCCAGGAAATCTGATTTCCTTCTAAAACCCACCTAATGCCCCGACCTTTTGTGTTGCAAGCTTTGAACAGTGTTCCAACTCCAGTATAATTTTACAAACTGAATATTTGCCAATCTAGAACTCAGATGTCCAGCCTGGATTTATAATGTCCAGAAAGCAGAAGGATAATTTAGACTGTTACTGCAAACCTCTCTCCTCTCCCTTGTCATAATGATGTTTACTACTTTCTTTGACCTTTTTTTGTTTTGCTTTTTTTACTGAATTTCTAGGGGTGCTTTATTCACAGCTGCCTTCCGTGCCTCCCTCTGGAACCAGAGGTCTCCACCTTCTGCTCAGCACCCCATACCTGAATTTTAGTGCTTGCTCCTGAACTGCTGAGGCCACTTCACACCACAGAGATTGTTTCACCAGTACTCTCCTTTTCTATTTGTATTTCCTCATAATAGGCTCACTCCCATGCAGTTACCCACGTGGATCTCCTCTCCTGCTGTCCTCGAGCTCTGTGAAACACTAATGGGAAAATCTGTGCTATGTCTGACTGCACTTTCACAGCTGAGAGCTGCAAACTGGCTTGACAAGAGGCACCAGCCCTCCACTGCCCAATGGCAACTTCCAGTGACCCGTTAGGATCTGAGGAGCTCTGTGTAACCCCCTAGTTCTGTGCAAAAGGATAAAAACCACCTTAGCAAATTCTGTGTTTTAGTGTAAAAATGATGGATTATATAGTTTGAGTTCCACTAAACCAGAGCAAAAAAGGTCAAGCAGAAAAGGTTAATATTCCTGAGCTTCTCTTGTTTAAACCTCCATAAAGGCTTATTTCCTTCTCTTTTTCAAACTTAGAGAAATTCACTCAGCCCTAAGTTAGAGATAATTATATGGTGTACCAAAGTAACTCCCTAAAATGTTAGAATTATTGCTAATCATGCCTATAGTTATTTTTACCATAAAAGGCTAAATAAAATTAAATAAATGAAAGCATAATGAAAGCAAAGGTATTCATGGCATTAAAAAGTACATTGTAGCTGAAGGCTTCTTCTGAAGAAATATGTCTCTCTTCCTTTTTAATTAGTGTCCTTGCATTTTTTAAAGGAATACACACTATAGATAACTTTAGCAGTGCATGTGCTGGGTGATGATTCAATTACTCTATTTATATTCTCAGTAAACCATATAGAGCCTTTCTGGCTTTATGCCCTTTCCCATTAGGTGACAAAATTGCCTCATACTTCTTCATTTCCAAAGAATTCCGTTGGTGTGGGTAATTACCTGTGTCAGAGCCCACAGCTTTGTCCTTGAGATGCCTCTGCTCGGGGCCTGGGAAATATTTATTGTGGTCAAATCACCATTTACATTTCAAGATCTTGTCTAGATTTTCACCTCTTGCTTTGAATTATTCAGGAGAATTTCTCCTTGTGTCAGTTCTGGTGCTTTGCCCAGCCCTTGGGCAGGGGGCTGAGGCTGCACAGGAGTGCTGCTTGCTTGGCACGTGGGGCTGGGTGCCAAGAAGCCTTTGATCAAGCAGCCAATCCCAATGAAAACAGCATCTCTGTGACTGCAGTGCCTGCAGAATAAGGACAACAGAAACTCCATTAAACCCCTTCATTCAGAGATAGAAACCTTGGCTAAAAGCATGGCTCCAGGCTACCAGAAATAGCCTCTCCCAGGCACTGGCTTTGGAATTCCCCAGTGGACTGCTCTGTTGTGTGCCAGCCAGTGGGATGTGCAGAGTGTGAGGATCACAGGATCCCAGAGTGGATTGGGTTGGAAGGACCTAAAAATAATCTTCCACCCCATCCCTGTCAGGGCCCCCTGCCCTGTGCCAGGGGCTCCCAGCCCCAGTGTCCAGCCTGGCCTTGGGCACTGCCAGGGATCCAGGGGCAGCCCCAGCTGCTCTGGGCACCCTGTGCCAGGGCTGCCCACCCTGCCAGGGAACAATTCCTGCCCAGGATCCAACTTAAGAGGGAGAATCCAGTGCTGCAAATGATCATAACACAGCTCAGGGGAAAATATAAACCTTGAGTAGTCCACTCAGTGCTACATCAGGTGAAAGCAAGCTTGGGGACTTTAAAGGGATCATCATTTATCTGTCTTTAGAGATTATGGGCCAGGCTTTCTGTTATTTATTGATGTGTTTGTCACAAATCTGAGTCTGCCAAGTGGAATATATTTAGAAGTCTATACTTGTTGAAATCTATGGTATCATTCAAGAAAGCTCTACTACGTAATGCACATATTCTGAGGAAAAAGATTACCTCACTTTTTTAAAAGAGAATTTCAGATAAGCATTGCTAATAATGAAGGCATTACAGAATATTTTGTTTCCAAAGAATTCACTAGAATCCTGTATCTCAAGCAGATCTCAGCTTCGGTTTCGGAGGGATGAGTATGCAAATATCAGGATATTCATATTTAAATCAGAAGAATGTTGTGCAGTCAAGTTCTGTTGCTAATAAATTTCTTTCTAGGCTAAGTTAAACCAGCTTCTCTGAGATAAGTCTTTGCTCTAGTTTCATACTACACCTGTTCTCCATTTATTACTGCTGTTTTTATATCAATTAACCAGCAACGATGGGCATTTCCTTAGTGTTAATGGCCCACACTGTGTGTGTGCTAGGAAAGTATCTGCAAGGTGGCTGTTCCAGCCATTAGACAATGGAAATGGAAATCCAGGGAGCTGGAGGCAGAAAGAGGACAGAGTTTAATTATTACATGCCTTATCCATGTCTGGCAATCTGATCGCTTGAATGATCAGTGATTCTGAGCTCCATTCAGAATCTGCAGGAAAAAATGGTCTAATAAATAAGTCATGGCTATTTGATTTTCTTTTCCTCTGACTAGCATTGACAACACGCAACGTGGTAAGTGCTGCGAAACCTGTGCAAGAAGCTGGGAGAATACTGAGGAGGTTCAGCCCAGCCTGAACCCTGCTCTGCTTCACTGCCCAGCAAAATTGGCAGCCAGTTAATGCCAGCAACACAAGCATGTCAATGGGAGCAGGAGTTACAGCTATAATTGTCATCTACACAACGAAAAAATGCATTTGTGGGTTCAGGAGAATGGGATCACATCTGACTATTAGGATCCTGACTTCACTAGATTTTACTGAATGGTAGAAAATTCATTTCAAGCAAGTAGCAAAGAAGCAAAGATGTGATGAGCCTTTGTACACACAAAAAAGATGCACCAAAAGAGACGTCTGTAATTTAATCATTCATTCTTACTGCACTGCAATTCAGGCTGTCAAAAAATCCTTGCACATGCCCCCAGATTCCTTTCCTGTTCAGGATACAGCTCCAGAGAGCTCCAACACATGAGCAGCACTATCAACCCTGACTTACAGAGCAAGACTACATTCACCCCTCCCTCATGCATTTAAATTTAAAATAAACCTCCCAACCTTGGCTACAACTTTAAGCTCACGCAAGTCTCAGCTACACCACAAACTAATGAGAAATCTCATTAGGTCAGAGTTTAAAGTCCAGAGACAGTGACAACGTTCACCCTTTTTATCCACACAGCACAAAGGTTCATTCTCAGGGCATCATTTTGCCAGTGGACCTCCTTCCTCCAGCCTGTCATCACCTGGATATTCCTGCTCTTTTCCATTCAGCAGGGTAAACTTGGATGAATGGCAATGTAGAAAGAAAATTTAAGAATCAATTCACAGATTCAATAGCTTTGAGTCTCGCCCTTGCCATGAGTGTATTTCTTCTCTGCACACCCTAAGCCAGCATTTCAGAGGTGTCTTTCAAAGATGTCAAGGTTCTTTCTAATATTATCTTCTCTTAAAATTCCACATGGCAGAATTCATCAGCACAGAAGAGAGGAGAGAGGAAAAAAGTTAAGCAATAAGGAAGCAAAAATTAATTTGATCCCATAAGAAAGAGATGTAAGAAATCACACAATAGGAAAAATGTGCAAAAGATATTTAGGAGTAAACCGATTTAAGGGTAGCAGTTGAGAGGACCAAAGCTCTAGAAAGAGATTAAAGGAAAACATACAACTAAATCTGAAATACTGAAAGCAGCACCTAAACATCACCTGTACCATGTTAATCTCATTCAGTTCATCTTTTACACAGATGCCTCTTTGCATGGTTTAATCCCTATCAACCACAAAAAGATTAAAAAATTCGCTCTTGTGGGCACTCAAGTATTAAGGGAACCTCCCAGGGTGCCCATCCATGGCACTCCCTGGCAGGCACACTCCCACCACCCTACACTGTCCCTGCTGGGACCCAGCAGCAGCTCCAGGTCCCCTCCTGGGTCCCCCAGCCCTCTGCCAGCCAGAGCAGTGTTCCTCACTGCTCCCAGCCCAGCTTTCCCTCAGCAGAGGCTCCAACCTCTCATTCCATAAAGCTATTTATTCCCAGCACAGCAACACAGCCACAGCTGAGCCTGTGCCTCTGAGGGAGACCCCACAAAGGCTTTTATCCCTTCCCAGCCCGAGCACAGGGAAGCTTTGCCTCTTCTCCCTGAACCCGGGCTCCTGCCCTGGCTCTGGGTGTCCCTCACCCAGCTGTGCCACAGGTCCTCAGATCCCTTGTCATGAAAGGGTCACAGGTGACATCCTCCTGCCTCTCGGGGCTCCCACCCAGAGCTCAACCTGCACCTTGCAAACCGAGCTACCTGCCCCAGGTGTGTTCCTGGGCATGCCCCGTGGTTACTGGGATTCAAAGAGGAGGCAAAAGCCCCGTGCACTGGCCATGTGTTCAGGGAACCAGAGCGTGAAGGCAATGCAAAGTCTGGCCAAATGTCTGAGGGAGAGCCCCTCAAGGCAGCTCTTTAGGCTGGCTGGGCAGTCCAACTCCCTGAAAACAAAGGCTGCAGAAAACTAGAGACTCCTTCAAAAGAGTCTGTCAGCAACAGGAAAGTAAAGGAAGGAACAGCACCATCCAAATGTCCCACTTTGCACAGGTCTATTTGTCACCAACAGCAGGAATTTGTTCTGAGCAAGCACTGGCCAGATACTTGCCTATGAATGAGAACAGAAAATGTCTTTCTTCTACATAAAAACACGACCAAATTAAAACCTCCACAAAAATCCCACAAAACAACCCCTAACCAATCCTTTGCCTGTCAAGTACACGTAGAAGAATCACGTTCCCCACTGGCTCACACTTTTCTCCTCCTTGTTTTGCTAGACATGAAAGGCTTAAAGTCATATTTTGAAGCATTAAGATTAAAAATGTTTAGAATTATCCACACACATTTTAAACCTGATCACTTTTTAAAAGATCAGCCAGTCTGAGCCTGAGGATCTTCACCCCCATTTCAAGTGAAAATGCAGAAGCAGCAATGTTTCCAGTCCTGCTTGGAAGATTCCCACCTATGACAGTGGCTGAGGGATGGTACAATTAAACAACTTTGTCATGATGACAAGCAGGAAACTGCCAAAAATTACCTCAGCTTAGAGCACAGATTTACATGCAGGTACCTTACCAGCACAAAGCTCTGAAATAGTGAATTATGGTTTGTCAAAAGTTGGTGTTTATCTATGAAAGGGTTGCTAAATATTGCATATTTAGGATCTACCATACTGGCAATCAAGAAATAAAATCCAGTATGATGGCTTAGGAGTAGTAAGCAAATTTAATGGCAATTAAATGGTCTGGTCATTGCCCTGCAGATGGAGAGGAGAGCCTTGCACAAGCCCTGGGAAGCAGCCAGCCCAGGAAGAGGAAATGCTCCTGCATGAACAATTCCAACATATTCATTTTCCTGTGAGACATCAGCAGTCCATTAATAAGACTGCCAGTGAAGGTATCGTAATGACACACTCTGTATTTGCATTTGCTGCTTGTGTCTGCCTCCAACAGATTTCTGTTATTTTACAACAAAGATTTTGTCTACTATTGTCTTGCAAAAAAAATTTTAAAATGCCCATTTTCCCCTGTTTGACAGTTCTATAAGCAAATCTAATTTCTGATTGAAGAGCTTAAAAATAATTTCACTTAAATAAGTGTCAAAGACAGTAGTCTATGAAATTAAGCTTTTATTTTATGCAAATGTCAAATAATTATATTAGGAAAGCAAAAATAAGCCATCAGCAGGAACACAAATGTTTAGAACAGGATTGGCATTATTATTTTCATAGCCAGTCTGATAAGAGACAATTTTACAATAGCAGTAGATGCTGAGGCTCCCATGAAGTCTAATGACAAGGCTGATTTCTTAAAAAATTCTTGAGTATAATAATGCTTCAAAAAACTGAAAATGCAACAGGCAGACTTCATGTTTGTGTGAGGTAGTAAAGTGCACTTCTGGAAACCACTCTGACACAGACATGGAAAGGAAATATAAAAATGAACTGGAGGAGTGTCTTGCAAAATTATTCCTTTTATCTTGCTCCTTTTTGGAGGAAACAAACTGTAAAATTACTTCACTTTACATCTTACTATTCTAATATCTGACAGTGTTGGATCATAAACTAATAATTCTGCTTTCCATGCTGTTGGTAAATCTCGTGATCTGAGAAAATCAGTATGGACATCTTATATATTTTACCTTTAAAAACATTAAAATTATTAACTGGTTAGATATTTAGCTGAAAAAGTATGCCTGACAAAACCACGCCTTCCTTTCTTTTCTCATCTTTCCCTGTGGCTTGGCTTCCCTGCAAGCAGAAAGTATTTCTGCTAATTTATTAAAGTATTGTTTGGCTGCAGGATGGCACAGTAACAGGGCACTGCTGGCACTGCTGGCAGTGAAATCCCCAAATTCCTGAGGTGGCTCAGAGGAACCCAGGGTACAAGGATGGTAACTTGGGAGCTCAGCTCACACCCAGATCCAGCTTTCCCACTTACATGTGTCACAGACTCCTAATATGTTTGGTTTTGAAAAGAAGTACTGTCACTGTCGTGAATAACGCATGACACAAACTTGTGTGGAATTCTTCTAAAGTTCTCAGAGAAATTAATTTGACTCTGTTTATTATCAGGGATTCCTCTTTTTTATACATTTTCTACAGATCACTGTGATTGGTGAATGAAAGATAACTTTTTATCTACATTGGTCAAACTAGAGGGATATCAAAAAAAAGTTCTTCCCATAGAAAGAATTCTAAGCATGAGTATTGTTACAAAAACAATCTTGATGTTTATGTGCTTTTTGCTTGGAACGAGTTTCAGCAAGCCAAAACATCAGGAAAAACGGAGCTTTAGAAACTCAGGAGCTTCAGGCTTGAAAAACTCAGTCTACAAGTACCACAGGAAAGATGTTAGACAACAAAAATGGGCCAAATAAGCATATTTTATCATCCAGTTTTTATGTTCATAGGCATAGTACCATGAAACTGAGCTTCAAATGTTCTGTACCATAATGCTGGACCCTTCAAAGCAGAGATTGTGGAAAGCAAACCTGGCACCACTCAGTCCCCTATGTTGTCCCTGAAAATCAGCCTTCTGATTTGTTTTAGTATAATGGAGTCAGTTCTCATGAATTGTAAGATAAACAAGGATCATGTTTGCATTCCTTTGTAAAAGATCTCACCTGATGGACTTCTCAAGTGACCAGTGGAGATGGAGAGGTGGGAACTTCTCTGTCCAATCTCTGATCACTGTCCAGAAACTGATAGATACGAGGTCAGCAATAAACTGGAGAGTTCTTTTCTTCTCCTCTACCTGAACACCTGCTGTGTGTGTTCCTATCTATGTCACAATAACACCCCTGCAAGCAGGAGTGAGCAGCACTGGTCAGCAGGCTCTGCAGAGAGCTGTCCCTGCAGGGCTGGCCCCAGAGTGTGCTCAGACAGGGCTCTGCTGCACACTGAGTGCTGACAGAGTGCCAGGGTCTGTGCCCCAGCTCAGGCCACGACACGGGCTGGCAGCCCCACCTTCCCCACCTGCTCCTTTGCCTCAGTTAGGCTTGTGTCAAATGCACTGTCTAAAATACAGTGCTAATAGGAATAATAAATTACACTGTCGGGTGTGATCCTGTCAGCAGCTCCAAATTAATTAAGAATTCTCCTGGATTAAAATCTCTGACCCGTTTTGCCAGGCAGGGCAGCTCTCCTGCCTCAGGTGTGCAGAACAGCCACCAGGGCTCTGTGGACCTGAACAATGCAGGCTCTTGTTGAGAGCTGGGTGTGAGTAAACTCATCCATATGTATCCAACAGCACTACTTTCATGCAACATTACCCCTGTGCTTAATCATTTATGGCTCTGAAACATAATAGCACTCAGAATTAAGAACGTCTGGGTTGAGCTTTCAATTTACTTCCACAATAGCAAAGCTTTAATTTTTTCTGTCTTAGTAGAGCTAATTATAAGGCTTTGGTTTGGGCTTTTTAAAGCACTTTTTAATGTTTACCCTGTATACCCTGCGTCACTATTTTAGATAGCACACAACATGGACTCCATGATTAGAAGGCTAAAAAAATGACTCTTTTTATTAGGGATGGTTCTCCCTTATATATAATTTTACACAGAGCAATGTGATTGGTGAAACAAAGGTAAACTTCTTCAATCACATTGGTCAAACCAGAGGGACATCAAGAGAAAGTCCCTCCTGTCAGAAGGAATGAATAATATAAATATTATTACAAAAACATTCCATCATGTTTATCACACTTTCCTGGGAAAGAACATCAGAAAACAAAAACATCAGGCTTGAAACCAGACTACAACCCTGCACATATGTATTCATCAATCTCTTCAGAATATCTATCAGCACATTCACTGGAACAATATATGTAGTTGTGAAAACTAAAAGCAATGGAGCTTGCACAAAAATCAAGCTTTCTTTACAAAATTCTCTTAACTTGAACACCCAATACATTTAATAGCTATTATTTAAATTTTACTGAACTATGTCAAGTTTCCACTGCACAGCCTGTTAAAATCAATTATAAACCCAAGAGAACAGTCAGAGTGCACAAACACTTACTGGTTTCGGTGGCTACAATAGTGATGTTGTGCCAGGTGCTGGTTTCTCTGTCCAGGGGGGTAGCCAGAGTTATTTTCCCATCCTCAGCATTGATGTTGAACTGTCTCTCAAGGTCAGTGTGGCGATCAATGGAAAACCTGCAAAACAGACATCCCTGTAATCTACTTAATGAAGTTGGTGTAATCCATACAGTCACGGAGACAATTTAGGGAGCCCTCTGAGAGCTGCAGTTTTATAGCCAAATGGATTGAGAAGCTCAATAGCATAATAATTTAGAAGGCAAAATGACAAACTGAGGCTAAAAAAACTTAATAATTATTGCCCAAGGAGTAATTAGCTGTATACCCAGTGTGAAGGTCGTAAAGGGCCCTCAGGTTCACTGGGTAGCATCTCTGAAAAACGGTGCTGATCAAGAGTTAATTACACAATCCATCACATTTATTGGACAGTTTCTATGGTATTTCACTGATGATAATTTCGACAGTAATGTATTAAGCCACAAAAGTGGTGGGCTTTGTGGTTATTTTTGAAAAGGGCTGAATAATATTATTTTACCAATAAATTTCAGATTAATGAAGCATGAACGATTCACCAAGCACATTATTTGCTTATGGTTCAAGCAGCTCCATGGGCAGAGCACAGCGAATCACCATTTTTCCTATAAAACACTGCAATTGCTGGAGGCTTGATTCTTTTGTGGGTTGACATCACTGATTTTTAACCAAACAAGTTCTATCTGACAGGTAGTCAGAGTTTGCAAATGTGAATGTCCAGGTAAATTCTGCAGCCCAAGCAGGGGCAGCTGACAGGGAGCCAGAGCTGCAGAGGATTGCTCCAACGGTGCATTAAGCAGGATGATGATTTAAAGCTCAGGTCCAGATCT
This sequence comes from Sitta carolinensis, assembly GCA_032173965.1. Classification (NCBI taxonomy): domain Eukaryota; kingdom Metazoa; phylum Chordata; class Aves; order Passeriformes; family Sittidae; genus Sitta; species Sitta carolinensis. Next base: position 8,030,974 of record CM063292.1, read on the forward strand.
CCCAAAAGCTTTTATGTTTGTCCATTTGCACAGAGTTATTTTATTAATGAATTATTCGCGAAAAGAAAACTAAATCACAAAATTGAGTCTCCAGTTGCTTGACAGGAAAGGTAGGGAAAGAGGGAGCTGAGTGATAAACTATTGATATGGTTTAACAGAAATTGACTTCAAGGGGTTTTACTGAATCCTAATTGTGGATTTATATAAAAGCCTTTTAAGCCTTTTTTGTCTGTGTATTACAGAAGCTACCAGCATGCACTGGCAATTTTTACATCTGTTCTGCACCACAGCAAGGCACAATGGGGTGAGTCAGGATACAGTATCAGACTCAATTACCTTACGGAGTGGCCAGAAAAGTGACTCCAGTCTGTCATTTTCTCATCACTTTTCTACCTTTTGCAAGCATGTTGTTAAAATTCCCCAATAAAAGTTAAAGAACATATTTTACTACAGTGATAATGGCATAGCTATCTGAAAATCAGCTATTCCATTCTGGTTTGTGCTTTATCAGAAGCAATTTCCAAAATATATTCTGATTTGGAGGTCCCTTTATACACTACAATAAATATATTCCAATGAACTCAAACTCATTCCAGCCTAACACAATCAATTTTAATAGACACAGCATTAGTATCTGATTTCAAAGCTTGGGATTATTGTGTTCATCTTTTTTTTTATTATTTTATTATTTCAGTATCAGATATTTCCCTGTTTAGAACGAAAGTTACATTGCAATTAGATTATTTGTGTAATGCATTCTGTAAGATACAGCTCATTTTCAGAAAGAGCTCTAAATGATGAAAACTTATCAAAATCTCGAAGTTTAAGTATTTAAATACTGCATTGTCAGAGCTCAAGGCTAACCTGATCACACTGGTAAGGTGTAATGTAATGTTATCCAACAAGTAATGGATTTAAAAGGGAAAAACCCCAGCTTAACTACAAAATGGGATTTATTATATATTTACTTGTTTTGTTTGAAACTCTAAGAGCTAGTTTTACTCATTGAAAAATTACTAGCTTGGTAAGAAGACTACCAGAAAAATATGAAGTCAAATTTCCAAATATTTGTGCCTAAAGCTGGGCACATGCATTTTTATCTGGACATTTAAGAAAACTGATTTTCTCATGAGCTCCACATACTCAGTTCTCAATGGTTTAATGGGAACTGCACTAAACTCAGCATTTCTGAAAATCAGGTCACTTGCGTGGAAGAATAAAGCTGTAGGTGCTTCACTTCAGGCAATCATTTTTGAAAATGTATCTCGACCGTATTTTGATGTCTCCCTAGTTCCAATTAAAGTATTAAAAGTGAAATTCTGGTACTAGTCAAGCTAGTAAAAAATACCTTACAGCCTTTCACAGGTTTAAGATTTCACTCAAGAAAATACAAGAAATTACAGCAATCAGCTCTTTTTAAGAAGTCATCACTTAAAACTGTCTTTTCATTCTTGAGTTTTATGTAATGAAGCAGAAAGAACTCTCCTGGTATCAAACACATATGAAATTCTCACAGTCCACAAACAAAATAAAATGTGAAATGCTCATATGCTTATTCAATGTTTAGTTGACCTGGGCTTAACATAAATTCCTCTGAGGGAAGACACAGTTTTTCTCTCAGGACCAATTCTTCCTTAAACTTCCACTCACGGCCTTCCTGCCATGCAGGTTTTGAAGTTATAAAAGCGGGAGTGACACTTTTGTGAGTTTATTATATCACATTTCATCTCATCCCAGCAGTATTTACTCACAACACAAACCCAGGGATTCAAGAGGAAACGTTTTTAACATAAGCTGCGTGTCTTTGCAAGACAACAAAGAGGTAAAACCCTCTCCTGATTTTAATGTGATAAATATTTGTTACAAAACCAAAAAATAAAATCTGCAGTGTCATAAACCTGGGGAAACTCACGGTACATTTGCAGTTTCCTTTTCATGATAATGGTGTTGTAACTCTTTTTAATGGGAATGCATTGTCAGATCCATAAAACATACATAAAACATATATTTCTCTAAAAATGAGAAAAGAATATCTTGGGAAATAATATCTTTTGAAATTGCCACAAAGCCAGCACAGGTTATTGGGAAGTTTGGGTTAGTTTATGAGTCTGCTATGGCAATTATAGGAGCAACCCCACAGTGGTTTAACAAAAGCCTGGAAATGATTCTCTGCCCTGCTCTTGCCCTGCTGCTGTTATGACTTTATTTGATCCACTCCTTATTTGCACCAATGTAAATAGGAACAGAAACCCTTTTTTTGCTGCTCCTGATGAAACTTGCACTGACACCCCAGGAGTGGGAAATCTCCATTTTTACTAATGCCAGGCAGATTAGACAGGGTACTTAGTGACAGATAAACAACTGCACCGTTGGGGAGGCACTAAATATTGGATCTGGGTTTGTAAGGCCTGCTGTGAATTAAGAAAATGATCAACTGCTGCCAAAGATGAAATCCCTGCCGAAAGGAATGGGGAAAACCTGCTCCAGTGCCTCTTGTCTCTCCCCAGAGAAAGGCACTGAAGGGCAGTGATTTATTTACAGGAGGGCAGTTGCAGTATAGGAAGGGACATTATTACTCGTGCTTTTTGCTATGTGCCTGGATCATGCTCTATCCAAGATAACTCACTGCAGATAAAGAGAGCATCCCTCCACAGCAGCACAGAGGCAGCCAGAGCTGTGTGCCAGCAGGGGCTGATCCTCCCAGGCCAGAGCTGCTCCCAGGATCAGCCCCCTGCCCACAGCAGCCCCTGCAAAGCCCACGGCTGAGCTGGACTCACTGGGACCCCACCCAAACGGGGGAAATGCATCCAGATGTGGCCCTGACCACCATCCTGGAATTACTGGGCTGGAACACAACAAACCACAGAGCAGTTTTACAATTATTACCCAACTCTGTCAAGCCTTTTGGCCATCAGCCTTAAAAACAGGAGGCCCTTCAGCAGTGTGCACTGCACAATGGCAACTGAGGATCAGAAAGAGCTTGTGCTGCTTATTTTATACCTGATGGATTAGAAAAAATATCAGAGAATCATACAATGTCCTGACCCACAAGGATCATCAAATTCTGAATCCTGGCTCTGCACAGGACAGCGCCAAAAATCCATCTCTACACCTGGTTGTAAACTTATGAGAGGCTTTGTGCCTTTAGATCAAGTGAGAGAAAGTTCAGACAAGGCTTCATCTTTTCTAAGCAAGCATTAAAACCAAGCTACTGGTGAACTGTTTAGAAATGAGCATGAACATTTTTTTTTCCTTTAAAAAAATTTTTTAAAAAAATCATAGAATAGTCTGGGCTGGAAAGGACCCTAAAGATCATCTCATTCCAGCCTCTGCCTTGGGAAGGGACACCTTCCACTAAGACCACAAGCTTCTTTCCAGGCTGCATTTTATAATAATTTTTTCTAAATTCTTTAACATTTTGCCCTTTGACTCAATTATCAGGCTTTTCCTCTGTTGAGAGATATCCAAGTTTTATTTCATTTGTGGCACTGCAGTCCCCTGAATGTGGGGAGCCTTTGTGTGTCAGAGCAATGCAAAGCAGACGTGGTATTGGGAGCACGGAAGGTGATTCACATTTTGTTTGTGCTGCCTGGGTTTTTATAACAAATGTACACAGTAGCTCTGTCTAAGCAAAATATTGATAGAACAGATATCTGTTGAAAAAAATGTAATTTCCTTGAAATACAATTCATTGTTGTCTGCTAACATTCTGTTTTGAAGGAAAAAAAAGAGCATTTAAAAAAGGCCGGGTAATACTAACATTAAAACAGTCCATCAGTTTTAGAAAAGCTTGTTGTAATTTTTCAGATTTTTAATTAAATCTTAATATCTTTGAAATGGTATCATAGAAAATATGCATACAATCTGCATCATATACATGATACACTAACAGAAGAAACACCTGAAATGTACATTCCAATCAATAAAACCACTGCTTGAATATATTTCTGTTAGAACCTGCCAGGTTCCTATTTGGTTCCAAACTGGAAAGAAAGGAATTGTATTTCTGCTCCTTGCTTATCTCCAACTAGAATTTTTTCCTCTTTTAATAGGAGAATTACAAACTTGAAAACTTTTCTGTCCTTAAAATATTTTTAATGCAAAAAGAAGGAAAAAAAAAAAAAAAAAGAAGCTGAGCTTTCTAGAGATTTCCCATATAAATACAAATCAAGTAAGAAAAAGAGCAAAAAAGTTGCATAGAAAATTCAGCTCTGTATATATATTCCTTAATTAGCTATTAAGCCAATATTTTTAGAAAAGATTAAATCTTATAAAGTACTGCATCTATTATTGAAAGAAAAGACATTAATCATACTAATAAATTACCTTTTTGTTTAAATGTAATGAATTTTGGCCAGTTCGGTTTCATGTGTGCTAAGTGGTTTTAAATCACCATAACAATAACATTCTAATATGATCATAAGCAATATCATTCTAATTCAGTTTACAAATACAAAGTATTTTTGGTTTGAAAAACTTGAAGGTGTCTTGATTTATAAAATGATGAAAAAGTGGAAATTAGCTAAACCTTTTACTCAGATCCACTTTTTGGGGCTTGGGCAGAATAAAGACACTAAGTTTTAGAACAGCAGGTTTGTGATGTAAATTATTAAAGAGATTGAGGCAGGTGAGGAAAGAATTCCAGGGCAGCAGAACAAGAGTGGAAAAGCAGCCAAGGTAAAAGTGAAGCAGGGGTGAGGCCAGGCTGGGCTGAGGAGCAGAGGGATCAGGGCAGAGGAGCCAGCACCAAGGCAAGAGCAAAGCAGAGCAGAGGGAAGGAACTGAGGCTCAACTGAAGGAGAAATTGCTAGGGAGCTGGGATACAGCAAGAGAGGCAGCTTGCTGCCACCGTGGCTGCTCTCACACACCCTTCAGAGGATCCTTTTGTACCAGCAGGGCCTTCTTCACAGACACCAGTGGGCAGCAGCAAATCAATCAGGGATGGAGCCTCTGCTCCAGCTGTGGCAGACCCAACCCTGCCATTCTGGGGTATTTTTGTTTAGAAATCCATGGAGGCTGATGCTGTGTTTGTACTTTTGAAAGTCTGATTTAGAAATGGGAATCAGAGAATCAGAGAATATCCTGAGTGGGAAGGGACCCACAAGGATTATTGGGTCTGACTCCTGTCCCTATCCAGCCCCCAGCCATCCTACCCATCCCTCCAGTGCTGTGCCAACGCTCCTGGAGCAGCCTCGGGGCTGTGCCCATCCCTGAGCACCCTGAGGCAGCAGAACCTTTCCCTGAGATCCAGCATAACCCTCTCCTGGCACAGCTCCAGCTGCTGCCTGGGAGCTGCCCCTCAGGAGAAAGTTGTGTCAAACTCAAATATACCCTCCAACATCTTCACACGCAAGTCCTAAAGCATCCAAACAAGTTGGCAAGTCTGAATTTCTAATTCTGAAGATCCTATACTATAATATGCATCATGCAGGGCCTCTACCTCAAGGTTTAAAGCCCAGCTCTGCAACGAACCTGGTGGAAGTGACAATGATTAGAAAATGATAGTGATAGAAAATGATGGATTATAACAGCTAACATCATCCTCCTGATGCTGCAGACTACTTGCCTGGCTTGAATTCCCTGAGGCAGCAATGCACAGCGATGATTACTATTAAATAGACTCTCTCCACATATACTTTTGCTGTGAATTCCACGTTTTGGTGTTGGTTTTCCTAATACTTTTAGCAGGCAGTATACACAGAGCAGAAAGTGCTTTGGAACACTCACCACACCTTGGAATCACCACCAAGGGGGAGGGGAACATGTGCTCATCAAATTAGATAAAACCCACTGATCTGATCAAACTGGAATAAAAGATTTTGTTCAAATTAGATCAAAAAGAGAAATATTATCAACTAAGATGCAAAAGTCATATGGGCATAATCATCTCTGACTTTGTATTTTTAAACCAGGAATGGGTTTAGACAAAGGGATACAAAATATGCTTTGACAACCTTACAACTGCATGGCACAAACTCAGTATTGTTAGTGCAGACACTACTGGATTATTTAAATTCACTGCAGAGATACAGTCTGATGATTCAACCCCATCCAGCCTCATTTCTCATAAGAACCACTCACATTTCCTATTTTCATTGCATTCCTCTGTTTCATAAGACTACTCTTATGGCAAGGAACATTTTGGGGACTTTGAAAATGATCTGAACTGATAAATCTAACATCACAAACCAAACCCTGTCCAGGCATTTTCAGAGAAACAGAACAGCATGAAAACAGCCACGCAGTGAGGGGGAAATCTTGGGATCTTCCAGCAGTATTCCAAAGAACACTTTAAAGCAGCCCTACCTTATGGGGCTGGAAGACACATCGGGGTCGTGGGCTGTCACCTGGCCCAGCACAGAGTTGAGAGCAGCATTTTCATGCACTTCCAGAAGGTAAGTGGGGGAGGAGAAGACGGGGGGCTCGTCAGCATCCTCCACCACGATCTTCACGGTGGCCGTGTCCTTGAAGGGGCCCCCACTGAGGAAGCGTGGGTCTATGTGCATGTTGGCTGCCTCCACCTTCAGAGTGTAGGACTTCTTGGTCTCAAAGTCCAGTGGCTGTTGGAGAGGACAAGGATAAATGTCTTTAACTAATGATCACGGAGAAAGGTGATCGAAATGCTGATGGATGGGAGTTCTGGGCATTTTGAAGCACACGGAATGAGTTTTAATGCAGGCACTCCCCTCTCCCAGAAACCCAACTTTCAGATTTTCTAGGCACATACTGATACCTGTTTATTTACCAGCCTCAGAGAACCCAGAACTGCTTCCTTGTTTTTCACAAGAAATTCACTGAAATGCTCTCTCTCATGAATTATACCATTACAATTACATATCAGACAAATACTACAAATTTGTTGGGGATGACATGAATTGCATACCAATAATGCACTTCATCAGTGCTTCACTGGCTGGAGATAAGGAAAAAAAATTAAACTGGCTCCACAAAGAATAAATATTTCATTACTTCCAGAACAATGTGAGAAATGCAAAGAACTAGAAATTATTATTTGTTGGACAGGAGAGGCAAAATGTAGAGCTAATCATATAAGAAAGTACTTCAATATTCTTGCACTACAAGTACCTCTATATTTCAGTTTATAGGAATAAATGAGGTAGACATCTCTTAGGAATTTCTTAAAACTGCAGCAATTTCTACTTCTGTATCTTTTCTCTTTTTTTATTTTTTTCCCCACAGACAGAATCACAAAACAAATTACTTTATTCTATCAATACACCTGCCATGTCACCACTGTTTTTTACTATTTTACAGTCCCATATTAGCTCATAAAAGATGAAAACTCAGTGGATTTAAGGGACTGAAATACCAAATAAACCCCAAATCTGTGACACTTCTGAGTGCTAGACTTTTTCATTATGGGAGCTTCAAGTTTGTGTCTTGAAGCACATCAGTATATTCACTATATAATTCTTTTGTGTCTCACAACGATTCAAATTTCAAAAATGCAAATTGCCAAGCATTGGAAAGATATTAAGATTTGCATTATAATGTCTCAGGGATAAAAAGAAGAGGACATAGACACTCTGAATCTGCAATGCAAATACCAGCAAGAGCACAAACAGGAATCTTCAGGAAGTCTGTCAAAGCCTTCAATACATATATTTTCAAATTCTGTTGATTTTTTTTCAGGTATGAATCAAGCTCTAATGGGATTTGCTCTTTCTCACAAATTCTAGTAAACACAAGAAAATCTTGCTCCTTTTGCAGCTCTTAAATTAGTAAGCTTTTGAAATTATGAATGGGGATTTATAAATCAGCATATTCACAATTTGCCAATCATGGCTCCTGTAGCACTTTTTCAATTGCTTTTCATATGCTTTACAGAAATGACAGCACCCCAATACATTTAGTCATGCCTAATCAGAATATCATATTGAAAATTTACTCAGCATTGTCTAAAGCCCATGATTTTATGCTGAAGAAAATCTGTTGGTGAGCAGTACCCTCCATATATCATCTACTGGAGTAGAACCAAAATTATTATTGCTGTCAAAATGAAAATATGAAACAACATTATGGTTGAGATTCAGTTATGAAATAAAGCCAAGGGAACTGGGGCAAAAGGCTAATTGCCTCAGCTTACAGGAGAGGCCACAGCATACAATAAATAACAGGAAGGAAGAGCTGGGATGTATATCGTAATTTTCTCTTTAGAGAAACAAACGTAAATTTAGATAAATATACATCAGTTTATTATAAAGCTATAGCACTAACCTACTCACTGAGAAAGAGAAAATACAAAATTTTGACAGGCAATCTGCCTGACCTCTTTAATGACAGGTACAAGTGGAATATTAATTACCTGTGCTCACTGGATTCACCTTTTCTCACTGGAATATTATGGTTTGGGGTTTTTTTACTTTTGTTTTACAAACAAAGATTCATTTAGAGTGGCCTGTGCTATGCAGTTAAAACCCTCTGCCACTGCTATAAATTATATTCATATTCTTTTTCAGAACACGGCATGAAGAACAGTTTTTTCTCCTTCCCTGGAAAATAATGACAACTAAATCTGCAATTAATGTTTCCCTGGCTTTAGCAGAGGAGTTTTGTTCTCTGCTGCCTCTCCCCATATTTCTGTGCATAGCTGGGTGGTGCTTTTGCTGTGTACATGCAAATACCTTACCTCACACACATCAGACTGTACAAACATAGAAAAGGTAACATGGTTTTCTTTAGGGCCCAAATTTGGCACTTCTCACGTGAAAGTACTGAAAATTTCACTGAAATCCCTGCTCACTGAGTGAACACAGCTCAACAGGAGAAAAGGCAGAAGGCTAAGCTGTCACATATCAGGTAATTTAATTAATGCACTGTGACTTATTTTTTTCTGAACAGCTACACAGGAAATGAAATAATTGAGAGAATTTTGATGAATACTCAGCCAAGATTTTACAGAAGTTTAAACTATCATCAAAGTGGGATCTAATCTACTCTTCTCCTTTGGAACCAAGGAAGCAAAACCTGCATGATGTGAGCACATGGGAGGCTGGATAAGATTAACACATTTCCAGCACCCAGTGATGTCTCCCCAGTTGTCGCCTCAGTGAAAATCCAGAGGAACATGGCCAATATATCCCTTTTCATCACTCCACTGGCTTTACACCTCATCCATAGATGAAAAAAGCCCTGGAAATCCAGCATCTCCTCACGGAGCAAAGTCTGGCTGGGTAGCTGTATGTGCAATAAACATTTATGGTTTTAACAGAGATATGATTTACCTTTCTCACTCTAATAATGCCGTCCTGAGTTTGGGCATCTGTGGTAATCTCAAATATATCCATTCCATCTCCTTCAATAATATCATAGGATGATTTAGCATTTTCTCCAATATCCAGGTCATTTGCTTTCACCCTTCCTATTGGTTCACCAAGAGCAACATCTTCCATTACTGAGAAGTGATATAGACCTTACAAATAAGAGGAAAAGACTAAACATTACAGCTGGTCCCAACATCCCCTGTGTGCTCTTCAAAGCTTACACATCCCCAACACCAGCTCTTGAGATGGGCACACAATCCACCCCCCATTTACACAAGTTATTACCTGGAAGCAGCAAACCTGCTCCTCACACAAGAATATTCACTTTTCTGTGGGTGAGTGTCCTTTCCATCCCAGTAGTCTCCTGCTTCTTCCTTGCAGGGATGTTTTGTGTTGGCAAACATAAATATTGAGCTCCTTTCAACACTGCAGAACTTACCTTCATATACAGATATTTAATTGCCAAGGAGTTACAATTCAACCAAGAAACTTTGGCTTTTACTCCACAAAAAATTGGCCTAATACTTTAAAACCTACTGTGCATACACTTACATAACTTCAAATACTTACTACATAACTTCAAATATTTACTACTTTTTAAAATGTAATTTGATTTTGTTTGTTTAAACAATTCCTCCTCTCTTTTGTGGAAAGAAACTAATCAGAAAACATTCAAGAAAACTCCCAAATTTTTTGTTTTACTGGAAACAATAACTTTTCATAGCAATCATTACTGTGTTTACTATTTGTTGTAGAGTTAGACTAAAATCCTTTAGAATCCATTAGAAATTGCCATTCAAATTGTCAACATTTTTTTTTACAACTGCTTCAAACCTTTTAAGCTAAAAAACATCAAAAATCTATTTAGATATATTATTTTAGCTAGAAATTTTATTAAGGCAAAACATGAAATATCTGGGGTTTTTTGTACCTCCCTGTTCCTAACAGTCCTCTAGAAACCAGACACACATTTTGCACCCAAAATTCTTTCTGGACTCCCTATGTTTCTACCTCTTTATAACTGACACTTATGGAAGTCAAGGTTGATACGAGATCTAATTAAATTAAATGCTGCTCAGGAGTTAAAATAGGTGAAAAGAATTCAAGGAAAATAGAAGAGACCATTAAAACAGTTTTAGACCCAGGATTCTGGCCTTGTTCTCTGTCCTGTCTGTTGTTCTAAGACAATTTGTTAAATGCAGGTAACAATTTTCCAAAAAACATGTTCTGGACTTGTTGCTTTATCTGTTGTAGCTGCTTGCAACAGCAACAGTTGAAAATAGGAAGGAAACTGTGTGGAGTTCACAAATACATGTATTAACTACACAATGAAGTCCCAAAGTGACTTGTTTTGAATGGTCCCAGGCGAAATTATTAGAGATAATTTGGAGCTCATCAAGATTCCTCAGAATATCCATAATGGCTCAAAAACAACGAGCAGCCAAAGCAATGCAGTGCCTTGGGAGACTAAATTATGCGTTCATCACTTACACTGCTGTCCACACTTTGTGGTTTGAATCTCCAGGCACAGCTGATTGCATTGTTAAGTTGAAATTTTGCTCTTGGATTTATTAAAATAGTTTACAAAATATTAAGAAAAAATTAAATGTTATGACTCAGCTGACCTTTTTACACAAATTCCTCTCCAGGATTATGAATTGTGTCATAGGGCTGAGCTGACCAAAATATCCACACTGGGCACCTTTGAAAGCCCTGGGTTTCCACAGCAGTGCACAGTTCTTCTCATTACAATTCTGTGGTAAACTGCCAGGTTAAAAACTTTGGCGACTTATAAAACGCCTCTAAAATAATTTCAGAGAGCTCACAGAAGTAGTGGAAGTTCATCTTTTTCATTTCTAAAACCCAGGAGGCTAACACTCTGAAATCAAACCATAAATATACATTTCTGTCCTGCCTGGAAACAATAACCCGATAAAACACCCTGTTTCCCGAGCTCATTACCATTTATTGTGCAAGCAGCATGTATTACATCTTATGAATTTCGATTTCATTCTGGCTAGGCTTATTGCAAGTTTGATCCTTTCTTATTTTCCTTTCCAGGCAAATGCAAACTGTGCTTCACCAGTGTAAAAAAAAAAATGTCAGGCTTGCTCAGCTCTTGTCCAAGGGCAGCTGTGGATAATCTGTGGTGCTGGGCAGCCAGCTCAGAATGCTGCCTTTTATAAAGCAGAATTTGTTATAACACCCAGCTCTAATGTAACTATGGCTCATCATTAAAGCAATAAATACGTTAATACCCAGTGAGGGCTTTTTCCCAAAAGAATTTGCATAATGGTCAGTGGATATTCCTAGAGAGAAGCTTGAATCCTGCAGGGGTTGTAGCAGCTTCAGAGGAAGCACCCATTGAAACCCTGGACACAGGGAATTTCAGGATTTCTGTAGTATCTGAAAATGATCCACAAAAATTTAACCTGAGGCTCTAGGAAGGGCTTCCAAAACTGAGTGATAACACTGAATCCCTGTGTGTAGTAGAATAAAAGTGTGTTATATAATAAAAGGTGAGAAGCTTAGAGTAGAAAGTGACTGAATAAAATAATATATATGTAACGAGATGGAAGTTTTAGGATGTACTCTTCTTCTTCCCCTTCTCCTTCTTCACAAGTTCAAGTGATTTCGTGTGATTAGCTTGAAATCCTGAGGCACTGCTGGGGCTGCAGAAAAGCCAGGTAAGCTGGCAAAGGTGGGTCTGTGCTGCCAGAGCTGGAGCCAGAGGACCCTGCAGGTATAAAAGAGACCCCCTCTGCCTGCTGGGGACAGAGCCCACCTGCACACAGGCACTGCCAGGGACACTTGGAAAACACTAACACACAGGGAAAGGCAAGGCAACGGGACACAAAGTCAAAGATTTATGCATTTCCTGCTTTAGGAGAGAGCCTTTTATTGAGCGGAGTGCTTATTCTGTTAAAAACAACTAAGATGAGGTAATAAAATATATATTTTGAAAATAAGCTTTTACATCTGCTTATTTGAATTAGATTTCTCTCTCTCCATCTCTATGTACATTTTCTGCAGGCTGCAGAAGCATATTTATCATATGCCAAGCACTAGGACAAACCCATTTTACTCTGTGTCCTCAGAAGAGGGCAAAAGTGGAGTTCAAGTCATCCATACATGGAAAAAAATTACCTTTACGCTGGGTCCCTGAGCGCCTTGTTAGAGAAACATACTTCTAAGAAAACAAAAATGATGCAAAATCTAGATGTAGGCTCAAAAATCTTTCAATTCTCCAAAAGAAGCAGGATAAAATGCAAAGTTTCTAACGGTGTATTAGGTTGCACCTGTTCCAAATAAAATCAATCCAGTCATTATGCTCTTCTTCTTCATTTTTTCTTTTTGTCTTCATCTTGGAAATAGACTACAAAGCTTGCAGAGAATCTCAGCAGGATGCCAAATCATTTTAACCTAGCTCAGCAAGATACCCATTGGAACCCCAGTAGAAAATATGGATTTTGAATTAAAGATCAACAATTATCTAGATTCAGACTTATCTTCTTTGTTTTCTTCAGTATTGCCTAATTAGTCAAGGCTTCATTCCTTTTATCTGTTATATGTGTCTTACTGGTGCTGTCGCTTGCCTGCAGGAGAAGGAAGCAACGAAGCTCCCACAGAACAACTGTGAACACAGAAACAACTGCACTGAGGGGAAATAAATATGTTCTCAGAAATCTCCAGGCCCTTTTGGGTGGAAATAAGAGGGGTGACAAGGAAGGCAGAGATCTGCACACACTGTTGTGGACATTATTCCCACTTTCCTAATCTCTTAACCAGGCAGAGGATATTAAAATTTCTCTAACAACCACTACATCTTTTAAATTCCATTAAAAACCCAGGCAATATAAACATTTTTAAAAAACACACAACTTGATTTAAAAAAAAAAAAAAAAAAAAAAAAAAAAAAAAAAAAAAACACAATAACAGCTTCTTATAAAGGAGCACACACACATATAATGGCACTTACTCTGTGCAAACTTAGGAGGATTGTCATTCACATCACTGAGTGTAATTGTCACTGTTGTAGTTCCAGAGAGTCCACCCATATGTCCTCCCATGTCCTTTGCTTGGATGACCACAAAATATTCTTCTTTGGCTTCTCTGTCCATGTTGGGAAGAGCTGTTTTAATTATAGCTATAATAATGGGGGCAGGGGGGAACACAGTCAGGTACAGACACAAATTCAGTTTGCAGCTGGTTTTATGGAAATATGCAAATACTGGTATACAAAAAATGTCAAAGGTCCACTTAGGTTGCCTCTTAATACAAAGGATGAAGAAGAATTTGAGATTTTGAAAAAAATTATATTAGAGGTCACCTACCTTGATTTAATTGGAAGTGCACTGAAACTGGTTCAAAACCCAAGAATTAATTGTAGCTGTGATACATATTCATTTTACATTTTATTCCTGGCAAACTTCTTGGTTTCTGCCCTACCTCCCACAGAAATCCATCTTTTCCCCACAGAATTCCCAAACAGAAGACAGCCACATAGAAAGCTGACTGTGAGAACACTGTTAACTACATCTGTTCAGATTAAAATAATTTAAACCCAAACCCATTATTTAATCTGCTCGTGTGTATATTGCAGGCTACAGTTGTTCTCTTAAGGCTTAAACTGAGTGTCTAAACTTGGGCAGGAGAAAGAGAAACTCCACTGCTCAGGGGTCACCTGGACCAATGACCTCAGGAACTGCCATCACCCACCTTATCAGGTTAGAAACCTTTAAACCTACAGGAGTTCAATGAACTGCTCTGTACCAAAATACAAAATGTCACTGGGCTGAAGGAAATATCAACAATGGACACCTCAGTTAATTCTGGGTCCAGATCCACTGTAAACTCCTATAAATTTCATGGACATGTAGCACAAGAAATAATCAAATCACTTTTTCTTTCCAATATTTTTCCACCTGTTATGTGCTATTATTCACAATATGTGTTGAAAATGTAATAAGTGTAATACTAAACGTTTAAAGGTAAATTTAAATAATGCTCATTGCAGCTTAGTAAAGCCAACAGTAATCATAAGATCACAATGGACTAAAGAAGCCCCACTAAACCTAGGGAAAACAATTCAAAATGTTCAATTGAAATATGACTTTTTTTGGTTTTGTTATCCATTTTTTTAAATTCTATTAAAACAGAAATAATGTTTCCTTGTAGACATGAACAGTAACTTGACAAATCTTTGTTTTAGTTTTGCTTTGTTGGGATTGGAACAGCTGTGGAGGCTTTATCCATCTCTTACTCTTTTGTCTGGCACAGGTTCTACTAAGCTTTTGAGAAATGACATTCTGGCTGAAATGCTGAGAGTGCCTATTTATGTAGAATAAAAAAAATATTCTTTTTGCATTAATAGAGATGCTTTTTAGTAAATTCTATAAATTATAAATTATAAAGAAAATGCTAATATTTATTAAACATCCATTTATCTTTAACAATATAATGCTAAGAACCAGATCAGACCTTTTCATGGCTGAGGACCACGCTAAGAGCACGGGGATGCAAGGTATTTATAATAAAGCAATACACTTCCTCCATAAACCACCAAATATAACATGGGAGCAGGCTTGTAACCTACACTCTTATAATTTTTTTTTCCCATAAAATATTTTTGGTTGCTGCCTCATGCATTTTATAACTGTGCAGGAAAATGAAATCTCTGCCTTGCCAAGGCAGAGGAGTCACCTGTTCCCGAGGCCCTTGGAGCTCAGCAGGGTGGGAGGCACCTCTGGGGATCAGCCCCTCTGCCCAGGAAGGGTCACCTGGAGCAGGTGGCACAGGAAAACTCTCAATTCACCAGTTTTTATTCCAGCACAGGGAATAAAAAGCCCTCAGTATAAATGGGGCTGGGAGCCTCACGGCCAATGGCCCAGCAGGTGAAAGTGCCTCAGGAGGGAACCCACATTATTCTGCCACACACTGAAGAAAATGCTTGTGTTAGGTTTTCTGAGTGAAAGCAGGGGAACAATAAACCCCATTTATCAGATTTGATAGGTGCAAAATACAGTCAGTGAAAGAGTAGGGTCATTTCCTCCATGGCAGCCTGGTAAGGAAAGTAAATGATGCTTAATTCTAAAAGCATCTGACAGTTGTGGCTGGTTTGGACTGACTGGGTTACTACTGACGAATAATAATGATGTATTCTGCAAATAAGTCTATTGTTATAAGTGAAATGACTCATAAAAAGCATTCTAATGCAAAGCCAGGCTATCAGAATTTGGTCCACATTAATTTTTCTCACTAATATATCAAATCCATATATCAACGAACCCTTATATCAACAGGGCTTGTATTAAGCATATTATAATTTATCTCCATTTTTTTTATATAGGTAGAGTTTTTATGTTTGTTTGGGGTTTTTAACCTAATTTACATAGCTAACTCTAGCCTACAGATGAGTTGTGTGAGATGCCATGTTTTGTATTCTGCAGTTTCCACTGAGAAAAGTCAATTATTTCACTAAATTGATGTTTTTCTCCTAGACAGGTATTTTAATTTGTCTCTTGATGTATTGAATAGTTTAGCCCTTGTCTATGGTTTGAAATATATCAGGCAGATTAAATACCTTTAGAAATGCCAAACTAAAAATTAAAATTTTGGCTTTTAAGACATTAAAGTTTCTGGGTTTCTTTTTCTGCATAAAGGTACTAGCACAAGCTGTTGTTTCAATAGTTTATACATATCTGCTGTCACAGACCATAAACCACTTGCCAGAAGCTGAGTCAAAGTCAAGTTTCAATCTCGAACACAATAAAAAGCTAAAAAGCAGTTTACTGTTTAAATTACTATGAGAGGAACTGAAGGTTTTTAAGAACCAAATCTATCCAAATTACACAGGCTGATTGTTGCCACTACGTTCAGAATCTATAGAACTGAGGGAAATTATCTCTTAGGAGGCAAATTACAAACACCTAAAAGCTCTATCCTCATCTATCATGATGAAGACAAATACAGGGTAAGAGAGTTCTGCATGGAGAATCCCAAGGATATTTATTTGTTCTTTTGTTTCATTCACCAGTCCTCAGGCTGGGCTTGCAGAAAGTACTGAAACCATCTGTTTATTTTTAGAACACAATCCAGGCTCACCAAATACCAACACACACACACACAGAACATTAACTCACTGAGCATTCAACCTGCTCTGCTCCAGTTCAACCCAGAAACAAATGGAGAATAAAATCATAATCACTTTCAGCATGCAGTGATGGATGAGAAGGAGATGTGCCAAACAGGAGTAGTTCAAAAGCGAGAGAATTACCATAATCTAATGTAAGGCAGGTAGATGCTTGTTGGAAGATTGTATTCAGAACAGTTATCAATGGCTTCCTGTCAAGGGGAGAGATGGATGACGTGGTTCATGGGGTTTGTTCTGCTCCTAGAATCATTCCAGAAGGCAGGGAGGACTTATCAAGCCCTTCAGATGACATAAAGTTGGGAGCCATTGCAAGTACAGGAAGGACAGGATTAGAGTTCAAAACAATTTTCACAATTTGGAGAGGCTAAAATAGCAGGATGCAACTCAATTTGCCAAGCAAAAAGCATTTTGTGTGAGGGAAACAATTAACTTCCCAATTACAATAGAGCAGATGACTCACAAGACAGAAGAGAATGTGGAGTCAAAATGAGCTGAATGTGAGACAGCATCAGCTTGCTGATAAAAGTGCTCAGGCATTTCCTGGTATGTTAGGGAGGATGTTATGTGGAAGAACTGTGGAATAATCTTTCCAGTGCACTCACACAGGTACAGCTGCCGCTGAAACAGTGGGGCCAGTATTGGAAAATATTGATTTATTTAGTCAGGGATGTATAAGGAAAGCTTCTACAGCCAAATATGTAAAAACTACTGGGAACTACTCTCCTTTTCCACTTGGGATAAGAGAAGATATAATGGGCCTAAAATATAACCCCAAAGTAGATTTCAGTTTCACCAAGAGAGATTCCAGTTGAACATTAGGGGAGTACTGACAGAAGGCTGCCTGTAGACTTTGCAGTGTTCCCATTCCTGCAAGATTTTAAGAATCAGTCAACCACCTGCCAAGAATGGGAAGGGAAAATCTGATCTTTTTTGGGGCCAATGGCACTCACTGCATTCTCAATGTTCCTTCCCTCCATAATGTCTATGTCAAGGCTTTGCCTCCTTGTAGCCTGAAATAATTCCCAAACCTTGCTGCTATGAAAACATTCACAGACATGTGGTACAACCACTGAACCTGCACTCCCCAGAATTTCCACACAGATCCTCTCCCTCAAGCTGGAAAGATCAGGAAACATCTTGGAAGGTAAAGAAGTCAAGAAGCAAATTATTCCTTCCAAGGATGAGCCCTCCAAATATTGAAGTCCCTATATTTTTGGGGGCTGAGTTGCTTTTCCTGAACAGCCATTGGTGTGCCACTGCAAATAAAGCAGCTGCAGAAGGGGATTTACTTTAGCAGTGGTCCTGACTGCACACTCTGAGCAATTTGCACAATCTGCCTCACAACTTGAATCAGTTAAAATGCACCCCTGGGGACTACCTTCAAAAACCTATTTGGAAGAATAGCCACTGTCTCACTCTGAAAAAGTCCAGGGGAAGGGAAGCAAAGTGACAGAGGCTTCAGCTTATGAAAAGAAAGAAGCAAAAAAAAAAAAAAAAAAAAAGCAACAGGAATAAGGACCTGGCTTTCACTTTTGTCACCATTTTTTTAAGGATCTCTTTATGATAATGCTATAAAACTATACATAATAATAATTGAGCACATGGAACAAAACCAAGCAAGCACTATGCAAAATTGGAACCTGGCCCTGAAAAGCCTTTCTCAAGCATCCCATTCATCTCACACGCTTTGTTGAAGACTTCCTGCTATTTCAACTTGCATACTTTGATACTTTGGAACTTTCCTGACTTCATTTTGCAAGAGCTAAGTAATTGCTTTGATCTTCCTTCCGTGCTAGAATCTTGGTGGAGGTTCCTATTAAATATAGCAGTCATTTAGGACCCAAACTGCTGAGAATCAATCTCGCAATTTCTTCAGAGCCGTGAGTGGCATTCTTTGTATTCCCATGAAGAACAGCAATTTCAGTGATGTTTTAGCAGTCCATAAAAAAGGTTTGCTTGGAGATCTGTGGAAAACCTGTGTCATAATTTTTTTTTAAAATGAGTAGATCACAACTAACTTTGCTCAAAGTTTAAAAAATGCAGCACTTTGATGATGTGATACAGGAATACTAATCCACTATTTTTAATTTTATTTACTTTTATCATAATCTCCTTAATAAGAATTATCATCAAATATTCTAATTTCTTGTCTCATTTATAAGCCAGACAGGAAACATATCTGAAATCTCTAGCAAGGCTAACTTTCTATAAAAGTTATTAATTACAGGAGTTGTATGAACTGCATTCAGATCTAGATATCTTTCAAACTGAAGACATTAAACACAGTAAAAATAATGACTAGCTGAAGAATCTTATGCAATACTACATTTTACATTTCTGTGCCATTTTTATATTTTCAGAATATAATACAGAATCTAATAATGTATGTATTTTATTCTAATGCTTCTTTTTAGAAAGTGTATGGGGAAGGTGGCACTTTTTTGTTAAACAGATAGTTCAAGGTTGAATATGGTTTTATTAATTTGGGGTTTTTAACCTAGGATTTATTGTATTTTCTCTTCCAGCCCATATTACCACAATTTTTGCAGTTTCTGCTCTTGCTTTTACTCTGAAATAGACCCTGCAAGTTTCTTACTGTATGTGAAATTACCTGCCTTTCTTCTGTGCATTCTGCCAGAAGTATATCATATAGGACATGACTGGATAACACCAGTCATCATTAGAAAGTTACCTCTTTAATTCAGGTGAACTTGCCTCTGGGTTTTAGAGAATGGTTCCAAAGCTTTAAGCTTCACTTACCAGCCATTCCCTTTTCCCTGGGACCCTTTCACTGGCATGGTGAAAGGATCCCTCTCTTACCAGCTGAGAACAAATTCAGTAAATAAACATTTGGCACTCCATTTACGACCTTGTTTCCTTAGGATTTCATTTGTAGCAATCTAATAGCTGTGATTACACCAGACACTTTACAGAAAGTAGCCTTGGATTCTTTTTCAGGTGCTTTCCAGCTCCAGCTGTGTAGTTCAAATTCCTCTCTCTAATTCAGGCCCTTGAAGCACATTATTTAGATATGTTGCCCGTTTTCCTACTCAGCACGAGGAACAGTCAAGTTCAAACTACCTCATGAGCACTCTAAAATGATAGAGCTATTGCTCTGAAATGCAAGAAATATGTGTGGTATCAGCTTTTTTTGTTACTGCTATTATTTGATAAACTCAAGAAGCAGAAATCGTTTCTTTCCAAAGGCCAATCTGCCATGATCTTAAGCCACTCAGCTTTACCAGCTGCAGACCAGCAGGACTGTTTTCAAACGTCTCTGCAGTGATTTTATATTTATTTTACTAATCAGCAAGGACAGCTCCTGGTGCCACCGAAGGGCCCAATCCTAAACAGCTGATCCACAATAGCTGCACTTTATATCTGGAGCTAAGAACAGGAGCTGAGGGCTGGCTCAGCCCTGCCCTGTCCCAGGGGCTGGCACCCACCGGGCACCAAACACCGGTGAGACACCTGCAGACACCCACCGGCCCCGGGACACGGCCAGGAGAGCGCTGCCAGCGGCGAGAACAGGCTCAGCTCCCGGGAGCCGGCAGGGAACGACCCCCGGAATCCTCGGGAGTGCTGGGAATGCTGCTGGGAATGCTGCTGGGGCACACTACTGGGAATGCTGCTGGAATGCTGCTGGGAATGCTCCTGGAATGCTCCTGGGGCACAGTGCTGGGAATGCTGCTGGGACACAGTGCTGGGGAATGCTGCTGGGAATGCTCCTGGGGCACACTGCTGCCCTGGGAATGCTGCTCTCTGGGCTCCATGGTCCTGGGTGCTGCTGCACACGCCTGCCTTCTTCTAGGGGAATGTGTCCCTGCCATGGCAGGCACGGAACGACATGAGCTTTAAAGTCTCTTCCAACCCAAACCACTCTGATTCTGTGATACCACAATTCTGAAATTATTTCCTTATGAAAAGGAGTTTCTACACCCCTCTTGGTAAAGCAGAACAATACCCACCCACCCCAGCTCATGCCTCTTTTTATTATTTCAGTTAGGAGTTTACTTCCCTTTAGATCTGCAGTAGCTGGCACAGCCATGGCAGCAGCAGTAGTCAATAAAATGAGCTGGAAAGCAGCAGCTCAATCCACGCTCTGACTCATGTTGAACAAGTACTTTCTCTACACTAATCCCATGAGGGTTTAGATCTAAAGTATTTAGAAGCTGAACTATTTAGGAAGGCTCTGTTGAACACGAGTGAGTTCTGTTCCTAGCAGCTCATTACTTTCCCCTTACAGCTGTAGATTCCTTCCTGTACCAAAACTGTTTCCCCATTTCCCTCCAGCTTGAAGTGCTTCCTTGTCATTGTATCATGATTAATTACAAAAACAGTCCTCATGTCTCTCTTTTATTAACACCTCTCACATATTTGTGCAGTGATTTCATATCCTTCTTTAATCACCTCTGATCCAGTTTATACATATTTAGTTTAATCAATCTTTCATTATAAGTAATATTCTCTGACCTTGGCTACCCTGCTTTGAACTTTCTCAGTATCTCAGCAGTGTTTTTATGATGACAGCTCTTATCAGCCCGACACACAATATTCTGAGGGCAACCATTTGGAAGGAACTGGACATTAACAACCAGAGAGAAGAAACATTCTGAACATCACAAACATATTTGTAACTGAAAAGGTGCTGGTTTATACCCCCTTGCTCCCTTACTTGTTTTCATTCTGCTGGACTCTATTATTAAAGGTCTAGATGGAGGCAAGACTGCAAATTAAAATAAAAGATTCAAACCTGGCTTCTAGTGAGTGGAGTTTTCATTCCTCCTAGGCCCATTCATTTATGTTCTGATTTCAGGGATTCAACACCCTGGACCAAAGAGGGCCACACCCTAAATTAAAAACTCTGAAAGTTAAACCAGGTATAGGGGGAAAACCCACAATTATTCACTCTCCAACGAAATATCCACATTCTATTAGGAGAGTCTTCAGCTTGCTGGGTCTGCTGACTCTTCCATCCATCTCAACTGTACCTCCCTGAGCCTTGGCTTTGTACCAAATGCCCATATCCAAGCTGGCAGTACTTCAAAGCTGTTCTTTTTCTGCCAGACTATGGGCTAGTGCTCCTCTAATCCCATGTATTTCCAGTGCAGCAGGTCTTGGCTGTAATTTGCCTTGTTCATGTGACTGTATTTCAGGTATGTGTAGGAGTGACATTATTTAAGTTCATGTGAAATGTAAATAAGTCAGACACAGCTGAAAATGTATTTCCTCTGCCATCCCTATATTGTAGAACACAGTGTCACTTCATATTACTTTTCATTATGATAATCTTATTTTAAAGCTGACAGTCATGATTTAATATCCTTGAAAAAGCTTAAAAGTGAGAAGTATACTCCAGCTACTTTTAGCAGTCTTGAGAAACCCCCTTTCCCAGCATTTGGATTGTCATTTGGATTATGAGAGAATCCATACAACTCATGTACCTTTATAAATAAAACACACTAGGCAGGGAGCCTGGCATCAGTTACTGAGATGGAACCATAATGATACAAGGAATATATTTCAGCCCACCATGAGTTTTGTTACTAATCTGATGCCATCACATTGTAAGTCTTGTCTCTCACAGAAAAAAATCTAAATCTGTATCTTTGTCATGTATTAATTATATCCACTCTCTAGCCAACAAACCAGTGGTCATAATAAAATTCACCACAAAAAGTGAAAAATATTCAGAACAAGCCATCAAAAAAACATTTACCCTAAGCCACATTCAGAGCACTGAGTGTAAAATAACTTCCGAATTACCTCCTTTCATGTGTCTATAACTCTAACAGAAGAACTTGCAAACTAGAACTGCAGCAATATATGAATTTTTCATCTCAGGTAATGGAAAATTATTGTTTAATGGGTCACTCACCAGCATTCGTTTCTTTGTGCCCAGCACTACAGAACTGTTCCGGTGAGGAGGCTGAGAAATGTGAGTGCCAGGTAAGAGTGATTGAGGTAAGGGGACACCCAGGCCCTGCCAGGCAGGAGGAACCGAGATGCAGGAGAGGAAGAAACTGCCTCCCTCATTCCCCCTCAGGTGTGGCAGCCCTCCCCTAGCGCAGGCACAAAGCCACATCCTACTCCTTTGCTCTCTCTTTTTGTTCTGAGCATTACAGGGCATGGCTGGCATAATTCCTCATGGTTCACTCTCCACATGCCATTAAAACCAAGCAGGAAGGTATGACAATCCTCACTCTGAGCCAGGAAATTAAAAAATTACAGACAATACTGCCCTAGTGTTGGTAGCTGCACAGATCTACATTTACTTTTGGTTTCTAAGAAAGATAATAAAAGACCAGTCATCTAGAAAAATTGCAAATAGATCAGCTCTCAATAGCTATACTTTTGATAACACTTGATACACTCCTATGAATGACAGAAAATATTTACATTCTGAAGGAATCACTCTCACAATCTGAATCACTCTCACACAGCCCATTTCTTAAAATGCTGATTCCATTTAGGGGAAGACACAATCTCTGTGTCCAGAAACAATTCTGTTTCAAATTAACTGAAAAGACTTTCAACTTCTCAGGGCACTAATGAAGTGTGACCACAGAGAAAATGCAGCTATACACACACCCACATTGCCTCTCACATGCCCCAGAAAGCCCAAACAACCCTAAAACTCTAGAATATGTGCCACACTTGGAGGACCATGTTCAGGTTTGAATTGTTTGGGGTGAAACACTACTATACCTGCTCTGTTTGATTTGTACACTTTCCCAGCTGTAGTCTGGGTATTTCAGGCCTGGAGCTTCTGAGTTTCTAAAGCTCCATTTTTCCTGATGTTTTGGGTTGCTGAAATTACTTTCCCAGGCAAAAGAACAAAACACCAGGTTGTTTTTGTAATGATATTCATGTCTGGATTTTTTTCTGTGGGAAGGATTTTCTTTTGATGTCCCTCTGGTTTGGCCAATGTGGGTGAAGGGGTTTGTCTTTCATCCACCTGTCACAGTGGTCTGTGGGAAAAATGTATAAAAAGGGAGCAATCCCTGAAATAAACAGAGTCAGATTCATTTCTCCAAGAGCTTTGGAGAAATTTCATGAGAAGTTCATGGCATGTGTTATTTGCCACAATGACTTCTGGTGACCCCAACCTGATTGCAGCTGAGGGAACGAGGTGCAAGATAAACCTTCACCCACATTGGCCAAACCAGAGGGACATCAAAAGAAATCCCTCCCACAGAAAGAATTCCAAACATGAATATCCTTACAAAAACAATCCTGATGTTTTGTTCTTTTGCCTCAGAAAGTAATTGCAGTATCCAAACACCTTCCCATGTGAGGGTCCTGAGGACTACAAGATAATGTGTTTTCCTGGCTAAGTTACTGAGAGTTGTGGTGGTTCACATTGCAAAGATTGGACAAATAGAAAGAAACAAACATCTGCACACTTCCTATTTGCTTTGGACATTTTGGTTTAGAACAATCTTTTTCACCTTGTATTCATGGCTGCAGTTTCTATGCAACTACCTGTATCTAGTTTGATTAATGATTAAACTTTTCTGTATATTTTATATACCCTAAACAAACAAATGGTGAGAGCAGGATGGTGATTCCACTACAGATGAAGGGCACTACATTGAGATGGCAAAGATCAGGGAACAGCCCCAGTACAGAAACTCAGCCAGTTGCAGTGAATTAGAGAAGAGCATAATTCATGTCCTCCCCAGATCCAGAAAAATGGGGGACCTGAAACCATTTATGTGCTCAGAAGCAGCTCCATAAGATGAAGGCACTTAGGGGCTGTGGCCACACTTGAATTCCTTGTCAATAAATTCCCCTTAGACACTAACCTGTCATTTTCATGGTAACTGAACTGCTCTGCAAAGGAATATTTGTAACTGGAAATGAAGGGAGAAGGGGGGAATTAATGCCAGTGAAACAGGAGAAAAACCCTGATTTTCAGGTTCACCAAGAAGCTTTGGAGCTTTCTCTGCCTTTCATAAAAACAGGAATCACTTTGCTAGGTGAGGAATAGTTACTTCCTTGGACTGAACATTAGGGTTTAATGCAATACAAATAAGAAAACTAAGTAAAATGAAGTATTTTTTTAACATTTGGAATATTTCTTTCAGGCCATTTTCCTGTGAAAGAAAATCTTCTGTGTAGGTGGAGAATGCACTGCTCAGCTCCTTTAGGAAAGCTGACGTGTTCCCATGCTAAGGCTTAACTTTCCCTAGTAGAAACTGAGAAAAACCCTACAGTCAATTCCCCTCTAATTAAGACAGCTCACACAAGTCATTACTGAATGCAATAATTTGTAATATTAAAGAAAGCAAACAGTCTATTTAGCTACTAGATGGTCAGAGGTCTGTTCAGAGTTATATTTCCATTTGATTGTGACAAAAAAAACCACAGGAACTAAGGGCCTTCATTAATAAACACTCTCTTAACACACTTATTTTTGGAACAAGCTGCTCTTTTCCCATTGTACTGTGCTAGAATTTTTCTCTGTAAAACTCTATTTTACGTGCAGTGTAAAAATAAAAGGCTGAATCACATTCCAGAGGTCCCTTTCACACTTAGGATAGTGTCCTTCAACCAGAAAAACCCACTCCAGACTAATCCATTAATATTTATTGATGCACACTATTGACAAAAAGTCCCATAAAGTTAGGGCATTTGTAGGAATGGGAAATAATTTCTCCATGTGATTTCATCAGAAAGATTTCAAGAAATTCCAGCTTTTAAAGATTACAGGAGTACTTTTTTTAATGTTGGTGAGAAAACTTAGTTCACTTCATCTACCAAAATCATCCTTTAATAATTTCTCTGAGCATTTATTTTATAGTTTTGTTGCTCTGCACAAGGACAAAAATTTTTACTCCTGTTTTACAGCTTTACAGCTCTATAAATTCAGGTGGATGTTTGTACGTTTTAAAAAAAGAGGTTTAGTTTTCTTCTCCTTAGGAGATCACAGCTGCTTCACTCACAGTGATTAAAAAGGATTTCTAGTAACAGGTGACAGAATATCAGAAATATTATCAAATCACCTTAAAACTTACTTTTTTAGACATAACTAAATGAATTTGCTGTATGGCCAACCTATGTTCAGAAAACAAGAGGGAATGGATTTATTGGCATCTCTTTCAGATGACATTCAAGACTACAAAACCACAGAGAAATAAAATCACCCTAAATGCATGCTAATAAATCTTCACACCAACACTCACGATTGATGCTCTTTCTCTGCCCAAATTGATCCAACCAGTCAAGAAAAGAAAAGAATTTTCAATGAAAACACAAAATATATTCACTGAAATTCCCAAGCTAAATCATACTTCAGCTGGGAATGCTACAGATTCTGATTCTGGACATTACATTATGCTCATCAAAGCCCTCAGGCCAAGCCTTGCACGCCCTGACCAGTTTTGCTCACAGCTCCTCCTCTGCCTCCAGTTGCTCCAGTGGCTTCTGTCCCACTGCCATCACCATCACCCCATCAGCATTAATCCTATTTTCCTGAGGTTTTCCCCCAGATCAGCCCCTGAGGGACTCGAGTGAGAGCCCAGTTCCACCTGGGGGATGAGATACACAGGAGGCAGGGGATGGTCCCCTCTGCAAACACAATGAGATTCCTCCAGGTTGGCAAAACCTCTGAGCCATCGAGCCCAAGCACTGCCCAGCCTTGTCCATGGCCCCACGTGCCACATCCACAGAGCTTTAATCCCTGCAGGATGGGGACTCCCCACCTCTGCTCTGGGCAGCTCTACCAGCACTGCTGGGAACCCTGGACACAGGGAATTTCAGGCTCCCTGTGCTGGCAGAGAGTGATCCACAAAGACACACTGTATTTGACCTGAGGGCCTGGGAAAGGCTCCCAGAACTGAGTGAGAGCACCGAGCCTGCGAGGGTGGAGTTGAACAGAAGGGTGTTACATCACAGGGGGAGAGATTTAGAGTTTAAGGTGACTGGGTAAAATAATATATACGGAACAAGATGGAGGGTTAGGGTGTAGTCTTCTTCTCCTTTTCCTTCACAAGTTCAGGTGATTTTGTGAGATTGGTTTGAAAGATCCACAGTGTGGGACATGGGTGACTGGTTATTGGGTTAGAAGTTAAAATAAATTTGTTGGCATCTCATAATTGGATAGATTAGGCTTTAAAAGACCTTGAAGCCTCACTCTCTGTACTTCATTTTGCCTTGTTAATTTAGCATGTAGAAGCTCTCACAGTCAGTGAGGCTGTAACTGAGATCAGAAACAATAAACACCAAAGTCTGAACACTAATTCTGCCTCTCGTGATTTTAATTCTGACCCTGAAAAGAAGAACCAAGTGAAACAAAAGAGTTCCCCACACTGGACAACCCTTCCCATGAAGAAATTTTTCCCAATCCCCAATCTAAGCCTCCCCTGGAGCACCCCGAGGGGATTTCCTAAGCCAGGGGTTGCTATTTGGAGTCACCTACCTGTATGGGGCTCAATAGAAAAGTAAGGCTGTCCTTCCAGAATGCTATAAACCAGCTTGGCACTATTCCCATACACTGGATCATCTGCATCTGTAGCTGTTACTTTAGTAACAAAGGTGCCTAGATAGAAAGAATACACACAATTAATGTTTACACTCACTAGAAATTTGCATATCTTATTCAAAAAACTAATTGAAACAAAAATTCATTTCCTTCTGAGCCATATAACAATAATAAAAGAAGGAAAAATATCAGTAACAAGTTAAAATATTACTTGTGGAACAGAAACAAAACATTTTCCTTCAAGCTGATATGTGCCAGCAGCCTGAATTTCTGGGTAAAATGAAAGCCCTTTTAGTATCTGTGTTATTTAAAGTTTCTTTGTAGAATGCATTTAAAGCTACCCAATAGATCTGTGTAGACTTCAAGCTTTTGCAAAGGAATCATATCAAAGGAATACAAAACACAAGGTTAATAATACAGTATAATATGTTGCATTTAAGACTTTCAAATTCACATTTGAAAGAACTTTGCCAAGTTACAGAGACCAGATAGAAAAAAACAATAATAAAAAGGGTTCTTTTTTCTTCCCTTGGCTTGCAGCCAGGATAATGATTTGATGTGGCCACAGTGACAGAGCTGGGACAACAATGATTGTCTCTGAAATGAGTCTCTGCCACTCAGGGGGCCATTGTTCAGCCAGAGTTATAAATTCCATACTCTGACAAAAATAAATAGAAAAAAAAAAAAAAAAGGAAATTACCCTTTTTATTTCTTAGACAACATAGCAGTTGCCATTTCTGTAAGAAGCAAATGAAATTCAGTTGGTTGCATTAAGGTTTCTGCAGAGAGGTTTGTTTTGGCTGACATAAAAGTATGATGGCATTAATTAGGTTGACAATAAAGACGATATATACAGAGGGAGAGAAAGCAAGAGAAGGAGAAAGGTTAAGGGCTGAATTATGTTCGGAAAGGAAAATAATTACAGCACCCACCAGAAATCCCCCTTTCTGGATAAAATATAAAAATAAAATAAAAATAGCCTCCCATTCCTTCTCAGCCTTGGTGTGCTGTGAGCCCTGATCCCACGGCCCCTCAGGACAGCAGAGCAAAGGGAAGGAGACCCCTTTGGCACAGCCCTGCTCCTTGCCTGTGCTCTCTTTTCCTCTCTCCCTGCACAGCAGTTTTGTGGCTTGCAGCACAGGTTAGTTATTTAGAGAAAGGTTTGCATATCTAGATATAATTTGTGAATGACTCAACAGCTGCCATTTCACCCTTTCCCACCTGGCCACTTCCAACACCAGGGCAAGATGTGGGGCTGGGGCTGGGAGGGCAGGATTTGGGAGGAGGGAGAACACCTCTCTTAGGGAGCAGGAGGTCTGCAGGGACTGAAGTTGTGGCAGAATTGCTACATGGAACTAATGGGATAATTCCCAGTGAAGGGAACGTGGGCTACAGAAATACATCTCACTAGAGAAAAAATGGCTTTGGCCGGTATTGGTCATTTATTTTTTTGTGTAAATTTACCCATTCTTGCAGGGGAGAATATCAGCAAAGGGGGGCAGAGGATGAGTGTCCCCCAGCATCTCTCCTGGGCTCAGCAGGGGCCAGAGGAGTCCTGCAGCTGGTGCACATCCCATGGAATAGGAATATTATGTCACATCTCTTTGGCAGGTGCTTGCTGAACTTGTTTTATAAATATGCAAACTGTTCATGTTTTGAAGCTTAACTGCATTCGAGGCTGAAAAGTGATCTTATACCTAACCTTTAACAGAATAGTTTGTAACCTGTCACAGGGCCTGAGAAATGGACTTCATCCTCAACTTGGTGGTTAGTTTGTAAGGAATTAACATCAGGCATTTGCTGTCTGCCCAGTGACAACAACCAGACAGTAACAGACAGCTCCTGACAGCTCTGAGTGGAGATGGTACAGGGGGCAGGGGACACACGTGGTGCCAGCCTCTGGCAAGCTCAGCAGCCTCAGCCTAGAGGGGATAGATAGCCTCAGTGCCCTCCTTCCGTAGGAAAGGAGGAGGGAAGCAGCCCTGGGGCACTCAGAGAGCAGGGCACAGGCTGCAGAGAGCAGGGAACAACAACAAGGGAGTTGGCAGGAAGCTTGAGGGTGAATGTTGCAGGAAGAGAGGGACAAAAGCCCCCTTGGAGCCTTGCCACAGGAGCTACAAGGCTTGAGAAGCTGTAGCTAAGGGGATTGTCTCACTTGTTGAAGTTCTGCTGGCTCACCTTTTGTACTCACACCCGTTTTCAGGGCTCTGTTTTGTTGTTCCCACAGACAATATCCCTCAGACAAGCTGTACCTCCCCTCTCTGGAACTGAGCCCCATCATCCCAGCATATTCCAGTACATCCCAGCACATCCCAGCACACCCAGCACACCCAGCACACCCCAGCACACCCAGCACACCCCAGCACACCCCAGCACATCCCAGCACACCCCAGCACATCCCAGCACACCTCAGCACACCCCAGCACACCCAGCACACCCAGCACATCCCAGCACACCCAGCACACCCCAGCACATCCCAGCACACCTCAGCACACCCCAGCACACCCAGCACACCCAGCACATCCCAGCACACCCAGCACACCCCAGCACATCCCAGCACACCTCAGCACACCCCAGCACACCCAGCACACCCCAGCACATCCCAGCACACCCAGCACACCCCAGCACACCCCAGCACACACCCAGCACATCCCAGCACACCCAGCACACCCAGCACACCCCAGCACACCACAACCCAGCACACCCAGCCACCAGCAACCCCAGCACACCCCAGCACACCCAGCACACCCAGCACACCCAGCACACCCAGCACACCCAGCACACCCCACACCACCAGCACATCCCAGCACACCCAGCACACCCAGCACACCCACACCAGCACACCCAGCACACCCAGCACACCCAGCACACCCAGCACACCCAGCACACCCCAGCACATCCCAGCCCTCGCACACCCGCATCCAGCACACCACAGCACTCCAGACAGCCCCAGCCTCCTCAGCCTCGGTTGCTGTCCAGGTGAACAGCCTCCAGAGCAGGCTCAAGCTCTCAGCTGGTTCAGCTGATGTCAGAGGTGATGAGCTACTTTAGGCTGCTATCATAAAATTTGTGGTTTGCAATGTCCTAAGACAGAAGAGGTTTGTGCAGAACATCATACAATGGGACAGGGCTGGAGAAAGAGAAGGCTCATCACAAAGTGAAAATTTTAGTTAGAGTATTTTATCAAGACTTATATTTTGTTTCCATTATATACTTTATATATAAAGGAAAATAAAGAAATAAAACTGTTGACTTCTTGGAGATTGTGTTTGATTTTTCTAGCTGGCTCTCATTTCAAAGGCCCTCAGAAATAATTACATTGCTTGTTTAGAAAGATTTGATATATAATTTCTATTCTTATCTTACTTCACTTGAGAATTCCTGAGGACTTTCCATAGATATTTATTTCAGGATTCCCAGACTTGAGTGGATATCCTGATTCTTTGATGAGTACATTCTTTATCCTACATGTTCATTAGATACTAAAATTGAACACACCCTAATAAAGAGTTAATCAGTGTCTAACATTGCTCCCAATCCTGATGTCAGCTACCAAGGTTTTCTTCTTGTGATATAAAATAATTCTACCACTCATTGAGACTCCAAGTTCAACTGATGTTTAAGAATTTATTAAAAATACATGGGTAATATGTGTGACAGTATTTCCAGTTAAAGTACACATAAAGTAGGGGAAAAGGCATAATCTTCTTTTTCTTTTCCTTAAGGTCACTTGAAGTGTGATTATATTCACACCTAATAAAATTAATGAAGGGAATGGACAACTGAAATACTCTCCTGCCTCCCAGAAATCAGTTTTTTTCCCCATCCCCTTTCTGCCACTCAGCACTTCATTTCCAACCATCACACATGCTTCTGAGGCCTGTCAAATCCAGTAATTTGCTCCCAACAATCTTACTGATGAAAATTGTTTAGGGAAGATGTGAGCGATCATGAAACAGAAATTAAAGAAATTGCTTCCACTATTGAAATTAGTTAAGCTTTGGCATAGTTTAAATTTTATCACCTTTAATTTGATTTTTTTTTTTTTTTTTTTGCTTTTGCTTTATGCCTTGAGTCCAATTTTCTGCAGGTGTGAAACCCGCTGCATTATGTTGTTCACACTGGCAATAATCAGAGTATTGAGGAGCAAACCCTGTCCCCTGTGCAGCTGCAGGTGATGGTGCTAAATCAGTGCTGCCCTGGTTTCCCTGCACAGTGCTGAGAATTCACATGGAACAGCCAATCCCACTCCCACAGGTGACAGAACCTGGGCACCAAAAGGTCTGGAGAACTGAGAGATTCCTGATAGTGAAAAACAATGCACAAAAAAGGAACTCACAGGCACCATGTCTGTTTTTAGCCAACCTCCACACCAGCATTCTCCGAGCTTTGGATAATCAATATTTAAGCAGGATTTTACTCCATTACTGACACTGCAGTTATAATCTACATGTACGTAAATATTTTTTACAAGCATTATGCATTTAAAGTTTTAAAGATAAAAATTTTGCATTGAAGAAGCTGTAAGAAGGCAGGGGAGGGCATTTATTAAGTAAATGCTCTTGGAAGAAACAACATTCTGGGATCTGCTCAGCAAATAAACTGCTAAGGTTTCTGTTTGTGTTTAAATTTGACTGCATTTGGCTCGTGTTTGTCTCTTTGTCAATGCTACAACAAACTCATTTAGCCAGAGACTATGAATTTGAAATGGTGCCATTTTTATAAGAAAGCCACTATTGTAGTCCAAGTCACTGTTGTCCTAATTACAATAATATTGCAGTTTTATATAATCAACAACATAATCACTGTTTCTTTTTTCTTTACATACCTAAAGTTGCCTCGTGCAAACCAAGGCCATTTTTTTTCGAGAGATGAGGCATATTTTAAGATGTTCTGTTAAAAAACTTTGTGTGTTTTTTCCTCAGTTACACTTTTGCAATGCTAATGACCCTTAAATATGAATTTAACCACTATAAATATAGACTGCACAGAGATTCAACAGATTTTAATTAATGAACACTGCTAATGTGCTTTAACCATTAGCTATTGCTGATTGTTTTACTCTGCCAGTGTCAGATTGTTTTACTCTTTCTTTATAACAGGCCAGCAGAGACACAATTAACAACAGGACTATTTTTATATGGCTAGGTGAGGAAGCCTGTGTTTGCTGGCAAACTAAGATTAAAAACCATCATATAAAATAAGATGTGTGTGCTCAGCTAGTGTTTTTCTGTTGTTTTGGCTGTGTTTTTATGTGCAAGTCAGGGTAGAGATTCTGCACATTAGTCAGAAAGAAAAATGCATATGCTGCCACAGGGAAAGCAAATTCTTTTGGTGTGGCAGTGAAATGTGCATACTGGGAAAAAAAAATCCAAAAAAATCAAATTTGAATGTTCTAGAGGAGGTAATGCATAGTTGGTGCCAAGAATTTACATGAATCCATATTCAGTGAACAACCATTTTGTTGAAAGATTGTAATGGCTGGCGAAAATAAATAACGTGACCATAATGAAACCTGGTGGGACCATGTTTTCTTATCTTCCCAGGGACTTCTGGGGATTTTTAATTTTTTTCTTTTGCTTTTCTGATGCCTTTTTTGCTCTCACTCACTCTTTCTCTCCTAATCTTCCCAAATCTTGACAGGCTGAAATTCCACTTCATTCTGAGGATCTCATTACCTGCCTGATGGGGTAATAGGAGACAATCTGCCTGACAAAGCCTCAGCATTATTTACCAACTCTTTTGTTTTCCTAAGAGGATCCTGTGCTTCAAACCCTTCAGCTGGCTCTGGAGTTGGGCTGATGGAAGCCCTGCAGCCAGGGGTGGTCACACAAAGCATTGTTTGTACCCAGCAGGTCAGATGAGCATTCTTTCCAAAATGAAGCCTTTTCTTCACTGTCCTTCTTTGCTATAATCTCACAGGTAGCATGACAGTTGTTGTCATGGTAACAATTTTTTATTGAATAAAACTGCAATAATCTCATAAAAACCTGCATAACTTCTTGACATGTAAATTATTAGTGCCTCAAAGCTGAAGGAACTTATTCTTATTTGTTTCTCATTGTTGCTCGGGTTTTTTAAATGCAAAAACATAGTTTTGAGCCTTATCATCTTGCATTATTGCATGAGACCGCTTCTAAACACAAAATCTATGAATTAGAGGTTTCACTAACTGAATAAAGAAAATGTATATGAAATAGGAATCTGTATAAAGCACTACAGAACTTGTTAACATATGCAAATTACCCCCATAAACTATCATTGCATATCCTGGTGTTCATGCAGATATATAAATACACACACACATAAACTGTGGGAATGTTGCACGAGTGTTTAAGGGTTCTTTTGTAGATCATGTGTTATTATTTCAGCCCTACCTTCTGTGCCTGTATTTCGATGTACTTGGATGTATTTTTATTAATATCAAGAACAGCTCCTTCACTGCCAAAGCTCCAGAGCCCAGTGTGGATCAGATCTCAGTGCAGGAGGGCTCCAGCCCAGAGACCCCAAGAGCCAAGGACCAGGGAAGACAAACTCAGACAGCAGCAGAGAGACAAGGAGGTTGTTGGACTCGATAATCCCTGAGGTCCCTTTCCAACCCAGGAACTCCATGATTTCCTGATCCTGTGAGGAGAGGCTGTAAATCCTGGGAAGCAAAGCCACCAGCACACGGTAGTGCTGCTGCCTGACCTAGGGAGCTCACTGGACCTCAGAACCACGGAAAATGTCAAGGGCTGCTTTGGGAACAGGTGACAGAGAGCTTGGGCGAGTTTTTTCAGATCTTCCCACACTTAGAGGAAAGCAGGTAAAAATAAAAAAAAAAAAAAACCTTCTTTTTTAAGTGTCTAGTGGACCCTTAATAAACAAAAAATGAACAAGACAATAGATGACACCCTAAGCAGAGGTAAAGGCTGGAGATACAGCCCAGAACAGTCCACTGAGGGAAAAATGGGCAACTTGTGCTGCCATGCTGGAGAAACAGGAAGGCCAGCATGCATTCTGCTGTTTCCATGGCAGAATCCAATATGCAATCATTTCTGGAAGCAGAAATGAGAAAGGAAATTTGTGTATGTTACAGATGTAATACTGGTGTGCTGGTGATGAGAACCACATAAATACACAGATACAAGACTTCTCTTTATCTTCTGCAAAGAGAAAAACAACAACAAAAGCTTCCTTGCAATGAGAAATTGTACAAGGAGGAATAGCTTCCCAAGGGAAATAACAGAATCCTCCTCAGTGAAGAGTTCACTCTCTTGCACGGGATGCTGGAATAATGTATTCTAAGGGAAAACCCTAGAAAGACAGGAAGATTAACTAATAGGGTAATTTGTCTTTCCCAGCTGTAATTTATTTGACTCTAAGTAGTGAAATAGTGTGATGCTGTCATGATCTTGTTTATGATGATTAAGGTAAGGAAGAAGGAAAAGAGGGTTATTCATACAACTCTGTTTTAGGCTCAACTGGCTAAATTAGATACCTAGCTGCACCAGCTGCCTGCTCTACCTGAGGGAGGAAGACAGAATCATCCACTCCTGGAATCCTCCTCTTTTGGCTGACTGGAGAGGAACAGAATTTAAATTGGCCATCTAATCTGAATGCCTAAATTTCAGTCCTGTGACTCCTCTCTTTTGTGGACGTACCCAAAAGAGGCCACCCCAGCCCCCAGTGCCAGCCCTCCAGGAACTGCAAGCATGTAAATGGGACACTCCAGCAAACAGCACAAGGAGAACCTTGCAAGAATTGTGTGTCATTAAATTTAATTATATTAAATTCTGTCACAGAATCACAGAATCCCAGAGCCAGTGAGGCTGGAGGAGCCTCCCAGCCCCTCCATCCTCAGCTGTGCCCACCTTGTGCCCAGCCCAGAGCTCTGGGTGCCACCTCCAGCCCTTCCTGGCACAGCCCAGGGATGGGCACTGCACCCCTGCCTGGGCAGCCCCTGCCAAGGCTGCCCACCCTTGCCATGGGCAAATTCCTGCTCAGGTGCCCCCTGAGCCTGCCCTGGAGCACTTTAAAACCATTTCCTTTTGTATATATCTCTAGCTAAACACCTGTGTGCACTTATATACTCATATAGGCACCTGTAAACACTTTCTGGAATAAACTGCAACTGATACAGCTCATATTTTGTTTTTAATATTAAACATGAGTAACAAAACGTTACTTCCTTGTTTTGCCACTTTGTTTTATGCAAGTAGTTGTATGCAATCTCACTGAAATGCCCAGAAAGAGATTTTCAGTACTTTACAGACCTATAGGAAGTGGCAGATGCTGCCCTAAAGAATTGGTAATCTAAACCAAAGGGTTTAGCACCTAAAAATCTGGCTCAATGAAAGAATCTGAAAGAATCTAACAGCTTGGTGTGTATTAAATTATGTAGTACCATGCAGGAAAATGCAAGAAGCTGTTTCTTGGTTCCAACAGAAAAACAATCCTTTCATACCTTTGATACACTAAGTGATGTTCAGCTCCATAAGGAGAAGAGGTATCCAGACTGCTTCTCCCAAACACCACATATTTCTCAATGCAATTTCTGAAGTAGACACTTCAGGAGGTTAATGAACCCTCTAAAGAATGTCAATGTCACGCAGCACACGTTGGAGTCACAATCTCCGCACAAATGCACGACCTACCCCACGTAACACACCGGCGTTCCCGCAGATTGCTCGTGTGCCTTTTTAAGGGCTTTTTATCATGCGAGGGAAACGGGGGAAAACATATTGTATGCAAATGTGCGACTGCAGAAGTACGAGAGGCGCTGGCTGTGCCGGGAGAAGGAGGCAGAGCGAGCCGGCAGCCCCGCGCCCTGCCGCTGCACAATGCGCGCTGCAGGCAGCGTGCCTGGGAAATCTAATCAGCTGCATGTCTCACCAGCGCTGGGCTGCACAAACTAATTGGTTTGGAACTCCGGTGCTGCTTCTTTAACATAACGTTTTGGCGTCAGGAATACTTTACAAGAGAAATACATATTCAGATTAAGGGGTACGGATTCCTCCCTGGTAGTCATCCTGATGTTACCTGGGTTTACCTGCGTGGAGCTAACAAGAAGGAATCTTCTGCTTTTTCAGTTTTAAGGCTGGCAGTTCTTTCTTGCTACAACTTATGAGATGGTGCCATTAGAGAGCCTGCAGGTATTCCTTTGCAAATTCCCCTGGGTGGCTGTTTGTTAGGATTAGTACACGGTTTGAAACATCACAGGCAACAGCAGAAGGGCAAAATATATTTTATGTTTGGCTTTAAGAATTATGTTTGCCTTTCATGTTTTTTTGTTTTTTTTTTTTTGGTTTTTTTTTTTTATTCTCCCTTTAGATATCACCCTCGCTATAGAATATTAATTGATATTTGTGAGAGAAGTGGGAAATAGCTCCTCTTCTGTTCAGGACTTTTTGAAAGACTGCTTGTCTCTAATCAATTGACTATTTCATCAGCATTCATTCTGTGAGGTCCCCAGGCAAAGGCAGTAAAATTGGATGATCACTGTACACTGTATTACCAAGCAGAAAAAAAGGTATTGTAAGTCTTGTCAATTCCAATGGAAGTTTCAGGTTATGCTCAGGTGTACTGTAGAAAAATAGAAATAAATAATAAAGCAGCCTAGGCTGTTTACTGCAGAAATTTTTTCATTTGTGACTTTGTGTGGTGAGAACAGAAAGTGGCTGATATCATCTCGCAGCTTTGATGCTCTGCTGGCTTTGTTTGGGAGAGTGAAGCCTGGAGAGCCAGAAACTGTAACTCAGGGCACAAAAGCAGGGTCTGAAATATTGAAATATTGTCCCCCCCAGGCCAGCAAACGGCAGCAGAGCCCTTCTGGGCCCCAGGGCAGGGGCACAGTTGCATCAGCTGCCCAGCAGCCCCCAGGGCTGATTCCAGAGGAAGCCCTGCTGGCAGCAGCTCCACGGGCAGTTGAGAGCTGTTTTCATGGAAAAAACAAGAGCTGCAGACTCAGCACTTAGCCAAAGACAGAGGAGTCAGCTCAGGGCAGGGTGGGGGATGACCAGTGCCAGAGAACAAAAGTGGATTGTGAATTGCATCTCATTTTTCCAAATATCAGGTGTGTCCATCAGAGAGATGTCTAACACAGGCCACTTAATGAAGGATTTGTGTGTTGGTCCCTGATGCTCTAAAGCCAAGTATCTGTGCTAGCAGAAGAATAGAAATGGCAATAATCAAAGTTTCTGTGAAAATATTACCACACTGAACTTAATTTTCTGACCTAGAACTTTCTACCTTGTGATGAGACCTTGTTGACATTTCCTGTGATTGAAAAAGCTGAGATTTTGCTCCAGACCAGTTCTATGGCATTTCACTGAGCATCAGTCTGGCAGGAACCTGTGCTGCTCTACTTCCTCTCATCCCCCTGTTTTCCACTCAGGCATCATCCCCTGGCCAGCAAATGGGCTTATGTCACCAGCCAAGCTGCTTAGAAAAATGAGATAACACAACTTCAAAGCCTGCAAAACCAAACCATACCACTCTTTGAAATACCTTTTTTTTTTTCCCTTCAAAATTTTACATTTGGGGAAATGGTGAGAAATCCATGCTGAGAATAGATTTAAACTTGTAACCAGAAGAGAATGCATCAAAACCTGAGTCAGAGACTTATTTTCACACAGTCACAGAACACAAACACGATGACGCATTTGATATGTACAAATGGAAGCGACCACAAAGGATTTCAGAAGCAAGATATCTGCAACAAGAACAAGATATTTGTGACTAGGAGGCAAGAGGAAAAACCACAGTAGGGCAGATTCCTGTAGGTACACAGGGTATTCACCTAAGACTGCCAACATTTCCTCTGCTCTGCCATCACATGATCAGCACATGACAGCTCTGTCTGTCTGTCCTCATCCCAAAACAGGAACATCATGGAAAGATGAATTTCTCTATTTGGAAGAACTCCATAAGGAATTATGTCTTCAGTTCTGATCCCAGCAGATTTTTCCTGCAGAGTTTGTCTTCACTATGTGTCATCTGCACAACTTTCCTTTGTGCCAAGGGAATGCCTGTGTGCAAAAAACGAACAATTTGTGACAAATTGCTGCCAGTGAATGGAGAGGAAGACAGGCAGTGTTTGTCTAAGAAACCAGCACACTTCAATAGCTCCACACCTTGCACAGGTAGGTCAGGCCTGGCTCCTAAGGACCAGACAGTGCCTTCAGAACCTCAACACTCAGGTGCCTCCTGCATTGGCACAAACTACCCAGAGCAGCCCCACTGATTTTGGTAATTCTGTATTGTCAGTTAACTGGCTTAGTACAACAGGACAATATAGAGGGGGATAACTAAAGGATCAGCTCATAAACCCCTAAAGGACATTAATTTCATCATGGTCCTTGAGCTCATAATGACCACATAAGAACATTACAGAAAGATAATGGCATTTTTGATCAGACCTCACAAGAAATGACATGTATAAAAATAGCAGCACATGCTCAGAACTGTGTTTTCTCAAAGCTCAACAGCCAGGCAGGTTAAGGAGCTGACAAACAGCCCTGGGCTGAATGTCCTGAGCCCTTCCTGAAGGCTGTGTGTGACCATTTTAACACGCACACACCAAAGAAATCTCACATAAAACTCCTCAGTACCACAGCTACTGCGGGTGATTATGCACAGGAGGAGCAAGTGGAGGAACAAGACAACAGGAAAATATATATTTTTTTAAAACAACTGTTATATTGTTGCCATATTGTACAACATCTGCTGGTTTTTCCCTTAGCTTCTGCACTGCCTTTGCATTTACCCTTTGGGCTAATTTGTACTTGACCCCAGGGCTGCAGTCCCTTTACTAGACAATTTTGTGACAAACTATCATTGATTTAACAGTCATGCTCAGTGCCTTAAAAATCAATGGTAAAAACCCCAGCAAGACAGTGCAGTTGATCTTGATAACATTTCAGGTCAGGTTTTTATCACAACTTTCTGATTTGTCAAGTTCCTTTATCACTATTCATGTCAGACGTTGTGTGTTGATTTCATATGGAGCTGATTTTGTCCTTTTGCAAACAATTTGTAAGAGGAAGAGAATGAATAGCTTTGGGAGAACTGGAAAGCAAAGCTGCACTATGTACAGTGTGGTCCTAATACACCTTGCTGGACTGAAGAACTCTGCTCTGATTTAAATTTTTTTAAGAAAAAGAAAGATAAAAAGGATAGAACTTCTTATCTGCAGTGGTGTAATCAAGGGCAAACCTTGATTCAAGGGAAAAACCTTGATTCAAGGGAAAACATTCCTAAGTAGATGTGCTTGTGCCAAAACTGAAAATTGATATTCTGACTCAACTGAAAGCCTAAACCCTTTCCAGTAAAGACCTTTCATGGAAGCATTTAAGGACAAAATATATCATTATTGTAAGCTTTTTCATAATGTTACTGTTTTCAAGTGGCAAAGGCAAAAGCATTTTTAGAGCAATGTCAGACTGAATTCCATTGTGTGTACTTCATTGGTTTTTTTATATCAGAAGAACCCTTAATATTTAGAAATTATTAAAGTTTGTCTGTTTACCTTAATTCGGGCAAACTATGAGAGAATTCTCTTCCCTTATGGCTTTTGTTCTTTTTCCATCTGTGTCCTTTTTTATTTCACCAACACGTTTGTCACTCTGCTTCAGTCGCCTCCTGTCTTTCAACATGACACTCTGTCTAAACACTGCCGGCTTCGCTGGGAGCGAAATCAGGAGATTTCACTCCTCATTCCTCTCCAGAAAAAAGGGATCCTGAAACTCTGCTGTCAGGAGACAATATCCACTTTGGCTCCCATTACCACCTCTGCACGTGGTTTGGGGAATTCGTGAATCGGTGTAGCTGAGAAGGTAACACACAAACAGAACATGTGGGGGGGTTCATCTTTTCTTTCTTTTTTTTTTTTTCTTTTTTCTTTAAATAAGCTACAGAACTGGTTCCAATTACCCTTATGGATCTTCTAAGCTTGTTCATTCATTTACATAATATTCTATCTTCATTGCAGGCATAGATACAGAGCTCACAGACAAATGGGGAGGGAAAAAAATTGAATCTTGGGGTTCTTACTCCCAGAAGAACAGATAAATCTTTTTTTTTTTTTAATGTTTTAACTGAGCTTCTACCCCAGTGTGCCCTTTTACATTTAAAAGTGATTAAACAAGATTTACAGAAAAATTAAATTATTTCCCATCTGTAATACTTGCCATAATGAAGTAATTCCACAGATTTCAATTCTGATCTTTAATTCTTTAAGAAAATTACTATCATAATTAAGAGATTAACGTGCACAATTTCGGCAAAGAACATATTCTCCATATACACTATTAGCTTTCACAAGCAAATTCATCATTTTTGGAGGTGGGGAGCAGGGCTTACTACGGTAGATTACGTTGGAATTGCAGTTTAAAAAAAAATACAATTTCCTTCTCTAAACTTTTTTCTGGACTGTGCTGGTGTCTCTGCTCAGAGGGAGAAATCGGTGATTTCAGAAGAACCCTGAGCGCAGCGCTGCGGCGGCAGGCAGCGCAGTGAGCAGCGCTCCTCCCAGGGAGAGCTCGGGCAGCACGGCTCCTCCTTGCCCCAGGCAGGGGCAGCAGAGCCAGCGAACCCTCCGGTCCAGCAGGACAGCAGGATCGGCCAGAGGGCACCGAGACGCAGAGTAAAAGCCAAGCAGGGGATGCCACGGCACTCAGAGAGCCCCACAGGGGCTGGCACACACTGCAGGTAGGGACAGAATCCTAGAACTGGGCTGGCAGGGACCTTCAAGATCATCCTGTGCCACCCAGCCATGGCAGAGACCCCTGCCCTGTGCCAGGGGCTCCCAGCCCCAGTGTCCAGCCTGGCCTGGGGCACTGCCACAGGTGCCCACCCTGCCAGGGAACAATTCCTTCCTCATCTCTAATCTAAACCCACTCTCTGTCGGTTTGAAGGCAGCTTTTATATCCCCATAGTGTTTCATTCCAGTTCTAGACAGTCCAAATAACACCTGACATTGCTATAATGCTTCTCTTCTAGCCAGGAATGTAAGACCAGGTCTAAGGTCTCCTTTAGAGAAAGTGCATCGTGTTAGAACCTTAGAACAATGACAGGTTAGAGCCTTCATCCGTATTTCGTGCACTGCCTTCCCCTGAAGCCCAAAAATAAAATGCCTTGTACTGCATCCTCATTACATAAGTACTATATATAGAGAGCATATGAGTTCCTCTTCTGTTTCAGAGCAGAAAATTGATATAAGAGTTTTGAGGGAAGAAAAGGTTCAGTAGAACTTTGTTTAATCCTGAGTAAGAACGCTGCCTAGTGATGCCTCTGTTGTACAAAAGTCAAGGCTGAAATTGGCAGTGGGTGGAGATCTCTTTAAGGGAATTAATAAGTGGATAATGGAAGTGAAATACTCTTAGTGGGGGGAAAATATAAAAATTCCTTGAACTCTGAAAGGAGACAATTTTCTTATAAACTTTACAGAAGAGTTAATGTAATTTTAAGAGGACTAAAAAAAAAACTTCAAAAAACTTGAAATATTTTACAGAGAAACATTTCCTTCATCCCTTGATGTTGCTAACTGTGGGTCAGGAACAGAAAGCAAAGGAAATAGTAACAGCAACATTAATGAAGGGTAACACTGTTGTCTTCCACTTTTCCAGCCTTGACATTTGGTTCCATCCAAGATTAAGACAGAGACTCCACTGCCTCCATTTCAGAGTCTTTACACTCATTCCTGTCCCACGTAATGAAATCAGGAACATTCTCTGAGTTTCGAAGCACTGCAGAGAAGTAGATTTTGTTTCTCACCAAAAGAGCAGGAGTGCACGTTGGTGCTTCTGGGGAGCAGCAGCTTGGAAACCTGCACCCCTAGGAGTGTCCTGTAAAAAACATGGAAAGGCCAGGGATCCTAAGGGATAAATGTGCAAAATTCTCAGAGTTACAGCAATAAACCTGTCTGATGATCTACTGCAAGCCTCTACCAGATAGGCTGTTTTAGTAATGGTGACAAGCAATTTTGTTGTTAGAACACACTTGCTGTTGGACAAAACTCTTTCATGCAGCCTAACAAGCCATAAGAATGTGGAACTTGGTCGTTCCAGAGGCAGTTTGGTGTCTCTCTTTTCCCCAACATGCTTGGGGAACAGATGAAACATTTTCCCCTGGAGCCAGCCCCTTTTGCTGTTCCCTAAACTGCGTGCAGCCATTGGTCATTTCTGCTACACTCCTCAATAATAAAGTTCTCCTAATGAAGTTCTGACTTATAATTCATCTCTCATTACCTTTCTTCACACTTTTCCTTCCTCTTTCACTCTTTCTCAATTTTTACTTTACCTCTCTTTCATTAATATTCCATCTTTTGTTCTTTTTTATTCCCTTGCTCTCATTGCATTTACCATCTTTTAAAATTCATCTTAACAATTTACTATATTTTATTCATCTCCTGATTAGTTTTCTCTCAAAGTTTTCAGTTTTGAGGTTTTTTTATTCTCTTCTTTGCAGTGAATACTGCTTGGATAGGGGCCATGTCTTTATCACGGAATATAAATATACACAGATATAAATTATTTTTGTAGTAGGTTTTGTGATCAGAAACCATCTTTTCTTTTCTTGCATTTATCTTTCTCTTTTTTTTTCTCCTAGAATACCACATAAATCCCATTTACATAAGGAATGACAGCATTCAATTTTCCTTCCTCCTTCTCCCACACAGTTTTGTTTGGTTTGGTATTTTTATTCTCATTTTATTTAATTAAGTCATTTGCTCACCTAGAGCTTGGCTGAAATATTTTCTGAAAGCACCTCCCTATTACATTTGTGCTGCTGTGTAATTTAAAGTAAAGTAACTCAATGTATAAAAGCTGTGTTTTAGTAAAAGCACTGAAATGCAAGCTCAAAAATTCACGTATCATTTTTGGCACAATGAAGCAATTCAGCACAACCAAGACATGAAAAATCTGTTGGAGAAGAGCTGATTGAAAAGATGGAGCCTCAGGTATGACCATGCAGTCATACCCTGAGCTCCTCACACTTGTGTTTGACAAAGCCTTGCTGGAACTCTGTGTGCTGAGAGTGAGGGGATGACTCTGGCTCCTCACATTCCTCCTCCTTTTAGCTAAGTAAGAGAGAGTGATGCCTTTGAAACTTTGTGATAGGATGCTGCTTTATTTCACAAGGTGCCTTGGCACACCTTCAATTACCTTGCTTTGACAGATGTAGACAAATCACTGAAAAGCACATTATCCTCAACCTAACGCATTAGAATTAGAATTCCCTCTGCATTTCATGGCCAGATTTTGATGCCATTGCTTGTGCTGAATTCTTACATTCCCTAAAATGGATTCTCCTGGTTTGGGGGGTTTGCTTCCCTTTGCCTTCAGTGACAGTGAGGATGAGCTGCACTCCATGTGTGTCACAAGGAGTGTCAATATCTGCCTCTGCTAGGACAATCACTTGCAAGCACAGGGACAAACTAGGCAGAAAGGATTCTAATACATTAATGCAGGAGGAAATAGATTCACACTAATCCGACAAAATGAATAAATATAAGTAAAATATATTAAGAAGATTACGCTCTTCTCCTTTCTCTTTTCTGCTTTCACACAGTTAATTTCCCTTTTCACCATGTTTTTCCACAGCTTTCTCTGCTTTTCCCTTCCATCATCCATGCAAATCCTGTGGCTAATTGGTTAAGTCCACTCTACAGCCTAAACCATCAATTCCCAGACACAGCATCTTTCATTTCAATGTTTTTGCCAGATTACAGTTGCACTTAGAGGAAAACAAATAAGTATGTATCAATGCCCTGCAAGTGCAGGAAAACAACAAACAGATAATTAAACATCAACAAAATATCAATAGGATTAGAGCTGGAGCAAATCTTGATAAATCTTTCTCAATAACAATACTCTAACTGCAGTGTCAGAAGGGAAATATAAATTTAGCCCATTAAAGTGTTGTTGGACAAAGACACATTAATACAGCTGTTAGTCATTTCCTTACTACTGAGGGACCGACCATTGTGCTGCAGATGAAAGCTTTGGCCAACAAAAGATTTGAAAATATGCAAATGAGTGCTAACAACATAATAAATAAGTTATTATTCAGCCCCAGCTCAGCAGGCTGGTGGCAGGGCCGGGGCTGGGAGCAGAAGCTCTGCACACATACGTACCCACTACGGACATCTCTGGCACCGTGGCGTGGTAGGGACCCTCCACGAACTCGGGGGCGTTGTCATTGATGTCCTGGACCTTAATGATGAATTCTGAGGGGGGCTCCAGGGGCTGGTTTGTGTCCCTGTCCACGGCCTGGGCTGTGAGGGTGTACTCAGCCTTCTCCTCCCTGTCCAGCCTCTTCATGGCGTGGATGTCTCCAGTCTTGTCGTTGATCACGAAGATGGTCCCAGCTCCGTCTCCCGACAGAATGTACTTGATTTTGCTGCTGCCAGGGTCCAGGTCTGTGTGCAGCTAAAAGGGGGAAAAAAGAGGAAGAAGAAAGGTATTTTAGAGACAAAATATGTACACACAGAATTTTGGTGGGGCTTTTTTTGCTTTGGTCTAACTATACATTTTGTCAGCTGTTCCTTTGTGCTTCAATCCCAGCACCAGTGATCCACAGCTCGGCTTGAATGCACACGGAGAGCAGGGATTTGTATGCATACTAATCAAAAATGGATGCAATCATAGGCATAATTAGACTTTCTATTTAAAAAGCAGCTGTTATATATATTTTAAATCCCCTTTCTAAAATGTAAATGCCTTCAGAACCATTATCAGCCCAAATGAACAAGTACAAAATGTCCTTAACCTATTAGAGCAAAGGGTAAGGGAAGGGTTAACCATAA
Source organism: Sitta carolinensis (assembly GCA_032173965.1). Classification (NCBI taxonomy): domain Eukaryota; kingdom Metazoa; phylum Chordata; class Aves; order Passeriformes; family Sittidae; genus Sitta; species Sitta carolinensis. The sequence continues at coordinate 8,075,685 of CM063292.1, forward strand.
CATATGTTTTAATCTAACTTCTTATTTTTAGTTATTACTTTCAGCTTATTTCCAGGTGACTGGAAATGGTTGGACACTGGCATCTATGGAATCTTGTCACAGACAGCAGTCACAGAAATTAAGGACTCTATCACAACTCAGATCTTTGTAGAACTTACAAGGTTCTAAGATCTTTATTCTAAAAGTACGTGCCCTGGTAGAAGAACCATCTTCCCATTCCCCTCAAAGCCTCATCAGAAAAAATCGTATTAAATTTGTATTCGGCTTTTCAAAAAGCAAGAGAGGATTATAATAAACTGAAGCAGTATGAGAAATATAGTCTTTATTTTGATTTTGTTTATTAATTAAAAACCTAGGGATAAAGGACTTCTATTGACTTTTTGGTAGGCTCAGAGCCAAATACTGAACATCAGATTATCTCAAATAATTTTTAAGTTGCAAGAGTGAGAATTGGTTGAGAATTGAGTGTGAATTTTTGTATCACATGTATCACTGTTGACACATTCAAAAATACAGGATAAAACTTGAATACACAGGAACAGGGGTTTAAATTCTGTTTACTGCTAGGTCTAACACACTCAATATGATCAATAAGAAGTGAATAACATCATTAAAAAGTGTAACTTGCCTCTATTATTATTATTTATCTCTGCCTCACCAAAGACAGACTGAAAGAAATATGTACAATTTGCTTAGGTTGCAACATGAGTTACAACCAGTACTAAAGACTTTTTCCTGTTTGCTCGTTTTGTGCAGACAGCTCAACAGGAGCTGCTGCTGCTTTTGCATTTTGCTCTCAATTGATAGCAGGGGTTGCCATGGCCAGGCAGCAGCAGCGTTTAATATAAGAGCTTGCATTAGGATATTAAAACAGGTGTGGAAAAAAGCTTTGTATCCCCAGCTACTGCCAAACCTCAGGGAGATTCTTATGTCCTGAGTGGCTCTGCAGGTCCTTGTGTCCAGAACTGGTCACACAGGTGTGTCTACAACTCCTCTGCTCAGGAATTCAGCTGTTCAAGGGCTGGGAGAGCTCCCAGCTCTGTTTACTGCAGTGAGCACAGCGGACAGCAGCGGCCAGGGCTGACTGCCCCCTTGATCTGGTTTGTTCCAGACACAAAATCCTGGCCACCAGGGCATCCCCTGCTCTGCAGTAAGGGCAGAACTCCCACGGACCACACGAGGTGTAAACTCATCCTCTGTTTTGCTGGGCAGCATTTTATTACATCACCATTGTTTCAACAACTCTTTCACAGCGCTTGAGCTGTGAGTGTGTATGACTCAATCCAGTTCACTCTTCCTACCCAGCCCACAGGAATGCACGCAGGGATGTCAAGTGACAGCTGAGTCCCTTCTCCAAAAGTTCACTCTGGTTTTCTTTTTGCACCTGCTTGAGAACAATCAGCCTCATTTCCTGAGCAGCTGCCTCTCCTCTCGGTGGCTGTCTCGGGTCTGCTCTGCTCAGAAAGTTAATACTGCTCCTGCCTTTAAGATTATTGTCCTTATGACCCCTATTTTCATGGCCCCAGAGCCTGTAAAGATCGATCCAGAATCTGTGTTTTAAACAGATTGTTTATAATTTAAGCATCTGTTTGCTCCCTGCATAAAATCTATATGGCATTTACATTGCATATGAAGGTTTTGGCAGCATATTCAGAGCTGAGTTAGAGTGATGTAATATCGCAGCATTGTCTGGACACCCACAGCTCAGCAGAGGAACTGGGAACATCTCAGCTCACCCAGCCACACAGTGAAAATCTGAACTTTTAAGAATAAACCAGATATCCCACAAGACATTTGAGAAGGCTTAAACATTCTTGAATTTGCTATTTGCTATAAAGGAAGAGAGGCTGTCTGTGTAATCTCAGGTTTTACCTGTAATATCCAACAGCAGTTATGGTTCATAAATCAGTTCTGGTAGATATTAATGCAGAGCTATAAAACCTTTGCAGTTCTAGTGAGATACCAACAGTTAAAATGATGAAAATTTCTATGATTACCATTAATCGTTTCCTCTAATAAGTTAAATTACAATGTAGCAAAAGCAAGAATTGCAATTTGCTATTTAAATATTGTTATTTGAAACTATAAAATGAAGGGCTAAACATTAAACAAAGTACAAGAGATAGGAGTACTTTATAATAGTAAAGTTGAAACTAAGCCTGATGAGTGGAAGATCAGGTTTTTACCAAAAGATTTACAGTGGCAATATTTTTCTCTTTTTTTAAATAAAAAAACAAGACATAAATGCAGCATTTACTACAATCTATGTGGAGCATCCAAACTAACTTAAATAATTAAAATAATTTTTTCTAGGTTTTGAAGTCCTTACACTCTAATATCAAAATATTATAGCAAATGACCTATGGAAGAGCCACTTCCTCAAAATCATTTTATTGTTTAGATTTAAGATTAAGTCGTCGTCACCTACTACAAAGTTATATCACAGACTGAAGTGCTAAGTCAGATAGCAGAGCGTTTTTCCCAAGTAATATTTCCTCTCTTCTACCAGACATGAAGGATAATTTACTGCAAGAGTCAAGCTCCAGCAAGCTGTGTTCATGTGAAGATCATTAAACATGTAATTATATAGGATCTAGGTGAATGACAGAGGACATAATGAATATGAGAAATGAAGAGTGCTTTCTGCTCAAAAAGCCTCACAAATGTAAATATGAAACTGCTTTCCACATCTGCAGCTTTCTTTGCTACACCTATGTCTGAAAGCTGACCTTTTTCAGAGCAGCATCCAGATGCAACAAGAATTTCTACTTAAAACAGAAAATGCCTGTATCAGCCCCAACGTCCCACTGCTAGAGAGCACCCCAAAACAAACAGGCAAACACATTTACTGGAGAATCATGTTCAGAGAGAGGTAAAATCACTTCCATTATGTGAGATTCACTTCATTAGACTTCAAAGGAAGTGAAATCTTCTTCCTCCATCACTGCCCTGCCTGTGGGACTGTAAATCCAAACACCTCTCTCTTAAAGCAGCGGATGCAAGCCCAGCACCCAGTTCATGCCTGGATTTATGAGACAGGAGTGACTTTGGCTCATCTCTGAGTTTTAATGGTGATGCAGATGCCCTGTATTAATACCTCACTAATAACCCCCCTGTAGCTTCAGCACAGATCAATTTTTTTCCTAAAAAATTAACTTCATTCCAAATGAACCCTCAGACTCCGGCAATTTCTAGCCTTTATTAATTCCTATGCTGTTCTATCTGATAATACAGATGGTAATCAGTGAAGGCAGGACTGACAGGAACAGCACACACAGAGTGCTGCCACAAAATTAACATTTTCACTAACAACCAATGGACATCTAAAAGTATTGCCAACACATTATCCAAGGGTATAAAATACATTTATAGTCTTTCACGTATATATATTGCAAACATGTATAATTAAAATCCACACCAGAGAAACTGCAGAGATGAAACTTATTCAAAGAGCCTCTATATTCTGCAGAGGCAAAAGTGCTATTCTGCAGTAAAACAGAACTCCAGGAGTGTGGGACTGTTATTAAATTTTCCTATTCCATAACTCTTTGTTCAGCATATTTTAAACAAGGTTTTCTTAGCCAGTACTTGGCTCCAAAGTGCATTTCAGCCCAGGATTTAACGTATGGACAGAGGCTGGGAGTGAGGCTGGTGAAGATCCGTTGCAATTCTGAGCAGATTTACATCTCCTCTGCAGATGGGAGCTGTCTCACCTGCTCTCACTCAGCTACCTGGCAAACACAAGGCAGGAAAAACAACAGGTTGCTGAGCACAAAGAATTCCATGTGTTCACCATCAGGGAAGTGCAGAATGCACTTGGGGCTGGGCCATGCCCAGATGAGCACAAAGCTGTTGGTTTTCCTCTGCAGGAGGATTGGGCACTCCCAGCCCTCTCTGCCGTGTGGTGCAGCTGCACAGCTTGGTACACGACAGCCCATAATAGATCCCTCAGCAGTGGCAGGATCTGTAATGCCAATTTCCTTGTATTGATAAAAAAATTCATAAATATAGAGATAATTCACGTAGGGAAGGCGGGGGGTGGGGGAGGAATCGACACATTATGAAAATGCTCCTGGACATTTTTAATTAAGGCAAGAGAAGGCGGTATTATGTAGTCAAGTTTTTATTTGAGTTTGTTAGAAAGTAATTAATTCACCCTCATGTAATTACAACGGAATTACCCCTGTACTTGTTTCAAGGGAAAAAGAATCATCTGTCCTTAAAACTTCATTTTAAAATTTGCATCATGCTTCCCTGTCCTAACTCTGGAATCTTTTTTTTTAAGGGTGCCTCATTGATTTTCACCTGATGTTTCACAGACACAAGCACAACACACCAGCACTGTCCTAATGCTTCAGGTTCTTCTTCTATTTTTTACCTTTGCCTTGCAATAAAATTCCTCATTTATGAGGCAGACCCCATTTAATGGACTTTGAGATGGAATTTTCAGCTTTTTATGACTCCTTTCTGAAACTGCTGGGTTCTAAGAAGCTCTCACTCATTCTGTGAAAGTATGGAAGGGTTTTAGTGGCTTTACAACCATTTATATATATATATATCAAAAACTGTATGCTGGGCTTGAAATGCTTTCAAAAACTGTAATGCATCTTACTCTTCAGGTGTTTCTTTCTGTAGTGGCTTTGCAGGGGTGGGTTTTTTTTTTCCTAAAAACATGAACCTCTACTCTAGGAGTATTTGTGTGTATTGTTGATGTGCCCTGACACATCAGGGACAATGAACATGTTTATTATTGACCCACAGTTTAAAGAGTCATTCTTAATTAAACTATTATAAACAATTTGATTCGCTTGCACACAACACAGAATTAATAAAGTGAATTTAATTTCAGTTTAATAGAATCTTTCATTTTCTCCGTGGATAGGCTGATCCCATCTTCAGTAATGGGAATTTTAAGTGCACAATGGGGAAGAGGAGAATCAAATATTCTGCATTATTATTCAGGGTAATGACAAATTAGGGCACAGAATTGATGCTCTGGGTATAATGTCAGTCCTTGGAACACCTTCAGAAGGGAAACAGACATGTCCACGGATGACAAAAGTTCCATTTAAGATCCAAGAATCATGTAAGTTGAAGCCTATGGAGTAACTGTCAAAAAACATTACTGCTTACACTTCTCAGCTGTAGTTTCATAACCAGATTCAAAAGGAATTAAAGTAATAATATCCCTAACAATTTCATTTAAGAGTGTAATCTCTGCTTTTGTCTGCCTCAGTTTCCTACCATGTCATTTGAGTATCTTTGATTCCAGATGGCTTCTTTTATGTTTCTGTTTATTCTTTTCTACTGCTTTTTTATTCTATTTGATTTGCTAATTTTGTCTCTGTTTATATGCATGCTGCAACTGTGCACAAATGACTTTTCATTGCTTACCTTTTGGTATCATCCCACGGTACACTGGAGTGAACTGTTTGAAAACTGCAGACAGGCCTGGGTTCTAACAGTTAGGTTATTTTAATCCACTGGTTATGACCAGCTGATGTCTGGAAAGAGCTCAGGAACTTGCCTGAATCTTGATCTAATCCTTCCTGGTCACAGTGCTGTTGGTCCTTTCTGTATCATATACTGCCTTCCTCAGCAGGCTGAATTAACAACCTTTAATATCTAATTTTGTTTAATGCCTTGGGAGAAAAAAAAATATAGCTCTACTTGTTTTTACAGATGGGAGGAAGAGAGGAAGAGATAAACCCACACTCAGTCTCACAAAGATTCACATTAGGAAAAAACATCCAGACCGTGGGACTACTCAAGCCATTCTTAGACAGCTTCATGCATTTATCTCCAGTTAATCTCGACATGAATTTGCAATTAGAGTTTTTATGTATTTCTGGTGATGTTCCACTGTTGTGCTCCCCCTACCAAGGGAAGGTCCTAGGAAGGAGGGAGCCAGGTTCCCAGAAGCCTTCCCCACCTGCCCAGCCCACGCCCAGCGCCGGTGGCTGTGCTGGGAACGAGGACACGGCGCTGTGCTCCCACCCAAACCCCGCTGCCTTTCCTGCACGCCTTTCCTGTTCCTGAGTCCTTATGCTAAGCCAGATGATAGCTAAAGCTTTCTGTTTCCCTAGCTCTGGCCTTGGCCCTTTCCATTTGGGAATACCATCTGTCCTGCCTTCTGTCCTGAGCCCGACCTGCCCCGTCCCACCTGGCCTGGCGCCTCTGTCCCTGCGCGCGCGGCTCTTTAGCGCCCAAGTGTCCCGTGTCAAGTGGCCTCAGATGGCTGGCACCTTTTTGTAGCTGGCTCTCTGCCCAGCTGGGAGTTCATGCAACTATTTCTGAACCCAGACTGCTGATCCTTTCCCCTGTTCCAGCACACACCGCTCCTGTAAGCAGCTCTGGATTTTTTTTAACCCAACCGTCCCTGACACTTGGAAGTAAGCGATGAAATTGTGTCACACTGCTGAAGAGGAATCCTTTCCCATCTCATTTACTTCCCTATTATTTCATCTACAATGAACAGTGGCTCACCACAGGAGATCTGAGAGCTGGGCATAGAGAGCCTCAAAAATTGCATGCGGCTTTAGTCTTGTAAAACATATTCCCTCTTTTGTGTCTTTATGGGGGAAAAAAAGTATCTGTCATCTCCCACTGCTTGGGGTCAAGCTCTTACATTAACAATTCCAGTGCTTCAGGCATTATAATTAACTGTGCCTCCTCCTGCACTCGTCACTCTCTTCCCGACTTAGTGAAAGAGCAGCAAAGCCATTTACTCCTTCCTCCAGCTTGTCAGTCTTGGACACAAACTATGCTGTAGCTCTTGCTACATGTAAGGCTTGTGAAGCCTCCAGGAATGACTTCAGAGGGCTCTTCCCTTTGCGTTGTCAATTTTATTGCCAGCAGAGGCTTACTAGATGATCCATCCTCAATATAGACAAAATATGGAGATGGCTGTACCAAACTGTAAGCTATAGGAATCCCCATTCCACAGGCCAGCCAGCAGCTCAGCAGTTCCCATATCCCAAATCCTACTCTGTTGTTCATTTAATCATCATCATCTCATTCACCATGGTCTGAGCTTTTCTGCGTGTTGTTTGAGCTGCATTTTTCCTTTCCTCCTTAAAAGCTTATTAGAACTTGCCAGACTTCATTCTCAGGCCCAGAGTTCACTGCAGTTGAGCACCAAGGCCTCTTTGTGTTGTTGAAATTATTTCCTCAAGCGAATGTCAAAGCCATTTCTCAGGATACATAGTCTTTGGATTGCAGAAGAGGAATAAAAAAGTTAATCACTACGTAGGCACAGCAGTAATTTGAAGGCTGCTTACAAAATCTGCCAAGCTAGAGCCTAGATCAGCCGAGGCGCAGAAAAGTATGACAGGCCAGAGTGGTCAAAGGGAAGAAGATATTTCTATTTCTATAAGATTTTCTATTTATTTATATATTTAGTTGTCATGATTTTTAAATCCTTCAAGATCCTGCTTTCAGCTGCTTTCACCAGCCTGGCTTCTTCTCATGCTTTGCTCAAAATGATTGGAAGGGTCCCAGAGATAAAACATTTAACCTGTCTTCCTTTTTAATAAAAGAATTTCAAATTCATGCAGGATGCCTACTGCTAATAACATTTAATAAAACCAGCCTGAAAGCAGTAAAATACTCTTTTTTTTTGGAAGGTAATTTTTCAAATTTAAGATTATTGCTTAACATCCTTTAGTGTCTGAACAAGGAAGTACTGTCTAAAACCACATAATGTGTAAAGCTGGCAGTGCAAATAGAAAGCTCTTCTCTAGCAATTGGCTGTCAAACACAGCTACAGTGCAGAAATATAAACATCAGCTCTGCAGCCAGCTCGAGCTAAAATTGAAAGCTGTTGAGAAGGTAACAGTGAAATAAAGAGAGCTGAGAAATTAAATTGTGGGTACTTACATATTTCTTCCCTTAAAACTATCTGCTTACAGGTGACAACATGACTGATTTCTAGTGCACTTACACTAACCTGTGAACTGTTCACAGGGCTGCAGTAGCAGTTTTTTCTTACTTGAAATATCTTTCAAATTACTTAGAATGTGAAAATAAACACAACTAGGAAATGCTACAAAACAAACTCCTTATGAGATGTCAAACAAACCAGAACCAGTTCTTCAGAGCTGCTCTGTTTGCAATTACATAGCAACATCAGAGTGTCATACATCAGAATAAATAGATGTAACACGAGGATAATTTGATTATTTTTCCCTCTTTTCTTGCAGTTAGATGTTTATTAGGGATAACTCATGCAGAATTGTAAGTTATTTGGAGGAACCTGGTTGAAACTAGTTATTATCATTTCATGCAGTTTCACAAGGAGTTATTTGCCTCATCACTTCTGTGGTTTTCAAAGCTTCCTAATGTAATTTCCCATGCATCTCCACTAAGACATGCATTCCTGTGAATTTCTTACAAACTCACTCGCAAAGGTTATGTCTCTCATAATGCGATCAATTCACAACACTATTAAATTTGAAATATTCCTTAAACCACTAGAGAAAGATCACAGCTTCTGCCTTTGTTAATGCTTTTCTGGAAGAATTGAATGGGGAGAGGATGCATAAACCATTACACATCGGCAGTATTAAATATGCAGAAATAAACCACTGTGCCTGCTCCAGCAGGGTTTAATTCCTAGTGATGTATTACCTGTGATCCTCAAGCAGCTTGTACTGAGCCCTGCAGTCCCCTGCCCAGGACGTTTGGAGACTCGAGTCTCAGGGACAATTATCACCTTTCTTTGGCACATCAGACAACCTAATTTGTTTCAAAGGAAGCAAAATTAGAAATGCTACGATTGTACGTGTGGGCACTGTTCAGAGTATTTATGTCATTTGCTATAAGCACCTGAGCTACCTGTGATTCCAAACATCCAAACTTTGGGGTCAGCATCCCACCAAAAAAGAAGCTTTGGCTCAGCACGGATACAGCCAACTTGTATACAAATCAGTATCCCAGGAAGTGGAAGTGTGTAACATATGTCAATCTCAAACCAGCCAGCATCCATATAGACTTAGCAATGATTTAGTCTAGACCTTTATCCAAATTGTCTGAGCTCATGGAAAGACTCCTGTGGGAGGCTGCAGGAGACATCTGTACTAATTTAATGATGGCTGAATCACTGTCGGTTTGCTCTGCCCACACAAGCTGGGGAGAGCTCGTAGCACTCTGTGAGCGGGGAAGAGCCAAATCCCCATATGGCCCTGTCCCCATTCAGCTGTTCCCTGCCCTTCCTCCCAGGGTGAGCTGCTGTCCTGCATTCCCCTCTGCTGGGCTGGAAGGACAGGATACTCACTGTGGTAAAGAGGAGGCAAAGAATCACAGGATGGGCTGGGTTGGGTTGGGTTGGGTTGGGTTGGGTTGGGTTGGGACCTCAAAGATCACCCATCCCACCCATCCCTGTCAGGGCCCCTGCCCTGTGCCAGGGGCTCCCAGCCCCAGTGTCCAGCCTGGCCTTGGGCACTGCCAGGGATCCAGGGGCAGCCCCAGCTGCTCTGGGCACCCTGTGCCAGGGCTGCCCACCCTGCCAGGGAACAATTCCTGCCCAGGATCCCCCCAGCCCTGCCCTGGGGCACTGCCAGCCCCTCCCTGGCTCCTGCCCCTCCAGCCCTTGCCCATTGTCTCTCTCCAGCTTTCCTGCAGCTCCTCCAGGCCCTGCCAGGCCACCCTGAGCTGCCCCCAGAGCTTCTCCTGCCCAGGTGAGCACTGCCAGCTGTGCCAGCCTCTCCTGCCAGCAGAGCTGCTCCAGCCCTGGGCTCATCCTGAGCCTCCCCTGGGCTTGGGCTCTGCCAGCAGCTCCAGCTCCCTGCTGGGCTGGCCCAGGCTGGGGCAGCTCTGCAGGTATAAAAGGCTAAATAATGATTTCTGAGGACCTTTCAAATTCACAGGATGTGTATTCTCCTCCTTCAAAGAACTGATCATCAGGCTGCCCACTGGAGAACATAAATTCCATAAAAGGAACAACAAAAGAGGGAAGCAGCTGCATGAGGGAGAACTTCGAAGATCTCCAAGGACTCTGCTGAGGTTTCTCTAATAAACTGTGTGCTCAGGATAAAAAGCCTACAAAAAAAAAAAAAAAAAAAAAATTTAAAAAGATGAGGACAATATTGAGAAGTGAAGCTGAGTTATCCAAATCATACCCTGGATACAAGAATGAAACAAAATCCAAATATGAAAGTTCCTGCTATTCCTGCTGGATGGAGTTCCTGAGGGAAATCTACTGAGAACACCAAATGGCAGCGGGCAGGGGACAACTGCAGTCAGAACTGAGCTGTAAATAATGGTTATTAATTACCTGTACTGCAATGACACACAGAGGTCCTGGCTGTCACAAGGACTCTTACATTGTGTGCTACAGCTTACCTCACTCTCCTCTGTTTTCGGGGAAATGGCAGATGGGGTTTTTTGCCTTCCCTTTTTCTAAACCAGAGTCAAGGAAAATTGAACCCAAAATACATAATTTTAAAAAATAAACACAACTTTGTAAGACATTTGCTAATTTCTACAATTGCCACTTATGGATTCAGTATGATTCAAACCCATGGGAAAAACAGAGCTGAATGCCCTCACAAATTTCTAGTCCTGAGATGATTTTTTTTTTAATTGAATGGGTTTAGGCCTGATACAAACACCTCATAGAAGTCACTGTCTCAAATTTGAAGGGACAAAACTCTGTGGGATGGAACAATACAGAAGCAAAGACACCCCCTCAAAAAAAAACCCTTCCCAACTAACATCTAGTTATTAATTCATATTATGACTACACAATTTATAGCCCAATTAAAGTCAGAGTTTAGCACTGGCCTACAAGTTTATTTTTTGTACTTTTTCTGATAACTAATAGAGGTGTAACTGGCTTCCATACAAACAAGATAAATAATGAGTTTAACAATTATCTGGTGGGGAGATAATAAAGTGTTGAAAATAGCAAGACCCTGAAGTAAAGTAAAATGTTTGAGATTATTTATCAAGTCAGTAAAGCTGCCTTTTCACATTTACTCAGGATGTAGGAGTTGGAATGTTTTGTTTGCCTATGGAGATGGGATTATTGGGTATGTAAATGGACATTGATGGCAAAGTTAACTGAAAAAATAATCTGCTGCATGAAGTTCTTCAACAAAATATCAGCAGTGTTGGTCAGTCTTCTTAGGAATATTCTGGCACAAAACCTGTTTGAGTTAACAAATATATCTTGGCTCATCAAAGGTTAACTCTGTTGTGAGACAAGCTGGAACCATGAGCAGTCAGAAATCACAATCACATCAGCATTAAACCAAATTCTTTTTCCACCCACACTAAAAATGCCAGGCTATTTAAACACCTCCCCAGTGGTCTGTGGGCTGGTGTGTGTTTATCAGCTGGCCCAGAGCTCCCTGTCTCAGCTGTGCCAACCCCACTGGCTGGTAGCTGCTCTCAGGAAAAGGCAGGACAGGAGCACTTGGAGCCATCATTTTCTCCAGTCTGGTGCATAACTGCTGCTGATTATGCAGCAGCAGTGCTGGCAAAGGGGCTGAGCAGGGAAACCCCCTGGGTTCTCCAGTATCCTTTTCTTCCCTGAGTGTGTGATGAGGAAGTGTGAATGCAGTGCTAAAACAAGCTCAGGCTTTATTTTCAAGGCAAAATAATTAGGTTGAATGAAACCCTGCACTTCTAACCAGCACAAAACCCAACAGAAAACACACAGTGATTCTGTGGGACTGCAGCACTGCCATTCCCAATAGCAGGAGAGAAATCCATAAGACAAGCAGAGTTCCTGGGCCAGTTACATATTCTGCTTTGGTTTTGTATATTATTGATATGCAGGTTCAACCCACAGGGCCAGGTCTGTGAAAGGAGTCAGGATGACTGGGAAATTCTTAGCTTTCAGTTGTTACATGAGCAGCCCCTTACAGATGGATCCCATTTGTGGAGACTGTAGTATCCATAAGGATGGGTGGAAATCCCCATTTAAAGATCCATGAATACCTGGGATTTCTTACAGCTGACCTGGAACTTTAAACCTTGCTTGCTGTTTGCCACTCTGGTCTCTATTCAGACCAGCTTACAGGAACATCACATTAATTCTAACCATTCTCTAGATCTAAAAAGAATCTATATTTTTAAGGCAAAATGAAAAATTGTAGTGAAATTGTATTCCATGCAGTGTACTTACTCCTCATCCCTCAAAAAATAACTTTTATATAAGAGTTAAATAGTTGCAAGTCTGACATCTGTCCCCTACTAATAAAAAAGAATGAGGTTATGCAGATTAGGTGATGGATAATAGAGAAAAATGTAAAAAGCCTCCAGCTAAATTATGCTATATTGTCACAAGAAAAAAATAATCCTCATATCTCAGCTTTCTTCTATCTGCTGAAATGTAGTTCCAAAGGGACACTGGTAGTGAAACTCAAAGGCCAAATATCAGCCAGTCTGGATGCCGAAAACAACTAAGAAAAAGAAATATCTAGAGTAAATACACGGGAAAGCAGGAAGAAACAAAGGAAAATAAATACCAAGCATATGGCTCCTAAAACACATGGAGGAAAAAGTTGCAGGAATGTTAGGCAATTTAAATCTTGCCACAGAAAATGAAGCTGAGAATATTTAACTTCCAGATGCCAGTTTATTGATTACAAGATGGTTGGAGCTTTTCTTTTTCCTTTTTTTTTTTACTAAAAACCAAACAAACCAGTCTTCAGCAAAGAGGAAAAACACCCCAACGATCCAGGAATGCTTGTGAAAATATTCACTCTAAGGGTTACCTGGGGGTTTTACATTTGATAAGTACATTTCTTTCCCTTTCCTGCTCTTGTCTACAAGAGATTTGACAATTACTGAATTTTTAGGCCTGTGGGGAAGCACTGGAGAAACAATCCCTCACCATCGCAGGGATGGGGGAGTTGCTTGATGGGAAGAAGCTTTTCCAGGAAATCTGCATGAGAGGAAATCAGGATAGAAGCTGGTTAAAACCAAGGAGAACACGAAAAATTTCATTCTGTAAGGCAGGCCATAAGTTTGCAGAGATAACATGGATTTCAATAGCTTCTCTGACTGCAGAAGAGAAGGATATGGAGCCTCTGAGTTGGATAACATTCTAGTCAAGAGTGACTGTATTTTTTTGCTAAGAATACTCTCAGACTTTATTTATTCTGCCTTGAATCTTACTGCCAAGCTCGTTTCCTCCCTCCCTGTGGCTACAGCTCTCTTCTGGCTTGATTCTCTTCTAGAAGTGACACTTTCTATTGATAGCCCAAGCAAAGAGAGCCATCCTGGGTGCCCTGGGCTGCAGGGCAGGGTGAGCACAGCAATGCACTGCCCACAGGCTTGAGCAACCCTCCCATCTGTCCTCCTGCAGCCCAGGGGAACTGTCCAACACCCAGCTCTGCATCCAGAGCCATCATCCTCATCACTCCACCAGCAAATGCCACCACAGTGGCAGGGAGAGCATCTGCACAGCACTGCTGTACAAACACCACCCCAGCTGCCCTGCCACTGCTGGGCACACACCAACGACATGGAGACCCAACACTGGAGGATCACACACGACACCAGTTTCCCCTAGACAGCTTGGAGAGATGGTCTGACTCTGTTTATTGGAAGCAAATCACTCCCTTGTAGAGATGTTTCCAGAGACCACTGTGAGTGGTGAGAGAAAGAGAACCCCTTCACCCACACTGGCCAAACCAGAGGGACATCCAAGACAGTCCATCCCACAGAAAGAATTCCAAACATGAGATTTTGTTACAGAAACAATACGGATTTTATGTTCAAGCTGTGAGAACATAAACCCAAAACATCAGGAAAACACAGAATTTTAGACACTCAGAAGCTGCAGGCCTGGAAAAAGCAGTCTAGAGAGGCCCAACACTCAGAACAAACTGAGAGTTAAAGCTCTCCTAAGGATGGCTGCTCAGAACTCCAAGACATCCCCAAAACACCAGCCTTACCCTTGGAGCTGCACAGATTTTTGTTTTGTTTTTTGTTTGTTTGTTTGTTTGTTTTTTGTTTTGGTTTGGTTTGTTTTTGTTTTTGTTTTTGTTTTTTTTCCTGGACAAGAATAATGATCCAGTGACACCATCTGATCATATTTTAAAAAGCTGATTTCGGAAAAAAAGAGTTTAGAATAGGACCAAGACAGCGTTTTTTCTGAACATGTTGCTTTCTTCAATGTTATTTTTCATCCAAAATCTTTTTATAGCTACATATGCATTAATTTTATTCTCTTAAAGTGCTTTTCTTTTTAGGTATGTTTAAAATGTAAACAGAATGTTTCCTTTTAAATTAATTTTATTTGTTATCATGTAAGGGGTTTCATTTTCATCTAATTAAAATACTATGCTTACCCCAAAATATTTTTTGGTATTTCAAGAATTTGTACTCTGAGTGACACAAAAGTATCTTTTCTCCTCAACTTTTCAACTGCACATGAAATGAAAATCTGTCATTCATCTCAGAAACAGCACTCAAGTTCTAGGAGAATTAAATTCTTATTTCCTTTAAAAGCAAAGCCATCCCTACTGCCTACACAAATCCTCCAATTAAACCTTTCCTTCCAACAAAAATAAAGCAATTTCATTTCATTTGTTTATCATAATTTAATTATTTTCTTTATTAGAAGCAGCTTTATTTTAATGTTTTAGTCCTTTTAGGTGATGACTCACTCTGTAGATATTAGAGCAGCTTTCTGCCATGCCTTTACTTCTGCACATAATTAAAACACATTTGCTGTGATTATATTTCAGCATATACAGATCAACATGTATTTTGCTCTTAGGTAGAGAATCCCCATTGTTCATGTAATTACTAGGAGGAAATAATGCAAATGAGTCTGCTGGAGACAATTATCGGACTTTCTTTTTAGCTTTATAATGTTATAAACAAGAATTGGCTTTCAACTCGGGGGTGGACAGCAAATATTCATTTCATTGAGTGTTTTAAAGACTTCCTGGAATCACAGAACTCCAGGATGGAAGGGACCTCAAAGAAAGTCTGGTTCATCCTTTATTGGCCAGAGCATGGTAAAAGCATGGTCTAGACAAGAGGGACCCTGTGCAGCTGATCTGAGAAATCCCCAGCGTTGGGGAATCCACCTCCACTTCCCTGAGGAGATTATTCCAAGGGCTGGTTGTTCACATTGGGAAAATTATCCCTCCCAGGTTCACCTGGAATCTCCCCACCAGGAACTTTTCCCCGCTACCCCTCATCTTTTCCATGAGACCTCCTGGTGAAAAAGGGGAATGGTTTAAACTGACAGCTTTGGGTTAGAGATCAGGCAGGAATTGTTCCCTGGCAGGGTGGGCACAAGCCCACAAGAAAGATGGAGAGAGGCTATTTACAGGAGCCAGGAGAGACAGGACAGGGGGGAATGGCTTCAAACTCATGGATTTAGGCTTAGATTGCATATTAGGAAAGAATTTATTCCCTGTGAGAGTGGGCAGCCCTGGCACAGGGTGCCCAGAGCAGCTGGGGCTGCCCCTGGATCCCTGGCAGTGCCCAAGGCCAGGCTGGACACTGGGGCTGGGAGCCCCTGGCACAGGGCAGGGGTCCTGACAGGGATGGGTGAGCTTTGCAGTCTCTTCCAGCTCAGGCAAATCCATGATTCTGAGATCTTCCTTGCAGCTGCCATTCAAATACTGGAACACAGAGATAAATCCTCCCCTGACCCTTCCCCTCAGAAGGCTGAACTCAGCCATCCCAGCCTTTCCCTCTCTGGCAGCTTCCCAGACCTTGGATTACCCCTTCCCTGGGCCCTCTCCAGCCTGTCCATCTCTTTTCTGCATAGCAGGGACCAAAACTGAGCCCAGCATGCCAGGTGTGGCTGGCAAGCACTGGATAGAGAGGGGTAATGGCTCTGTCTCTGCTGGTGATGCCCTGGCTGGAGTGACCCTGGTGGCTTTCTCTGCTGCAGCACCAATGCTCACTCACAGGGAGCCTGCTGCCACCTGACTTCAAACGAACAGAAGCTAAGTAACCCCATCCTAATCATTTATCTAGTACATACTGATTTATCTCAAAAATGGCATCTTAGATTGTGCTCCTGAGTTATACATACAGATATATAATCCTGGGATCAAAACATCTCCTATTAGTATATGTTAACAAACAAAACTGTGTATTGGATCAAGGACGTCACAACTATGACTCGGCATCTTTCTGCACAATTTGAATAATCCCAGCTGGAAGAGTTAAGTCTGGAGTAAATTCCACACTTAGAATACCTACTGAGACTCCTTCTTGTGTAGGATTTAGAAAGACCTTTAAATTATTACTTTTTTTGTAGTTTGTAATGAAAGTCTTTGAGCTGTATCACGGGATGACAAACATCCCCACATAATCTCCTCCTAAATTACATTACATCATTCCCAGTGACAGGAGTCCCTTCCAGTTCCTCAGCAATCCACAATGAGCACAGAGAAATCTCCTCTGTGAAGGCAATAATTTTCCCCCAGCAAACCTCTCTGGAAATCAATAAAGAGTTGTCAGGTCCCCAGGAGCAGGGAGCACAGTGTAGGAACTGTCTCAGGGAAGGATGGGCACACCTGACTCCTGTGCTCGTTGGCTGCCAAGTGACAGGGTCACCCCACGCTGTCACAGCCTCACATGTCCAAAATAATCTCTCAGGTTTTGTTTTCTGCCTTTTTTTCCCCTTATTTTTTCTTTTTTTTCCCAGTGTGCCTTTTCTCCCCATCTGTGAAGGGTTCTATCCTCAGGTCACACTGGTGCCAAGCACTGACCTTGAAGGCACCACAGGCATTTTCCTGGACTAATCCCTTGGCTCTCATCCCCCAGGAATGCACAAATACCACAGGGGATCCAACCACCTGGGTTTTTCCAGAAATCAGAATATTACATTTTCAAAGCTTATTCTCACCCTTATACAGGATATCATTAAGAGTCAAGTCAAGTTTTCATAAATGGCAAATACCACCCAGGAATGTGCAAGCTGATGGACTGAGTTTTGGGAAGGGAAAAGAAATTATTAGACCTGAGATCTCCTTAGTTCTTTTACAGTCTCTTGCCAATAATTTCTTCCTGCTTATCTCTCAAAGACCCTAACTTGGCCAAAGGATTTTGGATTACAAGTTTTGATGCACAAACCCAGCCATTCCTGTGCTCAGCCCTTTCTGGGATTGCTTTGAACGTATTTCACTAGCAAATGAATTAGGCTGAATTTGCTTTCGCTGTGGAAATCTCCAGCCATAAATTTGATGCTCTTTTTGAAGTGATCTATTTGTGATCCATATCTGGCCCGTATTTCTATCTTTGGAAAAAACACAATCAAAAGAGAGGGATCAGCTCTCCTCTGAATGTGCCATGATGTCCAGCTGAAGTACAAACTATCAAAATTGGAGACACAAAAAAACAAAACCCAAGGTAATAAAAAAAAAAAAAGCCATTTTAACCCTGCTGCACTTGTAGGCTCTGCCATCATTTCAAAAGCAGAAATGCACTCAGATTTCTCAGTACACTCTGGAGCAGTGAATTTTTGTCTATCCCTATGCTGAACACTGAAATCCAATGTTATAATTATTCCAACTTTCTAAGAATCTCCCCAAATGCCTGTATTGACAAAATTGCTCTTTGATGCTAAATCTCGATTTTTATTTTAGTGACTTTTTTATTTTATTTTATTTTAAGCAAGGGAATGGGGAAAGAACTCAATTATATTTGTTCACATGGAAAGAAGACAATTTTTTTGAGAAAATTAAAATTAAACTTCAAGAGCTTTGATATGTTTCCTTTTTTTGTGCCTCCTTATATTATAAAAACGGAAAGGAATTTTTAATTGATGCATATCTAAACCCCTCCAAGTTCTGTAGTACATATGTTTGAATTAAAATTAGAATTATTTTTAAAAGGCTAAGAAGTGCTACCATAGTTTGGCTCTGTTCAACCAAGCAGTGCCTGTGCTTTGAACTGACAGAAGCCTTTAAGTGCAAAAGCTGAGATAAGCTGATAAAGATGAAACCAGCCACATCTGCAGTTACTTAGATCCAATTCAATTCAATTCAGCCCTATCATACCACAAATCTCAGAAATTCTTGCACATTTTACAGCAGCGCTACTCTGGGGTAGTAAATAATAAACTTGCACAGATAATGAGACCTCAGGCAAAAAGAGAAAACCCAATAGATTATTTCCTCATTCCTGCTTCCCAGCATATAAATCACTACCACCACACTAAATTAACTATTTCAAATCAAAAATTAAAAAAAAATTACTGAGTTAATAATTAGGAACTTCCCCTCTAACATGGAAACAGCTTTCCATTTCCAACATAAAATTAACCAGAACAGCAACATATTTTTTACATTGCCATGTTGCTATGTTTGTATAAGATCAAGCACTGGAAAAAGCAACAGTGGCAGGAACCCCTTCCCTGTGCCAGGGGCTCCCAGCCCCAGTGTCCAGCCTGGCCTGGGGCACTGCCAGGGATCCAGGGGCAGCCACAGGACCTGCCCACCCTCAGCTCTGCCTAATCTCTGATCTAATCCACCCCTTCCACCCATCCATCTATGCCCTTAATGAAGATATTAAATAACACTGGCCCCACTCTGGCCCTGAGGAACTTGTCACTAATAACAGCTTGTGCAGTTCACTTTCCACGAAGCAAATCAGATTTGGGGTCCTGTTCCCTCAGCCCTGAATCTGAAGGTCATTGGTATTAAATACACTGGCCAGGCACCTTCTTTTCAGAGAGCTGTTATTATTTCTCTGTGCACAATACCCGAGAAATAATAATAGGAAATATAATAATAGGAAATATAATAATAGGAAATATAATAATAGGAAATGCTATATATCCCTGCCACCTGAGCATTCCCAGACTCAGGGTAATCAGGACAGAAATGAGTCCACACCACCACACAGGCCCAGGGTGGCCAAATCAGTTGAGTAAAAGTCTTTTAGCAAGTCTGGCCTTACACACTTGGGCTGCATGTTACCCCCCTTGGACACAGAGAACAATACAAACTCCAGATGCAATCGGCCCCACTGTGCCCTTTCCAAAGTCACTGCAACTCCACAGTGCCAATAACTTTTGAGATGGCTTTTAATTAAAGCAAATGAACAATGAGATTAAAATGTAAATTACGAAAAAAACACCATTCAAATAATTCCATGTTGGTTAAACTTATTTTTTTCTATGTGGTCGCCAAAAGCACACAGGTAATTTAGTATTTCAAACTGATTTTGCAAATAGATTAGCTGTTAATGTAAAATTGTTAAGCAAATCATTTCAGGAGAAAACCATTTTGGGATACAGTCACAGGAAGAGGTCGCATATGCAAAACTAGGCTTTGCCCAATTGATTTCCAATTATAAAATCAGAGGCTCTAGAGTTTGTGGTTAATAGTCCTTCTCTTTAGCCTGAAAAAACAAACTTGCAGCTTGTGCTCCCAACAAATCCTCATCCAGTGCTCCTGCACTGAGAACTGAGAGTGTGCCCTGGCACAGAGCAGCACGAGGGGATCCATCACAAAATCACAAAGCCTCACTGAGGGCCAGCCACGAATCAGGCCTACAATGCCTCACTGATGACCAGCTGTGAGGTGGCAAATTGCTTCTCAGAATAAAGCCACAATAATGTCTGCCTGGGGGGAAAAAGAAGACACAGGCAGATTCTACATGGGCTGAATAAATTTAAATGCCCATATTGTGTAATTGCATAATGTTATGTTTTCCTTTGCAGAGGGATACTAGCTAAGAATTTCATATGTTCAATCCATTCATTCTTCAGCACCAAGTGTAGACTGCCAGAACATCTGAGCCTCTTGTCTCATTTAATCTTTCTATGGAACTGGACAATTCCCAGGATGGAAAAAACAAACAGTGCAGTTATACTTATTAAGTGTGCTCAAGATAAGGACATCTTTCTGAGTACATGCTGCACCTTCATCATGGATTAAAGCAGCATAAACGTGAGTATTCTTTGTCTACAGCAGAAACAAATCATGAAAATCTTTTATATATGATATGCAGGAGCATTTGATTCACAGGTCTGCCTGTCTGGTTCAAATTACAGCTTTATTCAGTGTACAAGCATCACATTTCAGAAACTAATGATTTTTCTTTTTCTGAGTTCATAATTTTCTAATGATGAAATACTAATTCATCCATACATTCATAAACATTGCAAATCTTTTTCTTGGGGAGTCTAATCCTGTGTTGTGCTGCATGATTACTCAAATAATAAATCACTACCCCTCATGATAAGAAGAATTGTGATCTATACAACTTGTCATCTCCATCACTGATGTTTACAAATGAGTGCATTTACTGATTTAGCTGTTAGAAATTTCACCTTGTAATACTTACTAAAACTTACTCATCTTCATTATTTTTCTCTCTAAGACTGTAAAAGGAAAGCTCTTTATAAAGAGAAATATTTTCTGGATAAATCATTACTTTCAGATCTGAGCTTGATTTTCTGCTGCATTATTCCACTTGCACATCTATGAGAATCAGCAGAGATGACATTTTTTGAAGAAGCAGGTTTTTCCTTGCTCTGCTCCTGCCCCTTTATCGCCCAGTCAAAGCGAGACAAAGTAACCTGGAAAAAAGTGCCACGAATCCAGTTCATATATCTGAGCAACAGGTTTTTAATCACATATTGATAGTAGACCAGCTTGCGAGCCAGCAGTCAAATTTTGTGGTGGCATCACCCACAGATGTTTCACAGAAAGTCAGACACAGGGAGTTGTCAACCCACTGTGAATCAATTTATTCATTCTCACCAACTCTTCAGCCAATTTCCTCCTTCAAGGTGCAAATTAGCAATACAGATGTATTCTCTGAAAAGATCTCCAGGTCCAGGTTTTTAAGAGCAAGTTTAGAGCAGCTGGCTCTCATCCAGTGTAGTATCAGTTTAACACTGGAGGAATTCTGCAGGGAGCCACATCCCCAACCTTGAAGCAACCTTTATAAACGTGTATTTTTGTCAGTTATTGTCTCTGCAGAGCTGTCTCCAGACTTCACAGACACAGTCCAGACCTGGTAAAAGGCTGTTGGATTTTCAGCCACTTCCACCACAAGTAGAGTAAAGCTCCAAGAATTTGCCAGTGTCTTAAAGTATGTTTAACACTGTTAATACTGGGGACCAGAATTTGGAGGAGAGCAACCATCCAGAACTACTGCACAAAGGAGTAGCTTTAGTAATTTTAAGCTGCATAGAACAGTGAGATATCTTGTGCCAATTCAAGATGTATTCTGTCTGCAATGACCTCGAATGGAAGGAAAAAGGAAACTGGAAGCTCAGTCAATAAACTACCCAATAAAGTCATTAAAGGTCTGTGACGAGATGTGATGAGAAGCAACAAAGGATAAACAATGGTGTGCTACATCTATTGCACACAGTCTAAGCAGAGTGGAACTGTGTCCTTGTCATTTGTATTTACTGTGAGAACTTTCACCCATCAACAGAGAAATAAAACACAATCCCAGGGTGGGCGAGGCTGGAGGGGCCAGGGCTGCCCCGGTGCCCCCTCCCTGCTCCAGCAGGGCCATCCCAGAGCACAGGGCACAGCAGTGTGTGCCTGTGGCTCTGCCATGGTCCAGCCAGGAGACTCCAGAGCCTCTGGGCACACTCTGCTCAGGGCTGGGCACTGCCCAGGGCAGCAGCTGTGCCTCCTGGGCACGGGCAGCTCCTGGGTGTCCTGTGCTGCAGTGCCAGCTGTGCCCAGCAGCATGGATTGTGTCAGCAGCTGCTCAAACTGGGGCTGGGCTGGGGCTGTGCTCATCCTCTGCTCAGGGGCAGCTGTGCCAAAGCAGCTGGGGCAGTTTTCTTTCTCTCTGCCAGCACCCATCCTCCCTGCAGGAGCTCTCTCTGCTCCTGGGCCACTGAGTGTCCCTGCAGGGCTGATAAACTGAGCCCAGCCCCTGGCAGAGGCTGCAGCCAGGCCAGGAGCCAAGCATTCCTGCCTGCAGCCCCTCTGCCCCTGGCCACACTGCCTCAGCCTTGCCACTGCATTCCCAGAGGGAGAGCAGGCCCAGCCACAGCTCCACTGGCCCTGCCCAGGCAATGTGCCCCTTGCTGCAGGATCCCTGCTCCAGCAGAGCCACAGCTGCCCCTGCAGGAGGCTGCAGCCCCTGGAATGGCTCTGCTGCCAACACCCTGACCCACAGGGGCAGGGGGGATTCGGACTCTGCCACTGGCCTTGCTGCTGCTATTGCTGCACTCTTACTGGAGTTCTCCTCATAAAGAACTGCTATTGCTATCCCCATAGCTGTGCCTGAGTGCACCTGAAATTCAGAATTACAATAATTTGGAGGGAGGGGGTTTCCATTCTCCATTCCAAGGGAGGGTCCTGCCTTTCTCAGCAGACTCCTGTCCTTCAAACCAAGACACTGGGCTCAGGCCCTGCCGGTGGCTCTGAGGCCATGACTCCCTGGCACCCAGGGACACCAGGGACAGCCAGTGCCGAGTCCCCTCTCCCTGGAACTCTCTCCAGGCTGAGCAGCCCCAGCTCCCTCAGCCTTTCCTGGGCACGGAGATGCTCCAGTCAAAAGAAACAATAACAGCCTGTCAGATTCTCTACTACCCCTAATATTTAAAGATTTTTTTTCCCCCTCCTAACATTGCAGGGTGATATTAATAATGGTATAAATCAGTTTGACTGATAGAAAGTAGATTGAATTTACCTGCCTAATTATGCCTCACTTTAGCTTAACTGTGAGCACTGTGGAGAACAGACAACTAACCCCAGTAGGCTGCTCTACTGTTCTGCCTTAGCACTTGCAACATTGGTTTCTCTTGATAAAATATTTCAGAGGATCAAAGAAGACGACCATGTAGGTAAAAATCAGCAATGAAAATGTTTCATTCACAATATACTTGCTACCCTTTTTAATTTAGTTGAGACAGCTTGAAACAAAGGATTTCATTCCTGCTCAGAGATGCTGTAACATTTGTATTAATAGGCATTGTTCTTGTGTTTTTTAAACCCCAGAAAATTGAATCTAAAATAATACTCCCCTGGTCCCTGAGAAATTATTTTGTAGGTGTCACAGTGGCACTGCTATCTCTTTTTTTTTTTTCATTTTCACCTCTTCTTCCAATATGCAGATAATAACAATCCATGGCTACATAAATGTAAACACTAGAGAACCCATTTTAACCAGGACACATAAAACAAATAGACAGAGGTGTAGAGATGAAGCAGTGCCTCACAGATGTAGGGAGCCATACAAATACACAGTTTACATGTTTATTACTGCCAGTGCACTCTTGACTCACCCTTGCAAACAGCCTCAGGGTAGTGACTCCAGCAGAGTGAGCATCGGCTAAATCCAACAAAAGGAAGAAAAACAATACATACATTTTTCATTTTTCTTATGGCACAAGACTGAGAACTCTACTCCGGGCAAGAATCCCTCAAGAGTATGAAGAATATGTGCTACAAATGGCTTTAGGGTGCTCATGAGTGACTGTTTCCTTTCCAGCTACAGAAAAGCTTAAAATGGATTCTTCTGTCTCTAGGGAAACTTTTAAAACCAAACCAAAATTTCAATCTTATTTTGCAGATAGAATTAATTTGTTGCTGTAAACCTAACTGCAGATATTTCATTTAAGCCATATTTTTAGAACAAAGAAGTCAAAAAATCAGTTTTGAAAAGATAAGCTTTTATGGAAATTAATAGGGCAGGACCTGCAGCTGGCTGACGTATGGCTAATGTGGTATTCCCAGAGCTTTTAACACACTTTGCTGATAGTTTGCTCAAGGCATATGGTTTGAATGAGCTGGGCAGTGCACAGTGCAGCTGGCAGACTGGATATCCAAACCTGGCAATAAGACTCACAGTTATGTGGCACTAGGTATCAAATTTGCCTGAATTTTGTGTTATGAATTCTGCTATATCCACGGGAATTTGAAGCTACTTCAGACTGTACCACAGTAGATGTCAATGCTTCAAATCTTGCAGCAATAGCTGCAGCTGACCCACGTGGTGAAGGAATAGTCTGAAAAGGGCAAAAGCTTTTTTGTAGAGCAAAAAAATTACCAAAAGCTTTCATTAAACAAACCCAGAATTTTCAAAATGGGTGAGCACCATTTTCTCTAGTGTACAGATTGGGAAACTGTGACAGGTGCTGTTCCAAATACACATTCATTTCAATCAAGCAAAGAATAGGAAATTTTTGGCAGCTTGTCCTGTTTTCACCATTACCTCCCATAACCCAAGTCAATGGTTTCAGCCTCAGCTCTGACATTCAGGAAGATCTACGAAACTCTCCAACACTATCTGAATAAAATTTTTGTATTAATTTAATAAATGAAGCATCATTTTTGGACTCTCAGCATAATAAACTCTCATTTGCACTGAGCAGATTCATAAATTCATGCTGTTAAAACTGTTTTCATCAGAAATGGGCAAACCTCCTGTGGTGCCCATTCATATTCCAGTTCTGAACTGCAGGAGTGTGTTTGCCAGTCACAAGTGCTCAGTTATTATTGCAGAGTTTCCTTTATGGCAGCTTGAAAAGCCAATATAGATACTAAAAGTGACTCTCTCATCTCAGGGTACACACAACTGCATATTTCTGAGGATATATTCACATATTTTCAGTGAAGTGCATCCCATTTTTATGCCACATGAACCCAGTGTGATGAATTAAGATGAATACTAAGAGGAACAGAGAAGCAGCAAGTTCCCTGCTCCAGACCTGCCTGGCTGTGTCAAAGTCTTGGTAATAAAAAGTCTGTTTATTGTAATGCAAATGTTCACTGAGCTCCAAGAGAATCCCAAGAACAAGCAAATACAACAGCCCAGTCTCTGTTCAGCTCAAATATGAATCTCCTAAGTTTAGAAAGAAACTCATTTTCTGAAAGACCATTTGTGAGGCTGACCAGTATCTTAAATGTCAATGAACAGCTGGACAATTTAAAACAAACAAACAAAACCAAAACAAAACAAAAAAAGAAGTAAAAATAAAGATTAATTCCTTTGAAATCTTGCTTTTTGCTATTCCCACAATTCTTTCTTCCCACTCCCTAATGATAATACTGAACGTGGATTCAGCACAGATATGCTGCACTTGGACAAACTGAAAGTAAATGGCAAAGGATTTTTTAAAAAATGTTTATCTCTCTCAAACTTCAGTTTCCTTATCAGCATAAAGCAATGCAGAGAAGGAAAAAAATAAGTATGAGGAGCAAAGGTTTCATTGTCTTGCAACAGAAGTGCTCCACTAAGTTCTTGAACGTTTTGAAGCTGACCCTGTGAGCAAGGAATTGAATGTGCAAAGGCCACTGTTTTACAGGACAAATGGACACAAAGCACAATAAAAATGTCAAATACATGGAAGGGAAGATTGTGGAAGCTCATTTCAGTAGCAGGGAGGCACGATGCAGCTGGGAAAGGTGCATGGTACTGTTTCTTGTTCAGCAAATAAGGCAGAACTTGTACAAGCTCACCCAGCAGCTCTTCAGAGAGAGGTCACCGCCGATGTTCTGACTCGAGCCAGGGAATTTGCCACCCCTCTGACTTCCCTGCTGTGTCTTTGCTCTGTCTGCACTCCAACAGGGGCCTTTTCATTATTTTAAATTTGTATTTTAAAAACTGAACACATTTTCCAGCCCTAAGACTTGACAAAATGTGCAAATGCACATTCTCTTCTCTGCAAGGCCTGATTTACAGACTGGCTCAAAGCGTGTGTGAGCTTCCCAAGAAACACTGACTAATGTTAAGCCCAGCTATATATAAAATAGTCTGAGGTATAGTTCAAAGCATATTGAGAGGAAATAAGGGGTGTTAGAGGTCGTCTCACCTACAAAGAAGAAGTGCCATCAGAGGATGACAAAATTTGATTTCCTGAGCAACGCCCAGGTCATTTAGCTGGTGGGTCCAGGGGAGGTCAGCTCTCTAGCAGTAATCTGGACATTGGCAGATGGCCCCTGAGAGCCACAAAGACTTAGAAACACACCAGCAGCTTCAGCAACTCCACCTGAATTCTCTCTAGCTCTAAAAAAAATGAAATGCCTTTCTGCAGGCTGGAAAAGAGCTGCCAGCCATCACTCAGCACAAATGTGAGCCTTTCTCAGCACCGTGGTGTAAAACCAGCCACATCCTCCCACTGAGGGCCTGATGGACAGAGCTGCACAGCCAGCCTCCAGAGAAACAGGGAAAGTGCTGACAATGTCCTCACCCAGTATTTTAGCCCTGTAATTAGGCAGGTATATGAAATTCCTCTCCCCAGGGCAGAAAGCTGAACAGCAGCTCCCACCCTTCACAATTCCCTTCCCCAGGTACACCTTGCTCTTTACCCCTGCTCCTCAGTCTGCTCATGATGTTCAAGTTATTTTCTGCAAAGGTAAGAATTTTCAGAACAGAGCCACCTCAGACTGTCACTCCTTCACCCTTGGAAGAAGGAATAGTGGAGAAGGAATACTGGCCTGAGCTGTGAGCCTGACCCAGGAGAGTCAGCACGTGTGTTACTTGTGCTTTCTGCCTTCACTTAAATTCCAGACAGAGACAGGTGACTTGAGCTGGTGCCATCAGCAAATAAACCCAAGAGATTATCAAAACTATCACCAAGTCACTTCATCTCCACTGCTGTTTTGACTCAGGCTAAAAATATAACTTCTGTATTGAGGGCTTTTGTTCTTTCTTGGGTTTCTGGGTTTTTTTAATCATACTTGCACCAGGCTTAAAAAGCCAATTACTGAATATCCCGTTTTTACCAATGTTTTCACAGTGAATTAAGGCAGTAATTAACAAAAAACTCACTAAGCATATTATCTTAGAATTCAAGTATTATAACTGGAAGAACTCAGTGGATATTTTCAAGGTAATGCAAAATAGAAAAATCTTTACCCGAGCACATAAAAAACCAAATTCTGACCTCAATTATCAGACTTTGCATAGAACAGCCATGGAATAAACCAGCTAACTGAAAATGGAATTTAAAATCATCCAAAAGCTGGTCTTGAAGAATGAGCATATTCACGCTGTAAAATTCTGAATTACCAACTGCTGCATTTAAATATGCAACTAAAGTCAAGCCAAACTTTTAAGCTAAAATAAGAAAAAAAAAAAAAAAATCTTCCCTGAGCCATGTAGAGTCTCCTTTAGCTTAAGCACAGTGAACATGGCAGCTATCTTGCTAGGTTATCCTCTACACTACAGAGTCCTGGTGAATTATTTACAGATGGGGACTCAAATGCTCTCTCAGTATCATCTTTCCCTGGGTTCTGTACTCACCAGAGCCCTTGATACTGAAATGAGTTAGAATAGAAATGAGAATGTTCAATTCCACAACAAAAAATGGAGGCTGAAAGGTTTCATTGTAGGTCCAGCACAGATTAAAGTGTCTGCTCAGCCTGAAACCAGTCCTCAGCTTTGTATCTGCAGTCCCTTAGGGCTTCCTTGTCTCCCTTTCAGCATGATTTATGTCAGAAAGTTTGGAATAAATTAACTGTTCTGCTGGGTATTGCAACTGAGAGGAATCTAAAGACATGCTGATTTCTTTCTTTATTTCCCTCCCCCTCACATTTATTTTGCTCAACACAGTAAGATAAAATCTGCAACAAGATGTGGTTTGGAGTTCTAAGTGGGCAAAAATAGAACTATTTAGAAAGGCTGTAAACTCCTGCTATAAGCCAGTGTTTAAATAATGTATTAGACATATCTATATATACACAAAGACACAACACATGCACTTAGACTCATATATAGTGTGTGTGTATATATGTTCCCTTGCAGTTTTATATTAATCAAATTCAATATTCTGTAGTAGAAATACAGTACTAATAACTCAAAATACCACTTCTGTTCAAGTTGACTTGTACAAATGTATTTGAGTTCTAATTTTGTGCTGAAATTCTCCCTTTAATGCCTAGGTCTATTTGAAGGTTAGCTTTTGGTCCCATGGAGATAAAGGAAAATGTGCCAACATTTGAGAGATTTGATTACCTGTATAAAATTATGCTTGCTCATTTTTCCTTGGCAAGATCCTCTTGGGGAAAGTTATATTAAAGAGAGACTAGAAATAGTGTACATCCAAAGAAAATATTTTCCAATTATGCTTCACAAGATGCAGAAAGTATTACTTGTTATGGAGGATTATGAATGAGATAATTACTGAGAGCCTAATGTACCTAAAGCTACAATAAAGGGCAGAGAAAATCATTAATAAGTGGTTATTGACTGTTCTTCCTGCTCTTTGTAATAAAAGGCCAGAACAGTAGCAAGGACAAACCTTTCCCCAGTTTGGCTGTGACAGGTTATACACAACAATACCTTTTCTACTCGCATGGCCCATCATTAATTCCTATAAGTGAAACCATAGAAGCTTTGATTTAGTGCACAAAAACACTTCATGCCTCTCCAAACAGCCTTAACAAGAAATGTTTCATATGAAGAGTCAATTGAAAATACAGAGATTTAGGACTACACAGGATGAACGTTCCCTCTCTTAAATGATTTCATTGCATGCATTCCTAATGAGCAATCTGCACTTCCAAAAGAATCCAGACCAGTGTTCCGTTGGTAAGGCACAGAATGACAAAACACTTTTAAAGATTAAAGGATGTCTCATTACCCCTTTTTGATATTCTGATGAAATAAATGATAACCCAATTATTTCTGAGAAGCCCGGCAAAGAATGTTTGAGCTCCCCGTTCAGGATTTCAATACAGGTGTGATCAATAGGAGAGATTATAAAATAAAGGATTTCTGAGTGGCTGCAAATCTTTTCTTATTGCAAAGCAGAACATGGTGCCGCGTGCAAAATTACATTCAGTGAATTCTCTTTTTTTCCCTCTTTTAGCTCCCAATCCTGCTGCATTGAGGATGAAGGCACAGACACCAGAGAAAAGTTCAACAGCATTTCTAACAGAATGGGAAAGGTCAGGGACAGTACAGGGGTCAACCTGCGGGGACTTGCAGGGCCTGAAGGAAGCCCACAAGAAAGATGGAGAGAGGCTATTTACAGGAGCCAGGAGAGACAGGACAAGGGGGAATGGCTTCAAACTGATGGATGTAGGCTTAGATTGCATATTAGGAAAGAATTTATTCCCTGGCAGGGTGGGCAGGGTGGGCAGCCCTGGCACAGGGTGCCCAGAGCAGCTGGGGCTGCCCCTGGATCCCTGGCAGTGCCCAAGGCCAGGCTGGGCACTGGGGCTGGGAGCCCCTGGCACAGGGCAGGGGCCCTGACAGGGATGGGTGGGATGGGATGGGCTTTGAGATCCTTCCAACCCAACCATTCCATGAAACTTCACCCTGGCCTGATGTCCCAGTGTGGGCGGCAGGGCAGGGGATCCTGCCCCTGTGCCCGGCAGAGCCCCCCGGACACTGCCCCAGCCCGGGCCAGCCCAGCAGGGAGCTGGAGCTGCTGGCAGAGCCCAGGGGAGGCTCAGGATGAGCCCAGGGCTGGAGCAGCTCTGCTGGCAGGAGAGGCTGGCACAGCTGGCAGTGCTCACCTGGGCAGGAGAAGCTCTGGGGGCAGCTCAGGGTGGCCATTGTACCTGACAAGAAAGCCACCCAAGCAAGTGCTGTGGTTTTCTTGTTCTCCTACACTTGCTAAATGCCAGAAAGACAACAGTTCCCCTAATGAAACCCCTGCCCTACTGGTTATTGTGGTCCCCCTTAACAAAATCCCTTCAATATTCCCTTACACACCAACCTGTTCATACATCACACACACACACCAGTTTTCATCTGGGTGTAGTCAGTGCTCTCTGTTTCACCTCCCTGGCTCCACCAGACCCCGCATAAACTGTATTTTAGACTTTACATTAAATACATTAGGATGGACTGGATGCCTAGTGAAACTGGAGGAGAGAGCCATATCTGCCTGGTTTAGAGTTGGAAGAGTGCCTCCTGCCTTATCCAGTTATTATACAAGAACTTAGGTGTATTCCTGAGTGAATAGATGTTGTCTCTGAGATAAATACTGCCTCAGCCATGCTATGGTTTTTGTCTCTCCATGACTCTAAAACACATGCATTTCATCCCCATGAACCTACTGTCTCAGAGGCCACCTCCAGCCTGACAGAGCAGAGTTTTGCTTTCCTATCCATCAGTCTGTCTCCCATAGAGAATTGCCTGTTACAGGATTGTGCAGAATGCATTTGATTTAGATAGGGACATTTACTGGAAAAATTCCCTTTAAAAACCCAAATATTTGGTTTTGCATGCAGACTGCTCAGTTCCATGCAGTCCTTGGCTTATCAGAGATAGGCAGGAAGGAGCAGGTGGTCTTTTGGAAGGGCAGAATTTAGATCAATTGCAAAATAATTACATAATGGAATGATCAGTGTTGCTGCCTTCTACACAGACAGAGAAGCCTAATGTTCCCTGTCCATTTTCTTCCTTTATTTTTGAGCTACAATAACTCCACCGGGCCAGTATGTTCAACATATTGAAGTATACATATATTTCCCATTATATCTCATTTCAATTATTAATAAATTACATATGGCAATTAGACAGCAGCAGCTTTGAGGCAGGAATTGTCTCCTGCTCAACAAAATGAATCAAAATTTTAGCCAAGGTTTCTTGATATAAATGGCAGCATTAACAGCTTCTTCACATTTACTGCTACTTGGTGCACCAGTCCTCATTTGCTGTAGCTGAGGGTGCTTTGAGGATATGTACAACATTTCAAAAATTTGCCCAAAAAACTATTTTACACTGAGATTTCTTTAAAAAGCCCCATAGTTTGAATATAATTTGGTCTTACAGACCATGTACAATCCTGGTATATGATTTAAATGATTAAAATAATTTCCATTTGTTCATACAAAAACTCAATAAAAAGTCCTTGCACATTTAGAGCACCTGCTCTCAGTTTATGTGGGATAGCCAACAGCATAATCAAGACCCATTAATTAGCAGAAATAAATGAACAAGTTGGAAATATTGTGTTGGCACCAAGTCTTGTTTCAGATGATTTTATGTGAAGAAAGAAGCACAAGCATTTTCCCTTTGCCTCTGGACATTGTATTTTCTTGTCAGCATGGCAAGACAACACCAGGAATTGCAAAGTGTGCCAGTGGTCTACATGAAATGTTTTAGACTGCATAATTAGAGAACAGGTGGCCCAAAAACCAGACAACTTAAAATAAAAAATAATAATAAAAAAAAAGGAAATAGAGTGAAAAGGGAATAACAAGATAGCAAGTATGTCAGTAATTCCATTTAGAAACCTTATTCTGTAAAAGCACCACAGATTTTTAATAAGCTCTCTGAGGTGAGCACTAGGAGATTCTGAGCCTTTCGCATCATTCTTTAATACACGGGTTCATGCTGCAACCAATTCTGCTGCCAATTATCCCAAACTAATTGAAAATACAGTGGGTTTGCCCATTCTCTTTCGACTCCTGAGTGCTCGGGTGGGTGTGCACCGTGCCCTAGCCGCCGGGGCTGCCCGGGCTCGATGGGAATACCGGGGGGCAGCAGGAGAGCGTTGGTCCAGCCCCTCTGCTCTCACCGTGCTGCACAGCTGGATGCCCTCCATCGCTTCTGCCGTGCCAAAATCCCCCTTTCCTCCCTGCCAGCTGGACCCCCAAGCTGCTCCCTCGGCCAGGGAAAGGAGAATTAGCTCGTGTGGTTCTGGATGGAGCCAGCGAAGGGCCCCGAGAGCTGCTCTGAAATCCCTTCTGCCGGCTGTGCCTGCAGCGCTGCTGCTCGCCTCCAGTGATGCTCTGCGAGCCGGCCGTTCATTCCAGCACATTCCCAGGCTGGAACGAAGCTCAGCTTTGCCTCTGCTCACCAGGAGCTGGGTGGGAAGCAGCTACTGAGCTCAGAGCCCCGAGCAAGGAGAGGCATGTCTTCTGCGGCTCCTAATGATTCCTGCGGTTAATTCAGGAATGCCACTGACAGTCTCCTGGGAGAGCTACACTTACTTTTGCTTAGCTGCTGGCATGACTGCTGTAAAATAAAGGCTTTAAAAGAAATCCTTGCAGGGGAATTTTTACAGTAAGAGTGAGTCCTCGGGAAAAAGGAAAGTTATAAAATGTTCTGTGTCGCTACAGGTGTTCCTCAGGGATCACCGAGAGGCTATTCAAACATAATATTTGCTTAAATATCTTTAGGAAAATTATCTGCTTTATTTTACAGTTCTACATGCCTCACACAATGCTCGAAAATAATAGTTACCTTTAAACGCCACCTAAAATATTTATTGCAGCAAATTATTTCTGTAATGAAACTGACACGTAAATTGCCCAACACCAACATCCCTGGCTTTGTCAAAAAAAAACCCCAGGACCAAAACCAAAAGCCAAACACCAAACAGAAGACCCTCAGCTGTGAATTCCTTGGTCTTTTGCACCACACACACCATTTTTCTTCTTTGACTTACCAGAATAGGAAGCAAACCCAACTTTGGAACAGAACTTTCAAGAAACAAAATTTAGACAAACTCATTCTCATTATTTTCACTTGAAAATTTCTGTTTCTTGTGATTCCTCTGATTGTGTATTTATTACATCCTAACGATACAGTGCTGCCCAGTAGCTGCAGAGCTTTTCTCAGGAGTGGCTCAGTTCGTGAGGTATCACCCACTTCAGCTCCACAGCTCTTCCTGGAAGCCTACAGCCACCAAAGGGATTGCTCCCAAAGCATTTCTCATTTTAACACAAAATTAAGGGGTTTGTTACACAAATCCATGCAAATATCCTATCTGGACCGAGAACCAATCAAACTTCCCTTTCACTTTCCTGGTTGAAAGGCACATCCTGGCACTTTTGGGAAATCACAGCTACCTGAGAGCTCATGGATGGATGGGAAACACGCTTGTCAAGTTCAGCAAGGACAAACTTTTAGCAAAGAACTCCCCTCACAATTGGCACTAATTGGTAGTTAAATTGACAAGTGGAACTGAAGCATCCTGACAGCACGAGGGGTGGGCCCTCCAGGTAGAAATTGAAAACCATTTACTGAAGCAATGTTGGAAAGACAAAACGATCATAGGGCATCTCAGAATATCATGGGGAAACTCAACTCAATTTTTCATAGTGTCACTTCAGCATTTGGCATGCATACTTGGGCAACATTTCCCTGAGAGAAAGATTAAGTTTTCAGATCAATACATTGAAAAGCATACAGCTTCTGATTCTTTACAAGCAAAATGCTCAATATTAGCTATTCTTTTTTCAGACTACCAGAAATTTTTGTGGCTCTAGAAGAACATGACAAAGACATTTAAGTGAATAATGCTGAAGTAACATATACTTTTTATTAAAGTATATACTATATATATATATTATATACTATTATATGCTATAAATTATATAATATATATTATATACTTTTTATTTAAAAATGCACCAATTCCAAACAACAGCAACAAAACAAAAACAAAAAAAACCACACAAAAATAAAAAATAATTAAAAACAAACAAACAAAAAAAAAAAAAAAAAAACCAGCAAAACCCCTGCCCAACTTTTAAGTTATTCTTCACATCACAGATGTTTTCCTATCCATGAAAAAAAGTGCAGGAGCAGAGGAAGTGCCTGGTGTTTTGCAGTTTGACCCTTTAAGATGCTGGATTCCTAAGTAATTGATAAAATGCCTCTTTGAAGTTATTACCAGTCCTGTTCTATTGCTGATGTTCAAGGGTTTAGGTTGTGTCTCTGCTTAAAATGTGGTTATATCATGCCCCAGGCTGGAGATGAAGGAGCATGAAAGTGCTCAACTTTATTCAGTAATACTCTCAGAAATATAAAGAAATGAGATTTCCAGTGTCTGGAGATATGCCTTGTTTCTTAAATCTTAGAGAAATCAGCAAAATATATTTTTTACTGTAGAAGAAAATGTAGACACTGTTGGGTCAGTCAAACTCTTCTTGCTTAAATTTATGCTTTATATTTAAATTTCTTCTTGGAACTTGTTCAGTTAAAAAAGAAACAAATGAAAGTTGTGCAGGCTCAGTAATATTTTTTTAAAACCCAATACTTTTATCAGACTTCTACAAAATGTTGTCTGTTGTATTTATTGTCTTTGCAGTAACATTTAATTACAGAGTGTTTTTCTCAGCTAGTTATACTCCTGCTTACTAAGCTGATTGAGACTGTGCAAACTGGAGCACTCTGTGCAGTACACAGTCACCTCTTCCCTTTCAAGCACACAAAAGGAGGGGGGAATTAATATTTTTCATAAAGAATACAGTAGCAAAATAATTGATACATTTCAACTTCTGGGAATTTATTAAACTTAAGCAGGAAAATTAGTGTATAATTATGGTTGCAAAACAACAACAGAAATCCAAGGCTCAGAAGGCAATGTTGACTTTGCAACATTTCAGATACTGAATATTTTATGGCATGCATTTAAATCATAGAAAAACATACAAGTATGTATTAGGGAAAAGAGGGTAGAATCTATTTAATATGATGTTGTGGTTGCTGTTGTGTGAAAACTTTATTAAAGCTTTAATGTAGGACTATGCTATATCTTATGAAACTTATGCTAGGACTTTGGTACTCCTACATGTCACATTGCACTCAGGGAAACAGCGTGTAATTCATCCCTCAAAATACTGATTATTTCTATACATTTCTGGTTTGCATCACTTGAGCACAACAGTACTTTCAGACAGCCATCATAATCACAAGCTCAGGGCAAGAATGAAAAGCAAAACGTGAGGCAGGGACTTGTTTAATTAAAACCTTATTTATTTCTCCTGTTTGTATCACTTGGCCTTCAACAGAACTAGTCATGATTTTAAATGAGTAACATTTTACCATTTCCTGGTGAAGGTAGAAAATGCATGTTGGCAAAGGAATCAAGGATTGTGTAGAGCATGGATAATGTAGAACAGAGAGCTCCAAGCTATTTATCAGTGCTCTCTGCATCTCCAGGTTGGGGTTTTACAGCAGCTCAGCCCGAAGCACTTGACTGTGAAAACAGGATGCCTCTCCACTGCTCCTCCTACAGGAAAATTGTTTCTCCTCCACAGGCCCGAAGCCAAGCCCCAAACATCAAGGGAAAAATAAAAATCTCTGTTGCACCAAACAGCAAAAGTTGCCCGGCTTCCTCAGCCCACAAGCCATACAAGAAAATCTGCATTTAAGGGAGTGAAAAGCACAAACCACGTAATTCAGAGGCAGTCACAGGTGGAAAACAACTCCCTGAGCTCACCACAATAAGGAGCTCACCTGGCCATGCTGCTTCTGAGCCTCACCAACACAGTCTCACTGGTGTCTTCCCCTCCAGGATTTTCAGAGCTCCTTCTCCAGAGCCCTGGACCAGCACAGATGTGCCTCAGGGGCTGCTCTTCCCTGCTCACCTCCCTAGTTTCTCCTCACTGACTAAAACAGGCAATATGTTATTCTGGGACTGGAAACAGAGAAATCCAAAAAGTCTGGGGGAGGTTCTGGGGTAATCTGGGAAGTCTTGCCAGTGGTGTGACACAGACAGCACCAACCTGAGTATTTCTGGTGGACTTTTGTGTCTGGACCCATTTGGATTCATTTATCAGCAAGCTGGAGAACATAAACACAAACAACTTTTATGGAGTTCATTGCCTCTTTCGCTCTCACCGTGCTTTGTGATGTTTAACAAAGACACACAAGTGCTGGACTGTGCACCATGGACAGAGCACCCTGGCTGTACAGACAGGCTGGCACAGGCAGGGTCTGGCACTGCCCAGCCTGCCAGGGGTGGGCACAGCCCCGAGGCTGCCAGAGCTCCAGGAGTGCTGGACAGCATCCCAGGGATGCCCAGGAATGTTGGGGGGGTCTAGGCAGGGACAGGAGGTGCACTTGGGTGATCCCTGTGGATCCCTTCTACCTGAGGACATTCTAGGACTCTAATTACAAACTGTAGTCTGGTTTCAGGCATGAAGTTCTGGTTTTCTAAAGTTTGGTTTCTAAAGTTCTGGTTTTCTGAAATTCTTTCCCCGGGAAAGAACATAAACACCAGGATTGTTGTTTAACAATATCTATGTTGTACATTCCTTTTGGAATAGGGATTTCTTTTGATGTCCCCCTGGTTTGACCAATGTGGGTGAAGAGGTTTGCCTTTGTATCACCAATCACATTGGTCTGTAGAAAATTGTATATAAGGGAGAACAATCCCTAATAAAAGTGATAATTAGCCTTCTTGATGATTTGGAGTCCGTGTCATGTTACCAGAAACAGTGACAACAAACTGGTTTTACAATAGCTATCCCAGATTTTTGGTTTTACACTAGCTATCCCAGAATTTTGCTTAAAAACATCTACTAAACCAGGTCCTAACCTGTTTAAAGCATCAAGGACAACACATGTTCCTCAAAACAGGAGCCCAAATGCAGCTTCCTAATGCTCTTTCACTTTATTACCCATGTCATTGTGAATTCGGAGGCTGTCTCCTGTGGAAGCACAGTGGCATTTGCCTCAGCCCAGATTTCACAGCACATCTGCTGTGGTGCTGGGAGTGCATGCAGAGGAGACAGAGGGAATGCAGCAGTGGGAAGCAAGGAGAAGTTCTACCCAGCTAATCGAGTCCCCAGGGACAGCATGCAGTGTCACAAGACATATCACTCTACACTTCAATGAGGTTGTCAGCCACGGGGAGGCTGCAAACTGCTGACAGCACTGTGCAGGATGGGCAGGCTGCTAAAGGAGACACAGGAGCTTTGTAAAGTGCCTACCTGCTTCTGGGGGTGAAGGGGGGACAAAAGAAACAAAAGGGGATTTGCAAATCAGTTGCTCGCTATTCTGTTGCTGGGAATAAACCCAAACTCATCTGACGTGTGTTGCACGAACACAAAAAAGTTACTTTGCAGGGTTCTCAAAATGCACAGGTGTAGTGTGGTTTCAGGCCTGATGTTTTGGGTTTCTGATGTTCTTTCCCAGAAAAGTGTGATAAACATGATGGAACGATTTGTAATAATATTTATGTTTATACATTCCTTCTGGGAGAAGAAATTTCTTCTTGCTGTCCCTCTGGTTTAACCAATGTGGGTGAAGA
Source organism: Sitta carolinensis (assembly GCA_032173965.1). Lineage (NCBI taxonomy): Eukaryota > Metazoa > Chordata > Aves > Passeriformes > Sittidae > Sitta > Sitta carolinensis. Next base: position 8,112,541 of record CM063292.1, read on the forward strand.
GGTTTGCCTTTGTTTCACCAATCACAATGGTCTGTGTAAAATTGTATATAAGGGAGACCCATCCCTAATAAGAGTCATTCTTACCCTTCTGATATCACAGAATCCATGTCGTGTGTAAAATGAAACAGTGACACCCATATACATTTTTATATGTACAGATCAAAATAATATGGGACTTATTCAAATAAGAATGATATAAAGCTATCAGAGAATGTCCAAAGGAGGGACAGAGAGCATGAAGCTGTGCCAGGGGAGGGTTATGAAGATCAGGGAAAGACTCTGCTCCCCCAGGGTGCTGGCACTGCCCAGGGATGGGCACAGCCCGAGGCTACTGCAGGAGCTGCCAGGGATGCACAGGGCATGGCTGGGGGCTGGACAGGGACAGGAGCTGCACTGGGTGACCCTTGGGTGACCCCTTCCAACACAGGATATTGTATTCCATGATTCTATGCAAATACCATGTGGCAAAATGAATGCAATATGAGTACAGCCAAAAAAAAAAAAAAAAAAAAAAAAAAAAAAAATTAAAATAAAACCTAGAATATTTGTAGCATTTTATAGAGAAATCTCATAAATTCAGAAAGCACTTCTTTACAGATGTGTGAACTCAAGGAGAGTTGCTCGTTTTGAGCTTGATCCTAGCAAACATAATAACAAAAATTGGCATTAAAAGTGCAAATTGCTCAAATTCATTCTAAGTTCAAGAATGAAAGCAAAAGATTTGCTCCGGTCCTTTACTCGAGTCATTGAAGAAAGACACCACACTTTAGAAGGTGTTCGCATTAATTCCTCCTATTAGTCTCACCCCAGATTACTTCATTTATTAGAGCAAATACACTTGGAATGCATTTATTACTCTATATCCATGCAGAGCAGCAAGGAACAAGCACCTTTGAAGTGTGTGCAGTTGCATTGCAATGCTTAAAACTCTGGAGGAGAGTCTTCCTGCCTGGAAGCTTTTTCCCCTGGAAAAACTGAGCAGTTTAATAAAGATACCACAGACCTCTGTAATCCTGCCTTTCTAAATTTCTCTGCTTTTCACAAACTTTGGTATCAGACCGTTTTAACCAACACGAGGAACTCGCAGACTCTGCATGCAGGCTTTTATTTACACTGTGATTTGTGTTCTGTTTGTACCCTATAAAATTAATCTCAGTTTCCAGTTTTATTTTGCTGGTATATTCCCTCAATTCCATTAGGACCAAATGCTTCTACTCAGTGCCTTTCCACCCACTAACACAAAAGCCATTATTTAAGTATCAGTTCTATTCTGAGCAGTTCTTAAAAGCTGAATTTTCAGTGGGTACATTTGAGAACACATGACAAATTCTGCTTGTGTATTGTTTCTGTTTGTGCAAGACTTATTTTTATATTTATTCTCCAAAGCACCAAATTAAATATTTGTACAAAACATACATGACTATGAAAAGCACCAGGTACACTCTACAACAGTGTAGAGACAAAAATTGCAACAAAGATCTACATAATTAGATTTGCTTCTAGAATGTTTTCTTTGAAGCAATTAACCACAAATAAAAGATTTGCTTGAAGATTATGCTAGCACTTTCAACGTGTAAAAAGCACATGCCAAGCAATAACAGGAGAAAAACACATTTATATAAACATAATGCAGCAAAAATGGGGCAGACATTTGATATCACTCTTTCCACGAGGTTAAGCTCTCTGCACTAATTCACTGTATCCTGTTTTACTGAGTGTGCTTCATTCAAAGTCTGGCAAAAAAAAAAAAAAAAAAAAGAAAAAAGAAAATCGAGGTAAATCATAGGGCGGAACAAATAGTCAATGAAGTCCCAGAAGGAAGGAGATACCTCATGTGTGCAAATCCCTTGGCAGGGAAAAAAACTCAAAAGGCTGGAGGAAGAGTGTAAGTGGAAGAGCCAGGAGGAGGAAGCAGGTAAGTACAAATCTCCAGCGAGTTCTGAAACGGAGGTTATTTTTAAATTGCAGGGGATAAGAAACCAATGAGGGTGCCAGAGGACAAACCACAGCCCAGCTGCACAGAAAAGGAAAGCATCTTCCCTGTGACATTCTGTCCACCCTCAAGTTTTGGGAAGGAGTGCCAAGAAGGATAATTGAGGGAGTGTCTGCCTTGCAGCCAGGAAGGATTAAGAGCAGCTCTGCAGGCTGTGCAGAACCTCTGCTCCCACTCCTGCCTGAAAACACTCGCAGGACTCACAAGCCTCAGGGAGGAAAAATAAGTCAGAAATATGGATGATTTTTCTGGAGAGGGAGAAAAAATAGAAGAATTCCAAAAATATTCTATGTCATTTTAATGAATAAACCAAAAATGCCTCCCTATGGGAACAAACTTTGCTTCTTGCTCATTTCCGTCTATAACATGCAGTGTTTTAATTATGCAGCAGTCTCAACAAATAGATTGTCACAGCATTTTAGCTAATTCTATTTAAAATGCCAGCAGAAGATGGGATAATGTCTTCCTTGGTTTGGCTTAGTTTAACCTACCCACTTCTATTCACCAATGACTCAAACAATCCAGGATATTATAACCACCAAAAAAAAAAAAACTTAAAATAGAAGAAATATTTAGACCTGGATATACCCTGAATATCAAAACACCACAAAGTACAAACCCAGGATTCTCCCCAGCTACTCCAAATAATTTTAAAAGCTCAACTAAAATATTCCAGAAAGAATAGGTTGAATAAAATATTTTAAGATGTGAAATATGCACATTGCTGTCTCTGTGAAATTGAGATATGTTACTAACCCCAGAGAAACAAATGAGAAACAGATACCAAATACCTGATATAAATGTAAATTGACACAGCTCCAAAAGTCACTGGATAGAAAGCACATTACACCTTCTGACCCTGAGTCTTGCCTGGAAAGTGCCCACACTAGGGAAGATTTGGGAATGCACTTGATCTGTGTTCTCTTCAATAATACAGAGCTATTGACAGTACCTATATGATACTATATGCTATCCATTTATCCATGGAAATTCCAAGATTACCATGAAATTAACTGTTATCCATAATTTTGTCTAGATTTTTTTTTTTAATCAACCTCAGTAGCCAGCTAATAAGACAATAATGCACTTGGTTGTTCAGAGGGAATTGAACTTTAGTGATAAACAATTAAGGTATTTATACCTGCTCACTGCCAAACATGCATTTATGAACAGATCATTCCTTTCTAAGAATAATTCTAAGGATAATTCATCCCTGATGGATACAGATGGCTCACACAAGTGCAAGGCTGATTCACTGACTGGAGGTAAACACTCTGAGCTACAGAATAAACTAATGCATGGCAACAAGCAAAGCTTTAGGGCAGCAGAAAAGCTGGGACACTGAAAAATATGATCATTTGCCCTGTGTTATCTTCCTAACTTTGAAAGTAAATTACAAAGTCTGTGGCAATAATGTGTGCATAGACCTCCGTATAAACTGGGACCTCATAATTTGCTGTACAGTCCACACTTTCCCTTTTTTGTTCTTGTTTTTTTAAAAATGCTCAGAGCATAAACAACTTGATTCATCAGACTGGAGACAGAACATGACCTATAGATGTAACAACCTTTAGGAATGCACAGGAACATATTGCAAAGAGCTGCTTTGGTAAAAATCTTCAGCTGACAGAGGTGAGGAGTGATGACTAATGATACAAAAGAAAGGATGTGAACACACTTGTGGGGTTTTTGACAAATGGATTATGCATATTTTCATTGGAAATAGCAGGTTAGCTAACTAGGAAACCATGTCCTTACAGTCAGGTACATTTAAAGCACAAATCTATGGATATTAGAGAACCATTTCAGAATCACAAAGCACCCCAGTCTGAAATTGCCTAGAAGAGTCCAAATGACTGAAGACCTTCTCATGCCATACATTTATACATTCAGAGAAAAAAAAAACAAATCTTGCCTTACCCGGCCAACTAGGATTGGTTCAGGTCCAGAAAATTCTTCCAATACAAACATTTGATTCCAAACCCAGCCTCTTGGAACGATGCAAAACTCTTTGTTCTTCATTTAGCCTTTTTAGTCCTGTACTGGATCCACTTGGTAGTATTTGAGATTGATTCATTGGAGCCATATAAATGGAAGGAAGGACAGTAATCCATAATATTATTAATGGAGTCCATGTATCCATAAGCATTTCCGTTAGTCTTTCTGGCATTGTACCACCAGCTACGCAAATCACCACAGAAATGAAATTATTATTTTGCTCTCCTCCAGACTGTAGCAATCCAATTCATCACGCAGTACAGAACATTTACTTACAGCTCCTCCATGTGTTAACAGCACAGTCAATGTAAAAATAGCTTAGATGATAAAAACATGATCCATTGAGTTTTCCAGTCATTAAAGATTCCTGGTGGGGGAAAGAAAAAAAAAAAAAGGAAGTTCAAATCAGTGACTAAAGAGCTTAGGAAAGCATTCTGAAACATCCTATTTACTTTTACATCGTAAATAAGCCATGTTAGGTTTTAACTTTGTAGTTCATAGTATTATTGCATAGTTGAATTGATCCTGTGTATTCTTTCACTGCCTGAAACACTGAGAGAAGATGATTACACACACTCAGGGAAATATTTAGGCCTAAGGATTGGATGGGGCTTGCAGCAAGCTGGTCTAGTGGAAGGTCCCTGCCCAAGGCAGGGAGGTGGAAATGGAGGATCCTGAAGGTCCCTCCCAACCCAGACCATTCTGGGGTCTTGCAGATCCTCTGAGGGTCTGCAGAAGGTCCCAACCTTCTCACTACCCTGCACTGTTAATGTGGCCAATTAGAAACACACGTTCTGTCATAGAAGCAAATCAAAATCATGTTCTTGCATTTTTATGCTCCTTTCCTCCACAAGAAAAAATCCCAAACTTCTCCTGACTGCACAAGGATCCAATTGTCTGTTTAGCCACTACCTCTCTGCAGCAGCACCACTGCTCAGCAAACCCTTCACAGCCTAGCAGAGAAACAGCACTGCTAAATCCTCTGTGAAATCCATGACTCCCAAACCAGACCACTACCAGGACCTAAGGAAACTCATTTATGCACATCTGCACTACAGGTCTCACTGTCTCTCCTCCACTTTCAGAGAAAACACACAGCCCTGTTTCATTTCAAAGACATTTTCCTAGATGGACACTTGGGAGCATTTTGTCTTTCCTGCCTTGCCCACCCTTTGATGTACTAAAAGGTCACACCACATTTCATCTCAGAGCAAATATTCCCTGAAATGGAAAGGCAAGGTAACATAGCAGGGCTGATGCCAGAGGGATGGGCCAACCCAGAAATGGAGCCATGGATCACACGGAAAACTGGATGGGACGTGGCTCAGAGAGAAGGGCTGCATTACAGCGCTACGGAATTATGTGAAAAGAGTCTTGATACATTTTCTTGGATTCATATCCAAACAATCTCAGGAGAAACCACTACATACAAGACAGTAGGAATGCCTATTTTTAAACTTACACTATTTTTTAGGCTGGTTTTCTTCTAGTATAAGATTAACTCCTAGTGTTGCATGTTTATGAAAATCCTGAGAGCTTAGTTGGGGTTTTTTTGGGGGGTAGGGGTGGATTGTTGTTCTTTTTTAAGGTTCATACACATTTGTGGTATAAAACATGCAGAACACTTTTATATGACCAGTACGAGTCAGCTGTTCTTTTAAAAGCCAACAATGTAGAAAGTATTTTTTTTTTTAAACTTCAGTAATTGCCAAAGCAACTGTGAAATCTGTTGCATGAAAACCTGAAACTGTGAGAAACTTGTCTTGTTAGAAGGGGAGAGGAGCTGCTGCCAAAGTGAAACTCAATCTCTCAAGCAGCATGGAAGAATGGTGAGTTAATAGTGCAGTGCTTTGACAATGCATCCAGAATGAGGGGAATATCCATTACAGGAGAACCTGGAGCTTTATAGGCCTCATTGCCAACTGGGGTGGAAATAAAGGAATCAGAGAATACAGCAAGCTCTTGTGAGGAGGTTTTGGGGATAATGTGAGAGAAGTGAGAGGCTTTAAATGCCTTGACATTCTCTCAATCCCAGAAAAGGAAGAGGAGCAAACCGTCTAATGATGGGATGCATCAGTCACCCTCTGAAAAGCCTCTTCAGTCCAGGGAATTAAATGGAGTTTACTGCTGCTGCTTTCAGGCAGACATTAACAGAGATTTCCAGGGCTCTGTTTGGTGGTGGAAGGTATCAAAATAGAGAAACAGCCAAACTTTCAGTCAGTGATTGGTTTTGCTCAAATGGGATCCTGTTTATATCTGACTGGATGAGCCTGTGCCTGCCAGGACACAGATTTTTCTGATTTTTTCAATGGAGCAAGAATCAAAAAACAGGAGAAATAGAACCACTGTAAAACAGAGCAAGAGACAACATCTTCAACCAACACTCAGGATTAAATTCAAAATGGGGGGCGGAAACTGAAAATGTAACTTAAGGGTCGTTTTTAGGGCTTGAACTGAGCAAGATGTAATGTACTCTTCTCTTTCTAGTGTGACTCTGTATCTGGGTGAGAAATCACTTTGTAGATAAACCCTGAAAACCCCTCAGAGAAAAGGACCCAGGTGGGCATGACTGACTTCCTTACACTTCCAGCACAAGTTGGTATAGTTCTTTTTATCAACAGGACCAAATAATAATAAAGCTTCCTTTTATATTCAAGAAGCTTTTTGAAAACAATTCCTAATTAATCTCCATAGCCTGCCTTCTAAAAGAGATTAAATAAATGAGATAAAACAATACGAAAGCTCCCAGAACCATTTCTGGTTGAAGAAAGAACAGGATATTTGGTTTTCACACTGCCAGTCTCAATCCTTAGAAAGCATTAAGTTCATTTCAGTGCATCCCTCCTCGGTTCCTCCCCCAGACTTCCTGCTTGTTACTCTTCATTTACTCCAATCAAATTTAGGTCCTCTCCACTCACACTAATACAGGAGATTGACTGTGACTGGACTGTGCTCACAGTAGCTGTGTGTTCAGCAATACCTTAAGGCAAACGAACCCAAAGCACATCAGAAACATCAGCAGTGCACACACTGTGCCATTAAAACCCCCTGAGTGAAGCAGCCCCAGCTGCACAGGGCTGGGAGATTCAGAGCAGCCAAGGTGGGCAGTGCAGGCACAGGGAAAAAAACCAAAGGGACTTTGGCACGTTCTGCAGAGGAGTGGGAGCAGTGTGGAACTATCAAGCTGGAGAAAGTTCTCTATAGCTCAACTTGAACTGCAGGAGCCTCGTAAGAGTTATTAGAGGAACAGACTGTCCTTCAGGCTCTACCAGTGAATCAGGGCATGCACTTAATGCACTGCATGGAGGTGGGATTGCCCCTTCTCTTTACCACGTTTGGAAATTACTTTTCTGCCCCATTCCTGGGAGCAGAATACCATGCATGTGGCTGGGAGCTGATGGGAGGCATTTTAAATAGGTGGCCCAGCAATTCACACATCAACTAATAGGAAAATTGAGAAGTGCCTAACAGTTAAACTGTAATCCTTTGGATTAGATGTGTAGGAGGGGATGACAGGGCTACTGAACCAGGCTATGATAACATATTAAAAGCCATTTGTAAAGGCAGACTTGGAAATGAAGGAAGACCAGAAGGTGAGGCACAATAGCACTTTCCCTTCTTATGCTATTTCATGATCTAAAGTGGTGAGTATGGAATGACAACAAATTATTCCAGTGAAGCCAGAATGACCTTCTTCTAAGCAACAAAAAGAAGATAAGCACATGGCCCTTCAAGAGTCTATTTCACAGAATCACAGACACAGAATGATTGGGTTGGGTTGGGAGGGACCTTAGAGATCACCCAGCCCCAGCCCAGCCACGGGCAGAGCCCCCTGCCCTGTGCCAGGGGCTCCCAGCCCCAGTGTCCAGCCTGGCCTTGGGCACTGCCAGGGATCCAGGGGCAGCCCCAGCTGCTCTGGGCACCCTGTGCCAGGGCTGCCCACCCTGCCAGGGAACAATTCCTGCCCAGGATCCCCCCAGCCCTGCCCTGGGGCACTGCCAGCCCCTCCCTGGCTCCTGCCCCTCCAGCCCTTGCCCATTGTCTCTCTCCAGCTTTCCTGCAGCTCCTCCAGGCCCTGCCAGGCCACCCTGAGCTGCCCCCAGAGCTTCTCCTGCCCAGGTGAGCACTGCCAGCTGTGCCAGCCTCTCCTGCCAGCAGAGCTGCTCCAGCCCTGGGCTCATCCTGAGCCTCCCCTGGACTCTGCCAGCAGCTCCAGCTCCCTGCTGGGCTGGCCCAGGCTGGGGCACTGCTCCAACTTCATCAAGATTTTGCTGGTGATGATAAAAGTATAATTTTTGCTTTTAATTGCCACATGTTCAGATGGCCTTGGGCTGTTTTCTTAAACAAAACTTCAGTGAACTTCCCTGTACACTGTCTGATATGTACAACTCCAGATCAACTCTAATCCAGCAAAGCTGTTTACAAAACAGCTTTAGTTCTCCATTCATGCCTGAGAGGGGAAAGTGATACTGAAAAAATAAAGAATGTCTTTAATGTAGCAAATAGATGAAAGAAAATGCTCCACTCTGTCATGGAGCAGAGACTCAAACAACTGCCTTATATTTTCAAAAACTTAAGACTCTATTCATAAATTTTGTTCTCCATGCACAGCCTATAGAGAAGTACAGATAAAGCTGAGTGGTTTGTTTTCCACTCTGTGTGCTGACAGAGTTTTAGAAAAATATTACTCTGTTCACAGGAGCTTGCATCTTGGAACACAACTCCTAAAACTCAGCCATGGAGTGAGTAAGTCTTGTACGAGTACAACACAAAGTGATTACAAAGAGGTTTACAACCTCACAGGAGGACATGAGTAGCACACAGCTTCAGAAAACAATGTCACACACACTGGGACCTCTCCTGGAGCCCAGATCTAGGCAGGTAACAACTGTGAGTTCACCCCTTGCATAGAGTTAGAGCCAGCTATGGCAGTGGACACTTCCAGAGGTATAAAGCTCATTCTGTATCTGAGTGGAGGAAAGCATTTCTGATAGAGTTCACTTCAGTACAATCGTTTCAAAATCATCTTGTAGCTTTACAAGGTGAGCACTGGAATGCAGTAATTTGTTAAAAAGATCAATAAAAGTAGCTAAAGGTATAAACTTCCCATTGAAAAAGAAAAAAAGTAAGACCATAAAAAGCACTAACAATTTTTTTTTTCATTTTCAAAGCACAGAATATTCATCTGGTAAAATAAACCACGTTATTACAATGCCAGTGAATTGATTTACACCATGATTTCAGTTTAAATTATTTTAGAGCCAATATAGTATTTCTCCACACAAGAGACATGGAGGGTTGTCTTAAGAACTGCAGCAAAGCTTTTTCATTATTACATTTGCAGTGATGATATGCAGCATCTCAGCCCTTTGACCTCACTATTTCATTGTAATGGATTTTATGAGTTACTAAACAACTGGTATTAAGCTAAAGAAACCCCTTGGGCACTGCTTTCTTTAAATGAGTTATACCAGAGATACAAAAAAACTCTGATGATTTTTTGCCCAAAAGCGTTTTTTGGTAGAATTTTCAGGATCCATTATATTTTGTATATTAAATACGTAATTTCTATCTTAGATGATAATTTAATATAAGCAAATCCTCATTACAGTTCAATCAACATCAAATAATTGATGAGAGGCCTTCATTTAATGACCACCTAGGGAGTGCCAGCCAGAGCCATTTCTTGCCATTTTTTTTTGTCCCCACAGGTGTGGAATATCTGTTGATTTTTTTTTTTTTTTTTCCCTTCGGACTCTTCTTGTTTCTTAAGTTTTCAAGGTTTGTTCTTACCTCTCTAGGTATTGGCTACACTACAGCTGTTGGTTCCTCATCCCCTTTCTCAAGGATTCAGAGAAGGTCCTTTCCCACCAAAAGCAGAAAATGATGCAAAGCTTTCCCACCATGGGAAGAGTGATTTCCTTTGCTCACTCACCCCTGGTTAGCAGCACAGCAGAGCCTTATGCTTTCAGTAGCAGAAATAAAAGGCCTTAATGCTCCAGTCCCACTTGTAGGAATTCTTCTCACTCTCCTTTAGAGAATCCCAGAGTGGGTTGGGTTGGGAGGGACCCCAAAGCTCACCCATCCCACCCCATCCCTGTCAGGGCCCCTGCCCTGTCCCAGTGCTCCCAGCCCCAGTGTCCAGCCTGGCCTTGGGCACTGCCAGGGATCCAGGGGCAGCCACAGCTGCCAATAAAGCAGAACAAACCTAAATTCCACCAGAAAAGAACTATCAAGACACCGTATCAACAAATAAACATGTCATCCTCGCCTGCATAACTCAGCTGCATACTCATCCTGTTTCCAGTACATATCTATTAAATTGTACCTGGACTTGATTTAAATCACCTTGGATCAGGCAGCATGCTCATGTTTTCCTCTGCAAAGGAATGAATACTTCTTGCCATAAATAATAGTGCTTATTCCTCAGTGGATTATTGGATTGTGCAAAGATTACTCACTCACAAAACAGTCAAATTAAGAGGCAGTTCTCCACCTAAGAGCAAGATGAAGAGGGAGTGAGGCTGTAATCAGCCACGCTGCCATGGCAGTGGCTCAGCTGCTGCTCACAGTGCCCACTGCAAAGTGCCACTTGCACGACCTGGCAGGGCTCTGCTGCCTCCTCTGTGCCAGCAGAACTGTGTGCAGTCACTCCCTAACCCAGTTCTGTCAAAATGATCTTGTTAACTTAAACGAATTTAATAGTAAGGTGTTTTTAAAACCAAATCATTTTGACAGAGCTGGGTTAGGCCATTGCTCATGCTATAATTCCACCAAGAGCAATTTTCATTTAAGAGGCTCTTACCCCCCCTCAGCCCCACAACATGCAAGCTACACATTCCAAATAATTGGTCTCCATTCCCATTCCTTCTCCACTGCAGCTTACTGTCCCTGCAGTTGTGCTACTGGCAATCAACATTGTAAGACAGGCCAGTGAAATGTGGGTTAACAAACGCAATTTGCAACAAAATCCTGTCCCAAAAAGTCTTCTCCTTCAAGATTCTAACCCAGATCATTGCAGAACTAAAGAACCCATCAACTGTAAGACAACAACAGGAAGTTTTGAGAACAATTGTGCTGACAAAAAGCACATGAAGTTTCACTATATACTTCAGAGAGCAGAGAAATAGTTGAATCAACAAAACTGAGTGGAGGAAAAACTTCTGGAGAAGAGGAGAAACAGGCAATTAGGGACAGCAAACTACTTAAATAAATGTCTGATGGACTGCTGCTACCCACTCCTGGTAACCTGCCGTGGTTCCTCTCGGTGGTGCTGGCAGGTTCCAGGGACAGGCAGCTCAGGTGTGCTGGTCTGAGCCCCGGCTGCAGTAGAGGGAGCCGGCACACCCCAGCGCTGGGACAGGGCTGGGCAGGGCACCAAGCCAGCAGCAGATTGCACGAACAGCCACTCCAAGGGACTGCTACAGCCCCCGGAGCTAGCTGTAACACAGAAAAGCATTAAAGCATTATCCACACCTGCTTTCCCTTCCCTCCACGCTCCTGCAATGGCAGGGCAGGACGTGAGCTGGGCGATGTTACAGGGGCTCTGCTCTCACAGCAGGGCCAGGGATCCTCTGTGCTGCCAGAGCTTCCTGCCAATCCAAGGGTAATTCATTCTCCGGGTTTATTCTGATGTACTACTTCTGGCAATTTGCTTATGGCTGCCTGGGAAATCAAAAGCAGATTCCTCAAGCATTATTTATATCAGCAGCAATGGCAACAGGCACCACCTTGCTCCTGCTTTTGTCGTAGGTGTTCTGCCCTACCCACAGACAGTAATTCAGGGAGCAAAGATATGACACTTTATTTTTTTAAGCTTAGTCATGCTCTGCTACTCTTTACAGACTCCTGCACAGATCTTTAGGTTACTAAGTGAGTTCCTGAGCTTGTGTCAAATGCTAAAGGACTGGTTTAGGCACAGTGTTGGCCTCTGCGTCTGATGTAGCCCAGGGAATCCATGCACTGGAAAAATATGGACAGGCAGGGATACATACAGCTACAGAAATGTAACAGTTTCTTCAACATTTAGAGCTCCAGTAATTACTGAAGGATTTATTAATCTATCTAGAAGATTGCCATTACCAAAAGCAGGTTACTTCAGTTCTAGGGGTCTGTTTCAGAGGCAAACAGAAGGAAGATTTAGAAAAGCCTTTCTAAGATAAATTCCTCTTCCTTCTTTCCCTTACTTTGGTGCTTTAACTGGGAAACATCATAACTTGGTGTTCTGGAGTTGAGATGAGGCTGTTTTAGGGTATAAGTCCTTATCTGTCACAGCTTCACTGAGGCTTTGGGATAGAGAGACAATGACAACACCCATTACATTGAAATATATCTCAATTATTATTATAATAAACTGTTTATTATTATGTGACAGCTTAACATGATACTTTATCATATCTACAAAGTCTGGTTTATGTGACTAGCTAAATATTTTTTAATAAATTTTGACAATATTTACTCTCAGGTAATCTTTTCTTAAAAACACCAAACCACAGAAGAGTCTCTTGACCTAGTGATATCATGCTTGTTGTACTTCTCTTGGTATCAACAGAATTTCTTATTTTTGTTACTCTTCAATACTAAAATCAATATGGGACAACTTTAAAGCTGCCAAGGCTCAGACTTTTTGTATATAAAGCTGTCAGTCTTCTCAGAAGCAGCCACTACTTTATGGAACCAGAATGCTTTTAAAGAAACCCACCAAGGGTGTCATCAGAACCTTCAAACTATTTTTATTCTTTATTATTCCTCACTCTGTGCAGTGCTCTGGACTCCAGTGTGCTACACATGCTCAGGTACAGGACAAAGAAAGAGCATGTGCTACAAAGTCTGCAGATGAAGGTGAAATATCCTCCCTAATGAAATTAGTACTGAAAACATTTTAAGGTCATTTTGGTTTTGGTTGGTTGTGTGGGTTTTTTGATTGATTGATTGATTGGGGTGGGTTTAGATGTGGATATTTTTCTTTTTCTTGACAGCTGATACTAAAGCCATAGGTATTAAAATGGCAATACAGCTATTTTAGCTCTACAGAGGAACAAAAAGAAATTGTGACCTTCCCTTCCAACTTCTCAAACAGAAAGGTTTGGGTTTCTGGGAGTCAGACACTGCACCGAGGTGTGTCAGAACATCAGCTCAAAACAGAGAGGCAGACAAGGCTTCCAGAGTGGTCCAAAAACTTGCACAGAAGAAAACCAGTTGCATCATCCTACGGCAAGAGAAAGAAGGGATCTGAAGTAACTTCCATTCTCCCTGGCCCACTGATTAAAGCGTTTTTCCTCTGACCAAAGCAGAAGTGCATTGCACAGAGCCCCTGCTCCCTCGGAAGGGGCATTTCCAAACCTGAGCCCTCTGGCAGCACAGGAGGGAGGGCAGAGAAGGAAACTTGTGCGAGCTCATCAAAAGGCAAACAGATTGGCCCGCGACTGAGAATTAGGTGTGAACCGTGCTCTGCCTGGGGCATTGTTTATCAGGAGACTTTCAGCAGCTGGGATGTGCTTATCCTGGAAAAAAATCTTTAAATATTAATGGAGGACATAAATATCTTTCATCCTGAGCTTCTTCTTTAGCCTTTTTTTATTTTTTTTAATATATAAATATGTACAAGAGAACTTTCATATCCTTGTTTAACGAATATTGGATAATCTCTACGGAATTAAACAGAATATGATACTTAAGGAAAAAGCCACATGTTTCCCTGACATGTATTCCGATTAAACTAAGATTATAAAATTATAACTGGACGTCATGATTTAGTGAAAGCTACATAAACTCTCCAGCCATATGCACGGGCATTTGTGTGCATTTAAAAACCTTTAAAGTGGAAAATTCTGAACATACCTGGACTTTTCTGACTGTACCTAGTGTGACTGCAGGAAACCTCAAATCTCAGCTATGTGAAATTAGAAGTGAAGGTTTCTAATTTTGCACCGCTGAATTTGATGTCGGTTTTACCATCAATTTAGATGAGTTGTTTGGAAAGAATTAGGACTCTCCAATGTTAAACTCATTTCTTCTGGAGTTGCCAAGCTGAGATTTTGTGGGGGGGGCTCCCCCTATTCACTTGTTTTCACCTAACTTTTGGAAAAACATAAAAAATAAAGGTCAGAGACCAGAACACAGGACTCAATCTAAACTTCGGTGACATTAAGTTTTGATGCTCTGTTACTTAAAGGGCAACCATGGCTGTTACATTAAATCCATAAGAGAGATTCACATCTGAAGTGTTGCAAAATGCAATTAGAGAATTGCACTCCCTCTTCAGTGCATGCACTCCATTTGCTGCAGTATTTAGGGCTTTGAAATAATATATATGTCTAAAAATATTTAAGCTTGATATTTATATTTTTATAAAACATAAACGCATAAAATATGTGCATATGATTCTGGTCATCAGTGTCTGCAAAGGAAATGGGTGTAAATGGAATTTCTCAAATGAGGCTGAGCATTGCTTCCCTGGAAAAAACACTTTGGGTGAATGTACACAAAAGCTGAAACTGTGAACTAGGGACTGCCAAGACCGTTTTCCTAATGTTTTGAACTTCCATATCTGTTGCAAAGACCAATTCACACTGAAAAATACCTCTGTGAGCTTGTGTAGGACTTGGGCACCACAGGGTACGGGAGACACTTCCCTTGGGAGCTTTCCCCTCTCAGATCTGGGACTGGGAGACATTGCTAATCTCAAATCTGAGCCAGGGTGCTCATGATTCTCAATTTCAAATGATTTCCACCAGACACATCATGATCAACACCTTGGCAAATCAATTCTGTGAGTGCTATCACTGCAACCAACCCATGGATAAAGGCTGTTCTCATGGCTAAGGCAGGTGGAAATCAGATTTTATAGCATCTGACTGCAGCTAAAAGACTATCTGTTGGTAACTGAACTGGTTCACAGATAATTTTTTTCTTTTCGGCTTTCACCCAATGAATTTTGGGAACAAAATTTTATTAATGCAGTTGAAATGCCACTGAGTTGATGTTATTCACGTGGCTGACAAAATGAGAAACATGCTGAACAGATTCTAGAACACAGGAAAGGAAAATAAATGTGTGTCTATATATATGGACACACATTTGTAATCTCAAATTGGACTTTATTTTGTTCTCTGTCTGTCTACTGCTCAAATAGTTATGTTCAAAAAGCTCTGAAGTGAGCCACCTTTTCTATGGCAACAACACTAAGAAAAATGTTGAGTTTCCATGATCTAATTTAATTCTATTGATGTGATCTTATGGTAGCAATGATGCTTAAAATGTTTCAAGCTCAAATTGCCATAGCATTTGCCTCCCACTGAAAGAGTTTAGGTTTTATTATTTTATACTCGTAGATGAAAGACTCTTATGATACCACTTTAATGTGTACTACAAGCATACAATTGTATTAATAGTAGGTCATGTATTAATAATATCAAAATGGAAAAGGAATACTGCTGAGTTATCTGACAGGTATGGGGGATTTATAAAAATACCTGCACGAGCAGTCGCTTTGTCACGAAACCTGCACAATCATCACTTAGAAATACACAGCTCCGGGAAATTATAGGACACATGCACACCCCTTGTTGTCCATCATCTCAGAGATCAGTATTTCTCTCCCTTTAACATCCCTCAGATTTTGGAAATCAAGTTATCTGTGAGTACCAAGAGTCAAGTGGGTGGGTTCCAGGCCCCTATTTTCAAGAAATGTCTGAAAAAGTGCCAGCTAAAGTCTGTGGGAATGCTCTTCCTAAGCGAAGATTTAAAAGGATGAAATCTGCAACTATATGAAAGGAAATAGAAATAAAATTCAAGAAGAGCTTCAGGGGCTACAGACCGAAATTTATGTCCATGGCTGACTGTGAGTTCTCACTTGAAATGGTTCTACATCCTGAGGAAGAGAGGATATTTATTTTTTTCAGAGAAGACAATGTATCCATCATATGTTAACAGTGGTGCAAAAGCGCCCACGGATCAATAAAATTGATTTGATAAAGATGTAATGTTATTGGAAAAATCCAGAAGACCACGAATGACAAAAATTCAAAAGATAAAATATTTTCCAAGAAAGTGAATTTAAATCTGATTCTGGGACTACTTCCCCCTTTACAATTCTTTTTTGGACCTCAGGAGCTGATGGGAATGACTAAATAGCATTCAAAAAAACCACTGAGAGACTTCATCTAAGGAGGATTCTACCTCACCTCACAGATATTAAGTCTTCTGTTTTATTTTTAAGGAAAGATATAAAAGAAGTAGCTGTCATATGCAGCCATACTTCTTATTAAAACCAGATGCATTTGTTAAGCAGGCGCACGGAGGGTTATTGATTTTTTAATATTGAAGAAAATGTCCAAAGTTAGTTTCTTGGCTAGCAGCCTGCCCAGTTAACAAATTGCTCACCTGGATAATTTAAGAACCGACTTACATGAAATGCTTCAATCTCCAAGGACACTGAAGGCCCTCAGCTTACATCTAAGTATGGAAATCAAAGTCCTCCATGGCCAGGATGCAAGTTTGGAAAGAGTAGGGAGTTAATAAATGGCTTAGGAGAAAGCTGTGCTCGTTCTGTAAGCAGTGAGGTGGAACAATAATGCCTAAAGGATGAAAATATCATGTAATAATATGATTATTATTAGGGTTCCTCTGTCACAACCATCCATACAATTAGGCTGAGTGGTAACCACAGAGAGCTTTAGGGTTCTGATGTTATCAGATTTTACGGGTGTGAAATTTGCTAATTTCACAGGTATGTCAAATACTAACTTCTTCCAGAAGATTCATCATCTTGTTTAAGACAGGTAAAATATGCATGAGAGTAATTTTCCACTCTTCCGAATTTATTTATTATTTGCTTATATATGTATATACTGAGAAGCCTATTGTGAAGTCTCTACTTGCTCACAGTAGTCTAGTACTGAACATCGAGGGGGAATATCACTCACACGACAGCGCTGCATATTTCGCCTTATCCGTGTTGCAGAGAAACTCTTGAAGAATTTCCAAAAGAGGATGAGTGAAGTTAAGAGGATTCTTTATCTATAGCTTTGGTAGTTACCAGCTCAATTCTTTAATTGAAACCGAAGTGAGCATCTGTTATTAACTTCCCTCCCATTAAGCGCTGACACGTTACATTTCAAACAATAAGCAGTTGTCGCTGTTTAAGTCCTCGCCATCAGCACCTCCCCAAAAACACCTGTCCGCGGTCCCCAGCGAGCCCCCCGTGTGCTCGGGCTGGCGTTCAGAGGTGTCAGCCTTTATAAAAGTTGTATGAGCGTGTCTCGTCCTTTCAGCGAGAGGAGCCAGACTCGGCGAGAAGCACAGAGTGTGTCTGTGCCTGTCTGAAAGGGAGCAGGGCGAGGTACACTCTGATACCTGTTGGCAACAGGAGCGGGTTTGTGCAGCGCCGTGAAATGCCAGCTTGGATTGATTCCACTCTATTTAGTCTGCTCCTAAACGCGAACTGTTTGAATTGAGACAAATTCAAGGCATGACTGAACGGCAGTGAACCGCCAAGGAATTCCTGCCTGTGTTAAGTAGTGTCACCTTCATGGCGGTGGGCAGAGTCGAAATAAGGATTGGAATTAATCTCCTTTCTCTTACCCACCCAGCAGCTGCCCCAGGCTCTGGCGCTGGAGTCGGGCGCTGCCGCTGCCGAGCGGGGATGCTGTCTGGCGGCTCGGGGCTCCCGACTGGGATGCTGCTACCCAGCAGATAGCGGAGCCAAGCAGAATAGAAGGATGCGTTCCTCCTCTGCCTTCCTCAAAGAGGAGATGGAGCGGCACAGCAGCTTCAGGGGGCCACAGGCTCCTGCGTTTGTGCTCTGGGAGCCGCGGCGGCGAGCGAGCGGCTGGGGCTGAGGGGCTTTCTCCCTCTCCCAAGTTTCAGCTGGGTGCATCCTCTGTTTAGCCAGCTAAAGGATGGGGAGGAAAACAACTTGTGGGACAGGGATGACTCCTGGCTAGTTATGGCTACAGATTCGTTCCCATCGCAGCTAGCAAGAAGAGCAGTATTTCTGGGATGCTTTCTTCTCTCAAAGTAGGAAAGGAAGCTATGAAGCCATTCTTATTTATTTACTTAGGGGGTGCAAAGCTTTGCGGGGAGGGAAGGTGATAATAAATCGGGGGGATTTCCCCCCCCCCAAGGTTCTTCCAGCCTCCTCCTCCCTCATTTACATATCTGGCTGGTGGGTGATTTTTATTCTCAGCACGAAAACTGCAATCTATTTCAATGCATGAATGCAGCCCTGCATCTATTCAACACAGTGAAATAGCCCAGAGACTTATTGTGCCAAATAAGAAAACAAGGGGAAGAAACGGGTTCGCCAGCCTTAGAAGCAACACTCTGTGATCCAAAGTCCTCCTGATTCTTTAAAGGAGGGTTGTAGAAGGGGAGGAAAAAATAAACCTCCCCAAAAAAAGCCACCAACAAGCGGGAAGACAAATACATTTACCACCACTTCTTCTCCCGAGAGAATAATAATGATAATAACTAAAAACAAAAAAAAAAAAATACTAACAAGCCTCCCACGACATTTTCATGATCGGCAATTTGAAAACATCCGACTTAACGAGGCACCCCAGCTCAGTCTAATACCGCACCTAGGGACGAGGAAGGCGCTCGCCCAGCGTACCTTGCACGCAGAGAGCCCAAGTCAGTCAGAAACCCACGGAGCGAGAGCCCTCTGCCAGCCAGCCACAAATCGTCTGAATAAAATGAATACTCACTCTTTCAAGGAGCAAGGGAGCCGCTCGCCCACAGCCACTTCACGCACGGATTGAAAGGGTGAGGTAAAAAAACATCACCAGTCCCTGGGAACGGGCAGGGTGCTCCAGATTTTCTCCTCATGCTTTCCGAGGCTGCCGATGCTGGCGGAGCCGCTGGTTGCTGGGCTTCCCGGGTCTCTGTGCCTGCATGCTGGAGTGCAGTTATTAATTTCTCCCTTCGCACAAGCCAGCGGCAGCCTCACGTCTCCAGGAAAGCAGGGATATTCAAAATAAATCCGCTAATTCCGGGACTGAGCGCGCTGCCGTGCCTGCCCGCCTGCCAAACGTAACTGTGAAGCGATGTGGAAAAGTGAGCCGGGAGCCTCCCTGACAGCTCTTATTGGGCTGATCTCGGAGGCAGGTCTAGCGCTGGGAAATTCGTGTAAGCACTTTGGGTGGTGGTTTTTTCCCCCCTCCCTCCGCCGCCCGCCTTCCCCCCGGCAGGCACACAACTTTTCCAGGGGCGGCGGCGCCGCTCGCTCCCCGCGGTGCTGCCGGCTCCGCACCGGGGCATCTCCCCAGGAGCGGCGGAGGGCTGGGGCAGGGCTGCGGGGAGGCGGGCGGGGGTGGCCACCGGGGCGGGGGTGGCCACCGGGGCCGTGCCCGCGGCGTGGGCGAGCGGGAGCGCCCGCCCCGTGCCGGGCTGCGAGGCCGTGCCCGCCGGGAGGGCATGCGGGGCCGATGCGCCGCTCGTCTCCGGGGACGGCATCCTTTCCAAACGCCTTGCTCGTCTCCGGGGACGGGGAGAGCATCCTTTCCAAACGCCTTGCTCGTCTCCAGGGACGGGGAGGGCATCCTTTCCAAACGCCTTTGCCAAGGCGCCCCGGGGAGCCGCCGGCGCTCGGAGGCTCCGAGCAGCCCCAGGGCAGCGCGGGCTGGATGCAGGCAGCACCGCGCAGTAAGTCCTTGACCCGCGGCCCCCAAATCCCCCCCTGCGACCGAGAGCGCCGGCAGCCTGCGCAACCCCGGCTGCCGGAGCGCTGGGTGCAGGCTCAGGAGCGCGGCGCTGGGCATCCTCACCTGCCTTTGGCTTTACACAGCCCCAGCAGCCCAGCGAGGGACAGGCCGCTGCCACCCCCCGCACGCCCTCCGCATCTACTGAGCTTTTCTCCTTCTCAGGTTGCATGGATTATCTGTTAGCAGATTAGATGTATTATTTTTAATACTACGTCATAGCTTGGAATCCTCCCCAAGTTCAATGTCGGCCAAAGGGAAGAGGTAAGAGCTCAAGGTGTAGAGACCTTGGGCTGCAGGTGGTCAGGTACAACAAACAGCCCTCTTACAATGCAGGGCTGGTTCCACACTGACCTGCTGGGGAAGTTTAATTGCACCCAGTTCCATCCTTCTCCAGCTCTCCTTGACCACTAGGATGTTGTGATTGAAATGAATGTGCTGTGTGGCTCTACTTAATGATGCAGGTTATTGCTCAACTTTATCTTTAAAGGGCTGGTCAGCTGAACCTCCTTCAGAGCACCTGAAAACCTCTCCACCTGGAGCAAAAGATAGGATGACTACTCTGTTGAAGATCTACCTAGGATTACAGAAAGTGGACCCTAATATTGTATATTAGCTATATAGTAAGTATATATATATATATATATATACATTATATATTAGCTATATAGTAAGAACACTGTCTAATTTAGTTCCATGATTGTCAATCTTATTTCCTATGCTGATCCTATGAGTGCATACACATGTGTAAGTGCATGAGACCCTCCATGTGTAGCTCTTACCTGCTCAACTTTATCTTAACTAAATGCAAGCTAGTGCAGATAACAGGTGCTTTCTGCTTGCACACATCGTCTTCTGAAGTCTCAGACTCCTGGGAATGTAGCAAGACGCACCCAGAATGTGCCATTTTTCAAGGTCAATGAAGAAACATCTAACTACTGCTTTGTTTCCCTCAGTCCAAGCGCTTTCTTTCTGAGCTGTGAGCCCGGAAGGATTCCTTGGAGGAGGATGGATATAAAAATACACAATACCTGAAGCAGGCAGAGAGCCTTGAGGGAAATACAAAACACTTGGCAGTGCAATAGATAAGATCAGAAATGTGGTTTCCTTTCACCTGGGGTTCTGCTGAGGCAAAGAGTATTTTTCTCCCCCATCGTTCCACCAACTGAACAACACAGTGAAAACACAGATCTTGTCACAAGGAAAGCGTGAGGATGCTCAGCCTGCCTTTACTCCTGGGAATTAATGCCAGTTTTCAAACTTTTTTTAAGGTTTCAGTAAGAGTGGTTTGCACACCTGGCTTTTAATTCCAATTAAAAACACCTGATGGAAGCAACCAAGAATAAAAGTTCTTCCTAATAAGAACCCTCATGTCCTCGCTTTAAATAGGCAGCACAGCTGTGTGTGGGAAGAAAGCTAATGGTAGAGGTTGTACCTCCAAGAGCAGCTTGAAAGTTTAGTTCTTTGTTTTGATTTCAACCTTTGACTTGTGCCATTTGTTCTATGTGACCTTTCTTGCAATTGGAAATTACCAGGGCAAAAGCTGTGCTCTTTCATCTTCAGGTTGTAGGAGAGGATGGTAAGCGTCTTGTTAAAATGGATTATGCCATCCATGGATTCCCCTGCTGGAAAGCCTTTCAGATGATGGAGTAAATCTTGACAGGAAAAAGTGTATAGATTGAAATTAATGTAAAAATAAGCCCGGAATAGCAAAGGAACATTTGCAGCTTTCTGCATCCTATCCAGATGAAATGATTTAATGATATTTATCAAAGTGAGATATATATATACACACACTACTGCATAACACTGATGAATATGCTGGCTAGAAATTGTTTCCTCTTAAGTAAATATGATAAGGAAGATTATTTCTCTATCTTCTAAATGGCCATTCCATTTTTTAAGCAAAAAGCAGCTCTGACTCCAGTTGCAATGGAATGAAGATTTTTAGTGTAATGATTAAGAAGTCATCTGCAAAATGCATATGATTGAATCCCATCCTGGATCAAACTGGAATACAATTTTTCATATTAAATTTTGGGATCAGGGAAAAAAGAACAACAAATCAGAATATTTACTATATATATTGGCTTATGGTATGGGTTTGTTGTTGGTTTTGTTATTTTGGGGTGATTTTTCATCTTGGTTTTGTGGTATTTTTTTTTGTTACTTTTTTTTGTTTAGTTGGGGTTTTGTGGGGGGGTCGTGTGTTTGTTTTTTTTCTTTTAGGTGGATTTTAGGGGTTTTTTTTGGGGGGGTTGTTTGGTTTTTTGACTGGTTGTGACAGAGAATTGCAAAAAAATTAACTTCAGCTTGGAAGAGAACTGGGAGATTTTCTTCTACATTGCTTTGCTTTTATGAGTGAGAAGGATTAAAACCCCAATGTGACTTCCCCTGAATATACAGACAGGAAGTATCGATCACTTAAAATATGTGGCACAATGAAATTCCACCATCTTTTCTCACTTTCATGTTCTTGTGAAAACAGTCGTTGGTCACTTAATTCTTTGTTCCTCAGCAGTGCAATCAACTGTTTACACCTTACTACTGAATATTTTTAAGCAGAAGTGGCTTGAAATGAGCTCTTCAGGGGCAACTCAGCCACAGCCTTGCCAGGGTTCCTGCTGGAGTGAGTGTTTGGGGTCATCTCATTTAATAACAATGCCAAAGTCAGGACTTGAGAGGGGAAAAGAAACTACTGTGCCAATTCCTCATATGCACATTTTATTCCATCAGATCACCTACCAGTGAGATATTTCCCTGAAAGCATCAGTAGCTGATTTCTGGTTTAATACGTAAAATGGGGCCTGATCCAAAATTACATGCAATTAATGAGTCCAGAGTGAATTGCTTGATCAAGATAAATGACTTTACTGCAAGCTACTTTTGCTTACAGGGATTGCCACTAAAATGCCACTTAAAAATAATAAGAAATTAGTAAACTGATTTGAAAGTTACTAAAGCAAGGTTATGGACTAGTGGCGTCACCTGCCATTATTGCATTAAATCTTTAAACACATTAAATGCTGTTTTCTTAGGCAATACCTATTCTACATCATTGGCACCTTTTGCTCAAATTACATGAGGGATTATTCCTTAATTTAATTTGCTTTGTATGCTAGAGTTGACATTCCATAAAATAAGAAGAAACAAGAAGGTTTATCTGAAGTCCAGAACATTTCTGAATAAAATATGCACTTTTATCAGCTCCCTGTGCCAGCACACAGACAATAATTACCTTTAGAACATAGGTTCTTATCACTGTCTTGCAACCTTTAAAACCAGGTTGCATGCACTTATCACGAGTTGGTTATCAGGAAAAATAATGATCTCCTGTGTTTGGGAAGTCACTGAAGACATCTGTAAATTGAAAAAACAAATCCATTACATAATGCATACAAGTGATCCTATAGATTAAAACAAGGGAAATGATCCAAGCAGCCTGTGAGATAAAGGTACGGGGTTGGGGTAGGTTTGATTTCAATTTTTTTCCCTCTGAAAGAAATTTGTGTTTACATTTTAACAGGCAAGGCTAGAAACCCTGAGAGACTTAAGTGAGGGATTTGCAAAGGAATGCCAGATTCCTTCAGAGATCACACATGGTTAAAATTCAATATCCAACACTGGAACAGAAAGCTTGGAAAGCCCCACTGAAGAAAGAGCAGCAGCAGCCATAAGTGACAGAAGTGATTCTCAACCACCCAAAAATCCTTGCTTTTGAGTCTGGGCCTGCTGAGAACAGCATCTGATCCAACCCCATTCCCTTGGTACTTGAGATGTGAGGAGAAACAGATGATGCATTGATCTGGAATTACTTCTGCTTTGACTGGACAAAGGATATTCCTGCAACCACTCAAATTCCTCCTCCAGCCCAAGGAAAAGTCTCTTCTGTCAGACAGAAATAAATGTTTAACCCAGCAGCAGCCCTGGGCTTGTGGGCCCTTAGCACATCCTTTCCCATCCCCAAACACTTCCTTTGGCACTATAAAACACAACTAGCCCTGAGCCACCTCCACTCCCCAGAGATTATAAAATATAACACATCCCCCCAACTACTAATTTGGGTATCTTTTGCACCAATGATATTAGGGAGTGCATAAAAATAACTTCATTATCAGGTTTTATTACTCCTCAGGCACTGTTTGCAATTTTGACTAGCTGCTGTCACGTTGGCTATTAGAAAAACAATTATTCCTTTTGTACATCAAACACTAGGAGAAAAACAAAAGAAAATTATATCCAGCAAGGCACTCAACCATTTTTTTTTTTTTTTTTACATTAATGTATAGAAGGATACAAGTTGTTCAGGATGCAATTTGGGAAGTTAATCTTTCACTGTGGGTTTTCACTCTGCTTTGTGAGAGTCAGGAACTGGATCGGTTGCAGGAGCTGTGCAAATATTGTTTGCTCTACCTCAAGTGCCCTCTAGTGTGCAGTAATTAAGCAGGTTAAAATAATTTTTCTCTTTTTTTTCCCTAACAGCTACTCTCCTAAATCCCAAAGTAATATGTAACACTGCTTTTCTTTGAGAGGAAAGAGAAATTCAACGTTCACTGCATTAACTTTTGTGGCTATAAATGAATTATCTCCTCCATGCAAAATCAAATCACCCCTGTAGCTGTCAAATTTTTATTCTCAGAGGTATAAGTTAAATAAAGCCCAATAATTCTTTTGGGCATTGTGCAAATGTCAAAAAAGTTTTTGGTGTTATCAGAACCCAAAACAACAGCTTTGTCTCTGCAAAAGGAAATTACCATATTCATCAACAAAACATGACCCTAGAACAAGATTAACAACAAACCCCCTAATTATGCTTCAAGGGTCCCTTAAAACTGCTCTTTGTCTACAGTTTAGACAGCAGGCAAGTCTACATGAATATAAATAAAGTAAAGACTGGGGCACACATGTAACAAGTTCTGTGGGTTCTCATCTGCCCTGTAATGTCAATGTTCTCCCCCAAAATTCTGACATCACCTGGCTGGACAAATCCAGTGTCTGTCAGTGAGAGCAGGCTGTGGGCAGCAGCTGCCTGGCACCAAAGAGCTGTGAGAGGAGGAGAAGTGAGAAGATGTTGGGAGATAAAAGTGTGGAGGGGTAAAATTACCACCTGCACCCCCAAGAAGAATGAAAAACTGTGAGGGAGCATGTCTGCAAGAGGGAGTTGAACTTATAATAAGTTTAAATAATAACTTTAAATAAGTTTAACTTATTTAAGCTTATTTCTAAGGGCTTCCCTGCATTTTAAAAGCAGGTTTAACACTTGAGCTCCCCACACAATTTTCTCCACTGCACAAATGAAATCATTTTGGGCAGAACCATTGAAAAGTTTTTCCCCAGTCCTCATTTCACTGTGCCCTGACCATCCAAGTATTTACTTTCAGGCAGGATTTACCATAAAATTCCAAGATAATAGCAAGCCTAAGCATGCTTTAAACAAAACAGAGTTTTAATGGACTTCTGAAAGCTGAGGTAAGAGGGATGGGTGGATCCCAGGAGAGATAAAATGGTTGCCTATAATAGGGATATGCTACACAGGGTGAGAGAATTGAATCTTTTATGAGTTGTAAAATCAGTAGGACTTCCTATAAGTGGAAAGAGTCATCATCACTACCTCTGAGCTGGGCTGTGGTGGCAGAGTTGTGGTTTCCAAGTGAGGTGCTGAGAGAAGCCCACAGGATTGTTTCCCGTTGCAGCTTGGCTTTGCTGAAGGTTAATTTTTGTACCTTGACTGTTCCTCATGCATTCTGCAGAGAACACACAGTTCTGGGGCAGTTTAGCATCCATAGGAGGCAAACAGGACAGAGCAAAGCCCCACACTTTGCCAATAGATGGTTTTCTAGCACACAATGCCCTGCTTTACCAGCCACACTGCATCCAGCACCGTGCTGCCAGTAGCACAAGGAGAGTTATTCCAGAAACAATGCTGGAATAGATTCTCTCCTAATTTAGAGCTAAAGTACATCAGGGCTAGACAGGTCTTGGCAGTGAGCTGGGCAAATAAACTGCCTTCATTCCATCAGGTTTGAGTAAACTTCCCCAGGTGTGTGCAGCCCTCATCAGGGCAGGGAGAGGAGCAAGCTGCTCTCCCAGCAGCAGGAAAGGCACAAGGCAGGCAGAGGCAAGGGCAGCTTCTTGCTGTAAGATGGGTACCTTAAAAATGGACAGCTCTGTCCTGAAGGGAATAAATCCCTTGAGCTTAGCCCAGCTCTTCATGAAGTGCCTCTGTGGGAACCCAGGATGTGTCTGACAGTGCTGGTGATCCCAGATCCCTGGAACAAATCACCACCTGTGAATGAAGAACTAAAGGTCACAAAATTCCAGATAACATGATAGTAGTAGTTATAGAGTGAAAAAGGGAGTTTTGGGGGGATCTTACCATAGGGGCTTAGGGGTGAGATGGAGGGACTTGGGCATTGTCCTGTCCTCCTTCCTTCTTCTTCCTAACCCCATCTTTTGGTGATGGTGGCACTTGGGGATTGGGGTAGAGTAGAATGTAACTGTCTAACACAGGTGAGAGGCATTGGATCATAACTGTAAATAACTAACACATAATTTGTAGTATAAAAGTCAGTGCCTGCCCCAGGGGCAGAGAGTGTGCCTGGGGCTGCCCTGCTGAACAGACCTGGGCAGCCCAGACAGAAAATATCTTAGATAAGAAACAATAAAGCAACCTTGAGAGCATCAGCTGAAGACTTCTGACTCATTCTTCAGCAACAGGGTTTGGGGACAGCAGAATTTATATATCTAAATTTATACATCTCGGGGTCGTCCTGACCAAAGCAACCCCTGAGATGCCTCCTTATCTGGAGGAGAAGTAGCAGATTTCAGGTCTGTGTGAGGTGACAATTACAGCAGGGAAGCAATCCAAGGGT
Source organism: Sitta carolinensis (assembly GCA_032173965.1). Taxonomy (NCBI): domain Eukaryota; kingdom Metazoa; phylum Chordata; class Aves; order Passeriformes; family Sittidae; genus Sitta; species Sitta carolinensis. The sequence continues at coordinate 8,139,105 of CM063292.1, forward strand.
TTCCAAGAGAAGGGAAAGTAGCACGAGCCCAGGTTTCAGCGTGGGCCACCTGCAGAAAGAAGCTTACTGAAAGGTGCTTTTGCACACCTCATAACCCAAAGCTAATATCAGCACCAGCTGAAATCTGGCTGCCAGCTCAAATGGTATTTGTTTTTCCATTCTGAATGCAGTGACAGATTAGGAGTATATGCTTATTTCAAAGTACTTTTCTCCAGAGAGTTCTTCTTTGTTTCTTTATTTAATTAAGAAGGTAAGTCAACATATTGCCCATAAAGTGATTTTTTTCAGCAGCTGCTGACATTGTAGTTTGGCAGACTGATCTTAAAAAAAATCATAATGATGTGGTAAAATAAAGCATCCCTTTCCCCTAAAAATATTTGTGGTGCATATATAAGAAATACTGCTAATGAAGGAGAATATCAATCATTTAAATACACAGGACTCCATGCTGAAGGACCTTCCTTCTTCCTAAGGAGCTAAACAGGCAAAGCATACAGAGGCAGGATCATGTTACCCAAAACAACTGGTTTTAATGCCAGTAATTTAATGAATCAAGGAAATACCTCCTGAGATATATTCTGAATTCATTTACCAATGCTGATAGGTGGGTTTTATTGTCAAATGCAGTAAAATCAAGTGAATAAGTATCTGAGACTGAGCTGATGCAAATAATGTCCCCCAGGGAGACAATGTGGAAATGATGTGGCTGATCCACAGCCTGGTGATCCTCAGCTCCTTTGCAAGCCTTTAAAAGTGAAGGCAGAGCAGTAAAAGGTGTGTTTTCCATGGATCACTGGAGTCAAAGAAGCCAACTCTGGAATAACTGGAGGAATAACAGGGCCTATTAGCACTACTGTGCTAATTTCACTAATTCCAGCTTAACACGGGAGTAACACTCTGGTAAAGACCTATATTTTTATTTAAATTAAAATCTCTAATATTCATCAAACATTTATAAGAATACATAACAAATAATTGTGGCAAACATTGCATAATAAAGATGAAAGGGAAATTAACCTTGTGAATTTTAAAACTGAAGAATAAAGACCATTACATTAATAAGACTTAATTATATCATTAAATATTTAAAATTATGTCCTCTAATAAATGTTTTTATTTAACGTATTTCTTTTTTATCTATTACATTAGTAAAATGCCTTTAAGATACAGCAAAAAAAGAGAAGGGATTTTTTTTCTTTTTTTAAAGCCATGCAAATATAGAGAAAGTGAGAAAGGAGACATGTTACCTCTTCAACTCAAGGTCAGCTCTCAGGAGAGAACAATCTGTACTTCCACAAGCGTCAGCTCCCTGCTTGGATGGGCTGGTGAGGGGCTGTGTCTTTGCTAAGCATTTTTCTTCAATTATCCTCTCTTTTTTAGGTCTAGCTTGGCTCTCGCTGTGCTGATGAACTTGAGTTAATCCAACACAAATAAACCTTGTCTCTGCCCGTGTTTGCAGCATTCCATCGAGCATCTAACCCGTCCCTGGGAGGACGCAGGGGGGAAAGCAGCCCCTGGGCACTCCCAGAGCATCCTCAGGAAATCCACAACTTGCAAACAGACAGAGTCCACTTGATAGCAAAGCACTGGGGGGTACAAAGGGTACAATCCCCCATCATCCCCCCAGAGATGTCACAGATTCTTTTCTCAACAGTAACTCAGCTCACCTCATCAAGATTTTTCTAATTTTTCTACAAACAGCAATAGAGTTTCAGCAAAAAGCTTCTGAATCCACCCAAATTCAGCCTCCTACCAGAAAGAAGTTCTTCTTCTAGCACGCTTCGAAAATTTTAAATGTTCCCCTCTAGTTATGGCACTTCAAAGGAGCATTTCTGTTTCTTCAGTGAGTTCCAGTCACCCTTTCTGCCTTGGCTGTGCACACAAAGCCCCAGCCAGGCAGGCTGCCTGTCTCAGCTCTCCCCTGAAAACCCAGGTTTTGCATGCACTCGCAGAAACACTGATTAAAATCAAATGGCAAACAGTGACAAATCAAATCTAACTCATCAGCATTTCAGATTTATCAGAGGCTACAGTTTAATGATGCTTTAGTGGAAATTCTCTTCATTTGCAAGCACACAAAATTCTGAGGCCCTCTCTGTTTAGTTACTGTGCTTTTTGCAGTTTAACCATTCTTTCTGTTTAGCACAATAATACTTCCTCTGATCTCATTCCCACAAGTTTTTGTTTATTTTTGTAATATTCTTCTGACCTCTGTAGATTGGGTGTTTTGTTGCTATGATTGTTTCCTGCTGTCCCTCAGCATTTCCCTCCCCTGTATCCATCATCACCCATCCTGTAATTACAGAAATGTTATTTTTTGATAGACAGATGCATAGGGTTGCTGGCAGGAGTACTGCCATTATGCAGTCCAAATACTGTGCAGAATATTAAAGAATCATATGAATCAAATCTTAGTGAAAGAATAATCTTGTGAATTATCAAAAAGTTTGAACTAAGTCTGGTTTGCTTGTTTACACATGGGATAACTCACCTCAAACTAGGTAACATTTATTTACATATGGCAGCTAGGGCTGCACAGGAGATAGAGTCTTCTAATTAACACTCCTGATGCTGCAAACCTAAACAGGGATAAACACATATTCCATTACGTGTAGCTGCCACTCACATTACCACAGTATTTCTTTTCTTTTCACTGCACAAGTGAAACAATGCTACAAAGCAAACAAGCACTGAGCTTTCACTTCAGTACCTGCCTAATAATGTCATACCTTATTTCCAGGAGATTGTTTATTTGGAAAAGTTACCAAAACAAACAAAAAACAGTGTCATATCCTATCACTTCACTTAACTAAGGCTCAAGAGGCTGCAGAAATAACATGAGAGCTTCCACGAGTGTTATGTTTTACTGTGCTTTAAAGTTTCCACAAATAAGGCACCTGTTTCTGCCTGGCAAGGTAGAGAATAGTGAAGAGTGACACTGTGCTCACAAATAAAAAGCCTAATCTGCAGAACAAATGAGGAATAAAATACAGACCGTGGGTCCAAGCAGCTCACCACTGAAATGTGGAGTAAAGCAATCTGCCCAGGCACAGTACAGCCCAGCAAGGGGAAGGGAATGGGGAAAATTCCATGGCAACCACTTCCAGCTGTGCTCCACCAAGATTTCACCTGGCTGTGCTTCAGGGCTCTACCTCAGCACCTTCTGGAAGGGTTCCTGCCTTATCCTCTGTGTTTGGGCTGACAGGGAAAAGGTGAAGATGCTGCCAGCAGAGACAGGAGGGCTGGAACCACCCAGCTGAGGCAGCTCTCCTGTAGCAATCCTGCCTTTCCTTTTCACCCCAGGGTGCCTGGGTGACCCCCAGCACCATTCCCAGGCTCTGTCCTCCCAAGAACCAGCTCCCAAACCATACCCACGTGCACAGAGGGCTCAGTGTGAGCTTTGCAAACCTTCCTTCTGAAAAGTTGCTGGCTGCTCTCACTGGGGCTGAGACAGGGTTCACCATCTCCTTTGCAGCTGAGCAAGCTTGGCCAGGTGTAGGAACTTCACACAAAGCTCTCTGGAAGTGCCTTCACACAGACTTCCAGTCTCCACACCACAGTTCACTGCACCCTTACCCTGAGCTGTCTCATACATAATTTAAATGTTTAATGTAAAGTCAAGCTAATGTTAACAATACATATTTTTGAAGACTGACAGCATAATGCTTCATTCCCTAAAGGAATAACTGGAGTGATCTGTAAGCAAATAGAAAGCCAAGTAACACTGCCTGAACAGACATAATTTGTGCTCATCCTTTGGAAACCTTAGAGTGCATACATCCCTTCCTCCTTCTCAGCCAGGCAAGGTGGGATTGACTGTGGTTTTCTCTCAGATGAGGTATGAATAGCTGTGGTGCACTTTGTTCTGCACTGGTATTAATGATACCTTTAGAGGTGGGATGTCTTTGATATCTATTGTGTGCTGCTGACTGATGGCTCTTTCTAGCCTGGAAAGGTACCTTGTCTTAGCAGCTTTGTGTGGGCTGAGAGTGGAGGCCACAAGAATATTTTGAAGTTGAAGAATTTTAAATTAATATAAAGTATCATAACATTAAAGCTGAGATAGTAATACCCTTCTAAATTCACCCTAAAACTTTCTTTGTCCATTCAGGAAATTATTAGATATTATCCTGTCTTGGTTCTGGATATTCTTTATTGCTGTTCATTCTCAGAGGCAGTGGATGAGAATCCCCACCAGCAAGAGCAGGGACAGCAGAATTATTCTCCTTGTGCAGTCTCTTGCTGCAAGCCCCCCCTCCCCACACACACAGTTCTTCTATAATAAAACACTCAGAAGCAGCAATTCTGGTAATTGTCTGACTAATATCTTCATTATCAGAAAGCGTTATCTTTCACATACAACAAATGGAGATGGTGCTAACATCAGCACTGAAAATAGGGATTAGAGAAGGAGAACTACTCATCAAAGAGAAAAATAAACTGCAAAGGTTAATTTATGGCACATCTTTTTCTTAACCTGTGTTATAACCTGCTGTCTATAGTAAGGAAACATTAAATAACAACTTGTAAAATTATATTTTCTTACTTCCTTGACTATACTAGTAATACTTAAAATAATTTTGCTTGAGAGAAGACCCACAATCTGCTCCTAGATTTTAATTATGCCATCTGAAGTGAGCAGTGGTTAAGAGCACAGGAGACTGGAGGCAGAATGATAAAGGTTGGCTGAGGCAGGAATTCAGATGGCTGTTTGGAATTGCAGGCTCGGCTGGTGAGTGATCAATGCAAAGTCTGGGAGGAGCCGTTTGCTCTGCAGAGCCACTTCTGCTCTGGCCCCGAGCATCAGTCACCTGGGCAGGCTCTCAGGAGCAGGGCTCTGGAGTGCTGGCTGCAGCCCTGGCTCAGGAGCAGCTCCCGAGGTCAGGGCTGACACCAGCAGGGCAGCGTGGGGAACAGTCAGGGCTGCTGCCCACGCCAAACCTGCTCTAGGAACAGACAGCCTCAGCCTCTAGGCTTGTCAATCTGTCACCCAGAAAAAAAAAAGAGAAAGGAAAATTAAAAGGTTATGATGTTATCGTCTCCAAAAATAGGATTTCAGTCATCCTGGAGAAGTGCTGTGCTGGGATACTTTCACCCAGGTTCTGCTGACATCTCCCAGCTGTCACCAGTGCTGAGCCTCCTTTGGGGACTGCTAAAGGTCACAGAGCACCAGGGAGCTGGGGGGAGACCTGCACTTGGGTGACCACAGGAAAACGTTCTCAGGTTAATCTGAGGCAAAGAGCAATGAATCAGTTTCTCTGTGCCTCTCTGTGCTGGTGCTGACAACACCCAGCACAGGAGTGCCTTCTGTTCCTCAGCACTGCCTCAAGTCCACCAAAGACCAAAGGTTAGCTCCTCAAAAAAGGACCTGCTGCCTGAACCAGTGGCCTGGTTTTCTTTTATTTCAGAGCTAACATAGAAAACAAAGGATCACAGCATGCAAGAGCAGAACAGACTAGTGGAAAACAGTCTAAGAATAAAAGGAAAACAACCAGTGAGTCTCAAACTTTATCTTTGAGAGTGAAGAGAAACTCGTGAATGCCACTATTACTTGGAAGGACAGAATTCAACTGAGTCCATTAGAAGAAAATCTTCTCCTCTGAAAGCAAAGAGCCTAGTTCAGTCCCCAGGGCACAGCAGAGGGTGGCAGGGGTAGGTGTGAGCCCTGAGGTGCCACACGACAGCCTGAGAGCTCCCAGTGCTCAGCACTTCTGAGGGTCAAGCCTCTGGCACTCTGGCATTTGAGATTCAGTCTCTCTATAGATTAGGATTGATCTCTCCTGTATCTGGATAAAAAATAAACAAACTGTAACCTTGGAATTGTCATCCAAACCTGGAGTCCAGCCAAAAAAGCAGAGACAAAATCCCCTTGAGAAGCAGAACAGCAACCCCAGAGGTCACTGTCGATGCATCAAACAGAAACAGTGGGTTTGAGACTGCAAGGACTTCAGTAATTTTGTTTTTATTCAAAAACTAAAACTGTAATAATTTTTTTTTCCTGAAATGCAGAATTGCATCCATTTCCATTTAAACACAGATACTCAGAAGATACCTTAAGTATTCTCTTGGAATTGAACACGCTCGTTTGAAGGCAGTTCTAGAAGCCAACCTTCTCCTCCATGGCTGGGGTTTTACTGCCCCCTCTGTGCTTTGGAGAACAGAGGGAGTTACCAGCAGCTTCAAAACTGTGAGGAGGGAGGAAATCATATCCGAGCTAGGAATGGCTCCAGTTAACCCTCCAGAGGGAGGGATTGCAAGTGGGCAAGCTTTTATGGTCCACTGCAGAACAAAGGGATTTGTTGTGCTGTTTTGGGATCTTGTGCTTCAGATGAGGCCATCTCCACATGAATAAAGAACTCAGGCATGCTGTAGGCTCTGTTTCCACAACAGCCTAAAACTTGGCTTCAGATTCACTGAAAGTGAGGAGAGCAAAGCCCACAGAATGACATTTCAAGTGTTTGTGCTTAAATGCAGGTCATGTCAATGAGAGCATCCAATTTCATTCCTTTCAAAGGGGCAGCACCCATCTGGCCCCAAGCAAACATGCAGCTGCACAGAAAAATGCATCCTCAGTTCCCAGTGGTTACCCAAACCTGACACTGCAGACATTTGAACTTTGCTCCTGCAGAATATCAGAATGTCTAAAAACAACAACAACAGCAACCAAACAACAGAAAACCCCACATGGAAAACTCCTCCTCAAAACACCCAGGAAAGCACATGGGAAACCCTGCAATAGTACACGTTATATATAAAATAGCTGCAAAAAAGCAAAGTAGGAGGCCCTCAAAGATTCAGCACTATATAAATAGGAATAAACAGAGGCAAGTGTTCTGAAGGGAGTGGAGGGAATGTGATTGCTCTATCCCTGACTGTGTTGGTTACACTGTGCACCTACCAGGAATGCATTTTATTATCTAATATTTATCACTTTTGACGGTCACAGGTGTTCCTGCTTCAAAAAGATTTTAGCAAATGCCCCTAACTGTGTGACATCTGGATACTGTCATCACTGTAACAAGAGGTAACTTTTGCCACTAGGCTCTGCTCTGGCAGATGTGGTTTTAGTGCCACTGTTCATTTCCTTCCCTGTTAAAATGCAAAACATTAGCTTTTACTTACAAACAGACAAAGCCTGTTCTATTCTACCACGTGAAGTCAGACCCTTTTATACTCAGTCCACCAAAAAACACATTAAATAGGAAAAACGTTTCTCTTGCTAGGATACTGTGTTAGATTCTTGAGTAATGTAAATTAAAGATGATGAAATTATTACGTCATGGAATCCCTGCCCACCCTCCCAGGCTGAGATTCCTTCCCAATATCCTCTGGCAGTGGGAAGCCATTCCCCTTGTCATGTCACTCCAGCCCTTGTCAATAGGCTCTCTCCATTTTTCTTGTAGGTTCTTCAGGGATCACAATTAAGAAACCACCTCTTCTTCAGGCTGAATTGACACTTTGCATTAAATATTTTAGCATGTTCTCCATGCTGTAAAGCATAGTTAATAAAAAATAAATTAAAAAACCCAAACAAAACAAACCCCCCCAAAAAAACCCCAAAAAAACCAAAACAAACAAAAATAATAATTAAAAAAAAAAAAAAAAAAAAACACACACACAGAGGAAGGAAATAGAAAGTTTTCTGTAAACCTGCAGAGCAATAAAGCTGCTTTGAAGTAAGGTGCTAAGCTTAAAACATTTTGCAGGAAATGTTTTTCACAAAAGCCTTCGAAAAAATTAAAATCTTTGGAAACCTATTGTTCTTGGAACCCCATATGCAGCTGAGTAAAATTAACCTATTGGTAAATGCCAAAGATTTATCAGTTCCATTCAGCTGCTCAGGCACTCGGCAGGGCCAGGGGAGCCATGCCCTGGGGACCAAGTGTCTTTTTATCTCTTGCAAAGGAAGACAAAACTACACAAACAGAATCTAAAAACCTATAGCAAAAACCAATTATCTGTGCTGGATGAGTGTCATGTTGGGCACAGTGCTGTGGGTTACTCTCAACTGCACAAAGAGACAAAAGAATCAGCAAGTTCATGATCAGTTCAGCCCACCACAGATCTCAACAATGCAGCTTGAGTAAACAAGAGTATTTTGAACACAGAATAAAATTATAGGGCATTTAATGAAGCAAAGTACTATGGTTTGTATAATATTGAAGATGGACATGAACTGGCGCAGAGGCATTTTTTGAAAGTGTGAGCATCAGGAATGCAGAGAAATACCAGAGGTGCAAGGAAATTCCAGTTTTACGTAGTGCATTGATACCAATCTGTGTCAGATTAGACAACCTGTAGTGACACAGATAGAAACTCCATTCTCTGATCTGAGGGGTTTTTTTGCATATTAAATGATATAAAGCATTCTACACCTATGCCAAATTCTGCAGGAAATTAAAGCCTATGATTATCACTTGTCTAACAGCATCAATGTAATAAATTAAAGGCTTTGAATAATGGCCAGCAGGCTTCTCAGACATATTTCAAACTTTTAGAAAATAATCCATTTTTGGCAGATCATCTGACAAGTTCACAACTTTAGATCAAGGCTTACATTATGTGTCATCAGTATTCTTTTGTTCATCTCATACCTATCAATTTTTGTTCATCAAAACCCAGGGCTTTTTAAAACGTGGAAGAAATTTGGCATGTTACGTGGGTCATTTATGGAAATCAAGAACATGATTTAACATTAATATACATAAAAATGACTAGAAATTATGCACCACAAATCCAGATCAGTTTGTGGCTTTTTAAACTCCATTGTATAATACAAAGCATTTTCTCTGTGAGGGACAGAAAAATTCAGGTGGAAAAAAAATAATTACCAGATAGAAATCTTAGCTTAGTTGAAGCTATGTCATATATTAATGTTATTCTTAACACAGCAGGAGATTGGTAAATAAGACTTACATCTCTGAATGTTAATTTTGAAAAGGAAAAACTAGCATTTCTCCTTCAAATGCAAACTAACTCCCGTGGGCTTGTGAATTCAGGTAAAATTTACTGCAGAGCTATAGCACCACCACATATGGGATGATCCTTATTTTTAAAAAGGAGGAAGCAAAGAATAGGTATTACATTAACTGAAAAGAAATGCAAACACCAGAGACAGTTGCTTTCATTATCTGTGAACAGCTGAAAAGAAGACATTTGGAAAATAAATGTCTTCCACTGGAATTAAACTCCCAGAATCTCAGAAGGGTTTGGAAGGGACCTTAAAAATCATCTCATCCCACCCATCCCTGTCAGGATGTCAGCCCCAGTGTCCAGCCTGGCCTTGGGCACTGCCAGGGATCCAGGGGCAGCCCCAGCTGCTCTGGGCACCCTGTGCCAGGGCTGCCCACCCTGCCAGGGAAAAATTCCTGCCCAGGATCCCCCCAGCCCTGCCCTCTTCTCCCCAGGGCTGCTCTCAATCACTCCTCCATCCCAGCTGTAGGTGTGCATTGGATATTTGCTACAGAAAATATCAGGGTTTCTCAATTTGGGGATCCAGGTGGCTCTAGACTGGAGTGAGAATGGAAGTCAAACTATGAAAAAAATGCACAAGCAGAGCCCAGGCCTGACTGCCTGACACGGGGTGGAGTACCCAAGATATTCCTAATCCTCAGGGTTTAGTGCTGTCCTGTCTTCTGCCACTGACTTACCACAACTGTTTCTGAAGCAATTTTATTCTATGGCTAAAGTGCAAATACTTATGTGCAACAATGAACCAGCCCAAACTGAACACAAATCACAGGCTCCTCCCAGCCCACAGTCAGGTGAGATTTCTGCATTTATCAAGATTTTTGAAGCTGAGAGATTTGAACTAGGACACAAGAATTGGACACAAGATTCCTGGTATATCATTCTAGGAATAGTGGCCCAGCATTCATTCTATTTCCCCATTTCATCCTTGTCAAAGGTTTGACGTTGGCACAAGGCCAGTGCCCCTATAACGATATACTGTCCCTGGTATCTTTTGTGAGATGTGACCAAAAACAGAGCAAAACAGTGTCTAATTTAGAAAGCAAAAGGAAAAAAACTTTATTACTTATAATAGGCAAAGAAGACACATACAGAAGAACATGGAAACTTTAAAAAAACACTCTTCCTCCCCCCCCACCAGTTCTCAACTTAACAAAACAAACTGAAAATTCCCCATCACGTTACCACCTTTTAGATAATTAATCTTCAGTCTATTACCACCCTTCCGATAATCAGTACTCAGCTCGTTGAGGAGAGATAGGAGTCCTTCTTGCACCACATCGTGGCCTCTTCCTCCATGTCCAGTGCTCTCACCACTGTGCATGGACCAGAGCTGCTTCTAGGGTTTCTCTTTTTAAAGATGCTTTGGTTAGTTCCAAGAAACGACAGCCTCTCAAATTTTGGGGACACTTCTCATCTCTGTTCACACTACTGTCCACTCTTGGCTCCAAGCCAATGCCTCTCCCCAGATACAGTTTCTATGTTATAGAAAAAAAATGAGTCTGTCCATGGCTATACAAAAGAGTCCAGCCAAAGCCACTCCATCATCTCCTCCCACCTAGGATTCTTTTCAGCATTCCTATTCCATCATCTTTGCTTAATTCTTCCTATCTTTCTTCTTCAAATTCAGGAGGATTAGCATTTATAAAGTTTCCATCATTTACGAAAAGGGTTAAAATCTTGGGCTTTGTTTCCCCAGAACTCTCACGGTATTTTTGCTGCTGGGCACTCTTCTCACGCCACCCCCCCCCATACTCCTTCGGCCGTGCTGTCTAGTTGTTGATATCAAATTTCAAGGTGACGAAGATCACACACACGGTTTCTCAGTCTCCCTCCGGGGGGGGGAAGGGGGGGAGGGAAAGGGAAAAGAAGGCTGTCTGCCACCCTTCCATCCTACAGGATTTTCCTCTCCCCCTCTGTGCCCGAGGTTCCAGGCCTACCTCACCCAGGCCGCATGGCTTCCCCTCCCCGCCCAGCCAGCCGCTGGGCAGGGGAGATCCCTCCGTCCTCAGGGACCGGAACCAAGAGAGAGCTTTCCCGGGAGCCCTCTGCTTTGAACCCCTTGTGTTCTCAGAGGCGGATCCTTGTCCTCAGTGGCCACACCAGGTGCCAGTCTTTAAACCTGAGCACTCATTGGTTTGACCACTGAAGTTCAGAAAAAACTCATTTTTTTCCAAACTACGACAATCCTTTCAAAACCACAGCTAATTTGTCCCCTTGATTTTCTTTCTCCTTTCTGCCTTTGTATTTGGCTTTCTGGAACAGTAAAAAGCTTTGAGTAGAGATGGGGGTTGACACAAACCACAAAAAAATATATCAATCCATGAGCTCAATATATTCAGGAGAGTGTTTTAGTCCTGTGTGATTGCTCCTTCCAGGCTTGCACAGTACATCAGTCTCCTACAGCCACACACCCCTCGTGTGTAACCTGCCCTGGCTTTAAAATGTTTTTTGCAAACCATAGAGCCAGGGACTAGCCAGACAGCTAACCTGGTCTAAGAGAGGTGTAAGCAGCTAGAGAACAAAAAATTACGATGGATCCTGAAATTACATGTCTTTTAGATAATTACACAAGGAGATGTTAAAGCATATAAGAAGTCGGATATAAATACATTAATAACATCTTATGAATAATGCCTATTATAAAATCAGTAAACTCACACCAGGTAATCAATATATCAGCAGTGACCATCCTAGGAAGTTGAGATAACACCTTTCTAAACAGTCATGTACCTATGACAGTAAAATGAAACGAAGGAAAACACTAAAACAGCTTACAATCAATAACAGCCATAATGCAGACTCATCACTGACTCCTTCTGTGTTATCTATGGAAGATAAAACAGCAGAGATTGTAATGAGCTGTAGAATCTTTGACAAAATCCAGGGTGAATACAGTGTATCTTCTTTATCCACAAACAGGTGGTTATCAGGGTTTCATCACAGCTGCTTGAGTCAGAGTCATCTTATCTTTTACAAGAAAACTGGATATCTTACAACGTAGAAAAGTAATATTTAACTGTCTCAGGCTGCAATGCAAGATGTAACCAGGAGTATGAATTCTATCACCATCTGTTAGAACCAGGTGGAGCAGGGTTCTTTATCTCTTCCATGACCCATCCCTCATAACTCCTGTGGCTGGGGCTGTGCTGATCTGTAACAAAATCTACAATAACTCAGATTAAACAACACTCAAACTTGGTAGAAACTAATTTTTAGAGAACAAAATTAACTTAATGGAACTCAGCCCTAAAAGGATATCAAATTAATAGAATGTAAATTAACATTACTGAAAATCTAACAATACCGAGGCTTAACTTTACGTAATTTTACCAACACTTAATTTGCACTAAATAAAAACATAGCAGAACTGAAAATAGCTCTTAATAAAACTGCAATAGAACAAGAAATAGCTTAAAGTGAAGATTAAACTGGACATTATCCAAATTCAGTAACACTCAAACTTAACAGAGATTAATTTAACAAAATTAACTGAACAGAACTCATCCTTAATCAAATTAACAGAACATATCTTAGTATTACTCATATCTGAGAATATTGGACCTTAACTTTGTTTAATCTTATTAACAATAAATCTGCAGACAATCTGTGAACAGAATGATTTTTCTGGAGGGATTGAAAAGGATGTGACAAATCCGTTGTAAGTTTATGTAATGTAGATTCAGGTATAACAAAAGATTAAAGATCACTCGCAGCAAACTCTTTTAGACATATAAAATTCCAGAACTGTGGCAATAAACCAGGTGCACGATTAAAACTTTGTCTGCTTGAGAGGCTTTTTTTTTTTCATGAGCTAATTATTTCTAAACTTTAAAGAACGACTGCAGATAAAATTCAAGGTTATAGGACTTAGTTAAAAACTTAAAATAAATTGCTGCAAATAATCTTGCAGAGGAGATCTGGGGGCTGAGCCGTGGTGGTGCTGCTGGAGATCTCAGTGGGTGTTCTGGTCATGGACCTGTACACAATGGAGAGGCCCCATGATTATCTGAATTTCCTGAAACTCTGCAAAGCCAAGTACTACAAGTGTTGTCTTCTTTATAATGTACAGAGGGATTTTGTTGTACAGGCTGGTGACCCCATGGGAACTGGCTGTGGAGGGGAATCCGTATTTTGTCAACTGAATGGTGACCAAGCCAGATTTTTTGAGGCAGAAAAGGTGCCCAGAATTAAGCACAAGAAGAAGGGAACTGTGTCAATGGTGAACAATGGCAGTGATCAGCAGGGTTCCTCATTACCACAGGGGAAAACCTGGATTACCTTGATGGTGTATTTGGAGAAGTGACAAAAAGCATGGGTGTACTGAAGACAATTAATGAAACCTTTGTAGATAAGGATTTTATCCCATATCAAGATACCAGGATAAATCATACAGTAATTTTAGATGGTCCCTTTGATGAGCCACCTGGCTTGTGTGTTCCTGATTGCTCACCAGAACCTACAGAGGAACAGTTCAACAGTGGCAGAATAGGAGCAGATGAAGAAATAGATGACATGAAGGTCTGCTGATGAAATAGAAGGAGTTCTGGCAGAAAAAGAAGCAAAACCTCATGCCCTTCTTATGGAAATGGTGGGAGACTCATCAGATGCAGACATCAAGCCACCAAAATGTGCTCTTTGTTTGTAAACTGAATCCTGTGACCACAAGTGAAGACCTGGAGATAATATTTTCATGATTTGGTCCCATTAAAAGTTGTGAAGTGATCCAAGACTGGAAGACTGGTAAGAATCTTTGTTATGCATTCATCGAGTTTGAAAAGGAGGAAGACTGTGGGAAAGCCTACTTCAAAATGGGCAATGTGCTGATAGATGACAGAAGGATAGAGGTGGATTTTAGCCAGTCTGTTGCAAAGATTAAATGGAAGGGAAGAGGTGGGCGGAATACCAAGGAAGATTTCCAGGACTATGAGAAGGAACATGGCAAACCTTCAAAATTTGCTCTGAAAGAAAAGGTAAAAGCAAAGCAAGATGACCAAGTATGACCTTGGGCTGGATGAAGATGTAGAAGAGTCTCACACAAGTCAGTTGCACTTGGCTAGAAAACAGAAGAAGAAAAAGCACCCCCACTCTAAAGATGATAATAAGAGGACCAAAAAATCTGAGGATTCTGACTGAAAGCATGAAGAACACTGTAGGGAGAGGACCAAGGGTGAGAAGAAAGACAGGCATCAGATCTGCAGCTATTCTCAGGAGAGAGATTACACTTCCAGCTGACAAAAACACAAGTACAGATGAAGGACAAGGAAAAGACTAAAATAATAAATTTAACTTTTTTCTTTTATTTTGTCTATGACACCCAAGTTTATGATTCACAATCATGGGATGTTACCACGTCTTTGCAAAATCTACAGTTTATTGTGAATCCAGTACTGCTCTTTAAACTTCTGATTTTCTGCTGCAATACATAAAGCCCACTACTTTCAACATGTGCCATATAAAAGATGGAAGAAAACCATAAATAATAAAACTAGAGCTCTGTTTTTCATCTTGCTCTGTAAAAGCAGAATGTGTTAGCAAGAACTAATCCTGCATTCTGCTGTTCTGGCTCTCTTTTATCTAGTTTTTTGTTTAGGTTTTGTTGAAATCGACACCCTCTATCAGGGTAAGAATTCCTGTTTCATTTGTTTGCTCATTAGGAACAAGAACATGCATATTCCAGAAAGGCTTGATGTACAGATGAAGCTGTCAAGAGCAATGTGAATTCTAACAGAGTCATTTCTCAAATGTGATAATTACTGTTTATTTTATAGGCTTACACATGACATCCCATTATTAAAGTAACTCCCACTTCAGCTTTTATTATTACCCACACTTTTCAATCTCTTATCGACCCCAAGCAAAACTGTATTTTTCTGTTCAGCAACAACAAAAAGCTAACACTCAGTGTTTACTTTACCAGGAATTACTCTCCAAGCTATTTCCACATTTTAAAAGGTGCCTCATTTGAAAATACCGATGGCTTCCATTAGGGATTGAAATTGCCCTTTAGAATAGACTGGATAAATCAAAGTGTGGGGAGAACCAGAAGGACTTTCAAAAGCATTCTGGAACTAGTTCAGCTGAGCTCCTACACAGATCAATGAGGAGTTTAACATCACTTTTCAGGACAGTAGCAACAGGAAGGGTAAAGCCATATAGTTACTTCATGCAGAATCCCATGCCATGACCTTGGATAATAATAGGGAAATCATTATTAGCCAAGACCTCCTTAAACTCTGTGCCTGGAACATCTGGGCCACCCCATGTTCTCTGTGTTCAGAAACAGTGTGGGACCCCTGAGTCCACAGGAGCTGATGCAGGTGATGAGAACCTCCTCAGAAGGGTTTGGCAGCAGACACAATGTCCCCAGACATTGTTACCATCTTCTTTATTCTTCCACGAGTGTGAAGTGACGGTCTGTCCCAATTTGGTTTAAACCATGTTTCTCCTGAATGAAATGCAAGTGAAGCAAACACAACTGTTGCCCCATCTGCACACAGGAAACACCAAAGCTCTGCAAACTCCCAGGGGTGCAGCTCACCCTTTCCTATGCTTGTGTCACTATGGCAGGAGAGCAGGGAGAGGACCAAAAAAAAGCATCCAAAAGTTAAAATTTACAAATACAGAGTAAATTAGAAACCAAATAACCACAAAGCTAGGATGAATGTCCAGCAGGAAGGGGGAAAAAAGTGGAAATCCTGTAGATTAGGTAAGAAAGGAAGAATAATGAGGTGTTCTGTGCAGGCCCAGGGGTTGTGATGATCCTTGATCCTTGTGATGATCCTTGGTCCTTGTCAACTCAGGATATTCTATGATTTTATGACAGTCTGAAAGGACCAGCAGTGTTTAATAACAGAAGCAGAGGATGTGTTGGATTGTGTCCAGTGAGAAGCAAGCAAGGAAAGAGTTAAAAAGAACTTGAAAAGAAAAGTCAAAGGAATCAATGCAGAGACCACACCTGAACTTTGTCAAAAGGGAGAGGAGATCAGAAGGCCTTACAGACCTCGCTATCTCACCTGGCCTGTGAAATAGGTGTTCTTTTCTCTTCCAGGCATGGTAGCTTTTTGATTAGATATGCTTTCAGAGACACAGTGTCATGGCAAAGTACATGAGAAATCATCACAATGCAAGTTTGGCAGCAAATGTAGGATTTTAGGGGATTTTCACCAAAAAAACTCAGAAAGCAGAGCTGACTGAAAACTCTTTTGAGATCTGTTGGAGATTCCAACAGTGAAGGAAGCACATATACACAAGCAACTGACCCTAGGATTTACCTGGAGGAGCTGCAGGAAAGCTGGAGAGAGACAATGGGCAAGGGCTGGAGGGGCAGGAGCCAAGGAGGGGCTGGCAGTGCCCCAGGGCAGGGCTGGGGGGATCCTGGGCAGGAATTGTTCCCTGGCAGGGTGGGCAGCCCTGGCACAGGGTGCCCAGAGCAGCTGGGGCTGCCCCTGGATCCCTGGCAGTGCCCAAAGGCCAGGCTGGACACTGGGGCTGGGAGCCCCTGGCCCTGCCAGGGATGATTTTAGGGTCCCTTCCAAGCAAACCACTCTGAGATTCCATGACTCTATGATTTGGACAGGCTTTATCCTGACAAAGATAACTTTCTCCTTGGTAGTACACAGCACCCCTGAGCACCCCAGTGCTTTCCCCATCAAGCCACACACACACATCCCAACATCGCTGTGGCAAATAACACACAACAAGAGATTTTCTCCAAACAACCTGGAGAGTTGATCTGACTCCATTTATTAGAAGCAAATTACTTTTATACATTTTGCCACTGACCACTGTGATTGGAGAACCAGTGACAGAACTCTTCACCCACATTGGCCAAACCAGAGGGACAGCAAAGAAAGTCGCACAGAAAGAATTCCAAACACGAGTTTCATTACAAAAACAATCCTGATGTTTATGTTCAAGCTGTGAGAACAAGCTTCAGAAACCCAAAATATCAGTAAAAATGAGCTTTAGAAACTCAGAAGCTCCAGGCCTGAAAAACCAGATGACATTCCCACACTGCCACCATGCTCCTTCATGCCTACAGCTTTGATAAAGGGTCCCGTATTTGTCAATTTGACATTCAGATTTTCTCACTGTGGTAAAATTCCTGAAGAGAGGAGTACTAATGAATATAAAAGATCTGAGTGTGAAGTTAACAAAATAAATCCTGTAAAATTTTGCTGCTTGGATATATTCAGCTACTTCAGGACCAAGGAGATGCTCAGAATTCAGCACTGATGTTTACCTGACTTCTCTGCTCCATTTGTTATTCTTTCAGTCAGTTCTGCTGCTTTTTTTTTTCAGAATCTGAAAGTCATACTAGCATTTTTAACGTTTTGGTTTTCTTTTTTTGGGTCTGAATTACTATAATTATACTCAATGTCTTTATTGCCATCTACCTTCCAGATGGCTCTGATGAAAAAATGGAAAAACTAATATAATATAATATAGAATAATACAAATTATCAATAGATCCCTTACGCTTTAAGTGATGGAAGGCCTCCTCCCCCAAAATAATATGCAGTATGCTCTGAACTAGCCACCACATTCTGTGATATAAAAGAATGCAGAGATTTGTAAACCCTTTAGAAGCACTTTTGATGTTTAGGTTTTTATATTCCTTTGATCAAGATTAGTTGCTAAAAATGCAGCAAAAAGGATTGCTTGCTGATACACAATGAACTTCAAGAACTACAGTGGAAAAAAGCCTCCAAAGTACCAAATTTATAGGCCACCACAGCTGAAATTGAACCCAACTTTTAGCATGAACACAAAGAAAACTAATCTATAATATCACCTAAAACATTTCCTAAGTGATTTTTTTATCCAGCTGATGGGAATATGATAAACAGGTCTCAAATGAGCATTGGCATGTTCTACTCTGAATTTCATTATATCATTGAATTCTAATGTTTCACAAGAGGTGTCACATAGAACTGAATTAATATTCACCAAAAATTGCAACTGTGACAAAATCAGGATAGAACACCCATCTCCTACTGCATTTTTCCTGTTACATTGTCAGACACCCTGAAATCTTCATAGTAACACAGAAATGGCAAGAATATACCACTTTCAGTCTCCATTTCTTATTTGATTTAGGAAACACATGGGGTTTTTTAAGCAAGATATTCATATCAAGGCATTATAAAGGCCAATGATTGAAGGCTGGTTATATTGATTTTTCCAAATTATTTTCCCCCTATTTTATATGATTATCCTATTCATTAAGTAAGGATACACAAGCATCTCATGGAGAGGTATTTTATATAAGCATGTAGAGCTCCATAATATATATTTTTTGTCAAGGAGAAAGACTGCCTGTAATTGCAGGCCTGGAAGCCCCTTAAATAGAGAACTCAGGCTGGAACTCAGGGGAAAAAAAGAGGGTCTACCATCTTTGGAGGAGAGGAAAGTACCTTGAAGTGATTAAAGAATGTTGAGAGGTTATGGAGGGAGAAAACTGAATGGGCCAAAGCCAAACTGGAACTTAATTTGGCCACTGCAGGTAAAGACAACGGACAAAGGTTTGTATAAAAAAAAAAAGGCAGGCTCAGGAGAGTGTCCATTTTTTGCTGGATGCAGAGGGCAGGGCAGTGTCATGGGGGAAGGCTGAGCTACTTCATGCCCTTTTTAATGCCAAGGCTCAGGATACCCAGATCCCAGAGCTGGGAGCTGGTGACTGAGTGAAGCCCCCATAGAATCACAGAACACCCTGGGTTGGAAGGTGTCACTGTAGAGTGGCAAAGAAATGCCATGCAGAGTTCTTCAGAAGGCAAAAATGAGAACTACTTTATTGGAAGTGACCTGTGCCTTTTATAATGCACATCGCTGTCTACACTGACAGGCAGAGAAAGCCACTGCCCTTTTGGTAAACAACAGCACGTTTCCCACACACTATGGTCTTGGAAAACACCAGGTGCTAGTTATAATTTCTCTTTGCTTTCCTATGAGAATGACTCAGGCCCTGCGTGGAGGAAGTTGAGCTACTTCTGTTCCCTGGTCAATCCAGCATCCACAGGAAAGGACCTCAGAAAGCGAGTTGCTGCAGCCCCCAGAGCCCGGGATGGTTAATGGCTGTTTTGCCAGTTAGAGAGCCAGAGCCCGGAGGGGATTCACCTGAGAGCTCCGTCCTGCACGGAGGGCAGGGCAGGGAGGAGGGCAGGGCAGGAGGCGGCAGGGATGGCAGGGCAGGGAGGGCAGGAGAGGGCAGGGCAGGGCAGGGGCAGGGCGGGCAGGGAGGCAGGGCGGAGGGAGGCAGGCAGGGGGAGGGCAGGAGGGCAGGGCAGGGCAGGCAGGCAGGGCAGGGAGGGCAGGGCAGACAGGGCAGACGGCAGGGCAGGGCAGGGCAGGGCAGAGCAGGGCAGGGCAGGGCAGGGCAGGGCAGGGGAGGGCAGGGCAGGGCAGGGCAGGACAGGCAGGGCAGGGCAGGGCAGGCAGAGCAGGGCAGGGCAGGGCAGGGCAGGGGGCAGGGCAGGGCAGGCAGGGCAGGGCAGGCAGGCAGGGCAGGGCAGGGCAGGGCAGGCAGGGCAGGGCAGGCAGGCAGGCAGGGCAGGGAGGCAGGCGACAGGGCAGGACAGGCAGGGCAGGGCAGGACAGGGCAGGGCAGGCAGGCAGGGCAGAGCAGGGCAGGGAGGCAGGGCAGGCAGGAGGGCAGGCGCAGGGTGGGCAGGGCAGGGCAGGCGGGCAGGGCAGAGCAGGCAGGGCAGGGCAGGCAGGCAGGCAGGGCAGGGCAGGCAGGGCACCCCAGGCTCTGCCCCTGGCCCAGCCATGGCCCCAGAGCCGCGGGCAGGGCTGAGCCCAGGAGCTGCCCGTGCCCAGGAGGCACAGCTGCTGCCCTGGGCAGTGCCCAGCCCTGAGCAGAGTGTGCCCAGAGGCTCTAGAGTCTCCTGGCTGGGCCATGGCAGAGCCACAGGCACACACTGCTGTGCCCTGTGCTCTGGGATGGCCCTGCTGGAGCAGGGAGGGGGCACCGGGACAGCCCTGGCCCCTCCAGCCTCGCCCACCCTGGGGTCTCACGGAGGGTTTGGGTTGGAAGGGATGTCCTTAAAGCCCACCCCATCCACTCTTCCATGTGCAGGGACACTTCCACTCTCTCAGGTTACTCAGAGCCCCTCTGGCCTGGCCTCAGACACTGCCAGGGATGGGGCAGCCACAAAGAAATCTGTGCAAGAGTCCAAACTGACAGCCAGAGGAAAATTAAGAAAAAAATGCAACCTTTTGATCTTTGATGTGGGTCTGTAAAGGTTAGGGACCATGTTTAAATTCATTAATGATGGTGTTTTTGCAAGTGGATCATCCAGTCTGAGCTGAGGGATGCTGCCCCACACATCCTCTTGCTAGCTTGAGGTACAACATCACAAAGCATGACAAGGCAACATTTTTATGAACAAGCCCAGTGTCTGTGATCTGCCTTCCTAGGAAATTAGTTTCTTCCCAAATGCCTGTTATTCCAGTTGTTAAATTACTCTAAGTCATGCTCCAAGGCATGTATACTATACTACAATCAAACAGGAACAACACTTTGCATATCATTAAATGCCAAATTCTTTCTGCCACTCTGGAAGCAGAACTGCAGCCAGAAATGTCTGCTTTCCCTGCTTCTTTGCAATTCCAATTGCCAAGTGAACACAGGCTGGGAGGCAGTTCTGCCAAGTGTCAACGCTGCGTTAATATTGTTATTATTCTCTGGGACTGAAGTATATAATGCTATTTTCTCCAAAGGCATTATTGATACCACGGATTAGCATTACAATTTGTGTAATTATTGCAGAGCCCACAGGAGTTCATGTCATCAAATATTTATACAACTCAGAATAGTTGAGTGAAAATGGGTTTAGATGCCTTGCTGGACCTTTGGAAGAAAAAAGTGATTGGATCAGGCAGCTAATTCAAAGGAAGAGCATAATATAGAATTGTCACAGGATATTCAAGAGATATTTGTCTTAGAATAATCTTGAAATCTCTTCACACTTTTTTTTTTAAATCAAGGGCCTTCAGCTTCTGGGTTCATTTCTCCTAAAAGCCAACCTAATTTTACATGTCCAGTGTCCCCTTTTCCCTTTCCATGACCTGTTCCTTGAGTATCCAGCATTTGCTTTTCCTGCTTTAGGCCTCCATCCCACATATACCTTCAGCAGAACACAGCACTTAATGCTGTGTTGTCCAGCTGATCCCATCTGATGGATGTGAATTATCAAAGGGGCCCCCAGTGACAAAAGGGCAGCTTTGCTATTATTTTTTTTTAACTAAAAGCCACTCAGGATTGCTTATCAAAACCCAGAGTAATTTAAAAACACATGGTGTAAAATATTTCTAAATTAGGAAGATACCAGTGCAGTTGGTTTAAAACTCTATAACACTGGCAGTCAAAAGCAAATGTCCCTTGTTTTTTAAAGAGACACAAGGCAGTGCCTTTAACCTTGCCAAGGCTGCAAGAACCAGAAAGATTTTTGAATGAAGATATATGCAGGCTAAAAACAAGCAAATATAAATTCCATATTTTAATTGGACAACTGTTGAATGACCTGTTGCTCCTGGCCAGATTACACCAAATTTACAGGAAGTGCTCTGTGGTTGCTCCATCCCTGGAAAAGTCCAAGGCCAGGTTAGATGGGGCTTGGAGAAGCCTGAGATAGTGGAAGGAATGAAACTTGATGATTTTAAGGATCCTTCCAACCCAAATCCTCCTATGATCCTATGATTTTTTTTGAAGCAACTAATGATTATTCAGCCAAGTCTGATGTAAAAATGTCTACTACATGATGGATTTTTATAAAACCAAACCCTCTGGAAATCCTAAAGGCAAGGTGACCATCACAGAACAGAGTCGTGTATCAGAAACAGTCAGAATTTCTTAGTTTTTAAGGGCATGAGCCCTTTCACACAAATAACTGCTTCATCTGTAACCTCAGGTTAGACCACAGCTTAAAAAAAAAAAAAAAAAAAAAAAAAAAAAAAAATAGCAGCCTCCTAATGCTGAGTATCAGCAAGTTGGAGGTGGTGACAGAGAGAACAAGACATTCAGAGAGAGTGAGGAGTCATTCCCACCAGATAATGCATGATGTTTAACCAGCCGTGTCACCAACAGGAGGTAATGTGCAAGAGTTAAGCATTAACAGGATAAATCTGTCCTCTTCTATTTCAGTCTTGAAAAGAACTGCATTTCAGATGGTTTAAACAGATAATTTTGAAAAGATCAAGAGCAAGACCTAATAAGTAACACTCCATTAGAGACAGAGCAATTAGAAGTTAGCAAGATACCACACAACTCCAAGTTTAATATCAGCATTGTAGAAGAAATGGTATAGTCATGGGTAGGGACATTAGAAAGACCTTGCAGTTAGATTGAAAAAAACTTCTATTTTTGTCTTCAACAACTCTAGAGAGCTGTTTCCCTCTGGTTTTTTATCACAGTAAGTGTAGACAACATTACATCTACAAATATCCACAGTGCGCTGAAACCCTGTCGTTTCATTTTGCAGACAGAAAAGGTTTGAATTTTAAATAAATGCAAATATAACATATGCTGCCTTATATTTTCACCTTTACCCTCCCTTCAAAGTATAGACTACATAACAAAAATTTTGGAATACTGCAATAGAAGCAGTGTTATGATCTTCAAAAACAAAATTGAGGAAATGTGAGGAAGAGGGTGGCACATGATCTCTCTTCTGCCAAGTGGGTTTCTATTCAAAACAGGTCAGGACGTGGATGAATATTTCCATGGAAGATAATGGGTCTTGAAGTCACTTTGAGGCAGCAGAACTAAGAGACTCCAGAGAGGTCAAATCAAGTTAAGTGAAGCAGAGAGCCTGGTGCCTTATTTTACCACCATGAAATATTGTCTGTGTCAGAAAGTTCAGGTCATTGATTAATTTTAGGTAAACATCCAAACTTACTACGCCAAGTCATTCAGAAATACCCTGCAACTAAATTAGTTAATAAAAGCAACTACTGAATAAGGAGAGGATCACCAGTTTCTAGTTCAATTCTCCTTTTAGCTTGTCTTAACCAAAGTTGTATCACAGTAATTGCAAATGACTTCACTATCATTAACATCATTAAACTTCATGGAGAAAGCAGTCTGTAGGGACATTAAAATAAAATCAACTATGCAAAATTAAAAGACTCAACAACTCTTCTTTAAGGCAGTGTGATACTAATTAACAACAATTGCTTTCTGGTTGAGGATTTCTCCTGGCTGTGTAAATCAGGGGAAATGCTGTGTTGTAGCTTACAGCAGACAATTCTGGAAAAGGGGAAAACCCCAACCACACCAACATTCCAACAAAAACTGGCAAACCATGCAGTTCAGGGAAAAGGTACTGCAATGCAAACTCTTCTCAGCCAGGATACAAGATTTACACAAAACCCTGGATTTTGGATTAAGGAAAGAAGCAAAATTTCAGAATAAACTTCTGGGTGAGCACCAGGAGTTGCCAGTGTAGCTCTGGATGAAGGCTTTCCTCACTCATCTCTGTGTGTCAAGATGTTTGTCCTTTCTGTAACTGGTGCTGTGCTGTGTGTAGAATAAATGCAGAGAGCTTGGAAATAATTGATACTAAGGAAAATAATATGGGCTGCAGTTTATCTTAACTCCTTCAGTGATAAGTAATAGTAATAGTAATAACAGTTCGATAATTTTTATGAGAAAATGTACTGCCATTATTCCATAGGCTTAAATATGGGATCATGGTTAAACTTATTTTTCATAATTGCAAGCCAAACTTTTACCTTGTCTTGGAAACAGTTGAAACTTTAAGGCTCTCCTGAATACTTTATTGTATCTTCTGCCTATTGAGAAAGAATAGTGACTATGAAAAGAAAAAGGGACATCTCTGGCAATCCAGAGACCCAAACCTCAGAGCCAGCAGGGAGAAGGATTTCTCAGAAACTGAACCAGAATTCAGGGAGTACAGAAGGGTCTTGCTCCAGATGAACAACAGCTAGGGAAGGAGACTCAGAGTTAATATTAGCTAAACCAATCTTAGGATGAATTATGATCATTATAATGATCAAGCTGTTATTGAAATTACTTCCTTAAATACAGAAACAAATATGGGACTTCTCTAAAAGTAAAGAGTTGTGTTTATTTGTGGGGAGTACATTTTTAGTAACTGAGTGGATCGAGCTCTTCAGCTCACGGCAAAGCACTGCTTATTTGGACTATGTTATCACTGCAAGATTAATCTCTTTCAGACTACTAATTTGTCATGACTTTAACAGGTGGGGGTTCTTTGGTTTTAGCTCTTAATGTAAATAAACAATTAAGATGTGGAAGATATGAAGGCAACAATTTCTAATAAGTATGTTTAGCTACACAGCTGAGTTATGGAGATTTTTTAAATTTAGACCACAAAACACTTAGATCTCACTTTCATTAAAGAGCAAAGGAGGGGAAAATATTTATGTAATAGTGCATTGTCAAAGAAAGGATATTTAGACACTTTCAGTCCTTAATTGCAGCACTTAATATCACCAATAGAATGTTATTTTAGTAAAACAAGTATTTCTTGGAATAACAGCAAAGCAACAGAACTGCTTAAGTGGCTAAGGCTGTACAGTCTCTGGGAGACTGACTTCAGTTAAATTTTGATCTCTTTTATCAGCTTCCTGACAATAACTCCACCTTCAGCAGCCTGGGCTGCTCCTCCTGCCAGAGCAGATGCCACAACTTCATCCTTTAGAGAACCATCTTTCATTGTTGACACAAAACTCTTGGGAAGAAAAAGCAAAGCCTGACAGATACCCACCTAAATCTGGAGGCAGCCTTCAAGAGGAGTCAGCTCTGATATCCCCCAGGGTGGCAGCTGGACAGAGCCACCTGCACAGCACAGAAGACAGCACCCTCAAAAACACAAACCAACTTCTGCTTCTGCAGGAAAGGTTGGACCAGATGGTGCTTGAAGTCTCTTCTAATCTGGCATCCTAGGATTTCCATTGTATCAGTGTGGAAACATGTTCATTAGCAAAAGGGAAATGTATCTTTTGAGTGGATGCCTAGTAGGTGGTCTCCCACAGTAATGCTCAGGAAGGTATTTAGGGCTGACCCAACCAGCTGTGAGTGACCCTGTCCTCTGCCCACCCCAACAGTGGAAGGGAGGAGCCTTCTCCCTCCAAGGACTCTGGGTCCTGTGTGCATCACCTCACACTGAACTGAGGCAGAGACACCTCAGGGCCATCCTTGCTCAGTCCATTCCCTCCTGAAATTCCCCTCCCTGATCACAAACTCCTCTGACACGCTCAATGTCCCTGTCCTACAAAGGTGCACCTTCAAGCTCTCTTCACCCAACTCTCTCCACAAAAGGAACAGCTTTGCTTTCCTTTCTCCATGCTGTGTATTATTCCCAGCTACCAAAAAAAAACCCCAAAACAGGTAAAGAGCTGTGGTCTTCTGCTTCAGGAAACACAAGAGCCCAGAAGAAAGATGTTCAACTAGAGCTGCAGTTTCACAAGACTGGAGTTTTCCAATTCATCCCCACAGTAAACATGACAACTGAAGTTTGGAAGAGTTGCAAGAGCTGAGCTGGAAGCTGCCAGCTCCAGGCTCCTCAGCCATCAGTTTGATTGGTCCTCCCATCCCAGACTGCAGCTTTGCTCCAGCCTGCTCTGTGCAACTCTGAGCTTCATTTGTTCTGTACCAAGCAATATCATTTCTTGAGATTCTACTGGTTCCTAATGATGTGGAATATAACATGTCACTGCTGAACGCAGTTAAGAAATATGCAAAAGAGAAAATGCCAAACTTTGAAAGAAAATCCTGTCTTAGCACACTATTAGACTAATCATGTGAAAATGTTTATTTGCCATGAAGTCACAGCTATTAAACAAATTGGTCCATTCTGCAGTGCCAGAGTATTCTCACATGGTTGCAAGATTTCTTTTAAATTATGTTGAAAAAGATACATTCAGCTAATGAAATTAATGAGCTTTAATACCCCCTTGAAGTACAGGTTTTCAGCACAAATTCGCTTCATTATCACAGCTCTGTAAACCTTGTAATGCATAATGGTCACTGATCCTGCCCAGAACACAGTGAAACATGGCAAAAGTTTAATTGTACATGTACCTACATTTTAAAGCAAATAAGGCAGTCTCCAAGGCTATTAATATAACATATGCCTTTTATAATTAAAGGGATAATGTCCAAAGATTAGCTGGAAAGTATTTTAATTAAAGTTAGTAAATTACTGTTGAAGTCATCATTACATGGAAACTCAATTAAAATTAGATCCTTAATTCTGCAGCAGCACAGTGACAACGCTGTTTCCCCACATTTGTGTCACATATAGGACCCCATCTCACACACTGAAGCACCTGATTTGGTACAAGTTTTCCTCATTTCTGCAATGCTTTATTGTACAGAAAAGAGCCAAATCTGGTGCACTGTTAAATGGTCTTTATTTTCCTCCCTTCTGTTCTCAAGCAGAAGTCTTCTTAAAAGCTCATTCCCATAGAGGAGCACTCACATAAAAAGTAATTTTAATGAGTTTATAAAAATACATTCACAGAAAATACAGCATTAGCCCTGGAAAACCCTTTCTATGGCACCATTTGAATGAATGGGCAAAGAGGCACAGAAGGACTCAATAACTTCTCTTGAATGCATCAGCAGTACAAATACAAATCCATTACAGGAAGTCTATCTAAGAGTGTATTTCAATAGCTCACTTTAGGAAAGGTTTACAAGGTCTTTGGACGGTACAAAGTGACTCTGGCAAGTAGTTAACATAACTAATTATAAGAACACATTTTTCTTCTAGACAGAGGAAGGATTAAGGTCATCTATTCGGGTTTTTTTTATAATGAGCTGAGGAAAAGCATCCACTTTTGCCTACTTTTTCAGTGTTTTGAGACATCAGACTGCACTCCTGCAGTTTGCTTTCTGTGTCACCAAGTTATCTCTTCAACACTCTCCAGACCATCCAGAGGCTGAAAAAGATCAGAGTTTAAGCAAAGAATTGCAGGGATGTAGCCCCTTGAGCAGTAAAGTGAAATCCTTGAAGGAACAGGAGCAGCCCCTTGTTCACCAGAAGGCTGGAATTAGATTTGTAGGTGGTACCCCTCAGGAAGCAGCAAACGCCCAAGTTTTTGGGCTATAAGTCAGAATAAACAACAGGAACGGGTTTAGGGCAGTGATCACGTGAACATGGAAGAGTGGCAGAGGATCTGGGGAGCTAGAAATGAAGATATTTTACTGTGCTGCACAGAAACTCCCAAAGCAAAAGGTAAATTTAAAAGCACAAATCAGCTCATAATTGCTATAGCATGGGTAGCAACTTGAAATGGTGATCAGAGGGCTGGAGCAGCTCTGCTGGGAGGAAAGGCTGGTGTTGTTGGAGGATAACACAAAACACAGCCTCTTTTTGTGATTTTCTCAAGATTGTGTAAAAGAATCAACTTTATTAGAAATATCTCTTCTTATATATAATTTTCTACAGACCAATGTGATTGGTGAGAGCAAGACAAACCTCTTCACCCACACTGGTCAAACCAGAGGGACATAAGGAGAGGTCCCTCCTCACAGAAAGAATTCACAGCATGGACACTTACAAAAATAATTCTGGTGTTTATGTTCTTTCCTTGGGAACAAATTTCAGAAAACCTGGACATCATAAAACTAGAACTTTAGAAAATTAGAAATTTCAAACTTAAAACTAAACTAAAGGCTGGCACAACTGGCAGTGCTCACCTGGGCAGGAGAAGCTCTGGGGGCAGCTCAGGGTGGCCTGGCAGGACCTGGAGGAGCTGCAGGAAAGCTGGAGAGAGACAATGGGCAAGGGCTGGAGGGGCAGGAGCCAGGGAGGGGCTGGCAGTGCCCCAGGGCAGGGCTGGGGGGATCCTGGGCAGGAATTGTTCCCTGGCAGGGTGGGCAGCCCTGGCACAGGGTGCCCAGAGCAGCTGGGGCTGCCCCTGGATCCCTGGCAGTGCCCAAGGCCAGGCTGGACACTGGGGCTGGGAGCCCCTGGCACAGGGCAGGGGCCCTGACATGACAGGGGTTGGAATGAGCTTATTTTAAGATCCCTTTTAAACCAAACCATTCTACAATTCTATGAAATGTGTCCTTTAAGAATAAGTTGATGCTCTACTGATCACTTCACCTGCTAAACTACAATTACTGCTTCTGTAACAGGGGGAGAGCAGAGATTTGGGAGAGCACAGGTTAGGCTGTCCAAGCTGCCTGACAAGAACATTCACTTCAGGACACCAGAGTTTACTGCACATCCACAGCAGAAGTACCTCCCATCGAGCAGAAAGCTGAGCTATACCACAGAGATGAGCATATATCTAAATGCACTGTCTGAAGTGCTATTGATTTTTGTAGCCTCAGAATATGTCCAACAAAATGACTCTCTTTTCACGGTTTTGACCAGCTCTGTTGACTCCACTTACAAGACTGGTTTTGCATTTCAAAACAATTGTTTAGTGGAGATATAGGCAGGGACCCATCAGGAAGCAGCATACATTAAACTGCTGCAATCAAGAAAGCTGTGTTAATAGCACTGGCAATGCTGAAACTGCCTTTCATGTTTGTTTGGTGCAGTCTTAAAATATATATTGAAAACGTAAAACCGTCCTTTCTCCATCTTTCTCTCAGCACAGGATATATTTTATTTTTGTAACTAGACTTGCTTGGAAAATTCTTGCAAGCATTTTTAACCTTTTTGCTACTGAGGCTTCTGCCAAGACCTTCATTATACCATTCCCAATTACCCAGAAACTCAACAATTTCTACCAATTTGAGCTTATCTCTTGTGATATATTTCTTGCTTTTTCAATAGCAGGATACTAATTAGCACTTAACATTTACTTAATACATTCTGTTAGAGCAAAATGAATTACGATCTTTATTAACCTGAACTGAGAAATTATGAAATTGTCTATTCAATCCCTGGGTATATTCACTGCATTTCTATTGTGCTAGTTTTCTTAGGATTCTACTATATTTTCCTCACACTGGGATAATGAGTCTACTAAATTGCTATCTGCAATAAATTTCTTGTGAAATGGTTCAGTTTCCTTTTTTCCACTCTTTCATTTTATGCTTTGAATAGAGAACCCTAGAGTGAGATAGAGATTGCAAAGAAAAAAACAATTCAGAGACGGGAAATCACTAGAGTTTGGAAGAGGCTAAACCCAAAAGGTTCAGGGATTATAAATGCACCAGCTGGCCATTTCAGCTGTATTCACATCAGGTGTATGCTGAAATACATGTGGTAACTGTCAATAGTGTCATTAGCTTTCCCAGAATTGTTTTGCCTCTCTCCAGGTCTGAGTCTGCCCACTCTGCCCAGAAGCACATCCCCCATTTACAGTGACCTGACTCACCTCCCTCCAGACCCCCCACTCTCTTGTTTACTCCCCAGACACTCTTCATTTTTTAGGAGAAAGCTCGACACCTCCAGGCTGCTTTTATTCTTGTCCTTCAAAGCAGGACTGTATTCTTGAGTCTTTGGCAGTGAACTCCTCCTCAGAGCCACAAAACAAATTAATGTGAGTGTGACTTCAGGAGCTTTGGGGGTTTTTACCCTTTAAGTGTAATCCCAATGACTATAAATTATGGTTCTATAAAGAACTCCTTTAGAGGAAGACACAATAAGCCTTCTAAAGCATTGTCTTCCACACTTGGGTGCTGAGAAGATAAGAAGAGAATCAGTGGGGATGGAGACTGAGTAGAACACCTGAGCAGCTGACTAAGTGCAGAACTTGATGGCTATTTAACAGCCTATTTAATAGCCATTTAACAGATACTGAATAAAATAATATTCTGACAAAGACCAAACAAAAAAATAGAGCTCCAAGAGCTTTGCTTTTCTCCTGTTCACCCAAGAGAACCTGCACTTTGAACAAATGTCCTGGCTTTACAATAAATCGTTTTGTTTAGTCCTTATTGCTTTCAAACTGAGCTGCATTCAAGTCAGCTTTGTAGCAGCAATACTGGCCTTAGCTGCAATGGGATACACATAAGACACTTTTTAGAAAAGGGTTCCCCTCAAACACACACTGCTTTATCCTGTCCTTTATTTGAACAACAAACTAGGGAGTCTGGCTGAAGTGCTGATCACATCCATGTTCCCTTCACGAGGAAAATGCTCCCAAATGAGCATTTGAGTCAGCGTTTGCGCTCTCAGACATGCCAGAGCTTAAGAGCAATAGCAGGGTAAAGCACGCCACACAGAACTGCTTTTAAAGCTTTATTTAATATATTTTGGTGTTTCTAACTGCTGCAAGAAAAACAAACTGATATAATCCCCCCTTGTGAGGATGGCTATATACTCTTCCTTGAAATCATCACCTAGTTAATGACAGCTCTTTAGATATAAATAAATTTATGCACAAAGAATTGCTGCTATGTAGGACAAGATATCCAAACAGTATCGTTTGGTTTGGCTTTCTTTCCAGAAAGTTCAGCTAATAAAAGGTGTTAAGCTTTATTCACATAATCAAATAGAATTAAATACTAAATAATTTGTGATAAAAGTCAAAAGATATTGATCCCTGATCACCTTTCTCACCTGATTATATTTTGTAAAGATAGTGACCAATAATAACTTACTTGGTATTTTGGTAACAATGCCTACTCTCAGCTAATAAAGACTGTCTACCAAAGTTCTGTTTGGTTTGGGGATATTTTTGGGATTTTGTCTCATGTAAGCCTTTTTAAATCATGGTTTCCAACAGTTTTGGTCATAAAAAGCAATGCACAACATGTAGTGGAATACCCAGTATCAGTATATGCTGCTTTTCCAGTAACATTTTTATACAGAAGATTCAGGCAACAAAACTCCATTTTGTTCTGACAAGGAGATGAAACTGAACACAAGAAAACCTCTGAAGATATGGAGATTCAGATGCATTGTTTGTGTGTAAAAAAGAATCCATTTAATGAAGCATCTGTGAATTTCCCAAATGGCTATCAATTTCACCATCCTTAGCTATTACTTTTGAAGGATAAAAAACAATAGTAGGAAGTTAAGAAATTGGCTAAAATCCAAATAAGACCATTTCTGAGAACTCCAGGATCTCATCCATGGAAAGGTTGATCATGGAAGCACTGCAGCCTGATTTTGGAACAAGATACCTAAGCTTGACTTACGTTACCTTTTAAGCTTCTCGACCTTTTCCTCGCCCCTGTATGATTTATAATGCATAAATAATTTCAAGGTTTACAGCTCAGACTGTGCCTGCTCTTCCCTCTCGAGCCCCAGCATGCAGAGGCAGACAGAATTTCCTGAGGATCCAACAGCCTCCATCACAAAACCCTTCTATAACCTTACCTAGTTCATTTATTGGCTTGAAGTTGGGCAGTGTCAGGGTATGGAGGGGGCAGGACAAGGATCCCTCAGATTCTCAGGAAAATGTTAAATATATTTGATGTAGATGCATTCAAGCAACTCCTACCCTATGTACTCCAGGGGAAAAAAGACATTTTTAAAGGAGAACAGTTCTGAGAAGACACCAAGAACTGCTCTTATATACAACTAGTAATTCAGTGATTGATTTCTGCTTATTCTGCCTCACAAAGTCATTCAGAGTTGCTCTGACTTAAAATATTGCATTAATAAAGGTAAGACATTAAGTTTCAACAGAATTTAACTTGAAGTAAAATGACTAAAATTTATCTTGTCTTACTTTCTTAAAGGTGAAGCAGAACTACATATGATTACACTTTTTAGTACTCAGCTGATCTTCCTCCCCCTCTAAAAAATAATTAAAATTCTGTACAATCTGAGTCAGCATTCTAGTTCATTAAAAGAACTCAGCACATCAGGCCCTGTTTCTTATTCCATATTACTTTTTACATGCTTGATATAATATGCTCTGCTAGAATATTTCCCCCCCAAGACACGTCATCATTTCACTCTTTGCCTTGTTTTTGCTTTTGCTCAGCTAAAGAATCAATATCTGTACAAGCCAATTTTTTTAATTAAGCAAGGTGGTTCTATACAGATATTTTCCTAGCTTTAATATTTATGTACATGCACAAAAAATAACTGTGTAATTATCCTCTATAAGCCATATTCAAAGCTTTCTGAAGCAAATGGGAAGAGTTTTGATTTTCCTGAACTTTTGAATTATGTGTTAGAAACAAGCATCACCGGAGATCTTACTCAGGCAAGTGGAAGCAAAGAGATCAATGCTCTTCTATTCTCCCTTGGCTGGTCCATCCCTGACTGCAACAGAAAGAAAATCAAATGCTAAAGAAACAGATGCTTTGATTTATTCAATGAGGACTGTGGAAAATTATCCATCCAAAATTTTAGATAAAGACTTAGTCAAGATTCAAGATGAAGAAAAATACACAGTTTTGCAGCAGATTTTTTGGAAGAGTTTCAAGGAGGTTTAAAATATTACAATTTAAGATATGGTCTCTGATAGAAGGCCGAAGACAGAGTAGAGAAAAAGTGAGACAAGATCACCAAACCCAGTTAGAAAATGTCTTGCCCCCTCAAATATCCTTTGCTCTTATCTTTTACTACTACACTAAATTAATTGGTTCAGGACTTGGGGTGCAACTGGACAAGCGTGTAAGACTTGATAAATTGTAAAATTTATTTTAAGGGGTGTCTCTGCAAGAGCACTACTTGGAGAATAATTACATTTTCAAATTAGAGACCACCAGGTCCTTCTCACAGAGATATAAATATTCACGTAGAATATGAACAGCCAGGTGGGCATCAGACTGAGGGAGCAGAACAAAAGTCAGTGTTAGATTTATACAAAGTGCAGAGATTCCACTTCCCAACAGTGTGGAAAGGGCAGCTAGGGCCAAAGGACTGCAGTTTCCCTGGGAGTCTGCTCTGGGTAACTCCTCACTGATACTGTGGGAGCCCACAGGAAGGATTTTCATCACAATATTCTCCTCACATGGTCGAAGGCAGGAAAAGATGAGGGGATCAAAGGCACCCTTGGCAGGTTTGCAGGTGACAGAGCCGAGGGGCAGGGACACTGCCGAGAGAGCGGGACAAGATCCAGGAGTGCCCGGGAATGTGCTGAGGTTCGAGCAGGCCCAGTGCCGGGCGGGGATCCCGGGTCAGGCCATGCGGGGCGGGCTCCGGTCCCTGGGATCCCCGGGATCCATCCGGGCCCAGTGCCGGGCCGGGCTCCGGGATCCATCCAGGCCCAGTGCCGGGGTCGGGCTCCGGATCCCCGGGATCCACCGGGATCCATCCAGGCCGGGCTCCGGGTTCCCGGGATCCCCGGGATCCATCCGGCCCAGTGCCGGGCCGGGCTCCGGGATCCATCCAGGCCCAGTGCCGGGGTTGGGCTCCGGGATCCCCGGGATCCATCCAGCCCAGCAGGGAGCTGGAGCTGCTGGCAGAGCCCAGGGGAGGCTCAGGATGAGCCCAGGGCTGGAGCAGCTCTGCTGGCAGGAGAGGCTGGCACAGCTGGCAGTGCTCACCTGGGCAGGAGAAGCTCTGGGGGCAGCTCAGGGTGGCCTGGCAGGACCTGGAGGAGCTGCAGGAAAGCTGGAGAGAGACAATGGGCAAGGGCTGGAGGGGCAGGAGCCAGGGAGGGGCTGGCAGTGCCCCAGGGCAGGGCTGGGGGGATCCTGGGCAGGAATTGTTCCCTGGCAGGGTGGGCAGCCCTGGCACAGGGTGCCCAGAGCAGCTGGGGCTGCCCCTGGATCCCTGGCAGTGCCCAAGGCCAGGCTGGACACTGGGGCTGGGAGCCCCTGGCACAGGGCAGGGGGCCCTGACAGGGATGAGGACTGGAAGTTGATTTCCACAGTCCCTTCAAGCCAGGCCATCCTATGATTTTACGATATTTGTCAGGGAAATGAGTGATGCTGCAAGAAAAGCCTCTACAATCTCCTTTGCCTCGTGCAGTTTGTGCTGTCACACTGGACTCAACTCTGTCCTTATCTCAGGTCTGTTCTCTGCTGCAGGGGATTTAAATTCACCAGCTCTGGCCTTGCTCTCAGGCTCCTGGCTCATCGCTCAGGCTGTGGAGTGTGACACACTGATAACAAACATCTAAAATTCCACCTCTGTGCAAAAGGTCGAAGGTCAAAACTTGAGCTGTGTGTGCAGCTCTGGTGTCTACAAGGTTAAGCAACAAGTGAGTCTTCAGCATTGCAAGTTTTGACTTTAGCAAAAACTCTCAACCTGTTCCTGATTTCAGATGCTGCATTATCTTCCAGCAGAGAAACCCAATGGCTGGGCACCGCTCCCTGGGACATTCTGTAAAGGTGTTTAAAGTAGGAGTATGCAGAACTTACAGCTGTCTTTTTTATCAAATTTTCTCCTTAAGACATACTGTGCAATGGGAGGGAAATAGTTTTGTGTCAATTTACACAGGATTCAATAAAAGCAAATTAAAAAGTTGTTTCCTATTAAAATCGACACAAGTTTTCTATTATTATGAGTATTATTAACTGGAGATATATGTGCCAGATCTTCTTTTAATTACAGACATATAACTTACACAAAGAGAAGTCATATCTTCCAAGTAATTACAGGCAGCTCTAAAGCATATTATTGTATTATTAAATTAAAAAGTAGAAAGATCAGAAATTAAATATAGAATCATCCAGCATACAAAGAAAAAGTAGGCATAGACAGACATGAAATAGGCTAAATTATTCAGATTTAAAACAGAGTTTTCAAACAGGAAGAATTATATGCAGCAGCAGTGTTTTGCTGCAGTTTTCTAAATCAGATGTAGCTACCAGCAAACTATTCAGCTCTCATTGAAACAAACTAAGAAATAAACCCAGCCTAACCTGAAGAGCAGCTGAAGAACATTTATCCCCCAGTGAAACCATTTCCAGAAAGATCCCCACGCCTAGCAAAAGCAGCACCATAGAATGAGAGCACAGTGGATTAAGCAATATTGTCTGCACTCAGTTCTTCAGAGCTTGCACACACGTGTGATTTACCCCTGCTTTTCAAGCTCAGGACTCAATTCCTTATCCTGTCCAGTGGCAGTGAGACAAGGTTGGGGAGAGGCAGAGGCCCTACTCCAGATGGGCTCCAACACCTCTGAAGTCCTCATTAGCAAAATACCAACAATCCAAAGCTGAATGTTTTATCCAAGGCTCTGTTCAGCCCTTGGAAGAGGCAAATCTGGCTGTGCAGTGACCACAGAGGGTGTGGACTCCCTGAAGCTGTGCTTCTTCAGTCACCTCTGCCCAAACTGCCCTGTAAGTTGTGCTACCCCACCAAAAACCAGTTCAGCTTCTGTACCACTCCCTTAGTCCATGGGGCTCCCACTGAATGAATGCTGAGCTTTAATACGATGGAAAATGTACAAAATAAAAAGGGTCATAATGCATAAAACTGCATTTTGAGGTAGAGCTGGATGCAGACTTTTAGCTGGCTGTTACAGATGTTACTGTAGCTTTAGAGAAGGATTTCTAGGAAGCATTTTCAAAAGTAGTTCCAAGAGCCTTTTCTACATGACCATGGAGAGGCAAACATGTGCATGTGCTAGATACATATCCGAAGTGTACATCTATTTTCATACCAATGTCTAAGGTTTAAAATATTTAAATATTTTATCCCTTTTTCCCCCACTAATAGTTTCCAGTAATGGGCAGATCCACAACTGCTATAACACTGCAAGAATGATTCCTTTAATCAGACCTCCCTTTTAATTTTGTAAGGTTAGCAGGTTTAGAAATTTGTGATAAGTTCTGAACTTCTGGATGTTCGTCTAAGCTGAACTCAAAGCAATCCCTCTAAAATCTGCCCTGCTATAATTGTAGTGCTGAAGATCTACCTTAAGGTTCTGCAGCTTGCATGCATTGTATTATAATAATTATAATAACACAATATATTGTACTGTTATAAATTATAGCCACTGGCGTGCTTTCTTGTGATATTTTACTTATTGCTTTTTCTTAGATTCACTTTCTTTTAATGTAAACAGAAGTCCTCTAAAATAAAGCAAAATATTTTTATCTTCCTACACGTCAACAGCACATTTGTTTTTTTAAACAAGAACCAACTACATTCATCGCAAGATTAAAAATAACTTTTACTAGTAACCTTGGCAGGCACTCTGCAAATATAAAGGCTGACAAATTTTATAAGGCATTAACACCCTAGTAAGCTCTTGGAATGCCCATCCCTTCTCACAATGGTCTTTGGCCACACATCAGAAGTGAAAGACACCACAAGTTTTGGTTGGATGACACAAGACAAAAGACATGCTGGTTTCGACACTTACTGCACAAATCTGTTTTTCTTCTGGCTAATTCAAAGTGTCATCAGAATGGATTAAAGAGCAAAGGAAAGAGAAAGAATGAGGGAGAGGAGGTAAATTAATTCCTCCATACCAGAAAGTCAACTTTCAGTCAGCTTTTCCCAGGATGTTTGTATCTGCAAGCCTACTGAGGATTCCAGCAGAAGGAAGTCTATTAATTTTCCATGTACTTGTTGACGAAAAAGCTATCAGGATTATGGGTTGAATATTTCTAGAGTAGGGAAAGTAAGGGATGCAATTAATCTCTGTGAACTAAAATATACCTCTTTTCATTAATCTTTTATTGTAAATGAGCAAAGTAATTGAACCAGTACCACACTGTCAGAATAAATGCAATGCCAGTGGGATATGCATGAGAGAGCACACGCTGATTGAGTATTAAATATCTAACAGCAATAATTTATGGTTCATTACCTCTTTTTGGAGTTCCTTAGTTGCAGAGTGCTTGAATTTTAAGTAGACAGACTTTCAGCAGAAACTGCTTTCAAAAGCTGAACATACCAAATGTGCAAAACCCTCCAGAATCTACTTAAAATTAAGAGTTTGGTACTTAGTTGAGCCAACCTCTGCAGCACCAGAAACGTGCAGCTGTTTGCAACTTGGATTAATACAAGTAAAGCTGCAGTGATGAATACTCCAAGGATCATGTGCATCATCACAATCAGAGAAATGAACAGAATGTTGTACAAGCAGATCATGGGTAAAAATGGCCAAATACCTTCTTAGCTGTGTTCCTATGAGACTTCCTACAGGAGACACAGCTTTGTGCTTTGCCTTGGATCCTGTCACTGGAAACAGCACCCAGGGAGCAGCTGGAGCTGGGCAGGGCAGGCTCAGGCTGGATCTCAGGGAGAGGTTCTGCTGCCCCAGGGTGCTGGCACTGCCCAGGGATGGGCACAGCCCCAAGGCTGCTCCAGAAGCACTGCAACAGCACTGGAGGGATGCACAGGGAGATGGCTGAGGGATGGACAGGGACAGGGCTGGGTCAGTGATCCCTGGGGGTCCCTCCAAACTGAGGATATTCTATGATTCTATGATTTCCAAAAGGCTAAATTTTAGAAAGGGAGCAGAGCATGACTACTTAAAGCACTGGCATCATTTAATTATCAAGTAACTACTGCCCCAGTTCAAGGGAAGAACATTCAGGCACCCCCTTGTATAATTTGAAGTATAAATAATGTTAGGTCTTTATTGTGACTTGAGCATTCCTGACAGCACCAGGCTTACAGGCAGTTGTGGCAACAGTGAGAGCTGCAATGAGATTGGCCTCTTCCCTTGGCACCTCTTCCCAGGCTGTGAGCAGAACCATCTTTTGCAGGGGAGAGATGTCACCTTTGCTAAATTGACCCACCACAACCTCCTTCACCAACCGGCCTTCTGACAGATTCCAGCTGTCCTGCTTTGACAGAATCTTTCAAGGATCAAAGAAAAGATCAAACTGGAAGTGGGAAATAAATGCTTCAGTGTTTTATTGTCCTCTTCATCTTGACTTCACAGGGGTGTAAGTGATGAAATCTATGGGAAAGCAGACAGGAGTCAGCCCAAACCACAGATTTTAATCCTCTTTCTGAATTTTACTCTTCTGTTGCCTACTGGAGTTGGTCCTGGAATGCATACAGGGCTCCTGAGCCTATCTGCTCCTGGTCAATTCTGCTCATCTGTTGAAAATTACACTGTTCTATTCCAACACTGCTCACTTGGCAACAGACTGCTTTATGTTTACTGTTTATTGATTTTTGTTAACTGGGACTATAGAGAAGAAGCGTTGCAGTTTCAAAGTCGTCCCAGAGGACACTGGCAGGTTACAATCACTTACACTATAAAAAAGCTTCATATTAATTGACTCTATATTTACATATTATGAATGCATATTTTAATCTGTTTTACATGAATAAGTCCTCCACAATGAAGATTTCATTTCCTTTTTTAAAACAACATAACTACTTGCCTTATTTGAAGAGACAAATCTCTTCTAAATTGTTTTGACCTTTCCTTGTGTCCTTTCTTAAAGTGGAAGTTGAATCTGCCTTCTCAGTTCAGGAATTTCTTATCTTAAAGCAAAGGGATGAACTCGACTTCAAACTGAAACCATTTCATTGTGCTCCCTCCAGTTTGGCAAGTCACCCTCTCTGTATTTGAAACAGCCCAATTCCTGAGCAGCTCAACTCAGCTATTTTTAGCCACCATAGACAAAAGGCTGAGAATAGACCAACTACAGCACTGTGCTGGAAAAGGTCTCTGGTCAAACCCAGAAAGATATGGAGATATCCCAGACTAATAAAATACAAAGGTCAGGACATTAATCTGGAACAGAGCAGAACCATCTGAACATGGCGCTCCTGTTGCTGTTTGATATTTTGCCCTCAACCTTGGCAAAGTTTGTTCTCCTCCTGTACAAATCTTTAGTTTGGAGTTTCCAAAGCCAACCTACATTAAGAGCAGACACTTTCTTACTCATCTCTAATTTCATCACCATCAGTGCAAGTCTCTGTCAAGAGGCTTCAATAAAATATTACCCACTTATCCAACACACTCTCTGGCCTCAATTTTTAGGCACAGAAAGTTTATAGTCATCATTATCCCTACCCAAACCCCAAATATTTATCAATGTTCTGCTGCTTTCCAGGACCACAGGAACTACTACAAGCTGGGTTCTGAAAGCAGAGCCAGCCAAAGCTTTCCTCACAAAGCACCTGCCTCCCCTAGCAGTTTCCAAGCCCTTTGATAAATTATTGGCTCACACAGGACACTCCTGCTAGCAACAGAGACACCTCCATCCTAAGGCCTCAGGACATCTTACAGAGTCCTGCTTGTCAGGCACCACATTTAAATTTAAAGAGCTGCAATCAAAAAATTAAGCATATTCACAGATGTGAACACTGCAGCCCTGAGTGTTACTATTCCATTTCTTCACTCTCAAATCACTCTAATATTCCTCTAGTAAATGTGTACTCTGGGGGCTTCTCTGTTACTGCTCTGTGTCTTCACAGCACCTTTGCAGCAATGTTCTTTTCTGTTTGGAATTACACCCTGCAGAAATTGCTTCCTGCCACCAAGACAGACCAATTCATTTCATGACTACAAATCTATATTAATGTCTTTTCTACAGTATTTAATGATGCAAGTCCTTCCACTTGTTACTCTTAAGCGTATCAAGGCCTATATTTCTGGAGACAGTAGTGCATGCAAAAGATCACAGTGATTTTTATTGCAGTTAGAAACTACCTGATGTTGCCATGATCGATACAGTGAGACCATGTGTGTGTTACATTAAAATGTTAAATATGGACAAACAAATCAAAATCAGGGCCAAGCGACTGCAATGGAATAGTTATAAAGAAACAGTTCCCATTTATATATTTTTTTCTAAAAGCCATTCTAGCATCATAGCAGTAGAACAGAAGACAGTAGCAGAGTGCATATGGAATTTAATTTTGAATGATATTGAAAGGTCAGTACAGAATTGCTCAGCTCATATTTTTGTGAAGATAACATGTGTGAACTAGTTATTTCCTCCTTTTAACATATAATGACCTTGTCCTTTGATTTAATGAGAAAATTATACCTGCTGCACTCAGATTTAACAAACTCTCCAGAATTAAAGATATACCAAAGGAGGGGAAGAAAAAAAAAAAAAAAAAAAAAAAAGAATGAGAAATGAGACCTCACACTTGCAACCCAACCATCTGGCAGAAGAAAGCCAGAGATACCAGCACAGTGACCTGTGGAGCCTTTGCTGTGACACAGGCAGGAGCAGAGAGGGGGAAGCTGTGCAAGAGCTCCTTCCACCTCGGGTGCACTGACCTCATTAGTGTGATATAATGTGAACAATGCACATGGTTAAATGCCAAGCCACATATGTGCTGCTGGTAGCAGGCAATGAGAAAAAAATTAAATAACACTGTCTGAAACACTGCACTGTAATTATAACTTGAGGAGGCTTCTATAATCTTAATCATAAGCAGGTTGCCTAACCTGTGTTAAGGCCATATATCTCAATTCTAAAGGTTGCAGTAGTATCCCATGTCACAAAGGAACATTGATTTGTTCATTACAAATCTTATTTAAAATTTCAATGAATTTAAATTGTTCTCCTCAACTCCTAGAAAAATATTGAGGCCTGACACCATTAAAGAAATCCCTTCTCATGTGCAGAAGTGGAAGAGTGAACTCCTAATTCTTTTTCTAGCTCCCCTTTAGCCACTCTATAATCTTGACAATGTTTCTTTTCCTTTCTACCTTTTAGAACTCTGCAAACTGCCATCATTCAAAAGACTGGAAATTTGTGTGCCCAGCATCCGAGGACCTGTTGCACAAACAACACAACAATGCAAGTGGCTGCTCTTGCTTTCCACTGCTCGCCACTTGCAGCTCAAGAAATCAGACTGGAGACACAGAAGTTGAAATACATTGATAATTGCTCTAGTGTGGATTTTCTTGCCTTTTCCAGGGTGAGCCCTGGGCTGGTTCAGGGGCTGATCCGTCCCTGGCCTGGGCCACAGAAAAGGGGAGCAGCAGCTTTTTAAGGGAGTGGTTTCTCCTTCCCTCCCTGCTCATTCCTTTGATTTTGTGCAGGGTTTTAATTTCACAAGCACATTGAGTGGAGAGACAGATGAGATCAGAAAGGGATTTTTGAGGATCAACAGCTCCACAGGGATCACCCAGGAGAATCCATCTGATGCCCTAATGACAGATATATTTTTGAACAATCAACCCAAATAATTGTTTCATGAATATTAGATTATATTAAATATACAGGTTACATCCAGTAACCTGTACATTACTGTTACTAAACAGTAATAATCCTGTTACTAAAGCTATTGGATACTGACATGTATTTTTCTTTAGGAAAAAAAATGAAAACAAGAACAAAATGAATTTGTGTTGTTTCTCCTGATACTCCCCTCTGCTAACTTCGGAGCAAGTGACTCACAAGGAAATAAAAACCTCCCAAAGACAAGCGCTGGTTCCAGTGAAATGCAGAAGAAAAGCAGGAGGCAAAGAGCGGCGCTGGCAAAATCCCCAGTACCAGCCTTGAGCAGCGGTGAGCAGGCACGGAGCCGTGCTTTGGGGTCTCACAGCCGAGATTCCTGCCTGTGCTGGAGCTCGCAAACCACCACAGCGTGGCACTGCGGCATTCCAGAGCGAGCGGGGCGGGCGGCTCCGGCAGCTCCATCCCGGAGCTCAGCCCTGGCAGCTCCATCCCGGAGCTCAGCCCCGGAGCTCCATCCCGGAGCTCAGCCCGGGAGCTCCATCCCAGCCCCGGAGCTCCATCCCAGCCCCTGGGCTCCGGCATCCAGGGGCAAGCACGGCTGTGCTTTGGCCTTGTGGGAAGGGAGGAAGCTTGTCCTTAGTTCTAAGAAGTCCCATCCGAGAGCGAACATCATCCTAAATCCCATCTCCTGGGCTCCCGTCCCGCAGGAATGCCTGCGGGATCAAGGGGCAATCCCGGCGCTGGCCACCGACAGAGCTGTGCTCTGGCTTTGTGGGAAGGGAAGAAAGGAGGATGCTTGTCCTTAGTTCTTACAACTAACCCCATCCTAGAGCTAACATCTCTTCAGTGAACGGCGTCTAACAAACCAATACTTCCTGAGGGAAAAAAACCAATTATCAAAGAGCTTCTCCCTCAACAGCCCCATGGATGTATGGCACTGTGACACACAGAGGGAACACAGCAACACACACAACAGGGATTCAGGCAGAGAAGAAGAAAAGAACTCTCCAGTTTATTGCTGACCTCGTATCTATCAGTTTCTGGACAGTGATCAGAGATTGGACAGAGAAGTTCCCACCTCTCCATCTCTGCTGGTCACTTGAGCAGTCCATCAGGTGAGATCTTTTACAAAGGAATGCAAACATGATCCTTGTTTATCTTACAATTCCTGAGAACTGACTCCATTATACCAAAACAAATCAGAAGGCTGATTTTCAGGGACAACAGACTTACACAAAGTTCTGGCCCACTCCAATGAGTATCTCTGTACCACTGCGAAATATTTTCTAAGGGAGCCTTAGAATTCTGAAGAATTTGTACTTCTAGATCATGGAATGAAACAAAACAACCATTCAACATTCTCAGAATAGTTTGAAATAAATACTGCAGTCAGCAAGGCTGCAAAAAACCTGTTTATTGTAGAAACTGCTACATGAGTTTTGTTGATTGGTGGCCAACCAAAGCCTTCCAGAGTGAGTTCTGGGTTGGTTACTTTTTTTCTCCATCCTAAAATCATGTACTCTCATGAAAGGCTGCAGCCATTCTGTCCCTGTCCCTAAAGGTGGCAGGAATGGCAATGAAGCTCTTCAGGGCCCTGTCACAGCACTCCTTAATCTATCTCGTGGTTCTCAGCTGAAATACTGATCAAGTCTGGCCCTTTTACAATTAAAGTTTCAAGGTGACATACTGTGGCATAACATTAAGCATAGATTTCATTTGTCCTTCATTAATAATCAACCTTACAGTCAAATATCCATTAACATGAACTGCATAATAAAATCAACAACAATTTCAAATGAATTCCCATAAGAACAAAACATTTCAAATGCTTAATATTTCACACTGTTCTTTCACCAGATACAGTTCAGTAGCAGTCTAGGTCTTTGAAACCTTCATAATGCTTTTTATCTTTCAAAATGAAACATTTCCCTTAGACTTTCATATCACCCCTATTCTTCACATCAGTGCCAAGTCAATTCCCTTTCTGGATTTCATCTTTTCTCTCATATCTCTTTTGCCATTTAGCAAACAACATCCTGCCTCTGGACCTTCTCAGGGTGTTTACTCACAAAAAAAGGACACTGTTCTAACCAAAATTAGCAGAATCAGAACAAAGGCAGCCCTCCTCTGCTTCATGGGCTGGCATGTGCAACAAGTGAAAACTCAGAGATAGAAATGCATCAGACAAACAAAATTAACAGTTGGACAACTTAACTTGGCAATGGAGGCCCTCTAGTATCACCCACTGGTGTACTGAATCATTATAAAGCTTATCCTTCCACAATGTAAACTTGTGTCTTTTTCCCTCTCCTGTAGATTTTGTATTTTCCCAAGCAAGAAGGCTCCTGCCTTTTTTGCTCATATCACCTGGTGCTATTCTGTTCAGGAGCACAACAGCTCCAAAGAACAAAACTCCCAGCCATTATCATTACTAATAAAGAAAAATTTCCCAGTTGTGACTGGAATCTTTTAAGAATTCAGATTGAGCTGCTTTGCCTGGTTGGGAGCAGTGTGATTGCTTGTATTCTGGGGAGTAGAGGTGACTTTGTCATGCTCAAAATCTGCGCTTTTTGATGTTAACTAACTTCCTATAAAACCCTGTGAATGCCAGATAAGGAGGCTTTTACCTGAGAGCAGCTAAGTCTGATAAGTGAGGTGTTTGATTAAGCTCAACTAAGATTAGGAGAAAGTTATTGATGCCTTATCTGCAAAGGACTATTCAGTTCGACAGCTATCTCAGTGAGGAGCTGTCCTTTTTCCCTCTCTGACAAAGCCACAATCTAACCATTTTAAATCCAATCCA
This sequence comes from Sitta carolinensis, assembly GCA_032173965.1. Lineage (NCBI taxonomy): Eukaryota > Metazoa > Chordata > Aves > Passeriformes > Sittidae > Sitta > Sitta carolinensis. Next base: position 8,182,805 of record CM063292.1, read on the forward strand.
CTTACAGCACTCAGACAATGCTCTTCATTTACTAGAGCTGAAGTTGCCACATTGCTATGGCAGACTAGGACAATATTTGTTACAAGATCCAGAATGGATCTTCTGTGGAATTCTCAGGCACTGAGCACTTTAGACAATAAAGGTTTCTCCATCTTGAGAGGAAAGCACAATTTTTAAAGTACTGCTTCCATTACATAATGCTCCCCTGAACATAATGCAGAGCAATTTCCCAGTACTTTATAAAACCTATTCCTTTAGGCTGCCATTTACCTCCTAGGAATTACAGCCTAGAGTTTGCATGGAGATCATTAATATTTAAAGTGGGACATAGAGCAACTGAAAAAAATCTGCACTCACAGAAAGCCACAGCCCTCTCCTCCTGAGCCCTTCTGCAGTGGCAGCAGCAATGCATCCCCTCTCCCACTGGTGGCTCTTTGGAGTGGTGGTTCCTTTTTTAATTAAAAGCATGGAAGTCTCTTGTTGCTTGCACAGCCACTCCAAGAGAGGAGTCCTGGATGCTGGGTGTGTTTTGTGGAAATGTTGGCATTGCTGAGCATGGACAGAACAAAGAACCAGACCCTTAACCCCTGGGCTGTGACCAAAACCCCTCCTCTCCTCCCTGCAGCTGCCATTGAGTGTGCTCTGCAGACCATGCCCAGCACTCCTGGGCGCACTCCTGCTCCTCCAGCTCCCTGCTCAGGGCATCTGCTGCTGGCAAAGCTCATACCAAGGTGCCCAGTTCCCAAAATCTTGCCCATTGAATGAGCAGTTCTCGTTTGCACACTTCAGTATGTGTTTGGGCGGCCCCAAACTTCTTGGGAACTTGATTTATTTCTGCTGGAATGATGTGAGACCACTGGACTTTTAGTGAACTTGACCTTCTCTCCTGCTGTAAATTGCCTGACACACTGCTGGAAGTACAGAGGCTTTGTCAAGAAACTGTAATTACCAAAATGCATGAAACTGGAGATACAATTTGCACTTGTTCATCACACCATTCCATTTTCATACTGTTGTATTTTTTCTCATTTTAATTGAGTTCCTGTGCTGCAAATTAGTCTCATAGTGCTCCTGCCTTGTTCTGGCTTAAAGCAGACATCCATGAGGTATCCCACTGAAAAAGCTAAATTCTTCCTGTGAGGGATGTTTAGCTTTCCTTGCTAATTCCAACTGTAACAGCTAATTTAACAAAGGTTTACTGTTAGTTCTCAATTCTTTCCCAGGCCATGCCTTCTTCCAACATACAAAAGTGAATGTCAAAAAACCCCACCCTAGTATTGTAGCTGTCTGTTGTGGATAGACTTGTGAGCTGATAATGACAAAAATGCAGATGTGGTCTCTGGAATTTGTGCAGGTAAGTAAACTAAACAGAGCTAGGCAGTGCTGTATTTATCTAGCACAAATATGTATGTTCCACAAATATAAAAAGAAAGTATTGATTTGCTACTGATACAAGCTCTCTTTCCTCCAAGCACTACTAGCTTAAAGCCCTTTATGGAATATACTCTTGTTGATCATCAAATACAGCACATTCCTACATCAGCAGCGTAGGAGGGAAGATTATTCCTCTGAGAATTACTGTATTCAAGAGGCAAGTGATAATATCATCACAAAATAGACAAGTTACATTTAAAATTAAATAAAATAACGCACCAGAGGCTTCTGCATCTCCTAATGCTTTTTTATTTCCCAAACTTGTCTCTTACTGGATCAGGCAGAACAGTGCTTTACTTCCATGAATTTTTAATTTGATTTCATAAAAACTGCGGTGATTTTTTCCTACCTTCTCCCTCTGCAGACTTAAAAACAGCTTACAGAGTTTGTACAGCCAGAGCAACTAAAATAGGCTCAACATTCCAGATGAAAGCATTGGTTTTACTTGAGAGTGAACACACAATGCTTTGCTTAGAGCTCATCTTTTGGCAAAGCAGGGAACTCACTTGTTTGCAAATTGCATTCACAGGCTTCATTCACTTCGTGAGAGGTTGTAGGGCTCAAAGATGTTTTTGTGTCCTTCTTCCTTGAAGTAAGAACAAGGTCACCCACAAACCATTTCACCATTATTAAAAATCTGCACTGCACCCAGGTGTGTCACAGAATCATGGAATGGTTTGGGTTGGGAGGGACCTTAGAGATCATCCATCCCACCCGTCCCTGTCAGGGCCCCTGCCCTGTGCCAGGGGCTCCCAGCCCCAGTGTCCAGCCTGGCCTTGGGCACTGCCAGGGATCCAGGGGCAGCCCCAGCTGCTCTGGGCACCCTGTGCCAGGGCTGCCCACCCTGCCAGGGAACAATTCCTGCCCAGGATCCCCCCAGCCCTGCCCTGGGGCACTGCCAGTCCCTCCCTGGCTCCTGGCACTGCATTTCCTCAGGAATTGCCCCTCTCTGGGTTCCCTGCCTGGCTCCACAGGGGAGGTCTCAAATACCCCTGTAGTACTGGAGTTACACAACCTGTTATTCTCCAAGAACTGGGCATTCTGACATTTGTGCTTTGTTCATTCTTCTGCAGTCAGCTGTCTCCATTTCCTGATACAAAACTTTTAAATGAATCAACCATTCCTTTGGCAGAACCATTGTGGTGACACCTTCCACTGTGGCACCTACCAGGGACTTTGGGGGTCAGTGGAGTGCAAGGAGGTTCTAAAGCACTGCAAGGAATGCAGGAAATCCCTGTAGCACTTACTTGAAAAACATAGCTGGGGTTTAATTTGTCCATGCAATCCTTTCTCATCCTGGGGAGGCAGAAGTTAATTCCTTTTACATGCAAGCAGCAACTGTTTGGGTCAGCCTGAAGAAACTATTTTGGACTGTCAACATGCATCTAGGGGAGCCTTGAGACAGAGTGGGAGACAAATTGACCAAACGTTGATTTATAGCAACAGTCAGCCAGAGAAGGCAGAAATGTGAAAACAGTGCAAGCAGAGTGTGAAACCCAAACCTGAACTGTCAGGGAACTGAAAGAACAACCAGATGCTTTCTGCAGTGACATAAATCGAAGCAGAAGTCACCAGGCAGAGATAGAAGCAATGCTACCACAACACGTAAATAATCTGACTCGCTCTGAAAGAGTTGTTCTGTGGTGCTGAAACCAACTGCTGGTTGCACAAATCACAGCCCTCTCAGACACAAACTGGGTAGGACACACACTCTTTGGAGAGGGAAACTGCCACAGAGCTGCAGTGCTCCCTCCTGCTGGAAATGCAATCCAGGACAAAGGAATCGTCCTATTCTGGGTCTGAAAGAGCACCAGTGGATTAGAGAGTAGCTCCTGCTGGCACTACTCTTCCAATTTATCCCCAAGTATCACATGAACATTACTGTTACTGTCTCCATTCTGCATTAAGAGATGAAGAAATTGGTTACAGACCAGCGAGAGACCATTCAAACAAATGAGCAGCTAAAAACTACAGAGGCAATAACTCCTTAGTGTGCAAGTTACAGCAGCCCAGGATGCAGGAATTTTATATTTAGTTCTACAGCTGACTGTAATTCCATTGTTCCTGTAAGTCAACAGCTATCATTAAGCAATAATCACTTAAAATATCTGCAATCTTCTGTGTTTCAGCGCACAGAACTGAGATATTCTATGCTTATATCACATTGCCAGGTAATCTTTCAAGGTGAAGTTTATTTACAAGCACCTTGTGGATTGTATTCTGAAATAACGGTGACACTACTAAATGCTCACAATTAGATGTTTCAAGTATTTGAAGACTGATTTTGAAAATAGTATATCCAAAAACTGCATGAAACACCTCTGGCCTCACCAGGCTCTTATGAAGTCTGCTTAACCTCACCTGCATTTTTTTATTATTAAAATAAAAAAAATAAAATTGCACAAGTCTTTACATCAAAAATGCATCTAAAAATTTCATCTCCAAGCCCTTCCCAAAGGATAGCACACACTGATTTACTGAATTAGTTATTGTCTTTGTGTAAGAAGCAAAAGCAAAAAAAAAACCACTTGTTTTCCTCAAACAATTCAAACTTGGAGAAGGGCAGTGGACTCTGCAGGGAAACATCCCTCAGAGCAAACACCAATTCAGTTAACAAGAGGAAGGAGTAACATGATACTTGGCTGTATCTCACTTGCTTTTCCACTTGTTTGCTTTGTTCATCCTTTAATGCAAGAAGTCAAAGATACTTTATATGCTTTCTTCATATAAAAATACAAATATATACAAAGAGAAATCATTATTGGGAAAAGAGAACACACTGCAATCTTAGTGTGTTTTAGCACTATAGAGTCTTATTCACCTTGCCAAAAAATATTCACTCCACAGAGACATGAAGCAAGATAAGAGGGAAAAAAGGGTCTGGCATTGAGATATGAGATAAAGGTCAGCAAATCACACGAGCTTTCTTATGTCAAGACTGAGCCATGAGGTAAATTACTCTGAGCCCCACGGAGTAGCAACAGAAAGTTCTTTGGAGATTCAAAACCTGCACAAACCAGTCTGCTGGCAGAGGGTGGAAATCAAACCATGAACTCAATCACTCCCAAGTGACCATAAAACCCAAAAATCCCAACAAAGCTTGAAAATATCCACAAGCAGGAAAGAAAAGCACATGCTCGTGTTGTCCACTTTCTGTAAGCAGCAGTTCAATATGCACAAAACTCAGTAGAATATTTTCCACTGATTGGAAACTTTTCAGATCAATCATATCAGAAACTAAAGGCAGTCTATACCCCACCACCCCAAACTAAAAATATCTCCACCTTCTGAGGGAGCTTTATGTTGTTTTCAGTGCTCCTTATCTTTTTTAAATGCTTCAATTTTGACAGCAGCTTTGTTTTGGCAGGTAGGTTCATTTACAACTTGGAGAGTTTTTTTGTACTGTTTTATCCTCTTCCCCCATCTCAAATATGTTGAAAGATTTTTCTTTAAAAACGGTTTTATGACAGCACATAATGGAGATCTTCCTTCTACCATCCAGAGGGATGAAAGGCTGGTACAACATGTCTTAACCTGAAATTTGGCACAGAAAAAAAGCACAAATATAGAAATCAGGGGAAAATCAGCCTCTTTGTCACTTCTCCTCCTCACCGTTTTGCCTTTCATGTTTTATCGAAATCCATTGGGAGATGGAACAGAGGATTAAACCAACAAAGTTTAACATATGTTTTAAGACAGGACCAGCATAAACAGAGGAGTTGAATGATAGCTCATATTTTCAATGTCCACACATGCACACAATCTGAAACATGAAAAAATGTCTGGGTTTGACAGCTGGGGAACATTGCAGCATTATTACACTTTCCTAGGAAGAGCTGAGGATTCAAGTGAGGTTTCAAGAAACAACAGAAAATACAAAGGCTACCAAGACATAACAGTATTGTGACAAACATTTCTTTCCTTTAAAGGAGCAAGGAAAATTTGAAACAACACAAAAAATCAGTTTCCAGGTTCTGTTGCTTTAAAGCATGACAGACTTTGTTTTGTAGCACTAACCTGAAAGAAGTTGAACTCCCAGTAGATATTGTGACTTGGTCACTGTACAAGAAAATACCAGGACTAAGAAATCATGGCACTGAAAAAACACACGTAGAGTGTCCTGGAAAGTGGTTAAATATATAAGAGATAGGAAATAAATTCCTGCTTCTCAACCACTAGGAGTGTGTATGAGAACTTCATGCATTACTCCCAGTTTACGACTGGAGAAGACAGTCTGGACAAGAGAAGGGTCCTGGGAGACCTTAGAGCTGCTGCCCGTGCCTAAAGGGGCTCCAGGAGAGCTGCAGAGGGGCTGGGGACAAGGCTGGAGGGGCAGGAGCCAGGAAGGGGCTGGCAGTGCCCCAGGGCAGGGCTGGGGGGGATCCTGGGCAGGAATTGTTCCCTGGCAGGGTGGGCAGCCCTGGCACAGGGTGCCCAGAGCAGCTGGGGCTGCCCCTGGATCCCTTGGGCAGTGCCCAAGGCCAGGCTGGACACTGGGGCTGGGAGTCCCTGGCACAGGGCAGGGGGCTCTGCCCATGGCTGGGGTGGGGCTGGGTGATCTCTAAGGTCCCTCCCAACCCAAACCATTCCATGATTCTCTGAAACACCTGGATGCAGTGCAGATTTTTTTAATAATGGTGAAATGGTTTGTGGGTGACCTTGTTCTTACTTCAAGGAAGAAGGACACAAAAACATCTTTGAGCCCTACAACCTCTTCTGAAGTGAGTGAAGGGGTGGCACTGGATGGGCTTTAAGGTCCTTTCCAGCCCAAACCATTCTGTGAGTCTGTGAACTCTACACAAAGTGAATGGGTCAGCAATGTGTTTCTTTTTGGTTCTCTGTTTCTCATGACCTCTTTCACCACTGCAGCACAGAAGCTGCTATCAGTTTACCACAAAATAACAACACCCATCTTTCACTTGTTCTTTTTGTTTGGCCACCAAAGCAGCGGCTTGAAAATGCCAAGGTCTGTGGAACATGCAGTTCAAAAAGTGCACTGAGAAGTGCTCCAGGAACATGGATGAGCTGCTTCTCAGCAGCCCAGCCAGGGCAGCTGTGTCCCTGCTCCTGACCTACACCAAGCAAACAGCAAATCAGCCCAGTTTAGTCAGAAGTGAACTGCTCCGTCTACATCGAGGCTTTTTGCATTTCACACTGGCAGACAAGTATCAAGCATGGCAGGGACAATTATCCTAGGTCAGCATGTATCTCCATGCATGACCTGCAGCTCCATGCATGATCCACAGCCCCGTGCATGACCTGCAGCCCTGTGCATGACCTGCAGCCCCATGCATGACCCACAGCCCCATGCATGTCCTGTAGCTCCGTGCATGACCCACAGCCATGTGCATGACCTGCAGCCCTATGCATGTCCTGCAGCCCCATGCATGATCCACAGCCCCCTGCATGATCCACAGCCCCATGCATGACCCACAGCCCCATGCATGACCTGCAGCCCCGTGCATGACCTGCAGCCCTGTGCATGACCTGCAGCTCTGTGCATGACCCACAGCCCCATGCATGTCCTGCAGCCCCATGCATGTCCTGCAGCCCCATGCATGACCCACAGCCCCATGCATGACCTGCAGCTCTCATTTCACATGAAGCCAAAGGTCATGTTGGACAAACACAAACAGAAAAGAGACTTCGATGAATTCTTCACATCTGAAAGAGCTTCCAGGATATGTACAGCTCTGCTCCTAGAAAACTCAAAACTATCTGCTAATTTACTGAGAAAACACCTCACCTGATCTCTCACCTGGACATTTTCAATTCTTCCTTCTCCTCAGTATCAAAATCGTCTTCTTGTCATTGGAAAAAATATATAAAGATGTTTCAGGCTTTTAGATCAATACTGATCATCATTACCCAGTCATATTCCATCACAGCCTTCAGGAAATTCCTGGCTCTGTTCCATATTCTCTAGAACAAGAACCTGTTGCATTTCAGGCTTATTGAACACATACTTATTTCAAATTGAGAGTAATATGCCCAATTATTTCAGTAAGTAATCCTTTCATCTGGAAAATACCATTCATATATTTTTGCTTCTTAGCAGGCAAATGAATTACAATATAAGAAAGAGGTTGTGTGTTTGGGGGGTTTTGTTGGGGTTTTTTTAATAAATTGTTCAGAAGTATGAGTAAATTATTACGGGAAAGGTAATTCTGGAGCCACAAGTTTTATTCCCCTGACAACTAAATCTGCTATTTAACTGAGGGCTGGATTCTTGCTTGTGAACTTGCATGAAGTAGGAACTTTGTGCAAGGATAAAGAATATGAATAGCAATAAATAGATCTTAAATAATAATTTCTAAAAGTGGATTTAAACACGTTTTACTCAGGAAAATATTGACTTCACAAAATCCCTTATTGATTACAGAATTCATTACAGAATAAATGACTTTTACCAACTATGATTTTAATGACTTAGTCTTAAACCAATCATCCAGATTAAAAGGCTGATGCAAATTTCACTCTTCTATTTAACAGTTATCATGGCTTATTCATCAGTTATTAAGCTATCAGTTCTATCAAAACATAATAACCACAAAAATAGGGTAAAAGGAAACACAGGCACTTTATTTTTCAGAGCAGATACAACACTGCTCTGCTTCCCTAAACAGGAGCCTCCCTCAGCAGTTCTTCCTTGCACAGTGAGCACAGCAAAATTCCACAGGCCCCTCTTCTGGCAAATTAATTCCTGCATTCTCATTAAAAGCATTTCCAGCTCCTGCTTTTCCCTGGCTGTGTGTTGTCAGCACCTGTGGGGTCCCACAAGGTTTGGGACCCCGATTTCTTATTTGAAATCTCTGCTGCAGCCCGTGTGTTCAAAGGATGAGACAAAGCTTCTCAGTTTTCGGTCTCAAGGTTGTTTATTATTTCTTATCTATAAAATTTTCTTCCTGCCCAGACCAGGTGTGCTGAGCAGGACAGTCAGAGGCAGTCTGCCTGCCCCCAGGGTGGTGTTATCTTTATAAACAAAAAACTACATGTGACATATTTACAATTATTCCCCAATGCCCGTCACCTATGTTAGACAGCGAGCTTCTACTCTAAACCAACCCAAAAGTGCCAACACCATTAGTGAAGATGGAGGTAGAGAAGAAGAAGAAGAAAGGCTAGACACACCCAAATCCCTCCATCTTGTCCCCAAAAACCCCTAGACAAAAAATCCTAAAATCTACACTTACACCCTGTGATACACTAATTATCACACTATTTAAACTGCTGTGGCTTTTATCTCCTCTTGTAAAGATGGCAATTTGCTCCATGGGTCATAATGGAGCCCACTGGTGTTCGGGGCTGTGTGCCAGGGATCTGGGCCCCCTAGCAGGGATCTCAGCCCCTGGCAGGGATCTGGGCCCCCTGGCAGGGATCTGAGCCCCCTAGCAGGGATCTGAGCCCCTGGCAGGGATCTGGGCCCCCTGGCAGGGGGGGGATCTGGGCCCCCTAGGCAGGGATCTGAGCCCCTGGCAGGGATCTGAGCCCCCTAGCAGGGATCTGAGCCCCTGGCAGGGATCTGAGCCCCCTAGCAGGGATCTGAGCCCCTGGCAGGGATCTGGGCCCCCTGGCAGGGATCTGGGCCCCTGGCAGGGATCTGAGCCCCTGGCAGGGATCTGAGCCCCCTAGCAGGGATCTGAGCCCCTGGCAGGGATCTGAGCCCCCTAGCAGGGATCTGAGCCCCAGATCGGCCCTAGGGATCTGGCCCCCTGGCAGGGATCCCCTGGGCCCCCTGGCAGGGATCTGGGCCCCTAGCAGGGATCTGAGCCCCTGGCAGGGATCTGAGCCCCCTAGCAGGGATCTGAGCCCCTGCAGGATCTGGGCCCCCTGGCAGGGATCTGGGCCCCCTGGCAGGGATCTGAGCCCCTGGCAGGGATCTGAGCCCCCTAGCAGGGATCTGAGCCCCTGGCAGGGATCTGGGCCCCCTGGCAGGGATCTGGGCAGCTCCAGACTCCCAAAGGGCTTTCCCGAGCTCTGACAAGCACGGATTTGCGTTCCCACTGTGCAGAGGTGATTCCACCCCCAGGCTGCAGCCCGGGGAGCACGGGGCTGAGATCTCCCACTCGTGGGCTCTGCCTCCAGCAGCCAGGGATCCACCTGCACCAGGGGCTCCACAGTTGTCCATGGATACTACCATTTCTTTTTATTTCTAATTTTCTTTTCTTTTATTTGCTTCCCAATATCACTCAAAACTGCTAGCGCATTTCAGCAAGTAACATTAAGAACTAAGTTTTCTATCATCTCTGCAGCGATTTCTTTCACTTTGCATGTAAAGATCTGAGTTTTGATTCACAGACAGAATTTGTACCAAGGAGACCCCGATGATCATTTAAATTAAAACTCTTCATTGCTGTCGTGGTTTGGAAAAAATGAGTTTTTCTGACTTCAGTGGTCAAACCAATGAGTGCTCAGGTTTAAAGACTGGCACCTGGTGTGGCCACTAAGGACAAGGATCCGCCTCTGAGAACACAAGGGGTTAAAAGCAGAGGGCTCCCTGGAAAGCTCTCTCTTGGTTCCGCTCCCTGAGGACGGAGGGATCTCCCCTGCCCAGCGGCTGGCTGGGGTGGGGAGGGGAAGCCATGCGGCCTGGGTGAGGTAGGCTGGAACCTTGGGCACAGAGGGGGAGAGGAAAAATCCTGCAGGATGGAAGGGTGGAGAAAGTACAAGAACCTGGAAAAGCATCAGACAGCCTTCTTTTCCCTTTCCCCCCCCCCTCCTCCCCCCCGGAGAGAGAAACTGAGGAACCGTGTCTGTGATCTCCGTCACCTTGAAATTTGATATCAACAACTAGACAGCGCGGCCGAAGGAGTATGGGGGGGGTGGCGCGAGAAGAGTGCCCAGCAGCAAAGATACCGTGAGAGTTCTGGGAAACAAAGCCAAGATTTTAACCCTTTTTGTAAATGATGGAAACTTTATAAATGCTAATCCTCCTGAATTTGAAGAAGAAAGATAGAAAGAACTAAGCAAAGATTATGAAAGTTTGTGTAAGTAGAAGATTGTCAGAGAACGCTGAAAAGAATCCTAAGTGGGAAGAGATGATGGAGTGGCTTTGGCTGGACTCTTTTGTATAGCCATGGACGGACTCATTTTTTCCTGTAACATAGAAGCTGCATGTGGGGAGAGGCATTGGCTTGGAGCCAAGAGTGGACAGTAGTGTGAACAGAGATGAGAGGTGTCCCAAAATTGAGAAGCTGTCGTTTCTTGGAACTAACCAAAGCATCTTTAAAAAGAGAAACCCTAGAAGCAGCTCTGGTCCATGCACAGTGGTGAGAGCACTGGACATGGAGGAAGAGGCCACGATGTGGTGCAAGAAGGACTCCTATCTCTCCTCAACGAACTGAGTACTGATTATCTGAAGGGTGGTAATAGACTGAAGATTAATTATCTAAAAGGTGGTAACGTGATGGGGAATTTTCAGTTTGTTTTGTTAGGTTGAGAACTGGGGGGGGGGGAGGAAGAGTGTTTTTTTTAAAGTTTCCATGTTCTTCTGTATGTGTCTTCTTTACCTATTATAAGTAATAAAGTTTTTTTTCCTTTTGCTTTCTAAATTAGAAACTGTTTTGCTCTGTTTTGGTCACATCTCACAGCAGATACCAGGGACAGTATATCGTTATAGGGGCACTGGCCTTGTGCCAACGTCAAACCCTTGACAATTGCAAAGTTGCCTAGAAAACTTACACAAGCTTTTAGTAAATTTCTACTACTGAAATAACAGAAGTTGGGTCTAAAATGTTTTCACTACTGTTGCTTTCTCAATTCCCCTTTCATTTACCACTGTATGTACTACTTTTCTTCAGCAGTTATAAATTTAATTTTTTTTTTTTTTTTTTTTAAATTGTGAATCTGTGAAATTGTAAATTTGCAAAGTCTAATGCCTAGGAACACACTCAAAACTACTGAGGTAAATCTTAGCTGCAAAATTTCAACAAGCGTTTCAGAGTCTAAATATGAGGGTTGCTTCTGGATTTTTCTAAAGTAGGAAATCAGAAGAGCAGCACATGCTCACACACAAAGGGTTTGAGTTCTTTTTTTGAACCACTTCATTATTTTAAATGAAAGAAAGCACCTGGATGAGTGCAAACAATGGAAGAATAATTTTGATCTCAGTTGCTCACACACTAAAAATAAACATTTTGCCTGAAGTCAATCATAGAAGATTACAAATAGACACACATTCAGAACCTTCTAACTGCAGCTAATCAAGGAAATTGGAAAGGTGTGATGCCTCTCAACTAGTGAAATCAAAAGCCATAAAAACCAGATGGAAGCAGGAGAGCTCATAATACAAAGTCTGAACCACATTTTGAGTTCTCACAGACCAGCAGCTCCAGGCAGCACCAACGAGTCAGGCTGTGGGGATTTACAAACCTTGGTTGAGAGGAAAAAAAAGAGGCATTTGTTACGTTTCACTTTTTTTTTTTAACCTGAATTTTAGGAAAAATTTGCCCATGGCAAGGGTGGGCAGCCTTGGCAGGGGCTGCCCAGGCAGGGGTGCAGTGCCCATCCCTGGGCTGTGCCAGGAAGGGCTGGAGGTGGCACCCAGAGCTCTGGGCTGGGCACAGGGTGGGCACAGCTGGGGCTGGAGGGGCTGGGAGGACCCTTCAACCCAAAGGATTCTGTGATTAAATATCATTTTTCAGTGATCTTGGAACAATGGTTTCCTTCTGGAAGTTTTCTCTTTTTAGTTTGATCTATGCTGCTCTCAGCCTCGGAGCATTCCCTCCTGTTGGTTTTTAAACAGAAAAACAGCCTGCCTGAGAGCCAGGCATCCTGGTCTGAATTAGATCATCATTAGCAGAATCCCCTTGGGAAAGCTGACTTAAATCAGGTTCAAAAAAGAAAACCACTCTCTCCCTTCACATGCAGACTGCTGATTTGCAAACCCATAAGGCTGAAAATCCAGGCAGATATGGCCACTTCTAAAGATTTTAGATCAGGTGATTTAGACCACCTGCCTAAAAGCACCATGAATCTCTTCCATGGAAAAATACTAATTGTATTAATGCTAGAACAGTCAAAATGGTTAATCATTCACCCAACAGGAAAATTAAAACGGAATTCATCTGCAAGAGTAGATATCACCCTAACTTCTCTGCCATTGTATAATCAGACAAATCTCCTTAGCTTTGCTTAATCTGCAATTAAAGCTGTATTTTATTTTGGGAGCAGAACATCAGACAAGAACACCTTACACTTAGCAACCTAAACTTTGGAGAAGTTATTTTAAGCTGAATTTCATTTAACAACATAGTGGATTTTTTGGGGTTTGGTGGTTTCCTTGGATTTGTGGGGGTTTTGTTTGTTTTTTTTTTTTTTAGTGCCATGTGTCCATACAAAGTGCAATCATCACAACTGCTCATCCTGCCTGGTGCCCTGGACAAGGCATCCTGTCCCTGCATCACCAACTCCTTCAGCACTACAGGAGTCCCTGGTTCCCACCTTTCCTCTTCCATGAATTCATCACTGCTGCACAGTCCCAGCTTTTCAGAAGCAGCTGGCCAGGTGATTGCAGGTGGGGTCCACAGCTTACAGAACAGACATTTGGATACTTCAGGGTCAGGAGTTGCACTTTGGCACCAAGAAATTGGCTTTAGCCACAGCCAGCCCCACCACTGCAGTATTACATGTATGCTGTGAGAAGAGAAAGAAAATGGTGATTTTTTTTTTTCATGTGTTTTTCCATCCTCTACTTTGAGGAGAAAGCTGCTGACCTGGTACAAGTTTAGTCTAAGCTCCAGATGAGACAGGATTGAGATTTACTGCTCCCATCACAAGTGGTCACGCTGCTAATGGAGTTGTGGATTGCCTCCCAGCCTCTGCACTTGGCCTTTCCCTGGAGCCCAAGGGAATTCCATGGATTCCTATGGATCACAGGGATTCAGGGAATTGCAGGATGGCCAAAAGCTGCTCCAGACACAGGTGTACAGGATGAAAAGCTCCTGTAGTGAATTCTCTCCTTATTGGTTTCTTTTCCTTGGGGAAAAACCCCCCACATTTCTAAGTCAATAGGCATCAACAAAAGGCTTTAAATTCAATACTATAATTCTAATGAAGATTAATTTATTTTTCACTTTTATGGGTTTTTTGGATGCAATTCTGCTTCTAATGGAAACCAATTGCCAAAAGTATCACAAATTAGACAACTGAGAAGTAAGCAGTAAGTTTGTTAATTACTAGGATTAATTTAATGAACTTAGTCTCATTAAGCTCCACGAGCCATGCTGTCTATAGAAGTGTGTGAAGGGCCACACCAGTAAAGGCAGGAAGCAATTAAGGACACTGCTGAGAAATTTTGTGAGGGGGGATGAGAATGACAAGGCAAAGATTAAAGTGGAAAACAGCATTATTACTGAAACAGCCAATGGTAAGGAAAAAAAAAAAAAAACAAACATTTTGGTCCCAACAGTGATGTTACCTGGCAGTGCAGGCCCCTCCTCAGGTAAGAAATTGTCTAACAAAGCTTTCCTACACCTGAATCTACTCACTGCTGATTCCTGGCTACCAGTCTGCCTTTAGCTATTAAGTGACATCAGCATTCATGTAAAAGCATGGCTAAGGGACTACAATTTAATAAAACACTACAATACAATGTTGCTTTCAAGCCCTTTTGAAATTGAAAAGATGTGAATTGATAAAATCATGAAGTACCACTTATAAAATAAACCCTACTTCTTCCTGTTAATCAAATCTACAGCAGGAAAACCAGCACCAGCACAGACTCAAATCACTACAATTATACAAGAATGAAAGATAATTTTTTCCTTTTTAAACCACAAGTTATAGCTTTCAAAAACCTCTAAGCTCCAGATGATTTGATCTGATGTACCAGAAGAATTTTAAGCTTCCTCAAAATATTTAACCCCTCCCCAGTATTCTCAGGAGAAGTAACACCATCCATGACATCTGTCTGATGACAACATCGAGGTGTCACTGCTGGGACAGTAAACAAAGGCAGTGATGTCTCGGGGAAAATGCCTCTAAGAAAAGTGAAAAAGTACTTGAAAAGCAAGGAAGTAAACAATTCTGTGGGCACTGGGATAAGGAGCAGGAGGGGATGCTCCCAGTGCAGGAGTGGCAGCCCTGCAGCCTGGGCAGAGGATTGTCCTGGCAGGAGTCACTGCAGGGACACCCACACTGCATCCCAGGGAGGGGATGTGTCCTGGAGGGGCTGATGCATTGAAAATCAGCCTTCTGATTTGTTTGGGTGTGATAGAGTCAGGTCTCATGAATTGTAAGATAAACAAGGATCATGTTTGCATTCCTTTGTAAAAAATCTCACCTGATGGACTTCTCAAGTGAGCAGTGGAGATGGAGAGGTGGGAACTTCTCTGTCCAATCTCTGTCACTGTCCAGAAACTGATAGATCCGAGGTCAACAATAAACTGGAGAGTTCTTTTCTTCTTCTCTACCTGAACCCCTGTTGTGTGTGTTGCTGTGTTCTCTGTACATCACAGTGACAGTCTGCAGCCCCTGGACAGCCCAGGTCACAGCAGGTTATCCTGAAGCTGCAGCACACGGAAGGATCTGGGCTGGAGCAGGGAAGGCACAGGGGGAGGCAGCAGCGACCCTGGAGAGCCCAGGGCCCCTCTGAGCCAACTGGAGACCCCGAGGAGCTGGGAAGGAGGGACTCGGACAGAGCCTGGGAGAGCAGCTGGAGGGGAGGAGGTTGGGGGTTTGCCTCTTTCTCACCACCTAAATCCTCTTTAATCAGTAATGACTGAATTGTCCATGAGGCTGTTTTGCCCGGGAAGGTGACTGGCAGGGATCTCTCTGGCTTTGGCTTTTCTGGGAATGTTCCCCCTTTCCCTGTGTGCCAGGGCAGCTCCCAGCACATCCCAGAGGAGCAGCTGTGCCCTGAGCAGAATCCTGGTGCTGAGAGCCGTGCCCAGTGCCCCTGGAGCCAGGGGAAAATCCACCCCATCCTCAGGAGCAGAGGAGCAGCTGCTCTGCCGATGGCATTTGATGAACTCGCCGTGGCAATGACTGGGTGGGAACCATGCAGGACCCCTGTGCATTCCACTGCCTTTATTGTTATTTATAAAGCTTTCAGAATCCTTTGTCTTCTTCAAGGGGGAATATTTAGATGGATGTAAAGAGGTACTTTTTCTAGCTTCTGCCTCTAAATAATTAAGGCTTGATATTAACGTTTGAATATTTTAGGTTTTCTATTATCTTGACTAAGATATAATAGATATTCTGCTCATCCTACACGGTTTTTGAGATCCTATGGTATGGGTGCACTGACACTGATTGGGTTGAACACAATCAGGAGAAGAAGTAAGAAATTGTTTTTTAGCATGAACACAATAAAAGAAGTAGGTGGTGGAGAATAAATCTTTAAAATGGCTACCCTTGGGGAAGAAATGGAAATATAGCAGCATTTTACTATTTGTCTAACATATGGTATAGATAAATGTCTGTTAGTGAAACTGCATTAATTCCCTACAGGAAAGTCTTATCTGTAGTTCTGATCAGTGCACAGATATGCAGATATTAAATACTGATTTAAAAAATGGACAAGTTCTACTTTTGATGTTATTTAAGAACCTCACTTCATAAAGTTAAATAATTCCAAACAAAAAAGTGTTTCCCAATTTTACAGATAACTAATAATTACCTACTCAGATGCATAAGAGCCTGGTAACTACTCCCTTTCCCATAAATTATTCTATAACTGAGTTAGATTCCAGTAGGGCTTTTAAAGTGGTTTTTTTAAAAAAATGTGAATCTAATTTGTTTGGAGCTGCTGCTGGATGTGTGGGTGGGATTGAGATGGACATATCCCAAAGAGCATTATTTTAATTTTTTTTTAAATATTAAAGTAACTATGTTTAAAAAATTAAAAGATGGATGTGTGTATATATATATATATGTGTGTGTATAAATATATATTATATATATTTGTATTTATATATATGTATATACATATGCATATATATTCTATATGTGCATATATACATATACATATCTATTATATATAATAGATATGTATAAATTTATAAATATAAATTTATATATATATATAAATTTATACACACACACACAATATATATATATACAGGTTTGGATGTGTATAAAATGAAGGAGGACCATGGACTCCTGGAAGGGTTCAAGGGCAGGGTGGATGGAGCTCTGAGCAGCCTGATCCAGGGAAAATAGGAAATAATCCCTGCCCACAGTGTGGCCTGGAAGGGTGTGAACAGAAATGTTCATTCCAGCCCAGACCACTCCATGATTTTACAACTGTGTTCTTCCCTGACTGTGCTCCTTTTCCTTATATACATTAAAAAAAAGTATTCAAAAATCACTGCATCCCCTAAAACTTTTGTGTGAGTCATAGGAACACCCTGATTCCTAATCCATTCAGCTGCAGTGTTATTTTTATTTTGTATGAAATCCCCTGCCTCTAATAAAAATTAATTATCTCACACTCTTCAATGAGTCATGCCCAGCCTGCTAATTGTCTCAGCAAAAGGTTCTTGTGGTGATTTATTTGATTTATTTCTTCTCTTCCACTGCTACCCTGAAACTCAGGTGTATGGCAAATGCAGGATCACAGAAATGTTTTTTTTCCTGAGAAAAAAGTGGTGTTTGTGTACTCATAGATTTATGTATTTTATAACAGAGCATAATTTTTACAGGCTTTGGGGGGTTGTGCACAGCTGCTGTTGCATTTCCCATCTTCCTCACAGGTGTCACACCTTGTAGGAGTTTCTCCACCATGATTAATGCAATGCATTTTTGTGAGGGGGGAAAAAAAATAAAAGACTGTTATTTGTTGTTACTTCAAAAATAATTACAAAGTAAAATGAAAAGGTAGGAGATATTTCTTGTTTGCTTGCATATTTTTAGTACTAATCCTCACAAAAAGCACTTCAAATCCAATATAAAAGTGTCTTATCAAAGAGAAGTTACTTTCAGAATTTCTAGTATAATTATGATTTTCAAAGTTCTAAGGCTCACAATCTCACCTAGAACCAGAAGTCCTTAAAAGTAAGGAATTGCAATTTATAAGCAAAGTACCTACAACTCTTCCTTGGTAATTAGAGATTTTTTTTTCGTTTGTTTGATGTTGAGCAGAACTTCCTGTGAAAATCTGAGCCAAACCTTCACAGTGGCACATCCAGAGTGCTTAAGAGCTGTCCCAGGAATGCTGAAAAAAGTGGTGACACTGGAGAGAAAATGTGTTTAGGATGACAGAAAAGAACCCTGCAGAAATATTAATAATAAGATTTGGATAAGGAGCATCAGTAAAACGACTGGGGACAAAGCTGACAAGCCCTAGATTTTAAAACATTTTAAGTGGAAGTGGATGAAAAGGTTCTTAAATTACTTGGGTACTGAAATGTAGCTATTAATTAATTCATTCATTCATATATTAATTTATTTAGGGAGCTTTTAGTATGATGAACATTTAAAGCTATGAAATGTCTGCAGGCAAAAGCTGCCTACTCAACTGCTGTGTGAACTCTCTGTTTGCTAATGAAGGGAGGGAGAAAAATATCTGGAATTTCAAGCCTGGATTTTGGAGGAACTGAATTAATGTTTGAGCTGGTTGTTTTCCATTCCTCATGTTCCTTCAGCACAGTCTCTTAGGAACACAAATTGCTTTTGCAATGTGAAATGGTGCCTGAGATTTTAGAACATTCTGGAGTCGTTAAGGTAAGTAAATGGAATTGACAGAGACAATATTCTTTAAAGAAAAATATAATCTTATTTTGTTAGGAGAAGCCACCTTTTATCTAGTATTTTACAGTCATTTCTTTGGACGCAAGCATTAATAAATGCAAGAATGTAATAGAATTAGTGGGAAAAATGGTGACATCTATGGAAAATAAATACCAAAATGTAGAGAAGTAACAAAAAAGCAGTTTGGAGTGTCCCTGCTCAAAAGTTGAATAGAAAAGACCTGGAAACCCAGACGGTTATTACTCTAAGAAGATTAATCACAAGGTTTCTTTTTTTATTTGTTTTTAGCTCTCTATTTATGTATCAAAATTTTTCAATAAATGGTCCAACAGTTGGAAAAAAACTCTTCAGGTATTTCTGTTCCTCAACACAGGAGACAGAAGTGTCTCAGATTAAATTTCTTTCTTGCTCTCTTACATATTGTCAGGACACTAGGGGGAAAAAAATCCCAGTTAAAACAAAAATAAACTTCCCAGGAATGGGGAAAGGAAAGGGGAAAGGAAAGGGGGAAAGGGAAAGAGGGAAAGGAAAGGGAGGAAAGGAAAGGGGAAAGGAAAGAAGTGTTAATCTGAGAACAGTGAATGGCAAATCAATTATTTCAAACCTTCCCTCCTTGGATTCACCAAGAGGGTGCCACTGGATACATCTGGAAATTATTGGCTTCCAAAGGGATTTGAACCACATCTCTCCCTTTTTGTTATGTGTGTGTAAAGATTACTGACTTCAGCTCACAGAAAAGATCTAAGAGTAAAGAAGCTTTGTGCTACCATGTTTTGCCTTCACTTCGAGAAGAATTTTTCATTTTTTACTTTCGTTTATCTTCTATTGATTTATTACTTTTAAATCCCTTTCCACAATAACACAAATAGCATTTCTCAGAAGTGCAATGATGTTTATTTCTGTAAAAATATATTAATAAACTAAATAAAGATTAATGATAGGCAAAAATCTATACTCAGATGAGATCTATTTTTCTTTTCTGAGTTAGTTTTGTTACTTATACTGTAATGCAACACCCATAACTCAGAGAATGGGTTTTCAAATTTAAAGAATAAAAATCCCTGGTTTTGATTCACCCCCTTCGAACATTTCCCTATTTTAGATGGATACTATATTTCAAGAAGAAGAGTTATTTTCTGATTATGAGCTAAAAAACCCATTATGGCAGAAAATAAAAATGCCCATTAAATTCACAGGAAGATTTGTCTTTTTACATTTCCAGAGAAGTTTTGCAGACATTCATATTTAGGCTCCTTTTTGCCCTGTCACCTGAACTTTTCCAGGCTTCTCTCAACTAAAACATGGACTTTTTCAACATTATTCATTAATAAAGTGGGGTTTAACCTCCTCTCTGGTAGGCTGTGGTTTCTGTCCTGCCCTTTGTATCGACCACCCTGCCTGGGATTTGTTTCCTCACCGTAATTCCTTTGACTTACAACACCTTTCTTCTCTCAAATCGTTGATAATGGAAATCAGGAACCTGATCTTTTGTGCACCTGCATTTAGACCTCTAATTCCCAAAGTCTGCCTGTTCATATTTGCCCTCAGTCACTGGGATCCAGAGCTGCTCACACTTAATAACTCACAGATCTCACTGATTTGGCCTTTGTATTTTGGGCTTGAATTAGAGTAATCTTTGGAATGTTTTCATTGTGTGTATAAAGTGATTTCCGAAATGCCCTGGTAAATTTCACTGAGGGATTTCCCACTTAATGCTCTGCAAAAGAAGAATTTCTAAAATATTTTTGCAATATTTCTCTTTGACAAATGGATCCCGGTGATCCATAATCAAATAATGAGTTCCATAGATTTTCTTACTATAATAGCTGATAAATGTGGCTATGACTTTTTGTATCCAAACTCAAACTTTCTTTTCTGCATTCAAGCTTAAACTTTCTTAGCTAGTGCTCTTATATATAAAAAAATGTATATTCTCCTTATTTTTCCTCCTAATTTATATAGTGAAATTTTATATCTCTGCTTATTCACATCTAGACCTGGGAACAGTTTTGAGTCAGGTATGGTCAGGCCATAAATGTACTCCACCAGTTCTGCTTTTTTCTCCAACATTTATACCAATTTTTTTTTTCCCAATCAAAGATAATAATCACTTTAAAAATACCTGATTATTATCAGTGTTATTGCCTGTTTACACCTTCTAGTCAATACTACTTCTTTCATGGTGCTAAATTTTAATTTGACCAGCACTGCTGGTGTTGTAGCACAGCTGAAGTCATCCATTCAACTTGGGCATCAGGTAATTAACAGAGAATTAGTTAGGAAAGTATTTGCAATCTGTAATCTATTGTGTGTAATTCCCTGGATGAATATCTGCACTCGATTCTGAATATAAAATTCTTTAATTTTTTTTCCCCAAAATGGTTGATTGTGTCCTTTAAAAAGCAACTGCAGAGATTCTCATTAACTAACTCCATGACCATTTTAGGAAAAATGCTTTTTCCTCTCTTTAGCTGACCATTTTTGCAGTTGAGCAGCATCATTGCAAAAGTCATTGCACTTTGCTAGACAAGGAACATCAGGGAAAGTTGAATCCTTTAGCAGACAGATAACTCACTCCTCTCAATGGCTCCTCTGTCCTTTTGTCCTCTATAAAATAGCTGAGGGTGTATATATACCCAGGATTTTTCTCATGCCCACTTTTTCCAGTACATTTATTTTCACTGAGCTAGCACCAATGTCCATTCCTATTGCAATTTCAGCCACTATTACCTGTCTCTGTTCGAGTCCCAGATATTCAAATCCACACACACTGAGTTGCAGCAGAACTTGTCCTCCTGGGCTCCTCTATGTGCTTTTTCCTTTCCATGGATAGCATGACAAAGCTTAAATCATGTCCACTAATGCAGCTCCAAAACAATAAGCCTGAGTTAAATTTCTTTCCTTAATAGTGAACTTCTTAAGCCAAATTCTCCTGAGAAACAGCTCGTTCTGCTTTGGAGTCTATTTCTGTTCCATTGGAGGAGAAGGATAAGCCTATTCTTAAACCAGTGCTCAGATAAGTTCTGACATATTTTACCCATCACTGATCAAGCACTTCATCTAATTAGCTCTGCAGTGAACTGCTCAATTGCAAGGCTACAGGTAAGCTGCTTTTTTGCTTTTTTTTTTTTTACTCCTCAACAGGAAACCTTTGAAAAAAATGTACCTCACGAGTAAGAGAATTACCTTTCCCCCCCTCTTTTCCTTTGCACAGGGACGGGTGTGGGCAGGTTTAGCTGCCCCCTGGCCTTCCCCAAGCCCCTCCACGTGCAGGATGAAGGAGCCGAGTGTCCCACCAGCCTCTCTCTCCAAACAGGGGGCACACATGGAATAAATTAGATTAAAGTGGGCGCGCAAACAGCAGGATCCTTTGCTTGCTGTTGAATGGGGCAGTGAAATGTTCGGTGCCCTCGTTCGCAGCTGGCATTTTTTTGTGCCTCGAGTAGGGCTCTGCAAAGGGTTTGATTCCTCAGCTCCCTCCATGAGCCCCTCTCTTAGCCGTGGCTTATCCCAGCCCACTGGACCAGCACCAACAACGAGCAGGGATGAAAACTCCAAGCTCCAGGCTTCACTGGAAGCCCGTTAAACTGGAGCACAGCAGCCAGGCTTTAACAGCTGATGCAAATCGTGGCCAGCAGAGCAGCCCTGGCTCGCCCAAGGAGGGTCGGGTGGGGTGGGTGCACGGCTGGGTCCCCCCTCTGCTGGAACACGGGGGCAGCAGAACTCTCACAGCCAACTCATTTCTCATAATAAAACTATTGTGAGCATCTCCAGCTTCCAGGAAAGTTGAAGAGGACTCAGAAATCCTGAGGAGCAGGCTGTTTAAAATTCTAAACGTGAGTTTCAGAGTCTGACTTCTGACTCTTTTTTAAATACAATATTTTTTGGACTACTGAAAACCCTGCCCAAGCCAGCAGGCTGGAGGAATATTATTTAGGTGATTAATACCATGGCACAGTGCAGGAAGCCAGTCAAAGGCAGCCATAAAGCACACGACCTGCTTAACAAGGAGCCCCAGGCAAGCTTTGAGCACAAATCCCCTAATCCTATTGATCCTGCTTCTGGAAAAAGGGAATCTCTGTGTGCCACAGAAGGGTGACAATATCCACTAAGTGCCCACGGCAGGCAGGGTGTGCCTCAGGGAACTTAATCACAGAACCTTCTTCATTACTTGAAAAATCCCTTCTGTCAATGCTGCAGCCCCATCCTCCCTGGCTGCTGCTGGTTGAGATGCTGTCAATCTTCCCATAGGAGCCTGTGAACCAAATAAATTCCAACTCATTTAAAGGTGTTATTATCTCTGCTGATAACGTTAGGCCATTCAGGAGCAGAAGAAATAGGAAAATAAAACTTATATCTGTCCTTTTGTTTGCCAGATTCTCAGGCTCTCAACACAAAAATATAAGGGTTCACTCTAGAGTTGTAGTATGTATTCAAACGTATTGTCACAGACATAAGTCTGCTCTTAGCATTCAACAAGAAGTATAATTCTATTATAAATCCAAAAACAAGTTGATCCTTTTTTTTTCTGTATAGATGCAATTATCTTTGAAGGCAGGCACTTCATTCATAGAGATTATCTGACATGCTAGAACAACCTGTTTGCTTGATTTTTGTGTAGATTTTTCCACACGGATTTACACATTCCCCAAAAGAATGTAAATTATCCTCCCTAAAGTGATTGTTATTACTCACATCAGAGATTAGTACTGTTTTACATACTTTGATGTATCACTCAAACCACAAAGTCATTAAAAAAATGATTGTTGATTCTGATTTGATTAAAAGTGTGTTCAAAAACATCTCCCTTTGTGAGAAGAGTTGTAGCAAAAGCTTTTATCCACCTGCACTGGTGTTTTTATTTCTCAGAATGGGAGCATTAAAAATACTTCTCAAAAAAGAGGCTGAAATTTCTGTATTAATGGCAATATTTATTTTTATTTTGCTTCAATTGATAAGGTTTCAGCAATAATCAAAATTTTCATGTGGCTGTTTCAGAAAAGAAGAGTTTTAGTTTATGGAGGAAATCCAGGGAAGAGAATGTAAGTACAATCAGGCCCTTGAGTAACAAGTAACAATTATCTTGTGTTGTTGTAACAGCATGGAAGCAAGAAAATTTGATTTTGAAAATCATAAAATATCCTTAGCTCCCTAACTCTGTGAGAAAATAATGTGCCCTGTGTTTCACAGCCTTAACTTTTTGTGGGAAAGTCAAGATGAGGTAAAAAAATAAAATAAAATAAAGCCTTTGACCTTTCATGTCTACCCTGGCAATGAGCACACACGCCCCCCCAAAAATAGTTTAAAAAATGTACTAATGATGAGGTATTTGTTCTGCCACATATACAGTGACTAATTATTTGACTATCCAGCAAAGAAATTGAGCAATTAATTATTCCTACTTACTGTCCTGGAAAGAACAGAGAATCATAAAATATAAGGAGAGGAAAAATGTGAGATGAGGATTCATCTGTTTCTTGACTCAAGGCACAATCAATGAGTGCCAGGCAACAACATAAAATAGGAGTAAAAGTGAGAATGAGAATCATTGTTCTTCCTGTTGGTGCATGTTCTTTTTTACCTTGCATTAATTTTCCCTGTAATATAATTAAATATAAAATGCAGAAAAAAACTCTGCTTGATCCAGCAGAAGGAAGAAAGTTCAGTTGCAAGAGTGGCAGAGGAATGGCTGCAAAAGGCAGGTGTTGTAGCCTGGGTTTTACACACTGAGAAAGTGATGGGCCCACAGGCAAATGTCTCACATGAGGCAGAGGGGCTGGGCAAGCAGGCTGCAGGATTATCCTGCTCCAGCAGATGGAAAATCACAGAAGAGATGGAAATCTGAGACCTTGCTGGTTTGGGGGGTGTGTATGGTGTGTGTCTGTATAACATCAGTGTGTAACAGCAAAGAATGACAGAATCAGAGTCCTTTAGGTTGGAAGAGAGCTCTGGGCTCTCAAGTCCAACTCCACCAGTGCTGCTCCTACGTGGCTTTGAATCCTCCAGGGACTCCAACCCTTCCCTGGGCAGCCTGTGCCACTTCTTGACAACCCTATTGGTGAAGAAATTTTTCCAGTTATCCAAACTAAACCTCCTGGCCAGCCTGAGAGCATTTCCTCTTGTCCTATCACTTGTTATTTGGGAGAAGAGCCTGACCCCCACCTGGCTGCCACCTCCTGTCACCTCCAGTGGAAGCTCTGATTTTCAGGAGTCAGATGTACAGACACAAAATCCAATCAGCCATTTCAGCCCCAGTGAAAAGGCACCAGCAGCTTGGTTCAGTGAATCCCACACAATTCCAACATTCACCAACGCTGCTGGTAATAAATAAATGTTGCTGCTTGGAAGAGAGAAATCCAAAATGCAAAAGCAATGGATCAGGACTGTGCAACACCTTGGAGATGCCTTTCCCATCGTTTTAATTTTGCACATGAATTAAATATGTAGCCTTTTTTTTCTACGTTTCTTTATTTCTATATTTCTCCTGTAATTATCCTGCTGATTACTTAAACATGTCATACTGCATTACAGCACCCTTGAATCACAGAGCCATAGAATCATTAAGGTTGGAAAAGACCTCTAAGATCATGGAGTTACCATCAATAATGGATCATTTTCACTGCCCATGGCAGAGGGTTGGAACTAGATGATCTTTAGATGATCCAACCCAAAGCATTCTCAGATTCTGCAAATTACACCAGAAGTTACACTGCAAATAGAAATGAAATCTTGCAAAACATCAAAATTTGACATTTAAGGGGCCTCCTAATAAAGTTTGAATACAAGGATGATTCTAGAGATTTATTCAAAAAGGTCATGATAAACAGCCATAAATTTGCTTGGAAATTTGGATGAAAACTCACAGCTCTATTTTTGCACTGTTCTCTCACTGTAAGTACTAATGACCACTTGGGAAATTTGGCTGTGGCACTGTCAGGGCCTTGGAAGAGTTCAACAGAGACTCCAGTGCCTAAAGGAGGTTATTGGTTTAACATCCTGTTTGCAAAGCAGCACCTCCATTGCCCTCTAATGCCAGGGTGAGACTCTCACAGTTAAAAATCACTGCATCTCAGAGTGCTTGGGGTTGGGAGGGACCTGAAAGATCATTTAGTCCAACCCCATCCCTGTCAGGGCCCCCTGCCCTGTGCCAGGGGCTCCCAGCCCCAGTGTCCAGCCTGGCCTGGGGCACTGCCAGGGATCCAGGGGCAGCCCCAGCTGCTCTGGGCAGGGAGGAGGAATAAATCACCTCGTTTTGCACTGCTTTGGTTGTATTTTGTGGGGTTTTTCCTCTTCCTCAGACTGTCCCAGAGGAGTCAGCCCTTGCTGTGCACATTTAGAGGCTCTCTGGAAGCTGCTCATTGGAGCTGAGGCTGGATTCTGGATATACAGTAATAACTTCTTTATCAGCAGTGAACTGCTTTGGAAAACTCTATTTGTAAGTCCCTTATACTAAACCCAAAGCAACAGTACTAAGGTAAAGGAAACAAAATGGGAAATGCATGGATTTCAGATTTCTTTTCATTTTCCCTTCTATTTCATTTTCAAAGGATCACTCCCTTACTTAGTCTTTCTAAAGTAAGCTTCACCATGCGTGGAATTTCCAGAGGAGTTATAAACTCCTCAAAAATGTGGTTTATAACAGAAGTGTTGACAGTTGGCTCTTAAGAGCAGAAGAGTTACCAAGCACTGCTGTAATATAGTAGGCTCTAACTACTGTAATTCTGCTGAAAAGTTACTGTAATGTGACTCCCTATCTATACCAGGCCACACCATTTCTCTTCTTTATGGTCCTCATTATGGTAAGGAAAATCCATGTCCCCCTAGAGAGAGCTGCCAAAAGAGGTTCTGAGCACTTCTAAGCTGTGTCTCCTTTCCATCAGAGCCTGGATATAATGCTAGGAGATCTAATGTGATTAGTGTAATGAGAAACACCATCAATCCTCCTCAGAAAATGAACACTTAGGTGTGGGACAGAATTCTAACAGAATTAATCTACAGTGCCTTTTCCCTTGAAGGATTCCTGGGTGTTTTAATGAACAGTGTCCCTGGGCAACACTCACTCATCCCCAAAATCACAGCTACCTGTAGGGTGGACAAAGCATCCTTTTTCCATCCTCAGTGCTGTGATTCTCTCCATGCTCACAGGGGAGAAGGCAAACAGAAAGCAGGTTCTCAGCTGAACACAGAGAACATATTCCTAAAGTTAACTGCCAAGTGGCAGGCACAACAGTTTTGCATCAAATGGTCTCCAGACACTTCCTATAGGTACATCAAATAATTCTTTACAGCGAGCCAACTGCATATTCACTTTTATTAGAAAACAGGATTCCTGGTGTTTATGCTATTATTCTTTTCTAGAACAGCATGACAACCACACAATGCCTCTGTTCTAACTGTGCAGTTGTTTTTGATGTTTTTTATGCTGGGGATGAGCAAAAGGATGCAGATATTATTTGGAAAAAAAAAACCAACTAAAAATATATATTTAATGAAAAAATATTTTTATATTAATGTTTCAAATACTGTTAGGCATTCTTTCTTCACACTTGCATCTTTCTTGTATTAAATTAGAGGTTTTTGATGTAATGTTTGTGTTCATGAATACTATGTGTTTATGTGTGTTAGAGGGAGAGAGAATTTATGCACATAAACTGTCATTTCAAGGTCAGATTGTGAAATGCAATTGCTATTAATGACAGTAAACAACAGAGGTGGATAAATATGGGTAGCTTTTAGCAGATGAGCAGCTTAGACCATTGCTTAATATTTTTTAGAACAGACAAAAGTTTTTTTTTGATATGCAGTGGAGAACAGTAGCAAAGGCAGAGCAAAGTCAAAGCTATAATCAGAATGCACTGTGATTAAAAAAGGAATAAATCAGATGGATCTAGGAGATTATGACCATCTGTATATTTTTGCCTCATGCATCACTCCCACACTGGCTTGAGGCCCCCAAAAAATCTCATTGTCCACATATTTTCCTAGGAACACATCCCATGTCAGCCTGGTGGGGTGACTTCCATTCCACGAAGCATGCACCTCCAAGGAGGCTGATCAATATTAACAGGCAGCCAAAGAAGGAATTACTAGAGGGAGCTGGAAGGGGCCTTTCACCCACAGCACATCACCTTGTAAAATCCCTTTTGCACCAGGGGAATCTCCCTACAGCTCCCTGACACCTGTACCTCCTGCTCTGGCCAGGTCCAGCACTGCTGACAACCCCTGGCCGATCCTCCTGTCCAACAGAGAACCTGATAAATTGCTGAACAATTCAGAGTGAGAGGTAAGGAGAATGTTAATTGTATTGGTACAGAAGATTCATTGGGTTTCCTTCTGGCTGAGAATCATTTTTTGCCTATATTAAAGCAAAAACAACTGTTTATTTTATTTGGTCTAGCTCTGAAAATGGAGTTAAAAGTGACCTAACTCTGTCTTTCCATCCACTTGATGGTGCTGTTCCCAAAACACAAACGACACTGTGAATATAAGAAATCCACAACTTTACTCCTAGAAAATTTGGTGAATAACACATCAATTTTCTCAGTCTGCTTTAGACACAAAAGCTACACCATTCTGTCATCCTTGTGTTCCTGCATTTTCAATTAAGTGCAGCAATTTTTATCCCCTCTCCTAATGACCAAATCTTTTAATCTTTCCTTAAATTGCAAAGCAATGTGACACAGCCAGTGAGGTCACTTGCCTAATAAGGATGACTCATCTAACAGAGTTTGTCAGATCAGCATTTTGAAGGCAGGATTTAAATTTTTGCCAGAAAAGGGAGGACTCTGCAGATTTCACAGGCTGATCTTCTTTGAGAACTCTCCTGTTCCCCCTCTCCTTCCTTTTCCCCCACAAGATTAAACCACAAATATTGGGGTTATGTCTGCACTGTGGCACCAGTGGCCAGCTAAAAGTACTAAAGATGTGAGGCTAAATAATGTCAGGAGGGCACAGCATTGGTACAGGCAAATAGATTATCTAAGTAGGATGTATTATGCAGCTGAATCAGGGGGCTTGTGGTGGAAACCATGCTGTAATTTTATGCCCTGTTTAATGAGCCAGAATTAACACAGGGTAATGTACACATGCACAGCATAATGGGATCTTGCAGAGATTAAAAAAAAAAATAATAACAATTGTTGTGATTCCTAGAAATAGAATTAACTTCCCATAGACTTTTCTACAGCAAGAATGAGACAATCAACTACTTAAATTGCTGAGAACTTGGTATGAAAGAGTTGTTGCTTTGAAATAAAACCATGCAAAAATATTTTTAGATCTTGGGTACTTTATGTTTATCAATAAATATTTTATGAAGTTTCATCAGAGAAGTTATTTAAACATTAGATAAGCCTGAATAATTAGTCTGCAGCACAAATCACAAATAAATAAGATTACTTGGGGAAAAATAAAAACAAAAACAAGGGTAAAAAATTCCAGGCTTGCCTAAGACACAAAATGAGGGCCTGAGATGAGGCACTGAACTGGCATTAACATTGACTAAGGTTACTGCCTAAAACTGATTGTCAACACAGGATCTTTGAACACATTACCCTTATTCCTGTTCTTACAGTTCATCTTAATCTGAATGGAATTCTAATGGACTTTTAAAACACACGTTAATAATTACATGAGAAAAGAAAGTGTCAGAATCAGATGTAAATCCTTCACATGGTAATTTTCTCTTCATTTCACTCTCCCCTCTGCAGTGGCTTTATTCCATTAAAGCAGGTCTTGTCCATAACTGTCAGGCTCTGTACCACAATTGCAGGCAGAGTTTTTTGGGTCACTCGGCTTTGACCGTCTCCATCTTGTTGTTTGGTGTGAAGCTGGGCTCTGACAGGATTGCTGCTGCCTGTTCCTCTGCCCCTCTGGAGCTGCTCAGCATGAGACAGAGCCTGGAGCCTCTGCCCTGCTTCCAGCAGCCCAACCCTCCCCATCCCTCTGGAGCCTGCCAGGCTGGGGGGATGCAGGCTGCTGTTGGGAATCACACACAACAGGAATTTCTCCAGCACAGCTTGGAGAGAGGCTTTGACACTGTTTATTAGAAACAAATTACTCTCTTTTATATATTTTTATATATTTTATATACATTAAATATATTTATTTATATATATTAGAGACTACTGTTATTGGCAAAAGAAAGACAACTCCTTTACTGACATTGGTCAAACCAGAGGGACATCAAGTCTGCCTCACAGAAAGAATGAACAACATGAGTTTTCCTTATGAAAACAATCCTGATGTTTCTGTTCAAGCTGTGAGAACAAGCTTCAGAAACTCAAAACATCAGGAAAAAACAGAGTTCTAGAAACTCAGAAACTGCAAGCCTGGAAAATCAGACTACAGATGGAGGCATGGACTTGGCAGCATCTGCTGAGGGTAACAGGATGTCATGGTTTGACGCTGGCACAAGGCCAGTGCCCCCATGAAGATATACTGTCCCTGGTGCTTGCTGTGAGATGTGACCAAAAAACAGAGCAAAACAGTTTCTAATTTAGAAAGCAAAAGAAAAGAAGAACTTTATTACTTATAATATGTAAAGAAGACACATACAGAAGAAGATGAAAACTTTAAAAAAAAAAACACTCTTTCTCCTCCCCCCACCCTAGTTCTCAACACAATCCCAATCAAGTCACCACCTTTCAGATAATTAATTTTTAGTCCATTACCACCTTTTTGATAATCAGTACTCAGTTCATCAAGGAGAGATAGGAGTCCTTCTTGCACCATCTCGTGACTTCTTCTTCCATGTCCAGTGCTCTCACCACTGTGCATGGACCAGAACTGTTTCTAGGGTTTCTCTTTTTAAGGATGCTTTGCCCAGTTCCAAAACAGCAACAGTCTCTTAGCTTGGGACACCAGTCCCCCCCAATTTCACCCCCTGGGGCCGAGGGGCCTCGTGAAACAGAGATCTTCCTCTCCACTGAAGACAGAAGGCACCACCACACCCTTGTCAGCTGTCTCTGTTTACACCATTGCTTTACTGCACTTTCTTGGCTTCAGGACATTGCCTCCCCCTAAATACAGTCTCTATGTCACAAAAAAAATAAGTCCGTCCATGGCTTTGCAAGAAAAGTCCAGCCAAAGGCCACTCCATCATCTCCTCCCACCTAGGATTCTTACTCAGTATTCTTTGACAATCTTCCACTTGCATGAACTTTCATCATCTCTGCTTAGTTCTCTCTATCTTCCTTTTTCAGATTCAAGGAGGATTAGCATTTATAAAGTTTCCATCATCTACAAAAAAGGGTTAAAACCTTGGACTGTGCCTGCCCAGCTGCCGATATCAAATGTCAAGGTGGCACAGACACAGTCTCTCTCTCTCTTCTCTCTCTCTCTCTCTCTCTCTCTCTCTCTCCTCTCTCCGGAGGGGGGAAGGAGGCTGCCTGATGCCTCCCCAAAGGTTCTTGTATTCTCTGCCCCCTTCCATCCTGCAGGATCTTCCTCTCCCCTCTCTGCCCAAGGCTCCCACCTCGCCCAGCCCGCATGGCTTCCCCTCCCCGCCCAGCTGGGCAGGGGAGATCCGCCCGTCCTCAGGGACCTGAACCAAGAGAGAGTTCTCCTGGGAGCCCTCTGCTTTGAACCCCTTGTGTTCTCAGAGGGGGTCCTTGTCCTCAGTGGCCACACCAGGTGCCAATCTTTAAACCTGAGCACTCATTGGTTTGATTACTGAATTTCAAAAAACTCATTTCTTTTTTCAAACCACCACACAGGAGAAAAATCATCCAGGGACCTGTTCCTTCTCTTCCAGCACTGCTGGGAGCTCCTCTGCTACCCCTGAGCCCCTGGCTCCTCAGCCTGGCTGCAGAGCTGGTGCAGCCCGTGTTTGCAGTGCCAGGGCTCACTCTGCAGAGGCACAAAACTCAAATTCCCTGCAGCCAACTCTGCCCAGCAGTGCCCAAGCAGCAGCCGTGTGCTCAGCTCTCTGTGCAGCTGCCCCACTGCTTTGGGGTCCATCAGCACAGCCCTGCCAAAACCCACCTCTGGCTCTGCCCCAGTGTCACTGTGACACAGAGGGAACACAGCAACACACACAGCAGGGGTTCAGGTAGAGAAGAAGAAAAGAACTCTCCAGTTTATTATTGACCTCGGATCTATCAGTTTCTGGACAGTGACCAGAGATTGGACAGAGAAGTTCCCACCTCTCCATCTTCACTGGTCACTTGAGAAGTCCATCAGGTGATATCTTTTACAAAGGAATGCAAACATGATTCTTGTTTATCTTACAGTTCATGAGAACTGACTCCATTACACCAAAACAAATCAGAAGGCTGATTTTCAGGGACAACACCCCTGCTGAAGCAAATGTGCTGCACAGATAAAACTCCCCAGCTGGTTACTCCTGTCTCACACAACATGTGCTCAGTTCACAAAGCCTTGGGTCTCTATTTATTTCCAAAACCTGTACATATTCGTAAAGTTACCCAACACACCTGCACATATTCATCACTTTTCACCACTCTGTACTAAAATTTGACTACACTTGCCCAGTTCTCTTCTTGAAATGGGTCAGTGGGGTTTGAAATGGGTAGGTGGTCTTCTTCATCATGGCAGCTCCCTATTTCCCTCTTGCTGGCAGGGTAGCCCTTCCCTTGGGCACAGTCCAAACCCCCTGACCAGGTTCTGGCTGGTTTAGGGTACAGCTGCAGTCACAGTTCCTTCACTGTCACAATATTATATTTTTCTTGTCTTGTTTCTATAATTACCACAAAGTCAAGTAAACGATATATTGTCTACATTGCTTCTGCTCTTTTGCTAGGCTCTACTCTTTTAACCCTTAATTTTCCTCATTTCTTGCTTTACTACCACCCACCACAGGCATGGAGAGGACACACTGGACTCTTTGCAGCTGCCCTCCTGCACTGCATTAGATGCAACCACTAATGAATATTTAGTCTATGGGACCAAATGAAAACTGGTCTGAAATAAGCTTTGAAATTCCCCTAATGTGGGTCAGCTCTCAGCACTGACTATTTGGCTTTGCAATACGTGGGCTGGTGTCACATCACTTGATTTTGAAGGTATAGAAAATGTGTGGCCACAATTTCTGTGCATCAAGGGAAAGAGGATCTGAATGCAAGAGTAAAAGTACAGAAACAAATAAAAGGGTTGTAATAAAATATATACTATTATGTTACATCAAAATAATTTTCAAGCAATGAACACTGAGGGAAAAAAGATGAGAAATAAATTAATAAATAATTTTCGACATAACAGTCAAGGACTTTAACACTTTTGTTGATGAATAACTTACATGAGTAGGATCATCTATGACTTTGAAACTGTATTAACTTTCAGAAATATGCAAAACATTGATTGTTTAGTGTTTGAGCAACCACAAAGCTGCTGCACAGAAACTGCCCATGACCTTCCTGATGGCTAAAAAATGGCAAAGTTTTATTGCAGACTAGGACTGTAGCTGCTTAGTTCTCGTTGTTTAGTTGTAGTTCACTAGTACCTGGAGGCCATAAAACAGAAGATACAAGACTATTTAGAAACTCCACACAACCCCCATGCCACAGGGTGTTCAATGGCAGAGTTCCAGGCCTAGTCATTGCAAACCCCAAATCTGAATTCCCATGGGGCTCTGGGACTGAGGGGCCACAGACATGGATGGAAAAGCAGGATATATAAGTCAGTCCACACCTCAACACTGTCCTTCTCAGAGAGATGGCACCATTGTGGTTTTACTGTGTCCAAATTTTCATTGTAAAGCTTGTTGAGAATGATGCCATTGGATCCAGAATAGAAAATCATTGGTGACTAGATGGTGAAAATGCAACTTTTTATCATACAAGCAAGCAAAAATTATATATTTGTTATTCAACAAATATTGCACTCCAGGACTGATATAATCTAGTTTTATATTCACACTGCAAACCTCACAGGCCAAGATGCCCAAGCAGATCCCTTGCACTGCTCAGCTTTGCACCAGCAGATGGGAAAGCAGGAATTCCAAACAGTGGAAAGAGCTGTGTTGAAGTCAGGTAAAAACAAAAGAACATTGCAGTAAGGAGGAATTGTTCTCTTTCTGCATGCAGAATTTTCACCTGGATGTGCCCAGCATCCTTTGCTGTGAACATTTCCAGCACTGGAGCACCACGAGTGCTGTAGGTTTGCCCCTTGTTGATAAAAAGGAAGAACAGGACTGAGGACATGCTAATTGTAGCATTAGTGAAGAAATCAAGCAGTGAAAAAATTTGGTTTGACTTTGTGATGAATAGTGAAGTCTTAAACACTGGCAGGATTACAAAAATAGTGCAGCAAATTGGGCATATTATTACCAAACATAAGGCTTTCTCTGAACAGCTAACTGATTGCATGTGACTTTCTTTTATGAACAGAGTGTAAAAGCTATTAGAAAAAAAAAAAAAAAGAAGCATTCTGAAAACAGCCAGACAGGGGGAAAGTAAACGATATAACCTTGTTTTTGCAAATAGTCCTTCTAGAAACATCTTTAGACATCTGTTATACATGGATATGGAAATAACTTTTTTTTTGTGCTATTCTGCCAAAAAACCTCATACCTTTGCTAATGAATTTCACAAAAACTTAAACATCATTTTGTTCCTTCTTTAGCCCTGCAAATAGGACATAAACAGAACAGTGACTTTGCTGGTCCTCCTCACGAAAAATCATTTAGTCCAATTTTTTTTTATTAATCCTAAATGAAAGGTAGAGAATTAGTTCTTAACTTGCACAAAGTCTGAACAAATACTGTAATCAAGAAATTTGGTCTTGTTTTTCTCTCGGAAATCTTTGAATAGAGCACAGATTTAAACTTTAAAGCATCTTGATGACACACAACGTAAGTATTTGGTTTGTGGCTTGTTACTCTTGTTTGGCTTTAGAGTTTTAAGATGCATTGCTTAGATGTGATTATCCATCCCCTCTGGCCTATAGGAAAGCACAGTGGCTGAAGCATGAAGCAACAGCAAGAAGTAGATCCCAAATCCATAACAAATTATGATCTGATTTGTATTGTGTACTGCTGGGGATTTTGGATGGGGTTTTCTGTGGTTTTGTTTAGTTTGCATGTTGGCTTTTTTTTTTTTTTTTTATTGTCTTGTCTTTCAGCTTATAGTGCTGGCATCCCTGGAAGTGTTTGATCCTTGACAGCATGGCAGAGGCACAATTCTCTGGCTACCAGGGCAGGGTGTGCAGCCCTGGAATGGCCAGTGCAGGGTGCTCTGGGCTCCCTGACCCCCAGAGCATCTCTGGCACACCTTGAGGAAACTCTGGCTGAAATGCCAAGGATAAAGCTCAGGATCTGGCAGAGAAATCTGAAGAAGGCTTCAGTGGCAGCACTCCCCTGCACTGTATTTTGGGTCAGGTGAGGGCAGAGAGAGCTCAGCAGAAGGAGAGGAGGCTCTGTCAGACATTTCAGGTGGGTACAGGATCCTCCCTGCCCCTGAGTGAAATCTCCTAGTAAGGTCCAAACCCTTACCTGAGAGCACGGCTCCTGGAAAGGAGGCAGGAGTGCCCTTGCTCAGTTCTGATCTCCTGGGGCAGCTCTGAGCCCCTCTCCATCCTCCCCTGTGGGCAAGACCAGCTCAGATCAGCCTGGAGCCCCACTGGCCCCTGGGGTACCTGTGCCCAGAGCACACCAGGTGTACTCTGGGTCTGTCAAAGCTTCTGAGTTTCTAAAGCTCTGTTTTTCCTGATATTTTGTGTTACTGTGACGCAGATAGAAACACACAGCAACACACACAACAGGTGTTCAGGCAGAGAAGAAGAAAAGAACTCTCCAGTTTATTATTGACCTCGATCTATCAGTTTCTGGACAGTGCCCAGAGATTGCACAGAGCAGTTCCCACCTCTCCATCTCCACTGGTCACTTGAGAAGTCCATCAGGTGATATCTTTTACAAAGGAATGCAAACATGATTCTTGTTTATCTTACAATTCATGAGAACTGACTCCACTCAACTAAAACAAATCAGAAGGCTGACTTTCAAAGACAACAATTTTGTGTTTCTGTAACTTGTTCCCAGAGCTTGAACATAAACATTAGGATTGTTTCTGTAACGATACTCATGTTTGGAATTCTTTCTGTGGGAGGGATTTTCTTTTGATGTCCCTCTGGTTTGGCCAATGTGGGTGAAGGAGTTGTCTTTCATTCCCCAATCATGGTGGTCTGCAGAAAAATCTATGAAAAGGGAATAATTCTTTGAATAAAGGGAGTCAGACTGACCTCTCCAAGCTGTTTGGAGAAATGTCATGTCGTTATTCACCACCCAGGCACCCTGAATGCTGTCCTGGAGGATGGAGGGTGGTGCAGGCAAGCTGTGAGAGGCCAGGAGATCATCAGTGAGCCCCAGCTGCCTCAAGCACATTGCTGAGCACAGTGCAGCAGGCAGGAGCCCCCGACACGCTGGAGGCCAGCAGAGGCAGGGCTGGCAGCACGGAGAGCTGAGCCCAGGAGCTGGAGGTGCCTGGAGCCCAGGGAGTGATGTGCTCCGCGATCAGCACATTCCTTCTGAGGAGCTCGGGGACAGCTCTGTGTGCTGCCAGTGGCTCTGGCACAGCTGCCATGTCTGCCCTTCAGCACACAAAGCAGTGCCAGCCCTGAGATCTCCAAACCCCCCGCCAGTGCCAGCCTGCCTTCACCACAGGTTTAGGGCAGCCTGGGAAG
Organism: Sitta carolinensis; assembly: GCA_032173965.1. Lineage (NCBI taxonomy): Eukaryota > Metazoa > Chordata > Aves > Passeriformes > Sittidae > Sitta > Sitta carolinensis. The sequence continues at coordinate 8,218,568 of CM063292.1, forward strand.
CCCACTGAGTGCTGGATTAGGATGGAGCCTGGCAAGGAAACTCCAATATCTCCAGGCCTGGGAGCGAGACTGTGAACAGAAACAGCTCCGTGGTGCAGATCAGTGTCTGGGTATTTTACTGGATGTGGTTTGAAATGAAATAGGGGCTCCATAGTTAAATGTACTCATTCTGTCAAGAACACTCCGGCTTCAATTTTTCCTTCATGACTGTAAAAAGATCCAATTTCCACTATGAAGTCTGGAAAATTATATCAACTATCAGGGTAGAATTAGACCTGATAGAAGCTTGGTGATCTTAAAAAGTACGAGATGTATCCATTTTTCATTGTAAGAAGATTTTAGCTTTCCACTGGGCTTATTAATTTTTGTACCTTTTGTATTGTATTCTACCTTTTTTTTTTTTAATAAGTAATGTTAAAAACAAGATCTTTATTCCAAATGTTCATTTATTTTTAGCTTCCTGATGAATTTCTAATTTTTTTTTTTTTAATAAAATGAGCAGGAATATAAAGGATGGAAAAAATCCACAGCACCCCATTCAGAGGCAAAGAAAAGAGTAAATACATTCATTGCTTTCCTCAGAAGAAATGTATTGTGCAGCTGCTGTGGAATACAATATTGAGATGAAAATGAAGCTGCAATGGAAATGGAATGAGAAATAGGTATTTGCTTCTGGGTGAGCGCAACAAACCTATCAGCTACCCAGTTAAAATCAGCAGCCCCATCTCCCCAGTTCCTGATGACTAAATAAACCCCAGGTAAAAGGACAGGGCAATAAGACAAAAGGAAAGGAGGGAAATGAAGCTGCCAAAGGAAAGAGAAGTGTTTCTGCAAAGGTCAGTAAGGGATAAGATTAGTTTGGAGTAAGCCAGTCCTACAGTGTAATTTGCAATATTTTCAAACACTTCAGAATAAGCATTCCTTGCTATTTTTAATATGGGCTTTGAGCCATGACTATCTAAATGGAGAGAGGAGGCATTAAAAGTTCACAGGGCTTGATATTGCCTGTAAAGAGGGAGCCCCTACAGAATTTTATTTTATTAGTAACCTTTATTAGCCTTGTAGCCAGTGCTGATTAAAGTATTGTGGCATATCTGTCAGCAGCAGGAATGCATGGGGATTATTAGCAACTGCATTTAAAAGTCTAAGAGCCAAGAGGTAGAGCCACAAGCCTGGAATACTAATTCCCATTTTATTCAGTGTAAACAGTCAAAGGATGGATAATAGCTTACTTGTCTCATTTTATTGGCATGTTTATCTGTCCTTTTGCTCTTCTCTCTCACCGTGTAACTAAGACAGCAGAAAATAATACAAAATATGAGGCACTTACAAGCCTGGGTCAAATTGATTTCAGTGCAGAATATCCAAATTTGGCTGGTCAAACATAACTTCTACCCCCATGGACTAATGGCTTCATTGGAATATAGAAGCTCAAGCTGCTCACAGGCAGATATGGACTAAATACTGATGGGGAAGTGTATGCAGCCTTTTAGAGTTCTGTCTGCAGACAGATTCCAGGTCTTTACTGAAGGATTTTGTTTATCATGTGAGGAATCTTATGTAGACATAACTTCCATCCCAGCTGACTCAAATTTCTTCACTGAGAATATTCACAATTCACGATTCAAACTGAGCTGTATAAGCAGCTGAGTCACATTGCATTCTTTTATCTTGGGACTTAATAAAGTATTTAATAGTTTAAGAAATTTAACTCAAATCATTTTTGTGATGCCCAAAGCAATTTTTTTTTTTTTTCCATGACTCTGCTGTAATTACAGCAAAAGCCTTTTTGGTCAATATTCAAATCAATGGATTTTCTTTAGTATAAATGCAAGGCAAACATTAATGACATTAACAACCTGGTTTGAGTTAAACCCCACTTGGAAATGGATAAACGTTTATGAACAATATCTTTTAATATTTGTGATGCTCTGCTCATTGCTACATTCCCAAAAATCCTGAGACAAAATAGGCAAAATTAACCCAAGCTCTCCTGCTGAGTTAGGAAAACAATCTGAGTCCAATTCAAGGGATAGAATCTCTCTGTTGATGTAGATCACAGTGAAAAGTCTTGGAAAGGTTTATCTTCCCTCCCTATGACAGAAAAGTTCTGTCTGGCACAGAATTAAAACCAGGGGATCATAAACCACTGCTGAGAATTATTTAAAAGCACAAAGAGATGGGTTCTACCCAAGACAACTGTGAATGGTGACTCGAGATCACCAATGATGCTTTTGCATTTTTTTCCCTAGAAAACCTTTTATGAGGTTGAGCATGACAGATCTCAAAGTTTCAAGTAAGTAATCTCAAGTGCCCTCTTCTAAAATAACATTGATAAAATATAATCATAGGAATAACTGTAACATTTCTCGTGGACTCTAAATAAATGTCATGTACACATAATTAATTAAATCAATGAATACGATGAGTTAGCAAGGTGTAGATTAGAAGTTTAATAAGCATATAGAAAATGTCTCAGAAGGCAATCAAAAAACCCAGTGTTGTCTTCTGGAGTGCTTTTGTAAACAACTGACTGCTCTGTTTCTGAAATTGTTGTGTAATTTAAAGCTGACAGTCTTGCCCAGTTTAAAATCTGTACGAATGAATGTATTTGCCTCTAAATATTTGGTAATTTAGCCTGCTTTGTTTCTTGATGACTTAATGACTTTAACATGTCCGTCTGTAGTACTTGCAATTCCCAGGCAAAGCTGTATTTCCCCGTGTGCCTGTGGATAAATATTGTTTGTTCCCTGCACTCCCCGAGCTTATGCCTGTGGGGTGTGAGCAGAGCCTGGCAGCACTTTGGGATCCACCACCCCCAGGTGCCAGTCTCCTGCAGGTACTGAACCTCCCCTCCTCTACCTGATATTGCCACTGGAAGAGGTGTCATGAATCACTATTACCTCTCTACTGAAGCAAAAAGAGTTGAGTTAAATCTCCCCAGTGCTTCCTGGCCCTCTGTAGCACACCTATTATGCTACCTTAATATGGATTACTGTGATTTTTCTGCTCTTGCTAAAAAAGAGCCGTCTGTATTCCAGTTTTTCATCTGCTTCTATTATTTCTGCTGGACTGCTCAGAGGCACCCTTGTCAGTTGTACAGGAAACTTCTTGCAAAGCACAGAATTTGTTATTCTGATTGACATTTTCAAAGCAGGAGGTCCTGAATGTCTAAGTAAATTCTATCCCACTGTCTTACTGATAATGTAACACTTGTAGTGATATTTTCTTATCACAAAGACTTTGTTTCATGCTTTTGCTAATTTTTCCTGCTGTGCTTTGTGGTTCTTTCATCACTTTTATCCATCTATTTTATTTCTTTTGGACCAATTTCATTATGGCCTTGCCACTTGGTCTGGCCTCATAAAGTTACATAATAAACTGTAAATTTAGGTCTCAGCTTAACTTTCCCTAAGATAAATATAGCTTTTCTGTTCAACCAGTTATTGGTGCTTTCATAAATGTTCTGGATTTAAACTGTTGCAGGACTAGGTCAAATCTACATGAAGATGAATACCCAACCAGAATTTTAACTAGGATTCAATGCATGTAAATTTATCAGCCTGGATACTTTTTGGGGGTTGCAACCAGAAATTTAGAGGAAGTATTGATGCAGCACAGCCTGAAGAACTCAAAGTTGCAAATTTTTTCTATTCTGCAAAAACTCATGGTGGTGCAAAATTGTCAAAAAACATCTGCAGTTCTGAACACCCCTCAGAGATTGGAATAATGGGCAATATCTTGTCTATTTTGCTCTCCAGACCAGTTAGCAGAAGCTTAAACTATCTGCTTGAGGTCCATCTAGCAATTACTGATATTCTATGGTAAAGTTTATTAAGCCTGCAAAAAACATTTGTGGTAGAGTGAGAAAAAGAATTTTTATTATTTTTAAATTATTATTTATTTAATGATTATTTACTTAAAAAGAGCAAAACTAATTTTTTGATAAACACAAACCTCCACCAGGGTATATTTTCACAGATGACACAGAATGTTTTCCAACAGAGCTTTGCTCTACTACCCCTGTACCAAACCACTCGGTTGCATTTAAGTAAAAATAACCTGTTGAGTTACATTCAATGCATGGTTTAGAGAATAATTGTGTCTACAGAACTTCTTGATGAGTTTGAGATATAAATATGCCTATGCTTTGAAACTATAAATAAGAAAACACAATCATAAATTAGAAAATAATATATGGATACAATAAGTAGCCCGGAAACAGATTCCAACACTGATCAGATATTTCTGAATAATTTGTTGTTCCATCAATAGTTATAAAAGAGGGTGAGAATTGATCAAATACTGTACAATATGAGAATGTCTTGGGAAATACAGATATACAGATCCATTTTTAATTTCAGAGATACTGTAATCTATTTTTATGTCAGTGTACAATATGTTGATGTGAGGCTGCAAGAAAAAAATGCTATTACGATTACTTGTTCATAGCATTTGCCTCAGTTCAAAGAATTGATTTTCCTATTTATTTGACTTGTGACATTAGAGTTCTCTGTGACTTGTTCAAGAAAGTAATCTGCAAATTTCACAGAAAATTTGGCATTTGGAATGACAGTGCAAATAAGGGAAAGCAACAAAACTTTTCCCACGTAATTTTGATGGATAAGGTGATTATTTTTTCTCAGCACTACTCCTCCTGATCTGAAGACATCCTTAAGTCTTGTTTCAGTGCTCTCTTCAAAGAATCCACAAGAGGCTTAGGATGGCAGCAATCTCCAGGTTTAGCAATCTCCAGGTCCAGCAATCTCCAGGTTTAGCAATCTCCAGGTCCAGCAATCTCCAGGTCCAGCAATCTCCAGGTTTAGCAATCTCCAGGTCCAGCAATCTCCAGGTCCAGCACTCTCCAGGTCCAGCACTCTCCAGGTTTAGCAGTCCCCAGTTACTGGGTGATGACACCATCACTGCCCAGCCCTGGAGGGACTGACAGATTCGTGGCTGTGGCACTGGGGTTGGCAGTGCTGAGTTAATTAATGGCTGCACTCCATGACCTGAAAGGTCTTTTCCAGCCTAAACCACTCCACAGTTCTACACCAGGATGTGGGAAGGGAGAATTCCTGAAATGTTCTGGCCAGGGTTCAAGCTCTGGGAAACCTGGGTACCTGGCAATAACTGTGCAAGTCTCCTTGAGTTAACTGAGTTTCCTGCTGTGTTTGTTGGGTGGTGTGAAACTGGGACAATAGGAAGGGAAAGAAAGGAAGGATTATTGAATGGAAAAGGGGGGTTTATCACCCAAAAGGTCCAGGAGTAAATTATCATTCACAGTTAATCATGGAAGCAAATTTTAAAGATCATGATGCTCAGAAAACAAAGAATTTCAGTTCTCACATGAGAGAATTGATTTATCATGAATCAGTTTAGTCACACATTTAAATAATTTACACAAATAATAAAGCTACCTGGTATGGTAAAAGTTGAGAATAGTAACACAAGAAGTAAGATGTAGTTAACTACTTCTCTATTACTCTGATCTGAATGGAAAACCTGATATAAAGAGGAGGAAAAGTTATATAAATTAGGAAAGGACAGGATAAAAAATGTACTTTCTTCCCCTTAAGCCATGTTGGAGAAACTCCTTCAGTTTGATGGGTACAGCAGCTCAGCACGTTTTCGGGGTTTTTTTTTTTTTTTTTTGGGGGGGGGGGTTTGTTGGGGTTTTTTTGTGAAAGCCTTTTATATCAGCAAACTTTTAGAAAACTTCATTTCTCTAGGAAAAAATCATGTTTTATATAGCTCCTGAAATATCTTAAGAAAAGTAATTGCATTTATTATTGACCAGTAGGCAGTAATTTTGAGTCCTCACCAGATTCCTAGCATTCATTACTTCAAAAGCAGTAGTTTCCAATTAAAAGGTTAAAATAGCAACTTTTAAGGAAAGAATTTTTTTATCTCTAAAAAATAAGAAGCTGAAACGACTTCCTGCCAGACAAGGTGATAGCCCTTCTCATAAAAGCTTGAAAATGACTACACCTGAAGCCAATAGTCGCAATTACATGAAAAATGTTCTGATCAGATTATACTAATTACCACTGAATCCTCATTAATGTCCACAGCCGTTGCTGTCAGGGCTTTGAAGGAGGTGTGGGGATGGTGCAGCACCTTCTCCCCCAGGAGAATGTTCAGTGCTGTCTGCAGAGCCAGCTGGGGAGCAGAGCAGAGCTGCTCCTGTGCCCTGGTCTCACCGGGAGCAGAGCATTGCTGCTCCTGTGCCCTGGTCTCACTGGAGCATTGCTGCTCCTGTGCCCTGGTCTCACTGGAGCATTGCTGCTCCTGTGCCCTGGTCTCACTGGGAGCATTGCTGCTCCTGTGCCCTGGTCTCACTGGGAGCAGAGCAGTGCTGCTCCTGTGCCCTGGTCTCACTGGGAGCATTGCTGCTCCTGTGCCCTGGTCTCACTGGGAGCATTGCTGCTCCTGTGCCCTGGTCTCACCGGGAGCAGAGCATTGCTGCTCCTGTGCCCTGGTCTCACCGGGAGCAGAGCATTGCTGCTCCTGTGCCCTGGTCTCACCGGGAGCAGAGCAGTGCTGCTCCTGTGCCCTGGTCTCACCGGGAGCAGAGCAGTGCTGCTCCTGTGCCCTGGTCTCACCGGGAGCAGAGCAGTGCTGCTCCTGTGCCCTGGTCTCACCGGGAGCAGAGCAGTGCTGCTCCTGTGCCCTGGTCTCACTGGGAGCATTGCTGCTCCTGTGCCCTGGTCTCACCGGGAGCATTGCTGCTCCTGTGCCCTGGTCTCACCGGGAGCATTGCTGCTCCTGTGCCCTGGTCTCACTGGGAGCAGAGCATTGCTGCTCCTGTGCCCTGGTCTCACCGGGAGCAGAGCTGCTCCTGTGCCCTGGTCCACCGGGAGCAAGCATTGCTGCTCCTGTGCCCTGGTCCACTGGGAGCAGAGCAGTGCTGCTCCTGTGCCCTGGTCTCACCGGGAGCAGAGCATTGCTGCTCCTGTGCCCTGGTCTCACTGGGAGCATTGCTGCTCCTGTGCCCTGGTCTCACTGGGAGCATTGCTGCTCCTGTGCCCTGGTCTCACTGGGAGCAGAGCAGTGCTGCTCCTGTGCCCTGGTCTCACTGGGAGCATTGCTGCTCCTGTGCCCTGGTCTCACTGGGAGCATTGCTGCTCCTGTGCCCTGGTCTCACTGGGAGCAGAGCTGCTCCTGTGCCCTGGTCTCACTGGGAGCAGAGCTGCTCCTGTGCCCTGGTCTCACTGGAGCAGAGCAGTTGCTGCTCCTGTGCCCTGGTCTCACTGGGAGCAGAGCTGCTCCTGTGCCCTGGTCTCACTGGGAGCATTGCTGCTCCTGTGCCCTGGTCTCACTGGGAGCATTGCTGCTCCTGTGCCCTGGTCTCACTGGGAGCAGAGCAGTGCTGCTCCTGTGCCCTGGTCTCACCGGGAGCAGAGCATTGCTGCTCCTGTGCCCTGGTCTCACTGGGAGCATTGCTGCTCCTGTGCCCTGGTCTCACTGGGAGCATTGCTGCTCCTGTGCCCTGGTCTCACTGGGAGCAGAGCATGCTGCTCCTGTGCCCTGGTCTCACTGGGAGCATTGCTGCTCCTGTGCCCTGGTCTCACTGGGAGCATGCTGCTCCTGTGCCCTGGTCTCACTGGGAGCAGAGCTGCTCCTGTGCCCTGGTCTCACTGGGAGCAGCTGCTCCTGTGCCCTGGTCTCACTGGGAGCAGAGCATTGCTGCTCCTGTGCCCTGGTCTCACTGGGAGCATTGCTGCTCCTGTGCCCTGGTCTCACTGGGAGCAGAGCAGTGCTGCTCCTGTGCCCTGGTCTCACTGGGAGCAGAGCAGTGCTGCTCCTGTGCCCTGGTCTCACTGGGAGCAGAGCAGTGCTGCTCCTGTGCCCTGGTCTCACTGGGAGCAGAGCTGCTCCTGTGCCCTGGTCTCACTGGAGCAGAGCATGCTGCTCCTGTGCCCTGGTCTCACTGGGAGCAGAGCAGTGCTGCTCCTGTGCCCTGGTCTCACTGGGAGCAGAGCATTGCTGCTCCTGTGCCCTGGTCTCACTGGGAGCAGAGCATGCTGCTCCTGTGCCCTGGTCTCACTGGGAGCAGAGCAGTGCTGCTCCTGTGCCCTGGTCTCACTGGGAGCAGAGCATTGCTGCTCCTGTGCCCTGGTCTCACTGGGAGCATTGCTGCTCCTGTGCCCTGGTCTCACTGGGAGCATTGCTGCTCCTGTGCCCTGGTCTCACTGGGAGCAGTGCTGCTCTCTCCTCTGGGCTGAGGGGCAGCCACAGCTCCTCTGTGCCAGGGCATCACCACCCCATATCCTTCCCAAATAAAGCTGGTCTTCCTAAAATACAAAACCACACTGGTGAGGCAAATGCAGCAATGCCAGGATGAAAGCTTGGATTTGTGCTGCCTTCTGTGTGAGCATTGCCACGTGCCCATGTCATCTTGACACCTGGAGACTGGCAGCTCCCAAAAATGTCTGAGAGACATTTCTCATAAGCTCCACCTGCACATCTCATTTGTACTTGAGGAGTACAACACTGTAAGTCAAGTTTAGGATGTTTTTCCAAAGTCTGGATGACTCCAGCTCCAGGTGTTTCCTCTGCAGGCATGGAGTGACATCAAACTCTGCTGACCCTGCTCAATGCCCTGCAGGCAGATGGGGAAGAGAAAAGGCAGATTTCTGTCTCTGGTAAAGCTCATATAGCTGGCAGAAATCAATCTGGACCCTTCTCTAGATCTGTTTTACCTTCACCTCGTGGCCTTGCACACGGTGGTAAACACACATTAACACTGTGGGGAAGAAGCAGGAGCTGTGACTTCCAGCAACCTCAGCTGGGTCATGTTTGTAGTTCATTACTCTCAGGCTTCTGTGATTTATCTCCAGAGAGATCTAGTGAGTTTTCACATAGCTATTATTCACAATTAAATATTAAAGGAAAATGTTATCTCATTCAGCTGAAATAAAACCCTGGCTGTAAGTTAACATTGATATCAAAATATATCTTAACATCCCACGTGTTATTTTTTAAGTGAATAAAAATTGACTTACTCTATACTAACAGACAAATTTATAAACCACCATGTTCTAATAATGACAGAAATTAATTTGGAAAGCAGTTTGATAGTTGGTAAAATGTTATTACTAGCTGGGTAGACAGTACATTGCAGAGAGATTAATGGCAGGAGGAGAAAACTTGCTGCAGACCTTTGGAACAGAAAATTTTCATGAGGTAATACAGAAAGCTGTTCTGAAGTACCTTTGCATCATCAAGAGGGAATTTAATTTAGCTGTTCAATATTAGTGTCAAGCTCTGAGGAGCTCCTTGGATCACAGCAGCAGCAATTACCAAATCCATTGCTGGCAGTGCAATCCATCCCTCAGGGCAGGAGGTCAGGAAGCACCAATCTCCTGCCTGCTCTACATTTCATTTTTAGTGACCTCATTTCTAAACAATGCTTTAACTTGTAGCATTTTGTTATTTTTCACCTAGGAGAGCCACTGTACCAAGTTTGGAAGGTGTGGGTGTGTCAGATGTGTGAATGGCAGTGTTTTCCTTTGGCTGGCACTGCAGCTGGGGCAGGTCTCCAGCTTAGCAGGTCTTCTCTTAGGCCACATGAAGACCAACAATTGCATATTGAGCTTAACTGGTCTGCCAGGGCTGCTGGCTGCATTAGCACTGGGACTTTTATTGCCTAAAAGCTACCAGGAAGCTATAAAGTGACATATCCAGCATAGTGAAAACTCAGCAACATTAAAAAGAACCATTATAGCTCCACTTTGGGTGCCTGGAATACATTAAGTGTCACCAGTAGCCACTTTTATCTCACAATTAGGGATTATATATTGTTTGCTACATCAGTCTTAACTAATTAATTCTAATTATTCTAAATATTCAACCAAGTTGCTATAGACAAATAGAGGTAAGAAATTTTCTTTTTCTGAAGTTTATAATGGAAAGGTGTTTTTGTTTTGGGGGTTTTTTTTGTAAGCCAATTAAAACAAAAAAACAACATTAAAAAGAGCCAAACTACCACTTAATTTAACAGGATTTGTCTAGGAGCAGTTCTGATCATTTTTTGTTTGCTCTTTAAATTTTAAACAACAAAAACCTAATCTTTAAAGGTTTTGTTCAGCTCCTCTTCCCTCTTACACTGAGGTGAAGGAAAGAAAAAGTCATAAATTGCCATAGTAATTTTCCTGTGATGCACCTTGGATAAAAAAAAAATCAACATTCCTAGAAAATTTTAATTGCTCTTCCTCATATTTCTTTATATATTAAGGAAACGATGCACACTTGGAATGAAAAGCAAGAAAAAGCAGCGAATTTTTGTTTTACAAGTTCATCTTTCCTTGGACTTTGGTTTGGTTCCTTACAGCGCTCATAAGGATGTTCTATTTTCCAAGGAAGATTTAATGATGGCTCAGGCACTGCCCATAACAGCATTAATATCCCAAAATCCCAAAATCCCTGGGGCTGCAGGAGCCCTCCCAGTCCCCCCATCCCCAGCTGTGCCCACCCTGTGCCCAGCCCAGAGCTCTGGGTGCCACCTCCAGCCCTTCCTGGCACAGCCCAGGGATGGGCACTGCACCCCTGCCTGGGCAGCCCCTGCCAAGGCTGCCCACCCTTGCCATGGGCAAATTCCTGCTCAGGTGCCCCCTGAGCCTGCCCTGGAAGCCTCCTGAGCAGGGGGTGCCAGCCAAACCCCCCCAAGAGCCCCAGGCCCAGGAGGAGGCTGCAGCCTGTCCCAATCAAGGAGACAGGAGCAAATCCTTGGGAAGGCTGGAACACAGATAATTGACTTTCTCAATGTCACTGTGCTTCATGTGTAAAGAAATTAAGGGATCTGATTTACCCTTTCGTAAGGTGAATCAAGTCACCAGAATGCAGAATGATCATCCCAGAGGAAGTTCTGTGCCAAAGGTAGGAATGTCCCACTGGAAAGGATGGAAAAATCTGGGTCCGGTTTCTTTGTTTTCCACAGATAAGCAATTACTCACAACCAGCCCAAGTTTTAGGAAGTTTTTTACTGTGTCCTATTGTCACCATTTTTGAACGTGACAAATATTCTCAAATCAAAAATCAGGCTTTATGCAGAACACTGACACTTTGGCAATTTTGTTTTTGCAAAAACAATGCAAAGGCTTTGCATTACATGGAAAGAGAAACAATGGCACAATTTCAAAAGCTTCTCCTAAACTGAAATATTCTCTGAACTCTGCTGATAAAGGAGAGAAGGTTATTTTTACTCTAACAAGATGGTGATGAGGTATTTTGAAAAAGAAAAGGCATTAATGGTACAAGCATACATTTTTCCACTTCTGAGGTTTTGAAACTTTATGTTTGAGAAAAAATCTTGATTTGCAACCCAGCATTGCATTTTCTTCGGGCACATTTTTACACCCTATGTGACATGGCAGGTCAGGAAAAGAAAAGAAAAAAGCTATCTGAATTAAATTAGTACAGCCAGTTATGTCTCTTCATAGAGAATTAAAAATGAAATGGCTGGAAAAAATATCACATCCTGCTAATGCTTTATTAGCAGGCTCAGGTTCTCTGCTAATTACCAGAATCAGTCACCCAAAGAATGTGTGTTTATTCCTCCCACAAGTCTGAGACAAAAAGGGAGGAAATAATAATATCCCTTGGAGTTGTCAATGGGACTCCTGCCCAGCAGTGAAAGAACAGCTCCCTGCAAACCTCAATCTTCCCCATAAACACAGGACTCCTGCTCTTTTTGTCACAACTGATGTTTACTCTGTCAGGCTTCTTTTAACATTTCAGGGATAAATTAAAGGCCTTAATTATTGCTTTCCACTCTACTCCTGGGGTCGGGGCTCTGTGTGCCCCAGTTCAGGAGACAATAGTGAACTCTGGGGTGTTCAGAGGAGTTTGCTGCACCCTTCTGCCCTGGCAGCAATTTCACTGCTGCTCCTTTGTGCCCGTGACCTTTCAGCCAGCCAGAATCAGGCTGGGTAAGGCTGTGCCTCTGGCACACACAGCACTTTGGCCAATCCCTGGGAAAGGGCAGTGCCAAGGAAAGAGGCATGACCAAGTCCAAAAGGCACAAATGGAATAGGGTTTTTAAGTTAAGGGAGAGATGATTAGTATTTATCTTGATTTAGGGGCACTGTTGGAGAAAGAGTTTTGCTGAGTATTGATTTAGGAACTGAAAAGTTATGGAAAATTGTTTACATATAGGAAAAAAACCAATATCTGCAAAGTGACCATTTCACATTGGATTGGCTTTAATCCACATTGTCTTACATCATCAGTCTTACTTAGGTCAATAAATAATAATTAGGTTAAACATTGGTTGCTTCAGTAAGGTTTTTGCTTTTAATGTCAGGGCTCTTAATGTTGCAGTTCTGCTCATTAGAAGGGGTCTGTCTAGGACCCACTAGGAACTCCTGGATTTAAATTGTTTTTCCTGTCAGGAATTTTGGGAGAGCGTGCACACTCAGTGCTTTCCCCCAACAGTTCAGGTTTTCTTTACTCTATTTCTATAGCCTATTTCACTTCTACAATTTTTCATCATAACAGAAAAAAAAGCATCAGAATGGATATTTTCTTTCCCCAAAGAATGTTCTCCAAGTGCTACATTTTTGCATCTCTTTGAAACACCTCTGGATGAATGAATGTAGAGAAAATTTCCTGCAGAGGAAATGCTGTGAAGGTGCTCTGGACACCTGGGTGAGCTGCCAGAGGCTCTGGGAAAGGATCTGCAACCCAGCAGTGCCTGAGTGAGTGTCTGAGCTGGGCTCAGCACCTCAGGTAAACACCCAGCGCTTTGCTTTTCCTTAAACCAGGATTTCTCCTGCCTAGCACCTCTAAATTTAGTTCACTGCTCCTAATTAAAGCTTCTCTCTTGGAATTGTCCCACACTGACTCAAATTACAATTGTGGAAGTTGTATTTTAAGGAGACACTATTTTTATCTTGAGAAGGTAGATTGCAAAAACAACAGAGAATTCACCTTGAATACTCCAGGCACATGAAAAGCAACTGGCAGGGAATGGAAAGAATGTGCAGTAGACAGTGTGAAGAAATCCTAAAGGTTTTTTGATTTCAATACTAAACTTATGACTGTAAAGAGAATATCAGTATATACACTGTAAAGAAACCCAGTATTTATGCAACAAATAAATCCCAAGCCACTTCATGTAACAATAATAAAAGTGAATAAGCATGTCCCCTGTGTGTCTGTTGGCCTGGAACACTGGAATGAGATTCCCTTCCCCTCAGCTACACAAACACAGCTCCCTCCTCCTGCCCAGCCCCTCGGCACCCTGGTGGTTGCTCAAACTCCCATGGGCTCAAAACCAGAGCTCAAGAGGCTTCCCCAAAACTGATGGGAGCAGGGGAACCCCCTTTTCTCCAGGGCTCCAGTCCCTGAAGTGCCTGGGAGGGGGCAGGCTCCACCTCTGGCACTTCGACGCTGTCCCCTGCAGGCAGGAGCAGCTCAGTTCCCCGGGCTCCTTCTGTCCCAGGGCTTTGCATTCCTCTCTAGGTTATCTTTCCAGGCTGCCCAGCCTGTATTTCCCACAGCCCCATCCTTGCCTGGCATGGCTTGCAATTTTCCAGTCATTAGGCACCTTCCCCAAACCTTTCAGACATGATAGACTCCTGCAAGCCAAGGAGAATTTTTTCCTTAGAATTCTTCCCTCAGAAATCAGAGTTTTTCTAACACCGATCTGTAGGAGTCTCCTTCCACCGTCTATTTGACTCAGCACAGGATATAAAAATGCACAGTCCACATCTGCAGCTTCCTGCAGCTTTTTGACAACCCCATGCACCTCACACAGAACGCTTTAATTTACAGAGCCTCAGGTAGACAAAGAAGCCTTGGAATTTAGGTTTAGCTCTTCAGCATCTACTGGTGAGCACACAATTAGGTGCAACTGTTGTGCAGAGTAATTAGTAGGTGTCAAGATGATGGTGGCTTGTTGGAAGTTTTGGGAACTGGGATCACGATCTGAAGTCTTTTGTTCTAGGTAGGAACACAAAAGTAGAACTGCCAGCTGAGTACTCTCAAGTGAATAATTCATTAGGTGATGACAGGACTGCTGTAATTCATTTTCCCTACAAATTGTTGGGATTGGATCCTCCTGCACATTCATCTGGATTATTTTTTTCCTTCTGCTTACAAGACTCACTAAAGTTGTAGAGATGAGATTTTCCAAGGCTGTGATTACAGAAATGGATTGAAACATAAAAGGGGGGGGGGGGGGGGGGGAAGAAAAGGGAGTAGGTGAAGGTCACATAAAAAAAAACAAAACACCTTTAGCTTTTGTTTTGAATGATTTCAAAACTTTCAGTTCTCCTATCTTGCTCCCCTCTTAACCCCAGACTCCTTCCCATTACATATATTTATATTTTGAAATTCTGCTAAGTAAGGGGAAAGAAGATAACAATCTTTGCAGGGAAAATGCCTATTTCCTTTGGGAAAATAATCTTTAGCACTAGTTATGAAATACTGATTACACAAAGCTGGTGCAGCTTCAACCAGACTGGAGTAGAGCAGTATGAAGGCTTGAATGAGTACAAGTCATTATTTTCCTTTTACAAACTTGTTTGTATGAAAAACTGCCAAAAGATGATGATGAACTTGTATCTCAGTACAGCTGAAATACATACAAGTTCTTCCACCCTGGAAAAGAGGAGTTGCAGTGTGTGTGTGTCTGTGTATAAACTCACAGGTACACAAATGCATGTAATTATTGATTACAAACTATCTCAAGTGAGTACTTGAGCCCAGCCAAATGCCAACTTTGGGTTTTTTTCAGTCTGAAGTCACTAAAAAATGCATGAATGTAACTGATATGGATGCAGCATTGATATGTGTCCACCATGGTGCTCATAAATTATATCAAGAAACAGAGAGCTAAGATGTGGGCTGTATTTCTAGAATAATGAACATGATAAAAGGTTAGGCCTTTTTTTATATTTCTTCTGAAATAAGCAATTTCTTACAAGTTATATTATCTGTGGAAAGAATCCCTACTGCAACTCTAATGCGTTCTTTTACTATCAAAAAACATAAAAGCACATCAGAACACATCATGTGCAAAGCATGGCATTAAACAGATTAGAAAACTAAATGTCATACTGTAACATGGCCGGGGTTTCTGCAGTTAATTTACAAGAACTCTGCAGGAAGCACTTTCTCCAAATATGCACCCTGCAGCTAAAATACCTCATATACCTTATTGTTCTTGCAGGGTGAAAAAAAAAAAAAAAAAAAAAAACCAAAAAGGAAGGAAAAAACCCCTTGACTAAAGTGATAAATTTAAAGCTTGTGTGGATTTTAAGATGACTAAATTAATTCAGTGTGAGATGTGTGCATTGTGAGCAAATAAAAAAGATCACAGCAGTCTGAGCTATAAAATACTTTTGTAATCTACCATTCGACTGTTTGCACTGCAGTCATACTGCAATATTTGCAATTTTATGAATGCTTCAATTACCAGTAAACTTTTGATTTAATTCCTATTTAATTGTGCTTTGCCCTGTGCCCCTCATGACACTGCACTCCTGCCAGTACCCCAGAGGAAGGAGAACTGCTCAGTCCACTGCAGCCACAAAGATGCACTTTTGGTTCACTTACTAAAAAAAATTCAGGAATTTCAAATCTGGCTAGTTGCTGGATCTGGAGGAGTTAAACAAGACTCTCTACACTCTTGAAGAGACTTAAGTAAAAGGCCATCAGTCTTCTTAATTAAGCCTTTTCCTATAAGCACTGCCTGAAAGCACCTTAGTTGCCTTCTCAAGCTCTCACCTGATTCTAATTAAGCTCCTTGGAACATTAACCTGGCTTTTTCCTCATGATTCATCTCATTAGGAGAAAAAGGTAAATGACTCACTTTTATATGCTGCTTTATATAGTGGTTTTCTGCTGGAGCTGGTGAGAGAGCTGGGCCAGCTCAGCCTGGAGAGGAGAAGGTTGGGTGAAGAGCCCAGAGGCTGAAGGGGTCACAGGGAAGCAGAGAGGGACAATTCCTGAGGAGCTGTAGGCCAGCACAGGCAGGGATGGCCTCAGGCTGAGCTGACATGGGATAGTGGGCAGGGATTGCCCCTGGATCCCTGGCAGTGCCCCAGGCCAGCCTGGACACTGGGCTGGGAGCCCCTGGCACAGGGCAGGGGGCCCTGATAGGGATGGGCTGGAACCAAATGAGCTTTGTGTTCCTTTTCTTGGTGTGTTCCTAAATCCTCAAATGCTGACTTTAATCTGAAGCAATTAAGGATCAGCCTCCTCCAAGCTCAAAGGAAAGGGAGCATCAAACTATATTATATCATGGATATTGGATACCCTCAATTTTTCTTACTTTCTCCTTGATTATGCAAACACTGGGAACAAGTTAAACCTAATATATATTCATATATTGTTGGGTTTTTTAGTTTGTTCCATTAAAACTTTACTTCCTTTAGAGACTGCTTGAACAATAACCATTTATCCAGCTAAATGATAAAACATAATTACTTCCAGCTGTTGCAAAAGAAGAAACTGTAGTCAATCTGAAGAATAAAAGAAAATTTTGGACTTTGTCAAAACACAGTAGTTTCCAGAGCTGAATGAAGACTGCTCTTTAGTTTGATAACTGAATAAAGGGAACAAAAAGAAAATTAGTTGGACCAAGTTAGGCCAATAAATCTTGGGGTATTTTTCCATCAGTACATTCGTTTCATGTCTAATAAACACGGGTTCAAAAGGGTGTGTTTGTTTTGGGACAAAACCTTTTAGATAAAATTCTGCAATAATACTTTTCTTCCCCATCACCTGTATACAATACCTAACAGAGGTCACGTGTGTATAAACCACCCATCTGAAAATTCTGGTTTGTGTCAGGAAAAAAGCAGATTGAAAGCCCCAACCTTTCCCCTTGGTCCCAGTTGTAAGGAAGTTGTGCCAACCACGAGGTGATGGAGCCAATGTCTCACCTTGACGCTGAAGGAGCAGAACAGAGCAGAAATGATTCACCCAAAGGCCCATGGCAGCATCATCAGCAGATGGGGAGGCTGTGCTGCCAAGAGGAAAGGGAAGTTCAAAAGACACCAGTGGAATTTCTTGCATCTCTAAGTTGGCTGGTGAACAGAAATCTCTCAAGCACCTTGGTGTGACACTTTTACAAAAAGGTGAGGAGTGCCAGCTACTCTAAAACTCCATTTCTTGGGGTAGGAAATAGTTCACCCTCCCCAAGCTTCACCAACTTTACCAGCAAGTGAAAAAACCTCTTTAGTTCTTTTCATTGAAAGTGATGTAGCAGATAAATCTCCACTCCCAGGCTAATTTGTTAGTGCCAGGGGAGCTGCAGTACAGCTGACACAATTTCTATAAACTTATCAATCAACATCTTGGTCATAAACACTTGGGTTTACTCCAGGTATTTAACAACCTCCAGCAGCCCCTGACTGCAAGGAAACCAGCAATCTTTGTACTTGTTGTGTGCAAATAATCTTTGTCTGATGCCTTCAGAAACTGTTCCAAAGCAGAGATATTCCCCAGAGAAGAAATGCAGAAGGAAACTTGTTCGAGTTCCCCTTCTGAATAAATAAGATCCAAGAGTACTGCAGAGCTGAGAGTAGTGGAGATAATTGAGGGTATGAGCAACAAACTGTTCAATTGTTGGACACCAAACCTCTGTCTGTTTTGTGTCTTCTGTGGCACAATATGCTCCAAACACCATTTCTCTTTTTTTGTTTTCCCAGGCCTCCTGTCTGCTTGTTTCTTTTTCAGTGAACATGTCCTTTCAGTGTAAAGTGCTGAAAGTACAGAACAGATAAGAGCAGAAGTGAAAATTAATTCTACTTTTTCTTCTTACCAAATATTTTCTTCTATGAAGGAGGTATGATAAAATTCCAGTATTGAAAAGATAGTTAAAAGCTGCTATTGCAATTTAGAACTTTTGTTCTAATTCTATGACATTAACAGGAAAAAAGATGATAGTCCCTATGAAAAATAGTCATTCCTTAAGTACCAGGTTTTTCTTAAGTATCATGGATTCTACTGAACAGTGCAAAATTACACCTAATACCTGTTATAGCCAAGCGTGAATATTCACAGTTGGACTCGTGTAGCCCTGAGTATAAGGTGACAGCATAAACAGCCATCAGGCACTTTGTTCTGTATGAAACCTTCCTGAAATGAAGATCAGCTAAATTGGGATCAGATGTGATATCAGCCAAAATTCAATTAGTACTTGCTTTTGTTCCTACCTTCCCTCAAAAAATCAACTTTTAAACAGGGGGAGAGAATGCCACTTCTTCAGTTTTATCACAGCTAAATCCTTTCTAAATATGATTTGGTGGAAAAATAAACTAACCCATTCAATCACAGCAGGAAAACCAGTAACATAATATCCTGCTATTCAGGTAACCAAGTAATGGGGAAAAAAATAAAGCACACAAATTTAACCCAGGGTTATAAATTTATTGAAAGCCCACAGGTTTGTAAAATATTGGATGCTTTTGCATAGAAGAATTTTTAGGACCAGCCAGATATCTTGCTGCTGAGTATTTCTTTTCATGAGTAAAACTTCTGCCTGTCATGTTGGTGAAATTGGATTTTGAGGTTTTTGGGAAAAGAAACCAGTCTGAGTGTCATGTTAAACTCTGGAAAAATAGTGAAGAGGGATAACGAGACTGCAAATAAAAGTGTCACATAATTTTAACTTGAATCTTTGTCTTAATTTCCTCACCAGGGTAAGATTAATTAGCAAAATGAGAGTTATTGCAAATACTGACATTTTGCCAGCACAGCTTGACTGAGCAGTGTGATTGTGACAGAAAATTGTGTTCAAGTGCTCCTTTAATGGCAGAAGGAGCAGAATGAAGTGCTCATTTCTGTAGGGTAGCAGTGGTGGGGATGTTTATAACTGGTAGAAACATCCCAGCCTCTGCCAAGCCAGCTGCAAGCCAATTGCTCATATTCCCAAAGAAAAAGAAGCTGTGTCTTAGAATGCAGAGTCTTCAGGGGTATGGAAACACCCTGTGGTTTGAATTCCTTCTGTGGCTGCTGTAATTGTTGTTCCATTAATTTTTCTTGTGACTATGAATGTTGAGCTCGAATACCCATAATCTCCCTACCAGGAGTAAGACATGAGCAGGTTCAAATTCCCTTTTTTCTGGCATGAATAACTCTCCCTCAGGTGCCCACCAGGCTAACCATCCCCTCCAGCTGTACAGTGATTTTTCCCCCTCAGCTGCAATGCTCCACCCACACTCAGCCTGCCCACAGTTTCACCAAACTTGGGTAAACCCTCTTCAGGCTCACTCATGAGGCAGAATTTTAGCTTCAAACATGATTTGTGTGATTCAGGGGAGCAAATATTTCCTTTATGTTCACAAATAGTGACCTCAGACTTTCAGAGATGGAATATGCAAGCCCAAAGACACTTCCAAATAAAAGCAGTTATTTTGTATTTTCTACAGCTGGTGTTACCCAGTAGATAACATGCATATAAATATACATGCATATAAGTGCATCCATATTTATACATATTTTATGCTTAAATGTTTATTAAAATATATTTTATCTGTGTACATATGAATATATATTTATAGTGCATGTATATATATACACATATATATGTATTTATATATACATATATATAAATATATATATGTAAATACAAGTCCTAAGGCAGAAGTGTAGCAACAAAAATATAACAATCCCTTGCTGCTGATTCATTTTTTCTCTGAATATTTTGTATTTCACGTGGCTATCTCTGCAAACCACAGCACTCCTGCTGCTATGGTTTTCTGCAGGGATTTTCCTGCAGAAATAAATACATGGGGATATGTGGAATTGCTGAAATGTTTTCAAGGCAAGGGGTGACGTTTCCCTCTGAGGTTCCCAGCAGCCATGGCCCGTGGTGCCACAAGGAAAAACAAGCAGGCAAGCTCTGCCAGCTGGGACTGTGCCAGCAGGGAAAGGCAAAATGCTGTGAAGATCTTTTTGGGCAGCAAAATGTCCCCACTGTTCCTGTTGTGGGGTTTTTCATGCCTCTGCTGTGTATTTCAAAAGCTGCAAGCACAGAGGCTGGAGAAGAGGGGGACTCCTCCACTGCCTGAGAGCAAGATTCCTGTGCTCACAGATCCAGGGTCTGCTCTCTGTTTCTGTAAGGGAATCCCTGCAGCTGGATCTGAAACTTTACAGCATTAACCTCTGATTTAAATATTCATGAGTTAATGATTTTTAAACATATATATATAGGAAGAGCATTGTGTAAATACCATGCACTGGAATAGAAGTGATTTTTAAGAATGTTGATGATTATCATAATGAAAACTAAAGGAATATCAGCATGCCTTTTCTTCTAGGAAGCAGCTCTTGTATCTGCTAAAATAAAGTACTTTAGGTAATATTAGTTGTGATATCGTCACACTAAACATACTGCTAGAGATTATTTTAATATTTGTCATATGGAAATCAATGGTTTGTTTTACTGACTACTTCCCAGTGACTGAAATAATTTCTCACGTGGAAGAAATTTCCAAACTTCCCTTTATAACAAAGTAAATTGTAAGTAAAAATCGATGTGAGTAACCTGATCCCGACTGCTAATGGCCTGTCTCCTATTCCCTCTCCATTTCTTTCATTCATCTCTCTCACAGGGAGATTCGTTGCTGCTTTGGAACAGATGTCAGCAGCACTAAACCATCTCCACTCCCATAACTTATGATGCTCTTGTGTAATATTCTGAGGATAAACAAAAATGTTAAAATATAATCCATTTTGTGGCAATAGCAGCCACTTTTGTCCTGGCACTTTTACAAGCAGTTCAGCTGTCCAAAGTTTGGGGGGGTTCTAAATTTAATTAAGAAGTGCTTCCCTTGTTAAGCTCTGATGTGTCTCCTCTTTGCCTCTGCTTTGTCCTTTGCCCTCAGCTGTGTGAATTATTCTCCACCTGCCTTCATCACCTCTTCCCAGTCACTGCAAGTCCTTTAAACCCCAAGGGGAATGTTGTGCCTCAGTTTTCTTGGAGGAGCCACCCAGGGCTGCTGTGCGTGTAACCTTTGGGCTCCACAGCTCCTGAGGGTTTCTCTGGAGCCTCAGCTCCCAGCCCGCAGGGCCAGAGTTGTTCTCTCCTGTGCAATTGTCCCTAAAACAGGAATTCCTCTCATGATGCTACACAGAAATATGAAATGTCTGAGGTTTGAGCCTGCTCCAAAACCCAGCCTAAAAGGGTAGACAGGGGAAACAGGGAGAGAGCCTGGAAGGGCTGCAGAAGCCATGAAACGTTTTTTCCAAAAAGTGTTTCTTTATTTGGCCACCAAATTCAATTCAGCTTCCTTGTAATCAAGGCTCAGAAAGCACTGCTGGGGGAACTGAATTACCACAGGGGGAAACTTCAAAAACTTTTATAGCACTTTCCCAAGCTTAGCAAAGCCTTAAAATCCAAGTTAGCATTCAGAGACACTTCTCCATTCAGACCTGCTCATTGACCTTGACTTACAATTCCATAAAAATATACATATACTAAAATGAGTTAAATTAATGGTATTAAAAGAATGGAAAGAAGAGAGAAAGAGACAGCATAAACCCAGCTACTCACTCTTTTCCTTTACATTAATTTCCATTCTTTTCCTTATGCCTTTTCAAACTTTTATTAGTTCGACTTCATGTTCCCAAGTTCTATGTTTATTTTGCACTTCCTCAGGTATCAAACTCAAATCAGCCTCTTCCACCATGTTGACCACTGAACTTTAATTTTCCCATAATTGCTGTGATACTGTGTGTGCTTTTGAAGGCTAAAAGTTCTTCCAGGCAGCACTGAGAAGAAAGCAAGGATTTTGCTTAAATCTTGTATTAATTTCTGAAAATAACCAAATAAACATATATGTGTGTATATATACACATATTAGACAAACTCTAGAAACAGTTGAATGAAAAATAATTCAGGTTCATGGCATCTGGTATTTTGTAGTTCTGCAGTTTCCACCTGCTCCTAATTCTGCTCATAAAGTTGGATATTACTTTTCTGCACTCCCCCCTACAGTCTGTAAAGCAAGCACAGACACTCTGCAAGGAATTGCATGTAATCTCTACTGATTCAAATCCAAGAGAGGGGTGGGGGTTATCACACATTTCTCTCCTCTGAATTCCAAACTCATCTCTTTTCTAGAAGTGGCTCTTAATCTTCCCAGTGCTTCTGCTGCTGCTCAAAGGAAGAGTTAATTACTCTGGCTATTCCTTTATTGCTTCTACTGTCATGTCTAGCTGCTCTGCTTCACTTCTTTTTCTCTGATCTTCCCATAAAAGTTTGTTTTAAAGTACTATTTTCTAGCTGAGAATAATAGCTGACAATTTCAGTTAAAAAAGGGTATGGGAAGCACTGAACAAAATCATTTTAGTGGGAAAATGGATTGTCTACAAATGAAGCACTAAAGGAATCAAGGAGACAACATGGCAGTGTTGGTGCAACATTAATTTTACACCGACTGTTGATCTGATTTTAATTATAAGCAAAGATATCCAGGATCAGAGAAAACAATCTGAGCAGTAATTTGAGAGGACTCACAAAAGGCAGCAGTGGTGAATGTCTCAAACAGAGCACGTGGAAATTGCCCAGCACTCATTTTGAACGTGGCTCTTACTTTTCCTTCCCCTCCAGGTGTCAGAACGTAGAGTCGGAGTTAAAGGAGATGAATTAACAGCATTAAAATGGTATTTTCCTGAAACACACTCCAGAAATGGCTTTTCCAGCTCTGTGTTCTTCTGTGAACTCTTTTGTTCACACAACAAATGAAAATAAATAATGAAAACTTTTGCTTCCATAAATAATTTCTGCACATTTTGCAGTGAATATCCAATTATGTGTATCCGTGAAAATATTTACTTTGTTGTGTTGGGTTTTTTTAACAAGTATTCATGAAAATCTGAGATCCAATATTGAAACAAACATTTTACATTTATTTTGTTTCAGTACCAGTGTTGTTAGGAACTGCAAGAATATCCTCTGTCTTTACCTGCTTAGTCAGAAGTGGACTGTACAAAGTTGGAGAGATGAAACAGAGATAAATTCTGAAAGGAGAATCAGAAAATCCCTCAAGTGTATTTTCTGAAAATCCATCGAGATAAAATTTTGAAAGAATTTGTTTTAAAAGTGGCGTTATTTTGCTTTCAAATTAAATTTATTTTGCAAATGGTACTATCACCTCAATGAGAAGAATCATGTTGATAAGGACACAGAGTTACTCTGATAAATTTGAAAATTAAAAAACCAACATGAATCCCTAATAAAGTTGAGTGTTACATTTTCTTAAAGCAAAAGAACAGAGGAAATGGTAAAAAAAAGTTTGATACCTGGAAGTTTCTTGCTGCCTGGACATAAATTCCCAAAGACAACGAGACTCTGTGGAAAAATGAACGAAAAGAGCTCATTTAGTGAAAAAGAAAGAGATCAAAAAGGTGGAGCAGAAAAATCTCAGAGAAACCAGTATAGTTATTGCAGAGATCAAATATAAGAGAACAAACATATTCACTTAAATTAAGGGAAATCCTATTTTAATGTGAGAAACTCACTGGTCACAATTTCCCTCCATGAGTTCAACAGCTTGGGTGGGACAAGAACCAGAGCACTGGCCTGGAGCAGCAGCCCAAAATAAAAAATTAGAAAGGGTGTTCAGAGGGCAGTGAGTATCAGCTAGCCTTGCTGATTGTGATAAAATTATGATTAATTATGAAAAATTATGATGGTGATAAAAATCATAATTTTAAAAGGAAAACTGGTTTTGACAACTGTCATAGTACTGTTATTTTACTGATTTCTGAAGCACAAAAACACAGAAAGAAGTTCTTATGATCAGAATAGTCAGTGCCATATAATCCTTACAATGACATTTTGACAGGGGAGGAGAAAGGATCCATTTATACAGAAAACAAAGATTTCAAAATGGCAAACCACCAAACCAAACTTACATAATAGAGATTAAAAATAGCAACTTGCTTCATTACTACTCCATTTATTAAATTCAGCCCCTGGGTCTGACACACCCTTGCCATGGGTGGACTTCACCTGCACTTGTTGTGTTCTTTAGGAATTTTATCACCCAGGGAAACTCCACAAGGAAGCAAAGTGACCTTGCCTCAATCTTCTCGTGCATCAGGAAAATCAGTCTGGAAAGATAAAATTTACAGACATCTCCAAATAAAGTGCAGCTGTTTTCAATCAGACCAAGAAATGTCTCTCCATCCTCCAGCTGACCATGGGAAGAGCTGGAACCAAGGGTCTGGGATTTCCCTAGGGAGTACCAAGATGCTCAATAGCATCACTTGAAGCCTGGTAAATTAGAACACACTTGGAAAATGTTTCTCCAAATGAAATCTTTGCTTAGTGATGAGATTTCAGCACAGAACTGACAGACACTTCTGGTCTGTTCTGCATAGGATGCAGAATTCATTTTCTTTATCCTAATATCAAGTTATGCCTTTTTTTTTTTCTTAGTTTGGCTTCTCAACCAAAAGCTAAAAACCAGTGTACAGGTCAATGCTCTGACAGTCTGCTTTCCTTTAGAAAGAATACATTTTAAAACAGAGAAACCACATTCCTGAAAATTTTAATATTCTGTTTAGAAAGGTGAAAAGAGTACACAAGTATAAACTGCATGTTGAAGTCTGCATCCTGCCTTTCTACATTTTTGCAATGCAGCACAATTTTTCATTGAAAGCATGTATAAAAGAATTATGTATTTTTTCCTCATTTCTTGTGATTAGTATCCTACTCCTACATACTAGACACGCTTTATTTTGCACATGTTCAATCATAAAACATCAGATTAGTGAGCTGCCACCACACCACAGTATTAAAAAAAGTGTCCAAAATAGGCTTTGTAATTAAATCTTCTAACTGGAATCCCAGCTTATGAGCAAAAAATTAAGCTGTTTATCGAATCACTGCTGAACTCATGAATGTGGCAGGAAGATGACACAAATCTGACCAGAGTATTCAAACTCTGTGAACTTTTAACTTTTTAACAATGGAATAGCTAAGAGATAACATTTTATTTCAAGCTTGGTAATAAAGAACTCTTTGTAGGCAGCAGATTTGGCATTCAGAACCATTATGACAGATATATTTTTGCTAATTTCATTAATGTATTTAAATTAAATCTTCAAACTAATTTAATTTGAAGCTTCTTCCTCTGAAATTTTGCTGTGTGGTATTTACTATTCAGAGACTTGCTGACCTTTGATCCACAGCAGATGGCAGAGCCCACCAAGGAAATTCTGCAAGACTTCACACATCCTGGCTACTGAGTGCACAAGAAAATATGTCCTCACAGCATCCCCAATAATGCAGAGCCTTAAAAGCAGATGAAACAGTGCAGGAGATCTATGAAAACAATTCGTTTAGAAACATTTGGGGGTGGTTATACCATTTTGGAAAGACAGGACTTGCCTTAGATTTTGCTGTCTTGAAAGGTGTAGGAATACAGGCTGCAGCCAGGTCATGTGATAGGAAAGAATGGCACAGAGTATCTGAGTGCCTTTTGTTTTTCTCCACACTTCCCAATTGCAGTAGAACACTTATTCCCAGGCCTTGAAAAAGTGTTCTTGTGTTTCCAAGCCTTTCCACATCGTAGAATCATGGAATGGTTTGGCTGGGAGGGACCCCAAAGCTCACCCATCCCACCCATCCCTGTCAGGGCCCCTGCCCTGTGCCAGGGGCTCCCAGCCCCAGTGTCCAGCCTGGCCTTGGGCACTGCCAGGGATCCAGGGGCAGCCCCAGCTGCTCTGGGCACCCTGTGCCAGGGCTGCCCACCCTGCCAGGGAACAATTCCTGCCCAGGATCTCCCCAGCCCTGCCCTGGGGCACTGCCAGCCCCTCCCTGGCTCCTGCCCCTCCAGCCCTTGCCCATTGTCTCTCTCCAGCTTTCCTGCAGTAAGCCACAGGTATAAGGAATGCACTAAGAGTAGGGCCACAACCCAGCAAGGCAAATTAGTGCCCCTTTTTCCCACAGATTTGTTGCCACACCCTTGACCAACAGGAGACACTTCTGCTGTCCCTGAAAATCAGCCTTCTGATTTGTTTTAGTATGATGGAGTCAGTTCTCAGGAACTGTAACATAAACGAGGATCATGTTTGCATTCCTTTGTAAAAGATATCACCTGATGGACTTCTCAAGTGACCAGTGGAGATGGAGAGGTGGGAACTGCTCTGTCCAATCTCTGATCACTGTCCAGAAACTGAGAGATACGAGGTCAACAATAAACTGGAGAGTTCTTTTCTTCTTCTCTGCCTGAGCCCCTGTTGTGTGTGTTGCTGTGTGTTCCCTCTCTGTGTCTCAGTGACAGCACCTGCTTTGGCAGCAGGACACGGCTCATCAGGAGGGAACCACAACCATCTCTTCCATAGGCTGAATTCATGTAAATATGTTATATGCAGAAGGTTCCTGTTGTGTTGATATTTGGGGCAGGCTCTGTATTCCATAAAGGCATTATTCCATCAAAGGGAATGTCACTGTTGGCTCTCACTATTTCTGAACAATCTTCTCTCCATCCACCTGTTAGCAATATGATACAGAATTCACAATCTACTCCCATGGCCCATGGAAAGTGGCAGAAAAAGCCTCCCACCCCTTTATGGTGTCCCAGTTTGGGTTCAAATCACTCTCTCTGGAGTCAATACTCTCTCTTGATCACCTCTGTTCCACAGTTTTCTAAGAAAGAAAAATAAGCACATCTGAAAGGGGAACAAAACGATTTCTATGTTCCAGAGGAATGATTATTGGAAACCGTTCCATATGGAATAAAGAACACTTTGCACTGAGACAAACCACAGGGATTCATCTCCATGTGCTCATTTCAAAGGGCTTAATCAGAAATGTATTGGCTGCTTTGCAGTGTAACAATAGTAAAAAGAATTTTTCATTCTCAAATTCAAACTAAATTTAAAGTAGAAAAGTTTTCAGACTGAAAGTATTTCATCTGATGTCATAAATGTAAATGGCACTTTTTTTATTTCTACCAATATGAAAAATAGAAGTAAAAATTAAATTATTGCAGTATGAATCAGAAATCAATGGTACCTTGAGTTGATGCAATTTCTCAATGAATACAAAAAAGAGATGAAATTTGAAATAATAAATTTTTCTCTATTTTGGAAACAGTTTACCCTTCCTGAATAAAGTACAGCCTCCCACATCTGCATGTGGTCTGTACTGGTCCAGCTCTGTTGTGATATAACAGCCAGAATCAAAAAATATAAAGCAGTTGCCTAAACATTTAAGTAATTTGAGATTTTGAACACAATTTAGAAATTCCACTCAGATTGTTTAAATACTGACCATTGAAGCAATCAAGGACAGTGGGTGTTTTAAACAACCTGATCCTGACACTCGTTTCCACAACCCACTCCTAATAAAAAACCAACACAACTCTTGAAGAGTTATTTGTGTGCTCCAAGCATTTTCTGCCCTCAGCATGTTAACTGATCACTAGCAATGTGGGAGAAGAATGAAAATAAAAACAAGAGGGGCAAACCTATTTGCTGTCTTTAAACAAACAATGTGTTGTTTTAGGTGGGACAATCAGGTACTAGAAAGGGAATCTTGGGCACAAGATCTGTTTCCCAGTCTTGTGCCACTGCACTGGCAGCAAAGGAAGTATCTCAATTACTCTGTTAATTGTCTAAGCCAATAATTATTTGTCCCCATAGAGGAACTAAACAGGTGCTGACACTTCCATGAGAACGAGAACACTCTCCTTCATCAGAGCTGTGCTAAAGAATGGGTGAAAGCTGTCCTAAGCAGCAGCCACATCAAAAGCCACTCCTAGGGGGTGCTGGACATCCAGAAGGGCAGAGCTCATTTCAACCTCGCTGCAAGAGGGCCCCAGTCTGGAGAGCACCCTGACCTTTACAGGTGCTGTGACACACAACCCCTCCTGTCAGTACATTCAGACACGACTGGGATTCCCAAGCAGCTCATGCTATGTTGATAAAGTATCAGGAGCTTGGGCGTCCGAGTGCTGAAAAGATGGGGATTATATGTGAGTGTAAAAGAGTCTAAACCACAAGGAGTGTGGTGGTGTTCCAAATTAAGCACTCAGGAGTACTTGGAGACAACTAACTTAGATGCTAATTGCTCTAGCCCTGTAACAGTCCAGCTGTTGGTATTGATTTTTAACATTAATTTTTTAGCTTGACCCCTATTGATATTCTCATTATGTTTAGTCCTGTTCCCAAAAAGGGCTGTCATTAACTAACAATTTTCAACCTCACAAATGCTTTTTCACACATAAAACTTAGGTTCTCTTCCAAGAGGAAAGGTGACTGCCTCACTTCCAGCTGAAGAGGTGGAAGGGCAGATGTTGTGGTTATTTTTCCTCTGATAACAGCAAATATAAATTTAGAAGTGTATGTGGGTTTTTGGAGGATAGGTGTGAGAGCAATAAAGAAATTAAATGAAAAATCAGAAGGGTTGACTCACAAATGAAAATCTTGTAGCAGTTTTGGCTTAGACCTGCCTCAGCCCCCAAGTAACTCATAAAAATGGATGTTCTCCATTGAGTCACATATTTCCAGTTCTGAGAGCTTGCTCCTCCTCTACCAGATCAGGTTCAGACAATGAAAATGCTTTTCACTATTAATAGGAACAACAGTTGAGGAAAATACAGCAGTTCAGTGGGTGAAGACAAGGTGTCTATGATTCTATTAAAAAAAGAAAATAGCCACCTAAAACATTTCCCAGAAATACAGTATCAGTTTTTCTGTATGTAGGTTACAATTTCATGCAGGAAGAAAACAGAAAACCAGCAATTTCATTACCCACCCTCTTCACAATTGCACAAAGTCTTGCTCTTAGCCACCAGGGCTTCAGAAAAAAATATGTTTACCATGAGAATTATTGAGCCCATAAAGCACATTTTAACATTCAGATATATTTGTCCTGGTTGTTCTCTAATAATTTCATTACTTACAGTAAAGCTCTCTAAATATGTTTGTAAATGCTGCTCTATGGCTGAGGCTGTGGTGAACTGTCATTGATACCATACTGAGTTTATGGAGATGCTGGTAAAAATGCAAAGCCATCTTCAATTATTCAGAAAGGTCATTTCAGAATATTTTGTGGGGGTTTCTGTAAGCTTGTTCCTAGCTGGTGGAGAGTTAGATATGTGTTCAAATGTATAATAAGCAGGTTTTTTGGTAGTAGTACCATCTTTTTGAAGGAATAAGCAAATGTAGAACTCTTACATTCATACATTCCATAATGTATTATTAGATAAAATGGTCTTTAAAACTATTTAAAACCATTTTAATTTTAGTTTAGCCTTGCACTATCATTCTGAAGATATCAAATGGTCACTATTGGCCTGCTAAATACTTTCCAGCATTTAGTCAACAGTAGCAACACCCTACTAATACAGTTCTGATACCAGAAGCTCGTTTTATCTTGTTGCTTACTAATCCTGCTCAGATTTTATATAAAATACTGACAACTACAATGAAGAACTGCTGTTTAAACCTCATAATTTTGGTATCATTGATGGCGGATAAATATACCAAGTAGCCAAGGGCTTTAAGAGCTTTGTTGTGGGGAAAAAAAAAAATGAAGGTATGCCAGCCGAGGAATAATATTATAGGATTTTAAATTCTTTCCAGGCCTGTGACATGTATATTGCTCCCACAATGAGCAGTTGTTCCCCGTAGATAAAGACTGACAGGAATTTCAAGGTCAGCCACATGACATGTTGGAAAGAGTTGCTTAGTCAAACTTTGCCCAAGGGCTCCCTGCTCTGATAAATTCACACAACTGGAACGCAGAGCCCTTGGCTTTCATGTGAGTGCCCGTGGGATGAAACTGTGTTATATGTGAGGACTGAATTATCCCCCTCTTCCCCATCAGTTCTCCTGAGCAGGGGCTCTGAAGGCAAGGAAAACCCAGCTCAGAGCTCCAATCCCCCAGTCAGGGGCTGCCCGTGGCTGGGGCTAAAGCAGAGGCTGGGAGGAGCTGGGTGGCAGAGAGTGCTGGAGCAGCTCTGAGGAGAAAACACCCGGGCTCCTGGTGGGGCACAGGGTCAGTCACGGTCCTTGCAGCCAGGAGGGCCAGTGGGATCCTGGAGGGCAGCGGGAAGAGCATTCCCAGCAGCTCAGGGAGGGACCCTGCCCCTCTGCTCACTGGGGCACAGCTCTGTTCAGCTCTGGGCTCCTCAGCTCAAGGAGCTGCTGGAGAGGGCCCAGCAGAGGCCACGAGGATGATTTGGGGTCTGGAGCATCTCTGTGATGAGCACAGGCTATGGGAGCTGCTCTGGTCAGTCTGGAGGAGAGAAGCTGAGAAGGGGTGTCATTAATCCTCTCCAACACCTCCAAGGGCTGCCAGAGGATGGTGCCAGGACAGGACAGGGTGTAATGGACATAACAAAACCACCACGAGTTCCACAGCAGTCGAGGAAGAGCTTTACCTGGAGGGGGCAGAGCCCAGGATCAGGTGCCCAGGGAGGGTGTGGACTCTCCCTCTCTGGAGACATTCCAAACCCACCTGGGATTGTGGTAACTCCGTGTTACCTACTCCAGGTGATCCTGCCCTGGCAAGGGGCTTGAACTGCATGATCTCCAAAGGTGCTTTCCAGCCCTAACAATTGGGTGATTCTGTGAATATGGACCTTTTTCCTTTCTGCACTGTGACTCCAGCCTACACTGACACTTTGCCTCCTCAGCATTTACCTTACAGAACAACTCATGAGCACCTCTCTGTGCTACACACGATCTCAGCCCAGACTAGGAGCCACAGTTCACTCCTGTC
Source organism: Sitta carolinensis (assembly GCA_032173965.1). Classification (NCBI taxonomy): domain Eukaryota; kingdom Metazoa; phylum Chordata; class Aves; order Passeriformes; family Sittidae; genus Sitta; species Sitta carolinensis. The sequence continues at coordinate 8,249,265 of CM063292.1, forward strand.
TTGGAAAAATACTTTGCCCTGAGCAAGCTTAAAAGAGCAAAACTGAAAATTCATGCCTAAATGCCTAATAATACATTTGATAACTCCAGTACAAACCCAGGTATCACTTAGGAGAATAATACATTCAACAGCTACTACATAGACCTTGAAAGTGAACATCAGAGTACTTTGATTGAGGTTAAAACCACGGAAAACAGCTCCCAGGAAGAAAAATCTCTGAAAATTTGCTATTTCCACTTTAGCTGCATTCATCTGATCCACCAAACGCCAAAGCTCTTTTCTACCAGTTTAAAAGTAAGCATTAGGACAATTTCATTTTATATTTATCAAGAAATGAAGTTGGATCTTAATTAGATCACTATAATCTAGGAAGATAGAAAGCCAGTTTCCTCTCCCTACATTTCTTTATTCTGCATGAAATATTATTTTCAGCACTAAAGTCATTCTTTCTAATGTAACTGTGTAAAGACTGTATACATAAATACTGTGATCTAGAAAATTGTGCCGGAGCTGAAGAATGCTATTTCATCTAAATATTACTTACTTTTCTAGCAAAAATTGCTGTTCTGGTTCTTACTGGAATATTTCTCCCAGCCCTGTATCATTTGGAGAGCAGACAGGTGGTAAGGACAGGGTGTCATGTTCCAAATTTTAATTAGCACTGCATATGAATCAGATAGTGATTTCAAATTGCAAGAAATTAGACCACTTTCAATACCAAGTTGTTTGGTTGGAATATAGTTCATGATTCAGAGATCAAGGCTGATAGAAAAAAACAAAACAAAACAAAACAATTTAATATTGCATTTCTTTTCAGTAGAAATTGATGTATTGCAGGGTTTACTTTTCTTCTGCACAAGAATTGAAACTGAAATGCAGAGCTCTTGTGAGATAGGAAAAAAATGCAGAGTTTCCAGCTCAGAAGTTCAAGTCTCTTTGTTTTAGCTTGACATTCAATAGCACTCACCTGCCATTCCCTCACAGGAGCCATAATTTGGGTGCTCCCTACTTGCCTTTGGTTTCTGTTATTGCCCTGTTGAGATTGCTTCTGGGGAGATGCCCAAGTTTTCCCAGGATGGAAAGCACACCATCTAAGACAGGCAGAGAATTTCCCAGTCCAGCTGCTCTCTCAGGGATGGGGAGGGAACCAGGGAGCTGAAGAGCTCATTGAGAGGAGCCCAGCACACAGGGACTGCAGGATCCAGCCTGGAGGAGACCAGTGGGGAGACAGCTCCAGGGCCCAAGCAGAGAGTGCAGGCAGCAGCACAAGGAGCTGGGTAAGAGCCTAAGAGGAGAGATGTGGGACCCCAGGCAGCCCTTCAAAACTGTGTTTATTGCACAGAGGTTACAGCAATCTTGGGTCGTGGGTGCAGAGCCATTCCTATAAACTGCCAGCTCCAACCTAAGGCAGGCCTGAAGCCACCTCTGCTCTGGTTACGATTATTAGATATTTTATTATATATTAGATATTTTTCTTTGTTGAGTATCTTAATACATAGCAGCCCATCAGCATAATACACAATACTTTTACCATTACCTACAGCCTATCACAACTACTAATATTACCAGATTATGGTAGCAACTAACCAGTCACGAGTTAGCATGTTGTATTTTAAGCTTAAAACTTGTTTTTCTGCAGTGGAGAATTTTTCTAGCTTGGTAAAAACATGTTTTCTGTTTGCCTATGCTTTTTTGAGATTTATCTTTACTTGGTAAAAACAAGCTTATGTTTGTAGTCAACATATCCTTTGCTCTTAGCCATAAAAATCTCTTTCCAACTCATCTCCACCTTTGTCCAGTGACCACCAGCTCAGCAATCTTTATTTTCAGACATCTTTTGTTCTTCTAGCTCAGAACTTGCTTTTTCTTTCTGCTAAGCATTCCTATTTGTAAAACCTCCCTGTTAAACTTTAGTCACCCTCTGAGCAGCTGGGAGCTCAGCTGTGCCACAGGAGGCAGGACAAGGTCACCTGTGAGAGGCCCCAGATGAGCACTGAAGATTGAGGCTGAGCTTGCCCAAAACCCACAGGTGGGCACAGATGGGTGATGCTCAGGGTCACCTCTGAGCCCTCGAGGTCCTGACACAGAAAATCCACCCGTGGGGTAAAACTGAGCCATGCTCTCTGCAAAACAGAAATGGCTCCTCAAGTGTTCGCTGGCTTTTAGGTCGAGCGTATAAATCACATTTTGGGAGGCAGCTGGAATTCGGTGCTTGATTATTAATGTGAGTGAATAAAGTTTTGCTCCAGATGCACTTAGAAGAATCAGATACAGGTTTACTCATTGTTTACAGCGCTTGTACTTAGACAATTTTCCCATTTTTAGAGCATGTTTCTTTAATGTCTCCTATGATTGCAATTAGATCAGTACCTAGAGGAAATGTATGCACTTAGAAATTGATTGAACCCACTATTAATAGTGTTTTTTTGATTCTGTACTAGATAGCAAAGAGTCAAATGAAACACAAAATGTTATTATAATTGAGCATTAATGCAAAGAGTAAAAAGAAATCAAATAAGATTAATGGAACATGGATGAATTTTCTCACTTGGACTAATAAAAGAAATAACCATGCAAAACAAGGAAGTGTATTCACAATTTTTCTTTACATTTCAACAACAAAATATAGATAGCAGTTTGTACCCTTAGGAAATAAAATTTCCATGAATTCTGCACACTTGAAAATGTTGATGAATATTATGAATTAAGCTGAGAAAACTTATATTGACTATTATAAACGTTTAGTGAAATGTGATGTTTCAATATTCTAGATACATAACATTTAATGCTATATAAAAAGTAGTTTCCCATTTCTGAAAGGCTTGCTTGTCTGGTATAAAACCTGCTTTTACTCTACCAGTGTTGCTGGAAATCACTGATCTGTGCACTTTTCAGATGGAAAATTCTCCCCATTGTTTGATTTTTGCATGACCACTGAACCAATCTGATACCAGAACTCTCCATTTGTTGTTTTCACGCAGAGCCGTGGCTTCAAGATCCTTCCCCTCCCAAAATCTATAACATTTTTTCCTTGTGCAGGTGCTCCTGCAGGTTCATTCAACTCTCCTGACAGCAGTTCCTACGATTTCTGACTGTTCCAAATGAAAGCAGGCCTGGCTAACAATTACAGCAGACCCCAGACTAACAAATATCTCCCAGGCCAAGCCTCCTCAGCTGAGCCCTGCTCCTCCACACAGCAGGATGGGAATTCACCTCCTTCTGAAGCAGGAAAGCTTCAAAGAGCAAATGGGAGCTGCACTCCCCACTGCCTGCTGCTAAAGCTTTGCTCAAGCACAGAAAATGTGCTCAGCACAGTGAAAAATGTGTTATTCTTGGGGTTTGAGTCTAACACAAATGCCTTGTGTTCTCTCCTCTCTCACTGCTTTTAAGCAGAAGATGGGAAGTCCCTGAGATATGTTCGAGATTTTCCCCACTTCTCTAAGTTTAGAAACAGAATTTTTAAGGCAACGTTTTGTCCCATGGCACAAGAGAGAAATTGGAGGAAGGAGCCAGGTCGCATCTTTTTCCCAGGCCCAGTGCTTCCTAGTAAGACAATATTTCTCACTTGACACTGGCAAACTGAGAGTCAGCTGAAAGACTATGCTGCTACCCTACAGGAGAAGGTACAATTCTGTAAGTCATTATTTAGTTTAGCCCAGGGACAAAAACAAAACAGGAGTTAGAAGATTACCTTTATTCTTACAGTTACAGTTACTGCTGCTGGTGTGTATTTGTCTGTAATTTGATTATTAGCAATCTTTTCAGTACTACATGATGAATAATAGTAACTTTCTATATAAAGCATTAATGTTATTCTCAGTCTCTTTTCATCTTCTTGGTAGAATTACATTTTCTCTCTCTGTAACAATATTTTTAAGACATGAGAAGTGTGTTTCTTTCAGGGAGGAATCATACAGTCAAATAACAAAGCTTGATTCCACTACATGTTCAAATTATGTATTGTTTCCTACCCTTTCTGGTTCATTATCAATCATGTTTAAAAAGGAGGCAGCTTCATAAATACAGCATTAAACAAACCCTTAAGTTAAAAACACTAACAACTCATTAAAAATCTGTTACTCTACATCTAAAGCAAAAAAAAAAAAAAAAAAAGAATTTTAAACTATTGCCTTGGTAAGTTTGCAGATTTCACAATAGCCAACTGATATAAACTACCCAGGACTAATTTTAAGAGATGTGTAGAAAGAGAAAAACAGCTTAAAAGCTCATGGTTTGGTGTCTTGGTTTAAGCCCAGATGGGAAGGAAGCCCCACAGAGCACAGAGCATGGGGTAGAGAATTGAACGTACAGGTGGGACAACCTGTATCCCTGGCAGTGCCCTCAGCCAGGCTGCACAGGGCTGGGAGCAGCTGGGACAGGGGAGGTGTCCCTGCCCATGGCAGAGGGGGCTGGATGGCCTTTAACATCCCTATCAACCCAAAAAGCATTCTGTGGTTCCACGATTCCAAAACTTGTGAGCTGACATAAAGAGAGTTTCGTCGGTGAAGAAAAATTCTCACAGTGAATCAAATCAGAGGAACTGATCCCACATTTCCCGTGGGAAGGCAGGTGTCCACCATCTCCAGGAGAATGGACTCCAGCTCTCAGAACTGACTTTGAAAGACAAACATCACTCCAAGTTTCCATTTCCTCCTCCTTTCCCCAGTTTTAAACCTGGAGCCTGAATTACAGGGGTGGAACATCCCTTGGGTCAGCTGGGGGCAGTGGTCCAGGCTGTGACCCCTCAGCCTCCGTGTGCTGGGGTGGGCTGAGAAGCAGGAAAGGCCTGGGCTCCATGTAAGCCCTGCTCAGCAATAACAAAATCATCCATGAATTATCAGCCCTGTGCTCAGGAAAAATCCCAAACAGCCTCTCCCAGCCCCTGCAAAGAAAAGTATCTGCCCCAGCCAATCCCAGCTCAGTCACATAAATAAAGTGTCCACCAGTGCTTGGAATGACTCTGCTTTAGCATTTCCATGGTGTAGGACACACACTTGCCTTTCACTGATCCTTAAAATCACAGCAAAAATTCAAAAGTTGGCTTGGACTTTGGTATTTAGACATAACCGAACAGCTCTGGTTTTTCAAATGCAGCCATTCTGTGGGAATTATTGACAATAAATATAACTCAGTGTTCACAAATTTTGCTAGGTTATTTTGAGTTAAATGATAGACTAAATGTTGTCTATTATGATAATTATGCAAAGTGCTGATATATTTAAGCTCGAGGAAGGTACTATATATATAACAATTATATATATATATATATATATATATATTTGAGGCAGAGTGACAGAAGTATAATTGTTAAGCTCAGTTTGGTGAAGTTAAATGTTAGCTAAGTGAGAATATAGAAGATGCTTTCCCACTGTATTTTGTTTGATACTATTACTGGGAAAAACAATCCAAGAAGTAAAAATGGAATGAGAAATTCCTGTGTGACTGAAGCAGTCGGCTCCTTTCCATCCAAGGTGAAGAAATTGAGAATTCCTGCCTTGGAATAGTCATTGGAACCTGCTTTGTGGGAACTGGCCATGATTTACTTCAGGCAGAAACAAAGAAGTAAAAAATGTCCTGGGTCTGTTTTAATTATTGCAAGGATCCATATATTAGCTATCATTCCCAAACCATAGACATCATCTGAATTATTCAGAGTGTGTCAAATAGTTTTCTGAAAACAAAAGAGAACAAAAACCTGAAATCAAAAGCAACAACTATTTTTTGGGGGGTGTAATGTTTTATAACCAAGAGGAAATGTTTCTACTCAGTATGAAAACTTCAAAACCTATGCATTCAATTCCCCACTCTGAGCAGATATTTGGGACAGGTAGTGAGTGCCTCAAGTCTCTCACAGCTGTCTTATGAGCTTTCTCATCTTTACCTCTGAACTGCAAACTAAATTCCATGTTAAAATTTACATTTTCCCCCTTGATTTTGGAAAGGAATGAGCATGAAAAGGCAGATGAAGTAACAACCCCACCCCAAAGAGCTCTGAGTGTCCTCTGGCAACACTTCTGCTGTTAATCCCAAAACTGACCACTATTCTTGGCTCCACTGAGCCTTGCTCAGACACCCCACAGATCTTTTTCACCCTCAGTGTAAGCAGAAGGAGCATTTGCCTCCTGGTTCTTGCTTTGTTTAGCTGTCATTGTTCAATAAAGGAGTACAAATCCAGACAGTAAACTAATTAAAGAGTCTCAGAAATATAGGATAAAAAAGTAAAACATCTTTCTTTCTATTGCTGTTTGTGTTCTACGTGCTGAACAGGCTCATGAAGGATGTGCCAGTTGTGAAATGGAACCCAGGCAGGATGGATTGCTCAATGATTTGGACTCATTTGCACTTGTTTCAAAGGTGACTCCATCACCAGTGTCTGAAAGACACTCTGCCCCTCAGTAACGAATGATTACAGCTAAATGAATCCCAGAGGTTTGTCACTAATGCACAACAAAGGCATAAGAATGAGAGCTGTGGTTCAAGATCTATTTTTTATACCAGCATAATTTTTTGCTTCAGTGATCTATCACTAAACAACAGCTGCTGGGGTAGAGACTCGCTGCACTGCAGGAGCATTAGCAAATCCTTTAGTGACTGGGCACATGTGTTTGCCTCAGGCCCTCAAAAAAGTCACAAACTTGTGAAGGAGGACTGGCAGATTAATGTCACCTTCTTTCTGCAGGAGATTTGAAGATGTCAGACACGCTGGAATGACAGGCTGCAGTAAGTTTAGATTTTTAAAGGATTTCTTTTATGATCTAAGCACATGTGGCCAAACTCTCTTGCAAGGGGGAAAGAGGGAGGGGAAAAAAAAAAAAAGAGTAAACTTCAAACAATTTGGGATTTTATATATGCTGGCTCAGAAATTAAACTTTTGCAATGTCTTATAAGATGTTGGGTTTTTCCCCACTAGAGATCTATGTGCTCACTTCCAAATTCTTTAAATAGTTTTTCTGCCACTTTTGAAGCAAAAAGTATCCTAAAAAAGGCATCATTTAAAGGGTTCATAAGCACAGGAAAAAATCCCAGCTTTTTCTTATATTAGATGCTATTAGTAGTCCATATATAATCAGCTTGAAGTAAAAGAAGTTACATGGATTTACTTGTTTTTCACAGAAACTCAGTATTCTCTTCATTAATAACCACCTTTTTTTTGTCTCTTTGTCAATAATCATCATCTATGCCTGTATATTTCTTGAAAAACTGTAAGATAAAGACAATTAACCCAACACGCTTTTGAATCATCCAGAAAGATGATTTTTAAACTTCTCTTAAGCTTTGTGACCTGCCAGTTAAAGCCCTAAACCAAGCAAATTAAACATAATCTGAAATTTGAAAACTTTTTATACTCCTTTTTTCAGCAGATGATTAGAAAGCTGCAGTGTCAACTGCAGGGGTTTCAGGTTGGAGATTTTTGCTTATGCTTGTTTGGTTTTAAGGGGTTTGTTTTGGTTTTTTAAGGTTAAGTTTCTTTTTTTCAAAAATGAAAAGATCTGGTCTAGAACACGAGACTGGTGCTGGATCGAGTGTTCAGCTTCACTGTGTAGATGTCTTAACTGCTTATTCAGCACTAATTATACCCTCCAACTCAGTTTCCAGTAAAAGGCAGAGAAGCACAATGAATCCTGAAACACTCAGCAGATGTGGAATACCAGTAGGGGAATCCCTGTAGGGAAAAGGGTCTGTGAAGGCTTCAGCTCCATTTGAGGAACTGGCATTTATACATATGAGATAATAAGAGTTCAAAATTAAAATATCTCACATTGGAACTGCCTGGATAAGGAAGTTCTTGGTATTTCCATAATTATTTCTTGATGTCAGGAATTCTTTTGTATTAACCTTTTAGTCCGAAATAAACTTGATGCCCGTTCTAAATGCCAAAAATTTGTGATGCAAGTACTTTTTTTGGAAATTTTCCTTCACAGCATTTCTCCAAGGAATCCCCATACTCATCAGACCCATAGATCAGTTCTAAGAATCTGAAAAATCCACCTGCAGAAGACAACAGCTGCTTGTTTCATGATGAAGAACTTCAACAAAGCACACCAGGACATGAAAAGGACCAAGGGGGGCTGCACGTGGATCTAACAGCGCCTTCCATTTCCTGACTCCTCCTCTTGGAGGAACACAAATGGATTTGGAATCACATAAAAAACTGGGAGAGAGGGAGTGATGAATGAGTGATGGAGACCCTTCCCTGTGGAGGGAGGATCAGTTTGGCACTGCCATTTCCCCAGGTCCTACCAGCTGCATGTTGTGCTGCTCAGGGACAGCGTGCACAGATGTGCAGCCCTGAACTGAGCACTGAACAAAGGACTGTGAGGTTCAACTTGAAAGCTCAGAATATTTTGATGTTACAGTTCACCTTGTCACATGAAGCGTCCCCAAAGTTTTCAGCAGTGCCTGACATATCATAAAAAATGTATCTGGAAAAATCAAATTTTAGTTTTGCTGCTGCTCTGATGCATGAAAGCTTATTCCAGCCAAAAAGAGCTGTATCATGCGATAGTGGCACTCCAAATATGATTTCTGGGATACAGAAAGCTATGAGAAAAGGAGATTTGTGTGAATGTAATGTATGAATTATTTCCTCTTTTACTTATGAAGTCCCAAGGCAGAGGTTTTTAGGACTTGGTTTGTAACTGAACTTCCTTTCTCAAATACAGCATTTAGAAACATTTGTTCAGCTCATGCTCAATAAATGCATATAATTGGTATTTACAAACTTGTTTATTCATATTCCAACAATCTCAACTTACTTAATTATCATATGAATGCTTTCCAGTCCCAATAGAACATCTGCAAGCAGAATAAAAAGAAGTGACTATGTCTCAGCAGCCATAAGCTGGAAAAGATCCTATAACCAACCAGAGAATGAGAATCCTCGAGTGTTTTGGGTTGGAAGGGACCTTAAAGCCATCCCAGAGCTCGTAGGGCTGACAGATAATCAAGGAATGAAAAGAGAACTTAAGGAAATTCAGACACAACAAAAAAGCTAAACAGACTCTTTCCACCAGTGCTTACTGCAAATGTTTGGGCCACTGATTAAATGGACGACACAAAGCGATGCAGGGCAACGGCGAGTCCCAGCCAGGGCAAAGGAGAACCCCATTATTGCCAAGACAGGCTTTGAAGGAGAGCCCCTTATTGCCAAAGCCAGGCTTTTCAAAGAGAGCCCTTTTATTGCAGAGCCAGGCCTTTCCTAGGAGAGCCCCATTATTGCAAAGCCAGGCATTTGAAGGAGAACCCCTTTATTGCAAAGCCAGGCCTTTCCTAGTAGAGCCCCCTTATTTCAAAGCCAGGCTTTTCAAAAAGAGCTCCCTTATTGCAAAGCCAGGCCTTTGAAGGAAAGCCCCCTTACTGCCAAAGCCAGGCCTTGCCCAGGAGAGCCCCCTTATTGCCAAAGCCAGGCTTTACAAAGAGAGCCTCCTTATTGCAAGACAGGCCTTTCAAGGAGAGTCCCTTATTGCCAAAGCCAGGTTTTTCAGAGAGCCCCTTATTGCAAAGCCAGGCCTTGCCCAGGAGAGCCCCTTACTGCCAAAGCTGGGCCTTTGAAGGAGAGCCCCTTATTGCCAAAGCCAAGCCTTTCCTAGGAGAGCCCCTTTATTGCAAAGCCAGGCCTTTCAAGGAGAGCCCCTTATTGCCAAAGCCAGGCCTTTCAATGGAGAGCCCCTTATTGCCAAAGCCAAGCCTTTCCTTGGAGAGCCCCTTCATTGCAAATCCAGGCTTTTCAAAGAGAGCCCTTTTATTGCAAAGCCAGGCCTTTCAAGGAGAGCCCCCTTATTACCAAAGCCAAGCCTTTCCTAGGAGAGCCCTTTATTTACCTTCAAATGCACATAAGCCTTCTCACTTAGGAGAGCCCCTTTATTTCAAGCTGGCCTTGAGAAGCCCTTATTGCAAAGCCGGCCTTTCCTAGGAGAGCCCCCTTATTGCAAAGCCAGGCCTTTCAAGGAGAGCCCCTTATTGCAAAGCAGCACAGAGGCCTTATTCAAGAGGAGGAGACCCCTTATTGCAAGCAGGCCTTTCAAGGAGAGCCCTTATTGCAAAGCCAGGCATTTCCTAGGAGAGCCCCTTATTGCCAAAGCCAGGCATTTCCTAGGAGAGCCCCTTCATTGCAAAGCCAGGCCTTTCAAGCAGTCAGGCCTTTATCAGTTACACGGTTTTAAATCACACCAAACATAACCCAACCCACCACCACTCAGCACAATGTGCACACGCCATGGTGACAGAACTTGCTTTAATTCCCCTAATCCAGCTGAGTCACTTTCCCATTTTCTGCTTAGCCAAAGCAGCAAGACCTGAGCCATGGTTTTACAAGGCCTACCTCTGTAAGGTTTTCATATGTGCAACAATTAAATAATTCTTTAAAAATTACGAGTTCTGGATCTGTCTCAGTTTTAAGTATCAATTTTTAAATAAAAGGTTTCAGGAAGTAAAAACCAGTCATCACAAGCTGACACTTGAAGAAATTATTCACCTAAAAGTTCTAATGTAATTAATGTAATTAAATATGAGCTTGCTGGACTCTCAGGATGATGTAATCTATTGGATAATGTTCTTCAACAACTGAGCAGAGGGTGATAAGTGCAACATCCTGTGTTTAAAATTGGACCCAGGGATGATTTCATGAGCACAAATGAGAAAATCTGACCCCTATACTAAGAAAGTTTGTAGAAATCTAAATAAAGGACAAAAATCATAGGCAAATTGATAAATCCAATAAATTTGCAGAGAGGGAATCAAACATTCTGGATCCAATAGTTAAGAAACTGCAGGGCCAGGCAGATCCAGAGGATTATTTTAAATTTTTTTTCACATGATCCTTTTCTAAAGGCTCAGCAGAGAACAGACATGGCAATAGATAAATGAGAGGCTTGTCTTAAGGACTATTGACAGTTTAAATGATTGGATATAATGGATAAGAAAAAGACTTGTTGCCATAATAGGAAAGGTACCAAGGGAATTGGAGAAAGATTTATGTTAAGACATTGGCTATTCAACACAGGGGAACCAGAAGAAAAAAGAATGCCAAGGTAAAATTTTGTTGATTATACAGAATTATTCTGGATAATGAAAGAAAACAGTGATGTGAAAAGCTGTTGAAAGACTTCACAATACTAAGGGTAATAAAATAACAAATGAAAAGAAATAATGCTAAATGCAAATACCAATGGAAAAGAATCAGCATCTCAGCATCAGGATATATATTTTTGCTACTATTTTCACTTGGGAGAAAGAACTTCATTTCACTTTGGATTGTTCTTTGGATACATTCAAATGAGAGCAGAACTGTTCAGAAAGGGAAGTAGAGCATTAAAAATTACTGAAGAGAAAAAACATTACTATGTCACTACATTAATTAGTCACAATCCAACAATTTTGATTACTTCAGCTTAAAATAAAAAGTAGAACCAAAAAAGATTTAAAGAGGCTGAGACCACTGATATGAGCTATGAGACAGCATCTGTACAAGAAATTAAATAGAGAAGCGAGACTAAACCTCTTCAGATGGGAGCAGAAATCCCCTCAAGGGTCCATGATAAATATTTATCACAACTTGTGTTTTTAAAAAAATCTATTATATCACAAAGGATTGCAGGAGGAGTAATCACTAAATTCTCAAGGAGAGAAAATGTACAGCACAACAAAATTAGAATTATTCATCATCCAGTAAGAAGCACAACAGTTCTGAAGGTGCAACCATTTGTAGAAGTTTTTAAACCTAGACTGTTAGAAATTACAGGCTTATATAAAAGCAAAGATCGTATTTCATCTGCCCTACAGCATAGATGGGTTACTGGCCAGAGCTGCAATCAGGACTTTAAAAGAAAGAGACTTTTGATTTGAGCTGAATTTATTTTTAAGCTCCCAAAAGCCAACAAATAATACCAGCTCTGAAGTTCATTTACATAAGTATAAATATAAATATAAATATAAATATAAATATGCATTTATTTATTTATTTAATTTGTATTAAAGGTTTGGTGATTGCCTTCTAGGACCAACAAACAAACTTCAAAATGTTAAAAATCCAACTTTGATTGCATCTTGTTTTAGTCAGCAAAGTTTCCTCTCATGCTCTTAGTAGGTTACAGGATTTTTCTGCCCGAGCCTGTTTTCTCAGTCTAAAAGTTCCTAACAAACTATTAATTTGCTATTTTCTGAGTGGAAAGGCGTGCTCCATATTTTCATCAAGATAAAGGATTCCAGACTGCTGGCAGAATATTGCAGCAGCCACCAATATGTTGGGGGAAAATACTATTTAATCAGAAGTAGATCAAAATACTTAATTTTGTTTGCATTTTTCAGTGATTTGACAGTGTTGGAGCAGAAGTCACTGTACTCAGCACTGTGTTCCACAAAAGGGAAATCAGACAATCAAAGTTATCAAAACTTTCTCAGGATGGTCATCAATTTTTTTTTATTGACTAGAAAATCCTGAGTTCCCTCAAAGCCAAAGTGTGAGCTACTGGGATTCCAGTGCATGTGTTTGCAAACCATCTGGTGGTTCCATCCTGGATCTGAATCCTCCCTCTGGAATTCTTGAGCTGACATTACTGCACAGCACATCCCCTGCAGGGAAAGTCACTGAGAGTTTGCTATTTTCTTCTGGACCAACATTCCTGTGTTTGCAAACTTTGCCCTGCTTAATTCCAGGAGCACTTTCTGTAAGTATTTATGTTTGAAAAGATATTTAATAATTTCTCTACGAGTTTCTTCCCACTATATAGTGTATTTATGCCTCATTACCTTCAACTGGCATTTGGTTTTGCTGAAGTTCTCTTCCGTTTTGCTCTACCTAGAATGTGTACCGGGAAAAGGAAAAGATTTTTCCTTCAAGTGACAGTTCTGTAACTCCTGTGATTGCCCTCTGGCTTTCACTACAATCACTGCCAGCTGAGCATGAAATCATGCTGCTGAAACATGGTGGCTTCCTTATGAAAGAATTCTTGATTACATTGCTTTTACATATTTATTTCTGCATTAGATAGGAGGACTGGGGTGCCAGTAGGGTGGCACATTCTGACTAGCAGGTGACACCCCGTGCCATGAGCAGCAGCCTACACAATATTTACAGCAAATCAGGCCTTCCATGGCAATTAATTACCCAACCTAAACTGTGGGAAGGCCAAGTGACACTGATTAAATCAAAGCAAAAGGTGTTACCTGCTCCTCCTCTGAAAGAACTCAGGTTCCCCATGGCTGCCTTTCCCAGCTTTAGGATCCTTGTACCTCAGCCTCAGCTCCAAAGTGGGAGCTGTCTGTAGGAAAATCAGCACATCACACCTTGCTGGTACAACTCTTTTGTACTGTTTGTTTGCTGCTGTTCAAATGATTTTATACACTGATTTTTGAAGCAAATCATATCAAATTATGCCGGCAATTCGATTTTATCTTCCTAAAACTCAATACAAATAGGGTCACTTCCACTGACAGACATCTGAATTCTTTATCCTAGAGGCAACTCATTTAGTTGTGATTGTGTCACTCACTGAAACACCAGCATTTCAGAGCACATTCAAATACAGCAGCATTTCCTGATTTTTCTTGATGCCTTAGGAGATGATGGGCAAAAAATCCAGCGTTCAGAGAGCAGACAAGAAAGCAGAGGAGTCTTTGCAGTCATGGACAAATTCCTTTGCTTTAGATGAATACACAGTAACAGAAAACTCAGAAAATATTTGTTCCTTTTAGGCATCCCAGCCCGATCTTCATTTTCTTAGCACGCACACGGCACTGCCAGTCAGTGCAGAGCTGCAGACCTCCCGACACTGGGGATCTGATTCTGCAGCTACTTCCATATCTAAACCACCACAATGAAGAAGCATCCTGATCTATTGGATTGCTTTGCAGGATAAGACTCTGAAGATCACAATCTGCTCAATGGAATTCTCCAGCCCTAATCACATCTTTAAATAAAACATGCTTTGGAAAACTTTAAATGCCGAGTTTTTGAAATAAACAGCACAACTATAATGTATGGGATGTTTTTGAACAAGATCTTAGAATCATAGAATATTCTGGGCTGGAAGGGACCTCAAAGCTCATCCCATCCCATCCCTGCCCTGTGCCAGGGGCTCCCAGCCCCAGTGTCCAGCCTGGCCTTGGGCACTGCCAGGGATCCAGGGGCAGCCCCAGCTGCTCTGGGCACCCTGTGCCAGGGCTGCCCACCCTGCCAGGGAACAACTCCTGTCTGATCTAAACCTGCATTCTGTCAGTTTGGAGCCATTATTCTCTCTGTTTGAACATTGTGACAATCCGTTTCATACCATTCAGTCAAAATTTTTATACTAATTTACAATCCTTGCAAAGGTTATCATACAGCGAGGTTGGGAGGGGGCAGAAGGAGGTCTAATTTTTCAGAAAAGGAGAATATAAAAATACCATAATACATGCAGTTCAAATGAAATCTTGACAGCTGCTATTCACAAATATTGCTGACATGATTTATATTATATTAAAATTCAGAATTACTGCGTTTTCATCAGTTTCTCATTTCACAGCTGGCATTTCATGTTGTCAGCATCCTGTGATTTACAAGGCTATATGTAGTGTAAAAATGTTGGTTTAAATGGACAATCTCATAAGCATGTTTACTAATTGATATGCTAGGGCAACTTAAAATGTAAACATGCTGTGTGTTCCAAAAGCCAGAGTGCTTCCCAGAAGAAAAAACTGAACCTAATAGCTTCAGTTTCATTAAACTTTTATGAAAGTCCCCAGAAAACAGATATTCCCATGCAAATTTTAAAATAATGGCTTAATTTGTGAAGTTACTTTTGCAATGTCAAAAATGCAATGTAAAATACATAAAAATTGGGATTGATACTCACTGCTGGGAGATATAGAAGCTGTTTAACCAGACAGACCATGGAGCCTTAATAAAGCATTGTTTTGTAATAATGTTTATGTAGGATTCATTGGGATATTTTCCAAAGTGATTTAAAGCAAGCCTGGCACAAAATGCAAATGCTCTATTCCAGCAATGTTATTCTTTATCTAAGACCTGTAGAAATGATGGAAAGGACAAATTTTCAGGGAATTAAGTCAATATTTTATACATTTCATCATGCTTCTCTATCCCAGTGCTCAGCAGGAATACAGCATACAACCTGCTTTTCCACAGTTCCTTGTGACATAAGGCAGGAGAAGTTATCTGCATATAACTTGTAAACTTTGGGTAGGTCCAGAGACTTTGGTGGAATTCCTTAAGTAGAACATTAATCAGAGGAATAAAAACACCTCTTTTGCCAAAGCTCTCCCATTTTACAGAAGTTACTATTAGGCAGCCCGAAGCCTGGAATAGCCTTCTATGATTCATACAATATTTTACCAGTAACAAGACCTTATCCTAAAATCTGAGATATTCCAGAATATTTTGCAGTAAAGGTAGGAGAATCAGGAGGAAGAAGTGGCAAACTGATTCCAAGGCTATGGATGTTTCCCTTTTCAATCCTCCTCCTCCATCAGTCAGAAAGAAATGGCCTGTCACTATGTCCAGGCAATGATCTGGCACCCTGCCATCATTTTTAGGTTTTCTACAGATATTTTGTGTTACAGACAACCATGAAAGAAGCTCTGATGGCATCACCAGCAATTCATCACCCTCCTCCAGTGATTTCAGTCAAATCCTTTCCTTTTCCTCCTCTCTCTTCTCCAAACAGAGTTTATTCCCATATTCTTTTTGGTATCATTGCAGGAACTTTTTTCCTAGTACAAACGTGGGGGGGACATTTTGTCTAGTCTGAATTTTTGACACATTTTGACACTTGATTGCTGCATACCAATAGTAAAGATGTTTGCCTTTTTTAGCATCACATCTTCAGATTTTCCTTCCAGTTCTGCTGGGGGCAGGTTTCCTTGCATGTAGCTGGAGTTTAAGAGGCTCACTGTGTCCTCCATAGGTCATATGAAAATCAGACAGCCAGAAATCTTTATGGCTCATCCCTCTGCATAAGTGGATCATAATACAGCCTTCACTTTATCTGTAAAATCTTGAACTTTTGAATAGTGTTTTCAAAGCATATTTCCTTAAAATTATGACAAACCTCATCCATCAACAAAAAAATGCTTAATGACTTGCACCAAACAGGACATGATCAAACCCAGGGTCTGAGAACCAAGAGACCAAAATATGATAATAAAAATAGTTCTCTTTTTTGGGGCAGTAGGTAAAGCCTGCACATCATACAGCACTTGCCAAAATGAAAATGTGTAATAAGAAGTGTCCTGTGGCCCCACAGTGGTCATTCCAGAGGAGCACAAGCAAGGATAGCACTTGTAGGATATTGTCTATCTTACAGAATTTGTTCCTTAGCTCTGACACTCTGCCAGCTTATAGCTTTGTACAGAAGTCCACATTTCTCCTAGCACAAGCCTAGGCATTCCTCATCTGAGATTTTTCTTTTTTTTCTTTGTGCACCTTAAGCATGAATTAACTGGAATATGCTGATGTTAGAGCTCTGCTCTCAGTGCCCTTGGGTGGCCCCTCCAGACCCTGCACCATCTTCATGGCCTCTTTTGGAAACTCTCTAGTGTCTTTTTTTATACAGTGGTGCCCAAAACTACCCCCAGGACTCCCCTCTGAACTGCCCTCTATCAAAAGCAGCGTGGGCAGCAGGGAGGGGGGAAATTCTGTCCCTCTGCCCGCTCTTGTGAGACCTGACCTGCAGAGCTGCCCCAGCCCTGGGATCCCCAGCACCAGGAGGACCTGGAACTGCTGGATAGAACCCAGAGGAGGCCATGGAGGGGCTGAGGGGACTGGAGCCAGGCTGGGAGAGCTGGGGCTGCTCAGCTGGAGAGGAGAAGGTTGTGTGGAGATGCCACAGCACCTCCCAGGGTCTGAGGGGCTGCAGGGAACCCAGAGGGGGCAATTCCTGAGAAACTGCAGTGCCAGGAGCCAGGGAGGGGCTGGCAGTGCCCCAGGGCAGGGCTGGGGGGATCCTGGGCAGGAATTGTTCCCTGGCAGGGTGGGCAGCCCTGGCACAGGGTGCCCAGAGCAGCTGGGGCTGCCCCTGGATCCCTGGCAGTGCCCAAGGCCAGGCTGGACACTGGGGCTGGGAGCCCCTGGCACAGGGCAGGGGCCCTGACAGGGATGGGTGGGATGGGTGAGCTCTAAGCCCCTCCCAACCCAACCAACCCAACCCAGCCCAACCCAACCCAACCCAACCCAACCCAACCCAACCCAACCCAACCAACCCAACCCAACCAACCCAACCCAACCAACCCAACCCAGCCCAGCCCAACTCAACCCAGCCCAACCCAACCCAACCCAACCAACCCAAACCAACTCAACCCAGCCCAACCCACTCTGGGATTCTCTGAATTAATCATGTAATAATTTTCTAAAAGATAGGCATTTAGAGCAGCAACTAAATCTGTTGAATGTACCTTCTATATTGAATTACTTTGACACCACAAGCAGTTACTAGTCAAATTTTCAAGACGTGCCCAAGCTTCATTCAAGTTATTGTTTTTATTAAGTACTGTGAAAATGCTGCCTTGGCTTGAATTTATTTAGATTTATTTTACTTTTTATTTCATTGGTTTTTCATAGGTTATGTGCTTACATATTTGAATAAAACTGGGCTTTCAGGTAGCAAATGTTAATATTTTATAATCAATAGTGCTCTAGTGTTAAGAAATACTGCAAGGTTTTCATTAAATCAGAGAAAAGTGCGGTTAAAGGAATGCTAACAAGTATTGATGTTTAGATTTTATTTATCAATGTTGTTAAACTCCTCTCCACTGCACCGAGTTTATTTTTCCACATTAAAATAACCTGATTTGGTATCTCTGGGGCTGAGTTTTAAACAAGATAAAGCACCTTGTGAATTAATTTATTTGAAAGAGAAAAGAAAATACAATTTGTGTCTTTTCATTAAATTATCCTTAGCTTTATTGATTTAACCCAAGTTAAAAATTTATTTAGCTGAAAAAGAAACAAAGCTACAATCAAAATGTGTATCTTATTCTGTGTTAAACTTGGGAGTCAATCCTTATAGTATTTCACTTCATATTTTATCCATTATTTATCCATTATTATTCATTATATTAATATTAGTCAGTCTCTGATTACCATACTGGCATCCAAATTACATATTAGTACTGGAAAAGTCTCATATATTCAAATGTTTGAAAGCAGCTAAATTACATTTGACGAAACATTGTTACTTGGGAGAAGAGACCAACAGCCATAAAAAATATGGAGCACTTACACAGGTTCCATACACAGATCAACAAAATACACAGAGGAAGGAAGCTTGAAGGATATAATAAATGTTACCACAACAGTCAAGGTTCTGTCCTCAGAGTTAGGGACCTGAACAACTGCTGAGGGAGAAAATTATTTTCCTATTGTGAGAATATGTACTCAGCCATTCCCACCTCACGTAGATATTTATGTTCTGTGTTTGATTTGCTCCTGATGTTTACTGAAGCAAAACATGGGAAGAGGTGATAAAATATACAGGTGGGGATAAAATGACAGCTAATTCATTTACTGTGGAAAATAAGATCTGGTTATTCTAAAATGTGACACACAACATCAAAGTGTCTTAGAGGCTAGTTTGAAACAATTTATCTTATTAACAGCACAATAATATTTTCCTGAAAACACCACACTCTCATCAGAACTAAAGTATATTTTTGA
Organism: Sitta carolinensis; assembly: GCA_032173965.1. Classification (NCBI taxonomy): domain Eukaryota; kingdom Metazoa; phylum Chordata; class Aves; order Passeriformes; family Sittidae; genus Sitta; species Sitta carolinensis. The sequence continues at coordinate 8,267,914 of CM063292.1, forward strand.
CCATTATTTTGAGAATAATGGTACTGCAGATAATGAGTACAAATAATTCACTTAACAGAATTCCTGCTCTCTCTTTGTATAAATTCCTGTTTCAATTTCTTTAGCAATTATACACAGAGTAGTTAATTTTATCTTTGGTAAATAATGGTCAACGTATAATTTTAAAAATTAAGCATGACAGTTACCTGTCATGACATTTTGCTGTGGTTACCAAGAGTACCTGGGAAAGAAACACTTCTCTGTAATATTGAATGTATTCACCAGGTATTAAATGCTGCTGCATTTTTGTAATACACAAAATACTGGAGGGGAGAGCAGCATGTATTTGCACCCTTCAGGGAGGACATTGAGAGGCTGGAGCTGTGCAGGGCAGGGAAGGGAGCAGGGCAGGGGCTGGAGCCCCAGCAGGGGCTGCCCAGGCAGGGGTGGTGTTGGGAAGGATGAAACAGGAAAACCTTATCAATAGGATTGCCTGGCAAAAGATTTTGAGAATATGGAAACTATAGGTGAGATTGGAATGAGAACAAGCTTTGAGATAGCAAGCCTCAGTTATTGAACAACTGGAAAACAATGGTCTGGCCACTGAAGGCAATCCCCTTCTGATTAAACAATGCCCTCTGCTTGCAGACAGCTCCGAGGGGCAGAGCAGACCCCACTAGCTTGGCAGAAGGGATCCAAAGAGCAGGTTTTAGGGTTTAAAATCTAACACAGTATGGTAATGTAATGATTCTTATAGGCTGTATGTAAATGCTATAGGATTTGTATCTTGTACTAGATTGGTTAGTGAGAATTAGAATATTCAGCATGGAAGAAGATTTATTGTATTGTAACAGGAATTTCAGGGCTCTTTTTCTATCTTCTGCTATTCTATCTTTTGTTCTCTTCTATCTTTTGCTCTCTCTCTCTCTCCTCACTGTCTCTTGGCCCTGCTCTGAGTTGTGCTGGCAGCTTTAAGCAGCCCCCTGCACCCACGCCCTTTGCAATAAACCACAACTTCCAAGACCAGGGGTCAGAGCTCTCTCGTCACTGTTTGTCCTGCCCACCCACACCACACCCATGCTCTCACAGGTTGGAGAGCCAATCCCTGGGGGTGTCCCAGAGTGATGTGATGTTACAAAGGGCTCATAGAATCACAGGATTTTCTGAGTTGGAAGGGACCCAAAAGGATCATCGAGTCCCACTGTCAAGTGAAGGCCCACGTGGGGATCACACGGCCTCAGTGTTATCAGCACCGTGCTCTACGGACCTGAGCTCACCTCAGGGCTGTTAATACTGGAATTAATTATTCCAGTATTTATTTATCAATATTCCAACTTCAGAACCAGTGAAGCTGCAGGATTTAAATTGCTCTTCCTCATATTTCTTTATATATTAAGGAAATGCTGCACACTTGGAATGAAAAGCAAGAAAACGCAGTGAATTTTTGTTTTACAAGTTCATCTTTCCTTGGACTTTGGTTTGGTTCCTTACAGCGCTCATAAGGATGTTCTATTTTCTAAGGAAGATTTAATGATGCCTCAGGCACTGCCCATAACAGCATTAACATCCCAAAATCCCTGGGGCTGCAGGAGCCTCCCAGCCCCTCCATCCTCAGCTGTGCCCACCCTGTGCCCAGCCCAGAGCTCTGGGTGCCACCTCCAGCCCTTCCTGGCACAGCCCAGGGATGGGCACTGCACCCCTGCCTGGGCAGCCCCTGCCAAGGCTGCCCACCCTTGCCATGGGCAAATTCCTGCTCAGGTGCCCCCTGAGCCTGCCCTGGCCCAGCCTCAGGCCGTTCCCTCTGCTCCTGTGCCTGGCTAGACCTTGCTCAGGGACTTTGGCCTTTCTTTCCCTGAATGAAAACTCTCTTCTCCTAACTGAGTTAAAGATGCCAAGTGCAAAAAGTAGTGGCCACCTTTTGGCTAAGAAAGCACTTCCAAAGCCAGACCATTATGTTGTGCAAATGAACTTAATTAAGGCGGAAAACAAAATATACATTCCTGAGCACCTGCTTTTCATTCTTATTTCAGAAATTATATAAAACATTACCCAGCTAATTAAATAATTTTTACATTTTCTAAAACAATCAGAGGTCTTTCCCTAAGCTTAGTTATGCAACCACCAGAATATTTTCTCTCCTAAAATAAATGTAAGAATTGTGGAGGACATAATGTAAATAAGACTAAAGGTATAGATTGAGAAAGTAATTTCCAAATTTTACCACATTTTTTCCCCAAGATTTACAGTCATGCATTTAGGAAATGTAGTCCAGACTGTCTGGGCACGTAGCTATTTCTGTATAATATATAAATATCAGAGTAGAATGAATAAAGTATTTTCCATGAATAGTCATTTGAATTTTAATAGAAATTTTATTCAATCTCAATTTTTTCACTACGGAGTGACTGAACATTTCTAGGAAAAAATAGTTTCAAAAAGTGATACTCTAAACTTTCTAGTCTACAAAATTTCATATGTTCAGATACTTAAAATTATTGTTACCTAAGTTCTGATAAATTTATTTAAATCCAGTGCTACACTGACTATCCAGAAGAGAGAAACAATGAGATGTCTTTCATGTTGCCAGCACTAATAACCTTTTTATTTTTTCTGAGTAACCCAAAGGATTTCCTCCTCTGCACAACCCCACCTCAGCCCCAGTGAATTTGGGATGGTCTAATACTGTGCCTGAGGTTTATATTTTGGGGGAAAAAGGCCTTACATTCCCATAGAACAATCCAGGAAACAGGAATTAGGATCTAGAATGTCAGACAGCCAGAATCAAACAATATTTGAGCTTCTTACAAAAATTGCTTTTGGAATGAATACAGAATGTCTCAGAGCACACTCATGACAATTCTGCAAGGAGATAAAACCAGAGAAATTAAATGAATTATTTATTAGGACTCTCATGCTGGAAGTCAGATATCAGGAGTTCTACTCCAAGCTCTACCAGCAACCTTCTGTGTGACCTTTGACAAACAGATTTATCTGCTCATGCCTGTTCCATGGGGGTTTTGTGTCCTGATTTAAAATAGTTCAGCTAAAACATTGTCTTTTCCTGCATGTTCATAGACGCACCTAATACATTCCTGCCAACCTTGACTAGTGCCTTTAAGTAGGAAGAAAATACAAGTAAATTGAAAAAAAAAAAAAAAAAAAGAAAAAAAAAAATTTAAATTAAAAAACATGAACACAATTCACTTTCATGTTGTGTAGAGAATTATTCTTTACAGTATTCCACTGTATTACACACAGTACATATCATTACCTAATCAAACTTTGCATGCTGTGGGTTTAAATATAACTAATAAATATTTTTCTAAATAAAAATTGTAAGTTGTTTAAAGGCTCAATTCACATAAAACTGATGTGGGTTTGGAGGCTTTTTGGTTTTTTAAGTATTTCCCCTTTCTGCACAGCTTTTAAGGACAACATGTTTTTGCCTGAAATTTCAATGAGAGCTTTGTTTTGGAGTCTCCCAAAAGCTTTCTGTCCATGAAACCTTAGTTAAGAATGTACATCTCAATGACTTTGCTTTTATCAATCTGACCCTATCTTAAGCCCACTGGACTAATTGTGTTTGTGCAGGATTAATAAGCAGCTGAAAGAGAGTGCTTAAAGCAAGAAATGATAAAATCTCTGATCCAGGAACACCAGAAGTGCCTATTTGAGTTTACACACAAAATAATGTATACACTGAAGTTGTGGGTCTGCCTAACTGGGGATCTTCTGAACAAACACCCAGATTCAGTGAGAATGTTAATAAATCATCTAAGAAATATGTATTGCTGGACAATTCACCAGGGCTGGGACATCTTTTATGCCCAAGACTGAGAAGATGGTCCACGTGCCCAGATTATCTCTAAAACTCCCTTCAGGCTCCTTGACAATAAATCTGTAATAAAGCTACATGAACAGTGAAACCTCTCACAGCTTCTCAGGTAAATGATTTTTTATTAATTGGATGGAATCATCAAATTTCTGTAGAAAAACCTTGGAAAAATGCTTATTATGATAAAAGAGATTATGTCAGTTCAATTTATATTCAATTTGCTGGACAAGAATTTCACGGTCTCATTTAATGTTAGAAAGGACTTCTGACTGTCATCCACCAAAAGTTAACAGATGTGCCATAGCCACACCTCTGTTGTGATTTTTTGCTGAAACACATGAATCTAAGCAACAACAACAAAAAAGACATAAAATAGGACACGAAGAAACCACCTCTTCTTTTTATGATAAAACCGACATATCCAGTATTTGTTATTTTGGCATTGTCTTCATCAGCTTGCGCTTGTCACATATATTTTAATACATGATTTATGGTTATAAATTCATTTTCCATTCTCATTTATAATATGGTGTCACATTTTATCACAAGTGCATTTAATCATCTGCTGTCTGCATACTAATGGTTACAAATATGTTACCTGTGTAGACCCAGCAACCAGTTGCTGTAACTGTCTCTGACTGCAACGCTTGAATGCTTTGAAAAGTGCTGATAAATAGAGAAGTTCAGACATTTTTATGTGTCTGGCCCATTTTAATAGCCAAGATAAAATTCTCATGCTTCACCAAGAACTTGATTTTTTCTTCCCCACTTGAAAATTTTTTGCATGCGCTCATCCGTCCTCAGAACAGTGTCAGGGTGTAAAATTAAAAGTGTATAAACATCTTAGGAATGGCTGCTAAAGAGGCAGAGAGGATGATCAGATAGAAGAAAAAACAGCATGTACCCAAATTTAGGATAATTGGAAAAAAAGAAGGGAAGTAATTTTTTTTGTCTAAAATTTGTGGGCCAAAATCTGCTATGCAATGAACGTGAGCACGTGTTTAAATTGAGGACACTGTAAATACACAACTGAATCTCCAAATATTCCCATTTAAAGGCAGCATATCAATTCAGCCTTTTAATTAATTTTCTGAGGAAAGCAATCCTTACTGTTATTAGTTCCATGTTTTCAACTTAGGCTTTTCACAAATACGTATTTGAGAAATCTCAACGGAAACATTTCAATTCCAGTATTTCGGAAGAAAATGGGTTGCAGTCAACTCGAGCAATTTTAATAGGGAAAAGTGCAACTGACAGGGCAAGGGAGCATCGATTAAAAATACACACAAATTCACCTGGCCTGGAGCACTGCAGCGAGCCCAGAGAATGGGTTGGGTTGGGAGGTGCCTCAAACAATCCAGACCCACCCCTGTAATTCACACACGCACATGCACGAAAGCTTCCAATTTAGACATGAATGTCTACTTAGCTACATTTAGGGTAACTTATTTGAAGCTGTCAGTGTTAATTGTTTATTGTCTTATCCTTGTAGGCAGAGAAATTGAGCCTACAGGAATAAGGCTGATGAGTATTTTTAGTTGCACATTTAATCGACTGTTTGACACGTTCTGTGCATTCTGTCCTGAGCAAAGTAATTTGCCACACTCTAAACCAGACAAGCATGTGCAGCTCACAGGCCAAAAATCCTGTGCTGTCACTCCTGTAGTATGCATGGAGCTTCCTGTTGGAGAACTGAAAAATAAATGTTCCTTGGGATGGTGAAGGGTGCGTATTTATCAGAAACTACAAGTTATGATATTTATCTTAACCTTTAAAACAGAAGCCTTTGAAAACACCTTACAAATGCAGGTGCAGGCAGTGCACATTCAAAGAGCATGCAGAAGGCAGGGAAATGCCAATTTGCAATCACCAAAGTTCACAAAGCACACAAGGCTCAGCTGTGAGCAGGCAAAACTCAAACTCAAAGTGGACAGCATCGCCAAAATGCTCAGCTGAAGCTGTAAGGAATTAAGTGTCCTGCGCGTTGAAAAGCATTGTAAGATCATCTTGGAGTCGATTCTATAAAACACAGCTGACGATTTCAGCGTGAAAGGGCATTTTAAATGACTCGAGGGGGGGATTCTGCCCCTCAGGTGAGACCCCACCTGCAGAGCTGCCCCAGCACAGGGGGGCTGATAACATGGTAGTGACACCATGTAATGGTCCAGTGGAGGTCTCACCAAGGACTTCAGCAATTTGGCAATGAATTTGCTAAAAAAGCCTTCACAACTTTCCTGCATGCAACTGCAGTTGCCTGACAGCAACAGGGGACAATCATCATCTGCCATGGCCAGCCAGAGTTTTCAGAGAGGGAATAAACAGATGCCAAAGGCTTGGTTTCCATCTCAGTTTCTAAACAGGATTAGAGTGAGAATAGGTCTTTTTGTGTTGATAGCACCGGGCCCTAGAAATCGTCTAGCTTGACCCAGTTGTAACTTGAATAATATGGTATTTTTCAAAGCCAGGCAGCTTTGCCAACAATGAGCACTTTCATCTGCCAGAGATCATGTTCCAGTTTTAAAACATCAACTACTGGCATTTTTTAAAGAAAAACAAATCACCATTCTCTTTGATACAATAAAACAAAACCTTCCATAACCATTTTCTCTTTGGAAATTATTTCACCCCATTATCAGTTGTGTACTCTGAAGGGAATTTGGGAGTGTAGTGAATTGTACTGTAGTACAATTTTCATACAAGATATATTGGCTGGTCCTTTGCAGATTTGTAGTTAAAGCAACTGAAAACAGAATTCTTCATGCAAAAACTGGCAACTGTTACAAGCTACAATACCAGCTACATCTCTAAGGATTATGTCAATTTAAATAATGCACAATAATTAACAGGTACTTTTTTTTCTCCAGCTTTTTATACTATTTGTGAGAGGTCATTCTTGTCACACTGTTCTTGAAGAAAAATTTTCAATTATGCATAATTCACAATGTACTACTGATATCTGTTTGTCTTTATTTACTTCTTTGGTATTCCTCAATGTCAGCGATGGAAAGAGATTTGTATTCAGAATAAAGGGCAGAAAGCCTCATCTCAGTTTTTCTCATATTTGAGTTTATTCGTGTTTGCATAAGGAAGGAGGCTGTGCATGATGAATCATGTATCACACCTATTATCTCCTCTAAATATAGAGGGGGGAGAACTGACAGCCTTAGCAAAGGTGCTTTGGTACTCGTTAACAAGCCCTGGCTTTTTAAAAATCATTCTACACTGGCATTTAAGAAACACATATTCCACTTTTGGGCCAACAGCACAAGCTCCTACACCCAAAACCTACAGACAAGGGATTTCTCATTTTGTAAGTATTACACTACTGCACCATAGATTATCCTCTGGAAGGAAATACATCTCCTTCCTGAGAAAAGCAGTTTTATAGTACTCATTTTTCATTAACCTAGTTACACTATTTCAGAAGCGTCCTACAGAAAACTTTGGTGCTTTTTCCTGTAAAAAATGCATTTGCAATAAAAGGGATTTTTTTTTTTAATGAAAAACTGCCCTAAGCTCAGAGGCTCAGAGAGTTTGGAAGTTCTTGACCAGCATCCTTGTTTGTTTTCACCTCTCTGATCTCCCCAAATTTGAAGTTAACTCCATTCTCCAATCCTGCAGCCCTAATCTAATTGGCCATCACTCTCACATTGCTATGGATTAAGCAATTTACTTTAGGCTCCTCCTAATTTGGTTGTGCATGGAGGATACTTAATCAGCAGCACAAGTTTGCAGAGTTGCACCTCTGTGAATTGGCAGCAGAAATGAGGAAGTGTCAGCCTGTAAAGACTTTTGATGACCAAATGATGAATCAGACTCCCTGATCACAGTTCAGTCAGCCAAATTAATGTCATTAATTAGGAGAAAACTAACTCCTCCACTTATTAAAAGTCTTCTCTTTCCTCCTTCTTTCATGACAGATCTTTAATTTTGCCTTTCTGTCACTGTTATTTGTTGCCCTCCTAACCCTGGTTACCAGAGGAGTGTGTGCACTGTCAGAGCAGCCTCACTGGCAATGCCTCTGAGCCATGTTTCCAGCTCCCTGACCTCTGAGGAACAACCCTTCCAAAATATTCTCCCTGTCCTGCTGCCCAGAGGGACACATTTCCCTGCAGATGTACCACACTCCACAAATCCATCCCACGCACACTGAAGGGGGTCAGGGTGGGCTCTCCAGGCTCAGGGGACAGAAATAGCCCCAGTTTCTTCACAGCTAGGGAAAGATGATTCCGTGGAGCTGCAGGGAGCCATGGTCACAGTGCCCTTGCCCTGTGCTGGCACAGCAGTGACCCAAGAAAGCCTCACCAGAGCACTGCTGAGGAGACAGCGAGCAATGCACCTCATGGAAATTCTCAGACTAACTCGTGAATCAAACAAGTGCCTTTGCACTTTCTACATGGGCAGAGTCTCCAGTGAGGAAGAGAACTCACACTCTTTTTGCTACAGGAAAGCAGGGTGACACATTTCTCTCCCTCTTTACATGGCACCCAGTGCTCTGGTTGAGAAGGTGAGGGTTGGTCAAAGTTGGGACTCGATAATCTTGAAGGTGTTTTCCAGCTGAAAGGATCCTGCAGTCCTGTGACCATCATGGTCTTAAATACATACGGGAAATATGCAGCTATGATTTCTATAATTATCATGGTCAGACATAGTTTAGCATCACTGTATGCCAGTGTGATTCCTGAAGAATCTCTATATCTCCCCATTTGGGTAAGAACAAAATCCAGCATGCTTCCTGTTGAATTGATGGGTGCAGGTCAGGGTGGAAAAGGAAACAACACAGGCAGCAGTGGAAAGGAAATTAAATGTGCATGTGGTGAATCTATGTTTTAAGAAAAAAAAAATAATAGAGTGAAGCAGCTGCTCAGAGAAGCTGTGGCTGCCCCTGTATCCCTGGAAGTGTCCAAGATCAGGGCTTGGAGCACCCTGGGATAGAGCAAAGTAGACAGGGGTGGGATAAGATAATCTTTAAACTCCCTTTCAGCCCAAGTCATCCTATGATTTATTTTAAAACTGAGGTGTGCTTAAACTGCACAGCTGGAAGGGACATGGGGATTATTACTCGTGTTAAAGCATGTCACTTTGTAAACACACCAAGATGGTAAATATCAATTATCTCGGAGTGTTTACCTTCAGCTGGAGATTGGCTGTCACACCTTGGTGCACTCCAGCATGTCTGTTACCTTGAGGGCGAGGGAAAGTGATATTAAACACACAACTCACATCTGCTTTTTGGCTGGCTCCTCACCCATTTTATGAGTGATCAATACTTCGAGAGACACAAATCTATGACAGGACCAAATCAAACCTGAGAGAGGCAGGATTTCCCAGCACCATTGTGTTATTAGTGAGGGTCACAGCAGTCCCTCCTCATGACATTCTGCAAACTCACTCAACACAAATAATCGAGATTATCACATGGAGGTGTGAAGTGTCATGCTCAGCCCCGTGTGTTTACAATCACCAGCCTGGGCTGTGTTTAATGGGTGATGGAGAGAGGACAGTGGCCTTCCCCTCTGCTCCAAGGAGAGCTGAAACACCAGGGCCCTGGAGAGCAGAATATTCAGTAGAATACTGCTAGGGAGGTGTCATAGAAAGTCATCCATTTTTAAATCCTGATCTTTAATTATTACTGCAGGTTCAGAGCAATAGGTTCCAAGGACAAAGCAATGACTTGAAGCTGTGAAAGCCTGCAAATGGATCAGCTTAGAGACACCATTTGTTTTTCAAACCTTCTGAATAATCAATTACAGGAAATTCAATTTCAAATGGAATATGGGCTAAGAAGTATGTTTGAGCAACAGAAATTTCTGGAAGTTCAGACCATAACTAACCCATAAAGAATTTAAACAATCTTATTAATTTATGTGGGGAAAATAAAACTATGCTGTGTTTATTTTTTTCCTTGAAAATAATGAAAACTGTATTTTTAGAGTACAAAATATAGACTATACTCTACCCCATGGAAAAAAAAAACCCCAACTTTATGGAATCTATTCCTGAGGTAAGTAGGTTAATTTTTGGCTCGAACTGATGACATTCTGTAACAGGCCAAGACAATTTCTCCAACAAAATGTACCTGAAGCAATTATTTTCCTAGTGTCCTGCTTGACTTTCTACATCATCCCTCTCTCAGTGAATCATCACAGTTAGATAGTGTGACACTGAAAAATACTTTCTGGATATGATTCTCTAAGGTACTTTATAACAGTTTTTCCTAGAGTATATTTTTAGCTTACCAATGAGAATATCCTGCTATTAGATGGAGTTATATGTTTTATAAAAAATTTAAGAGCTATAGAATATCTAATACCTCACACATATCAATAAAACACAGGATATAATAAAATAAATGGGTTTGACATGATTTCTTTCATGATTCTGTTTTATCAGTGCTCTCATTCACTGTGTGTTTAGAAAGACAATTTCATTATTTGTTGCCATCTCATTCATAAGCACAGCCTCTCCCTTTCTCCTCTTTTTGAAAATAGCCAGACACTTCCCATTTTGCCTTTTTTTTGATCTTTTTGCCCTGTTTCAGAGCCAGCCCCTGCTGCCTCCAGCAGCTTCAGCCAAGTCTCCCAAGCAGTTGGAGTATCTGCAGAGCAGCTGCTGTGGCAGCACCCAGCTTACAAAGGAGCCTCAGCTCTGCTCTTGCCCTCTCTAAAGTCCTTTTGCCTTGGCCAGCAATGTTAGTTCCTTTACAATTAGCACAGCACAGCTTTCCAGTTAGGACTGATGCAGAAGAGAGATCAGCACTCTGACCTAAAAACATCCACTGTCACTTATTTTCCTTCTCATCTGAGGAGCAGATCAGCTCTTCCCTTCATTTCTCTCTTACCATTAATGTACTTACAGAATCCTGCCTTTTATTCTCTCTGTGACTTGTGAGCTCTACCAGGTCTTTTGATGTTTTGCTTATATTTCTGTGCTGGTTTTTAATATTTACACTCTTAATACTTTGCCTTCTTTTCTATTTTCTATAGGCTTCTTTCTCATCACCAAGTCATTGAAGAATTCATTATTTAGCCAGCTTGGTGTGTCACTAATCTTCCTGTGCCTTCTTTTTTCAGAGAGCTTTTGCTCTTTTTTTTCACTAGTGTTTATATTTCTTCCTTAAGTAACTGTCAACCCCTCCAGAATCCCTTTTCCCCTTAGACAGCAGATTTCACCTACTGATCTTCTGAGCTTACTAAAGCTTCAGCTCTACTTCATTTATTCACTATTCTTCTACTTCTTTTCAAAAAAAACTCATCCATTAGAAAACTTGATTCTCAATCAGGTCTCATCCATGGAGTCTACAAATTCCTTTGATCACATGGTCAGTCATGGCATCAAATAAACTCCCAACAGATGTTGTATCACACAATATTGTGGGATTGCCTTCTATTGGAATTTTACAGCTGTGTACAATTTGCAGGAAGTTTTTAGCCACTCATAGCAGGATAATGTGTCTAATCCATAGGAACAGTCCCGCAGTGTCTCATGGGTTAGAACTACAGTGGGGAATGGGCTTTATCCATGAAAACACCCAAAAGCAAAAGTTCTGAAGACTGATATTTCATCTTGCAGTTTCATATTTCTCATGGAGAGCCTTGCAAAGGCCTGAGTCTCCCATAAAGTGGTGACAGTGAGAGGCACACATCTCAACAGAATCCACAAATTCTCTAGGGAATGTTTGCTGCTCTCGCTTATTCTATCAGATTTTGTAAACCATAGGCACTCACTGTGCTTGGTCACAGCACAACATTGCTGACTCAGAACAGCACAGAGAGGAACTAACCCCACTGATTTTAAACCATGAATGCTACCAAAAAAGGATTTTCTATCTAAAATAGGCAGACAATATGCAAGTCAATTAAAATATGCAAATGCTGCACCCCATGATTACAGTAAGTGGCTACTGAAGACCATCACTGTAAAAAGCTACCAAAATTACAGTTTAACTGATCTTTTTGTGAAATTAAGCTGTTCTTTAGTAAATTGACAGAACTCATTACCAGTACATTCTTAATCAAGCATGTCAACATAACACAAAGACTACATAGCACCTTGTTGGTTGAAATGGGATTTTGCTACCATACAGGGCACTTAATGTAAATTTTCACAGGAAGGTCTTGGCTGTAGAGCTGTGTTTCCTCCAGTGTCAATGAACTCCAGCACCAGAACTCAGCTAGTAATGACCCCAATATAATCTCATTTCTCTTCCTGTCATGCCCCTCTCAGCACACAGAGTGACACTGTCATGGGGAAATATTCTAAATATTAATGGAGTTCATGGTGTGCAATTTCTTTGCAGAGAAGAAATTAGGGAGGAGTGCAAACTGCATCTTTTTGTTAGATGAAAAATACGATAATGATGGTGGAAATAAAATCTAGAATCTAACAAATTCCCATGGATTTGATGTGAGATATATATATATACATATTTATATACACTATTCACAAGATCACCTGATTTTTATTTTCCTGTCCTATGTAGCTTTAGTTTTTCCCCCCCCTCTTTTTAGGACATTTAAGTTTTGGTCAGGCCAATAATAAATAAGAACTCAAACAGCAACATTTACATCCCAAATGCTGGGCAGTGACTTCTCCCAGACACAGTGATGAGCATCTACAGTGTACTGAACAACTGAAAACCCAGTATGAGCATGAGATCAACCCTTTGCACTATCAACAATCAGCCACCTCCCAGAAAAGGAAGAAACTTCCTGTTATCAATATTATCATCTCCTTGGAGACGAACCAGAAATGCTGCTGTTGAGTCACCATAAGCACAGGTGAAAACTCAAATAATCCAAATAAACCTGCAGAAGGTACAAAAGTAGGAGAGGTTGTTTTACAGATACTGTAAATGCATTGGAGTTATGGGGTTAATGAGGGCGTTAACTCTCTTGTTCTACTCAGTATCTGAAAAGTAGGTAACTAAAATCTGAATTATGTTATGTGTAAAGCATCCAGATTTTGCACCAAGAATTAGATTGCCTTGTTGCCTTTAAAAGACATCTCCTAATTGAGGCTCTCCAAGTCAGGGAAATCAAACTTTTCCAAGCCGCATTCGGTCTCTGTTTCACTAATCCAGAAATGAAATTAAATTGAACTAGGTGTTGAATGAGATGAAATGAAACTGGCTTAAAATGCAAAGGCTATCCAAATGTCAAGTGCTGTGAAAGCCAACAGGCTCTGGATATCTCAAGTGGGGAGAAAAAATAAGGAATTTATGCATGGAAGTTTAATTGCCACATCTCTGAATTTTACAGACTTGTTTTCTTAAAGCTGATAGTCCCTAACAAAATATCTTTCAGATGTGTGGACATACATACATCTTTAAAAATAATGTTTATTTTTTACTTATTTTTTTGTGGTTCAAGTTCATCAAAGCAGACACCAGGGAAAAAAAAATGGAGATCAAAAGAAAGAATGAAACAGAGCAGCAGTGTAGATTTGTAAAAGGAAAAAAATAAGGATAGGCCAGATCCTCAGGTATATAAACCACTACTGAATTTGGCTTCCTGGCTAGGCTGGAATCTATATCAGATTTGGGCAACAATATATCAGGTAGCACAGTAGATTTTTTTCTTATTCTACTGCAACAATTACTAGTAAATAGCTAACTACCTTGTTTAAAAATCTCTCCTGTAACGGGCACTAAAATTGCCCTCAGTTTGAGCAGCAAGAGCAACAAATGATTACTGCAAAGCAAGCAGCTCCAATACCTGGAACCTGAATTGAAGGCAAATGTCCAGCTGGCAGCAGCATGGATATCAGCACCTCAAAATCATGCACTGCTAATGCCCCTGAGAGAAGAGAGCTCAGACACAGGAGGGAAAGACAGGAGATGATGCTTGGGTTTGGGGCACCAAACTCTGGAATCTTCAGCAAACTCCTCCTAACTAAACTAAACTGAAAAAAATATAACTGGCTTCTGGGTCAGTTGTGGACTGATTAAATAAAAATGAAGTAAAATGACATCAACTTGGAAGTTTTCCGGGTTTCTCAAATGAAATCCACAGTTTCCATTTGCCAGTGTGTGATTCAAATACCAAAACCTTGCTTTACAGATGTCAGTGTGTTGGTGTCAAAGTGGTAAAAGTTCTTTTGACACCAGCATAAATTAAAAAAGGGTTTGCCCCACAGTTTGAAGCAAATTTTTATACACTAGCTGGGATGTCCAAGAAATCCACTGCAGTGCAATTAGGTGGGACTGAGGTACCAGAGAGGAGATTGTTTGGAAAAGTGACAAGGGTTTTTACACTTTGTGCAGCTGAACATGGAGATAAAGCAGAGGAGCAGCAAGGTACTGTAGTCTGAGGCTCCTGGGCCTGAAGTTTCTGAGTTTCTGAACTCAGTTTCTTCGTGGTGTTTTGGTTCAGGAAGACCTGGTTCTCACAGGTTTGACATAAACACTGCAAGTGTTGCTGTAACAAGAGTGATGTTTATGTCAAGTCTGTGAGAACCAGGTCTTCCTGAACTAAAACACCACGAAGAAACTGAGTTCAGAAACTCAGAAACTTCAGGCCAGGAGCCTCAGACTACAAGGTACCTGCCTGCAGAGGTCCAGATCAATGTCCTGCAGCCACAAGGCAATAAATTGTTTGAAACAGAATCATCCACTGGGCTGCCGCAGCCACTGTGGTCACACAGGGCAAAGGGAAAAGCTTCTGTGGCAATAATTACCATAAGAGCTGCTCTTCATTCCCACTTTCATTTTCAAGTTGTTTAGCACATCCCTATACAGCCACAGTGCCACTGCACTCAATGCTGCAAACATCAGAGTCAGTGACAGCAGGAAATACAGAAAGCTGCTGGAATTTCAGAGTCCATTCTGCACGGGGACACCACTGTGCACAGAGGCTCTGGATTCTCCTCCCTGGGGATATCCCAGAGCCATGGGCACAGCTGCTGAGCCCTGTGCTCTGGATGGCCCTGCTGGAGGAACTGAAACCAGGACACTCATCATCAAAGGGTTACATACAATAAAATTGACATTTGAGGGAGGAAAATTGGGCTACCAGAAAACCACAATGTCCAAGATCTGTAAATACAGTTTTAGTTACAGAACACTGCAATGGGTCTGAACTCGTCTTGGTCACGTTGAAAACTCAGAAAAGCAGAAACTCAGGCTTGGAAGGGTCAGGTTAAATAAGCAAAAAAACCCCAAACAACAAAAACCACTCCAGCACTAATTCACTGGGAGGACAGTGCTGCCTTGAGCGACGCTGTCCTTGCAGGCAGTAAAATCCCCAGTCAGAGGTTTCTAAACCTTTGCTAGACAAAGCTATTGACCTCATCCAGCAGTTGGCTCATAAAAAATTTTGTTCAAATAGCAAGTTGGCATTGCTGACCTGTGGGCTGCAATCCAGGTAACTCTGCTACAATTCTATAACAAAGTTAATCCTTTTCTCACAAGAACGGAGAATTTTTTTTCCCCCCTCTCACAAGAACTTCTGTGTCACTAAGAGAAAACAATAGTGCTTCAATAACTTTGAGTGGAGCCAGCTGTAGTGAAGCACTCGAGAAGACTTACTCTGAAGCAGATTTAATTAGAAACTGAGAAGCACAAACCACCTTATATCTTACAGCCAGATACAAGAACCTAATAGAAAGGTACAGGGGTGAGAGAAAAGAGGGCACACAGGGAGCTGAGAATGACCCCAACAGTCTTCTTATTTATCAAGACTATAACACTCAGATTCTCCCCAGCAGAACTAATCTCACACCTTTAGCTGCAGACTTTGCTAAATCCAAATTTCTTATAGACAAAAAAAAAAAAAAAACCAACAAAAAAAAAAAAAACACCTTTGTGGTTTCAGATTAGAAAGAGCCTTGTGGGTCAACACAGGCTGCTTTCTGCAAGGCTTCAGAACTTTGGGAGTGCCCAGTTCTGACCCATCACTGCTGGTGAGTTATGCCCCACAGAACTCATTTTCAAGGATAATGTAGCTGGACTAGAGCTAAATTTCCAGGATATTGTAGGCTGCTTAACAAGGATATTTTTTGTCAACTATACTGAGCTGCCAGTGGGTAATATCTCCAGGTAAAACTAGGACAATCTAAATAGGGGCATGTTATCCTGATATAAGGTAGTTCTGTTAAAGTATTTGTCATGTTTAATCACAGGTGAGAGGCATCATTTCCAATGAAGCAATAACTGTGAGAGCATAACCCAGGGAAACCTCTGCCAACAATCTGAATTTCATGTCTGCTCCACAGTTCCTGCTGAGCTGGGAATCTGATCCATCAGACTTGGAATATTTAATTGGCTCTTTTAAAGAAGGCCTGTTGTGTTTATTTTCTCTTGTTTTGCTTCTTGTACATTCTATTATACTACCTAGTGAAAAACGAGCTGGTTGTCTGAAATCCTGAACTTGCCTGAACTCTAAAGTTTTTTTATAATACTATAATTTTTATATGCTGAGAAAGATTGGTGTTTATATTGTTAACAGTCACATTTCTGTTTACATGGAACACTTCATACAGCTGCAGTTCAGTTCTCTATAATACAGAGTTGGTAATATTAACAATACTAAGTGTTTCTAATATTAGGACTCCCAAAATAACTTTTTCCTTTTCAACCTACACACAGAAGAAGCTGGAATTTCCTCACACTTCACCTGGCTCCCATGGCTATTGAAATACATTAGAGCACCTGAAGAGAATCTGCTGCTCAGAGCACAGCTGAGTGTTTGTGTCTGCAGAAACACAACAATGGGTTTCCTTGGGACCTTCCAGTTCCAAACACTCCTGTCCTGGAGGGGCTGCATCCCCTGCTGCTCAGCAGGTCTTGCTGAGTGATGGCATAAGAGCTGTTCAACATCAAAGAGCAAACACACAGTAAAAAAACCTTAAATTCAGCAATCGGTTGTACTCAAATGCTGGAAAACTCTTACACTGTCCATAATTTTCACAACTGATCATGACATAGTAGAACTGCTCTTGATAAGGAACTGTATCAGCACAAATACAATCGATGGCAAAAATCCCTCAAGCAAAACCCTGCAAGTTGTACTTGGTATTAAACCTTAATAATTCAACTGTATTTGCTAATTCAGATTATTTTGTTTAAAGCCTCTACTTGTATCACTTCAGGTACAGCCAACATGAACGAGCTTTTCCTTTGGTAACCTCAGAGCTGTATAATGTTGTAATTTCTCACCTTATTTGAAATAAAGGAACAATTCATCCTCACAATCCCTGTTCAGGGCAGTAAGATGGGTTCCACTGGAGGGGGACAGGAGCTCTTGGAAGTGTTTGTGGTAGAGAATTGTTTCGTCAGTGTTCTGTTTATCTGCCACCATTTCTAGAATAAGAAAAAAGTGGTGACCCCTTCTCCTTCCTGGGGAGGTACGGGAACCAGGACATCCTTCTGACTGTCCTAAGAAGATTCATAAGTCACAAGAATTAAGAGAGAATGATAATTAGCATGTCACAGGGTGAAAAAGTAAAATTTTGAGATTTTAGAATGTGAGATCAGAAGACAAAGATAGAGGCAATGGGGTGTGTCCCTGAGCTGCTTCTTCGTCCTCTTTTTCTCCATCTTCTGTGGTGGTGTGGCACATTTGGGTTGGTCTAGAACAAAAGGACACTGTACAATATAGTAAATAGATATTGGAGAATTCTTATAAATAAAGCATACATAATTTTCAGTATAAAAGATAATGCTGTCCCAAAGGCAAAAAAAAAAGAGAGAACACCACAACCAAGCCTGGAGAGAGAGCACAGCTTGGCCCAGAGAGAAGACCATGGCAGGACAGGGAACAAATATGAGATAAATAAAGAATAAACAAATTCCTGAACACAAGAAAACAGACCACTCAACCCCTTCTTCAAACGCAGGGCTGGGGGAAAACAAAAAGCCTTCACAGAGACAGAGACAAGTTAAATCAAGTAGAAGCCAAGCTCATAGAAGCCTCAAAAAACAGAAAAATAAAACAGGAAAACATATATAAGTTGTCCCTGAAAATCAGCCTTCTGATTTGTTTTAGTTGAGTGGAGTCAGTTCTCATGAATTGTAAGATAAACAAGAATCATGTTTGCATTCCTTTGTAAAAGATATCACCTGATGGACTTCTCAAGTGACAGTGGAGATGGAGAGGTGGGAACTTCTCTGTCCAATCTCTGATCACTGTCCAGAAACTGAGAGATACGAGGTCAGCAATAAACTGGAGAGTTCTTTTCTTCTTCTCTGCCTGAACCCCTGTTGTGTGTGTTCCTCTCTGTGTCACAGTAACATATACATATCTATATTTTAAAATCCTAACAGGGAGGGATACAGGGAGGGGCACACTGAGCTCTTCTCCCGGGTGCACTGAACAGAGCCTGCCCAGAGGCTCTGGAGCCTCCAGGCTGGGCCATGGCAGAGCCCAGGCACACACTGCTGTGCCCTGGCATGGAGCAGGGAGGGGGCACCAGGGCAGCCCCTCAGCCTCACCCACCCTGTGTGCCACAGTCAGACTGTGGGAACAGTCAGAGCTGCACAGGAGATTGAGAGGGGACATGAATTTACCCAGAGGGTGGTCAGGTATGGCATGGCCCCCTGAGAGGTGGGCAGCACTCAGTCTGACAGGGTTGGGGAGACACCTAGACAAGGCTGGCATTAATTTACCCAAATCAAGCATGGCATGGCTCCTCTGAGAGGTGGGCAGCACCCAGCCTGACACCGTTTGGAAGACCCCTGGACAAGGCTGGCTCTGGTTCCAGCTGGAGCAGGAGGTGCTTTTAGCAATCCAACCTAATGGATACTGACACCGACAAGGAAGAGAGGATTTAGGCACAAGATAACAAAAATCTAAATCTCTAAGCCATTTCTGAATTATAAATAAAGTATAATGCACTATAATAAATTGTCGTTCCAAATCCCACTGACCATGCTGATAAGCAAATCCATGGTAACTCTAAAGTCTAATATAAACCTCAAACACAGTTCAGGATAGTGGCAGCTGACACAGATGTGCAGACCATTCTTGTTAAAAGCAACAAATAAAAAATTAAATGCATACAGATTTAAGAATTTCAATGTCTTCTTTCAGCTGTAATGAATTATTTCAAAAAAATATTTAAGCTTTCACAGTAAGCAGTATTGCCCCTGCTTCCCTATCCCTTCAATGCATTAACATCATAGAATCATTAGTAACAATGCATTAAAAACAAAATGAAAACCACAAAGCCAGGATTTGGGGAACATTTTATCGAAGCAAGAGATTAATATTTAATCATATATCTTCCACTTTCAATTACCAATAGTGATTATAGAGGGTTTGGTACCCTGTATATTGTACACATATAAAGGACAGCACTAGTGTCTCATTTCATTAAAAACTTTGAATAAATGGGTGACTTGGAAAATAATTCAATTGGCTATAGAGAAATTTATTACAGGAATTTATGTTTCTGTGCAAATCTGATCAGATCTACTACAAACTGTTCTGTTTTGTACCCAGTTCAGCTCCAAAGCAAAAGCAGAGCTGTAGGAAAACACTTGAGTTCACATGGTTAAACATCTTTTATTTGTCCCCACTGTTTTTGAAACTGGCAGCTGATAAATGGTAAATAAGAGACTCAAAATGATAATTTTAAATGTGTCAGTTATAATTACAGGCGTAACTTGAAGAGTCATAACAGTTATTTAACACTTAGGCTCAAATTTCTTAAACACAATATCATCTGCACTCCCACAATTTCAGCATTTCTTACTGGTTTTAATATATAAATATACACAGAACTGCATTAATTAATCCTTAACATTTTTTTTCTGTAAGTGGTTTTAACTTGGTGAGCTCCACTATTACCTTTTGTGTCTGCACTTAGCAAGCATCTGGAAGTAAACTTGAAAGACATTCACATTTTTATTCCCCATGTTGGTTTGGGTTTTTTTAAAAAAACCAAACCCTGACACTAAAAATCCCTTATCAATACCTCCTATCTCACTGTCACTTACAAATGTGACCAATAACACCAGAAGAACAAGAGGTGTGCAAGACTGGACCTTGCATTCACAGAAGTCAAGCTATGCTTTTTGTGGTGGTTTAATTAACACTCCCTACAGCAACATTTTCAGCAGTACTTATTTAATTTCCCAGGCAGTGAGTAAAAGGTGTGGATATTTGATACTCAAAGCTGGGCTACACTATTTTGTAATTGCACTTAGGTAACAATTGAGGTGTTGATGCATGAAGTGGAATAAAATCCTGTTTTCTCATAAACCGGCTGCATCATCTCTAGAAATTCATGGTCACTAAGAAAAAGCCTAAATTCAAAAACCCACACTGAATGGTGGTGAAAGTCTGATTCCATTATGCACAGGGGACTGAGGAACGAGGATAAAAATTATTCTCTTTAAATTACTGTTAGTTTGTTTGGGGTATTTTTTAGGTGTCTGTACATGTGAAAATGAGATCAACAAATCAGGGTAGCAAGGAGATGCTGGGTTTGGGAAGAAGGGCAAGAAGGAACACCCAGGAGAAGGGCAAGAAGGAACACAAGTTTTCCTGGTGTCTGTGTGGAGGGAAACCTGCTTTGATAGGAAGCAGCAGCACAGGGGACACCAAGGGCCCTGCAGACTCCCAGGTTAGTCCTCATTCCCCAACAGGCTCTTGGGGAATTTTTACTCACCAAAAACTTCTCACCAACAGCCTTTCACTCTCAAGCAGCCTGAGAAAGCTCCTAAAGTGCCTGGCACAGATACCCTTATGGGCTGCTGGGGAGTTCAGTGCTGTTCCCTGCCCAGGGAAGAGGGATCCTGGCTCTCCAATTCCCAACAATCTCCTGCCATGCCGCAGCCACAGCCTGCTCACAGAGCCCAGGAGGAGAAGCAGCTGCTCCCAGTTTCCCTCTGGATGCTCTGTCCTGTCCTGGGCACACTTTAGGAATTCCCTCTGCTATGGTAACAGCATTAAACCTTCCAGAGCAGAGGAATGCAGGAGCATCAAAGCTCGGAAATCCAGGATCTCCACGCTCAGGAGTGCATGGATTTCCTTCCAGGGCTAATGGCAAAAAACAAGCAAAGCAGGGAAAGACCACCCGTGGAACTCCAGGGTTCAATCTAATGTGCTGGGGGAAGCCAGAGTACCCTTAAGAAAGTCTCTCCACAAGTGCCAAACATTTAACAGCTAATTGTTCCTGTTAGTCACTAATTAACCAAGGACTGGATAATTGACTGCTGCATGTGGGAGCTCCACGTGAGACTTTAATGATAACATCGTGGCCTTTCAGCACAAGCCAATGCAAGATTTTATAAGAATTCAGGATTAATCCCAGAGCCATCATCAGAATTCACTTTGGATTTACGCTATTTTTTGTAATTCCAAAGGGTTTTTTCCCAGCTGTAAAATATGACACAATATTTCTGCAAAAACTGGTGTTGGTCTCACTGCAGAGGAACTCTCTTAATTTTCTTGGGTGAGAGTATAATTCTTTGTGCTCATAATTCTGGACATAACTACACTCTGACAGAGCAATAAGGCTCTCCTGCTTAAATTGCTTTAAAAGAATTACATATCCCTGAGGATAAAAAATATTACAGCACTCTTAATATATTACTCTGAATTTGTAGAATAATTAAGGAAATCAGATTGTACCTATCCAGCCATACTTCAAAATGAAAAAAACTGAGCACTCAACTAATTTCATTTAATTATTATTTTTAAAGTATGAAAGATGTATGCAAGTGATGATAACATTTCTACTTTGGAGGATTTCAACCATGTCGATGAATTCATGATTAGCTGTGGATAACGTCCTTGGATCAGCTATTATGATCAAGAGCTATAAGGTATATTTATGGATATGCTTTGGAGAAGAAGGTTTCTTTTTTTTTTTTTTTTTTTTGTGGAACAAGAACTCTGCCAGCCTTTATCTACCAAGGAAATCATTCAGCAGCTTTCCAGAAAGCACAAGCCAATCATTAAGTTGGCCCTTTAAATTCTTTAACAACCCAAACTGATTAACTGTATAAACACTAAATTTCATCCTTCTGTAAGTAATACATTTTAAAACTGCAGGTAGTTTTCTTTATGGATCATTCAGGATGTCCACAGCATTTAATCTCGTTTTAGGCAGCAAGCAGAGGAAGCAGCCACAGAAGCATCTTGGACTACAGATGATGGTGGGAAGGGAGAAAAGGTTGAAAATACAAAGCTAAAGCAAGATGAAGGATTTCACTATCCTCATTTAGATCTTCAAGCTGCATAACAACAGAGCAAGATTCAAAAATCTGAGTAACTGCAAAATGGAATCTTTTGTTGATAGAAAAGAAAAAGAGCATGAGCATGTTTTACTTTAAATATAGTCTAACTCTCCCTCTTTTAATCGGTACAAGAGATGCTTCCACCTTCTCAACCACTCTCTGAAGAAATTTAAACAGCAGTTTTTCCAAACGTGCCCCTGTGTGATACATGGCTGTCTGTTAGATGGATACATTTGTCAACAGACACAGAAGGGAACCATCTGAAAAATTCTGTGTGGTTTGCAAGAGCAGTGTCTTACAATCCAGGAAAAAATGAATCACTCATTCCCACTGGTGCTATTAACAATTGAAGCTCTGCATAATTACATCAGTTTTAATATGAAACAGCACTTCAAAGGGTATGGACTGATAGAAAAGGTAAAAACTTTGTAAATTATAAACTAGAGAATAACTTGACCTTTGTATGAAACTTGGATTTCACTTTAGCCTAATTACATTGCAAATCATCTTCTCTCTATTCAGGGTAATTTACTTTAAAAACATGAAAATAGGGTGTTTCATCTGAGTGCAGGTTGGAACTGTATAAACAAAATTTACAGGGAGAGCTTTCTAAAAGAGCCTGAATGAGGGCATTTATCTCTTCCATATTCATGATGCTGTGAGCTGACTCACAACAAACTTCTCTTACAGCATTTCAACTAACCTGGCCAGCCTTGCACGAGGCCACCTGCCTCAGCATCACTTCCTTCTCAGTCTCTTGGTGCACCTAAGGCATTTTAAAACTTCTGCTCTTATTAATCCTACACAGAAAAATGAATTCTGGCAATTTCCTGCATTTCCTCTCACCTGCTAAATAACAATCAGGTAGAAGGTTTCCTATTAAATGGAATTCTTTGAGATGTTCGTACTTCAGAGCAGATTTGAGCAGAAGGAGCAGATGTTAATAAGTTCTCATCAGCTTCTTCAGCTTGATTTCTGCAGCATGCTTCACTTCAGCATCACACAATTCTGCTCCTTTTCCTTTGATTCTTTGTTGAAAAGTTAAAACTATTTGATTGTCTCTTTTGGAAGAATGCTGTACAATTTACTGCAGCTAAACCCAACGGAATTCTAAATAGCTTTTATTATTAAATGCAAGCGATATCTTACTGAGAAAGGATTTAGAAACAATAAAACTGAAAAGACATCTAGATTTCACTTTGAATTGATGGTATACAAACCAAAGCAAGTAATAAAACAAAGCCAACCCTCTAAGATGCAAAAATTATACATTGAACTCTGCACGTGCTCAACTGGGCAATTCTCTACAGGGGAAAGAAACGCTCACCAGCCCTGCTGCAAAAAATATTTGGGTGTGAAGACAAGAATTAACTGCATTAGGACCCTGAAGAGCTTTCATTCTAATATCACTCCCTTCTACTTGTTGCTGAAAAAAGAAATTGATATTACACAGATGTAAAGTTCTACCATGTTTATCCTTGTATCATTTCTATCATCTCAGTCCTTCCAGAAGAATGATTTGTCACTTAAAGCCTGGATGCAGTTGCCTGAGATAGGATTTGGCTCGGGGTATCCATCATCAGTGAGCCAGACAAACATTGCCATTCTCAGAATAATTATATGCAAGCAGCCAGCAAATCAGAGGGTCAGATGCAAAGTCAGTTCCAGGGAGGAGTGTTTCTGACAATAATAATTTCTTTTTCATGTCTTAATACACAGAGTAATTTCTTAGTACTTTACTCTTCTGTTTGGCCCAAGCCAAAAGTCCAGTAGAAGTGCAACTACATTTTATGTGTGATTATAGGAGCATGAGTCAGAGTGCAGATTACAGCAAAAAAATTCATTAATTAATTAGGTGGACATTTCATAGAATAGCACATTCTATTACTGCTTCTTTATAATATTGTCTGTCTCGGGCTCAGCAAATGAACAAGACTCAGTAAGAACTGTTATAAATCTCCATATCATGACTTTGTTGACGGTAAGACTGATTTTATAGGCTACATTAAATAGGCTATTAAGGAAGTAATTAAGAGAAAATTATATAGGACTTCCATGTCTCAGTTCATTGCAAATGTCAGAATTTTTATATAGATGAAATTCCTTTAAGTTCAAGTAAAATACAGAAAAATGGGAAAAGATGCACCAAAGACAACAAAAACATAACAATTTTCTCTAACCTAAGGAAATCAAATGCCAGGCATCTTATGGACCTAACATCTTAGAGAAGATTTTTGAAATATAATATTTAGATTTTATTCTTCAATAATACTGATAAGGAATAAAACATTTCCTGAGATATGGGTTAGTTTGGGGTTGTTGTTTTGGTTTGTGTTTTTTTTTTGTTGGGGTGGTTTTTGGTTGGTTTCGTTGGGGGGGGGGGGGTTGGTGGTTTTTTGTGTTTGTTTGGGGTTTTTTTGTTTATTTGTTGGAGTGGGTTTTGATTGGTTTGGTTGGGGGGGGTTGGTGGGTTTTTTGTTTTGTTTAGGGTTTTTTGGTTTGTTTTTCTGTTTGTTTGGCTGGGGTTTTTTGTTTGTTTTGTTAATTAAATCACTGGTCTGTGTGAAAGCCCTGCCTTTGCCCAGCCCACCCATGTCCAAGCTGTCAGACGATGGTTTGGTTGGGGAGTTTTCTGGTTTGTTTGTTTTTTGGTTTGTTTGTTTTTTGGTTTTATTTAGGGTTTTGTTTGTTTGTTTGTTTTTCTGTTTGTTTGGCTCAGGGTTTTTTGTTTGTTTTGTTTATTCAATCACTGCTCTGTGTGAAAGCCCTGCCTTTGCCCAGCACAGCCATGCCCAAGCTGTCAGACGATGCTCAGCCTCCGGGGCTGCTTTGGCACCGAAGGGAAGCTCAAAGCAGGGGAACCCCAGGAGTTTGGAGCAGAGGGCACCCCAGCCCTGCAGCAAAGTGTCCCCAGAGCGTGTGCCAGGCTCTGCTGGCACCAGCAGCCTGTGCCCCAGCCCCTCTCATCCCAGTACAGCTCCAGGTGAATGGCATTTAGGAGAACCGGCAGGTCAAGGACCCCGAGCAGGCACCAATTCCTCTCTCCCTGCCAAGGAGCTGTCACTTCCTTGGAAAGTTAAATTTGTCACCAGGAAAGAAAATTTCACCCTAGTCTGCTTAAATAACTTCGGGAGTAGAATCTTTTCCCAGGTGCTTTTTCCACACAAAGCAAATGTATCAATCATTTTATTCTCTGAAATAACAATTTATTATCCATGCAGGAGGCCCTAGATGCAATCTGCACAGCGTTCTGAGTGTCGTGGCAGATACTAGAATCTGTCATCAGTCTTTATCAAGGAAATCATTCTGTTCTTGTCATCCATTTTTATTAATAAGACTATTTATTACTTCAATAATTAATTATGACAAGTAGTCTGCCATTTGGATAATGAATAAATATTGATAAATTGCATGGATAATACACTGTTGCTGTATGAGTAGCTTGGAAAACGTGAAGACCTGAATGTTACTAAACCAAATAATTCTAAATTAGATATCACACAGCTAGAACTGAATATATATTCAGCTACAACATTAATTTTCAGATTACACAACTTGCAGAGTGGTGGGATTGTTCAGACCTTAAAATGGCCCAATTTTTGAAGCTAAAACTAAAATTAAATCCCACATTAAAGACATAATTCAAAAATTATAATTCATAGAAAAATGTTCCATGGTAACTGATGACTGGATGAATTGAAACAGAAAGATTCTCCATCCCCTCCTGTTTCAAACTCTCCCTTTTGTGAGAAATGTGGCAGAATCAACTAAAACAAATGATGACCTAAAGCCTGCAATGTAGCCTATCCTACATCATTCCCTTTCCAGACAGCAAATCTCCATCATTAATGGGTTCTTCTGTTTTTCATTACTCTAAACCTCAACTTCACAGCATTCCAACTGCTCATTAGACAGTGAGGATTTCTACTTTGAAAGAACCATAATACACCCAAGGAAAATGATCACTGAGGAAATTTGCAAAGGGTGGTAAAATAACTGCCGTTATTTCCTCAAATCCTAACCTGCTCACAATGAATCAGACTTAAATCATAGAATGAATCACAGGATGGGCTGGGTTGGGTTGGGAGGGACCCAAAGCTCACCCATCCCACCCATCCCTGGCAGGGCCCCCTGCCCTGTGCCAGGGGCTCCCAGCCCCAGTGTCCAGCCTGGCCTTGGGCACTGCCAGGGATCCAGGGGCAGCCCCAGCTGCTCTGGGCACCCTGTGCCAGGGCTGCCCACCCTGCCAGGGAACAATTCCTGCCCAGGATCCCCCCAGCCCTGCCCTGGGGCACTGCCAGCCCCTCCCTGGCTCCTGCCCTCCAGCCCTTGCCCATTGTCTCTCTCCAGCTTTCCTGCAGCTCCTCCAGGCCCTGCCAGGCCACCCTGAGCTGCCCCCAGAGCTTCTCCTGCCCAGGTGAGCACTGCCAGCTGTGCCAGCCTCTCCTGCCAGCAGAGCTGCTCCAGCCCTGGGCTCATCCTGAGCCTCCCCTGGGCTCTGCCAGCAGCTCCAGCTCCCTGCTGGGCTGGCCCGGGCTGGGGCAGTTTGAACAAGTTGGGTTTATTCCAAGAAAAGTTATTACTGATCTTTAAATGCAAAAAGATTCCTGCCACAGGGAAGTGAAATAGGGGATTTTTCTTCTAAAGCTGTTCTTATATTTTTAACAATTAGATAGAAAACATTGGAATTGATGATATACACTCCTTGGGAGATTTTTCTAGCCCCTATAAAGAGAGATCTTTTAATGGAGTAATGTTTAAACTTCTGTTCAGGAATGACAGTGAGTACAGCTGAGCTTTGCCATTGGGCAAAAGAGATATCAAAGTAACTTTTAAGGTTTTTATCAGCAGTGTGGTTGTTAAGAGAGAAGAATGAGAGTGAGATAATTCACAGTGTATTGGCTAAAAAGCAATGCTATAAAGACAGAACTATAATACAGTCAAAATCAGATAACTTTATAATAGAATATAAATCTATTTCTCCAAGGAATGAAATATCCTAATGTGTGTCTCTCTCACAGTGCTGGAAGTAAGAGTCTTTTTACAAGTAGAGCTTGTAGTCACATATAAAGTAAAAATGCATTTAATAAAAAGATGAATATTTATCAGTGCAAGGCACTTAAAATTTAACTTTTTTTTAAAAGTATCTGAAAAAATATGTAAAGCAATGGACCTGCTTTTAATTCCAAACTCTGCAGCCTCAGACTTCTAAACAGATGTGATGTGTGAAGGGTTTGGAGCTTGCCTTAGCTCACCTGGGCAAGAGGTATGAGCTGATTGGCACCTGGAAGACAGACTACATTTGAAAAAAATAATACTTCAGGAGATTTAAAACTGCAAATACTGATTAAGCTGACCTTTTCCTGACTGAGCTGATCCACACTGCTTTAAGATTATGTCACTCAGAAATTATGCCCCATACATGAATAATTTCAAACTCAGATTCACGTCAAAGTTATTATAATTTCATTGCCTAAATTTCAAATTCAAAAACCTGAAGGGTAGGGAATTACGATACTTATAATTTTGTAATATTTGCAGACTTGACCACATCACTTTAAGTTATTAATTAAAATTATCATGGAAATTAAGTCATATATATATTTTTAAGACAGCTTTCCCGCACCATACATGACTTTTTTCCATATCAAGATTAGCTACATTAGCTCTGTAGAAATAACAGTGAGTACATATTTTAAAACTGGCAGGAGTGCCACCTGAAAAAATACATAGGCAGTCCACAAAAAAATACTAACTACATTCCAAAATGTCACTATTTTGAATTAGGTTAGAGATGAATTATATTCTAATATTGTCTTCTTCTCCATGTTCTTATTTTAAAAAAAATGTTCATTCATGTTCTAGATAAAAAAAGCCCAACAGTTTCTGGAATTACAGCCTCTTCCTAGCCTTAAAAGCCTTTGGTAGCAACCCAAGAGATAACTACTTGACAGTTAGGCAAATAGATCCATTGAATTGTAACATACTATGGGTAATGATTTGCTGTAGGACAAAAAATCCACTTTGCAAACAAATAGTTGTTATTTTCTGCTGTATTGGTTGTAGTATATGCAGAGTGTGAGAGTCTAATAAACATTTAACTGGCCCTTGCTGGTACCTCTCGCTGCTGAGCATTGTTTATTCCATTTAATGGGCACTCGGCACTGCCCACCCAGCCCGCTGGCGAGGCTGGAGGGCCAGGCTGTCCCGGTGCCCCCTGCTCCAGCAGGGCCATCCCAGAGCACAGGGCACAGCAGTGTGTGCCGGGTGGCTCTGCCATGGCCCAGCCAGGAGACTCTAGGCCTCTGGGCACACTCTGCTCAGGGCTGGGCACTGCCCAGGGCAGCAGCTGTGCCTCTGGGCAGGGCACTCCTGGGCTCAGCCCTGCCCGCGGCTCTGGGGCCATGGCTGGGCCAGGAGCAGACCTGGGTGCCTGCCCTGCCGCCGCTGCCCTGCCTGCTGCCCCTGCCCTGCCCTGCCCTGCTGCCTGCCCTGCCCTGCCCTGCCTGCCCTGCCCTGCCCTGCCCTGCCCTGCCCTGCCTCTCTGCCCTGCCCTGCCCTGCCCTGCCTGCCCTGCTCTGCCCTGCCCTGCCTGCCCTGCCCTGCCAGCCTGCTCTGCCCTGCCAGCCTGCTTGCCCTGCCTGCTCCCTGCCCTGCCCTCCCTCTCTGCCCTCCCCTCCCCTCCCTCCCTGCCCTGCCTGCCCTCCCTCCCTGCCCTCCCTGCCCAGCCACCCTGCACCCAGGGACACCCAGGGAAAGACAAGGGACACCCAGGGACAGCCAGTGCCGAGTCCCCTCTCCCTGGAGCTCTCTCCAGGCTGAGCAGCCCCAGCTCCCTCAGCCTTTCCTGGGCACGGAGATGCTCCAGCCCTTCCCCAGCTCCAGGAGCTCCTGGCCCTGCTGTGCTGAGCATCCAGAGCTGCACAGAGCACCCAGAGGTGTCCCCAGGGCTGGGCACAGGGGCAGGATCCCTCCGGAGCCCTGCCAAGGCTCTTCCCCACGGCCCAGAGCACCCCTGGCATCCTTGGCCCCGGGACACTCTGCTGGCCCAGGGACAGCTCCGTGTGCCCCAGGACAGCTCCGTGTGACAGCTCCGTGTGCCCCAGGACAGCTCCGTGTATCCCAGGACAGCTCCGTGTGACAGCTCCGTGTGTCCCACCCCCCCTGGTCCTTCCCCTCTGAGCTGCTCCAGGTCCCCCCAGCCTGTGCTGGGCTGGCTTTGTTCCTGCCCAGGAGCAGGACCTGCTTTTGCCTTGGCTGATTTTCACATGTTTTTTCCCTGCCCATCTCCCCATGGTGTCGAGGTCTCCAAAGGGCTGCACAGTCCTTGGGGATCGGCCACTCCTCCCAGTTAAAACTTCTGTCCCTCAATAACTGATTTTGTTTGGGGTTTTTTCCCAGTTTTCTATACTTTGTTCTCAAGGTGTGACATGACTGCTTTAGCACTCAAAAATACATTTTTAGTCACGCTTTAAGTCTAAAAATTAGGTTTACAATGGAAAGTCTGTCAGAATCTTAACAGCAGAGTTCTGTATGTGGCTTTATAATGGGGGCAAATAAGCACCACGTCAGAAACATAACAATAATAACAACTTTCACTTCTTCTAAAGCCTCATCATCTACTAAGGCATCCCAGAGCACTTCGCAAGTGTTAGCCTCAGGATGGTTGAGAGCTAAAAGGTTTATAGCATTAGAAGGACTGAAAAAAAAAACAAAAAAACCCAAAACAAAAAAAAAAAAAAAAACAAAAAACAAATTGAAAGAAAACATCAAGAAACAAAGATGTAAATACAGTGAGAAGTTAATCTCGCTGTTCTTATGAGAACTAAATATTTTTCTTGGCAATGATTGTATTAGCAGTGTATCATGTGCGGGGGTGCCTCAAATTCCCTTCACCAGTTCCCTTGTGATGTCTCCTGAGCACATCAGAAGTGTGCAGGCACTCTGAGATGTGCTTGGCAAGTTATAGATTCCTTTATTTATCTATGAAATCTCGCTCCATGTGATTATCTTGACTGTTTTTTGCTCTACTGCACATCTGGAAAGTTGGCTAAGGTTTCTATCTTTGATGACACCATTATTAGGACTGAATCATGCCAGACTATGGTGAGGCTTCTAAAATTTTGATAAAGAACCCCACCATTGCCAAGGGAAAAGTCATCCAGACTGTACATTTAAAAAACAATTCCAGATCTGTGTAGGAAAATGCTAGCCAGAGTATGACAAATTTTAGTGGAGGCAAAATACATCAGTGAAATAACTTTAAAATAAATAAATAAATAAATAAATAAATAAAAAGACCGAGTTCATTCATAGCAGCTCAGAAAACATCACCAAAGTAAAAAGAAGATGAAAGAATTACAGGGCACCATGTGATACACAGAATTTTAGAATTTAGAATATATGTTTAATAACATTGTATAATTTTAGACTTTTGTTTCTCAATATTTATATTGAATTAAACGTATTCTTTCCAAAACATCAAGTTGCTAGTTTTATGTAAAAAAAAAAAAAAAAAAAAAAAAAAAAAAAAAAAAAAAATTGAATAGGACTTCCCTCAGCATTAAGTTGTAAAAATATTGAGCAGCAAAATAAAATTATGGTTCTTCTACCTCTGACATTTTGGCAATAATGGTTAGGATTTGATAGCAGAAATGGAGGCAGACTCACATTCCCCCTCCATCTGTAACTTACTGTGAAGCATAGAGATTATCTGGAGTTTAAATTTTACCATTCCCCTTATAACAACATTTTCACTTTTTTTTTCAAATTGATAAATGTATTCTGGACACATTTTAGTCTGATAAAACTTCCAAAGCAATTAAATAATGATGCAGCTGAAAGTTTATTAACTCACAGATCAAATCCTCTGCTGGACCTAAATTTAATTATATGGTACATGTAAGCATTTAATTTTATGAAGATGAAAATGGGATACTTTGCAATAAAAAGAATACTGGCAAAGCACTCGAATTTTCAGATGTAATATGTTTCAAAATCCATTCATTTTATCACCACGAAGCAGAGACTTATGTAGGAATATCTATTAACTGTGCTAGGAGAATATTCAAGTAGTCAGTGTGCCAGCCCAGGAGTCCTGGCAGTATCTCAAGATCTAGACCAGTGTGAGAGCTCTTCATGCACAGCATCTAAAACCATGGCAAAGCAACAGCCAGAGCTGAGAAAGGGGAAGCCTGGCAGGAATTTCCATGGCAGATGGATCTTCCACACACGTTCCTGAGCATGGCTTGAAAGGAGCAAAGCAGACAGAGAATAAGGAACCCAGGATCATTTTCCATGACAAATGAAAGGACTGGCCCATATGCTGTCAAATCAACAAACACAACAAGGACAATGAGAAATCCAGCCTTTAACAGCTCCACTTCTATCAAACCAAACTGGTTTTTTACCACTCCTCCTTTCTCAACTCGTTCTGTGGCAGGAGGATCTTTCCTTCCAATAATGTGACTCCTTGCCTGGACCACAATCCAAGAGCCTTCTGCAAAGGATGAATTTCAGAATGCAGGTTCCTCATTATTGGATGAGTTTCAGAATGCAGGTTCCTCATGATTGGATGAGTTTCAGAATGCAGGTTCCTCATTATTTTAGAGTTCAGGATGCAGCTTTCCATGTTATTATTACTCCCATTGTCCATACACACCACTCATACAATTGCAAAACAGAATGAACAGCTGAATGGCACTTTTAATTTATATCTTGCATAGTTCTGTATCTGTCTTGCAGAAGAAAAATTCAGTGATATTGTTTGGAAAATAGAGGCTAAGCATATATAAAAGGATACAGAGAGTGTACCCCTAAACTGGAATCCTGATATATGGTACTCCATGGAGCAGGAACTGAGTTTTGGATAGGTTTAGATAGCTAACAAAAAAAACTCCCAAAGAAACCTAATATCCAACTTCAGTGTCACTTATAGTCCTAACTTTAATCACTTTTAACTCAATTCACCAATAACTCAAATTAAATAATTATCTTTATGTTTTCCTCTTTACATTCAGGTATATTTGAAGCTATAGTACTTACACAATTGTCTTGTTCCTTTGCCCTTTTACCTTCTTTAAAAATAATTTTGCATGATTCAGTTTTTCCTCTTTTGTTTTCCATTTGCTCCTGCCATTTCAGGTAGGCTTCTAAATATCCCTCTCTGCATTCCTTCTTATGCAAAAGCTTTGCCCAACATCCTCCATTGTCACCTGTGTCCTGTTCCTTGCTCTCCTTCCCATTCCAGCTGCAGCACAGCTGGTTCCATCTCAATCATGTTATCTCCTACTGGCTAAGGAAATAGTTTGAATAATAATAATGAATTGTTTTTAGTTTTTATATTTTCCAGATCCTGTGCTGTTTTAGTGGGCAGTTCTGGGTTTCATATTCAGTGTTGGTGAGCTCTCTTCACAGAGGAGGGAGACAAAACAATTCCTTCTCTAGCTTGGGACCAAGGACAACCAATACAAGTTTCAAGCCCAAGAACAAAACCAAGGGTGAAGTGAGAAGAACAAAATGAGGATGGAGCTTCATAACCTGAAGCTATATTTGGACAATTAACTCCAATATGTTGATGGACCAGAACTTATAAAAGTGTGAGACCTCGTGACCAGTCATGCATTTTGTGACCATTTTGGGTTCATCTTGGGTGTGGCCAGGCTGAACTCTTGTGCAGCCCAGGTGTGTCCAGTGAGGCTTTTTAATAAATCCCCACTTTATCCTCTTGCTCTGGCTGGGCTCTGTTCCAGGGCAGCCTCCAGAAGGCATCAGCTCCTGCAATCCTCTCTCTTCCCCTCTCTGGCACTGTTTGGGTATATTTTAACAGGACATCTAAGGGGATTTGCATAATCGTGGTTTTCAGCCACTTCTGCTTTTAATTGTTGTGGCTTTATGTTTTTATTTCTAAGGAATGAAAGAAGATTAAAGGTTTATAATCACTCTAATTTCCCATTCTGAGCAGAAGGAAGGAGCTGGTCCTGCAGAGGGGGAGCGCTGCTGCAAGCTTTGGTGCACTGACAGCTTTTGGAACTGCCATCCACATGATGCTGATTTTCCATAGCACTTAATATGTTCATTTAAATACTGGCTTTAACCACTGCTTAGCAGCAGCATGAGGTATCATTACCACTGTGGTCTTGACACATAGTCGTTTAGAAAGCTGCTATGTATTAAAACTTGGGTTTGGGTAGCTGTTTGGATGTCCACTGCAATATGCAACAGGCAAAGTATTCCCTCCACAGCCACTTAACAAACCAATTTATTCTCATTTTCTAATCACCCAGTTTAACTGGTTCATAATATGGGATCCAAATGCAACTCTGACTTCATTTACAGACTTAAGTCTTTTCACAAAACCAGTATAACACAATAATTATATGTCTCACTCTGCAGTATTACATTACTATATGAAAACATAAAAACAAAATTTTAATTCTGTAGGAACTTTCCTTGTGGTGGGTTGACTCTGGCCGAATGCCAGGTGCCCAGCAAGGTATTGCTGCCCTCCTCAGCTGGATGGGGAGAAAAAACATGCCTAAAATTACTCATGAGTAATAATAATGATGAGGAGAGATCACTCCCCAGTTACTGTCACAAGAATAATAGACTCAACTTGGCAGAAAGTAATTTAATTAAATCACAGTAGAATCACAGACTCATAAAATCATTGAAGGTATAAAAGATCATCAAGGCCAACTGTTAATCAGGAGCACCACCATGCTCACCACCAAACCAAATCCTCAAGTGCCACATCCACAAGTTTTTTGAACACCACCAAGGATGTTGACTCCATCACCTCCCTGGGCAGCCTGTGCCAATGTTTGACCACCTTTTCCATGGAGAAATGTTTCCTAATACCCAAATCTAAACCTCCCCTGGCACAGCTTGAGGCTTGTCTTTTGCCTGTGCCTGTGCCCAGAGCCCCCCGGCTGTGCCCTCCTGGCAGGAGCTGTGCAGAGCCAGCAGGGTCCCCTGAGCCTCCTGTGCTCCAGGCTGAGCCCCTGCCCGGCTCCCTGTGCCCCTGCCCGGCTCCCTGTGCCCCTGCCCGGCTCCCGGCCCCTGCCCGGCTCCCTTGCCCCTGCCCGGCTCCCTGTGTCCCTGCCCGGCTCCCTGTGCCCCTGCCCGGCTCCCTCTGCCCCTGCCCGGCTCCCAGGCCCCTGCCCGGCTCCCTGTGCCCTGCCCGGCTCCCTGTGCCCCTGCCCGGCTCCCTGTGCCCCTGCCCGGCTCCCCCAGCCCCTGCCCGGCTCCCTGAGCCCCTGCCCGGCTCCCTGTGCCCCTGCCCGGCTCCCCCAGCCCCTGCCCGGCTCCCTGTGCCCTGCCCGGCTCCCCCAGCCCCTGCCCGGCTCCCTGTGCCCCTGCCCAGCTCCCTCCCCTGCCCTGCACAGCTCCAGACCCTGCAGGGCTCTCCTGTCATGAAGGGGCCAAACCTGAACCCAGCATTCGAGGTGGGGCTTGAAGGCAAATGAGAAATAAAACTAAATCTTGAAACACCTTCCACCCACCCTTCCCTTCTTGCTGGGATCAGCTTTGCCCACGAGTTCTCTGTCTCCTCCTGCTCAGTGGCCCAGGGGAATGGGGAATGGGGACTGTGATAAGCTCAGCCGGTGTTGCTCTGCTGCTCCTCCTCCTCATGGGGAGGACTCCTCACACTCTTCCCCTGCTCCACAGTGGGGACACTCCCACGGGAAGTGATCCCACCGGAACTTCTCCAACTTGAGCCCTTCCCCAGCGTCACAGTTCTCCTTCAGGCACCCCCTGCTCCCGTGGGGAATCTCTGCTCCATCCCGGAGCAAGGGGCTGCAGGGAATGGATCTCTGCTCCATCCCAGCCCCAGGGGCTGCAGGGGGATGGATCTCTGCTCCATCCCAGCCCTGCAGGGGAATGGATCTCTGCTCCATCCCAGCCCCAGGGGCTGCAGGGGGATGGATCTCTGCTCCATCCCAGACCTGCAGGGGGATGGATCTCTGCTCCATCCCAGCCCTGCAGGGGAATGGATCTCTGCTCCATCCCAGCCCCAGGGGCTGCAGGGGGATGGATCTCTGCTCCATCCCAGACCTGCAGGGGGATGGATCTCTGCTCCATCCCAGCCCCAGGGGCTGCAGGGGGATGGATCTCTGCTCCATCCCAGACCTGCAGGGCAATTGATCTCTGCTCCATCCCAGCCCCAGGGGCTGCAGGGGCACAGCTGCCTCTCCCTGGGCTGCAGCCCGGGCTGGGGGAGGCTCAGCTCCAGCACCTGCAGCAGCTCCTGCCCCTCCTGGCCTGCCCTGGGGCTTTGCAGAGCTGCTCCTCTCACATGTCCTCATTCCTTTCTCCAGCGTCACTTCTGCAGGGGTTTTTCCCCCCCCGTTCTCAAATACTTTACCCCAGAGGCACTGCTACTGTTACTGATGGGCTTACAACAGGCAATAGACTTAGGAAGTATCTAATGGAATTTTCATTTTAACTCCCATTTCCTGTTGCTGTTGGGTTTTTCCACATACCCTTACGACAAGTCTGAAATGCATTATAAAAAATGTCAATAGAACAGACCATACTACAGTATCTAACCTGTTGGTATATCAGAAAACTAAGAAGAAATGGTTTTGCTACGTACAAACAAAGTTTGCTTTCTAACTGAGAAGACGGTCTAACGGTAGCTGTAAAATTGAAACACTCTAAACACATAAAGACACGTGTGTTTAAACACATAAGTGATTTCTAACTGTTTTCAATTCTTACATCCAGTAATTCAGTCCACACCCTTAAGTACCTTTATCTGCAACGAATTCCATTGCACACGAAGTCTCCTCTGTTCTGCAAAGGGTGAAGGGGCTACTAAACAATACTCAACAAGCCACTTGGTT
Organism: Sitta carolinensis; assembly: GCA_032173965.1. Classification (NCBI taxonomy): domain Eukaryota; kingdom Metazoa; phylum Chordata; class Aves; order Passeriformes; family Sittidae; genus Sitta; species Sitta carolinensis. The sequence goes on from CM063292.1 coordinate 8,303,759, forward strand.
GCCCAGGTGAGATTATATTGCAGAGTTCTTTGGAAAAAGTGTCATGTTTCCACCAGTTCCCCAGAACAACAATTCTTCTAATGCTTCAAACTTAACTGCTATAATTCCATGGATGCTTGCAAACTGAAAATTGGAACTTCATTAGAAACAGAAATGCAAAAAATATTGAGCTCACAAGCACTCAATCCCAACAATATATTCGTCAACACTCCTCTCCATCACCTTATCTCCATCTCCATTTCATATTACATTTACAGGGTTTCCATTACAGTATTTCCAGCTGAAGATCTTTTATAACACATTTGTCCTGGTTTCTGAAAGCAGAACAATGAAGTCCCTGAAGGACTTGAAGGATGCAAGAGGAGAACTGCAATCAAAAGATTAAGAGACCCCAAATGACCCACCTCAGTTCAACTCTATAACAGTGAAGTTATTTTAATACATGAGTTGGATCACTATCTAATACACTGGGACAGTCACCTTTTATGGTTCTGAGAATGTATATCTTAGATACACATATTGGAAGAAAAATGTAATAGTGGTACAGCACTTCTGGAGATTTTCATTCCATTCTAAAGTGTGCTCTCTTTGCTGAGACACAGTGGGCAAATATGAATTCAATATTAAACCTTCACAATGGATTATATGAGAAAAAAAAAGTCATCCAATATCATTTTAGTGCTCTATTTTTAGCGTAATAATTTTTAAGTTGTTATAATTAGCCCATCCTTGTTGGGAATTAGAGGTGGATTAAACTAAGCTACACAACAAAATATGAACACCACACAGAGGCACAGACACAGTATAATATTTTCATCCTCGTCTGCTAAATTACCCTTCACCTTCCAAAAAAAAAGAATATGCTATTGTAGAAATACAAAACTCGATCTTTGTAAGCTCAACTTGACAAATATTTATCCACTCGATGGCAGCTTGGATCCACTGGCTTCAAGGCAATGCCAGCTCTCAGTGTCACCTGAGGCTGTGGCACTGCCTTTGTTGGTGAAATCAGCACATCCAGCACTGGGCTTCAACGAGTGGAAGCAGAATTAGAAGGGCAATTTTTCACCATAAAGAATTTTCAAGGTTTGCACAATACTCTGTTGACCTGCACTTTCCTCCAAGATTGTATTTCTCTTCTGTCAATAAAACACATTTTTCAGGAGATACCTTACTTTAGTCTGGTAACAAAGCAGTTTTATTAAAGTTCTTATTACTTTCCATCAATACAAATGATGGTGAGCCCTTTAATTCAATCTGCTAAAAAAAACACTGCAATTTAACAATGCCCATCCGTAATTCTGCAGATAAAATGCATTTAGCCCAGTTTTCCTGTCAATAAATAATGTACTTGTTGGAGGGAATAAAAGCCAAGAGACAGAGAATTTCATTTATTACTTCATTTGGTCGGCAAAATGTACTTTATAGGAGATTTTAGTAGAACAGTCATGACCCCAGGTTCCATGAGCACATCCACTGCTGCACTTATAAGAGAATTTGCCATTTGCACTCTCTGGAAAAGGGTTTTAATATTACAAATTGCCAAATAAGACTTAAAAATTTTGATTTGTTTGGGGGGAAAGATTTTTTTGCTTGGTTTCCAAAATAAGTTAAGGAATTAAACAAAATTAAAAACCAAAATTTGGATTTGGGGTTTGGTTTCCAACTTATTTCTAACAGGACAGGTATTCTGATCGTTTTACTTCTAGAAGAAGTCATAAAGGCAAGCCTAAAGCATGTATACTTTACCATAGGAATAAATAGCCTTCAAAAAGTAAAATTCTTAAATGACAAAATTAACATATTGGTTCCCAGCCCTTTTTAACCCTTTCCAGTCCCATAGGAATTTGGTCAGAGCTGAGCTGCCTAACCAACTGATATTTAAATAAAAAAAACCCTGTTACCCATGACCAAGACAAAATGCAAAAGAATTCATCAATATCCAAGAGGAAATAACTGGATGTAAGAGACAATGAGAGGATGTTAAAATTCCAAGGGTTTAAAAAGTCTAGTTAGTGTTTGTATAAATTACACAAAAATATATTATCACTGTGAGTTGGGGGTAAAGACATGTCAAGGACAAATATTGAAGATCCTACTCTTCTCCAAAGAAATATTAATTTTCTGAAGATTTGACACCCAAACTAAAACATGCTTGAACAACGAGGCAGTTTCCACTCACTTGACAATACAAATAAAGTGCTTTGCATGATAAATTCTGCATACATGAATGTCACCTTTGTGCCATTCCACTAACCTGGCTGTTCTGATACACAGCATCAAAATTTAATAAATTCAGAATTTCGAGAAGAAAGCAGAAGCATTTTGAATACTTTACAGGCATGCAGCTACCACACACACACACACACCCCAGATTAGGTGTATACAATATTTCTTTGCAATTAACAGCCCTTTTTCACTGAACAGTAAAACTCCCTGATCCACAGGTGTCTGAATGTTGTCCCAGTTTTCCTCCAGAGCCTGGCAAAGGAACACTGAACACTGCAGCCCGCTCTTTTCTTTTCTTTGCAGCCCACTCTTTTCCTCGCTTGTCCAAATGTCAGAGCTGCCAGGCTGCTGGAACACGGGCACAGACAGAAAAGCCCAATGGCTGAGCACTGCTTTGAGCTCCTGACCCAGGACTTTGCCAACAGCAATCCAACTCCAGCACTTGCTGGCTGAACCACCATGCTGGTGCAGGCAGTACTGGTAGCTAGGAAATGCAAGTTGACAGAGTTGATTCTGGGAACTGATTAATTAAATGCCTTCCCTGGCAGATCCATTAATATCAACACAGCATGGCATCTCTATTGACACAGTGAGAGAAATTGCTCTCAACAATAGAGCTCTGCTGACAAAATAGTGTAACATTCACACCATTAGTAAGAGTGCGTGGATCTATCTCCTCTATCAGTCATATTCCTGCTGACAGAGCCTTTTAGCAACAAGACAAAAGGGACAGGAAAAATACAAAATATACCCAGGTGAATTGCACGTGTCATGCATCATTTTGTAATAAATAATGGGAACAGAAAACAAATCATGATGGCTGATAGCCTCTGCACAGGACAAGCTGAAGTGAGAGGTCAGGGAGGAGAAAATACCAAAGAAATCTCTGATGAAGCAGTTGAGTAAAGATAACTCTGTTAATTAAAAAAGGAGAAAAATATGGAAATAGGTAAGGAAATTAAAATTCTTAAATCCAACCAACTCTGATGCACAAGAGAAGTTGACACCACAGTATTTTTTTTTTTGTGCCATCAGCCATTGTGTTAGTGATTTTATTGCCCACAGCCTAGAGCAGGAGCTGAAGAATCCTCTTTAAAATATGGGTAATAAATGCACTCCCTTTCAACCACACAGGTATAACCCCATAACGCCCTGTCACAAATACCCTCATTTTCACTGGGCACAGCTCTCCTGATTTAGATTATTTGTATGCCTGACTCCTTCCTACCACTCAACGAGTGAAACACCTATCCTTGAAAACTCCTGGAGATAATGAGACCCAAGTAGGTCAGCAGAAATAAGGGTCAAATACAGGACCTCTGCACTGAAAGGCAGAAAGTATCAATCAATCCTGAGGGAAAGCTGGTGAAAATATCTTTTCATCAATCTCTTATTAGGCTCAGAAACACCCAGGCAGTCCAGTCACATCTAGAAGTGAATGAACCACAGATTATATCGAACATTTATTCAGAAGGATGATCACACTGAAAACTTAAATCTTGCTTTACAGTATAACCTGTGTCCTGAAGTTCTGCCTGTCCCACCTTCATTATTTAAGGGGAAAATATAGAGAGAGGAAAAACACGCAGACAAAACTTCATCGGCAGCCTTAGCAGTGATATTGAACAGCAGATCTCAGAGGGTCTGCTTGGAGACCACTCACTAGTGCTGTCCCCAATAATGGTCCCAGCACTGTTTGACTTATTCCTCAATGAAGGGATAAGGGGCCTGGCATCCCCTTGGCAATTTCACTGGTGACACAAAACTGGGAGGAGTGGCCGATCCCCAAGGACTGTGCAGCCCTTTGGAGACCTCGACACCTTGGGGAGATGGGCAGGGAAAAAACATGTGAAAATCAGCCAAGGCAAAAGCAGGTCCTGCTCCTGGGCAGGAACAAAGCCAGCCCAGCACAGGCTGGGGGGGACCTGGAGCAGCTCAGAGGGGAAGGACCTGGGGGGGTGGGACACACGGAGCTGTGCTGGGCACAGGAGCTGTCCTGGGAAACATGGAGCTGTGCTGGGAAACACGGAGCTGTCCTGGGCACACAGAGCTGTCCTGGGCACAGGGAGCTGGCACATGGAGCTCTCCCAGGCACACGGAGCTGTCCCTGGAACACAGAGCTGTCACACGGAGCTGTCCCTGGGCACACGGAGCTGTCCAACAGTGCTGTCCCTGGGCACACGGAGCTGTCACACGGAGCTGTCCGGGGAACACGGAGCTGTCCCTGGCACACGGAGCTGTCCGGGAAATCACGGAGCTGTCCGGGCACACGGAGCTGTCCCTGGGCACACGGAGCTGTCCCTGGAGCTGTCCTGGCCCGGGCTACACGGAGCTGTCACACGGAGCTGTCCTGGGGCACACGGAGCTGTCCCTGGCAACGGACGTAGAGCTGTCCCTGGGCACACGGAGCTGTCACACGGAGCTCTGTCACACGGAGCTGTCCGGGCACACGGAGCTGTCACACGGAGCTGTCCCTGGGCACACGGAGCTGTCACACGGAGCTGTCACACGGAGCTGTCCTGGGCACACGGAGCTGTCACACGGAGCTGTCCCTGGGCACACGGAGCTGTCACACGGAGCTGTCCTGGGCACACGGAGCTGTCCTGGGCACACGGAGCTGTCACACGGAGCTGTCCTGGGACGGATTACACGGAGCTGTCCCTGGGCACACGGAGCTGTCCGGAGCTGCACACGGAGCTGTCTCACACGGAGCTGTCCTGGGCACACGGAGCTGTCCCTGGGCCACGGAGCTGTCTGGCCCGGGGCCCAAAGAAGTGTCCCCAGGGGGTGCTCTGGGCCGTGGGGAAGAGCCTTGGCAGGGCTCCGGAGGGATCCTGCCCCTGTGCCCAGCCCTGGGGACACCTCTGGGTGCTCTGTGCAGCTCTGGATGCTCAGCACAGGAGAAATTCACGTCAAGATTCTTTAAGCACAAAAAGCCATCTTCCACAATGTCAATATTTTAGTGAGATATAAAAATAAAATATACACTAATGCATTTTATAAAAATATATATATTTCAAAATATATATGTTAGAAAATGTTCAGACAGCATGTCAGCTGCATTTCCTGGGTTTATAGCGGCACACAAAGAAAACCAAGACATTGGCTCAAGTCCCCATCAGTGTAATTGAGATATTTACAGAACCTTAATCCCAATTTTCAACTGAGAATATTTCTTACCAAATTTTAAGTATATTCAATACATTTGATTTGTCAGTTTAATTTTATTTATTTTAAAACACAAAAGATGATTGAACTACTGTCTGACCCCACTTGTATTTCCACTTACATGTGCTACTCTTCAGTAGGATAAATAAATAATAGCCTTTTCCATTTTCCAGAGTCCATCTTTACATAAGCCATATGAATAATTCAAGGGTATGGCTGCTTAGCTGCTCTCTGACATTCTACCAAGCTTTTTCTTTCTACTTCTAATTTTCTTTATGCTGTGGACTTCTTAGTGGCAATTATTTACTGGAATCCATGCACTAAATGAGAGAAATTTTGTTCTGCCCTACTATAAACTGACTTGAACAAATATGCATCACATGGGTTGGACAAGCATTTACCTATTGCTATTCCTCTTGTATTTTGCAATGGAAGCCAGTTGGGTTTCCTACAAGAATGATGGTGTGTTGACAGAGAAATTAAAATCAGTGTGAGAAAGAATTATTGAACTGATTCCTGAGGAGCTGCATTACTGAAAACTCCACCTGAGGGACGGTGTCGTGGCTTCAATTTGAAACCGGGCAGAAACACCAATTTCTGTTCTGGTCTCATTTTTTGCCAATTTCAAAGTTTTCAATCAAGAGCAAAGCAGGCTGGAGCGTAAAAGTAATAAGACTTTATTAACTAATAATAGAAGAAGAAAAATGACAAGAATGAGGATGGAACTTACAAAACACTCTTCCTCCCTCCCCACCCTTTCTTTTCTCCCAGCCGACAACGTAAAGAAAACAACACTCAGAAATCTCAGTCAGTTTTTCACCTCTAAAACAGTCTTTTTCAGTTCATTTAGGGAGGGAAGCACCTCTCGTTCGCTATGGTAAATCTCTCTACAAGAAAACAGTTCTCTTGTAAATCCATTTTTCATGAACAGCAACCGCCCGGATCTTTTGTGTTCATGGAATTCCTCCCATGTTCACAATTGTGTCTCTGGGCCACATCGATGTATAGGGTCTAGTTTAAAGATAATTGTTCAAAACAAAGGTTCTCTTTGTCTTTGGGACCACCTTCACCTCCAAGGAACAGAGATTCACTTCTTTTTCGAGGGCAAAGAGTCTTTATCACTTCATCACTCCGTTCAACTTCTCATGAAATCAACAGTCCCTTCAACATTTCACTCCTTTGCTCAGGTCTACAACTTGAACTCTTTTATCTCCCCCATACTTCTTTATGGTTTAAAGGAAGCATTTCAATATGTTATAACCAACCACCATAGCTTACGAGAGTTTTTTTAAGCTCCAAAGCAACTTCCCACACTCCTTCCACCTGAACCTCCACTCCTTCTTCACTGACTTTGATACTTCATGTGGTCTTTACACATCTACATTCTAATTTCACTGGAGAGAGGATGGAGGCTTCTTAAGTTCCATCTGCACACTGATGGAGTTAACAAGAAGCAGCATCTGGCCATGGCAGTCCATGGTGTCATGTTTCAAAGCCGTGCTGGGGGATCTCAGAGGGTTCAGGCCCAGAAGGCAGCCACGGGAAAGTTGGAGATTTCTGAAATTCTCCTCCACCCCTTGGTCTCATCAGGTGCTCCAGCCTCATCGTGCCTCCCCTTCCTTCCCCTCTCTCACCAGACACAGCAAAGGTGAAGTTCAGCTCAGGCCAGAAGTAAAGCAGATTCCCTGCTGGCAGATGTTCCCAAATCAGCTTTCCAAATCCACTGGCCCAGGGCCGAGAGGGCAGAGGTGTGTGCTCTGACAGCCAGCAGGAGAGAGCCCTGCCCGGGCTGCTTTCAAAGGGAATAAGAGCTGGAAAATGCTTCCCATTGGTCCAATAAAATGCCAATCTCAAACCCAGCCAGCTCACTTCCCTGGGCTGGTCAAACCAGGACAGATGGAGCCGAAGGAGATTCCTGCACAATCCTCTGGTGGTTTTGATGAGTGACACAAATGAATGGAGACTGTGGATCATGTCCCTGCACTTTTTAGTACTCCTGCAATGATTTCCCTGCATCCTCAGCACAGATCAATGGATCTGAGCACATCTACTGCCTAAATTAAGACTTTCGGAACACTTCAAAATCCTCAGAAGCATAGTGACAGAATGCTAAAAAGGTGTGACTGATTAAACATTGTCAGAATAAGGCTTTTAATCAAGAAAGAAATGTAGAAAAATTACAAATGCAGTAAAAGCAAAACTCTTCCCTCACTTTGCACATCAGCTTGAAGGCAGGGCTTTGCAAACTGTGATTGGCATCAGTTCTTCCCTCAGCCCAGTCTTGCTGCCTGTGTCAATCCACACTAGAAACGTAGACTCTGGCTCTCAACGTGCTGCTGTTTGGGGGATGTCCAGCTCCAGATTATTCCTCAGGACTCAGCCTCCGTGGCCAAGTGAGGCGAGAAATGCTGAGAGCCCAGAGTGTCACTGGTCAGTGTGCTGTGCACAGCTCTTCATAGGATTTGGGCACTGCCCCACCACTGACAAAACCACTTTGGCGACTTCTACATCCAATTTCCCCATGGACTCATGACACTGTGAGAAGTGATTAAGCATTTGCATAATAGCAGCAATTTCTATGTATTTCTCCACAATTTCACACTTTTATTAGAATTCCATTCTCATGCTCGTGACAAAAGCTGTTGAAATTTCCTGACAACAACCCTTCTGTTTTTCAGCATGGGGGAAGCCTCATCAAGGAGGTATTGAGAGCTTCCCTGGATAACTTGGATGCTCAAAGCAATCAGCAACAAAGCTCAGCTCCTGGAGAACCAGACTGTGCAGATAAATGTGCCTTCTGATGTTTGAACAGATTCCTGGATTAAGATTTTTCATCTCTAGAAGGGGGAATGATAATCAACTTCTGTTCAGTGTGTACTGGGAGCCACTGAAATATCTCCTGTATAAGAGACAGGCATTAGTTATTTATTTTTAGTTTAGATAAAAGAAAAAAATACTTCTCAAATCACCACAAGTGCCAGATTTGAGATAGAGATTTTACTTTTTCTAATGCTTTGAACTGAATAAAGATAGAATAGACTATGCTAATAATGAAATTTTTAAAAAGAATTTAATAAAAACCTTTCATGTATCTTTTGTGTTTCCTTTATGTGACTTGAAATGAAATTTTTTGCTGCTATAACATAGATCAAACATCTTGATCCTGAACTATTTCAGAGCAGAAGTCGAATTCAATTTTGAACACCCACAGGCATTAATAAGTGATGCTGTTGTATGTTATGTGCTATATGTGAACACTCTCCCAGTCCTGTAATGTGAAATTACTCTGGTTATCCCTTTAGCCCATGATAGACTGAATCTGTAAGAGGAGAGCTTCTATTGCATGGATAACAAATAACGTGAAGAGCTTTAAATGACACAGTAATTTAGGAAAATAGATGTAAATTGCTGAAGTTTGTCATACTTCTGAAGGAATTCAGTGATCATTTAAATAACCAGCTTCAGATTTTTCAAAACAAAAGGAACAGGAAATCCTTTCTCTCATTCCTTTCACATAATGTTCATACTTCCATACCTAAAGCTTCTCCTGTAATAAAATCAAGCCTGAAAAAGATATGCAGGAACAAGAAGAGCAAATATTTTTGTCAGGAGCATTATGGTGCTGTCCTTTAATGCTGTCAAATGTGGAATTCAGACTCTGCTTATTCCAATCACCTTAACTCCTCACTCTTTACACTGACCCATTAATATTTCCCTAATTTTTAGAGATGTGGGGTCATTTCTTTCTTTGGCTTCTTACAGAAATGTGTCACCTTGCATGGAATCACTAGCAAGAGAATTAGAGGGAGCAAAAACAACCGAGCACCCACAGAGTTCCTTCTGCAATTCCCCCCTAGGGCCTTTATTGCAGGAAAATTCCCTTGGCCAGAGAGCAAGGTTTGTGGAAGGGCACACACAAACACCTGACTGCCTTTTCTTACAGCAATGTTATTCTAAATCGTTCTTTGAAGATGAAGATTTAAAGTCTAAGTCAAAAATTACAGCCTTGTAGACTTTCAGGGGAAAAAAAAAAAAAAAAAAAAAAAGGAAAAATAAAACCTCCCACTTATCCAGCAGACAGTTCTGACTAAAGAGCTTCTCAGAATACCAGGAGTATTTATTTTTGCTCTTTCCTAATAGAAGTGGTTCAACTATAAAATATTGGTAAACAAGTTGCTGTTTGTACAGTAAACATTTCCCTCACGAGTGCCATCTGACAATATGAAGAAGGAACAGCAAATTTTTATTATGTATGAGTATCACTTCCATCTATACCAATTTCAGTAGCACCTTCCCAGGATGGATTGTTCACTTCAACTGCAATTCCTTGCCTGAAGTTCAACGGAAGGACAAACCAGGATCACCAGGATCCTGATCAGGATCAACAACACACAATCAATGAGCTGATTCTTATATTCCTGGGATTAACTGGCAAGATTAATTCGGGATTTGATATTATCTTTTCTATAATTATATTCTTTTCCTGCAGTTGTAGATAGCTAAGGCCATATCCTTCCATGGATAACTTGCAAAAGGCTGCTTAACTCTTAATTTTAGAAGTTCAGCTGTTTTTTCCTCTGAACCATTTGCAAACCATTTACAAATTCCTGCAAGGTTGGGTTTCTTGGTTTGTTTGGTTTATTGTTGTTGCTGTTGTTTTGATTTATTTTCTTGTCCTTTATTCTTTGGAATAAATGGAGGCATTAATTGTCTATCTGCAGCAGCTTCGAAGGCTCAGAAGAAATACTGATTTTGGGGCTTTAGTGCCTGGTACTCTCTATTCTAATCCAAAAGTGATAATTCTGGAGATAAAAAGAACTATTTAGAAGCACCTACTGCTTATTTAGATTTTTAATTCCAGTCCTAGCTAGGATAATGTATTTCAGGAGTCTCCTCTGTTTTCACAGAGTGGAGAGGCATACTGTATATTACATCACATAGCCTCATAGGTTTCATGTTTATCTTTCTTTTTTCTCCCAATGTATAAAGGTTTTTACATTTGGCCATGTTGGATGAATTACAACTATATTAAGAACAATTAAGTGCTTTCCAGTGCATCAGGATGTATATTGCTGCCTAAAAGTAAACCAAACTAATTGCCTGCCTTTGATTGACTGTGTTGCTGTATTTGCTCAGAAAAGCAATGCTCAGTGCCTGCAATATTGTCACTTTAAACCAGACCCAGGGTAATATGTGTTTTTGTATGAGAATAATACATTAAATTAATAACCACATTACAATCACACAGATTTAAAATATTGCTTACCCATGGCACTAAGAGGATTCCTTTCATCTTGAAAGAATATTTAAAAATTAAAATATGATTTCACCAGCATTAATCTGTTTCTTGTGCAGGCCCATAAGGCACATTCTAAGTGCTTTAATGCATCCCTGAGCTGGTGGTTTATATGATAAGATGAGGTTATAATGAGCCACTTCCTAACGATACAATGTACTTGTGTGTTATTGCAATGTATCTTTGCTTGGGAGCAATCTGGAACTCTCATAAAAAAAACAAACTATCGGCAACATAAAATAAAACAAAATACAAATTTCATACTGTTAGCCTTTGCAGGTTAGCATTTGTATTGCACTTGTGTTGCATCTGTATCCTCTGTTTCCTTAGAAAAAATTAGTGTAAGTCACATGTTCCGTCCAGGATCCTCCCACAAGTGAAGATCTTGATATAAAAAAAATTTGTAGTTTATCCTGTGTGCTGGCCTGGGGCATCCCAAGGCTTTGCAGCATTCAGGGTGCAGCTGGGACTCCACATGCCCTGGAGAAGATTTCAGTGCCCATTGAGGAGTCCTACTAAGGCTGCCCCACAGTTAAAATGGTTCTGCATTCACAGCTCTTCACATCTCAGCACAAAAATGCCAATGTTTCAATAATCAAACATCCGAGGAACTGTTCGGTGTCCCTGCAGCTGCTGTCACAGGCAGTGCTGGCACAAATGAAGGTCTCTGAAGTGCCTGTCCCAGCACAGAGCGCTGTGCTGAGGGGCACCCTGAGCCTTGCCCCTGCACTGCTCAAACTCCTGCACGTTCTGCACTGAGAAGTGAAAAGAGTTTGGACACAGAATCACAGAATGCTTTGTTTGGAATGGTTCTGATCCCACCCATCCCTGTCAGGGTCCCCTGCCCTGTGCCAGGGGCTCCCAGCCCCAGTGTCCAGCCTGGCCTTGGGCACTGCCAGGGATCCAGGGGCAGCCCCAGCTGCTCTGGGCACCCTGTGCCAGGGCTGCCCACCCTGCCAGGGAACAATTCCTGCCCAGGATCCCCCCAGCCCTGCCCTGGGGCACTGCCAGCCCCTCCCTGGCTCCTGCCCCTCCAGCCCTTGCCCATTGTCTCTCTCCAGCTTTCCTGCAGCTCCTCCAGGCCCTGCCAGGCCACCCTGAGCTGCCCCCAGAGCTTCTCCTGCCCAGGTGAGCACTGCCAGCTGTGCCAGCCTCTCCTGCCAGCAGAGCTGCTCCAGCCCTGGGCTCATCCTGAGCCTCCCCTGGACTTGCTCAAGCAGTTCCATGTTGTCTTAGTTTGGAAGACAGGTATTGCTAAGGACAAACAGGACCCTCTCTTGAAATGGAGAATGAAAAAAAAAACCAACAAAACTCCTCTCTCCGAATTGTTATAATTTTAGAATTAAGGGGCTCTCAGGCGAAGATGTGAGGATATGGATAACAGTTCTTTACCTGTGTTTAGCAAGGCAAAACAGAACAATAACTATGAGATGAACCGCAGACAGAACCAGGGAAACAGTCAGTTTTCTCTGCTGATGGCACCCTTTCTCCGTTGATGCAGTTCCCGACACAGGCAGCTGTGGTGCAGAGTCCCGGGATGCTGGAGATGGATCAGGAGCTCCCGGCGGTGGCTGGAGCTGCAGCACGAGTCCCGGCAGGACAGGGGGTGCGGGACACAGCGTGGAGAACACTCGGAGCAGGAGCGAAGGGACAGCGAGGGGGGCAGGAACTGCAGCGGCTCCTGGCCAGGCAGACAGGGGCCAGGGTCAGGATTGCCGGGACACACACGGAGAGACCGGGGCAGGAAAACCCCGAGCTCCGCTCGAGTGGTGCCGGTGAAAAGAGAGATCTCCCCCCGCGCCGTCTGAAAGCCACAGCCTGCTGTGTCTTCTCCCCACAAGCACATCCCCCAGCAAAAAGTGAAGTCCACGTGCTCCTCCCCTCCCTCCACCTCAGCCACTTCTTTTGTCTTTCTTAACTATCCTTAAGTACCAGAGATCAGTTCCCTGGCAACTTATGGGAAAAAATTCTACAAGAGAACCCAACCCCCAACACATGTCTCTGCTGTGTTTGGGACCCCAGTAATCCAGCTGTGCTCAACACTCCAGGAAAGATTGCTTTAGCTGATCCTTTACCCAAAATTTACATTAGGAAACATGGCATTCCATAACTAGCAGCTTTTAATGGTTTTTTTTTTTATTATTGTTTTTTTTTGTTTGCTTGGTCGGTTGGGTTTTGGGGAGTTTGGGGGGTTTTTTTCCGGTGTTTTTTTTTTTTTTTTTTTTGTTGTTGTTTTTGTTGTTGTTGTTGTTTGTTTGTTTTTGAGAAAAATGCAACATTTGGATCATTCTAGAACAGGAACATTATAAACTAAATTACAGTAATTCTTCCATAAAAATTGCTTTTCAAGTACTCTCACTATATCAGCATAAATAACTTACATATGTAAGTTATGATACTTATGTACCATTGATAATTATGCGTCCTTGACCAGGACATGTGAAACTTAAGTTCAATGTTTGGTATTAATACAAAACTTTTCATACATTCTTATTTGAAAGAGGCTTACAGAAATTATCACTGCACTCCTTGAAAGAACCAAGTGTGTAAAGACAAAGAAATTGCTAAGAAATTCAAAATGAGGTGAGAGTCGCTTCTTCCCAGCTCTAATGCCCCGTGCCATCAGTGCAAGAGCACATCTGTGAACCGGCACCCCTGGGCAAGTCCCGTACACCCCCACAGCTCCACCAGCTGCAGAGCTGCAACTGCCTTCTCTGCTTGCTGGGTGACTGCAGCGGGGCTGCAGCAGTGCAGCTTCATCCGTTCGTGCACAGTTACAGGGTAAGGAGAGAGATTCATCCCAAGAGGTTACACTGAAATTTGCCAGGAACTCTTGCTAGGGATTTTCCTGACCTCAGCACCAGTTTGTCCTGTTGGTTTGCAGCCCTGTACAAGGACTCACAGCCACAGCTGCTCAGGATCTCCCATGAGAGTATCTGAAAGAGTGAGGGAATACTTTCAGTTTGAGAAATAGAAGGACTCCAGGAATATTTGGTTTTTCAGTTTACATTCCCGATTCCTTGGTGGTACCTCTGCTGACTTGTACAGCTGTCGAGTACACAGACTGGAGATACTCAGGGCAGGTCTGTTAGCAAAGTGCAGTTCCCTGCCAGCTGCAGCCTCTGCTTGATTTCCTAAATTCTCAATCCACTTGAATTGGTGACTGAATCCTTATCACTGCCACTGCTTCCAGCCTCAAACACTTAAATATATGGGGTTTAGTCTTTAAAGTCAGATCACAGATATCATACAGTGAGGGGGTGTTGTCCCTTGAAAATCAGCCTTCTGATTTGTTTTAGTATAATGGAGTCAGTTGTCATGAATTGTAAGATAAACAAGAATCATGTTTGTATTCCTTTGTAAAAGATATCACCTGATGGACTTCTCAAGTGACCAGTGGAGATGGAGAGGTGGGAACTGCTCTGTCCAATCTCTGATCGCTGTCCAGAAACTGATAGATACGAGGTCAGCAATAAACTGGAGCGCTCTTTTCTTCTTCTCTGCCTAAACCCCTGTTGTGTGTGTTGCTGTGTGTTCCTCTCTGTGTCACACTAACATGGGGGTACAAAGACCCTCCCTCCCCAAAGGGTCAGCTGAACAACTGGCTACGTCTGCAACTCCTCTCTGAAAAGCACAAACACCTCAGTCAAACCTCCAAGATCACCCTCTTCCCTTTCCCCTCTGAGAAAAGGAGAGGGGAAGGAGAGAACCTGAGCCTGCCGAGACCTCTCGGCTTCCAGGGAGATGAGCAGTGTCAGGAAACAGCAGATTTCCTTCTCTCACACACCAAGGAACCTCTGGGAGATGGGCTGCGTTGAAACACAGCAAACCCAGGGCACGACTCTGGAAAAAGCCACAGTGGGCACAATCAAATCTGCATTTTCTTCACAATCACACCAGTGGCTTGTCCAGTGGATCCTCATCAAGAATTAAACCTAAATATAGCATTGCCTTCTGAGTAAAGACCATATTAAAGTGTTTGAAATGTCAAACATGTAAAATAATTACAGCATCATGTTGATTACATATTTATAAGTCTCCCTTTCAAAGTTGCAAAGAAATCATGCATCAAGCCTCTCAAGACTTGCTGTACTAACAAGCTAAAACTAAGATTATAGCACCATCTACTGATTTCATTCCTAATTTTTGCTTAAATGACAGTGCTATTTTCCCATTTGAAGCCAAAAAGAATAGTGCAGGCAGAAAACAAATTCTTAGTCCTACTGAGCCTGTTTTGACAATAGGAGAAAAATCCCAAAGCCTCTGCCCAGATGACAAGAGGGGTTTTGTTTGGGGGTACACAGCTTGCACACAGCCCACGTTAAAATAAAACCAGAGGGTCACAGAATTCCAATCAGTGAGAACCAGCAGTTATTGAAACATCAGCATGAACACCTGAGAGTCCAGACAGAGATGTGTAAAAGACAGCAAGATTAAAAAAAACACATCTTAAAAAACAAGGAAAACAAAGAAAACCCAAAATAATTTTTTTAAAAAATTGAAAATGCACCCAAGAAAATGCACACACAAAAAAACTTAATGCAGGGTAGAGCAAAGTATATTTAAGATAATTTTCAGCTACTTTTGCATTCTTAACCACTCCTTTCTGTCTCTGCTTGATTCTTACCTTAGTTCTTAATTTCTTTAGTTTCTGAAGCATTCCAAAGGGAATCGAGTACTATATTCTTAAACTGCAAATTCTCTCTTTTGATTCTCTAAGTCTGGTAAGCATAAGGAGATAATTCACAGTAATAATCATTTGCCAGTAATATTTAAAGACAACCTCATTTTGGCCTGAGAGCATCAAGTCAAAAGATGAGGCCCCCCTGGATTTCCCTGTGTTGTGCTGTTGGGGTTTAAAAATGGGATATACACAGAATAAACCTAGTTGGGATATCTGTGCTATCACTTTATCCAAGATTTTTTTGTGCAAATATTGATGACAAAAAATTAAATTATAATTGTCCCTAATGAACAGTCCATGACAAGAAAAGCCCTGATGCAAAAGAGCAACAACAAAGATATAGATGTGGATATATAAACCAAATACAGATGCTATAGATGGGTGAAAAGCAACATTTGATAGCACTAAAACCTATGGTAAATAATGTTAGTGGAAGATATTTAATAGCAATAAATATTATATTATATAAATATTCCCCCATGGCTGGGGGAATACTTTGCAGCATCCATAAGAAACTGAACTTTTTGTAAGAGAAAACACTTTTTGATCCTGGTTTTTCCTTTCCTAAATTCAGGCAGTTTTATTTATATGAACACAGATTTAGGTATTTTTATTGGTGTTTGATTCCCTGTGCCATCATATTTTGATTGAAATCTAGTAAAAAGTTGTTTAATAAAACAAATCACTATTGAGGAGTATCGAGTTACAATCAAAAAGATTAAATTTTGAATTCCTACACTTTAACCAGACAATGAAATTTTTTAATTAAGCTGGAAATATTAATTATTAACCTAAAAGACCTTCAAAAATTCCCTCTTAAATAGAATTGCCGAACACTGGCCTTAACCCAAATCAACAAAGACGAGAGTTAAAAATAGGTTCGTGGGTCTTTTTAAGTAAATAGTCACAGTCTTTTTAAGTACTGAAGAAAAAGGAACAGCACATTTAATTGTTTTGACCTTTTTACGAGCCAGAACTCTTTTAAAGGATGCAAAGCAAAAATTATCTATTACTGCAACGCAGGAGGTAGACAAGCAGTGACACAAGAGAAAAACACTCTTTGAATCATTGCTCTCAAATCTATTGCATTCTTAAAAACACTGGATTTGGTTTTGTTGGGGTTTTTTGGGTTTGGTTTTTTTCTGAATCTACAACGTTCCCACGTGTTTGTGATGAATTTAGCAAAGCAGCCAGGTTCTGTCAGGGAGCTGCCAAGGCAGGGGCTGGGTCAGGGACAGCAGGCAGACATCTGCAGCTCCTGCCAAGGCAGAGCAGGCAGCAGCACTGCAGGTCATGCTCACAGCTACAGGCAGCTGCAAACAAAGCTTTCCAAAGAAAACCTTCCAAACAAAACCTTCTAAACAAAACCTTCCAGGCAGCGCATTAGACTGTGCAGGGGAGCTGGGATCTCAGAACCACGCTGTAAAAACTCAAAATCAAAATGAATTTTAGGAGAAGTGTGCCAGACTTTCCCCTCCCCTGTGTGCTGCTCCTGGGAGCTATAAGACAATACAAATGCAATTTGCACTTGAACCAGATGTTTCAACCTGAGGCAATGTGAAATTATTTCCCATTCCTTAGCACTCCTCTAATGGATTCGAAGCACTGCAGTGCTTTTCTGAAGTGCTACAGGTAGACAAATTGGGATGGAAAAAAGCACGTGCTTCCTACAGCAGTTCTAAAGCATCTCTCTTTGGACAGGAGTGAGGGAAATACCCAGAATCACAGAGGGTTCAGGCTGGAAGGGACCTTAAAGCTGATCTAGTGCCACCCCTGCCATGGGCACCTCCCCACCATTCCAGGGTCTCCAGGCCCTGTCCAGCCTTGGACACCCCCAAGGATCCAGGGGCAGCCACAACTTCTATATAATCTTATAGGAAGTTCTGTGCTAAAAATCAGGCAGGTTATCAAACCACTGACCCAAAGAAAATCTTCCAATTTTTCCATCTGACCTGTATCTAAAAGCTGCCCTGGTGAGGCAGGTTTAGCCCCAGCCCCTGAGGTCCAGCCTTTTCCCCCCCAGTTTTCTGTGTAAGGCATTTCTCTGCCCTTATTTTACCTTATCCATAACTGCTACGAGAAGACAGGTTAAACACCTAAGTATTTACATCTCTCTAAATTAATAAGCAATTTTAAAAAAGACTAAATTCAAAAGTGTGCCTGAACTATGCAGGGCAGCAGCTGGCTACAGCTATAGATATTAATACATCCTTTTTTAATTCTCTGAATAAGCACTACAGACTTGCATTTACATTATCTTTAATGCTAATTTTAGACCTTAGTTATAATGGCTTCATGGAGACTTGCAAAACTTCTTTCCTCTAAGAGCTTTTACACGTGGGGTTTCATTCTTTTCTCCAGTTTCTTTTTTTGGTTGCAAATGCCATGACCCCCCATGATCCTGCACAGAACACTTCTCATGTACATCATGACAAGTGTAACAATGCAGGCTGCCAGTTCCACTGCACTCCAGAGTCACAGGAGCACACCAAAGGAATTTTCTACGTGTTACCTACAGCATTTCACTGTGATTGAAGTGGTACCCAACTCTGAAATACCAATAGTCTTGAGAGGTCATGTCAGTGATAAAATAATGAGCGGCGGGTTCCTGTGCACTTTAGAACTAAAATATAAAAAATGATGAAATCACATTGTAGGCATAAATTAACAGGGTTCATTGCTTTCTATTGATTCCTTTATTTACCATCAGCATTTCAAATCCACTCCTCTGCTAACTGCAATAGTCATGGTTTGTTTCCTTTATCCCTCCCACTACTAAGTTACTCAGAGCATCCCTCGTGTTTCCAGCAACTACAAAGAAACACATGCACTTCTGCTCTTATGGTGGAAAAAACACGTTGCCTGTGCCCTGCCTGCTCTGCCCTAGGAACCCGAGCTTTACTGTGCACATGCTGGACAAGTTCCACTGTAAGTGCATCAGTGATGATGGTCCACATCCAGCTGGAACCTCTCTAGAGAGATTCTCCAGGAACCACTACTGGACCCACTCCTGTCCAGTGTCTTCATGGAGGATCTGGATGAGGGGCTGGGGGCACCCTGGGCAGTTCACTGCTAACATCAGGGTGGGTGAGTGGCAGTGTGTATCTGCTGGAAGCAGGAAGGCTCTGCAGAGGGTCTGGGCAGGCTGATCCTTGGCTGAGGCGTGGCAAGGAGGCAGGGCACAGGGAGCGCAGGTCGGAGCGGCAGGCAAGGGAGCCGGGCAGGGGCTCAGGGAGCCGGGCAGGCACAGGGAGCCGGGCAGGGGCCAGGGGGCGGGCAGGGCACAGGGAGCCGCAGGGCACAGGGATCGTGCAGGGGCACAGGGAGCCGGGCAGGGGCTCAGGGAGCCGGGCAGGGGCACAGGGAGCCGGGCAGGGGCACAGGGAGCCGGGCAGGGGCTCAGGGAGCCGGGCAGGGGTCAGGGAGCCGGGCAGGGGCACAGGGAGCCGGGCAGGGGCACAGGGAGCCGGGCAGGGGCTCAGGGAGCCGGGCAGGGGCTCAGCCTGGAGCACAGGAGGCTCAGGGGACCTGCTGGCTCTGCACAGCTCCTGCCAGGAGGGCACAGCCGGGGGCTCTGGCACAGGCACAGGCACAGGAGCAGAGGGAACGGCCTGAGCTGGGCCAGGCAGGCTCAGGGGGCACCTGAGCAGGAATTTGCCCATGGCAAGGGTGGGCAGCCTTGGCAGGGCTGCCCAGGCAGGGGTGCAGTGCCCATCCCTGGGCTGTGCCAGGAAGGGCTGGAGGTGGCACCCAGAGCTCTGGGCTGGGCACAGGGTGGGCACAGCTGGGGCTGGAGGGGCTGGGAGGGCTCCTGCAGCCTCACTGGCTCTGGGAGTCTTCCACCAGCTTCAATGAGCTCCTCGCCTGAACCTACAATATTTGACAAATACCAATTTCTCAAATTAGAATTCGTGCCCCTAGTATCCTGTAAGAAATTCATACCCTGAATTCCTGTAAGATTTTTTTCCAGTGTTGGGCTTTTCCTCCTGATGCAAACTTTCCACGCCCCCCCCGGATAACTAAAGGGGAAATACCAGACTCATTATAGGTCATAGATCATTTCCCCAGTAAACATTCGAATTTCACTGTGGAACTCGTCAAAAAATTAGAGGATGGCAATATTTTTATTTTGTTTCAAGCCTAACAGACTTGTTCTAGGGAAAGGTTCTTGACATTTGGAATGAGTTGTGAGACTTGGAGAGCGAGCTCAGCTTGGCAGAGCGATAAGCTGACTGAGTGGCAATAATAGATTAAAAGGTGTAGGAAAAATATGATTTGAACCAGACTTGAAAAGCATTTTAAGACAGCCATGAAGAAGTATGAATGTTAAATCAGAGAGGTGAGGGAAGCAGCATGGCTCTTTCCTAGAAGACAAGATTGTTCAAGCTTTTTTTTGCCCTTTTGAAAAGGCAGATATAGGTGAGAGGGAAATATGTCGCACTGGCCTGGCCAAAAGGCAAACTCCATATAAAATGTCTTATTTTTTAAAAGTTTCTCACAATAAAAAAAAAAAAAAAAAAAAAAAAAAAAAAAAAAAAAAAAAAAAAAAAAAAACAAAAACAAAAAAAAAAAAAAAAACAAAAAAAAAAAAAAAAAAAAAAAACAAAAAAAAACAAAAAAAACAAAACAACGTTCCATACTGGGAAGAAATTTGTCCATATTTGCAAATGTTTAAAAAAACAATCAACTATAACAGTTAAGATTATTAACTGGATTGAAAGTTTTAAGGAGTCAGTTTTCATTCACACCAGTATTTAGGGACAACGTTTTTGTCATATTCCCTGAATTGCCAGGCCCCAACAAAATCACCTCCCTCCCTCAACTGCAGTCCGATGCTGTGTCACCATAAATTGATCCAAAGCAACTATTCCATCAAAACCCACATGAGCTGCAATAGATATAAAAATAAATGGGGTGGGTTTTCCCCTACCTCTGTGTGAAGAGAAGCAATTTCAGTGAAAACAAGGAGAGTTGAAAAAGCCTGTATAAACTTAAATGAAGATAGTTAAACTTCTTTTCACATCTGTGAAATAAGTTTAACAAATTACTCCATTCATTTCCATGATGAATGGCTCCTCCTGTGCCAGCTCTTTACTGCATCTAGCAAGGAAGAATTCAGCTTTTACATGCTTCTGCAGTTGTTTTCCCCTTCCCTTTTGTTCTGATGCTTAGTATCCATATTTTCAGTGGAAAAATCTGACAACTATCATATGCCAAAGAAGTGATAATTAGTCTTATATGACTGTCTTTATGCTGTCTGGGCTTTTCTAAACTCATTTTCACGCAATTACCTAATCCACTGTTATACAGCCTCTTTCAAAATGAGAGGGGTTTCTTTTCCATTTAAGTACAGGATTAAAAGGATTTTTCCAGGTTTTTAAAGATTCATACATCTTAGAAAGACTGCAATAAGGTCAGACCAAACAGATTTAATTCTTGCTTTCTAGTGGAGCAGAAACAAGAAACCAGAATGCAGATAAGTACCCTAATCCAATTATAAACCTAAATTTCCAAACATTTGCCTCAGCTTCACTTTAATAGTATTTTAAAGATTATACAAACTAAGGAAAAACGTTCCCAAACTGCTGGAAAATTCAACACAACTACTCACGGAGTATCTAGCAACCAACAAAGCAATAATTCACCAATTATTCTTTCCTAACTTTTCCATTTGGAAATAGCAGGAGACAATTGGAGATAAAGCGTTATATCAGCTGAGGGTGGAATTTCAAGCAGCCTAACAGGACTCTTTAAGGGCTGGATTAACCAAGTAGCATGTGCAAATTTCAAAGCCTCAAAACTCTGGCTAGATTTAAGTACAACTGAATTCTATACCTATCTACTGAAAACTTTTAAGGAACAGATTGCCATATGTTTATTTCAATAAAATTCCATCGAGAATGAGCTTGCTGTTGCTGGCACACACCACCAGGCACATTTACAAAGGCAAGAGACAGCCAGAAGCCAACCCCAAGCCAGTCCCTGCACAGACAGCCCAACAATCCCATCCTGTGCATCCCTGGGAGCATTGTCCCAGTGCTAAGCAATAAAACACCCTTTCTCAATTTTCAGGGTGATTATTCCACCTGTTGCATTACAGAACTACCTAACTGGAGAATTTAACAGGTGGCTGCTGCTACTTGTTCCTCTACAAGCCATTACTACAAAAAAAAACATAAATAATATTTTTTACACACAATCAACAGGGATTAGCCAGAGAATACCTATTGAACTGGGCTGTACTGGGAGGCTTGGTGGAATAATTAATGGATCCTAGAATTTAGATTAGACTTTTGCATGATGGGCATTGAACTGCTGAGAACCTGCTGCATTTAGGGCACGCACAGGACGAGAACTCTGCACACCAAGAGAGCTTTAAGCACTATACAGCAGTTGATCCTGATAATTCCACACAACTTTCTGTGATCCTTTAGTGAATCTGGACCACAGACACTGAAATTCTACTCCTGCTTCCCTTTAAGCAAAAGAGCACAAATGTATCTTTACAAGTTCAAAAACGATGACTTCGTGGTGTCATCCAAAGGACATTTAGGAAATTTTATTCTCTACTTCAATACATTCCTCCTGCATGACTAGCCAAGCAATCCTAATAGTCTGTGGTGTGATCCACTTTTCAAGATCTTTCTCCTATAAAGTACCTTAATATTGTCCAAGTCATGTAAGCCAATTGGACATAGTACAGTAAATTAAAGCATGGTTACAAAATAAGATACCATTTACTATTTCCTTAATGATTGCCACTGAATGGGGTTTTCTGCATCATGACCAGGTTGAAGTCAGTATTTAAATTAATTATGACAGCCATATAAATTAGACATAAGAGACTTCTAAAGCTAATTAGAGTCTGAGAGTTTTAATTTGATGTCTGTCTTGGTATAATATCTGCTTTATGGATTAAATTAATAAAATTAAGACTGCATCATTATAAATTTCCACTTTCATAGTTCCATAAGTTTTACAATTACATGCTATATTTGAATGATAATTGGATGAAACAAAATCATTATGTTCATGTCTGCTTTTCCAAAGACTTAAAAATAATATTCCCTGTTTTCCTCCCTTCCTAAAAGTCATAGCTGCTGTAGTGATCCCAATCCAAAGAGCAGTGCACAGCAAGGGTCACCTTCAATACAGGATCTGTACACTGCTCACTGTTCCAGCAATAACACCACTTGTAGCTTTTGCCTTTATCAGACTCCAGCAAATTGTTATGTGACCATGATTGTTACGTGAAAGAACAAATGATAAATGAATTCTTTCTGTCAACAAAGCCCACCTCCAATCTCTGAAGAGGGAAGAAGCAGCTTCTCTTCATGGTCAGAATTTCTCAGAAGGCTGTGCCCTGAGCAAAGCCTTGTTCAGTGCTAGAGCAGGAATTCCCAGGGTCTGTGTAAATCTCTGCTGTTCTCTGGTCCTTTACTGCTTTACTGGCAGGAAACACCATTGGAAATATGACATTCAGGAGCCTTCCTGGATGGGATCATAAGGAACCAGCAGGTTATGGTATGGAGTTACTGGGTTGTATTTTATGGAGCATCACAGAATGGGTTGGGTTGGGAGGGACCCCAAAGCTCACTCATCCCACCCATCCCTGTCAGGGCCCCTGCCCTGTGCCAGGGGCTCCCAGCCCCAGTGTCCAGCCTGGCCTTGGGCACTGCCAGGGATCCAGGGGCAGCCCCAGCCGCTCTGGGCACCCTGTGCCAGGGCTGTCCACCCTGCCAGGGAACAATTCCTGCCCAGGATCCCCCCAGCCCTGCCCTGGGGCACTGCCAGCCCCTCCCTGGCTCCTGCCCCTCCAGCCCTTGCCCATTGTCTCTCTCCAGCTTTCCTGCAGCTCCTCCAGGCCCTGCCAGGCCACCCTGAGCTGCCCCCAGAGCTTCTCCTGCCCAGGTGAGCACTGCCAGCTGTGCCAGCCTCTCCTGCCAGCAGAGCTGCTCCAGCCCTGGGCTCATCCTGAGCCTCCCCTGGGCTCTGCCAGCAGCTCCAGCTCCCTGCTGGGCTGGCCCAGGCTGGGGCAGTGTCCGGGGGCTCTGCCGGGCACAGGGGCAGGATCCCCTGCCCTGCTGCCCCGGGCTCAGCCCAGGGCCGGCTCTGGGCTCCCCGGGACCACTGACAGTTCAACCTGCCCAACCTGTGCTTTTGAACCAGCATTTCTGATTCAGATAGTTTGCAGTAACAGGAAATAAGTAACAGTTATAATTAAGCAAAAAACCTTGGGTCAATTCCTTTCCTTCTTCAGCAGTAAGGACTCTGCAATTTCATTCATTTACATCCACATGTTCTGCTTTGTCTCCTGTTGCTCAGGGGCTCTGCATGCTCTGTCCAGATCACACTGAGTCATTTACCCAGCTATACCTTATCTTCCATTTGATGGCCTGGCATGCTGATAGGACATACAGAAACCTGACACATTAAGCATAACAGTTGCTGATATCATACACAAATTGAGATTATGCTCTACTATCACCTACATATCACAGCCCTGTGTTTTGAAAGAGAACTTTAGGAGATTCTGTGGAAAACATACTTCAAGTGAAGAAAACACTTATTTTACTTTTAAATGGGGACATAACATCTGTGACAAAGGATCATAATCTCAGGCTGAAGATTTGCTTTTGACATTTGTATTTTCACAGGCAATTAAAATTTAATTTGGCCTATGATGAAAAGCAAATCCTTTTATCCCATACTTGCAGTCACAAGGGGAACATATTGCATTAGAAAGCAGTACTGTAGCTTAAGGTTTCATATTTGACATTTTTGACATCATGAAAAAATTAATTAATAGATAGGAAAGTTTATGCACACTCCAATCATCCTTAAACTTTCCTACCTATTAACTAAATTTGATGTCACTGGTATTTTAATATACAAGCTATCAGGTCAGATTTAAAGCATTATTTAAAGTGAAGGCTACCTGTTAATCTAAAAACCTTTGACATCTTATCTTAGCAACTAAATACAAAACAATATTGCTAGAGGCAGTGGAGGAATGAGAAATACAGAAGACAATTTTCATTCATGCACAGCACTAAAATTCCCCGTGCTGAGCAAACACCTTTAAGCTTTTGGAAGTATTATTAGTATTTCCTTCATGCTTTAAGACATTCCTAGTTTCTTCCTGCTGTTTTTATTTTTAACTACCATTTATAACATAAACCCTGGAGGTTTCAGGCATATGCTCCAAGAGAATCAGCTCTGGACTGGAGTAATGCCGTGCTCAGTTCCCAGGTAGACCCTGCCATGGCTTAGCATTCCCCATGCTCCTGAAACCTCTCCCACTTGCTGTGCTCCACATTGTGCTGGGGAAGGGAGAATCCTCCAATAATTAACAGTTGATCTGCTGCATCTTAACTACAAATCAGAGTCTAATGCCCCACTTTGGAATACAGTCATGTCCAGAACAAAGAAGGGAAAATCTTTTAATTGCTCCTTTAGTGAAATATCCATGAAAACTCCAGGGAAAGTAGTGCCTGGAGTAAGCCACAGAGTTGAGAGCTGAGCTTGCTGAGCTTTCCAAAGATGCCCTGTGCCTGGCTCTGCAATTGGTCTGATTTTAGCTCCAGAGCTGAACATGCTGAGCCTTCCAAAGATGCCCTGTGCCTGGCTCTGGAATTGGTCTGATTTTAGCCCCACAGTTGAGCATGCTGAGCCTTCCAAAGATGCCCTGTGCCTGGCTCTGCAATTGGTCTGATTTTAGCCCCACAGTTGAGAGCTGAGCATGCTGAGCTTTCCAAAGATGCCCTGTGCCTGGCTCTGCAATTGGTCTGATTTTCCTTGTGCCAGTCAGGGCTCTCTGGGGCTCTCCCAGTGCCAGCTCAGGCTCTGGGTAGATTTTTATTCCCTCAGTGTGCCCAGCTCTGACCAGCACTGCTGTGCAGCTCACAGCATCTCTGTTCTGTCCAGTGCACCCAGGCTAACTGGAAGCATCAGTAACTTTAATCACCAAGAACTCATTTGGTTTTCATCTGTAACTCCATATGAAACCCATTGTAATTTGGAAATAATTAATACCCATTTGTACAACGGCCCTGCCATAAATCTCGACGAGAGTGATGTGCTCAGGGATAAAAGCACATTTAATACAGCAGCTCCAAACACAAAAATCACTGCGTTGTTTCAAAATACAATTTGGGATATTTTGCTTACTACACCAAGTAAAAATTATATAAAGTGATAATTGGCCAAGAATTTGTCAAGCTCTTAAAATTATATAAAACTTTAGGAACAGTAATCTCTGTCTTTATACAGGGATGACAGGAGTCCTATCTGCTCTTATCACTCTGCTGCAATAGGCAAAGCAGTAAAATTCTCAATAATAATCATGGACTAACAGCCATATTCATGTAAAATAAAAGTATTTTTCCCCATGTAAAATGCTATTAGCCATATTTGAAGGCATTATGTTCTGATATCATTTTTCCATTTCACTAAATGACAGCTATTAAAGGCAATGGCAACTGCATGACAGGGATATTTTTTATTACTTCAAAAGGAAGAAAAGGATTAAAATGAGTTTATTCAAAAGTGTGATTTGTCAATTTTTTCTTATCAGGGGCTGTGTGGGACAGCTTTAAACCTAAACACTGTGATCTGACCTGCTATTTGAATAAGTTAATGTGATCCAGTGTTCTTAGAAAAGTAGTGAAACCTATCTTTTATATGCAGAAGTCCCAGGAGGAATTTATGCTTTTCTACGGTCAGCTGCAAGGTGCCATTTCCTTTTCATCATTCCTGCTTTTATCATATTGTACTTCTTGACAGCTTAGAGGTTCTTTTTAGAATCTGGTGGATGAACAACTATATAGAGACATTTTTTGTATGATGGATTTCTCGCCAGCCTCCAAGGCTTTAGAGTCAAACAGAATTGTGATGCCAGAAATCCCTCTCCTATAGTCAAGAGGGACTAATCACCATATTTGATAGAGCAAGCATCTTACCTAAACATCAAATAGAACTATAAATTACCACCTCAGAGCATTAAAGAAGGATTTTGCCCACATCATACATCCTAGGAACAGTAGTGAAAATCATTTCATGTATGTACATCCACAGAGAGAGGGATCATCTAGCTGGACAAAATATGGCTCATTAGGGATTTCCTTGGCAGGATTATCCTGCTCCCAGCAGCTCTTTCTCACAGGAGATCCTACACACTGCATAACTGCCTTTTATTAGTGTTCTCTCTACATCCTCTCCCACTTGCTTACACTGATTTGCATTTGAAAGCATCTATATAAAAAGGCGTGGGGATTGAAAAACCAGTACATTAATCAGAAAAATTAAATCCAAAAGTATACATTAATTTAGTGTCTTTCGTAAAGCACTATTTTAAAGCTCAAGCATCTCTTGGGTGACTTCCTGTAGAAGCTTATCTCCTCTAGGGCAGAAATTCTCAAGGTTTCAAGACAGGAGCTAAAAGTTTTGCAGGCCAACATTGTCAGCTAACCTGGAGAAACTCTGACTTGTACAAAACAAAGCAAATTTCTACTGGCTGCAAGTATCATTCAGCTGAAAGCTCACAAACCAAATAATTGCATAGATTGATTGGTATTAGAACATGAATGTAAAAAGCAATCTGAGACAGAAACCTTGAAAGCTGAGTCTCTCAAACTGAACTCTTCACAGTTATAGATAAAACTTTCTTTTAAAAGAATGTCATAATTAAAAAAAATGAAAACTGTTCCTTTCAGTCTGTAAGCCAAGAAAGTATAGAACCATATTTTGGTATAGAACCATATTAGTATATGTAAAAGTATAGAACCAATTTTGGTATAGAACCACATTGGCAAAAAGTTACTCCAATTACTTCAAGTAATGGAAAACTCTTGTGGGATAACACCAGAAATTCACAGGGGCCATATCTTAACTCATTTCTTCTGCTGCTAAATTGCTATTACATATTCAGAGGTATGGTATCAACAACAGACAGACTTTCCTTGAACATCTTTGCTACTCAGGAGTGCAGATTAATATTTCATACTCAAGTTCTGCCTAAAAACCTGACCTATTTCTAACTCTGGGACAGACACATGGGAGCTGAAAACACTTCTGCTAATCTGCTTTCAGCCAGAGAAGAACTGCACAGCTCCTAAACTCTCCTATTTACAAAGAGCAGAATAGTGATGAGAACACAAGTGTTGAGCTACGTTGGTATCACACATGGTGATTCCTTTTCTGCCCCGAGTCTGCCTGGGTGCAGAGACATTTCCAGTAAATCACCTGAAGGCCCCGCTGAGCGGGGACCCTGGCAGACACCGCCCCGGTGCCGAGTGTGCCCGGGTGTGCTGTGCCAACGGGGCCCGAGGGGTCACAGCTCCCTCCGGCTGCGCCCGGCACAGGAAACCTCTCAGGCACACTTGGCTTCCCCATTTATCTCAGTCCCTGACCAGCTGCAAACGCCTGCTTACACAAAAGGTGTTAGCTTGCTGACACTCCTGACTCGTTTATACTGCTGGGCTTTTCTGCATTTCACTTTCCTGGTTCAAAGATGTGCTCTGTAGCACTCATGTCCACAACTCAGCAGCCTGGCTCAGGTTTACTGCATGCAGTGACATAAAACATAATCGGACTGAACAAGGTAACAAAGAACATTATCTGAGCACATGAATGCGTTCCCAGGGAAAAGCAGACCCCAGATTAAGGGAGAAAGCCAATTAAATGCCTTACTGAACATTTTAATTAAAAAAAATACTGAAAATATATGTTACAGTGACAAAAGATACAGAACCAACTGCTGAAAAATTGAGAGGAATTTCACAAAGACATCTATTTCCTTCTAACAATCTCTTTAAAGTACTTTTCCATAATGCACACTTTTCTTGCCCTTTATTCTGTACTTGGGCAAGCAAACTTTCTTGAGCAGCTAGAAGAAAAGAACAACTCCAAGGATTCAAATGGATTTCAAGGCTTGTGTACTCTGCAACTGAAGAGATGCAGAGGTTTGTGCACTTACATGGACAGGGCACAATGGCAGCATTCCTTAGACTTCCCTCCTTGAGTGATGCTGTCATCAAAAAGTGAAGTAATATTCCTTATATTGGTACACAACACATCATGAGGTTGTTGAGAGGGATGGAGGAAAAGGGAGAAAAGTCTGAGGCAGCTGGGATTGTTCTCTGCACAGAAGCTCTGGGGGGAGCAGTCCCAGAGCTGTGGAAAAGCTGGAGAGAGACAATGGGCAAGGGCTGGAGGGGCAGGAGCCAGGGAGGGGCTGGCAGTGCCCCAGGGCAGGGCTGGGGGGATCCTGGGCAGGAATTGTTCCCTGGCAGGGTGGACAGCCCTGGCACAGGGTGCCCAGAGCAGCTGGGGCTGCCCCTGGATCCCTGGCAGTGCCCAAGGCCAGGCTGGACACTGGGGCTGGGAGCCCCTGGCACAGGGCAGGGGCCCTGACAGGAATGGGATGAGCTTTGGGGTCCCTCCCAAGCCAAACCTCCTGGGATTCTGTGATTATGGCTTTTTGTGCATGTAACATGTTTCACCACTATTAGTATAAGACACCTTAAACTACAAATTAGCTTTCCCATACGAGAAATTAGCTTTCCCATATTAGAAAACTACAGCAGCTTCACTGGAAACCCTGATATTTCTACAGCTGAAAATTATTTGTGTTAGTGAACTCTTTTCTAAAGTCTGTATTTGAGCAGTTGCTGATCAGTTTGTGAATGTCATACAATGGGTCTGGCACAAGTCACTGTCTTTGGTGTCAAAATCTCTGCCAATAATAAGCAATTTGAGACAATTAATAGGCATAGTCCTTATTTATGAAACTGGAAACGCACTAAGGTAGGACCTGTAAATGCTTTTCAGTATTATTAGAGTTGAAAGCAAAAACTGTCAGGTGATTTAACAGAATGGTGTTGACAGCAACTTTTGTCTATAAGGTAATTTGAAAGATAAATCACCTTTTTTCCCCCAAGAGTAGCCTTAATATTATAATTGGTCCATTTATTTCATAAGAACATCTATTTTACAAGTAAATGTATATTTTATTCTGAATTTTTATCAAAAATTCCTATATATTGGTATATATTCTATGCAAAGAAAGCAATCTTACTGAAAATACATCAATTGTTTCACATTCATACTTAAAAGATTCAGCACTTACAAAAAGTTCTATTTTAATCAAGCAGTATCAAAACAGTCACACTTATCAGGTTTGATTGTTTTCTAATTCTAGTGAGTAAAATAAACTATTTGCACATTGACTAAATAATTTCTAGTCCAAATTTGTGTGTTTGGACTTGACAATTTAGAATGACAGCAGCACAACCTGTTCAGAACTAAGTGCTATAAATACACCAGAAGCTGTAAAAATCTGGACTTATTCCTTTAAAGGGAAAATGAAGCAGATACCATAAGAAGGCAGAAATTAATGATTTAATAGTGTAACCTTTCTTTTCAGCAGTATAGGTCAAGTATATTTAGTAAAAATATGGAGCATTGACTTCTCTTTTTTGTTAGTATCTCAACCCTAACAGAAGCAGGCTGGGCTATAAATTTCCAGCTTTGCTCAAAGGGCACCAACTCATGGTTCAAAATTTATCCAACGTTCTCCTTGCACAAGTGTGGGTGCCAGTACTAAGAGTCTCCTGTTTTTGCTTCTTACTACAGCTAAGAGCACACCTATTAAATCACAGAAAATATTACTGCTCTTCATATTAAGTCTTTACTATATCCCATCACAGCAAACATACTCAAGTCAGAAATAAAATCTGATTTGGCTCAACTGCCACCTGAATTGCAGCACCAGGACCTCAAGTCATAACTACACACACAGGAGTTGAGCGTTGAACTAAATTTTGTTTCTCCCTAAGGTTTGTGAGATAAAATCCTCAAGAATGCATGAAAAGCAATGTATGATAATCAGATATTTCTAATTAAGAGGCAGGTTTCACAAGGAATATTGCCATAATCTCTTATGATTTACTGAGTCTGTCTAAGTGCAGTGCACATACTCTCTTGGCATGTCACTAAATGCTGAGATATGAAAATGATGCTAATTGCCAGCTATGTTTTGTGATTATTTTTACTCATGTTTAAAGGTAAGAAATGGCCAATTGCACAGGCAGGAGCTATATAGCATTGAACAGCTGGTAGAAATTCTGCTTTAGGTGAAATCATCATTAATTCAAGCCAACGGAATCAGTTTTGCTTCCCTTATTAATTGATTAATTACCAAACTCACAAATATTTATACTCAAACATTGCTCTACTCCTGTTATGGGCACAAAGCTGAGAGGCAGAAACAACAAATTCCCTGTTTACAGGATATGGTTGGCTCAAGCCAGACACCACAGCTACAGACACCTGCAGGCCATGGTTTATTTTTGAGCTGGGCTTCTTTTATCACAATTTATTAAATGCTTCCATACCTCAATCTGCTGCAGCTGGTTTGGTTTGTTTTTTTTTTTTTTTTTAACACCCCCATGTACATTCAAAATATTTGCCAACCACTATCAGAGAATCTTTGCATCAGTTTCCTTTCAGGGTCCAAACCCATACAATTGGCCAGATAAATATTCATTTAGCACTTAACCAGATGCTTGAAACCCAGCACATTTCTTCACAATATTCAGGGAGCGTGTGTCCTCTTCAGGTGCTTTTATGTAGATATAAAGCACCACATAACCTTCAACAGCCTCTTCCAGGCCCAGGGTTTCATCAGAGCATAACATTAAAACTGTGTTTTTTCCACAGAGAGAAAATGGCTTGTGAAAATAAAACAAAGACCTCTTCAAAGCCAAGCAGTCAGCTCATTATTACTGCAGGGACAGAAAGCACAGTATCTTTTTCCAGGTATTCCTCCAGGATGCATGAAATACATCAGGTAATTTGAGAGCAAATCTGTCAGATCTCAATTTCACAGCACTAAAAAATCCTGGTGTACAAGATCTCCACTGAGAGAACAAATGCAAACAACAGAGCAGATTTGTAACTGATGCTGGCCTGCATTGAAACTTGGTCACTCCAATTACACCAATGAAATCCTAATTTAAACATAAATAGATCTACACTGTATACAAAGTTCAATAATGAGTGCCCTTCACAAGCTTCTAGTGTCTCAATTTTTGATACAAGCCACCTTTATTTTTCCCTGAGAATCTAGAATCTTGCCATTAATCTAAATATTTCTCTCTCAACCCACCAGTGAATTAGGGTCTTCCAATAAAAGATATGGGATGAAGGCTGATATCTTTGTTGTTGTAAGCAGACAATCAATAGTGCATTGATTAATAAAATGCAAATAATTCTAAGTTTTGAGTAAAATGTTACAGCCAAAGTATTGGTTTTATCTTATTTACTTTTTGGATCAAGTCCTCCAGTGTTTCCCCTCTCTGTTACTTTATGAAATAATTACAGTCTTTAACATTTCATTCTTCATAACTGTGCCTAAAATCAGAAACTACAAGATAAACACTCTTTAGACTCAATGAATTTCTTGAATTGCAATTGTGTTTTACAGCTGACATTGTCTGAAGGACAAGTGCAATAGGTAGAGCACCTCTGAATAAAGTGATTTTCAGTGTGTCTGTTTTAAGTGATGAGGAAATGCCTTCACCAAACACGTGGTGATTTACCCGGGCTCCTGTCTGACAGGAACAGTACATCACTATCACACTGAAGGCATTGCTGTTACACAACCTGACAAAAATCACACATTACCTCTGTGCTGCCAAATGCACAGCAGTCACCAGACAGGGAGATTATTTGGGAAGATGGCATTATGGAAGGAGATCAAGTACTTAAATATCTTCTGGGAACAGCATCAATCTTATGCTAACTTTGCCTTAAAATCACAAGCATGGTATCCTGATGGGTTTCCTGGGCAGGGAATTTGGGCAATGTTCTTAGGGGTGCACAGGGTGGGATTGTTGGGTGTCAGGAGTGGGACTGGATGATCCTGGTGGCTGCCTTCCAGTTTAGGATATTCTGTACTTTAGGACAAGGAAAAGTGAAGTTTGAGAGTCTGAAAAGTCAACGCTCATAAGAATATCCCCAAGCACATGCTGTCCTGAGGAGGATTTACTCAGACAGGGATTCACAAGGTGGTGCCAAGGACAAGTAAATATTTCTCTGTCAAGGGAGAGGACCTGCAGTATAACAGACCTCAGACACAAAAACACTCTAAAGGATTATTTCATTCAATGACTTTTCAGCATGAAAAACAAGCTTATAATTTGGGTGGGGTTTTTATATTTTATCATAAAAATTCTTTCACTCAGGCAGCAATTCACTGCTTCAATGACTGATTACAGAAATCAGCCTCTTCACAAGATGTACATGCAGAAATATTGCGGAGAAATTTGGCATTTTCAAAACTTGTGACTAATTTTACTTTTCAGCTAAAGCATAACATTAGGACTGCCATCAAAGGCTAAGAACATATGTTATTTGATGCTTTAGATGAATCATGCTATGCACTAGATGTTCTGAAGTCTCACTTTTAAGAGGATCATCAGAGTGAAAGCTCTTAATATACTGCTTTAGCCTGTCAAGGTCTCTAACACCTCCAGCCTGATTCTCCTCCAGGAAGCTCTTCCTGTTCTCACACAGCCCAGCACACAGAGCATGGGAATGGGTGTGTGAAAGGCTGACAGCCATGAGGTGCCCCTGGGTAAAGCTCCTCCAAAGTCTGGTAATCTCAGGGCCCACGCACGGTTATTGATGCTTGTTGGGGAGGATGAAACAGGAAAACCTTATCAATAGGATTGCCTGGCAAAAGATTTTGAGAATATGGAAACTATAGGCGAGATTGGAATGAGAACAAGCTTTGAGATAGCAAGCCTCAGTTACTGAACAACTGGAAAACAATGGTCTGGCCACTGAAGGCAATCCCCTGTAGTCTGGTTTTCTAGGCCTGAGGTTTCTGAGTTTCTCACTGAGAACTCAGTTTCTTCATGATGTTTTAGACCTGGTTCTCACAGACCTGACATAAACATCACTCTTGTTACAATAACACTTGTAATGTTTATGTCAAGCCTGTGAGAACCAGGTCTTCCTGAACCAAATCATGAAGAAACTGAGTCTAGAAACTCAGAAACCTCAGGCCTACAAAACCAGACTACAATCCCCTTCTGATTGAACAATGCCCTCTGCTTGCAGACAGCTCCGAGGGGCAGAGCAGACCCCACTAGCTTGGCAGAAGGGATCTAAAGAGCAGGTTTTAGGGTTTAAAATCTAACACAGTATGGTAATGTAATGATTCTTATAGGCTGTATGTAAAGGCTGTAGGATTTGTATCTCGTACTAGACTGGTTAGTGAGAATTAGAATATTCAGCATGGAAGAAGATTTATTGTATTGTAACAGGAATTTCAGGGCTCTTTTTCTATCTTCTGCTATTCTATCTTTTGTTCTCTTCTATCTTTTGCTCTCTCTCTCTCTCCTCACTGTCTCTTGGCCCTGCTCTGAGTTGTGCTGGCAGCTTTAAGCAGCCCCCTGCACCCACGCCCTTTGCAATAAACCACAACTTCCAAGACCAGGGGTCAGAGCTCTCTCGTCACTGTTTGTCCTGCCCACCCACACCACACCCATGCTCTCACAGATGCTGCTGCCAGAGCACAGCCCCTCCAAGCCCACTCTGTGTTTGCCACGCCTGCCTTTACTATTGCCCTGGAGCACAAATGTAGTTGCTGCCAGTGTGGCCAGGCTCCTGCAGTCCCATAAGAGAAGCCATTAAATGGGGAATCACAAAGTGCAGCAACCCTTACACCTGCAGGCAGCACTTCTACAAATTAAATTACTTTTAGCATCACTGTAAAAGCAAGGAATAAACGCTTGAGGCAAAGATCACTCAAAATTTCATCTCCCTGAAATGAGTAATCACTAACCCTAAGAATAAGAGGTTGCACACTGACAGTCTAACAGCGTTGGGTTGGGTTGGTGTGGGAAGGTTCTGGTAGCTGGGTGGTGCTGGGAGCTTTCCCCAGGTCTGGCAGAGCCAGTCCAGATGGCTCCAGGACACACAAGGCTGGGCCCATCAGCAACAGCACCTCTGGGTGACACTGAAGGAGGGGGAAAACCCTACTGAATTGCAGCCAGGAGAGACGAGTGAGAGCGAGAGGAGCAGCTCTGCAAAGCCCCAGGGCAGGCCAGGAGGGGCAGGAGCTGCTGCAGGTGCTGGAGCTGAGCCTCCCCCAGCCCGGGCTGCAGCCCAGGGAGAGGCAGCTGTGCCCCTGCAGCCCCTGGGGCTGGGATGGAGCAGAGATCAATCCCCCTGCAGCCCCTGGGGCTGGGATGGAGCAGAGATCCATCCCCCTGCAGCCCCTGGGGCTGGGATGGACCAGAGATCCATCCCTGCAGCCCCGCATGCAGATCCACCCCTCAGGCTGGGATGGAGCAGAGATCCATCCCCACCTGCAGATCATGCAGGGGATGGAGCAGGGATCCATCCCCCTGCAGGTCTGGGATGGAGCAGAGATCCATCCCCCTGCAGCCCCGGCATGCAGCAGAGATTCCCCTGCACGGCCCCACACGGGAGCAAGGGGATGCCCAAGATGGGCTGTGACATTCTGGGAATTCCCTTCTGGAGCAGCTCCTGGCAGGGACGTGCAGACTATGGAGAGAGAAGCCCACACAAGAGCAGGTTTCCTGGCAGGACCTGTGGCCCTGGGGGTGGCCCCTGCTGGAGCAGCCTATTCCTGGAGGAAAGTGTTCATACACCCCATGGGGAAGAGTCCTGCAGCCCTCAGGAAGGACTCACTATTCATGGAGAATTCATGGAGCACTGTCTGCTGCTGGTGCAGGGAAAGAGCTCTCCATGAGCAATAAGGAGCAGCAGAGACCTGATGAAATGGCCACATCCTCCTTCCCCCTTCCCCAGGGACACAGAAATGAGACTGGGGGACTTCAGGTCCAGCAGTGATCCAAGGCTGACATAAAAAAAGGATTTCCATTGCAACAAGTTAGTTTCAAAAAGAGAGGAGAGGGATGGAGGTAGCCGCAGTGAGCAGAGAATCAGGAGAGTGAAAGTACTGAAATAGCTGCAGTGAGACCTTAACAGGACAGCACACTGGAGGATGGTTTCATGTCTGGTTCAGAGACAATGCAGATTTTTCCAGCCCCAAATACTTAAGGAAAGAACTGCTATTCTACAAGGCAAAGTCCTACAGAGCAGTCCTTAGAAGCAGATGCAAACTCAAGAAGTGAGGGTGTGGAAGAATAGGACTTAAGTGGACAACTCTCATTTGTTTTATTATTACTTGGATTACATTCCTGGAACACTTTCATTTAACATGTTCAAAAACTTCAGGTGAATAACATCCTTAGTGATCTCAAAGACTTGTACTGGCTGTCTAATAAGAGTGGTCTGACTCTGTCTAACAAGAGTGGTCCTCATAAAATTCAAAAATATACAAACTAAGGTCTATTTCTTTTTAAAGGAACTGCTACACATTTTTATTTTTATATCAAAGGGTTCCAGAGCAAAACACATCCCAAACAAGTAGCCACAGCAGCCACTTGCTAGGATTGTAAATCAGCATTAAAGCCATGTTTAACAACACCTGTACTTGTCGCCCCTGGGGCTATCAGTAAATAGCACCAGGGAAATATGTCACAACTAAACCAGGAGAGCTCTCAAAACACATCTGAGAAGAAAAAACAAAACACAGTTAAAAGTCCTCAGAAAGAATTTGAAGCTGTTTTGTTCAAGGCACAGAAGTCCTCGAGATGAAGAGAGAAGCTTGTAAAACTCTGGATGCAGAAGCTCACTAATTGGTTTACAAGTGTCAAAACCAGCAGGAAAAAGGAAGAGCACAGACCCACAGCTTCAACTCCCCCACGTGCTCCTGTGCTCAGTGAAAGGGTGAGGAAGCTGCGGTCACAAAGGCCCTGTGCACATTTGAGACAAACTGCCAGACAGTGCTAGCAGCTAATGAAACTGAAAAACACTCAGGTCAGAGGTTGTCTTTGCTTTCTCACTGGTAGCACAGCAAGGTCATTATAAAAAGCAATATCAAAGCATTTATCTTGCTATTACTTACTTGGACACTGTTTTCCCCAAATCTATCCCTTTGAAGAAGTGCTCTGTTAATTTTCAGGCACTTATAGTCCCAGATTAAACTCACTTCCAATCTCTTTCTTCCCTTCTGACACTTGAGAGAAGAGTGGCTTTTTCCCTTTTGAGAGTGGTGGCAGCCAGCAATCTGCTGCCATTCCTGATAAAGAAACAGAGTCCAGTGACCAACAGGGGAGGGCTCAGATTTACTGTGGCAAGGGATTTAAGTACAGCCAAAAAACTTCTGAACACTTGGTGTAGAACACGGTGAGAAGAACTTAACCTTTTCTCCTTCCTTTATATGACTCCTACTCCTCTTAGGGGGTTAAATTCATCCCGTTTAAGTTTCGCTTTTCATTCATATAACATGCTCCCAAATTTGAGAAAACTGCACAGCTGAGGCTGCTCTAAGGACAAATACAACACAAAATAGAACGGGCATGCAAGGGGAATATGGTGAAGCTATGGGAGTTCTCAGCTTAAGTATCCAAAGGTTACATCAAAATCCAGAAAACACTTAAGGGGATTGCACAAGGTGTGAAGAACACAATGTCCTTTATGTGTATTAGCAATTATTTTAACCTTTACTCTGCATATTTTCAACTGTGAGAGTCTCTGCAGCAATAACAGAAACAAATAAAGTGACTGAAAGAAAGAAAGAAAAGTTTTGTTTCGACCTCTGTTCCTTCCTATAGAAAGGGAGCCCCAGAAATTAAGGTAGAACTCTTCGGGTAAGTAAATGGCACTAAGGTACTACACATGCAAAAATAAACTCTGAGCTGAGTCCTTCCTCCAAGATAAGAACAGCAGAAGGAATCAAACAGCCAAATATTATCAAAAACATGGATTGTATTACATGAATGTTTACTATTGAGATAATACACTGTTAGGCAGTCAAAGGATTTTTTTGGTTATTCAAAACATGAATCCAAGTCAAATCCAAGCAAATCGGTAGTACTTAATAAAATTAAAATTAAATAGAATTAATTCACCTCTGACCACCTGTGGTTTATAAGCCCCTGAAATAAAGTGGAACATGAGTAAAGACATTAAGGGATATTTCTTTAGATAGAAATTATTGGAATCCTTAGTACATACAAAATATGGTGTTTATATAAACACCCCCCACAATTATAGCATGTTCTTGTCACTGTGTGTAAGGTTATGTTCACCAGAAGCAGGTGTTGCCTTGAGCTACTGCAGGGCCACCTCCACCAGAGCTTCTCCCAGCTTGTAAAATGTGTTCTTGTGTTCAACTGGGAGGACATACAGTAATTTAGTCTCTAAATTCTCATTTCTGTCTAATGTCCATTTTTAACATATATATTTTTAAATATAGACCTCTGTCTCTAAACTGCATCACTGTGGTTTATGTGCTGTCAAACTTTGCTTGTTATATCACAAATATTCCAGCAAAAATACACCAATTTGTAGAAGTTAAAACAAAATTCTCATGAAGCAAGACTTTGTGCAAGCTATGAACAGGACCTCAGCAGAGAATCAGAACAATGCTGGTCAGTTTGGATATTCCCACCTCAGGATTTCTGAGAGCAGGAGGAAAGAGCAGTGCTTTGCTTATTTGTCCTGCAAAATAACTGAAGGCTGATGTGCAAAAAGAATGAGAGAATGAGTAAATCCACCTGGTGTGAGACTGACAGCTTGGGAAGCCTGATAGACCTGACCAACTAGGGAGAGAGGAATTATGGTAAGGGACAACATGAAAATATTAAACAGCAGCATCACTCCTTCCAACGCTGAGGAAAAATGCCATTTCAATGCAGACATTCACACAAACCCAAACTGTAAGAGGAAAACAAATTAAGGTAAAGAAATGCTGGGAATTTTTCAAGTATTGACCAGAAAATGTCACAATTATCAGCAACCAAAACAGAAAATGCTCATCCTTCTGAAGCTGTGTTCACATTGCATACAAAGTTTGTCAGAAAACAATGTGATGCATTGAATGAAAATGAAACTGCACCACTAAAGCACCATTATTTCAGAATATATGTCATTATGTGCATTTGTTAATGACACACCCAGTTGTGTGTTACCCTGTGTGAACACACACTTGGAAACACACAGCTGGCCTTCCTCCACAATTCAGAATTACTGGTTCAGCGAAAAAGACAATCCCTGGGTTGGGTTTACTTGCAAATTAAGGAATTAGGGCTAAAAAAAGCCAAAATTAAATGTACTTTTAATTAATTACTAACACCTAAAGCTACCTGAAGTAGGTTACTTGGGTGAGCTGAAGGAGCTGTACAAGCTGTGGGACTGTACAAGTAGCCAATCTATATTCCTAAAAATAATTAATACCTTACTCCATTACCACACATTAATGCACAAAACACAAAACAAAAAATTTATATTGCTCTCTAGGTAAAAGACACATCTCACCCCCTTTAAGAGGGCATAAAAAGCAATTAACCTTGAAGTGCATTAGCAAGGTGTTGGATTTGAAATATTGAAAATATATGTTTTCAACCTGTGGTGCTGGGATATGCTTTTCAGTGGTACCTGCAAGGCTAATTATAACCAGTTTTGAGTTAGTAACAGTATTGAGACAGTAACACTTTCAAAAGGTGAAATTAAAAAAAAAAAATTATGTAGTCAACAGGTATAACTTCTAAGTTT
Organism: Sitta carolinensis; assembly: GCA_032173965.1. NCBI lineage: Eukaryota > Metazoa > Chordata > Aves > Passeriformes > Sittidae > Sitta > Sitta carolinensis. The sequence continues at coordinate 8,342,794 of CM063292.1, forward strand.
CCATGTAGATTAGTGCAGGGAATAAAAAGTGCATTTAAATAAAAAACTATAGTATTTAAAGATATTATAAAAAGGTAAAACCACCAAAAATCTTGAATTATCCACCTGTCTTTCACTGCAAAGCACAAGCTCACAAATATTTTACTATAAAAATAACTTCCTGGTGTTTCCCCAGTGTCAGGGCTGCAGCTTGCCCCAGCTGTGCAGTGCAGCCCGAGCAGTGGGTACCACCAGGGTACAGCTCAACGTGCTGGCACCACACAGTGCAGGAGAAGGTGCAAATTCCTGAGGAACTGCAGCTCTCCAGCTGTGGGAGCCCAGGATGTGTCTGACAGTGCTGGGTGATCCCAGCTCCAGCCAGGGGAGCCCTGGCAGGGGAGTCAGAGACCCTGGCATTCAGCCAGGGACTCCTGGGCTTTGAGTTTGACCTGTGGAACAAATTACCACCTGTGAATGAAGAACTAAAAGTCACAAAATTCCAGATAACATGATAGTAGTAGTAATAGAGTAAAAAAGGGAATTTTTGGGATCTTACCATAGGGGCTTAGGGGGTGAGATGGAGGGACTTGGGCATTGTCCTGCCCTTCTTCCTAACCCCATCTTTTGGTGATGTTGGCACTTGGGGATTGGATTGGAGTAGAATGTAGCTGTCTAACACAGGTGACAGGCATTGGATCATAACTGTAAATAACTAATATGTAATTTGTAGTATAAAAGTCAGTGCCTGCCCCAGGGGCAGAGAATGTGCCTGGGGCTGCCCTGCTGAACAGACCTGGGCAGCCCAGACAGAAAATATCTTAGATAAGAAACAATAAAGCAACCTTGAGAGCATCAGCTGAAGACTTCTGACTCATTCATTCAGCAACAAGGTTTGGGGACAGCAGAATTTATATATCTAAATTTATACATCTCGGGGTCGTCCTGACCAAAGCAACCCCTGAGATGCAGCTGCCAAAACACAAACCTCAGAGGCTGCAGGTTCCTCTTTTGAGGCTCCTGTGCAAACCTCACAGAGCAGCCACAAGAACACACTAAAGGGCACGCCTGCATCTCCTCACAGCTGTAGGATTTTTGCAGCAGCACGTAGCCAGGCACTAAAATCGCACTTGCATTGCCATCAGGAGTGCCAGGGACTGACTGCTCCGGGGCTGTTAGCACCCCATGGCAGGCTGAGACACTCCATTGACACTGGAGCAGCTCCAGCGCCTGCACTGTGATGGTAATGACTCCTCCGGGGCTCTTACCGTGCCACTAGAAATGTAAAACCCTCCCAGCGATGTTACAAAAGCATTTATGTTGCTAGCAGAAGTAGAATCCCAGGAATGTAGCAATAAAAAAAAAAAAAAATAAAATGAAATTATTAAGCTAAAAAATCCAAAAGCTCAAGTGCTCAAGGAAAACAAGTTTTCAGGAGAACTGTGTGTTTGTTTCAGCTTCTCTGAAACATATTCTTACAGAAAAGTACTGCCAAAAAGCCAACAAACACATCTGCCCCCTCACAGATAAGACATCAGCAGGCACAGATGAAAGGAGTGCCTAAATCTGCTCCCAATCCTGAAACTAAAACTGATATGGGCCCTGCATGAATTGCGCTTATAATAAACTCTGCCTTTACAGTACTTCTGTAGCAATAAAAATGTTAATTAATGCTTCATAACCCCTCAAGAAAAGGAATGAATGGTGAGGAGTCAAAATAAGTGATATTCAGTCTGTGGTATTTCATTATTTAATTGAACTGTTTGGCAAACAATTGCTAAAAAATGTACATTTTGCAGTCCTAACCTTCAAAAAATAATGCTCATGGGACAACTGCTAATGTATTGAATTTGTTATCTGAGGTCACAAACTAATTATCAATCCATGTGTGATTTGTTGAACTAAAGTAACAAATCCAATTAGCTTTCCCCAGTTACATATAACTGACAACAAGTTAGAATTATAATACTGTTATAAACCATGAACAAGGGGCTTTTTTGTGTCTAGCCTTTTTCAAAAACAACTTTGTGGCATTCTCTTTACAACCACTTCACGAGTTCAATTTTCCTGTTTAAAAAAGTCCCTTTGAATAGACTCTCCAAGGACTGCTTTTGTGTTTTGTACAGAGTTGTCAGGATCACAGACCCAGTGTTGAGAGCCCACATTCTATAGCCTAGAAATCCACCAGGAAAAGTCTAGGAAAACTCACAACGGGCAAACACAAGGAAAAACAAAAACAAAACAAAAATAACCAGAAGGTTAGAGCACATATATATATTGGTACAATGCAATATTCAGAAAGCAACTTCCCCACAAGAAAGAAATCCATCAAGACAGACTTTTCCCTGCAGAAGAAACTCAAGAAAGGAAAGAAGTGAAAAAAACCCAACAATAAATAAATAAATAAATAAATAAACCAACAAAACACCAAACCAACCAAGCAAAAAACTCCACCAGTACAAAAGGAATTAGCAGCAAAGATTAGATTAGAAGCCCATCAAGTCCTTGCTCTTATCAAGCAGCTTCACTTGTGGGACAGGTGGGGTCAAGATGACTCAGGAGAGAAGGAAAATCAATTTACAGTTTGTGGAAACAGGGACTGCTTGAGATACTGAACACGTGTAGGGCTCTGAAACTCACCGGGTACAGGAATCCACATATTGAGTAAATACCATGATAGGTAAAAGGAAAGAGAAATCCAAACTTCCTAAACAGGTGTAAGGAAAAAAACCAACGTGAGGAAACACTTCATAACATCTTCAGAGTAGAAGGAGGAAAAGAAGGATTGCAGCTGGCCAGTTCCATGTATCCTTAATGCACATTTATGGACAGGAAGCCAAAAATTGCCGAATTCAGTAGCTGTGAAAAATATTTTCTTTTTACTTCTGATGAAAGAAAGGTATTATGTGTTTACACTGATGTGCAGAGAGAAAAGCTGCTGGAAAACTCCACACCAATTCAGCAAAGCCCTTAGCAAGCCTCTGGGTTCAGTGAAGGTTTTTAACTTAAACAGTCCCCGGACTTGACAGAAGCCAACACGCCTTTAGTAGGCAGGAGGGATGGGAGCCAGGGGCCACCAGCGGGGATGGGAGCCCGGGCCACCAGCGGGATGGGAGCCAGGGGCCACCAGCGGGATGGGAGCCAGGGGCCACCAGCGGGGATGGGAGCCAGGGGCCAGCGGCGGGGATGGGAGCCAGGGGCCAGCGGCGGGGATGGGAGCCCGGGGCCAGCGGCGGGGATGGGAGCCCGGGGCCAGCGGCGGGGATGGGAGCCGGGCCAGCGGCGGGGATGGGAGCCCGGGGCCAGCGGCGGGGATGGGAGCCAGGGGCCACCGGCGGGGATGGGAGCCAGGGCCACCGGCGGGGATGGGAGCCAGGGGCCAGCGGCGGGGATGGGAGCCAGGGGCCAGCGGCGGGGATGGGAGCCAGGGGCCAGCGGCGGGGATGGGAGCCAGGGGCCAGCGGCGGGGATGGGAGCCAGGGGCCAGCGGCGGGGATGGAGCCAGGGGCCACCGGCGGGGATGGGAGCCCGGGGCCAGCGGCGGGGATGGGAGCCCGGGGCCAGCGGCGGGGATGGGAGCCCGGGCCAGCGGCGGGGATGGGAGCCCGGGGCCAGCGGCGAGGCAGGGCCAGCAGTGCCACAGGCAGGATTGCCCGTGGCACTCAGCACAGTCCCTCCCCTGGCCCAGAAAGCCCAGGCGAGGCTCCCAGCCCCGTCTCTGGGCCACTGGCAGCGAATGCAGCCCGTTCCCTCGCCAGCGAGCCGTGCTCTGCCCGCTGTGCCGCACCAGCGCCGCCGCCTCACCGGGAGCGGGGTCACAGCACCAGGTGCTGGGATACAGCAGGGCCCCACCAGCCTGTGCCTTCCAGAAGGTTCCAGGTGTGAAAAACGAAGTTCGCCTTCCTGGTAAAGTTTAAAAAATATTTAATAAAGACACTAAGAGACAGAGAAAGCAAAGAAATACAGATGGCTGGGTGTCTTGGTGCTCTGCCAAGAGCACACCGGTGTCTTGGAACCCCCCCGTTTATCCTGTTCTTCATGTGTGGATTTATGCACATTCACTTTTCCAGGAACTGCTCTGCATGGTCACTCCTTGGGTCCGTCAAGCACAACACCACTTTTATTCAGTTTTTATCATCTTTTGATTTGGGCTTTGGTTCTTTTTTTTCCACAAGCAGTGAATGCTGAGAGTCCTTTGGGCCTCTTTTGGGAGTTATCTATTCAGGCAGCTGAAACACACTACACCTAAATTCCAAACTACAACAAAGAAAAAACCTTATACCTCTATTCAGGCATTTAAAACACACTAAAAACTACAGAAATAAACATATTTATAACACTCATTCCAACATTTGCGAAAAGCCATCACCAAAATATGCATTTATAACACAGGTAACTGCCTCTATGCACTGTCACTGCACAACAAGATCACGAGGAGATTTCCTCCCCTTTTCCAAGGTGGTTTAAACAGCAGCGTTACCTCCCAGCAGTCAGCAGCAGCCGGGTGTGCCCGGGTCTCCACCATCCCCTGCCCTGCTGGGCTGAGCTCACACAGCTCCTGGGGCGCTTTGCTGCAGCCAGCTCCTCCTTTTCCTAGAGAAACTGCTCCAGGTTCCAGCTCTGCAGAGGAATTGTCTCCAGGAGATTCTCCAGGGCAGTCTGGCAGGGATAGGGCTGAGCTCCTCCCTTTCCAGGAGAAACTGCTCCAGGTTCCAGCTCTGCTGAGGAATTGTCTCCAGGAGATTCTCCAGGGCAGTTTGGCAGGGATGGGGCTGAGCTCACACAGCTCCTGGGGCGCTTTGCTGCAGCCAGCTCCTCCTTTTCCTAGAGAAACTGCTCCAGGTTCCAGCTCTGCTGAGGAGGAATTGTCTCCAGGAGATTCTCCAGGGCAGTTTGGCAGGGATGGGGTTGAGCTCCTCCCTTTCTTTCCAGGAGAAACTGCTCCAGGTTCCAGCTCTGCTGAGGAATGATCTCCAGGAGATTCTCCAGGGCAGTTTGGCAGGGATGGGGTTGAGCTCCTCCCTTTCCCAGGATAAAATGCTCCAGGTTCCAGCTCTGCTGAGGAATTATCTCCAGGGGATTCTCCAGGGCAGTCTGGCAGGGATGGGGTGCACCAGTCCCCGTGTGAGATAGGAGCTTCCTGACCACCTCCTGGAGGAAGTTTAAAGCCAAGGCTCTGATTTGGGATGACATTTGTACACAGACATGATGGGAAACCTCGTTTAGTCAAGTATTTTGTGTTTAATGAAATTCTGGGTGTAGACTTAAGGTTGGTTTCCTGTGAAAAGAGATCTCAAACTCTCCATTTCTGACTAGGAAGACTGGATTTTCACAGTAAGTTCTCAGCCTATTGGAGACTTGCTCTCCTTGAATATGAAGTTATGCACTTTTAAAAGTGTAGAGCGTGTCTTAAAATGAGTGGGTTGTTCTGTATTTGATTCGGTGGAAAAATTTAATGGTTTAATAATTTAAGTACTTGAAAATTAGCAAACTGGGAAAAAGATAAATGCTGTTGTTACTGGTACCATGAATATTGATGGAAGAGAAGAGATTGTATTTCTTTTGATGCTTCATGCTTGGGTATGCACTGGATGCTGCCTGGGTAATGCAAATTTATTCCCTATTGGTTGTTGTCATAAACTGGACACTTCCCTATCACTGCTCTGCCGTGGGTAAATTTGAACTGGACATTCCCCACCAGGGCATTGCACACTGCCAGGTCTGTTACCTTTGCCATTGTATTTCTTGTACAATATTCACACTGGCTTTGGATGGGTTTTGAAGGGGGTATTTTTTATTTCTTTGTTATTGCTTTTATTTTAAATATGGATGTAGCTCAGTGGGTTGCATTTGATAGCTGATAAAGAAAATACCATGATAATAAAACAGTTGTGTGGCAGCAGTGAACTTAGCATATTTAGTGAGCTATAAAAATCTTGTAGAGATAGAGGTTGTATGTTGCAGGTGATAAAGTAATCAGTTGCAGTTACTCACTGGTAAAAAGTTTCCAGCTTTAAGTTCATTAGTTTCATGTTTCAGCACTGCCTGATCTTCTTCCATATTTGCTAGGAGACAGAATATTAAACCTTGTAACATTTTAAATAAAAAACTCCTGCTTGTAGCTTTCATTCATCTGTTTCCTAATGCTGCTATAGTAGAATATTTGAAAATAAAAAGCTTCATATTAATCTGCTTAGATTATTAGAACAACAATCTGATGAAAAAACTTGATTATTTCTTCATATTGTTGTCCTCCCCAGATATTTTCATTTTTATCCTGCACTAGTTTCTCACAGAATTTGGAGTTTTATTTAAGGCTTACACAGCAACACCAGTGTCCTGTTAATTCAGGGCAGCTCCTCTGTGCTCTTGCTGTAATTCTTTCATGGCTCTGCCTATTTATAAATATCCTCTAATCTCTGGGCCCCAACAAGCTCGAACAGAGCAGGTTAAGCAGCAGACTGATGCAAACCTTGGCATGTTCAGAGCTGTCATTGCTGTGTTTGCCATGCAGTGATGAAGATGTGCAGTCTCCCCAGCAGCAGGCTGACCCTCTGCCAGCTGGCTGCCTGCCCTGCCCTCGGGGAATTGTAATCAGGGATGCCTGAGCAAACGGGCACCAGCTGGGGAAAGCTCAGGTGAGCTTGTCTGCACAAGGCTCCAGGGTCAGGTCAGTGGAATGGACTTTAATGGTAACATGCATCTGGGAAGGAACAATTCCTCCTTCTGTAAGTCTGGCTGGATGCAGTGCAGGTGCAGAGAGCTGGCAGGATTTACAGACCACCTAGAATTGACAGATTTTTAAAGATGCCCATTTGTTTATGGGTATAAACAGCTAACTCTGCTGCCCGTTTTTCACAGCAGCCTTGAAAACACAAAGTCAGCCTTGAAAAGAAGTGAAAAGGGAAGGGGCATGGAGCAGCCACAGGAGTGCTGGGTTCATTCAGACCTGTTGAATCTCTGATTTTTACCAGCACAAAAGGACATTTGGTGGGACTTTGAGATATTTGTGCAAAATACAAGTCCTGCATTTACAATGGCAGGTGAGAAGAGAGTGCAGCTTTAGCAGCTACAATGTAATCCATCATCCAAGGCCGTCTATTTTGAACTCCTTGCTGTAATTGATTACAGATTTAGTTTTTCTGCTTCTGATTGTTGTTATACAGTGTTTTACTTTTCTCAAGCCATTTGTGTTTTAATAAGATATGGAAGGATTTGTATTTTTTGATCCTGTTCACTAATAGCTTTCAGAAGTTAATTAATTGTTTTGAATTTAAAATAAGATGGGATTCTTGGCATGTTCAGTTACTTTGCCTGTTATATTTTTCTCCAGCCTGTGTTTGATGGTAAATGTCCTTTTGAAGGAACTACTTTGTACATCTGTGTATCCCTTGGAAGTTTGGGAATCCTGGCTCTTTAACTGTAGTTCTGAGTCCTTGAATGTTCTTTTTCTTATACAAAGGTATTAGTCCTGGCACAGGGCATCACTAATATGGGTATTTTTCATTTATAATTTTGTCTTTATGCATAAATGCCAGCGCTGCATATTTCTGAAAAACATCCCCAAAACTTCATCTGTATAGTGCTGAAATTTCATAAAACTCCACACAGTAAAGACAACTGTAAGTCAGTGTTGTCAATTATGGATGATTCAAGTATTACAGCCTTCCTTAAAAATATGAAAGAACTTTCAATTCCTACTTCACAGCTTCATATTGAAACTTCCCTGACAGGTTCTGACAGCACAGTGACAACCACAATCAGCCTTACTGTTCCATCACACACACATGCCAGATGGATTTCTATTTATTGCTTTTTCCTTATTTTTAAAGGACTTTACACCTGCACTGGAACTTAGTTTTGTGGGGCTGTCCAGGAAGGGAGGATATTCTGTTTCTGCTGAGTGCTGTTAAATGTTCAATCTTGTGCACCCACTGCCCCAGCTGCCCCTTTGTGTTTACAGTGCTGAGCCACAGGAGAGGGCTCAGGGGGCTCACAGGCATGGCTCCAACAGCTGGGACAGAGGGATCACCCATTCCATGGAGGTGGAGCACAGGGATCACCCTGTCCATGGAGCTGGGACACAGGGATCACTATATCCATGGAGCTGGGACACAGGGATCACCCTGTCCATGGAGCTGGGACACAGGGATCACCCTGTCCATGGAGCTGGGACACAGGGATCACCATTTCCATGGAGCAGGAGCACAGGGATCACTATTTCCATGGAGCTGGGACACAGGGATCACTATTTCCATGGAGCTGGGACACGGGGATCACTATTTCCATGGAGCCAGTGGGAGCTGTGCTGTGCTGCTCAGCTGGAAATCATTCTGCATCTCACGAGATACTGGATTATAAATCATTCCTCCTAAGTAATCTGGGGTGAAGAATTTGTTCCAGAATTAAGCAGATGCCCCTCAAAACTATGCACTTCCTTTTAAAATCCAGTTGCCATAACAACTGTACAGCTCTTTTGCTCTCAAACAAAGTACTTTTTTATGTATTAGGATGCTTGCACTCCAGGAGAGCAGCTGATTTACTTTCCCTGAGGAAACACACCATATGACTTGAAAATGTCAGGCACTGAGAAGTACAAACTGGAGTTATAAAATCACATTAGAAATAAAATAGCTTATATCTTCTCTAGGTTCCTAACTTTTTTTTTTTTTTTTCCTTAGTAAATGTGAAGATTAAGTCAAAATTACCATTGATAGTATTGAGGCAATGGTTCTGATAGATTGTAAATTATGAAAGGGTTGAATGCCAGATCTTGGAACCCTCAGGCATCTGTAAATAACTATCACTAAGAAACCTACAGCTGCCACTTTTAAGTTCTCTACTAAGATAGTGCTGATTGGTAAATAGCATGTAACACTGAGCAGTGTCGTTTGTGACAAGCTGCTGAATTCCATGTGCAATAGTTTAATGATCAGATTCTGACAACTGGGTAAGAGTTGCAGTTTTTTACCCTTCTCTAGGGTATTTGAGAGAAACTGTTTACAAGAGCCTTAAGTGCCAGCAGCCAGGGAGGGGCTGGCAGTGGCCCAGGGCAGGGCTAGGGGGATCCTGGGCAGGAATTGTTCCCTGGCAGGGTGGGCAGCCCTGGCACAGGGTGCCCAGAGCAGCTGGGGCTGCCCCTGGATCCCTGGCAGTGCCCAAGGCCAGGCTGGACACTGGGGCTGGGAGCCCCTGGCACTGGGCAGGGAAAAACCTCACAGAACTTTTCTTCTGGAGAGTGAATCAAACACCTTCCCACAACTGGTGAAAACTGCCAGACTTATCCTTCTCTTGTAGACTTAGGGCCCCACTCATTCCCCAGTGGAATGGACAGGGCCCATGACATAAGCATGGAAATGAGCAGATTCCAGCTTTGTGAGCCTTAGCATGTGCTAGCAGAGGCTGGTGATTGGTTTCTCACATCATCAGTGATATGTGTCAGCACTTCTCTGCACATGCATTCTGAGCTTGCTTTGCACTTCCTCCTTTTCCTCTCGTCACACTGTCTGCATGATTTCCACTTGTGCTCCCCTTCACTCTGTATACAGCACAGTACTTTCTAGACCAGGAAAAATAGATTTCCCACAGAGCTTTATTTCTGGCAGAAAGCAGTAATCACATTTCTAGAAAGCAAACAACATCAGATACTTTTGTTTGACGGAGTCTGAGTAGAATTTGACTTGCATGTCTTATTTATAAACTAATATCCAGAACGAACAAGTGCAGAAGGTAGCAGTGACCCCAACAGCTGAAGGCACGAGGATGCCTGACTTGCACTCATTGCCAGGTCTATACTGGGTTGCAGGGGCTTCAGATGGCTTCAAGTCTGCATTCCTAATAAATTTAATTACCTGGAGATCAGAAGTTAAGTGCTGTTCGTGTTTGCCTCGGAAGTCATTTGACACTTTGACTGCATCTTTGCCAAGCCTGTTAAAATTCCCAGTGTGGTCCAAAAGGGATGACTCTCAGTAGGGAGTGCACCCTGTGTGTCCATCACCCAGAGAGTAATTCCTGTTTGTGCTTTTGGCTCCATTTGTTTAATTGACACTCATTAAAAGTGGTGACTGTTACTTAGGAGAGCTGTTGTACTCCTCACACATGCTAATTTAATAATTGTGGCTGCTCATGTTTTCATATTAATTTGTTGTTAGAAGTTTACTAAGTCAGGGGTGGAGTAGTTCTCTTGCTCCTGCTGTGGTTTTTGGGAGCAGAGTAGGGCCAATGGTCTCGTGTGTGAAAGCAAATGATTACCTGCAGTCTCTATTGGGCAGTAATCCACAAAAAAACCCACATCAAATTAGCTCAAAATTCATCTTTTCCTGCAGACAGGTGTCTACAGAATTGTACCGCTTCTTGCAGCACAGCTACAACGTCTGCATTTCTCTTTCTGAGTCCATGACCAATGGACTGGGAAGGACTGAATGAGACATGCAAAAGGGAGGGAATGGTTGGGAGCCTTTAGTTCTCAGGGAAGAAACACCTGATTAAATATCACAAATGAGCACACACCAAAACCTGGGAATCTGATAGCCTCATGCAGAGACATCACACAGGATCATGAAGCATTTAAAAATTCAATTATAGAGTTAATATATTTGGAAAAAATCCATAATGCAATTTATTTTTAGTAGAGAAATACATATTTAGCAGATAATAATCTATTCAGATGAACCAGAGTGTCAGCAAGGAAAATTTTATTCCCTTTAAGCGCTATTTTTAAATTTGGTGGGGGTTAATTATTACATTTCTCTGTGTGTCATCTCCATAAAGTGAAAAGGTGCATTACTTTCAGTCTCCTAATAAAAATGGTTCTCAGCAATAACACCTAACACTACTTCCAGCTTGTTTAGTGCTTCAGTTAATAACGTGTACCATTACAAAAGCAATAAAAACTCAAAAGACTTAATGTGTTCTGTGGAAATGAATGGAAAATCCAACAGTATTTTTAATGTTTCTCTAGAAACTAAAATTTGGAAACTAGATTTGAATGACTTGGTTGTGGGTCATTATTTTCTCAAGGATATTGATGCAAATAGAATCCAGGCTTCTCCACTTTTTAAATTGAATATTCTTACACTGGCTTACAGCAGTGCAGGGACAGGAGCTGGACGTGGCTGATCCTGCTGTGTCCCTTCCAGCTCAGGTTATTGCATGATTCCATAATTCACAGTTATCTCCCAAGGAAGATGCAAAACCAAACCAAAACCCAGTATTTCTCTGATTTCCAGTGGACCAGAGATGGCTCAAACACAGTGTGAAGAATTATGGGTGCAGATTCCAGAGACATGTTATCACCATCCATTTGTGTGTGGAGAAAAGAGAAAATTGATTTTACAATTTCAATACGTGTGGGTTTTTTTCTTCCTTGCATATTTTAAAAATAAATGATGTTTTTCTTTTTTTTTTTTGTTTCTTTGAGTTTATTTTTGTTTTGTTTTACATTCTATAAGAAACAATTTAAGTTTTTTGAATTCAGGATACAATAAATTATATTCAGTATCAAATTGTGTCTTGAGAGATGGAGCTATTGCTATTAAAAATCAAGACAGGCAGTGTAAAAAAAAGTGTCTGATTGCTTTCTTAGCAATTGCATTGTTTTCTTTCTGTTTTCAGAAAATTGTCTTGAGATTGGATTTCCCCTTATTCCCCTATACAGTAACATGCAATAAAAAGTATTTTTTTGTTTGTTTGTTTGTTCCAAATACATTTTCTTTTTGGTTCTAAGAAGGCTTATTACAACACGGAAGCATTTCACCTTTGAAGCACAAGAAGAGTGCCCAGCTTCTGAGCTTAAACAAAACTTTTAATTTTCACCCACATAAATAGTATTATATAGATCTTCTATGCAGATGATGGGGCCATAATTTCTTCACATAAAAAAAAAAATAAAAACCTGTGTTCACTGTGTTATGGCTCTCAGTATATTAGCACTGAGTATTCCCATTGCCGAGGAAACGAGAAATGTAACTTTTTTTCTTAAACTTATAATTTTCAAGATGAGAAGAACATCTGTTTCAGCAATGGATCCTGAGGATATTGAGAACTCTGTACTCACCTTCTCCTCAGTGCCTGTTGGAAGTGTGGAGCCTCTGTGAACCTCTGCCAGCACAGTTAATTAAGTTTAAAGCAACATAATCAGCCTCTGCAATTAGTTATGAGCAAGTTGATGTGGAACTCCCTGTATTTGTCTGCTCTACTTCCAATGCAAAGGGCAATGTTTTAAATATTGGAATAAAAATCTGATTAGGACCTTATGCTGCAAGAAATGTCTTGAGCTGAGAGATGAGAGAAAATTTCATCGTATTTAACAGGATTTGAGCAACAACCTGGGGGAGTGGAAGGTGGCCCTGCTCAGGGCAGGGATTGGAATGAGAGGAGATTTAAGGTCTCTTCCAATCCAAAGCATCCTGTGATTCTGTGATCTATTGTACCTCATTATAATTAGGCCAAACTATGTTAAGAAATATTGTCATCTGTTCTCTTGCTCTTTAAGTTGCTCATTTGAGTAAAAAAAAAAAAAAAAAAAAGAGTGATTTTCTGTTTTATCAGTTGAGATCTAAAAAAGACAAGTATAAGCCTAGTCATAAATTGGGATAGCAGAGTTTTAGGTTTTAAACAGCAAGATTTTTAGTGTGGTCTTTGACATTTTGGATGAAAATAGAAATATAGTGTCTAAGGACTGAGTACTAATATCAGCAATATCACAAGCTACAAATAGATTTAATGAAGAGTATTACTGAACAACTCTGATTATCTTGGTTAAGCAAGTCCTGATTTTGATAGTGAGGTAACCTGGGAGCTCCCATCTCAGGTGGCAATTTAATAAAGGAAGCTTGTCTATAATGGGATCTGCAACTTACTCTGACCCTCTGAAACAGCTGCGGGGGTTCTGCCTAACAACTCCACTAAGTGACTTGTTCATTAAGACATTTAATTACACCATTCCAAAAAAAGAAAGAACTGAAGTTACCTAGCAAAGGTTAAAAAAAAAAAAAAAATAAATCCCCCAGTCTTGCCTCTCTTATTCCAGTGCACCTGCTTGTGTTTAGTACCTATCATCACCTTTTAAAATCATTTTGTACCTTGTATCCTCTTGAGAACAGAGAGTGTCTTCAGTCGGAAAGTGTAAAGGCAAATGAACTTTTGGCTTCCAAGTTAAAAGGAAGAGTTCCTTTTCAGCTTTCTTGTAGCATTTAGTGCTAGTTTGCAGCTGGCGTTGTTGGATAATGTTGTCATGTGTGCTTCTTGTTAGCCCTGTTATAAAAGTGGCAATCTTAAATGTTATGTAAATAATTTCAGTTTCAAAGGCACAGAAAATAGTAACAAAGCTGTTTCAGTGACAGGTAGTTGTAGTATTCTTTGTGTGCTCCTCAGGGGAGCTTGGTCCTTTAGTGCTTTTCAGCTGGAATAATCAGTGTCTTTGATATTTGTATACCGTGAGACCTTTGCAAAGTGTTACTCACTGAGGCCATCACCATGCTGCTTTAAATGATCCTGTTATACACCAGGAAATGCTTTCCACCTTCTTTTAGTGCTAAGCCTCCAAGGCCTGCATTTCTGTTATTACCACAAAATAAAAGTCCTTACTAAGCTTTCTGAAATCACCCTGCTTAGACTGCTTCCAGCTGATGCGTAGAAATTTATTCTGAATTACTTCCACTGTGGTTTGAAATAACAGTGTGAGTTGTCAGAGTTACTGAGAAAAAGGGAGATTGTGTTAATGTCTGTGTGCTCTCACATTAGCAATGGGAAGGGGGGTCAGGCTCTGGCAGGGGGTGCCCAGGGAGGTGTGGGAGTCCCCATCCCTGCAGGTGTCCAAGGAATAACTGCTGTGGCACTCGGAGCTCTGGGCTGGTGCCCCAAGTGGGGACGGCTTGAAGGCTGGGTTCTGCTGCTGCAGGGCTTTCCAGCCTCAGTGATTCTGTGGTTGTTGTTGTCAGCAGGCAGTGGGTCTGGCACAACCAGCTCTCGAGTGTAGCTTCTGCCTTTCCTGGGTGCCTTACTGTGACATTCCATCTGCAGTAAATTACAGTGTCTGAAAAGATCAAATTGAGATAATTCATGAATTGCATGTCAGTGGATTATTTCTGTAAAGAGAATATTCTAGTGCTTTCTTGTTGCAGATAAAGTTATTTATTGCCTTGGGTATTCATTAGGGCTCAGCACAGCAACTTTGTGCTCTAGCACCAGCACACTCACCCTTCAAAATTCCAGCTACTGCCTATTTCCTGCTAAACAGTTTTATTTTTCTAGTTTGTATACAGTGGGGATGAATTGTTAAACAAGCAAGAAAAAAGCTGTACTAAAACCTGCTTGCTTATGAGGGCAGTTATTGAGGAACTCCTGAAGTGTCTGGGTGTGTGGGCTCCATGGGGCACCAGCAAGACAGTACCATTGATTGATTGATTGATTGATTGATTGATTGATTGATTTAGAAAGAGTTAACATGAGAAAGTGGAGGTACTTGGCTGGCAAAAGAAAAGGAAATGAGACATGAAGCAGGTCACATGTTTGGGGGGACAACTCTTGAATAGCTCTGTGCTCATCAGGTTTGGACTAGGACAGTGTATTTGTAATTCCAAATATACAGACACACTCAGGTTTGCCTTGGTTCTCCAGCTGGAAGAGCCATGATGTATTTTCATGGAATCACAGAATGGTTTGGGTGGGGGGAAACCTCAAATTTCATCCAGTCCCACCTCCTGCCATGGACAGGGACACCTTTCACCAGCCCAGCTTGCTCCAAGCTGCATCCAGCCTGGCCTGTTCACGTCTGCTTTTCCAAAGACTTAAAAATAATATTCCCTGTTTTCCTCCCTTCCTAAAAGTCATAGCTGCTGTAGTGATCCCAATCCAAAGAGCAGTGCACAGCAAGGGTCACCTTCAATACAGGATCTGTACACTGCTGTTCCAGCAATAACACCACTTGTAGCTTTTGCCTTTATCAGACTCCAGCAAATTGTTATGTGACCATGATTGTTACGTGAAAGAACAAATGATAAATGAATTCTTTCTGTTAACAAAGCCCACCTCCAATCTCTGAAGAGGGAAGAAGCAGCTTCCCTTCATGGTCAGAATTTCTCAGAAGGCTGTGTCCTGAGCAAAGCCTTGTTCAGTGCTAGAGCAGGAATTCCCAGGGTCTGTGTAAATCTCTGCTGTTCTCTGGTCCTTTACTGCTTTACTGGCAGGAAACACCATTGGAAATATGACATTCAGGAGCCTTCCTGGATGGGATCATAAGGAACCAGCAGGTTATGGTATGGAGTTACTGGGTTGTATTTTATGGAGCATCACAGAATGGGTTGGGTTGGGAGGGACCCAAAGCTCACCCATCCCACCCATCCCTGTCAGGGCCCCTGCCCTGTGCCAGGGGCTCCCAGCCCCAGTGTCCAGCCTGGCCTTGGGCACTGCCAGGGATCCAGGGGCAGCCCCAGCTGCTCTGGGCACCCTGTGCCAGGGCTGCCCACCCTGCCAGGGAACAATTCCTGCCCAGGATCCCCCCAGCCCTGCCCTCGGCCACTGCCAGCCCCTCCCTGGCTCCTGCCCCTCCAGCCCCTGTAAATTGTCCCACTCCATTTCTCTTGCAGGCTCCTTTCAGGGTCTGAGATGTCATCAAAGGACTCCTCTGTCTCAACATATTACTTAGAGATATTTTGGATGTATTCAGGCACTCTCACTGTTCTAAATTAGAACTCTAGAAGTCTTAAAAAAATAAATCTTCAAGTAATTGCATATGACCATTCATAATGTGCCACAGGAATCCCTACAAATATTGGTAAGATTTTCCTTCCTGAGGGTTTTGGAGTAGAAGTTGCCTTGTGACTATGGGAAAATTATGCAAAATTATGGGGAAAGCAGCTGAAAGCATTCAGCATATCATTCTGAAGTCCATATGAGAGCTTTGAGAGACTCTTAAACCTTCTGCAGCAAAGGTGACTTTTGCTAATGTTAATCTGTTCTGCCAGAGCAGAGAAACCCTGTTACCATTTGATTTGTTCATCTCAGCGCAAGTAAAGGTGGGTGTGCTGCAGGGGAGTTGCAGAGCAGCCCAAACCTCCCAGCTTTGGGTAAACCAATCCAGTGGGCTGCAAAGGGCTGTGTGCAGGTAAAATTCACTGCAAAAGGGCTTTGGGAATGACTTCTTGCTCAGCAGAAGAACAAATGTTGAAATTGTTATTGCAGGTCTAATAGTGGGAGTGTTTGGTTACTCAGTTCTCTTACACCATGAAGGGAAATCTTTCCTCTGACAGATTTTTGTACCATGATATTCAATCTAATGTACTGCTACAGTGACAGCCTCTTAAGATTGAAACCAGATGGAATTAGATGAAAAACAGAAAACTCTCTTTTCTTAAAACCATACAGCTAAGTCTTATCTTTTATGACTTCGTGCTTTTATTTTTGCTCAGTATTTTAAAGCCTCTAAATTATCAGTCCTAAAATGTTGATTCATATTTGTTAATTAAACACGGTTTTTTTACTTTATTCTGCTAGTCTGATAATAAAATAACAGATATTTAAGTAGGTTTAATACAACAACCTTATGAAAACAAAACATGTGGACATAAATTTTTCACTTTTTTCCCCTTGATTATTATAAAAGGAATTACATTATGTGTGCCTGTCTAGTTGTCTTGCACTGAATAAAATGAAAGACAAAAACAAAGTGAGAATAATTTCATTAACTTTAAAGGGTTTGCGTACTACAGAAAGGAAAAAATAGTAGGGAAGGAGAATACAAATTAGAGTTCGTTCCTAAGGACTTTTGATGAGTCCTTCATCCAAAGGAACAGCTAGAAAGAAAAAACAGGTGTAAGACTGAAGTATTAGGTAGGAAATGGAGAAAGATTATTGGCTAAATTGCTAAGTTCATAGACTAAGGTGAAATCTTACAGTGGGGTTTTTTTCTTATTGATAAAATATTTTTGAGAAACAGATGTAAGACTGCTTGGGTAAATATTACAGAATTCAGGATCCAGAGGTGGTGATTTATTATTCCACCATCAGGATACTCTACAATAATCTGCTTTGTTTCCTACCTTTAGAAACCAAGATTCACATAGCACTGTGTGCCCTTCCCGATTTTGGATACCGCTGTGACAGATTTCTACTCTGGGAGAAGTTTATCCCCAAGAAATGCTGATCATCTTTCTTGACATGTATCAGGATGCTGTGAGCATTCTTGTGTTGTCCCAGGCTTTTCCTGTAGCATTTGCTTTAACACTAATGTTAAAAATAGTTTGATATATTGTGAATTCCAGCTGTGGTGACATTCCCCCCTCCTACCCTTCATCCATGGGTCTCTTGTCATGGCACTTGGCTTCTGTTCTGCTGCCAACTTTTATCATTTAAAAGCTGAACGTTTATTTGCAAGCAACCAAAGAAGAAAGCCTTGGCACGAGAGAATGAATAAAACTTACTTATGAAGGACTTTGGGACAGGATATAAAATTTCTAAAGCCTGAAGTTTTCATAGCAGGTAAAGTTCTTGCACAATTGAGCATTAAACTGAGTGGATACTTCTGCTGGTTTGACTGACAGTTGTTTTTTAGGGGGAGCTACCCTTTATATATGTATTTATTTATTTATTTTGCTTTGCTCTCCTTTCTATTTTACAGAGGGGTAAAGGACTAAGGCCAGGTGGATCTGCTGCAGAGCAGCTGCCCATCCTTTTATCCATGGCCTGACTCCTTGCATTGCTCTCTAATTTGTTTTTCTCCTGGCAATCTGGTTTTTTCCCTCAGCTGTCTTCAGGCTCTTCCCTGAGTGTTTCACCACTTTGCAGCACCACTGTTTTCTCCTCCATCTTCTCAGTCTCTGTTAGGCTTCTCTGCTTTTTGCCAGTTCTAAGTTGTGACTCGTGTTTCCCTTCCTGTGTGACTGAAACCAGACACCCTCCACCCTTCCCCAACCCTGTATCCTGCACATCACCAGAATAGAAAAAACAGCCAATTTATTTGCACACTCTACACCAAAGAAATAATAATCCTTTTTTTAATGCCATGGAGTTACCTGTGAAAGTTACCTAATTTTTAGTGGTAAACAATTTATTATTTATATTAACAATTATTTGTAGAAATCATATTATTTACTGTCTCCAGTACTGAGTTGCTATACTATGAGATGTTGTGGGATTTGGGGGGTTTTGGGGGTTTCTTTTGGGTGGTTTCTTAGAGGATTTTTACATCATTTCAATAAATTTTCAAATAATTGGAAATCAGCTCTTCTCTTTTCTACAGATCAAGATAGGTATTCAGTATTTGCTTCAACATGTTCTCTATCAGACTCATACTGGAATGTTGAGTAATACATCCTGCCAAGATACTGAATGTTTTATTCTGTTACACCAGGGAGAAAAAAAATCATTATTTTTTTATATATCATTCAGTAATGATTAATCTCATGTTGAATAATAATTTTTAATTTCAATTTCTTGAATATATTTGTTAATTTACCTCCTGCTAATATGCTGCTTTAGATGCCACTATTTTGAATTTATTTCTGTACTTAAGTATCATTTGCATAATGGCATTAAGAGGTCCACTCCTGAGTATTTGGTGGTGGGATGTTGGACAGAGCGAACAGGCTGTAATTAGTGGCATCTGACCTTCAACTTCATTAATATGCAAATAGAAATACCACAGGGTGCAAAAGCATGGTGCTGTTAAAGCAGTCACTTCTGTTTGTCAGATTTCAGTCATGGCGGTTTGCTTTTTATTTATTTTTTATAATGCATAATGTTATGTGATTTTCTATACTAAAATACCCGTGTAAAGGTGAATATATGAAATTGTACATGTGCAGAGGCAAAGGGGGTTCTTGTCTTCCATAGAGATAATGGGCAAAGCTGAGTAAGTGCTGCATGGACATAGTTCTTCTTGGCTTTCTCACATGAATCTTCTTCCCCTGAGATCCTGATTCATTTAAAGCCCCACCATGACTGCAATTCTACCACAGCTTGATGCAAGCCAGGTTGGGAGAGGATCACACTGGTTTCTTCGGCTTCCCCAGCAGCAGCTGCTTACAGAGGATTGAAAAATGTGTCTTCTGAGCTTTATTTTGGGGTTTTATCTTCTGCATGTCACTGTGCCCTGTCACATATCAAGAGCCCCGGGCTGGGTGAGGCTGGAGGGGCCAGGGCTGTCCCGGTGCCCCCTCCCTGCTCCAGCAGGGCCATCCCAGAGCACAGGGCACAGCAGTGTGTGCCTGTGGCTCTGCCATGGCCCAGCCAGGAGACTCCAGAGCCTCTGGGCACACTCTGCTCAGGGCTGGGCACTGCCCAGGGCAGCAGCTGTGCCTCCTGGGCACGGGCAGCTCCTGGGCTCAGCCCTGCACCTTCCTCTTGTCCTGTTGCTCGATCTTGATTCTCAAGAAGAATTGAAACGGGGGCATTAAAAGCAGTGTGAGCAGCACATCGAGAGGGTGATTCTGCCCTTCTGCCCCCTCAGGTGTTCCCTCACCTGAAGAGCAGCCCTCAGTCCTGGGGCCCAGCACAGGAAGGACCTGGAGCTGCTGGAGAGAACCCAGAGGAGGCCATGGAGTTTCTGAGGGGGCTGGAGCCCCTCTGCTATGGATCCAGGCTGGGACAGCTGGGGCTGCTCAGCTTGGAGTGGAGAAGGTTGTGTGGACCCCTTAGAGCACCTTCCAGGGTCTGCAAGGAAGCAGAGAGGGATTTTTTATCAGACACTGGAGTGATGGGATGCAGGGAATGTCTCCCACTTCCAGAGGGCAGGGCTGGGGGGATCCTGGGCAGGAATTGTTCCCTGGCAGGGTGGGCAGCCCTGGCACAGGGTGCCCAGAGCAGCTGGGGCTGCCCCTGGATCCCTGGCAGTGCCCAAGACCAGGCTGGACACTGGGGCTGGGAAGAAGGTGCCCTGCCCATGGCAGGGGGTGGCACTGGATGAGCATCAAGGTCCCTTGTAACCCACACCATCCTGTGATTCTACAAGGAGAAATGGGCCATTCCTCAAAATCTCCTGTCCCTTGAGTACTCGCATCTCTTATGAACTTATTTAAATGCTGAAGAAGTGTCAAAAATGTTTGGTTTTCATTTTTAATGACTCTATTTTTGGAGGGTTGAAGTGACACGTTCACATCCATTCCAGGCATATCTCTCAATCATCTGTATAAATCACCCTGCCAAGCTCACCCTTATCTGCGTGCACAGCAGAGTCACAGTGAGTTCTTTTGGATCAATAAGCAACTTTTCCCTGGAAACACTCCTCTCCCAGGTGGGTACAGTGAAGTTGCTAAGTGACTGCTCTTGCTGCAGTGGAGCTGTACTCACATCAGCCTGACAGAAAGCAAAGCTTGGGAAGAAAGCAAGAGGCAGCACAGCTAGAGGATGATGATGTGTTTGTTCCCTGGGAACAATATTATTGCCATTTAGAACTTCTAACTCAGCTCTTGCTGAGTGCACTGCTCTTTGGCAGGATCAGCAAAGGTGTATTTAACTGTTATTCCATGAAGCAAAAGCTCTGTGCCTGCTCTTCCAGGCAGTGGCAGCACCACGTGGGAAACAAGAGGGTTTTGACTTCTCTCCTGTGTGAATGAATTCACAGCCCAGTACTGGTCTGTACCTGGGAGCTTCCTTCTTCTTCTTCCACTACAACAGTAGCTATAATTTAAATTACCTTTAAATTAAACATGCAGCATGAAGAAAATAACAGGACTTTTTAAAAATCCCATATTCCTGCTGATAACAGATTCCTTGGAATTGTGAAGGCGATGTGACATCCATCTGCCTGCACCACTGAGAAGCAGCCAAGAACTGGTTGGGTTTTTTTCCCTCTGATGCTCTCTCACACCCTTCTTCAGATGGTTTTGCCTCTGTATGGAATTATTAATATAGGAGTGGTAAGATGGGATAATTATCTTTAGCAACCAATTGTAGTTTAGGGGATACAGTGTTACATGGCAATGTCCATTGGAAATTCCTGGTGCAGTCACACAGCCCAAATCAAAATTAAAATACTGCTGGAAGGATCTGATGGAGCTCTTCAGGTGACAGATAGCAGGAATCACATTGATGGAGGCAAAGTTTCTTTACACCTGCCAGGTAAATTGCCTTTAGATTAAAGGATGTTGATATCCCACAATCACAGATACTTCTGGATGCATTTTATACCTGAAACATTTTTATGCAGATTATCAAATTATGGTATTTGATCAAAGCCAATTTTCTATTTTCACTATAAAACCAGAAATGAAAGTGGATAATCTGTGGTGAGCAGTTCTCATGAAATCCAGTTCCTAAACTGGCTGGGTGAACTTTCATTTCTAAGCTCCTCTGGTTTTCACTCATATGAAAGCAAATTATGTGGAGGTTGTGCTGGGGAAATGGAAGGTCTGCAGGATCAGAGATTATATTTTCAATGCAATCACTCCATGCTTCATTGTGCACAGGGTATACAGATTTCCTTAGGATCTTTTCTGTCACTTGATGCCAACTATCCATTTCTCCAAGTTACACAGAATATGAAAATATAGAGCAAAGCTGAAACTCTTATCTGAATAATGCTTTATTTCTAGGAAGTATTTGCTGTTTATATATGCTTTAATTTTTTTAATTTAACCTTGCACCTGTCAAACCTAAAGAATTACAGAATTAGCGTAGGAAGATGCTAAGAATCAAAGTTCCAATTCAGTGTCTAATTACTCTGAATATTTAATTCTTTTGAACAATATGCTTCAGAAGAATCATTAGCACACTGAAATCCCCAATTATCTATTATTTGCACAAGTGGCTGTTCATGCCATGCAGCCTCTGGCCTGGGGAATGGGGTGGTAGTTCCAGAGTGGCTGTGCCCTTTTGGAAGCAGATGGAAGGTCAGACACTCCAAATTCTCTAATGGCCTCCAAAAAGTTCATCATTATTGAAGAGATTATTGGAGCATTTCTTTTGTGCAGAAAAGTTCAATAAGGGTAATAAAAAATAAACATACCAGTAGAAATACAGAAATATTTTTGTGCTGTGGGTTTTAGACATAGAATGGATTCCCATTTTTTTTCCGAGTCAGTAGTAAATTCCAGTTGTTTTCAGTTTTGCCAATATCTGATTCAAGGGCTCTGTAAAAATACAAACATTGTGAAAGTGCATAAATAATATTTCACATTCTCTGAACATATCTTTTGGGATTAGCAAGTGACCATGCTTTTCCAGTATCATTGTGTTACAAGTGTTCCTCCCAGATGTCTCTGCAAATATCTGATGTTTTTTTGTTGTTCTGGTGTAAATCCAGGTTATCTTTGTTCAAGGAGAATTTACTGTTTTCCACTAGGAATCACTGATATCACCAAATTTCATTATATTTTCTCATATTTCACAGTGTTGTTGTCTAATATGACAAGTCAAGGGTGTGGTTTTATGCTTAAAAAGCCTTTTTTTTTAATTTAAAGAATTTTAAATAATCTGTTAAAAATTTAAAATATAATATATGTATATTATATTCGGAATATGTAGAATTCTTCTTTTTGAAGCATTTTTTAATATATTAAGGAGAACAAATGATAGCTTCAGAACTGTTTAGACTTATTTTCTGTGTCTAGTTTTATCCTATGGCACTGGCAGACTTCATACCAGTCACATAGGGTTAGGCAACGAGTAAAACTCTGTTTCATGATCCTCTAGATCACTAGAGATCACTTGGGTCATTATATATTGTTTAAATTATTTTAAAAAAATTATGAGCAAGGTAGTTTATGGAGTAAGATGAAGCAGTAACAAAACTAATGGGCTTATTCTCCCTCCCTGGGAATTTGGAAAATTTCATTTTGGCTACCTGTGCCTTTAACTCATGTAATGGAATTGCAGAAATCAAGCAGGAGTTTCTAAAACGCTGAATGCACTTTCTGTTGCAGTCTAGGCTTTCCCTAAGAACTGTGACAGGTCAGAACTAGTGGGACGTAAATCATAATGTAAATTATAATGTAGATTCCAAAATCATAGAAGGGTTTGGATTGGAGGGCTCTCATCTTGTTCCAGCCCCTGCCATGGACAGGGACACCTTCCACCATCCCAGGTAAATATGGAAGTGCAGTTTAGAGTTCTTTTTCCACTGTGGTCTGTTCAGGAAGAGATTGCCTGCATGGTCTTTCCTGTTCCTGGTAATGCTCTTCCACATCTGACAGCCATTCCAAGGATGTTCCTCTCTCAGCTCAGCCAGGAGTGAGGAAGTGCCTTGGGAATCTTAGAGTAAGTGTGGGAAAGGAGAACAAAATAACAAACCTGTGTTTCATCTCTGGGAGGAGAACTGTGGGGGAAAATGCAGAATTTTTGCTGGTGATGAGTGTTGAAATGCCCATATTCCCAAGCTAATCCTGCCTGGCACTGAGCTGTGTGTGGAGACCTCTCTGCAGTCAGTTTTGCTAATGGGAGCTGTGACAGACTTCAGGGCTGTTCATTAGGAGACAGTTTCCTGCCTCTGATTAGTTGGTTTGTTTTTTTTTCTGTAGCAGTCTCCATTGATTTCAGTGGAGCTCCAGCACATGCAGATCAATGACAGGATCTGTGCTGGTGATAGACTCACAAAAAACAACAGGAGGGAATTTATGGTGGCCTGGCTGCTCCCGGCACTTTTCTTTTGCATCTTCGAATTGCAGAGGATTTAGAAAACAAAAGAAATAAATTGCTTTGAAAAAGCCATAATTGTTTGCTTAGGGAACCACGAGAAGGAAGCAGTAAAGGAAAAAAGTAGTTTGGGGGAAGGAATACATAAGGCAACATAACAAAGTTTCCTGAAAAGAAGAAAGAGATGTGCCTGATTACCTGAAGTGTCTTATTTTTAAAGAGCATGTCAAATTCATTATCTGCCTCCTAATGGTTGGCAATGAAGACTTGTAGTAATTTTTCAGTAATTTTGCCTTAAACACCTGCCATAAATGCATCTACTGGATATAAAAATTCTTATTATTAAGGAATTGCTGCATGCATCAGACCAACTTAGGAAAACTGATCTCTTCAGAACAGTTCCCCAAACTAAGTGAATAAAATAATTGTGTTATCTAGAGTTGAACCAATAAAATAATGACACTCATATCTACCCTGGTAGCAGAGTTGTTATTTCCTATCTTTGTTGCAATAATGAGCCACGCAGGGACCCCAGGCAGGTGCAAAGGAGTGCTCTTTATTGCCAAATCTGCCTTTTAAAGCACTTAGCCTTTTATCAGTTTACAGAGTTTTAAGGCACAACAAGCCCAAGTCAACCAACTACTGTACACCATGATGTGGACACGTGGCAGTCACGTAGCACGCCTCTCATGGCCCTCATGGCATGCTTCATGCTCTCATGGCCTCCTCATGCCTCATGGCTCCATAGGCCCTCATGGCCCATGGCCCTCATGGCTCTCATGGCTCCATGGCCTCATGGCTCTCATGGCCCTCATGGCCCTCATGGCTCTCATGGCTCTCATGGCCTCATGGCTTCATGGCCCTCATGGCTCTCATGGCCCTCATGGCTCTCATGGCCTCATGGCTCTCATGGCCTCATGGCTCTCATGGCTCTCATGGCCCTCATGGCTATCATGGCCCTCATGGCTCTCATGGCCCTCATGGCTCTCATGGCTCTCATGGCTCTCATGGCCCTCATGGCCCTCATGGCTCTCATGGCCCTCATGGCCCTCATGGCTCTCATGGCTCTCATGGCCCTCATGGCTCTCATGGCTCTCATGGCTCTCATGGCCCTCATGGCTCTCATGGCTCTCATAGCACTCATGGCTCTCATGGCTCTCATGGCATGGCCCTCATGGCCCTCATGGCTCTCATGGCATGGCTCTCATGGCTCTCATGGCCCTCATGGCTCTCATAGCACTCATGGCTCTCATGGTATCATGGCTCTCATGGCCCTCATGGCCCTCATGGCCCTCATGGCCTCATGGCTATCATGGCTCTCATGGCTCTCATGGCTCTCATGGTCCTCATGGCTATCATGGCTCTCATGGCTCTCATGGCCTCATGGCTCTCATGGCTCTCATGGCCCTCATGGCTCTCATGGCCCTCATGGCCCTCATGGTTCTCATGGCTCTCATGGCTCTCATGGCCCTCATGGCCCTCATGGCTCTCATGGCCCTCATGGCTCTCATGGTTCTCATGGCTCTCATGGCCCTCATGGCCCTCATGGCCCTCATGGCCCTCATGGCCCTCATGGCCCTCATGGCTCTCATGGCTCTCATGGCCCTCATGGCCCTCATGGCTCTCATGGCTCTCATGGCTCTCATGGCATGGCTCTCATGGCATGGCTCTCATGGCTCTCATGGCCCTCATGGTTCTCATGGCCCTCATGGCCCTCATGGCTCTCATGGCTCTCATGGCTCTCATGGCTCTCATGGCTCTCATGGCTCTCATGGCTCTCATGGTTCTCATGGCTCTCATGGCCCTCATGGCCCTCATGGCTCTCATGGTTCTCATGGCTCTCATGGCCCTCATGGCTCTCATGGTTCTCATGGCTCTTATGGCCCTCATGGCTCTCATGGCTCTCATGGCCCTCATGGCCCTCATGGCCCTTATGGCTCTCATGGCTCTCATGACTCTCATGGCTTTCATGGCCCTCACATCCCTCACATCCCTCACATCCCCCACGTCCCTCACGTCCCTCACACCCCTCACATCCCCCATGTCTCTCACATCTCCTCTACCCCCTATTTCCAGGTCAGTCACTCTCCCTCCGTTCCCTGCTCTTAGCCCAAGCAGCAGGATGGAGCCATGTTCCTAGGCCTTTTCTTTATGAAGCCTTACCTATTGGTAACAAACCTTCATTTGATCAATTCCCTAGATGATTTTGGAACAAGGTGTTTCGTCTCTCCTGCAAGCTCCTCTATCTACATGTGTTTTTCAGTTTCAAAATGTATTTTACAGATTAACCCAAATACAACTTCTATGTAACTACAGTTCCCCGATGTCAGAGGTATTTAAAGTACAGGTGTGAATCTCTAAACATACAGTTATGGAATCTCTAAAGGAAATATTAATATGTATTGCCATGGGATCTTTTGCAACACAAGTTAATTCTCTTTTCAGTTTTGTACCATTCTGTTATTTTCTGGTAATATAAACGTGATTCTTGGGGCAGCCCTGTGCAGGGCCAGGAGTTGGATTTCAACGATCGCTGTGGACCCATTCAAACTCAGGATATTCTGTGATTCTATTAATTTCATTTTATAAGTCTGTCTTATTTTGCCATCTTCATGTGCACAGAATCACATATTTAACCAAATTTCCACTGAAGTCATGATTGCCATTCACAAAAAGCAGTTCCTTGTTACAAACCAGTGCATGGCACGTGGGATGGACACATTGAAAACAGCTCCTGGGCAGCACAGCATAATTAACCACCCTGGCCTCAACTAATGGGCTGAGATGTATGTTGATTGCAAAAATTCAGGAGTAGATTTGAGAAACACCAAAGGAATGCTTTTAGAGGGACCCTTTGTATCACAGCAACCTGGGGTTCAAGCTTCCTGCCTCTGTTAGGCTGTACAGGAGGGAGAAATAATTAATTAAAGTTTTCTTTGCTGTGCAAATTTTGGGTTTCATCTTCTATGTGGATATGTCCTTGAAGCAGCACAATAAATCAGATACAGGTGATTCTGGTAACCTAAGGAGGCTTTTCATCAGCTCCTCTCCTGGCTGTTAATAGAATATCCAGTTTTCCCTTTACAACATAAAGAGGTTATAACACAAGCCTCATGTGAACAATTGCTAAGTGACACTATTCTTGACATGAAGTATTTCACCTCCAATTCCAAAAGGGAATTGCTGATGACAGATGGTTTTCAAATACACCTTATAGCACTGTCACACTATCTAACGGATCATTTTCTGGCCAAGAATACAGTGGGACTTTGTCACCTCTGTGGGATCTGTAAGAGAAGATGCCTGAAAGAAAACTAAATCCTCAGGAGATGAATAATTGGGAAAGCAAATCCATTTGGTATTGCTGGTAGAGTCAAAGCCATTTCATGAGGGTGGGTTCTTTGCTCCAAATGTGTTCCTTTTTCATTTCATTGGGAAAAGCATCCAAGTGTGTGAGTGCTCATTGTGGAGGAATGGAACATCCCTGAGAGCAGCCTGCTTACATTTCAAACTGCAATTGGTTTGCTTAATTAGGAGTTAGAATCATGTCAAGCCTGAGGTGTTACCCAATCCCTTTAGTTCACCCCTCACCCGAGTGATAACGAAGCTCAAACACCTAATTTTGGTTCTACAGTTATAATGAAATAAAACATCACTGTTTGTGTTAAATGTAGCTTTGGGGCATTTTTGCAGTTGTTTGTCATTATTACTGTCCTAAAGCACATATGGTGCTGCCAGGCTGCATGAAAAGAAACATTTGGGGAATGTGTTAGTTGCAAATGGAACAGAGACCTATGTGCACATGGGGATCTGGCTGTGCTGCCTGGTTTGGTCACAGTCCCCTGCCTGCCTGGGCCAAGGCTGTCTCCCCTCAGCTCAGAGAGCTGAAAGCATTTGGTGCAAGAAGAAGGAATAATCCAACAATTAAAACTGGAAAATTTGGTGTCAGCAACAATCAGCAAAGTAACTTTTCCCTGATCCTACAGCAAACCTGACTGAGTCAGGGCCTGAATAACCACAAAAGGATGTGTATTATTAATTGTTCTATTCACTAAACTATCATTTATAGATTTAATTGCTGATGATAAATTTCCCACCTGTCTTTGGGACAAGTGTCTGGGACTAGTTCCTGCACGCTCTTAAACTTGTATTCACTGGATGTCAAAATCTACACATAAACTACTGTTCTATGCTCAAACCTATTTATATTCCTGGGTGTGACTTTAAAAAGTACAGATAAAGGACTTTTGTACATTTTTTAAAATGTTTTGCATTGAGAAAATATTGTATTATGGTATCTACAGCTAAAGAAAGAGAACATGTTAATAAGAAAGCCAGTAAATAAAATGTATTTTATATATCTACTTTTAAAGGCCAGAAATGTTCTAAATTAATATTATAATTGTTTTGAGGATATATCAGATATCAAGGATAAGAAGATATTTTACTAAAAATAATTGTATTTGTGATGGTAAGAGTAGGAAAAATAGAAATTGTAATTTTTGTTCAGAGGGGAAATGTGACATAATATACTCACAAAAAGTAGCCTTGAGGGTAGAAGGAAAGTCGAAGGAACGTTTAAAAGAAATTTTTAAAAATCTGGTGACATTTTAAACTAAAATGAATAAAAGTTTCCCGGAACATTTTCTGATTAAAAAGAATTAATATAAATACCTAAAAATCTAAGTCTTACCTGAAATATTTAATAATGAGAATGTCTGTGCTCAGAACCCACATGCAGTCTGAGGCTCTTGGGCCTGAAGTTTCTGAGTTTCTAGACTCAGTTTTTTCGTGGTGTTTTGGTTCAGGAAGACCTGGTTCTCACAGGTTTGACATAAACATCGCAAGTGTTGCTGTAACAAGAGTGATGTGTTGGATTCCTGTCTGTGGGATGGACTTCTCTCTGTCTTTCGGTTTGGGCCAGTGGGATGAAGAGTTCTGGCACTCTTCTGCCCAGTGAGACGGCCTGCTCAAGAAAATAGATAAAGGGGGTCAGGTTTTGGATAAAGATTGGAGTCAGAGGAAGTTTCATAAACGAAGTTTCGTGTTGTTTGTTCATCGCCCACAGCGACATCCGCACATCCAAAAGAACATTACCCATTTAATGTCATTGGAGAGAGTGTTAGAGACTGATGTGTGCCACCAAAACACCAACAGACTCATCCAAAGGGGCCCAAGGCCCTCATTTAGCTTTTCAAGGCCTCTCTGCTGCTGAGTGCCAATAAACCCAGCTCTGTCCTCCTGAACTCCGTGGTGGCTGCAGTCTCTTCCAGTGAACAAAGCTCCTCCCCTTGCACTGCCTTCAGCTATGGAGGGGAGCCGGACACGAGCGCTTCCGCACGCATTAACCACATGAAGAGAGCAGAAGAAAACCGAGGCTGTTAAAATGCAGAGCAGCTACATAATTTATAAATTGCCATCTCTGTAGCCTTTATTAGGCATTTAAATTCATAACAATAAGACTTTCATCTGAGATGCCACATTTGTCTTCAAAGGGTCTGACACTGGCGTCACATGTAGAATCCTTAACTACTCCTGTCTGTTCCCTGTTACTATTTCAGGACTCTTAATTCCTTGCCTTACTCCCATGATCTGACAGGATAAGTTACATCTCTGTTGCTCAGCTGTTAAGTGTATTCCCCTGCTAGAAATTATTTATTTTCCTGGCACATGGTATATCATCTATCATGTCCAAGTGGAGGAAAGATCTTCCTCCAGTGTCTTTCCTGCTTCTTTAATCTTTTTATGGAAAGTTCCAGCTTTCCCTTCAGACTGCTAAAGAGAGTGCTTGAACTATTCTTTAAAGCCGAAGAGTTCTTCTTCCTCCCCTCCCATGTTGGGAGCACAGGAGCACTTTTGGGTGCTTTTGTTTTAGCACTAAAAGTCAAATATGAAACTTTTCCAGGTGGCTTGGGTTTAAGTGTAGTAACTGAAACCTGAGCTGGCTATGAAAAACAGATCAGTTCAGACTTTTCTGGAGTTCTACTGGAATGAAAAATCAAATTATTTTAGATGTATAACATATTAGAAGCAACCCAGACTTCTTACTGATACTATGACGTTAGTGGTATCAGTCTAATGAATATTTCAATGAGTTTTCTTGCTTTTATTCACAAAATGAATGAAAGATTTTTTGCCTAAAGGCAAAAGATCTCCCAGAGAGCTGTTTAATTTCTTTTGGTGGAAGTTTTGGCGATAATCTATTTTCAATACTAGAATTTTCTCCCTAATACTGTTAAAATCCCTATAACTGCCAGTCTCTTTACTGCAATAATACTGACTTTGGACATTGTGATATGCTCTAGACATAAATATATTCAGGATATTACTATGAGTACTAGCATTCAAATAGTACTAAATTTCTGGGCAAGTTAAATTAAAGTTTGGTTGGATTTTCCTATCCCCTGGTCTGTTTCTTTGTTCCCTATGATTCTGCTTTTAAGATGCTAACACCATGGGAATTACTGTTTCTATTTAGTGAAATATTACCCTGGATAAATCATTTGTAGCATTTTATAATTTAAGAGTGTTATATATAGGTCAGGGGCTCTCTATGGTCTTTGTCTTGGCTGGTATTTTGGTTTTTAGCTCTTATTGCCCAGCACACAACTTGATAGAATATATTATCTATCCTTTATATTTTCTTTTAGATTGGATAATTTTACATACAAACAAAATGCTCAAATTCCAGTTCAATATCACCACCGGCTAAAAGGTATCTTTCTTTCCCAAACTGATTGAAAGATGTTATAAACCTTCAATCTTCAGGAGAACTTGGAATAACTCTGACACTGTAATACATATGTTTGAGCAGTTAATTTAAAAATACGACCAAGACATATTTTAAAAACCAGTTTTCAAAAAAGGCACAAACCTTTGTTTATAGTTGCAGTTTCCCACAATGGATAAGATTTTTCCAGGCTCTATTTTATTTTTTTAAGTAAAATCACATGTGTAGAATCTCAAGCAAATCGGCAAGTACAAAACAACTGGAAAAAATAATTTCAATTTATTGCTATTTCATAAAATATTGTCCTTGCCCAATTTTGACACAAGTGAGTAATTGCTTTGTTTTCTGTAATTTTCCTTTCTTACCTCTAATTTTGTGTGATTTAAGTTTGAATCTTAGTCAAGCATATTGTTCCTCTCTTGACTGCAGGAATTGGTTGTGATGTGATTTCACAGAGCATTTGGTCATTCCCCAGGTGGAAATCTGTGGCTGCAGACTTTGTGGCAAAATCCCTGCATTATTTAAGCATTTCTTTTGCCTTCTGTTGACATCACTAGGTACAAAAGTACCTTTTCCTTTAAAAAATTAAGATCATGAGTGCTTATCTGGATCAAGTGTGAACTTGACCAAGCATCATACTTGCTAATTCTGCACAAACAAAAAGAAATAAAACTGTCCAGAGATTAAAAAATATTTTGTTATCCCAGTCTTTCCTTCTCTTACATTTCTGTAGGTTTTTCTAAACTACCACCAGGAGTTCCCCTGCTTCATGAAAATGTAAAATTTCATGAGCTGTGTGATCAGGTTGTGCACAGAGGTTTCGAATATCCCATCCCTGGAAGTGTCCAAGGCCAGGTTGGAGCACCCTGGGATAATGGAAGGTGTCCCCTGGGACAGGGGCTGCAACTGGATGGACTCTAAGGTCCCTCTCCAGTCAGACCACGCTGGGATTCTGTGATAAAGGTTTTACTGGTTATGTAATGGCCACACAAGGCTAAATTTACCTTATTCTGACATCTCATTTCAAGAGAAAAGACTACTGGCATTTTAGGAAAATATCATAGCTAGGGTCCTGTTTTCCCAAATTGCAGGAAATAAGGGTGTCTTGTACAAGATCTTGCACACAAATCTCAGTGTTTGATAGTTGATAATAAATCTCTCTCCCCTGAGCTTCTGTAATCCTCTTTGAAACCATACAACGTTTTATCTTCACACCCTCATGTAGCAAACTCGTTGGTTGCATGAATCCTTTGGTTTAAACCTGCTGCCTGATGGTTCCCCTGAATAAACCCAGGTTCCTTGTTTTGAGGAAGAACACATATCCATTTGCTCTTTGCATCCCTAGCAACTTTCAGATCCCCGTTATATTCCTTTCCCAGTCTTTTTTAAGGAAGGGGAAGCTGTGTAACCTATCTAATTTCCCATCAGAGTGAACCTTTTGTGTGCTTCTGATCCCACCAGTTGTGTTTGTCTGGGCTTGTTTCAGCTCTCCATTAAACCTATTGGCCAGGTAGTGAAAATAAAGAAAAAGTCACTCAGCAATTCCTTGACAGAGCCAAGCAGAGTGTAGACTTCAGAATCATTCTTTCTAAATGTGGTATATCTTTGGAAGAAATGCAAAGTAAATACCAGTTAGGGTTTTGCCTGAAGTCTTCATTCTGTAATTATGCCCTGCTGGGATAGGTTAGATACCTAATTTGTATTCTGATCACTGGAGTAGGCATACATTTCTTCAGGATTTGGGGTTCTGTGGTCTGGCATCTGGTTACTCAGTGAGAAAATAAAGCTATGAAAGTTAGAATACCCCTAGGAGTACCAGCAACATCTGCTGAAGTGAAATAGATGTATAGCCCAGGTGAAAATTCACAAGATACCCTATTATGAATAACAAGACACATTTCAAAGATTATATTTACACTGGCCTAATATTTTCTTGGTGATATTTAATGTTCTGTAAAACAATAGTGTAGTACACAACAAAACTAAACAAAGAAGTAGCAGTGCCCTCAAGGAGAAGCAGATTGCAGAGTAAATCACAGGCACCAAAGGAATGCATTTGGAGAAGACTCTATTGAGACTAACTTTTCTTAACTGTACTACTTATGTATTTTCTCAGAAGACATAAACAAACAATAAAGCAGCAAGCATTCTGGAAGCCATAAACTGAATTAATACCATTAACCCATGCAGTGTTTTTTCTTCTGAGTGTGTAGAATGACCCACACTGAGCAGCATCACACACCTCTGGGACAGCAACACTTCTGGTCTTTGAGATGATCAAGCTGTAAAATGACAAAAAACATAACTTTAAACAAACTTTAGATTATCGAGCATGGCATGAAGGGAAGTGAAAATGGTGGCTTTGTTGTGTTGTGGTACTGCAGCACTTGCAGCTCTGTGCCAACAGTGTGTGACACAGGGTCGGTCACTCAAGGCAAGGCACTCCTACACTGCTGCTTGAGTGCTGTGAGTCCCAGCCCAGCCCTGAGCCATGCCCTGCTGCTCACTGCTCTCTTCCTCTCCCTGTACTCTCTGATGCCAGCAGGGCCTTGCACAGTTCCTTCTGTAACACCTACCAGCTGTCCAGTGCTGAACATTGTCACTGTGGGCAAGTGACAAACGACACAAACCTCGTTTATGAAACTTCCTCTGACTCCAATCTTTATTCAAAACCTGACCCCCTTTATCTATCTTCTAGAGTAGGTTATCTCATGGGTCAGAAGAGTGCCAGAACTCTTCATCCCACTGGCCAACACCCAAAGACAGAGAGAAGTCCATCCCACAGAGAGGAATTCTGAACATCACTCTTGTTACAGCAACACTGGCAATGTTTATGTCAAGCCTGTGAGAACCAGGTCTTCCTGAACCAAAACACCATGAAGAAACTGAGTCCAAAAACTCAGAAACTTCAGGCCCAGGAGCCTCAGACTACAGACCATCATTTGGCAAGAAGAGCTGGATGTACATTCCCAGAATTGTTCCTATAGCTCCTGCACATCTGCAAGGCAGGCTGACAGTGTCAGTGTGCTCAGGCACGCTGCTCACACCCACAGCCAGGCAAGCCACTGTAGTCTGAGACTCCTGGGTCTGAAGTTTCTGAGTTTCTAGACTCAGTTTCTTCATGGTGTTTTGGTTCAGGAAGACCTGGTTCTCACAGGCTTGACATAAACATTGCCAGTGTTGCTGTAACAAGAGTGATGTTCAGAATTCCTGTCTGTGGGATGGACTT
The DNA here is from genome assembly GCA_032173965.1 of Sitta carolinensis. Classification (NCBI taxonomy): domain Eukaryota; kingdom Metazoa; phylum Chordata; class Aves; order Passeriformes; family Sittidae; genus Sitta; species Sitta carolinensis. The sequence continues at coordinate 8,376,297 of CM063292.1, forward strand.
CTCTCTGTCTTTGGGTGTTGGCCAGTGGGATGAAGAGTTCTGGCACTCTTCTGACCCATGAGATAACCTACTCTAGAAGATAGATAAAGGGGGTCAGGTTTTGAATAAAGATTGGAGTCAGAGGAAGTTTCATAAACGGGGTTTCATGTTGTTTGTTCATCGCCCACAGCCAGGCAATCCGCATCACACAAATGTGAATCCTGGGGCTGGGCATGTCCCCATTTACTGGTACCTCTATAAAGAGCAGAGTGCTGAGTATTTAGTGTCTCAGGCTTTGTGATTTCCACTATTTTTTTCACCTGCCTACCACCTCCGAGCCACAAAAGTCAAGTAAAGCTTTACAGGACCATTAAATACACCATGGAGGAAAACTGGTCAAATATGAGAACGATTTACATTTATAGCAAATGTAAATTTACTTTCCAAAGAGAATAAAAAGTACAGTTGTCTCCATCATTTGCTATCAAACCACTTTGGAAAGGTTTAGCACACACAGCGTGGTGAGTACCAAGTTGATCTTGCAAAGATGAGATTTTGAAAATATAATTCTTTTTACTTTTAAATGAGTGAGATGATTAACAGAAGACTGCAGACCATTTCTGCTATCAGAAAAGCAGACCTGTGTGTTACAGGTGTCCAGAAGTAATTTGCTGAGCATCAGAAGACATAATTAGTTACTTCAAGTTTGTAATAATTACAGCTCTACTGTCAGAGAAATTTTTAAAAAAACAAATCCACAAATAATTGAAATGAAAGAAAAAAACCCAAGAGAATGATACCTGCTTCTGACTCTGCTGTGGCCTCAATTACATAAACTCCTCTTGTTTTCCTATAATTATCGATCCTGTTTTCCTAGAGTTACTAAAATTCCACCTGCAATTTCCATGTGCTGCCGTGAGTGATTCATCAGTGGACTCTGTGTGTGTGGCAGGAATTAAGCAGTGCTGGAGACTCAGTGTATGGAAAGCATTTTAAGAGAAAGGCCAAAGGTAAAGAGAAATTCATGTGAACTTTTCACAGTTTACAATATGACAAATTATTGAAAAATACATCACCTACTGCATTTCCTGCAATGGTCTGGGCACATATTGACCTGCCCAACACTTTGGCTTGTGCTTGAGTTCATATTGCTACAAATCCCTGAATTTTGGTGTTTTACTATTACAAATACAGTGCCCAAAATATTTGTCTCTGATGAGAACAGATTTGGGGGAGGACAGGATTTTTAGGAGGGAGAACAAGTAATTATTCTATACCTGGCAAGTGTGTAGGAAACTTAATTCTGATTCCACTGAAGCTTATGAGTGGTTTATCACTGAATTCTTGAGGATTAAGAAAGAGCTAGACCAAGACTGAGTGCTTTTAGAAATCTCAAACTCTAATAACTTTTGTATGACGACTACAGAAAAATTCTACCATTAGATCATTTCTGAGTTAACTCAGTAGTGTCCCTGAAATACCATACAATTTGGTTCCAGTTGATATTACAACTAAAATTCCTTTCTTTTCTTTTTTTTTTTTTTTGACTCCTTTTATTTCTATTTTTTATTTTTATTTATGTTCTTATTTTATTTTAGTTCTAACATGTATTCTATTCAAAGAAACACATAATTTTTAATTAAATATTAAAATCATATTAAGGAAAACAAGTACTTTCAAAGCAAAATATTTTTGCTGCAGGGAAAATAGATGATTTATCCTTTAAAGGAGGGAAGAAGATAAATATTTCATAGTGAGATAAAGATGTTGCTCAGTACTTAATCTTTAACATGTGATGAGACCTAAGGGATTAGGAGGGGCTGTATCAGTATTCACTTTATTACTGTAAATATTTTGTACCATGGAAGTGCATTGTTTAATTGGATTCTATTATACTGACTTATACATAATGCAAAATAAATGTGATTTTAAGTGGAAGGTGGCAGTGGTTGGACACAACCCCAAGCCCAGGAGGCTCAGCTGTGTTCCATATTGCTCAGCCTGCCCATGGGCATTAGAAAGAGTTTTTTTTCCTGCTTTTTGCCCTCCATCTGAATGCACTGGCAAGTAAAGCAACAGCAACCAACATGCCAAAAGGACAAAATACTTTCAATTGTTGGAAGGTCTTTCATTTCAAGTAAGCTTGTGCTTTTAGATGCATGTCATCCTGACAAGCCTCTTATTTTCTGTCCTGCAGTGAGACAGATGATATCACAGCCTGCCATAAAGATAAGGGATTCAGGGGCAACAAAGAACCAAAACACAGGACTTAGATTCTTGATGCATTTAGAAATCACTTTTTTTCCTGTTACAGTGAAGGTGAATGGATAGGTCTCATAGGCAGGGGCCATCCTCAACTTAAAGCTTCCTCTCCCCATAGCTCTATGCCTGACTGCTGAGCAGCCAGTGTTTTGATTGTTATTCCTGCAAAAAAAGTAGAAACAAAAATATTAACCAGCTTATTAAATCAGTTTATGTATGTTGTTTCAAGGAAACAATGTTGCGTTATTTTTCTTTACCTTTCTTTTTTTATTACTATTATGCTGTGTTTTAAGTATTAACAAGTTCCTATTTACAACTCCAAGTCCCTAATTAATCACGATGACAAAAATAATCTTTCTCTGCAGGCAGAGTTTACCATGTGGGACTGCTCAAGTCTTTTTCATTACATCCAGCAGCTTGCAAACCCAGGCTAAGCTGAACTTTCACTGCTATTCCCAAATGCTTTGGGAGTTTTTGTATTATTTAAAATTTCTCATCGCTTCAGGAAGCATGGATTCTGTCTGGGAAGGTGAGCCCTGAGATTTCAACTTAACCCCAAGATGTAGGATTTTGGTGCAGTCGATCTGAGTCAAACTGAGCAGGAGAACATCCGTGTAAATGAATTCACACTCAACACCCCGGTGCTCCCCCAGCTGCTGAACACAGATCAGATGAAGGGTGAACACCCACGTGGACTGGGGGAAGTTGATAAGATTCCTGTAGCAAGAGATTTTTAAACTGAACTTCATTCTCTGCTGCACCTGAGTTTCTGAGAAATGATCCATTCTTCCTGTCCCTCTCTGGGCTTTTGGAATGCGGTTCCTATTTGTAAAGTCTTCAGCTCTGGCTCCATTGTCTGTGAAATCTCTGTGTTCACACACTGGAAGCGAAGTGCAAAATGCTGAAACTTTTTCCAAGAATACTTTAGTACTTTTAAATCTACTCATGTCCTTGGCTAATACATCTTAAAGCTTTAATTAAGACATATAGCTAATACCAGCTTTATTATAAACACAGGAAATCAAATTCCCATCATTAGTGTTAGGCTCTAAAAAAAGATCAAAAGGAAGCAGATGTAATGCTCAAAATCAGAAGACACTGCATTAATCTGCTTTACTGGGTAAGACACAGGTTCTCACTACAGAAGATGAGGAAAAAATTGAATGAAACTACTCAGCTGGACTTCAGCAGGGTTATTTTCAGACATAGGGTTTGCAGGAAGCTCTTATTTGCCAGCTGAGTGCATCATTATTAGCATTATTAATTGGCATTATTATGTGGAATGCTGAAGTAATGTGCAGAGGTGTCAGTTGTGAGTTTCCCCAGGCTGTTGTTACCATGATCCATGCAGGATTCCTCACCCTGTGTTTGTCTGCTTCAGTCTGACACTTAACAACTTCTGGCATTTGCTTGGGAATGATGACTTCTTGTCTCTCTGTGGAGATGCTACACCAAGATTTTATGTGCTAAAGCATTCCTCACTTCCAGTCTGTGTTATACTTATGGTAAAAGAATATTACAGTAATTATTTTGAATATTATGAATTTCTCATTATTGCTGTATTACTCTTCCCATTGCTATTATATTCTTCCCATTATATTTTCAGGATTAATTAAACTGAGCCTACAGACTTTCTCAATGATCTTCTTTTTCAGTGAAAGTCCATTTTCACCTCATCAGAAAATGAAAATGCATGTATGTGTGTTGTACCTAAGACTGAAAGGATAATTGCTTCCACTTGCCTGACCATTGGATAAAATTATTTGCAGAGTTACAGGCACTTCTCTGAATGCTGAGAAGAGATTAAAGGTATGACTTTCATTTGCAAGGAATTCAGGTTGTTTATGGGGAGGCTCATTCCAATCTATTTTGCAGAAGATTTGTCTTTTTCAAATGTCAGATTCAAGAACTTGCTCAGCATTTGGGCAGAGTGCAAACACTGCAAAACTCCCAGAACAGCTGAGGATGCACATGGCAGTTTTGGGCTCAGCCTCCACACCCTGTTTTATTTCAAAGACATTTTGACTTTTGTTGAAGCACGCTTTGTTTCACTTTCTGTATAACCATAATGAACAGCTCCTGTCTGCTCACATCTCTGTTCACACTGTTCTTTACTCTGCTATGCCCTGGGGTGGCTTTCCCCACATGGCCAGGATCATATCAACCCTTGTGATTGCAGCACGTGCCTTACTTTGCAGTCCACTGCTCCTTTTGACTTGGAGTTAAATGAGTGGGCTTTGAAATCAATCAGGCTCCTTCCCAGAAGTTGTTCAGCACTCGTTAGGTCATGTTCCTTGGGCATAATAAGGCCCTGAACAAGTTCAGGTTAAATGGATTTTTAAATCAATAAATACAAACCAAGAGCAAATACGATGTCACGATTTTGCCTTCTACCCCTTTCTTTTTAGAACAAATATTGATGAGAAGCATTTCAATAACAGCCTTTCCCATGGAGAAGTTCTTCCTGAACTTCCAACACCTTCCTGATGTCCAGCCTTAAGTTCCCCTAGCACAGCTTGAGGCTGTTTGGTTTTGTCCTGTCTCCTGTTACCTGGGAAGAGCCCAGACTCCACCTGGCTGTATCCTCTACTACTTTTTAATTTATTTTTTTTTTTTAACTTCAGGTTTGTTTGGAAACAATCCTTGGCTGAAGCACAACATCAGCACAAAGTGAATTTGGTGACCATGAAATAATTAAAATTGAAATTATGTAGGCTAAGGCATTTTACTTAGAGAAGTAAAATAATTCCCAAGATTACTGCACTTAACTTTATTTTCTTATACTCAGTGGAGACAGTTCCAACTGTGTTGATTTGCTGCCAACAGTGTTTTTGCCATTTCAGCATCTGGAAGCCTTGCTGTTAAATAATCAATATTTATTATTAAAAATGGAGAAACATTTACTAAACTTTCCTTGGAGATTTTCCTGACATGCCTTCGACAGCCCTTTGTTAATGAAAATTCTCTGGACCATTTTCAAAATTTTTCAATGTATTTGCAGAAAGGAAGAGGGCAGGAGAAGAGCCATTTCTAGTTCCAAACTTCTCAAAATTAACCAGATAGAATAAATAGTGCTTAGCAAGTAAAAATGTTGAATTTAGCATAAGATATTATAACATTACTTCTCTTAATGTTCTTCAACTTCGTTTTTTTGGGATCAAAGAAATTGAGAACTGCTCCAACGCCAACAGAAGTTCATAGGAAAAATCCCATTTCCTGTTTTGAACAACTGTAAGTTGCATAAGTAAGAAATTTTTTTGTTCCAAAATATATTGCGTGCTTCTGAGTTTTTCTCTGTCCTTTGTTGTAGATTAACAAACTCTTTACATCTTTCATAGGCTGGTATGAAGAGACTTGTCTTTCCTTTTAATTTCACAATCCAAGCAAAACGTTCAATCTTTTCATCTTTTTCCATGAATAAAAATATTTTGTTTATTAAAAAGAAGGATCATATTTTAGGCATCTCTTATCCCGGGCAGATTGGTGACTTCTTAGTGTCACACAAATACTAATCTTAGCTTTTCTAAAACCTTATTCCAGAACATGTTAACAGAATTAAATGTCCATTTCTAAAACTGGGAAAATACAGATTTTCTGCATAGTCAGAGGGGACACACAGAGTGTCCTAATGGTGTGTGTATCCTGTCAGACTGTTTTCTCTATCCCATTATATGTGTAGTGTTTGGGCAAATTCTGGGCTTGATTTTATTTATAGGGAAAAAGGAGTATAATAGACAATGCTTTATAATGTGACAAGACCCTTTCTATTTCAATCGAGTTTCTCTCCTTGGATGCTGTTTATAATTATGTACATTAAAATAGTTTCCTCTATACAGATACAGATCTATGGAGCTGAATTTTTAATGTATGTGAATCAACAATTAGATTTGGTCTGTCATTTGTGTCTTGTAGTGTTGAGGATCCTTAGGAATCCCATTCTCACTTCAAATAAAGCTAATTCAGATAAAGTACAGCTAGACATGGAATAGGTTGCATATGTGGCATTCCTGAATAAGTTCCTTATTAAACCAACCCCTTTCAGATCATGACTTTGAAGTCAGTTTTCCCTTTCTTTTTCCCCCCTTGCTCAGATAAAGTGGTTTTGTGCTGGTTTCTGCAGGAAGTGAGCGATAGTGGGAGTAAAGACTGGGGAATTCTAAGGAGCCAGCTGGAGATGGAAGTGACTGAAGTAGGAGGCATGGCTCTGTGTTCCTGCTACAGGAGGAGGGAACCCACCAAGCCTTATTTATGTGCTTTGGCTTCTCTTTGCAGCAGGGCAGTTTGGAAGGTAAGCACTGTGGCCTTTGCTGTAAATCCCAGAGAAAGAAGGTAAAAATATGGGATTGTGTATTTACTAGGAATCCAAAGGGCTTAGTAACTTTACTAAGATGTGAAATTTAAAGAATTTTTCTGACTTTCTAGTGATCAGGATAACCTGCAAGTCAGTCTTGCAGAACTATCATGAGCTCTTCCAGCTGAGGCATGAATTTTACCCATCTCTACTGTCCTGTGGTAGCTGATGGATTTCAAAGAAGAAAATCCATTATGATATTTTAGTTAGCTCTTGAAAGGAAATCAATTATATAGCTTAGTGGTGGGGGCAGAGTAGCAGAGTATTGTCTTGGTTGCAATGTAAGATGGAACCAGAAGTATGTGTTCTATTACCAGCTGTGCCAAAGCAGCTGGGGCAGTTTTCTTTCTCTCTGCCAGCACCCATCCTCCCTGCAGGAGCTCTCTCTGCTCCTGGGCCACTGAGTGTCCCTGCAGGGCTGATAAACTGAGCCCAGCCCCTGGCAGAGGCTGCAGCCAGGCCAGGAGCCAAGCATTCCTGCCTGCAGCCCCTCTGCCCCTGGCCACACTGCCTCAGCCTTGCCACTGCATTCCCAGAGGGAGAGCAGGCCCAGCCACAGCTCCACTGGCCCTGCCCAGGCAATGTGCCCCTTGCTGCAGGATCCCTGCTCCAGCAGAGCCACAGCTGCCCCTGCAGGAGGCTGCAGCCCCTGGAATGGCTCTGCTGCCAACACCCCGGCTGTCAGGTTGTATTCTGACTGTCAGTGCTTTTGTACTATTGCATTTATTTTAATTTTCCTGTTAAATTGTAGTTCTGATTTTGAGTCTCTCACCTGTTTGCTCTCAAATTAGTACAAGTATTTTCATAGGATTATCACAGAGTCATTAAATGGTTTGGGTTGGAAGAGACCTTAAAACCCATCCAGTGCCACCAATGCCATGGGCAGGGACACCTTCCACTAGCCCAGGTTGCTCCAAGCCCCCGTGTCCAACCTGGCCTGGGACACTTCCAAGGGGCAGCCAAAGCTTCTCTGGGCAGCCTGTGCATTTTGCAGTGCCCTTGTCTTCATCCATGAAGATACTTCTTTATTTTTGAAAGAGAAGAGGGAGAATTCAAATACCAACAGATTTAGTTAGGTATTTGGTGGCCTTCACATGTGACCAGTGGAGGTGAGTTTTCTTCAGGATTAAGGTTCTGATTAGAGGGGTTTGGCTGGTAAACCAGGTAATTTAGGAGAGTGTAAATCCCATTTTGAATTGTAAAGCTTTAACAAATGCTTCTCATGGATGAGGAACACAATTAGTGGAGATGCATTTTGCAGGTTTTTTTCAAGCACTTCAGTATAGGAGCCTTTGCTGCCTCCCTTCCCAGTCACAACACCGGGATTAATCATTCTCAGGCTAAATCCTGTACTCACAATCTTCTCTTTTAAAACTGTGCTTACCGAGCAATCCCAGCTGAATTCATCAGGAGTAGGAAACTTTCCTACAGGGAGCTCCTGCTAATTCAAGTGACTCCAAACAGCTCATTCCAAACAATTGTATTGTTTATTCACCCAGAAGAACACAGCCAGGCCCATTCCTCTGAGAGCTATGCAAACTTTCCCAGTTTTCTGAAAGTTTAAGAAGCTCAAGTTTGACCCAAATACCTTGAGTTCAGAGCCAGGAGACACAGCAGCTCTCTCTAGCCACAAATTTTGCTGGAATATGGCTCTGCACCCTCTCATCCCTTCCCAGTTTGGGGTTGCTCTGCCCAAGAGACTGATATCCTGAGAGATGAACCATGATCCATTTCTGCCAAACTGGCCAAAAATAGCACAATTTAGTTTAAGAAAGCAAACAATGGTTGAAAACAAAAAGTGGTCAGTTTTAGTTTCTTATCAGGTTATTTGTTTGCAGCTTAAATTTAGAATTAGAAGTGAAAAAAACATCTTAGACACGGGATTTAATCTACTATGATTATTGAAATCATGTTTATTTTAGTGAAGAGAAGGTAGAGCCTTATGTCAGGATAGCTTTTAAACATTTTAATTAGAAACTGCTGAAACACTTCTAGGCACTTTTGTGTAATAAAAGGCTTAGATAAAAGCAGCTAGAGTGGTTTGCTCTTCTCCCCGAGTTCACAGACTTTAGGAGCCGTGGATTGTGCTTATTCAGGAGCCTGTGCAGCAGTCAGTGCTCTCCCAGCGGGTCAGGGCCCCTCCTCTGGGGCGGTCCCAGTTTTTGGCTCCACTATTACACTTCATTGTTTTATATTATCTCATTTTGCAACCCTAAAGTATTAAAGGTGCCAAATTTCCAAACGTGACTTACAGTACCGAGTGTAAACTCTTTTAAAATATTGTTTCTTGTAGAGAGTTTCCCTTTGATGTTAAATCTCGTACCACCCACCAGCTTTTCTTTCTCATTTTGGCTAAGATCAACATTATTTAAAAGGCCTTTAAAGTTTGGGAGTGAAAAATAATTTCATTTTACCATTTTATAATTTTTTAATTAAAAAAAACAAAGATAAAGATCTTTTCTTCTGTCTTCCACATCCAAGTCTGGTGCTAGATATAGACAGGAAAATGAGATTTCAAAGATGTTGTATCCAGACTTACTCTATGGAAAATATATCTTTTCTATTTGAAGTGGTGGATTTGTTTAAGTTAACTTGATAAAGGCTGGAATTGGTGACAAGATGATTTAATACAACCCTTGCTAACAAGTTGCAGACATTACCAGTGTGTCAAAACAACACTGCCAGAGGCATTCTGGGCCTGGGAACTGCAGTGCTCTGAAACTCTTCCTGGCAGCTATTTTATTCCAGAGTGCTGCTGATTAAAGGCAGCTTCAGCTCCTCTTTCCTTCCAGACATTTTCATTCACATACACTTATTTCTGCTCACAAATAGTAAGGTAAAGATTTTAAAATTAATAAAAATTAAAATGTAGAGGCCTGTACCTTGACAGGATGTGAACTGGAATTTTAGAATTATTTTTTCTTCTACAGTTAGGCTGCTGTGTCTCTGTTGCGATGCACGGCTCAGGTGCTCTTGGCACCCCATGAGTTTTTGGATATTTGCCCTTTGTCTTTATCCACCTCCCTCAGGAAATCCATTTATGACCAAAAAGCTTAGAACTGCTATGGGAATGAATATTCTTGTAATTTCAATTGTTATAAAGTGACATTTGCTGAGAGACATATATCTAATTTCTTTTTTATGAATAATGTTGGAATTGAATTTTATTCCTTTGATTTTAGGAACCTGTTGGACTAGACCACAAATGCTATGCAAAACCTTCAATTGTGATCTGAAATAAAAGTGCCATTACATTTTAACTGTAGTTTATCCTTTCCCATTTCTGTTCAGGGTGTTGATAATGTCCAAAGATTTCTCCTGTAAGCAAAGAATTTGCTATTAAAACCTATACCTATCCAGTACTCACGAAGAATGCTTTCTGAAACAGTTGCATGCTTTAGATTAGATTTTTAAATTACAACATTTCACATCAAAGGTGTGATGCTGAATTTTACTCACAAAATGTGCTATTTTGATTAGTTGTTTTTAATTGGAGTTTTTATTGTTTTGTACAGGCATATGTCAGGGAGAGATCTGTATAAAATGAGATGGGAATTTGTGTCTGCTGGAGCTTGAAGCTCAAAGCCCTGAGGGTCCTGACAGGAGGATTTGTTCACGTTGTCCTCATCCCTGGAAGGCCTTGGAATGGAGAGTAGAGGATTTGGGGAGTGCTTGTGTAGACAACTGCTGCTCCTGATGCTCCAGCCCTTGTTCCTGCTGAGCTGCAGCAGTGGGAAATACATATATATAGGGTTGTTGGAAGTGTTTAACTCAGCAGAGCTGCTTCCCAAACTGAGCACAGCTGCTCTTGAGCTGTGTTTGCTTTGTTTGGTGCACCTACCTGAGCACAGGTACCTGGTGCTGTTTTGGAAATGTCACCAGGACATCCAGGGCAGCCACAGCAGATGCAGGGGGGGTGAATCATCAGCTGGATACTTATGTACCAAGGTGTCTCTGGCTATCTGCTTTAGTAATCTGAATTATTTCTCGAAACTCATTCACAACTAACTCAGGAGTGTGCATGAGACAGGTCTGTAAAATACAACTCTTCATGAGTCACCAGGTCCTGTGTCCAGCTCTGGGCCCCCCATGGCCAGAGACCCGGGCAGGGGCACAGGGAGCCGGCAGGCACAGGGAGCCGGGCAGGGGCACAGGGAGCCAGGCAGGGGCTCAGGGAGCCGGGCAGGGGCTCAGGGAGCCGGGCAGGGGCACAGGGAGCCGGACAGGGGCACAGGGAGCCGGGCAGGGGCACAGGGAGCCGGGCAGGGGCACAGGGAGCTGGGCAGGGGCCAGGGAGCCGGGCAGGGCTCAGGGAGCCGGGCAGGGGCACAGGGAGCCGGGCAGGGGCACAGGGAGCCGGGCAGGGGCACAGGGAGCCGGGCAGGGGCACAGGGAGCCGGGCAGGGGCTCAGCCTGGAGCACAGGAGGCTCAGGGACCCTGCTGGCCTGCACAGCTCCTGCAGGAGGGCACAGCGGGGGGCTCTGGGCACAGGCACAGGCACAGGGCAGAGGGAACGGCCTCAGGCTGGGCCAGGGCAGGCTCAGGGGGCACCTGAGCAGGAATTGCCGATGGCAAGGGTGGCAGCCTGGCAGGGGCTGCCCAGGCAGGGGTGCAGTGCCCATCCCTGGGCTGTGCCAGGAAGGGCTGGAGGTGGCACCCAGAGCTCTGGGCTGGGCACAGCTGGTGGGCACCGGGCACAGCTGGCACTGGATGGGCTGGAAGGGTTTCTCCAACATTAATGGCTCTGGGATTCTGTTACCTCGGTGCAGTAAATGCAAAAAGCAGTTAAAATCCAGGAGGAAATGAAGTCACAGAGGAAACACTGCAGTGAACACAGGGCAGCTTCTATTTTGTGCAGGTGGACAGGCATTTGTGTTTAAATTGTGATATCTGGTGATATCGGATACATGGCTCCAGATGTTGCATCAGTAGTCACAGATTTAAAGATAGCTCTTGATGTTGTCAAAGGGCCTAATCATCTTCATTTTCCATTCTCATTCTATTTATGTCAAATGTCCCATTTTAACACTGCACTACACATTTGTATCCTAAAGTTTAATATAGGTGTAATCACACAGCAAATGCAAAAGATGTGTCAATTCTGTGGTGTATAAAAACCACAAAGATAAATGAAATGGCTCTTTATTTGTACTCTTGAATTACCCATTCAAGCATTTTAACTGGCAGACTCCTTCCTGATCCCCTGACAGCACCTGGAGGGGCGCTGGTCGAACACCAGAGGGCTGGTGGGAGGATATGACACATGACACTGGGGCAGGTTCTGAACTCAGACAAATGAAATCTGTCAGCCAGCTCCTCAAAGCCTGACACAGTTCTTAGCACTGCTTGCTTGAGCTGGCTTGATACACAGACTTATTGTATTATTCAGCTGGTTTGATTTTCCTTTTTATGACAACCTTACCCTGGAGACCATCCATCTCTTTGCAGTGTTGGAGAATGACTCTAACTGAATGATATTTCAATATAATTTATAATCCTATACTGTAAACAAAAGTGATGGTTGCTTCTAACCACTGTGAAGAATTCCTATAGGCACATTGGACTTTTGTTTTCTTGGAGGGTTGGAAATACTTTGGAGTTGGGAAATTTTTCATAGTTTAAGGCAGTAAGTTTTATAGAAGAACTCTGAAGTACCCTGCAAAGGACAGGAATTTTTTCCATATATGCCCCAGCAGTTCATGGTGCATGTGAACAACTACAGCTGCAACAAATGATTTGCCAGAAATTCAAATGGCAGCTATTAACAGCTTTCAGCTTAAACCCACAGCTCCCATCAGACATCCTGAGAGGAAAATCCCCCACACTGCCCACTCACTGCCAAGCAGTTCCAGTTTTCATTCCTCCCCATGAGCAACACCCCAGTTTTGGGCTGATTTCACTTGGGTCCAACAAACTGAAATAATGATCTTTCAAATAACAAATTTAATTGAGCCATCCTTTTTAACTACAGAGCACAAATAACAGGTTTAATGTTTATTTAAGTGGTGGCTGCCCTGGATCCCTGGCAGCTGGACAGGGCTTGGAGCAGCCTGGGACAGTGGAAGGTGTCCCTGCCCATGGCTGGGGGTGGAACAAGGGGAGCATTAAGGTCCCTTCCAAGTCAAACCAATCTATGAGATTTGGATTCTGTGCAATAATTACAAATAAATTTTAGCATGTGGGTTTTCTTTTACCATAGTTGTTCAAGTTTCAAAATATTTTTGAAATATAACATATAAATATTTTTTTAATGAAGCAGCTTGCACTTCAATGTTTTATTTTTCACTTTAATAACATAGTTACATGTGTAAAGTACAAAGAGAGGCAATGCACAAAGGCTGTAACTGAAATAGAAATGTACAATATAACTCAATAGTAATCCTATTAAATAATTCTATTTGCTGATGCAATACAAGGCAAGTCAAAAATGCACAGTCTTTTTGTACACACGTCAAATGGCTCTATAATAATTCAAATGCTGACAACTGGCATTGTTCTCTGACTGGCAAACAAAGCAACTATTTCAGTGTTTGATCCAATTTTTTTTTGATTGTGACTATGTTAAATGACATATTGCATCAAACATTTACCAAAAAACCAAAGGAAAAGGTTTTTTTCTATTCTATATTCAAATGAGCCAACGAGTGCTGGCACATTCACAGGTACCAATGGCTAATCAACAAACACTAGAAACTCCAATCATCTCCTTGCCTATATTTGGGAGATTTTGTGAGCAAAGTGCTGCCCCAGCTGAGCCCAGCAGGGAGCTGGAGCTGCTGGCAGAGCCCAGGGGAGGCTCAGGATGAGCCCAGGGCTGGAGCAGCTCTGCTGGCAGGAGAGGCTGGCACAGCTGGCAGTGCTCACCTGGGCAGGAGAAGCTCTGGGGCAGCTCAGGGTGGCCTGGCAGGGCCTGGAGGAGCTGCAGGAAAGCTGGAGAGAGACAATGGGCAAGGGCTGGAGGGGCAGGAGCCAGGGAGGGGCTGGCAGTGCCCCAGGGCAGGGCTGGGGGGGATCCTGGACAGGAATTGTTCCCTGGCAGGGTGGGCAGCCCTGGCACAGGGTGCCCAGAGCGGCTGGGGCTGCCCCTGGATCCCTGGCAGTGCCCAAGGCCAGGCTGGACACTGGGGCTGGGAGCACCTGGCACAGGGCAGGGGGCCCTGACAGGGATGGGTGGGATGAGCTTTGGGGTCCCTGTGGAAGGTGAGAGGTGTATGTATTTTCTAAAGTCTCTTTGCTTGACCCTGCTTTAATCAACACAAGCCTCCCCAAAACAAGAGATTTCCTCCAAGACCCCATTCCAGACACTTTGCCCACGGCCTGGTATTGGATGTTCAGCACCCAGATGTCACCGAGCTCCTGCTATAATTAGAGAAAAAGAATTAAACATGTTCCTAAATGTCTGGATTCTCTTATTGAAAAGAGTAGAATGCTACTAGGAGAGATTTCTGAGGAAAACATGGTCAGGGAACGTTGCAAGGTGATATTCCAGCATCTCTGTCAGGAGGTTGTGATGATGCTGGTCAGCTTTTGAACAGTTACCTCACTGAGGCTCCCCAACGAGACAGATCTCTTGATTATTTGACATTTATATGGATTTGGATGGCAAAGCTCAGCTGTTGGTAACTGTTACCTGTTCGTGCGTTTGCCTGGTCAGTGTAAATCTTCTTTACAGCTTTCCTACAAGACCTTTTGCAGATTTATTCTGGATTCTTTCTCTGAATTCAGTCTTCGATGCAGACTTGCAAAATTCATCCAAGACTTCAATTCAGTCTTGAGTGCAGACTACAGCAAAACTGTGTTCAGAGATGAAATACTTAATTAGTAAAGCAGAGACAAAATCAACAAGGCTGACAATTCCCTAAAGATGTTGATTTAGATTCAATCTTCTCTCTTACTCTGCCTTAGACTAATTTTTTGAGCCAACAATAAAATACAACCAGAATTTCATCTACCCAAAGTTTAAGAATTTTACCTCTTTGTTTTCCTTTGCTTTTCAAAGAGATGCCTGGAACAAAACAGTCGTTTTAAGTTGCAAAGCAAAATAAATTAAACTTCTGAAGTTCCAAAATTGATGGAGAAAAAGGGGCAAGTTTTAATTTTAATTTTATCTGCATAGTTTTTATTGCTTGTTCAGTACCTGAATCAAAAATTAAATTGTTTAAAGAGCTCCAGTGATACTCTCCCTCAGAACTAAGATTAAACCATACTGATCCCTGAAGAGATACTAACAGCTGCCTTGCCCAAGAGTGGGAGGAAGCCTCTCAAATGTGGGTATTATTAGAGAAAATAATATGTTAAAAGGACACACCCCTGGATACTTTGTCTGGAGAAGAATATCTGTATAAAACTAAAAATCATTGCATTGCTTCTCAGCCAGAACTTATCAAAAGGAAAGTCTGTGTATTTTGTCTTTTCCATAAAAATCCACCTATCATAAAACAGCTCTTCTGAGGAAAACTCTTTGCATCTTGTCTGGAGTGCTGGTGCATTCTTGCATAAGCATTCCATACTTGTGAATAAGCAGCAGCTTCCATAGCCTGGACTGGCATCACAGCAATATGTGTGCAGCACAGAGCAAATAAATCCAATTTTCTGTCAGCTTTGGGGGCCTTTTTCTGCACTGTTTTATTGCTATCAGGGCTTTACTGTGAAACGTATGTGAAACAGTTAAATCATTTTGTAGGTATGGAAGATTCTCATGTGAAGAGATCTTCACACAGGATGTTGTAGGGAGGACATTGAGCTTGTCAGGAATATTTGAGACAAGGACAGGAGGGGTCCCTGGGATGGGATGAGCTTTGAGCTGCCTTTCAACCCAAACCATTCTGGGATTCTCTGATTCTTTCAGAGCTTTCCCAGTTCCAGTTCCAGTTCTGCACACTGGCACAAGTTATTGTGGATATCAGAGCTCCAGATGAAGTTGATTTGAGAAGCAACCACACACTTTCCTTCCTCTTTAGCCTATCTTAAAATTTTCTCTGGCCTCTGAGACCACCAGTCAGGTCTGTCCTCTTTTTTTTCTCTTTGGATTTTAAATTTTTGAGGCAGGGATCATCCCTTTCTAGTGCTCTTCTGTTTCCACCCAAAACTGAGAACACAGTCAGAACACTAAAAAAAAAAAAAAAAAAAAAAAAGAACCACCCTGTAAAAAAGAATGCAGTAGCAAATATTCCCTTTTCAAATAGAATCATTACCATAGCACAGCTATCCTTCAGCTCCCAGCAGTTGCAAATGGAACAGGGAGATGTTAGTGTTCACTTCCACTGATCTCATTATACAAACCACTAAGAGGAGCAAGGGAATACATTTGGAGAGCTTTCATGTGGTTAGAGCAACAGGGGAAATTCAGGCTTTGATATCCCCTTGTTCAGTATATCTGCCTCACTTTGTGCCTGCCCCTCAAAAGGCAAGGCTGAAAAAATATTAGAGGCTTGTTGAAAGGGATTGGAAAAATGAGAAAAGCCTCTAATTAAAAGGACAAAAATATACTTGGAAAGTGTTTCTCAGTGTTTTTAAGTTCAAAACTGGACCACCTATCCAAATCTCCTCATTAAAAGTCAGGTTCAATTTTCATGCTGAGAGCTTGATACCAGGTTTCTACCCAGTTAGACAAATACTTAGTGCTTTGATTTTTACATTACCAAGATGCCCAACAGGCACTGATTAATACCTGTGTTTGTGACCTGATGATCTAGGCAGGGAAAAGGCAGCATCCACAATTGCTAATTTGGTAATGAAAGCTCAGAGGTCAAGAGATTTGTCCACAACTGCCTGGAATGCAAAGCACAGTCCCTGGCTCTGCAATGCCATGTCACCCAACAGAAACCAAAGAACTTTTTATCTTTCCTTTCCTTTCCTTTCCTTTCCTTTCCTTTCCTTTCCTTTCCTTTCCTTTCCTTTCCTTTCCTTTCCTTTCCTTTCCTTTCCTTTCCTTTCCTTTCCTTTCCTTTCCTTTCCTTTCCTTTCCTTTCCTTTCCTTTCCTTTCCTTTCCTTTCCTTTCCTTTCCTTTCCTTTCCTTTCCTTTCCTTTCCCTTCCCTTCCCTTCCCTTCCCTTCCCTTCCCTTCCCTTCCCTTCCCTTCCCTTCCCTTCCCTTCCCTTCCCTTCCCTTCCCTCCCTTCCCCTTTCCCTTTCCCTTTCCCTTTCCCTTTCCCTTTCCCTTTCCCTTCCCCTTTCCCTTCCCCTTTCCCTTCCCCTTTCCCTTCCCCTTTCCCTTCCCTTATTATTTCATTACATTTCATTTCTCTTTTATTTGCATTTTCATTTTAACACTGTCATTCATCTCCTTGCCTTGCTGACTCACTCTTCTATTGGCAGGACCAGAATGTTCCATGAGGACTGTGGAAAATGTAGGCCATGGGCTAGTAGTAGCCATATGGAAATAGAAGTTAAGATTGTATTTCAGTCAATCAGGGGGCCCATCTGGGAGGTAAAGCACAAAGTTGGGTTCTTCCCATGCCCATTAAAACTCTTAAACCCAAAGAGACAAACCTGCAGGTTAAGCTACACTTTGTGGAATTTAGATATATGTTGCAAAACTGAGTGAAAATATTTATGGAAGGAGAAATTTGTCTCTTAATATAAGAATTAGATATGTATGTACAAGGAAAATATATAGCCAGAATATATATAAAATATATTTATTTATGCAGTGCCTGAGAACATATCCTTTAAATAGCATGATTGTCAGCTCTCACAGCATAAAAACAATACCTGTGTAAAAATAATGCACTTACTTGGAAATTTTGTAAGAACTTGAATAATGGGGCTGTATTTTAATTTTACTAAATTTCTGGGTCTTGATGAAAGATTTATTTTACAGAATAAAAGCATTTAAGCAGGACTTAATATTACTGTTATGTGTCAGTGATAGTAACACTGGGACTTCAGTCTGCATTACTACAATGATTAATTAAAGTCCTTGTTCAGGATGAGTGAACATCATTATTGTTTTTAAATAGGAAAGGCAGATAACCATTAGTGATTATTCCTCAATTCCCAGTCTCACTTGTAAAGGACTAAAGAATACTGAAGTAGGCTGTATAGTTTTCATGAGTCTATAAATGGAGCCAGGAATAATAATATTACAATGCAACACATACAAAGGTAAAGAGTGAGAGCTGGATGAGCTTAAAAATTAAAGCCACAAGAATTCTGCACTGCTGTAAGTAAGAAAAGTAAGAAAATATTACTGTTATTGTTAGTAATAAGGTAAAAGAAATGCAGGCTTAGCTTTCTTTTAAAACATTTTTGGTAATTGCTGAATTTTTAGAATGCAACCCTGGATGCAGCTGCATTACTTAAAGCATGTAAATAAACTACATTGCCTAAAAAAAACATGGAGGGGAATCCTGTAGTCTGAGATATTTTCAGTTTATCAATAAGAATACTGAAATACAAACCTGGCTGCCAATTAGCTGGCCATTAGAATTTACACATGTTGGTTAAGATAAAAATCACTGAGAAATGCTTCTGTTGACTTGGCTGAAATCAGGAATTGCAGCCATAAGAAGTTTACAGTCAGGCTTCCATGAGCAAAATAATTTTTAGGATGGATTTCTAAGGAGATATGAAACTCCAAAACTTTTGTTTAGATTCATCTTGCATGTCCAAGTGGCTGGCCTTGGTTTCCATGAAAGACAGCACAGAATAGATTTCTTAGCTCAGTCAACTGCACAAGCAGGTGCAAAGTGTGCTGGACTGAGAGCACAGCAGGAGATGTGCACACCAGAGCTCTCAATGCCACATAATGCCCAGAATGAAGTTAGAAACTGGCAATTACCGAGCACCTCTGAAATTGCAGGGAATAGAAATGAATGGTAGGGAGTAGGACAGGAATTAGTCAAAACGAGAGAGATTTCACAGTTAGAGAAATTTGAGAGCTGGGAAAATGAACATTCTTTGTTGTGAGAGGATTCATATTTCGTTTTTTCACAGAAAGGGTGGGCAGCCTTGGCAGGGGCTGCCCAGGCAGGGGTGCAGTGCCCATCCCTGGGGCTGTGCCAGGGAGGGCTGGAGGTGGCACCCAGAGCTCTGGGCACAAGGTGGGCACAGCTGGAGGGGCTGGGAGGGCTTTTCCCACAAAAAAAAGTCTGCAAAAGTCTGTTGGTCCTTGCTCAGAATCCTGCTTTACTGAAGAAGGAATTTATTACCTTCTTTCACTGAAGAAATAAGGAATAGGTAAAAGCCTGAGCTTAAAAAGAGCATCACACAGCTTAAAAGTGGCCAGAAAGTAGGAATTACATCAATTATCTGTGCTCTTGTCTGGCTGTTCCTTGACAGCAGATCCCAGGATCTCCTTGTTCTGGCTCTCACTCTCCAGCAGGGCTCTGCCTCTGCAATGTCAGGGAGAGTATTGAGTGTGCAGTGCCCTGCTGCCTCCGTTCACCCGAGCCTTGCAGGGGGATTTCCCCCCAAGCTCACGATTCTCTTCTGGCACCCAAACTCCAAACAGGACAGAGGTGACAGTGTGTGAGCAAGGGAAACCAACAAATGGAGTGGGGCAGCTCATGCAACTCCAAATCACTCCATGGCAGGAAAGTGTTAAAGATGCAGCCTGCATTATCAAGGGCATGAAAGGCTGGGTTAAAAGGAGTTTTTCTAGAAGGCTCTTGAGGTTTTGTTGAGGTTCCTTAACAAAATAATGTCTCCATGCTCGCTCCTGTCCATTCCCTCTGCCTCTCTTTTCTTATTTTTAATATTTTTAAAGGAAATACAGGAAATAGTCTAATGTACAATGGAAGCATTACACTGTGTTCAGGACATTAATGCCTCCTTTTGTAGAAGGGCTTGGTTTGTTTGAAATAGCCATGAAAGTGTAGCAGAAACATTCTGTATGCTGGAAACTTCCACAGAGGAAGCAAGATGTGGCCATACAAATCAGAAGGAAAAGAAAGAAAGAAAAGAAAAGGAAGAAAAAGAGAAAAAAAAAAAGAGAAAATAAGAAAAAGAAAGAAAGAAAAAGAAAGAAAAAGAAAAGAAAGAAGAAAAAGAAAAGAAAAGGGAAGGGAAGGGAAGGAAGGAGGAAGGAAAGGGAAGAAGGGAAGGGAAGGGAAGGGAGAAGGGAAGGGAAGGGAAGGGAAGGGAAGGGAAGGGAAGGGAAGGGAAGGGAAGGGAAGGGAAGGGAAGGGAAGGGAAGGGAAGGGAAGGGAAGGGAAGGGAAGGGAAGGGAAGGGAAGGGAAGGGAAGGGAAGGGAAGGGAAGGGAAGGGAAGGGAAGGGAAGGGAAGGGAAGGGAAGGGAAGGGAAGGGAAGGGAAGGAAGGAGGGAAGGGAAGGGAAGGGAAGAGGAAGGAAGGGAAGGAAGGGAAGGATGTGCATCCTTGTAGTGTAACAAGAGCTGAGCTCTCCTTTCTGTGCTGTCCTCTGAGGAGAATCTCCAGACAAATCACAAAAGCACGGGAGGTCAGAGCTATTTCCAGTTATTATAGTGTTAATTTAGAGCCATCAATAACTCAGAGAAATGCTTCCTGAATGAATCCATTTAAAGCACACACGCTCTGAAAAGGTGAAATCCCTATTAAGGGAAATGCATGCAGGAATAACAAAACATCTTGAAACATCTTTTAAACAAACAAGTATTTTGAAAAGACTTTTTGGGCACATATTGCAAAGGACACCAAATAATCTTTGCGGTTCATACTGAACCATAATATTCTGTTACCTGTCTTTCAGAAAAATACGAAGTGCAGCTGCGCTGAAGCTACATCACAACAATCTCAGTGGCCAAGAATTCAAATTTTGAAGGAGATGAAAGCAAACAAAAGTATCATCAAAAGATATAAGTTCACAAATAAGAAGAAAATAGGCAAGTGATAGAGATAATGTGTTCTCTGCTGAAGAACAGATTTCAAGTCACGTAAAATGAAGGAAAGATGGAAGAGTCTGGTGGTAAAATGATTCTTCCAATGGGACATAAAAGATCACTAGGAAGTATTTAAATCCAGGCAAATAATTGGTCCAAGAGAATATTTTTCAGAAAAACCTTAATATTCAGGATCCCACTTGGGTGTTAAAAAGTTCCATAACTGCAAGTGAAACCATGATATTGCCATTTTGGCATTGTCCTTCCTTCAAATGCAGAAGATTTGCTTCCTTCAGCAACACTGAAGAACTGGAAAATAGAGATTATTTCTTGACAAAAATACAGAAATTTATCACACAGGAGCATGCAATCCTTCAGATATTTGGTATGACATAGGGAAGGATGGTAATTATTCAGTAGCTAAGGGCCACTCTCAGACTTGTGTTGGCTCCAAGTTTGGCAGCAGATGCAGTTGCCATCCTGCTCTTTTGTTTAATCTTTATCAAAATTGAGCTGAAGTGGAAATTGATGCAGAGAGCTGGATTAGGGGAAAGGTCAAGGTCTGTTCTCTGGCTGGTTTGTGTGATGGTGTGTCTCACTACTGACCTGGGAGAAATAATATCATTTTGACCCTTCCTCCAATTTTAATGGGGACCTCAATTAATTTTATGGGGTTTATTTCTGGTCTGTGGGGTCGCCTCAGATGGGGAAGGTTTTATACGTGTTTCTGTGTGATGGTACTCAAAAATCAATCCCTAAAGGCTTACAAGTTGCATTTTTTACTGCTAAATTGGAATATCCACATTTA
Organism: Sitta carolinensis; assembly: GCA_032173965.1. NCBI lineage: Eukaryota > Metazoa > Chordata > Aves > Passeriformes > Sittidae > Sitta > Sitta carolinensis. The sequence goes on from CM063292.1 coordinate 8,397,499, forward strand.
GATTCTACAACTGCTCTCTCAGGATTTCAGAGAATCATGGAATCCCAGGATGGTTTGGGTTGAAAATCACCTTAAACCCACCCAGCCCTGCCCTCTGGCACTGCCAGCCACTCCCTGGCTCCTGCCTCTCCAAGGAAATGTTCCTAAGTCTTCATTATACATCCATGAATCTGTGAAAAGGTGTGATGTATTTTTGGCTTGTTATTAGAAAAATTTGGCCATTATATGTAAAGGAGTTACTCAGTGTCCAGAGAAGTCCCTGAAGTCAGGGAAGGTAGAAATCCATGAATCAGCTTTAGTTTTTGGGGTTTTTTTCCCCTAGGTGTATTGGATTAGATTAGTTGAGTCTGCTCTCTGTTCTAATACAGTTGCTCTTTCCAAGGTGAATTTTCATTGCCACCAGAGTAGAAATTTATAAAATGTGGATAAATTTTGCCTTCTCTGCCCCATCCCCTGATATGTTGGATTCTTGGTTGGTTTGTTTTCTACTCAGCATCAGTGTGCACGAACAAAATCATCTTTGAGACCAAAAAAGGGTCATTTTACAGCACAAAAAGTATCTTGATCCAAATAAATCTGTCTGCTCATTTGAGTAGACATTAGATTATTGCCTCACACTCTCAGTTTTCAGCACAAGGTGAACACAATCTGTCACTCAAGGCCTTGTCTCATTTGTCTCCAGCAGCATTAAAAGAGATTTCCCATTAGACTCCAGGATGCTGCCTGGCACATACAAAGATTTGTCTTTTTTTTTTTTTAGTTTAGACAAAAATCCTTTACATTTCATTATTGGAAGATTAGGACATTCAGGATTTTTTTGAGGGGATTTTCTTTTGCCTTAAAACAAGCTCATATTTTGTTGGCATATAAATCAATTATATAAAAAAATAAAGGTTAAAATTATCAAGTTTATATAAAGACTGAGAAGATGAAAGCCGAAAAATTAAATTCAAAACCATTTAAGCTCAGTGACATCAGCTGCCTCTGTTATGTCTTTTATCTGTAACTTATATAAAACTGCATCATAAATATATATAATATATATATATCTCCAGTGATCTTCATCACTCCTCTCTGTTTTCCCGCTCCTAAATAAGAAGGATTTCGGGTTTTTATTAAAAATTTAGTAAACCTCTCCAGAAATAAGCAAGAGCTTAGCATTTCATCATCTGTTTCAAATTGTAATACTGCATGATAAAAAATAACCCTTTCCATTTAAGTATTTCTTACTTTCTCAAGACACCATTTTTCAGTGTTTTTGTGCCATTTTTTTGCATTAAATAGTTTATTTTGTGGTAAGTGATGCATTGCAGGTTGCCCTAAAGCAGGGATGGTTTTCCCCTCACCATTTTCTCCCTCTTTTTCCATCCTCAACTTCTGCTAAAAAATCCATTAAGCCACTCCTCCTTTTTGAAGTGAAACACCCTTTATTTTCCCACCTGTAGCAATGCTCTCTCTGGAAAGCTAAGCTAGAGCCGCAGAAGAATAGGTTCATTAAATGCTATTTGCACAATAATGCACCGTGAAGAACTTATTATTTTCTCTTTAAATTACTGTAAATTAGGGAAGAGACAGGATTCAGCTATTCCAGGCAGCTGCCTGAGATGGTTTCGGCTCTGCTCTGAGCATGCCAAGAGGAGGGGTTTAAAGAGCTGGGCTGCCAGGAGGCTCTGTGTGATGCCAGTACCATCTTCAGGCAACTCGGGGCATAACAGCAATTTCTGCAAACTGAAGCATGACTCAGTCTGAAAATCAGTCATTTCACCTTGTTCAGGTGGGACCCTTTGTGAAAGTCAAAAATGTTGTTGTTGTATTTTGCCTACTCTTGCACAGCAGTAACGGATTTTTAAACACATGCAAAGTTGGGTAACCTTAATTTCAAAAAAAAAAAGGGGATTAATTTTATTTTTTCAAGTACAGGCAGTGCAAACAGACTGAGGGGACACAGCTGAACATTCCTCATCAGTGCCCATATATTCATTTAAAATATAAAATCTAAGATGTCCTTTTGTAAGCACTGAAATCCCTTGCTGCAGGATGTACAGCAGCTGATAATTTATTTGGATTTTGATGTGACTGAAAAATGTGGAATAAAATCCATCAAGAGCTGTGAAAACAAAACCACACCTGGCTGAGGAAACCTCCACAATGTCAATTATTGAGAGAGAACTTTTCAACTACTTATTCTTTTTTTATTATACTATTTCTTAAATAACCAGTTGGAACTAGGATAGTTGAGCAATTAAAATAAATGGGGCTTTGACCTGAGCCAGCACCGTGTGGGAGTGTTGCTAATAACCAGAATTTTGGAATGCATTTGGGTAAAATGATGATTTATGCATCTTTAGAAGGATAATTGGACAATACACTAATATTGGAAAACTATACTACATGATTTTCCTGAAGACACACTAGGTTTAATTCTGTCAATTCAAATCTCTCAGGCCAATTGCAGCATCAATTCTGTTTTCGTGCTCCCTGTGAGGAAAGCTTTTTTCTGCTTAAGTCTTTTTTAATTTCCTAATATTCTCTTGTCCCTTATCTTAGCAATTTTTTCAAGTTTCAGTAAAACCAGTGTTTAAATGCTGCTTCTAGAAATGGTCTGACCTTGCCAATCACTTTTTTTGCTGTTGCATAGTGTTGGTGCCTTCCAATTTCTACTTATGACTTGTTTTTGAAACAGTTAAGGGGAGAATTGCTTCAAATTTCTGTCCTCAAACTCAATATTTACTATCAATATGCTGTGTGCTTTAGAACATTTACTAGTCTGTATGGAATAGAGTAATTCTAAAATCTATTTTTTTAAGTTTAACAATAAGAAAGGTTGTACATAAAACATTTTCTATCTTATATGGCTAGGGCTTTATTCTAATTAAGAATTATGGGTATGTTGGCTGTTATTGCTGTAGAAAGCTGCACTGTGACTCCCAGGAGATTTAGGGAAGCTTTTCAACAGTTGGATCTTGAAGTTTTATTTTCTGTTTCAGAAAGGGAAAAACTCATTTGAGGCTTTCAGGCTTCAGCGATTTTGAAATTAAGCTGCTATAGGGAACTATCACAGCACTTCTTATCCATGTGGAAGCTCAGGCCAGATGATCCAAGCTGGAATTGAGGTCTCATTTCTCAGTTGCTGGTGTGTGGATTAATATGTCAGAGAGAAACTGTAGTGTCAATGTGAAATGCCTTTGTAAAAGCATTTGCCTTCACACTGCCCACTGCAGAGCAGGTTCCTGAAAGCCTGAGTCATTTCTCCTGCACACCTGAGAACTCCTGGGCTCGGAAGCAATGCCAAGCAAACTTGGAGCTTCAGAAAAGTCTGCAGGTGCCAGACCTCTGATGAAAGAAGATTCTGCTTCTTTTTGGTCCCTGAGCTGTGTTTGGGCTCTGGTGAGGAAGAGGAGGTCGATGTGATCCTTTCACCCCCAGTGGTTTTGGCAGCCTGCTGACCTGCTCCTCCCTGCCATCACTGCTTCTCCTGCAGCAGGAATTGGGGGCACATTTGCCACATCTCACCCAGCGATGTTGTGGACAGTCCAAGGTTTAAACCTGTGCCTAAATAATGCAAATTGCAGAGGGCAACTGGCAAGGAAGCCCTGGGCTACTGCCACGTCTTCCACTGGCTCAGAGGAGGAGGAGGCTGGGGAAGGGGCTGCAGAGAATGGATGAGGAATGGCTCAGGGCTCTGTTCAGCTGGAGAAGGCTGAGGGCAGAGCTCAGCAGATTCCTTGTGAGGGGGAGAGGAGGGGCAGGCACTGATCTCTGTGCCAGGGAGCAGCTGGAGCTGGGCAGGCTTAGGGAAAGGTTCTGCTGCCCCAGGGTGCTGGCACTGCCCAGCTGCCCAGGGATGGGCACGGCACAGGGGGGATTGCTGGGGGCCTGGGCAGGGCCAGGAGTCAGACTCGATAATCCTGGTGAGTCCTTCTAGGTGATTCTTACATCAGCTCATTCTGTGATTCTGTAAAATGCTGCTGGAAGATGCTGAAAACAAGGCCTGTGTAGTTTCATTGGATCGAGGCTGGGCTTGGAGAATTTTCATCCATGTAGACTCACTCTAATTTAAATTTCACTTCAAACTCAGAACAACTCAGGCTCACCTGTGCTAGCCCTGTCCAGGACACTAGCTTTTGATGTCATGTGCTTGATTCTGCTCTGTGCTAACATGTGTGTCCTGCCCTCCTTTCTGGATAAAGGCACACGTGGAGCAGCCTGGGGCCAGGCTCCCAGGGATTTGGCTGGGCACTGCCATTTGTGATTGTGCCACGCTCTGCAGGAGGAGAGGCAAAGGCAGGAGCAGCTCTCAGAAGCACAAAGTGGCAGCAGAACAGACATTTAAGGATCAGCCAGCTCTGACCAGCACTAAGGCACCAGCTCAGGCTGGGGCTTCCTTATGAAGTTGTTGCAGCAACATTAAATGATTTTGAGCATCAGGACATCTGAGACTCTGCCATAGGAATGCTGGGGATGAGCTGCTGAGGAAAGCTGCTGTGGGTGTGGGAGGAGCAGCTGGGGAGGCCCTTGGTCCCAGCTCAGGGGCTGCCAGCAGCTCCTGCAGAGTGGCTCCTGCATGGCTGGGCTGAGAAGTTCCCTTGAGTCAGCCCGTGGGTACATGACAGCTCCTTGCCAAAATCTGGGCACTCTGCTCTCACCATGTCTCATGCCTTTGTGAGAGCAAACTGCTTCTAGCCGAAAGATCCCTGTCTGGTTTTTTAGGACCACCAGTTTCAAGCTCTTGAGATATTTATCTGTAGCTAAAAGTGATGGAAGTAATAGAGAAATACATCACAATTTGCCACTGCTTGGAGGAGGGATCAATGAATTTAAGATTTTCAATGAGTACATTGGAAAAAATAAAGCATACAGTAATTTCCAGCATTATTTTTTTGGAGCAGGGGGGAGGAGGAGGAAAAAAACACTGTAATACTTGTATCTAATGAATTACTAAAAAATAGCTAAGCAATTGTCTTCCTCAAAGTTAACTAAGAAAGCCAAAGGGAAGTGGACAAGAGAGTTTGAATGGAGAACAGTCTCTTCCCATCTTTTCTTTGGTGTTTAAGATGAGAGAAATCTGACAGCAATGGGTGAGTATTTCCATCTGGTCAAAGGTAAATGCTTTCTCACTGAGAACACTTCACCTAAGGCACTCAAAGGTGAATTGCAATGGCCGAAAATAAGAATAATTTTTTGGGACTCAAAATATGAAGCAAGATTCACACCCAGGTCTATGAAGTCACCATTTAAGGTGATTTACAGTCCTAGAATATTGATACTTTCCTGATTTTAGATGATTCCATAGCTAAGCTAAAACAATGATGCTCTGAAGCAAACCTAATTTTTTTCCTTTTCTGTTCTGATTGCATTTCCCTTCTTCTATAGAGAGGAGAGCTAAAGGATGAAGCTGCAGGTTTATTTTACTACAGATCATTAAGTGGGAAAATATTCAGATGGCTGTATCCCATTCATAGTCCCAATCCAGTTCCTCAGCCAGACCCAGTAGTGCAATTACATGGCATGCAGGGCAATTTTTCCTACAGAGAGAAGCACTTGATTAAAGTAGAGTTCTGCAGAGTTCTGTGATGTGGACCTGTGTAAGAATTAGGAAGAGTAAGAAAAGGCTGTCCTTTGCTTTGGGTCAGGAAAAGTGGGTGCCCAGTGCTAGCTGTACTTCAGAGCTCGTGGGAGAGCTGGGGCTGACAGGCAGAATCACTGTACAGCACTGGCTGTCAGAATTTATTTGCCAGCAGCATTTCATATTGCCCTGGATCACTGAGACAGCAGAGGACACATCACAGCTCTGAGTGCTACTCTGGTTTAAACAGGGCTATGAATATGTCCCATTACCAAAACCACTGTCTTTGGTCTAAAAAAGAACCTTAATTGGGGCGTGAAGCCTTCTAGCACAAAGAATTAAGGAATAGACTGCTTCAAACCAGGAGTTCTTCTTCGCCAGTGTATATTTAAATTTTTTAAAAGCACCTTTATTCTGGGGGATGTTTATTCCTTCAGCAGGGTGTGCTTCCCCTCCATGGGAACAGGCTGTGGCTTCATCCCTGGTGTCCCTACCTGCCACCAGTGTTACAGGGCTGGCTCTGGATCTCCTGGAGCCAAGCCTTGCTCTGAACAGGCAGAGACCATTGGTACCCTGCAGAGTCAGGGGGCCAGTGGAGTTAATGATCAGATTGCTCTGAGCACAAACCCTGCCTTGAAGGAGAACAGTTGGAGTCTAAATTAGAAGATCTGATGCTGTTGTTTGTATGGGAGGTTTGTCCCACAGATGACACAAACCCTGCTGCAAAGCTCTGAAGTCACACGAGTTTTCTGTTCATGCCAAGAATCTTTGGTCCAAGCCTTTAGAGTCAAGCACACTAGCACTCATTTGGGTAAAGACACAATAAATCTGTGTTAATGGGCAAGTACAAGAACAGATTTTGTGATAACTCTGTGGTTTTTCTGTTAATATATTCTCCCCTGATTTTACATGTTGTGCCATTTATCTGCATCTTCCTTAACACCACTTCTGACCCCGTCAGCAGGAGCTGCAATAATGTCTAAGCACAGAGAAAAAGCAGTCAAGTATTTGGTTGTTTTATTAAATGCCTATTGCAGTCCTTGATCATGAAGGTATCTTAGTTAAAACCAGTCCTAATTCAGATAAATGTTCTGTGGAAATATTATGAAAGATCTGATTAATCTAGCAATGAAATGTTTGTTTAATCAAATTATTACAGAAATACTTTTACAAAGCCTGATAAATAACCCTGAAATCCAAGGTGGTAGAGCTATAAATGAGAGCTACCTAAATATTCAAGTCCTTTTCTTGTGTATACAGAAAATGAGTAGAGTTGTTTCCTTTTTAAAACCACTAAAAGTGTTATTTAATGTAAATGAATTATACAAAGTTCCCAAATGTGAAACTAAATTATTTTATGAATAAACATTTTTAATCATGAGAAAAAAACCTGTCTAGACTAAAATTCATTGTAATGAATATTGTGATGAAACAGAGAACAGAAGCGATGACTCTTGCTATAAATGCTCACTAAATATGAAAGAAATATTGCTTGTTATATGTGTGAATGCCTTTGAAGAAATGCTGAAATGCAAAGTTTTAGTGTCACGTGCCAAAGCGAGGATTTTTTTTTTAGTCTTTTAAAATGCAGACTTGCACTAGAACTTTAATTCCTTATGTGAACTGCTCAGGGTTTCAGACACAAACCCTCTGCTGTCCTTGCAGGCTGTGCAATACAGCTGTGAGGTCATTATTGGTCTGGCCCTGCTCCTTCTGCTGACCCTGAGCTGCTGCACATCTGCAAAACAGCCTAAGCAGAGAGTACAGGCAGACACTTGGCAGAGCAGAAAAGGAAAATAATTCTGTTAAGTAGCTCAGGGTTCTGCACAACTTGGCCAGGCTGCCTTTGTAACAAGGTGAATATTCCTGTTTTTATCCACCAAGATCCTTCCTGCTTTGCATAGGATTTGAGCCCAGGGCTGGAGCAGCTCTGCTGGCAGGAGAGGCTGGCACAGCTGGCAGTGCTCACCTGGGCAGGACAAGCTCTGGGGGGAGACTTTGGTTTCCTCTCAGCAGCACTTGATAAGTGATTTCCTTGACTTTATTTTGACCCACAAGTTTTCTCACTCTAGTTCTTCCTATTTTCTCCCTCATCACGCTTTAGTCAGCAAGCTGCTAAATTACCTGAAGTTCCCTCTCTACTCCTTATTTTCTGGTACCAAACCTTTCTTTGCCTTTTTGTTATTTTTAACTCATATATAAATTGAATTTAAAGAGATAATTTTGATAGAAAAAAAAATTAATTCAGGGAAGAAGGTGTTATTTTGTTGTCAAAATCTTCCTTGTGCAGAAGCAAAATTGAGGCTCTTCTTATTTGTGTATTCTGTCAAGCTGGTGAGAAGGAGCAATGCTTCTGTGTTCTGTGCTTCTATGCTCCTGCAGAGGAACTTCTCATTGCCATAAAGGCATAAAGAATGGGACTGCCTTTATGTCAGAAGTTAATTCAGTCTGTGCTACAATTCTGTTCATTCCACAGAAGAGGAGAGGAGGAATTGTTTTTCTCCTCCAGCCCAGAGGAGCCTCCAGCCTGTTTCAGGTCTGCAGGCTGTACTGCCATGTAAAATTGCTTCATGAGAAGTAGGACAAAGCAATGAAGTAGGAAGAGACTAAAGTAACTGAAATTCCAGTTATTTTTTCCCTTCCAGTTTCTTCTTTACTGATGGCAATTGGGAACATTGCAGGAATGTGTAAATACCTGACAGGGGTAGGAAGGAAGATGGAGCCGAACCCTTCTCAGTGGTATAGAGACAAAGGAGAGGAGATAATCTCAGCAAGCTGAAATGCAGGAAATTCCATTTAAACGTTAAAAAAAAAACATTTTCACTGTGAGGACAGCCAAACCTGGAACAGTTTGTCCAAAGGGATTTTGCATTCTCCCTCCTTGGAGATGCCAAAACCTGACTTGAAGGCAGCTGTGAGCAACCTGCTCTGTCTGCCCCTGGTCTGGGCAGGAAGGTGGATCAGAAAATTTCCAGAGGTCCTTTCCAGCCTTACCCAGGGTGTGATCCTGTGCTGACCCCTCCAACAGGTCCCTACCTGTGAATAGCAGCACAGAAATCAAAGAAATAAATACAGTACCTGCAATTAACACAGGGCAATGTCACTAATGTCCATAAAAAGCCATCTGAAACTGCCTGAAATGATGGCTTGTGAAAATAAAATTGCACTCCAATCCCCCAGCTGCAGACAATTTCAGTAAAAACATTACTGAGCTGATATGTGGGTTGATGGTGTTTCCACTGGCCATGATTTGCAAACCTCCTATTATTTTCTCAACAGAGGCTGCAGAGTGTTTCATCTTTACAAATGCTATTGCAAAGATTTATGGAAGCATAATATGAAAATAAGACTAACGGATTACCTGGAAAGAGCATTAATATTCCTATTACAGCATAAATCAGAGGTCAAATGATCATGCACCTTAACATGGCTCAGGCTCCCTCAAGCCCTCGTGCAACTTCTGTTTTCAGAAATGAGCCAAAGTACAAATCTCCTTGGCCTGAACATGAGAATATTATCAAAAATAACACCTCACAGAAAGACTGAACAGAGGAAGTCAAATAATAAATTGAAGAGTCTTTTGCCTCATGCCTTCCCGTGGGTTTGATCATCTGCAGGTAAATGCTTTTCTTGTACGCAGCAGGGTTTTGTCAAAAATCCTTTTCCTTGTGAAACAGTGGAGCAGCAAGTGTTTCTATAAAACAGCTATTAAGAATGTTTTGCATTCCTGGGAAGCAAATAAAATAGAGAACATAGCTGATAGGAGTATCAGGGTTGTAGAAATGGTATTAAGCACTCCAAATCCCAATTAGGTGAATCACGAGAAATTCCTGAAGCAGACTTTATTCCAGGTCTGCTGTACATTAAACTGTTGTAATTGTGCTGGTCTTGTGCTTTGTGGAATTAAAATACTTTGACAATTTATTTTATAGAGATTAAAAACTGCCTCCAGTTTTATGTCTCTTTTGTTTTGACAGTTTTGAGGGGTTTTTGCTTTGTGAGTGCACTAAGGGAAGATTGATTAATTCACCATTAATCCAGACACCTCTAAGGTGAAATGCAGCCATTAGAACAGCGATTAGCAAAGCCACAAAATGATCGTTGATAGGGATTTTAAGAGTGTCATTAAAAACAGGTAGGTGTGAAATGCTCAACTCGATTTCGAGTCACCTCAATTGCAACAAGAGCCAAACAATCACAGAACGCAAGAAACTTACTGAGCAGGCCTCAGTTTACAGACTTCCTGTGAGAAAAATGCCTTCAGAAAGAATCTCTGAGACACCCAGGGGAAGAAGAGGCGAGCTAACCGAGACTCTGTGGTGTAATTTTACCATTTCCATGAAAATTTCCATGACAAATGCTGTGCCTTTAACGCCTGCAGAGAGCCCTCCAACCATCCCCAGGTCAGGAATTCTCTCTCCTGACAACAGCTTGTCAAGCAGCTCTTCCTGAACCTTTTATTTAAACTGAGCTATTAGTTTGCTTGGTGGAAAGTAAGCAGCTCGCTGAATAAATATTGGTTGCTTCTATTTCTGGAAATTTCCTGGGAGATCTCAATGTTTTGGGTGCTTCCAAGTTCATTGGATATAATGACCACACACATCCAAGGCTGTCTTAACTTCAGCAGTTCTTTGTTCTAATAAGACCAGTACTTGGCCAAATTGAACCTCCTTTATTATTCTTTTAACTGACACAAACATTTCCAAATGCTCTTGCCATTTCTGCAGCTGTGGGTTATCCAAAAGGTTGTTTTTAAACAAGCTTCAAAGGATTAAAAGTGGAAGTCTGCAAATGGACTGTTGAATCCATGCAAGTTGGCATGGATCTTTAAATTTACACTTTGGAAGTTTTAATTCTATATTTTTCAAGGGTTATTTTAAATTTGACCTGAAATTAAAATAATCTCCCCCCAGAAAAGGTTAAATTCCTTCATCTTGCATTATAGGATCACATACTGGTTTGTGCTGGGAGGGGCCTTCAAGATGTTCCCATTTCACCCCCTGCCATGGGCAGGGACACTTTGCACTGGACCAAGTCACTCCAAGCCCCATCCAACCTGGCCTTGCAATAAATTGATAACATTTACACAGAAAACTTTAAAAATTGTGTGGAAAAAACTTTTCAAATATTGATTAGGCACCAGGCTCAACTTCAAGGAAGTCTTTCTGTATCCACTTCTCCATGTCTTCAAAGGCACAGGAAATAGAAAGTGTTTTTTACTAAGTCTTTTCTCTAACAAGACCTTAAATGAGGACAATTCCTGGTGTTTTGGGAACCAGAAGGGACTGTCCCAGAAGTGCCACTCAAAGGGGTGAAAAAAGTGAAGGAAGGAAGTTTTGCAGGCTGTCTAGACCAGGTTTTGATAATAATCAGTCTCAGGTGCTCTTCAAATGGTGCTAAGTGTCCTCAGCAGCTTGCCTTGACCTCAGGGAACATTTCCCTTGAACTTCAAAGGCTCATCCTCACATCTTCCACTGCCTGCTTCACATCGAACTTGGCATATTTAAAAAAAATTCTATAATGCAGTACAGCAAACACAGAGTAGATTTATATTTGCATGTGTTTGCCCCACTGCATTCTTGGGGTCAGTTCTCTTTTCCTGGAGCTGCTCCCTTCCCAGGCAGGCTGTGGGACCCCAGCAGCTCCCAGCCAGGCTGCCCTGTGTGCAGCATTCCCTGGGCTCTGAAATCGAGGAGTGCCTGGAGGATGGGTTTGGCTGAAGCGACAGACTCAGTGTCCTGCAGAAAGCTGCTGACTGCAGTGTCACAAACAGAGCTGCTCATCTGCCCTTGCAGGTGTTGTGATGGTGGCAGCTGCTTTAGGGGGACCTTGAAGAGGTGAGGGAGGGAGTGGATTTACTGGAGGATTCAACTGGCTTGGAAGGGGTAGGGCACATCAACACTCACTGTGGTTTATGCTGATATTCACAGCTAGATTCTGAGGAATTTCATTGCACAGATTTCCAAGCAGAAGAAACTTTTACAATAATAAAAATCCAGATTTGGTGTGTATTTCCAAACCTGGAGAATTATAGCTATATCTGGGCAGAACCATGTCTTAAAAGGAAAACATCCTTCTGGGTGAAGTGTTCTCATGTCTGTGCAAGGGTTTTGTGGGTGAAGAGGGTGTTCAGAGTCCAAAACACAATGTGCAGCTCTTGTTTGGAGTGAAAATCATCCTGTAAATTGTTATCCTTTGAGTTTTGCACAACCTTGAAGCAACACATCTTTCCCTCATATGGATGTCATGTAGGTGGAATGGAATGGAATGGAATGGAATGGAATGGAATGGAATGGAATGAATGGAATAGAATAGAATAGATAAGAATAGAATAGAATAGAATAGAATAGAATAGAATAGAATAGAATAGAATAGAATAGAATAGAATAGAATAGAATAGAATAGAATATGTTTGGGCTGGGAGGGACCCCAAAGCTCACTCATCCCACCCATCCCTGTCAGGGCCCCTGCCCAGTGCCAGGGGCTCCCAGTCCCAGTGTCCAGCCTGGCCTTGGGCACTGCCAGGGATCCAGGGGCAGCCCCAGCTGCTCTGGGCACCCTGTGCCAGGGCTGCCCACCCTGCCAGGGAACAATTCCTGTCCAGGATCTGATCTAAACCTGCATCTGTCAGTTTGAAGGCAATCCCCCTTGTCCTAGATTTGCCAAATTTCTGTTCTTTGGATCATAGCTAAACCCAGCAAAGTCCAAAAAATAAAGGAGTAATCAAGATGGGCCTGAAGAGCACCAATCAGACACGTTTTTTATTAAAACTCTTAGATGTTTCCATTTACGTAGCTCTCCCATGCTGTGCAGGTAAAATTTTCAGCACCAGATGTATTAATTTTTAAATTATTTTGTTTTAATGCAAACTCTCTATTCTACTGGTATTTCTAGGAAGATTATTATTATTATGATAATAATATTTTCATTCTGGGAATATCACTTAGTGATGAACCCTACACCATTTAAATGATCATAAGTCTTCTGAGAAAATAATTACAATATAATGATTTCTACAGAGAGCCATTTAATTTTTGATCAGAGGTTATCAGGGTCGAACATGATGTATTGGCTATCAGCATTTTCCTGATATGACCAATCTGTTGGGATTTCTTGCTCCATTTTCTAAATTCGTTTATTTTTTGAAACGTTTTCATTTAAGATTGGGAAAATTTCTGAAGTAAGAAGAGCTTTTTCTTGTCAAGCTGTGACTGATGTATGAGGTTTTTTTTTTTTTTTGCTTTTTAGCAAAGTATTCTATTTTCACTTGAATATTGATGAGGCTTTTACCAGTGGCTTTAGAAGTATCCAATTTTTATTGCCAGTGATTGTTTTTTTTCTTGCTTAAACATTTACCTTTCTGAAATTCAGGCACCAGTGAAATTTCTTCAAGTGACACAATTAGTTTCTTTGGTCAACAATTGCATAAGAGACACTCCAGGAAGTGTGACTTCAATGCCTAACACTGATATTATATTCATTTCTATACTCAGATACTTCCATCCATGTGAAGCTGATTTAAGGCTTTCATTCCCCCAAAGTCAGGAGAACTCAAGGCCATATGTTTCGAGCTAAGCAGTCTGTTATTTGCTCCTCCATGAAGGACAAATGTGCATATTTAACTGTTTTCAGATGTTAATTTTTTCCTACCCTATTTTTAGGGGAAGCAGATACATCACAAGCTTTCTTCTGTTTGCTGAAAGGCAGAGCAGCCACTGATTGAGGGAAACAGGAGTGCTGGTGCAGAGAAACCCCGACGGGAGAAAAAGAAATACTTCTTTTATTCACTAAGGCAATCCATCAGTGCACTCTGGGCTTGTGTGGAAAACCTTACAATGCTTCCTTATGCAATTAGCATTGGCCTGCTTTATGTCTTAATTATGGTCTGGGTGGAAAATCAGTGTAGGACCTAACAGAATCTTGTTTCTTGTGCCATTGGTATATAAAAATGCACCAAAATATTAATGTATGTATTATATACATATATATAGATGTGCTAATAACACTCGAGTTGTGTCAAATATGCAGCTTTGCTTCACTTCAATACATACATTTTTCTGTATTCATTTCTTTTTTTGTCCTGAAAAGTTTCACAAGGACAACAACCAAACAAGAATATAGATAGGAAATATTAAGTGAATTCTTGGGTTTTGAATGAAATCCCAAACCAGCAGCTGCCTGAAGAGAAGATGTATGTAAACAAATGTGAGCACAGTAACGGGTGTTAAAAGGTTCATATTTATTGTTTAAAAAAAAAAAAAAAGAAAAATAGGGTTTCCCAAAAGAAAAAAATAATAGCATGTTCATGCCAAATTGTCAAATTAGTGGAAAATTTAAAATTTTCAGTTATTTTAATGGAAAAAATGCCCGGAGGGTTGCAATCTTTGAAGCCCCTTCCGACCCAAACCTTTCCATGATTTTATGAAAAGTCCTGGTTTGTCCTGGTTCTGGACATTGAAATTTTTTCTGCCCTTTGGCTACTCACAAGTCTGAATTATCTGGTAACTGCCTCATATTTTGTGTCCATGGATTCATTAAAGAAGCTTCTCACATTCAGACTGGTCAGATGTTTACTGTATAGTTTAGCAGACCTCTCTTGCCTGAAATTACCTTTATAAATTTATCATATGCTTACCCTAATGACTCTGCCTTGATCATATGAATTTCTGTGTGGCTGAATTTCTCTTGGCATGCAATCTATATTCCTGAAGAGATGGGAAATTCTCTTTCCCTCAGTTTGCTGCTGTTATTCTATCCCAGTCACAGTTAAAGCCAATTGTTTTTAACAGTTTTTATTTGCCAGCCTTCGCTTTTCCTGTTGTACTGTTCTTTGCTTAGTTGTACAGCTCTTTTGTAACTGATATTTTCTCCTCATAAATGTGCTTATATAACAATTTTTAATTGCTTTCAATCTTCCTTTTGAAAAGCTGAATAGATTGAACTCTCAATCTTTCACTACAAGGACTTTTTTGCAACATTTATATAACATCTCTCTCTGAGCCTGCTTCACTCTGAGCATGATTTTAAACATGTGAACACCAATCCATGAGAAATATTCCTTGGCAGAGGAGTGAAAAAAATTTGTTTCCCTTAGGTTTGAACTGTGAATTGCTCCATCAGTGTGACATTAACACTAAGACCAGGCAAGTCTGTCTTTCCCAGGTGTTCTCTTTCTGTTTGTATGTCTTGTATTTCCTGCCCCTGGATGCTCAGCTCTATTAAAATACATCTTTGTACGAATTGGGCTGTTTTGTCAGACATCAGGATTAACCAGTACAAAGACTGTTGTAGCTGTTTGCCACTTTTTGTGTACCCTCCTGATTCTGTCAGTGGTGGCTTAGATGTTTCCAGATGGTAGTAATTAAAATAAAATCATAAAAAATAAAGCCAACCCTTCTTTGCTTCTTCTCTTAGCACAGAGATTGGAGGAAATAATGGTTGCACAAACACAAGGCATTCGGAGATCTTTTTGGAAGAAACTGTGTTCCTCCTTCTAGATCTGGAGGATGACAAACCTGGTAAATAGTCTAGTCAGGGCTTACCTTCTCAGGCAGGATCTCAAAAGCCAGCAGAAACAGGAAGAAGCAGTAAGTGATGTCAAGAGCTGCCAAACACAGGTATAATTTCATCCCCAGCTGCTGCCTTTAGTTCTACCAAACCATCCTAAGGCCAGCTTCCTCGAGGCATCCCTATCAACCTTTCCAAGTGACATACACTTCTGGATTTCCCCTTGTACTCCTCTCTGTAAGGTTGCATTTTTCTCCTACTGAATAAACTTCCATGCACAATCTCTTAATTTTGCCTTGGGCAATTCATTCTCTGATATGCAAATATTGTACATAATGCAGAACTTGGGACTTGTGGAGTGTGTGGGGAGGTTATTTCTTGATTCAAAGATAACAGCAGCTTTAATTTCAAAACCTGTTTGCTGAATAAACCCTTGTGGGACAATGCTGTCCCTGGGGTACAATCTTTCTAGGTGAGTTATGCAACAAGAAGTGCAACAAGTGCTGAAATCTGAGAAAAGCTGTGGTTAGGTGGGATTTCTCCAGAGGAGCTCTGTTGATGTTTCAGCCTCCTGCACTCTGTGTCCCTAAAGAGACAATTACTGATCTGCTGACAGCTCAACCCTATGGATGATCCTCCCATGCTCTGCTGGCCAGCTCAGGGGTTTGGGGACAGACAGAGGCGAAACAGCAAAGCTGCCCTCACTGTAGGGAGAGTCCTTTGTGCCTACAGGAGAAAAGAAAAAATCAGCTTCACAGTTAATGAACTTTTTGCTGAAAAATTAAACCTTCAGAATTGGGAATAGGTTCTGATTCTTTATGCAGTGAATCAAAATAATGTTCTGTATTTAGGAGGAGATGACAAAGTTAGTCATTTGAGTGCACAGTGCTGTTGCTCTATTTTGGCTTGCAATGAAATATTTAATTGTGATTTAAGAATTTAAAATAAATCTCACTTATCTGTGAACTTGTGTTTTGAGTTTCCCCTGGTCATTCTGACCAGTGCTGCTCAGAATTTTTCCAGAACACAGAAGGACATCCACTGCAGGGTAGGAGAGCAAGGAACACATATACCTGATTATTTGCTTTATCTAGGAAGGAAAGTGAGATACAAATTTAATCAGTTGTGTTGTGACACATCTCTGTGTGACAGATTGAACAAAACCAACCCAAATCTATCTCAATTTTTAATTTTTCTTCTGCCTGTCTATTTAAGTTCTGTTTGTAGCCAATTAGTTGTGGCTACCTTCACTGTGCTGTTCTAGAAGTACCATGTCCTCCTTGCTCACATGAAAATTATCTTTACCACTGCTTCAGTTAATGGGGCCAGGTTAAAATCCTGTGACATTCAAACCCTGGTTTGCTCTAACTATAAATGGGGAACACACTGGTGATTTGGTTTGATTCTTTATCCACAGCAGCTGGAGTCAGCTGAGCTTGTTTCCAGGGTGGGTTAGAGGTATATGACATACTATGAATAATCAAAAGTAGAATCCAAGGAATGCTGTTTAGTCTTCCATAGGCTTTCAGCAGAAATTTTAACCTTGCACTCACCCTCCAATGACACAGGCTCTATAACAAGTTAATTTCCTTATTCAATTTCTTTATTTCAATTTCCTTAGCATAAAAATGTATGGTATGCCCTAAACCAAACCCTAATGAAATAGTAATATACATATTGGATCATATACTCAAATTCTATTAAAGTCTACTTCAGAACTGAAAGAACTGTTACCTAAATAACATTTCATTTTTTGAAATAAATGATAATTAGAAGATTTAACTGGACTGATTCATTGATGAAAAGAAAATTAATATGAAGCTAAGGCTTCCTTTGAGATGAATAATTAGAATTGACAACTGTGATTTTTTTTACCAGCCTAAGTTACATTTTTGGATGAGGTTGGAATTACTTTGAGAGGGCGGTTATGAAACAGTTGGCACTTTGTGTAGCCTTGCTATGCATGAGCTCTATTCCTTGGAGTACATCCAGGAACAAGGTACCAGCAAAAGTAACTTGTCTCTAATTACCACATTCTATCCCATAAATTACTAGTGAGTAGTAGGACTGCACAGACAGCTTCTAAATGTGGTGTTGGCTACACTGAGTTAAAGGAGTGGGCACAGAGCTCTCCAGAACTTGGAGCTAGAAGGATGGCAGGATATTTTTCTCTTTGGGGCCTCTGGAGTTTAACTGCCAAGACAAAAGCTGGTGGTCCTTCCCCAAGATCCTTTGAAGCACATGGATAGATCCATGAGCCCTGGGACAGACCACAGGGGGCTGGGGCAGGCTGAGTGCAGAGGAGCAGGGCTTGGGTGTGTTACAGAAACCCATAACACACCCCAGAACCCTTTCAACAGCAGCTGTGCCTGCAATTCAGTACAAGGAATTCCCAAAGCCTCAGCAGGGTCTCGTGGTCACTGGAGTTCACTATCCCAGAATCCAGACCCATTAATGCTGGAGGAGCCCTCCCAGCCCACCCAGCCCCAGCTGTGCCCACCCTGTGCCCAGCCCAGAGCTCTGGGTGCCACCTCCAGCCCTTCCTGGCACAGCCCCAGGGATGGGCACTGCACCCCTGCCAAGGCCTGCCCACCCTTTCTGCATTTTCTGCTAAAAGGAAGTTTTTGTATTAAAGACACTCTATACTTCTCCAATCACTTGTCCCATTCCTGTGCTTGGAAAATTTCCTTGCCATGCTTTGACAGACTCGGTGATCTTGAAGGTCTCTTCCAACCTAGTGATTCTGTGATTAAAGCAGTCCCCAATTAAAAGAAAAAGTCGAAGCTGCTGATTCTTTCTCTCTTCTTCTTCCACCCCCTTTTATTTTCATCTTCTGAATTATGCTCTTTATTTTCCTCTCCATCACACAGAACTGTTTCTTAGTACTCTCATCCATTTCTGTTCCCTATCTATTCATCAGCACGAGGTAGAAAAGAACAAATGGAGCTGTATCTCTTTGGAACTGGGTAGCTCCATGTTTTCACAGCAGTCCTGGTAGTTTATTTTCTGTGAGACCATTGCCCATTTCTCAAATTCATCTGAACTGCTGGATAGACAAAGAGATGCTGCAATTACACAGAAAGCAGAATGTTGTCTCCTTTGCTGGTGGGTAAGTAGAAAATTGTTCTGGCTTTTTCCTCTCCTCCCCTTTTCACTGTAAAAACATGAAAACAGGAAAGTGTAGCTGCTTTGACAGGCTTCGAGAACACCACTCTGCCCAAGTCCTTTCTAATTATTTTAATCTAATAATACAGAGATTAATAATACAATTAATTAGTCTAACAACTGGCAGCTTTAATGTGGTGTTGTACACACTTGCAACACCATGATCCAGGCAGATCCTTAGAGTGAGGCTAAACTCTAGCCCATGTCCAACATGGGAAGAAAAAGAGTAATTCCCAGGAAGAAAGTTGTATTTCCAAACAAAAAATTCAATTTTGAAGAGTTTTCTGACAAAGATTAAGTGTATTTTTAACACAATACTAATGATCATAGATGAGCAGGGCCATAATATATCAAAATGTAGCAGAATGGAAATCCTGCAGGTTGGTATAATGAGAACTATTATTGTCACTTACAAGATTGAACTGTTTCATTTAAGCACTTCTGAATGCCAACATGCTGAAAGTAAAATATCAGGAGTTGTTAACTGTAACGATTTTTAAATCAGGATCATTAAACAGAAGGATTACTGCAGGAGCTGGTGATGAAAGCTGTGGCAATAATGCATCCATTTAGCAGGCATTCAAGTTGTAGCAAAGAACATGAGTGTTAACAGTTCAGGAATTAGAAAATTTCACTCCAGTCTTGAGCATTTTCCAATGTTTTTGTGTGTGATTCAAGCAGTCTTTATGGGTAATGTGTGCTTAATATACCATGGTGGGGTGGGAACTGCTGTGCAGAGGACAGGAAATTATTTATTCTCACAGGTCCAACTTTCTTCTGCAGTGAACTGAAATTAAATTAAAAAGAAAAAAACCGCAAACCACATCCCCAAAGGCTCTGTTGTTGTATTTCTCTGTCTTTTTTATAGGTTTATGGAGCTGTCAAAACAAGTCACAAAAAGTTTAAAGTTTGGCCTTGTTTTGCTGGGTCTTGTATCATCTTCCCAAGAGTTGATGTGTTAGACTAATGGCTACAGAAGTGCTTTTCTAATCAAGGGAAAGCTTAATTTCTTCATAAAAAGCTGCTTTTGGGTGTCTTGATGCTGTACAGCTCCGTGCCACAGCTCATGCAACTCCATGGCAGGAAAGTGTTAAAGATGCAGCCTGCATTATCAAGGGCATGAAAGGCTGGGTTAAAAGGAGTTTTTCTAGAAGGCTCTTGAGGTTTTGTTGAGGTTCCTTAACAAAATAATTTCTCCATGCTCGCTCCTGTCCATTCCCTCTGCCTCTCTTTTCTTATTTTTAATATTTTTAAAGGAAATACAGGAAATAGTCTAATGTACAATGGAAGCATTACACTGTGTTCAGGACATTAATGCCTCCTTTTGTAGAAGGGTTTGGTTTGTTTGAAATAGCCATGAAAGTGTAGCAGAAACATTCTGTATGCTGGAAACTTCCACAGAGGAAGCAAGATGTGGCCATACAAATCAGAATGAAAAGAAAGAAAGAAGAAGAAAAAGAAAAAAAAAAGAAAAAAAAAAAAAAAAAGAAAAAAAAAAAAAAAAAAAAAAGAAACAGAAAGAAAAAAAGGAAGGGAAGGTTTGGTTTGGTTTGGCTTGGTTTGGTTTGGTTTGGTTTGGTTTGGTTTGGTTTGGTTTGGTTTGGTTTGGGAAGGGAAGGGAAGGGAAAAGGAGAAAGGGAAGGAGAAGGAAAGGGAAGGGAAGGGAAGGAAGGAAGGGAAGGGAAGGGAAGGGAGGAAGGGAAGGGAAGGGAAAGGGAAGGGAAGGGAAGGGAAGGGAAGGGAAGGAAGGGAAGGGAAGGGAAGGGAAAGGTGGGAGAAATCTGACAGTTACACAGTAACATCTCTACCTGGTTATCAGGAAAACCAAAGGACTAAAAATATAAAGAAGAAAAGGAGTTGGAATGAATTGTTTGGGAAATATGACAAATATTCTCAGGAGACTTAACAATGTGTCAAAATAAGAATCATTTCTGGTGTGCCATAAAAACATCCAGGACTCTGTTGCCATAAGCAAGGAACAAAATGCTGACCCCAGAAGGAATTCACATCCAGTTACATGGGAAACAAGGAACACACTCTTTCAAAAACACAAGGGAACCACTCCAGCTTGCTGTTGGCACTGCTAAAACATACAAAGGAAACTTGCCATTAAGCAGTAGATTCCAAGCAATGCCTGCAGTGCACAGATGTGAATCCTAAAAGGGTGAAGTAGAACTGATGGCTGGAGGTGAAAATTATTCTGCTGTCTTTAATGTTTTCTTTTACATGTTAACTCTCATATTTGGAATAATTATCCATAACGTGTAAATCAAATGTTGGTGAATGTACATAGACTCCACAAGCAAACAAATTAATTTTCAAGTGAAGTTTCAACTTGTCTTATCCTTATTCCAGTTCAGAACATTTATAGAGTTTTGAGCCTAGAAAGTCTGGAGAGTGACATACAGGCACAGTCTGTACCACGGAGTGTCTTTTTTTTTCATTAAAAGAATGAAGTCTTGTCAGTGCCATTTTTGACTTTATTTAAGAATGTACAGCTGGTGCTTTTGAGAAGAATATGTAAATGATGGATTCTTTATAGGTTCAGTATTAAGTAAATACAGACTGCTCCAGCGTCATCCTATTTGATGCTGCTGAAAGGAACTAATCAAATAGTCTATAAATACCTGCAGTGTCCTTTTCCCTGGGAGGAGCAAGTTACTTTCTGTGAAATTAATTTCCATATTGTGTGTGCTAAACAGAGTAAGTGACAGCTCTCTCTCCAAACACGTTGTGTCATTTCCTAGCGAACAAGTTTGGCATCGTTGTAATTTAACATGGGCATCAAGCAATAAATAGAGAGGTCAGTGGCCTGACAGACCACTTCTGGATCATGGCAATGGAGTGTTCTGCTGCTTTCCCTAAGGGTGGGCAGAGGGCAAAAGCTGCAAAATAGCCAGTCTGATCCCTGTGTCCATTCCTATAAGAATCTGGATCTTTTTCTTTTGTATTATGTTACTCCTGCAACATCTACAGGCACAATCCAATCTCTACTATGCCTCAAAACATACCCAACTGCCTTCAGCTCGAGAGACAAAAGGGGAAATTTCCTTTATTGTTTGGTTTCCTCTGGCTGTGTTCATTAGTGAAAGCTGGATTTGATGGGGATAAAAGGGCTCCCTTTTTGGCTGCAGTGCTTTCTGTCCTGCATCCCTGCAGCTTTCAATTTGGTTTGGGATCTGCAAAAAATATTTTAAGTATTTTATATTTAATATAATAAATATTTAAATATTTTAAGGCTTTCTTGACCAAGCAAGGAGCAACTCTGGGGAGTTTTTTCCTGCCCTGCTCTGCTGGAAGGATGGAATCTTTGCCCAGTGCTGCCTGAATCCCGACTGAAGGAGCCTCCTGCTTCCCACATCTACAAACTCACTCTGCCTTTCCAGCAGCCACTGGATTATTTTATGCTGGACTATGGACATAAAGCTGCCAACTCATTCCTTTCACACTTGGGATGCCAGTAATATTATTTTCCTTTTCAGTCCCACATTGAACCAACTTGAACTAACAGCAAAATATAATTTATTCCCATGTTGTGCACGTTGTAAGTGTTTGGATGGATGACTCATTTTAAAAATCTGAACAGAGAGTTCATTATGTCCTAATTTAAACCTACTCATTTTACAAACTCTCTTTTACACCTTTATTCCTTATAAGAAAATATACCATTGTAGAACAAGACCTTATAAATTATCAGAAAGATTAGACCTGAGAAATGAAAACTTGACATCAAATCAATGGATAAAATTCTCCAAATACTTTACATTTCTGTGCAGCATCTTATTGTTTATATTTTTGACAGGTAGCATGGCCTTTCCAATGATTTTTACTAAATTTCATACCCTACCTTTGAAAGACACTTTATTGTCACCCAGGTGTAAGTTATGTGCTCAACTAAAACATGGTTGTAGTTTAATTCTAGCAGTGATGAATTGCTTGAGTGAATTCATGCAAACAGGGAAATAGAAATTAAATTCATCACGCTAGGAAAACCATTCTTCCCCATGTAAATGAGTAGCTTTACTGCTAAAATCAATTTGTTTTGCTAAATTATGCAAAAATTCTCAAAGGACACAGGTAGTTGATTTATTATACTCTTACGGTTTTGTAATATTAGAAAATGAAATTTATTCACACAATATTAGATGGCATAAGCTGAGAGCTTTAGTGACAATTTTTGTTTATTGCAATTAATCTACGATGTCTGTGGTGACAGAATTCCCCCAATGTGTAGGACATAATCTATGACAGATGCTTTTTATTAAACTGTACAGAAGTGTTCTTCATTTGAATAGAACAGATCAATTACTTCTCCATTGCAAGGCCTTTCAATTGTTCTAACAATCTCTACCGAAATTCAGGGTTTATATGAAAACTGTTTATATTCAGAATTCCTGAAATATCAGAACTTCAAAATGCCCTCAAGAAAATAAACAGCTCCTCAGATCTTT
The DNA here is from genome assembly GCA_032173965.1 of Sitta carolinensis. Taxonomy (NCBI): domain Eukaryota; kingdom Metazoa; phylum Chordata; class Aves; order Passeriformes; family Sittidae; genus Sitta; species Sitta carolinensis. Next base: position 8,420,188 of record CM063292.1, read on the forward strand.
TGAGCAATGTAAGTGGGAGCTATTTAAGATTACTTTAGACATCTCATTCAGGGTTCTAAAATTCAGTTTGTAGTTCATTCACGCAGAGAGTCCTGCAGCTGAAATCATTGGTGTTTCCCTTAAATGCACGGGGCTATCACTTGATAGGATGTAAATCCCTAAAGAAATACAAAAATAGTGTGCTAGAGATACTGGGGGAGAGGAACAGGGAGTGGAAAATAGGATCCAATCAAGTAATTAATGTCTGGGCAATAAATCATACAGTCAGAGAAATATATTAAAGATAATAAATATGCATTTATATTCTTTACATCTTAATTATGGAATGCTGGGCTGGGCAATATGAATTGTACATGGGTCTGCAGAAGTGTTTTTTCTGTTGCTCTGCCTGGGCATTAAGCAGCTGCAGTAAGTGCAGGTGGGTTGGTCTCCTGTGCCTCTGCCCATTTCCCTGCACAGCTTTAACTGGACAAATGCCTCAGGCAGGAAAGGGAGGGGAACGAACAGCACAGAGCTCAGCTTAACCAGAGTGCAATCAAAAATAGAGATAACAAACAAAAAAAAAAAGCACCAAAACGTTGCTTGCCATCTTTCAAGATCTCTTGCAAAGAGATATCCCAGAATCCCAGAATGTTTGGGTTGGGAGGGACCTTAAAGCCCACCCAGCCCCTCCCCTCCCACTGTCTATTCCCCATGTCCAACCTGGCCTGGCACACTCCCAGGGGTGGATCTTGCATCCTTTCTCCCAGTAAACCATAATCCTAATGAACTGAAACAACTTTTTGCAGAGAGAGGTACAAAACCACTTCTGAAGTGTCTACCACCGCCCCATTTAAAATTTTCTTTTCAGCAGATAATTTTTGACATGAGTAAAATACATCATGCAAAATATTGTGAACTTGAACGTTCATGTCAGTTTTATGCACCAGACAGCTTGCCTGAGTTACCTCAGAAGCCTCTAAATATCTTTATGTGAAGAATACCAATTTTATTCAGACAAAATTTCAATATTTGTTTTAACTGATGGTATCAGTTTAGGGAAAAAAAAAAATCTTCTCTGTTTTAAAAAGAACTGCTTTACATTCACTCCCTTGTGTCTAGGCATGCTGCACTGAGTCAGAGAGAGTTAGCAGCAGGTCTGAAAGGCAAGAGAAGCTTTGGACACATTAATTAAATGTCAGTGGGCTGGCAGGAGCCCCAGCCCCAAGGGAGGTGTTCTTTGGTGCCAGGTGACAGAAGGTGGTGACCCTGGAGATGGCCACAGGAATTGCCCACTGTGGGTCCAGTGTGGCTCACAGCTGCATTCCTAAACCTGGAGCTCCAGGATCTTCACTGTGTGAGGCTTGGAACTCTCAGTGTCCACCCTCACCTCTGCTGTTCCTCTGCATCCTGGAGGGGCCATCTCCATCAGGAATATTTCAAATCTGTGGTGCAAGGTACAAAACCAGGCTGGGACAGAGGCACAGAGTATTCTGAGTGACATGGACCTTTATATAACCATTATTATAGAAGTGATGGTCTCAGGTACCACATGGTTTGCCCCTCTGTCCAAGTGCAGAAAAACTTTTGGGAGGCTCCTTCCACTTAGCAAAATTCTGAGTACTCTAATTCTGACAGCAGAGTTGGGGTGCTCCACAATGTGTGTTGATTTAAAAGGATTTTCTCTCAGCCCTCTTTCCCTGAATAGTGTTCTGCAAGCTCACAGAGTTTGTGTAAATAGGCACTGACTAATCATGTACTCACAGTGGGAAATTCAGAAATTACTGTGTGGGGAAAGCACTATGGAAAAAAATACTTTTGTAATTTATTTTTAATGAGAGAGTCTTTTTCTCTAATCAGAAAATGGGTGACAAAATGCATAGTATGACGCCTGAAAAGGGGTTGTCCTTCCTATTTTATGTCTTTTCTACTTTATGTCTTATCTTCATGAGTTTTTTCTAAAGTCAAATTTTTCATGTTTTGAACTTTTTATTGAGATCTTCCTGCCCAGGTCATGGCTTTAACATTTATAAAAGCTGCTCTGTTTTCTGCACCTTGACAAAACAGGTGTCCTTGTATGATTCAAAAACCCTGCTGTGGTGCAGAACTCCCAGGCTTTGTGCTGGTTTGGCACAGTCCAGTGGGGGCCACAGGAGCAGCTTCTGTGAGGAGCTGCTGGAAGCTTCCACATGTCCAGAGAGCCAAGCTCTGATGGCTCTGGGGATGGACGTGCTGCTGGCCCAGTTACAGAAACACAGCAGCAATTCTCCAGCAGGGAACCCAGAAAAATCAACCTCTCTGTGCTGCCAGAATCCCTGGATGAGTGGAACTCCTCGGCAGTGGCACCCAGGGGCAGCAGCTCCTGTTCCAGGCAGAGCGGAGGAGGAAGGGAGGGCACGTGAGGGGGAAGCCAGAGGGGAGCAGGTGCTGCAGGAGTGGGATGGGAGATTCCTCTGCAGGCTGTGGTGGGGACCATGGAGAAACAAACCGTCCCTGGGAATGCGGGATGTGCACGGGGGAGGCAGAGATCCAGGGGAAAAGTGCTCACAGTGGGGTGGGTGGATGCTGGAGAAAGCTGGGATCAGTGGGAGACCCCAGTGGAGAAAGAGCCCTGCTTCCAGAGAGTGTGGGAAACAAGGTAATGGGAATTGGCTTTCCCAGGTGTGGTGGTTTAAAAAGGAAATGAGTTTGTTTTTTGTTGTTGTTGTTGTTTTTTTTTTTTTTTTTTTTTTTTTTTTTTTTTTTTTTTTTTTTTTTGAAATTCAGTGGTCAAACCAATGAGTGCTCAGGTTTAAAGACTGGCACCTGGTGTGGCCACTGAGGACAAGGACCCCTCTGAGAACACAAAGGGTTAAAAGCAGAGGCTCCAGGAGAACTCTGTCTTGGTTCCAGTCCCTGAGGACGGGGGATCTCCCCTGCCAGCTGGGCGGGGAGGGGAAGCCATGCGGGCTGGGCGAGGTGGGAGCCTTGGGCAGAGAGGGGAGAGGAAGATCCTGCAGGATGGAAGGGGGCAGAGAATACAAGAACCTTGAGAGGCATCAGGCAGCCTCCTTCCCCCGGGAGGAGTCGGAGAGAGAGAGAGAGAAGAGAGAGAGAGAGAGAGAGAGAGAGAGAAGAGAGAGAGAGAGAGAGAGAGAGAGAGAGAGAGAGAGAAGAGAGAGAGAGAGAGAGAGAGAGAGAGAGAGACTGGTGTCTGTGCCACCTTGACATTTGATATCGGCAGCTGGGCAGCACGGCCCAAGGAGTGAGGAGGGGGAGGCGCGAGAGGTGCCGGCAACTTGCTGTGGGAGTTTGGACAGGCACAGTCCAAGGTTTTAACCCTTTTTTGTAGATAATGGAAACTTTATAAATGCTAATCCTCTTTAATCTGAAAAAGGAAGATAGAGAGAACTAAGCAGAGATGATGAAAGTTCATGCAAGTGGAAGATTGTCAAAGAATACTGAAAAGAATCCTAGGTGGGAGGAGATGATGGAGTGGCCTTTGGCTGGACTTTTCTTGCAAAGCCATGGACGGACTTTTTTTTTTTTTTTTTGTGACATAGAGACTGTATTTAGGGGGAGGCAATGTCCTGAAGCCAAGAAAGTGCAGTAAAGCAATGGTGTAAACAGAGACGGCTGATGAGGGTGTGCTGGTGCCTTCTATCTTCAGTGGAGAGGATGATCTCTGTTTCACGAGGCCCCTCGGCCCCAGGGGGTGAAATTGGGGGGGACTGGTGTCCCAAAGCTAAGAGACTGTTGCTGTTTTGGAACTGGGCAAAGCATCCTTAAAAAGAGAAACCCTAGAAACAGTTCTGGTCCATGCACAGTGGTGAGAGCATTGCACATCGAAGAAGAAGTCACGAGATGGTGCAAGAAGGACTCCTATCTCTCCTTGATGAACTGAGTACTGATTATCAAAAAGGTGGTAATAGACTGAAAATTAATTATCTAAAAGGTGGTAACTTGATTGGGAATTTTTAGTTTGTTTTATTGTGTTAAGAACTAGGGTGGGGGGAGGAGGAAGAGTGGTTTTTAAAGTTTTCATTTTCTTCTGTATGTGTCTTCTTTACATATTATAAGTAATAAAGTTCTTCTTTTCTTTTGCTTTCTAAATTAGAAACTGTTTTGCTCTGTTTTTGGTCACATCTCACAGCAAGCACCAGGGACAGTATATCTTCATGGGGGCACTGGCCTTGTGCCAGCGTCAAACCATGACACCAGGGTATTGTGTGAATTAAGTATTATAATGCTGTTAGTGCTGAGATAATGGTAAGTGTTGTGATGTGGTTGATGTTGTTATTTGTGAGCTTGGTTTTCCCAAGCATGGGTTTGTTTGTTGTGATGTGGGTTTATGACTGTTGCCATGCGAACCTTGGAGACAGGACCTTAAAGGAGCAGAACTTCATCCAGTGACAACCCTGATGGCCACAGTGACAAAACTCCATTGGCACTGAGGAGTGACATGGGGTGAGCCTGTGTAACACCATAATAAATGTGCACAAAGCTGATGCAATTTCAGGGCTGCAAGAGCGCAGCCGCTGTTCTGTGTGCAAGCCTCTGGCCGCGCTCCCAGCGCTCCCCCTTTGGCTGTGTGAATATTTTTATTGTTCTCAATAAAACTTTTATAACTCGTTCCCCTCAGGATCTGGGTCATTTATAACAAGAGAGAGAGCCCTGGCTCCTGAACTACAGCAGCCTGTGTTTAGAGAACAGATGACCCACCCACACCACAGCAGTTCTGGGATGATGTTTGGCCGTGGCAGGGACCCCACAGCCCAGCCCAGCTCAGCCCAGCCCAGCACAGCCCAGCTCAGCTCAGCACAGTCCAGCACACACAGCACAGCCCAGCTCAGCACAGCCCAGCACAGCACAGCACAGCCCAGCTCAGCCTCCTCTGCCTGAGGGAGCAGATGCTCTCCAATGCCAAACTGCCCTAAACCCCCACACCCCCTCTCCCTGAGCTGTTGGTGGGAAAGAGAGAGGGGCTGCATGGAAAAAAAAAAAAAAAAAAAAGATGTTTTAAAGGCTTATTTTACTTCTCATTATCCTCCTCTGACTTTGTTAATAATAGACCTAAAAATTTATACCTTAAAATTTATACCTTAAAATTTAAACCTCTTATATATAAACTCTTTTTCTCCCAGTCTTTATCTCAACTCATGAGCCTTTTGTTATTTTTTTCCCTCTCCTTTGCCCAGCTGTAGCAAAAGTGGGTAAGGAAGCAATTCTTGCGGGTGCCTGGCACTTGGCCAGTGTCAAACCACGACTACCAGAGTTATAATCATAGCAATTGTATTGAGTATAAAAAAACCAAAATCTAGGGAAGACTTACTGAAGGAATACTTTTCAATGGAATATGATTTTTTTTTCCAGTTATGAAATCTGGGACTTGCTTTCTAAACAAGCAGAAAAGTTTAACTGAATGCAGCTACAAACTCTCTTCAAAAATCCCAAAACTTTTCTTACATTGAAGTGATACTGAAAATGGATTTTAAGTAGGAGAAAGGAGTTAAAGAAATACAGAGGTATGAGATAAAAAGCTGTCCAAGGGTCAAAGCAGGGAGGTAAAATTCCATGTGTCAAATATAACAAAGTGGCCAAGACTGGATTCGTGATCACCTGGCATTTGGGCTCATGTGGAGGCTGCTTGTAGGTAGAAAAAACTTTATAAAGATCCTAAAAGGTAACTGATATTTCCATTGCAGTTCTTGTCCCAGTGGGGGAGTGAAAAGCTCTGCTCTGAAGCCTGTTTTCCCAGGAGTTAAACTCTTCTGTTTAGTTCTAGACTTGGGGTAAATCTGAAAGCAAAGCCTTGATGCTTTAGGCACGCAAATCCTTTTAAACTTAGGAATTCCATCCTTATGTCAATATTCCCTTGCCTTTGGAACTCTTGTTTTTGGGGGTAGTTCTCACATGTAAAATGTGAGAACAAAAATAAGGCCACAATATTGCTGGAAAGCTTTTCTATATATAATACAGCTCCTTCCACCGAGCACCAGGAGCTCTGAGTTTTGCACTGGTTTTGAGTTTTGAATCTGTTATATATTCATATTTAAAACTTCTGTCTTCAAGGCTTTGTGACTTTGAATAGTCTCGTGATTCACATAAGCTTTGTGCCTCAAACAATGGCTCATTCTCCCTCAGCACAATGCAATCCTCTAACAAAAAGGGAACCATACAAAGGTAATTAAAACCACTTTATGACACAGCTGATAACTTTTAAAGTTCAGTTCATATACTACCACACTGTTCAATACCTTCCTTGGACAAAGTAACTCACAATTTATAGAGACAAGTTTAATTTTCTTTAATGGGTTAATTGAAATCATTACATTCACTTATTTTGACATGAAGAACTGTGTGACTTTCAGGTAAGGGATTAGCATGGCAGTGTGGAATATTAGGAAGCATTCCTCATCAAAGCAGGATGGGAGAGATGCCAAAAGAGCAGCCTCATGCTGCAGGTCATCCACAAGATGGCAATAGCAGAATGAGTTCCTGGGAGTTCAGGCCTTCCAAAAACTCTGCTCTTTGCACCTGAGGCTTATTTGGAAATATAACTCAGATCAGAGAAAAGCTGGGATGGAAGGTGGTTGCTTTGCCATCCTCTTGTTCACAGAAATAGAATTATAAAACCTTTCTGGCCTTATTTAAAACATTTAATTTTTTGAGGTGGTCACTGATACAGTAGAATTTCTGTTACGTTAAATGCTGTGAATAACATTTCTTTCCCTCTATCTTCTGTAAGTCCATGAAGCATCCAAGCTGAAATATTTTGAACATTCATGTTTCTCACAGGTCTGTATGAATGTTTGCTTGAAGTTAAGCACTTGAATAAAACTCCTAATATTCAGTGATGCTAAACATGTCCTGGTATGGCAAACAGAGGGCAAATAGGTGTTTCTCCAAAGGATTTGGACTATGTGCTTAATACCTCTCACATTTAATAATATATTTCTGAGATCTTATTCCTATATGCTGCTACATTTTGAAGCTTTTCAATTACCTCAAAAACAAAACAAATTTTTTTTTAAATCCACACAAGCGCACATTAAATAAGAAAAGGGGGGAATCTATATTTAGATTATTTTCTTCTTTTTTTTTTTTTTTTTTTTTTTTTTTTTTTTTTTTTTTTTGTAAGAACTGCTCTCTAATCAAAATTCTTTATCAAATTTATTAACTAAGTGAAAGAATAGAGCTGGTAGTCCTTTTCTTCCAGGGCCTGGAGGAGCTGACAGGAAAGAGGGAGAGACTCTTTACAAGGGATGGAGGGACAGGACCCAGGGAAAAGGATTCACACTGACAGAAAGCAGGTGTGAATTCAGTTTTAGAAAGAATTGCTCAGGGTGGGCAGGCCAGGCTGGGGCTGCCATGGCTGGGGCTGGATGAGTGTTAAGATCTTTTTCAACCCAAACCATTCCATGAGTTTATGATTCATGATTTTGGACAGGGCTAGTGCTGGTACATGGATGTTCCTGAGGTTTAGATGCCCATCACTCCTGATGAGGAGCTCAATCCACCTGTCCAAACAGAATTTCAGCATGTGGGCCCTCATCAATCTCTGGTCTGTCTCCATTTAGCAAAATTAGATGTAGCAAAGAAATGAAAATGCTTGAAAACCACAGCTCCCATAGTCAGTAAACCCCTCGTGGTGTTAATGAGTTGCAGCACCCATGGAAGTTGCTTTTCTCTGCTGTCCATCCAGGAATCCTCCAATGACCACCTGGAGCAGAGGTCTTCAGCCAAGGGAATCTCCATGAGGTGTAAATATTTCACTGCACAGACTGCAATCCTGTGTCTGAGTGCTTTCCTGCAATACAGTTTGGCTCTGGAGGTATTTTTGCTTCTTTCCTGGACATGTTTACTTATTTGTAAATGTCCAATAAAACCTTAATCTCCTTCACTCTATGTTGATAAACCAAAGGCAGATAAAGTCTCTTAAAACCCGTTGCTGATGTTTCATAAATCTGACTTTTCTGCATACAAGGAAGGTGAAGAGGAAGCTCAATAGTGCTGTAGTGAATTTATTATGTATTTGCATGGAGATAAAGCAGGTGTGGCAGCTGCAGCAGGTCTGTAAGCTGCACAGATAAAATTATCTTTAACAGGCCCCAGCTCCACCAGCCTAGCTCAGTAGAGAAGGAAAACAGTCCTTAGGATAGACAGGGATGGGTTTGGATTCCAGCCCAAACAGGGACCCCACCAATCCCACTCAACCAGAATGCAGAAGTGCAGAGGAGTTCATGTTGCTGTTTGGTGTTACTGTCAGGAAAATTAACCCACAAACACCAGAGGTTTATGTCCAAAAAGGAGACAGAGGAGTCCTGTACCTTTAGTCAAATAAAGGGAGAGGCCATGGGGCATTCCCCTGGGGTCTCTGCAATTACTGGAGGATGCAGCCACCTTTTTATCCTCATTTCTCAACCACGTTTTGCTCTCTCTTTTCCCTTTGACTGAGGTACTCGAGAGGTACAGACTGCCCAAAATGCCTGATACCTAAGACTCCCTTCTAATGTATAACCCCCTCACAGTTTTTTTCTTGTGTCAATTAGTGGAATTCCTATGGAATTTATGGTTCTTCCCATTGATTCTTACATTTCTTAGTATCCAATTTTATTTATCAGCAAACCTACAGTCTGTTTGTAAAGACAAATCTCTCATTCCATTTACAATCAGTGGAATCTTTCCCATCATTTCTTCTACCTCTCAGCGCTGGTTTTATCCCACAGTTTGTATAGACAAATCCTTTATTCCTTTCACTTTCTTATTTGCTGTGGTGCAAATAAGAGTTCGTGCTTGGGACGGGGGAAGATCAGCGAAACCTTTTCGTCCTGGCACAGCGTGTGTGCGAGCAGGGACGCTCCCAGGCTGGCTCCGGGTTTCCAGCCGGGCTGGAGCGTTCCCGCTTTAGCGAGCCCACATCCCCATCGTGCTGCTGCCGGGCGGAGCGCCCGGGGAGTAGGCGGGAGCAGAGGATGCTCCGCCGGGCATCCCGGCTCCCGGACACCGGCAGCATGTGCGACACCTCTCGCTGCTGGCTGAGCGGTTTACAGGCTCCAAAAGAAAAGCGCAGCCTCTTTCTCCTACAGCTCCTTCTGTGGGGCCAGCTGCTGAGCGTTCTTAGTTTTGTTACGTGAGACCGAAAGTGGAGTTTTTCTGGTGGAGTCTCCGCCAGAGATCAGAGTGCACCTGTGTGTGCTGCACTTTACGAGCTGCGAAAGGAAAGTGAAGGCCAGCACTTACTGTTTCTTCTAGGACCTTTGGGCAGGGAGCAGTTGCTGGACATAGCAAGTTTTGAAGCTGGGCTTGGCAAGAGTGAAAGAATGTGATGATAACATGCAGCAGATGGCAAAGTGCATCACTCCACAGGGCGCGTTGCTTTTTGCATGATGCAAGTTAAATGTGGAGACAGCTGAGCAAGCACCTTTTCTGATCAATATCTGTACTTGGTGCAGTTAGATTAGGCGCAGGAGCATGATTTAAAGGGTGTGATAGTACATGGTGTGAAAGAAGCTCAGCCCCGGTTTGCATGTGGTGTGCCGTCCTTCGAAGTGAACGTGAAACTCATCAGCCATTTACTCCTCTTTTGTTTCCAGATAAAGATTATGGATTTGGGCTCAAAATGTAAAGGTGTCTGCAGCTGGAATCAAAAAACATAACACCAATGTGTGATGCACAGCTTAAAGCTGCACAGGAAAAGTGATGCCCAGTGTTGCCTTTTTTTTGGTTCTAGGACTTTAAGGCAGCAGACCCTGACTGTCTCTCTGTGAGACTGAAGTTATAGGATGCAATATCCAACTTCAAAGACTGATGTTTTGATAGCTAACATTTGGTGTAAGAACCCTAGGATAGAGCCAGTCTGGCGTTAATGTGATTTTTATCCTTTCTGATGGCATTGTGCTGTTTTTCCACAGTGCCAGCAGAAGCATCTTGACACTATTCCTGCTAAGTTTTGCCATCTCCATAACCGGAAAGGTTTTTTGAGTGAAACCACGCTGTGAAAAGGCAGCGTCCTCATAGAGCCAGAGGAGTCCTGCAGCTTTATCCGAACCCCAGGGGAGCTCAGGCGCCTCCTCTGACCCCGAATTCGGCAGTGTCCCCTGCTGTCCCCAGGGCTGGGGAAGGTGCAGCCTCGCCTCTGATCCACGAGCTTCCCTGCTGAATTCCCGCAGAGCTCAGGCTTGTGCCCACCCCTGGGCCTGTGTCAGGGTCAGGCTGAGCGGGTTCTGCACAAACCTATGGTTTGAAGGTGGCACAGACATTGACACCCATTTCAAAGACGTTGACACCCATGGAATTGTTTGTAAAGACATTAAAAGACATATTTGCTAAAAATTTTAATTTCATAAACAAGACACTTATTAGCAAACAATGAAACCAGCTCTGCTGGACACTGTAGTCTGGCTTAGAAATCTTTTATTATATATATTTAATGCTTTGAAGTACTAAAGTGTTGCAAAACTAATACACCAGTACGAGCATAACAATTTAGCAAGTATATGTGTGCCAAACTGAATTGAATCTACTTCAACCAGTACAGCACTTAAAAACAACCTGGTGGATATAAAATAATTCATTCAGTAACTTCCTCTTCTGGAACAACTTCCAAAAGCATCTGGAGGTGCATAGTGATGGGCTCTGAGGAAAAGATTTATTGTCAGAGGCTTGATAAGAGAGCAATATTTCAATTCAAACTGTTTTTCTAAGTGAGAAAATTATCCCTCTATGTAGTTCTTTTTTAAATCTGTATTCCTATTTCAAAATGAAAAGCAAAGGGTGGGGAATAAACAGTCTTAAGATCCAAAGTACAGCATTCTAAATTTCCAAACTTACATTAGAGTACAATGCTTCCAATTACATGATTAAAATTATAATTAATTGTAATTATTACACTATAATTAATAGTCCTGGGGACAAGAGAGACAGATGATGGATTTTTTGAATGTCTGTAGAACTACTAATGCTGTTGAATTCAGCTAATTCCAATCAGCCTCTAAGAAATGCCTGAGTATCCTGTTTTACCTGAGATAATAGCAGAGTTTCTCTAAGGATTATGCAATCAGTTCATGCTGGATTTTTGCAGCTTTCACTGTACCCAGCCCTGGGACTATTTTTTTATCTTAATGCTGTTAACATTTTCTTTAGTTAGGATTGCAATATTAATAATCAGAGCTAAAACCCAGTATTTGGTGGCATACAAATTTATGTCTGCTAATTTCTTAGTTAATCACTAAAGAAATGTTTTGAAGTTCAGATAACTGAAAAACTTAACTTTATAGATTAATTAGTTCTGTTCCTTTGTGCTGCTACAGTGATGTGTTGTTTTTTTTGTGAATTAAGTTTAATTTTTCCTCAAGTCAGACATCACTTCTATTCAACAGGAAGGAGTAAAATACAGTTTTCAGTAAAGCCCACTAAATAGTTTTTAGTTTTTAGCACATTCTGCTCACATGCTTTAGAAGGGATTGGACAGATAGTGAGATTTAATGCACTAATTAATCTCAAGTTCAGCAAATGTTCTGTTGAGTTCAGAGCTGCCTACCTGAGGTATACTTACGTGATATTTTTTGTGCCCAGCTGAATTTTAAATGAACAAAAAGTGCATAAACTATAAGTCCACTAAGTATAAATAAAGTACAGTACAAATAGGCCAGTTCAGGGGCAGTGATGATTGGTGCCAACACCAGTATAATTGCAACCAGTGTCACTATGACAGGAATGATGATGGGTACCTGCAAGATACAAAGAAGAGAATCACTTCATCCTTTAGCTGTTCTTACAGAAGCTGCCTGTATGAAAGAATATTTTGATTGCCTTATGCATTTGTTTACTTTAAAATTTTCTGGAATCAGATGGGGCAGTTAAAGGAGTACCAGAAATATGGACAGGGAAAACTCTTCTGCCAAAGTATTCACTAAGATCTCTCAGTGAATATTCAAATTGCAGTGTACAAGTTTGCATTTTAATAAATGTGGGAACTGGCTAACATGACCTGGGGCCTTATTTTGGATGTTCTTTCTGTGATAGTCTGCTGACAGCAATTGCCCAGCTCTGAAAATTTGGCTTGTGCCCAGTGGTCTGTGCAAGTGAAAATCAACATTCTGTGATCTTTTCCCAGTCCTTAGGAGCTTAGTCCTAGTGCAGAAAGCTATTAAATGGCTAGATTTCAGGTAAGAGGAGTGAATAATAAGGATACTGCCCAAGGGTGCTGTTTAAATATCCAGATCCTTTGTGAATTCATGCTACAGCATCCATGGAATGGAGGAAAAGCCACACAGAACTTACCCTGATAGGTCTCTTGAGTTCCTTCCTTGTAAACCTCATAACAATGAGTGCAAGTACAGTTAAACCATAAAATATCCAGACTGCAAAACTAAAGTAATTTATGAGTGAGTCAATGTCACCAGGAATAATATAAATAATAGCAATGGCCCCCTAAAAATGAAAACAAAAATTAGTGAAGTCTTTTATAGAAGAAGAAGGCTGAATTTTACTTCTGTTTCAATACAACTGCATGTGTAGTGTTCCAGACAATGAACTGTGACTGCTTTTGCTTAAACATTTGGGTGTAAGTGTATTGCAGCACCCTTAAAGATGGTGACTGCATCCTGCCAAAATGCCATCTTAAGTCAAAATGCTTGTAATTTTTATGCACTAATCTGTTTTGTTGTTGACTGAATACCTTGAAGATACAAGATATATATTTAGGTTTTTAATGTGACTGGGATTGAAAGGACTGGGAAGGAGGAGGTGTCTTTACAAACAGACTGTGAGCCTGAGAAGGCCAGACAGGGAGATGTGAAAGGAGCAATGGGAATTTATTCCAGGGGGATTCCACTGAGTGACACAGACTGTCACTCACTCAAGACTCTGCTACATCCCTGGATTTAGAGAAGAGGAACAGGGACACAAAGAAAAAGAAAAAGGGGGGTCTGTATTAAGTGATGCAGGAAGTCTGTGCCTCTCAAGTACCTCAGCCAGAGGAAAAAGAGAGGGAAATCAGGATAAAAAGGAGGCTGTGTCCTCTAACAGCTCGAGAGACCCCAGGGGAAATAACCTCTCCCTTTATTCAAATAAAGTTACACGACTCCTCTGTCTCTTTTTTGAATACCAACCTCTAGTGTTTGTGGATTAATTTTCCTGGCAGGATTGAATATATCTTGTTTTGCCCTGAAGATAAATGGGTAAAATAAAAATAACATGTTCTAGATTTTTTTTCTCAAATATATTTACTAACTGGATTTTTTTTTTAGTGAGATACAAATTTTCTACTTGGAGGAAATATTCCTACTTAGAGGAAACAGGGTAGCAGCTTGCTTGCAAGCATCCTGTGAAAGGATTCCCTAATATTAACCATCCATTTCAGTTTTGGTTCTCATGCCATCGATTCCTAACCATTTTGATTTTTAAACTCCAGTTCTGGAACATATATGCTCAAATCAGAGAAGCTGTGAGGTTTATGTAGTCTTTTGTCCAAAATATATTTAGCAATTTTCTTGTCTAGACAGCTAAAGATAAGTGTCAAAACTGCTGTAAGAAGCTGTGAAAGTATGAATTACTGGAGAATTTCTGGTGATAGGTGATAATTTTTCTGTTCTTAGAACATATACTTACATAAAATATGATAGCAGGTGCTGGTGTTAAGTGCTTCACACTAATGTAAGAGAGCACCTTTAGCATGTGCCCCTCACGACCTGCAACATAAACAAGTCTGACAAAACAAAAACAAGGCAATGTAGTTAGTGGGGCACCTAGACTTGGGATGGTTACTAAAAATAGACATTCAGCTAATTTCTTATTTTCTTTTATATGCATTGGGATTTAGAAAGTGTTGTATTAGGGAATTAAATAATTGTTATTGTATAAGGGAAATTAAATAACCAGAATTAAAGCAGTGAGCTCAAATTCTGAACCAGTATTAAAATAGTGTACTTGAAACTAATTTCAGAATCATTACTTTGCACATAGAATTGAAAATTATTTTGTGAAATGTTACCTGCTGTGCCCCTGTTAATTAAATATTTCCTTTTTCGTGTGTTTCATAGCAAAAAGCTATACTGACAGCCTTTTGTCAAAGAATGATCTTTACAGATGCATTGTATTCAGATGCTTTTGAAACTTTAAAATATTTTAAATAGTGAATGGAAGTGCTGAACAGCTGATAGAAAGGAACAGCTTCTCAGTTACAATTGCTGGTGTAGTCACAGTTTTACTGGTAACTTTCCAGATTCTCAGCTTTAAAATTGATGAGAGATGAAATAAACCTTGTGCTATAGTGGTAAATACCTTCACTGAATTAAGAAGAGACAATGTTTTCTAATTTTTCAAACCTGAATTTTACTTTTTAAAATTAAACAACATAACTAGGTTTACAGGCAATTTAAAATTACATTTTGTGTAATGTGGCTCAGAAGAATGTATATAATTTAATATATACATTATATATATAATAATATAATCTATATAATAGATACATGTAGATAATTTTTTCCATCCTTCAAAACCTTTCATTTGAAGATATTTAGAATGGGGACTTACCTGCCTGCAGTAAAACAGGTGCCATTGGCAGATCCAAGTGTGGAAAACACCACAAAGAGAGGAACTATCCAAGAGGCTGGATAAAGGACTCTATCTCCAAATGTCTGGGATACGGGAGTAAAATTATTCACTTTTGTTATTGTAACTATCAGTCAGTATATTCAGTAATGTCAGAGCCTCTTTGTAGGTAAATGGGCCATGTTACCAACAAAGCCATGCTGTGTATTTTGAGCAGCTATTAAAGAATGCTCTGCCAAACAAAGACCTGGATTCATTCACTGACCACTAGAAAATGGAGTATTTCTGTCATGACTTTTCAGATGCCACATCTGCAGGAAACACTGGAAGACAGATGTGAAACTGCTCCAAAATTCACTGCTGTTCCAGACCCCTGGTTTGGCACGGGTGTGCAGCCAGGAGGAAGGTGGCCTTGCTGCAGAGCACTGTCCAAGGAGGGTTTGCAGCCTCTCTAGGGGGAGTAACAGCAGTGACAGCCTGAGCTGGGGCAGAAAGCAGGGCACAACCTCCTCTGGTCTCCCACTACCCTGAGATGTCACCTGTGCCATGGCAGGTTAGCTGCTGCTGTAGATCTCATGTAGCCACCTTGACCAACAGCACATGAATTTGAATTTAAATGGTTTTGACAGGTAGGTTTAGTTCTTTTAGTCAGTCAAGCACAAAGAGCTTTAGTTTTGCACGAGTGTGACATCAGTGCTGTCCCTGTCCAGAAGGACCCTCAAAGGGCACTCACAGCTCTGCACACCTCTCTGCACACTGCACTCGTCCTGTTCTGCTGCCCCTGGGTGCCAGCTCGGAGATTTGGGTAATTTAGTCTGAGCAGTTCAGTGCTGGTTGATATGTGTTGTTCAGATTGTAAGTTTAAAGGTGTGTTGAAGAGGACTAGTTCTTATACCAGATTTAACTTCATACAGTCTTTGCTGCACCTGCTGGTGCAGACAAGCTGCTGAAATGCACAGAAGACCCAAATTCTAAAAGCTTTTATTTAAAAAAAAATTAAGCATTTCAACAGTACTGTATTTCTTCACTGCACTAGACTATATATTTAAATGCTTGCCAAATACTGTTTGTTTTCCCCAAAAAATAGCATTAGGAAAAGTCTTGCAGGACCTCAACAGTTGTTTCAGTGACACAGAAAATTTACTGAGTGGAACTGAAGGGGCAGATGTATTTTTATGGTTTCAGAAACTTACATAATTTCTAACTTTACCTGCGTGAATATGTCTTGCAAAAATGTAAAAATCATCTTTCAAATTTGTTAAGGCAAAAAGCATGAAGAGAAAAAGGTGGAAGTGAATGACAGACTATGTACTGTTATCTCCAAAACAACAAGGTTTGATCTACTGTCATTTGGCACGTGCTTCTTTCTCAGAAATACTGGAAACACTGAAAATGGCAAGGCAACTGTCAGATGCCATTTCTCTTTTTTGCTGCCTATGGAAAGCAGTCACCCTCTGACCTGCCATGCTGACAAAACATTCACTGAAGACTGCCTTACCTTGCTTCCCTCTTTTATTCCCATTTGGATACGACAGAACCACTCTTGAAATTAGGCACTACTGAAATTTTAGATTAAGAAATGGTAGTAGATAATGGGGGAAAGGTGGCACTAACAGCTTAGACTAACATTAGTTTTATCTTACAAAAAATTAATGGAACTTAACGACTTACATGACTTCAATGCACACGGCCTTCAGATGTTTTATTACAAAATTAAGGAGCTTACCACAGCAACTGCCTGGGACTGCAGAAGTTCTGTTGAAGTCATTACGGTGAAATAGGAAATGTTTATCAGAACGTAACAAACTGTAACCAAGGGGATTCCAATAATTATTGACAGTGGTAGATTTCTAAAGAATGGAGAAGTAAGACCCCATCAGCATTACTGTATCACTGGTACAGTTGTCATAGTAAACTGTGGATTCTTACTTTTCCTGATATGATCTTTAGGTGTAGTTACTTTTTTTTTAAACTGTAGAGCTATGGAAATCAGGATTATAAAAAAGGAAAAATACAAATTATGCAAAGATACAAAGCCTGTAATACAGGCTAATTAGCTTTGTCTGTTAGTGCTCAAACCTTGAATAATAGAATATTAATGTTTTTAAAAAAACAACCCAAAATACATGCTTGCTTATAGAAAAATATATAGTGTTGATATATAGTGTTGATTTGTAAAAACACTGCTTTCCTACATAGTTTTACCTGTAAGGATTTTTAAGTTCCTCTGTGATGTAATTGAGTTGATTCCTGGAAGGAAAAACATTCATAGAGTATTTTGGCAGTCAGGTCTCTAAATACAACTATTATGAGGTGAGTTGTTATTTCTTGTGTTATTGTTTTTAATCTTTTCAGTTTAAAAAAAAAAGGAAAAAAAGAGTTAAATCAGTCTTTTAAGTGAAAAAATTGCAGGACAAAACCTATGTGAGCTTCTTAGCTCGATTCACCATCTCTTTCAGCATTATCTCCAGGATCTGAGACTCTAAATCTTGGATAAAATATCCCAGAATAATCAAACAAAAATTTGGCAGACACATGTACAAGATTGCCTTTCAACTTCAGGCTTTGCAATATCTGAGTCTTTTCAAAGAAAAGCACGAGTGTGCTGGTGTTTCACAGTGCCTCTGGAAGTCACACTGTCTTTAGAAAATAGGCATGAAAACCTTTTGAAGGATTGTACCCAGCTGAATTATAATTTCCAATACTCATTTTTGCTAGAGCATGTAGACCGATTAAACAAGGTTTTTATATTCATCCACTCTGAAAATCTGGAGATTTAGTATTTACAGTTCAAAGGCAGATTTTCAGATGTTAGTGCCTGGTAGCTACATACACAAATAATTACTTAGGGATCAGCTTCTTTGCCCTCTGAAAAAGTCCATATGAGTGCCTGAATTAGCAGACTGAGTTGAGACACTCAGGCTTGGGAATAGAACCTTAAAAAATAATCTACTTTAAAAAAAAAAAAAAAATCAGTTTCAAAAGCTTTTCAATGGGAATTGCTGTGTGGTTGATCAAGATTATATTCTTATTTGCTTCCAAAGTACAGCCCTGTAAGCAGACTTGTGCAGTTTGCACATTTCAGAAAAACAATGGGTTTGTGCCAACAGCACTGCTGACATTCCCTAGGAACAAACCTGCAAGCTGAACCTTATAATTTCTGACACAATGCTCCCTCTTGTGTTCTCCTGTGCTAATCAGCCACCACCAGGCATTTCAGGAGAGAGAGAATTCGATGGGGTAACTGCAGGGAAAGCTGTTCTGTCTCCCCCATGGAATTAAACTGTTGTATTCTCCTCATTCCTGCAGGATCTGAGCACCCTCAGCAGCACAGAGCAGGAGGATTCCTTTTGGCACCCAGTGTATTTTCCTTCCCTAGTAAAGAGCAACTAAAAGAGGGTGGAGTTCTGGTGTTTCCTTAACCAAACTGGGCTTCTTTTGTCATCCAATTTTCTTAATGAACAAGTCAGTTGTTGACTTCTTCAGAGAGTTCTACAGGGAGACAGTAAACCAGTTAAAGCTGTTAAACTGTAACCGTTGAGGCTAATAAAGATTCCTTACCATCCATCATATGCCCAGAGTCCATTATAAAATGCCAAACTGATAGAGCTAACAGAAATTTTACTGTCCTTGAAAGAATCTTTGAAGTTTTCAGTTTTTCCTGCAAATAAGAGGAGGGTTACTGATCAGTGTTGAAATGAATTTTTGTAATATCCACCAGACATAAAAACATTCCGACAAATGTCTCGTGTTTTGAAACTTTCCCCTTATAAAATTCATTAATACCCTTTTGCGTTAATTGATCTGCAGTGCTGCATTTTCCACCCATCACCCTTCTCTAAAATAAAACAGTTTCCAAGAGATGCAGAACTAAACCCCTGAATTAAGAGATTATTACTGTGGCACTTCTGTCAGCAGGAAATTTTTTAACGATCATAGCAAAAGCTAAAATAATTTTTCAAATAACATATATTTTATTACCTTGTGCAAGGAGAACAATTCCACTTACAATAATGATTGTGACAATGATCATTTTAGCAGCTGTTAGAAAATTCTGGAGATAACTTCCCAGCTTCACACTCAAGGAATTCACAATTGTAATTACCACTAGAAGAAATCAAATTATAAAATTTTGCACTGTTTCTCAGAATTTAAAGTTGCCCCTCCCGTCATTTACTGTTCTGCTTTTCTGTCACACTTTTTGTCTATTTTATATACAGTTTTTCCTTACTGTGTTTGGATAACTTTTAGAATAGTGAAGAAAAATAAGATTATTAATTAGATTTTGATAGTACCTTTAAAAAGAATTATTTTGAAGTTGCACAGCATTCTGATAAAGAAATAGCATTTCCACACTTATTTTTTTCTTCCTTTTCTGCCAGATATGAGAATTCATCATACAGCTAATGAAAAATTTTAAAAACTCAGACTAGGGAAAAAAAAAACATTTTAAATTCTTTTTATGCATATTTTATTCTTTTTATGCTGTT
This sequence comes from Sitta carolinensis, assembly GCA_032173965.1. Taxonomy (NCBI): domain Eukaryota; kingdom Metazoa; phylum Chordata; class Aves; order Passeriformes; family Sittidae; genus Sitta; species Sitta carolinensis. Next base: position 8,439,192 of record CM063292.1, read on the forward strand.
TAATTAGTTATTGTGGGAAGGACTCCCTGGACTGTGTCCTAAAGATTTCAGGTGTCTGTGTGAAGTTAACCTAAGGCAGTTATTGATGGGACCAGACACAAATCACTATAAATTCTGGGTCTGATCTGTTTTTAAAAGTGGGATTCTTACCAATAGCAGCTGCTGCAAGACACTTGATGACAGCCTGGGGCGGGTCACAGCCCGGGTAGAAAGGAGCTGAGGCATATTCTGCAAAGCTGAGGCAGATGATGGCAAAGGAGCTGGGCTTCGTCACCAGCAGGCTCGTCCAGGAAAACAAGAAGGCTGGAATGGGGCCAAAAGCCTCCAGGAGGTAAGGATACTCTCCCCCAGACTTCGTGATCATTGTCCCCAGCTCAGCAAAACAAAGGGCACCTGAGGAACGAGAAAAGCAGGTTTTATGTCACTTTTGGACCTGGGACTGCTTGAAGAGATGATCGCTTTTGAACGGGTAGAAGAGTTAAGAAGTGGATCTATGCAGTGCATCATTGCTCTTTGCATCTTTCTGTGTGCTTTACTCTATGTGCAAAATAAAATTTTAATTACTCGTGAGCAGTTGAAAAATGTACACTGAAATTATTCAGACGCGGTCAAAAAAGTTACTACTATTGATTTTTGAGATTTCACCAAAACCAGTGAAATCAAACTGATTGATTTATTCAATTTCTGTTTAAGAGATCAACACTACAAGAAGCATTTAAGTGAGAACTGCGCTGGCTGACATACCTTTTGGAAATTTGAAAAAACAGACTTTCTGCACAATTTTTAAATAAAATGTCTGCTAAGCTCAACATTAAAGCACAGTGACATTTCCCGTTCTATTGCTCTATGTGGTATCTTGAATTAAGGTTTTTCTTGTAGGCTGACCCACTTGATACAATGCTCGAAAATTCTTTGTTCTACTTCTTGAAATATTTTGAGTTGCTTAGTGCTAAACTTTCAGATAATAGAATTAGACTTACAGAAGTAGAAAGCTAGCAGCAAGTACCCAGCTCACTCCAGTAAATATCACATATTGCCAGCTATTTAAGTAGAAGAGTATTTTAATTACAGTCAGGGGATGAAGCAGGAAAAACTAAAACTTTCTTTCAAAATAAATTGAGTGTCATTTACAATTTTACAGCTTAATTTGTCTTCTATAAACACCCCATTTTAAATTTATGATTGAGTACTCTAGGCAGATACACAGCAGGATTAATTGATTTTGGTCTAGGTGCTATTGGCTAAGTGTGAAATGAGAAACAGCAGATGTAAAGAGTTAAGCAAAGATTTAAGGCAAAGATTCAGCTTCTTTGTTGAGTCCTTTACCTAGTGTTGCTAGAACTCCACAGGCTGCCCAGACTGTCAAACAGGGACCCACAGCTTCGACATTGGCAAGCACTGACTTGGGAGAAACGAAGATACCCGAGCCAATGATTGTCCCAACGATCATACAGATTCCACTGATGAGGCCCACCTGGAAACCAAACGAGAGGGTTCTGTAAGCAATTTCTACCAATTCACCAATTAATTCTCAATATCACAGAACTACAGTAATTGTCATTACTGACTTCTTTTTATGCGATTTCAATCTATAAGTTCTATAAAGAAATATATGAAACCATTTGTGCCAAGGTGCACTCTTCTTCCCAAGATCTGTGTGTGCCCTGGGGTGTACTCCTGCTGTTTTCAAAAGGACACCTATTTGTGTTTTGCCTGCCTATTCCCTTTATTAAACTGTCTTTGGGATTCTGTGAATCTCGGATATAATCTCGAATGGGTGAACTTGCCCCCTCTTCTCCGATTAAGCAGTGGCATTCTTTTACAAGCACTTGATGAATTCTGAATTTTCTAAGATTCAGAAATTGTCTTTCATGCATGGAGTCCTTTTTTTGTTTTTGTTGTGGAGCAGCTCTTTTCCTCACTTTGCTTGAAATATTTCCTATGCCTAGGAATTGTGTTGATACTTCTACGTGGTGAAAAGATCATGTTCTCCTAAATTTGTACTGACCTACAACATTTCATGAAACCACTGAAATTGAGGCAAGTATTAGTAAAACAAGTGGCATGGCCTACTTAATATTTTCTGATAGCTACGGCTACTCTAATAACATAAGTATTTTCCCAGTCTTGGCACCAAATTAAAACCAGATACATAATCTTTTTTTCCAGGCTACTTAAATTAATTTTAAGAGAAATGCCTCTCCCTCCTGAGAGGAATTGAGGAATTGACACAACTGTTTACTAAAGCATCTGTAATTTTCTGGAGGAGACAGATTTTCACATCTCTTCAAGTATCAGTGCCTATTTCCTGGCTATAAACACTAACAAACTCAGAAACAACGAGCTGGACAACCCACTACAACTTCTGAACAGTACACGTGGAAAAAAAAGTTTATGAAATGCCTCAGATGATCAGCTGAGAATAAATCTTTGAGTTATTTTTATGGCTGATAACTTCAGCAACATATTCTTGGGGTTTTACTGTTTATACCAGAGCTATATATGTTATATATAATATATTATATATAATATATTTAATTTTATTATATATTTAACTTTATAATTATAATATATTTAGCATTAGTAATTAGCAGTTTCCGAAAATGAAAACTAAGCACGTTGTTGAGATATTAGCATATTTTTGCTCAGCTGGAACACAGCAGTGGGTTTTGTCTGCTGATGCATATGCACAAATATCCCCTTCTTGCCTCCCTCTGCCAACCCCTCACACGTGGAGCAAAGGGGAAAAAGAAAAAGGTTTGCCTGCTTTTGTAGGTTCATCGTTTGGGGTTCATGACTCCGAACGGATTGTCTGTCCTCTCTTCCTTTGTCCTCTCCTTTTCTTTTCTTCAAGTTTTCTTCACCCATTTGTTTTTCTCGTTGAAATCTCTAAGGAAAAAAAAAAAAAAAAAAAAGCAAAATCTTACTCCGGCATATTAATGTCGCTTGCCTTTTGCTGATGTTCGTGGGTGCAAAATAGGATCGGTAAATATTACCAGAAAACAAACACCTGCATTCACTCATAGGCAAAGGTCTTCCTTGGCTCCAGCTCCTCAGGGAGGGAAGAGGAGAAGCAATGTCAGCCTCGCCTCCTCCCTCTGCCCTGCGTGCCTTTTCCCGGGACCCACCCGGCCAGTGAATGCTCTGCTGGGCAGATTACATTCGGGTTCGGGGATGTCCTTACTGGAACAATCAAGCTTTTATAGCCAGTCCTTCCTTTGAACTCTTCCAAAAGTCCGGATAGATATTATCTTCCTCCCAGAAGCTGTTCTGTTTTCTTCTTATCTAGGAGACCTTCTTTCCATTCTTCATTAAATTAGGCTTTGCCTCGGTTCCTTGGAGATGCAAGCATCTGCTAAACAGAGTGGGCTACTACAATTATCTATTTAGCAGCTCTTTGCCTCAGAAAGGGTCACCAATCTTCTCTGAGTTGATTCAGGGTGAATGTCTTCCACTCAATGTTTTGTCCTTTTTAGACCTGGAATGTAAAGAGTTTGTTTTCAAATTTAAATTTAGACTAATTTTTTTTTTTTTTCGGTGATGATTTTGCTTGTTTCCCCTAGTATTGGTCTAAAATACAATCTGAGACAGCGAAGGGAATTGATCGGGTTATGTCCTGAGCCTCTAAAGTAGATTCAGTCAAAAGTCTCTTCTCTCCTAAGAACTACAAAAAGCCTCTTCTCTCTACTACAATTACTCGAATTTCAATGCTGAAGATCCTTGTGCTTTTCTACAGGCGGTAACTCCGGAAGGCATCAGGTTTAGGCAACATAAGTCGGGGGGGGGGGGGGGGGGGGGTTTGTAAATTAAGTAACAACTGGCTACAAAACCTGCAGCATTTTAAACTGACCGAACACCTATCTCAGCATTGTTTGCCTTCAGAAACATTTAGGCTATAAAGACATCACGTTTATCTTTTGAGTTAAAGATTTTTTAAAGAATCATAATGAATCCAACTTTTAAGATTAAACCTATGATAGGAAACTGCACACATGAGGAATGCAGGGCTGGGGTGACTGAACTTCATTGTGGCTTTGTGCCCAGCATCTCTCTTTTTGAAGTCACGTATTTATGCTTCAATTGTTACCTTTAGCAATTCTTGCTTTCACTTACCATATTTATTTGTATTCGTTCGGGGTCCAGGAATCTTTGCCGAGTGTATTTCTCCTGTTAGCTTTCCCAGCCAGTTACAAGCAAGGCAAGTCCGTGTCCGAAACCAGAATATGCAGAAGGGGCAGCAGCTTAAGTACAGAGGTTATAAAAGGTAATCATTAAACCCATCCTCTGCCAAGAAGTTTTGAGGTAGGAACCACAGGTAAACTGATAGTCCAATTAGTTTATCTTTAGAAACAAGAAAATCCTCTTTGTTCCATTTGTGAGAATGTTTGCCCAGTGCCTAAGTAGTGTGTTATAGTGAGAGTGAGCCATAATTTGGAGAGTCTAGTTTGATGATCTTTGTAGCAAGCAGTTGCGAATTGAGAAATGCTTTGGAAAGATAACCCTGAAGTAATTGTCATATTATGGGTGCATTAAAACCATGTGTCCAGATGATATTTGAATCCTATAAAAAATAGTTGATGTTTTTATCTTGGGAAGGTAGAGAAGCATAAGCAAAAATATTTCCTTTGTTTTTCATTAACCTGAGGCAGCCGAATGGGCAGATTGTGTTCCCTTTGCTTGCAGTTACAAATATTTTCCATTTTTGTAAACATTTAAAGATCTTGCAGTGAAAAATGCCATTTTCTGTTTCTATGCAGTTGTGTATCCAGGAAAAAAAGTATTATTATCCTGAATCCTGTAATAAGGTAACTGCTTTCATTTGAGCATCCCTAAAACACTCGCAAAAAGACCCTTAATCATGTTAATCATTTAATTGTTTTTAGCAGTGCAGTTGTACCACTCCTTTGCTGTATGACATTCAAATCAGTAAGTCCTGACCAAACCCCTCCACGTGCAGCTGAGTTTTTCAATAAATATCTGCTGTTAAAATCTAAAAGATGTTCCCGATGTTAACATTTAACATTTGTTGCCTTGTGGAGATAATGGCTCATAAACATGCAGTACAGGGCTGGGAAAAAAACCTCAAATTGTTGGGCCTGAGTATCAACAAAACTCTCCCGAGCACAATTCCACAATTGTTTTCCTCACTTTTTTCAAAACTCTTTAAGCATGCAGGATTGATCAACAGGAATTGCCTCTGCAATGATGATGTAAATCTGTGACTAAGAAGGGACCCTTAGGAACACGTGAAACACTTGTTAGTTTATATTTGCCATGATTTCTGAGGGCTGAGCCAGACTCTGCTGGGAATGGTTTTCTCCCAGACTGAGGTTGCAAAGTCATGTAGGAATGGAAAAGAAAATCAAAACTGTATTTTTTTAGTCACTGGATTTTTCCTCTCTTCGTTTTTCTTGTTTAATTCTCACAGAAATAGGGTTAAGATACAAGAGAAGCTCGTCTATCTTAAATAACCTCTTATTAAAAAATTACCGCAGTAAGTATGGGCAGACAAAAGTTCTTTTTCTTTTTTTTTTCTTTTTCCTACAGATTAAGAGAATAAAACATGTCAAAATTAGTCTTGCTAGAACCATATGAAAAGCCAAGAGTGAACAATTTCTTCTTCTTTCTGCAAGTGTTACAAGGACTTCTAAAATATTTTTCATGGTAATTGTGATGTATGAGTAAATTAACCAATGCTTTCACAGCCTTCAATTTCACACGCCTCATTTGGGATCAGATATTATGTACTGTACTTCTGTGTTCCTTACACTGATAATTTTGAAATGAAGGTTTATAATCTTATCATACCTGTGTTGTTCCTGAAATTATGTGAAAAGAAAAAAGTCAGAAAGGGGGGAGACATAATATGGGGTCATTGCCCCTTGAAATGAAGCAGGCACATCTTTCCCATCATCTCTACCCTGGAACTTACAGACCAACCAAAAAAACACGTAATTTTGATGAAAAGATAATGATGGGGTATGGAACCTTTAATGTTCTGTTAAGTAAATTTTGGCTGAGGAATTTTTCTCAGATTTAGTGTAGGTAATTTTTTTTTTTTTCTGTGTAAATGTATGTGTCAGTCGTCTCTTCTTTCTCCTTCAGATCTGTACTCCCATTTTGCTTCTTCATATCCCATAAAAACAACAATGAAAATGTGTTGTTGGAGGTTTTGCCTAAAACTTTAGTCAACCTGGAGAGTTCCCACCTGTTCAATAGGTGTCTCAAGTCTCTGCAGGGATTTGACCTTAACCAGGCTGTGTTTCTTAATAAAAATAGAATTGTTTATTGTCTAGTTTTGTTTTAGGGGTTACTCTTCTTGGGATGCTGTAAACCTATTAAAAGATTTTTAATTTTACCAGCAATCCTTCTTTTCCTCAGCCACTGAAGGAAAAACCAAACATTGATTTCGAGGACTTTAATATTATTTTCTCCATAGACAAGAGAAATGACATTTTACAGTGTGTGAAAAGAATCCTTCTCTCTCCAATAGGTACACAGATGAAGACAGGAAGGAGTTCAAATTCCAAGGGACTTCAGAGGCAAACACTTTGAGGGCTGGTCCAATTTAAACACTGTAGTTTGAACCTTTTCAAATGCTATTTACCAGTTAAATCATAAAAAGTAATTTTCAACTTTAATTCAGGAAATAGGAAGGGCACAGTATATAAAGACACTTTTTATTATCATTACTTCCTAATAATAAAGATTAATGTTTGTTGGGGTTGGTATTTATTACTTGCAGTAATGCACGTTCTGCTCTGGCCAATACCAGAGCAAATGACAGGGATTATCCTGATTTGCAGCTTTTATTTGTAGCTTAGCAGTGTCTCAGAGTGGATATTTTCCATTCTCACCTCCCTGCTTCCAGGTTATTTCATTGTAATTAAATTAACCAGTGTGTTTCCTTGCATTCGGTCTCCTTTGAATCTGACCATTAATAGATGTGTTCTGAGATCTGATCTCAGTACTGTAATCCTTTAAATATTTTTTTTTCCTAAGTAATTGCGGGTGTGCTGCAAGTGGAATATAAAGAAATGGTATGATTTAATGTCTGGGCTATGCTACTGGTTTGCAAGATCTCTGCATCTTGTGGAAGTCAGTAGGAAATGTTAGGAGACTGAAGTTCTTAACAGAACTACTTAAGAGACTATAGCTCTTAACAGAAGATTGCAGGTTTAAATACCCATTTTTTCCCCTCTTTGGTTCTTGGTTACAGTGTAATTGGGTTTTCTTCTGTGACAAGATATTCAGGTCTGCTAAAGGTTTTGTACTAGACCTGCCTGAATAGTGCTGAGTCTTTAGCCCAACCAGAGATTTATTTTTGTGTCATGTACTTTTTAAGCAGAGCTGTTTAGATAGCTTTTAATAACTCTTAATAACTGATCAATGCTGAGTATGTCGTTCTATGCAAAAGATCAAGAAGGATGTTCTAAAGGAATTTTGATGGCCTCTGGAGAAAATTATCTTTAGTACACCACACTAGTTTGCTTTATTTTCAAAGATTGCAAAGTTTTTAACAGTGCTTCAAAGTCTGATCAGAATCAATGATTTTTCTGATAAACAACCAACTCTTTGTGTTTTTCTCTTTTAAAAACAAAGCCTGACTTTGATCTCATTTTTGAGTCCAAAACTCAAACTCCACCAGCTAACACTGGTTTTGGAAGACATTCCTGTCTTGAGCCCATCTCTAGCTGAGGAAGAAAGCACTGAATATTGAAGCACTCCTCTGAGCTTATGAGGTTCTGTGCTACTTTTGAAGCCTCATTTTAATTTTATATTTACCAAAACCAAATATTTCAGGAATAAAACAATTCTAATAGCTAAAATACATTTCTTTCTATATTTCACATCTGATCATGTGCTTATACAGGTATGTTGAAATAAATGTAGTACAGAATAGTTCAGGACTCAAAAAACCTGGAGAGCTCACTCCCTGAGTGAGCTCACGTTTTTAAATATAAAGAAGCCTTCAAAGAGCATCTGCTTTTCTAGATTCAAGCTGATTGACACCATGGAATTTTTACCATACTTATTTACACTAGATTTGCAGAGAAGGATCAGTGCTTAGAACTCTCCTAAATGGCAGAGACATGCCTGCCCCAGGAAGGCGTTGTACTCCCAAGGGAAAAGTTCTTGGAACTCCTGATGCAATGTGCCAGCACAGAGGCATGAATTTTTCATGGGGAAAGTCTCGGGAGGTTCTCTCTTCTGAGCTGGTGAAAGGAAATCTCCTGGCCTGGAAAACTGCATCTTTCTGGCTTGAAAATAGAGATAGGAGAAAAGAAAACAGCTGGGTTTAAATGACTTCTTAATGGTCAGGGGATATTTTCCAGAAGCTGGAAAGCAAGATAAGGTAAGAATCCATCAATGCTCTGTCAGCTCACACAGCATTGGTACCTACTTCCCTTATGTGACTGCTGAGTGCCAGACTCTCCCTGCTGTTTACACCAACACAGAGTGTGAAGTGCTCTGCTCTGACAGTGGAGGAAGAAGGAATGCCACTATTTTAGCTGTAGTTGATAAATGCATTGGAACTACTGAGATTTACTCCTGTCAGGAACATGAATCCACAAACTCCAGAGGTTTATGTGCACGAAGGAGACAGAGGAGTCCTGTAACTTTATTCAAATAAAGGGAGAGGCCATGGGACATTCCCTTGGGGTCTCTCAAGATTTAGGAGGACACAGCCTCCTTTTAATCCCAATTTCCTGGCTGCATTTCCCTCTTCTTGTCCCTATCGGCTGAGAGGCACAGACTGCCCAAACACCTGATACCTGAGACCCCCTTCTAATGTGTAACCCCCACCTTGATCTTTTCCTTCTGTCATTTAGTGGAATTCCTATTAATGAGTCTTCCCATTGTTTCTTACATTTCTCAGTATTCAATTTCATTTATCAGCAAACCTACAGTTTGTTTGTAAAGATAAATCTCTCATTCCATTTATCAAACAGTGGAATCCTTCCCATTGTTTCTTTTATCTCTCAGTATATAGCTCTATTTACCAGCAGATCCACAGGTTGTTTGGAAAGCTCCTCATTCCTTTCACTCCAAATTCTCCCGTGGTTTTGGTTTTGAAAAGATGATAACAATGTTTGCTTTTCGAATATATAATCACATTATTTATCCCAAATTATGGCAAAATTATGTTCAATGATTTTGGATGGAACATGCTCTGTAAATTCATCAATGAGAGTTGAATGTGAGTACAGTTCCACAAATCCTGAATTGTTTACTCCTTTTCCTGGTAGGAATGTAAGAATATTTTTATGTTGTCTCGTGAAGGGGAGCAGAAACTACTTCATGGCTTCAATTTACCCACTGGAAGATACTAGAAGTGGAAGGCAGATGCAATATAACAAGTTAGGATGCTCTGACAGCTGTGGTCAAGGGAAAATAGCAAGTTGATATTATTAGGTGGGTAACAAAAAAGGTAAATTGGCATGGGTAGAGTTATCCTACTAGAATAAGACAGTTAAATCATTTCTTTAGTGTTGTTATCATCTAAATTTAGCATAGTATCTAAGAAACAAGGTAAAGCTATGATTTTAAAATTGTTACACACCTCTAATGAAACATCAGCTGGCAGTAGTGCCCAGTGAATCCTCCTATAAAGGCATTTTTTTAGTCACCCTGTATTTTCTGTAGTGTGCTGAAAACTACACCAAGCATGGGAAAGAAATAAGAACAAGTGTGCCACCTTCACAAGACTCAACAGTTAGAATCACAAAAAGCTTTTGTGGCTCTTCAGACATCCTGAAAGCTTTGAATTCAGGCTCCTGAACATCAAGCAGGATTCCAGAACGTGCTCTGGTATGTGTGAAGTGATTTCTGTGCAAATCATGGCAGCTGGAGAGAAGAGAGCAGACCTTTGGCTGATTGCTGCAGCAGGTACAAGCTTTAAAGGTTTACAACATCCATATAATGTTCACAGGGTACACTGTGGAGGTAACTAGACCAGGAACGTGCCTGCGTGGCAGAACCTCGGCAGCCTTTGCCAGCTTCAGCATTTCGAGTTTCATAAGGCAGCTGTAAGGTCAGATTGTGCTTTTGATGTTATTTTCTTCCAAGAACTTGAGCTCATGACTTAGTGTGGTTCAAAGGTTATTAAAAGTAGTTTATTTCCATTCTTGATGTTAACAGAAAATATGAAGAATGATTACAAGTTGTTTTTTTTAATTCCTTACTTTTTCCACATGTTCTGGACCAAACCCCATCCCTGCCTCCCTGAGGTGTTGGTAGGAAGGAGGGAGGGGTCAGGTGAAAAAGCAGTTTTTAAGGGCTTATTTTAATTCTCATTATCCCCTCTGGCTCAGTTAGTAACAAATTCACTTTGTAAGTTGAGCCTGTTTTGCCCTTGGAGTGTTTCTTGGAGTATGTATGGGGATTCCTGCCTTGGGCAGAGACACCCTCAAAATTACTCCTCCAGACTGAGTGAACAGGATTTACCTCAAGCCTGGGTGAGTTTCATCAATCTCTACTTAACAATTTGGTTTTTTGATAGCTTTGATACAATTGCTTTAATATGACTGCTCTGCTATAATGCACCATCCTATCCTATGCTGTACTCTAATAGCAGTTTTAGCTTCTATACTATGCAGTAATTAAATCTGAATAATCTATTTTGTCTAATAATTTCTCATAATAAATAATTTTAATATAAATATATCTAATTTGTCATCCTTAATTCTGCAGGACAAAGTTGTACAGATGTCCAATCATGCCTCTGGAATTCCTCAGGCTTAAATTGCTGACAGTTTGGGACTAAGATTGGATCCAGCTGTCCCAGGCTCCTCTCTGGGGAGTTCAGAAAGCACAGGGTCCTTTCTGTACCTCATTACTCAGTGGGAGCTTCTCTGATAAACTTTAGCTGACGTTTCCACTCCAGCATGACAATATTAAACAGGACTGGCCTCAGTCCTGAGCCTTAGAGAACCCCACTAACTGCCTGCAGCCAGCTGGGTTTGTCTCCACTCACCAGCACTCCCTTGGCCCAGCCATCCATCCAGTCTTTAACCAAGGGAAGATTCCAAACCATGAGAGGACAGCTTCTCCAGGAGAAGGTTTTGAGAGACAGTATCAAAAGCCTTGCTGAAGCCTTGCCTGTGGCTATCTGTTGGATTTGTAATTGTTTCTTGTATGTACAAATCTGCACACAAAGCACGGGGTGGGTCTCCTGGAGCAGCTGTCTTGAAGCTTCCATTCCATCACTCCTCAGCCTCATTTTACAGAGCCCAGCAAGGGAGATGGAAACAGCTGCAGCCACTACAACAGCAGACAAAGTTCCTTTAGTTACAGGGGTTTTTAAAAGCTTTTTAGCCAATAGGATAATAGTAAAAGTTGACAAGCATTTGCTAAAGCTAATTAGTAAACTAACATACATCCTGTTTCTAACAATGCTGACTTGTGATAGTTTAAAACAATGGATAAAGCTTCATTATTAAACTTACATATTTCTGCTATCTTGCTTAACGTATTTTCTAAGGCCTATCCCTATATAGCACATAGCACTATTATTTCTTAACATTGCAACTTTAACTTTCTTACATTTCTCCATTCTGAGATTTGCTTTCACACTGCTTTGTGAGAGTTTTATACCTTTACTATTTCCCACTATTCCCACTCTCAGTTTAACTTTAAAGAAATCTTTTTAATGTGATAGGTTAGGATATAGGAAGTGATATCACATCCACAACTTTTCCCTCTAATTGGTGGGTCATCTGGTCAGAAAAGGAGATCAGGTTTGTCAGGCAGGAGTGTTTCTCCTAAATCCATGCTGGCCGGGCCTGATCCCTTGGTTGTCCTATATGTGCCATGTGATGGTACTCAATAAGATTTATGACAGTGTCATGAATCATTAAATGGTCTTAAGACTAAACCCCTCAGCTGCCAGAACACTGAGTTGTTTACAGCAGGATACACTCAGAAGATATGAACATCACCTAGACTGAGGACAGCTATAAAAAATGAGAGCAGGAAAATGCAAGTGAAATCAGTCAAGGGCTACAATATCGAGATAGCATCTGATCTCCCATGATCTTAACACCTTTGCAAATCTCTTGACACTTTTCTGACTGCAAGGGATGTTGTGCTTTTACTTAGATAAGAAAGCACTCACCATGTCACACTGTACCTGCACTGCTGACTGCTGCTTTGGCATTTACACTGCCCCAAGGCCAGCTGCCAGTCAGTGAAAGCCTCCTGCCACCTCCTGCAGAAAGCTCTTCACTGATGGGACAGCTCCAGCCACCTGCCTTCAGCTGACAAAGAAATAATGGGAGCAAATAATGTGAAGGAGTAAGAGTAAACAATATATAGTGCATTTGACTATAGTGAATTGTGATAGGATTAAGAAATCTAAATGTTATTAGGTCACAGAGTATTATAGTTCAGCTGCAGCTGAACCCTAATTAGCTGCTGGATCTGGTTACCTTCTCTTTCCTCTGCACAGGGGGAGCTGACTCAGAGGATTACAGAATCTCCTGAGTTGGGAGGAACCCCCAAGGCTCAGTGAGTCCAGTGCCTGGCCCTGCACTCAGCCCCTCTGCATTGTTCTTTCTTTTGAGACATTGGGGTTTGGATTGATTAGGTAGTGGCATTGCCTGCTAGGCAATTTAGCTCCTAAAATTATCAACTTTGTCAGTAATTTTAGCAGGACTTTCCTGTTGGTTTTTATTTTTTCTTTATGTTTAAATGTTGCGTGTTTTAATAAAAAACTTATTTTCTTTTTTTAGAAAGAACATTTATATGTGTAAAGCTAGTCTTTTGTTTTTTTCTAGTCCTAAAATCAATGGTCAGCAATAAGCATTTTATTGTGTACTTTCTGTACATAGTAATATACTAAAGCCAAGTGGTTTAATGCAAGATGAAAAACACGCAGAACATAAGATTTATGTTTCATCTGAAAGAGATTTACAGGCAAACCAATTCTTTCAGCTGTTACTAAAAGAGAGAATCAACTTCCTTCATCTCAGAAGGAACTGGAGGGAAACACCTATCTAATCATCATTTCTATTTGTACAACACTTGGCACACTTACAAATGTGTTTACTTTTGCTGATCTGAAACAATTCCAGTATTTTACTGTCCAAGTATGTCAAACGGGTTCCTATGTAATTAAAATGTGTTTATATGTATTTAAAATATCCTGCAACAGGATTTTTGCTATGCCAAAAAAGTGTTCCTGAGCCACAGGACTTTTTCATTTACAGACTATAATTTTTTCTCTTTTTTTTTCCTGTAGAAACTGAGTACAGAGAATCACCCCAGGATTTGATTAAATGTTACAAGTGTTGTTGTAACAAGATGTTTATGTCAAGCCTGTGAGAACCAGGTCTTCCTGAACTAAAACATCATGAAGAAACTGAGTCTAGAAACTAAGAAACTTCAGGCCCAGGAGCCTCAGACTACACCCCAGGATGTGCAGATGCTTCCTCATGAGAAAAAGTACAAGCCACACTTTTGTTTCACCTTGGATCATACTCCATCTGTTTAATTAGGGAGAATTTATTGAAACTTGTCCTCTTAATTTTAACAAGCACTGTCTTGCTGTTCACTTGTTCTGTGGCACCAACACCAAGCTTACCAGCTGCTTATCCTGCTAACTAGTTACTTGTCTTTACATGTCAACTTAGAGCTGTATCACATTTTGTCTTAAGAAGGAATAGCCTTTTCTTCAAATAGCAAAGTAATATTTTAGGCTAAATTTACATTATTCACAGTACAAGTAGAAAATATGCTGGTTGTCATTTTGATGGCCTTAACAATACAGTAATATTGAAGACAGTAAACATTCCATTACACCTGATGCTGCTGAAAAAGTCAAATTCAGGCACTAAGTGCTCCTTCTTGAATCAGATGCAGATTCTTAGCACTGACATTCTTGCTGAATTTTGGTTTTAGTAGGGGATAAAGTTTCCACATCACAATTACTAAAATCATGTCCATAAACTAGGTCCATCTGAGAGTGTGGCTCATGAATAGCATTCCACATGTTGTTCTTCCTCAGGGATTTATGTAAGAGTTCTCTCATTATCCTGTTTTGTTTGGCTGTGGATTCCCACATTATTTCAAGTTCCCCTTCTGTTTTCCTAGGAAAAGAAAGAAGAGAAATCCTAACTTAATAATGTTTCAGCAGAACAAAATTACAGTATGTGGATAAGCAAATTAGAAATGGCCTGTATTAAGGTGCTTGAAATTACCTGATTGAAATCCATTCCTATTTTGTTTTTAAAAAAGCTCATTAAATGTAATGCTAAATAGGATATGGCCACAACATTACCTATTATTGGACCCATGTAAGAAGCTGGATTAATTCTGCATATAGAGCAGTGAATGTGAGACCCAAGTATCATCACTCCCACTCTGCAGTGATGGGGCTGCCTGGTGAGCACAGCTCTGCTTCCCCCAGAACACTGCCCCTGTGCTCAGAACACTGCCCCTGCGCCCACAACACTGCCCCTGTGCTCAGAACACTGCCCCTGTGCCCACAACACTGCCCCTGTGCTCAGAACACTGCCCCTGTGCCCACAACACTGCCTCTGTGCTCAGAACACTGCCCTGTGCTCAGAACACTGCCCCTGTGCCCACAACACTGCCCCTGCACCCACAACACTGCCCCTGTGCCCACAACACTGCCCCTGCGCTCAGAACACTGCCCCTGTGCCCAGGGCACTGCCCCTGTGCTCAGAACACTGCCCCTGTGCCCACAACACTGCCCCTGTGCCCACAACACTGCCCCTGTGCCCAGGGCACTGCCCCTGTGCCCACAACACTGCCCCTGTGCCCACAACACTGCCCCTGTGCCCAGGGCACTGCCCCTGTGCCCAGGGCACTGCCCCTGTGCTCAGAACACTGCCCCTGTGCCCACAACACTGCCCCTGTGCCCACAACACTGCCCCTGCGCCCACAACACTGCCCCTGTGCCCACAACACTGCCCCTGCGCTCAGAACACTGCCCCTGTGCCCAGGGCACTGCCCTGTGCTCAGAACACTGCCCCTGTGCCCACAACACTGCCCCTGTGCTCAGAACACTGCCCTGTGCCCACAACACTGCCCCTGTGCCCACAACACTGCCCTGTGCCAGGGCACTGCCCCTGTGCCCACAACACTGCCCCTGCGCCCACAACACTGCCCTGTGCCCACAACACTGCCCCTGTGCCCACAACACTGCCCCTGTGCCCAGGGCACTGCCCCTGTGCTCAGAACACTGCCCTGTGCCCAGGGCACTGCCCCTGTGCTCAGAACACTGCCCCTGTGCCCACAACACTGCCCCTGTGCCCACAACACTGCCCCTGCGCCCACAACACTGCCCCTGTGCCCACAACACTGCCCCTGTGCCCACAACACTGCCCCTGTGCCCAGGGCACTGCCCCTGTGCTCAGAACACTGCCCCTGTGCCCAGGGCACTGCCCCTGTGCTCAGAACACTGCCCCTGTGCCCACAACACTGCCCCTGTGCCCACAACACTGCCCCTGTGCCCAGGGCACTGCCCCTGTGCCCAGGGCACTGCCCCTGTGCCCACAACACTGCCCCTGTGCCCAGGGCACTGCCCCTGTGCTCAGAACACTGCCCCTGTGCCCACAACACTGCCCCTGTGCCCACAACACTGCCCCTGTGCCCAGGGCACTGCCCCTGTGCTCAGAACACTGCCCCTGTGCCCACAACACTGCCCCTGTGCCCACAACACTGCCCTGTGCCCACAACACTGCCCCTGTGCCCACAACACTGCCCCTGTGCCCACAACACTGCCCCTGTGCCCAGGGCACTGCCCCTGTGCTCAGAACACAGCTTCTCAGTGTGACTCACCTCTTCAGCGTGACACAGTTTTACAGTGTGACACACCTTTCCAGGGTGGCACAGCTTCATAGTTCAGCTGTTTGCCAGCTAGCATCTGAGAAGATGCAGTAGCATCCCAAGTGTAGTGACACAAGGGGATTTTGTTGGACAATTTTCACCTGATTGAAATTTAAAAATGCATTCAGCAGGATGGGCTGGGGAGAGGGTGTTCTTGCTATTCACAGCCTCCCTCCACTTTAGGAATTTGGATTACAGAGCAGCTTGGTTACTACAGCTGCTGATGCTCTGTACATTTTTCTCAACACCAAAATTTCCTTGCCTCTACAGCTGGTTTGACTCTCAAAACACAAGTCTTTGCCACTTGGCATTTAAAACTAGATACATGCTCAGTTGAGATGCATATGCTGTTTCCAGGTGTCTTTAGACAAAAGGCATTAACTTATTAATGTAGGCTGTTATTAATTAAATAAAAATAAAAATTTCATTCAACCCCTAACCTAGCCAAAATGTAGGATTTTATAACTTGTTGAGAGTAAGCAAAATGCCAGTGTCCCACTGATATTTGAGGATTAAAAAATCACTAGAAGTAGGTTCTGAAAGCAGATTCTTCTTTAAAAAAGACATTTTTCTGCCAGCATGGAACAAAATCCATTCAGCCTTAATCTCAGAATCCTATTTGTGCTGGCTCAAGAATTCATTTCCATCCGTCCTGTAACAGTTTCTATAAATATTCCTTATCATAAAGACTAACAGTTTTTATTATGGTTATAATTTTGGATGTCACCTCACAGGTAAGAGAGCTCCTCCCCCCTGCCTGTGCACAACTGCAAAGCTTTTCTGCTGCTGACCCTCTTTCAAGGACAGCTCAATGCACTTTCAAACACGCTCTGCACCCAAAGCACAGCAGCTCTAACTACCTGAGGTGCTGTTTCCCTGCAGAAGAAACACATCACAAAATAAACACCGACCTAGAAAACCCACAGAGCTCAGTGTCCTGTCAAATAAGACTGTCAACATTTATGAACCTGGTTTTCTACCCTAGGATCATGACCTTTGTTTATATCTCACACCTCCTATTTAAGGAAAGGCATGTGATATTGATGTATCTTAAGGTTACTCAGTGACTAATAAAGATGTCTTCATCAGCTGCCTGAAGACCAAAATGCTACTGCTTTCTTATCAGTTGCTTTAGGTGAAAGGTGGCTGTGAATTTGCAATATTGTCTGGCAACCTGAGAAGGCTCCAAAGAGCAGCTGCCAGGAAGGGAAATGTGCTTATCTTCAAAAGCTTTTATTATCAAAAGTACAACTGTATCTGTGTGGGTTCCTTTCTGAAAACCAGGCAGAACAATTCTCAGCCCTTGGATGCAATGGGTAAGCAGTGGGACTCCTGATTTTTGTTATGAGGTGGAAAGAATGCAGGAGGGGAGAAAATTCCCAAGGCAAGTTATGTCTGTTCAATAAAATATGCTTTTATGATAAAGGATTTCATGGTGGTAGCTGAGTCAGACCTGCCCCAGTTTCCTCATTCCATATTATTAAACAAAATGCAAGAGCAAAATAAGTGATATGGAATAAATTTTCTGTCTTCACCTGCTTACAGTGATTCATCAAACCTTCAGCTAGATTTTAAACTGGCTTTTCTGATTAAAATCTCTCTGATTTTCATTATCTAACAGTGAAATTAGAGAATAAATTAGAAATTAGAGAATAAATATTTATTGTATGTACTTAATGTCTGTGTAGGCATTTTGCACAGAAACATGATGAGCTAGATAGACAGTATTCTGGACTAAAAATCTACTCTGCAAACACAGCTAGTCACAATAAATCTAAATGTTTGGCACTCTCCTAGCACTAGTGGCTTTGGATGATGAGCAACATCTGAACTACAAATAATTTTCCCTTCCTTACTCCTGTGACTGTGTGGAGGGAAGGGAGAGAGAAAATAATAAGCCCTGTAAAATCAGAAATACACCAAGCTGACCAAAATACATGTTTAATTTCTGGCCAACAGGCATGAAAGAGTAGAGACATATTTGGATTACCTTGGGAAACTACTTTATATTGCAGTACTTGAGAAGAATAATGGAATATGAAGACACTAGTTCATATGAACAGTATTAGCCATGGTGTTAGTTGGTTTTATTGATTTTGTTTCATAAGCAGAAAAACTAATTTCTTATATAGGTGTCAAATTCAGCTGACTTCTCAGTAACATTCTTTTTAAATCTACATTTTTAATATAGAAATCAAAGGAAAACAGTGAATCATGAGGTTAACCAAAATACTTGGAAGATGGCTGTAAAAATGCTTTTTTACTTCCAGAGCTGTGCTCATTATATTAAATTCTCATCAACACCGCTAAGATTTAACTACCAGCAGAAAAAAGCAGTCACTTGTTACACCACTCACTAATGTTGGAGACTACAGAAATGAAAGACATGTCTTGATGGGGTTCCTCTTGGGCTTGCCTCCATAAATCAGTTTTCTGCATCATATACAGTTAAATGGACCACAATGGTGTAATTCCAGGTGCACATCTTGTTTATTAAAAGGTAGCTGCAAGGCTTAATTGTGTGTGTTTACTGAAGATAAAAATTAATTAATTTAGACTGAAAAGGTAAAAGTGATTAAGTATACTGCATGGAAAGTGTAATTAATTGTTTTTACACATCTGTGTTACACCATCTAATCTGCCTGCTTTGGGGCTAGAAGGGTAAATTTTGAATGATCCATATTATAGAATCCTATGTTGAAAAAAGAAATCCTCTTTATTTTATTGCTGTTCTCTACAGTAAAAAATTCCGACATGAGCCCAGAGACATGAAAGTCATTTCATTTGTTAAAAATCCTAAATAACTATTTCCAGAGAAATGTGGATCAGTTCAATCTGGTTTTTAATGCAAATTTCAGAGATTAATGAAATGTTCATTGTACAACTCTGCTACTTACACCTGTTTAATTGCACTGCACCAAGGAACTGAAACTGTGCTGATGTAAGGCAGATGCTCCCAAGCCCTGTTTTTCTATTGTTTGTTAAAATCTATTTAAATCTATTATTTCGCAATGGCAGTGATGACTTGAGAAATGACTGTTTACTGTTTTTCTTCAGTTGTAAATAGTTGGGGTTTTTTATGTTGATAATGTGAATGTACTATGAAGCCTTCCACTATCAGAGGGAAAAATAACTTTAAAGAACTCTTTATTCTATATAAAAGAGTATTTTTGTTCTGTAAATCTGTTAAATCTTCTTCTCTTTAGTTTGCACGTAGCCAATCTCTGTCACATATTACTAGATCAGTAAGACAGATTCAAAAGAAAACAGATCTTTGGTGTATTCATTAGATTCCCTTCATTTCCTACAATTCTGAAAACCGCTGAGGGGTGTGAATGGCAAAGTGTCCAGCCTTGAGCAGAAGGTGCTATTCAAATAATTACCATGTATCTCGATTTAGAGAATCCTCTCAAATTATCAAAGATTAGCTCAGACTGGTATCCTTCTCAGACTGATATCCCTCTTAGGAAGTGTTAAGAACAGCAACAGCCCCACAGGGTTGGCCTGGGTACAGTCTAAAGCCACACTGTACATATGTGTGTGTACAGTTAGAATATGGATTAGTGTTGGTAACCAGTATGGGGATAAGGGCTGGGATGGCCTGGGGTGATGCTGAACTGGATCCCAAGCCAGATGCTCAGCTCAGAACTAAGCTTTGCCCCTTTAAAACTGAAGCTGAGAGTGAAGCAGAAGCAGTGCAATGTCTGAGGGGTTGTTTGCAAAATACAAAGATCAGAGTTTTCAGCTTCCCTTCACACAGCCTGTGCTCCCTGCAGTGCAGGGGCAGGAGAGAGCTCTCCTTGGCTTTTGGTTCGTTTTTGTTCAGCTGAAGCAAAGAAGTTCTCCGGACTGTGTTTTTTTCCCTTTTTCTTGGAACTCTTTGACCCTGCTGTGTACTAAACCCAACAGAGCACTGGGAGCTCTACCCTGGGCCCTGCATTTCCCAGAGCTCAGGGGCTGACACAGACTGAGTGAGCTGAATTTGGCTGAATTTGTCAGACTGCCTGAATTCATCATCTCCTCAGACCAAGGAGAGGTTTGGTTGTTTAATATTGCTCATTTGGTGTGCTGGCAAGTGCTCTGCCTGTTAAATAAACAGGGTTTTTCCATTTTTCTTCAAGGAAATCTTTTTCCCAAACCAGTTAAAGGAGGGACCTCCTGAATTTGTTTTTTTGCAGGGACTGCTTTGGAGGTTTGCTCCCAAATTTACCCTAAAGCAGGACAAGAATAAATTCCTCCTCCAAAAGGCCTTTTCTGGGAGCTAGCTGGGAATCATAAGCAGGGTCCCAGCATTTCAGTAGAGCAAAGTGAGTGAGAAGAGGGACTGGAACGTGCCACAGGAGAGTGCTGGCTGTGTGCAGGGCTCCCCCTTGTCCCCTTACCTGTCCCAGCTGCCTGGACTGCTCCTGCTCTGCCCCACTCACCTGTTCTGCTCCAGCACTTCCTTGAGGGTTTCCTGCTTGTCCTGCAGCAGATGCTGCAGGTGCTTCTTTTCTTGCTCATACTCAGCAGTCTTCCTTTCAAATTCTTTCTCCTGCTCAGTCATCTTGAGGCTGATATCTCCAAGCTTCCCAGCTGCTTTCTTTTTATATACCTGAAAGGGTTAAAGTGAATTGAAAAAAAGTGGGATTATAGGAGAAATAAGGGCAAGTCATTACCAACAAAAGAAACAGCTAGAGATAGTGATTTTCAGTTGAATCTTTACATCAGTGCTGCCTTGCTTAATTATGTCAGGTAGGTTGCATTAAGGGATTTTTTTTTTTACCTATTTGTTAATTTGAAGGTATGACACTTCATTTTGTTCTGCATGTAAAACTAGTGTGTACAATGAGTGCCATACTGCATGTTTGTTTTACAGTGAACACAATTACCTGCAAAAAAAGGGGTTTTTTCCAAGACACGAAGCTACACTTTACAGCACATGTTGCTTACCACTTGCCAAACAATCATACCTATCAGTACACACCATGAAAAAGTGTTTCTGCTTTGCTAGAGGAAGAAAAGAACAACTTTGCTTGCTGCCTCACAGAACAGTCCTCTTGTTCAGTGGAGCACAAGTGGGTTTTTGATTAATGGCTAATAACTAAATGATAACTAATGGTCTCATCTCAGAACTAAGAAATTATTTTTGCACAAAGTAACTTTGCTTTCTGAAATAACACCCCCATTAAATTACATAAGCACACAAAAAGCTGAAAACTGGTTTGTGTATGGTTACACAATTCTAGATGCTGCTGCTCTTGACAATACCAAAATCCAGTATTAACTTATTTTCTCATGATTACAAATAGAATGCTAAAACTGTTATCTCCCTGCAGTTTGTGACATTTCCTACAGTCTGTAAAACAGTTTTGGGATGGAAATATCTCCTTTAATAAAACTCTTAACTAATCTAGTGAAGCTTTGAAAATACTGCTGTTTATGTCTTGCTAATACAAAGTTTTATCTCAGGTGCTAATCACTAAGGTGTTAATCATCATCTGAATCAGGGGAGAAAGATTTGAGTTTGCCTTTTGGAGGAATTAAAAAAAGGCATTTTTAGACATGCTGTACATAAGGCTATATAATCCTTTCCACAAACTGTTTCCTTTTTAGCTCTTGCAAAATGTTTCATTGTGAAATTTAATTTTCTAGAGGTAATAGGATAATAACAGATAATATTTCCCTAGAACATTAGTAAGTAATTTCAAAGAACAAGAGAAGACTTCCTCTCTCAGTTTCACCATGGAGAAGGCTGGGGAGTTGTAGCATTGGTATTTGCTGTCAATTGTGTTGGTTTTCTCCCAGCCTTTAGCAGTAAAATGAGGATTGTCCCTTCCCAAAGAAATCAAAGTACAATCTGAAGAACACTGTGCCACTTCTCTATAAAGTGTTTTAATTCTGACCCTCACAGGACAGCTCTGTAAGCACAGTGAGTAATCATGGATTTTTACTGTGTGCTACAGCACACTGCCAATTTGCTCCCATGGCACCTAAAAACTTCTAAAATACTTTAATTAAGATCACTGGCAATTATATGGCTGTGTAAAAAAAAAATCATATGTGGGGGTTGGGGGAGGAATTCCTTTTTACTAGTAGAGGAAAACAGTGCTTGTACCTATAACCTTCCCAGTACAACTGCGCTGTGAGAGCAGAAAAGGGACAGCTATTTATTCACAAAGTTTAGACAGTAGTGTGGTGTTAATAGGAAATAAAATTCTTCCTCTATTCTCAGTGAATAAGATGTAGGCAAACTGTAGAAACTTTTTAATTCAAAGCCAACAAAATCAATATTAACTGTCTGGGAAAAAGTTCATCTGTAGTATTATTGCTAAATAAGCTTCCTTATTTGCAGATTGATATTGGCAAAGAGATAAACAGTAAACAGGTGGGAAAACAATTAAAAAGGGAAAGGATTTATACTGGAGATTCTCCAAAATTCTATGTCCAAGGGTATGAGAGCATTGTTGGTACATGACCTTTGACAAAAGAAATCCAGTATTAAAGGGAACTTTGAGACAAAAGGTAAAACCAACATAAGAAAAGGAAATTGAAACATCTGTTATTGAAGCCTTGCTTTATTCACGAACACCCTGAGTAGAGAACACTCTGCAAATTAATCCAGTATTGTGAAAGAGATTTACAATTGGAATTATCGTTAAAATTAATAGCTTACTAGAGAAATCACTTTATACAGGATATTTCCTCACTCTTATCTTACTCTATTCTTTAACATATTTTTATCTTATTTTATTTCTTTAACCTATGTATCTCTAACCTACTTTTACCTTAATTCTTCTACACTAAAGAAGGGTATAATGAAGCATTTTCCCATCAATACAGACCTTGCATAAATACAGGAGAAGCCTTGAGTTTCCTTTAATATTTTCCCCCATTTTTTGAAGTTGTAGGTTTTTAAAGTTTTACAAATACCTATAAACCAGGAAGGCTAGAAACTTCTAAGGGAAGTGGGATTTTCCATGGCAACAGCAAGCTTTTGAGAGCTGAGGAAGGATGAGACAAAGCAAAATCCTTTTTCTGAGCAGCATAGCAAATAACTTAGTCATATGGATTTTATGAAAAAGAGCACTGCTACAATACTAAGAGAGCTGAATAACTCAAATATTGGCCTTATACAACTTCTGGAAATTATCTGCTTTTGTTACATTGCAGATTTAGCATAAGAAGTTCACAAGACTTAACTTTTAAAAGGTTAATGTGCTAATGCTAAATGTTTATTCACAATTCCACTGCTTCTGGCGGAGATTTTCTAGTCTGCACTTCTTGCTCAAACTCTAGTACCAAAGATTCTTATTAAACCTGATAAAAACAGTTTCTTCTGCCTCAAGGAGATACAAGTAGATCTCAAATGCTGTTTGGAAAAAAACATCCATTAAAAATACATAAATTTAGTGATCTGCCAGCAATCTCTTATTTCTGAAATAACATGCTGATGGCAGCAACCAAAAACCAAGTTTTTATTATACAACTGAAGGGTTGTTTAAAACAAAAGAAAACAGAAAAAAAACTCCATCAATAATTCAAACATACATACAATTCCATTCCTGTTAGAACTGTAATGATACAAAATTCTGCTTTAGGACACATGACCTTTTAGTTTGTTGTTGTGATAAATTTAAGGCTTTAACCTCTTTGGTATCTACTAACTAATTTGAAATTTGCTACATAGAAGGTGATTCCAGTTTCTCTGCCAAGTCCCTGTTTGGCTTGCAGGGCTGGAGCTTAGCAGCTGCCAAAGCAGCTCCCAGGTAAGCTGGGACTTTGAGGTGCAGCTCCTTGGGGGGTTCCAGAGCACTGCCCATGTCTGTTCCCTATTTTTCAAGGGACCCAGCCCCTCTCCTTTCCCTCAGCCAGGGTAGGACTCAGCAGCTCTGCTCTCCTTCCCAGCCCCACGTGGTGAAGAGACAGTAAAAGAGCCTGCAGCTGGCACATGGGAAATGTGCCCACAGGATTTTTGGGGTCCCCCAGGACAGCAGGGCAGGCACGATGCTGTCCTGCTGCCTGCTCTCCTAGCAGGACCCTGGCTGCTGGGTTTGCTATAGAGAGATGGAAGAGATACAGAGAGAGGGAAAGAGAGGGGTTTGGTGCAGCCATGAAAAGACAGGTTCTGCTCAGCAGGCTCAGAATGCCCCAGACACACAACCAACCTTCTGGGGATATTAACTGTTGTCCCTGAAAATCAGCCTTCTGATTTGTTTTAGTATGATGGAGTCAGTTTTCATGAATTGTAAGATAACTGGAGAGTTCTTTTCTTCTTCTCTGCCTGAACCCCTGCTGTGTGTGTTGCTGTGTGTTCCTCTCTGTGTCACAGTAACAATTAATCTCTTCCCTGATTTATGGCGGCACTTCTGCGTGAGTGGCAGAGCGTGCAAGGCAGCTTCTGAGTTCACAGCTGAGTGGAGAAGAGTGAGAAAACTGAAACAGTTTCAGACAGAAGCCAGCATGGATTTGGGTACATTTCTCTCTCCCCTGGGCACAGATCAACTCATGAGTGGGAAACAAAATCCAGGGCTTCCTTACACCAGTAAGATGAACACATTTCCTTTCAGTTTTGGTTATCCTTTCTGTTTTTTATGCAAACGTGGTCAACTCTGGGAAATAAGCTATCTATTATACAAAATAGTGGCATACGCCAGAATAATTTATAGATTCTTTGTATACACCAGCTAACATCACAAAGCATGAAAGATTTTGAGCATCTGAATGAACGGAATGAATGGGAAGGGAATGAATGAAGGGAAAACAGGTGTTACAATATTATATTCTGTACTACCTGGGCCCTTGTATTTCCCAGTTGGTAACTTGGGACAAAAATAGGGGTGAATTCCTGCCCTGATAATTAAAAGATTTGGTGAAAAAAATAGTCCATCTTTAGGGCTGACAAAAATATGGAAGCAGTTTCTTAAGTGGCTGCATTTAAAAAACCAGCAATGCACCATGAATTTTCAAAGGGTCTCATACTGGAAATATCCAGAGCCTAACAAAGCAGAATGAATACTCTGAACAGAAAAGCCATGTATGGAGCAAGATTTAAATCAATCCATGGTCTCCTGATTTCAGACACAAAGCACCTTTCCCTAAGTCCAGATTAATGGTGACAGGAACATTTTCTCCTTCAAATGTGCTGGCATGAGCAGCTGGTTATACCAACAGGAAGTTGTACAACAGTTCTGAAAAATCACAGCTCCTCAGTGATCAGGAAGCATTAGCAACAAATCCTTATTGCTTTCTCTTCATCCAAGACAGTTTGGTACTCTAAATGCAGTAGGTAGCAGGATGGCAGGAAAAAAATTATGGCCAAATTAGTAAACTTGCCTGAAAATTAAGGCAGTTAGAGATCTTCAACACAAAGGTTGTGTCTGTTTTTACTAAAGCCTCACAACTAACAAAATTGTTATCAAATAGAGATTTGGAATCAATGAATTTGCTGTAATCTAAATTTTTTTTTCCAACAGTGTGTGCATAATTTAAAGATTAATTACACTTGCAGTGAAGGAAAGGAAAAGATGTCTAGTGATGAACTGGAGGGCAAATTATCTTATCAGAGATTTACTATTCACAGTTCTAAGTCCAAAACCCTGGATCATTTTCAAAGAATTTGTACTAGATATTTGACTAAAATAATTTATAAAAAAGACAGATTTCTCTGTTAGCTGTCCCTTTTGCATGAAGTTGAAGGACTCCCTGATGAGACAAACATTATGTCCAAGATCATATTAAAAGAAAACAGTGTAAAGAACTAGTTTTAATACCAGAAAAATTAGCTTCCTCAAATTCTTACCATGGATCATCAAACTGCTTAGTAATTACAATTATGGAAGTACACAGTGACCTCCCCAGGGATCCCCAGCCAAAGTACCTCAGGTTATCATGCTGACCACAGCACTGAGTCAGTATTTCTCAGTACAGAGAATCCCAGAAGGAACTAGCTTAGAAAAGACCTTTGGGATCATGATGTCCAACCTATAACCTAACACCTCCTCATCACCTAAACCATGACTCTGAGTGCCCCAGGCAGCCTTCTGCTGAACAGCTCCAAGGATGGGGATTCCTCCTCCCAATGCCCAATCACTGCTGCTGTGAAGAGTTTACTGTGAAGAAGAGTTTTTCTCTAGGTCTACCCTAAACCTCCCCTGGTGCAGCTTAAGGCTGTGATTCTCTTGTCCTGTCACTAAACGCCTGGAGAAGAGACCAACCCCACCTGTGTAGAGGGTGATAAGGTCACCCCTAAATCTCCTTTTCTCCAGGTTAAACACCCCAGCTCCCCCAGCTTTCCCTCTCAGGGTTTGTGTTCCCAGTCCCTCTCCAGCCCCTCCCCCCCCTCTGGTCATGTTCAAGCATCTCCAGGTTCTTCCTGGACTGAGGCCAGAACTGGACCCAGCTCATTTCGTCATGATTTTGATAGGAGATTGCATCTCCAGGTTCTTCCTGGACTGAGGCCAGACCTGGACTCAGCAGTGCCAGTGACCCCCTGCTCCTGCTGGCCACACCATTATTATTATACATTATACCTGATCCACTTTTATGTGCAAGGCTGTGAAGATGACCTGACTTCAGAGGGAAGTGTGTGCCAAGGCAAAATAACTTTTTCTAAGATAACCAGCCTAACACATTACCAATAACTATGTCCCCTTATCAGTGTTTTAAGTATTATTATCACTGGAGACAGATTACACCCAAATACTTCACATGAGGTTTATCCTGAAACTCAATAGAGGGCAGTTACCCAATCTGTGATTTCCTGAAGCAGCAAAGAAATAAATTTTAATAGCTTTTAGCAAAGTTCAATTAATGCAATAAACAAAGAGCATACGGTGTTTGTAGGTGTTGTGTGACTGTATAAACCCTCTGCTATACTGACAGAAATAAAGAACGAAAAGGCTTTGCAAGTAGATTAGTCTTGCTTTTGCTAAATAGAAACACATTTAAGAACTTTATTTATAGACTTTTTTCTAATTTCCATTAGGAGTGGGTAAAGGTTTTTTATTTAGTTTTGCACTCAAAATTCACTACATGTAAATGTTCTTAATTTTATGCCAACGTCTTTTCTATACTTACAGTAGTCACAGATTTACTACATTGCAGAAAATCCACATTTAACAAGAATACAAGCCACTCTCTTAGGAGGGGAGCTAGACATGAATGATGGTGAAAAAAGCTAAAAGTATTTTATTGCTCTGTTAGTATCATTAGGTAAATCTTTTACAGTAGTGTCTCATGCATTCAGGTATTTTCAGGGCTCTTTACAAATTCAAGCTATTTTTCAGCTTACTGCTCGCTTCACACTTACAATTTAATTTATTTTCTTTGTTGCCAATTTCTATGCTGTGTCAATCCTTACAATGGAAGTGCAGAAGGAGATGGTCTCCATTAATGCAGTGGTGCTGCACATTTCTGTCATTTGATGTAGGAATAGCAGTGGAGCTCTTGACTGGCAGAGACTCTCTGCTTTAGGATAAACTGAACAAACCTGACTTAACACAAAACAGCTTTTGAAAGTAATATATACGTTACTTTCTAGATAGAGAATCCAATATACCAGATATCTTTCTCCCTTCTTTTTTTAAGATTACAGTAAAAACAATCATGGTAGCACCAAAGATGCTGAAACATAAATGTTTCAAATTTATTTCACTGTTGTATTGCAATTACATACTGTGCCTTTTATTTGTTTAGAGTTGTGAAGATAACTTATAAAGTATTCTCTAACTAAGCTGGATGTTTGAACATCCTCTGAGTTCCTCAACCTTCTACCCTATGCTCACAAGAAAGTACCTATGGTAACTGTACATTGAGATAATGCCTTTAGTTCTTCCAAATCTAACTGTAATGGACTTCAAGCTGGAGTGGTATAGCCTCAAAAAAGTAGAAAACAGAATATCTGGGTTATAATATAGAGCAAAAATTGAAATATAAATATTCTTTAAATATTATTACAACTAGTCACAAGTCTCCAGGTGATGATACAAATGCAATGAATGCAGATATGCAATGCACAAATACAATGGAAGAAGACACCAGTGAAAATTACAATGATGATCTATTTGGTTTTTTCAAAACTTTTAAAGATAATCTATTCATAAGTCTTCCATAAAAACACTGACACAGATGAACTATTTTTCTCATTAAAAAACTCAAGCATTTCACAAGAGATACTTAGCTTAGAACCACTGCTTACCTTAACTTTTTCTTCCAGTCTTCCTAAGCGTAGACTGCCTTGCATAATTTTCTTGAGAACACCATGATTCTCATTTTCCAAACATCTGGCCTGCAACCATGCAGTACACAAAGCTACATGAAACCATTCTGTTTGTTTGTCAGGATAGAAAAAAAACAAACACTGAGGGAGCCACAGTAACTCCATATTGAACTCCAACAGTCTGAAGAACCAACGTGGATAAATTCTGAAAATTATTCTCACAATGGCTCATTAATAATTTGTCAGCTGTCAATACTATGAAGCAGTATTGTTCTGAAATGAACCATACTGTAAACCCAACCTATTCTGTGGGGTTTTCTACAGATATTTGTATGTATATGTAGGGATCCCATTTTTATGCATGAGACTCCTCCTTGGGGTCACATTTAGCCACCTGCTCTCAAACAAGCCCTTGAAACTGGCAGGGGTTCAGGCTAGGATATTTCCAATATGGTATGCTTAATATTTAAAAGTAGATATCCCAGAGATTGAGATCTAAGAATCAGTTTGCCCAGCTTCTAGGAGCCATTTATTATAAACTGACATTTACAGTCAGTTTCACAATCCTAAAGTCCAGTTTGTAGTGGACAAGGATTTGAGTTGGGTGACCACAGTTCCTCTTCTAGAATTAACTGCTGTATCTTTCTGTCCAATGCTGATTACAACCTTTGTCTCCTACCTGAACAACAAATAAAAGAAGTTTTATATTTTAACAAAGTTTAGTGAAATTATTTCAGATTCAGTTTGAAGACAAGAGAGAATATGAAAAATTGAAATTGTGCCCAGTATCTTGTAAAAGAAACAAAATGGGCACTTCCAGTAAACAGGAGTTGTTCCAAAACTCTCCATCAGCCTGTCAAAATGACTGGATAAGGAGCAATAATATGCATATACACCCACAGCAGAAGGTCCATACAGATCACTTCAAGGATAACAGTCTGCCCTTAACACCCAAAAACAAATATTACAATTTTATGATCCTGTGCTATTTTTAAATACTTGTAGCTCAACATCAACTTCTAAACTAGGTTAAAAAAATCTTTTAAATTTGCTAAGTGCCACCGCAGACTCTAAAGCTCATGTGAATTAAGGCTTAATTATATTACCTCCAGAAATAAGGGTAGCTGCTTTTAATTACTCCCCTAGGAAACAATCTTTCACTGCTCCTATCCTATCTGCTAAAGTCTACTTAAATAGAGCTAAATCCTTAAACTGGAATTCCAGCTTTATTTTTTGATAATTCAGATTAATAATACCTTGTGCCGGTAGCATGATAATTGTGTGAAATATCAATTAAGCCCTATTAATTATTTAAAGGTAATTACCAAAAATACAAGATGATCACGTTCCTTTGCTATCCTCTCCACCAGCCCAATAAGGTTTCTTAGATAGTGATGGGCTGTCACTTCTTTTTCCATTGCTTCCTCCAGCTGCAGTTGCAAATTCTCTATTTTCTGCTTTAATCGTCTGTAAAAGAAACAGGAAAATCTTTGGACTGGGAATTAGTGATGGCCTTAAAAAACTTGTATCACATGTGAAAATCAATATGTACAAGTCTCAAACAATTGTACATACTGTTAAAATGCACTGGCTCAGAATATTTGCAGTGCCAATAGTATCATATCCCAGTCTTTGGGGCTGTTTTTCCTTTACAATATCTGAATATTGACAGTAACAATGATTCAAAAGAACAGTTTGTGCAATGGCTACAAGCTCATATTTCTTCAGATATAGAAAAATAATATTATTATTGTCATTACTTTTTAAAATATTGTAAACTCATCTCTAAGCAACCAGGTGCATGAGATCTGCCAATAGCTTAAGTCTTATTCTTAACTAACTGCAAATAGTGTACATCTACCCATTTTCAGATGAGTCCACATCATGATTAATTGCTACAGCTAACTACCGAATTAAAGATATATTCTTAATTTGCACATAGACACAGAAAAGTAACATGAAAACATACAAAGGTTAGCAAAATTTGATAACCAGGCCTCTAGACATGACAAAGTTTTGTTTATGAAACAAGGGGGGTTTTGCAGCAGGTAGAAAATACACATTATGGGAAGTCAGACAATATTTTTACAGATATTTTGGCTGTTTTTAGAAATAAAGAAATAAAGAAAAAATAAGAAAATGAGACTGGTAAGACCTGTTTGTCTTTTGAGTCATTTGCATCTCAGTTTCCAGGATCTTCTTGTCAGCCGTGAAGTTGTTTTTCTCCAGGAGCAGTTTCTTGTTTTCAGTTTGCAGTGATGCCATCTTTCCCATTACAGCTTCCACCTCAGAGTGCTTTTTCTCCTGCTCCTGCTGCAAAGAGCTGCAAAAACCAACAGTGTAAACAGGGCTCATGTAGAGATCTGCATCACTAAAATGTTAAGTTACAGGGAGGTACCCATGCTGACTCAAGTTCTGAAGTAAGAGAACACTGAGAATGCTCAATGTCCACTGGGGACATCATAGAGGTATTAAAATCTCCTATCAAAATCATGACTAAATTAGTCAAGGAATTCCTTCTGACTGCACTTGATTTAAATTACAAAAATATGTAGCCCAGATGTAATCCCTTCATGGGTTTTTTTTCTGAAAGAATTTGCTATCAATACCAAAATCCAAGGTCTGAGGACTTCTCAGGATGGCACTGTACCATGAAACAGTAACCTGCACTATCCAAAGGCTGGAAAGCATAAAAATTCACAGAATGTCTTCATGGAAGCATTACTGTATAGATTATGCTGCACAGCAGCACTTCTGAGTTGGGCTGTTTCTGTGTAATTTCAGTATTTTAACAACTGAAGAAAACTTAGAACTTCTAGTTCAGAACTACAGAATTCTCTAGACACGTTCCAAAGACGTGAACATTTTTATATAGTACTGATAGAAGCAAATACATATGACAAAAATGGTATTTTTAATGCCTCCCCTTCTACTATTTAAAATGGTACAATTAGCAATAGATACTCTATAGTAAAAACACTTCAACCAATGTTTCTTGAACTGAGATTTCCTTTTGTGATTTTTAGTGTCTCTAAAACTTAAGACAATATTGTTTAAACACTTCTTTGTGCTTTGGTGGAGCCTTCCTGCATTACCAGCACAAGTTTCCAGTGGCCTCCTACCTGCAGAGTGTGCAGCTCTGCTCCTGTGCATGCCTTGCCCAGGGTTTCTCCCTGCCCCACATGCAAGCTCGTACCTTTTTAAATCATTCACCAAAGCCAAATGCTTCTCTGCTGGTATTCTGCTGTCCACTTGGGCTTTCAGCTCTTCACATATAGAAGACAAAGCTTCTAGCTGCTTCTTGTACTCTCCTAGTTCTTTCTCTTGACTCTGTTTCTTTTCTTCTAAGACTACTATTTGTTTGGTCAACTTTGAAGCTTTTAGAAGGAGGAAAAGAAGAGGGATTTGTGTATAGAACTAATTCAACCACTTAGTGAAACTTCAACAAGACCATGAATATGTTAATTCCTAGTTGTTTACAACATCGTGCAACAGAGGATTTGTCAGTTTGTATTTTAACAGTCTGGACTTGATTTTTTGCTGTCTCAAGCAATTTGTTTTGGAAAAGTGCAGGAACGTCAACAGTACCTCTTTTCAAGGCTATAAGCTCATTGAAATATCATTTTACTCTGAAAACTTCTGATTCAGCTTAAAGTGCTCTTCAATTATGCAAATGACTGTACTGCTGTCTGGCAGTTCTCCCTTTTTCAGAAGAACTAAGTCAAAATAGACTATTTCTGATAGAGTCAATAGGTGAGAAGCACATTATTTTACCAGCTGATCTCCTATTAACATTACCCACATTCAAGGACAGTTTTTAGGCATGTATAAAGTTGCAAAAAACTCCCCAGCCAACCAAAACCAAAACTTCGCCAAGCTTGCCAAAACAAATAATGACAACAGAAAACAAACAAACCAACCAACCCCCCTAAAAAAGAAAAACCAAAAATCAAAACCTGCAGTACCACCTTGAGTGTAGCTCAAATGACTAGCAACTCAAACACTTTTACCTTCTTGAACATGCTGTCTGTGACTATCTTTTGCTTTGGCTTGTTGAATTTTGAGTTGCTCCATCAACAATGCATTTTCTTCCAAGACCAGCTTGGCCTGAGTTTGCAGCAGCTGCCTACAATGATAACCAGCTTGTAAATAAAATATAACTCAAATGTTATGTCCAAAGAACAAACAAAACTGATTTTCAGCAGTGTAAAATCACAAAATCATATCTGAACCTCTTCAAAACACAGATTTAAAATCCTTATTGAAAGCAGTATCAGGACCTGAGGTAACCAAATCTATACAGATACTAACAACTGTATTTCTGCCTCATTGAAAGTAGGTCTATGCCACTGGGTGAATCTGCAGAAAATACTATGATGCACCCTTTCTCTTCCAAAGTCCTCCTCACGTAGACACTGTGACATCTGAGCCCTGGCATGCAACTACTACCTGTGTCATGGGTGCAGGAAGAATTTTTATGTTCACTCATACTGGATGCTGTTCCAAAACCTGTGACACTGGTTAGAAATTATCTTCCATTTTCCAGTTTAATTTTGTTTAAGGTGAATGACTACCCAGCTGTTGTTCTAGTAACACTATGCCAAGTACCATAATTGCAGCATATTTTGTATACACCATGTCTCCTGTTCCTGCTGCACATACAGAGAGCAACACTCATTTTTCAGCCTTTGCTCTCTAGGTGAGAAAGGCCAATCTGCCTAAGCTCCAAATAAAAGAGGCTCTCCATTTCCTTGGTTATGCTACAAACACTTTCAGCTTTGATTCTCTGTACTTAAATCTTTTGGCTCTCTGGAGATTTCCATACAATTGTATCGTTGTTGCCAGGCCTCTACTGGAAGGTCCTATTCTAACAAACCCCATCACCCTTCTCTCCCTTTATAGCTGCTGCCCTAAAAAACTCACAGTCATCTAGCAATGAAACAGGACAAACAGATTCTTCTCTATCTCAGTTACCAACCAATCTCACTTAGGTAAATTGTTAGTAAGTCTCCAGTATTTTTGACTACAGTCCTGGTTTAAAGAACTGGTGTCTGCCAAGGAGGGCGGGGAAGGGAAAATATGACCCCCTTGCCCTGAATTATTATAAATTAGAAATCCCCAGGCTCTCAGGCAAAGCTATGGTAAGAGGCAGCCCAGTTCTTCGCTCTTACCTACAGCTATATCTGTAGGTACTGTGAAAAACGAAGTTCACTTTCCTGGTAAAGTTTAAAAACTGTTTAATAAAGACACGAAGAGACAGAGAAAGCAAAGAAACACGGCTGGGTGCCTTGGTGCTCTGCCAAGAGCACACCAGTGTCTTGGAACTACTCTTTTTTATCCTGTTCTTCATGCAGTGATTTATGCATATTCACTTTTCTAGGAACTGTTCTGCATGGTCACTCCTTGGGTCTGTCAAGCACAATCCCACTTTTATTCCGTTATCATCTTTTGATTTGGGCTTTGGTCCTTTTTTTCAAGCGGTGAATGCTGAGAGTCCCTTGGGCCTCTTTCAGAAGTTATCTATTCAGGCAGCTGAAACACACTACACCTAAATTCCAAACTAGAGCAAAGAAAAACCTTATACATTTATTCAGGCCATTAAAACACACTAAAAACGGCAGAAATAAACACGGCGTGTGCGCACAGAGGCGAGCGGGCCCGGCGCCCACGGCGCCCACAGCCCGGCCCGGCCCGCCCGCAGGGGGCACTCTGCAGGCACGGGGGCTCCCGCGCCCGCCCGCAGGGGCGCCGCGCCCGCCATGGCCGCCGCGCGGCCCTCAGGACGGAGCGCAGGCTGCGGAGCCGCGGGCTCGCCGTAAAATGGAGCTGAAATCCCCGAGCAGTGGCAGAAAGGCAGTGGGTGCTGCCGCACGCAGCCGGGCCCGCTCCCCTTGGCAGTGAGGCCGGTGCGGGGAACGCTCCCAGCCCGGGCGTTGCTCCTGCTCGCAGCAGCTCCCCTCAGAGAGCACAGCCGGGGCAGGGGGAAAGCTCCGCAGGGCAGCAGGGCTGGCACCCGAACCGCTCCTGGGCACTCGGGACCCGGGAGCGAGGAGCTGAGCACGGCCCCGGCCGAACCTCCGGTGCCGTGGCACTGCCCGGGGAGAGCCCGGCTGAGGGAGCGCCTGGCACCCTCCCTGCTGCTCCTGAGGGAGCGCCTGGCACCCTCCCTGCTGCTCCTCCTCCTGAGGGAGCGCCTGGCACCCTCCCTGCTGCCCCTGAGGGAGCGCCTGGCACCCTCCCTGCTGCCCCTGAGGGAGCGCCTGGCACCCTCCCTGCTGCTCCTGAGGGAGCGCCTGGCACCCTCCCTGCTGCTCCTGAGGGAGCGCCTGGCACCCTCCCTGCTGCTCCTGAGGGAGCGCCTGGCACCCTCCCTGCTGCTCCTCCTCCTGAGGGAGCGCCTGGCACCCTCCCTGCTGCTCCTGAGGGAGCGCCTGGCACCCTCCCTGCTGCTCCTGAGGGAGCGCCTGGCACCCTCCCTGCTGCTCCTGAGGGAGCGCCTGGCACCCTCCCTGCTGCTCCTCCTCCTGAGGGAGCGCCTGGCACCCTCCCTGCTGCTCTGAGGGAGCGCCTGGCACCCTCCCTGCTGCTCCTGAGGGAGCGCCTGGCACCCTCCCTGCTGCTCCTCCTCCTGAGGGAGCGCCTGGCACCCTCCCTGCTGCTCCTGAGGGAGCGCCTGGCACCCTCCCTGCTGCTCCTGAGGGAGCGCCTGGCATCCTCCCTGCTGCTCCTGCTCCTGCTGAGGGAGCGCCTGGCACCCTCCCTGCTGCTCCTGAGGGAGCGCCTGGCACCCTCCCTGCTCCTCCTCCTGCTCCTCCTCCTCCTAGCCAAATCTCTTGTCCCCTAAGCATCATCATTACCATCTCTTAGGCAACAAATGGGAGAAAATTCCCTGAGAGTAAAAAGAAAAAAAAAAAAAAAAAAAAAAAAGGAAAAATCCTAACTTCATTACGTATGCATTATCTCATTTCCCAAAGAACATCAAGTCCTTCCAATGCCACATTCCAGTGGTATTTTATGTTAGTGGAAAACTGATGTCTTTGGCACGCTGTCAAAAGTATGTAACCTGCAATATCTGGGGTAGAATTACACAGGCTTCCAGTGCAAAACTGCTCACTCATATTTAATCTTTACTCCAAAAGTATTCCAGGCATTGCAGATCAGCAATATGACAATTGCGACACTATTAGTTCTTTAGAAAAACGATGTTTGAGGACAAAAAAATTTCCTTAAGTTCTGTGATTTTAAACGTTTGCATGAAATAAGCAAAAGAATTTTTAACTTTTAAATTAATTTCTAGTAATATAACTTGCCATTCTGTAGGGGTAATGAAGTTATTTAATTGCTCATGCAGATTTTCATTTTCCTTCACCAACTCTTCAACTCTTGCTTTAAAATTCTTCATATCCTCCTGGAAAACAAAGGATTTCATATAAGATTCTTTATAATTATTTTGCTTTAATTTTTATTTTACATGAAGAAACATTTTTATAAATTTTACATGCTTAGGTGTCTTCTAGTTCATGTTGCAATAGAATGTTATCTCACTACTTACTCATCTCTAATTCAGGTGGGCATATTTGATTTCTAAATTGTTTCATTAATCTAGTAATATCTGATTAAAACAATTACTGATACTGTGCCACATTTTTGCAAGTTGTAGACCCTTAGAAAATAGGTTTAAAGAAATTACTGGATACCATCCATTTTCAGTAGGAGTGATATGGATTTGAATATGGTAAGACAACACAGTGAATTTACAATAACAGAAAAAACACTCACTGTTTTCTGCTTATTTTATGGCTTCATTTTTTAAAGGAAATATATTTATTTTTAAAACTTAGGAAAGTTGTACTCTGAAGCAAATAGCTATTTTTCAAAGACAAAAAATACTTCTAAAAACCAAAAAGCATACCCACTCTTCTAATACCTAGAAGTATTCTTCTACCACCAAACCCACAGAGCAGCCATACAGAGCACAGAGCTCCCATTATGAAGGACAGTGGTAAATTATTTCTACCACTGTCTCGTTTATAGTTTGCTCTATTTTTAGAGCACATCTTACATACTTAGTGTAGTGCATGCTCCTAAACGTGAACAGGCTGACAAAACCAAGCAAGCCAAGTAGGGTAAGACAGCACAATAACTAGGCATGGAAAAATAAAACTTCAAATTTTAGGGGCACAACAGCATTAGCAAATCCCTTTAAGAAAAAAAAAGTCAGTAATTTACTTCTGCTTTGGTGATATTTTTTCTAAATGGCAACTTGCCTCATGTTCAAGAATAAAATCTTCCTTTTCTCTTATTCTATCTTCATATGCCAGCAGAAGAGGTGACAAATACTTCATATCCAACTTGAAAGAAAATGAAAATATAAATATGCGTGAATTAATTACAAGCCATGATTTCCTCTGTATTTTTGACTTGGGCTGTAGATTTTTAGTTTCAAAAGCTGTTAAAGGGGTTTCATACATGACTTGCAGACTGAAGTGCAGAACTTACACAAGCATGCAACCACCATGTGCAGAACAATGCTGCAGAAACACCTCAGGGCTGGGTTAGGAGCAAGCTTTACAGAGGAACAGACTGCAGGCTTTACTTGCATCCTTCTTCTAAAAAGCAGCTTTAATTTACATATGGAACGCAGCAGAGTATGGATGCAAATGAATACAAAACAAGTGAAAACTACTGCTAAAATAAAAATTATCCCAGATTCATCAGTAAGTGGGAAAGGAATTTTTACACTCTCAAATCTGCATCTTTAAGACTAAATACATCAGTATGTGATTATTGGCTATTTTGGCTACAAAGACAAAGCAGGAGAATTTTCCTATTCTGTACAGTTCTCAGGAACAGTGAGGGAGGAAAATGTAACATCTGATTAATATTTCAAAGAGAAATGGTTTTATGTATTACAAATGCATTCCCTTTCCCAGACTGTTTGCATTCCCCTTGTCAGAAATTCATAGGCTACCACTGGATCCATGACCATTCCTACAAACAGAAATACTCTTGTTTTCTTTTAGTATAATCTTAGAAAAAGTAACAGCAAAAGATTAACAATTAACAATAGACCTTGAAAGACCTTGAAGCAAACTAGCTGCTAGACAATTCTAAGTAAAGATGGCATTTATGATTCTCAGCATTATCAATACTTTTCAGTAATTCCAAGTTGGTGACTGTGTGCAGTTTGTAGCTCACTGTACATTCAACTGGAACTGCACACATTCATTACCAATTACATATTTTTCTGCAACAAAAGAAATGTTTATAATATTCTATTAGTATGTGATAGTTCAGCAGAGCAACATCTGAGTACTTTGATTCCAGTAAAGAAATTCTACTGCTTTACTTAGAGAGGAAGGGACAGTTCAGTGAAATATTATTTGACTTACCAGCCACGGTGGTCGTGGTCCTTTCATGGGTAAGCTTTTCAGCTTTAGATTCTAGAGTAGACATTTTAAAAGGTACTGACATTATTTCCTGCTTTTTGAAGCACCAGCAACTGTCCACTGCAGTCAAAATTATCACCCCAAACAAGCTTGTGTTCTTATTACATGTGTTGCATATGTAACAGACATCCAATAAAACTGAAAGTTCAGTATCTTACTAATAAAAAATAAAACTGAATTCTTAATGTAAGACTTAATGATAAATGCTTATTTTAAATTATTTTAAATTTCAGAAAAAGCCTGTGCAATTAATAGACTTTATGGCAAATCTGGAGAAAACAGTCATAAAAACTCAAGGATTAAATAACAGATAATGGGACATTTCTGCCTTGATAAGCAACATTCTTACCTCTTCTTGGGACAATGACCTGAATTTAGTTTGATAACGACTTAATTCTACATTTAAACGATGGACCACTGTTTTCAAGGCATCATTTTCATCCACCAGCTCTTGTGCTTGTTGTCTGAGACAAAGTAATTCTGTTGCCTCCTCTATTAAAACAAATGTCCAACAAGAAAGTTCAATTAAAACTCAAGAAATGTTCACAACAATTTGCTAATTGTAATTAAAAGAAAAAAAAAAGCTCAAATAATAACCAATAACTTCTCTCAAAATACTGTTATGGAAAAATCCCATGAAAAACTACTTGTGGAAGAGTGGTTAGAGAACAAGGGACATGTTGATTTATAGCAACTTGCAGATGTAGAGCTAACTAAATCTAGGACTCAGTTAGCTTAATCCTGAGGCTGACAAGGGCACTGTGCCCTTGTGAGTGATTGTTACAAAAACAACAGGATATTGTGATAGGTAAAGAATGATCAGAATGCTTACTCTAACCACAAGAATGAAAACTTAGGAGGAGTTGGTGTTGATATGAGTAACCAATAAGGAGCTTTCTTTTGCACTATGTATGAGCTTCATTAGTGAGTGTATAAAAGACGTGACTAACAGAATAAAGTCGAGACCTGCTGATCATTCATACTGAGTGCTGCTTGTCTCCCACTGGCCCAACAACTACTAGCAAAAAATCCATTATATTTCAAACAACAAATACTTTTTTTTTTCTTATCATGAACTTATTCCTTGACAAAATTTCTACATATGTAGAAAACAATGTTTGGAAACTACTTCTGCATGCATACTTGCCTAAATCAGTGACTTGAAACCTGCTGCTAGAGGGAAGGGTTGTAAGGAATGAGAAAAATAAAAGCAAGATAACCACAGAATAGCTTTTCTGGGTCCCCCACCTTCTCTATGTGCGTTTTCTGCAGTTTCTTTAAGTCTTCTGTTTTCTTCTTCTAGTTTCTTCAGCTTTAATTGCTGTTCCTCTATGTGC
Organism: Sitta carolinensis; assembly: GCA_032173965.1. NCBI lineage: Eukaryota > Metazoa > Chordata > Aves > Passeriformes > Sittidae > Sitta > Sitta carolinensis. Next base: position 8,478,032 of record CM063292.1, read on the forward strand.
AGTTTTGTTTCCTCCAGCTGCTGGAGCACAGCTTGGTGTGCCTTGTTCAGAGCCCAGTTCTCTTGTTTGAGTTCTCTGAACTTCTTTTTGCTTATATTCTCCCACACTTGCCTTGTCCGCAGAGACACATCTGTAATGTCACAGATCAAGGTCATTCATGGTATCCACACTGGAACAGGAGTTTCAGCAAATCACAATCCATTTTTTCTCATGTTAACATGATATCTATGAGCAATGCTGTGGAAGATCTTTATCACCTCGTGGCTCCCAAAAGATAAGACCAGAAAGAACAAAAGCAGATTTGGAAAGAGCTGTGGAGCAGCTGCAAGTTCCCACCTTTTCTCTCGGACACTAAAAACATTCCTTCTTTTAATAGAAAAGAGTGTCAACAGATCTCTCTCTCAAACCTTACTGACTGGAGAGGTAAAACTGAAATGTCCACTGCAACAGCCAATTCAGTGTTTTTGACCCCTGCAATTCTTAATCACCCATACAATGAAAGCTTTACATTCCCTTCCACTGAACAGCCTCAGTGTTACTGAACAATTCTTACACGAGTCAACTTTTAGATATCTGCAAAACTTTGGACATATAGTTGCATCAGTAATAATGGATCTCACTTCCAAGTTTTCCTGTCAATCTGTATAGAGTAAATAAAACAAAGGCAGAGATTTTAACAGCAGCAGCACAACCTAAGAGCATACAGGCACCAATAAAACTTAGGACTGGACAGTTCATTAGAATAGGAACTGAAACCTAATGCAGAGCTCTCTCTTGTACTGATGATGTGTTAAACTTCTTGTGTTCAGTAACACCTCAGGCAGTTCTGGCCACTGTGAAATTCCTGAGAAAAGGCACCAGACACTTGGAGAGCACAGGCATACACAAAACCCCATGAACTCCTACCAGGCACCTGTCCCATCCTGAGACACACAGACACTGCCTGAAGCTGCCAGGTGGAGCAGGAACACCCAAATAAATTGATGGCTGACCATGTGCCTCATGACTCTATGGCTACAGCTTCAGTTATGACAGGATATTTAATAATGGTGACATCTTCTAGTGTAGGTTGAACTTAATGTATTGCAGAGGTCCGGTCCAATATGATTCATTTCATTAACTTGTTTCACCATGTTTTATTTCCTTTAGACCTCAAAAGTCACTTAATTGGAAAATAAAAACAAGTCTAACCTCAAAAGCCTGAAACTACTATTTTTGTACATATCACAGAGCACTTTCTTATCTCCTGTACACACACACAACATTAGGCTTAGAGAATACAAGCAGGAAAATGTGTTTTTGTTTTCATGTACACATGCATATTAATAAAGTGAAAACGTGCAGCAAAGTCACAGAAAAATCCAAAGTACCTGGGGATGGTGGAGGTTTGTCACGTATCACATTTTCAGCTATTAACTTTTCCTCCTGGCGGAGAAATAAAAAAATGAGACAATTTGCTTTCACAGCATTACCGCATGAGAACTTAAGCAATAAGACTTTTAAAGAACAGGAGTTTCTTTTATATCAACAAAATTGAAGGCTAGATTCACTGTTGATAATACACAACTTATCATCTACTGATCTAGACATCATTTTGTCAGTTATCACTGCCATCAGCCACTTGTTGATGCCTGAACCTCATTATTCTCTTTAGGAGTCAGAAATGTACAGTTCTCAAAACAATTTGTTTTTTACAGCTGACATAAAAGTCACATAAACACAAAGCTTCTTGACAAACAGGAATTCTTCCCACTTGTTTGTACAGAGTAACATTTTAGACTGGTCAATTATGTCAGTCCTCAACTGGCTACCAGCAAAGCAATTAAAATGTAAAATGTTTGCACCAGGAAAGAATTCCAGAGTCATTTATGCCCATGTATTTACTTGATCTGAAGGTGATACAGCGATTTTCTCGGTGCTTTTATGAAGTAGCAGTGAAGTTTTGTAAGGATACACTCTCATGTAATTTATCACATTGATGATACTGAGTGACACCAATGACTAAATGAGACAAAACTCATTAGTTTTGAACAATTTCAAAGAAAAAGACCTGGTTAAGAACTTGGAGAAAAAAGTTATGACAATAATGACAGAAGTGACCATTTTCATGAACAATCTTGTAGCAAGTTCATCTGAGAAACTAAATTTTTGGGTATTCCTTTTCAAGCTTATGAAAGCAGTCAGAGCAGCTCACATACAAAGCTAGAGAAAAATGCAGTGAAGTCAGGCTCAGAATTTGAAAATTAACATTATGAGCTAGCTCTTGCTACAGTATGTTGTCTCTCATTCTCAGTTTTTTTCTTTCACATGAGGAATAACAGATGACATACTATAAAAAAGCCCCCTAAAATTTACCTATATAGTTGCATTTTTCCAAAAGGAATGATTAGCCATTCTTGTACTCCAAAAGAAAAAGATTCCACAGTGGCAATAAATTAGTTTTCTTTTAAGTGACTGCAAATTTATGAGCTTTTTATAACACTCTATTTTCCAAAATGCATCATAAAACCACCTTTCTATAAGCCTTACCTTTAAATTCAAGCCCAGATTTTGATCTTCTGTTAAAGAAAAAACAGATCTTTCAGTCAATTAGGACAAAAATTATTTTAAGTCCACAAGCTCTAAGGGTTTATAAGGATATGTATGCACATGCAAATGAAGGAAGGCCTTCCCAAACCACAGATTAAATCACCTTCCATTAACTCTTTCATGGTGTCTCAGGACACTGATGGGGAACACACTGCACCTCACACTGGACAGGGGCAAGTGTGAAGCTGCATTGTTGGTCTATGTTATAAGTTTAGAATTTATCTGAAGAACAAATGAAATATTGTCCTTAATTTCACTGCACTCAAATCCTGTTCCATCTCTGAACAAAACAAGTTGAATTCTGACAGCTTTCAATACCTGCAGCACTTACTGTGCAGAAGAGGGATTAGAAATAATGTGTATAGCCTATATTTTTCTCAGTTTAATGCCTTCACTTCCAAAATGTTTTTATCAAAGCAACCATTCTTCCTGAATAGTGTTCTCTATAAAACTTTTCAAATGACTCCACTGAAATAATAATGAAAAAATGCTGGGATCCAACACAAATAAAATCTAGAAAGACACCATTTTTCCAAAAAGGACTCAATTTTGCAGCATAAACAGGCCTGGTTTGCTGCAATAAACAATTTTCCTTTGCAACTGCTAAGGGGAGTCTGTTTTTTCATTCATCATTGCTACAACCATCCTCTGTAACAACTGCATTTTATTTCCCTTTTCCTGATTTTAAAATAATAGACAAGATAGTTATGCAAGAAAACTGCTGTACCAGTAGATAGGTCTTGCTCTACTGTTATAATTTTTTTTCTCCATGATATTCTATTGTTACAAGAAAACAGCCTAATGACAGATGCAGTGAGAACCCAAATGTTCCTAATCTAATGAAATTTCTTACTGAAAAAAATTTATTTGTGAAGCTTAATTCGGTGCATAGGTTGAGAGCCTGTGACTGAGGATCATGTTTATTTCTGTATTCTAAAGAAACATCCTGACAGCAATAAGGATACAACCTTTCTAGAAGGTATAAATTATTGATAACACTATTTCATACCATTTAATTGTTAAAAAACTCAGGACGTTTTTACTGCTGTTTTTCAGACATGGCATTTTTTCAGACAAGTAAAATAACTGATTAAAAATGTTTCCCTCTGTCTCTAGGTTTTTTGATTTATTTGGGGTTTTTTTGCACACTGCTAGTTTCTTAGTTTCTACTTTTTTTTTCCTTTTTCTCTTTTTGAACACAGTAACACTCCAAAAAGTTCCAGGTGACAAATCTGACTGCTTCTGGCACATAAATCAACACAAACATAGTAGAGAATACATAGTAGAGAATAACTGTACTTTACAAGACAAGAGTTCACAAAACCTTGCTCCCCACCCCCTCATTTTCCAGTTTGTTCCACACTGAATCCTGACCAATCTTTCCTCTTTATGTACATTTGAAATTTCCTGTAACTATTAGAAATTACAAAACATTTAGCAGCATTTCTTTAACCGCCTTCTTAAAAAAGGAATATAATATTTCAATACAATATATCATATATATTACAATTACATTTATTTTATTAAAAAAAATCTTTTTCCCACTGGTATGAAAAGGCTTAAAGTAAGCTCACTTACCTTCTATTTGTACACTTGACTTCTCCACCACCACCTGACACTCAGTGTCATGGGAAGAAACCTCTTTCTTATCAGCATTAGGAATTGGAGATGGTGGAAACTCTTCCTATGTAAAAATAAGATAAACCTCTCTAAATCATTAGATCACTGTGAAAATAGCCCAAGTACCTTGATATCTATATGACACATTGAGTGCATTAACATCCCAGTCACATTCAGAATTGTTCACTAATATTTTAAGATAATAAATTATAAGATTTGCTGCTTCTCCTGTTGTTGTTTCCTTGGGGTTTTTTTGTGTAAATAAAATCTAAATCACAATGAGCAAGTCTGAAGTAATTAGGAGGGAAAGGATTCTCTGTCACCTTGTTTGGTTACCAGAGTCCATGAAATTATTCTGTTTGCTTGTTTGCTGTGGCATACATAATCTTGATCATCACCCATTTATCTACTATATCACAGCTGGCAGGGATTAATGAACCATTTTTAACATTATCCTTGAGGCTTTTCCCACTGATCACACACCACTGTTCCACATATTCCACTCCCATTTTTTTCCCCCTTCCCTCCTCTTACCAGCCACTGTCTCTTCACTTTGGGGTGGGTTTTTTGGATTCTTTCACATTTTGGGATTTGTGGTGTGCATTCTAAGACTGATGGCTCTACTTTACTAGTACTGGGTTTTTGAAGAGGCATTTTTTAAGAGATCTTTCCTTGCCTTTTTTCCTACTCAGGTACTTCTTCCTGCTTGTTAAATTTTTGTATCATTTTTGATTTAACTTTAAATGTGCCTTAGGAGTATTAAGTTCACTGCTGGTTAAGACAATCCAAAATTATAACATACCAAAATGCCCTGGTCTTCAAGAAAAGGTTAATTTATTTTGCTGGATGCCCAATCTCCCCATTTCTATATAGGTCTGTGCTCATAAGCACAATACTGAACCACAAACTAAGCTTCCACCATTTCACAGTAAAGTTACTACTGCTTTTAAAAAATCACCTACTATGTAACTACCATGCTCAATATAAATTATTGGACACTTTACAAGACTAAATTTTGCATGATAAATATATACAATATTAGTGTGCTCCTAATAACCAGAGAGAAAGACTCTGTGAAAACCAACAAACCCAAGTAACTCATGCAAGAGGTAAATGAATCATAAAATTCAGCATGTGAAATAAATATTGAATACATATCTGAAGAATAAGAAGCAAAAACATTGGAAATACTAACATGTGTTAATATATTAATTAATAAATTAATATATTAATAATAGAATATTAAAACATGGTAAAGGAACTAATGCATTTTAAAATTTTACCTTTTTAGTTTTGCAGGGAACAGCATAAGTAGCATTGGTGCTAAAGCTTCCTTCCCTTTTCTCATCACTCTGACAGCTGGACTCTGCCTCTTTATCAGCATCTGAAAGGTATGTATCCATGTCCTCATCTTCACCATAATTGCCTGATATTTCCAGGGATTGTAGAGGAGATCCGTCACAACCATCAAGTTTCCAGTTAGATCTGCAAAAAAGCAATTTAAGGCCTGTTTCAGCACTGCTTCCTCAAACCATCCCCAAGACAGTAGGCTATGGATACTCTAAAACAGATTATTAACACTGGTACTACCATTTCCTCTCTATCTTAAAATGCCAGGTTAGAGATAGAAGGTTCCTAATTCTACTTTGAAATAAATCACTTTAGCACAAAGGAAAGCTCTTACAGGTAATTCAAGTGATTCCTCAGTTCATCACATTCTATAAAACAGATCATTTGATAGAAACAGTACATGATTTTAGTTATGAGTGTTGTCCAACAAAATCTGCCTCTCTCAAGACTGTATGTGTGACAGCACTTGACAAGAAATGGAATAAGGATAGTATCACTGTGGGAGATGCACAAACGACACAAACCTCGTTTATGAAACTTCATCTGACTCCAATCTTTATTCAAAACCTGACCCCCTTTATCTATCTTCTCAAGCAGGCCATCTCACTGGGCAGAAGAGTGCCAGAACTCTTCATCCCACTGGCCCAAACTGAAAGACACAGAGAACGTCTGTCCCACAGACAGGAATCCAACACATCACTCTTGTTACAGTAACACTGGCAATGTTTATGTCAAACCTGTGAGAACCAGGTCTTCCTGAACCAAAACATCATGAAGAAACTAAGTCTAGAAACTCAGAAGCTTCAGGCCCAGGAGCCTCAGACTACAGGACAGTTAGACATTCAGACTGAATTTATGATGCGCTAAGTAGAAAGTAAGCAGCTGTAACAGCAGGAGTCTGCTGTCACTCTTTGGTAAAACTGATCACTGAGAGATTGCATTCCCAATTCCAGGCACACTACCCTATCCTGAGCTCTGTGGCTGTTGCATAGGGTTCAGGACAGTCCTGCTGCAAGGAGCTGGAGTCACCCTCGGAGAGCGAGCGCGGCCGCGGCGCGGGAACAGCGACAGTGCGTCCTGTCAGCGCTGAGACAAGGACTGCTGCAGCCAGGGCAGACCTGCAAGAAAGCAGAACACACCAATGAGCCAACACTGCTGCTTTCTCTGTGCTCCACACATTTCATATCTTAACCTTTGCAAAACGTCTTTGCTATTTAATCAAAGTGTTCAGTTTACAAGCAGAAATACCACTGAATGCTATGTTATAAACCATGACTCCCAAAGCGAAGCACAGGACAGGGCAATGCAGCTATCCAGGAGTAAGGCACAACAGCTGTTGGCTTTCCCAAATCACATGCATGAAAATATGGACTATACTGAGTTACCTTCCCAAAATTCACATCATAATTCACAGGATTTGGCATTTACTCTAGCCATAACAACACTGAAAAGGTCTCCCATGCCCTGCTCTTTTGTCTCCATTATTCCCTGCTCTAAACCTTTTACTGATGACTCTGAAGTTGTTAAGAAATGCTGGCACACTGAAAGCCAGGACAAGCAAACAAAAGTGCCTGTTTGTGCAATACTGTGCAGTACAGAGAAGGGTATGATGGAAAGGAAAAGTAAGAAGTAACTAAGATTAAGGCAGTGAAATGCTGAGAACTGAAAAATGAATGACAAGAACTTGAGAGTAAAAAGAAGGAAGAAATCAACTAGAATTAAGTAGGAATGTTACAGACACTAGAAAGACCATGGAAAACAACAAGAATCAAACTAAATGAGAGAAAACAGAATAAAAACCGGAAGAAACTAAAACTTAAAAGAAAAATAACTTGCATTTTTCCAATCCAGCATTGTTTTACATGCCAGTTTTTTAAGTCCCTGGTACAGTAGCAAGGTTTAATTTATGTTTTTCTAATGAGCTAATATTTCCTGACTCACAGCACCAGTGCTGCTGCAGCCACCAAATTAAAACTTATGCTAACTTTAAATAGCCCATTTGTCTTCAACTGACTCAGATAAGTCACATATTCATAACAGTTACTGTCCTGAATATTTACCGTGCTTAGGAGTGGGGAAAAAATTCAGAGTGGGAAACTGCCCCCCCTTAAAAATATATCCTTTTAATGAAAAGTTTTGTTAAAGACACACAGTTCTTCTAATCAGGCTTTTCTAGTAGGCTACAATACCTGATGAAACAACAAAAATTAAAAAAAAAATATTTAAAAAATCAAAACATACCTGGGCCTTTCTGGAGAAGGGTTTGGACTACGAGGGGGAGGGGTGCGGGGAACTGCAGGTTTAGGAGCTATGGTAGCAGCAGGGACCAGGCCATGAGCTATGTGCTTCTAAATGATTTAAAATAAAATTAGTTGACAATGACTTTAAGGTTCACAATGGAAAAAAAAAAAAAACACAGAACTGATGTTCACAGAAACTAACAATGCAAAATAATACAAAAAAGGAAGAACAATTACATGCAATTAATATAAACAGAAGACTTGAAATGGCATTGCATTCCCCTTAGAGTCAGAACACCATGTAAAGCTGGCAAGTTCATTTACCATTTATGAACAGCTGCTCTTGAAGGTCAGAAATGTAATTCACATCAGACCCATGAATGTACATTTTCTTTCAACTGTACAGCAATTTGCAAAACCAGAATTTTAACTTACTCATCTTTTTCCTATATATATATATATATATATACACAAGAAAAACTGGACTAAAAAGTAACTTTTTTCAAAATATCTGAATGCTGCTTCAGAGTAACAATATTAGCCCCTTTCTTCCAGAGTTTGTCAATCCTCAGTCATAGCAGTATGAGATGAAAAAAAAAAAAAACAACCCTACTGCTAAGTCTTGCAGTCAAAGGCTGCAAAGGCTAATTAAAAATCGAAAAAACAAATTACATTTTTTCATCAGCAAGCACAGTAATTTTATTTTTTTTAAATAGTATAACATTAAATACCAGCTCAGAAAAACTGGGACCAGAATTCCTACTAAAGTCCTGTGAAGGAAACCATCTCCTGATTGAGGCTGGAGGGAGCTCTGGAGATTGTCTAGTCCGAGTTCCCGCTCCCAAAGCTGGGTCAGCCACGGGAGGGCTGCTTGGTGCCCTGTCCAGGCTGGTGTCTCTGCAACCCAGTCCAGTGCTGAACCACCTGAGAGCGTTTTATTATTATGTTGAAATTGAATTGTCTGTGTTTGAGTTTGTGCTCTCTCTAAGCACCAGAAAATACTATGCCATAATAAAGTCCATCACCTCTGGGCAGACGTTACTATTTTATGCAGTGAAACGGGTGCAGTTCCTGCTATTTCTGTTCGGGAGCTTTTTTCCCATAATTATTCTTTAATTCGCTCCTCCAGCAGGAGAAGGAAGATGCGAACTGGGAAATAGTTTTTACACGAAGGCACATCGAATAATTAAACAGCGCATTAAAAGACTGCCGTTTTACTCAGTCTTGCAAACGCACTGCCCCCTACTCCTGTAACCGCAGAGCCTTTGGCCGCCCCGAGCCTTCGGTCAGAGCTCGCCTCCTCCGCACGGAGCGGGGGCTCGGGCACCGCCGGCAGCGAGCAGCGGCTCCCGGGCTCGGCGCTTCCAACAGCCGGCTCTGAGGGAAAGCAGCCCCCGGGCACTATTTTGTCTTTGCTTGCGCTTCATTTTTCTCCCCGATTTTCAGTTCGAAGCGCTCAGCGGCATCAGCCGTAGTGCGCGGCCGCCTGCCGTGCTGAGCCCCGCGCCGGGCACAGCGATACTCACGAAGCGGCCCCTGCGGCCTCTGCGGAGCAGCAACGCCATCGGCACGGCACGGCACGGCACGGCACGGCTCCGGGCACCGCCTCACCGCCGCTGCCGCGCCGGACGCTTCGCCCTCACGACCCGCCTGGAAACAAGGCCGCGGCGGATTCGCTGGGGCTCGCACTGTTCCAGTCAACGGGCGCCTTACTCAGCGCCCGCCCGGCCGTAGCAACCGTCCCGCGGCTCGGCTCGCTCGGCTCGGCTCGGGCCGGGCCGGCTCCTTCCACTCCTCTCCTCCGCCCCTTCACCCCTCTCGCTCCGCCCGCCCCTCCGCTTCTCCAGCTCCTTCCGCCCCTCAGCTCCTCCCGCTCCTCCTACCATCCCCCGCGGGGCCCTGCCGAGTTCCCGCTTGGCGGCCCCGCTGTCCGCGCTACGCCGGGCCCGTGTGCCCGTGCGGCGCTCTCGCTGTCCCTGCGGCGCTCTCGCTGTCCCTGCGGTCCTCTCGCTGTCCCTGCGGTCTCTGCTGTCCCTGCGGCGCTCTCGCTGTCCCTGCGGCGCTCTCGCTGTCCCTGCGGCGCTCTCGCTGTCCCTGCGGTCCTCTCGCTGTCCCTGCGGCGCTCTCGCTGTCCCTGCGGTCCTCTCGCTGTCCCTGCGGCGCTCCCGCTGTCCTGCGGCGCTCTCGCTGTCCCTGCGGCGCTCTCGCTGTCCCTGCGGTCCTCTCGCTGTCCCTGCGGCGCTCTCGCTGTCCCTGCGGTCCTCTCGCTGTCCCTGCGGCGCTCTCGCTGTCCCTGCGGCGCTCTCGCTGTCCCTGCGGCGCTCTCGCTGTCCCTGCGGCGCTCTCGCTGTCCCTGCGGCGCTCTCGCTGTCCCTGCGGCGCTCTCGCTGTCCCTGCGGCGCTCTCGCTGTCCCTGCGGCGCTCTCGCTGTCCCTGCGGCGCTCTCGCTGTCCCTGCGGCGCTCTCGTTCTCCGTTGCCGGCCCCGCTGTGCCGGGCAGTGCCGGGCCGAGCAGTGCCGACCGGCGGGTGCGCTCCGCCGCGGGACGAGTTGCGGTCAGCGGGTACCGGCTGGGCCGTTGTGCTTTTCCTTAGGTCGGGCTTTACCCTCCAAGGCTTGCATTCCCGTTAGAGTCAGAACACCGCGTAAAGCTGGCAAACCTCAGCATAATCTCTTCGCAATAACTCTCTTCATAACTGGTCTGCAGACTTCCACCAGCTGAGGGATGGAGGTGCCTCTGGAGTTGGCTTTGCAATTCAGGAGGATTTTCTCCCAGCAAGGGTGATGAAGGTATGGAAAATGTGGGGGTTTTCACCATCTGTGTGTTTTAATTCAGGCGTTTTACACACTGAGTGGTAAAGCTGAAAGTGGAATTTACAAGCCGGCACAACAGCCTGTATTAAAGTGACCAGAGTTGCTGGCCGATTTTTGTATATTCACCTTAACTGTAAGGAAGCTTGAGGAAGGAGATAATGTCTCTTCCAGAACTTTGCATCCTAAGTTTATGATGAAAATTTGGAAGAAATTTGTAAAATGTCTCGCTATTTTTCCATGTTTCTTTCTAGGGTGTAACTGCTACTGAAGGAGAATTTTAAAGGAGGTCTGATGACAGCAAAAGAAAACTTTCCTGCCACAGCAGGATCTATAGTTGTCCCTTACGGGCATGTGGTTGGAAATGAGAAGTGGAGAGGGTCTGAGATAGCCCAAAGGCTACAAGGTAAGCACAAACAAATTGGAAGAAGAAAAGCAAGTAAAAGCAAGTCGGGCAAAACGTTCCCCTCTGTTGCCCGGTAAATGCTCTTTGTGCCTGACTGGTCCCGTGTTTGTGGTACTGTGTTAGCAGGCTGAAAGATCCCCTTTGTTTGCCGGCTATCTCTGGGACCAGCTCAGTTTCCAGAGTTGCAGAGCCCTGTAGGGAGGCAACAGAATCTGCTGTTGTGGGGCTTTGCAGATAATGCACCTCCTCTGAACTCCCTTGAATTTACAGGTGTACTCTGCTACCATCTTGCTGGCACAACAAACTAAATTATGGTGGTCCCTCCAGAAAAACATGTGATATTTTTGTCCAAGTCCAGAGTTTACTGAGCAGCTCTAGTACTTTTAAATCTGAAAATTGGAGCTGCTATTAATTTGCATTATTAAAGACATTACACAGTAGTCCAAACTACTTGTAATAGATTTACTTAAAGGGGAAAAAGGCTTTTTATGAAGTTAGTTATGAAGTCACTAGAATTATTGACCCTTTAGGAAGGCTGTGCTATGAAGTAATTATTGTTAGTATATTTTTAACTGTATTCTTTCTTCTAACAATCTCATCCTAAGGGAAAGTTCGACTCGTCTTTGAAGATGGCTTGGGACTGGTGGACTTTCATCTTTCAAACAGAACTTGCATTTTACTTATTTCTGAAGCAGATTTGGTTGCTGGGGATGAATTCAAAAGAAGATTGGTTAGGTTTAGAAATGTAAGTGCTCTATAAAGAGAAAAGGAAAAGTTTTCACTTGATACTTGTTTATTCCATGCTTCTGAGAACATTCTTGTGTTTTTTTTAATTCCATTGGAGCTGACCTTTTGGGATAATTTTTACCTGAAAACTAAAAAATTCTGCAGCTGTGTGATAGTGCTGTAAAAAGCCTGTATTAGACCTGTTGCTGCAACTTACACTCTGCCTCTGATTTGCTGTTGGGCAGTTCATACTTGAAAGATTTTCTCTCTGTTACATTGCACTAACTTGTCATTAACAAGGCTTTTCTAATATCTTTTTCCTTTCAATATAGGCCAGCAGTCTGAGGGGAATTGTGATTGTAGAGAAGACCCCCCTCAGTGATCAGTACTTCTTTGGAGTACAAAAACTTGTTGTACTCGAACTTGGAATGGTCTTGCTTCCTGTGGCAAATCAAGGAGAAGCTTCTCAGCTTATTATTCAGCTTGTAAGTTTCTGTGTTATATTAAAATAAGGGATGTATAGGAAAGCAGGTAGATCTCAATGATTATTTAATATAGAATACATAGGATCTCAAAGGAACACAACAAATGCTTTGAATGTAAGGAATAAATCTGCAACAGTGATACAGTGTGGGAATCACTAAAAGCAAAAGGGTTTTGGGAAAGCTGTGAAAGCAGGCCTCAGAGATCGAAGAAAACAAAATTTAGAGCTATGCTGTAGATGCTGATTCAGAAAGTAAAGGAACAACATTAGATAGTGAGGAAGGACATTAAATAAGTTAGATTAATAAGTTTTTAATTGATGTTTAGAGATGTCTGAATGTCTGTTATACAGTAGTATAGTTCAGTGGGAAGAAAGCTCATTTGAAAACAAAGAAGGCTGACATATGATCCTGGATTTTTTAAAGGTAATCTTGTACTGAGGTGCCACTAGGTAGCATTAGACAAACATCACTGTCAAAATCAAAATCACCCTAAGATTTTGCTTTCTCTAAGGCTAGGGAAATTTTTTTTAATTTTTTTTTTTTTTTTACCCTCTGACTGCATCAAAAAGGTGAGAAAAACAATTGTTTTCGTTTGTTGTTGCTATTAAGAACTCGCTTGTTTCCTGGTAAGATGCTGTCGAGATGCATGCTTGGAGAGCATGGGTGTGGTGTGGGTGGGCAGGACAAACAGTGACGAGAGAGCTCTGACCCCTGGTCTTGGAAGTTGTGGTTTATTGCAAAGGGCGTGGGTGCAGGGGGCTGCTTAAAGCTGCCAGCACAACTCAGAGCAGGGCCAAGAGACAGTGAGGAGAGAGAGAGAGAAGAGCAAAAGATAGAATAGCAGAAGATAGAAAAAGAGCCCTGAAATTCCTGTTACAATACAATAAATCTTCTTCCTTGCTGAATATTCTAATTCTTACTAACCAGTCTAGTACGAGATACAAATCCTATAGCATTTACATACAGCCTATAAGAATCATTATATTACCATACTGTGTTAGATTTTAAACCCTAAAACCTGCTCTTTGGACCCCTTCTGCCAAGCTAGTGGGGTCTGCTCTGCCCCTCGGAGCTGTCTGCAAGCAGAGGGCATTGTTTAATCAGAAGGGGATTGTAGTCTGGTTTTGTAGGCCTGAGGTTTCTGAGTTTCTAGACTCAGTTTCTTCATGATTTGGTTCAGGAAGACCTGGTTCTCACAGGCTTGACATAAACATTACAAGTGTTATTGTAACAAGAGTGATGTTTATGTCAGGTCTGTGAGAACCAGGTCTAAAACATCATGAAGAAACTGAGTTCTCAATGAGAAACTCAGAAACCTCAGGCCTAGAAAACCAGACTACAGGGGATTGCCTTCAGTGGCCAGACCATTGTTTTCCAGTTGTTCAGTAACTAACACTTGGTATGTCAAAGCTTGCTCTCATTCCAATCTCGCCTATAGTTTCTATTGTTACTGTGACACGGATAGAAACACACAGTAACACACAGAACAGGGGTTCAGGCAGAGAAGAAAGTCTCTTAGTTTATTGTTGACCTCATATCTCTCAGTTTCTGGACAGTGACCAGAGATTGGACAGAGCAGTTCCCACCTCTCCATCTTCACTGCTCACTTGAGAAGTCCATCAGGTGATATCTTTTACAAAGGAATGCAAACATGATCCTTGTTTATCTTACAATTCATGAGAACTGACTCCATTATACTAAAACAAATTAGAAGGCTGATTTTCAGGGACAACATTCTATATTTCCAAATATTTCTACGTTCTCAAAATCTTTTGCCAGGCAATCCTATGTATAAGGTTTTCCTGTTTCATCCTCCCCAAGAGCATGCAGTAAGGCAGTGTAGAATTAACTGCAGTGGCTGCAGTGTGGTGCCTGGACTGTGTCTGAGCGCTCTCTGTTCGCAGGTGTGGTCTCAAAATCTTTTTCCAGATAATCTTATTGATAAGGTTTTCCTGTTTCGTCCTCCCCAAGAGCATGCAGTAAGGCAGTGTAGAATTCGCTGCAGTGGCTGCAGGGCTGTGTCTGAGCGCTCTGTGTCCGCAGGTGCGGGAGCAGAGCCGGGAGCGCGCTGCCAACCCCTTCGTGCGGGGCCCGCGGGCGCAGCGGGCGGAGCTGCAGGCGGAGGTGCAGGCGCTGCTGCAGGCGCTGCAGCGCAGCCCCGGCGTGGGCAGGAGCAAAGCGCTGCTCCTGCTGCAGCGCTTCGGCAGCATCCACCGCCTCTGCAACGCGCCCCTCAGCCAGCTCCAGCAAGCGGTCGGACACGCGGTGGCACGACAGATTTACAGCTTTTTACACTCCTGAGGGTGTTCTGCAAAAGGAAGATTCGGGGTTTTTTCTTTGGTTTTAATAGTGACGTGTTGTTGTATTGCACTAAATGGTTGGTTTGTTATACATGCACACTGGGTGAGTAATAATTGAGGGTATAAATAATGAATTAAAGAGCTCCAGGACGCAGGAAGCCGTGGGTTGCTGTGTAAGCAGAGCTTCAAAATTGTATGGCTGGAAAACTACTCTCCTCCTCGTATTTTGATAATATATAAATAAAAAAACATTTTTACTATATTTTAACCTTTTCACCCTTTCTCCTCCTGGTCTCTGATATCCTGGAGATGCTTCTCAGCCCCTTGGTTTATCAGTGTGACAAGCCAGAAAACTGTCATTAATTATGCAAATAGCACCCCTTAATGCTGGCTGAGTGGGGCTCGTTTCCATTGCCTTTTGCCACACAAAAGGGAAATTATTATACACACGTGGTATGTCCAAAACCCTTTTTCCTAACCTCGTGGTGCAGCCTTGCCATACTGACCCTTCCCCTCTGGATGCCTCCCATTGGCTGTAGCCCCTTTCCCCCACACCCCCTTGTATCCTAAGGTTAAATTCACACACACACGTGGTGGGCTCTCTCTCTTTCCTCCCTGGAACAGATCCAATAAACCACCTGCAGAAGGACTGAGCAGGCCTCTTTTCTTTCACCCCTGTGGTCAGAGCTGGCCACTTACGACCACTGACAGCACTGGGGCACAGTGACAACACCTCGTGCTAATTTCTGTAATCATGGCTAGCAGCAACTGGACTCCAATGCTTCTTTTACATCTGTTCCTAGACATTAAGCTGTGCAAATTGCCTTGGAAAAAAAATCTGTGAAGTATTTTGCATCTATCTGGAACAAATAAAACAAGCATCTTTTTTCAGTGTCTGTGTTTAAAAATGGAAGAGCAATATGCTGGCTTACTTTTAGAAAAAACCCATATGAATATATGCATAGTAATTTCTCAGTAACTGGAAATATGTTACATGTGTTTAAAAAGTTAGCATATATTGCTTTAAAGTAACAACTTTGATTTATAACTTCTTGGAGTTCCTTTGGAAAGTCCTACTGGAATACAGGTTTGAATTTACATTAACTAATTTCTCTCCAGTTCACAGTTAATAAATTTATTCCCATGTATCCAAAATATTGGTTGATTCATGTTGTCCTTTTGAATATAGGTTACCATACTAATTAATAAATTGTAAAATATTTTTATATATCATAACATTTCATGTTAATTATACTATAAAGAAAATAGTATGGGAAGCTTCAAACAAAATTCCTAATTCATACTACTCTTCCAGTATTCATATTTTGAAAATTTATTTGTAAAGAGGATTGGTTTTCCTGACATCTTGCATTTTATTTTAAGTTATCCTGTTTTCTAAGGGTAAAATTGCCTTTTTCCTTGAGGAGGTATGTGAAATGAACTTGCACACAACTTGGGAGTTTGGATCACAGCAGGAAGGCAGCTGAGCAGGAGTTTCCTCTCCCTTTTGTGGGAGCCTTGGCACCTCTGAAAATCATCTCCCATACTGGTTAGCATGGCCAGCAGCTGGACCTGTCATTTATATTGACTCTGTACTGGGGATGAAAATTCATCTGTAACTTAAACATAATTATTTCATTTAGTGAGCAATAAACATCAGAATTTCCAAAAGTACAGAAAGAGACACTACTTTTTTTTTAGGCAACTAGGGAGTACTTTAAGCTTCTTTATCCATGGAGAAGATTTGATTTCCTCTATTATTCCTCTATAAAGCTTTATTCCCTCTAAGGTTTCCTCACTTGGCTGTGAAGACTGAATTTCACATCTAAAGGCAGGTGGCTGTTAGGTTGCAAGACAAACACCTTTTCTCTGGGACAGAAGGCCTTTTGCTCAGAGCACTAAATACAGTTCAGGAAGGAATAATTAATGGATTACAGGCTGCACTGCTGAGCTGTTGCTAACCTTTCTTTTTAGGATTTCACAGCAACCTTATAAATGCTTGTGGGAGGACCCTTGTTAGGAAAGTTCCTGTGTTCTGAGCAAGGACAAAAGGCACACACTCATTTCACTGCAAGTTAAACCAGCTGCCACTGAGTGCAGAATGAACCTTTAGTGAGCGGACAGAAAACTAAGAGTATTCATATGGCACCTGAGAGGTCCAAATTTTTACCTGAATTGGGGGTGTGTTTTAAATTTAAAAAAACAAGCTTTCCTCAGGGACAAGCGAGTGTCATGATGGGAAGGGAAAGACAGTTAGGAGGGAAAAGAGGGAAAGTGTTTGCAGGAAGGTTCTCGGAGTGGTTTAAGAGAAATGAAGCACCACTACCAATACATATAAAATACATGTAAAAATACATGTAAAATGGAACTGCTAAGGATAGGCAAGACACAAGTAATTTATAACTTATTTTTATGTAACCTTTATAGGGAAAGTAGAAATATGTTTACACTCTTTGTAAGGAAGTTGGTTTTAAACTTAATTGATATTGCACAATACAGGACCTTAAAAGTTTCTTATCTCTAAACAACATTAGAGAAACACACAAGAGGTATGGCAACAGTAAATAGCAAAAACCTGTCAATTATGCTTTATCATCCAAGTTGCAGCAGAATCAAAAAGCTACTACTAAATGGCAGCATCTGATTTTTATTCTTAAATAAGGGTCATTGAGATATTTACACCTATTACATTAAGAAATTAAAAATGACAACTTTAAAGTTTACACCAAGATGCAGATCTGTGTGTAAATTCTAAGTATCTATCTACTCTGTAGATGGCAATGTTAACTAACACTACAGTGTTAGCAATTTTCAATGAATTTAAGGAAATAGGAGAATCTCAAAGAAATGCTCACCAGTTATTTTTTGTCCCCCTCCTCACTATAGATAGAGCTTGCTCATTAATTTTTCCAAGGACAGAAGGGTTTTTTTTTTTTGCTTGCTTGATGTGATAGTAAATAAATATCCTGCCACTTAGGCACTTAGCACAAGCACTTCTTTTTTTGTATTTTAATGCATCCCTGCAATTTATGTGCCCTTGAATCAATATATTATAATATGTCCATTTTGAGATTTGTTTCACAGCTATCCACTTTATCAAGACTAGTGAGATACAAGTCTTAAGGTAAGGAGGCTAAACATTTGGAATAAAGCCTGGTTTTAACAATTGAATCAGCAGGCATTTAAAATGTTACCTGAATCAGAAAAAGAATAAAGTAAAAGCCTTTTGGAGTTCAAAAGACTTTTTAAGCCTTCTAATTCTCTTCCAGAATTAAATCACCTATTCAGTAGGCTACACCTGGTACTCTGAGGAAGCATCTCTGCATAAAAACTCTTTGACACTACCCCTTGGCACAAGATTCTCTGAATAGTATTATTCCCTCTCACCTATGGTTTTTAAGATAATTCTTTCCAGTAGTGTTAAGTGATTTATTATTGACTCTACACTTTAAGAACAAAATCATTCTTTAATGTGTCCCCTATTATTTTGCATTCAGCATCAAGTTTGTAATAAATAACTCCCACCTAGCATAGTTATGACTATTTTTATGAAAAATCAGTCATAAATGTATTTTGAAATTCCAAAGGAGTCCAGTCCTCATGTAAGCAATTCTCTAAGCTACATCTTACTGCATTCCTCCCAAACCACTTCATTCTAACCTTCAAATACTTCAGTTTTACAGTGTCTGCCAGCTTCTGACCATGTGGCTCAATGCACAGCAAATGAAGTCAACAGTATTTGAATTTATACAAACACATATGAAGATAAAATAATATTTTTATCTACATTTTAAACAAGAGTCACATTAACAGATACTTCTGAAAGATTCAGTACAATGAACTTTCTGTATTCAAAAGTGTGAAGGGAGAAAGCTTCTTCTTAATGTGAGAACTTCCAGCCACAGCTGAAGGAAGGCAGAGTGTGCTTGCAGCTTTCTGTCTGTTTTTAGTTCCCCAACTTAGAAAAGGGAGTTTCAGTGGGGCTTTCTTGGTCTGATCAATTTTATCCTCGTCCATGGCTAAACAGATTAAGGAGTATGTCTTCTGCATGCCCATAGAGTAAGTTGCACTCTTGCTGTGCTGTTGGAAAAAGAGAAGCATTGTAAGAATCAGTCATCCAAAATGGGTCAGAATTTTGACAACAACAAAAGGTTACTGTGCAAGGAGTTTTCCAGGGCAGCAAGCTTTCTGTGCTAATGACATTCTTAACCGCACAAGGCCCTTCAGAGGGCTGGGATCCTGCAGCACTTGGCACATGTAGGCTCGAGGGTATACTCTGCAAAGCATAAAAGAATCTTTTCTTGGGTTATTAATCATTTACTAGCCTCTAGCAGAACTAATATACACACTAACTCCCTCCAAAGCTCAAGTATGCAGTTCTGGCAGAGATGGGGAGTCCTTGTGCTGTCTTGGGACAGGTTCTATGTGGGTCACAACTGTAAGAGCTCCTGTGTGACATTCTCTTGGGATGCCTGACAGGCACAGCCTTCTCTGTCTCCTCTTAGCTTTGCCCTGAAGCAATCTGATTGTACTGAAATTTGAAATTCCTATATGAAAACGGTGCCTTTTCTTTCCAGTTGTAGCTTGGAACGGCAGATAGGTAATTCCTTATTTTCGATAAGGAAAATAAATTTTAACAAAACAAGAAAACCTGACAGCAGCAGGGACACCTTAAATAGCTTCTCAGGCATCACTGGGTGTCTAAGCTTGCCAGGGAATGTTAAAAGCATGAAGCAGTGGATTTAGCTGAGCTACAGGTTCTTTCACACAACTAGTAAGTTATTTAGAGCTTCGTAATTTTTAATCTTGTGATGACTTGCCCTATAGTAGCTTAGTAACTGACCAGATAGAAGTCCACCGAAGTAAAAAAAAAAATACATACAAAAATCCATGATCTAATACAAAAGTTACAGATCATTTAGAGCAACAGTGCATAGAAAATAAAGTGGTCTTGGATCTTCTATTTCATTCCATTCTTGTTTCATTGTAGTTTATCCAGTGCTGAACAGGGTGATGCCTTTATCCTCTGGGACAAGGTAGGGGAAATAAACTAGGTCTTGAAATTTTTCATGCATTTAATCTCCACTACAGAAAGCCACCACCCAACTATTCTAATGCAGACAACTTGAGCTTGCTTGTTCACAACACTTTAAACAGATGGGTGAAAACTGAGCACACATCTGAAGGCTTTATATATTCACAGGTTGAGTGGGATAGCTGACTACATGAAAGTAAACATGAATCAGGAACTGAAGGCAGCAACTGAAAAAACTAGCATATTAAATCTGCAAAACATGTTTGCCTCATTACATACCAAGGATGCTGCTGTGTCCTGGCAGCTGATAACCTCCAGCTCTATGGGCTCCTTTCCCACACTTCGCAATTTTTCCAGCACCTCATTCACACTAAGCCACTTGCAATCCACGCCCCCAATTGAAACAATGTAGTCACCTTCTTTTAGGCCTGCTGACTGTCAAAAAATTGGGCACAGGTTATTATCTGGAATCATAAAGACAAGTAAACTGTTTCTGTCATCATACAGTATCTGCCCCAAAGGCATTTCACTCTTAGATGCTACAACCCCATCCTCCAGTCACACATGTGCAACTTCCTCAAGTACACAAATTGCCTCTTCAGTTTCCATGGATGTGATTCTGCTACACTCAACTGTTGGCTCTTTTTATGTTCTTTTCATTTTTCTCCTCAAGTAAATGAACCCTGGGTTTTGCTACACTATTGTCCCCCAGAAGACATCTTCTGCAGTGTTTAATTCTTTTTCTTCGTTATTTTTACTTGTACTTCTGTGGCTACTCCTGCCTTTTCTATAAGTAAACTGCTTATCACTGCATGCTGCTTTATTTCTTTGGATTTTCCCTCAAAGAACATTACAAGCCAGTAACAGATTCTTGCCCCTCTTTCCTTAGGCAGACACTACACCTTGCATTCCCTTCCTGATCCTTATTCTTGCTGCTACTTTTTAAAGCATTTATCCCTTCTAACTTCCTGAATAAGACCAGAAGTAACACTTGCTTTTATTATTTGTGACTTTTTAACTATTAAAAATGAACAGAGAAAGAAATCAACTCTAGTTTCATGTGATTTGGGGATATGGGTACTTTAACAATCTGCAGCATATATAGCACTTAAAACGTGTTCAGATCATATGTACTGCCTATACTAACACACAGAACTCTTACAGATACTGCATACACAAATATGACCAAGCTAAAGGTACATTTTAATGCCAGAGTCTGCAGAGGAATTGTCAGTATCACATCAACATACTTACTGCTGCAGAACAAAGTGGATCAAGGCAATAAACCTGCACTGGTGCCCCTCCCTTGAGGCTGAACGCAAGGTGCCCTGCTCCCTGGGGCAGGCAGATGGGTCGTGGAGCTGTCCATCTCTGCTTGGCTGAGAACACATGCCAGGGGGCCCTGCAGGCAGCACAACAGCAGGCACAGTGTGCTTTAATGTCACTGTGACACAGAGAGGAACACAGCAACACACACAGCAGGGGTTCAGGCAGAGAAGAAGAAAAGAACTCTCTAGCTTATTATTTACCTCCTATCTATCAGTTTCTGGACAGTGATCAGAGATTGGACAGAGAAGTTCCCACCTCTCCATCTCCACTGGTCACTTGAGAAGTCCATCAGGTGAATCTTTTACAAAGGAATGCAAACATGATTCTTGTTTATCTTACAATTCACGAGAACTGACTCCACTATACTAAAACAAATCAGAAGGCTGATTTTCAGGGACAACAGTTTACTGGCGCTTGTCAGGAAGCAGGTCTGAGTTTATAAATTATGATGCTTTAAGCTCATCTATTGTAGATTTTACTCAGGTTAATTTCCAAGTAATTCCCTGGAAATGTGAGGTCCTGTTCTTGACTGCTCAGTTGATACTTCACAGAGAGTGGGATAAAGGGAACTGCCAAGTTCTTCCAGGATCTCTGTTAAGGTGTGCACAATCCTTTGGCTGCACAGGCTGCAAGGTCCGACATTACTCCATTTCAGAGGAGATAAAGTGAGTCAGGAAACATTGCATATTCTGATCCTAACCCTGGCTCCCAGTTCCTTTTGCTCACTGACAGGTACAGAGGCACTGAAAGGCTGGCTGTGTCACATACAAGTCACATGTGCTGCACTGCATTCCTGTCTCCAGGTATGTCCCCCCTTTGAGCTGTGTGCAATTATCTGCTGAGACTTCTTGGGACTGTGATGAAGGTTCTCAAGACTGAATGTTGTGCCAGCCATACAGAAATGGCACTTTTATTCTTTGCTTCTCTCAAGTTGACTTGTACCTCTAAAGCTAGAAGTGATTTCTCCAACAGCTTCTGAAAAAAACTGAATTACTAACAGGATCATTTTTTCAGGCTAAAATACTTGTGTCCTTTCCCTGACATTACAGTGAATTTATAGTTGCTATAAAAATGGCAGAGGTTGATCAGCATTAGTGTGTTACATACCAGCTTGTGAAAGAAGTCTTTAACTTTCACCTTGGAAAACTGAGGAGCAATTGTTCTATTTTATATTCTGTTTTAGCTAAAAGAAAAAGAAAACAAAATTAATTTTCTTTTAAGCGTTAGTTAAAAGACATCAAAATTTATTTTTCTTGCATTCCAAGATGGATAGGAATTTGTCCTAAATTCTTACTGGGCTGTGGACAAATTAATTTTTGTGGAATTTTGTTAGTATCAGAACTGCCTTAAAAATATCCTCAGAGCTCACAGTATCAACGTGGAAAACTTCAAAATCTGTCTGAACAAAATTATCCTATTCCCATTTTGAATTTATTTTGCTTTGAGAAATTTTTAAAACCAGCACTCAGTTTCCAAAGAGGAAAAAGTTGTATGAACTGGACTAAGGTAGAAAAAAGAATAGCAGTCAAATTGAGTTAACAACCCAGTTTAGTACAAGAGTTGGGCTCATGAAACAGCTAGTTTTCCCCCATATAATTTTAACTTTTCAAGTTTCCCCATTTTCTCGAGCTCATAAGATAGTCACCAAAAAAAGCTGGATTCTAACCACCCACCATTGTAATCTACCCCAAAAAACAGTGTTGCTAGAGACAGAAATACTGTAAAATAATTCTAACAAAATACACTGATCAAAATGTATTGATCTGTGATTGAGGAAACATGGCAGGAATCTGAACTCTACAAATGTACAGTATATAGTTCTGTATTATTTATGATAGGTAAGGAAGCATATTATATATTGTTACTGTGATGCAGAGAGGAACACACACAAAAGGTGTTCATGCAGAGAAGAAGAAAAGAACTCTCCAGTTTACTGTTGACCTCGGATCTATCAGTTTCTGGACAGTGACCAGAGATTGCACAGAGCAGTTCCCACCTCTCCATCTCCACTGGTCACTTGACAAGTCCATCAGGTGAGATCTTTTACAAAGGAATGCAAACATGATCCTTGTTTATCTTACAATTCATGAGAACTGACTCCATCATACCCAAACAAATCAGAAGGCTGATTTTCAGGGACAACAATGTATGTGTTCACATATATAAATTCAAGGCCCATGAAAGCACGTGATAAGAGATCCCTTATTTCTGGCTGGGTGCACTTACAGAGTATCTCAGGAGCCTGGCTCAGACTCAGGAAGTCATCTTCAGTCTCCTGCTGGGCGTATTTGAGAAGGGAGCGCTTGTGCGCGGCTGTCAGAACCTCCTGCAGGACCTCGATGTTCCGGAGCTTCTTGCACAGCCCACAGACTCTGAGAGCTTCCTCGTGGTGCACAATGGCTTGGTGTAGGTGTGCCTTCCCTGCAAACATCCAACACCTCTGGCTCTCACCCACAGGCAGCACACACAGGGGGGAAATGCAAATTGTGGCTGTCGCTGCGGTGAATAACAGCAACACGAAATTCTCTCCACAAGCATGGAGAATTGATCTGGCTCTGGTTTATTCAAATCAATGACCCCTTTTTAGAGCTTTTTCGATAGGACACTATGATTGGTGGGAGAGCAATAGAACTCTTCACCCACGCTGGCCAAACCAGAGGGACAGCAAAGAAAATCCATCCCACAGAAAGAACTGCAAAGATTTCATTACAGAAACAAAAAACTGATGTTTATGTTCAAGCTGTGAGAACAGCCTTCAAAAAACACAAAACATCACAAAGAAACAACTTAGAAACAGCAGGCCTGGAAAAACCAGACTACATGTAGCTGTGTGAAAGTGGCAGTTACCTAATTGTTTTCTCTGAACTTTGTCCTTCAAGACAGCAAGAACCATGAGCCCTTCAGGCACGCAGTCATACAGCTGGGAGAAGGCTTTCTCCTGCTGATCTTCATCATCACCAGGCTGCACTGCAGTAATGGGTAAAGAACATTAACCACACGGCTCCTGGCCCTTGAGGTACTGGGATTATTTTGTAGTTGTAACTACATTCTATCCCAAGGCAGAAAAACACTTCTATATGTGTATACAAATACAGAAATAAGAATTTCAAGTGTTTGGTTTTATCACCTACAACATGCCGAAATGCATTGATAAAATCTGAACTATTTAGTAGCATATAATGAATATATAACTTTTCTTTTGCTTCTGTGAAAATTTACTGAATTTTCACATTTTTCTCAGAAAACAAAAAGAGCATAGCCTCATATTTGAGTGGGGAAAATGACCACAATTTAACAGATATTGAAGCACCAAAGTTCTTGGCTCCAAGATTTATTCATAAACTAAATTATTTTTATTTGTATGAACAGTTGAAAAAGTATGATTCTTACTTACACTCATGGTCACACAGAATGGTAGCAATGAAGTAATGTGCCAGAGCTTTGTAATGGTCTGCCTTTATTTGTGCCAGCTTAGACCAGGAATAGGGAATGTTCTCTTTCACTGGTTCCTGATTCATTGCAGTGTTGACCAGCATGTAAACCTCTCCCACCTAAAATAAAGCAAATAACTGAAGTATAAGAACTTAATGTGAGGTATTAGGAACTCAGGTAAGGGATCTCATATTCAGGCATGAGATAATTCCATGTACAATCACATCAAAGAAGGGAAAAATATGGTTAGGTTGGTTAAGAATTAAGTTTGGAAAAAAAATTGAAATGCCTTCTCTGATTTTTCCCTCACAAGAAAGGTAAATCAATTTTGTACAAGAACAGATGGACTAAGTCAATCTACAAGGCTTCATAGTTAAATAAAAACACTATATAATAAACAGGTTTCATTAACAAATATATCTCATTAATTCAGTTGAAAAAAAAAAAAGTGAAGCGTTTTCAAACACTAGATTTGTGCTACACTTTGAAACTGTGAAGTCATACACAGCTTTAAGTTAGTGTGGTCTGGTTAAAACTGGGATATTATCCTTTATACAGAGGAAATAAAATAGCTTTTCAAGCAGTGAATGCTGCTTTAATGGCTCAAACTACTCCAAGTGAGAGAATCAAAGAATCTTTCCCCTGCAGCTGATCATCCCTACAGATTTGTCATGGTGGCTTTGCAGAGTTGGTGTGAAAGGCTTTGCCTGTTTTTCTTGTACGGAGCAAGAAATAAATTCAAGTATATACCTGCTACTCTGAAAAAACTGAGAAGGCACTGCAATGTCTTCATGGTACACTTATTTTTGGTACATACCTCCACCAAGTATCACACTACCTCCTGGGGCAAGCCTATCTCACCATTTTCTGCCACGTCCCAGGACAGCTCTGCAGGTACCAGTTTGACTCTGTCAAGGTCCCTCCCTCAATTACAATTTAGCTATTCTTTTGGATTCCATTTTTTAATTTAATTTTTACCCTTCAGCAGCTGGGAAACAAGACAGGCTGTGTTCAATCCTTAACAGGCAACCACACAAACAACCTTTTATATGTAGTTCTGAAATCTGTACTGTTTGGAAGACCAACATAAATAGCTTGTAAAGAACCTTCACTGCCTATTTCTATTCATTGCCATGAATAATCAATTAAATAAATTTTAACAACTCTAAAATAATACTGACATTTCATCTGTTCACATTTTCCTCTTCTGAAAGGTCGTGCTTTGCACTGTAGTTTGTGAGCTGCCCCATGTTATTTTTGCTTTCCAGTAACGGCTGTTAACATTTAAAGTCAATAAATTCAGTTAATATGACTAAAAACTGTAGTAGCTGTTTACAGCACTGTAAACACTTACTTTAAAGACTAGATTTCAAGTCCCATGTTTTACCTTAGCAACTTCCTGGGTCATTTTTACTAGGGTGAAGAACTCATTGCGTATTCCAGCCAGACCCATCTGCTCAAAGACACACTCCCGGGCCTGGGCAAGCAGCATCTTGACCAGAACATTCAGCATCGCGGGGCTCATGTCATAACTTGGGGTGTGAGTAAAGGTCTCCTTCAAGTAGCTGAGAACTCCTGCAATTACACAATGGTTTTGTCAGCATTACAAAGATAAACAAGTGAATTTAATTCTAGTATGTACCAGAATAATGAGGATTTACAGGGTGTTTTCTAATATTGCACTGCAGCTATGTGAAGGAATCCTTGGTGCATAAGAAGTTAGACTGACCCACAGGTTTTCCTTTGCATTGCCATCAACCATCCCCAAGTACAGTTGGCAAAATTACACTTCAGAGGAGCAACAGAAACTGCAAGTTTTGAGGGCACTGCCTTCCAATTTGCTTGTCAAAGTTCTTGTGATTGACCATAAAACTGTGCTGAACTGAATGTGAGTTCTACGTGGGAGTGGCAGGCTGTGGCTTATACAGGGAACAGGAAAGAGAAAAATCTACACAGCTGTAAGGAGATGACAATAGAACCTCTGGATAGAAGACACAAACATATAAACTTAATTAAATATTAATCTTCTTTTCAGATGCTGCCAAGTGCATTGTATGTCCCAATGAAGGCTCTGTTCCATGCCTGTAAACTAGATAGGTATTTTATTTATATACATACATAAATATATTTAATAGGGTAAAAACAACATTCTGCTCTACACATTTGGTTCCACCAAAATGTTAGTAATTTCTCTCATATATCAGATTTAAAACAAACACTCCCTGTAGTGCAGTACTAAGAGTTCCATGGATGGAAGCACAGCCTTCAGCAGGCATGTCATCCAACTGGTTCAGTGAGTTCAAGCAGTTTCCTAATGTTGCAGTCCTACAGCAGGTAACAGTAAAACCTCTGCCTTTTAAGTATTCCAGTTTCTGTCATCTTGCTTCCTGCCACTACACTCACTTCTGGCCATGTTGTGCAGTATTTCCCCTACTGAATGGTGTCTGTGATTTTGGATTTTCCATGTTACTCTCATATCTGAATTTTTAGTGTGCCATTAAATGAATTCGAATCATGGCCATCCCTACCTTTCTGCACTAAAAGATTCATCCCAAATTTACCAGGCATATCCCAAGTACTGATGGAGAACCCTACTGAAAGGAACTGAAAGTACAGGAGGAAAAAAATATGGCTTTTTTGTTGTTGTTGTTGTTTCAGCACATTTCTGCTTATGTTGAGGATAAATTCTGTGCAACACTGGGAACAGTTAACACAGACCCAGTGTCAGGCCTCTGCCAACATGATGAAATGTTCCAGCACTGTGCTCAGGTACAATGAAATACCTCCTGAGCATGCTGCTCTGGGGCCCTGCACAGGGAACTGAGCTAGCAAATAACACCTCTCCAATTCTGCATGAACTCTGTTCTGCAAGCATGGCCAAGTGAAAAGCAGTGATTTTTGGTTTATTTGCAAAATGGAAGGAGCAGCAGTAAAATGGAGACATTTTCCAACTACTGAAATTTCTTTGAGATGAAATGCAAAGGTTGAAAAAGAATTATTTTTTGTTTTTGAGAGCTGTGTATTCAGAGGGGATTCATGAAAATTCAACTCTGTGCTCCACAGCTTTTAGCTGATAAAGCTACCCATACAGAGCAAACCAACAGTCACAGATGTTACAGCAGAAATAAATCTTCCAGTACATATTAATTACAAAGGACATGTCTTTAAATATTATGTGTAGCACAGATTATACTTACAAAATAAATAAAAAATCTAATTAAAGGCCCCAAATGAAAACAAAAAACTTCATAGTACGTCAGCTTATGGGAAAGGATGCCCTTTATTAGATTTTCTGTTTCTCCCTGCTTGGGACAGAGATTGATTATTTTGAACCTGAACCTTTGGAATGTATGGAAAACAGCTAGTCAACTTCCAGTGAATTGCAACTTTCACCAGAAGAAAAAGCAAGATTAATTTTTAAAGACCCTCACATGGAAATCTAGGCTCACAGGATTTTTATCAAACCTGTCAATTGTCTCTTGTGCAGATCTGACACCAAAGTGCTGGCACTGAGGTCAGAGCAGTGAGGCCAGAGAAACAAGGAATGAAGCAGTTAATGCCATGCTGTAACTGTGACCTTTGAACTGCAGTTCCATAATGATTAACCACAGTATTCACTGTCTTATCTGCATGTTCACACTGCACTTCCAGGTCCTGAATTAAAGCTTCCTCTGAGCTCTTCACTAGGCTTCTTGAATGTCCCTATTCCTCCTCTTTTGTGTCATCAGGCCAGTAGAAAATGCACAAATCTGTACAACATCAGAATGAGACTGGGGACATGTGCATGAAGACCTTTCCAGCATTTTAAGAAGTGCACCTGCAGCTTTCTGAAAAGCTTCCACAGCATTTTCAAGTCCAGCCTGGGTCTGACGATTGCACCTTGTTCCAATCTGTGTGTACAGAGCTCCAATGTTGAATAAAACACTGGCTTTTTCAAGCAACAGGTTTTGCTGACACACTGGGACACCTGTGAAGGAATCATACCTTGGGAAAAAAATATGAGAAGTGTTAAGATTAGCAGAGACCATTAAAAAAACAAGTACTTCCATTCTGTTTTTCTGAATGAGCAGTGGAATTCTGAGCTATTCTGCTACAGCGAAAATGAAGGTGAACAGAGACACCATTATGTTCTGCAAGCACAACCCACATAATTAACACAAGCCAGGGAACAGCTTTCTTTGAGACAGTTTTCAGCAGGTTTTGCAGTAGTGCCTCCAGAACTGGCCACAAAAATCACAGAGATTAGGAGCACACTGGGGAGTGTCCCTATGTGCTGCTACACTCTCCACTTAGATGCTGCCAAAGATCAACCACAGGCACAGTCAGATCCTCTGCTGCTTGTGTTTCAAGTTTCTATTCATAGTTCTGACTAGAAATAAAACAGTTCCTCTTGGATACATGGCAGTCATCTTTTTTCATCCTAAAAATATTGAATTCAGAGTCAGATTTTGCTCACAGATGTAGTAAATACTCCCTCATAAAAGGTTAAGTCTCTCCTTTCTCTCTTCTGGCCCAAGTGCTCTTCTGAACAAACTGAAGGAGGGGAATGAAGGTCTGACCCCGTTTCTGTCCTCATTTTGTACACCTAGGTTCAGAATGCAGAAACCTCTGTAGCTGTCCAAAATGAAGATTATTTTCTCTCTTTCTCCCTTGGGCAAACCTGCAGCCCAAATCATAATCCAGCCAATGGGTTCACTCTAACTTTGCAAAGGGGTTATTGTATTCAGGCTTACTCCTAACTAAAAAAAAAAAAGAGAACTTGACAACACACACTGCAGGGATTCAAGAGGAGAGACACACTGACATACTTCAGATTAAAAGACAGGTAATGATTAACCAATGTTCTGGGGGGAAAAAAAGCAGGACTAAAGAGAAACATGACACACTTACCATGTAAATAAAACTCCAATGTGCCTGGTGGGTGGGAAAAATCTGTTTTCTACATAACCAAGTTGCAGGAAATAGCTTATCAACATCTCAATGCCAGCTTCATCTCGGCTAGGAGTGCGGCAGGCCTTGAAATAAACAGATGAAAATTAGAAATAGTGCATTCTGTGAGTCACAGAACAAATACTGGAACCCCAAAGATCCAGCTCTGCTTCCTTTGGACTTCTGCATCCCATAGAAATGTGTGGAATCTGAAAACAGTAAGCCTAGAGCCACATGGATCCATGCCAGAGGTTTTGCAGCTGCACACAAGTAGCACATAACCTTTAAAAAAGCAAACAGAATCTGTTTGGCAAGCCTCAAAGTTAATTAAATAAAGACTGGAGGTATTTTATGAAAGCTACAGAGAAGGCTTATGTTTCTAGCATAGCAGAGGAAACAAACAATAGTAGAAATACCCACCATTCTACTACAATATTTTGCCAGATTAATCCACTTCAACACTCTTCCTGCTCAATTTAAAACACTTTAAAACTAAAAACAGTAGGCAAGAAAAGTCTTGGATTAAGAAAATATACAAAGTGACATCGATAGCTCAATCATTTTGCACAACTTCATCTGTTTCTTCACTTTTTCTTTACTCAGATTGTAAAGCCCTTGGACAATGGAGATTCATGCACCATGTCTCAGAAATGAAGTCAATAAAAGCACAGCCAGTAAGCTCTAAGTAAAAATGTCATATTTTGATTCCATACAAATGTTATTTACAACTGTATATTTAAAGACCTCATAGTATATCATACTTGAACTTACTTGTCTCAGATCCATGAGATCTGCTATTTCATCTTCATACTCTGAACTGTCTTGACTATAATGTTCCTGAATAAAGTCCTAAAAAAAGGAAAAAATATTAAAAATTGGAATATCTAAAATTAGCCTGAACAATTTTTTTTTGCAGTTACAAACAGTATGAAACTGATTCAGTTGTGATTTGAACATCTACTTAATAGTACAGCAACACACAGCAATGAGACTACAGTAAGACAAAAATTATGATTTGGTATCTTAGATAAATTTCACTTTGATGTAAAGGAACAAACATCTGCTACATTAGCTCCAACTGGCTTTAAAACAACAACACTTAGTGGTTTTGAAAGGGACAAACGAACCCTGTTATCTAAAATGACAAGGGGATCAAGTGACCATAAAAACTTGGTAAGAGAAAGAGACTGCAGACTTCTTGTGAGCTACACCAGGGTAACTCCACTTAAAAAAACAAAGCTGCAATGCCATGAAGTGGTACCATGATCTGACCGTGGACTTTAACCCACAGAAGTCAAAATAGACAAATGCTACAAGATGGTTTAAAAAGAAAAATCTGTATTGCACAATAGACAGAAGTTCAGAAAATACAGAAGATGGCTCAAGCAGCCAGCAAAGCATATCAGTGACCAAACCTTGTGTTTGATGTGTTAATGTGTAAAAGAGGTGTTAATTCTGCAGCACTGCTTCCAGCTGAGCCAGTCTGGGGATTGGAAGCTGGGGTGTCACTACATGATGCTGAGTAAAACCTTCATTACTACTGCCTTTCACAGGGACATCAGCAATCAATAATCTTTATGAGAAACAGAACCATGGAAGGAATTTTTATTCTTTGGTAAAACTCTGTCTTCGAAGTGGAATTTCTCACAGCAATTTTGGACTTCTTGTCCTAATTAGGTAGGAGCAATGACCCAAATAATTGGCAGTTAATTTTTAACATGTCGTGATCTTGATTTCAAGGCAAAACAAAAAAATAATTTGTACTTAAATTACTTCTGTTTCTTTAAACAAATCTGAAATGGAAGTCATTTCTGTTAACTATTCATTCTGAAATGTGTATATAAAATTTACCTTGAGGGGGAGTGTAAAGTCTACATCTTTGGTTTCCTTTAGGCCAAGAGGTACCAAGGGAATACTGAAAGTCTCTCTATGGAAAAAAAAGCAAAAAGATTCAGATTTTTTTTCTGCTTCTGCTATAACTACTTTTGTTTTAATTGATGACAGGAAGTTCATACATTGATGGGGTAAAGAGAAAAGTATATATATAAAATAAATAAGAGAAAGATAAAAGTTCCTTCCTGCACAAGAAAATCTGCCTAATGGCCTGTACTTCTCAAGAGAGAGTGAAGAAAGCTACTTGCTTTTTTTTTGCATTTAAGCCTATTTTTCCTTCAGGCAAAGGAAAGGAGACTCTCAAAGGCTGCCTTGCTGCAATTTAAACCCAGAGCTGCTAGACTGCCACAGTAAGAATCAGTGGTTATAATCAGGATTTCACATGCTCCCAATGGGTTTGTATGTAATAATTATGTGTGCAAGCCCCAAGTACAGCAGCTTTCACAGTGAAAGGCCTGGGAGTAGGAGGTCCAAGAACCACTGAGTTTCTAGGCAGTGCTAGGTGTTAACCTCTAGACAAGTCAGCCTCTAGAATATCAAAGGGCAATAAGAGAACTGACTTAAAAATGAGATCAGAATTGCTTCCAGATACAGTTTGTTGTGTTGATTTCACAGATCAGTACCAAGCCATTATAGAGTTCATCTAATATTTTCATTTTTCCTGAAAGCAATTTTTTTACTTTCTAATCATTGTTTAGAGCATTACATCACCAAGTACAAAATCCCACATTCGTTTTTGGTCTTGTCAGCAAAACCAGCTTTCTTATTGGTGAAAATTCCATCTTGAGTGGGTGGCAGTAGGAATGCAGCTTCCTAAACAGAGCAAAAGTCCTTCCTGGTCCAGAAAATGGCTCTGCTAGCTTGAAAGGACTTCCAGGATACAGAGCCAAAACACCACTTCAAGTGGTACAAATGATCTGATCTCTGATTAAGCTTTGAGAAGAAACCTCAACACTTATATATTTTTTCCTCAAAAGGAAGTGAGACACATGGAAAAGAAACCCTAACTTACTGATTTAATCCATTCTAGTACCACCCACAGTCCCTGTAGATATCAGCATTACTCATTCAAAGAAAGAGAATTTAAATTTTTTTCCCACAGCTGAAGTGCCACACCCATGGAGCCAAGGTCATGAGCATTGAGCAGTTGGGGAGGTGATCCTGGATTTCCAGAACTGAGTAGAAACAGCACCACAGTTCTCAACTCAGCTGAGATTTGTGCAAGCACTGGGAGGGCCAACCCTGATTATTGTTTTAACACAATACTGGCTAATCCAGTAAACCACGGGAGTGACCCTATGTTGACAACTGTATGCACAATAGGCAGAGAGCAACTATTAATAGCTTTACCTTACTCTTAAAGGCTGGAGAGCAGCTACAGGGAAAATAATTACTGTAGCTGATGAAACATAAAAAGCATTCAGAGCTTAGAATGAAAAGCCTAAGGAAAGGCAAAACACCATTGGAAACGATTGTGAAAGGTGGATCAGGAGAGAAT
This sequence comes from Sitta carolinensis, assembly GCA_032173965.1. NCBI lineage: Eukaryota > Metazoa > Chordata > Aves > Passeriformes > Sittidae > Sitta > Sitta carolinensis. The sequence continues at coordinate 8,510,674 of CM063292.1, forward strand.
AACAAGCACACTGCTTCTGCCTGCCTTGGGGCCTGACCTCCTGCTCATCCTTCAGTGAGAATCCAGGTATTTCTAATATTCTTCAGCTGGAAGAAGAAATGGTACTCGTGGAGCCCTGCTCTCATTTCCACAGCCATAACTGCTCTCTGTGCTCACTTCTATGAAGACCAGCAAAACCTCGAACAAGAAACCCAAATCTCAAAAAAAAAAAAAAAAAAGAAAAAAAAAAAAAAAACCCAAATATTTTCACATCAAATGGTTTGCCATGGGGGTGGAGGGGTGGAGGTAAGAAATGTAGCACAAGTTGCTGTTTGAGAAAACAACAGCATAGATATTTTGCATCAAGTCAGCGTTCAGTTGGAAGTTAACTCTCTGGAAATGTGCTTCCTCCTTTTACATTAAGAATTCCCTGTAATCCACCTGGAAGTTTAACACCTAACTGAGAACAGTGCTAAGAAGGACCTAAAATTATGCCCCCATCACAATGAAGCATTTCAATTTTTACCATGAGCTGCTATTAATCAAATAGTAAATATTTAGTTTTAGGAGCAACAAGACATATAACTGATATAGAAATCATTTCAGTATGCAGGCAATGAATACTCCTTAACTTTGAAGTTTTATCTTTGAGGAATCCATTGCAATTTAATAATTAGTGTGCTCTTCAAAGTGGAGAAAAATATCTTGAAAAAATCCAGCTTCACCCTCTAAAAATTCCTCTGCTTTAGGAAGGAATTTGTGTTTTTCTGTCACTGAAGGGCACACATTCAAGGTTACCTAGTCTGCTCTAAACATAAATCAGCATTGTGTCTCTGTTCTCCAGCTGAAGAGAAGACTGTTGTGTGCATGTCTGAGAAGAAATATTCTTGCACACCGAGTTTGCTCACTCCAGAGTGCACTGAGCCAACCAGCCATTCCAGCACTGAAATCCTCCCCAAGAGCCTTCAATTCTCACCATATTCTTCTCTCCACAGGAACTTCATATCCAAGGACTAGTGGCACACACATTTCCCAAGAGAAGGACAAATATGCAGACTAACCCTTAGTCAACAAAGCTGCCATCAAGTATGTTCTCCTCCTATCAAGCTCTCTGCTCTTTCACATGATTCCAGCATTCACACTCACCTAGAAACAATTTTGTTTTCAAGGGTAAACAGATCTGTTAATAACTGAGTAACTTAGCTTTATACTTACTCTGCATTTTGATAGACTTCTACTGAGATATTAAGTCCTTCCAATTCTTCCTTTAAGATCTGCAGGTCTGAGTTTACGAAGCTCAGTTCCAGCAGTACCTGCTCTCGTACTTTGTTGTTGGTGGTTGCTCTGCAGAGACAAAGAACATTTTTATTGCTGAGGAAAAGGTTTTCTACAAGCTTGGCTGACCCCTTCAACCTTCAATGCAAGCATTCTCAGCATTTTTAAGATTTTATCTCCTTAAGAGATGATACAAAACCTCCTGTTACAGAATTTATTACGTTTTTCTGTCAAGAGAGTGCCTGGGATAGTTTCCAGATAGAAGCATGCAGCCACAGAAGATTCCTATATGCCAAATATTCCGTGTACGATTAAGGGTCAAGCTTATTTTTGGATACATTAATCAACAGAACTCAAGCATCTTAAGCAGAATCACTCTCCTATTTTCAGATTATGCAATTTTTTTTGGTCAAAGATAGGTGGGTGGAGGTGGGAGGAGTCAGGAGACATTCTTCAGCAGAGAATTCCCCACCTTATAAACTGAATAAAGATCTGTTGAGACTTCTGCTCTTAAGAATAAAAGAAAACTTGATCCCAAAAGTTATTACAGAAAGCAGTATATTTCAACCAGATCTTTTTAATACAAGACAATTTTCTCTGAAATTTGATTTTGTTGGATGTAAGCATGATTTTGTTTGCTTGTTTCCTTTGCAGTTCATGTATTTAAATGGCAACACTTTGAACAGCAAGCTCAATGGAAGTTAATGGAAGTTATCCAACCTCCCCTGAGCATTCCTCTGTGATTAATTATTTGTGCATTTATATCACAATTTCTAACCTGGTTCTCCATACTGACAGTTTTATTAGAATATTACTCTTTTCAACATACTTAAATCATCTGTATCTATAAATCCACAGGTATGCATTTAAGATAAAAGGGATCCATGTTTAAGATACTGTATCCTTATATTAGAGTCTGAATCTTAAGACAATAACAAACTTAAATTTGCAGCATTTTGCATTTACCTTTATTTTAAAACAGAATTCACCTTCCTAAGTATTTATGAGCAACAACCTCATAAATCCAGGCTCCACTTAGAGCAGTTCTCCAGCTTTATGGAGCACCTTGATGAAGAAATAATTATTCCAAGACTAAAATTCTAGGTTTGTTTTTCATATTATAAATGAGTTATCTGTGATTTTTCTACGCTGTACTTTATTGAATACCTTGGATTGCTTAAATTTACCAGTGTTAACATCTGTTGCCTTCATAAGCCAAACTGGAGACAAACATCTGGTGGGGAGGATCCTCCTTGATAAAGGCAGCACCTCACAGATAAAAGGGCAAGTTTTGATGCTACAAGCACTTGAATTATGATACATTAATTATGATATATATCCATGTTTGGTCTAGCTTACCATCCTCCACAGCAGGGATTCTAATCTCTTCCTCAGAAACCCCAAAGTTTCATCCTGATTGATTCTCTATTTGCTCTATTGCTATGAACATCCACATCAATTTACCTGGATTACCTTCCCATGGTTTTTACACTGTAGACATAATTTTTAGTAACTACCAAGGGAAGACAGCTACAGGGAAAAGATTCACGTAACTACACTCAATTTAATTTTAACTTCCAGACAGTAAAAAGGAGAGGGTGACTTGTAGAAACTCTAAGAACAAAAGTCTTTGCACTATATAGATCATGTGCTTCAAGCCTAGTGCTTACTTCCATCCAAAAGTAAAGAAACCTGCATTTCCAGTGTTTCTCAAATCCTACTCCAAGAGGCTTCTTGTGGACAGCAACTGATTTGGTTTTTTTAGAACTTGATGAAATTCAAACAGAATCTGCAAACACAAAGCTTGTCTCAACTAGCCATGTGAACTGTCAAGTGCTCAGGTTACTTTTAAAATTGTTTCTTTCAAAGAACTAGCAAGTTTTAATAGTTCGACAGGTGTAAATTCGTTTTAGATTTCTAAAATCTTAAACATCAGTCTGTTCCTCTACTCTTAAGTAGATTTAGTTCCCACTCCTGTAAATAGCAACTTCAGTACTTCAGCAGTTAATACTGGCATCAGAAACTGAACTTTAGGATATCTAGGTTAAATGTGAGCAATTTTCACATTAGATATTACTCATCTCTTTAGCCCTTCCTGAACACTCCTGAATCACCAAACAGAAATATTAACTGAATGAAGCATTCCATTTCAAAAACAGGTATAATAATTTTGCTAACCATACAAAAAGCAGTAAAATTCTAAGTCTCACTCCTTAAGTCAATTACTAGAAAACAAAGCAAACTTAAGTCAGTCATAGAGGCTAAAATTACCTAAGTTTTCAACCTGTCACATCTCTTGCAAGAGTGGAGATAAAAGCAGGTAACAGACAACAGGCAACCTATTGACTAAAGACAAATTTAAGAAAATTTAATTTACTCAAGCATTTTCACTTCTTTAAGTATATTTACCAGATTTTGGTTTTGAAGACCCATTGTTGCTCCAGCTCCAGAGCAACAGACACTACAGGAAACTACTGCAGATGAGAATTGGGCTAATTTTCAGTTCTTCTGTGTAAGAAGAAATCTACAGGCTGTTTGCCAAACAGTAAATCACAGCCTCAAGACAGGGTCAATACAAGGCTCTTCCTATGGGGACAGCCACACATGGAAACATACCCTAAAAAATGTAATAGATGAAGTTACCTCAGACAGGAGGGAATTTGTAGGAGGATTTGGTGGCAGCCCAAATTACAGGTGTGCTACCCTGCTACTCCTGAATCATTACTGCATGGAGTGAAAAGGCAATGGACAATCCTTTGGACTATGCACAGAGCTAAAGGATCTTGGAAAAGCCAACAGCACAGTGGCAACACCTTGATTTGATTTGAGGAGTAAAAGGGACTCATTACAATACTCAGCAAGGTTCACTTGCCACTTGCACTAGCAATAAAGCTGAACAAAGAGAGCAACCTAAGGGTGTCTCTCATTTACTACAGCAGAGCAATGCTGAAAGTGCCCATGGAAGCAAGGAATGACTGTAGAGCTATAGCTTGAAAAAATTCAGGGAGATTCACAAATCATTCTTCAGTAAGAGATGCAGCATGTTTGGGGAAAAAAAATGAGAAAATATGATAGCTAAGAGACTTATAAAAATTAAAAGAAAATTAAACAATTATTGCTTGGGCAAAGAAACCATGACACATACCTTAAAAGATTTTCAGCACCAGCTCTCATTCTCACTGCTCTTAAGATCTGTTGGTTTAGAACAGCTCTTTGATTTTGCAGTTTGCTTCGTCCAGTCTCAGCAAGAGGATTACATCCCTAGAATTAAAAAAAAAAACAAGTTTTTTGTTGCTGTTTAAAGAAACTTAAGAGGGACTAATATTAAATTTAAATGAACTTTAATGGCATAGGTTCTGCATGAATACAAATTAGCTACCTTGACATCAGTGATGATCTGGCATCAACAACAGTATTTTTTGTCTCAAACTTGGTCATTAAAACCAAAAGAGACCATGACCACAGTACATTTTAACATCAAAATCCAGACAGAAAATATTTGTTTTAGATCTTAAGCACACATGTGAGCCAGTCTCTTCTCCCCTGAAAATATTTTCAAGATATTTTGCAAATGCAACCAAATTTGACCATGTTATTAGGTTTCTAGGATTTTACGAACACGGTATCTGGCAAGACAGCAACTCCCATCAAAGCTTCTGCTTAACCCTAGCAAAATAGCAGAGTTCCCTAGATAGACAGATAGATTAGATAGACAGATGCAGCCTTGAAATACAACTATGTCCAAAACAGACTGTGGTGCTTCAAGTTTGGGGCTCAAAAACCTGCTCCCAGTTTTAGGATCTCTGATCTTTCCTCCTGGTGGCTCAGACCTTCAGTACAATTCCTCCCCCTCCTTCCCTAGGCACCTCTCTTCACATCTCAAATCTACCAAAATAGAGCTTAACAGGGTAAAATGATTATGCAGTCAGACTGTTATCAAATTAGGCTCTTAAAAAGTAAAGTGTGAAACTCAGAATTCACAATGCCCCCGGGTATGTGCATACCTCAACCAAGTACAAGACTCCAACTGCTGAATTCTGTGTTTGAGCAGGGCTGAGCCATTGTATTCTGAGCACTGATAAGCTGAGACTGCCACAGATGAATAGGAGTGCACTGCAGGAGGAGAGGCATCCAATAATGCCAGGGCATCCAATAAAGCCAGGGCCACCAGGGCATCCAATATTGCCAGGGCATCCAATAATGCCAGGGCCACCAGGGCATCCAATAATGCCAGGGCCACCAGGGCATCCAATAATGCCAGGGCATCCAATATGGCCAGGGAATCCAGTAATGCCAGGGCATCCAGGGCACCACTGCCCACAGTGCCGGCAGCAGGAACACAGCAGCAATTCTCCAGCAGGGAACCCAGAAAAATCAACCTCTCTGTGCTGCCAGAATCCCTGGATGAGTGGAACTCCTCGGCAGTGGCACCCAGGGGCAGCAGCTCCTGTTCCAGGCAGAGCGGAGGAGGAAGGGAGGGCACGTGAGGGGGAAGCCAGAGGGGAGCAGGTGCTGCAGGAGTGGGATGGGAGATTCCTCTGCAGGCTGTGGTGGGGACCATGGAGAAACAAACCGTCCCTGGGAATGCGGGATGTGCACGGGGGAGGCAGAGATCCAGGGGAAAAGTGCTCACAGTGGGGTGGGTGGATGCTGGAGAAAGCTGGGATCAGTGGGAGACCCCAGTGGAGAGAGAGCCCTTGCTCCCGAACTACAGCAGCCTGTGTTTAGAGAACAGATGACCCACCCACACCACAGCAGTTCAGGGATGATGTTTGGCCGTGGCAGGGACCCCACAGCCCAGCCCAGCCCAGCCCAGCTCAGCTCAGCACAGCCCAGCTCAGCACACACAGCCCAGCACACACAGCCCAGCCCAGCCCAGCTCAGCCTCCTCTGCCTGAGGGAGCAGATGCTCTCCAATGCCAAACTGCCCTAAACCCCCACATCCCCTCTCCCTGAGCTGTTGGTGGGAAAGAGAGAGGGGCTGCAGGGAAAAAGGTGGTTTAAAGGCTTAATTTTACTTCTCATTATCCTCCTCTGATTCTGTTAATAATCAATTTAGTTTATACCTTTAAATCTGAACCTGTTTTGCCCTTAGAGTGTTTTTCTCCCAGTCCTTATCTCGACCCATGAGCCCTTCCTTAGTTTCTTTTTTTTTTTTCCTCCCTCTCCTCTGCCCAGCTGAGAGCAAGAGAGGTCGAGCATATGACTTGACTTTCATGAGTGCTGGCACTTGGCCAGTGTCAAACCACGACACACATTGAAGATGGGCTCTTCACTGGAGGGAACACACACATGCAGCAAACCCATTCATTCACCTCAGATTAGAAGTTGTTCTTTAACTACCAAATACTTTATGCTCCTTTACACCCAATTATACACAAAGACATAAGCAAGGCACACTTCAGTGTATGACATGGTCCTGTAGCCACAAGTTGCTTTCTGCTCTTAGTCTGGTTCTTTTTCTGGACTGCAGGTGTTCTTCCCCACGTTGCTTTTCCTTCATTTTGTGTTGCATAAAAAAAGCAAGAAAAGTAGTCTTTTCTACTACTGCTATTCAAAGCCTTATCTCCTTCCATTCTATCCATGCCATTTTTCATTTGAACATCACCTATTATTTCCTTTTGCTCTTGCATTCATTTTCAGTATTAAACTCACATCTCAGACCTGTTATCTCCATAATTATGCACAGGTATTTCCTTCCAATTTATTTCTTGACCTTATTTCAATCATCCTACTAAAATATATCCTTGCCTTGCCCTTCATGTTTTTCTGTAAAGCTGCAGCTTCATCCCAGAACTCCCTGGCCCTTTTTGTGTGCCAAACATGTTTGATAACATCATTCAAATACTTCTTTACACCTTCCCTTCTGGGAAATTTTCCCCAAATGGGGAAACTATTCCCAAACCCATGAAGCTCACAGATGTGATCTCTTCATTTTAATGAACTTCCAAGCCAGCTCCCACTGAGCAATGAGTACAGAACTGCAGGGAGCTGAAATTCCCTGCAAAGAGAAAAAGCCTAAGAGATGTTTCCCCGCATTTCAGGTCCCCATAGGAAGGAAAAGCAGTGCTGGGCCCTGACAGACCAAGATATCTGTGTAACCCCCAGTGTGCCTGCAAGTGGGACTGCTGTGCTAAGAGGCTTCCCATGGAGAGAGGAGTCTGTTTCCAGGATAAGCTCACCTGCTGCAAACACAGGGCTCCCATCAATTCCTAGAGAAATTAATATTCTTACTTTTTGGAAAATGCTGCTTTTTACATCTCCTGCACAGGGGATGAGGACACTCAGTTTGTGCTCATTTGCAGGTTTAAACTCTTTATTGTAATCAAGCTGCCACAGAACTGATGGGGAGAAGTCTGTGTAGAGGACGGCGAAAATAACCAATATCTGAAAAAAAACCCTCAAGAAATACACAGTCTGGGAAAGATACCCCCTTGGATAAAGCACAAATTTTGGGTACTAAAATGTTATTTAGCAAACAGGCCCAAGCAAGTGCTTAGTTTTGTCTTCCTCCATGCAGAAGATGCCTTTCCCAAACAGCATTTCTACATTGTTGACATCAGAAGTCCAGTCACAATGAATGCAAAAATCATGACTGTTTGCCAAACAATGAGTAATGGCAGCAAGTATTCGAAATTAACATAAATATGATTTATGAAGTAGTGGTTTGAACTTTTAAGATGAGCCACACTGTCTGAAGGTGACACAGAGTTGAAACTGGGTGTGCCTCCTTCAGGTAAAGGAAAACAATCCTTTCCAGCCAGTGCTGCTTGTCAAGCCCAGCAGTGTACACAAATGGCCATATCCTCCAGGTATTCAAACATTAATGTTTGAATAACAAGTAGGTATGGAACTTATGTACACAGCTTCTCTGGGTCTAATAGCAAACTGCATATTTCACACCAGGATTTCTAGAACTGATCCCAAGTCCTGCTAAATTGTCATTTCCTGACCTTCTTGTGGTACTATAATGATTAATGTTTCTTTTGGCAGTTGAGTTTTGAAAGTTTAGCTATATACTGCAGATCTTTCAGAAACACAGGTTTTCTCTGAGGGTTTTGTTGTTTATTGTTTTTTGTTTTAATAAAGAAGTGGGGCAGAGCTGGTCTTCCAGAGCCTGATCTACTTGTGCCATGAAAGGAGTATTTTATAGTTCTAAGTGCCTGGCCCAAAGATTAATATAAACTTAAAGAACTAATTACTGTATTAGATTCCAAATATGTATTTCCTACATGAACTCCATCTTGTCACAGCACTCATTAAGCAAAATTTAACATTCATATTTCATCAGAGCAGCTGTCTCTTGACTAACCAAGTTTCAGGTGATTCTTAGTTTCACATGAAAGCCTACTTTCTGCTTTAGGTTTTATGAATCTGTACATAATGAGTGGATTTTCAATGACAAGGGTTATGAATCATTGCTATGTTGTTTCTGTCCTGCCAGACAAGTGGAAAGAGAACAAACAGCCAAATAAATATTCCTGTGTCAATGCTAATGTTGATGGTTACCTGGCTACTAATGACTTAGAAAGAACCCCATGAGCTAAACCCCAGTGGAAGGACAGGTGTGGCAGGTTGGTAAACTGATACATTAACAGGTGGGGGGAAGCCCTGCAGAAAAAAAAAGCCCAAAAACAGGGGAAGGACACAGTTAATTAGGGAAGTGCTGATTCATGAGCTAGCTACCATACCTATCATCATCTTCAGTCTGGGGCTTCACTCACAGAGCTGCTTGCTTCTGCTCTCAGCCTTGCTCCCTGACACAGGGCACTAAAATACAGTCATTTAGGGGGGTAAGTATCTAGCCTGACAGGTGGAAGCAAAGCTTTAAGAAAGGGGGAAAACTACACATCTTTGTTCACCTGATCAGGATCTAAAGATTTCTTAAGCTAGCTGTCCTATTGCTCTGCCTAGCACAGTGGACTGCTATCCAGAACAACCAAACTGAAGCCAGGATGCTTCGTGCTGAGCCAGCCAATACCTAGAGAGCTGCAAAATGTTAACCTTGGAAAATTAACTTTTTATTAACATTTATTGCAACTTGCTGATTGGGGAGAGAAATTTGAAAATGTGGCCAGTGTAGGGGGTTACCAAGCTATAAGCCAAGGTGCAAAAAGTAAAGAACTTGCTAAGTGTCTCTTTCTTGCTCAGCTCCTACCCACCAAAAAACCAAACAAGAAAAACAAAAGCAAAAAAACACCCCCAAATAAACAAACAAAAAATAAGGCAGGCATAGCCCTACTAATAGGTCATCACACAAGCACCGGATCAGCACTATATTATAAATATCCTGACTTCTGTATGTTGATGTGTCTCAGGGATATTTAATTTGCAAAAGCTTACTGGTTAAGTGGGGTGGTGTACTGTTAAAAAAAGAAACAAAAACAAAGAGGGGGGAAGGTACTTCTCTCCTAAGAATTCAAAGGTAACTAACAAAACCCAGAAAGACATCTGAGAGGCCGAGCAAGCCACAGACAGAACCATGGCAGGTGCAAAAAACTAAAGATGGTTGGGAGAAGCATCTCGTAAGCAAAGCAGCACATGCCAACAGACCTGCTTTAATTACCATTGGTCTGCTGAAAAATACCTCCTGTCTAAATGCGTTGCTCTACTTTTAAAACAAATTGTTCTTTGCTCTTACCATTAGTTTTGTCATTATTTTCATAGAGGAGAAAGACTGGGGGCAGAATTTGGATGGCTGTGTGGGATATGCATTGCTGATTCAGAGATTGCTCTCAGTAACAGTGAAAGAATGTGAAACTCCACACAGAATAGGTCAAGAAATGAGGCTCATGGTCCAAAGCACTCACACCATCCAGGAGAACAGGTACAGTGTGCCCTGGCAAGGTACACTGAACCAAGCCAAGATAAACACAACAGTAGCAGAACCAGTTCCTGCTACATTATCTTTCCAGAAATTAAAAAGTTCCAGGCAGAAGCTCCATCTTCCTTTTGGTGGAAAGTCAGGTGCTCCTTCCCTTTTGCCATACCCCCTTCAGGACACAGCAAGGATATTTTTCGCTGTTGTCTGCTTTGCTTAAAAAAGAAAAATTTTTCTCACAAGTTTGGTTGCAGCTCATCAAACAGCTAAAGAGGGTTGTTTTGGAGGGGTGATAGAAGAAGTAAACAAGGGCAACAGTGACACAGTTATACATACCCTGTGTGGCTGCACAGGTAATTTCCTTAAAATTAGATGATTAAAAAAGAAAAAACATCAGCAAAAGATACGCCAGCATTGAGCCAGCTCAAAGCATTTTACAGGTTTAAGGAAAATTTAAATTTTGCATATATAAATGATAGGTCTTTGTCATGGGGAAAAGGAGATAATGGAAAAAGGAGATAATGGAAAAAGACATAAAAAGGGGAAAAGGTCCATCCAGAGCAGCTCTGACATCACTGGGAGGGAATGGGGAGGGTAAATCTGAGAAAGGGTGCAAGTGGATTTCAGTTGCTGGCACCCATCCCATCCCAGACTCACATGGCAGTCACTTTTTGGTGTGACAACACAAACCAAAGCAGGAAACACAACTGTGCATTTCTGAGCAGTCAGAGCTTAACGGGCTCCCCTCCCTACATTAAAAAAAAAAAAAAAAAAAAAAAAAAAAAAAAAAAAAAGCACTAAAAAATTAAGTGAAGTTGTTTTACATACTGCATCTTGGGGATACTGAGGGCTGCTTTCTGCTATGCTGAATTTAAAACTTCAAAAAGCATAATACACAAAGGAGCGAGAGAGATTTTGAGCACACTTCCCATAGTAATCCATTCATCAAAAGAAATTATCAAGTCTAAAACAATTGGATACTGTATGAATTGCCTAATTTTTCTCAGCTATAAAATTTCATTGTGCACAATATTCTTAGAAAGTATGGGAGGCAACCTCACTGTGTAAGGAGTGCTTGGAAGCCACGTTTGAGCAGGACTGATGAAAAGCATTCTCATCTTGCTACACAGCTTACAGAATTTAAAAAAAAAGTCAATTAATTAAATATATTTTGACCTAAAAACACAAGGACTATCCTCTGAAATTGATGTGATTCTTCATCAACAAAAGTGGTAAACCAACCCTCAAATCTTTTCAGGAAAACAAATAGTGTAATTTAGAAAGGAAGGAGAAAACAACACCAAGGTAACTCAGAGAGGAAGGGGAAATGATGGACACCCATCAAAAGCTTTTGTCACTAATTTCAGTCCCGTGAAATCAAATCTACCATTCACAGGGACACGTAGATACTGATTTAAAGAACCTCCTTGTGTCTCCTGTTAAAGATTCCGGGAGTGGGATTGTTTTGGTGCATTCTTTTGGTGTTTTGTTTTCCCTCCCCCTTCACCTCGAACATCTAAGTCAAAATTAATGCTCGACTTTTGAGGCCATTCAGCTAACATATAACAAGGTGTACTGTTTTCCTGCTTACTTTTAGGGGCCAAAGGTTTGAGCATCTAGTCTAACCTGAAGATCATAACCTCAATAAAGGCACTTCTGAGCTGGCTGAACCTTTCCAGGATCTGAGGGAACAGAGGGAAGAATGTTTCACTGCAGCACATGACTCACTTGGATTTTATCAGATGTCCCTTTTCCATTAGTTATATCTTAAAGCAGTAATAGGAAAGGTGTTCCTGACTAGTTATTAATCTTACACTATTTTCATATATTAGAAAAAAAAAACTTCATTCCTGTCAAGTAAGCTTTAGACTGATCTAATACTGTTTCAGTGACCTTAACTGTAACATACAACTTAATTTAAAATAAACTCGGGTCATTTAGCAAGTCTGAGTGTAAAAGATCTACACTTATGACCTGAGGCACAACTTGGATACTAAACTTCAGTAAGCTCTTATCAGTAAAAACAAATGAGTGGAAGAGTTTGATTTATTTAACTTAAGTTCGTGAAAAGTCAACTTTTTTACTAATATGCCTCAAGGCATATGAGCTTCCTACAGTGTAGAAAACATAGCAATGAAAACCAAGTAATTACAACTTGGCCAAATTGTGTGATTGGGAAAGACTACTAATGAAGCAAGATTTATTCCAAGTTCTGATTCAGTCTGTCTAGTTATTTACAAGGTGGTAGTGACTCTGCAGCATGGCTGGCACAGGTAAAACCTTGGATCTTTTCAGCTAGAAACAGTTCCTCTGCCAAAGGGCAATGTTGTTTAAGCTCCTGCCGGCTTATGAATTCGATCAATACTTGGGCAAAAAACCCAAGCAGTGTAAAGAGGGCAACAAAGCAAAGCGTCTGTGCCTCCCCACCACGTAATGCAGGTGGCTGCTGAAGTGCTAATGGGGCTATTTCTGCGCACAGGCAAGCAGCAACACCCTGATGTAGGCAGCTTTTTATCACCCCCTCGACAGCTCCTAGCCTTGGAGCCAGAATCTACAAAAAAAAACCCGTGTAGCTACACTCCAAGTTGAAACCTAAGGAATGAAGTTACAGGTGCTGAGAACTGAAAAACAGCAAGGGCAGGGCGACTCAAAGCTCTCTGAAAACGGCACTTGCTGCCCTTTACCTCCAGTGGAGTTCACAGGAGCCCACGGGGCTGCACTACAGGCAGCACTTAACTATAATGACTGCTGTGCAGGAAGAACTCAGGCGCAGGTTATGGCATAAGCCGCCCAGTCAGTCTGAAAAGTAATTAGGGCAGATGTTCATTAGGAACTTCCTAATGAATCTGTTAACTTCGTTACCTTACTCCAGTAAACTTTCTTACAAGTACACAAGGCAATTTACTAGAAAGCGCGCGACGAGACGCGCCGAGCAGCAAACGGGGAAGAGAGCGAAGGGGGGGAATAAATAAAGATTGCAAAAATAAGGCGGACAAGTGCAATTTGACTCCTCTTGGGAAAAACGAGGGCTCGGGTTCTCCGGGGTGACCCAGCTGGGATGCTGGGGAGGGCGGCCCGGGTCCCCGCGCAGCCCCGGGCGTGCGCCCCGCCGGAGGGGGACCGGCAGCGCCGGCGGATCCGGCAGCATCCACAGCCCCTCGGCAGCACCCGCAGCCCCAGGCGTGTGCCCTGCCAGAGGGGGACCGGCAGCGCCGGCAGATCCAGCAGCATCCACAGCCCCCCGGCAGCAGCGCTCAGCCCCCGGCAGATCCGGCAGCCCCAGGCGTGTGCCCCGCCGGAGCGGGACCGGCAGACCCCGCTCAGCCCCCCGGCAGCCCCTCTCAGGCCCGGCGCGGGCCCCATTCCCCATCCCACCCCAAGGCTGCTCCCCAGCCCCGCGGCTGCCACAGGACGGAGACGACGAAGCTCCGCCGGGAGAAAGCAGACCGTGAGCGATGGCGAGGGAAGCCCGAGCCCTGAGCCGCCCTCGGGAGGCGCTGCCCCGGGCCCACAGCCCACTGTGCACGCTCCCCACCCGCCCCGGGCTGGCCACCAGCCTCCCACCTTGCGAAAGTAGCCGTCCCCCGCCGGCTCCGCCGCCGCGCAGCCGCGGGGCGGCAGGGCGTCTGTCATCTTCGGGCGGGCCGGCCAGCCGTCCGTCCGTCTGTCCGCCACCGCTACGACACGAGCTCTGCTCCGCCAAGCCACGAGCCTGCGGAAATGCCCCCGCTGCCCCACGGCACCGCCCGGCCCCTCCTCCGGCGGTGCGGGGAGGAGCCGGCCCGGCCCCCCCGCGGTGCTGCTCCCCGGCTGCCCTGTGCTGTTGCTGCTGCTGCTGCTGCCGCGGGGCTCGCAGCGACCCCCGGGCCCCTGCCCGTCGGAGCCCCGCGGGGAGGCGGGGGTGCCCCTCGTGCGGAGCCGGCCGGGGGCTGGGGATGCCCGAGAGCGGAGCCCGCTGCCCCGGTGCCCCGGTGCGCGGTGCCGGCTCCGCTCGCTCCTCCTCCGGCCGCTCTCCGCTCGTCCGTGCCGGAGTCACCGCTCGCCTCCCGGAGCTTCCCCGCGGCTTCCCGCGCCGCCGAGCCCGGCCACAGCCCCGGGGTGCCCCCCGAGCGGCGCTCCCGGCACCACGGAGTCCCGGGCACCGCCTCTGTTCCCCGCGGTGGCCGCCCCTCGGAGCCGGCTCGTTCCTCCGGAGGGGCTGCTCCGAGCAGCGGAGGCTCGGTCACTGTGCGGGTCCCCGTGGCTCACACCGGCACTGCGCGCTGCAGTTCAATCTGAACCAATAGTGGGAAATCCTGAGTCCAGGGAAGAGCTGGACACGACACACAAGAGCGCTTCCTGGTCCAAAACCTTGCTGGATGAGTGCAGTGATTGATGTGCTCAGTCCTGTTGCTGCAAGGCGGTCACCTTGCTTCTGCCTCTCACTTTGGGACGGCAGTTTTGTCACTTTGGCAGAACGCCTGGGACATTTCTGTTCTGGAAAAGCCCTTCCTTCAGCATCCTGCCGTGGGCAGCAGCAGCCATCCTGCAGAGAGCAGCCTGCAGTGGGCACTAGCACCCATCTGCATTAGCTCCTCTCGCAGATTCCCAGGGCAAGGTGATGGAGCTGGGAAGGGTAGACTTGCCCTTACCCCACTCACCAGCCGTCTTCAGGCAGAAATATGCCCCCATGAGGCACCTCGGGAGACAGGGAAAGATCACGATCCTCAGCCCTGGAAGGCTGGAACTGTGGGGAGATGCTGCTGCTTCGTGCCGGGAGGGGTGTCCTCCGCAGGACTGGGCTCTCGGGGCTCTCGGCCGGCTTCACCCTGGTGTGTGTAAGGGTGGGAGCCTGGGACAGAGCCCGGAGCCCAGGGGCCTGCAGCTGCCCTAGGCCGGGCCCCTGGAAAGGGAATCGGTGTCTCAGGGAAAGGCAGGGCTGGGTCTGCGCCGGGAAACTGCCCTGGGATTCCCCTCAGCATTGCGGGAACTGCCCTGGGACAGAGCCCGGGCACTGCGGGAACTGCCCCGGGACCGGCCCATGAACTGCCCTGGGACCAGCTAAGGATTGCGGGAACTGCCCCGGGACCGACACGGCACTGAGGGAACTGTCCTGGGACCGGCCCGGGCATTGCGGGAACTGCCCTGGGACCGGCTCGGCACTGCGGGAACTGTCCTGGGACCGGCCCGGGCATTGCGGGAACTGCCCTGGGACCGGCCCGGGCATTGCGGGAACTGTCCTGGGACCGGCTCGGGATTGCTGAACTGCCCTGGGACCGGCCCGGGCATTGCGGGAACTGCCCTGGGACCGGCTCGGCATTGCTGAACTGCCCTGGGACCGGCTCAGCAGTGCGGGAACTGCCCTGGGACCGGCTCAGCACTGCGGGAACTGCCCTGGGACCGGCTCGGCATTGCTGAACTGCCCTGGGACCGGCTCAGGACTGCGGGAACTGCCCTGGGACTGGCTCGGCATTGCTGAACTGCCCTGGGACCGGCTCGGCATTGCTGAACTGCCCTGGGACTGGCTCGGCATTGCTGAACTGCCCTGGGACCGGCTCAGCAGTGCGGGAACTGCCCTGGGACCGGCTCAGCAGTGCGGGAACTGCCCTGGGACCGGCTCAGCACTGCGGGAACTGCCCTGGGACCGGATCAGGACTGCGGGAACTGCCCTGGGACCGGCTCAGCAGTGCGGGAACTGCCCTGGGACCGGCTCAGCACTGCGGGAACTGCCCTGGGACCGGCTCAGGATTGCGGGAACTGCCCTGGGACCGGCTCAGGATTGCGGGAACTGCCCTGGGACCGGCTCAGCAGTGCGGGAACTGCCCTGGGACCGGCTCAGGATTGCGGGAACTGCCCTGGGACCGGCTCAGGATTGCGGGAACTGCCCTGGGACCGGCTCAGCAGTGCGGGAACTGCCCTGGGACCGGCTCAGGACTGCGGGAACTGCCCTGGGACTGGCTCGGCATTGTCGGAGCGTTCGTGCTGCAGGGACCCTGCCTGAAACGCTCCGTAACCGGTTTCACAAATGTTGGACGCTTGTGTGAGGAATTTGCCAATATTGGTTCCTAATCCTAGCCGTGCCTAACCTACAGAGCGTGCTGCGCACTTAGCATTGAAAGATGCAATGCTTCTATCGCTATTACCAAATTTACCTTCCTCCCCACCTTCCCCGGCCTTTTTTCTCTTCCAAGACAGCACGTTGTGAGAGTCTGGGGTTCATCACCCAGCACTCCCACAGCTGCCAGGTTAGACTGTGCCTGGCCCAAATAAAGGGCACTTCATCAGGACTGCATTAGGACTCGTAGAGGGCTTCTTAACTGAGTCACTGCAGGTTTTGTGTGCATATAGTGAGCATGAATTTTTTGCAAAAGGCGCGTATCGATTGTAAGCTCTCAGTAGTGCTCAGCTGTATAATGACTGAGTAGGAGTGCTCTTTGGCCCTGGAATGTAAATTGCAGCTTAGAACATTCCAAAACCTGATTTATGCTCACAAAAACCATGTCCGTGCTCTTCTCGTCATCTTGTCTCCAGCAGCTTTTTGGTTGCTATTAGAATTCCTGAATAGAGTTGGGTTCATACCACAAACTTCCTCATGATTACTGCCTGAATCAGAAGGCTTGGTTGTTGCATTGTAAAAATTGAGAAATATAGGCTAGAAGTACAGAATTATGCCTTCAGAAAATGGGTGGTATAGCTACAGATGTTTGCTTGACATTTATTTTTAATATTAGAAGAGAGTGAACTCTGTGATCTGGTGCACTGGACATGCACTATCTGTAAGTAAGCATCAGAGGTTTAAGAATTTGCATCTAAAGAGCATCAGGATGTTTTTCCTGTGCTGAGTCCTGAGCAGCAATCAGAGCTGACTTACAATCCTGGGCACTGTGTGACTAACACCATCAGAATAACTTAGCTAAAAATAGATGAGCAAGACGCTTATGCCAGCTGTTTAACACCAAATGGGCTGCTTTAGAAACTTTCATTGTGTAATCTTGTGTAGTTATCTGCAAGAAACATATAATTTTAAGTAACTTTCCCAACTGACATTAATAGAGGTTTGATTTTATAATATTTTAGGAATAGCCCACCCCGCCAAGGCCTGGGCTCTGGCCCTGTGTGCCATCAGATCCAGGTGTTTCTGTGCTACAAACATAAACAAGTCACTTTGACTGGCTGATTTGGGCCTATAAAAACTGGATTCCCTTTCAGGATGAATTCAGAAACCTCACCTATGGGAGGATGCACCGTGTAGGATTTTCCCAATTGACAGGAAGAGTTCTCCAGGTCCTCTCTTCGAAATGGGGCTCACCAGCAATTGCAATTGCAGACTCTGGGTGATGGTAAACTATTTAGGCACTTGGTGATGTATCTTTCTCAATCACTATTCTCTTTCTTGTATAGTAATGATTAGGTGCATTACTTGTTGTTAAAGCCGAGTTGTAAGCTTATTGTTTTATTAAATGTATAATTTTACTTTTGTGTTGCCTTACTACTCATAGTAAAAATAAGACCGTTCTCTCCATTGGTGTCTGTGTCCTTTAACTTGCCCTGTCAATTGGCAAAACAGTTCTGCATGAAGTGTTGAATCTGAAAGGGATGATTCTTACCCCTGCACCATCTCTTAGTTTTGCAAAATGAGGTGCTAACTGGCATAGATAATGGCAGACTTTGAGTTGTCCCATGTCCTTACCCGCAGTAGTAAAGGTAAGAGGGAAGAGAATCGGGACCAGGATCTGAACACCCTTACCGCAGACACATATATATTATATATGTATTTATATATTTCTCATACATTTGTATCGCTTCACTCGTTCTGTTAAGCTTCTCCCTATTCTCCTCCTCCATCATACAAAAAAATACATGAATGTAAGAAATCCCATCAACAGGCTTCTTTTTGACCCCTAGGAAATAGTCCCTGTTTGGGAAATTAATTTCCTGCTGGGGTTCAGGTTGCTGCATCGTTCCACACCCAAGACAGGAATCCAGCTGCTCTCTGGAGAGATAATGTTTCTTATCTCTGATTTTACAGACCTTTTGGCTATGTGGTGGCAGCAGGTGCCTACAAGACATCTCTTGTCCTAGAGAGATCCAGAGGCTGACCAGCAAAAGCACGTTAGAATTACACCGTGTGAAGGGAGAAGTATGCATCAACTCCTGTTGCTTCTCAAGGTGTAGTTTTGAATTCTGAACCTGGCACATGGTTACACATTTCTGTTCCTATTGTTGGTGGCTTTGAATATTAAGCTTAGATTGTGATCAGAAAGAATTTGTCAGTAATCCTGACAGCCGGTAGCTTTGCGTCAATAAATTCCACTGTAGTGATTTAGTTGCGTTAGTATCATCCTTTAATTTCTGAAGATTGCAGTTCTTAATGAGCAAATGTCTGCCTACTGTAAGCAAGTACTAGGTGAGGAGTGAGGAAACATGATCAAAGGTCGATTTTTTTTTCCACTCTCTTTCCAAATAGTATTTGCAGGGAGGAAAAATAAAGATTGCAAATTGCAAAAATAGGGCATGAGGCAGCAGCAGTGATGTGAATCTGCTTTGAGACTGTTACAAATCTACCAGATGGAGTAGAAGATTTCCTTACCAAGAAATTTACTGAGCAGCAATAAAATGATATGAACACGGTGCACAAACTCAGTATCAGGGCTTTGGATAAGCAAGGTGTGATTTGCTGTAGGTGCAGTGCTCCACTGCTGCTTCTTCACCTTACAGGTGTTAACTGCAGGTATCAACTGCGGCACTATCCTCATTGAAAAAAATCCCATTTACTATTAAATAACGAAAATGCTTTGCCTGTTCTACTGTGAAATCACGTTGGAAACTAAGACCAAACCTTGAAAAAAACATCACCACTTTTCCCAGCTAACACCTTACCTTTAACTGAGATCCACAGATAAAAGTCTGGGTATTTAAGAACAATATGTGTTACCTGGTTTTGTTTTCCAGTCCTTTAAAAAATGAAAAGTAGCTCTTTGGAGAAGCTAGAGCAATGCCTCAGGGGCTGACCTTCAGGTGACTGTTTCGTCAACAGCCCTGAGCTGTCAGGATGAATATTCAGAGAAATATTCCCATTGAATGCAAGAGAAGGCAGGAAGGAGTTGTTCTCTTTTTGTTGTTTGTAAAAATAAGGGATTTTTATACTTACTGTGCTTATGATTTTTTTTTTCTTTAACGGGATTTTAAAAAAACCCTTTAAATGAATCAAGCTTTTGCATTTCTTTTTATATATCGATTATACCAATTTTAGTCTGAAGTTCCAGTGACTCGCACGACTTGAAACGAAACAACAAATCTATGTGAAAAAGTGATTTTAAATAATACAACAAAAGACATAACAAGACACTTCTATGCCTGATCTTCTTGATGAACCAATACAGAACCAGCTGTTGAAAACTATGTATTGGAAAACAAGAGGCTGAAGTCAACCTATAGCTTTAGGGCTCAGTTTCAGTCTTACATCCACTGCCAAATATGATAACTTTCATTCAAAAATGCAGATTGTTTTTCTGTTGTTTTTTTTTTTTTTTCAGCAGACATATTTCTGTAAAAGAATTATTTGAAACGTAAGCTATTCAGTCTTACTAATATTAAAAAAAAGACATTGGAATTATTGTCTTATATAACAGCTACAAATAGCAATTGTCACCTGGTTTACTAATTTTAAATGAGAGAGTTTACCATAGAGAAGAAAATACCACTGGGATGCAAAAGTAATTCTACTACGAGAAAAGCCTTAACGAGAAAAAAAAAAAAAAGCTTCAGTATTTGATTACCCCAACTCTTTGAACTGATCAGACAAAACACTCGAAAGGTTTTCTATTAGCGTTGTGCAAATAAGGTTTATTTAAGCCGGTTTGTTAAGTCAGAGTTACATAGTATCGACTATTCAGGAACAATTATTTCCTAAACAAAGAGCAACAGCAAATATGCAACCAGCTCGTTTTGCCACTGTATGGTCTAGGTAAGTGCTTGGTAATGATCTGAAAAGATAATGCACATAGATAGTGTCTGGGGCTTCTATTGTAGTGTTTCTAAGAGAATTACAGACCCAAATGAAACATTGTACTCCCTGTTTGCATGGAACTGTCAATATCTCCTAAGCAAACCTGAAATCACACGAAACTCCGGCAGTTTCACTTTGAAAGAAACCAGTGCCGTGTAAATAAATGATGAGAAGCACTGGGATAGAGTATACACATAAGTCTTACCCTTCAGGGAAGGAACCTCTGGAGACTGTTTTAATTTATTTTCAAGGATTTCAAAGAAACCGGTGATACTTTAAAAAAGTTGTGGACTGCTATTCAGCACAGATCGAAGTGTTTGTTTGGTTTTGGGGTGGTTTTGGGGGGGAAGGAGGGTAGCACTGGAAATCAAAATCCAAATTTTGAACACTTGGGTCCTACTGGTGAATACTGGTCTTTGTACAGAATATATTCAGTAAAAGTTTCTCTCTCGATACAGGACTTCCCAAAGAGGCACAGAGATAGATGAAGCATTCAGGGATGAAACTCTTTGAGGGAAGGTTTGAACGCCCAGACTTCTACCCTGATTTCTGTGCAAATTCTTCTTGAACAGCACGTAAGACACCGTGGTTAGGCCAACTTTGCCGTGTATTTGCTTAAGTGTACAATGAAATCCGCAGCTCCGTTGATTTTGATTCAGGGCGGATCCGCTTTACACCTTGATTCCGATAAAATCTGTTGGTCAGAGTGGTGGCTGCCCTTTGCCCAGCCCTGGGTTTGAGTGTGCCTGACCTGGTGCACTCGATTGATGACTGCAGGGAGCGATCGCATGGCTACTGGTGACCGATATTTTGACACTATGTGGCGCTGGGAGTTTTCAAAGACACCAGTATAACGTTTCGGACTGTTGATGCGGAGCCGCACACGCAGAGCTCCTGGTCGGCTGGGGCTGCGGCTTTCACAGCCGAGCACGGCTGCGCTGGAGGGGCCCGTATGGCCCGGGACAGGCAGCGGGAGCGGCATGGGCCGGGAACGGACAGGGAGAGGGGACAGGGAGCGGGGATAGAGAGCGGGGACAGGGAGAGGGGATAGAGAGCAGGGACAGGGAGCGGGAACAGGGAGCGGCCCGCAGGACGCGCTGTGCGCGGCGGGCAAGCCCCATTGAGGCCGAGAGGCACCGAAGGGCTGCGGGCGCTCGGCGGTGCTGCCACTGCCGGCCGCCGGCGGGGCACGGTGCCGGTCCCTCGCTCCCGGGGACGCACGGTGCCGGTCCCTCGCTCCCAGGGGCGGGGCACAGTGTCGGTCCCTCCTTCCCGGAGGAGGAGGCTATGTGCCGGTTTCTCGCTCCCGGAGGCGGGGCAGGGTGCCGGTCCCTCTCCCCGGGATGGGAAGTGCCGCTCCCTCTCTCCCTGTGCCGGGCAATGTGCCGGTCCCTCGCTCCCGGTGGGGCACGGTGCCGCTCCCTCGCTGCCAAGGGTGCAGGGTGCCGCTCCCCCTCTTTCCCGGGTGCCCACTGCCGCTCCCTCTCTCCCGGGTGCCCGGGGACGCTCCCTCTCTCCCGGGTGATGCACAGTGCCGGTCCCCCTCTCCCGGGCGCCCGTCACCGCTCCCTCTCTCCCGGGTGCCCGTCACCGCTCCCTCTCTCCCGGGTGATGCCCGGTGCCGCTCCCCCTCTCTCCGGTGATGCCCGGTGCCGCTCCCCCTCTCTCCCGGTGATGCCCGCTGCCGCTCCCCCTCTCTCCCGGTGATGCCCGGTGCCGCTCCCCCTCTCTCCCGGTGATGCCCGCTGCCGCTCCCTCTCTCCCGGTGATGCCCGGTGCCGCTCCCTCTCTCCCGGTGATGCCCGGTGCCGCTCCCCCTCTCTCCCGGTGATGCCCGGTGCCGCTCCCCCTCTCTCCCGGTGATGCCCGCTGCCGCTCCCTCTCTCCCGGGTGATGCCCGCTGCCGCTCCCTCTCTCCCGGTGATGCCCGGTGCCGCTCCCCCTCTCTCCCGGTGATGCCCGGTGCCGCTCCCCCTCTCGCGGGCGCTGCCCCGGGCCGGCTCCGCCTCCCAGCCGTGACGCTCCGTGTGCCGCGCGGCCACCGTCGGTAAGATGGCGGCGGAGAGCAGCGACAGCGAGGAGGAGGATCTGGTGAGCTATGGCAGCCCGCTGCAGCCGCTGCAGGAGGGTAAGGGACCCCGGGAGGTTTGCGTGCTGCTCCTCCGCCCCGCTGTCAATGCCTTGTGGCGAGCGGCGCTGGGGTGCCGCGGGGGCGCGGTTGGCGGCTCGGGCCCTGCAGCTCCGGGGAGCTGTGCCGGCTGGGCCCGGCCCCGGCCCGCTCCCCTTCTCCGCGGCCGCGGCGCCTTGGTCGGCAGCGTGCCCAGGCTGGCCGGGCACGGGGCGAGCCCCCGGCAGCGTGCCCAGGCCGGCCCGGCACGGGGCGATTCCCCGGGAAGGCCCCGGCACTGCCCCGGTTCGCTGGGATGGCCCAGGCCGGCCCGGCACGGGGCGATTCCCCGGGAACGCCCCGGTTCTATCCCGGTTCGCTGGGATGGCCCAGGCCGGCCCGGCACGGGGCGATTCCCCGGGAAGGCCCCGGTTCTATCCCGGTTTGCTGCGGTGGCCGCGGCCGGTGGCGGCTGCTCTGGTGGAGCGAGGAGCATCTTTGCTCGTCCTTTACTGATCTTTGCTTGTCCTTTCCCCCAGCCCCTCAAAGAAAGGTAGAGCTCAGGTATAACAGTTCAAGCGTTCGCACTTAGGCCAAGCTCACCGCCCGATGCTTATATTGCTGAGCTCGTAATCAATGAGATCAACATTGGTTCATGATCGTGAACCAGATCATGAGGGCATCGAGGGAGGGTTAATGTACAGTTGTGACTCCCAAGCCTGTGCCACTTTATGCAAGAAATATTGTTTAAAGGAGGTAAATGTTTGTGTCGAAGTCTATAGTTTTTGTGTTTTGTTTCAGTTTAGACACTTGTGATGTGTAATTTCTCAAGCAATTACTGAAGTAAAGAAATCCTGCCAGAGTTCTTGCACACCTAAAAACTAAAAAGTTTCCTTTCACAAGAAAAAATTCCAATGTTTTCAGAATTCAGTAGAATTAAGGGTTTTGACGTGAACAGTTCATGCTTTTCCTTTACCAGTGTGCATCAGTGGTGTATACAAATAGTTACAGTGGAGTGGAAATAAATGTAAACTGCTGATGATTTCCACATCAGGGTGGACAGTGCTTGATCCTGTTCTTACTTGCAAGGATGAAACAGCTTCTGGAGGGAAGTGGGAAATCATTTCTTCGTGTAAAGTTGTGTCTCACCTTCTGATTCATTTGCTTGTAGGTGAACGAATTAAAAAGCCAGTTCCTCTTCAAGAGCAGACTGTTAAAGATGCAAAGGGACGATACCAGCGTTTCCATGGAGCATTTACTGGTGGCTTTTCTGCTGGTTACTTTAACACTGTTGGTACAAAGGAAGGTCAGATATTTTGCTGTCTTCTGGCAATGGTTAAATCGAGAAACATATTGTCATGTTAGTGAAAACAAATTAACTGTCATTAAGCATTTTTGTTCCTGCTGTTCCTTATACTGTGAATAATTGAAATAGTTTTGCTGAAGTTATTTCTCCTTGAGTCTTTGAACTGTAATTTTACAAATATGCCTTTGATGTATCCTTAAGATGTAAGGTTAAAATGTTTTTGAATAAGCTTGAATTGTTTTTAAATACTATGTTGCCTTAAGTATCTTACTTAAATATTTACCTTCTTTAAAGGATGGACACCTTCAGCTTTTGTATCATCAAGGCAGAAGAGAGCAGGTAGAACCATTCTTGGACCAGAAGACTTCATGGATGAAGAGGTGAATTTAGAAAGGAGTGGAAAACTTGTGTGAATAGTTGCCATGACAGCAAAAATTGAAGTAACCTTGAAATGACTTCTTGTATACAGTATATTGTATATACAATCCTACTGGGTTGTATGCACTATTTCACAGGTTCACTTAAGAAACTCCTGTAATGTCAGTATGAAAAATGAAACCAGAACTCAACCTTTTCACTTTTATCAGAAAATGCAAATACTTTTGAAACTGTTCAAGATATATCCACTAAAGTTATTGCAAAAACAACTGTGTAAGTGGCTTGAGAAAGTTAGCAAATAGGAAGATCATAGGCCATATTCATTACTTTACTATTGCAGTAAGATTTTTGAGGATGTTTAATCTAAATGTTTTCATTTTGTGTATATTTCCAGGATCTTAGTGAATTTGGGATAGCTCCAAAAGATATTACAACTACAGATGATTTTGCATCTAAAGCTAAAGACAGAATAAAGGAGAAAGCCAGACAGATTGCAGGAGTAGTTGCTCCCATTCCAGGAACCACTGCATTTGATGATTTAATAGGACCAGCTAAGTAAGTAAATCTACATGAAAGTGTGCCAAACTGTTCCTTTCACTTCAAAGTGATGTATTGCTTAGAAAAGTAATGTTTCACTACCATTATTGTGAGCCTGGAAGATCCTGCAGTGTTACATTTCCTAAGTGGCCTCCACCTGGATTTTTGTTTTGAATGTGCAGAAACCAAATAAGCATTTATAAACTGGAAGGTGGTGTGTATGCAAATATTAACACATTCAGATCTATTTTAAAGCAGGATATAAGACCAGAAGTTCAAATATTATATTGTATATGTACATTATTTATCAACAAATAATGAAGGTGTGGGTTGAAGTAATTTTGGGATTTGTTCCCTTTTGTTTTCTTTTTAGAATAACAGTTGGGGTTGAACTGTTACGAAAAATGGGCTGGAAAGAAGGACAAGGAATTGGGCCACGGGTCAAGAGAAAGCCACGCAGACAGAGACCTGGTGAGTTCTGGGAAGTTCCTGAGCTAATTAACTCTCTTGGTAGTAGGAAGTTAACATTCATAGACTGATTAGAAAGCTGATTTTAAACCCTCTTTGTATTGATGTAACACGATGTTATGATGTCTCTTACAGATCCTGCAGTGAAAATTTATGGTTGTGCATTACCACCTGGACTGTCTGAGGGCTCTGAGGTACTGAGCAGGCAAAAGTGCTCTCTTGTGAGAATATCTGAAAACAGATTAAGAAAACAAAACAATTTCTTTCAATGTCCTGGAACAGCATTTCAAAATGCAGTTTCAAATCTTAAAAGTGTTTATAAATACTTTCTGTGCTTAATGTGAAGAAAGGTTTTAATATCTAAATTTCTTCTTTTGCTTGTAAGGAGGTATAGTCCATACATAATTCAGGATATGCAAACTTGCCTAGGCTCATGTTAACTGAATGTTGTAAAAGCTTAATAACAAACAGAACTTTGAGTCATGTTTGCTCTTACAAACTTTTATTTTGTACCAGGATGAAGAGGATGAATACCAGCCAGAGAATGTGACGTTTGCACCTAAAGATGTAATGCCTGTGGACTTGACTCCAAAAGAGAATGTCCATGGACTTGGCTACAAGGGTTTGGACCCCTCGCAGGCCTTGTTTGGTGCATCTGGCAGAGAACACCTGAATCTTTTCACAGGTGGTTCTGAAGAAACAAGCAATTTACTCGGTGAGCTGAGACACAGTAAAGGAAGAAAACTAGGTATTACAGGTCAGGTAAGGACATGTTTTAATGTGGTTTATGATTAGTGCTGTAAAATCCATGCAAATTTTGTTTTTTCTTAAGTGAAAAACTCCTAGGTATTGTAGTGCATAGATGAGTATTGTTTGAGAGTAGGATTTTTTTAAAACTTATTTTGTAGGTGTGGAAAAATCCTTAGAACTCTCAAATGCCTTGACTTACTGAAACTGTAAAAGACACCTATAAAAACTACCTGATTCTGAGTAGCTGGATGGAAAAATATTCTGTGTCACTTTGATTAGATAAAGTTAATATTCAGTATGTTTTTTGTTTATGTTTTTTGTTTATTGTACTTTCAGTAGTGCTGTATTTGTCAGCTAGAGAGGTTTTGTGTTGCTCCAGGTTATTTTTATTTCTTATCTAGAAGCACTGTCATTTTATATTTTCTGGGAATTCTGCTTGTTTAATTTCCCCGTTAACTGACATATTTTTTCCTTTTGAGAACTTAACCTGCTCTTAGTCAGATTGCACATGTTATTTTGGTGGAACTAGTCTGCAGTCCTTGTTTTGTACACACCAAACTTGCTGTCCCTCCCTGCCAAGGGAGTGCAATGTGTTTGCTTTTATACTCACTGAGGTGTGGGGGTTTTTCCATCTCAGTTTTTATGGTGAAACTACATTTTTCCCAGTGTATATATATTTGTACTGTAGATTTTTATATAGATGAATAGATACCTATGTAGATGTGTTCTGATATGTGACCTAAAAGTATTGCACTTTTGAGTTCTCATTTAAAATACATGTTTTAGGCTTTTGGTGTTGGAGCTTTGGAGGAAGAAGATGATGATATTTATGCAACTGACACACTGTCAAAATATGATACAGTTCTAAAGGATGAGGAGCCTGGAGATGGCTTGTATGGCTGGACAGCACCAAAACAGTACAAATCCAAAAAAAGTAAGAACTGGGGCTCTCTTTAAAGAGCAGGTGTAACATGGGGGGAAGAAAAATAAGAAATGTAGTCTCTATATGCCATGTATTTTAATTTTCAGTCTGATATCTGAAAATTTAACTAGTCCTCTTTCTATATTGAAGTGTTCAATTACAGAAATAATTTCTGGAGTCCTCCACTAATGCCAGTGTAGGTTAAACCCTCAGTGTGTATTTTGCAAAGGACGATAAGTGCAGCTTTGTGAGATACAGCACTCAGTTCCACTGGGGAAAACAAGTGATTGTAAATCACTGTTACAAAACATGACCCAGCACTTAAAAAGAGAACTTTTTTTTAGATTAACTTCTGTATTTCCAGATAATTTTTGTAAATTGTATCTTGGTACCACTTTTTTTTTCTGCACTGTGTAAGTGCATGAAGTGCTGTTGTAATTTCTGGAGTGTCTGTTCACATTAGCTGTACACATTAATGGCACTGATGGTGTTAGCTGTGCACAGTCTGCATCACTAAAAGCCATGTTCAGCCTGCAGCAATCATTCTGCTAGCAGTCTGTAGTTGTAGAATACTAATCCAGAATCAGAACCCTTAATTTGAAATGAAAGGCGAAGATGAACTACACTTCTGATTCGTAACAGATAGTGACATATGGAAAATATTCAGAAAAAAAAAACATTGCCTAACATGCATGTTTTAAATACTGACCAGCTCTGTGATCATTTTGCAGGGCCTGAAAGAGAATTTAAATATATAGGCAAAATCCTGGCTGGTTTCTCCTTGGCATCAAAATCATCAGCTCCAATCAAGGTAAGCAGATAGCAACATTTTAAGTGTTAATAACATTATTCATCAGGTGACCTGTGTGGACTCTACTGCTTCTCAGTGTTTTCTGTTCTTAGAAATAAATGTTCTATCAGCAGTAAAAATTGCTGAACAAACAAAATTATAGCACTGGGGGTGTTCAATAGAAACAAAATTTATCAGACTCCTGAAGGAATTTAAACTTTGCCTGAGTACTGGCTTGGAACAAATGCCTTCCACACTATTCATTGCTGCCTGCCATGAAGTTGGAGGAATGGTTTAGTTTAACTTAAAAAGAAAGAAAAAACAAACATATTTTGGTTCTAGATCTTTCATATGTAACATTCAGTTTTCTGTAAAAATCAGGCCTCGTGCTTTGTCCACTTTGCTGTTTTGGTGACAGTTTAATTTCTTAGTCCTGTCTTCAGGTTTCCATAGTTCATGCAGTATATATTTGTGTGAATTA
Organism: Sitta carolinensis; assembly: GCA_032173965.1. NCBI lineage: Eukaryota > Metazoa > Chordata > Aves > Passeriformes > Sittidae > Sitta > Sitta carolinensis. Next base: position 8,538,476 of record CM063292.1, read on the forward strand.
GAATAACAAACAACTGTATGACAGGCTCCTGTTTCTAAGGAAAGAATATTTGTGTGGTATATAAAATTGCATCATAAAAGGAGCACGGAGATAACCTTTTAAGTAACAGCTTAGATGAAGAACATGGGGAAAAGCACTTTGAAAGACATTAAAATGTAATGAACACAGAAATACCAGTAGTCCAATTAATTGATTAAATCATTTAACTTCAGGTTAAAAAAAACAGTAAGCAATATTAGGAGGTATTTTCTCAAATAAAAGCAGTGCATCCTAAGACTTGTTAATTTTTCTGTCACTTAATGTGCACATTTTCATATTTTTTCATAGTTGTAAATATATTGTCAATATATTTGTATGACAGTGCCACTTCCTGCCTGGGTCTAGAGGAATTGGTAGCTTGTACTATCTGTTTCTACTGCTAAGATGTAAATTGAGGAATTCTTAGTTTGAAACCCATTTATAAGTGTTGCAGACAAAGTTGTCTCTCTCTCAGTGGATTTTTTTTGCTGTCCCTTTCCCCCCCAGGTTTATCCCCCCCTAGCCTGCCACGAAATTACAGACCAGTCCATTACTTCCGCCCTGTGATAGCAGCTGGGAATGAGAACAGGCACTTACAGAAGGCTTTGGAGGAGTCAGCTGGGAAACTTGAGAGTGCTCCAGCCCCCAGAGCAGGCATGCTTTGAGTGCAGCTCAGAGGAGGGAGCAGCTAGGAGAGGCTGAGCTGAAAGGTATTCAGGAACATCACAATATCTCAGCTTGTGTTTGTGTGCTTATTTATAAAACAGTGAGAATTTGATCTGGCCTCGAGTGCTTATTTTCTAACGTAAATATATCAAATCTAGTTACCATAGCTGGTTACCATTTCATCATTCAGTTTCATCTCAGCAGATGAGTTGTTGACATTTTGTCTGTATTTTCATTTACTTCAACATTTTAAAAACAAAAAGTGTGTGTTGGATTGTGTTTTGTTGGGGAGTGTTGGGTTCTTTTATGAGTACAGTAGGCAGTGATGATTTTCTCTGTAAAATGATGCTTCTCTGTAATGCATTCAAATATACTAAAAAGATAGTTTGTAACTGTGGCTCACATTTGTATCTACAGTAGTAAAGTTCGTCAAGTTATATGTAAATATCATAAAAGCTGCAATAGTGGCCAAATCTTTATTTGCCATGTATGTCATTTTATTGCTAATTCCTGCTTGAGAGCATTTTATCTGAATGTCTGTGGTAGGAATTTTTCCTCTACTAAAGTAGAAGAAATAGTTCTAGTAATTTTTCATTTCTCTTTCTCTTTTACTGTTTTTTTTTTTTCTGCTTTAGGTCCAGCTCCTTCTATTTTGGAATATCTGTCTGAGAAAGATAGAGAGAGACTCAAAGAAGTGAGGCAAGCATCTGAACAGCAGATGAAGGCAAAAGCAGAGTGTGAGCAGTCACCAAAGAGCAGATTGCCCTCATTGCCATCAGAAGATGCTGCTCACAAATGGCAAGTGCTGCTCGAGGGGCAGTTAGCAAATGCTGGTTCTAGTGACTTCAAACCATTTGCAAAAAACCCAGAGAAACAAAAAAGATATGAAAGTTTTGTGAAAAGTCTTAAACAAGGAGAAAAAGGTAAAATATTTCTGGATTAATATTTTTACTTGCCCCCTTTTTTTTTGTCCAAATCCATTTTATATTCACTATGAGTTCTTTTCCTGAGTTCCACAGCATTTCTCCTTTTACTTCTTTTCAGGACCAATGTTAGCAGAAATCTTTACTGATACTTAGACTTGTTGATTTCAGGAAAACTGTTCAGTTATTCAGTTGTCAGCAAGTCTTGATTTTAGGCATTACATTTCATACTTCTATGATGTAAGAGAAGCTAAGTTCTACTTGATCTTCTGGATTTCCCTTTTTTCATTTGCCAAGGTACTCTTCAGCTTTGGTCAGTGGAGCAAGCCTCTTCATTTAGTTTGTTTGTCTCTGAGGAATTAAACTGACAGATCTTACAAAGGCAGAAAGATGAGTGGGTAACAGCAGAATCAAGAGAAAGCCCAGACCCTCTGCCCCAGGGGACGATAAGAGCCCTAAAGTGAATAAAATATTTCACTCTTGTCAAAGCTTCTATTGAATGCCCTTTGGAGACTCAAACTTCTGCTGTCAAAAACTTTTGACTGTAAAAACACAGTATACATGCAAAGCTCTTGCTCAAAACCAAAAAACACCCAACCTCCTTCATCTCTTTTCATGCTGTTTCAGTCTCCTGCCATTTTATTTAGGTTTTTGCTATTAAATGATACTGTGGTCTCTCTTAGATTAAACTAGGTATTTGTGATGCCTTGTGAGTTCTGCAGTACTGTGGTTTTTCTGTAAGGCATAAAAAGCTGAAATTGATCTAGGGAGTTCATCATCAGCCCATGACTTTAAATTGCCTGAAATAAACTTTAAAAGAAAGGGTTGAGGGTTTTTTTTCAAATGTTAAAGTACACAGGGGCTGTTGGGAGAGAAATGGGCACAGGAAATTGACAGAGAAAGCATGTATGACGGTAGAAAACTGGTTTGTTTTTAGTTTGTTTGAGGGATTGTTTTTTAAGCCCTTTTCATTATATAAAATAAAATGAATATTTTCTGGTCAGTAACCACTTCTGGTTACCACACTGGGACAGACTACTTGAGCTTTGAACCCATTGTTCCTCTGTTCAGGACTGGGATTTTCCCTGGGTAAAACTGAGTATTCTCAATTATGACTGTAAGTGCCTCCTTAGTCCTAATGATGAAACTGTAGAAATAACTGGAATGGTAAAGGTCTCTTTTAGTGTATTTGCTTGTCTGGTGTTATTTCCTCTTTTGGGAGAAAAAGTGAACCTGTTGCTGTAAACCTGTGTGCAAATTCTGTATTTCTCAGTGGGCACTTCAGACCAGAAAGCAAGTTACCAAAGCCTAGCCAGGCTTAAACTCTTTCATTCTAGGCTAGTTATTTGATAAAGCTTTGGGTATACTTTTTGTTTTAATAACCTGTTAAATCCATTAACTATTTTGAACATTCTTTAAAGGGCAGTGAATGAGGAATCAGTTTTACAAGTAAAATTATTTAAAATACTTAATTTGCTTTTGGCAAAGGCTGGCTGTTGTCCCTGAAAATCAGCCTTCTAATTTGTTTTAGTATGATGGAGTCAGTTCTCATGAATTGTAAGATAAACAAGGATCATGTTTGCATTCCTTTGTAAACGATCTCACCTGATGGACTTGTCAAGTGACCAGTGAAGATGGAGAGGTGGGAACTGCTCTGTGCAATCTCTGATCTCTGTCCAGAAACTGAGAGATCCGAGGTCAGCAATAAGCTGGAGAGTTCTTTTCTTCTTCTCTGCCTGAACCCCTGTTTGTGCTGCTGTATTCCCTCTGTGGTCACAGTGACATCTGTCATTGTTGCTTTCTTGCAAAACCACCTCCATTTATCAGGGATTAAAACTGAGTGACAAGGTTTGCCAGCATTCCCTTGTTCCCTGGGTGCCCGAGGGGCGCTGTGCGCCGCACTAAGCGCTGCCCTCTCCCGCAGGGGCTGCCCTGGAGCGGTTCCTGGACCCGGCGCTGCCGGCCTGGGAGCGGGGCCGGGAGCGGGACGAGTTCTGCCGGGCCGCCGCCTTCTACCGCGCCTCCAGCTCGGCGCTGGCCGCGCGCTTCACCCGCGCCAGGCACGAGGAGGATGTGGACCAAGTGGAGGTGCCTCGAGACCAAGAGGTGAGTGCTGCCTGCAGCCCTGAACCTGTTGGAGCTGCAGCTCTTGCCTTAGCCCGGAATTTCTCTTTATTTTAAACTCTTATGGAGATCTGTCACTAGTTTGTTGCCCTTGTGTTTAGCGGCCTTTGCAAACGCTCGGTGCATACACAGTAGTGATTTGTTAAACAGCACTTCAGTATGGGATTTATTCATAAATCCTGCAACACTGCAGTAAGAGTAGTGATGTGTTAAACATCACTTAGTGTTGGATTTATTCATAAGTCCTGCAACAGTGGAGTAAGAGTAGTGATGTGTTAAACATCACTTAGTGTTGGATTTATTCATAAATCCTGCAACAGTGGAGTAAGAGTAGTGATTTGTTAAACAGCACTTCAGTACTGGATTTGTTCATAAATCCTACAACAGTGCAGTAAGTTGTTACTTATTTATCAGCTATAGATGTTTGACTTTTTCAGAATGATATTGATGATAAGGAAACAGCTGTGAAGATGAAGATGTTTGGCAAACTCACCAGAGACACGTTTGAGTGGCATCCAGATAAGCTGCTGTGTAAAAGATTTAATGTTCGTGATCCGTACCCTGAGTAAGATATTTCAGACTTATATTTTTAAAGCTTTTTATAAATTCTGAGTTCTTCATTTGCTCGTGAAAAATCTGGCTTGATGTTTTCTTGTGTCATAAGGCAATACAGAACTGCCCGAAGTTTTTATTTGTGTCAGGAAATATGGTGACCTTTGATAAAACAGCATGTGTTTGAAGGACTACTGGTGGGGTTCAGCTTGTTGTAGCTAATTTGAGGACTTTTCTGTGTTGCAAACAATAATCAGCAAACAATTTTATTTCCCTCTAGTTCTTCTGTAGTGGGTTTACCAAAAGTGAAACGAGACAAGTATTCTGTTTTCAATTTTTTAACTGTGTCTGAGCCCACCACATCTGTAACTCCAGCAGCAAACGAAAAGATCCAAGAGAGTAACAGTCTCAACAGTAAGTTTGTTGTTATTTTATTAATTTAGCTATACTTGAATTCATAGTACATAAAAGGCATCTTTTTCATTGAGAACCTAGCCACATGATGTTTTTTTCATTAAAAAAACACAAACAAAGGAACTGAAAATAAAAATTCAGTGACATAAAAACTGAAGTTAGTGATAAAAAGCTAATTTCTTTTACCTAAAAGACATTTATAGGTCAAGTATTCATTAGAAGGATTTAAAAAATGTCATACTGAAGAGGCAGAGTAATTTAAAATCAAGTAGGCCATGGAATGCAGAACAATTTGGCGTGCAGGTGATTGGAATGTTGTGGATGTTTTAGAACCAAGGAAATCTTCACGGTGGGATGTGTCAGATAAAGAGAAGGAGAAGAAAGATTCTCTCAGTGAATTCATCAGTCTTGCCAGATCAAAAGCTGATGTTCAGCAGCAGCCACCAGTGCCAGCAACAGAAGGATGTGGAGCTGGGACACCTGAAACTCTCTCCACTGAGGTGAGTTTGCAGCAGGGCTTGAACTTAAAGGGAGTAGCTGTAAAGCTCCACAGCCCAGAAATAAGAGGGGCTAATACATGAATTGTTCTAATACAGGTCAGTTTGCACAAGAGCCAACTCAGGAGGAGCAGAGGCATGAGATGGCACTTGGAAGAATTTTGAGGTTATAACTCTGGGATGGAAGATGTTTGCAGCTTACCTCTGATTATGCTTGAAGTAGAGCTTAAGAGAAGAAAAAGTGTAGCTCGTAGTCTGGGAACTAAATTCAGTAACTTTAGCACCACTCTCACAGGCACAGAATACATTTATTTCTCCTTTCCATAGAAGAGAGTGCATATTTTGAGGAGAAAAGTGATATTTTGCTTACATTTAATATTATATAATCTGAATTAATGAATTAGAATTTATAATATCTGGGGATCTCTTTTTACAAACTCTTCTAGGACTCTGGCTTAGTTCCTCAGTGTTTCAGAGCTTTACTGTGTGTGGCTGTTTATTTCACAGCTGTTGTGCCATCCAGATGTTTTGTAAATACCTGTCAGCATGCTCAAAGTTAGTCCTTATCAGAGGGAGCTTGTTAGTTTCTTCAGTGTTTAAATACAGTTTCTGGTGCTATTTAGCAGGGAGCTGATGAAGATAAGAACCAGGAGGAAGAAAGCAGACGACCACCCATGGACTTATTTAAGGCCATCTTTGTGAGCTCCTCAGATGAAAAATCCTCTTCCTCTGAAGAAGAGAGTGATGAAGAACAGCAGCCAACTACTTCAGAAAGAGAGGCAGAAACCACCAAGCAAGCTGATGTGCCAGACAGTTCTTCCTCTAATTTACAAGGTAGTACTTCATGGATGTTCATTTTTATGCAGCATAAAATAAATGCCTTGCCAAAGTTTCATTTTTGAGTCACACATCCTTGGACTGTGTGGACAATGCAGATCATCTGAGATTGTGTGTGTGCAAAAATGTTACAGTGTTACCAGTGTTACCAGAATTGCCATGTACCTTGGTGTAGATTTTACAAGCAAACTGCTGGTAAAAAACATCTAGTGTAAGAACATCCTTAAAATGAAAATACTTTGTTCACTTACTGTCACAGTTGGTTCTATTAACGTTTAATCTTTAGTGTTTATGAACCTCATACATCTCATGGAGATTGTTATTCATTCTGAGTAAAGGAAGAATAGTACTGTTACAAAAGGGAAGCAGACAAATGCACTGATAGTAATTTAATTAATATTTTTATAGTTTAAAAGGTGAATTTTGATTTAAAAGAAAAACCTGCACTCTGTTGACATGTTTTAGAATGTCAGCTACCCTTTGGCCAAAGCAATTCATAGAGTTAGAGGATGCTGATCAATTTTCTTTCTTAAAGGTTTTTAGAAAGCCACCTTGGAACGTTCTTCAACACTTCTTGGGAAAAGTATTTTCTTATTTTCCTTTCAAATATAGCAAATTTTGTTTTTTTTTCATAGAGAGTGTGACTGCTACAATGGATTCTGGCATTTCTTCATTGCCTGCTTCAAAGCAGGCACTGGATGACCCAGAGGAATTTGGACCAAAGTTGCCACCAGCTTTCTCTTCTGGTAGGTTCTGTAAGCAACTAGAGTGTAAATTCTGCACACTGAAATTGTATATTAAATACAGATATCTCTGTAAAAAAAGGCATTTGTGAATAGTCCATCTACCTCTTAAGTGTGTGCTCTGTAAACTGGCATCAGGAAATGTTTTGCTGCCATACTGTGAGCCACCAACAGGAGCCTCTTTGCCTGGTTTGGTTTGAAGTCTAGAGAAATAATGATAAAAAATGGATGTGAAAATACAGGACAGCCTTGCAGTTTCATTTTTTAACAGACTGCAAAGGCATTTAATTACTCTAGGGGGTTTGTTGTTAACTCTCATTAGGTTAAAAGAAATACAGAATGTAATAACCAAGTTATCCTATTTTTGTTGGGATTTCTAAAAATTCTTTATGCATTTGCTTTGTACTTCAGGCACTACTTGGCAACAACAACCAGTGGTGCCAGCAGCTTTTCCTGGGCCTAGCAGGAAAGAAAAACATAGGAAAATCCGAGAGAGGCACAAGAGTAAGAAAGAACGCAAACGCAAAAAGGAAAAGGTATTAAGCTGAAATACTGATTTTTGATGTGTTGATTCTTTGATTCTGCCTTTCAAAACGTTTTATTATTTATGCTGGGTTGTAGAATAAATATATACTGGGATTAGAATTTAAGCAACAGAATTTCTCTTGATGTTTTGAAACCAGAAAATTATCCTGCTCTGCTGCTGCTTTTCCCATGTACACACGTGGACTGCAGGTGCAATGTTCAGTGTAGAGGAATCAGACACATTCTGGGAATTGCATTCATGGCTTATATACAAATAACTAATGAAACATCTCTTTTAGGGAGAGTTGAGTGCTTGGATTAAATGAATTTTGGTTTATAATTTTTTTTCTCATTTTAGTCTGAGTAGTGGAAAAGAGTCATTGATAAGGGTTCTGTTTCAGTGAAGCTTTGAGTCCGTACTGAAATTAACTTTTTTCTTTTGTTGCCGTTCAGAAAAATCCAAGTCTTTCACAAGGAGATAAAGGATTATTTCTGTTCTTTTTTGTAGAAAAAGAAGCATAAGAAGCAGAAGAACAAAGGCAAACACAAGAATAAGAAATCAGAAAAAGACAGCAGCTCAGACTCTCCAGATAGCAGTGACAGCCTTAGTGATGTGAATACCTCAGGCTTGTCACCTAAAGAGCTGCTGAGAAGGTAAGCAGAAAGGTTACTGCAACACCTGCAGACTTTACAGTGACTAACAAAAACATCAGCTTATGCCTTGTCATTCTGGTGAACCTATTTGCAGGAAACTTGAATAAGGCGGTTTCTTTATGAAGATAAAACAGTGCTCACTTTGGTGAGGAAGGAGTACTAATATGAGACATTTTAATCTAGGGGGTAAATTATTTTAGGATAGAAGCCTCTTAAGGTAAAGACCACTAAACACACAGGCCTAGCAGAGCTCATAGTTAAAGATGAATTATATTTTTTGAAGGTATTTTGAATTGGGAATAAAAATTGACCCAGTGCAGATGGAAATTCATATTTTCATTTATCTACTTCTCTTTACTTGGGAACATTGGAAGAAACATTGTCTGCTAGGATTCCATTCAGATAGATCTGATGTGTGATGCTTAAACTAGTCTGTGCTTCAGCAAGGGAAGTGAAGCAAGAACAATACTTGAGTATGAACATGTCTTCTAAATTTAGTCTGTGCTGGAGACTTAAGATAGTGCTAACAAAACTGTGAAACTCAGAAAAGCACATTGCACAATATTTTGCACACATGCTTGAAGCAAAGTAGGAACAAACATAGCTGTCTGTCTCTAGTACAGATCATAGTCAGCTTCAGAAATGTCCCTGAGGAACACTCACTGGATTGGCTTCAATAGCTACAATATGTTTTTATATTTTTGTATTTTGCATTTTGCACAAAACAGATTTCTTTGTACAAGCAGTTGTTTTGGAATCTTCACATTTGCATGTCTCTCATCACTGAGAAAATGTTTTTATCTAATACAACTCAGATCTCTCTCTGAAACTGAGGTTTAAGAAAGTGCTCAGGTAATGAAATGTTCCTCCTGTGGTGTGTGACTGTTTAGTGTGACCTTTTCCCTTTTTTTCTTCCCTTTTAGATTAAAACAACTTCAGTATTGAAGAGATCTCTTGCATTCTTCAGTACTGTGTGACTTGATCTCAAATATTTGATCTCCTCCATGATGGTAGATCAGTGGTGTATAATGTGAAGCACTATAGATACAGTATTCATATTGAATTTCTTGGAAAATAAATGTGCATATGTTTATTTTATGTTTCCTGAGTTCAAAATGTATGGATTGTAGAATATTGAAAAGACCCCTTTCTGAGCATAATAATCTGAAGTGCTGCAGGCTCTGTTTAATTAAATGAAGCATTTTAATAAACTTTATTATTACAAATAAGTTTTGTATAGTGATAATTTCTCATGCCTAGGACCTCTGAGACACTGGAGAGTAAGTGTCAGTCTGAGTTAAGTTAGGAAGTTAAAACTGAAGCAATGTAAAATCTTTATTAGGTGCAAGTATTTTTATTGAATCAAATACTGAATTTCACATTGCAGTTTTTGAGTGTCCAGCTGTTACTTTTCCCTCTCCAAATTGTACAACATTTACTATAGGAGCTCTAAACCAATAACCTTTGATAGAATCACAGAATTTGCTGAGTTGGAAGGGACCCATCAGGATCATCAAGCCCAGATTCTGGCCCTGCACAGTTCATCTCACATAAATTACTATGGCTAATGAGCTAAAAGAGTATGTATAAATATAAACTGCCTCATTTCATGCACTTACAAAGCAAAGTGTCCATGCTACTTTTTGTCCACAATTGCCATATTGTAGAATAAGTTAAATATGAGCCATGAAATACTGCTGGAGCCTGGAGCCCTGGCAGGAGCTGTGGATTCAGGTGCTCTGGGGAGGGCTGGGGGCTGCCCTGGTGAGAAGCTCTGTCACTGTTCATGGTTAATGCTGGGGGCTGCCCTGGTGAGAAGCTCTGTCACTTTGTGTGTCATTGTGGGTGAGTGACAAATGACACAAACCTCGTTTATGAAAACTTCATCTGACTCCAATCTTTATTCAAAGCCTGACTCTTTTATCTATCTTCTCGAGCAGGCCATCTCACTGGGCAGAAGAGTGCCAGAACTCTTCATCCCACTGGCCTAAACCAAGAGACAGAGAGAAGTCCATCCCACAGACAGGAATCCAACACATCACTCTTGTTACAGTAACACTGGCAATGTTTATGTCAAACCTGTGAGAACAGGTCTTCCTGAACCAAAACACCACGAAGAAACTGAGTCTAGAAACTCAGAAACTTCAGGCCCAGGAGCCTCAGACTACACTTTGTGCATGGTTAATGCTGCTGGCAGCTGGTGTTTGTTAGCTCTGCTCACACAAACACCTGCATGGCAGTCACCAGCAAACTCCCAAATGAGTGAAGACAAGACTTTGCAAAATATCTTTGCAAAAATTTTAACAGTCTTGGCTAAGAGCTGGATGTGCTGTGTTTTGATGGGCCAGAAACACAGACAGTGTTTGAAAGGCTTGGGAGACTTCATGAGATTCAACAAGTATTTTTTTTTTTTAAGAGGAAGAGTCTTAAAACAAACCTCCGGAAAAATAAAAACACAGCTCCCATCCGTCAGCAGTTTTTTTCCTCAGATTGGGTAAATGTGCTCCAAGGTAGTACCAAGCATGTGAACTTGCTCAGTGCAGTGGAACTCTGGAATTCAGGATACACTTTCTCCTACAATTCCTTCTTTCACACTCCCCCTCGTGGACTGAACTCTCCAGTTGAAAGCAAATGTCTGTGCTGAGCAGAGTGTAGGCATTGCATCTGCCATACATTGAGCCATGACTTAATCCAGAATGGGTAATGTGCATTAATGTCACATGAATTCAGATGAAATAACTCAATAAAGTATCTAAAATGTGGATTTCCTGCTGTGCAGGGCTAGGTTTCTACCATAACCAGAAGCTTTTCCAGGCATACTGAAAAGGCCCAGGAAGCCCTAAAGCATAAAAAGTCCAGACAAGGTTCAGCTTAGCAGCATTGTGTTAGCCAAGAGCTGTAGGTGGCTAGCTCAAAGAAACCAGGAAATGTAGGAAACCAGGGAACAGTCACCTCTTTCAATGGCATGTGCCAACTGTAAAGATATATTGTAGACTGGAGATATAAAAAGAAGTGTCTCAGTGTGTTAGTCATGACACACAGTTTAATAACTGTCAGGCTGACAGTTCCAAACTTTCCTGCTTTGTCTGAACTCAGAACTGGAACTCTTATTTTTCTGTCTGCAGAGAAATGCTATTCAGCTCTCTTACATATAAGTAACCTGAAATCAAGACCAGAAAATAAGAAGAGAATCCATTTTTTTAAAGTATAGTAGATCCTTGAATGTTCTTTTTGCTGAAAAGGCTCTAATGTGCCACTTGCTCAGTGTCTAATTTCTGCTGAAGAAATTCTATCTCTGTAATTTTTTACTAAGGAAGTTTTCTTTAACACTTGTTGAGCAATACTTACTTTTCAGAATCTATCTAAAATTATTTCCCTGATTATTGGGAACTTTCTGACTGCAATGTATAGGCAAATATATTATGTAAAATATATTAAGTCAAGCCAAATTTCCTCCCCTGCAGGAAGAGCTGAAGCAATTAGACTTCAGGAGAGTATGGTGGGTTTGGATCATGGGGGACTAGGGCAGCCCTGGCAATTTTCACTCTGGCATTCTCTTTTTTTCCCTTTGTAAAAGTAGATACCAAATGACTGGCTGTACTGAGAAAGCATTTGAAGTTCTTCTTGACAACAAACAGTATCTCTGTGAGCTGACAGTGCACATACCTTTTGGAAAACAAAGATTAATAGTGCATGCAGCAGACAGACTGGGTAAGTCTAGAAGGGCAGTTTTCACTGCAAGACTTTTGACTCGACAGAACAAGAACACACAGTAGCTTTGATCTTTTTTTTCCTTTGATCTTAGAGACATTCCTAATAATTCTGGTGTCAGTACATTGACACACACTGAGAAAATAAGTGAAAAAGTGAAAAATGAGTTTACTTTCAAGTTTTGTCTGTTATCAAGAGCTGCCAAGTCAGCAGGATAGCTCCTTCCAGTGAAAGTCCATGAGAGGGAGCAGCTCTAGGTCTGACACTTGGTGTCAAAAAGGGCAGTTACAGTCAGAGCTGCAAGGTTTAATTCTCATATTGAAGACAAATGAAAACACATCATGAAGGAGTTTATGTTGCCTACTTTCTGACTGATCCTAAAATCTCTTTGTACTTGCACAAACAACAATCTGATTGAAGTACTTGGGTTAATCATGGAAAAGGAAGATGGTTTACCTAGGTGAAGATGTGATGACTGATCCTGTGATACTCTGAAATGTGAGTTACTCTGCACATCAGCAGTCATGGGTTTCTGTGGTAGATGCTTACAGTCAGGTGGGCACCATAATCCTTTTGTAAATTTTGATTAATATTTTTATTTGTTTTACTAAAGAACTTAATTGACACATAGAATAGTTTGGGTTGGAAGGAGCCTTAAATCTCATGCAGTTCCAACCCCCCTTCCATGGACAGGGACCCCTCCCAGTGTCCCACACTGCTCCAAGCCCATCCAACCTGGCCTTGGGCACTGCCAGGGATCCAGGGGCAGCCCCAGCTGCTCTGGGCACCCTGTGCCAGGGCTGCCCACCCTGCCAGCAGAGAACTTCCTCCTAATACCCAATCTAAACCTACCCTCTTCCAGTTTGAAGCCATTTGCCCTTTTCCTGTCACTCCAGGCCCATGTAAATTGTCTCTCTCCATCTTTCTTGCAGGCTCCCTTCAGGTACTGGAAAGGCACAGTTGGGTCACCCCAAAGCTTCTCCAGGCTGAACAATCCCCATGATCTCAGTCTTTCCAAGCATTAGAGCTGTCCAGCCCTCTGATCATCCTGGTGGCCTCCTCTGGAGCTGACCATGCCCTCCCTGTGCTGAGGACCCCAGAGCTGAGCAGTCCTCCAGATGGGATCTCACCAGAGCAGAGAGCAGGATCACCTCCCTTGACCTGCTGGCCACGCTGCTCCTGATGCTTTACTGCAAAGCTTTATTTATGGATTAGGACTGCATTATGCTTTGAGTGTTGTCCAGATAGAAGAGAAGATAGCCCTTTTCCTGAAATCACTTCAAACACTGCCTGTAACAGGGTAAGCAGATAGAAGGTGATGGAGAAGCACAATACCCTCAGGTTTCCCCATGGGAGGCTTAATTTGGATACTTGAAAAAAATTCTTCATGGAAAGACTTGTACCAGGCCAGCCAGGGCAGTGGTGTCATCATCCCAGAGGGATCCAAAGGCAGGGACTGTAAATGTGGCACTAAGGGGTTTAGTGGTAGACCTGGCAGCAGCAGGTCATTGGCTGAACTTCATCACCTTAGAGGTCTTTTCCAACCAAAATGATTCTGTGATAAATGAGCCACTGAGATGAGGATGAGTCCTCATCTCAGCACTTCAGCAGTCTGTTGATTGCTGCTGTGTCAAAACAAAATGGTGTTTAAGTGGTGATGCCCTAAGTTTTAGCTTTTATGTTTCCTGATTCTGTACTGCATTAGTGTATAACTCTGCACTCCATATAAAGTGTTAGCAAGCTCTCTTCACATTTTGGTCAGCAAAAACAATCCTTCCAGGCCTGAGAACCACGGCCACCATCTGCCTCAGACCCCGAAAAGTACAAACAAAAGTGAATTGGGGGGGAAGCAACCCGGGAATATGACTCCATTACCTGAAGCTATAATGGGACAATTAGCCTCTGATATGCAAATAGACCCAACAAATCCTCTGAGAAACTCATGACCATCACCCATCTTGGGTGTTGTCTCTGCAAGGCTTTTGCACTGCCCAAGATGAATCTATTGAGGGTGAAAGGAAAAGGGACTTGTCTTTACAAACTGTGGGTCTGTGGGTAGATAAAAGCAGCACTGAGTGAGAAAAGAAACAATGGGAAGGATTCCACTGATTGATAAATGGAATGAGAGAGATTTGTCTTTACAAACAAACTGTAGGTTTGCTGATAAATAAATTGGATACTGAGAGATGAAAGAAACAATGGGAAGAACCATAAAGAATTCCACTAATTAACAGAAGGAAAAGAAAAAGGGGGGTTATACATTAGAAGGGGGTCTCTGGTATCAGGTGTTTGGGCAGTCTGTGCCTCTCAAGTACCTCAGCCAGTGGGGAAAGAGAGAGGGAGATGGGCTGGGAAATTGGGATAAAAAGGAGGCTGTGTCCTCCAAAAATGGGAGAGACCCCAGGGGAATGCCCCATGGCCTCTCCCTTTATTTAAATAAAGTTACAGGACTCCTCGTCTCCTTCATGGATATAAACCTCTGGTGTTTGTGGATTAATTTTCCTGACAAAGGCCTTTAATATATACCTGCTTTATCATTTTAACTCTGTCTAGCCTCTGTTCTAGGTAGTCACTCCAAGGCATCAGTGGGGTTTTCTATTAAGAGAGAGATTTCCAGTTATTTATAGGTGATAGGTTTATATAGGTGAATCCTTCAAAACATGAAGGACAGCAAAGGGAACCCCATAAATTTTGAAAATGTAACAACTAAGTGACAAAGACTGGCATCAGGGTTAAGGCAGAAGGGAGATGAATATCTGAGAATAAATCACAGAGCTTTGTATTTGAAGACAAGAGCTTGTATTTGTGACTGACAATGAGGAATCAATGAAGAAACAGAACGAAGGACATAGACATTGAAGAGTGTCAGGAAAATTAATCCACAAGTACCAGAGGTTTATGTCCCAAAAGGAGACAGAGGAGCCCTGTAACTTTATTCAAATAAAAGGAGAGGCCACAGGGCATTCCCCTGGGGTCTCTCCCATTTTTGGAGGACACAGCCTCCTTTTTATCCCAATTTCCCAGCCCCATCTCCCTCTCTCTTTCCCCACTGGCTGTGGTACTTGAGAGGCACAGGCTTCCCAAAATGCCTGATACTCAGATTCCCCTCTAATCAATAACCCTTCCTTTACATTTTTAATTCTTATGGAATTTATGGTTTCTCCCCATTGTTTATTTCATCTTTCAATACCCAGTTTCATTTATCAGCAAATCTAGAGTTTGTTTGTAAAGGCAAATATCTTTTTTCCATTCATCAATCAGTGGATTGTTTCCTTTGTGTCTCAGTGCTGGTTTTATCTACCAGCAGACCCACAGCTTGTTGGTAAAGACAAATCCCTCATTCCTCTCAGAACCAAGGCACTGGAGGAGTGCTGCACACTGATACAAGTATAAGTACTTGTGAAGAAATGATGTTGCAACAACTGATGCAGAAAGGGCAGGCCTTGAGAGCCTGAGTTTTAATTATGTGAATGAAAAGCCACACAATTTATGAAGAAAGACTTGCTAGGATTTAGGTATGATCATGGATGTAAGAGTCTAAGGAGAACTCAAAAGAAATTTCTGGTGAAAACTTGTGAGAGGAAGGAGATAAATAGAAGTCTGTGTGTGATAGGGGAAGAACTCTATTTTAGTTGATAATAAAAAGAAAGAATAGGGCACTACAGTCCTGTCAATCTCACTTCAGTGCCTGGTAATGTCATGGAAAAAAATTACTGGGAGGTATTGAAAAATACCTGGAAGACAACACAGTCATCAGTCACCACCAGCGTGGCTCCATGAGAGGAAAGTCCTGCTTGTCAAACCTGATTCCCTTCTAGCACAGGGTAACAATCTGGTTGATCTAGGAAAGCCACTAGATGTAATAATTTTGTATTTCAGCAAAGCTTTTGAAATTGTCTCTCCCAGGATCCTTCTGGACAAAATGTCCAGGCCACAGCTGGATGAACACACCGTGGGGTGGGTGAACAACTGGCTCAGGGGCCAGCCCAAAGGGTGACAGTGACTGGGGTGACATCAGACTGGGGCTGTCACCAGGGGGGCTCTGCAGGGCTCCATCCTCAGCCCTGTGCTTTCAGCATCTTCAGCATGGCTTGGACCCAGGGCTCAAAGAACACCGAGCAAGTTTGCTGATGGCACCGAATGAGGAGGAGCTGTTGGCTCCTGTGAGGGCAGAGAGGCCCTGCAGAGACCCAGACAAAGGAGGGAGATGGGCAAGCCCCAGCCCTGTGCAGGTCAGCCCAGGCCAGAGCTGGATGCTGCACTGGGACGGGGCACCCCGGCTGCCTGGAGGGACTGGGCAACCAGAGCAGCTGCAGGAAGGGGCCTGGGGGTCCTGGCAGCGGCCACCTGGCCTGAGCCAGCAGTGCCCTGGCAGCCAGCAGGGACATCCCTGTCCCGGGCCATCGGGCCAGCACTGCCAGCCATTACCGCTTACCCTGTCGCTACATGCTGTTGTAAATAGCCAGTCTCTGTCTTTACTCCCCCCAGGTGCTGTTAACCAGGGCTGTAAGTGACAGACATTGTTTCTGAACCCTCACTCTGCTGCTCATGCACAAGAGAAGAAACATTCCTGACTGCTTTAAATTGCCAGTGGCAACTCAGTAGATGACAGTGTACTTCTGAGTCCTCCAGGGTCATAGAGACTTAGACTCTTTCCCCTGTCCCTGTCCCCTGTCCCTGTCTCAGTCCCTGTCCCTATCCCCTGTCCCTATCCCCTGTCCCTGTCCCGGTTCCCTGTCCCTATGCCGGTTCCCGGTTTCCTGTTCCCTGTCCCTATCCCCTGTCCCGGTTCCCGGTTCCCTGTCGCTGTCCCTGTCCCGGTTCCCGGTTCCCGGTTCCCTGTCGCTGTCCCTGTCCCCTGTCCCTGTCCCTGTCCCGGTTCCCGGTTCCCGGTTCCCTGTCCCAGCAGCTCCGCTGCCGGCTCCCTGCCGGCGGAGCCCGGCTGCGCTGCCGCTCTCACCGCATCTTCTGCTCATTCGTCTCGCACGAACACACGATGGGTCCGACACTGCGGGCGGTGTGCGCGCACCACCGAGCACACGGCGGGGCGCGCATTTCGGGGTTTAATTTTTCATCCTAATAAACAGTCGGCTGCAGAGCCTGAGACCCCATCTTCCTTTGCATCCCGCGCCACGAGCCGCGGCCAGTCGAGGCACTGCGGGGTGAGGCGGGGCTGCAGCACGGCAGTTTCGCCTGTAAAGGTCTGAAATGCGACATTTCTGCGCTTTGCGCCGCTCACGCCGTGTGTTGAGCCGGGGCCAGCGCGGGCCGCGCTCTATTAACGCCGTGGAGGGGGCGCTAAGCGCACGGCGCCGTGGCTTAGTTGGTTAAAGCGCCTGTCTAGTAAACAGGAGATCCTGGGTTCGAATCCCAGCGGTGCCTGCGCCAGCCGGTGGGCTTTTTTGGTGTTCGGGTGTCCGCACCTGATCGCGGGAACACCAGGCCAGCACAGCACGCTGGATCCCGCTTGCTTTATGGGGAAGTGTTTTTTTTTTTTTCCCAGGAGTGTTTATTCACAGCCAGTCAGGAAAATGCCTCTCACGATTTTTTTCTTCTCATTGCCACATCTTCAGTAGCCCCCGGGGTAAACAAAGCTTATTACTACCTGTTTTTCTTCCTCTTGCGGTTGGAGTGCCTGCTGACTCAGTGTGCTGCTGAGGTTTTTTTGTTGTCCATCAGCACTGAGATCTGCCTTTCCCCTCTTACCTGCTGCAGTCACATTTTCCAAGTGGAAGTTGCAGAGAGCGCTCCGTGCTATCACGTCATTAGTGACGCAGCACAGGGACAAAGGGTTTTCCTAGAAATCTTGAAAAATCAAAAGCCAAGCCTTGCCCTGTTAGGCTTGGGATTTAGGTTCAGCAAAAATATTCCAAATTTGTGTTACTTTAAAGAAAAGCGGAATCCACCCCTAGACCTAAAGATAAAAGCCTTAAAATCCATTAATATGAGTCCCAGCCTAGCAACCATATCCTCAGGGGCTTTTTCTGTGCTCACACAGCAGCCATGGGAGTAAATGGATTCACAGCCACATTCGGGACTCAGGTTCTCAGGACTCAGATCAGCACCCAAATCACAGCTGTCAGTAGCTTCAAATGAAATGTCTAAGGCTTGATGTCCAGGATGAACATTTTGGTTACAACGTTTACCTGCAGGAATCTTCCTTTGAGTAGCACTTTCTGTAAAAATGCAGGCTAGATAGTATTTCATATGAGATAAATGCAAGTAAACCATAATTGCAAACTATGATATATTTAAAAAAAATTAGAAGTAGCTTGGGACTAACCTCCCATAGAGATAATTATCTAAAAGAAAAGAAGAACTAGACAAATGGAAAGTGCAAATTAAGGAAGATTTGGGAAAAGAAGCTGCAGCCAATGAAACAGACTTGTTCTCAGCTCTAGTACAGGAGAGAGAGATTACTTAGGCATCCTTTACTTTGACTATTTGTACCTGATGTTTCTCTACTAGTTTCCAGCTAGGTTCTGTTCTTTGGCATGTAGATGAGAACCACCACTGTAAAGAGTTCTAGGCATTTGTATAAAAATTCTTAATGCCCTTTTGTACTGCACCAGCAGGAATGGCACGATGAGGCAGCCAAGACGGCACTGGAAGGGGCTGTCACTTTCTGCATTAACACTGGCCTTAAAAAAAGCCAGAAAACTCGAACTTGACTCCCTTGAGGGAGACCTCACCAATCAGGGAAATTAGAGATGGGCAAAGCCCAGCCCTGTGCAGTTCAGCCCAGGCTAGAGCTGGATGGGCAGGGAGAGCAGCTGCAGGAAGGTGCAGGGGTGCTGGCAGTGGCCACCTGGCCTG
Organism: Sitta carolinensis; assembly: GCA_032173965.1. Classification (NCBI taxonomy): domain Eukaryota; kingdom Metazoa; phylum Chordata; class Aves; order Passeriformes; family Sittidae; genus Sitta; species Sitta carolinensis. The sequence goes on from CM063292.1 coordinate 8,556,956, forward strand.
CTCAGAGGAGCCCTGTGCATCACCTGTCCTCATCCCTCAGCTGCTCTTTGGCTCTGCACACGCTGCTCCTGACTCTTCATCTCTTTTGCCATCTGCAATATTGCAATCACACCTACTGCTCTCACACAGTTAATGAATGGAGTGTGAAGCACTCCGAGCTTTCAGATAAAATCAGTGTTATTAAAAGCATGGTTTCATTTTGCTCCTCAGCGAGTTCAGGTCATGCTGGGACTAAGCCTTTTCAATAAATGCTGGCAGCATTCACAGCTGCTTTTCGGCTGTTTCTGAGAAAAAGGGCCTGAAGGACTTCATCTCATTGATGAGATAAAAAATCAACTCGCAAATAAAGCTTTTGAAATTATTAAATAGGGGAGTTAATTGAAAATTTAGCATGTAGGACTGTTTTAGCCTTCTTGTTGAAGGTGCTTATTAACTGTTAAGGCTATTTTATGTTTATCCACAGAAATATATGTAATAATGTAATGCATGTTTTTACAGGCCAGTATTTTGCTGATAAGATAATTCTCCTACTTTACTCTCTCAAAATATTGCAACACTTTACATGAACTGTTTCTATGATGCTTGCCTTTGACTTGCTCTTGCAGGGTTTAAAATGCAAAATCTATGCCAAAAGGACTCAGTGAGGTGACTCCAGCCTGAACCAGGAGTGCTCTGGCCAGAATCTGCTTGTTGGTTTTCATGTGACATTCTCATGTGTTATGAGTTGAAAGTGCTGTCTTGAATTAATCTAATAAAACATTTTCCATCTGGGATAGAAAAGACCATAATTCCAATCCTATATAAAAGCCTTTAAATTAACTTGGGGAGAATAAATAAAAGATCTTTTTATGTAAGTAATTGGAAGAGAATTTTGTGTTCCAGCAGCTTCTCATGATCTTTCTTAATGGTGGCAAATTTATTGAGATGAGAAAGAGAAGCAAGGAATCTGCCTGCCATTATGTTTCCTCTTGTCTAACAGCAGCTGCATCACTGGAAAATGTGTTCTAATGAGAATATTTATTTTTTCAATAGGAGACTAAACTGCTTTATAGAGTTCTGGATTGAGCCAAATGACTTTCAAAGCCTAGAAATTGAATTTTGGAAGGTGACAACTTAGATTCTAGCTTTGTTTTCAGCTGCTGCTGCAGGTTTTCTCTTTTGGTGTCTAACTGACATACTGTGTGAACACTTAATGAATAAGTAGCACACAAGGTGGTGGATAAAGATGCCTTACTCTCTTTGATTGAATCACAGCCTATATCCTATCTCTAAGGATCTGTAGGGAATAAATTTAAGTTATCCTGATAGGTATATTTTTAATAAGTTTTTACCCTAGACAGTTGCCAGAATGTGATCTGTAACTGTTATTGATTAATTGCTGAATTAGGAGCATGAAACTTACCTGTTCTTGAGAAGCAGCTCCTGGGATTCTATCGAGCTGCTATGGAAGAACAGCATGGGAAATAATATATTAGTAGCTTAGTATTTATATAAAAATATGAAATGGTGAAATAGAAAGCCAGAATCTGGAAATTCAAAGAATTCTTCAAGTGCCAGAATTTCTGCAGAAGATCTTTAACTCCTGTGCTGTTGTGATTAATAATTTTCTTAGGTATTTCATAGCCAGATCGCTCTGTGAAATTGTATCCAGAACTTAGCACAGTAACAGTTAAGTACTACTTAACATAAGAAAATATCTAGACTCAGATTGAATCAGACTGGCAGGGAATCTGGCCCAGTGTCCTCTCTAATAACTGTGGCCAACAGCACATGTCTAGGGCAGACCATGAGCACAGGGCAAACAGGCAGCAATATTTGCCAGAATACCCTGCCAGCCTCTGGTAATTTCCAGCTCAGGGTCTTGAACTTTCAAACACAGACCTGATCAAATTGAATTTTTCATTCCTCCATCTCTGTGAATATGAAAAAGTGAAGTGACTCCTGCAGGCAGATTTGCTTATTGGAGATATATTTTTTATCAAAGTGGCAGTTGCCTCAAGAAGGGAAGCATTAGAGGCTGCCAAATGTTTAGTGGCTGTTTATTGCAACACTGACTACAGTCTTGGAGGGAGATATCTCCAGTTTGCCTGGGAGCTGGCATTGCTGCCTGCACGTTATTCACAAAGATATGGGTGAAAACATTTGACAAAAACATCCAGTGAAGCCACATTGGCTGCTGACCCCAGACTGCAGGACTGCTTTTTTGTCTCTCCTGATACGCTGTGCTGTGATGTGTCATTCCTCAGCAGGCATGTTCAGCTCCTGGTGTCATGGCTGTGTAATGTGATGTGTGTCATGGAGGGATTTGCCACAGTGTCAGCTCTGAATTTTGGGGGAGAGGGAGGGGGAGAACTCTTTGGGATACTGCAGTCTGCTTGTTCGAAAACAAAGACTTTTCCCAGTTGTTTCTATGCTGCTCATAGAAAATATTGATATGGATGGTTTAATTTGTAAGTAATTTGCAGAATTTATACCTGTTGCTTGTGGGCTTGTAAGGTTTTCATTGTTCTTACAAAGTAAGCAATGACATCAGAGTGTCTTATTGAGAAAAAGTGCCTCCATCACCCAACAGAGAAGTCCCTGATGCATTTTGCTATTGATGTTTATAGCCTAGGTGTTTACAGAGATGAATCTGGCCTGTGAACTTGGAGATAGATGTGGTAGATATCCCAGAGTGTCACTAAAAGACAAAAAGTGTGTTAACTTTTTGTGCCCTTGACTATGGATAGAGCTTTGCAGAAACCTGAGCCTTCTGTGCTTGGATGCATCAAGTAAATTACCAGCAAAACCAGCGGGATTGGTGTCAACCAATGAATATTTGCAATTGATTCCAATCGGGATTAATGTACTTTCAGTAGATGTATAGACACAGGATGAAATATTTAAAATTGCTTGACAGTTATATATTTGCTAGTGTGGCTTGCTTTTGAGAAATAGGAAGCCTTGGTGATTTTTCCTTCTGTGCCACTGTAATAAATGGACACTGCTTTGTCATTAAGTTCAGCAAATGTAGGATTGAGAACAAATTAACTCATCACTATACACCAGTTCTTTACAATAGGGGAGGCAAGAGGAGTTGAATTTGTGATCACTGCACCAGTGGCCGTGGAAAAGGATCAATGCCATGCTGGCTAATTAAATAATGGTATTAAATATTATCTCTTTGAATCACTACCTTTGTTCAAGCTAGTACAATGCCATTTTTATAGACACTACTACTATTTTTTTATAGTTAGAGCAGAAGAGCATGAAGTAACCAAGATTAAAAAACACCAATTGTTGTAATTACTGTCATTTATGGAAGATGGCAAATTACTATAGTAAAGGAATATTTTTAAAAGGAGTAGGTTTTCCTAAGTCACATTTTTGGTAGTCAACAACACAAATGCACACACATATTTTTGTTCATTTGTTCCAAGAGGGACTGTGAATAATGATAGATTCATAAAAGCTAATTGCAGTTAACTCCCAGAACAACTGGTCGTGTGAGATAGTAACTGAAAAATCTATAAACATCTCAAAAGTCTATAAGTGAGTCTGACAATGTGAATACAAATTGAGGTATAAACGAATACTTGGGTGTTTTACTCAAATAGGTTTAAAAACTGGTTTAATCTTTACAGCACCTCCCCTGACATGGACAAAATAAACACTATGCAGCCATGGGACAAAGAGCCCTAATGAAGCACTAATTTGGACACTGATCACTGTAGATGTATACACCAGTCTGGGGATCAGGGGATTTTCTGAGCTGTGTATACTGCATTTCCCTGGAGTCCTGTCAAAGCTGCACAACATCAAAGAACTTCTCTGTTACCTGCTTTTAATTTAGAATTTGTGACCCCAGTGGTTCTATCAGCTTGATTGCTCCCTGTTTAAAAGAATTCATAAATGTGTAATATATAAATACAGAGCAACATATGGAGCAATGTATGCATAAACTGATTTTATTATTGTTGCCCGCTGCAGGATTCTCCCCTGTGCCCTCTGAAATATGATTGGTTCTGAGATTTCCCAGAGTGAGAACTCTGTACAGAAATTATTTAATAGAAATTATTTAGAAAAGTTGTACTTACCTTCATGTAATTCTGATTTTAAGTAGGTACCTTTTGCAACATTCCCATTCATTTGCCACTACAGGTGCATACTACCCTAAGCGGTTTTACTGCAGTTTTCTCTGATTTTATTTTCTAATTTTTATTTCAAGAATATTTTTCATTAATTTAGTTGGCTTCTCTGTCTGGCACCTTTCTCCTCAAGTGAGGAAAGAGCTGAAATGTGTGGAGAGCCCTGTGGATATTCCAGAGGGGCTGCCCTCCTGGGCTGCTGCTGCCCTCAAGGGCAAACGAGTGAGTGCTAGCTCAGGGGAGCACCACCCACCCCCTGAGAGGTTGTTGAGTAGGAAACACAACCTTCAAGAACATGGAAGTGCAAGGGCAGGAATTTTCTCCATTCAGTTTTTGACAAATATCTCACTGCCTCAGGCACTGGGTTTATGTATGAGGTCGTATCCTAACAATATGTGTGGTTAAAGCTTTGTGAAAACAAGTGCCAGTCTCCTCTTAAAACAGTTTGGATCATCTAAATCATTGATTATCCTTACACTTGTAGTCTGGTTTTCAAGCCTGAAGTGTTTGAGTTTCTAAAACTCTGTTTTTCCGACGTTTTAGTTTGCTGAAATTCTTTTCTCAGGAAGAGAACATAAACAACAGAATTGTTTTTATAACAGTATTCATGTTGTAAATTCTTTTCCGTGAGAGAGATTTTCTTTTGATGTCCCTCTAGGTTGACCAATGTGGGTGAGGAAGTTTCTCTTTCTTTCACCAGTCACAGCAGTCTGTGAAAAATTGTATATAAGGGAATGATCCCTAAAAATAAAATCATTCTTCACACAACCTTTGAGAAAAAAAAATCACAAAAGTCTGTGTCATGTGTGTTATCTCTACAACGACATTATGCTCACTGTCTATTTTTTTTCCTTTTCTCCAGGCATACTTACAGTCTATGTGTGTATGAATCCACAGGGCTGCCTGTCTTGTTCATTCATTGTTCAATAGTTGAAATGATTTTTCTTTCTCCTTCTTCAACCCATTTATCACAGGCTCTCCTTTTATTCTCGTGCTTTGGTTGGAACACACAGCCAGGATCCACAGCTCTGCTGCACAGACTGTGTCATAGTTAAAGGGTATATTGGATTACAGGGTTTTCCTTATGCACAAGAAAATCTGACTTTTCATGGTTCTAAACTCCATTGAATGTTGAAGCAGATTTGATTATTCTACAAATCTCTGGCAGTAGTTTTGTTCCATGGTTTATGCTTAGACTTTTTTTTTTTTTTTTCCTCCTCTCTGTAATGTGGTCTGAATTAGCATGCTGATTTGTGAAAACATTACTGGGTTTTGTATTAATCAGATTTCACTTGCACACCTCAGACAGATTTTACCTTCTAGAAATTTTGTACAATATGCAATAATAAAACCAGACTAAGCACGTGGAACAGAGATGAAAACATTACACTTTAAGGGCAGGTATCATTTCCTACCCCTAGCTGCAAGCCCACCATCCTCCATGACAAGCTACCAGTTTTTACCATTCTCTTCTGTCAACAGCTGGCAGAATCACTGAGGATCCAGAAAGGCAGTGCCTGTTTATCCAGTGTGGCCCCCCAAAGACAGCAGAGCATTCTGTGTCATGGGAATCCTCCTCCTGATTTAGTACCAATGGACCTGACACGCTCTGTGTCCTCTTCCTGGTAGGTGCTGCCTCACAGCCTGTAAAGATCTGACAGGCACACTTCAGCACAGGTTGGCATTTCTTCTTTCCTAGTGCTTTAAACTTATTTTTTCTTTCAGTGAAATTAGCTAAAGAGATTATTATTGGTGCACCAATACATTGTAATTGCTATGTCCCTCTCAATACAATACTAAGAGCAGATTTTTTAGGCAAGCTCATGTGTTCTTGCACCCTTTTTCACTCTTTCTGTGGAGCAGTTTCACTGAGGCACTATTCCAAATTCTTGCCATTTTATCAGTCTACTCATTATAAGAAGAGCTTTGGGAAATAAGCTGTAATTTGCTCTTTAATGAACACAAAAAGCACTGTGCTATGAATATGTATTGAGAACATCGAGAAGAAAATTTAAAATTGTCAGTAATAATTATTCTAGTTGATTACAAGGATACTTTCATACTGTAAAATCATTAGGACTTTTAAAACTATGTGGGGTATTGCAGTGAATAAGAAGTGCAGCACTTCATGCAGGATGGGTGTAAGAGAAATTTATACTGGAAAACATACCATTGGAACTTTAAAAATATAACTACAGTAGACAAATAAGGGAAACAAACCCATACATCAGTCTTAGTGACAACCCCTGAGACAGGTGAAACACAAATTGCTTTTTCTAGGACCAAATAAAACCTTTAAGGAAGTATCTGGGCCAAATTTTAATGAAAACTAGCTAAAAACGTTAGTTATTGGTAACACAAGTAGTAGGAAAAAAAAAATAAAATTAATGGCCATGAAACAGGAGAAACCTGGTTATCCTTAGCCTCTACTGTGCTCTTCCTGCTGAACTGGTAACTGGGTGCAAGTAGAATGGCAGTGTGTAGCAAGTATACTGTGTAGTACAGACTGTAACTATTATTATTCAGTTTGCAGTGGAATTGCTGCATTGCACGTAGCCTGGTTCAGGACTGTGCTGCCAGGATTGCTGTGATTTTTAACCCAGTGCTTCTGGGTGAAGCAGCAGGGCACCAGCTCTGAGTTACTTGCTGCACCATGCTCTGGCTAAGTCTTGTAAGTCTTTGCACAAGTTTCCCAGTTGTAAGAATGGATGGAACACAGCTCTAAAAACTATTAGTGTTCCCAGGTAGTGGGTAACATTACACCAGAGAGCATTTTCTGGGCTGGTAGGGGGAACACTACAGGCTGGTGTGACAGGGGAGCTGCTCTGCAGCCTCTGCATCTGCACTGCAGTAGTTTGCAACCCTTCTCCACAGCACAAAAAACAGAACTAATTTGAAGGTGTCTGTTCAGTCCTAATTATGTTTTGCTTTTCTATGCATGCTCGATTTTAGATAAGGCTGATTATATGTAACACTTTCATTAATTTCTAATTTTTGTTTCTTTCTTTTTAACAGAATTGGAGGCTGGGAGCACACTGCTGACCAACCTCAGGTGGCTATTTTCATCTGCTCTGATAACAATATGCATTCCAAGCAAAGATATTTGTTCTCTCCCTAGGAGATAGCTTTAATGTGCATTCACCATCTTCATTCTATGAGTTAGAGGAGCTTTCCTGCTTCTAATTCCAATCCGTTTGATCTCCTACTTAAATTCTAAAATAAGTCTAGTAACTCATGCAGCTATTATATGTTGGCTAAGAATGTATTGATAGTTTGTTCCATCTCCTTCTATAGAAAAGAAGTAAAATAATAAAGATAACCTCAGGCCCCATTGAGCCTGTTATTTCTCTGAATTTTTGTAGGTGAAGGGGAATCTGAAAACACATTAATTCACCTAAAATGTGATTCAGTCTTATTTTGGTACTGCTCTGCTATCATTTACAAGCAGAAGACTTACTTCTTGAGTTACTTTAGCCCTCATTTACCAAACATTTTGTATGTCAAGGAGAATAGTAAATCCTTTAAGACTCCAGCTACCAGAGAAAGTAAGCCTCTAATATAACCAAAGCACAAAAGGATTTATCATAAACTAAATCATTCAAACTCCTCTCATCAATAGACACAAAGGAACAGGCAGGAGAGAGCAATCAGTTTAGCATCTGAGCAGATACGGGGTCTCACTAATGTCTTGCAGTGCTTTTCTACTGTGTGGATAATAAACCCTGCATCACCACAGTTTAAATCAACCCAGATACAGTTATTAAAAGATAAAGTCACCGGGGAGGTAGGAGATGTGGTGTGATGCTGAAACAGCCTTTCAGTGTGGCGTCACAAGTGAAATCAACGTGTGGAGCTCAGCGGGCTTGAGCGGAGCACAGCCTGTGCTGGGCACGGGAGGGGCCCGGGAGGATCCAGAGC